>CM051461.1:18321993-23121993 GCA_028095005.1 Rhynchospora pubera
TTTCTTTACTCTTAAGCTATTCTCATATGCTTATACGTGTTTTCCATGTAACTTTATTGGTCCATAAATTTTTGCAATTGGAGAACAGCAAGCTGCAACCATTTGATAACTAAATTTTGCAATATTCCATAAACCTTGTTTCAAAAGTCCCCTTCATCTATGAATGAACTTATCAAAACTTTCAAGTTCCTCCTCAAATTAACATCATTGTGATAGTATTTTATTACTGCTGCAGTGAACCATATTAAAGCTTTGTTTTATATTAAAACTGAGAATAATACACAAACAAAAAGATCGTATGTGATCAAGATTATACTACCAAGCAGCACTGAACCTTTCTCATATTGACTACACAATTTGGCAAATAAGGTAACTACAAAAAAGTAGCTACATACCTTGGAATTGAATATAGTTGAGTTAACAACCACGGCGCAAGCAAGCACATTACCTGAGAACACTTAATAGTAGTACTGTGGAGGACCCTCAATCGCATTCCCTCTTGGAAAAACCGCTTATGAAATCAGAGATGGCATCCATTTGGTTCAGTGGACTTCAGAAAGAAAATGGCATCCATGATTATGGAATTGTACCTGAAATTGGCCAAATCCAACATTCAACAGAAGCAGCAGTAATTTTGATACCTCTCTCTATGAATATCAATTCTATATATCCTGTTTTCCCTTCCATCTCAAATACAGAAAACAAAGCTTTACATAAATTCCCACTAAACCAAGCAAGCATGCCTCAGTATCAACCAATTATGCCATGATGAACCCAATAAAGCATCATTCAACTAAGCTAATTCACTGAACAGAGAAAAATAAGAGGGAAAGAAAACTTAAGTTTCTTGGCAGAGTCATGGACTTCACTTCTTCGTCAAAATCTTCTTTCTATTTCTTTACCCTTCATTGTAATATCACATTTTGTTAAACTCCATCTATGACACTTCCTTTCTCTAAGCTGAAATATCTACCAAAACTCAGAGAGAAAAAAATTGACATTGCTGATGATCATGAAACTTTCTGATTTTCAAAGCATCCAATAAAATTCCAAATTTTCTCAAAGATGTATGATTTCAAAATTGACATTACTGATGATACCAAGGACCACGACAGATTAAATTCGGCCTGATAGATGTAACAAGTCAAATCTTTCTAGGACAATAATCCTAAGCTTAAAATTGTATTAATAATAAAATAGCACGAATAGAAAAATCAATCGGTATTTTCTAATGAACCCAGAAAGCATACCATTTGATGCACTAGTTGGTACTACAGTACGAGTTAAGGTGTCACCACTGAAGACTACATCGAACTACAATTATACATAACAACAATTAACCCCAACAAATAATAAGCTTATGTGTAGTGAACTAAAAAACTAAGTACCTTGTGGTTCCTGACAATCCAGGCAGTGCGGTGGTTGGGCTAAGCGGCACGTGTAGCAGATGGTGGGCTATTGGGTCCAACTGAGAGGTTGAGTATGTGCACACCATCTTCAACTGATTGTTTAAAGATTAAACATATGGAGGATTATTTTTTGCATGGAACTTCTACTCAAAAGAATAACTACAATTGTGACGTTTAGTTTCAAAACTTTCGCCCTGGTAACTTTTTAATCGTAGATTTCACGGTTAACATCTGAAAACAATAACGAGAGGTCGCTATTTCAGTTAACTCAAAAGCAAATGTAATTTTCTTGGCTTTCAATATAGCCCGCATCTTTCCTTGAGAGGCTTTTTTATCTCAAAAAAGAAAAAAAACAAGCAAATGTAATTGGTTATAAAACACCGAACAATGACATACTATATACAAATAATAATAGTTAACTGCAGAAACATTTAATTTTTCTGAGGCATACTTGTTCAAAAATCAGCAGGCCAGTTGAAAGGTTTTACCTGAGGAAATCTATTCTTCAACTCTATCAGTTGCAGTTGTAGCAAGTCCTTCAATGTTGCCTTCCTAGCTTACAACAGGGTCTTCTTCAATAGCCACAATATAAAAATCATGGCTCCCAGGTGCTACACTTCTCACCAATGACAAAAATAAGCATAGAACTTCTATTCCCTTCATTTTTTATTTCAGATAAGTTGGCAATTTATTCTTTATCTGGTGTCTACCACTGCAACAGTAACAAATGAGAATTATACATGAGACTTTGAAAAAGGAACATGTTTTAGTTTAAATTAATATACTGTAAAGTTTTAAGTATAAATAGTAAAAAGTCATTCAACAGTTTGATTTTTTTTCTCTTCAAACAACAGCATGCATCAACCAAACTGTTGCAAGAGACATTATGATATAAGCATTGACTTTGGTGATGCGACTAATATAACCAGTTTAAGAAACTGTGCAATTGTTTGGTAATATAAACAGTTTAACTTCAAGAAAAAGTTCAATTGTTAGGTTTTAGAAGTGCCTTTCTGTTAAAATGAGAACAGGTATAGTAGGTTTCATTTGTTTTGTTTTTATTTTGTTGATAATTAGGTACAACGAGTTGGCAATCAGAGCTGATGGTGTAATTATTAATAATAGCATGCTTGCGAGTTTAGAGAGAAAAATTATGAAGACATACCTTACCCTCTAAAAACTAATTTGAACACAATCACCTGTTATTTAAAAGATTTTAGACAAATTCTATCTCCCAGCAATGTTAGCTTAAGCCTTCAGCCATTTGCACAATGAAACCTGCTATAATTACTTTTGAGGTTCTAGACATCCCTTCCTCCTCTTGCTTGTGTGTACCACTAGGTAGTCAGATGTGTATGGGTATGGGGCAGAGTTTGGAATTCTAGACATCCCTTCCTCCTCTTGCTTATGTGAGAGCCGAGTCTGTAACAAAGCCTCTTTTTGAAGGCCTCAGTTTGAAGATAGAATGGGGTGGGTTTGGTAAGGCCAAGAACAGTGCTGCCAAGCCTTTGACTGTGGAATGAAGTATCGTAATGCAGAGAAAGCTGCAAAAATACAGAAGAAAAATATACATGAGGCAAGGAAATAAAAGCAATTATGATTAATTCTAATTGCAAACATGTAATCGACAAGATCGTTTCAAACTGATCAAGAACCGATGCCGAATCTAGACCCAGGCGTTCATCTTTGGCAAAGTGGAACTCTTTTGGTGTAGTCAAAGCAGGAAGTTTGGCCACAGAAGTTGAAATGGTTTCAACTCTTTTATGAAGAATCATCGGTTATTATAAAAAAGGTCAAAAATGGATGGATTCTTTTTTGAAGGCTCTCAGATAGACAGATGACTACCTTTCTATTCAGAGGCATCGCCTTAAACATGGGTGCTTTTTTCCGGTTCTTCCAACTCCAACACTAAGGTCCTGGACCAGTATGTACCAGATATTCAAAATAAATAGTGGCATCAGTCGATGACTGTTCAAATTTGACATTAAGGTTAACAAGTTTTTTCAGTCATACCAGTTACTGAATGAAGGTGTGCGCTTTTTATCTCCTTATCCGACCTCTTTTGTTCACATGCAAGTGTGGCGACTCGGGTTTTGTACCTTCCTTTGTAGACCTGCCACAGACAGATTCAATCAATTTCTTAGTACAAACACTAAAGCTTGGTTTAAACTTCTGTTCCGTTTTGGACAATAACAATTGTGCCATGAAATAAGCATACAATTGTGAACCAATATTGTAATGAAGACTGATTATTTTCAACATTTGTAATTTACTCCCAACATTTATAAAATGTTGGTACAAGAAAGGAAGAATATTCAAAATCTTAAATTCTCGTGGCCTGTGAGTGCTCCAGAAACTGATAAGGAAACAGTAGGTTTTATTCTTAGTACTTGATTCATTATTAAAAAGTCATTCAACCAGCTTAACAAACAGTGCAATTGTTTGGCAATATAAACAGTTTAACTTGAAGAAAAAGTTCAATTGTTAGGTTTTAGAAGTGCCTTTCTGTTAAAATGAGAACAGGTATAGTAGGTTTCATTTGTTTTGTTTTTATTTTGTTGATGGTTATGTACAGCGAGTTAGCAATCAGAGCTGATGGTGTAATTTTTAATAATAGTATGCTTGCGAGTTTAGAGAGAAAAATTATGAAGACATACCTTACCCTCTAAAAACTAATTTGAACACAATCACCTGTTATTTAAAAGATTTTAGACAAATTCCATCTCCCAGCAATGTAAGCTTAAGCCTTCAGGCATTTGCACACTGAAACCTGCTATAATTACTTTTGAGGTTCTCTGTTCAGTGCAAAATACACAAAGAACACATCAAATTACAAATTCAGTATAAGAGATCAAACCTCAGTGACTCTGTAATCGAAGTAAGGATCAAACTCACAGATAAGAGCAAAGTGAAACAAATCAAATGAGAAGATAACCGCATAATATGTGCCCAATCAGCCGCCACACAGTTTACTTCACTATTCTTTTTCTGCAAAACAAAAAAAAAAAAAAATTGGATTAACTTAAAAGGAAAAAAAAAACAGGTAGAGCTGCAATGATGTATTCGTTCACCCTATGTTTCAACAAACCTAGAAAGGAACAAAACATTCATAGACCACATACTAGTATAAACCAATATTATTACATTGTACAAGGACAGATATTAACATTTACACTAGCAAGGATCAGTGGATCTTAGTGCTAGTATTTCATTGCTTAAGCCAACAGCAAATCAATTAACTTGTATTTGTGTATTTTAAAGGAGAAAACAGTTGGTGTTTTTGTACTCATCTACAATGTATTTATTCCCTATAAATCTAAATATATAATGAAACTATGATTGTGCAAAACAACAAAATAACTTATCTGGATTTTTCCGCAGTCTTCAAACTTAACTCTGCATCATGCCCTATCACACAAAAAATCAAAAGGCCCAAACAAGTAGGTTCACACTAATGCTTTCATAATCAGCAGCCTAAATTAACCAAGAAACAAACCAGAACATGACTAAACAAAAAATAAGTAATTGAACTGAGTTGTGATTCATTAAAACTAAAGAATACTCAACTGAATACGCGATGTGGTGCCCCTTGAGATCAAAATGTAAACCCGTCCATCCAAGGTAAAAATTCCCCTGTTATTGCATTCAGATATCAAATGATTTAACAATAGGAATATCGGTACTATAAAAAACAACAAAATTTACAATTCCCATAAAATAACTTATCTCTCCTCCATGCAAAAAAAACATCAACAGACAAAAACCAATAGATGCACACCGAAGCTTTCGCTCACCTGCAGTCTCAACAAACAAAAACAACACAAGAAAATGGTTAGACTTTATTTGCTGATAAAGAAACTACATATTTCTCTCAGCTGAATATAGTGAAATGTGATCAATCTGGTCAACAATTAAGTACGTCTATTTAGCAGCAATAAAGTACAGCTGCTAATTTAACACAATTTATTCATTTAAAGGAAGTGGTTAAAATTAGATCATAGGAGATTGAATTATAAATGAATGTAACATTTCGGGGAATATTAATTATACCTCATTGGTTTGTTAGGTTCCTTGCAAGCAGTCCCACATGTATCTCTGCATGATTTAGGAACCTAATATAATGCCCAAAAAGTTGACAATAAGCTCTATGTACAAGTATTACAACAAGCGTGTCTTATTGTTACCGGTCCTTTAAGGAAATAATATAATAGATTATAATTTAGATTCTAATTTCCATTAAATCAGAATTATTAGATATTATTTGATGTTATGTATCTTTCCTAATTTTTATGCATCTTTCCTTAGTTTACAATAGTTGTTATATTTCTAGTTCTTGCCATATTAGAAAATACTCTATATAATGAGTATTAGTATTGTATGAGGATTTTAGGCAGAAATTAATAAAAGTATTCTTCTCTTTATCTTTCTCTTCTCTATCTCTCTGTTCATCACGGCAGAACCTAACCAGTCCCCTAATACCCCTTATAACCTACGACCTACCAAGGCTCGTAACACTTATATGCCCATTATTAGCAAAACCTCAAAAGTCACAAAGTAATTCATGCTGGGAAAGGTTGGTACCTCTCTTGAATGATAATTTGAGCTGTAACTGCATGCTTGTTCATGTTATACATATCAGTCAGCTTCCAATCCACCTTTCTTTCTGATCTGGGATTGCTTAACGATTCCACCTACAAAGTTTGAAATAAAGCACCAAATTAGATTGCCCAGAGGTCTATTTCTTTACTCTTAAGCTATTCTTATATGCTTATTCAAAATCAAGTACTCTAGTAATATTTGCAGAAAATGTTTTAAGTGCATATACTTGTTTTCCGTTGTAACTTTGGTGCGTAAATTTGGGAACCTGTCAAAATATACATGTATTATTTGGGAACCTGATTATTTTTATAAATCCTCCGCTGAGCTTCTTCCCCCTCCATCCTTTCTTGTTATTCCATCTTTCCTTGCATTTCTTCTTCATGTTTGACAAGACTCTCGAGTTAAAACCCACAGGCATGGTACAAAGCTTTCGATCTGGTTTTGGGGCAACCTGGATGTTACACACAGAACAAAAAATCTGGTTTTTAATAACTGACTGGTCAAAAGTTTGAAGTAATTTCCAAAAACTGTGTGTACCACTAGGTAATCAGTTGTGTATGGGTATGGGGCAGCTTTTGGAATTCTAGACTTCTCTTCCTCCTCTTGCTTGTGTGAGAGCTGAGTCCATAACAAAGCCTCTTTTTGAAGGCCTCAGTGTGAAGATGGAATGGGTTGGGTATGGTAAGGCCAAGAACAGTGCTGCCAAGCCTTTGACTGTGGAATGAAGTATCGTAATGCAGAGAAAGCTGCAAAAATACAGAAGAAAATATACATGAGGCAAGGAAATAAAAGCAATTATGATTAATTCTAATTGCAAACATATAATCGACAAGATCGGTTCAAACTGATCAAGAACCGATGCAGAATCTGGACACAGGCGTTCATCTGTGACAAAGTGGAACTCTTTTGGTGTATTCAAAGCAGGAAGTTCGGCCACAGAAGTTGAAATGGTTTCAACTCTTGTATGAAGAATCTGCAGTTATTATAAAAAAGGTCAAAAAAGGATGGATTCTTTTTTGAAGGCATTCAGATAGACAGATGACTACCTTTCTATTCAGAGGCATCGCCCTAAAAATGGGTGCTTTTTCCGGTTCTTCCAACTCCAACACTAAGGTCCTGGACCAGTATGTACCGGATATTCAAAATAAATAGTGGCATCAGTCGATGACTGTTCAAATTTGACAGTAAGGTTAACGAGTTTTTTCAGTCATGCCAGTTACCGAATGAAGGTGTGCGCCTTTTGAATCCTTATCCGACCTCTTTTGTCCACATGCAAGTGTGGCGACTCGGGTTTTGTACCTTCCTTCGTAGACCTGCCACAGACAGATTCAATCAATTTCTTAGTACAAACACTAAAGTTTAGTTTAAATTTCTGTTCCCTTTTGGACAATAACAACTGTGCCATGAAATAAGCATACAATTGTGAACCAATATTGTAATTAAGACTGATCATTTTCAACATTTGTAATTTACTCCCAACATTTATAATGGTACAAGAAAGGAAGAATATTCAAAACCTTAAATTCTCATGGCCTGTGAGTGCTCCAGAAACTGATAAGGAAACAGTAGGTTTTATTCTTAGTACTTGATTCATTATTAAAAGAGGTAATCATGAGGTCTCAAAACTTGACATAATATTAATTGCACAGTTCATGAGGTGTCAAGCCTGAGTTGAACTAAAAATTTTCAAATTAAATATAAACAATCGGAAAAATATCAGATATGAAATACCTTTATGTTGAGTGGACAGGCATTTAATTTATGCATTTTAGCTAGCATTATAGCCTCTAGCTCTTCTGAGCTCTTCACTCGAAAACTGCCCTGACCATCTGAGAGGTCTGTAGCTCGGGCTCCTTGGGCCTTGTCAGACTTGGTCTCAGAATTGTCAAGGAAGAATCATCCTGGCATATATTGTAACTTGCTTGGTTTCATTCATATTCTTAAATCTTTTGGAAATTTTTAATGGGGACACTTGAACCACAAGATTCCACGTGTCAACAGCAAACAAAGAAACCAACCATTTCAAAATTCTGAAGCCCCAGGAGTGATAAACTTACATGATGTATTAATTTCTTATTTTTAGAAATTACATGGTCCCTTGTTCCTGATTCAACTAGCAGTAATTTCTTTGAAGCAACACATTTGTGGGCCAACTTGTTATACATATCAGTGAGCTTCAAATCCACCTTTCTTTCTGATCTCAGATTTCTTGATGATTCCACCTACAAAGTTTGAAATAAAGCACCCAATTAGATTTGCCCTGAGGTCTATTTCTTTACTCTTATGCTATTCTTATATGCTTATACGTGTTTTCCATGTAACTTTATTGGTCCATAAATTTTTGCCATTGGTGAACAGCAAGCTGCAACCATCTGATAACTAAAATTTGCAATATTCCATAAACCTTGTTTCAAAAGTTCCCTTAATCTACGAATGAACTTATCAAAACTTTCAAGTTCCTCCTCAAATTAACATCATTGTGATAGTATTTTATTACTGCTGCAGTGCACCATATTACAGCTTTGTTTTATATTAAAATTGAGAATAATACACAAACAAAAAGATCGTATTGTGATCAAGATTATACTACCCAGCAGTACTGAACCTTTCTCATATTGACTATACAATTTGGCAAATAAGGCGACTACAAAAAGTAGCTACATACCTTGGAATTGAATATAGTTGAGTTAACAACCACTGCGCAAGCAAGCACATTACCTGAGAACACTGCATAGTAGTACTGTCGAGGACCCTCAATCGCATTCCCTCTTGGAAAAACCGCTTCTGAAATCAGAGATGGCATCCATTTGGTTCAGTGGACTTCAGAAATGAAATGGCATCCACGATTATGGAACTGTACCTGAAATTGGCCAAATCCAACATTCAACATAAGAAGCAGTAATTTCATACCTCTCTCTAAGATTATCAATTCTATATATCCTGTTTTCCCTTCCATCTCAAAAGCACAAAACAAAGATTTACATAAATTCCTACTAAACCAAGCAAGCATGCCTCAGTATCATCCAATTATGCCATGATGAACCCAATAAAGCATCATTCGACTAAGCTAATTCACTAAACAGAGAAAAATAAGGGGGAAAGAAAACTTCAGTTTCTTGCCAGAGTTTGTCCTCGCTGAGCAACCATAGTCTGTCCTCGCTGCTTCAGTGCCTTCTCTTCCTCCATCTTAAGATAATATAAAAATTTTGAAAGAATTTAGTTATTAATAAAGAGAATATGTATATTGGTGACCAAACCCAAGTTAAAATAAGAACCTATATATATAATTTCAAACAAGAAAATACATACAAGTTTGGCAGACTCAACCTCCTCTCTGAGCTTTTTCTACGTAACTTCTTTTTCCTTGATCTGAAAATTGGAAATAAAAATTTTCTTAAACCATACTGCATAATTTGATGGATTCCTGATAGTTAAGAATTAAGGTTTTTTCTTATGGTAATTTAAATTAATAACATATTTTTGTTCTGTCACCAAGGTTTTTCCTCGGTAATTTAAATTACTAATGGATTCTCATTATCAAGGTTTTTTTTCAGTATTTTGAACTTGCCAGATTAGTTGCCAAACAAGTTCTTCTGGACATTTGAGGGTGTCCGGTCACCAACTGTGGAATACAGACTATTGTCTACCAAATGTTCAACACATACTTCATCAAAGATTTTAGAGAGAAATTATTAATAATAGCATGCTTGCGAGTTTAGAGAGAAAAATTATGAAGACATACCTTACCCTCTAAAAACTAATTTGAACACAATCACCTGTTATTTAAAAGATTTTAGACAAATTCTATCTCCCAGCAATGTTAGCTTAAGCCTTCAGCCATTTGCACAATGAAACCTGCTATAATTACTTTTGAGGTTCTAGACATCCCTTCCTCCTCTTGCTTGTGTGTACCACTAGGTAGTCAGATGTGTATGGGTATGGGGCAGAGTTTGGAATTCTAGACATCCCTTCCTCCTCTTGCTTATGTGAGAGCCGAGTCTGTAACAAAGCCTCTTTTTGAAGGCCTCAGTTTGAAGATAGAATGGGGTGGGTTTGGTAAGGCCAAGAACAGTGCTGCCAAGCCTTTGACTGTGGAATGAAGTATCGTAATGCAGAGAAAGCTGCAAAAATACAGAAGAAAAATATACATGAGGCAAGGAAATAAAAGCAATTATGATTAATTCTAATTGCAAACATGTAATCGACAAGATCGTTTCAAACTGATCAAGAACCGATGCCGAATCTAGACCCAGGCGTTCATCTTTGGCAAAGTGGAACTCTTTTGGTGTAGTCAAAGCAGGAAGTTTGGCCACAGAAGTTGAAATGGTTTCAACTCTTTTATGAAGAATCATCGGTTATTATAAAAAAGGTCAAAAATGGATGGATTCTTTTTTGAAGGCTCTCAGATAGACAGATGACTACCTTTCTATTCAGAGGCATCGCAGAACCTAACCAGTCCCCTAATACCCCTTATAACCTACGACCTACCAAGGCTCGTAACACTTATATGCCCATTATTAGCAAAACCTCAAAAGTCACAAAGTAATTCATGCTGGGAAAGGTTGGTACCTCTCTTGAATGATAATTTGAGCTGTAACTGCATGCTTGTTCATGTTATACATATCAGTCAGCTTCCAATCCACCTTTCTTTCTGATCTGGGATTGCTTAACGATTCCACCTACAAAGTTTGAAATAAAGCACCAAATTAGATTGCCCAGAGGTCTATTTCTTTACTCTTAAGCTATTCTTATATGCTTATTCAAAATCAAGTACTCTAGTAATATTTGCAGAAAATGTTTTAAGTGCATATACTTGTTTTCCGTTGTAACTTTGGTGCGTAAATTTGGGAACCTGTCAAAATATACATGTATTATTTGGGAACCTGATTATTTTTATAAATCCTCCGCTGAGCTTCTTCCCCCTCCATCCTTTCTTGTTATTCCATCTTTCCTTGCATTTCTTCTTCATGTTTGACAAGACTCTCGAGTTAAAACCCACAGGCATGGTACAAAGCTTTCGATCTGGTTTTGGGGCAACCTGGATGTTACACACAGAACAAAAAATCTGGTTTTTAATAACTGACTGGTCAAAAGTTTGAAGTAATTTCCAAAAACTGTGTGTACCACTAGGTAATCAGTTGTGTATGGGTATGGGGCAGCTTTTGGAATTCTAGACTTCTCTTCCTCCTCTTGCTTGTGTGAGAGCTGAGTCCATAACAAAGCCTCTTTTTGAAGGCCTCAGTGTGAAGATGGAATGGGTTGGGTATGGTAAGGCCAAGAACAGTGCTGCCAAGCCTTTGACTGTGGAATGAAGTATCGTAATGCAGAGAAAGCTGCAAAAATACAGAAGAAAATATACATGAGGCAAGGAAATAAAAGCAATTATGATTAATTCTAATTGCAAACATATAATCGACAAGATCGGTTCAAACTGATCAAGAACCGATGCAGAATCTGGACACAGGCGTTCATCTGTGACAAAGTGGAACTCTTTTGGTGTATTCAAAGCAGGAAGTTCGGCCACAGAAGTTGAAATGGTTTCAACTCTTGTATGAAGAATCTGCAGTTATTATAAAAAAGGTCAAAAAAGGATGGATTCTTTTTTGAAGGCATTCAGATAGACAGATGACTACCTTTCTATTCAGAGGCATCGCCCTAAAAATGGGTGCTTTTTCCGGTTCTTCCAACTCCAACACTAAGGTCCTGGACCAGTATGTACCGGATATTCAAAATAAATAGTGGCATCAGTCGATGACTGTTCAAATTTGACAGTAAGGTTAACGAGTTTTTTCAGTCATGCCAGTTACCGAATGAAGGTGTGCGCCTTTTGAATCCTTATCCGACCTCTTTTGTCCACATGCAAGTGTGGCGACTCGGGTTTTGTACCTTCCTTCGTAGACCTGCCACAGACAGATTCAATCAATTTCTTAGTACAAACACTAAAGTTTAGTTTAAATTTCTGTTCCCTTTTGGACAATAACAACTGTGCCATGAAATAAGCATACAATTGTGAACCAATATTGTAATTAAGACTGATCATTTTCAACATTTGTAATTTACTCCCAACATTTATAATGGTACAAGAAAGGAAGAATATTCAAAACCTTAAATTCTCATGGCCTGTGAGTGCTCCAGAAACTGATAAGGAAACAGTAGGTTTTATTCTTAGTACTTGATTCATTATTAAAAGAGGTAATCATGAGGTCTCAAAACTTGACATAATATTAATTGCACAGTTCATGAGGTGTCAAGCCTGAGTTGAACTAAAAATTTTCAAATTAAATATAAACAATCGGAAAAATATCAGATATGAAATACCTTTATGTTGAGTGGACAGGCATTTAATTTATGCATTTTAGCTAGCATTATAGCCTCTAGCTCTTCTGAGCTCTTCACTCGAAAACTGCCCTGACCATCTGAGAGGTCTGTAGCTCGGGCTCCTTGGGCCTTGTCAGACTTGGTCTCAGAATTGTCAAGGAAGAATCATCCTGGCATATATTGTAACTTGCTTGGTTTCATTCATATTCTTAAATCTTTTGGAAATTTTTAATGGGGACACTTGAACCACAAGATTCCACGTGTCAACAGCAAACAAAGAAACCAACCATTTCAAAATTCTGAAGCCCCAGGAGTGATAAACTTACATGATGTATTAATTTCTTATTTTTAGAAATTACATGGTCCCTTGTTCCTGATTCAACTAGCAGTAATTTCTTTGAAGCAACACATTTGTGGGCCAACTTGTTATACATATCAGTGAGCTTCAAATCCACCTTTCTTTCTGATCTCAGATTTCTTGATGATTCCACCTACAAAGTTTGAAATAAAGCACCCAATTAGATTTGCCCTGAGGTCTATTTCTTTACTCTTATGCTATTCTTATATGCTTATACGTGTTTTCCATGTAACTTTATTGGTCCATAAATTTTTGCCATTGGTGAACAGCAAGCTGCAACCATCTGATAACTAAAATTTGCAATATTCCATAAACCTTGTTTCAAAAGTTCCCTTAATCTACGAATGAACTTATCAAAACTTTCAAGTTCCTCCTCAAATTAACATCATTGTGATAGTATTTTATTACTGCTGCAGTGCACCATATTACAGCTTTGTTTTATATTAAAATTGAGAATAATACACAAACAAAAAGATCGTATTGTGATCAA
Organism: Rhynchospora pubera; assembly: GCA_028095005.1. Lineage (NCBI taxonomy): Eukaryota > Viridiplantae > Streptophyta > Magnoliopsida > Poales > Cyperaceae > Rhynchospora > Rhynchospora pubera. The sequence goes on from CM051461.1 coordinate 18,335,168, forward strand.
GATTATACTACCCAGCAGTACTGAACCTTTCTCATATTGACTATACAATTTGGCAAATAAGGCGACTACAAAAAGTAGCTACATACCTTGGAATTGAATATAGTTGAGTTAACAACCACTGCGCAAGCAAGCACATTACCTGAGAACACTGCATAGTAGTACTGTCGAGGACCCTCAATCGCATTCCCTCTTGGAAAAACCGCTTCTGAAATCAGAGATGGCATCCATTTGGTTCAGTGGACTTCAGAAATGAAATGGCATCCACGATTATGGAACTGTACCTGAAATTGGCCAAATCCAACATTCAACATAAGAAGCAGTAATTTCATACCTCTCTCTAAGATTATCAATTCTATATATCCTGTTTTCCCTTCCATCTCAAAAGCACAAAACAAAGATTTACATAAATTCCTACTAAACCAAGCAAGCATGCCTCAGTATCATCCAATTATGCCATGATGAACCCAATAAAGCATCATTCGACTAAGCTAATTCACTAAACAGAGAAAAATAAGGGGGAAAGAAAACTTCAGTTTCTTGCCAGAGTTTGTCCTCGCTGAGCAACCATAGTCTGTCCTCGCTGCTTCAGTGCCTTCTCTTCCTCCATCTTAAGATAATATAAAAATTTTGAAAGAATTTAGTTATTAATAAAGAGAATATGTATATTGGTGACCAAACCCAAGTTAAAATAAGAACCTATATATATAATTTCAAACAAGAAAATACATACAAGTTTGGCAGACTCAACCTCCTCTCTGAGCTTTTTCTACGTAACTTCTTTTTCCTTGATCTGAAAATTGGAAATAAAAATTTTCTTAAACCATACTGCATAATTTGATGGATTCCTGATAGTTAAGAATTAAGGTTTTTTCTTATGGTAATTTAAATTAATAACATATTTTTGTTCTGTCACCAAGGTTTTTCCTCGGTAATTTAAATTACTAATGGATTCTCATTATCAAGGTTTTTTTTCAGTATTTTGAACTTGCCAGATTAGTTGCCAAACAAGTTCTTCTGGACATTTGAGGGTGTCCGGTCACCAACTGTGGAATACAGACTATTGTCTACCAAATGTTCAACACATACTTCATCAAAGATTTTAGAGAGAAATTATTAATAATAGCATGCTTGCGAGTTTAGAGAGAAAAATTATGAAGACATACCTTACCCTCTAAAAACTAATTTGAACACAATCACCTGTTATTTAAAAGATTTTAGACAAATTCTATCTCCCAGCAATGTTAGCTTAAGCCTTCAGCCATTTGCACAATGAAACCTGCTATAATTACTTTTGAGGTTCTAGACATCCCTTCCTCCTCTTGCTTGTGTGTACCACTAGGTAGTCAGATGTGTATGGGTATGGGGCAGAGTTTGGAATTCTAGACATCCCTTCCTCCTCTTGCTTATGTGAGAGCCGAGTCTGTAACAAAGCCTCTTTTTGAAGGCCTCAGTTTGAAGATAGAATGGGGTGGGTTTGGTAAGGCCAAGAACAGTGCTGCCAAGCCTTTGACTGTGGAATGAAGTATCGTAATGCAGAGAAAGCTGCAAAAATACAGAAGAAAAATATACATGAGGCAAGGAAATAAAAGCAATTATGATTAATTCTAATTGCAAACATGTAATCGACAAGATCGTTTCAAACTGATCAAGAACCGATGCCGAATCTAGACCCAGGCGTTCATCTTTGGCAAAGTGGAACTCTTTTGGTGTAGTCAAAGCAGGAAGTTTGGCCACAGAAGTTGAAATGGTTTCAACTCTTTTATGAAGAATCATCGGTTATTATAAAAAAGGTCAAAAATGGATGGATTCTTTTTTGAAGGCTCTCAGATAGACAGATGACTACCTTTCTATTCAGAGGCATCGCCTTAAACATGGGTGCTTTTTTCCGGTTCTTCCAACTCCAACACTAAGGTCCTGGACCAGTATGTACCAGATATTCAAAATAAATAGTGGCATCAGTCGATGACTGTTCAAATTTGACATTAAGGTTAACAAGTTCAAATTTGACCAGTATGTACCAGGTAATCAGTTGTGTATGGGTACGGAGCAGCCTTTGGAATTCTAGACTTCTCTTCCTCCTCTTGCTTGTGTGAGAGCTGAGTCCGTAACAAAGCCTCTTTTTGAAGGCCTCAGTGTGAAGATGGAATGGGTTGGGTTTGGTAAAGCCAAGAACAGTACTGCCAAGCCTTTGACTGTGGAATGAAGTATCGCAATGCAGAGAAAGCTGTAAAAATACAGAAGAAAAATATTCATGAGGCAAGGAAATAAAAGCAATTATGATTAATTCTAATTGCAAACATATAATCGACAAGATCGGTTCAAACTGATCAAGAACCGATGCAGAATCTGGACACAGGCGTTCATCTGTGACAAAGTGGAACTCTTTTGGTGTATTCAAAGCAGGAAGTTCGGCCACAGAAGTTGAAATGGTTTCAACTCTTGTATGAAGAATCTGCAGTTATTATAAAAAAGGTCAAAAAAGGATGGATTCTTTTTTGAAGGCATTCAGATAGACAGATGACTACCTTTCTATTCAGAGGCATCGCCCTTTAAATGGGTGCTTTTTCCGGTTCTTCCAACTCCAACACTAAGGTCCTGGACCAGTATGTACCGGATATTCAAAATAAATAGTGGCATCAGTCGATGACTGTTCAAATTTGACAGTAAGGTTAACGAGTTTTTTCAGTCATGCCAGTTACCGAATGAAGGTGTGCGCTTTTTATCTCCTTATCCGACCTCTTTTGTCCACATGCAAGTGTGGCGACTCGGGTTTTGTACCTTCCTTTGTAGACCTGCCACAGACAGATTCAATCAATTTCTTAGTACAAACACTAAAGTTTAGTTTAAATTTCTGTTCCCTTTTGGACAATAACAACTGTGCCATGAAATAAGCATACAATTGTGAACCAATATTGTAATTAAGACTGATCATTTTCAACATTTGTAATTTACTCCCAACATTTATAAAATATTGGTACAAGAAAGGAAGAATATTCAAAACCTTAAATTCTCATGCCCTGTGAGTGCTCCAGAATCTGATAAGGAAACAGTAGGTTTTATTCTTAGTACTTGATTCATTATTAAAAGAGGTAATCATGAGGTGTCAAAACTCTTCATAATATTGATTGCAAAGTTCATGAGGTGTCAAGCCTGAGTTGAAATAAAAATTTTCAAATTAAATATAAACAATAGGAAAAAAAAATCAGTTATGAAATACCTTTCTGTTGAGTGGACGGGCTTTGAATTTAGGCATTTTAGCTAGCATTTCAGCCTCTAGCTCTTCTGAGCTCTTCACTCGAAAACTGCCCTGACCATCTGAGAGGTCCGTAGCTCGGGCTCCTTGGGCATTGTCAGAACAAGTCTTGGTCTCCAGAATTGTCAAGAAAGAATCATCTTGGCATATATTGGAACTTGCTTGGTTTCATTCATATTCTAAAATCTTTTGGAAATTTTTAATAGGGACACTTGAACCACAAGATTCCACATGTCAGCAGCAAACAAAGAAACCAACCAATTCAAAATTCTGAAGCCCCATGAGTGATAAACTTACATGTGGCAGTAATTTCTTATTTTCAGAAATTCCCAGGTCCCTTGTTCCTGATTCAACTAGCAGTAATTTCTTTGGAGCAACACATTTGTGGGCCAACTTGTTATACATATCAGTCAGGTTCAAATCCACCTTTCTTTCTGATCTCAGATTTCTTGATGATTACACCTACAAAGTTTGAAATAAAGCACCAAATTAGAATGCCCAGAGGTCTATTTCTTTACTCTTAAGCTATTCTCATATGCTTATACGTGTTTTCCATGTAACTTTATTGGTCCATAAATTTTTGCAATTGGAGAACAGCAAGCTGCAACCATTTGATAACTAAATTTTGCAATATTCCATAAACCTTGTTTCAAAAGTCCCCTTCATCTATGAATGAACTTATCAAAACTTTCAAGTTCCTCCTCAAATTAACATCATTGTGATAGTATTTTATTACTGCTGCAGTGAACCATATTAAAGCTTTGTTTTATATTAAAACTGAGAATAATACACAAACAAAAAGATCGTATGTGATCAAGATTATACTACCAAGCAGCACTGAACCTTTCTCATATTGACTACACAATTTGGCAAATAAGGTAACTACAAAAAAGTAGCTACATACCTTGGAATTGAATATAGTTGAGTTAACAACCACGGCGCAAGCAAGCACATTACCTGAGAACACTTAATAGTAGTACTGTGGAGGACCCTCAATCGCATTCCCTCTTGGAAAAACCGCTTATGAAATCAGAGATGGCATCCATTTGGTTCAGTGGACTTCAGAAAGAAAATGGCATCCATGATTATGGAATTGTACCTGAAATTGGCCAAATCCAACATTCAACAGAAGCAGCAGTAATTTTGATACCTCTCTCTATGAATATCAATTCTATATATCCTGTTTTCCCTTCCATCTCAAATACAGAAAACAAAGCTTTACATAAATTCCCACTAAACCAAGCAAGCATGCCTCAGTATCAACCAATTATGCCATGATGAACCCAATAAAGCATCATTCAACTAAGCTAATTCACTGAACAGAGAAAAATAAGAGGGAAAGAAAACTTAAGTTTCTTGGCAGAGTCATGGACTTCACTTCTTCGTCAAAATCTTCTTTCTATTTCTTTACCCTTCATTGTAATATCACATTTTGTTAAACTCCATCTATGACACTTCCTTTCTCTAAGCTGAAATATCTACCAAAACTCAGAGAGAAAAAAATTGACATTGCTGATGATCATGAAACTTTCTGATTTTCAAAGCATCCAATAAAATTCCAAATTTTCTCAAAGATGTATGATTTCAAAATTGACATTACTGATGATACCAAGGACCACGACAGATTAAATTCGGCCTGATAGATGTAACAAGTCAAATCTTTCTAGGACAATAATCCTAAGCTTAAAATTGTATTAATAATAAAATAGCACGAATAGAAAAATCAATCGGTATTTTCTAATGAACCCAGAAAGCATACCATTTGATGCACTAGTTGGTACTACAGTACGAGTTAAGGTGTCACCACTGAAGACTACATCGAACTACAATTATACATAACAACAATTAACCCCAACAAATAATAAGCTTATGTGTAGTGAACTAAAAAACTAAGTACCTTGTGGTTCCTGACAATCCAGGCAGTGCGGTGGTTGGGCTAAGCGGCACGTGTAGCAGATGGTGGGCTATTGGGTCCAACTGAGAGGTTGAGTATGTGCACACCATCTTCAACTGATTGTTTAAAGATTAAACATATGGAGGATTATTTTTTGCATGGAACTTCTACTCAAAAGAATAACTACAATTGTGACGTTTAGTTTCAAAACTTTCGCCCTGGTAACTTTTTAATCGTAGATTTCACGGTTAACATCTGAAAACAATAACGAGAGGTCGCTATTTCAGTTAACTCAAAAGCAAATGTAATTTTCTTGGCTTTCAATATAGCCCGCATCTTTCCTTGAGAGGCTTTTTTATCTCAAAAAAGAAAAAAAACAAGCAAATGTAATTGGTTATAAAACACCGAACAATGACATACTATATACAAATAATAATAGTTAACTGCAGAAACATTTAATTTTTCTGAGGCATACTTGTTCAAAAATCAGCAGGCCAGTTGAAAGGTTTTACCTGAGGAAATCTATTCTTCAACTCTATCAGTTGCAGTTGTAGCAAGTCCTTCAATGTTGCCTTCCTAGCTTACAACAGGGTCTTCTTCAATAGCCACAATATAAAAATCATGGCTCCCAGGTGCTACACTTCTCACCAATGACAAAAATAAGCATAGAACTTCTATTCCCTTCATTTTTTATTTCAGATAAGTTGGCAATTTATTCTTTATCTGGTGTCTACCACTGCAACAGTAACAAATGAGAATTATACATGAGACTTTGAAAAAGGAACATGTTTTAGTTTAAATTAATATACTGTAAAGTTTTAAGTATAAATAGTAAAAAGTCATTCAACAGTTTGATTTTTTTTCTCTTCAAACAACAGCATGCATCAACCAAACTGTTGCAAGAGACATTATGATATAAGCATTGACTTTGGTGATGCGACTAATATAACCAGTTTAAGAAACTGTGCAATTGTTTGGTAATATAAACAGTTTAACTTCAAGAAAAAGTTCAATTGTTAGGTTTTAGAAGTGCCTTTCTGTTAAAATGAGAACAGGTATAGTAGGTTTCATTTGTTTTGTTTTTATTTTGTTGATAATTAGGTACAACGAGTTGGCAATCAGAGCTGATGGTGTAATTATTAATAATAGCATGCTTGCGAGTTTAGAGAGAAAAATTATGAAGACATACCTTACCCTCTAAAAACTAATTTGAACACAATCACCTGTTATTTAAAAGATTTTAGACAAATTCTATCTCCCAGCAATGTTAGCTTAAGCCTTCAGCCATTTGCACAATGAAACCTGCTATAATTACTTTTGAGGTTCTAGACATCCCTTCCTCCTCTTGCTTGTGTGTACCACTAGGTAGTCAGATGTGTATGGGTATGGGGCAGAGTTTGGAATTCTAGACATCCCTTCCTCCTCTTGCTTATGTGAGAGCCGAGTCTGTAACAAAGCCTCTTTTTGAAGGCCTCAGTTTGAAGATAGAATGGGGTGGGTTTGGTAAGGCCAAGAACAGTGCTGCCAAGCCTTTGACTGTGGAATGAAGTATCGTAATGCAGAGAAAGCTGCAAAAATACAGAAGAAAAATATACATGAGGCAAGGAAATAAAAGCAATTATGATTAATTCTAATTGCAAACATGTAATCGACAAGATCGTTTCAAACTGATCAAGAACCGATGCCGAATCTAGACCCAGGCGTTCATCTTTGGCAAAGTGGAACTCTTTTGGTGTAGTCAAAGCAGGAAGTTTGGCCACAGAAGTTGAAATGGTTTCAACTCTTTTATGAAGAATCATCGGTTATTATAAAAAAGGTCAAAAATGGATGGATTCTTTTTTGAAGGCTCTCAGATAGACAGATGACTACCTTTCTATTCAGAGGCATCGCCTTAAACATGGGTGCTTTTTTCCGGTTCTTCCAACTCCAACACTAAGGTCCTGGACCAGTATGTACCAGATATTCAAAATAAATAGTGGCATCAGTCGATGACTGTTCAAATTTGACATTAAGGTTAACAAGTTTTTTCAGTCATACCAGTTACTGAATGAAGGTGTGCGCTTTTTATCTCCTTATCCGACCTCTTTTGTTCACATGCAAGTGTGGCGACTCGGGTTTTGTACCTTCCTTTGTAGACCTGCCACAGACAGATTCAATCAATTTCTTAGTACAAACACTAAAGCTTGGTTTAAACTTCTGTTCCGTTTTGGACAATAACAATTGTGCCATGAAATAAGCATACAATTGTGAACCAATATTGTAATGAAGACTGATTATTTTCAACATTTGTAATTTACTCCCAACATTTATAAAATGTTGGTACAAGAAAGGAAGAATATTCAAAATCTTAAATTCTCGTGGCCTGTGAGTGCTCCAGAAACTGATAAGGAAACAGTAGGTTTTATTCTTAGTACTTGATTCATTATTAAAAAGTCATTCAACCAGCTTAACAAACAGTGCAATTGTTTGGCAATATAAACAGTTTAACTTGAAGAAAAAGTTCAATTGTTAGGTTTTAGAAGTGCCTTTCTGTTAAAATGAGAACAGGTATAGTAGGTTTCATTTGTTTTGTTTTTATTTTGTTGATGGTTATGTACAGCGAGTTAGCAATCAGAGCTGATGGTGTAATTTTTAATAATAGTATGCTTGCGAGTTTAGAGAGAAAAATTATGAAGACATACCTTACCCTCTAAAAACTAATTTGAACACAATCACCTGTTATTTAAAAGATTTTAGACAAATTCCATCTCCCAGCAATGTAAGCTTAAGCCTTCAGGCATTTGCACACTGAAACCTGCTATAATTACTTTTGAGGTTCTCTGTTCAGTGCAAAATACACAAAGAACACATCAAATTACAAATTCAGTATAAGAGATCAAACCTCAGTGACTCTGTAATCGAAGTAAGGATCAAACTCACAGATAAGAGCAAAGTGAAACAAATCAAATGAGAAGATAACCGCATAATATGTGCCCAATCAGCCGCCACACAGTTTACTTCACTATTCTTTTTCTGCAAAACAAAAAAAAAAAAAAATTGGATTAACTTAAAAGGAAAAAAAAAACAGGTAGAGCTGCAATGATGTATTCGTTCACCCTATGTTTCAACAAACCTAGAAAGGAACAAAACATTCATAGACCACATACTAGTATAAACCAATATTATTACATTGTACAAGGACAGATATTAACATTTACACTAGCAAGGATCAGTGGATCTTAGTGCTAGTATTTCATTGCTTAAGCCAACAGCAAATCAATTAACTTGTATTTGTGTATTTTAAAGGAGAAAACAGTTGGTGTTTTTGTACTCATCTACAATGTATTTATTCCCTATAAATCTAAATATATAATGAAACTATGATTGTGCAAAACAACAAAATAACTTATCTGGATTTTTCCGCAGTCTTCAAACTTAACTCTGCATCATGCCCTATCACACAAAAAATCAAAAGGCCCAAACAAGTAGGTTCACACTAATGCTTTCATAATCAGCAGCCTAAATTAACCAAGAAACAAACCAGAACATGACTAAACAAAAAATAAGTAATTGAACTGAGTTGTGATTCATTAAAACTAAAGAATACTCAACTGAATACGCGATGTGGTGCCCCTTGAGATCAAAATGTAAACCCGTCCATCCAAGGTAAAAATTCCCCTGTTATTGCATTCAGATATCAAATGATTTAACAATAGGAATATCGGTACTATAAAAAACAACAAAATTTACAATTCCCATAAAATAACTTATCTCTCCTCCATGCAAAAAAACATCAACAGACAAAAACCAATAGATGCACACCGAAGCTTTCGCTCACCTGCAGTCTCAACAAACAAAAACAACACAAGAAAATGGTTAGACTTTATTTGCTGATAAAGAAACTACATATTTCTCTCAGCTGAATATAGTGAAATGTGATCAATCTGGTCAACAATTAAGTACGTCCATTTAGCAGCAATACAGTACAGCTGCTAATTTAACACAATTTATTCATTTAAAGGGAAGTGGTTAAAATTAGATCATAGGAGATTGAATTATAAATGAATGTAACATTTCGGGGAATATTAATTATACCTCATTGGTTTGTTAGGTTCCTTGCAAGCTGCCCCACATGTATCTCTGCATGATTTAGGAACCTAATATAATGCCCAAAAAGTTGACAATAAGCTCTATGTACAAGTATTACAACAAGCGTGTCTTATATGCCTATTATTAGCAAAACTTCAAAAGTCACAAAGTGATTCCTGCTGGGAAAGGTTGGTACCTTTCTTGAATGATAATTTGAACTGTAACTGCATGCTTGTTCATGTTAAACATGTCAGTCAGCTTCCAATCCACCTTTCTTTCTGATCTGGGATTGCTTAACGATTCCACCTACAAAGTTTGAAATAAAGCACCAAATTAGATTGCCCAGAGGTCTATTTCTTTACTCTTAGGCTATTCTTATATGCTTATTCAAAATCAAGTACTCTAGTAATATTTGCAGAAAATGTTTTAAGTGCATATACTTGCTTTCATGGAAGTTAATCTTCATTCTAAACCAAAGGGTCAATTATTCACCAACCATTTGCAAATACAAGTAACATTTGGATCTTTTCGCATGACATGAAGATGTCTGTAGTTCGCAGAAGTAAAAATAGAAAATAGAAAATAAACCTATTGTAAGGACTGTGAGGCTACCTTGTCAGAAGGAATTTTGAGAGAGGGCTTAAACAAGCTGTATCAAGTGGTTGTGCAATTGCCGGTTTCTCATCAGTTTTCACTTCCTTATAAGAAATCTCTTCCAATTTTTTCGATAAATAGCTTGCCGCAATTTCCTGCAGTGCACTCAAGGATGATTCCTTCGAATTGTTGCATAGAAGAGAAACAAAGATATTCAGTTAAACTAGAGGATATAATAGCAAAAGTAACAAAATATTCACATCAGCCAAGATACACTTATCAAAACTTTCAAGTCCCCCCTCAAAGTAACATCATTGTGATAGCATTTTATTACTGCTGCAGTGCACCATGTAACAGCTTTGTTTTATATTAAAACTGAGAATAATACACAACCAAAAAGATGGTATGTGATCAGATATACTACCAAGCAGCACTGAACCTTTCTCATATTGACCTAATCCCACATCTAGTTTTGTCGAGGATCAATATTATTTGCTCACCAAAACAAATAGGTGAAATGAACATAATATGTTCCTTCAATTTTTGACAAAGCTGCCCTTCACAAATGTGCTTTCTCAAACAAAATTAAATCAAATGGAATTAGAGGGTCCTGTTTCTTTTGAAGGGTCTCCAGATATGCAGGAAGCAGTCTCATCGTTCATGTGCTCTTTTGCACTAGCAGGTATAGGTTGCACAGATAACTTATCCACAACAGTTGCACGAACGTGCTTGGGGGTGCACAAACCTAGATCTGTTGTGAATTGAAAAACCAACGAAAGTCATGTCATGTAAAATCAGGATAAGATTGAAGAATAATTAAAAAGAGAGTTCATTATTAGAAATGAAACCAAGATAAGATTTAGAATATTGCAACAAAAAGTAAAATCACCCACTACATCAAAAAAATATATGCTGCTTTGAGGGACAAAGGGTACAGCTTTAAGTGAATATATAGAGAAATGTTACTTATCATCAAATTCTTGTCTTTGGATAGATCTTTGGTCTACATGCAAAGCAAATGTTTGCACTTCTGTCAGTGGCTTTATTTCCTTTGTTGGAACTGGCAAAAGGGTCCCTATTCAAAACACAAAAAGTAAAATATCAAGGGTACAAGTAATTACCCCCAAAAGAGTTCAAAAAAACTGACAATGTTAAATAACAAGATAAAGCAATCTGAAGCTTACTCTGTAAGTACGGGTTGTGCCCTATAAATCCTCCCCTGAGCCTCTTCCCTCTCCATCCTTTCTCGTTCTTCCATCTTTCATTGCATTTCATCTTCAAGTCTGACAAGACTCTCGAGTTGAAAACCCTCAGGCATGGTGCAAGGCTTTCGCTCTGGTTTTATATATTTTGAATAACTGACTGGTCAAAATTTTGAAGTAATTTCCAAACACTGTGATTTCAACTCTGGGTAACCAGTTATGTAGCCTTCTCTTCCTCCTCTTGCTTACGTTTGAGCCGAGCTTGTAATAAAGCCTCTTTTTGAAGGCCTCAGTGTGAAGATGGAACGGGTTGGGTTTGGTAAGACCAGGAACAGTACTGCCAAGCCTTTGACTGTGGAATGAAGTATCGTATTGTAGAGAAAGCTGTAAAAAAACAGAAGAAGAATATACATGAGGCATGGAAATAAAAGCATATATGATTAATTCTAATTGCAAACATATAATCGACAAGATCGTTTCAAACTGATCAAGGGGAGAAATTTAAAAGTCAATTTAGAGTGTACATACTCGTTAATACATACAATTGCATCCAACCATTATTTTGATTTGAGATTACCTTAGAACAAGCAACACTGCCCAACCACATGAACGTTCTTACTGTCCTCTAGCTCAACTTCGACTAAGATTATCAAAGGAAACATTTATATTGCTAACAAAGTTGCATCAATTAGTAGTTTGATTGAGCTAATTAAAACACTTAAGGTTCAACCGAATCGCCTTTTACTGAACTTTTTGAGGAAAACCTTTCATGGAAATTAATCTTCATTCTAAACCTAAGGGTCCATTATTCACCAACCATTCGCAAATACAAGTAACATTAGGATCTTTTCGCATGACATGAAGATGTCTATTGTTCGCAGAAGTAAAAATAGAAAATAGAAAATTAATTTATTGTAAGGACTGTGAGGCAACCTTGTTAGAAGGAATTTTGAGAGAGGGCTTAAACTAGCTGTATCAAGTGGTTGTGCAATTGCTGGTTTCTTATCAGTTTTCGCTTCCTTATAAGAAATCTCTTCCAATTTTTTCGATAAATAGCTTGCCGCAGTTCGTCCATTGCACTCAAGGATGATTCCTTTGAACTGTTGCATAGAAGAGAAACAAAGATATTCAGTTAAAACTAGAGCATATAATAGCAAAAGTAACAAAATACTCATGTCAGCCAAGATACACTTATCAATACTTTCAAGTTCCCCCCTCAAAGTAACAATATTGTGATAGCATTTTATTACTGCAGTGCACCATGTTACAGCTTTGTTTTATATTAAAACTGAGAATAATACACAACCAAAAAGATGGTATGTGAACAGATATACTACCAAGCAGCACTGAACCTTTCTCATATTGACTTAATCCCATATCTAGTTATGTTGGAAATCCATATTATTTGCTCACCACAACAAATAGGTGAGATGAACATAATATGTTCTTCTAAATTTTGACAAAGCTACCCTTAAATGTGCTTTCTCAAATAAAATTAAATCAAATGGAATTGGAGGGTCCTGTTTCTTTCGAAGGGTGGTCTCCTTTTATGCAGGTTGCAGTCTCAACGTTGATGTGCTCTTTTCCACCAGGAGGGATAGGTTGCACAGATAACTTATCCACAATAGTTGCACGAACGAGCTTGGGGGGTGCACAAATCTAACATCTATTGTAAATAAAAAACCAACCAAAGTCATGTCATGTACAGATTGGTGTAATTAAAAGTGGTAACATTTGAATTAAATGCAAAACAAGGTTGAAACTTATTAAAGGAACACACTAATAGTAAAGCAGATAGTAAACGGAGTTAATGTAAGATGAAACTAAGATAATTTTACAGATATAACACTAGGAACTCGAAACACGGTGTCTCCTCTCTTGATGATTCAGCCATAACACTATTTATTCATTTAAAGAAAGTGGTTAAAATTAGATCTTAGGAGATTGAATTATAAATGAATGTATCATTTGGGGGAATATTAATTTTACCTCATTGGTTTGTTAGGTTCCTTGCTAGCAGTCCCACATGTATCTATGCATGATTATACCTCATTTAATGAGTGATTCCCAACTTTCTTTCTGATCTCAGAGTTCTTGATGATTCCACCTACAAAGTTTGAAATAAAGCACCCAATTAGATTTGCCCAGAGGTCTATTTCTTTACTCTTATGCTATTCTTATATGCTTATACGTGTTTTCCATGTAACTTTATTGGTCCATAAATTTTTGCCATTGGAGAACAGCAAGCTGCAACCATCTGATAACTAAAATTTGCAATATTCCATAAACCTTGTTTCAAAAGGTCCCTTAATCTATGAATGAACTTATCAAAACTTTCAAGTTCCTCCTCAAATTAACATCATTGTGATAGCATTTTATTACTGCTGCAGTGCACCATATTACAGCTTTGTTTTATATTAAAATTGAGAATAATACACAAACAAAAAGATCGTATTGTGATCAAGACTATACTACCCAGCAGTACTGAACCTTTCTCATATTGACTATACAATTTGGCAAATAAGGCAACTACAAAAAGTAGCTACATACCTTGGAATTGAATATAGTTGAGTTAACAACCACTGCGCAAGCAAGCACATTACCTGAGAACACTGCATAGTAGTACTGTCGAGGACCCTCAATCGCATTCCCTCTTGGAAAAACCGCTTCTGAAATCAGAGATGGCATCCATTTGGTTCGGTGGACTTCAGAAATGAAATGGCATCCACGATTATGGAACTGTACCTGAAATTGGCCAAATCCAACATTCAACATAAGAAGCAGTAATTTCATACCTCTCTCTAAGATTATCAATTCTATATATCCTGTTTTCCCTTCCATCTCAAAAACACAAAACAAAGATTTACATAAATTCCTACTAAACCAAGCAAGCATGCCTCAGTATCATCCAATTATGCCATGATGAACCCAATAAAGCATCATTCGACTAAGCTAATTCACTGAACAGAGAAAAATAAGGGGGAAAGAAAACTTACGTTTCTTGCCAGAGTCATGGACTTCACTTCTTCGTCAAATTCTTCTTTCTATTTCTTTACCCTTCATTGTAATATCACATTTTGTTAAACTCCATCTATGACACTTCCTTTCTCTAAGCTGAAATATCTACCAAAACTCAGAGAGAAAAAAATTGACATTACAGATGATCATGAAACTTTCTGATTTTCAAAGCATCCAATAAAATTCCAAATTTTCTCAAAGATGTAAGATTTCAAAATTGACATTACTGATGATACCAAGGACCACGACAGATTAAATTCGGCCTGATAGATGTAACAAGTCAAATCTTTCTAGGACAATAATCCTAAGCTTAAAATTGTATTAATAATAAAATAGCACGAATAGAAAAATCAATCGGTACTTTCTAATGAACCCAGAAAGCATACCATTTGATGCACTAGTTGGTACTACAGTACGAGTTAAGGTGTCACCACTGAAGACTACATCGAACTACAATTAGACATAACAACAATTAACCCCAACAAATAATAAGCTTATGTGTAGTGAATTAAAAAACTAAGTACCTTGTGGTTCCTGACAATCCAAGCTGTGCGGTGGTTGGGCAAGGAGACACTTGCCGAAGGAGGGGGTGCACGTGTAGCAGATGGTCGGCTATTGGGTCCAACTGAGAGGTTGTGTATGTGTACACCATCTTCATCTGATTGTTTAATAGCAAAAGTAACAAAATACTCATGTCAGCCAAGATACACTTATCAATACTTTCAAGTTCCCCCCTCAAAGTAACAATATTGTGATAGCATTTTATTACTGCAGTGCACCATGTTACAACTTTGTTTTATATTAAAACTGAGAATAATACACAACCAAAAAGATGGTATGTGATCAGATATACTACCAAGCAGCACCTAACCTTTCTCATATTGACTTAATCCCATATCTAGTTATGTTGGAAATCCATATTATTTGCTCACCACAACAAATAGGTGATATGAACATAATATGTTCTTCTAAATTTTGACAAAGCTACCCTTAAATGTGCTTTCTCAAGCAAAATTAAATCAAATGGAATTGGAGGGTCATGTTTCTTTTGAAGGGTGGTCTCCTTTTATGCAGGTTGTAGCGTTCACGTGCTCTTTTCCACTAGGAGGGATAGGTTGCAAGGATAACTTATCCACAATAGTTGCACGAACAAGCTTGGGGGGGTGCACAAATGTACCATCTATTGTAAATAAAAAACCAACCAAAGTTATGTCATGTTCAGATTGGTGTAATTAAAAGTGGTAACATTTGAATTAAATGCAAAACAAGGTTGAAACTTATTAAAGGAACACACTAATAGTTAAGCAGTACAAATTGGTGTAATTAAAAGTGGCAACATTTGAATTAAATGCAAAACAAGGTTGAAACTTATTAAAGGAACACACTAATAGTAAAGCAGATAGTAAACGGAGTTAATGTAAGATGAAACTAAGATAGTTTTACAGATATAACACTAGGAACTCGAAACACGGTGTCTCCTCTCTTGATGATTCAGCCATAACACTATTTATTCATTTAAAGAAAGTGGTTAAAATTAGATCTTAGGAGATTGAATTATAAATGAATGTATCATTTGGGGAATATTAATTTTACCTCATTGGTTTGTTAGGTTCCTTGCTAGCAATCCCACATGTATCCCTGCATGATTATACCTCATTTAATGAGTGATTCCCAACTTTCAAATGAAATTGAGTTATTTTTTAACTGCTGGTTTGGTATCGACTTGATCAACCTGCAAAATGTTGCCCAAATCTCCCCATCAATTACAAGTAATGGATTTGGTACTTACACAGTCCAAGGAAATTGACTTTCGGCTTTCTATTTCTTCTTTCATATCTTGATCCCTGGTCTCTTGAATTGCTTTTCCTTGGCAAGCTCTGTACAGATTAATAGTAAATATCAACAGAGAAGAAATCAAAGGAGAGGCAGTTCATAAAATGCTTTGAGGTAGTTCTAAATTAGCCCCGGATTACGGTCTCCCCCACCCCCCCCCAACCCCCCCCCCCCACCCCAATCGCTGCAGTGCAACACAGACAACTACTTAGTGTTTCCTTCAAAAATCAAATCAGAGAGATGAAGAGAGGAAGGAGAAACAGAACAAACAGGCTTAGCACAACCAAAACAAACAGAACAATACAGTCCCACAACCAAACAAAGAAGCAGGAAAAAGAAAGAATATGGTAGAAAGGCGAAAATACCTTGGCAAGCAGCAGAAAAACCTGAAAAACGATCAGAAAAGATGTTAGGCACGGAAATCATAGCAGGAAAATAAACAAAGGCAAAGCAACAAAAGCAGAACAAGAAAAATCAGGAGAAAACCCCAAACCCACCAGATGTCCACAAACTGACACAACCAGCAGAAGAAAAAGGAAAAATTCGCTGTGCTTCTAGGGTTTAGAAATTCGCCGTGCTTCTAGGGTTTAACCAAAATCAGAGGAAGAAAACAAACCTACCTTGACGACCTTGATTTACGAAAACGAAGGTGGCTAGGGTTTAGAAGCGAACCTGTCGGAGAGTGTGCTTCTAGGGTTAGAGTCGCTTCTCTTTCTCTGTCGATTTCAAACCAGATCTCCGCTTCTAGGGTAAAATCGAAGGTGGCGCTGAGAAGTCGTGTTTCTCATCGATCTGTTGATCTTTTCTCACTTCGCCCTCTCTATTGCGCCAATGGTAGAAGAAGAAGAAGAAGAAGAAGGAGAAGGCGAAGGCGAAGGCGAAGGCGAGGAGCGGGGAGTGGAGAAGAGTACATCGCCATGGTCGGATCAGTTAAGCCGCCTCTCTTCGCTCACTAGGGTTTTCTCTCTCTTTCTTTCTTTCTTTCTTTTTTTTTTTGAAACACGCTTTCTTTCTTTCTTTCGAGTTTCCATCGGAAATGGTATGTTGGTGTATTAATTGCTGGGTTAGTAGAGGAAACGGTGTGTTAAAACTTCTAACGGTCGGATTACGAAACTGCCAAGAAGGTTAACACTTAACACCGACTTGGTTTTCTTGCAACAAGCGCTGATTCTGTGGTCCGTGAGATCTTCTGAGATTTTGTGACAGATTTTGTGAGATTTGGTTAGAACGACGCATCAAATGACCGCACTGGATCCGAATATTTAATGAATCTGGTTAACACGCTGGGGGTCCCACTGGTCTAGATTTTTACTGCGGAAACGTTAATTAATTAATTGAGTTGGGAACTTGGGAATTGGGATGTATCCATATTTATACGAAACAAAGTAGTATCCACTGCAATTGTGAGACTAATGAAGAATTAATTTTGGACCCTTACTAATGAAGTATCCACTAGATTTGTTCCGCATTCTTTCTGACAGTTGGACTATCTCCATTGTTCCGTTTTAAAAAGAACGCATTTTTTTATCCTTATTTGATGGACTTTCTAAATTCATTTATATACCAGATTTTATATACATGCCTATAAAAATTACATACAACCCAATGGCACAAAATTTCCATTTTTTTACTTTTAGTTTTTTTAATAATTTTCATACATCATATTATTTTATTTATTTGCATTGAAAAAATGCCTTTATCTCTTAAATTATTATCTTATTAATTTACATCTATGGCTAGAAATTTTAGGAAATCTAACAAATTTTTCCCACTTTTTTAGGCTTTCAGATAAAAAATATGAAAATAAAATTGATCGTATATATATAGGTCACATATCCGCACCCATTACGAAAGCATTTCATAAGATTTTCATATAGGAATGAATCGCGCGACGCGCGATATTAGAACTAGTTGTGATAGAGGCCCACAGAGACTTGAGTCGCTTCTATCTATGTGTTCCTTTTATAAAATTTTAAGTCAGTTTGATACTCGATCAAGTGGTCAACAAATGAACAAATCTAGTTAATTATAATTGATTATTTTAAGAGCAGCGTTCCGCTGCCACAGGTTTTTGGTGCCACAAGGTGCCACAATTTCATATTTTACCAATATTTTAAAATTTTAAAATTTAAACGTCAAATTCAAACCGTTGATCTTGTTCAATTTAACGAGCGATGCGTTACTATATAAATTTTATAAAATTTGGAGTCAGTTTGATACTCGATCAACTGGTCAACAAATGAACAAATCTAGTTAATTATGATCGATTAATTCTAATGCGTTCATCATTTGATCATAAGTATATTCAGATGAAAAAATATTAATCTTTGAATATACGACCATAAGTATATTATTATAGGTGCAAGTTGGACTTTTTTATATGTTAATGAAAGAGATTATTTTATCGATCCTAATTATCAAATAAGAAAAGAACAATTGTTAGGAAGTGAATAAAGAAAAATCTAGTTAAAAAAAATTCAAATGGAAAAAATATCTTGTTGAATAAAAATGAAAATAAAATTTTTAAAAAATCTAAAATTAATTTTTAATATCAACATTAATCTAAACCGTACGACGTCTTATCTACAATCAATGGTCTCCATATGTCTGGAGTACATGTAAAATGTAATCATACATAACATTTCAAACTGCCTAGAACTAGACCTCATCATACTTCATGTAATCATACATTACATCGCATCCACTCTGCGCTTTGGAATCATAATTAAAGGGCACTAAAGTCTGGTCCAAAATAGCTCCTAAGTAGCTACTGCCTAGTTATTCTAAAAAAGTCTGGTCCAAAATAGTCCTAGAACTAGACCTCACCAGGCTAGAAAATTGGACAGTTTACTCGTTTTTTTTTTTTTTTTTTTTTGGTTGTGAGTCGTATCTTCTTTTTTTCCTTTTTTTTTTTTGAATAAGATTGAATAAGTAGAAAGTATGAGTTTAAAAAGGACTTGGTGACCTTGACTTAAAAAAATTATAGATTAAATATTCATGTCCAATTGTTAAGAAGAAGAAATCAAGTTGTTAATAGCATTCAGCCATCTAGGTAATTTCAAACAGTGGATTGGAACTGTAAAATTTGATCTATTTTTTTTAGCCAAATTAATATTTAAAACTAATATTAAAATTTTGAGTTCATATATGACAGTAAAAATTTAAAACTAAATTCATACATATGTGTGATTGATTTATATATTGCCGGTTCGCAAATGCCTTTCATTTTTACCATTTATGAAAAAAAAATAACTCCAAAATTCCTCGGTTCTACTCTTGTCGAGAAGCACTAAATATTCATATCCAATACGATCGAGCATCGAAATAACTTTGCCCTGCATGTTCAGAATAAGAGACGACGGTTATAAATTAAATGTATATATTGAATAGAACTATTACTACCATGTGTTTGCCTCTAAATTCTGCTGCATGCAACCATACAATAAACCCAAAACTAAAAATATAAAATATCTGCAATCAACTAAAACTGCCTTGACACATAGTCATAAACACATGAAAGGAAAATACAAAGTTTCCTACAAAATAGACAGTAACTTAATTACGAGAATGCAACTTTGAGCTTTTGATATCCCTACGATTAATTACACTTAAGTCCTACATAACGAAGAATTTGTAGCAATCATATTCCTTACATCTATATGGGAAATCCTACAAAATTTCATGTTGAAATGGCATACTGACAGGCACCAAAACCATAAAATAAAACTATGCAACATACAAGCCAAAACCAACCACATTCACAATCAAAATAGCCTTGACAAACAATCATGAAAGTTTGAGCAGTGTTCTGCTGCCAAAATTTTTTTGGTGCCACAACTTCATATTTTATCAATATTTGAAATTTTTAAATTTTAAACGCTGAATCCAAACTGTTGATTTTGTTCATTTTTAACAAGCGATGTGTTTCCATATAAGTTTTATAAAATTTGAAGTCAGTTTGATATTCGATCACGTGGTCAACAAATAAACAAATCTAGTTAATTATGACTGATTATTTTAAGAGCAGCGTTCTGCTGCCACAGGTTTTTGGTGCCACAATTTCATTTTTACCAATATTTAAAAATTTTAAAATTTAAACGTCAAATCCAAACCGTTGATCTTGTGCAATTTAACGAGCGATGTGTTTCTATATAAATTTTATAAAATTTGGAGTTAGTTTGATACTCGATCAACTGGTCAACAAATGAACAAATCTAGTTAATTATGATAGATTAATTCTAATACGTTCATAATTTGATCATAAGTATATTCAGATAAAAATATATCAATCTTTGAATATACGACCATAAGTATATTATTATAGGTGCAAGTTGGAATTATTTATATGTTAATGAAAGAGATTATTATCGATCCTAATTATCAAATAAGAAAAGAACAATTGTTAGGAAGTGAATAAAGAAAAATCTAGTTCGAAAAAAATTCAAATGGAAAAAATATCTTGTTGAACAAAAAGGAAAATAAAAATTTTTAAAAAATCTAAAATTAAATTTTAATATCAACATTAATCTAAACCGTACGTCTTATCTACGGGTGCGTTTGGATCGTTGGAAGAAAAAAGAAGAAAAAAAAAATTATGAACAATCCAAACTCTTCACAAAGTTACACACTTCCCAATACTTTTTGCCACTTCTCCCCTTTTTCCCTTCTTCCCACACCTATCCAATCAATGGTCTTCATATGTCTGGACTACATGTAAAATGTAATCATACACTGTTAGAAAGTGTGCTAATTTTCATTTTTATGCTAATTACCAATTAATTAACCAAGCAAACATAGCACACACAAGATCTAGTACACAAGCTATTTAAACACACGAGAAAAAGGATTGGAAGTATACCTCTCTTGGTATCGCAACCAAGAGGCTCGTTCCAATGCGTTGGTGTCGGTGGCGTGCTCTCCAAGAACCTCCACGCCGTGCTCCTCGAGTCCACTAAGGAATTAACCACCTTCTCTAATCAATTATGCTAGTAATTGAGAGAATTGTGCCTAATTCCAAAGCTTTCCCTTTCTATTTAATTCTCCAATTAATTTAGTGGAAAAGCTTGCTCAACACATGAGCTAGGTGGTGTGTGGAAGAGAGAAAGAGGAATAGAAAATTCTGAAATTTTCTTTTCTTCCTTGTGAGGTGCGGCCAAAGAGAGAAGGAGAGAGAGAGGTGTGTGGAGGCTAGGGGTTTGCTCCCAAAGAACACCCCTTTATATAGGCCACTCAACCTAGCTCTCATCCAACATTACATGGACAAAAATGCCCCTTGCCCTAGCCGCACCTACCTACCCCATATATGGGTTGGGCCTCAAGTTAAGTTGAGCCCAATACTCTTCCATTTAAATGCACCTTCCATTGGACATTAAATTAACCAATTAATTTAAAGCCCAATTAGCTCAAATAATTAAATGTGTTGATTATAATTAATTATTAACTATTTAATAATTAATATGGAATTAGTCAATGCATTAAATTATTTCTATATGATCTATTTGACTTAATTAATCATAACGGTCCATAACGGCATACGATTAATTAATCAACTTATCATATTTTGCAAAACCAATTGTTGCAAATAAATAATTAATGCACGTGTGGTTAAACACCTTATTATGTGTGACCCTTTGAGGATTTATGCTATGTTGGACATGGAATTAAATCGCTATTTAATTCCAATAATCATAAGCGGTATCTAGCAACACGTTATGATTCCCAATTCACATAAATAGTGTACTGCTACAATATTTCAATCCTGCATAAGAGAATAATCAGTTTCTCTATTTTGATTCTTATGTCACACGATATCATCGTATAATCCAAGATAGGAATGTGTCATTCTTGCAGATTATACGTTTCTTGATCTAGAGATAATTGTATAAAGTTGCATGCAAACAATCTATCTCCATCAAGGGGCCCAAACAGATATCGTCACTCACTAAGTGAATTAATGAGGGACATACGGTTTTCTTGATGATTAACTTTTCCCCGCACAATTCAAGAGAACATAAATAAAGTCCGTATAGCAGCCCTTATCGGGAATCAGCGGTAGACAGTATTTATTGAACCTATCCTCATGTGGAAAAGATAAACATCTCAAACTTAGAACCAAAATCACAACGAAATAAACAATGACACATAACACAATCCATATGTTTATTTCGATGGGTCAAGTCCTGTGCTATGTTCCATAACATACACATATGCAATTAAGTTGGTAACTCTTTACCTATGATTAGTAGAACTTAATCATCACTTAACTTGCATACTAATCTTATAAGATAATTAATGTTCCTTGTTAATTATCAAGATTATGGACCGTTTAGATTTATTATTGTCATTCTAAAGAATGATCCACAGAGATCTACTATTCAGATCCTCAACCTGAATAATCTGTCAATAATAAACCTAGGAACAGATGATAAAATATCATCCCATACATAAACTAATAATTAAGTTATTAAATTATTGACTTCTAGGACATAACTCTAACAATCTCCCACTTGGCCTAGAGTCAATCAGTAGTGACTTCTAGCCAACGAAGAATTGAGAACAATGTCATATATCTACATATATACATGTCTCGGACCTCAAAATAAATAATACGCTTATAGCTAGTTACTCATACGTCCACCACGTATGGATGCATAAAAGCATCTCGTATACTGCTCAAGGTAGAGGTCGTGCTAGAGTGTTCACTGTGTTCGCGAACCTATCCAAAAATTGTTTGACCCTATACATATATACTACTATATATATGTTCTTGATCATCATCATATGATATCAAGTGATATCGTTATAGATCATATTTGAATCTCCAATGTAACATTGGGCTCTTAGGAGTAAGTTATGGTTCGAGATGCTTAGAACCATAATAACTCAACTAAGAAATCGATCCGAAATAAACTTCTTTTATTGCTTCACAAGTTGCTATGTATTTTGCTTTGGTGACGGAAACGGTTGTAATATTCCATTTAGAACACCTTCTAAATTTACAACACCACCTTTTAGCAAAATACGTAGTTCAACTGTGATTATATCAATCTTTCGAAAAACTAGCATTAGTGTAATTAACTTACACGAGCTCCTTTTAAGAGATGAAACATTATATCACTCTTTCTCATAAGGTACTCGAGGATATCCTTGACTATCGTCCTAATGTGTCTCTCTTGTATCCATTTGACAACTGTTTGTCATATCCTTTGGATACTACATATCGGGGCATATGCATAAATATGACGTACACAATGAAACTCATAATGAAAGAATGCTTGAACTATTTCATGCACTTTCTTGAATTGAGTTGCAATAGACCGAGTTAAAACACTCAAGTCATGCCATGTGACGTACAGTTAGACATCCTTTCTTGGAGTGTAACTTTCGTGTTTCTAGAACACTTCGTCAATATATGCATATTTGTTCAAACCTGACATCCATCATAATCTATCTTTATAGATTTTGTTTCCTAGGATTAGGTGATTTCGCCCAAGTTCTCATTTGAGAAAGCATTCTCCAAAGAGATCTCGACAATATTCATTTTCTTAATGTTAATGTTATTTCCAATTTAATGAATTGTTATCTTGAACAATACAAGTAATACAATTATGCTCCCACTGAATATCTTGTTTATACAAGATACTTTTGACGAAGTTCAACTCCTTGACTTCCTTGTCAAAACTTTTATTCCAATCTCCACAACACTTGCTTTAATCCATTAATGGATCCTTGAAGCATGCGTATGTTTTTAGCAATACATTAAATAAAACCTCGATTTGTGTCAAATGCACAACATCTTCCTTCATTCATACGAAGAAGGCGGTTTTATGTGTTTTTCCATATATCGATATATATGAAATACAACTATTGCTAGAATGATCTTTATTGACTTATACATAGCCACAAGCAAGAAGTTGTGCTTTGTACGTAGTCAACTAGCCATCGACTTAGACATAGCTACAAGCGAAAAACCGCGCTTTGTACATAGTCGATTTGTTATCCATATCGATCTTTCCTTTTGAAGATCTAAACGTTCTTGATGGATTGTTCCTTCATGAACATCAACCAAGGTCTATACCTTGTTGTTATACATGGATTTTATTTAAAGATCATATGAATTCGAACCATACATGTGGAATCGGATCGTTCCATCGTTTTCTTATTTATCAACGGATTCTCATATGCTAAGTTTGAGAATGTCGTGAAGCCCATGCACCAAACGGCTTAGGCAATCAACTCCCGTTGATCTTTTGTAGGTTTGGTACTTGAGGTTCATGAACTTCTTCCACAACGATTTGTTGAACGAGTTCTTGACTCCTTATATATATTTCATGAGTTTCTCGAATCATCATCAACTCGTGAGATGGTTGAGTCCTCATTGGAAGGAGCGTACTATTAAACTTCTTTCAAAACAACTTGTGAATGAAGTTTCGCTCAACTCCCACTAAGTACCATGTATGGAGTGACAAGTTTCCCATAAGAGTACTTCTTGTAGTGACGCATAAACTATTTTAATGCTCACTTTACTCCCACTACTTCTTCTTGAGAATTTCAATTCATCAAGACTACATTATGATTAGCAACAACTACTTTGTTCTTATCATATTCGTGGAAGTAGTGCTTTTTAATATAAAGCATCCTACAAATATATAGTGTCTTATTTGGTTTAAGCTTATAAGTCCACAATACTTGAAATAAGCTTCTCAACACCAAATCTCGAGAAGTATTATACTTAGAGATCAAAATCTCCTAAGATATCTTCTTCAATAGACTTCGATGGAACATTATTCAGTGTAAACAATATTGTCCTCAAACATAATTCCCTAATACGAGTCGAATAAGTCAATTTGATTTGTTATCGATCGAACTATACAAAATATTGTTCGATACCTCCACTCTTGGACACATTATTCCATAATGTTCCTCATGGAGTGAGTTATGAAACTATTTTCATACTCTTAAGATAATATTTCAAATCATGTGACTTAACTATTTACCATGATTAATTGTAAGACTTCCATTTTTCTTGAAAGGTCTTTTTAACTTCACACTTGAACTCCTTTGAACTAGTCAAAAGGTTCATACTTATACCTTATCAAATAGATATGTTAATATCTACAATGATCGTTGGTTAAGTAGTAAAGTATCAACAACCTTTCATTGCACAAGTACTTATTGGTCTTTATACATCGATATGTATAAGTCCTAATCAAGTCACTTGTCCTTAAACCTTTGTAGGTTAAAGGCGCTTTTGTCATTTAACAAACATGATTCGCATATCAATCGATTTGAAATCGAATTGAATTTCGAGCTCTACGTTACGTAGACTCTCATAATGCGATTCTCGTTTATATATGTGACTAAGCGGTTATATATAACATGAAAGTCAAATACTTTATGTCAAGTCTTACGCATCCTATTTGTCATTCATAACTTGTTTATCTATTTCAAGCAAATTCCATCAAGATGCATGAAATCATATAAACAAATTCATAATAAAAGAACTTGTCTTTTATTAAACATAGTTATCCATCATCAAATATGAAATGGATACGCTATGAGAGGTTTTAGAATTAAGGTATGCAACCTTCAATTCCTAAACAAACTCTTAATAAAGATAACTCTACGTATTCAATGATAATGACTTAAATGAATAAGTCATCTCTTATACGGAGTTTACTTTACATCTCTCGAACATTCTCTTATTCTTCATTGCCAACACATTTCGTTAAATGCGAGCATATGAACTAGTATCAAGTTACTAGTGTGAATTAGAGATAGTGAGATATTTTTGAACGACAAATACTTCTTAGGATTAGAATATCACAATCATGGTATTTCGGACAACCTTTCAAATGCCTCCCATAAACGGCAAATGAAACATCTCATGTGACACATGGTCATCAATGAGAGTCTCGAAATTTCAACTCATACATTAGTGAAGTATTTCTTGAATACTTAACCAATTACCTTTTTGCATCAACAATTGTGCGAAGAAGGTAACATTATATCCTTTATAATTCCAAAGAGATCGTATGACAATATCAACAATCCTTGATATCGGAGATTAATATCTCTAGTCATCAATTAGCTACTTAAATCTTTCGATTTGTAAGCCAATGAAAACGTTAATGTATCCTTTTATAAAAGAAGAATCTCTTGGTCAACTCATACTCTTTATACTCGATCATAAATGATGGAGTTAATATCTACTTTCTCCAAGAACACTTTCTTGAGTAAGTGGATGAGAGCGTACGAGTTAGATCTAGTCCATATGAATTCTCTAATTCAAAGGTCTAGAAATTTTAAATGAGGATATTAGCCATACGCTTCATTGAATAACTTTTCGCCAAAAGTCAATCAATCATCGCGTTGCTACGTTCGGGTAGTTTGAGAAAAGTTTTGGGAATTGACATACTCAAGTTTCTCTTCGCTAAGATCGTGTCTTAGGAATCGGTATTACTTCTTTAAGTGAATACTTTTAGAAACGAGTTTGTTCATTTTCAAAGATTGATCGCAACAAAATTAACAATTTTAACATCTATAACAAAATCAATTTAAGGTCAATTAGTTTATGCAATTGTTTTATTTATAACAAATAAAACTCCCACTATATTTATTTAATGTCCCTAATATAGTAGGTTTTCCAAGATTCCTATTTTCGTTGAGATGGTGCTAGCGTCGGCGTGACACCAAAACAACTAGATAAGGTAGGTTCTCCAACCAATCATTCCATATGATTCTTGGTTTGTGAAATATCACATGTATATCCACAAACTTTGCCCCGATGCCCAATCCGATTTGAAAACATCGTTAAGTAACCTTTCTCTATTTGCTCCTAGTAAATCCGATTTACACCCCGACACGGATGATGGAACACGATGTCCCGCGTCGGCGAGAATGCATCAATGAACGATCATACACGTTAGAAGGGGATAGAGAGAAGGAGGGCGATTTAACTTAATCATGTTTTGTTTGGGACAATCAATTAAGTGACACTTGTATGGTGGTCATGTAAGCATACACCCATACCTAGCCTATGACAATTCATAGCAATCACAAGCAATCACATATAAGCATCTCATAGTTGTGGGTTTGTATGGCTCCCGCTTGCATTAGTTTCGCCACATCGTCCATGGAGCAAAACTAATCTAATCCTTGCCCTCCCACTAAATTCTATAAGGATCTAAATCCTATATAAAATAAAGGTGCAAAATACATGTGAAAACATCCTATTCCCTTCCTATCCTTAGGGGCATGCAAGCCTCACAAGTTACATAAAAAATTAATCAAAAATTAATTAATGGCACCAAAGGCCGCATTACAAACATTCACACATGCATTCATTTACAACCACAAGACATTGAGTCTTGAGCCATACTAAACCCACTATCCACCTACAAAACAAAGTTAGCACATACAAGAACTTTGTTTCCAATTAACGATTTTCAAGCATCTTTGCGTATCGTTTGCTATAAGTAAATTCCGTGTACAAATCCTCAATTTTAAACAACCAAACTTGTTTAAATTCATTTAGAAAGTTCTTTCAACATCCCATAACAGAAAGGAGATCAAACAAGGAGTTTTCTAATTAAATTCAACTAGTTTGAATACTTAGAAAAACAGTAATTTACCAAAAAACGTAACTAATGGAATCCAACAAAAACAACAGTTTTCGGTCTCCAAAAATTCTCAAATAAATTACTTAAGCTCCTTATCAAAGTTGTGACTACCAGTAAAAAATTCAAGAAGAGATCTTAAACCATCTGGGAGAATCAAAAAAGACAAATCTCTTACAAGTGCACGAAACACTGTTATGAGATTTTCAGCTTATCCTCTCAACCATTTGGTCTGTTAGACCACCTTCTATCCAGTTTTTATATATACAATATACATAGAAAAACTTTTTTAGACTACAGGCTATCCATTCATGAAAAGAAAACAACCAAGTTCAGTTCAATAATATTAAGTTACAGCCTAAACAATCAACAAATTCTGTACTGGAACAGACTGTCAATCGAAAGGTTTTAACCTAGTTGAAGGTCCAAACTTCCACGAAAAATTATGAAATTAATTTTCCTGGAATCCTAACTCAAAATAGAACAACTCCATTTAAACAAAATTTTTAAAGGAGTTCTCAGTTGGTACAGTTTATTAGAACAATCGATTTGCTCAACAAACTGGATCTGACAAGATCTTCCTTTTCATACTTGAAAACCCACAAATTAATCTGAGTCATGCAACAATTTACACATTCTCAGAAAGAGCTTCAAGTCCTCTTTATTTCTAGCCATAGAACACTGGTACTTATATTCAAAATATAAATCTTTCAAGCCATTCAAACAGGACAGTGCGAGCAGAAACTGGTTCTGCGCACTGTCGCCATTTTATTCACAGTAAATCCATACTAATTCAGAAAAATGTGAATCTAACGCCAAAAGAATCACAATCCACAGATCTACAACTTTCATGTAGATGGAAAAAACTTCCAGAGAACTTATCAAAGCGAAAAACGCGAAACAACACAGAAAATACCATTTCCAGACAGCAAACAAACGCATCATCTCTACTAATCCATTAATTAGCCAATTTCTCTTAATTAAGTGTTAAAATAGCTTAAGTACGACCAAGGCTCTGATACCACTGTTAGAAAGTGTGCTAATTTTCATTTTTATGCTAATTACCAATTAATTAACCAAGCAAACATAGCACACACAAGATCTAGTACACAAGCTATTTAAACACACGAGAAAAAGGATTGGAAGTATACCTCTCTTGGTATCGCAACCAAGAGGCTCTTTCCAATGCGTTGGTGTCGGTGGCGTGCTCTCCAAGAACCTCCACGCCGTGCTCCTCGAGTCCACTAAGGAATTAACCACCTTCTCTAATCAATTATGCTAGTAATTGAGAGAATTGTGCCTAATTCCAAAGCTTTCCCTTTCTATTTAATTCTCCAATTAATTTAGTGGAAAAGCTTGCTCAACACATGAGCTAGGTGGTGTGTGGAAGAGAGAAAGAGGAATAGAAAATTCTGAAATTTTCTTTTCTTCCTTGTGAGGTGCAGCCAAAGAGAGAAGGAGAGAGAGAGGTGTGTGGAGGCTAGGGGTTTGCTCCCAAAGAACACCCCTTTATATAGGCCACTCAACCTAGCTCTCATCCAACATTACATGGACAAAAATGCCCCTTGCCCTAGCCGCACCTACCTACCCCATATATGGGTTGGGCCTCAAGTTAAGTTGAGCCCAATACTCTTCCATTTAAATGCACCTTCCATTGGACATTAAATTAACCAATTAATTTAAAGCCCAATTAGCTCAAATAATTAAATGTGTTGATTATAATTAATTATTAACTATTTAATAATTAATATGGAATTAGTCAATGCATTAAATTATTTCTATATGATCTATTTGACTTAATTAATCATAACGGTCCATAACGGCATACGATTAATTAATCAACTTATCATATTTTGCAAAACCAATTGTTGCAAATAAATAATTAATGCACGTGTGGTTAAACACCTTATTATGTGTGACCCTTTGAGGATTTATGCTATGTTGGACATGGAATTAAATCGCTATTTAATTCCAATAATCATAAGCGGTATCTAGCAACACGTTATGATTCCCAATTCACATAAATAGTGTACTGCTACAATATTTCAATCCTGCATAAGAGAATAATCAGTTTCTCTATTTTGATTCTTATGTCACACGATATCATCGTATAATCCAAGATAGGAATGTGTCATTCTTGCAGATTATACGTTTCTTGATCTAGAGATAATTGTATAAAGTTGCATGCAAACAATCTATCTCCATCAAGGGGCCCAAACAGATATCGTCACTCACTAAGTGAATTAATGAGGGACATACGGTTTTCTTGATGATTAACTTTTCCCCGCACAATTCAAGAGAACATAAATAAAGTCCGTATAGCAGCCCTTATCGGGAATCAGCGGTAGACAGTATTTATTGAACCTATCCTCATGTGGAAAAGATAAACATCTCAAACTTAGAACCAAAATCACAACGAAATAAACAATGACACATAACACAATCCATATGTTTATTTCGATGGGTCAAGTCCTGTGCTATGTTCCATAACATACACATATGCAATTAAGTTGGTAACTCTTTACCTATGATTAGTAGAACTTAATCATCACTTAACTTGCATACTAATCTTATAAGATAATTAATGTTCCTTGTTAATTATCAAGATTATGGACCGTTTAGATTTATTATTGTCATTCTAAAGAATGATCCACAGAGATCTACTATTCAGATCCTCAACCTGAATAATCTGTCAATAATAAACCTAGGAACAGATGATAAAATATCATCCCATACATAAACTAATAATTAAGTTATTAAATTATTGACTTCTAGGACATAACTCTAACATACACAACATTTCAAACTGCCTAGAACTAGACCTCATCATACTTCATGTAATCATAGATTACATCACATCCACTCTGCGTTTTGGAATCATAATTAAAGGGCACTAAAGTCTGGTCCAAAATTAGTATAAGTTTGGCAATGGTTAAAACTTAAAACCATTTTCCGTGCTATGATGACCTTCTATTTGAATTCCCTGTGGACCTCGTTTAAATCATGAGCTATATTAATATCCATAAATTTAATAGGCAAAATCAGGTATAAACCCCTCCAATCTTCTCTAATCAGATATAAACTCCTCTAATCTTCAATATCGGATATAAACCCCTCTAATCTGATTTTGTTTGGATATAAATCTTTTTTATTAATTTTAATCATATTTTAAATTAAAATTAATATTATGACTAAAATGCCCCTAACTTGCACACCCTGATGCGTCTTGAGCAATGACGAAGTGTTGCTGATTGATTTTATCATCCAATTTAATTTGTTGTGAGTAAGCATTTTTGTTAGATTCCACCATATACCGACCTTCCGCTTGATTACAAAATCCTATTTGCAGGATGAAACGGCTACACAATCAACAATACCACGACCTATCCCCCTTTCTGTCTTCGTATACAACCCATACCTCTTCTTTCTACATAAATCCTTGTTACGAGTTCGCGCAGTGTCAGGACTTCTTCGGTTACCTGGACAAATTATCTTGCTTGTGCCCCATAAACTCATATGTGATAGTACCCTGAATCTTAATAAGTCGATAAAATAGAGATAGTTGTTCTCAGGTGTGTTTGGATCGTTGGAAGAAAGAAGAAGAAGGAAGAAGAAAAAAAAAATTATAAACAATTCAAACTTTTCACAAAGTTACACACTTCCCAATACTTCTTTTCACTTCTTCCCTTCGCACCCATGATGAGGCGAGTAGAAAGGGGTAGAATTGAAGTACCGTAAGAGGAATGTCTCTGCTCCATATTTATTTGACCACTTAAAAGATAATCCCTAAACTGTAAACTTATATGAGAATTACTTACCATTAGTCGTACAACCATGAAATCGGCATACCAGATAAAAAAATTAGTGAAATCACACAAGAAAATTTTTTTTTCCTTAACAATTTGGAAAGAAAAAGGACAAAATCTTCAATTTGGAAGAAGAATCGGTTGAGGAGAAACAAACAAGGAAATAATAACATCATTAACCAGATGCAACAATAGGTGTAGGAGGGGTATTTTAGCCATAACATAAATTCTCTATTTAAAATATGATTAAAATTAAAGAAAAGGGTTTATGTCCAAATAAAATTGAATTAGAGGGGTTTATATCTGATTTTGAAGATTAGAGGAGTTTATATCCTATTAGAAAAGATTGGAGTGGTTTATATCCGATTTTGCCTTTAATAGTAGATACATGAAAGCAATACAATTAATGATTTATTCTTCATTATGCATATATAGTTGCAAACAATACAATGATTAGATATGGAATTACTATATTATTGAGAAGTAAAATTTGATAATAAAGATGCATTCTAAGCATATATGAGAAACAATTAAAGTAATAACTACATATGGAATATGATTGAGAAGTAGAATTATATAATAAAGATGCATTCTAAGCGATTAGAGTACAGAAAGTTCTAGAGAAAAAATAAATAAATAAAATAATGATTAAGATTCAGCTAAGCGCATCCTTCTGTTTGTGCGAAGACATGAAAACAGATACAATTTTTTTTCCCACGTGTCCTTCTGTGTTAGATTGGTGGCAGGGGCTTCCTTTGCAGTTGGGTACAAATGGTTTTAAACCAAAGAGGTACCTCAACTCCTCAAGTTTATATTGAGCTGTCCTTCACGTCGTTACTTGCAAACAGGTGTGAACCAGGATATCAACTTTCTGGTACAGTACTAGAACTTTCATCAGGGTTTGCTATCCGGCCATCTTTACTAAGCCCACGACTGTCAAGTGACCAATGTACCCTTCTGATATAGTCATTTCTGACAGCTTCATTGGCATTCCATTGTGAAAAGAATTTCTCTATCTAATAAAATAGTGAAAAAAATAATGTTTTAGATATTCACGAATTGAAACAAAGATGAGCAATTGTTGATGATCCGATTACCTTAAGCATTCGGAATTAAATAATTAGTTAGAAAGGGGATGAAAGAATAGAAATGGGAAGTTTGACAATATCAACAATGGAAATCAATAAAATCAGAAATTATATGTGGTATAAAGATATAAATTCCAAATATTTTTAATAAAAATATTGTACCAATTGGTCTGCCAGGTCTTCTAATTTTACAAACGCTTTGTCCGCCTGGTCCCTTTCTAAAATAGCAGTATGAATGCTCTGTTGCACATTGCTGATGTGGCACTTCATGTCTTTCAAATAATGCTCCACGTACCTCAATCCTTTTCGAGCATCAAGCTGGTTCATCTTTAGTTGATCGATCTCTTCAGTTATAGACTACCACAAATGACAAACATAAATAAAATTAAGGATTGAGAATAATCAAGATTAGAGGATTTCCATAGAAAGTGCAAAACAACTTTAAATCTCCCACAAAATTTCTTCCTCAAAAAAAAAAAAAAAATTAAAACCATTCCTCAAGTTACGCCTGGTATGGTTTAGGATTAATAGCACCCATGTATACCTTATCAGTACCCAAGAAACCCACAAGATATTGTGATCCCAAAATATATATATATATAAGGGTAATTCTAATTCATTATGTTGATAGACATGATACAGAGGACTCCGGATCGAAACTTTACCTCTGGCCATTTATCCATGGGTGTTTTCCTGTACATGCACGCTGGGTACCGTAGAAGTTGTTCGATAACCTCCTTTTGTCTCTTTTTATTATCAGACGATACAAGAGCTACAACTTCATCCTTTTTCGCTTTCAACTCATTCATCTGTTTGATCAACTGTTTTTCTTCTTTCAAGGTAAGTTTTTCCTTCCGCACTCTGTGTTTTAAGCCACCAATCTGTGCAATAAAATGAGATGCATTAATTAGCATAACAAACTTAAAGAAAGCATGAATTATACGGACAATACATAAAATAAACAGATTTATTTAGTAATTAATTCATGTATGTATTAAACTTATGTGGTTTGCACTTAACAGAAATGGAAACACATGCTTATGGCTAAGTCTTAAGAGTTAAGACTGATGTGCCAAGAGAGTACATAGAGAAAAATAATACACAAAATAATTTAGTTAGACCAAAGAACTCATGTTGTTCTAAACCAATTCAATGGAACATACAATCATGGATAATCCAACTCCTGAAAAAAATCTCCTAATATATACTAGCCAAAAATATAGAACTAAAGAACAACCCTTTAGGCAGCATAAACAATTAAACGTACATGATTTGTCAACTCCCTGACCTCTCGAGACTGCATAGCAACTCTGTAATCTGTACAATTTTTATTCAATGCATTTCGTACATGAAACAAGCATTCTCTTCTATAATCAAGCGTCATTGTGTAGTTGGTAAGATTATGTGTTGCGTAGAATAATTGCCGTTTGGCTTTATCTTCTAGATCCTAGTGTTCATACCAAAAGCAGGTAGAGTTGAGATCTAAATGCAAGTAAGAGCTGTAAGGAAATATATTATATGATAAATTTAAAAATTATTGATGAACTACACCCAAAATTCACAGAATATTTACTGGAAAGGTCCTAAGTAACGCCCATAAAACCATTTTTAACAAAAATGGTTACATTTAAAAAAAAAGAAGTAAATATACCACCTTTGTCATGCCTGGCAGATGTAATAATTTTCTACTCCTAATAACATGGGTCATAATAAAACTGATTTACAATATCCTAGCTTTTCCAAATTGTTGGCATGGATGTGGAATACAGGAGACAGAAAATTTATCATACCTCATAACACTTCAACTTTTCCTTATAACTTTTAATATCTTCAGTTTTCTGTCTGATATCCCGACGAGCTTCTTCAATTTTACATCTGATTTTATGATCCCGTCGAGCTTCTTCATTTTTACATGTGATTTTATGATCCTCGTATCGGTGATACTTCACAAAGTAATAGGTGATTTGTTTCTTCATGCCATCAGTCGTTGCACTTGTTTCAGAAACAGAGTTGACCTGAGTTGCTTCGCCATAATCTATCATTTGATCAGCTTCCATTTGATCACTGGTGCTAGTTTCCTCTCCTTGAATCATTCTGGGTTGATGTTTTTCTTTCCAATAGCTCCAGATTTTAGAAAGGAGGTGGAACCAATTCAAACACACATAACTCCAATAAGCAATTAATTAAAATATTGGATGAAAACAAAATTGGGTTAGAGTAATTTGATTTAAAGGATTGAAATAAATTCCAGCCTTCCACGCCTAAGACAAGATAAGGAGAGCCCTTTTTTTTTTTTTACCCAGCAATACTTCTATGATTGCGATTAAGATGTTATGGAGCAAATTTGAACTTTGGAACAAAAATACAGAAGGATATTCATCAGGCATTCAAACAATGAACTAATAACAAAATTCTCAAAGGATCGAAATGAAAATGTACCTCGTATTCAAATTTCAAAAGGATCCTCTTTTGTTTCTTCTATTTAACTACGAAGTCTGCAACAGTTGCTAGTGAGCTGCCTAATTTCTCAAAGGATCGAAACGAGCGGAGTCACACGGCTTCGCTTCTTTTTTTTTAATATTAATGTTTTGTCTGAGTTGGATAAATTATTGAAATTGCATCTGTATTCTACTTTTCTTGATCCCCAAACTTACTTGGTCCATGATATTTTATGGCTTTCACCGTGTTGGGTTACATGTGGCAGTTCAAGCGAATCTAATTGATCTCCCGACTTGCGAAATGATTTCTTACCATATTGATACTGTACTATTGGGGACATGAGATCGATAATGATATCAGCTTCAAAATCTGGAATTAGTAACCAGCAACCACAATTATGGTTTTTCAGATTGGGATTATATTGAACTCGCTGACGGACATGCGGAGGACAGGTCGCTGCAATCAATCCATCCAATTTCAATCTAACGATTCAGGAGCACAAAAAAAAATACTCAGAAATTACTCAGACCTATTTAAAATTCAAATATATTAGAATTATTATTCCTAGTTGCGGAATGTTTTTATTACAATAAAAACAAATAAAATTGAAAAGGTATATACAGAAAAAATAGAATAATTAAGTTTAATTTAAATTTCAGAGCATTGTGCGCACACTATGCAGTGTATTTCACGGTCATGTGTCATTTTAATTTTTTTTAGCTTAGGAGTTAGGTCATACATTTTCAAACAATCGAAAGAAGACACAAAAATTAAAATAATGAAGCATATCCAGTCTAGATCAAGGTTAAGAAAGAAACTGTCAAGATGGTGTCCCAACAGACACGTTGAGAGGAGCACAAAGATACATAATGCAAATAAGTTTTGTTTGCAATTAATTAATACAGTAATAATTACTAGTTTACTACTATTATAAACACTCTGAGCTTCTGGACTGAGTTTTCACGTTAGCTAGTAGCCTAGTAGTAATAATTGCTTTCCATCATCTCCGTCATTCTAATAAAACGCGTTTAATATTTTTTATTTTTAGAAAACGCGCTAATTTTATTTCTGGAAGTCTAGTAGAGGATGAGAGGATGATGGGATGAAAATGTCTAGAGAGGATGAGCGAATCGGAGAGAGGGAACAAATCATAGGAGGAGGGAGCGAATCAGAGGGAGGGAGCGAACTAATTAATATTAACTAGAATAGTTTGATATAAATGTTCTAGTTATATATTAACTAGAACTTTTATATATATAAGTAGAACCTTAAAATATATTCAGTAGAACCTTTATGTATATAAATAGAACCTTTATTCACGAATAATATGGAATAGTGGTCATCCAAACAACCCATAACCTTTATTCATGAATAGGCTTATTCACATGTGAATAGATATTCTAGCAAAATGTTAGAATAGAAACCCATAACCTTTATTTAATATTAAAAAATTAGTTACCAAACAATCTTATTCTCCTTTTTGCATCCAAATATCCTTCTCATATTCATGAATATGCCTATTCTCAATGTAGTATATTCACAAAACTTATTTATGAATATGCCTATTCATGTTTATTCACCGTGAATCCAAACATGCCCATTAAATAGAACTGTTATGTATATAAGTAGAACATATATATATATATATATATATATATATATATATATATAGAGGATGGCTAATATGTCATAGATGGCACAGAGGGTCCCGTGCCATAGAGTCATTTTTCAAGATTCAAAATCCAAATGCTCAATTCGAACCGTTCAAGTTATTCACCACATTAAAATATTTTTGGAGACCAAATTTTACATTTTTTCAAATTTTTTTGCTATTTATTATGATATTTTAAAAAAAACGTTATAATTGGAGTATTTCAGACCCTCCAATTTGAACATATAAAAATAAATACCAAAAAAATTCAAAAATGTAAAATTTGGTCTGCAATGGTATTTCAATATGGTGATCAATTTGAATGGTTTGGATCAACCGATTGAATTTCGGATCTTAAAAAAATGTCTAAAAAAAGCCATCTATGGCACTTTAGCCCACCTCTATATATATAGCAATTTTTTTTTAATTGAATGGTCCAAAATTAATTAGATTGAGGATCTCTAAAATTTAAAAATCAATAAAAAAATTAAGAGTTAGTATCTAAGGATACTTAATAATTGAGAATAAATATAGCAGTTTGGATTGGAAATTGCAATTTTAAATATTGAGATGATCGTGTTTGACAGGGTCAAGTGTCAAACGCGTTTGACTCTAGCATTACTCAATTAAAAAATAATAAAATATACTTGTTTTTTTAATAAGATTGAATAACGAGCTAGTTTGAGTCTTTAAAGGACGTTGAAGCATTGACATTAAAAAAAATACAAATGAAATATTCATGTCCCATAGTTAAGAAGAAGAAATCATATTCTTGTTAATAGTATTCAGCCATCCGGGTTATTTCAAATAATGCATTGGAACTGTAAATTTTTATCTATTTTTGAGCCAAATTAATATTTAAAACGAAAACTAGAATTTTGAGTTCATATATAGCAGTAAAAAAAATTTATTTTTTTATTTTTTTTTAAAAAAATCCAACAACTAAATCTTATAAAATAAAAGAAAGATATTATTTGTCATGTGTATCAAGAATTCAAGACTAAACCATTTTCCGTTAGCACAATAATTTGGACCAACGAGTTGAGCGTGTAATTTTGCGAGCACAATCTCGTACTAGTTTAATTAGATACAATGTATCGGATAGAGACGAGCAAGAAAACTCTGAAATTGTCATCTCTTTATCTTTGTTCTCATCGTTTCTTCATTTCTTATCTTAATTTACCAAAAACACTCAAATACGAAACTCAATCCAACTAGCTATTACATCGCGCTTCGCGCGATGAAAGTTAGACTTAAGTTGGACTTTTTTTTTTTTTAACAAAAAAGTATTCGCGATTGAAATACATACAACTGAGAAAGCATGTACTCTGATCGAATATTGTGCGATGACCAAAATAAACAGTTGTTGTAGCGCTAGTAACATGATGGCTAATAAGAGTATCATCGGGCATAAAACAAAAAACTAAATCACCAATAGACATTTACTTATCTTCATCTGTCATCAGAAGGAACCTAAACAACAATAGAAAAAAATGTTGTGCTTATACATATTTTATTGTGAAAAAATTATTGATAAAAGAACAGGCAGAACTATACCAAATAATCAAGCAACCTAAACAACAATCGAAAATAAAGGCAGGGAGTGCCGATTCCCTGAGAAATAAAAAATTGTTATCCTTTATTTATATATATTGGTAAAGGATAAAAAATTGTTATCATTTATTTATATATATATAAAGTTGGCACATAACTCTGCCTAAAAAGTACATAATCAAACATACCTGAATTGTACGTGTCAGAGAACCAATGATTAAGCTGTAGACGTTTCTGGTAAATAACAGTAGCTATAAGGTATACTTTTTTTTAGATATTCTATACAACAACTATCTAGAGATAAGGTGATAAAATTGGATATAACAGTATATTCTAAAATACTCGAACAACTCCAGTGTTTCTCACCTCCATTAAATTACCTTAATACTCAAATATACAACAAACAAATAAGATGATTTTGAGACAGGTGTATGATGCTTTTCTTTTGCACCAATCAATTCTCTTCACAAATCTTGGCAATACTTTTATTTGAATTCTTCGTTCTCAAAAAATTAAAAATACCAACACAAAACTATGATGCAGTAGGCGGGTCCTACATATGAAAGAAACATAGTGTGTTTAGAATAAAGTACCACTAAGGTTTGGTAAGATGTCAGTAGGTCCCATACCAGACAGACAACCTATGTAGAAAGTTTGGCACAAATCCATGCAATTAACAGCATATATACTGCGACCTATAAGACCAAAAGATTATGATTTGTAGAAACACTGATCTTGCAAATGCAACATACTATTGTCTGACCTATATACGAATAGGCTAGATCAACAACCGAGTCTCGACAGCAGAGCAAATAAGATCTGATTAAGGTGCTTCTAATTCATTTTTCATAGTTGTCAAGTCCCCAGTTCTAGTTCCAACCCTTGTTTTTGATGTTTTACTCGTAAAACTCGAACCATGTTTGTAGATGTAAAAGTAAGAAGAGATTATCTGCAGATGTAAAAGTAAGAAGAGATTGTCTACAGATGTAAAAGTAAGAAGAGACTAATTACTGATAAATCACTTACTGCAAGCGGCATGACTGAGCAGTACCATTGCTGATGAGAGAGAACTATCTAGTCAGCAAAAGACATATATAGCCCTATTTCCCAACTCTGCCAGCTCATTTCAAGCAAAAGTAAAGTCAGATGTACGATTAATAGCAATTTTTGCTGGTATAACGCATTAGAAAATAATACAAGTTATGGAATAAAAAAAATGCTAAAGTAACCAAGTGCATCGGTTTTTTTTATAACAAAATTAAAATGAATTTGCTAACCAGTGAACATGGATTACGACAACTAAATAAATGAATTTCATTCATCTCATACTGAACTCAGCAAAGAACCCTTTTTGTATCTAAGCTTTACATGAAAGAAGCAATTATAAGACACTCAAAAGTACCTCATTAAACCATAGAAGCTTCATGGAAGCAACCTCTTTAATATGCCCAAACAGAAAGAACATCATTAAATCTTGATAGATCTCCCATGAATCACACCTCATCTCTTGCACTAATTTATGAATCACAGCTCGTCTCCAAATTTGCTCCCAAAATATAGCAATAAATGAATAAAAAAAACAATTGTTGCATTAATTTAGAGTGCTCATCGAAAATAAAATGGGGTTGCATATATTCCAACCCAGAATAAATACATAATTTTATTTTTATGTTGCACCTGTTGGTACGATAATAAGGAACCAAATCAAATCATAAAGGAGGTGCTTACATCTCTAAAATAACTACATACACCATTCTGCACATTTGAAAGATTATGCTTGTCTATAAAATCAACAACTACCCAAATAATTTTTTTTTAGCGGCACCTCAGATTAATACTAATTTGGGTCTGGCACTTTAGACAATCAACGCTCTAAATTAGTAAAGTGGCAAATAAAAAAATGTGTTGATTGATAAAGTAGAAAATATGTACTAAACAATTCTCGGCCTAGAACAACACAAATAAATAAACTTTTTCATAATTATTTGAAAACACCCGCCAAATCCAAACAAATCTGAGAGACTAAATAACAAATATACTTAGTTTCTGAGAAATCTGACAAAATAAAGAGGTGATACCTGAATAGCCTTCTATACCATTTTTATTGAACCAAAAACTCTCAAACCAATTGCCTAAGTAGCCTGCCAAATAGAAACTAAAAAAGTTTAGGAATATGACAAAAATATCCATGTAAACTAAAAAAGTTCGAGCGAGTTGGCACATTACTTGGCTGGTCTATAGATGCATCTATGAATTAGACATATTAAGCAATGTCTGATCCTTTCAAATTCCATTTTTTGCATAGAAAACCTAAGTTTTAACATAGAGAGATGTTAGAAACAAAGAGCCTTATATTAAAATAAAGTGCAAAAAAGTATATGAAAAGATTATAACCATGTAAACCAAATTGCTAATTAACGGAATTGTTAATCCAAAACTTTTAAATTTTTGTCCTTTCAGTACTGATATAGTAATATAATTTTTTTAGTCCAATAAGCAACTCAAGGATTAAACTTACAAATTGTTTATGCAATTACCTATTCAATTCATTCCTACAATTCAAGGATAACAGAAAGGACCATTTTGTACCAATATAGCTAGCACCAACACTTGAAAAGTAGAACCTCAAGTACCTCAACACATCC
Source organism: Rhynchospora pubera (assembly GCA_028095005.1). Classification (NCBI taxonomy): domain Eukaryota; kingdom Viridiplantae; phylum Streptophyta; class Magnoliopsida; order Poales; family Cyperaceae; genus Rhynchospora; species Rhynchospora pubera. Next base: position 18,375,831 of record CM051461.1, read on the forward strand.
ACCTCATAAAATTGCCAATACAGAAATCTTATATCACCTGCTCAGTCTGAAAAAGCAACATCATTCCATGGCAATACATGTTGTTGTTGTTGCCTTCTGATAGTATTGCCTGAATCCTTGCTATTTTTGTGCACGGAAACTATTTGAAACCAAAAACATTGGCATCTGAGCCTGAGAGTGGCATGCTTGTTGGTAGTTTATCTGTTATATCCTGCGATCACAAATAAGACGATGCTTTTGTAGAAATTTGTCCATGAATAGGAAAGCAAAATAGAAAAAAGGGTTGAGCTTTATCTCATCAGTCCAGTAAATTTTTGGTACCAATGCTTGAACTGTCATCCAAGTTTATAAGACTCCTAGATCATATACATGCTTATATTTTCTAGACCAACCGTTATCCTCCTCAAAATCTGAACAGTATATTAAACCTGGTTAAATAAAGTCACTAATTTAAAAATCTTTACATAATATGTAAAAAGTAAACTCACAGCGTGACGATCTAGTGAGTGAGGCTTGACAATCATATCGCAAGAAGGTGATGATATCCCTGCAATTAAACGAATTAAACCATTTATGGTGGTATGTTCGTAAGTTCAGCCAGACAATTAAATCCTAACCCTAAACTGTTACGGCAGTAAAACAACTTACCTCTGTAACCAAGCAATTAAGCAACAAATGAAGCCTGGAAAAAAAAATGAGCAAGAAAATAATTGACAATCCAAATCTATAACTAAGACCTAAATAGTTTTTTTTGTTAATAATGGAAGAATTATCCTTGTATGGTCAAATTGGACGGCTATTTTATCTTACTTTCTGCAATGGCTCAGCAAAAGAAATATAAAATAGTAGTAAGACAAAAAAGATGAGTAAAAAAAATCACAAAAAGGAATAGAAAAAATGAGATAAAAAACCGGCACTGAAATGAAAGAAACTGAGGCATCAGTACTCAAACTAAAGAGGAAGAATAAATCCACCCTTCTGTAGCAGTTAAATCATTAGGCAAGTTCGCTAAGATGCAGATGCCTTCACATGGAAAAAGGAATGAGTTAATAAACATCATAGCCTCTCTCACTCGACAGATTGATCAACCCTCATTGATCAGCTGATGGCATGTCGAGTAGAAAACCCTCATTGATCAGCGAAGAGAAAGGGAATAGCTCGAGATCTTACCAAAATCAAGAGAAAGTCCCTTCTCAGGCTTTGCCGAAGGAAGGCCACTATTCTGTAAAAAGAAAAAAATGTTTCAGTACTGCAATTCTGGTTTTCTCCTATCACCATTATGAGGCAGACAACATAACTAAATATAAGCAAAACCAAAGCAACCAATGCATGACAAACCCGAACATTTATTCTCTCATTCACTGCTACAAATTGTGTACTGTAAAATCATGTCCAAAAATTCAATAAGGGTCTAAATTGTTTGAAATAACAAAAACTTGAACCCAGATCCACGATTAGCTCAGACCACATTAGTTTATAACATATATTGGCTCCCTCAACCAGGAAATAAGCAAAATATATTGAAAATAAGAAAGAGCGAGATGCTATTATGTTATAACTTGAAAAGAGAAGATATGACTCAACTATGGCAACTGAATTTTAGGCCTGATTTTAATATCTTGACGGTTGTCAGAAAGCTCTTTCTATCTTCATAGCATGAGCCCCTACATTGAAATCCTAAAGAACTTAGAAAGAAAATTAAATAAACAACCCAATATAAATCTTATTGTAGAAAGGAATCACAAACCTTTGCACAGAACCAGCCGACAATAGCCCCAAATCTTAGAACACCCAACAGTACAACCTGGTAAAACGAAAGAAAGAAATAGGGAAATCGGGGATGAAAGTAAAAATAGGTGGAAAGCAAAACAGAATAAGGGGAAGGAGAATTAGAGAAATGAAAAGCAAACGGAGGAGAAAAACTCACCGAAATAAGAAGGAAGAGAGGATCCGGGAAGGAAAAAAAGAGCCACAGGAGAGGAACAACACAGAAGATAGCAAGATGAAAACCCTCGCAAGGCAATAGTGCCATTGAGACCCTTCTGGAGCAGGCGTAAAGCTCAGGATAGACAGCCGTACATGGATTGACTGCAGAGTGCAGAGTATGGCTCCGTCCGGAAAAGAGACGAATTAGATCAGATATGGCAGAAAGAGCGTAGGACAGAGAAGCACGAACCACAAAACGAAGCAACGCAGGGACGCGACAAAGAAACGGCAATTGAAAAACGAATGGAGCAGACGCAGGCCAGAGGCAGAGAAAGTGAGGAAGCAACCAAGAGTGAGAGAAGAAGAACTGGACAGCAAATCGGAGGATGAATTTCAGCGACAATTTTAGTCTGGCATCAAACCGAGATTTCACTGTGTACGTGGTAAAGATCGATCAGCATAATTAACATATATCAATCCTCCTTATATCGACCTTCCTCTCTCACTTCGCAGATCGATCCAGCCGTAAGAGAAACCCTAGAACTAAGAGGGAGGTAGCAGTTGAGATGGATCTGGGGACGAAGCTTCACGAAAGCAAGAGAAAAGCATCGACATGCTAGCGGAGACGAAGGGCGCAGATTCATTCCAGAACAGTACCCCAACCGTTGCGATTTGAGTTTTACCTACAGTACTTTCAGGGTTTGAAATTGAGTTACTTATAATAATTGGTATATTCAGGAGAAGCAGAAGGTGTAGCGCAAAGGGGAAAATTTTTATCAATGACAAAAATGCCTCTAATAATTTTAAAAAAGACAAAAGAGTCTCTGAAATTTTAAAAAGAGCACAGCTATAGCGGTAATTGGACTGCCGTAATACCTCAGTCCTATAGCGCCATTGCTATTCCCGCTATAGGCCCCTATAGCGGCAATAGCAATGCCGCTATAGGCCTTTTTTTCCTTTTCGGACTGACAACACAGTCTTTACGCAGAGAGAAAGAAAAGTTCTTTTTTTTTATTTTTCCCCTATAGCGGCAAAGTCAATGCCGCTATAGGGTTTTTTTGTTTTTGGATTAGGTGACATTGCACTAGAAATATTAGGTGGGACCCATAAAATTCATATTGGACTGCTGAGGATGCGATACCTTATCAGTACCGAAGAAACCCCACAATTTATACCTAGTTGCGGATTTTTTTTTATTACTAGAAAGAAATAAAATCAAAAAAGGCATATTCAGGAAAAAAAAAACTAGAGTAATTAAGTTTAATTTAGATCATTATGTAAATAAGAAATCATTTAGAAAAATTTAGTTACAAATAAGAAATATACAAAAGTATAGAGAGAAATAAACAAGAAAGAATTCGGGACATACAAAAAAATTAAGTCTAAACAAAAATTCATGAGCGCAATTAAGACTACAGCGAGAATCTTAATTTCTTATTTTTTTTGTCCTGCTGTCAATTTGGGCCATATTATTGTACGAATCTACGCTAATAACTACAAACGATAACATGCCGGAATATCTCGTCCACTCTTCTGCAAAAGGCACTTCGGTCTTTTGTTTTAGTTTCAACCTTTCAGTTAGACCCCTACTATATTTGTAATTGTATTTCAGTTCTAATCAGTTAAACTTAAAAACAAATATCATTCCCCAATAGAAAAAAACACAGAGCACGTAAAACACTTTTTCATTTTATTTGCGTACTTGCTATCCTCTTTGTTCTTTTTTTTTTTTTGTATAACTAGAATAAGCTTATAAAATAATGAAAGAAATCTGAAGGACCTATTGTGAAGAATAGAAAATTCTTCTTAGTAGCATTCAACACTCCGGGTATAATATTGAAACAATGATTCCGCTGTCAGTTTTCATGACAAAACAGATAAAATATTTTAAATTTTCAGTTCAAACTCATATAAAAAATTAAAAATTAAAAATTGAAAGCAAATTATAGTTGTGTTTTGCGTGTTTATTTTTTTGGAAAATATTCAACAATTAGATCTTATACAACAAAAACAAAAACAATTTAAATATAAAATGCTTCGTCCATTGTGTAGATTAAGATCATCGGCTTGAGTTCGTAATTTCAAGCTGATATAATAAATTTCGAAGCTAATACCATCCTACTTGGGTGATATTAAGTTCACGAGCTGAATGATTAAATCACAGTAAAAAAATAATATTAATAGTTACTCAAAACAGTTTGTGCATACCATTCCTATAGTTTTTCAGCATCTTTGAATTACTAAAAGATTTTTCTTCAACAAATATATTTCCTATTTTCCTTAATCCTTCCAAACAACGAAAAGTACTAAATAAACATTTCCCCGTTGGTAAATAAGATTAAGTAAGACCGGCAATGGTTAAAAAATATTTTCCCTGCTTCCCAGATTCCATGCCTCCTTCGACATTTTAATTTCCTGTACACAAAGATATCAATTTTAAATCAAGATAGAGGAAGGTACTATTAAATTTACTACTAGCTCCTTGGCAAATAATAATAATAATAATAATAATAATAATTATTATTATTATAATAAACACCATCCTATTACTTGCTGCATATATTCCAATATGCTTTACTTCATAATAATTTTATTGATTTCTGGCTAAGTTACACAAGTATTCTTCACTATATAATTGCAAACTATTTATATATGTATATTAATATATTGTTGAGAAATAGATTTTATTTACAAAAATGAATTTCAAATCGATATTAAGTACAAAAAGTTTTAAAATATCAAAATACAGCAAGCGGCAGAGCTTTTCTGCTCGTGCTGATACAGAAACAGAAACATATACACTTTTTTTTTTTTTTTTCCTCATGTCTCCTTCTGTGTTAGATTAGAACATCTACAATATTTTTCTTTTTATAATGTACATCCCCCATATGCCACCCCCAAACAAAAACCGAACCAAATATTGGTATACTGCTAATGTTAGGTTGCAAGGGCTTCCTTTGTTGTTTGATTACAAATGCAAGTCAGACTCATACCTCCAGGTTTATTTCTGCTGTTCTTCAAGTCCTTGAGTTTTCATTTGCAAACAGCTCTGGGCCAGGGGACTGAACATTCTCGTACAGTACTAAAACCTTCATCGGGGTTACCTATCCGGCCATCTTCACTAAGCCCACGACAGTCAAGTGACAAAAGTACTCTTCTGGTGTAGTCATTTCTGACAGCTTCATTGGCATTCCATTGCGAAAAGAATTTTTCTAACTAAAGAAGTGTGAAAATAAAACAGACAAAAACAATTTTAATATGTGGATATGGATGAATTTAAATCAAGATAACAATTTGTTCATGATCCAATAACCTCAATATTTGAAAGGTCATCTAAAGCAGCTATGTCCTTTGCGGCACCAAGATGTTTGGCACTGTCTCTTAGGCCATTATTTTCGTAATAACAAGCATTCTGAAACAAATAGAAACGGAAATTAATTAACAAAAGACAGAACAATGGAATTCAACAATTTGACGGCACCTACAATGAAAATCTACAAACTTAGAAAACCTGACCTTACCACATAACTTAAGTGGATTAAATTATACCTGAATTTGAGTAACCCAAAATAAAAAGTTTGAAATTAGACATGGTATAAATAAATAAAATTCAGATTATTTTGAATAAAAGATTGTACCAATTTAGCAGCTAATTCTTTTGATTTATGAAGCATTTTGTCTGTCTGGTCCCTTTCAGAAATAGCAGTATTTATATTCTGTTGCACCTTGGTGATGTGGTTCTTTATGTCTTCCAAATAATTTTCATAGTACCTCATTTGTTTTCTAGAATTAAGCTGGTGCGCTTTCATTCGATCAATCTCTTCAGTTATATACTATCCAAAAGAGAAAAATAAACAAAATTAAAATTTAAGAAAGGAACATGAAGATGAGACATATTTAACCAGAGAGGTAAATCTCTCTCATTATTTCTATCTCCAAAGAAGCAAAAAACGAAAAGAAAATTTAAATCTCCCACAAAAGTACACTGGCTTGGTGTAGGATTAATAAAACCTGTAGATACTTTTTGGCACCCAAGAAACCCATCAAGGCATTGTGATCTCAGATTATATACAAGTTCGTAAAGGATTCTGGATCTAAGTTTTACCTGGGGCCATTTTTCCATGGGTACTTTCTTGTACTTGTAAGATGGAGCTAGATACTGATTAACAATTTGATTTTGTCTCTCTTTGTTATTAACGGATACAACAGCAACAACTTCATCCTTTTCTGCTTTCAACTCATCCATCTGCTTGATCAACTGTTTTTCTTCTTTCAAGGTAAGCTTCTCCTTCTGTACTCTGTGTTTTAAGCCACCAATCTGTTCAATAACTGAGATGCATTAACTACAATAGTAAAAATATAAAATCATGCAAATTATAAAGGAGGAAAAAAAGAAAAAAAAGAAAAAAAAAATGGCACACTTAATCCTTTAGTTAAAACTCATGTTAGAGAGCAGCACAACAAAACATACAATCATGAATGATACAACTTTCTGAACAAAATCTCACAAGATATATTAGCCAAGAAATAAAAACTATTAAGGCTGCACAAGTAATTAAACGCACATGATTGGCTAACTTCTTGACCTCTGGAGACTGCATTGCAACTCTGTAATCTGTAGAACTTTTATCCACAGCATTTCGTACATGAAACAAGTATTCTCTTTTTAGATGAATCGAGCTTATGGAGCCCTTGTGACAACCATCCCAGTACTGTAGCTTATATGTAGCCCTCTTTTCTTCCTCCTAGTATGCGCACAAAAAGTAGGTAGAGTTGATGAAACATAAATGCAAATTCAATGTTGTTATGAAATATGACAACTTTAAAAATTTTAAAGTAGACTGTACAGAATTTGCAGAATATTTTCCTGAAAGGTCCTGACACACCTAAAAGTAATAGTATACCACCTCAGGTGAAATAGCATTGGTTTATTATTGTTCAGATTACATAAACTTCAAGCTAAAAGAACAACCAAAACAGAATCGGTACATTAATTAAGAATTAAATAAGTTGCTAAAACCTTCAATTTTCCTAATAATATGCATCAGTATAAAACACATATTTGCAACATCGTTGTTTTCTTCTCTAAATTGTTGGAATGGATGCTGGATGCAAGAGGCAGAAAGCTCTACCATACCTCATACCGCTTCAACTCTTTCTTACAATATTCAATCTCTTTGGTTTTCTTTTGGATCTCGCAACAAGCTTCTTTAATTTTGCATGTGATTTCTGGATCCTCATATGGATAATACTTCACAAAGTAAAAGGTGATGCGTTTCTTTTCTCTATTGGTCCTCGCACTTGAGTCATCAACCGAGTCTATCTGAGTTGTTTCACCGTGATCTCTGATTTTATCAGCTACCATCTTACCACTGGTAAGATTTTTCTCTTCTTGAAGTGTTGTGACTTTGTCGGTTTATGTTTTCTTTGGATCTAAGAGTGGAGTTTAGGAGTTGGGACCTAAAACCAAATCAATACAGAAAGCTCCACTAAGCAATTATTTTGGTAATATTTCATAAAAACAAAGTTGGGTCAAAGTAATTTGGGTTTAAGGATTTGAAATTTCAGCTGGTAATTAGTATTTCCCTGTATAATACGTTAACATGGAGTGCCCTTTTTTACCAAGCAAAGCTATTATGACTGTGACGGGAATGTAATCAAGCAAATTTGAAAGCGCGAATAAAAATTGCAATTAATAACAATATCCACAAAAAAAAAAGAAAACTAAAAGAATACCTCGGATCGGAAAGAACCGCCTTTTGGTTCTTCTTTTGTATGTACAAGAAGCCCTAGACAGTTGACGGTAATTGTCGTTTTCTTTCTTATCGCTGTTTCGAAGAAACACGAACACGACCTTTCGTTTCTCTCCTCCTATGAATTAAAGCTGTTTCGAACTTGTTTTTGTGCTTTGAGTCGGTAATTGTACGTTCCTGTTTATTATTCCTCCAAGGTTGTTTTTCTTTTCTTTTTTTTGTCTTCAGATTGATTACCCCTTTGTGGATTACTTGGTGCTTGTTATTATATGCCCTCTGCAGTTCTTGTCTAATTTCGACGGTTAAGATGGTATGAGAATAAAGATTCTTTTTTACGAATAGCTTTTTCCACTGTTTCTTAAAACAAGAAAACGTTTCACATAGTGTAATTGTGTAAGGTAACTAAAGTTCCAAGAAAGCTCCAAGAATGTTGCTTAGCGATTCTTTCGAGTGGCCGCCTCTCAATGGTGGTTCGGGTCTAGTCTCTCGTGCAAGGCGTCTGATTGGTTTGTACGGTGCGCAACCTCCGACGGTTGAGCCGTTAAGCCGTTCACAGACGTATGCGGAGTCAGTTAGCAAGGGGCTCGTTTTGACTCGACTAGGTCAGAGCCAAGGATCTTTTGTGTCGAGAGTGAGATCTAAGGTTCCTAATGCGAATCTTGTTTTTCCGACAAGAGAGTTTTGGGTCCGTCGGATGAAAGGCAGATGTTTCAGATGCGGAGGAAGGGACCATCAGATCAAAGATTGCAGAGATCCCAAGTTTTGCTTAGAGTGCAAGTGTACGGGGCATTCCACTAAAGAGTGTCTTAGTAACGCTCGCACTGTTTCATCTCTCTCTTCAGTCCAATCCCTTTCTCCTTCTGCTTTACCTTCTTCTTTCGCTTCTTGTTCGTTCTCTTCTTCTCAAACCCTAGTCTCTGGTTCAATGGAAAACCCTAATTCTTTGAACAAACTTCAAGAAGATGATGAGATTACTGAGAGGATGCGGGAATTGGTGCGTTGCATTGTCATTCAGGCAAATCCGACTATTGCTCTTGCAGATGTGATTTGCGAAATGCGCTCTTTGCTTCCCCCTGATTAATTTGTGGTGACAAAGCTAAAAGACGAGCGGTACCAGATTATTGGACCTTCTGTTGAATGGTGCAGAGAGATGTTCTGCAAAGGTTACTTGGAGATTCATTACCCCAGCGCACATTCCAACGCTCGCTCTAAGTTCTGCCACATTTTGAGGGAGGCAAAGGACCTGGACCCGAGATCTCATCCTCGTCGCTTCACGGTGATAATTCTCAATGCTCCTTATGGTTGGGGTACTAGATCGGGGGTTATGCAAATAGTCAGACCTTTTGGTAGGTTTGTTTGTCTGGATGATGCAAGTCAACAAAGACTTGAAGGTAGGTGGATTAGAGCTCAAATTGATGTAGGAGACAGAGAGTTAATACCAGATTATGCCTGGTATGAGATTTTCTGGTTGAATGTGGAGGTGGATTTGATCAAAATTTCTTTTATAGTAGAGGAGGATGAGGTCAGATCTGATGAGGCAGAACAGATAAAGAAAATTCCTCCTTTGGTTTGGTCTCTTCATGAGCAGGCTAGGGTTAGCAGTATTGCTCCAGTAGTTGTTCCTTTTCAGGATAAAGGGGGTAATGTTACTGGTGGTGGTAGAAAAACTAAAAGGGGGAAAAAAAGAAAGATTAGACCTTCCCCAATTTCTGAGGATCAGGAGAATAATCCTAGTCCTGGGGTAGTTACTAGAGCCCAGGCTAGAAGAAGTTTGGAGAAAGGTGTGGTTATTAATGATTCTGGACCTACTCAAAAGGTTCCTGCTGAAAGGGTGCAAGGAAAAGGAAAGGAAAAGGAAAGGGGATTGCAGAGGAAGAGGCAGGGGAAAGAGAGAAGAGGGATCTGAAGCAAGCCAGGAAGGAGAGTTTGGAATTTAAGAGAGGTCAGGCTAGTGGGTCCAAAGGTCAATTTGGATCTATTTTGGCTCTAGAGGCTCCTACAGCCCAGGTTGTTCCTGATCAGACTGCTCCTTCTAATCAGTCTGTTCCTACTGGTATCACTGGCAGAGGAGGATCAGCTCCTACTGTTAAGACCAATATCAATGTTATTCCCCCTTTCCACTCTACTGGGCATCCCAAAGTCAAGTATGTACCTCCAAAGAATCCCAAAAATGCTTCCTCTTTTCTGTGGGATAAAGCTATGCAAAGGAAAGCTTTGGGTTTGGACATGGGGATTAAAATTACTGGAAAAAGCAGGGAGGAAGCTGAGCAGGTGGTTACTCCTATTGTTCATTCTGAGCCTGCTTTACAGGAGCATTCTCCTCTTGCTCCTGAAGAAGTCTTCTCTCCAAGGGCAAAAGAAAACTTTGTCTCAGTTGGCAGCCTTGTTAGCAGAGCTGACCTGCTGCACCAGCAGGCAATGGAGAAAGAGAAGCAAGAGTTATTGGCTAAATTGGCAGAAGCTGAGAGTAGGAATAAAGCCATGAAAGCCCAGATGCAGAAATTGCAGAAGCTCAAGAAATTAGAGGAGGACATATGTGCCAGAGTGGAGAGGGCACAAGCTGTCAAGAAATCTCCAATTATAAAGACACTCTTCAATCAGCAGGACAATTTGGAAAATGTAGAGATCACTGAAGAGGAAACTGAAGGGCAGGTAGAGATAACCTTGAAGGCTCCTAAAGGTTCTCAAGGTATGTCTCCTGATCAAGATTTTGATGCCTCTAGTAGGGTTTTTGTAAGTTTTTTGAATTTTTTGATCTTGTATTTAGATAGGACTTCTGATATCTCAAAGCAGAGTCCTGATAATTTGATGGTAGAGAGTGATAATTTTAGTTCTAGGGACAATCCTCTCTTCTCTTTCTCTGAGTTAGATTCTAGCATTTCTCCCTTAGGGAAGGATCACCCTGAGGATACCAGCTGTTGGGATTTAGTGGAGGTAAATAATACAGGTAACATAGTCCCTAATGCTGGAAATGCTGAGGGTGATGACAACATTGAACAAAATCTTTTAACTAATTATCCTGAGATGGATGTGGCTAACATTCCTTTCTTAGCTGGTCTCTCTCATCTGAATAGCCTCTCTGACCCTCAAGTAGTCAACCTCTTAGAGGATTATGGTATCTCTTTTGGGGATACCATGGACATAAGGTTAAGAAGAGTTCAAATTCTGAGAAATAGTGAACCTTCCAGAGTTATTGACATGCTCTTGGAATTAACTAGAAGTTTAAATAATCTTAATATTAATGTTTCTGAGCCTAATTAGTTTTTTTATGAAGATTCTTTCTTGGAATATAAGAGGACTTAGGGGTAGTAATAAATTAGGTCAGTTTAGGGACAATATCAGCTCAATTAGACCTGATATTATCTCTATTCAGGAAACTAAAAGAAGGTCTTTTTCTAAAAGGCTTCTTTCCTCTTTAGCTATAGGCTTTGATTGGAACTTTCTTCCTTCCACAGGAGCCTCAGGAGGCATTTTGGTAGGAGTTGAAGCTTCCAAATTTAAAATTTTGAGTTGGCAAGTTGGGGTTTTCTCAGTTTCTGTTAGAGTTCAACATAATATTGATTCTAAGTTTTTCTTATTTTCTTTTGTTTATGGTCCTATTGCTTCTAACCAGAAATACAGATTTTGGAACGAGCTGAGTAGCATTGGTTCTTCCAATTCTGATCCTTGGGTCATTGGAGGTGATTTTAATGCTATTAGGAATAGATTAGAAAAAAGGGGTTTCTTTTAATCCAAGAAATATGAATATGTTCAACAATTGGATTAATAATTTCAACCTAACTGATTTTAGATGTTTGGATAGGAAGTTCTCTTGGGTAAAAGGAGGAAACAGTAGGCAAATGGTTTGCTTAGATAGGTTTTTGGCTAACCAGAAATGGGTGGAGTATTTTGAAGATACCTACTCTTTCAGTTTGCCCAGAATTTTCTCTGACCACACCCCAATTGTATTGGACTCTGGGTGTAGAGTCAATTCCTTTACTCCCAGCTTTAGATTTGAAAAAGTTTGGTTAAACCAGGAAGAACTTAAATTGAGACTACCAATTTGGTGGTCAGAGATAGATTTAGGTGTTGACAAAGCTTTTAATTGGGAAACTAAATTCCTAATTCTCCAGAATAAGTTTAGAGGTTGGAGTAGAAATCTAGGAAAAGAAATTAAGGACAGAAAGTGTCAGTTAAATGCTGATATTAGAAACTTAGAAGAAGTGTTGGAAGAGAGAATGTTGGAGGAGGAAGAAATGACTTCTTTCATCCAAGCTAAAAAGGATCTCTTTGAAATTCATATGAGTGAGGCTACTTATTGGAAGCAGAGACCTAGAGTGACTTGGTTAAGAGATGGAGATGCTAATACCAAGTTCTTCCATAAATTTGCTTCCATTAGGAGGAAGAAAAACCTCATCAATTATTTGATGATAAATGGTAGAGAATCAAGGGATTCTTCCCTCATTTCCAGTCACATTACTCTGGGTGTAGAATCAAGGGAAAAACCTCATTTCCCTTTACTCTGGGTGTAGAGTCAATTCCTTTAGCTTAGTTAAGTGGGATATCATTTGTAAAAAGAAGGAACATGGGGGTTGGGGAGTTTTGAATTTATCTGAAATGAATATGGCTCTTTTAGGAAAATGGGTCTGGAAATACTCCAACCCAGAGCATAAGTCAGTTTGGAAAGAAATCATTATTTCCAAGTATAAGGGGAGATGTTCTAACAGCAGCTCTTTCTTTTGGAAAGAAATCAACTCTCTCATTCCTTTACTTAGGAGAGGTATGAACAAAGAAGTAGGTAATGGTGTTAGTACCAACTTCTGGAAGGATAGATGGTTTGAAAATAGAAGTTTTGAGTTTAGATTTCCTCTTGCTTTCAACAAAACAAAAAAGCAGAATGCATTAGTAGCAGAAGTTTGGAATAATGGCAATCCTAAGCTCTCCTTCACTAGGGGTATCTCAAATGCCTTTAGAGTAGAAAAAGTAGAAATTTTTGGTATTCTGCACAATTTTCCTTTTTCTACAGAAGAGGATAAAGTTGGCTGGGTGTGGGAAAAGAACCATCAATATTCAGTTAGTTCTTTTTATTCTTTCCTGAATGATGGGGGAGTCCATACTAGCATTCCTCATTCTGTTTGGATTTTGAAAATCCCCTTAAAGATCAAGCTTTTTCTTTGGTTGGCTATTAACAACAAAATCCTTACTCAGGATAATTTGAGGAAGAGAGGTTGGGTAGGGCCTTCTAAATGTCCTTTTTGTCCTCATGAGGAAACTGTTGAGCACATTCTAATTGATTGTCCCTCTATTAATGAAGTTTGGAATGTTTACAATAGGTATAATAATAGGAGAATAGTGTTGAACAACTCAAGCATGAATTCACTTTGGGATAGTTGTATTTCTCTTCCAAAAGTAGATAGAATTTTTGCTTTAAACTTTATAGCAATTTTTTTCTGGGTGCAATGGAAAAATAGGAATAATTGTATTTTCAGGGATACTAAGGGTACTCCTTTTGTTAGCCGGATGCACCAAGTGATTAATTGTTTTCTTAATTGGACATGACTTAACTCTGGTCTGGAAGCAGGTTTGACTGCAAATGAAAGTACTTTGGGTATTATCAGATTTCTCACAACTGATTCAGCTAGGCAAGCAAGCTCAGCTATTGCACAGGGAAGACAAATTGGGACAAGGCCGGCTCAAGCTCATGTTGCTGGTACTTGACTCAAGGGAGACTTCAGAGGGTCACGTGGAAAGTGCATCAGATGAGGATCTTCTTGGATAAAGGGAGGGCCGCCTCTACTGGTTGTAATAGGTTTTTTTAGTAACAGTAGTACTGATGAAGATGTTCAGTTTTATATAGTTCCTCTTAGTCTTGTTTGAAGTTCTTATTTTTGTTTGACTTTTGTAGAGTCACTTTGGTAGTGACTCAAACCTCTATTTTCTTTAATAGTTTTGGATCCCCTGCTTGGGGCTCTTAGCATAAAAAAAAAAAAAAAACGAATAGCTTTTTCCTAAGCATCTAAACAAATTAGAGATAAGAAAAAAAATAGCTTCTTTCAATAATTATATATACATAATTTCAACAAAATTAGCTAAATACTAATAGCTAAATGAAATTTTGTGTGCTCTTTAATTAGTGCTTTATTTAATACTAGAATAATAATTTACTTAAATTAATATTAATTTGCTTATTCCTAACTCACCATCCAAATAACATTTCTTATTCCCGGAATAACATTCTACCCACTCTTCCCAAAGTTACACTCTTCCCAATGTTTTCTTCCTAAAATCCTTAGTATCATTTGAGCATTTCAATCATTTCCGCATTCATTCTAAGTGATTAAATCACAATAATATTCATTTAACCTCTCTATAGTCTCTAGAATATGATTCATATCTAATTTATTTAAAATGATTGGATTATACATAGTAATTACGCGTATAAAATGCAAATAATGCTTATTCTGAGTGTGATTTGAGCATTTCAATCGTTTCTGCATTCATTCTAAGTCATTTCATTACAATAATCTTCATTTACTTGTTTGGATGGGGTTGGAAGAAGGAAGAAGGAAGAAGACCCAAATTTATTATAAACAATCCAAACTCTTCACAAAGTTACACACTTTCCAATACTCCTTCCCACTTCTTCCCTTCTTCCCTTCTTCCCACATCTATCCAAACGGAGTTAACATCTCTATACGGTTTAGAAGATGATTCGAATCTTATTTATTCAAAAAGATTGGATTATACGTAATAATTACACATAGAACTTATAATGCTTATTTTGAGTACATTTGACTATTTCAATCGTTTATGCATTCATTTTAAGTAATTTCAACACTATGTAGACTCAAATACTATGTATAATACTATCTTTTTGCATAAATAAGATATTAATCTTAGTATGGACAATATAAAGAATTTAAATGCAGATTTTTGTGATTAAATGAGTTAGAATGAATCCAGAAACGATTGAAATGCTCAAATGATACTCAGATTTACAATTTTTTTTTAATACTATGTGCGGAAATACTATGTATAATCAATTTTTTTTTAATAAACAAGATAAATCATGTTTAGGATAGTATAAAGAATTTAAATGTAGATTATTGTAATGAAATGACTTAGAATAAATCCAGAAACAATTGAAATGCTCAAATGATACTCAGAATTGCATTATTTGCACTTTATATGCGTAACTACCGTATGTAATCCAATCTTTTTGAATAAATTAGATATGCATCATATTCTAGACAGGATAAAGAGTTTAAATGTAGATTATTTTGATGAAATAACTTAGAATGCATCCATAAACGATTGAAATACTCAAATGAGACTCAGAATTGTATTATTTGCACTTTACTTGTGTAATTTACTATGTATAATCCAATCTTTTTTAATAAACAAGACATGAATCTTAGTCTGGACAGCATAAAGAGTTCAAATGAAGATTATTGTGATATGACTTAGAATTAATCCAAAAACGATTGGAATGCTCAAATAATACTCAGAATTGCATTACTTGTTCTTTATATGAGTAATTACTATATATAATTCAATCTTTTTAAATAAATAAGATATGAATCATATTCTACACAGCATAAAAGTTTAAATGTTGTTTTGATGAAATGACTTAGAATGAATCCAGAAAAAATTGAAATGCTCAAATGATACTCACCATTGCATTGTTTGCTCCTTAAATGCTTAATTACTATGTATAATACAATATTTTTTAATAAATAAGATATGAATCATATTCCAAACAGTAAATATAGATTATTATAAAGAAATGAGTTAGATTATACATACAAATTACGCATATAAATTGAAAATAATAAAATTTTAAGTATCGTTTGAGCATTTGGATTCATTCTAACTCATTTTTTTTTAGTTCTCTAAAAGATTGAATTATAAATGGTAATTACGCATATAAAGTACAAATGACACAATTCTTTTTTTTTATAACTTGGTCATTACATTCAAACTCATTCTAAAAGATTGGATTATTTAGAATTGATTCATAAGCATAATTACCCTATATAATCCAATCTTTTTGTATAAATAACATATAAATCATACTCAAGACAGTATAAAGAGTTTAAATATAGATTATTGCAACGAAAACACGTAAAATGAATCTAGAAACGACTAAAATGCTCAAATGATGCTCAAAATTCCTTTATTTGCACTTTATGTGCGTAATAACCATGCATAATCTAATCTTTTTTAATAAATAACATATAAATTATATTCTTGACAGTATAAAGAGTTTAAATATAATTTATTGAGAGGAAATGACTTAGGATGAATCCAGAAATGATTGAAATGCTCAAATGATGCTCAGAATTGCATTATTTGCATTTTATATGCGCAATTAACATGTATAATCCAATCTTCTTGAATAAATAATATTGGGATAAAATTTTAGATTGTATAAATAGTTTAATGTAGATTATATTGAGGAAATGACTTAGAATGAATCCAGAATGATTGAAATGCTCAAATGATGCTTAGAATCATTTGAGCATAATGAGTAATATGTGTAATTACCAACCATAATCCAATCTTTTTGAAAAACTATTGAAATGCTCAAACGATACTCAGAATTGCATTATTAGTATTTTATATGCATAATTACCCTGTATAAACCAATCTTTTTGAATAAATAACATATGAATCATATTCAAGACCGTATAAACAAATTTAACTGTAGGATATTGCAACGGAAAGACTTGGGAAGAATCCAGAAACGATTGTAACGCCCAAATTATGCTCAGAATTGCTTTATTTTCCTTATATCCTTGCAAAGGGCAAAAACAAACGTAAAGGTATACATATTACAAATCTCGCTAAAACTGCTCGTTTTTTACCAGAAGCTTGTAATTTACTTTTTGATGCTGCAAGTCAAGGAAAAAACATTTTAATCTTTGGTACAAGCAATTACCCGGAAAAATTGCGGATTTAGTAGATTTGGCTGCAATAAGAGCTCGGTGTCATTATGTTAATAAAAAATGGTTTCGTGGCATGTTTGGGTCATTACTCAAGAGAAACTTCGTAAGTTAAGGGACTTAAAAGTATCAGAAAAGACGGGCCAATTCAAGTTTCTTTGCAAAAGAGATGCAGCAATCTTGAAGAGAAAATTAGCAATTTTGCAAAGATACCTCAGCGGAATCCAATATATGAAGGAGTTACTCTATATGTGTAATTACAATGTATAATCCAATATTATTGTATAAATAACATAAAAAATATATTCAAGACAGTACAAAGAGTTTAAACGTTGATTATTGCGATGAAATGACTTTGAATGAAACCAGAAACAAATGAAATGCTCAAATGATGTTCATAATGGCCTTAGTTGTACTTTATATACGTAGTAACCATATATAATCCAATCTTTTTTAATAAATAACATATGAATCTAATTCTAGACAGTATAAGGCATTTAAATGTAGATTATTGTGAGGAAATGACTTAGAATGAATCCAGAAACGAATGAAATTCTCAAACCATGCTCATAATAGCATTATTTGCAATTTATATGCATAAATACGATGTATAATCCAATCATTTTGAATAAATAATATATGAATCATATTCAAGACAGTATAAAGAGTTTAAATGTAGATTATTGCGATGAAATGACTTGGAATAAATCCAGAAACTACTGAAATGCTCAAAAATAATATTCAAAATAGCATTATTTGCAATTTATATGCATAATTACGATGTATAATCCTATCATTCAGAACAAATAACATATTAATCATATTCAAGGCAGTACAACGAGTTTAAATGTAGATTATTTCGACGAAAAGACTTAGAATGAATCCAGAAACGATTGAAATGCTCAAATGATGCTCAAAATTGCTTTATTTGCACTTTATGTGCGTAATTACAATGTATAATCCAATATTTTTTGAATAAATAACATACAAATTATATTCTAGACAGTATAAAGGGTTTAAATATAGATTATTTCGACGGCAAGACTTAGAATGAATCCAGAAACGATTGAAATGCTCAAACGATGCTCAGAATTGCATTATTTGCAATTTATATGCGTAATTACCACATATAATCCAATCTATTTTGCATAAACAACATATGAATCATATTATATACGGTATAAAGAATTTAAATATAGATTATTTATCAGAAATTACTCAGAATGATACCAAAAATGATTAAAATGCTCAAATGAAGCTCAGAATTGCATTATTTGCAATTTATATGCGTAATTACCCAGTATAATCTATTTTTTTTGTATAAATAACATATGAATCGTATACAAGACAGTATGAAGAGTTTGAATGCAGATTATTGTGATGATTTGACTTAAAATGGATTAAGAAACGATTGAAATGCTCATAATTGCATTATTTGCACTTTATATGTGTAATTACACTGTATAATCGAAGCTTTTAGAATAAATAGCGTAAAAAATATATTCCTGAGAGTATAAAGAGTTTAAATGTGGATTGTTTTGGTGAAATGACTTAGAAAAAATCATGAACCGATTGAAATGGTTCAACGATGCACAAAATTGTGTCATTTGCACTTTAAATGCGTAATTACCATTTATAATCCAATATTTCAGAATAAATAACATACGAATCATAATGAAGACAGTATAAAGAGTTTAAATTTATATTATTGCGACAAAAAGACCTAGAATGAATCCAGAAAATATTGAAATGCTCCAACGATACTCAGAATTGCATTATTTGCTCTTTATATGCGTAATTATCATGTATAATCCAATAGTTTTGAATAAATGACATATAAATAATATTCTAGATATCATAAAGAGTTTAAATGTAGAATATTATTTGGAACTGCATTAGAATGAATTTAGAAACGATTGAAATGCTCAAACAATGCTCAGAATTGCATAATTTGCAATTTATATGCGTAATTACCATGTATAATCCAAAATTTTTGAATAAATAACATATGAATCCTATTATAGACAGTATAAAAAAAATAAATATAGATTATTGCGATGAAATGGATTAGAATGAGACAAGAAACGATTGAAATGTTCAGAATATTGTGACAATATAAACTGTATAAATGTAGATTATTGTGACAAAAAGACTTAGAATGAATCCAGAAACGATTGAAATTCTCAAACCATGCTCAGAATAGCATTATTTGCACTTTATATGTATAATTACCATTTATAATCCTATCATTTTGAATAAATAACAAATGAATCATATTCAAAAGAGTATAAAGAGTTTAAATATAGATTATTGCCAAGAAATGACTTGAAATGAATCCAGACACTACTGAAATGCTCAAACGATACACAGAATAATAGCATTATTTGCACTTTATATGCATAATTACCATGCATAATCTAATCATTTGAGTAAATAACAATAATTTGGATAATTGCGACGAAAAGACTTAGAATGAAATACAGAAATTATTGAAACGCCCAAATTATACTCAGAATTGAATTATTTGCACTTTATATGTGTAATTACCCTCTATAATCTAATCTTTTTGAATAAATAACAAATGAATCATATTTAAGACAGAATAAAGAGTTTAAATGTGGATTATCACGACGAAAAGACTTAGAATGAATCCAGAAACGATTGAAATGCTCAAATCATGTTCAAAATTACTTTATTTGTACTTTATATGTGTTATAAAATTGTATAATCTAATTTTTTCGAATAAATAATATATTAATCATATTCTAGACAGTATAAAGAGTTCAAATGTAGATTATTGCAATGAAATGGTTTAGAATGAATCCAGAAACGATTGAAATGCTCAAATGATGCTCAGAATTGCATTATTTGCATTTTATATGCATAATTACCATGTATAATCCAATCTTTTTGAATAAATAATATCGGGATGTTATTTTAGATTGTATAAATAGTTTAATGTATATTATAGTGAGGAATGACTTAGAATGAATCCAGAAATGATTGAAATGCTCAAATGACGCTTAGAATTGCTTTACTTGCGCTTTATATGCGTAATTGCCATCCATAATCCAATCTTCTTGAAAAAATAACATATGACTCATATTCTTGAGTATATAAAGAGTTTAAATATAGATTATTTGGTAGATATGAATTTGAATGAATCCAGAAACGATTGAAATGCTCAAACGATGCTCAAAATTGAATTATTTGCATTTTATTTGCGTAATTACCATGTATAATCCAATCTTTAATAAGAAATTACACATGAATCATATTCAAGACAGTGTGAAGAGTTTAAATGTTGATTATTGTGACGAAAAGACTTAGAATGAATCCAGAAACTATTAAGCTCAAACGATACTCAGAATTGCATTATATTGCACTTTATATGCGTAATTACCATGTATAATCAAATCTTTTTGTATAAATAGCATATCAATCATTTTCAAGACAGTATAAAGAGTTTAAATGTAGATTATTGTTAGGAAATGACTTAGAACGAATCCAGAAACGATTGAAATGCTCAGAAATGCATTATTTGCACTTTATATACGTGATTAGCACGTATAATCCAATCTTTTTGAATAAATACTATATGGATTCATATTCATGACAGTTTAAAGAGTTGAAATGTAGATTATTACGACGAAAAGACTTATAATTAATCCAGAAACGATTGAAATTCTCAAATGATGATCAAAATTGCGTTGTTTGCAGTTTATATGCGTAATTACAATTTATAATCCAATCTTTTTTAATAAATAATATATGACTTATTATAATGAAAAGACATAGAACTAATCCAGAAACTATTGAAATGCTCAAACGATACTAGAATTGCATTATTAGTATTTTATATGCGTAATTACCCTGTATAAACCAATATTTTTGAATAAATAACATATGAATCATATTCAAGATAGTATAAACAATTAAAATGCTGAATATTGCAATGGAAAGACTTCGGAAGAATCCAGAAACTATTGTAACACCCAAATTATGCTCAGAATTGCTTTATTTGATTTCTATATATGTATTACAATGTATAATCCAATAAATGTTGATTATTGAGATGAAATGACTTTGAATGAAACCAGAAACAAATGAAAATGCTCAAATGCTGTTCAGAATTGCCTTATTTGTACTTTATATGCGTAGTTACCATGTATAATCCAATCTTTTTTAATAAATAGCACAAGAATCTTATTCTAGACAGTATAAGAAATTTAAATGTATATTATTGTGAGGAAATGACTTAAAATAGATCCAGAAACTATTGAAATTCTCAAACGTTGCTCATAATTGCATTATTTGCATTTTATATGCGTAATTACCCTGTATAATCCAATATTTTTCAATAAGTAACAATAAAATATATTCTAAACAGTATAAAGTGTTCAAATGTAGATTATTGCGAGGAAATGACTTGGAATGAATTCAGAAACTAAATTCTTAAATGATGCTCATAATTCTTTATTTTGTACTTTATATATGTAATTTCGAATGAATCTAATCTTTTTGAGTAAATAACATATTAATCATATTCAAGACAGTATAAAGTGTTTAAATATAATTTTTCGTGATGAAATGACTTAGAATGAATCCAGAAACTATTGAAATGCTCAAACGATACTCAAAATTGCATTATTTGCAATTTATAGGTGTAATTACCATGTATAATTCAATCATTTTGAATAAATAATATATGAATCTTATTCAAGAAAGTATAAAGATTTTAAATGTAGATTATTGCAACCAAAAGACATAGAATGAAATCCAGAAACTATTGAAACGCCCAAATTATGCTCAGATTTTAATTATTTACACTTTATATGTGTAATTACCCTATATAATCCAATTTTTTGAATAAATAACAGATGAATCATATTTAAGATAGTATAAAGAGTTTAAATGTAGATTATGGAGACGAAAAGACTTAGAATGAATCTAGAAACGTTCAAAATGCTCAAATGTTGCTCAGAATTCCTATATTTGTACTTTATATGTGTAATTACAATGTAAATTCTTACCTTTTTGAATAAACAACATTTTAATCATATTCTAGACAGTATAAAGAGTTTCAATTTAGATTATTGTGATGAAATGAATTAGAATGAATTCAGAAACGATTGAAATGCTCAAATGTGGCTCAGAATTGCATTATTTGCATTTTATATGCGTAATTATCCAGTACAATCCATTCTTTTTGTATAAATAACACATCAATCATATTCTAGAAAGTATAAAGAGTTCAAATGTAGATTATTGTGATGAAATGAATTAAAATGTAGATTACTACTACGATGCTCATAATTGCATTATTTGCACTATATATGAGTAATAACTAATAACCATGTATAATCAAATCTTTTTGAATAAATAATATATGAATCATATTTAATACAGTTTAAAGAGTATAAATGTAGATTACTACTACGAAAAGACATAGAATGGATCCATAAACGATTGAAATTCACAAATTATTCTCAGAATTGCATTATTTGCACATTATATGCGTAATTACTAATTACAAAGTATAATCCAATATTTTTGGAAAAATAACATAGGAATCATAGTCTTGACAGTTCGAAATATAGTTTATTCAGAGGAAATGATTTAGTATGAATCCAGAAATGATTGAAACACTCAAATGATACTCAGAATTGCTACATCTGCATTTTATATGCGTGATTAACATGTATAATCCAATCTTTATGAATAAATAACATATGAATCATATTATAGACAGTATAAGGAGTTTTAATATAGATTATTGTGACGAAAAGACTAAGAATGAATCCAGAAACAATTGAAATGTTCAAATAATGCTCAGAATTACTTTATTTGTGCTTTATATGTGTATTTACAATTTATAATCCAATATTTTCGAATATATATCATATTAATTATATTCTAGACTATATAAAGTGTTTAAATGTAGATAATGGCGAGGAAATGAATTAGAATGAATCCAGAAACAAAATTGAAATGCTCAAATGATGCTCCGAATTGGTTTATTTGCACTTTATATGCGTAATTACTAAGTATAATCCAATCTTTATGAATAAATAACATATGAATCATATTCTATACAGTATACAGAGTTTAACTGTGGATTATTGCGATGAAATGTCTTAAAATTGATCCAGAAATGATTGAAGCACACAAATGATGTTCAGAATTGCATTATTTGCATTTTATATGCGTAATTACCATGTATAATCCAATCTTGTTGAATAAATAATATATGAATCATATTCAAGACAGTTTAAAGAGTCTAAATGTAGATTATTACGACAAAAATTCATAGAATGAATCCACAAACAATTGAAATTCTCAAATGATGCTCTGAATTGCATTGTTTGCATTTTATATGCGTAATTACAATGTATAATGCAATCTTTTTAATTAAATAATATATGAATTATATTCTATACAGTATAAAGAGTAAAAATGTAGATTATTGTGAGAAAATGAATTAAACTGAATCCAGAAATAATTGAAATGCTCGAACGATGCTCAGAATTGCATTATTTGCATTTTATATGCGTAATTACCATGTATAATGCAATCTTTAATAATAAATAACATATGAATCATATTAAAGACTGTATGAAGAGTTTAAACATATGAATCATATTAAAGACTGTATGAAGAGTTTAAACATATGAATCATATTCTTCGACTGAATCCAAAAACGATTGAAATGCTCAAATGATGCTCAGAAATGCATTATTTGCACTTTATTTGCGAGATTAGCATGTATAATCCAATCTTTTGGAATAAATATCATATGAATCATATTGTAGACAGTGTATAGAGTTTAAATGTATATTATTGCGCCGAAAAGACATAGAATGAATCCAGAAACGATTGAAATTCTCAAATTATCCTCAGAATTGCATTATTTGCACATTATATGCTTAATTACAAAGTATAGTCCAATCTTTTCAAATAAATAACATATGAATCATATTCTTGACAGTAAAAAGAGTTTAAATGTAGTTTATTTAGAGGAACTAACTTAGGATGAATCCAGAAACGTTTGAAATGCTCAAATGATACTCAGAATTGCTACATCTGCATTTTATTTGCGTGATTAGCAGGTATAATCCAATCTTTTTGAATAAATAACATATAAATAATATTCTAGATAGTATAAAGAGTTTAAATGTAGATTATTACGACACAAAGACTAAGAATGAATCCCGAAACGATTGAAATGCTCAAATAATGCTCAGAATTGCTTTATTTGTGCTTTATATGTGCATTTATAATGTATAATCCAATCTTTTCGAATAAATATCATATTGACCAAATTCTAGACAGTATAAGAAGTTTAAATGTAGATAATGGCGAGAAAATGAATTAGAATGAATCCAAAAACAAGTGAAATGCACAAATGATGCTCAGAATTGCTTTATTTGCACTTTATATACGTAATTACAATATATGAATCATATTCTTGAAAGAGTTTATATGTAGATTATTGAGAAAAAATGAATAAATTATCAAATCTTAATAAATAAATATATATGAATCATATTGTTGACAGTATAAAGAGTTTATATGTAGATTATTGAGAGAAAATGACTTAGAATGAATCTAGAAACGATTGAAAATCTCAAATTAAGCTCAGAATTGCATTATTTGCACTTTATATGCATAATTACAACGTATAACCAAATCTTTTTGAATAATAACATATTATAAGAGTTTAAATTAGATTATCGAGAGAAAATGACTTAGAATGAATCCAGAAACGATTGAAATTCTCAAATTATGCTCAGAATTGCATTATTTACACTTTATGTGGGTAATTACAACGTATAATCAAATCTTTTTGAATAAATAACATATGAATCATATTCTTGACAGTTTAAAGAGTTTAAATGTAGATTATTATGACAAAAAGACTTACAATTAATCCAGAAAAGATTGAAATTCTCAAATGATGATCAAAATTGTGTTGTTTGCAGTTTATATGTGTAATTACAGTTTATAATCCAATCTTTTTGAATAAATAACATATGACTTATATTCTGGACAGTATCAAGAGTTTAAATTAGATTATCGAGAGAAAATGAATTAGAATGAATCTAGAAACGATTGAAATGCTCAAACGATGCTCATAATTGCATTATTTGCACTTTTATATGTGTAATTGCAATGTATAGTCCAATCTTTTTGAATAAATAACATATGAATGATATTATTGACAGTAAAAAGAGTTTAAATGTAGATTATTGAGAGGAAATGACTTAGGATGAATCCAGAAACGATTGAAATGCTCAAATGATGCTCAGAAATGCATTATTTGTGCATATATGCGTAATTACCATGTATAATCCAATCTTTTTTAATAAATAGCATTTGAATCATATTCTAGATAGTATAAAGATTTTAAATGTAGATTAATGTTATGAAATGACTTAGAATGAATCCATAAAAGATTTAAATGCTCAAATGATGCTCAGAATTACATTATTTGCATTTTATATGCTTAATTACAATGTATAATCCAATCTTTTTGAATAAATAATAAATTAATCATATTCTAAACAGGATGAAGAGTTTAAGTGTAGATTATTGTGATGAAATGTCTTAAAATGGATCCAGAAACCATTGAAATGCTCAAATGATGGTCAGGATTACATTATTTGTACTTTATATGAGTAATTACCATGTATAATCCAATCTTGTTGAATAAATAATATATGAATTATATTTAAGACAGTTTAAAGAGTTTAAATGTAGATTATTATGACGAAAAGACTTAGAATAATTCCAGGAACGATTGAAATTCTCAAATGATTCTCAGAATTGCATTATTTGCACTTTATATGCGTAATTACAATGTATAATCCAATCTTTTTGAATAAATAACATATGAATCATGTTCTTGACAGTATAAAGAGTTTGAATTAGTTTATTGAGAGGAAATGACATAGGATGAATCCAGAAACGATTGAAAATGCTCAAATGACATTCAGAATTGCTATATCTGCACTTTATATGCGTGATTAGCATGTATAATCCAATCTTTTTTAATAAATAGCATATGAATCATATTCTAGACAGTATAAAGAGTTTAAGTGTAGATTATTCATACGAAATGACTTAGGATGAATCCAGAAAATGATTGAAATGCTCAAATGATGCTCAGAATTGCATTATTTGCATTTTATATTCGTAATTACAATGTATAATCCAATCTTTTGAATAAATAACATATGATTCGTATTGTAGATAGTATAAAGAGTTTAAATGTAGATTATTCAGTGGAAATGACTTAGGATGAATCTAGAAACGATTGAAATGCTCAAATGGTGCTCAGAAATCTATTATTTGTACTTTATATGCGTAATTATCATGTATAATATAATATTTTTTTAATATATAACATATAAATCATATTCTAGATAGTATAAAGATTTTAAATGTAGATTTTGTAATGAAATGACTTAGAATGAATTCAGAGACGACTGAAATGCTAAAATGGTGATCAGAATTACATTATTTGCAATTTATGTGCGTAATAACCTTGTATAATCAAATATTTTTGAATAAATGACATATATATCATATTCTAGATAGTGTAAAGAGTTTAAATCTTGATTATTGTGATAAAATGACTTTAAATGTATCCAGAAAAGATTGAAGTGTTCAAACGATTCTTAGAATTGCCTTATTTGCATTTTGCATCGTAACTACAACGTATAATGCAAGCTTTTTGAATAATAACTTATGAATCATATTCTGGACACTATAAAGAGTTGAAATAAAGATTCTTAAGATGAAATGACTTAGAATGAATTAAGATATGATTAAAAAGCTAAAATGATGCTCATAATTGGTTTATTTGCATTTTATATGCGTAATTACCATGTATAATCTATTTTTTTGAATAAATAACTTATGAATAATATTCTAGACAATATAAAGAGTTTAAATGTAGATTATTGTGAGGAAATGACTTACAATAAATTCAGAAACGATTGAAATGCTTAAATGATACTCAAAATTGCTTTGTTCGCACTTTATATGCGTAATTACCTTGTATAATCTAATTTTTTTCAATAAATAACATATGAATCATATTCTAGATAGTATATAGAGTTTAAATGTAGATTATTGTGATTGAATGACTTAAAATGAATCCAGAAACGATTGATATGCTCAAATGATGCTCAGAATTGCTTTATTTGCAATTTATATTCGTAATTACCATGTATAATCCAACCTTTTTGAATAAATAATATATGAATCATATTTTAGACAGTGTAAAGAGTTTAAATGTAGATTATTGTGACGAAAATACATAGAATGAATCGAAAAACGATTGAGATACTAAAAAATACTTAGAATTATATTATCTGCACTTTAAATGCGTAATTTCCACATATAATCCAATATTTTTTAATAAATAACATATGAATCGTTTTCTAAACAATATTAAGAGTTTAAATTTAGATTAAGTGATGAAATGATTTTGAATAAATCCAGAAACAATTGAAATGCTCAAATGATACTTAGAATTGTCTTATTTCCAGCTTATATACGTAATTAAAAATTTTAAATGTAGATTATTGTGATGAAATGACTTAGACTGAATCTTAGAATGAATGAAGCTACAATTCTGAGCATAATTTGAGAATTTCAATCGTTTCTGGATTCATTCTAACTTCTAAGTCATTTCATCTCAGTAATCTAAATTTTAAACTTTTTATGATGTCTAGAATATGATTCATATCTTATTTATTCAAAATGATTGGATTTTATATAGTAATTATGCATATAAAGTGCAAATAATATAAATCTAAGTATCATGTGAGCATTTCAATCGTTTCCTAGATTTTTTTTCTAAGTCATTTCATCACAATAATCTATATTTAAACTATATATACAGTTTAGAATATGATTTAGATCTTACATATTCAAAAATATACGAAGTAGTTACGTATATAAAGTGCAAATATTGCATATTCTAATTATCATTTGAGCATTTGAACCATTTTTGCATTCATTCCAAGTCTTATCATCACAATAATCTTAATTTAAACTCACTATACGGTCTAAAATATGATTAATTATTTATTTATTCAAAAGATTAGATTATGCATAGTAATTACGCATATATAGTGCAAATAATATTTATTCTGATTATAATTTGAGCATTTAAATCGTTGCTGCATTAATTCCAAGTCATTTCATCACAATAATTTATATTTAAACAAAAATGATAAGTATCAGAATTATATGTTTTCTATATATACGTGACGTCTGATGTGTCCGGAAGATTTATTCCTTTTTCAAGTTTGTTTAATTCATGAGGACTGATCTTTTTTGGAATAAATTGTCATCTTATTCTCAATTTTAATTCTGGTGTGTTTTGGTTTTCCATTTCATAAAATGGCCTTCTCAGCAATGACATCAATTATTTAGTTGGTCAAGAGATCATAGAACATAAAGGTGAACCCTAGTTTCAACTCCAAATTTGAAGATGAACCCTATTTACTCCCTTACATTTTCTTTTTTTTTTTTTACATTTTCTTTCCTTAGTCTTCTTTTTCCCATTGTTTCTGGAGCACAGACTTAGAGACCTCGCACCAAGACCTTACCTCCGTCTCCTTACCTTAGATCTTGCCTTTGCTCCAAATTGGCCATGTCTCAAGTCGCGGTGCAAGAGTCCGATGTACTCGAGAGGAAGAAGGCTTCCATCCGCAACGCTGGACCACTAAATTGCATAAAGGTATGAACAAATATGTAGAATGGCCCCTTCAACAAGTAAAATTTATAGATTGGCCCCACTTATATTGTTTTTCTGGCTTCGCCCATGCGGATACGAATACGAATATGTTCGGATATGGATACGGGTCGGATGTTAAACATATACGAATATGAATCGGATATTACGGGATACGAATACGAATATGGATATATTTCAGAGATTAAAACCAATATATATAAATTAAGAAAAAAATAATTCATTCTATATTATCATCATATTGTGCTATTATATTGCCAAAAAGTTATTATAAGCCAATCTAACTAGTAAAAATTTAGTTTATTAAATCAAAAGACTTTTCTACAGCACTAGAGGAGTAATTAGGTTAATTATCTTGTGTCATTGATTTAATTAAGAGTGAAAACGGTTCGGATAAAGACCAAATTGTAACACCCCACCTGCTTAGATCTGATTTGATCAAAATTATTCGAAATTTGATGTGTTGACCAACTTTGACCAAATTTTGACCCGTTGACCTTCTTTGACCATTTGTTGACCGAACGGAAAGAATTAAAGTTTTGGCCCAATTTATATTTTTAGTCACCGCCTATCACCATTGTTACCGAGATGGGAAAAAACATTCACCACCTGTCCCTTAAGCTCCACGTGGCCCTCTTCAATTTATTCAATTTGACACCTCATTTGACCTTTTTGTCTCTTTTCATTTTGTTCGGCAGAAGCTTGAGTCTCAGATATAATTTCATGAAATACCCTTGATAGTTCCGTTTCTCATCTAAATTTCTAAAGGAAATTGAGAATATCAAAACAAAATATGAATTCTAAGTTGAAAATCCGATTGATATTTGACTTCATCGCTGATTGAAATCTGAGTTCTACGTCGCAGTTGATTGAATAACCGATTTGATTTGTTTGTTGATTTATGAATCGTCGTGTCAGGTAACCGGACTTCTCTATATTTAATTTCGTACTGGTTGATTGATTTGATTTGTCATTTGGTTGATTGAATATGTTTATCTGAATTGTGAATTGGTATATTTTACGGGTTATCGGGTTTGGAATTGAATGTGGAATTGAATATGAATTTTGAGCCCTGATCCTCCTGAGTTCGGGGAGGGGCCGGTCCTGATCCTCCTGAGATCGGGGAGGGACCACTGTGACTGATTGACTGTCTGGACCCGATTATCTCCGTAAAATATATTATTTGTTTTGTGGATTAATCCGGTCTGGTTGAATTTTGTTATAATAATTAAATGTAGAGAAGCTGCGTCGTTAAATAACCGGTTACTGAGGTTTGTACCTGACTCTGTTTGTTTTTCTGTTGCGACGTAGGTTGACGGACCGTCGGATGGGTGCGGAAGATACCGTTTCAGCTCGCGCCCCGCGACCCGTCGGTGCGGGACGTGACAGATGGTATCAGAGCATTCGTTCCTCGGACTGTGTTTGGGTCCCTGTCCTTTCATTTGAAATTTGATTTGTTATTGTCCGTTTGAATTTCGCGGACGAAATTCTTTTGAAGGGAGGGTGAATGTAACACCCCACCTGCTTAGATCTGATTTGATCAAAATTATTCGAAATTTGATGTGTTGACCAACTTTGACCAAATTTTGACCCGTTGACCTTCTTTGACCATTTGTTGACCGAACGGAAAGAATTAAAGTTTTGGCCCAATTTATATTTTTAGTCACCGCCTATCACCATTGTTACCGAGATGGGAAAAAACATTCACCATCTGTCCCTTAAGCTCCACGTGGCCCTCTTCAATTTATTCAATTTGACATTTCATTTGACCTTTTTGTCTCTTTTCATTTTGTTCGGCAGAAGCTTGAGTCTCAGATATAATTTCATGAAATACCCTTGATAGTTCCGTTTCTCATCTAAATTTCTAAAGGAAATTGAGAATATCAAAACAAAATATGAATTCTAAGTTGAAAATCCGATTGATATTTGACTTCATCGCTGATTGAAATCTGAGTTCTACGTCGCAGTTGATTGAATAACCGATTTGATTTGTTTGTTGATTTATGAATCGTCGTGTCAGGTAACCGGATTTCTCTATATTTAATTTCGTACTGGTTGATTGATTTGATTTGTCATTTGGTTTTGATTGAATATGTTTATCTGAATTGTGAATTGGTATATTTTACGGGTTATCGGGTTTGGAATTGAATGTGGAATTGAATATGAATTTTGAGCCCTGATCCTCCTGAGTTCGGGGAGGGGCCGGTCCTGATCCTCCTGAGATCGGGGAGGGACCACTGTGACTGATTGACTGTCTGGACCCGATTATCTCCGTAAAATATATTATTTGTTTTGTGGATTAATCCGGTCTGGTTGAATTTTGTTATAATAATTAAATGTAGAGAAGCTGCGTCGTTAAATAACCGGTTACTGAGGTTTGTACCTGACTCTGTTTGTTTTTCTGTTGCGACGTAGGTTGACGGACCGTCGGATGGGTGCGGAAGATACCGTTTCAGCTCGCGCCCCGCGACCCGTCGGTGCGGGACGTGACACAAATACGGATCTAATAACGAATTTTTTTGTCAGATACGGTTACGGATCGGATAGTAGCCAAACCATATCCGCATCCATATTTTTTTTGTCTGATACGTATACGGATACAGATATGTTCGGATTCGAATACAGTTTGGATATTAAGTATATTTTTCGGATTCGAATGCAGTTCGGTGCGGAGTTTATCCGTACCATTTTCATCCCTAACTGAAAGTGTTACCTAAAACCTAATTATTCTCCACAATTTAGATTGTTTATTTTCTCTTCTCCTGTATTTTATCATTTGGTAAAGTCCAATAAGACAATATAGCTAAGAATTTCAGTACTAATACCTACGAACAAATGCTGAAACATAAAGCAAAGTATATTTTCTTTTTCTTTTTTGTAGATTTTGAACGTGAAATCTAATTCTTTTTGTGGTTGATTTGAAATGATCACATTGGTACTTGAATATGGTTTCTTGCAACCTCCTACGATTAATGCAACTTCAGAAAGGAGAATTGTAATTATGGCAAAATTGTTTGGAGAAAGTTAAGGTTCATTAGGTTCACAAGTTTTTTTTTTTTTCCTTGCTATAAGAAGTGTCAACATTAAGCCCAAGCATCTTCAGAAATGCTCTCTTTATTTTATCGAACCTGATAGAAATTTAAGGCCTTTGATTTGGAGTTAGAAATACTTCTTTTGTTGGCAAATGTATTGAACATTTTTAATACAAAAATCATATAGAGGTGGGAAAAGACACACATGGCCTTTTGCTGTATACTCATTTCACCGGTATATAGGTAAATTGTAAAATTAGGGAATTGCTTACTGTTTGAGTAATTGAGGACAATAAGGGTCCGTGCCTGGGAGATAGTTAGGGTAGCGCTTACATGCATCACTGTCAAATATTTTCTGGTACACAATTAGCCGTTATAGACCATGTTTAAAATTAAGCTAATCATGTAATTAGATTAGTCAGGTTAGTTAGTACCTTCTCTGTAACAACATCCTGATTATTTATCATCATAATATAATTACTCATTTACATTTTTCTCTTCCTTTGTTACATCTCTTTACTGCTTTTCTAAAAGATTAAAGAAACCTTTACACATGCCCTTATCAATTATATGGCACCAGTTGGGTCATGATTTACTGATATGAATGCATATGGCACCAGTACATGAATGCATATGACACCAGTAAATTAAAGCTTTAATTTTTTTTTTTAATATAGGATATCAAATGAGGACATCAAGATGTAATAAATCGACAATCAGAAGAACTGAAGAAACAATTGGTAGAAAAAAAGGGGATGCAAACAGAAGACGATAATTCTTGTTGGAAGAAACAATTGGTAGAAATCAGGAAGCAACAATTGGAAGAAGGAATGAAGAAGCTATTAGAAGAAATAAGGAACCAATTGAAAGAATGGAGAAGACACAATATTATGATTGACAAGATAAACAACGCTACTAATGTTATGATTGCATTATTTGTAATTCTTGTTGGACTTTTAATATTTGGATGTTTTAAAAATAATGTTATGCATCTATCTCTTTGTAGTTAGTATTTAGGCATGATGCTCCAACTGATGAATGTATGGACATATGATTGAGTTAGGATTTAGGCAGTAGGTTATGCTTGTCTTTATATCCCTTTAGTATGCGTAGGTTGTATGGACGTATGATTTCATTACAAGTAATTAGGCCTTATGATATCTCTTACAATTACTGTTCCAGTTGAGTATCAATTTTTTAGTTTTTAAATTAATACCATGTAGAATAATTCCATTCCATTCCATTTAGAATACCATGTGTTTCATACGTGCTAACTACAGATTTATAAGTACAACAACAGCAAGAAACAAGAACAATAACAGCAACATGTGATAGCAAATGACATGAGTTATAACAGAAGTGAACAAACAAGTGTTAGGTACAAACAAGTGATAGAAAATGACATGAATCGTGAGGCATTAGGAAAACCGTACAAGCAAATGGAGAGCATATATCGTGAGGCATTAGGAAAAAAGCATTAGCACGAATCTTCTTTGATTTTCCAAAGTCCTTACAATGGTCAATAATGGTGTTTTGTCACTTTTTTTTGAACTTTCCTAATAACTAAATTAAAGGAAAAATATGCCTTTACAGATTAGAGAGTATTTAATGCTGAGGCAAACAAAGGGATCAAGATACAATAAATTTAGTCAATTTTAATTTTCATGAAATTATGATACACCATATAATTAATTATCATAGATGAACTCGACTCACAATAATTACCATAGGCAAAATTAAATATTCCAATATTCTCACCCTTGGCCTATGCTGAAAATATAATAATTAGACAAATTCTAAATTGGTCAATATAATTTTAAACCTTGTACAAATAAAAATACCAAGCTAAGCTAATACAATCAAAATAACTATAACTATTATTTGACCCCAGTAACTATAACTGCTGCTAATGTTGATTTTCTCTTTCTAGTATCCATGAAGAATGTTGATTTTCTCTAATATTTGATGAAAAGGTTTAAGAAAATATAAAGAAAGATAAAAATTTATAATCATATTTATTAAACTTTCCATTATAATGTAAAGAGAAACATATATTATTTTGCTCTTCCTCAAAATCAACTTATATATAATTAGTATCATTTAAAAAATAAAAAAAAACATAAAATAATATACAAATGTTATATACATGATAAACTATAAATCTCCATCTTATTATCACACACACACACACACACACTCGTTTTGTGTTTTTTCTTTTCTGCATGTAAAATATTTTAATGTCGAATTTCAAGTTCACAAATTCTAGATTGCACTACAAAAAAACTTTTAATATATTTCTTTTTTATAAAGTAAGATAAGAAAAAAATAGGATTTTAATAAAATCATCGTCACACCTCCCAAGTGAGCATTTTTTTTTTAGGTCCAACCGATAAGCAAAGGTAAGGACGACCCCTACATTAACGAACTATAACTGTAATAATTGGATATGTAATTAAAATGCAATTAAGGAGTAGACTTTGTTAACAAAGAGATCGAAGCATAAAAACTTTTTTTTTCATCAGAATAAAAACATAGCTAGCAGGAGATCTTTCTAGTTGTACGCAGCAACATCCTCCAACCAAACCAACCTCCCATGTTTATTGTAGGATGCTGGGGGTTCCATTCTGGTTGGGTACAAATGCTTAATTAGGCCAAACTCATATCTACTATCTTCCTTTAAGCTTTCCTTCAATTCCTTATTTGCAAACAGCTCTTGGCCAAGGGATCGAATATTCCTGTGCAGTACTAATGCTTTCATCAGGGTTCCATATCCGGCCATCTTTACTAAGCCCACGACTGTCAAGTGACCAAAGTATCCTTCTGGCGTAGTCATTTCTGACAGCTTCGTCGTCATTCCATCGTGAAAAGAATTTCTCGAACTAATGTAATTGGGGGAAAAAAGAAAAAGAAGCCTTAATTTATGTAGATATTGATGAATTAAATCAGAGATAAGCAATTAACTGATGATCTAATTACCTCGTTATTTGAAAGCTCATCTAAAGCTGCTATATCCTTGGTGTCAGCAATACGTTTGGCGCTTTTTCTTACTCCATCATTTTCATTGTAACAATCATTCTGAATTATATTGAAACAAATTGTTAGTTATAACTTATAAGAGACTGAATATTATTCAAATCAACAGAATCACACTATTATTTTTTTTAGTTTTAATAAAATCTGCTGGATGCCTCTTGCATCCTGCCTTCAACAAAAAAAAAAAAAAAAAAAAACAAACAAACAGAATAGCACTATTAGTACTTACTTTTAAATTGTATCAAATTAAATGATCTGATCTTTCAAAATTATTATCTCAGATCGAATTTTTCTAACATAAAAATGGTATAACGAGATTAACTTCATATTATTTCGAATAAAAAGATCATTAACAATTTAGCAGCCAGTTCTTTTAATTTAAAAAGCCTTTCCTCTATCTGGTCCCTTTCTGAAATAGCAGTGTCCATATTCTGTAGCGCATTGGTCTTGTTACTCTTTATGTATTCCAAATAATCCTCCCATTGCCTCACATTTTTACTAACATCAACCTGGCGCGCCTTCAGTCCATCAATCTCATCAGTTATAGCCTAAGTAACATAAGATAAAAATAAAGATTTAGTACAGGATTGTGCACGTAGTAAATACAAGTAAATCTCCCTAAAAGAGTTTTCTTCAAAAGTTATAATAATAATAATAAAGAGTAAATAATTTA
The DNA here is from genome assembly GCA_028095005.1 of Rhynchospora pubera. Lineage (NCBI taxonomy): Eukaryota > Viridiplantae > Streptophyta > Magnoliopsida > Poales > Cyperaceae > Rhynchospora > Rhynchospora pubera. Next base: position 18,410,942 of record CM051461.1, read on the forward strand.
AGCATCCCCTTAGTAGTTAGTACATATGCAGCATGATGTATGATTGAAAGAATTTGCAGTACATTTCAACCCCACATAAAGACATTGTGCATCCAAAATATTTCTTTGTATAAATTTCGGTGCAAAAAGATTCCCAATCAAAAGTTCAAAACTTTACCTGGGCCCATTTATTCGTTGGTATTTTCTGGCACTTGAAGTGTTCACACTGTTTAATGACCTCCTTTCGTTTCTTTTTGCTATTAAGAGATTCAACAGTAACAATTTCATCCCTTTCCACTTTTAACTCTTTCATCTGCTTGATCAACTGTTTTTGTTCTTTCAAGGTCAGCTTCTCCTTTTGCAATCTGTGTCTAAAATCACTTATCTGTACAACAAACTGAAATGCATCAACTAGAATACTGACAATCGACAATCATGTGAGTTATACATGAGACAGAGTAACTAAGATTTCCTGGGCAATTAATTGTACCATCAGATACCATGCCTGATTTTATTCTATCAAGTCGCATTCAATTATGCGGTAGAGATAAAAGTGCCAAAGATTTAAGACTAATGTGCAACAGCAGTACCAGATGAAATTGGTATAGTTAATCATGAAATTAAGACTCATTGGCCTAGAGCAGTGCAAGATAATATTAATCACGGAAGGATAGTCCAATATAAAATTTCAAAAGATATATTGGCCAACAATATTAAGACAAAAATATTAGAATTATTAAGGTAGCATTATAATTAAACGTACCTGATTGGTCAACTCCTTGACCTCTAAAGATTGCATAGCAACTCTGTAGTCTGTTGACTTTTTGTTCAAGGCATTTTGTAAATCAAACAAGCATTTTCTTTTAGAATCAATCGACCTCGTATTCCACAAGTGAGAATCTTTTCCAGAATATATCCGCCAATTGGCTTTGTTTTCTTCCTTCTATTGAGTGCACCAAAAAACACGCAGATTTAATAAGATATGAATGCAAGGTGGTTGTGAAATATGGACAAACATAAAACAGTGAAATGGAATAAATTTTCTGAATATTCTTCTAAAGGGTCCTGACAAGCATAAGAGCAATTTTTGTCATACACTTGAAGAAAAATGGAGAGCATACCCATTTTCTTCATTCAGATTAAGAACATTTGTTTATAATATTTCTGACAACATACACTTTTGAAGATAAAATAACAACAAACAGAACACAATTCCATTGAATAAGAATCAATTTAGTTATTTTAACCTTTGATACTCTGAATAACATGCTCCATAAGTAAACACATATTTGGTATATTCTGGCTTAATTTTCTAAAATTCTGGCATGAATAATGAATGAAGTTCAACTGTACCTCATACTCTTTCAATTCTTCCTTGTAATATTTAATATCTTCGGTTTTCTTTTGGATCTCCCCACAAGCTTCTTCAATTTTGCAAGTGATTTCTGGATCCTCGTACCGATGATACTTCACAAAGTAAAAAGCGGTGTGTTTCTCTGTGCTATTGAATCTTGGACTTGTTTCGGCATGATCGATGATTTGATCAGCTTCCATCTGAGCACTGGTACCATTTTCCTCTCCTTGAAGCATTCTGTGTATTGGTAGTTTTGGACCATAATAAACCATTCAATAGAGGAAACTTCAATAAGCAATTTATTTGGTATAATTTGGATTCAAGGATTGAAATATCTCTCTGAGTATTAGTATTTCCAGACCTAAGACAAGCACTAAATACTGTTGTTTATGTATGCGAAATTCAATAGAGCAACTTTGAATGCGCAAATAAGAATAACAGAAAGAAATTCAGATAATCAACTATGCAACTAATAATTAAGAATATTCTCCAAAAATTAAACGGAAAATACCTCCTTTCGAAGAGGATCCTCTTTTGATTCTCTTTTTTACCTTCGAATTCCACGACAATCGATAGCAATTAGTTTTCTTTCTTCTCGCTGCGTTTAAGATACACGGCCTTTCTTTTCTTTTTCCTTTTGTTTTTTTTTTTTCCTTTTTAGTTGTTGGATAAATATAATACAAAAGAAAATGTGATTCGAAATTGATTTTGGCCCTGATCAAAATCTCATGATTTTAATATGGGATTTCATTTCATTTCATTTCGTTGGAAAATTCTTGATCAAAATGAACGGATTTGGTCTCATTTGGTTAGAATTTCTATGTAATTAGATCCAACAAAATCCTACAAAATCATATGAAATCAATTGAATTGAATTGAATTGAATTGAAATCCCATGAAAAAACCATTTTGATCAGGGCCTTTGTGTACTTGAGTCGGTAATAGCAGGTCCTCTTATTGCTCAGGTCGGTTAATACTGTGTGGATATTACTGCAATTACTTTGTTTTCTTGGCCCCAAAGTTGCTGTATGCTTGATCTTATATGCCGTTTACCTTATTGGGTTACATGCGGCAGTTCAAGCGAATCAAAATTTAATGACAAGCTGAAAGAAATGTTGGTACATATTGGATTCTTGGAGTTGACATGGGATCGATAGTATTGACAGATCCAGAAATCAGGCGAATTAAGTTATTCTTTATCATAAGCCAATTTGTTTTATAATCAAAATATTAATCGTGGATCTCAAGATTAACATACGGAAAAGTTGCTTAATATAGATGTTTTTCTGACAAAATTAGCATACATAAGAAATTAGACTCTCTATAAAATTTATCACAAAATTGAATTGTTTTTATAGTTCAATACACCTTATATGATACTTTAAAATATCAAGTTTTCGAATTTTTAAATATTTGAAATTTTACTTAAAAAAAAAGTATTTGACATAAAAATTTGGAAATTGATTACTGTGTCATCGCTCAATTTGCCATCGCTGCCAGCGCGTCAGCGAGCAGCGCTCTCTCCCCTTTACTCATCAGCGCGCACATTATTTTTTGTTCATTTTGTTATTATAAGTGTTCACTTTATTAGATACAAATGTTCACTGTTTTATAAGTGTTCGCTATGTTCACTATATTCATTTTATTTAATTTTTTTATTTTTGTCTAAATGTTCAGTTTAATAAGTACAAATATTCTGTAATTTAAATATAAATGTTCAGTTAGTTGCAACATAAAATATAACTGTTATAAGAAAAAAACCAAGCGAAGGGGTCACGAACCGGACAAAAAACACATGAAAAAATTAGAAAGAGTCATGAACCGATCCGGTTCAAATTAATTTTTTTCCGACTCTACCCCTGCTCCCTGGCGCAGTTTTCTCTAATCCACGCATGACTCTGTCCATTAGTTGACGCATTTAACTGAACATTTGTGATTATTAAATTGAACGCATTTGATTATTAAACTGAACATTTTTAACATATACACTACGGGAAAAAGGACCTTCTGTAACGGCACTTCTGTAACGGTTTTTGAAATAACCGTTACAGAATAGTGAGGCATTAGGCGGGAAAATTGGCGCCACAAATCTGTAACGGTTATTATGAAACAACCGTAATAACATTTCCGTCATGGTCAGGAAAAAAAATGCATCAAGCTTCTGTAACGGTTGTTGGATAATAACCGTTACAGATTTCTAATATTCTGTAACGGTTATTATCCAGAAACCGTTACAGAAAAGAAAAAAGAAATATATAAATATCAACCATCTTTTGTAACGGTTATTAGTAAATAACCGTTACAGTAGGTTAACGTTTTTTTTTATTTTTTATTGATTCTGTAACGGTTATTTTTAATAACCGTTACAGAAAAGTTCTGTATTTAATTAGGTCTTCTTCCCATCCCAACAAACTCACAGCTAGCGCCGCACTTAACTCTTTTCTGATCTTCTCATTTATTGCGATTTGTGGTGTCCTACTTCACTCCAAAAAAATAGCAAAAATTTTCTAAAAATTCTGAAAAAATAATAATTAGAAAGAGAATACGAAGGAGAGCAGATTTAAGGTAAAAAAAATTAATTTCGAACCGTATCTTTTATTTTTACATTTTTTTCTTATTTATTTCGATTTTTTCATTAATTCATGGTTATTTTTGTTTTTTTATATATTTTCAGATCTCATTGAATAGGAGAAGATCTTACATCGGCCGGATAGGTCGCACGATTCAACGGATCGGAAGTCACACGATTGAAAGTATATATTTTCATGAACTTCTCTTTTTTTAAATTATTTGCATTTGGTTAATAATTTGCATATATATATAGGCATGGATTTTGTATTGTCATATAGGAACCAAATACCGGAACTCAACTGAATTTAGGTCATTGCCCGTCCGAGATTAATCCATTAGGGATTAATCTCGGATAGTACTCCCGGTCGGGAGTACTGCTCTTTGGATACGATCTGTCTCATTTAGGACAGCGAGTTGTACGTTAGATGCAATGTGTTGTCTGAGAAAAATTCGGCGGCATTTCCCTTGTGTTCCCACGGATACGTACGCACGAGCAATCGTGTGTTGGCGTATTCAGGGAACATAAGGGGAAATGCTGCCGAATTTTTCTCAGATAGCACATTGCATCTAACGTACGCTCGCTAATGAGACAGAGTATCCAAAGAGCGGGCTAGGATGGTGACCGGTCCGAAAACCTAATATGACAAATTGGTCCGAAACCCTAATAATTTGCATAAATTTTATTGCTCAGATGAATCGGACGTGGATGTACTCAAGTAATCGATGCTCGTCTACATTTTTGAGAGGACTTGAAGAATTTATGGTTTGTGCTAAAGAGAATTTGAAAATGAAAGAAGATGATAAAATGTATTGTCCTTGTCGTGTTTGTCAGAATTTGTTGAAGTGGTCTAATTTTGAAGAAGTGAAGGCTCATTTGATTATAAATGGATTTCAACCGGATTATAGTCGGTGGACACTCCATGGAGAGAATGGGGGGGATAGTACTAGCACAAATGTATTGGATTCTGTGTATGAGGAAGAAAATGTATCATTGGATGATGAAATTGATGATGTCAATGTATTTGATGATGAGAATGTAGATGATGATAGAAATGTAGATAACTCAGAATTTAATGCCGATTTAGATGAAATTGTGAACAATGTGGATGAAAATTTTGTTGATAATGTTGAAATTTTTGGTATGTTACGTGAAGAAGATAAAATAGCTTTATATCCTGGTTGTGAATTGTCAAAACTTAATGCTGTTTTCAAACTGTTCAATCTTAAAGCCAAAAATGGATGGAGTGATGCAAGTTTCACATCTTTGCTCAAACTATTACATAAAGAATTTCTTCCAAAAGATAACCAGTTGCCAGATTCAATTTATAAGGCTAAAAAGATGTTATGTCCTTTAAAAATTGGAGTTGAGAGAATTCATGCATGTCCAAATGACTGCATATTATTCCGGAATGAGTACGGAGAGTTGCATAAATGTCCAAAGTGTAATGCGTCACGGTATAAACCGAGGGACGATCAAATTGAAGATGAAGGTAGTAAGGGACCAGCTGCGAAAGTGGTGTTTTATCTACCAATAATACCAAGATTCCAGCGGCTTTTCTCTAACGCGAAGGATGCCAAATTGTTAAGATGGCACGCAGACTGCAGGAAAAAAGGCGATGGCATGCTCAGACACCCAGCAGACTCTCCAGATTGGATAAATATAGATAGGGAATTTGAAGATTTCGGCAGTGAACCTAGAAATTTGAGATTGGGTTTATGTACAGACGGGATGAATCCTTACGGCAACATGAGTAGCCGGCAGACTACGTGGCCGGTCTTGTTGTGTATTTACAATCTTCCTCCCTGGCTATGCATGAAAAGGAGATACATGATGATGCCCTTGTTGATTTCTGGTCCCAAGCAACCAGGTAATGATATAGATGTGTACTTGGCTCCATTAATAGATGACCTTGGTGAATTGTGGCAGAATGGAGTGAAAATATATGATGCACACTCTAGAAGTGAGTTTAACCTCCGTGCCATGATATTTTGCACAATTAATGATTTTCCTGCATACGGAAACCTGTCAGGGTATAGGAATAAAGGAGCGAAAGCGTGTCCTATTTGCATGGAAAACACCCATTCTGTGTACCTGAAAAACTCCAGAAAAAATGTTTACTTGGGACACCGGAGGTTTATTAAGAACCGCAACCACCCTTACCGTCGAGACAAGGAAAGGTTTGACGGTACTGTAGAAAAAGACAAGGCCCCAATACCGTTATCCGGTTCATGGGTGTATCGACAGGTGAAGGACATTAATGTAAAATTTGGTAAGAAATTTGCAAATGAGATACCCAAGGGGATATGGAAGAAGAAGTCTATATTCTGGAATCTTGAATATTGGCAGAGTTTGGAGATTAGGCATTGCTTAGATGCGATGCACATAATAAAGAACATATGTGAAGCTTTGATCGGTTGCATGTTGGAAATTCAAGGGAAAACTAAAGATGGCGTAAATGCGAGGAAGGACATGGTTGAAATGGGGATCCGGCAAGAACTAGCGGCACAAGATAAGGGAAAAAGCCAAACTTGGCTGCCTGCAGCACAATTTAATTTATCAAAGCAAGAGAAAAAAAGCTTATTAGAATGCCTGAAATCTATTAAGGTTCCTACTGGTTATTCCTCGAATATATCAAGAAAGGTTTCTATTAAGGACAACAAATTACTTGGTATGAAGTCACATGATTATCACGTCCTACTGACCCAGTTACTTCCGGTCGCAATTCGAGGAATTCTAAGGGAAGAAGTGAGGAAAACCATCACTAAGTTGTGTTTTTTCTTTAATTCCATTTGCTCTAAAGTGATTGATCCGAATAGTTTGGACAAGTTACAAGAAGGTATTGTACTAACCCTATGTGAGCTGGAAATGTACTTTCCGCCATCGTTTTTTGACTCCATGGTGCATTTGACCATTCATTTAGTTAGAGAGATAAAAATGTGTGGTCCTGTATTTCTACGATACATGTATCCTTTCGAAAGAGCCATGGGTCAATTGAAGGGGCTTGTTCGTAGCCGATCTAAACCAGAAGGAAGCATAGTGGAAGGATATGTGGCCGAGGAGGTTATTGAGTACTACACCGATTATTTGCAGGATGTACAACCAATCGGTCTTCCAAAGTCTCGACATGAGGGTAGACTTGAAGGAAAAGGTTATACATTAACTTCCAATGTTCACCTAATTTAGCACATTTGTTCACTTAAAGCACACTATTTGTTCACCTTATTTAGCACAAATGTTCACCTAATTTAGCACATTTGTTCACTTAAAGCACACTATTTGTTCACCTTATTTAGCACAAATGTTCACTTAAAGCACACTATTTGTTCACCTTATTTAGCACAAATGTTCACCTAATTTAGCACATTTGTTCACTTAAAGCACACTATTTGTTCACCTTATTTAGCACAAATGTTCACCTAATTTAGCACATTTGTTCACTTAAAGCACACTATTTGTTCACCTTATTTAGCACAAATGTTCACTTAAAGCACACTATTTGTTCACCTTATTTAGCACAAATGTTCACCTAATTTAGCACATTTGTTCACTTAAAGCACACTATTTGTTCACCTTATTTAGCACAAATGTTCACCTAATTTAGCACATTTGTTCACTTAAAGCACACTATTTGTTCACCTTATTTAGCACAAATGTTCACTTAAAGCACAATATTTGTTCACCTTATTTAGCACAAATGTTCACCTAATTTAGCACATTTGTTCACTTAAAGCACACTATTTGTTCACCTTATTTAGCACAAATGTTCACCTAATTTAGCACATTTGTTCACTTAAAGCACACTATTTGTTCACCTTATTTAGCACAAATGTTCACTTAAAGCACAATATTTGTTCACCTTATTTAGCACAAATGTTCACTTAAAGCACAATATTTTTTCACCTTTCAGGTACAATTGGAGCTAGTACTCATATACCGGATCTTGCAATGAGAACCAAAGCACATATGAAAGTTCTCCAACATCTTGCTATTGTGGCGCCTTACATCAATGAACATCTAATCGAGTTACGTGAACAATACCCTTCTTACACCGAAAACTTGATTACCATAGAGCATGAAATAAAATTTGTCCAATGGCTAGAAGATAAAGTACAGTCCCAGTTGAAAGAAGGAACAGAGGTCGATGAAACCGTGAAATGGTTATCAAGACGTCCTGATGCCGTGGTCGAGACATACCAAGGGTATGACTTGAATGGATTTACCTGGTACACAAGGAAACAGGATGGTAAAAGTGCTGTGCAAAATAGTGGAGTCACTGTTGTAGCTTTATCTAGCGATAATGTTAGGTCGGCTAATTATTATGGGTGGATCGAGGAGATTTGGGAACTAGATTACCTGAAATTTAAGATACCCTTATTCAAGTGTGCATGGATCGACAACGGTCACGGTGGAGTTAAAAAAGACAAGATGGGATTTATAACTGTTGACTTCAATAAAAGGGCTTATCGAGACGATCCCTTTATACTTGCAAATAAGCAAGCAATGCAAGTTTTTTACATTCAAGATCCGGCGGATAAGAAAAGACATGTTGTGCTTCAAGGTAAATGTTCATCTTATTTAAGTACAAATGTTCACCTTATTGAGTACAAATGTTCATCTTATTTATTACTTGCCACTTTCAGGAAAAAGACGTATTGTCGGTGTGGGTGATGTCGTAGATGAAGAAGCATACGACCACTTCGAGGAAATACCTCCTTTTTCTATCGGTATCGACGATACACCACAGCCAGTATCGATCAGTTGTAGGCGTACAGATAACACCGAAGGCGTGTGGGTCGACACACGAAGGAAAAAAAAGAAAGTAGCTACATAGATATGCTAAATTGTTAAGTTAATAATTTTATTTTTATTTTTTGCAGGTCATTAATTGGTGAAATATTTTGTTAACAAGGAGCTAATGTATTTTTATTTTTTGTTAATTTTCTAAATTGTAATTTTATTTTGTTAGGAAAAATGTAAAACAAAATTAAATTCATGTGTCACCAACACAAAAATTAAATTCAGTCAAAACACTTAATAACATGCATGGATAAACCAACACTGAAAATATCAGTACTAAATGAAATTAAAACAGACACAAACTTTAAAGTTAAAAAAAAAATGAAATTAAACTAATCTGTAACGGTTATTAGCTAATAACCGTTACAGATTAGGCTGGGATAATAATATAAAGGGTTTGAACCTTCTGTAACGGTTATTAGCTAATAACCGTTACAGAAGAGCCTAATCTGTAACGGTTATTAGCTAATAACCGTTACAGAAGGTTATTAGTAAAAACGTTTGACCTTCTGTAACGGTTATTAGCTAATAACCGTTACAGAAGGTTATTAGTAAAAACGTTTGACCTTCTGTAACGGTTATTAGCTAATAACCGTTACAGAAGGTTATTAGTAAAAACGTTTGACCTTCTGTAACGGTTATTAGCTAATAACCGTTACAGATTAGGCTCTTCTGTAACGGTTATTAGCTAATAACCGTTACAGAAGGTTCAAACCCTTTATATTATTATCTCAGCCTGGCGTCTGTCCGTCACTTCTTTCCTTTCTCGATCTCGCCTCTTTCTTAAAACCCTAGCTCTCGACAGAAGCACTCAGCTCTCTCGGCGCCTCTCTGACTCCCTCTCGGCGGCCCTCTCTCGTAAAAGGTAATCCCTCTCCCCTCCTTCCCCCTCTCACTCCCTCGCTCTCTCTGAGTCCCTCTCATTCTCTGTCTCTCTTTGTTGTGCAGTTTCGATCCCTCTCTCTCTGCCGCTCTCTCAACTCCTACAGCCAGCAACTCCCCTCTCTCTCTCGAAGGTAAACCCCTATTCCTTTCCCTCTCTGTCTCCTCTTCCTTTCCCTCTCTGTCTCCTCTCTCTCTCTCTCACTGACTCCCTTTCACTGTTTCTCTGTTAGCAATCCCTTTGTCGCTCTCTCAGCTGTGACAGCCAGCCAGCAACTCTCAACCCCCAACTCTCAAGTAATCCCTCTCTTTTTTCTCTCAAAATTTGAACTGTTTAAATTAGGTACTATTTTGCATAATTTGAACTGTTTTATTTTGGACTGAAATGCACAATTTGAACTGTTTTGGGGTTGATATGGGGCTGTGGTGCATAAATCACAATTTTATGGACTAATGTGCATAAATTTGAACTGTTTGGGGGCTGTTTTGGGGATGATATTGGGCTGTTTGTTGCTATGGTGCATAAAGCACAATTTTAGGGACTAATGTGTATAAATTTGAACTGTTTGGGGGCTGTTTTGGGATAATATTGGGCTGTTTTGATTATGGATAAGGAACTATGCTAGGAATAGATGTGCATATGAATTGATTATGGATAAGGAATTGTGAATTGATTATTAGATATATATATGCATTGTGAATTGATTATGGATAAGGAGTTAAGAATTTTATTTAAAATGGAAATTAGATGGAGAAGGATCAAAACGTCAATAAGGTGGGGGAGGAATCCAAGGTGGGGGAGGAAACACCTAAGGTGGTGTCAAAAAGGGTCCCGTTTTACGGACCTCTTAAAAGAAGGGCTGTCTCGGCTGTACGTCGTCTTCCTCCAGGCTGTGAAAGGGGCCCTGATTTTAGTATGGGAGTTCAAATAGATGAGGGATCCAGTGAGAATAAGGAGGTGGAGAAGAATAAGGAGGAGAAGAATAAGGAAGAGAAGAATTAGGGTTGAATTGTCTTAGGAATTTGTAAAATTATCTATGTTATTTTGTGTGAACTTTATTTATGTAATTTGAAGTTTATGTTATTTGTGTATGAATTCATGTTTGAATATTAGTGTGTTTTAATTAAATGAATTTTAAATTTATGTATTTTTAATTATTTGAATATTTATGTAATTTGAAGTTTATGTTATTTGTTTATGTTTATGTTTGTTTATGTTTATGTTTATGTTTATGTTAACTTGATTTGATTGCTTTCATTGTTGTTAATTATTTGTTAATAGATATGTCTGGAGACCAAGATAGAGATTTACAGGGTGAACAGGCTACAGAATCCAGCGATGGGGAGGTCACAACGTTCGAAATAAAGAAAAGGAGCAGAACGACAATGGAAGAGTTTAGGAGGAAAAAAGCTGCTGGGGAAAAGTTTGAGATTAAATTTGACAAAGAAGGAGTGCCAATTGGTACTGAAGAGGCGGTGAACAAATTTGCATCATATTGCGGGTATCTGGCTAGAACAAGAGTGCCAATCACAATTAATGATTGGCGGAAGGACGTTTCAAAGGAAACCAGACTTGAGTTGTGGTTGGACATCAAGGTGAATAAATTTTAACTTAAATCATCTAATTTAAATTTCTATGCTACCAATTAACTAACGTTTCGTTATGTTTCAGAAAATGTTCAACATCGAAGATGATAAAGCCATGAACAATACTCTCAAAGCGATGGGCATAAGTCACAGGGCTTATAGAAGTAGGATTGCTGAGGAGTACATCACAAATGCCGATCCAAACAATCCAAAAAATCCATGCGATAAACACCCAATCTCACAAAAGGAATGGGAAGAATTTTTCAACAAAAGGACGGGTGCAGATTTTGTACAAAAGAGCAACAAAGCGAAGGAGTTGAGAAAGAAATGGAAAGAGCCTCATAGGATGGGTTCCACTGGCTATAGAGGAAAAAAAGGTTCATGGAAACCTACAGACAAGATTGTCATACCAGGAGATTCTGAAGGGGCCGGTTCCACGAGCATTACCATCGGCGATTTGGAACCGAGGAGTCAAAGGTATTTCATGGGAAGGACTGTGGCTACGAAGGATAAAGGTACTTACACATGTAAAGACTTGTTATATATGCTAACTTCAAATTCTGTTTTGTGATTATTAATAAGATTTGTTTGTTGCTTGTTAGATACTTACACGTTCCATAGCTCTGATTCGTCGACTATTGAGGCATTCAGTCGGTTGAGTGCCATGTCTGGTGAAATCAATTCCGGGTCAATACCGGAACAAGAAGTCTTAAATCGGGCGGTTGACAGGCCGGAACATCCAGGAAGAATCAGGGGATATCCTTTATGGACCAAGAAGGAAGATGTGTATAAAAGAAAATCTAGAAAGGATGCGCATGAAGGATGGATGGCACCAGACCAGATTGAAGAATTGATGAGCAGGGTCGCAGCTGAAGCCGCTGAGAAAACCAAAAGGGACTTGATTCACTCTGAGGAGATAATGAATGCGGCGAGACAACAAGCTTTTCAGGTAATCCTTTTTGATAATCAAAATGTAATCAAAATGAATGAAAACTATTCTTCATTATCCAGTTGCTTCATAATTTTCAGGACGTGAAACAATGGTTGGCCAGTAGCGGATTGCAGATTCAAGCACCACAGCAATTTGTGACGCCGTATCAGCCATTCGTTGAAGCTGAGGTAGACTCAGGAATGCCAAACGAAGAATTATTCCGAACGGTTGCCTCAAGCTATATGCCTCCGGATCCGAGAAGCGTTGTTCGGGTTCATATTGATCATTTTTCTCTTTTCTCTTTATATTTATTTTTGGCAGCATTAGAGTTTCTGATTGAACTGAATTTCAGGAAGAAATGCCGTGCGATCTCTTTTCTCTTGATCACAACAACCAGAGGATTAAGGTGGCCGAAGGAAATATTATTCCGAGTGTTGTTGGTCAGATCGTACACGGCGTGCCTCTAACTGATCAACAATTGTATGTCCATCTTCTCCGAGTAGGCGATGAATTTCGTGAATGGCAAGTCCCTGGTAGGTCAGATGAGCTATTGGGAAATAATATAGGGGGCCGATTCCCATGGCCGTCATTTTTGGTGGACATAGGCCACAAGGTATCGTTTTATTTAATTATGACAATCTGTTTCATACATTTCTCCTAATGACTTATTAATATGATGTCATTGAATGCAGAGTTTGACCAAAAAGAAGCCGGCCAAAAAGAAGGCAAAGGCGAAGGAGGCGGCGAAGAATGTGGAGGAGAGTCCAAAGGTCCCAAGTGCGGGGTCGTTTGTTACTCGTGATCCACTCCTCCCTAAGGATATTATTGACAGGCTGAGCCCATCCGAACAAGCAGTATACAGACTGTTGATGCTCCAACCAGAAGAAGAGATGAACTTTGAGCTGCCTAATTGCAATCCTTGGGGTACGCACGGTGGCGATGTTAAGTTCAACGTTAATGTCGAGGATATTGTCGAATGTTTTAAAAGGGAGGAGCTATCTCAATCGATTGTGAAATTTTACTGCTGGTTTGAATTTTTCAACTTTAATGTTTATTTTTTTCTTCATTCAATTCATTCAAAATTGAAATTGTTGAACTTTGATATCCATGTTTGCAGGTTTTGGATGGAAGAACTTTCAACAAGGCAAGAAGAGAATGAGTTCTCCAAGAGCATCACCGTACTGGATCCAGAGTTATTGGCTGAGTGGAAGTTCAAACACGAAGAACTCGGTGCGGTGAATTACCTAACGAGAGCATTCATGGAGAATCCATCCTCCTATCTTGTTTTGCCGTATAATCAGCAGTAAGAAATATAACCAATATGGCTACTAATGAAAGAATTTTGTAGTTTCCTTTAATTCCACCAAAATAATAAATCTCTATTAATTACAGGTTTCATTGGGTTGTCCTTGTTATTAATGTCGAGAAGCGCACCGTTCACTTTGTTGATTCTCTGGAACGCAAGAATCCAAAGTTATATATTAAGCCATTCATATCTTCGTAAGTTTTCATTTCTGAATTAAGTTAAAGCATGATGAGATTTTTCAAATTAAAAAATATTAGATTTTGTTGTTTTAAATAATATTGCATGCAGGGTATACAAGCGGTATTTAGTGGAAGCCGGAAGATATAGCCAAAAGAGCAGAACAGGATTTGATTGGTACCGAATTAAGGTACAGAACTTATCAGTTTAAGATATTATTTGTTTGTGAAATTGAAATTAACTAAAAAAGATTGTGTTTCTTTTGTTGAAATCTTAATTAGGGACCGATACAAAGGGGCGGCACAGAGTGTGGATATTTCACAATGCTCAACATGAGGGCGATATTAAGTAGTTGGACTACGGTCGGAGAATTCCCTGAGGTAATGTTAAGCCGATTTATTATTTTAGGATTTTATATTTTTATTGGTTTAGGGCTTAGGGTTTACAAAATTATTTGACTTTATCAATTGTTAATGATCAAATTGCAGTATATCGAGCCGGTTGGACAACCATATAAAAACGAAGACGTTGATGCAGTCGTTTCGGAGGTTATGGACTTCATGTATGGGGTATTATTTTAGGAAAATTTTGACTTGATTTGGTGTTAACTCTATGTATAGTTACTTTGTTAATTTTTGCTACATATTGATATATGTATTGATATATGTTTTGTGCTTGGTATATATATGTGACATCTGATATATGCATGATATATGTTTGTCTGCTGCATGTTGGATTGTATAATGTAAATTGGGTACCAATTTGGTACCAATTCGGCTAGCAAAACTGGGCTAGCCAATAAAACATGCCAAATTCAAAAAAAAAAGAAGGTCTTTTGTAACGGTTATTAAGGAATAACCGTTACAGAATTCATAATTTCATTTCTTTTATATCAACAATATCTGTAACGGTTATTCCTTAATAACCGTTACAAAAGACTGGATTCTGTAACGGTTATTAGATTATAACCGTTACACTGGATCTAAAAAAATAGTAAAAATGTATTTCCGTCAATAATAGGATAACGGTTATTATATAACAACCGTTATAGAAGCCAGTCTTCTGTAACGGTTGTTATCTATTAACCGTTACAAATGTTCTCAATAAAACCGTAACCACATTTTCCGTCCACTATACCATAACGGTTATTAGATAATAACCGTTACAGAAGCCATTCTTCTGTAACGGTTATTAGATAATAACCGTTATAGATCTGTAACGGTTATTAGACATTCTGTAACGGGGGCTACTGTAACGTTACGTGTACCGTTACAAATGCCTTTTATTAACCGTTACAGAAGTCGAAATTTCGCGTAGTGATAGTAGCGATGGTATCGCTGATTTATTTAACGATATAGCAGTTATAATAGCTATAAAAATTTTATTCGAGAAATATATGGCAAATGAGTAATTCTTAATCACATCCAATAGGCTTTTAACCGAAAGGGATATTGGTTGTAGAGGCCCAACAAGATATTTATCCAATCGAGTTTTAAAACGAACTCAAGTTTAATTTAACAGAGAAAAAAAAATAAAAGATTTAATATAGAAGTTTTTTCTGACAAAATTACCACATATAACTTATAAGGAACAAAGCTCTTCGGCTTCGTTTGGATTGTTTAGGAATAAAAGGAATAGCCAATTCTTAGGCGGAATGTATTGGGAAGTGTGTAACTTTGTGAAGAGTTTGGATTGTTTATAATAAATTTACGTCTAGAAAAAAACTATTCCTCCTATTCCCATACGATCCAAACGGGACCTTTATGTAGCGTACGATACGACAAAATTTCACATTTTGCAAATCAGATTTATTTCTGTGTTACGTATACCTAATTATGTGGTAAATACTGAAATTAAACCTTTCAACTTCTTACTGTCAAGAATCATTCTAACATAGATTTATATCATCCCAATAGATCGACATTCATACAAATACAAAGTTCAATTGACTGAAACAGTTCAAATTAGTACTAGAACCATTTCAAAAAGATACCACAGATCCCTTCCGAGTTGTACATGCACGATTGCAACAAGTTAGAGCAGGATTTTGGAAAAGAACTCGGAACTTTATTGGGCTCGCAGCCTATTATGATTTACATCATGTTCTATACGTGCGTACAAGCCCAAGGAAGATAAGTCAAGGAAATTGGTTATTCCCATCTGCAGTTTTGCAATCACTTGTCATTACTAGAACAAAGTAAACAATAAAATAGACTAGATAAATATATAGATAATCAAAGTAAATACATACAAACAAATAAGTTAGCCAATATTATCACAGCTTTTCATATGTAAAACCTATGACCCATGTAGTATGTATCATATTTGCTTAAAATGACATGAAATTTATTTGCACAATTTTTCAAATCGAGCCTGTGGCACCTTTATTACTACTACAAATTAAAAATGCCGAGGTAGTAAACAATTTATAGTGATGAGGCTATTGATATACTAGCATAAGTGCATAACACTGATCCATCTGTGAAATCCCGTAATATTAAAACATTTACAACTGAAATTCGATAAATTAATTCATTTTAAGGTAAATAAAATGGCAACAAATTTAAAATTTTAAGACAAATAATGAGTTTATAAATTCAAGAAACAAAAATTAAATAAATGTCAATCAAATTAAGCTACAACAAATTTAAAATTTTAAAACAAATAATGAGTTTATAAATTCAAGAAACAAAAATTGAATAAATGTCAATCAAATTAAGCTACAACAAACCTCAAAAACTTTAGAAACTTAAGTTTTGAATTTCCTGGACCGTTCGATCTGTGAGCTAATTCCTTGATTTACTCCCAATTTTTAGATCTATCTCTGTTTCTATCCGGTTCATGTTTGGCCACACCGAATTTTCGCAAAAAAAAACCCTTAGATTCCAAAGTGTCTAACTCAATAGAATTTTGCCAAATTTCTATTTCGCGTCCGGTTCTGCAAACAAAATCCATTTCTGTCGTCTCTTCCTTGTTCCTTCTCTCCATTTCTTCACCGTGACCTTCACTTTTTTCTCTCCTCTCAGCCGAACCCTTCTCACCTCTCCTCATTCGATTTATTTTTGCTTGCAATTGGAATTGTCTCGTGTATGCCATTCGATAAATTTTTGCTTACTTTTTTTTTTTTTTTGAAACAAGTGAGCATAAGCTGCCCACCACTCTTTTCATTAAACGAAAAAAGCATTCTATTACAACCTCTCTCAACCATCAACCCTAGAGTCTGTCGCACTGGTACTAAAATCGTGAGATACCAGTGCTCCAATGCTATCTCCCTTTATTCATTAGTATTACATTAATATCCTTATTCATAAAGATAATCATACCCCAACAACAAGCAAACAACACAAAATAGATAAGATAAATAATAAGTTCTCTCCTTAACCCAAGAGTTAACCCAGCATAGCCTCTTAGGTCGTCCTTCTTTAGTCTCATCAAACTCAAAGCACTGCATGGATCCATGTGTCCTCCGCATTTTCGTCATCCGAGAGCTCGCCTCCAGTAATCTGCAACGGCATTTTGTCAAGGGAAGGCAGCCACTGCATCACTTGTGTTTTAACCTCCTCCGTCCATATCCCTGACCAATAGTTTATCAAAGCCAAAATCTGTGAAGCTAGATATCTAAACGAATGACACATTTTATTTTGAAAGCATCTTGCATTTCTATTTTTCCATACACACCACAACGCACCACAACATATAATACAAGCGATCTTATTTTTTCGGGGATGTAAATTAGAAATCCATGTTACCAAGTCTTCAATCGATCTAAAATTTGGTGGCCTTTGAAATTTATCTAATAACCATGTCCACATAACTGTCTGTTGGGAACAATCGAAAAATAGGTGGTCAATCGATTCTAATTTTTGACAATACAAGCATGTAAGGTCTCCGTCCCACCCCCTTATAGCTAGATTATCTTTGGTTAACAATCTTTTTTTACACAATAGCCATATAAAAAACTGTATCTTAAGAGGCACTTTGATTTTCCAAATGGGAGCATAAGTATAATCTTGAATGCCTCTATTATCTAACCACGCATACATCTTTTTTGTTGTAAATTTACCTCCTCCCTTCCCACCCCATGATATCAAATCTGAAGTGGGCCGCAAGGTGAAAGAGGAGACTAAATGTTGCAACTCACGTAAATTATCTCTAAGGTTCATTGATAACTGTCTATTAAAATATAAGTTTAGTAGCCTTCCTAGTACGGCATCAACCGTAGCATCTTTATTAGTGCAAATCTCAAACAGTGATGGAAATATTGACTTTAAAGATATATCACCACACCATCTATCCAGCCAAAATCTAGTATTTCTTCCATCGCCCAATATGAAATGACACTGTAAGTCTACTATTTGTTCTAATCTTTTTATTTTTTTTCCAAAAGGGGGAGCATCGTTGATTATTATTGCAATTGTTATACTTTATAATTTTTGCTTACTTGTTGCTTGATAAACTCTGTGATGGCTTTGATTTGAATATGTTGGGTCGCTTGTTGTGGCTCTAGGTCAATTTAAATGGATCAATTTGGATTTGTTACTCAGAATTGATGCTTGTGTGTTGTTGTAATGGCTTAGAGGACTGGTGCGAGATTGGTACCAGTCTGGTTTCCCTCTCCCATGCTTACTGGTACACTATAATGGCTGGGCTGATTTGTGAGGAAAAGTTGTTTCTAGGGACCTATTAGCAAGAGACTTTGAACTATTTTTGGACCGATTTAATAATTTTGCTGTTATTGGGGTCTAAAGTGTAAAGAATTTGTGAATTAAAATTATCTAAGGCTTATTTTAGACTCATTTTAGAATCTTATCATAAGCACAACAAAGCAACTAAATATTGGTCAAATAAACTGATTAAACTAATTGCAATCTAAAATTATTTCATATATCATAACATATATGTCAAACTAAATATTTATATCGTTAGTCTAATTGTTTAGACCTTGAATTGGTGATTTTATAATTATAATAGGGAAATACAAGTAAAAAGTTTCTAAGTCGTAGTTAATCTTAGAATAAAATGTGAAATTATCATTTTGTCTCTAGTACGGAATTATTTGTTAGCATTTCTTTTCTTTTCTTCTGTTGGACTATATGTAATTTTTTTTTAATTTTGTTTCGATTCAATATAATGCAGGAGTGATAAGAACTTTGTTAATGATAAATTGGGGTCGAGTTAATTCAATTTATTTTCAAATAAATGTCTGTAAAAAATTTCGAGTCGGATTTAGAATCTTAAGTTGTATTGCAATTTTGTCATTAGACCAATGACTACAGAGTTGATACCTTGCCTTTCTTATTTAAAATAAAAAGTTGGCTGAGAGTTATGTATCCACTGAAGAGATGTTAAATCTTCTTATATACTTACAGGCATAAAGAGATGTCATGTCTGTTAAAAACAATTCAGAAATTGTTCGTCTATATTTGCGCTGATGTTTTTTTATATCATTTATAAATAACCATAAAATGAAAAAAAAAATAGCATTGAGTCGCGACGCACCGAAAGGTTTGTGAGTCGGACTCAAAACTCTTATATCTGATTCAAACGTACCGATCCAAACCGTCTAATACGATCTCCCTATTGAAATCTCCATGCAGACCAAATTTTATATTTTTTCGAAATTTTTAAGTATTTTTTTCGGATTTTTAAAAAATACTATTTTTGAACGGTTCAGAATAATTAGATTAACGATTTTCTAAAATTTCAAAAAAAAAATACTTAAAAATTTCGAAAAAATATAAAATTTGATCTACATAGAGATTTCAATAGGGAGATCGTATTAGACAGTTTGAATTAGTTATTTTGAACAAGATCTAAGAGTTTTGAGATCGACTCACAGACCCTTTGATGAGTCGCATAGCAAAATTCATAGTAAAAATATAATTAATCCAATATAATTTTTCATTAATTGTTTACAATAGAAAATGATTACATATGATGCGACACTATTTGTCTATATGCCTATATGTCGCTTATCGAAGGAGATTTCATAAATCGTAATACCACCAATCGAAGTTATTGTTACATCATGCATATATATATATATATATGAATCAATAAATTATCTAGAAAACAAGGCAAGATAGCATAATTGCATACAACCAAGGAACCAAGCTCAACACATCTAATTAGAACAGGTTGTCAAATAGAAGCATGACAACAGAGGCAGCAATGGCAAATACAGGCATGACGGTGGTCGCATCAGAGGTAGCAACTGGAGAAGGAGCAGGGGCTGGTGTAGTTTGAGCCTCTGTCGCAAACATTGCCATTGCTAACATAGCAAGCGCCACAAAAGTTTGCTTCATCAATGCTGCTTCCATTATCACTATGTTTCCCCTTGTATTTCTTTTTGTCTGAAACTCTGAATATTTATGCGAGTTAAGACTTAAGAATGTGGCACAATAGAAGCTGGGTAGCAGGGGCTGGTATTTATAGGAAAATTATTAAGGTGTTAGGTTTCAGATATAGACAAGAAGGCATGAAATTTCCTGTCAATAGAAATTGGACATAAATGCAAAAACACGGCATCACTACGCGAAATTTTGGCTTCTGTAACGGTTAATAAAAGGTATCTGTAACGGTACACGAAACGTTACTGTAGCCCCCGTTACAGAATGTCTAATAACCGTTACAGATCTATAACGGTTATTAGACAATAACCGTTACAGATCTATAACGGTTATTAGACAATAACCGTTACAGTAGACCCTCTTCTGTAACGGTTATTATCTAATAACCGTTATAGTATTATGCAAGGGAAATCTGGTACAGCTTTTTGGAGAACATGTGTAACGGTTATTATCTAATAACCGTTATGGTATTATTGTGGATGGAACACATTTGGAGAACATATAACGGTTATTAGATAATAACCGTTACAGAATCCAATCTTCTGTAACGGTTATTACCTAATAACCGTTACAGATAATGTTTATAATAAAAAAAAATAAAATTATAATATTCTGTAACGGTTAATCCTTAATAACCGTTACAGAAGGTCCTTTTTTTGTTTCGTTTTTTTGATTGGCTAGCCCAATTTGCTAGCCGAATTGGTACCAAATTGGTACCCAATTTACATTAGATAACACATGCAGCATACTGTTACAATTCAATCCAGTACTCCAAGAGATGCTTATCTGAACACTCATTAAAGCACGCAACTCTTCATATGATTAACAATTCAAAATTAAAGCACGCAACTCTTCATATTTTCAGTTTCAAACTCATTTGTACTATAAATGACCAAACTGTAGAACCCCACGCCTTTTCAGTTTCAAACTAATTTCTCACTTCTCCCTCCTATCTCTTTACTCAAAAACCAACCATGGAAAACCTTGATCCCATCAGAGTTGATGAAGACGACATCACTGCTCCGGCCAGTGCAGAGATCACCAAATCCATTGTCATCCAAACCATGGAAGGTGTAACTTTGCTTGATGTCATGATAGAGATGAGAAGACGCCTCCCTGCAGGACAACACAGAGTGACAACACTCCTAGAAAACCGATTTCTCATAATCGGCCCCTCTGAGCAATGGCGCGATGAGATGTTTAGAAAAGGCACTATTGAAATCACATATGGAAACAACATGAGGCGGCCATTTCCCATCCTCATTGATCCTCCAAGGGAACTAGACCCCAGAGCAGACAGTGTGAGGCTATGGGTAAGAATTGCTGATCTTCCATTTGGATGGTGCTCATGGTATGGAGCAAACATCTTTTTCCCTTTTGGTACAGTTTTACATGCTGATGCACCAACATACATGGGTATAGATGCCAGATTTGATAAAGTTGAAGTATTAGTTGAACATAGGGATATAATACCAGCATCTCGTGCATTTGAATTACACAGAAGAAATGGAAAAATTGACCTACTTCGGGTTCAGTACGTAGTTGAGGAACCACAAATCAGAAACCCACGTCATGAATACATCAAAGCATTGCCTAGGATTGAATGGTCCCCTGCTGATGAGGCAAGACTGCAAAGTATCAATCCACCTGTTAGGGTTGATTCTGGCAGTACTACAACCATGCAACAGAGCAAGAGAAAAGCAAAGAAAAAGGCTGCAAAAACCACAACCCCCAATAATACTCAAGCAAAAAAAAGGAAGATAGATGAGGTCATCCCCTCAATGATTACTAGATCACAAACCAAGGGAGGAAGCAGAACTAAGGAGACAAGAGTTCTCATTGGAGACACCAGGGTAATCAAACCTACAAGCTCTAGTTCTAAAGGAAAAGGAGTACAAGAAGATCTTGAGGCACAGTTCAGGAAGGAGATGAAACAGGCTAGGAAAGAGAGCCACAGAGCTCAACATGAGGGCCCAGGGCACACCAGTGGGCCCAGTGTACCCCCTGGGTTCAACCTAAGCTCTCAGGAGACTGATACTGAGGATGAAAAAACTGACACAGAGAGTGACAATACAACCCCTACCGAGGACCAATCAATCGATGAACTCATGAAGACACCCTCAGAGGAGCCCAGCAAGATGTCATTCTCCACAGAAGGTAATTAACTCTACAATCACATTTCTTTCTAGTAACAATATGTGCAGAAGTCCTAAATAGCTTAGAGAATAGCTTCTTTCTAGACAATATGTGCAAAAGCCCTAAATAACTTCTTTAGTTTAGAGAATACATAAATCCTAGTTTAGAGAATAGCTCTACATAAATCCTAGTTTAGAGAATACATAAATCCTAGTTTAGAGAATAGCTCTACATAAATTCTAGTTTAGAGAATACATAAATCCTAGTTTAGAGAATAGCTCTACATAAGATCCTTATTTTGTTTATCCTTGTATAATCTTTACATAAATATACATTTAACTTTTTCAATAATTGCACTGACTTGAAAACAGACATGGAAAAAACCTTCATGGATTTGGCAAAGAAGCAGGAAGCAGCAAAGAAGAGCAATGGCTCCACTGATGACATATCCTCTACCTAGATGCTGCCCTTTTTTTTACTTCTCAGTTATTTATTTATTTTAAATTCTACAAGCTCTAGTATGTTTGTTGTACTGTTAATATTACTGTTAATGGCAAGAATTATGTGAATTGTGTGATGTTTAGATGTATGTTTGTTATGTTTAGATATAGAACCAAGCTTGAAACAATATAAATTGCTCTTGAGATTACACATTTGTGGCCAACGGGCATCAACCAAAATAGCATTGTTTGTCAGCCTATGTAAATTGCATTGTTTGTCAACCATAATTTAGCTCAATTATTTAGCTCAATTATTTATGAACTTAGACTTATTACAGTTATTTGTCAATTAGAACTTAAAAGCAAAAGGAAAAAAAGCAGTTAACAAAAATCGCATATATATATGAAAAAAAGGAGTTTATGAAAGTACCGAAGAAATATAAAATTATCCAGTCGAAGCATGACTTTCGATCGATCGATCCGTTGAATCTGCTCTCCTTCTCCTTGTCGTTCTTTCGATCGATCCGTTGAATCTGCTCTCCTTCTCATGAAAAAACCGAAATAAATAAGAAAAAAATATGAAAAAATACGGTTCAAATTTTTTGTTTTTTACCTCAAATCTGCTCTCCTTCTTGTTCTCTTTTTTTCAGAATTTTTACAAATTTTTTGCTATTTTTTGGAGTGAAACAGAAGGGATAAGAGATGTATTTCTTTGGATATAATAAATGAAGAGAGAAAGGAATGCAGCTGGGAAGCCCTAAATACATAACCTTTCTGTAACGGTTATTTATATATAACCATTACAGACTTAGAGAGATACTGTAACGGTTACTTATTCATAACCGTTACAGAAGACTGGCTTCTGTAACGGTTATTAGGTAATAACCGTTACAGATAATGTTTATAATAAAAAAAAATGAAATTATAATATTCTGTAACGGTTATTCCTTAATAACCGTTACAGAAGGTCCTTTTTTTGTGTTTCGCCTGTTTGATTGGCTAGCCCAATTTGCTAGCCGAATTGGTACCAGATTGGTACCCAATTTACATTAAACACATGCAGCATATCACACATATATCAAACATATATATAATCATGCATATCACACAAACAATAAACAAAGTATTTATTTTGCCTCACAAGTATCATCAAATCAGAATACAATATCAGAATCTCAATATCATTAATAGCTTAGATAGAAGTGCTTCTGTAACGGTTATTAGGTAATAACCGTTACAGATAATGTTTATAATTAAAAAAAATGAAATTATAATATTCTGTAACGATTATTCCTTAATAACCGTTACAGAAGGTCCTTTTTTTGTGTTTCGCCTGTTTGATTGGCTAGCCCAATTTGCTAGCCGAATTGGTACCAGATTGGTACCCAATTTACATTAAACACATGCAGCATATCACACATATATCAAACATATATATAATCATGCATATCACACAAACAATAAACAAAGTATTTATTTTGCCTCACAAGTATCATCAAATCAGAATACAATATCAGAATCTCAATATCATTAATAGCTTAGATAGAAGTGCTTCTGTAACGGTTATTAGGTAATAACCGTTACAGATAATGTTTATAATTAAAAAAAATGAAATTATAATATTCTGTAACGATTATTCCTTAATAACCGTTACAGAAGGTCCTTTTTTTGTGTTTCGCCTGTTTGATTGGCTAGCCCAATTTGCTAGCCGAATTGGTACCAGATTGGTACCCAATTTACATTAAACACATGCAGCATATCACACATATATCAAACATATATATAATCATGCATATCACACAAACAATAAAAAAAGTATTTACTTTGCCTCACAAGTATCATCAAATCAGAATCTCAATATCAGAATCGTACAATATCAGAATCTCAATATCATTAATAGCTTAGATAGAAGTGCTTGGTTTGTCTTAAATTTGGTCAGAACGTACCTGAATCATCAATATCAGAATCTCAATATCAGAACGTACCTGAATCAAGTTGTAGTCTTCCGAAGAGGTGCTTGGTTTGTCTTAAATTTGGTCATAATTGTCAGAGAACTTCTTCAATTCTTCCTTTAATCTCTTTGCCTTCTCCTCTACCTCCCCCATCTATTAATACTCAATCCCCTCTTGCTGCCTCTTCCACTTCTCCTCCTTTTTAGTTCTTTCTTCAGATATGGCAAACCTTCATGATTGGCAATTTGTGCCTATGAACAGTGCTGCTGAGTTTGAAGATCTCAGATCTGATCATTTAAATGTGTTTTACTCTCCTTTACAAGATCTTGACCCTGAAAATGAAGTTCTGCACAGAGCGGCGATTGTTACTTTCCAAGCAGAAGGATTACTTCCGCCTGATCCTGAGCACCGCTTGGGATTCAGACTTGCACGTCAGTTTGGTTTTGCAGTTCACCAGTATCGTCTCTCTCCAGTGCACCCAACCTCTGGAGATTTTCTTCTAGTTTGCCCAAATCAAGGGGTCAGGAATGAAATTTGCAGCCTAGGTGTCATTTACCTGCAGAATGTTAGATTGGTCCTAACAAGGTGGACTGAGCGTGCTGGTACAGTTTATGAACCTCCTCTTTATCGTACCAGAATCAGAATTACTGGTCCCCCTCTTCATCTCTGGAATAGAAGTGCCATTAACATGCTGGTGTCTGGGTTTGGTTATCCAATTTTCACTGCTCCTCACTTCTCTGATGGGATCTTCCTTCATTTGCGTTTGCTTATTAAAGGAGCTCATCCCTCAGAGATCCCTCATCATTTGGTTATCTCTGCAGACCCTCGAGCTGCAAGAGCTAGGGTACATATTGAAGGTTTTGAACAAGTTGGAGGGCCCACTGAACCACCTTTTGTAGGCCCCGGCAAGCCTTGGGTGCCTCCTCCGCCTCCTCCACCACCTCCTCCACCACCATCGACTGACACCGATTCAACTTCTACTGAATCAGCTTCTGTTGCTCCTCCTACTGGATCAGCTTCTGGTGTTTCCTTGCCAGTACATTGTGCTACTGGTGATCCCTTTTTAGCTATTGCCTCTTCAAGTTTTCTGCCTTGGTTCTTTAATGCTATTAATGCCTTCTTTAATGTACAGCAGTTCTAAGTGCTTCTTCTCTAATTTGCCAGTACATTATACTTTTTTGTTTAGCTCTGTATGCTTTATGGCTTTTCTAGCTTGGCTGTAATCCTTAAATTTTCTTCTTGGAATATCAACACGAAATTTGCCTCACTCTCTTCCTTTTCTCACCTGATATGTATATTATTGGTACTACTTGATGACGTTTACTATATGACAACACGAAATTCATGCCTATATATATGCAAATTATTAACGAAATGCAAAATAATTTAAATAAAGAGGAGTTCATGAAAATATACTTTGAACTTCTGATCCGTTTGAATCCGTTGAAAAGTGCGGCTGAGAGTTAGATGAGTGAGGATGATATTTTATTTATACATAACCATTCTGTAACGGTTATTTCCTAATAACCGTTACAGAATCACTAAAAAAATAAAAACAAATTATTTGCCTCTATGTAACGATTGATGGATAATAACCGTTACAGAATATAAGAAATCTGTAACGGTTCTAATCCAACAACCGTTACAGAAGGTTGATGCATTTTTTTCCCTGACCATGACGGAAATGTTATTACGGTTGTTTAATAATAACCATTACAGATTTGTGGCGCCAATTTTCCCGCCTAATGCCTCACTTATCTGTAACGGTTATTTCAAAAACCGTTACAGAAGTGCCGTTACAGAAGGTCCTTTTTCCCGTAGTGTATGTCAGTCTCGTGCAATTTACATTTCATATCAATAAATTGATTACCCTCCAAATTTTGACGTGCTTATACAATTCACGATTAAATACTTGAATGGACATAGATGGATTCCTAGTCAACTCAAGAGCAAGTCGCTTGATTGATAAAGATTAAAGAAACACAGAAAATATAAATTTAATGCAAATAGTTGTCCCTCGATAAATAGTGCATTTTTGCCATAATTATTCTTATATAATGAAGTGTGAAAGAATATCTCGTGTAAAACCTTTTTATGTCAAGGCAATTTCAAAATTTACCTTTATTATTGTATGCTCTTACCTCAACTGCCTCTCTATATCTGAGTCACTCATCCAAATGGGGGACCAGCTTAACCTTTTATGATAAATTAACCCATTATTGAAGAACTCATAATGAGAAAATTCTCGCAATGTTTTTTTTTTCCCCCTTCATATATATATTGAGAGAAAAACATAGAATAATTGAAAATCTGCAACAAACATACTAGGAAAGCACAGATACTGGCAAATATAGTTGAAAGAGTGCACACACGAAGTGGCCTACCATGGATTTGGGGTAAGCCAAACTGGCCTGCCTACAAGAGGATGAAATACTTCAATCGAGAAGAATTTACTGAAATTCTTGTCTGTCATATCAAATACGCCCAAATCATGACAACCAAATTCGTATAAGCAATTTTCCTCCAAATTTGGTTCTGTCACGTTAAACCCAATAGTAATATTTTTGTTTTTTTCTACACGTTAATCACAAAACCTCTCAATAACAAGCAAGCTCCCATTGTAATCCATCAAATATCGTTCTAGCGGGAAATCCCCTTGCTCTATTTCAGGTCCAACTTCTCTCAATTTTGGTTTAGGTTCAAAATCCACCACATAAAGCCTAATCCACGATGGGAGCAAACAGAAATTTTCCTCAAAATATACGATATCATCCATACTGCCACTCCCAACACAAATCACCCCTCCAAAAGGCTGGAGTATTCATCTCACCAAATAATATCATAGCTGTGAAATCTGGCCTTTCTTTGGGATCATGAGACAAGATGGCCTTGAATACAATTCTGATTTGCATCTCCTCAAATGTCCAACCTCTAAGTCTCTCTATGTCATCACTGGGCACTTTTTCAAAAAAGGGAATATCCATTTTTGTAGAAAAGGCCGGGAAGGGGGGTAGCTCATAACACTCTCGAGCAAGCTTCTAAATTTCGGCGAAATAACATCGAAATAATAGAAATAGCGATATCTGTGATGAACGTTACAGTCTTAATTGAAAAAATAACGTAAAGCGTTATTTCAATTATTTCGGCGATATAACGCGTTATTTCAGTTATTTCAGCGAAATAACAAGCCGTTATTACTACTATTGTTAAATTGTGTATTCAATATTGAACTATTGTTAAATTGGTACAAGCTGCTACTGCTACTCAATATTGGTACACTGCAGTATATTGAATTTGGTATGACCGTATGCTATTTGTATGAAGTATTGGAGATGTATAAACATATAAATTGATAGTTATAGAATTGATGTGTGTCAAACTTTGAAAAAAATACTACACCGTTATATCGCCGTTATAACATCGAAATAACACCGAAATAACATGTGGACCTGGACCGTCATACCGAAAAAACCGAAATTTAAAAGCTTGCTCTCGAGTTAACGGATTTATGAGAATGCCAGTGATTTTAATATCAACTGCAAAAAGCCATACATGCGAAGATCCACATATGTAACGGCCATGCAACTCTGGAATATCAATAGAGTAGTACTTGGCCTCTGACAAGCTATAAAATTTTCCTTCTCCTCTTCGGGAACCAACCATGGGAGTTGGGGAGTTGGAGGATACCACCTCGATTTTGAAACTAATCTCCAATTTTTGCAAACAGCGCCAAATCGGTAGTGGTCCGTAAATGTAAGAAAGCTGGTTATATGTTCTAGAACGTCGACATTTGTCAGGTTCTACCAAGTCGCCATGTCAATAGGCTTTTATTTTCTGTTAGTTAGTAGCAAAAGTTACATCATCAGATAATAAAAACCAGTGTACAGGATTTCAAATAACAGAAATTAAATTTCAGACAAAAATTAAGATAAATTCTTTTGATGGAAGTGATTTAAAGAAGCACTTGAATACTGTTACTTGTGAGGAATAATAAGATAAAACACCCGAAAACCACCGAAAGTATACTGAGTGCTGACTCAAATCTGCTCTCTCAAAGCTCCGTTTGGATAGATGTGAGAAGAAGGGAAGAAGTGGGAAGAAGTATTGGAAAGTGTGTAATTTTGTGAAGAGTTTGGATTGTTTATAATTTTTTTGGGCATTTTTCCTTCTTCCTTCTTCCTTCTTCCAACTCCATCCAAAGCCTGGGGTGAAATACCTTTAGAAAGAGAGCTCCAGAGCCTGTTGAAGAATTACTACATTTATAAAACTTATTTTCCTTTATTGTTTGTTGATTTTAATATGTCCAGCAAAAATAATGTGTATAGCTAGGTTTATCTGGAATACTATTTGAAAAGAATAATGACAGTATCAGGTTCTGAAGACGTAATCAACGATGTAAGTGACTAGAATAACTACCCCAGATCGAGTTGTTTCTAGTTTTTTTTTTTTCTTTTTTCAATATTCTAGATTGGGGCTATCTAGTTGTAAAGGAAAACAGAGTATAGGAAAACAGAGTATGAGGCATATAAAAGGGAAAATTAAAAACAGCACAGCCAAAGAGTTAGCAAAATTTCATAGAAAATGTTTTTGTTGCCTCCTGCACGAGCCAGTCATGTACTGGTCCCAGGTTCCTTTCTAACCCCAAACCCCAAAAGGCGGTTGCCATGGAGCTGTTTCTAGTTGATTAGACAAGAGTAGAACAAACTTTCAATTTAGTTGTAATCAGTTTAGTTTCAATGAAAAGAACTCCAGTGGCCTTTTGGTCCTCCAAAAAAAAAATTTACACAACAACCGAACCCAATTAGATTATTTGCAGAAACAAAAAAGGAAGAATGGATTTCAATTTAGAAACTTACTTGAGTACCGAATGGAAAATAGATACAGAAAGAGAGGGAAAAGTGACCTTTATTAGTCACAAAAATGAAAAAAATAAAAAGAATTGATTTTGCAAATATCCCTAAAAAATAATACAATATTCACGACTCCGTCATTTTAATTTGGTGGTGATTTTGCAAATATCCCCCGAAATTATTTTATTTAAGAATTTAGACCCAAAAAATTTTAATACAAAGAATTATTTATTTTTTTTAATAAGAAGAAAAATCGTACGCGTTTCATAAAAGCGTACAGTATCTCTCCATTGTACCCGTTTATAAAACGCGCTCCAAGGCTTCGAACGCGTTTTATAAATGGGTACGAAGGGGGAATAAATTCACCGCTTCAGTTACGCCTTTTGAGGCAGTCATACCTTTGTACTCGTTTATGAAACGCGTTCAAAGCCTTCGTACACGTTTTATAAACGGGTACGAAGGTTGTCTCTTTTCAAAACCGAGTTATAGCCGTTTTTTTCGTTCGCACTCATCGCCATTAGACAGACAGAAGAGAAAGAGAGAAAGAGAGAAGGAAAGAGAAAGAGAGAAAGAGAAGAGGAAGGCAGCGAGAGAAAGAGAAGAGGAGCCGATTGCGGGAGCGGACGACTTGCGGCAGCGAAGAACTTGCGACAGCGAGGTTTTTTCCAAAACTATTTTATATTTTTACGATTTATGTTAATTAGTGGAAATGAAGTAATGAATTGAAATAGTGATAATTGTTGATAATTAGTGGTTTAGGGTTTAGGGATTAGTGATAATTGTTGATAATTGTTGATAAATAGTGATGATAATTTGTGGAAATGGATGATTGATGATAATTAGTGGAAATGGATGTAAATTGAAATACTGATAATTTCGGTGGAAATTGTGCATATGGATGTAAATTAAAATTAGTGGAAATGGATGTAAATTGAAATTGTGATAATTTGTAAAAATTGTGCATATGGATGTAAATTGAAATAGTGATGATAGTTAAAATTGAAATGATTAAAATTGTGGAAATTGTGGATATGGATATGGATAAGGATGTAAATTGAAATAAATAGTGAAAATTACAGATTGAAATAAATTTTAGTTTGTAATGGATATGGATATGGATGTAAATTTTATGTTGGATTTATTCTGAAAATGATGTATATTTAAATTAGTTATGGATATCGATGTAAATTTTAGTTTGTAATTATTGTGAAAATTACGTATAAATTTATTGGACAATTTAGTAAATTGTTGAAATAAATGGAATTGTATATTGAAAAATTATGGTGCAAATAGACATAATTTCAAATAAATGGAATTGTATATTGAAAATTATGTATAAATTTATTGGACAATTTAGTAAATTGTTGAAATTATGGTGCAAATTGTGCATGAAAAAATTTTAAAATATTATGATAAAAATTATTCTAATATTAAAATTAGTGCAAAAATGTCTAAGTTATTAAAATGATAAAATTATTCTATTATTGATCAGTAATTATTGTAAAAATGTTAATTACATAGAAAAATAATTTTTGTTTTGTTCATTTTTTAAAATTATTGAAATATGTCTATTATTACAATTAATATTTTTATTAGTGCAAAAAATATTAAATTCATTGTTGTTTTAAAATTTGTTTATTACAATTTGTATGAAAATTAATTGAGGTAGTGAAATTGAGTATGACAATTAGTGGATTGAAATATGCACGATTGAAATTAGTCAATGTTGTTTAATTAGTTAAAAAAATTATGCAATTTATTGTTGTTTAAAATGTTCTTATATTATTTGAATCAAGATGAGTTCAGCAGAAGACAAGGTTGGTCCTTCTGATGCTTCACCACCTCCCACCGAAGCACTCCCCACTGAAGCACCCCCCACCCGGGTTCGCCAAAAAAGACGTAGGCATCGCGCAGCCCGTGATGGACTTATGATACTTATTATGTATTAATTATGTTTTCTTTGTTATTGATTTTCTTTATGTGTAAATCAATATGAAAAAAACAGTGCAAAACACTACTTAAAAAAACGTTAATGCATGAAACGTTAATAAATTAAATATTCCAAACAACAACGTTAATACATTGAACGTCAACACATTAAAACCACCACTTATAGTGCAAAATACTACTAAAAATAAGGAAAAATAAAATACAACAATAATATTAAAACGTTGCATTAACAATTACAACTAAATTACATTAACAACCATAATAATAAAACACATAAATATTACAATGATATAAATACTTAGAGATTTTGACTATCTACATGTTGTAGAATTTCATCCCACCATGGTTGCTCATCTTCGTCATTCGGTTGTTGATGATTACTCCTACCGGCGTTGTCAGCAAATTGAACGGCTTGGTTCCAGTAATCCGCATCAGCATCATGTTGATTACTCCCACCAGCGTTGTCAGCGAATTGAGCGGCTTCGTTCCAGAAGGCCGCATCATTTTCTTGTTTTTCTATCTCTGCCATTCGGCTTGCTGCAATTTGTCGAAGTTCATCCCTCTTATTCATTTCTCTCAATTTTTGCTTCGATTTTCTCAGCCTTTTTTTTCTTGCCTCTTTTTCCCTTTTTTTTTTGACGATCCATTTCTTCATTTCTTTCTTTAATAATCCTCTGGGTATCTATGTCCTGAGCTCTTTGTTCATTCTCGTCATGACGTTTGTGCTCAAGGTAGTGGTCACGCAATATGTTTTCTTTGTAATTGAAAACTTGAGCACACCTTGTATAGCTCAGTGTGTGGTCTCCATTAAAGTTGTATATTTTCTCGTAAACGGTCCAGTGAGTTGGTTCAGACAAGAAGTAGGATTTCGATTGTTGTTGGGGGATGGGTTGAGGTTCTGTATAATGTTTTTTGTACAAGTCATAATTTTTTGGCCGGTTGATATTCTTTTCGTGTTCCCGTCATCGCCACTCCAGGTACTCCTTCCATTCCCTTTCCAGCCCACCATTAATGTGTCATTGGTAGTGTATTTTTAACTCGAGCACGTGGCCCTCTTCAGTTGTGTCTTCATGGATGTTGTATTTCAAAGTGCGATAACATGAGCGGCACATTGCCTCATATTCTCCGTTTTCTGGTTGATTTCGATTGGTAGGGTAATGGTAGAAAGTTGGCCAATACTCAATGCGGGTTGTTGTTCGATAGTTTGGAACATCATTATTTGAGTTAGAGCTATTTTCTTTCTCCAATGTACTGAAGTTTTTAACAAGAAGGAGGTAGTGGGTGTTGTGCATTTTAATTCAACAATGCCTGGTTTTATAAATAATTTGAAAAGTTCAAAGATGATATTGTAAAATCAAATTTTGTCATACCATTTGCAGTCTTTATCAGAGCATGCTTGTACTTTTTTTCTAAAAATTAAATAACAAACGGTAATAACTCGGTTCTGGAACCCTTCGTACCCGTTTATAAAACGCGTAGGAGGGCTTCGAACGCCTTTTATAAACGGGTAGGAAGCTCTGACCAGCCTCAAAAGGAGTGAGGAAAAGTGTATAGTATCTCTCCTTCGTACCCGTTTATAAAACGCGTTCGAAACCCTCCTACGCGTTTTATAAACGGGTACGAAGGAAATATACTATACCCTTTTATGAAATGCGTACGAACTTTCTTCTTATTAAAAAAATAAATAAATAATTCTTTTTGTTAAAATTTTTTGTGTCTAAATTCTTAAATAAAATAATTTCGGCTAAAAAAGAACCGAAGGTAAAATAGATGGTGTTCGAAATCTTCCTACGCGTTTTATAAACGGCTACGAAGGAGAGATACTATACCCTTTTATGAAATGCGTACGAACTTTCTTCTTATTAAAAAAAAATAAATAATTCTTTTTGTTAAAATTTTTTGTGTCTAAATTCTTAAATAAAATAATTTCGGCTAAAAAAGAACCGAAGGTAAAATAGACGGAGAAAAAGAAGGGAAGGGACCTTTATTAGATATTGAGTGGCAAGACGAGAATTTTGAAGAAGTCGCATTGGCATATGCGGCGTTGGACTCTCCGCTTTCTCCTCTGTTCATTAATCCATTTATTTTCAGATGTATCTTTTAATTTTAAAGCTTCCATTATTAACAAGGATTTTTTTTTTTTTATAACTAGGTAGCAGCTACCTAGGGTTATAAACAAGGATCTCATTTTAGGGAATTGCTAATTTGCTACATATAGCGAACAGTTTTTTCGCTGTTTGCAACATAATTATTTTTCT
Source organism: Rhynchospora pubera (assembly GCA_028095005.1). Classification (NCBI taxonomy): domain Eukaryota; kingdom Viridiplantae; phylum Streptophyta; class Magnoliopsida; order Poales; family Cyperaceae; genus Rhynchospora; species Rhynchospora pubera. Next base: position 18,444,463 of record CM051461.1, read on the forward strand.
GATGACTAAATGCCCTTTTGTCAAACGCTTCCATAATTTTGTATCAACCGAACTTTGCAATTCATTTATAATTTTATTTTTTCAATTTGCAAAATCTGGAACATGGCAGTGTGCACTCAATTGTAGATCATCAAGTATACTAGTGTACATTACTTTTTCCATGCACCAGATAGCCTCTATCTAGCTAGTATGTCAAAAAAAAAAAAGGAATTACATTTTGTTTTGGTATGTTTATCTCTAGACCATAGACCATAATTGCAGTTATCCATCTTAGTTTTAATAAATTGGTACTCATCCCTTGTAGGATGCTGAATATTGTGTCCTCCCACAAATATTGTTTATAAAAATTCAGATTAATATTTTAAATTTTAAATATTTATTAAGAAAAAAATAATTAAATGATACTCAGCATATAATATTGTTTTAGGTACCTATACTAAAAATTGTTTCCGTTGTTTTTCTTTTTTTTTTGGAAATAGATAAGACCCCTTCCTCTCGGAGTCGTTCTTAAAACTCCGAAGTAACACTTAAAGGCTAGTTTTAAGACGCTTAACGGCTAAGGAAACTTACGCTTAACGGCTAAGAAGGAAACTTCTCGGCAACTTCGTATTCCAACTTTCCACCCATAGGCCATAAGTTACCGTGTTTCAAAAAAAAAAAAAACCCATGGGGCCGTTTGGATACACAAGGAATTTGAAATTCCTCAAATTCCTACATCCAAATTTATTATAAACAATCTAAACTCTTCACAAAGTTACACACTTCCCAATAAATTTATGCCTAGAAATAGAAAATTCTCCAAATTCCTAAAATTCCTAAGCGATCCAAACGGCCCCCATAAGTTACCATTTACCATTTACCAACTCAAAGTCCAGAATGAAAAAGAAAAAAAAAAAGAAATTCAGATTGGAGAGAGAGAGAGAGAGAGAGAGATCCTTTTCCAAAGAAAATCGCGGCGCGGGTCGAGAAGCGAAGGAGCCACTTGGTGGGGCGGGTCGCGAAGCGAAGGAGCCACCTGGTTTTATAAATAATTTGACAAGAAGGAGGTAGTGGGTCGACCTGAGAAGGTTCCACGGGCGCTCCTCATCAGCGACGGGACGGTGGGAAGCTGAGGCTTGTCGGAGGGAGGAGGGAACTTGGCGGGGCGGCGCTTGGAGCGGGGTTTCAGGATGGGGAAGGAGAGGAGATCGTTACCGTGGCCGTTGGATGGCGGAGGAGGGATGGGATCCGGCGGGCGGAGAAGTGGAGGTCACCATTGCGGGCTTCGGGTTTCGGTTTTCTTATACCCTGGTTCAACTTATTATTAACAGACTCTCTGTACCAAATTATGATAACCTGGTCCTTACCGATTATCAGTCTGTTACTATTTCTACAAGAAACTTATGATATTTATGAATGTTATGACAGAGGCACTTCAGTTGGTTATCTCTGAGTGCAAGCCAAAGGCAAAGATAGTAAATATCTGTGAGACAATCGCTAAACAAATTTATCAGTGAGTAATTACCTGTTCTTTTTCTCATTATGCATAAATTTTGGTTCGCTTATTTCTGTACATAGTGAAAGTTATGTGATCTTAATAATATAGGCAAACTGGGAATAAGAATGCGAAAAAGAGGATCTGGGAAGGTGTGGCTTTCACAACATGCTTATTTGTCAACAATAAAATGTGCCATTTCTCTCCACTTGCCACTGATGAATATGTACTTGAAGAAAATGACATGGTCAAGATGTAAAGTTCAGAAAATGACATGGTGGATAAGAACTACCACTTGAAGATGAAGGCCTCCTTCCGGTTCATTTTTAGTGAGAAAAACCAGAAGTGTCCTGTCATGCCTTTTACTGCCAGGTATGTTCTCATTGTTATAATATTAGTATGCTACTTTTGTAGAATCATTTTTAGGCTCTTATGTAATCAGTTTTATCTTGCTACCTTTAAGAGCATTGGAAGAGAAGCGTGTCAGACTGGGATTGGTTTAGTGCGTTAAGCATGAGCTTCTTCAGCCATACCCTGTACTTCATGAGAAACCAGGTTCATATAGTCTTACAGACTCTGCTTCTAGTTTATCGCAATAATTATGGTGTAATTCTTGTTTCTTCAATTTTTGGATCCAAATAGTTTTTTAGTTGCAAAAAAGCTTTTTTCTGTCAATTCAGCAACTTTAGTATCATTGGTAAGTAATTTTCTAATCATCATTATCCTAGCAATTCATCACTATCTTAACTTGTAAAACCTGGTCAATATTTTCGAGTTGGCTTATCCTTGCATGTTTTTATATTGCAATCTGCAAATGTTTACCCATAAAACTGGCTTGTTATGATTAATGAAATTGCTGGCGTGACCATCGCCACCTAGCCTTTAAGAAAAAAAAAAGGAAAAGAAACTGGCTTGTTACAGGCATCTAGTGTACGATCCAATTTAGAGTATAAAGCTTTAATTTTTTATTACCTCATAGGAATTTACTTGTTTACAAAAAAAAAAAAATTCGTGATAGGCTGCAAGGCAACTGGAATTCATGATCTGCAATACATCAAATGTTTCCTATACATCAAGCCTAGGAGATGTATTGGCATTGGCGCAACATCATGATGCTGTCTCAGGAACTGCACGGCAGCACACCACTGATGATTAAGCCAAGCGCCACTCCATTGATGCATCTTTGGTATTACTCTTTTCCTTTTAATTTCCAATTCCATGTTTAAGAGTTATAGAACTTGTAAAATTTCTTTAGGGGTTTGTAAAGGTCTATGATGTTGCTCTCACTTGCCTGACAAGCAGATACAAGACCAACACATCCTCAGATTCAGCACTTAGCCGGGTACTTTAAGCAATACCAGCTTGTAGTGACCTACATTAGGCCAACAATATATAAGGTACAAAACTTTCAAATTTTCTTAAAAGGGTGGTGTGGTTTTGAATCAGATTGAGATAGAAGAAAAATGATGTGGAACTCTTTTTGGCAGCAACGGAAGAATAGCCACCTTTTGTGATCCAAAGAGCAGTAGCTAGTTTTGGCAGTTAAGTTTTCCATCCAACTCTTTTTGGATTTTTTTAGATGTTAATTGTGAAATTAACTACAACTTAAGATGCATTATGTTTGTTTGTAAATATTTGCCCTATAGTAATGTATGTTCAAAGTGAAGGTAGACCAAATTAATTCTTGAATCTGATGCAATCTCTTCTTATGTTTATTTGTGAATATTTGCGCTATTGATACAAGATTTTCACAATTAAGGCTCAATTTTTCTTTTGCTTGTTCTATGCAGATTATGACTTCTGCTTAAAAAAAATGACATGGTCAAGATGTGAAGGTCAGAAAGTTTTCTTTCCTTTTTTTATCTGTTTTATTTTGTTCGGGTAGAATATGAAATTCTACTGCTCTTCCTTTTTTTGCAGAGATACGGGGTTCCATATAGATGGGAATATGTACAGGAATATGTACAAGAATATGTACAGTGTGCCATTTCCCTCCACTTGCCACTGATGCAATTGAAGAAAATGACATGGCCAAGATGTGAAGTTCAGAAAATTTTCTTCTCTTTTTCTTTACAACAACAACAACTAAGCCTTTTGTCCCAAGCAAGTTGGGGTACGCTAGAAAGAAACCTAACAGGAGAACACATCCAAGAACAAAAAACAAAACATAAAAAAGATGCTAATAATGAGAATAGCAAAAAAATTTCTTCTCTTTTTCTTTATCTGTTTTATTTTGTTCTGGTAGAATATGAAATTCTACTGCTCTTCCTTTTTTTTTTTTTTGCAGAGATATGGGGTGCCATATAGATGGGTATGTACAGTGTGCCATTTCTCTCCACTTGCCACTGATGTACTTGAAGAAAATGACATGGTCAAGACGTGAAGTTCAGAAAATTTTTATTCTCTTTTACTTTATCTGTTTTATTTTGTTCTGGTAGAATATGAAATTCTACTGCTCTTCCTTTTTTGCAGAGATATGGGGTGCCATAGATGGGTTTATTGCTGTGGTTGCTCACACGCATGTCATCCAGTCTGGACCAGTAACTGGACGTGCAGCAGATGTACTTGCCGCTGCAAATACCACAGCTGAGGTCGCATTATGGCTTGTCAGGCCAGGAAAGAATGTAAGTAATTTCCCACTTTTAGAAAATTTTTATGTGAGGATCTATTAATAAGCAAAACAACCCTCTTCATTAAGTTAAGACGTAAATGGAGGATTGGTTACATGATATCTCTAGATGATGATGATTAATACCAAGCAATGGATTTACTTGTACTTGTACATGTAGTGTTTTATTTTGTTGTTATAGTTACACTGATAGAATTCATTTACCTCTCTCTATATGTTCTCCCTATCCCTATTCAACTTCCTAGATTGTCCTTATTATATGTAAACAATGGGTATTGAGTCATTGACTCTGGCCTTGTTTTTAATACAACAAGCATTCCTTGTGAATTTTCTATCACAGAACAAAGATGTGACAGAAGCAATCCAGAAGGTGCATGGCAGCTGCATATTATTGCAAAATTGTGGAAGGTGTCCTGAGTCATCAGCTGAAGTAATTTGTCATTGATTGAAACAAGGCCATTCGAAGCGTCTCCAATCCTGAGACCAGAGTTGATGCTGAGTTTGAGGAGAATGAGGCCTACTTCATTGATATAGTCACTAACACTGGAGAAGGAAAGGTAAAGTGTTATTTTGGCTTCTGTTTCCTATTCTACCATGCTGTCCTTGGCAGTAACTAGGGTATGCTTTGTATGTACGTATTCATAAACACACATCTGATAGATTTCCTTTTTTCATTTATTTGTTAACTCACTCCAAATCGAAAATGGGAATGGGGCGTCGCCAAGCGGTAAGGCAACGGGTTTTGGTCCTGTCATTGCGAAGGTTCGAATCCTTCCGTCCCAAGTGTATTTCTTTTTTGAAGTGAAAAACCGGATTACATTTTCTTCATATTATATGAAGAAGAATTTGTTAAAGCGGAAGTTCAATTCTGAAATGAAATTCATACTAAGACCCCAAAAGAAAATGCTCGGTGATAGGAGCAAATTTTGTAAGAGTCAGAGCACCAATCTATGTGAATCTAATGTTGATTCTCAACCGAGTGAAAAGATGTAAAGGATAATATTCGTTTTAATTTTTTAAATAAAATTTTTACTCTAAGAATCATTGAGAGTTTTTTAAATGGCAAGAATTTAATTTTCGCATCCAAAGTTTGCGGTGCTACACCAGAACCTTATTATTCAAATTCAAACGATATGGTGTTTGTCTAGTTAGTAGTGTAATGTTCTTAATTTGAGAAACAGGCCACTATCTATAAAAGGGCGGTGGATAAGAACTACCACTTGAAGATGAAGGCCTCCTCCCGGTTCATTTTTAGTAAGATCAACAAGCGATATCAATTCCTTTTGCTGCCAGGTTTGTCCTTATTGTTATAATATTAGTATGGGACTTGTGTAGAATCATTTTTAGGCTTATGTAATCACTTGTTATGATCTTGCTACCATTAAGAGCATTGGAAGAGAAGTATGTCAGACATGGATTGGTTGAGTGCGTTAATCATGAGCTTCTTCAGTCATACCCTGTACTTCATGAGAAACCAGGTTCATATGGTCTTTCAGAGTCTGCTTCTAGTTATTGCAGTAATTTATGGTGAAATTCTTGTTTCTTCAATTTTTGGATCCAAATAGTTTTTTTTTTATTTTGCAGCCAAGTTATGGGTAGCTTCTAGATTATGTTTTATTTTTGTTTAGTTAACATGAATAAGAGGATTGTAAGCTGAAACATTTGATTCTTTATATGCAAAAATGACCAGGAAGGGAATGATGGCGTCAAGCAGTGGCGCAGAGGGAGAGGGGGACTGGGCAGGGCCTGGCCCTTTTTATTATTTTTTTATAAAAAACATTTAGGATTATTGAATTTTATTAATTGAATTAATTAAATTCTTTATATATAATCATGTAAGGCTCAATCTTTTTTAATTTAATAACAATGCTAGTTTCATATATGTTGAAAAATATTGGTACGAAAATTTAATAGGACTGCTAGTTTCATATTTGAAATCTAAGATCATTTAGTCCATTGAAATTTGAAATCAACTACTCTAAGGAGCCATAATTATAATCATATCATATTGTTGATATCAATGATGGATTTAGTAGAGATCTGCCATGGATGATTTACTATAAGTGGAAAATTGTACAAATTATTAAATCGCATTGAAAACTGAAATCCAAAAAGGGAACTTGTGTATTTCTTAGCAATTTAGCAATGTAAATTGGAATGTGTTATAACTAATTTTCTTTCTTTTGCTCGTTCTATGCAGATTATGACTTCTGCTTAATTGCAGGAAGTCGGAGAATAAAATGAATATGAATATGAGAACATGGACAATGCCAATCTGATGACAACTTTTGCCGACATGTCAGCTTACTGTTGCCAGCTTAGTTTCTGGCTGCAGAGTCTGATAGACTCCAACAATCATAAGGTACAGCTCTTTTTCACAGATACAGCTCTTGTTTGCTAGTAATTTTTGCAGTAGAATATATAGCACTCCTAGATCAAAGATTTAGGGGTTTTCAAACAGTATGATAAGAACAAATTTCTTTAACAAGCTAGTATGATTTTATAATTTCTTGATATTGTGGGGCTCTTTTTGGAAATTCTATGATGATTTTTGTTATTTTCAGGTCATTGACGACCAGCATGTAGTAAAGGACTCAAATGGAGATATTGTTGAAACTCAGTTTGTGGAGGGTAGATAGCATCATACTAAATCTAAGCAAATTTTATGTAGAGGCTGATCTTGGAATTTACCCCAATAAGGCCCAAAATATTGGATTATTTTTCAAGCTTGTGCACCTCCTTTGGGTTAGAATTCATACTACATTTCAGGTCAAACATTAAAGACATTAAAGGTAAATCTTCCTAAACAGTAAAATGAAATAGTTTTCTGAATACTGTTACTTCTAAAATTTCTTTTACTGGAATCGTATCTTAATGGAACAGTGCATATAAAGAGTCGATCTCTGCCGAAGTTAGCTTATTTAGAAGATGGCACTATTGAGGTGGGACCTCAGCCTCTAAAAATGTCATTTTCTCCTTCTAGTCAGCTACAAACGATTACCAATCCTATAATTAGCCTTCTGTCTTATTTATATAATTGTCTGCTGTTTCTAACTATCTTTTATCTTATAGAACCTTACTGTTATTTAGGTTGACCTGCCAATACAACAAAATTATCTCTGGTATAGTTCTAGGCCTGGCGATGCATCAGACCAGCAGGTTCCCTAATTTATTTAAAAATCATCACCATTGCTTTTCTCATTACAATGTTATGTTGTCTGAATTTTATTTTGCTTAATGATATACATTTCTTGGTATGCATCTGGTGCATACATATTCGATCAAATGTAGTAAATAGTGCTTCCAGTTCTTTTACGACGTACTTCATTTTATTTTATTTTTTTTTTTGCTTGGCATTATTGTTTCTTACAGCAGAATATGAATTAAATGGTAATTATTTCAGGTAGATCTAAAAGTTAAGGAGGGGGCAACTAGTTGATGAGGTCCATCAACAATTTGGTTCTTGGATCTATCAGGCTAACCCTATAATCAGAGTTTATTTAAGTATCTTTGTCCTTACTAAACCTTTAAACACATAAGATAATTTTTTTTTTGTTTTCAGGTGATAAGGCTTTATAAAAAGAAGAGGAATTATGCTGAAGTTGAATTCACAGTGAGTTATTCTTATCTTACATTGGACTGGTGGTTCAGATGGCATAAAATATCTCTTTGGAGTTGAAAATTATTTTGAATTTCTTAATTATTGTCGACTCATTGTCCTTCTGAAGTAAAAGTTGATACTACTTACACAAGCTAAGCTAAGATAACTCATCTTAGTTTTCTAGCAAACCATGATTTTTTCTTAAAAAGAAAAAAGATGTTGGAATTGTTAAATTTGGTAGATACTAGAAGGATTATGTGTCTGATCATCATTTAATTTGTTAGAGGTATAATGTACTTGTGGAGATTGATCCAATACCCGTAGAAGACAGACTTGGAAAAGAAGTCATAAGGCGGCTATCAGCAAATATGGTTTTAAATGGTTGTTTTTACACAGATTCCAATGGAAGAGACTTTCTAAAACTGGTGAGTTCATAAATCTTTGAATCTATTATGTTCTGTTTACCTTGTCGATCCAAAATTAATACTTGTTTTGCATGTCTTACCTTCAAAATGTGTTAGCTATAATAAATATTAAAACTTTACAAGAATATGCATAAAATAGGTAGAGTTTATCGGAAGGATTGGGATCTTCATGTGACCCAACCAGTCGCTGGAAATTACTACCCGGTACTCAATTTCAAATTCATAACTCAGTATTGTGAATTTTTATTATGGCACATATCATAAATTCTCCTTTCTTACACTTTTGTAGGTTAATCTTGGAATATGTTAATTGGATGAGAAATATGAGCTCTCTGTACTTGTGGATTGTGCAATTGGAGCTTCAAGTGTTGAAGATGGTCAAATAGAACTAATGCTTCATAGGTACTAAATTTGATTCTCATCTTCCAAAAGGGGGAGTTCCACGGACAGATGAATATTTATCCAAAATTTTCTGACATTACTTTTTTAAATTTCCAGGCGAATGCAACATGATGACGCTAGAGGTGTCGGAGATGTACTTAATGAACAAGTTTGTGTTGCAAAAAAAAGTGAGGGCCTTAAGGTATGTTTGAACTTTTGATGTCAGAATTCGTGAAAATTTGCTGAAAGCTTTTTGACTTAAATTAAGGGTTTGTATTGACTTCTTTGCATCTTTATATTATCAGATGGTGGAAAATTGTACAAATTATTAAGTCACATTGATAACTGAAATCCAAAAAGGGAACTTGTGTAGTTTCTAGCAATTTGGAAATGTTAATTGGAATGTGTTATAACTAATTTTTCTTTCTTTTGCTCGTTCTATGCAGATTATGACTTCTTAATTGCTGGAAGTCGAGAATAAAATGAATATGAATATGTGCCAATTTGATGACAACTGTTGCCGACATGTCAGCTTAGTGTTGCCAGCTTAGTTTGTGGCTGCAGAGTCTGATAGACTGCAACAGTTATAAGGTACAGCTCTTTTTCACAGATACAGCTCTTGTTTGCTAGTAATTTTTGCAGTAGAATTTATAGCATTCCTAGATCAAAGATTTAGGGGTTTTCAAACAGTATGATAAGAACAAATTTCTTTAACAACTAATTGAGCAATAAATACAGTAAGAATTAGCCATGTACAGGATGGAGATATGAACAGTGGTGTACATCTAACTGGGTATTTAAATAGCTTGAAAAACTAATAGTCGTTGTTTAACTGGGTATTTAAATAGCTTGAAAAACTAATAGTCGTTGTTTAACTGGGTATTTAAATAGCTTGAAAAACTAATAGTCTTTGTTTAACTCTTGCTATATTTAGCTTTCTTCTTTTTTTGCTGTTAGTGATGACTTTGAGTTGTTTCTCTATGATAAATATGAATTGTGATTATTGCTAGAAAAGCATTGAGAGAATCAGTTAGAACACTACATTATTAGATATGCCAAAATGGTCTTGGAAGTAGAAAAAGCTGGTCCCAGTGATGAAATTATTACTAATTCTAATCTCGCGCGTTGCACGATTCATCCCAATCCAAAAGTGTTATGAAACAGTTTTCTAATTTCCTAAAGGGTGTGGAACTGTGGATACATTATGGAAAATAAAATGCAGTATCTTATTCCTTTTTTTTCCTCAAAATATAATTCTCGCAAAGGACAAAACTAAAAATGGATATACAGAACTAACATCCATTATAAGAGGGGAAAATTTTGAAATTATTTAAATATCAAAAAGGAAATTTAATTGAAATCGTAGATTATTTATAACAAAAACTTCAGTGTTAGTGTTAAGCTGCAAAGTTTTCTTGGTAATGTTTAGCTCTCATTTCTCTTTTTCCAAGGGCGTGCATGCAATGTTAAAATTTTATCAGCATGTGGTCTAATTAATGTGAAACTAAGTGTGAACATACAAATTAGAATAACTTGTGAAATTAAATGCACCTTGAAGAAGCTCAATTGCAATACACAAACTTGCTATTAAACACTACACCTTAATTTGCACTATTCTTAAAATAGTGCTAATTTAAACCTTAAATTAACTTGTAAATTAAAGAGAGCTCCAACAAAAGTAATATTAAACCTTACAATCAATAGCAATACACAAACGCCATAATTACTCAATTGCAGCTAGTAAGTTTAACCATAGAATCTCGAAAGGCTATTCCTCATGTATGGTACCAGCAAGACGACAACTTGCTTTGAAGCAATAGCCTCTTGCTATGCATAGTTTCACTAACCTCCTGAATTCACCATTAAACAAGATAGTGTTATTTTTAGATAGTGCAAAAGACTTCTAAATATCCTTACGAAAACTATTAAACAAGTTCAAGCTAATTGTTTTTCCTATACCAAAAGTTGTGGGTTAATTAGTTTGATTAGAAGCGGTTGTTATTAAACCATTCCCTGGCCCAAAAAGCGAACGTTGAGGGTTAGTAAGTCTAGGTTTAGCCAACCAATCCTTGCATGATTCATATCAGACCAAACCAAGTCAAGTCGAGCCACCTCAGTTTTCAACTCGGACCGAGATGGACACAACTCGGACCGAGTTGAGACACTGTTGCTTTTAAAACTTAGGTGTTTGCATGAAAATGTTCAACTTTGAGTTTTATAAGTCCAAACTAAAACGAAACCTGATCCCTAAAACGTTTTTATACTGTTTGAAAACCCAAAAACAATCCTTTAGATTTCTTAATTATTTCAATTTACAAAAACACCCAAAAATACTTATCTTATTGCATGTTTATCTATTTAGTTTATTTTATAATCAACTTCACTCCTTTTTAATTGTCTAGCTTCAGAAAAAGAACAAGTCCGGTATTCGTTAATCCGCCCTTTGGGTTCGACCCTAGAACTAAACTACAAACGATTAGTGAGGTTAGGTCTAGGTATACAAATTTTATTTGGTACTAGGATTTAATTCCTTCATCGGTTTAAGTGGGGAAGTGCTTTGGGCAACCTGTTTTTTACTTGGAGCAACATATATTTATTTTAAATGTCTAAACTGTCCTCAGAACCAACTCAATTTATTACCTAATTTATTTTCTTAACTTTCTTAACTGTAATTTCTTTCTATTTTAGATCCCTGCTAAAAGAAAATCAATCTTTTTAACGAAAATCACATATAATCATGCACGCAAATTTATGTTAACTTGCGAATTATTCATTGAAAAAATTCACACTTTACTAAATTAACGATGCTAAAAGAAAATCAATCATTTTTAATAATTTATTACGTGCGCAATATGAACAAATATGTTAAATCCGCATCAGCAAAACCAATAGTGCATATAAATCACATTTAATTAATCATGCGCAATATAAACAAAATATGAACAAATATGTTACGTTTGCATCAACAAACCAATAGTGCAACTTTTTCCTTTGTTTGCTCTGTAGCCCTAACATTTTCCAAAAATAGAAAAGAAATTGATCCATTGAAAAAATAACAATAAATTTGTTAAATTTTAAAAGGACAATTTGGTCAGCTCAAAGAAAATTATGTTGCTCCTAGAAATAAACTCGTTGCCCAAAGCACATCCTGTTTCAGTGTAAGGAACCCTAGCCAGCACATAACTAATCTAACTAAAATTGTAGAGGTAAAAGAGAAGCTACTTAACTAAAAATAGAAAATAGAAGGAAATCAGAAAATTTTTGGGATACTCAGCTGACAAAGAGCTTACCTTCCAGAATTTTTTTTGTTGTCCATTTAGCGTCCTGATCCCCGTCAATGCATTACCATAAAGATCCCTCAGCCTGTCTGTGCAACCCAGTTCACAGAGCTGTTTTATTCAATGCATAACAAACATATTATTTTAATCACTCTTCAATTGAAAAGCTCATATAACAATTCCAGAAAAATATTCACAGCTAGAAATAATCGAAGTGAGGACAATAATTACAACACTTGAACTAATCAGCTCATTGACAATAATTCTATCACAACATGAACATAGCTGTCCATACCAATACAATCTGATATCATCAATTCATGCATTTGGCAAAACACTTGGAACATATCTAAATTAAAAACAACCTAAGAAATTTAAAGCTCAATAGATATAAATCCATATTGCATAACAACATGAAAATTGTACCTTTAAAAAACCACCAAGATTAGATGATACTGCAGGCTCTAAACTACTACCCCATTCTCTCAATGTACTTGCCAGCTTATTTGTCACCCGCAACTGTTATACAAAAGTAGGAACCGCGCGTATAAATATGTGTTTCACATCACAATTGATGGATCGAATTCTTAAATATCCTTTAGATTACCGTATCTTTGACAAACACAATTGATTGTTTCCTTATAGAAAAAAGGAAAGAAAATAGAATAAATTAAAAATATTTGCAAGTGGCATTTATAAATAGTCAGTTTTCAAGCAGCCTATGAAAGCTCAATCCTGCATGGCATAAAGGTAAATCTAACCAAGAAATGACATATAGTAAATGAAGGCAAATACTAAGATAACTTTCAGCTAATTGAAGGTATGTACTGCTAAATGACAAGGTTGATGTTGTGATGGCAAACAAAGAGTACCGAACATTCCCAACAGTCCACCAAGATAGTAGCAATTATTATACAAAGATAATTAATTGGCATAAGAAAAATAAAGATCACGACAGATAACTTGAGTATAAGTTTATTAAAAATATAGTGGGGATGTGCATTCCCAACAGTCCAAACTTAACATTTCAAAATATATGTATCTATTACAGTAATGTGTTGGCGATGTGAAGCAACCTCGGTAAGAACAAAGAAGAGGTAATGTGTAATTGATGTGTCACCGAACCGTCATACCTAGGATCTTTAAATGCATAATTGATGTATTGTTAGGCAGCAAAAAGAATAGGAAAGCCAAGAAGACCAATACAGATAACTGCAACATAGCAAAGTAAACCAAATTAAAAGTTTGTTAGGTAGGAAATAAACAGCCAAGCACAGCGCAACCAAAGTCTATCCCACTAAATAAGATAAAGAGCAAATCCTTACTGGCCTTACTTGGTTCTCAAAACAATGGTGTGAATCGGCAAGAAGGTCGAACATAGCAAGGAGCCCAAGCAGCGAAGCAACGGCAAGGTGCTAGAAAAATAGTACTCATCGAAAAGAGAAGAAACCGATCTACTCATTTGCAGCACCCAAGTTGCAAGCTGAGATCGGATTTCGTTAGATTTCACGGAAAACAAACAAAAGAGAGAGAAGTGTGCACCGTAGTTTTGTGTGGTACATTTTAAAACAGATTGGTTTTTAAACATAATTAGCACGAAACAATGCAAGAGGAAATAAAAGAAAATTTATACCAATAATGATGAATATTTGTCTGGCACAAAAAGATACTGACCTGAGAGCCATTCCAAAGCTGGCCCAGTGGACGCTACCAAATCCTCCCTCACCAAGTTCATTGTCATAATTGAAATTATTCGTTGCTAATTGCAACTTCTTGAGAGAGAAAACTCGCGAGGCATCTGATTTCTTTTTCTTCTTTCCTGGCTGTAACCTGATAAATATTCATTATTTTTTAAATTGGGAGTTCGGGTCAGAAATATTGGCTCTGGTACGTAGGTATGATACTATCTAAATAAATTAAAAATCAATTCGTCCAAAATAGAGCCTGAAATTTCTTTTTGTTTACAAAAGCATCTGTATAAATGAAAGTCAAACATGCTATTTCATGCATATTCATTTGGGATATGTTGATAAATATAGCATTACATCAAAACAACGTGAAGAAATGTATCCATATATAAACACAATGGAAATAATACTCTGTCAAAAACCAAAAAAAAAGAAAAAGAAAGAAAGAAGACATCCAGCTCGTTTCCATTAATTTCAACCCTTGAAGCCCCTCGCAATCCTATTCCCATTTCAGAGCAATTTAGAACCAAAACAGAATGTGAAGAACAGGTCAAATTTCATCACGATCAAAACCAAAACATTACAATTCATTTTGATTTTATTCCAATAAAGTACTTAAAAACTTTGCTGAAAAAATATCAAGACATAAAATATAGAACAATTTTATAAAAATTACAAGTTATAATAGATTTTTTATCTTCTAATTTAATTCTCTGAAGTCTCATCTTTTTAAATCGTTAGAAGATAAAATGTTATAAGCAAACAACAAAATAAAACATACTAAATCGATTCATAAAAATTATTATGGTTACTGATTATATCTTTGTAATATTCAATTAAATAAACAAAAAATTTATATATTAACAAAGTAGATTGTAAAGTTACATATTCAAGTTCAATATGCATGTGCTAATCATTACTAAAAGTGAAAGTTCATGAAATATTTGAGAAGACAAAAATTAACATTTGTGGCAGTCTAATATATACATGTTATATAAATACTTTTTTTTCAACAAGAATAAAATTTTCGAACCCAATATGGGGTTCACTAGTGGAATATATTTTGAATATCTATAGGGTTCAATTATTGCATATCTACAAATTTTTTTATTTTGCAAGTGTGAACTTTTAAATAATGTATTATTTTTTATGAATCAACGGGGTCAATTGACCCCATTTCTAGTACTTAGCTCCGCGATTGAGCACGGGTGCCAAAGCTTTACTAATCAAAATTAAAGTACAAACAAAAGAAGTTCAGGAAATCTAAGCAGCAAAGTGCTCTGAAGGAGTCTCTTTGCACATCTAACTAAACAACATCAAAGCAAACCAGTATCACAAAACAACAACTAACAACGAGGAGCATAAGCAACATCAAAAAACAAGGTCCTAATTAATCAAAAGTGTTAGAAGTAATTCCATCCTTGTTCCTTTGTCTGCTGCTTTCTTCAAGTTTGCAAAGTTCTGATAGTCTCTTTCCATGGCATTGAGATCTATCCAGTTAGTAAAAAGAATTAAAGCATTCATATACGGTGAATTAAGAGGACTCCGATTTTTATCATTAAAGATAACATTGTTACTCTCATTCCACACCACCCAACACCAAGTAGCTAAGAGGACTTTAGTAAAACCCTTGGGGCCGTTTGGATGGCATGAGAATAAGAAAGGAATAAGGATTTTAGGAAGAAAATATTGGAAAGTGTGTAACTTTGGAAAGAGTGAGAAGATGTTATTCCGGAAATAAGAAATGTCGTTTGGATGATGAGTTAGGAATAAACAAATTAATATTAATTTAAATAAATTATTAAAAATTATTATTTTAATATTAAATAAAGTACTAATTAAAGAGCACATAAAATTTTATTTAGTTATTAGTATTTATCTAATTTTGTTGAAATTATGTATATATAATTGTTGGAAGATGTTATTTGTAGTACTGCTCTCTCAACAGGACATATCTACGTAAATTTGCGTAGAATAGTTGTTGTGCGTATATCTATTAGTAAGCTCTACCAGAGTTCGTATTTCATTTACCGAGGAAGAAATTATCTGAACCCGGTCTATTGCGATAAATACTCCTGTTTCTTCCCGCCCCCTTCCATAAAGCAAAAGGATCTAATTCATCCGTAGTATTCTTTAGCTACAAATAGACCATGTCTAGCCGATTTAATTACTCTCTCGTCCTTTCGGCACGCGAACCATACTCTGAGCAACTTCGATGAACCAGGTGTATCATGGAACAACGAATAAAACACTGGAGTCTTTGTAAAACCTCTCCATTACCTGTACACCGGGACCTCGTCATCTAGCGCATTTCGAAGGTTAATAAAGAAAGAGGTTCAACTCTTTGCGAAATTTTTTTATATAGGAATTATATGAATTTAATATACGGGTGTAGGAACGCAAGTTAAGGATTTACGAAAATAGGAATGAAATTTGTATAGATGAACACAGATCCTATTCTTCTTCTTTTTTCCTTGGTTTACGAGGAAGAGATGCATTCCCGATTGTTTGTTCCGTATACTTTGCTTTTTATAAATGTGTGGAACTTTTCAAATATCATTTTTTACTGAAATGTTTGCGAGCATTGATTCTAAGAAAAATACAACAAAGAATGCATTCAAATAAATTGTGTTGGCCTAGTGCCTAAAAGTACAAAGCTGACAATCTACCAATATTTTGTCAAACTAGCAGTATACATGACATTAGTTTTAGCCTTCTAAAAGTAAAAGCACACTCAAATGGTAATTGCTTTTTTCTTCTATTTGAAGTGAAAACTCCTATTTTTCAAGCCATTTATGGGTGTCCAGCAATGCGTCTTCGAATTTAAGTGCTCTCTAACGAGATCTTTTGAAAATTCTATCCCAATTTGGCAATTTCTCGAGATTGTCGTATTGACTATTGAGATAATTTTAGCCACAACGACTGAGAGTTCCATGATCTACCATTCAGAGCTCGTCCCTTCTGCCCATTCTAAAATCCAATGAGGCGCCGCTGAGAATTTTAATTATCCAGAAATATAAATCTCCGGAACGAACAACCAAGTAGCTAGTTCGGAAGAAAAAACATTGTAGTGTTGGACTAATAGCAAATTTTGAGGATCATATTAATGAGGCTTAGTCAATCCGTACAATGTTCCTTCTTAAATACCAAATCCATTTTGGTAACATTGATTAGCTTGGTCTGACCCCTAAATCAGACAAACTCTTTGGTTTTTTTTTTTTTTTTTTTTTTTGAGATGATCAGTAGGAAAAAAAAATGAAAATTTTAGCATGGTATTGACCATTTCAGCTCTACACAGAGACATCTAGTACTTTAATGCATAAATTAAAAAACCATACTAAATTTGATGAAGAATAATAATGGCTCCATTTGGATAAGGTGTGGAAAGAAGTATTGGGAAATGTGTAACTTTGTGAAGAGTTTAGATTGTTTATAATAAATTTATTTCCTTGTTCCTTATTTCCTTCTTCCCACGCCTTATCCAAACGGATCCAATGTATCATTCCATCCACAGTTTCATTCCATCCTACTTCTTGGCCTAAGCCTTAACATTCAAATAAACAAAATTTAGAAAATAACGTTTAACAAATGAAACTATTATAATTAGGCAACAATAGTCATTTACATCGTCGGAAAAAAAAAATGCTAGTTAAATTATTTTATCAAACACCTTTACGCGTGCCAAAAATAAGTAGTATAAACTCAAGAAGATGCAATAATCAGAAGTCAAATATTCGCAAGCCGTTTTTGTTCCGCAAGAGCAAGAAAGCCTGACCCAGTTTTCCTGCATTGCAACTTTCCTATTCTGTATCTATCTGTGATCTTTAAATTGCATGAAACATAATACGATATTTATCTAAATTAGAAATAACATGTTTACAGGTTTACTTTTAAATTTTAATTATTTTTGTTTTGTGAATTCTAGTTGTAGTCGTATAACTAGCTATAGCAGCCAAAAGCCATCACTGCACTGTTACGAGTTTTACATATGCCAAATAATTAACAGTATTAAATGACACAATTTCAATTGATCAATTTAAATTTATTATGAATTTGAAAAAAATATAAAAACATTTGCACGTTCAATCTAATCAGGCACGCCACCGTATTATCATAATAATTGTAACATTAGGTATCAATAATTTTTATATTAAAAAATCCCTTATTCATTTTTTTAAGTATTATTACCGAATATATGCAATAATTTTTTTAATGTATAAATATTTAATTTCTTATTCAAATAAAAAAAGAGATTAATATCTCTATCTCCTTTACCCAGCAGCATTCAACCTTTATTTAATTTTGCATTTGTTCACAAGTGAGAAGCTACTCAGATAAATGAAGTATTGGAAATAGAAAAGTTTTTACTGTTCCAATGCTTAAGCTGTAAGGAGGCGTTTGTTTGTGACTTAAAGGGTGCATAACTTAAGTTATGTATCCTTAAGTCACCAAACACCTCTTACATAAGATGCCTTAAGGGTACATAAGTTATGCAACCTAAATGGGTTGCATAAGTTATGCACCGGTCCCCTTTAATTCTTTTTTCCAACAATACCCTTTAGAAATAATTAATAATAATATTTAATAATTAATAAATAATAATATTTAATAAGTAACAATAACTATTAAAAAATCATAATTAGTAATAAATATTAATTATTATAATTAATAAATAATAATATATAACAAGTAATAATAATAATTAATAAACAATATTGATTTATTATTAAATAATTAATAATATTTATATTATTTAATTAAAAATAATTAATAATATTTCATAATAATAAAATGATTTCTTATTATCATTAATAATTAATTTTTATAAAAAATAAAAAATAAAAATTAATTAATATTAATTATTAAAAAATCATAATTAATAACAAAGATTAATTATTATAATTAATAATATTTAACAAGTAATATTAATTATTAATAATAATGATTTAAGAATAATAATTAATTGAAGATAATTAATCAATAATAATTTTTATTATAAAATAAATAATAATATTTATAATATTTTCTTGAAAGTAATTATTAATATTTCATAATAGTAAAAATGATTTATTATCATCATTAATAATTAATTATTATAATAATTAATAATTAACAATAATTAGGTCACAACATATAATACATAATACTAATTCAAATTTAAGGGCATTTTAATCTTTTGACATGAATATATGCATGCATTAAATTAGTCATCCTTACTACACAACCAAACATCTATTACATATCCTTAAGTTATGCAACTCCTTACTACACAAACAAACGCCCCCTAAGCCTATAACGTGAAGTGTATTCATGTCAAGGTGTTCTGATGTAATGTTACCAAACTCTCATTTCTAATGATGATATAATCCTAAGTGCCAAAAAGGAAAGGAAAAAAAAAATTGGAAAAGCCGGTCAATAAATTTATGTCTAAAAATAATAAATTCTCCAAATTCCTAAGCGATTCAAACGCACCATCAGCGGGAATCTTCTTAGTTGGAAACAAAAATCAAATTGTGCAAAGGAATTTTAATTAATTAATTAATTACAACAATAATCATACCTAGTTACATATAGGGATTAGGGTTGTAGTACGCTAGTCTGCTACTAGTACTAGCAGCTGTACGCCTCGGGAGTGGATACAAATTTAAAATTAGTAACTTGAGATTGATTTTTTATTTTATTTTTTGGAATGTCACCGGAGATGATTTCGCTCTGATTTTAATTTAAGTATTTTATTTAACTCGGTTTTTTTACTATAAATTATAAACTACTTTAATTCCAATCTGATTTTTGACTTATTACACCTATATAACATAATATCTGTAATAATAATATTTTTTCTTTATCAAACTTTATTATAAAAACAACAACAGTAAGTACGTAAATATATTTAATATGTTGAATTTTAAACGAATTAAGTTGTTATGAAAAAAAAATCAGTTTTTAAAAAATTATAAATTAAATAAAAGCTAAGAGAGCTTAACTTATATCTTGATTAAAATAAAATTATACACCAATTTGTTGCTCCAAATTTCCACTGGGCGTTGCTCCCACAGGAGAAAACATGTATACTTGCGTAGAAAATTTGTTGTGCGTATGTCTCAGTCAAGGAAACACGTATGAGAGAGATCACCATTCACCAGAGTTGGTATCAATTTACCAAACCAAGGAAGCACTTGAACTCATTCGTTCGTTCTTCTTTTTCAGTTCTCACAACTTGTTTGCTTCTGATCAAGCTTTTTTTCGTTTAATGTACAGTACATTTGGGAGGCTCAGAAGTTGAAACTAAAAGGGTGCATAGTAACTGTTTGCTAAAATCTTCCTCAATGATGGCGGTTTGTCACTTAATTGTAAAAGGAATAAGGAATTTGGAAAACCACGCATACCGAAATTCTTTATTCTTATTCCTTATTCACGGCTCATCTAAACACACCCATTTTTATACCATAGTTTTGTTAGTATAGGAATAAGGGCCCAAATTCTTTATTCTTGTGTTGTTTGAGTTGCACAAAAATAAAAATAAGCACGCAAACCGAAATTTCTTATTCTTATATCCTATTCCCGACTCATCCAAACACACTAAAATGTACAGATTCTGCTAAGAAGTTAGGCAAAGGGGAAAAAATAGCTGAAACAATTGCTAGTGTAAAGTATGGAAGTAGCGACGGCCTTGTTGCTCTCCATATTGTCGCCGCAAAGGGAAGAACTGAGATTTGCCGATATCTGATCGAGGAGTTAGGGTTTGATGGCAATCTTGTTCCTGATAACGGTACAACACCTATTAAGTTGTACAATTTCTTTCTATTTCTCCTGTTAATGGAGCTTGAATTTAATTGAGTTAGAACTACATGCGTGTCTACCTTGTCTAAATAGTAAACCAATAATTATACTACGCTTGCATATCAATTTTTTTGTTTAACATGCTTATTGACATGTTGTTTTAATCAAATTTAATAAAAGTTTAATATATAGAACTTTTATTTGATTTGTGATAAAGCACGAGATGTAGTTAAATAAATTTCACTAGTAATTTAGCAATTAATTTAAAATAAGCAATATCAAATTTTACAAATTGATAGGTGGAAATATCATTATGAACACATACATATTTGATCGGAAGAAGAAACTCCTACTAAAAAGGTAATAATAATAATAATTCATTGCAAAAACAAACTACCAGGAGCAAGCAAGCACTAAGACATTAGGCGTATTTATCAAGAGCATTGCTAGCCCACCTTCCAATTTGTTCTAAACTAATGGTTACATGATACATCCACTATATTGTAAAAATAAAGTCTGGTTATTTCACTCATTAAAAAATTAATATTGTAGTATGTGATTTTTTCATCGAAGACATATCTCGAGCTGCTCGAATAAAAAAATATGCATTTATGTTTAATTTTTTTTTATAAATTATACGGCAAAGCTTCAGATGAGCTATTTTGTCTCGTGGATTAATATGTATAGGCTTTTGTTTTTCTATTTTGTTGGGGTATGCCGAATGCCAGTGTAACACTACACCGCAAACGAATTTACACCGCCATAGAGAATCCCACATAAACTAGAGTAATGATATTTACTTATTTACAGCATTTCATAGACTGGAGGCAACACTTATCTAGGGTATCGTTTGGATGCGTTGAGAAAAAGGTAGGAAGAAAAAAGAAATGAAGAAATAAATTATAAACAATCCAAATTCTTCACAAAATTACACACTTTCCAATACTTCTTTCCACTTCTTCTTTTTTTTTTCTTCTTCGCACACCTATCCAAACGGAGCCTAGAACAGCTACGCCAATTAGCTAATGTAGTACATATCATAGGTTACAAAATATATGCTGTCCTAATAAAGAACTCGTCATCCGAAGCTAAACTTTAGTATCGTGAATGTGAACGAGAACAATGTATAATTGATTCTCTGATTAGATGATTCGGGAAATTCATGTTTGTAATTAATAATTTCACTGCCAAGCATATAAAAAATTAAGACGATTCGGGAAATACTTTTACGGCATGGGATTAACTTGAATCTCTACTTATCATATTATATACTTTTGTACCGAGGTGACGATTGTATAACATATTCGGTGCGAATTGAAAATGATAATTAAAGACGAAAATTATACCTAAATTTAAAGATCAATTAATGGTTTAAAAAATTTACGATATTCAGGGGCATCTGTGTAATTTAGAGCTTGCTCCAGAATAGTGTACTGGGAGCTAAGGAAAGGAAGAGTAACCAATGTTTCTTGCTCCAAGTCATAAAACTGGGTGAATCGTGAAAAATGAAAGGAAACAGATATTACTCAAAAATTGATTTAAAGAGAACTTTGATTACTCCAAAATCGGAGTGTAACCAAGAAGGCAAGAAAACCCACTGATTCAAATTATTTTTCCTACAATGTCCTTTGTTTATAAATTAATTGTTTCCCTTCCAATTGAAAATAGAAGGGCAATATTGTCTTTCTATATAATAGAGAGAAGGTTAATGCCATTAATTTTTATGTATGTTTATTGAAACTTGGAGCAAGGAACTGCCGTTATATTACACTCCCTTAGCCATTTTTTCCCTTCCATTCCTTATCTCAGCTCCTTGTACACCATTCTGGAGCAAACTCTTACAAATCCCGCCAAAATTAGAATATCAATCGTTATCAGAGAGGACATAGGACTGTGAAAAGCAACCGATAGGTAGCGTTAGTCCTGTCAAACATTTCTAACGAAAACGAATGAACCATTTCGTTTGCCAATCTGTTTCAATAACGAAACGTACTGGACGTCCCGTTAGCTATTTCATTTGGACGGAACGTGTGTATTTTGTGACATTTTGAAATGTCTGATATTTCAATATTTAATTATATTTTGGAGTGATTTTTAATATTAAAAGTTTTGAGTAAGTGATTTGACCGGAAAAAAAAAATTTCCTCATGCAAGCTCCTCACGTGTCAAATTTTTAAATGCATAATTTTGCTCTTGTGTAATTTCTTTATGCCACGTGCCTCATGACTCAATGACTATTTTTAAAACCTCATTAATCTTTTCTCTGTTTGCGAACTCGAGTTAATAATTTGCATCCGTTTTTATGTCTCCACAAAATAAAGTATTTTTCGTATAGTTGATTGTAAATCCAATCTTGTAAATCAATATTTGATTAAATTGGCCGATTGAGATTCCGAAGTTATTTTGGAAAGGCATCATCTCTTAGTCCACAACTTCTATTCTCTCTCTCCAGCAGATCTGGTTTTTAGCTCTTTTTCTCCTCTTTGTGCAACTAGGGCAGAACTTGAGCACGTGTGGGAGTCATTTCTTTGTTGTGACAACAAGTTCCAAAAGATCTAAGGTGTTCTCTAGCGCGATGACAGCAGTTTATTACCTAAAAAATTTGGATATTTGTTGTATCTCTTATACTTTTCTCTAAATTCTGATCTTATGGCTTGTTTGACATTTTCTCTTGCTATTTGCTTGTTGTTTGAAGTTATGTTAGGCTAAACTTTTAATACTTCAGGGGTAGATGTAGCTTAGGATTTGGATTGCTTTATTTACTCTTTTGGTTGATGGAAAAAGTCAATTACCTTTGAGAGTTTTATTGATTTGCTTGTGATTTGAGTTAATTATTACTTGTATTGCTCTACATTTGTACGGCCGCATTTGTTTGAGACATCAACTCATTATAATAACTGAACCTTTCATGAGTATTTCGAGGTAGGTCAATGACGAAAGTCGACTAGTTAGTAACCAAAACTAAACACTTCTAGTTAGGCGAAAGTCTAAGTTAGATATCTCGTAGAAAACCAATTGTAAACTCGAATAGGTCCACCGACGACGAAAGTTGGGGTGCAATGCATTCGATGAGGGTTAATACTAGGTTCTATACCAAATACCATACAAAATAAGTGACAACAAATGGTTAGGGAGTTTAGGTATGGCTAGATGGACCCTTGACTTGAATAAATCATCAATTGAGTAAATCACAGCATTCACGCAGTGGAATCCGGACCGGATTGGCCACGATCCGGACCGGATTAGTGAAACAGAAACGCGAAAGCAGTATGTTTCGCAACCCTGTGACCAAACCTAAGTGAAATCGAACCCTAAGGCACTTTTCGCATCATATATTAAACCGTTAGAAAACCCCAAAAATATTTACTCGCATTGTTTTACATTATTTTCTTACTTGCAATTGCATTCCTTTATTTCTCTTTTATTTATTCTACTTGTGACTCGAAAACTTTTCTAAACTTTTACTGTCTAGATTTAACGAACCAATAAGAATAATACTCATATCCATCTCTGTGGGATCGACACCTTTACTTTGCTATAAACGACTAGTCGAGTACAAGGTTAATTTGTTTGACCCTGGTTTACACCTCGATCAATTTCAAAAGTAGTCAATCATGGGTATAGGTACTTGCGAACTAAAAGGCTATAGGTACTTGCGAATAAAAAAAGAACTAAAAAGTGGTGCAGTGCCATGGACACTGTAGGAGGCTATAGGTACTTGTGAATTAAAAGACTTCCATAAACCATGGTGATCGAGGTATAAACCTAGGTCAAACAAAAATAACCTTGTTTACTCGACTAGACGTTCGTAGTAAAGCAAAGGTGTCGATCCCACAAAGATGGTGATGAATACTAATCCTATTTGTTCGCTAAAGCTAGACAATAAAAGTTTAGAAAAGAATTGGTGCTACAAACTAAAAGGCGAAATGAAAAAGATGCAAGTGCAAGAATGAAAGTGATGAAAAACAGTTTAAAAGAATATTTTTGGAATTTTAAAGGGTTTAAAATATGATAATAAATGTGCCTTAGGGTTCGATTTCACCTAGATCTGGTCACAGAGTCACAAGACTTAGCACTTTCGTATTCAGCCTTGCTAATTCGGTCCGAATTCCGGACCGAATTTCACTGTGTAAATGATGTGGTTTACTCTTTTGTTGATTTATTCAAGCCAAAGGTCCATCTAGCCAAACCTAACTCCCTAACCCTCCGCTTTCGCCTATTGGGTACGGTATTTGGAATGGGATCTAGTGTTAAACAACCTTCATCGAGTGCATTGCACCCCCAACTTTCGTTGTTCGGTGGACCTACTCGAGTTTACCAATGATTTTATGCGAGATATCTAACCTAGACTTTCGCCTAACTAGAAGTGTTTACTTTTGGTTACTAACTGGTCGACTTTCGCCATTGACCTACCTCGAAATACTAGTGAAAGGTTCAGTTATTATAATGAGTTGATGTCTCAAACAAGTGCGGCCGTACACAAGCAGAGCAACACAAGTAATAATAAACACAAAACACGAGCAAATCAATAAAACTCCCAAAGGTAATTGGCTTCGTCCATCAACAAGACAAGCAAACCAAGCAAACCAAATTCTAGGCTACATCTATCCCTAAAGCAACAAAGATCTAACCTATCATGCTAATAAAACAAAATACAAACTCCATGACAAGAATAAATAAGAAAAAAGGAAGAGATACAACAATATCCAGGTTTACTCCTATTTGAATCAAGTCCGAAGCCGTGGTTGGGTTGAATCTAACGCTGTCGCGCCTAGAATTGCTCCCAAATCGCTGCCATGGTCGAGTGATGGTGGAGAGGTGGTGGAAATCCCACGCCTTTCGGCGTGAGAACGGTGCTGAGAGGTGGAAGATTGGTGGCTGCTGGTGGATAATGGTGGATCCCCCTTCCTCAAGCAAGAATAAACTTAATATAGACTCATCTCTGGCCCCTTGACAGGTTAGGAACGTTTTCCCTTGATTTAGGCCGAAATTGGGGCCTTTCCATAAGAGAAAACACCTCAGGAATACAGCTGGAAACCTTCCCTGTATAGCAATTCGGACCGAATTCCAGACAATTCGGTCCGAATTAGCTTCTCTGTAATTTTCTGTGACGCAATTCGGTCCAAATTGATGCCAATTCGGTCCGAATTCCTGTGCCAACATTGCGCACAAATAGTATTTTGAGCATAATTTCTTCATCCGGGCTCCGATTGAGGTGATTCAAAGATCGCCGGAAAGCTTACAATGAGCTCTACAATGATATTCCTTCCATTTAGCCATTTGATTCTCTTAAATCTACCATTTTATGCAATGATTATGCGCGATCCACCAAATTCCTACAAGACAAGTCAAATTCCACGGCAGTATCCAATCTTGCCAAACAAATAGATCTGGTCACAATTTCGATGTAAAGTCTGGCCAAAATATCAGTATAAATACGAGATATCAAATCCCCCCAAACTTAAAACTTGCTTGTCCTCAAGCAAAACTCTAAACTTAGAAGAAATGACAAGATTTAGACTTACGATCGAAATTGAAATTGGAGTTAGGAATTTAATTTAGTGCACAGTTCAGTTTGACTTTGATTCACGCTTTTCAAAAAATGCTCAATTGGGGTTCTCAAACTACGGTTGAGTTTGTTTCGGTCTCATTCAAGCAACTCTTGGTCCTAAGAAAACTTTGACCGAGGGTTAAGGGTCCTAGCCTCTATTCATTTAACCACAAAGCAAACCCGAGTTTATTCACCCGTTCATTCCCATGACCCGAAAGATTTTGCAAAAGAATTTTTGTCCAAGTTAGAAATCTTATAGTGAGCCCTTCTCAAAACAATTTAGAATTTCACCAATTTTTGATTCTGCAAGTCGAGTCGTGGGGCTTTGCACCCTAAAGGATTAAGTGCGTATCATTGACTTCGAGTAAGCTACTGGTACATGTCGCACCAGTGGGTTTGGTCTAGTTTTCTTTGCAATTTATTTGTTACGGTCCACTATGGGACTAGTCTGAGCCACCCAATCGTCCTCGAGAGCTTTGAGGTATCGATTCCTGACAACTCGCAACTAGCCCCACCCTCCAAGCTTTGCTACTGGCACATATCGCACCAGGGAGGTCGGTCCGATTTTTACAAAATTTTTGCTACTAGCTCCGCCACCAGAATTTGTGGTTGAGTTGGTGGAAAGAAGTCTCCACGCTCCTCGTTTTCACAACTATTTCAATTTGTCCAATTTGAGGTTGCTTGTTGGTGATTCAAGCGTTAAAAACAATTTCCAGAAAGACAGGGTTCACATTACAATTTCTAAGGTCAACAAATTCTTTTTCAAAAGCAAGTGATTTCACAAGTCCGTTCACTCGGCGAAAGGTTTCAGTTTTGACTAACTCGTGTTCAAACGACTCTTAAGCAACCAAGTTTTAGACCCAAATACCCTCAATTTTGAAATTCTTCGGCCCATTGGTACTAGAACAAATTCAAAACATCTCAACAACGAAAGTTTTTGAAATCCAAGACAAGATTTGAGAAAAGAAAATAAACACCGAGTTTTTTGCAATGAATCAGTGTCAAGAAGAGCTTAGCTATGCATAAAATCAAGTTCCCATCCCTCAAAAACAGTTTAGAAACAACCGCGACTCAGTTCAGGAAAATCAAGAAGGAATTCGGACCGAATTAGAGGTTCTGTTGAAAAACTGGGAAGCAATTCGGACCGAATTCGTGGCTCTGTCAAAGAAAAGTTGGCAATTCGGTCCGAATTCAGCTGAATTCGGTCCGAATTGCAGGGTCTGTTTTGCAAAAAAATTTCAGAAAACAAGCGTTTTGACGGATTTTTCAAGAGAATAAGGGCTTGTTTCGTTTTTCGTTTTTTCCTTCCCCCCCAAACTTAATAAGGCATTGTCCTCAATGCAACACAGAGAAAAATAAAAATAGGAGGGAAAAAAAAGAAACCAACCGGATCAAAGCGTGTTTCTCGACATGAGTTCAGCACTGTTTGGCATTGGGGCAGCGACAAGGCAATCGAGATACTCAACTAAGTTTCTTGTGGCATGCAACTCGTATGAGGTCGTACGTGGGTTGTGTGTGTTTTTTTTTTGTTGCTCAACCCGTGGTGCTCTAGTGAGAGTTGCAAGTAGGACATCCACAACGAATCAAAGCCTGCATATCCCACAATGAAATTCAGACCAACCATGAGAGATATTTTATTATTATTTTTTTTTCTACAACAAAAAAAAATAATAAAATAGAAAAAAATAATAAAGAAAAATTTCTTGGGTTGCCTCCCAAGAAGCGCTTGTTTTAGGTCTCGAGCTTGACCACCTCTCAATTCCATCTTATCTTCACTTTACGTCCGTTGAAAGCATCGTAGTTCTTCCAAAAATGAATGAGCGAGATTCTTGAAAAATGCTTGGTGTTCTCCTTCGTGGTTGTGTGCATGGTTGGTCCGATTATGATGCGATACTTGATTTGCGGGTTGCTACCTTTCATCGCATCGATATTCTCCAAGCATTTCTCAAGTTGAGGGCTCAAGTCGAATTTGGTGAACTTGTCATTTGTCACGTTGGATGCCTCGACTCTGAGAGGGTTATCACCATCTTTCTTCTTCTCAGATTCATCAATAACGGAGACTATTGGAGGATCCTTCAATTCCAACTCATTAGATTTTTCAATATAAGTTAATCTAAGTGGAATGAAAATTGGAGAGACATTAGGCGAAGGTGCTACATACTTTGGTTCTACAATTTTCTCTTGTTTTTCATTTGTTTCAACTTGTATGTCATCATCACTATCAGTCTCATAGCAAATTGCAATTTCTTTTAGAGAACTAAAACTGTCTAATTCTTCATTACCTTGCAATGTCATTTTATCATTTTGGTCATCTTGTGATCTATATGAGGAACACGATTCGTGGGCAATTTCATTCTCAAGCATCCAAGTTTCTAGTTGTGTGGCATATTTGTCAAGATTGCTGAACTTAGATGCTATGGAATTCATTTCTCTAACAATTTCCTCATTTAGCTTTGTTTGATAGGCCATAAAATCATAAAGGAATAATTCATCACTTGACATTTGCAAAGGTAATTGAGAATTATAAGTTTCAGAAAAGAAAGTTGACCTAGAGTCATGTCGAGACATTGATCTTTCATTATAATAAGAGAAACAAGAGTTATTAGTCAAACCAGAGTTGTATGCACTGTGTGTGGGTCTTGTGCCATGGCGTTCAGCTTGCCATGTGGCCGAGTGAGAAGCCGAGTGCACACCAAAGTGCTTAATTCATGCGACCGGTGGAGCTCTTGCACTTGCATGTCTCGTGCCATAGTGTCCTTCCCCAAGTATTGCGCTTTTTTTGTTGTTCACCACATCAACTTGATGTCTTAGTCGAGCCATAGAAAATTCGGATCTCGTCATTTCATGTGGTGCATGTTCCATTTGATAAGTGCAAGGGTCATGGTGCTCACTCCAATTGTCCTCCATATCTTGATCAAATTCCTGAAAAGAGTGAAACATGGTGACACAAGTGATTTTTTTTTTTGATAAAATAAAAAATCTAGTCTTTAGCTACTAAAATAAGAAATTAATATCATGCTACCATCCCCGGCAACGGCGCCATTTTGATCGAGGTATAAACCTAGGTCAAACAAAAATAACCTTGTTTACTCGACTAGACGTTCGTAGTAAAGCAAAGGTGTCGATCCCACAGAGATGGTGATGAATACTAATCCTATTTGTTCGCTAAAGCTAGACAATAAAAGTTTAGAAAAGAATTGGTGTTACAAACTAAAAGGCGAAATGAAAAAGATGCAAGTGAAAGAATGAAAGTGATGAAAAACAGTTTAAAAGAATATTTTTGGGATTTTAAAGGGTTTAAAATATGATAATAAATGTGCCTTAGGGTTCGATTTCACCTAGATCTGGTCACAGAGTCACAAGACTTAGCACTTTCGTATTCAGCCTTGCTAATTCGGTCCGAATTCCGGACCGAATTTCACTGTGTAAATGCTGTGGTTTACTCTTTTGTTGATTTATTCAAGCCAAAGGTCCATCTAGCCAAACCTAACTCCCTAACCCTCCGCTTTCGCCTATTGGGTACGGTATTTGGAATGGGATCTAGTGTTAAATAACCTTCATCGAGTGCATTGCACCCCCAACTTTCGTTGTTCGGTGGACCTACTCGAGTTTACCAATGATTTTATGCGAGATATCTAACCTAGACTTTCGCCTAACTAGAAGTGTTTACTTTTGGTTACTAACTGGTCGACTTTCGCCATTGACCTACCTCGAAAATACTAGTGAAAGGTTCGGTTATTATAATGAGTTGATGTCTCAAACAAGTGCGGCCGTACACAAGCAGAGCAACACAAGTAATAATAAACACAAAACATGAGCAAATCAATAAAACTCCCAAAGGTAATTGGCTTCGTCCATCAACAAGACAAACAAACCAAGCAAACCAAATTCTAGGCTACATCTATCCCTAAAGCAACAAAGATCTAACCTATCATGCTAATAAAACAAGATACAAACTCCATGACAAGAAT
Organism: Rhynchospora pubera; assembly: GCA_028095005.1. Lineage (NCBI taxonomy): Eukaryota > Viridiplantae > Streptophyta > Magnoliopsida > Poales > Cyperaceae > Rhynchospora > Rhynchospora pubera. The sequence goes on from CM051461.1 coordinate 18,474,241, forward strand.
AAATAAGAGAAAAGGAAGAGATACAACAATATCCAGGTTTACTCCTATTTGAATCAAGTCCGAAGCCGTGGTTGGGTTGAATCTACGCTGTCGCGCCTAGAATTGCTCCCAAATCGCTGCCATCGTCGAGTGATGGTGGAGAGGTGGTGGAAATCCCACGCCTTTCGGCGTGAGAACGGTGCTGAGAGGTGGAAGATTGGTGGCTGCTGATGGATAATGGTGGATCCCCCTTCCTCAAGCAAGAATAAACTTAATATAGACTCATCTCTGACCCCTTGACAGGTTAGGAACGTTTTCCCTTGATTTAGGTCGAAATTGGGGCCTTTCCATAAGAGAAAACACCTCAGGAATACAGCTGGAAACCTTCCCTGTATAGCAATTCGGACCGAATTCCAGACAATTCGGTCCGAATTAGCTTCTCTGTAATTTTCTGTGACGCAATTCGGTCCGAATTGATGCCAATTCGGTCCGAATTCCTGTGCCAGCATTGCGCACAAATAGTATTTTGAGCATAATTTCTTCATCCGGGCTCCGATTGAGGTGATTCAAAGATCGCCGGAAAGCTTACAATGAGCTCTACAATGCTATTTCTTCCATTTAGCCATTTGATTCTCTTAAATCTACCATTTTATGCAATGATTATGCGCGATCCACCAAATTCCTACAAGACAAGTCAAATTCCACGGCAGTATCCAATCTTTCCAAACAAATAGAAAAACAAGATAATATCACGGTTTTAGTCACAATTTCGATGTAAAGTCTGGCCAAAATATCAGTATAAATACGAGATATCACATGGGTAAGAAACAGAAAGAGATTCATGGTAAATAAAAAAAAAGAAATAAAGAGGAAAAAATCTTCTAAAAATCCGCTCTTATCTGGCCGACTTATTCGTCTCGGGAAAAATCTCCTCGTCCCGGGAGAACTGTATCAAATTGTAAATAAATTTTCTTTTAGGTTCTCTAAATTTGTGGTTTAAAATTTCGAAAGTATGTGCAAAACAACTTGGAGTTATTCTAAATTATTTGAGTTAAGCAGGTTCTATCCCGTTTCTACTTGATTTCAAACTGAATGAAAACTTTGAAAAATTAACTGATTTAATGCTTAGGAAAATGAAATAGAGTCAGTGTGATGTGAGGATCCTTGGTTTGATTTCAGAAAAAGTTGAGTCACTCAAAAGAAAAAATGATTTGGTCTTATTGAAAACTCTTTTGACGAAAATGCCCTTGTAACCTAAAAGTCACAAATAACTAAGTTTAACTAAAAAAATCCTTAGGACTGATTAAGTACATAGATAATTGAACTCGATTATGGTCTAATTCAGGTCTAAGTCTAGAGTTTTGCTTGTTCAAGCTTGGGGGATTTTGATGTACGGGTTTCATACTTGATTTTCAACCAAATTAAGCCTCAAATTGTGTTCAAATACTTGTGTTTTAACTCATTTTCTTTTAAATTGTGCTAATGTTAGGATGTAGGAAAGTTCAGCCGTAGCTCGACAAGTTTTTTTTACAGGTTCAACACTTTTTGGCACGAAGAATGGAGAAAATCAACCAAGTCAAAGAGCTCAGCCAAATTGGGACGGACCGCCCTAACCTCAGGTTGGCCTGCCCCAACCAGTGAAGAAGGCATCCAGACGACCTAGTGTAGACCAGACTGGGACGGGCCGCCCCAACTCTGGACCATGCCGTCCCAACTAAATCCATACTTCTAAAAATAGAGCGCCAGATTTGCTGAGGCGGTTTCTACAGTTTCCATCGCCTTCCAGAGCCTGTATGCCACGTTTGGAACCGCCATTTGATCTCTATAAAAGCTCTGTCTTGTTCGTAATTCAAGGCTAAGCGCGAAACCCTAGATTCGAAGCCAAAAAACAACTCAAGGAGACAATCTGTTGAGACGGCCATCCACCCACTTGAGACACACCGCCCTAGGATTAGGACGGTGCGCCCCAGACAGGACAGAGCATAGAATTGCGAGATTTTCAAGCACAACTTGTTGTAACTTGGTTTTTCTCTTTTCTATGTATATATTTTTGATGAAACCTTCTTTTTCTTTGCATGGATTTGTTAGAGTAGTTTAGTTTAGGGGCTATGGTTTGATAAATTTTCTTTTAGTTGTTTGTTTTGTGAATACTTCTTTATTAGTTAAGTTACGTTTTGTTTTATGTGATTTGATTCTGTTATCTACTTGTTGAAATTTGATATTGCTTAATCTGATTGTTGCGTTAAACAAAGGCCTAGTTTAATTGTAAAATTGAAATTGAATTGCAATAACAAGTTAACATATAGATTAATTAGGTAGGCGATATCCGGAATGATTTAACCAAACTTTAAATAATTAGAGTTTTACTTAACAAATCGAAAGGTTGAGAGTTTACCAAGACCCAGAAAGCAATCTAAAGCACCTAAACCAACGGAAGTTGAAATTTAGGAGTTTTAGGAATTATCAAACAGAACCCCTTCAACTTGACCTGAACGGAAGTTAAAGCGCAAGTTTGTAGGTCAGGCTTGGTTTAGTTCACGTAAAAACACTCAACAAATAACCAAGTAGGATGACAAAACGAACATCAGATGATTGGAACGGACCATTCTAGAGTCAGGACGGACCGTCCGGAAGGGGACGATTGGCTCAGAACGGCCTGTTTCAGCCATCTGACAGGGCCCAGGACGGTCCGTTCTAGGAATAGAACGGTCCGCCCCAATCCTGACAGATGAGAAAAGTTGGATAACCTGAACTCCTAATCATTCGTCAATTGATCTTTATCCTTTAGTAGTTTAATTTTCTGGTTAATTAGGTTTTCTATTTTGCACTTTACTTTCTGTTTAGACCCGTTCGAAAATTGAATTGTTTATTTAACCTTAGGATTTAATTTAATCTGAATTGTCTAACTTAGAAAAAGAATAGTCCGTCCCCGAGATTCAAGCATTAAATTGTACTGCAAACGAATTAGCATCAAGTTTTAATGAATTAATTTGACCAGTACCCTCAGCACCGATCACTTATGAACACCAAGCACAACCAAATAAAACTGTACATGCCCTTGTTGTCGCATGGGAGAGAGAGATAGGAAAAGAAAGTAGAGGGATGAAATAGGCTTCCAACCCGTTTTATAAAACGCTTTGGAAGATTAATTCTGGATCGGAGGATTTATTCTGGACCGGAGGATTTATTCTCCTTCCTATCCGTTTATAAAACGCGTCGGAAGACTTTGAATATGTTTTATAAATAGATAAAAAGGAGAGATACTTTACGCTGTTATAAACCGGATAGGTTTCTTCTTATTTAAGATAAATTAAATAATTCTTTCTATTAAAATATTTTGTGTCTAAATTCTTATATAAAATAATTTCGGTATTTATTTTGTGGATTAATCCGATCTGATTGAACTTTGTTATAATAATTAAATGTAGAGAGGCTCGTCGTTAAATAACCGGTTATTGAGGTTTGTATCTAACTCTATTTGTTTTTCTTTTGTGACGTAGGTTGATGGGTCGTTGGATTGATGCAAAAGATACCGTTTCAGCTCGCGTTCTGCAACCCGCCGATGTGGGACATGACATACTTACATTGTATTTCGCCCAAACGAATGACGAAACGTGTTCCGTTTACCGTTCTGTTTCTGAAATGTAGTAAAATTTCATTCCGTTTAGCCGTTTCGTATGGATGGAACGCTCACGAAAAACCGCATACAGTATACCGTTGGCAGCCTTAGGTAGTGTGCTCGTCATGAATGTCAAGTTTTCTTTACCAATTTAACTATGTAAGACTGCTTAGTCAACGTCCAAAGGTAATTGGTATTTACCATCTGCATAAATACCATCCAACCATCCAATGCTAAATCCGACCGTCAAAATTAATATCAATCCAACGCCTCATATGCTCGATCCGTGGACTCTCGTCTCATTGGTCTCCAAAATACACCTTTTTTCCGAATCTTTATATTCACACGCTCTTCCCCAATACGCCTCTTCCCCGATTCACACGCCTCCTCAGACCCACAACCTCCATACTCGACTTCCTCCCCATCGAGGACACCGTTCGTACATCCTCTCTCTCCCTCTCCTGGCGCCATATCCGGACCCACCTATCCAGCCTCTTCTTCCTTCTCTCCTTCCCTGACGACCTCGATTTCCATCAGACGTGGGTCCAGCATTTTGTTTACTTCTTTTGTTGTTTTTAATTTTTTTTTACTTTCTTTTCTTTTTCTGATGAAAGGTGATATTGTTCTTTGTGAACTCGAGTAGTTCTCTTTTCATTTTTATATGTGGTTCCGTCTTTGTTGTAATAAAAAACTGAAATGTTTTACATTTTTTTTGCCTCGAGAAGTTCATTAATTTGAGAACTTTTTTTTAATACTTTTGATTGTTGTACAAGTTTTCCGAAAATGGTAATTGGTATTTACTTTTGAGTGAAAATAATAATGGATATTATTCTTAATAAATGATTATTGTTTACTTTATTGTATGGTTATTAAAACGTCATATTACGAGCGCATCTAACTGAACGTATAAATAATTTTAATTGATCCCTCAAATAGTTAAACTAAACACAAAAACTACGAAATCAAATTTCGGCTGCAGCTAACTAAACACATAGACACTTTAAGTTCATCTCTTAACGTATTTAACTGAACAAAAAAAAAATTTCAAATTATATAGTGCATCTAACTGAACACATACATACTTTTAAATAATCCCTTAAGGGGCCGTTTGGATGGGTTGGGAATTTGGGGAATAGCCAATTCTAGGCATAAATTTATTGGGAAGTGTGTAACTTTGTGAAGAGTTTGGATTGTTTATAATAAATTTGGCATAAGAAATTCCGGGAATTTGCAATTCCCACCTATTCCAACCTCATCCAAACGCCCCCTAAGGTATTTAACTGAACCCAAAAACTAAAAATTCAAATTATTAGTGCATCTAACTGAACACTTACACACTTTAATTCATCCCTTAAAGCATTTAACCGAACCCTTAAATCAGTACATTTGATGACGTCAGCACCAAAAAATTTTCGAAAATTGGTCAAAAAATTTTTGCTGACGTCAGCACGTGTCTTGCTGACGTCATCATGCGGAAATTCAAATTTTTAAGCGCAATTCTGGCTTCTGACATATTGGATGGTTGGATAGTTTTTTGTTGGATGGTATATATCATTTCCGACGTCCAAATGAAAGGTAAGTCGTGAATGTTTCAAATTTGCATGTCAGTTACTTGCCACAATATTTTTAACATTTTTTGGAAGCGAGATATTTGGGCTCATATCCGATAGTGGAAAATTCGCTGCCATCAAACTGGCGATCCTTTCTATTTCTGGACTTAATCTAACCCTGTAATTTGTTGAAATTACGTTTATAATTTGTTGCGATGCAGCAGGTTTTCATCCGATACCGCTAGAAAACACTCGTCATGACACGTTGGCACTTAAGAAAGCATTTAATGCAGTCCAAGATAAAAATAGAAGGCTAGTGGAATGTTGTGAGGCAAAGATATAATTTGAGATAAAAACCTCGCTACTTTTATTATAAAAAATTGATCACATCGAATTAATCAATCATGAATTTTATACTTTAATTTCTTTTTCTTTTTAATCTTCATCACGATATTGTTTTTAATTTCTTTTTCTTTTTAATCTTCATCGCGATATCGTTTTTTAGTGAAGGCCGTAGGTAAAAAATTGCAATAACAAATAGAGACATTACATGAGAAATAGAACTTCCTAGCTAGAAACATCAAAGTTAAAAAAGATGACAGGAGTAACTAATCTTCGTCATGATTGACCTTTAAATTTGAAACAACTGATTACGTGGTTTGTCTCGATACATTGACAGGAGTAACTATATATTTTTATATATATAGTTAGAAACATAGTTAGAAGGTAGATCATGTAACTATATATTTAGAACTATATAGTTAGAAATATAGTTCCTAGTTAGAAATATATAGTTAGAACTTCCTAGCTAGAAACATCAAAGTTAAAAAAGATGACAGGAGTAACTATATATTTTTATTTCAAATTTATGCATACAGCCAAAAAAAAAAAAATCAAAGGTAGATCATGTCAAAGATTCAGAAAGAAATAATTAAAATAAAATAATGTGAAATTTATATATATTTTTTAGTAAAGTCGTTTTTATTGAAGATTTTAATCGGTACATACATTTATATAAATATGATTTTATTTTCTTTATTCTGGTAATAGTCTTGTAAAATATCACGGTTAGGGGCTCAGGGCACATGTATGAATCTAAAAATGTATTAACTTCTTGTTAGTTAAATCTTCTCCACTAACTCCTTCAATAATTACAAGGATAATTTCTAAACGGCTCCTGAACAGAGTCAACCAAATGGCTTAGTGGCCGTGCTCGCTTCCTCCTTGCAGTACAGTGGGCCTCTACAATTCAGATTGCACAATCCAGATATGCTCACAACCAATTCACCGTTCCATTTATATCTAATGGCGAAAGCACTAGACATATCAATAAAATAACCTGAGGTATAGTCAACAACCAAATGCCAGCTAATTCAATGTTATAGATAAAAAAACATCTGTAAATAAAATGTACCGCTAAGTTATAATTTTAACGAAGTAAATTGCACATATGTACTTATATGTACCAATAAGTTGTAACTTTTTTTTTATTAAAATTTTTAAATCATCTCTTTGCTTTTTCAAATTTCAATTCGTATCAAATTAATTCAATATTTAACTTTCATTAAAAACAATATTTTAATTTATTTATTGTAGCATCAGTTTAGCATTACAACTAATTCATTTAATATACAATTAATATTAAAAATAAAAGAATAACTATCTATATCCTTAAAAGTCAATTAAGCCAGATATATTCTTTTACTTATTTATAAAATTTATAAAAAGAATAATATTTATAAAGTGATGATGGTAGAACCTATTTGGTATGAATTGAAAATAAAAAAAACAAAAGTTTAATGAATTCCATTATAAAAAAAAAATCAACGATCAAATATCGTATACTCGTAGTTCATATATGGTGTTTGTATTTAGTATGATTTGCACATAAATTCCTGCATGTGGACCTGGTCAACCGCACCGAAATGAAATAACTTTAATTAATCTAATTCGTTAAAAAATTTCGGTTTCGTCCTTGCCATCAGACGGAAGGCTTCACAACAAAAAATTTCGGTTTCGTCCTTGCCTTCGGACCGAAGGCTTCTAAATTTCGGTTTCGTAATTAACTTTCTTGATTCTTCAGTAATCCGACCGTTAACATTCCTTTATTAATAAACCACAACCACTCCGAATATTTCGATACAAAGAGAGAGAGAGAGAGTATTCAATACAGAGAGAGAGAGAGAGAGAGAGAGAGAGAGAGGGGAGAGAGAGGCGATGGCGTCTGTTCTCAGCGCCGAGAGAGAGAGAGAGAGAGAGAGAGAGAGAGAGAGAGAGAGAGAGAGAGAGGCGATGGCGTCTGTTCTCAGCGCCACGATTCTTCGATTTTACCAAGGAAGAAACCCAAGAGAGATTAGAAGAGCGGAGATCTGGTTTGGTTTGAGATATCACACCACCATTCTTACCTTCTCGCAAGAGCTTCTTTTGTTAATTGCTGTTGTTTTTACTTAGATTTTGACCCCTCAAGTCTAGGGTTAGATTTTTGAAAGATTTTAAGCGAAATCGAGTAAGTTATTGCGATTCTGAGAAAATGCTGTCGTTTTTGCCCAGGATTTAGGGTTTTAGCAACTCCGGTTCTTATTTGTACCTTTTTTCTTCTATTTCAAAGATTTTGTGTCCTTGTTACTAGTTTTACACGAAAAATCCAGAGAAAGAACAATTTCTAACTGTTTCCAAAGTATCTCTGGTATATAAAAGTCTATTTGCGAAAATTAACTTCTATTTTCTTCTAATTTTGTTGGTTTCTTTTTAGTACGATCGAGCGTCTATTTTGGCCATATTATTAGGTTAGTTTGAAATTTGAGAGGTTTCTGCTTCTGTATTCTTCTAACTTTTTTTTAAAGCCGCTCTGGTAGATATCCGAGTCTATTTGGGTAATAACTTCTATTTTGTTCGAAGTCTAGCCTCTTCTCTTCTAATTTTTGGTCCCTCTTTAGGTCGATTGAGAGTCTATTTTGCCATATTATTAGGTTACTTTGAAATTTGTGAGGTTTGTGCTTCTGTATTCTAATTTTGTAGTTATTTTGCTATGGTTTTTTTTCTGGTCAGAAGTGAGATTGCTCTAAATAGGGTTTTTTCTTTGGTAAATTGGTTAAATATATACATTTTTGGTATTGTAGTTAAAAGTGCATTTTCTTTTTAGCGTTGGGGGGTTGTTATTTGGTGGATTTGCATAAATGTTCGTTGGTAGCTTTAAAGATTCGAGTATTAAGTACTGTGTTCTTTGATGGGATTTTGGATAGCTGAGCTTGAGTTAATTTTCTAATTAAATTTGTAAGGTTTGCGTAAAATGAATTTTGATTCCAGCTTTGTATAGGTTGTAGTTCCATTTATATTCCCTAGAATTGTTTTCCTCTGTTATGTTCTCACTGGTAATGCTGTTAATTAGGAGATATTGCTAATAAGTGAGACGCCTTACCTTTATTTCTGATTAAGTTTTTGAGATTTTTCTTTCCAGTTACCTTAAATATGTCAACTAGGGCCAGAGTATCTGTAAAAATGAAACTAAAATCTAATTACCTTCTCTGTAATTTCTTAATATTCCTTGTACTGCACACTAATCCCCTTTATATTTCTTTCAATTTCCAGGCGTGGTAATTTATTAACAAGTGACTCAATAGATCCTCATGGAGAGAATCTCCCTCCACCTCCACCTATTCTGTCTGACGTGCAGCTGGTTCAGGCTGAATCTGACAAGGGGTCCCCTTCTAGGTCCCCACCAATGAAGGGACAGGGACAGCCCAGCAAGCCCAGGAGGATCCCGGCAGCCTGGCCTGGCCTCGCTACCTGGGGACAGAAAATCAATTTGCTTTCCAACCACTATCGTGTGAATTTCAAGGGCACTGCAGACTATTTTTATCACTATAGAAAATCAATTTGTTTTCCAACCACTATCGCACTTAATTTATCTAGTAAATGAAAACAGAAACCTGTTTTGTTTATCTGAAGATCTATGGTATTACATGCTAACATTATGGTTTTGATTGCGTGTCCTATCAGGGTACAACAAGGCCAACACATTATCATGTTCTCCTAGATCAGAGTGGTTTGGTTTTACACCTGATGAAGATCTTCAGGACCTGATCCACTCCCTATCCTATGTGTAAGTTTTGCATTTTATTCTCCTGTTGAATATGATTGATTCTGAAGATGTATGATTGTACTAACCTAGTCTTGAATTCTCTGTGCTATTTTCAGCTATCAGAGGAGCACTACTGCCATATCTGTTGGTAAGCTCTCTCATTTTAGATATACTTTAATCAATGTTGTGTTTCCAGTGAGACTGCGATTAGTTAAAGCTGTAATTATGCAAAATACAGACGTCTATGCATCTGAATTAATTTATGCTAAATAACTTAATTTTGAATGCAATAGCAGGTACCTCGGATGGACTGTCTAAGAGGACCCACATCCCTTACTAAGTTAAGTTTTCTTCTGCTTTCGTGAGATCATAATTTATTCTAATTACCTATCTTTATTGTTTTAATCATGTTCTGGTTTGTTTCTTTGTTTGTTTAGGCTGCAAATTAATGAAAGAGTTAGTGTTCGCCCACCGCTTTGGGCCTTTCGATGGTTTGTGTGATGGATACGATGCATATTTATGCTTACCCACTGCAAAAGAAATCCAGATAAGTTATTTTGTTGATTTGCACCAGCATATCTTCAATATTTATTAAATTTTAGGTGATAAATACATCATAGATGAGTAAAAAACACCCACTGTTTTCTCCTTTAAAATGTTAATGATGATATGCTTGCCCTGAGATCCACCGATCCGTGCTAGTGTAAATGTTAGTATCTGTCCTTGTACAATTTAATCTTTACCTGTTCAAAGTGACCACAATTTTTAAGGATGCAAGTACTATGGATAGATATATGATATGTTGTAACCTTCTGTGTTTAATTATATCACTTTGTTAAACATGTATTAATCTTTGGTTCTCATGGTTGCTGATAATTGTTTTCTCAAGTGTGTGTCTGGCTGTGGTTTTAGAAACCTCTTAGCCTTGGCTGTCTTGTTGTGTGGGTACATCCAACAGATGTAGTTAAGAACTTGTGCTCATTTGAAATTACTTTTTATTTTAGGAATGTTTTGTTTGTTTCTAGATTTGTTGAAACATTAGGTGAACGAAATCATCATTGCTTATCTACTTGTTTAGTTTAAACAATAATAGAATTTTTTTTTTCATTTTTGCAGTAAAGTAAGAGTGCAGTGAACTGTCAGGAGGCCTTTCGTGTGCTTGATGTCATCCTACGCAAGCACTCGGCATCTCAGTATGCTTAAACCTTCCTCCCCCCTCACTTTTTCTCTTTGAAGTGTATTTCGTTTTTTAAATGGGATGCCTTAGAATTAATTATTGTTATTATTCACGGGTCTTTGAGAATGGTACTTCCTGAAACTTTAGACTTCTTCAAATTACATCATATTAAACATCTGTGATGTAAGCCATCTTTTCTTCTCTGCATTATTAAGAAATAGTAAAAAAAAAAAGACTCCAATGGATCCAACTAACAAATAGGTCGACAGTAATTGTACCTTCTGGTGGTGTTGGGTGGTTTCTGGAACTGTTCAGTTATTAATATTGAGACAGATGAGAGAGAGATTGTCAGCAAGGAACTTGGTTTTGCTTTTTGGGCAATCCTCGTTTTTGCAAAAGGGCCCTCGAAATTCAGCAAATTTTGGTGGGTTTGTAGGGTGCTTTTGCAAAAGGAAAGCTCTCCTGGAGATTATGTCAGAAATTTTTGCAAAATTAAGAAGTCGTGTGTTTAAAAGCTGTTTGTGCTTATTTTATTTTATCTTCTTTTGCAATTTTGCAATTTTGTTAAACCTTTGGTTCGAGATCTTTGTTAGCTTGCCTACTTTGTTTAATTTTACTGTTTATTTGGCATATTAGGTCTTTTCCTTTGATGCTGGAGTGAATAAAAGAGGATGCTTTTCGAAGGTATGCTTCTGTTTCAATTATTCTTTTTGTTCGATTTTTCTTTTTTTTATTTGCTTTGTAAATTCCATCATTTTGATTCTAATTATTGTTCTTGCATTTACTTGCTGAAACTAGTGCGGTGTTTTTATATAGACAATGTACTGCTATCTATTGTTTGGCAATTATTGGTAAGTACTTCCTTTCAATATTAAAATGATAATAATCATTGTTCATGTTCTGAAATTTGTTATATGTCGAGTGATGACATTTTTAAGTAAAATTGGTTTTGGAGCATCATTGCTGAGCGCATAGATTTTCAAATAAAAATAATTAAAGATATACAAAAACATTTAGGTACCGGATTAAGGATTTTGTTTTGTAGAAAAATTTGCAAACTATGAACTTCTTGTACGGTGTAGAGATTGGACCAGACTGTCACGAGGGATGCGCAAAATTACAACAAACAATAAGATTCAAAGATTTTATATTTGGGAATAGCATAATTGAAGTTCACACCTCCCACCAAAATTAGTTAGATAGGTCTTGTTTTCTGACCCCAATCAGTAGGAAAAATCCTTTTTCTCTTCAGAACAGTCTCTTCTCTACAGAAGAGAGATAGAGGGAGAGAGAGAGAGAGAGAGAGATGGGTCAGATTACTTTCTTGTTCACTCTGGTTGTACTAAGTTTCATTAGCTTGGTGTGCACCTGTTCTGGTAATTTTGTCAAATACAACACAACTGCTGGTATACAACTGCTGGTATAGTGGCTGGGAAATTGAATGCGCATCTAGTGCCAACAGTAGCATTTAGGTTTGGTGCCAAACTACCCATGATGATGTAGGATGGCTTAAGACTATTGATCAGTACTATGTTGGATTCAACAATCGCATTCAGGTTTGGTCTGATGTATAATTTGTATATTTGACTTGTGTTAATTTGTTGCAATGTAGTTGATGCATGGAAAACGACAGTTATCAGACCATTCATAATTGACGTAGTCAAGGGGCTTAAGCATTGGTGTTAATTCAATTGTCTTAATTTTCCACACAAGGTCCTGTTTATTGTCCCTTGGTATAGTTTTGGGTATCCAACAGGTTTTACAAAGTGCTCAGTACTGTTTGTTAAATTTATGCTTTAATGTTTCCCTCTTTTTCTTTACATAAGAGATATCTTTTTTCTCTCTCAGGGAACAAGTTTAATTAATGTTCTGGATTGGTTGAAGCCTTGCTTAGAAATCCAGACAGCAAATTTGTTTTAGAACAGGTAAATTTTATTTCAGTTGTTTATAGTCACGCAGAAATATTATTCATTTTATTATATTATGTAATTGAGAAAAACTATGTAGGCATTTTCCAAAGATAGTGGAACGAGAAAAGTAAAGCAACACAATCAATAGTAATATAACTGGTTCACTCTGGTCATGTACATAATTTTATCTCTCTGTTCCTTTTGTTTTAAAGGAAGAATCCAAATTATTTGCCATAACTGTTTTGCTATAGCAGAAGGTGAACAATTCAGATAATTTTGGACTAGAAATGGAGGCTGGTGCATGCATGATGAGGCAGCCACACATTACATAGACAAGATTGACCAAACTACCCTCGGTCACCGCTTGATTAAAAAAGCAGTTTGGGAAGATCCCTCGAGCCGGCTGGCAGATTGACCCATTTGGGCACTCAGCTTTGCAAGGCTACTTGCTTGGAGCAGAGGTAATTTTATTAATTGAAAGCTACCTATAAAAATTTAATGTATGACTTAAATTATTGGATCTGGGATTTGCAGCAAAGGGTTTGATTCAGTGCATTTTGTGAGAATAGATTACCAGGATAGAGCCAAGAGAAAGGGATATAAATCTCTCCAGGTTATATGGTGTGGATAAAAAACATTTGGTTCCTCTTCTCAGGTTATCTATACATATTTTGCTCACTCTTTTTATTTTTCCTCTTAAAAAAAAGGACAACAATGAAAATTGCATAAAAATTTATTTTCTTTTACCTGTAGATATTTGCAAATGCATTTCCCGTGCATTACAGCCCTCCAGATGGTTTTGGTTTTGAAATCTTTGATGACATCATACCAGTTCAGGTGCTTATTTTCTTATATATGTTCATTGTATGTATTTTGGAAATCTGATTGCTCCTTGACATAGTTTGTTAACAGTAATATTCTGGATACATATAGTCATTGTTTTTTCATTGTAAATTAAATGTGTGTTTGACGACCTATTTCTATTTGACTTTAATGTGGAGCAACGTGAAGGTGTAAATGATTTTGTAAATGCTGCTTTAACTGTGGTTTACCTCTATTTTACTTAACTTTCATTGAATTTCTATGTAAATTTTTTCATTGAAGCTGAACAACTTGCGTACCAATTCATAATATATGTAGTCGTATTCAATTATTATTATTCAATAGGGAACAAATTTGCTTGCTTTGGTTAATTAAACTTCTTGATATATTCAGGCGAATGTCACACGTACCAGCCATATAATGTGGACAATGGGAGATGATTTTCAATACCAACATGCCGAATCTTGGTTTATAAACATGGACAAACTTATCCATTATGTCAACAAGGTATGTGGTTTCTCTTTGTGGACACTTTTCAGCTCACCATATATAGTGAAGATAGATCTTTAGCACATATGTTGTTATTATTTAAAGCTTTAATTTAAGAATTTTGATAGATCTTTTGCACATTAATATGTATAACAGGATGGCCAAGTCGATGCTCTTTATTCAAACCCATCCCATTATGCAGATGTACTGAAATCACTTGAAGAATCTTGGCCTTTGAAATTTGATGATCTCTCTCGCCCCCCTTTTCCTATACCTTTCCCATTCGCTTACTATACTATTAACTGTTACCTTCTAATTTATTGTTCTCTGTGATGGTCGGTTGTTATGCTGATTCCCCAAATGCTTATTGGACTGGGTAATTCACTAGCCGAACTGCTTTCAAGCGATTTGTTCGTGATCTTAGTGGCTATTATCTTGTAATATAAAGTTCACTGTTATGGCATACTGTCGAAAACAGAAAGTACCTACCTGATAATTCCTTACTACATGCATATGTTTGTATTACTGGTCAGCCATCTTTTTTTTTGTTAAAAAAAATATTCAGTGTATCAGGTGCCTTTTTTGTGCTTACCTCAGGCATTGTTGCAACATGTATAGGTTTTATCTGCATCATAGGAATTTACATGTTAACAAAAACCGTATATTCGTGATAGGTTGCAAGGCAACTGGATTTCTTGATCCGTAATACAGCCAATGCTGTCTATACATCAAGCCTAGAAGATTCATTGGCAGTGGCGCAACATCGTGATGCTGTGTCAAGAACTGCACAGCAACACACCACAGATGATTATGCCAACTGCTTTTCAATTGGTGCAACTTTGGTATAATTTTAAAATTTTTAATTTTCAATTACATTTTTAAGTGTCATAGAAGTTCTGATCATATATTTGCTTTTCTTTTTTATTTAATTTTTTTCAGGCTGGCAGAGGTGTTGATGTTGGTCTCACTTGCCTGACAAGTGGGTGCAAGCCCTGTTCATCTTCAGATTCAGCACTTAGCCAGGTACTTGTATTTTATATTATTATTTTTAATTTTTGTTATTTGCTAGTCAGCTTTTTAAAAAATGTTTTTTTTATTATGAGAATTGTGATTAACTAATAAAATGCCAGATTAGAAAAATATATAGAAAAAGCAACAATGTAAAAAATAATTTTCCAATCATCTGTCAGCTTTGGTAAGAACTTACAAAGTGATATTTACACACAAATACATAAATTTTGTTGAGAAACTTTCTCTGCAGTAATTGCAGTGTAATTTGATTAATATAAGTTACTGCCCTGCGACAGAGTAAAAGATCTCATCCAAGAAAAGCTTTGTATGTTTTACTTTTGATCGAGTTTGTTGTCTACCTAGAATTAACAATAACTGAATACTCTTCTACATGTATGGATATTTTTAATGTAGGTGGTGGCGACATACAACCCTCTTGGATGGCACCGTACTGATTTCATCAGGATACCAGCTAGTAACACAACCATGTTATCATGTTTTTATAGTATTCCTGGATGAACTCTCTCGATGAATTTTTCCAGTCAATAATTTATAATTGGGGCTCTTTCTGGAAATTCTATGATTATATTTGTTATTTTCAGGTCAGTGACAACCAGCTTGAAGTAAAGGACTCAAATGGAGATATTGTTGAAACTCGGTTTGCAGAGATATTATGTAGAGGTTTATCTTGGAATTTACCCCAATAAGACCCCAAAATATTGGCTTATTTTTCAAGCTAATGCACCTCCTTTGGGTTGGAATTCATACTACATTTCTAGACAAACATAAAAGGGTAAATCTTACTAAACAGTAAAATGAAATAGTTTTCTGAATACTGTTACTTCTAAAATTTCTTTTACTAGAATCATATCTTAATAGAACAGTGCGTAGTGGATCATTACCGAAGTTAGCTTATTTGGAAGATGGCACTATTGAGGTGGGACCTGGTCAGCTACAAAAGATTACCAATCCTATGACAGGGGTTAGCCTTCTATAATATTTATTTAATTGTTTGTTATTCTTCTTACTATCTTTTATCTTATAGAACCTTACTGTTATTTAGGTTGACCAGCCAATACAACAAAATTATCTCTTGTATAGTTCTAGTGCTGGCGATGCATCAGACCAACAGGTTCCCTAATTTATTTTAATCTCATTACAATATAATGCTGTCTGAATTATATTTTGCTTAATGGTATAAATTGCTTGGTAGGCATCTGGTGCATACATATTTCTACCAAATGGTACAGTAGCTAATAGTGCTTCTAGTTCGGTAAGTAGTTATATTTTTCTTTTACGGCATAATTCATTTTGTGATGGGCACAAATACTTTGTGATGTACTTAATCGTACAGTGTACTAGAGCAATAGAAAAACAAATTGGATATAGTCATATAGAGATCGGACCAGACTGTCATGAGGGATGCACAAAATTGCAACAAGCAATCAGATTCAATTATTTTATATTAGGGAATAGCATAATTGAAGATCACGCCTCACACCAAAATTAATTAGATAGGCTTTGTTTTCTGCCCCAATCAGTGGGAGAAATTCCTTCTTCTCTTCTTTGTCTAGTTAAGTACAGTGCAGTCTCTTCTCTACTAAAGAGTGAGAGAGATAGAGAGAGAGATTGGTCAGACTACTGCCTTGTTCACTCTGGTTGTACTATACTTTTTGGGCTTGGTATGTTCCAGTGCTGGTAATTTTGTCAGGTACAACACTAGTATGTTGGATCTAACAATAGCATTCTGGTTTGGTCTGATGTATAATTTGACATTTGACTTGCTTATGTTAATTTGTAGAGTGTGCCATTTGTACTGCTCTTCATTTTTTGCAGAGATATGGGGTTCCATATTGATGGGAATATGTACAAGATGTGAAGTTCAGAAAATTTTCTTCTTTTTTTCTTTATCTGTTTTATTTTATTCTGGTAGAAAATGAAATTCTACTGCTCTTCCTTTTTTTGCAGAGATATGGGGTGCCATATTGATGGGAATATGTACAAGAATATGTACAGTGTGCCTTTTCTCTCCACTTGCCACTGATGTACTTGAAGAAAATGACATGGTTAAGATGTGAAGTTCAGATAATTTTCTTCTCTTTTGCTTTATCTCTTTTCTTTTGTTCTGGTAGAATATGAAATTCTACTGCTCTTCCTTTTTTGCAGAGATATGGGGTGCTATAGATGGATTTATTGCTGTGGTTGCTCACACACATGTCATCCAGTTTGGACCAGCAACTGGACGTGCAGCAGATGTACTTGCAGCTGCAAATAACGCAGCTGAGGTCGCATTAAGGCTTGTCAGGCCCGGAAAGATTGTAAGTAATTCCCCATTTTTAGAAAATTTTTATGTGAGGATCTATTAATAAGCTAAACAACCTTCATTAAGATTAAGACGTGAATGGAGGATTGGTTACATGATATCTCTAGATGATGAAAATTAATACCAGCAATGGATTTACTTGTCCATGTAGTGTTTTATTTTGTTGTTATAGTTACACTGATAGAATTCATTTACCTCTCTATATGTTCTCCCCATCCCTATTCAATGTCCTAGATTGTCCTTATTATATGTAAACAATGGGTATTGAGTCATCGACTCTGGCCTTGTTTTTAATACAACAAGCATTCCTTGTGAATTTTCTATCACAGAACAAAGACGTGACAGAAGTAATCGAGAAGGTGCATGGCAGCTGCATATTATTGCAAAATTGTGGAAGGTGTTCTGAGCCATCAGCTGAAGTAATTTGTCATTGATGGAAACAAGGCCATTCTAAGTGTCTCCAATTGTGAGACCAGAATTGATGATGCTGATTTTGAGGAGAATGAGGCCTACTCCATTGATATAGTCACTAGCACTGGAGAAGGAAGGGTAAAGTATTAGTTTGGCTTCTGTTTCCTATTCTACCATGCTGTCGTCCTTGGCAGTAACTAGGGTATGCTTTGTATGTACGTACTTATAAACACACATCTGATAGATTTCCTTTTTTCATTCATTTGTTAACTCACTCCAAATCGAAAATGGGAATGGGGTGTCGCCAAGCGGTAAGGCAACGGGTTTTGGTCCCGTCATTGCGAAGGTTCGAATCCTTCCGTCCCAAGTATCTTTCTTTTTTGAAGTGAAAAACCGAATTACATTTTCTTCATATTATATGAAGAAGAATTTGTTAAGGCGGAAGTCCAATTCTGAAATAAAATTCATTCTAAGACCCCAAAAGAAAATGCTCGGTGATAGGAGCAAATTTTGTAAGAGTCAGAGCACCAATCTTTGCGAATCTAAGTGATAGGAGCAAATTCATTATCCTAGCAATTCATCACTATATTAACTTGTAAAACCCGGTCAATATTTTCGAGTTGACCTATCCTTGCATGTTTTGTATATATTGCAACCTGCAAATGTTTACCCATAAAACTGGTTTGTTATGATTAATGAAATTGCTGGCGTGACCATTGCCACCTAGCCTTCAAGAAAAAAAAGGAAAAGAAACTGGCTTGTTACAGGCATCTAGTGTACGATCAAATTGAGAGTATAAAGCCTTAATTTTTTATTACCTCATAGGAATTTACTTGTTAACAAAAAGAAAATATATTCATGATAGGCTGCAAGGAAACTGGAATTCATGATCTGCAATACATCTTATGTTTTCTATACATCAAGCCTAGGAGATGCATTGACAGTGGCGCAACATCATGATGCTGTATCAGGAACTGCACGGCAACACACCACTGATGATTATGGCAAGCGCCACTCCATTGGTGCATCTTTGGTATTACTTTTTTCCTTTCAATTTTCATTTGCATGTTTAAGAGTCATAGAAGTTGTGAAATTTCTTCAGGGGTTGGTAAAGATATATGATGTTGTTCTCACTTGCCTGACAAGCAGATACAAGACCAACACATCCTCAGATTCAGCACTTAGCAAGGTACTTTAAGCAATACCCACTTGTAGTGACCTACATAAATTAGGCCAACAATATGTTAGATACAAAAATTTCAAATTTCCTTAAAAGGGTGGTGTGGTTATGAATCAGATTGAGATAGGAGAAAAATGATGGAACACTTTTTGGCAGCAACGCAAGAATAGCCACCTGTTGTGATCCAAAGAGCAGTAGCTAGTTTTGGCAGTTAAGCTCTCCATCCAACTCTTTTTGGATTTTGTTAGATGTTAATTGTGAAATTGACTACTACTTAAGATGCATTATGTTTGTTTGAGAATATTTGCCCTATTGGAGTGTATGTTCAAAGTGAAGGTAGACCAAATTAATTCTTGAATCTGATGCAATCTCTTCTTATGTTTATTTGTGAATATTTTCCCTATTGATACAAGATTTGAACAATCTTTCTTTTGCTTGTTCTTTGCAGATTATGACTTCTGCTTAATTGCAGGAAGTCGGAGAATAAAATGAATAGGAATATGAGATCATGGACAATGCCACTATTGCTGACATGTCAGCTTAGTTTCTGGCTGCAGGGTCTGATATACTGCAACAGTTATAAGGTACACTCTGCAAGGCTACTTGCTTGGAGCTGAGGTAATTTTATTAATTGAAAGCTTCCTATAAAAATTTAATGTATGACTCAAATTATTGGATCTGAAATTTGCAGCATGGGTTTGATTCAGTGCATTTTATGAGAATAGATTACCAGGATAGAGCCAAGAGAAAGGGATGTAAATCTCTACAGGTTATATGGTGTGGATCAAAAACATTTGGTTTCTTTTCTCAGGTTATCTATACACATTTTGCTCACTCTTTTTTATCTTTCCTCTTAAAAAAACGACAACAATGAAAATTGCATAGAATTTTATTTTCTTTTACATGTAGATATTTGCAAATGCATTTCCAGTGCATTACAGCCCTCCAGATGGTTTTGGTTTTGAAATCTTTGATGACATCATACCAGTTCAGGTGCTTATTTTCTTATATATGTTCATCATATTTTTTTTTGGAAATCTGATTGCTCCTTGACATAGTTTGTTAACAGTAATATTCTGAATACATATAGTCATTGTTTTTTCATTATAAATTAAATGTATGCTGGACAACCTATTTCTATTTGACTTTAATGTGGAGCAACGTGTAAATGATTTTGTAAATGCTGCTTTAACTGTGGTTTACCTCTATTTTACTTAACTTTCATTGAATTTCTATGTAAATTTTTCATTGAAGCTGAACAACTTACTTACCAATTCATAATATATGTAGTCGTATTCAATTATTATTATTCAATAGGGGACAAATTTGCTTGCTTTGGTTAATTAAACTTCTTGATATATTCAGGTGAATGTCACACGTACCAACCATATAATGAGGACAATGGGAGATGATTTTCAATATCAACATGCTGAATCTTGGCTTAAGAACATGTACAAACTTATCCATTATGTCAACAAGGTATGTGGTTTCTCCTTGCGGACAGTTTTCAGCTCATCATATATTGTGAAGATAGATCTTTAGCACATATGTTGTTATTATTTAAAGCTTAAATTTAAGAATTTTGATAGATCTTTAGCACACTAATTTGTATAACAGGATGGCCAAGTCAATGCTCTTTATTCAAACCCATCCCATTATGTACATGTAACTAAAATCACTTGAAGATTCTTGGCCATTAAATTTGATGATCTCTATCGCCCCCCTTTCCCTATACCTTTCTCATTCGCTTACTATACTATTAACTGTTACCTCTATTTTACTTAACTTTCATTGAAGCTGAACAACTTACGTACCAATTCATAATATATGTAGTCGTATTCAATTATTATTATTCAATAGGGAACAAATTTAATTGCTTTCGTTAATTAAACTTCTTGATATATTCAGGCGAATGTCACACGTACCAACCATATAATGTGGACAATGGGAGATGATTTTCAATACCAACATGCCGAATCTTGGTTTATAAACATGGACAAACTTATCCATTATGTCAACAAGGTATGTGGTTTCTCTTTGTGGACACTTTTCAGCTCACCATATATAGTGAAGATAGATCTTTAGCACATATGTTGTTATTATTTAAAGCTTTAATTTAAGAATTTTGATAGATCTTTTGCACATTAATATGTATAACAGGATGGCCAAGTCAATGCTCTTTATTCAAACCCATCCCATTATGTAGATGTACTGAAATCACTTGAAGAATCTTGGCCTTTGAAATTTGATGATCTCTCTCGCCCACCTTTTCCTATACCTTTCCCATTCGCTTACTATACTATTAACTGTTACCTTCTAATTTATTGTTCTCTGTGATGGTCGGTAGTTATGCTGATTCCCCAAATGCTTATTGGACTGGGTAATTCACTAGCCGAACTGCTTTCAAGCGATTTGTTCGTGATCTTAGTGGCTATTATCTGGTAATATAAAGTTCACTGTTAGAGTATGGCATACTGTCGAAAACAGAAAGTACCTACCTGATAATTCCTTACTACATGCATATGTTTGTATTACTGGTCAGCCATCTTTTTTTTTTTGTTAAAAAAAATATTAAGTGTATCAGGTGCCTTTTTTGTGCTTACCTCAGGCATTGTTGCAACATGTATAGGTTTTATCTGCATCATAGGAATTTACATGTTAACAAAAACCGTATATTCGTGATAGGTTGCAAGGCAACTGGATTTCTTGATCCGTAATACATCCAATGCTGTCTATACATCAAGCCTAGAAGATTCATTGGCAGTGGCGCAACATCGTGATGCTGTCTCAAGAACTGCACGGGAACACACCACGGATGATTATGCCAAATGCTTTTCAATTGGTGCATCTTTGGTATAATTTTTAAATTTTTTATTTTCAATTACATTTTTAAGTGTCATAGAAGTTCTGATCATATATTTGCTTTTCTTTTTTTTTTTTATTTTTTTCAGGCTGGCAGAGGTGTTGATGTAGCTCTCACTTGCCTGACAAGTGGGTGCAAGCCCTGTTCATCTTCAGATTCAGTACTGAGCCAGGTACTTGTATTTTATATTATTTTTTTTAATTTTTGTTATTTGCTTGTCAACTTTTTATAAAATGTTTTTTTTATTATGACAATGGAGAACAACTAATAAAATATAAAAAAAATGTCAGATTAGAAAAATGTATAGAAAAAGCAACAATGTAAAAAATAATTTTCCAATCATTTGTCAGCTTTGGTAAGCGCTTACAAAGTGATATTTACAAACAAGTGTATACTTAAATTTTGTTGAGAAATTTTCTGCAGTAATTGCAGTGTAATTTGATTAATATAAGCTACTGCCCTGCGACAGAGTAAAAGATCTCATCCAAGAAAAGCTTTGTATGTTTTACTTTTGATCGAGTTTGTTGTCTACCTAGAATTAACAATAACTGAATACTCTTCTACATGTATGGATATTTTTAATGTAGGTGGTGGCGACATACAACCCTCTTGGATGGCACCGTACTGATTTCATCAGGATACCAGTTAGTAACACAATCGTGTTATCATGTTTTTTATAGTATTCCTTGATGAACTCTCTCGATTAATTTTTCCAGTCAATAATTTATAATTGGGGCTCTTTCTGGAAATTCTATGATTATATTTGTTATTTTCAGGTCAGTGACGACTAGCTTGAAGTAAAGGACTCAAATGGAGATATTGTTGAAACTCAGTTTACAGAGATATTATGTAGAGGCTTATCTTGGAATTTACCCCAATAAGAACCCAAAATATTGGCTTATTTTTCAAGCTAATGCACCTCCTTTGGGTTGGAATTCATACTACATTTCTAGACAAACATAAAAGGGTAAATCTTACTAAACAGTAAAATGAAATAGTTTTCTGAATACTGTTACTTCTAAAATTTCTTTTACTAGAATCATATCTTAATTAACCTAGTCAAGGGGCTTAAGCATTGGTGTTAATTCAATTGTCTTTGTTTTACACACAAGCTCCTGTTTATTGTCCCTTAATTGGTATAGTTTTGGGTATCCAATAGGTTTTACAAAGTGCTCAGTACTGTTTATTAAATATGATGATGGTCATTCTCACCCTTTTAATAAGCAAACAGAAAATTATTTTGTGGCCATTAAATAAAAAGTAAAGTCTTGGAATGTTATTTAGTAGACCCAAATTCCAAAATAATATACATAAACACATGCACAAATAAAGTAAAATGACACACCTAGGCTGTGATAGTGTGATAGACTGATGGGTATTGTCCCTTAATTGGTATAGTTTTGGCCTTTTGGGTATCCAATAGGTTTTACAAAGTTCTCAGTACTGTTTATTAAATTTCTTCTTTAATGTTTCCCTCTTTTTCTTTACATAAGAAATATCTTCTCTCTCTCTCAGGGAACAAGTTTGATTAACGTGCTGAATTCAGTGGATGAAGCCTTGCTTAGAAATCCAGATAGGAAATTTGTTTTTGTAGAACAGGTAAAGTCTATTTCTGTTGTTTACAGTCCCGCTCAAATATTATTCATTTTATTATATTATGTAATTGAGAAAAACTATGTAGGCATTTTTCCTAAGATGGTGGAACGAGCAAAGTAAAGCAACTCAATCCATAGTAATAAAACTGGTTCACTCTGGTCAGCTTGAGTTCATGTACATAATTTTGGCATTATTGTTCGGTAACTCAATCCATAGTTCGGTAAGTAGTTATATTTTTCTTTTATGACGTACGTCATTTTATTTTATTTTTTTACTTGGTATTATTGTTTTTTTACGGCAGAATATGAAATAAATGGTAATTATTTCAGGTAGATCTAAAAGTTAAGAGGGGGCAACTAGTTGATGAGGTCCATCAACAGCTTGGTTCTTGGATCTATCAGGCTAACCCTATAATCATAGTTTATTTAAGTATCTTTGTCCTTACTAAAACCCCTTTAAACACATAAGATAATTTTTTTTTTTTGTTTTCAGGTGATAAGGCTTTATAAAAAGAGGAATTATGCTGAAGTTGAATTCACTGTGAGTTATTCTTATCTTACCTTGGACTGGTGGCTCAGATGGCATAATATCTCTTTGGAGTTGAAAATTATTTTGAATTTCTTAATTATTGTCGACTCATTGCCCTTCTGAGATAAAAGTTGATGCTACTTACACAAGTTAAGCAAAGATAACTTATCTTAGTTTTCTAGCAAACCATGGTTTTTTCTTAAAAAGAAAAAAAATGTTGGAATTGTTAAATTTGGTAGATACTAGAAGGATTATGTGTCTGATCATCATATAATTTGTTAGAGGTATAATGTACTTGTGGAGATTGATCCAATACCTGTAGAAGATGGACTTGGAAAAGAAGTCATAAGGCGGCTATCAGCAAATATGGTTTTAAATGGTGCTTTTTACACAGATTCCAATGGAAGAGACTTTCTAAAACAGGTGAGTTCATAAATCTTTGAATCTATTATGTTCTGTTTTTCTTGTCGATCCAAAATAATGCTTGTTTTGCATGTCTTACCTTCAAAATGTGTTAGCTATAAAAAAAAATAAAACTTTACATGAATATGCATAAAATAGGTAGAGTTTTTTGGAAGCATTGGGATCTTCATGTGACCCAACCAGTCGCAGACAATTACTACCCGGTACTCAATTTCAAATTCATTACTCAGTATTGTGAATTTTTATTATGGCACATATCATAAATTCTCCTTTCTTACACTTTTGTAGGTTAATCTTGGAATATGTTAAATGGATGAGAAATATGAGCTCTCTGTACTTGTGGATCGTGCAATTGGAGCTTCAAATGTTGAAGATGGTCAAATAGAACTAACTTCATAGGTACTAAATTTGATTCTCATCTTCCAAAAGGGGAGTTCGACGGACAGATGAATATTTATCCAAAATTTCCTGACATTACTTTTTTGAATTTCGAGGCGAATGCAACATGATGACGCTAGAGGTGTCGGAGATGTACTTAAATGAACAAGTTTGTGTTGCAAAAAAAAAGTGAGGGCCTTAAGGTATGGTTGAACTTTTGATGTCAGAATTCATGAAAAATTGCTGAAAGCTTTTTGACTTAAATTAAGGGTTTGTATTGACTTCTTTGCATCTTTATATTCTCAGATAAAAGGTAATTATTACATCGGAGTTAACAAATTAGGAATTGGATCATATTGGCGCAGAACTACTGGGCAACAAATCTACTCGCCTTTTCTTCTAGCTTTCTCACACGAGGTATAAAAAGCACAACATTTCCATTTGTAAATCCATGTGATTTCATAGTTGGATAGGAGCACCTTGAACAAGTTACAGTTTAAATTATTTGACAACCGTGACATTGACTTGAAATTCTTCAAATCTACGATGTTGATAAATTGTTCGTTTTTTTTCTAGTCCTGAAAGGCCCAAAGGGCATTGAGAATTTTAGTGAATAAATGAATAACGCACTAGGTAGTAGGTATATATTGAGTGAAGAATAAAAAAAGGGAATTTGATGTCTTCGAACTCCAGGGCTTGCCCCTCTGAAAAGGCCTTACATTAAAAAAGATGTTGATTGGTGGAGACCAGTAAAATTTCAAATTGAACCAAATTCCATGCATGCCTATCAACATCACAAAGCATTTACTTATCCACTTCATTGTTGTAGAGCCTTGATGATGCAACTGTGCTTCTACGTTTGGCGCATTTATTTGAGGTAACAATTTAAAATAAGAACTCATTTCAGAATGTTTACTCCAAGTTCCTCCAACAATTTTTAACATACACTTCGATCTGAAGTTCTGAACTAATATTCGTAGGCCGGTGAAGATGGTAATTGTTCCACGAAGAAGCTATTTTTACAAAGATTGGTATGTAATTTTTCATTGTGAACTGACCTATACCAAACAATACCTGTGATAAGCATTTAGTTGCATTTATTTTTGTTCGCCCCAGTTTCTTCCAGATGAATCCAATTGTATATACCAAATTCAATGCTTGTAATTTGTGTACCGGCTTAATTTCTTTGTAACACCATGTACCAACCAGTTTTGTGCATTGGGATTTCTTTTATCACTATTTATTTATTTATGCTTTTTCTTCTATTGCTTTTGGAAATGTGAAGAGATGACAGAAACAAATTTATCAACAAATCAAGTGAAGTCTTAGATGAAGAGGCTAAATTGGAAAACTGAAGGGAAAGGAGAGCCTATAAGAGGGGTCCAGTTGACAGTAAGGTTCTTGTGGTAGAACTGGGACCAATGGAAATACGCACCTTTTTACTGAAGTTCAAAAACTAGGAATATAAATATGTGAGATTCTGGTTGTAATTAAAAAAGGTCCTCAAAGAACTCACGGTGGAATTTGTTTTTGAGGGAAGGAGTACGCTATATTCTCGATGGAAGCCTTAGAGGGAATAAGATATTCCGAGGTTCAATGCACAAAATCTTCCCACGGTCCCACCGAGGCACCGACCCCACCCACACTGGCACGTTCAATGCACGCGCCAGAAAACACTCTCCAATCGACCGAGACTGACGGTGCGCTAACTGAAACAAAAACCCTCGCAAAGCATCCGACCTCTCTCTTCTCCACTTCGCTGCTTGGTTTGTGTTGAAAACAAGGTGGATGAAAGGGATTCGAACCCTAATTGCTAATCGAAAATGGAGTCAAGCTCAGGCGCCGCTCCATGTTCTTCATCGTTGGCGACAGGTCTCACGACCAGGTTTGCTGCCTTCCTCCGTTTCCATTTTCCTTTTCTGTACATGTTAGAATCATTCCCTTCTCTGCTCCACTGTTCGAAGGTTGTGAGCTTTTTGTGGTAATTTTACAAGCTTCCTCAGAAGTGTTCAAATTGTTCCTTCCTTAGGATTACATTGATCTGATTTAGATTAATTGTACACATGTGCAAATGTTCCTTCCTATTTTGTACTCGAGAAGTTTGAACAAGCTATCCGAGTTCGGTTGTTCTAGGTTGTCTCATAGGATATCAAGGGTTTTCATTTTAGTTTATTTATTTCTTTTCAGCACAAATACTTGATAACAATTCGAACTTTTCACCACTGTATCCATCCAAAGCAGTCCTCCAGGCAGAATCATTTGCAGGGGAATTTCATCCCAGTTTGTGAGCATCCATTGAGCTACTGCTTGCCTGAGTTGACTCTGTGCCAGTCCTGACCAATATTCCACCAAACCACATATTAGAATAATCATGTTTCTCATACTCCTCGGGGAAGTATTATTAAAAATAAATTCCAAATCCCGCAGCATAAGGCAATTTATTTCTGCTTTTTTAATTGGTGTTACAGAAATTATTGTTTTATATGTAGCGTTGCACTCTCATGCCTTACTTTGCCATTGAGAGTTGCCAAAGTTTGCTTTTTTTTTGGATCATTTCTTTTTGTCTAGAAAGATACATGGATTATTGTTTCGTTGAGTGTTGTTGGTTGCTGATGTTTCAGGATTTTGAGGCCTTGACGCCTAATATACTAGCAAGAACCATAGAGACAGTGAAAAGTGGTGGATTGATTTTGTTGTTGCTTCATTCACTATCCTCTCTAACTAGTCTGTACACCATGGTTATGGTATGTTTACTCTCTCTCTCTCTCTCTCCCCTCTCTCCCAACCTCACTTTCTCGTAGACATGCCGGCAGAAAGAGAGCATAACTCATAGTAGTAAACCCGAAGAAAATGTTATTCTTCTTGAAACCTTATTGCTGATGAGAATAAGAAATGGACAAACATAAATTTTAATGTTTTTTTTTAGGTGAACATTTCAGATTGTAACAGATTCAGGGTTTGCAGAACTTGTACTTTTCTATGAAAAATGGTTGAGTGGTAGGGTGCTCCCCTACTTATTTCCCCAAAAAAAAAAAAGCATAAGTTTGAATTCCAGTCAATCTAAACTCTGTTTTGGGGAAAATTGTGCAGGATGTACATGAAAGGTTCAGGACAGAATCATACACTGAGGCTGCACCAAGGTTCAATGAATGGTTCCTCCTATCAATTGCATCATGCAAAGCATGCGTTGTAAACTTAACTTGTAATGGATGACGAACTCAAAATCCTTCCAATCTCATCTCATATTTGCAACATCCATCTTGTATCTACATCTGAGTAGTACATGGATAAAGGATGCTCTTTACTATAGTTGATTTGTTGTACAAGGATGCTCTTTACTATAGTACATGGATAAAGGATGCTCTTTACTATAGTTGATTTGTTGTACAAGTAGAGCTTCTAGTGATAAATGAAGCACCAGCTATTCCACTGCCTATTGTAAGATCCATGCTTGGGCCTTACCTGGTTTTCTTTCATCAACTGTTAAAGGGTATGGTTTGTATTTCCTTTTGATATTATCAATATTTTACTGTTTTATTTACTTGAAAAGATGTACACTTGATAACTTCAAATGATATTTCTGTATGAAGGAACAGGCCGATCCTCGTCTCTTAAGCTTATTGAGCAACCGAAATCTCAAAGCAAATTATCGATTCAAAGTGCCAATGGTTCAAATGCTGGTAGGTTCCATTTATTTCGTACTTCTGTCAGTAGGAAATTTATTTGTGAAATTGATTACAACTTAATGTAGGTTAATTGTGCTATTTTGCATATCTCATTCTAGAACATAGTTTGGTTGTAGCATTCTTCATCTTTGAATTTGTTGCGATGTTTAAAGTTCTCCTGATATATTATATTTTTTGGCTTGTAGGTCGATTTTTTAAAAAGATCAAATTGAATGAATCAATCAGATATGCACCTGGTGATACAATTCAGCCATGGTCAAATGGGTCTACTTGCTTGGATGTTGCTAACTCTATTCCTAACATTACTTGGTTTGTCTTTTGTTTTAATTGTCAATTCTTATTGGTACCAACCTGTGCTTAAATTTTTTACTTTGATCAACTTTTACGTTATTTCTAGATTACTACATCCAAAGAGATGTGACCTTTATTACGTGAACCGGGACACTCTCTTCTCGTGCCACAAGGAGAGATATTTTTGCAGGTAGCTGTCTCTTACTAGAATTTATTTTGTTCTACAGCTCATTCAACTTCAGAATTCTCTTTTAGTATCTTGAGATTGTTTATTTAAATAAAGAACATGGCACCAGCAGTTTCACTTGTTTTGTACTTGAATCTAGGTTTTATAGCTTGCTGTTATTTTTTTATGAAAGGGGTGCTGTGTATCATTCCAGATAAAACTTATCTTGTGATAATAATCCTTTGCTTATTTGAGTTGGATAGGTTGGCCTGGAAGGACAAATATCTCAGAAATCTGCTAGAAAATGCTTGGACATTTATATGAAGCGTAATTTTAATGATTTGAGTTTTTTCTTCTTTATGGGTCAATGCAGAGTCCTGTCACTGGTGAACACACATGCATACTGTTGAAGCCAATAAATAATGATGACATTGAAGTTGCTGTATCCAGTCAAGCTTCTTGAACCCTTTTACCAAGGTAGATTTTTCTGGCATGCATTCAGTGTTTTTTTAAATAGCAGTAATGAATACTATCTTTAAGAATTTGTGGTATCCATCTAGATTTCAGGAAGGTTCGGACGACTTCGTGGTTCTTGTTTTCGAAATCTCAGTTAAGGTAGGTCTGGTACTTGAAAGGCTGACAAGTTAAGGTAGGTCTTTTTTTAGGTCTGATGCTAGGATTTATTAATCAGTATTTGTATCTTTCTATTCTTTCAAAGCTATTTGCTTGTTGGTGGCATAATTGCAGGTTTAATTGTTGTCAAGTTAAATGCAATTGTCGCCTTTCTCAGTACACAATCATCGAACACAGTTAGTTTTATCAATTGCTTGTAATACAGGGTTTTTATTTTAGTTTATTTAACCGTTTAAACCGTTGGACAAACTTAATTTAAGGTTCAAATATATTTAGTACTTCCTCTAAACAAAAGAGCTAAGTTAGTTTGGTGGTTTAGTTATTGCTTTCCAACGAAAGGGTCTAGGTTTGATTTCACAGCTGTACTTTTGCCAAAAAAAAAAGAAAAGAAAAAAGCTGGACCAGCCAATTCGAAGCAAAAACCGGAACGGCAGCTGGTTCCCAGTTAAGACGGTTGAATCAGCTGGTCCAGTCCGATTTTCAAAGCACTGATAAAACAATTCATGTGTAAGTTGTGCCTTTTTTATGGCTAAATTCTTAAATTTGCTAATCGTATTTTGCATTTGCAGTATATTAGGCCACAAGAACATGCTAAACTGTCTCAAGTAGAGCTTCTAGTGATAGATGAAGCGGCAGCTATTCCACTGCCTATTGTAAGGATCCATGCCTGGGCCTTACCTGGTTTTTCTTTCATCAACTGTTAATGGGTGTGGTTTGTACTTCCTTTTGATATTATCTATATTTTTCTGTTGTTATTTACTTGAATAGATGTACACTTGCTATCTTCAAATTAAGATATGAAGGAACAGGCAGATCCTTGTCTCTTAAGCTTATTGAGCAACTGGAATCTCAAAGCAAAGTATCGATTCAAAGCGGCAATGGTTCAAATCCTGGTAGTTTCCATTTATTTCATACTTCTGTCAGTAGGAAATTTAAGTCTTTAAGAGGAATATTCATCGTTTGCATCTCAGATTATTTACAGGAGGAATTATTTTTTTTAAGTTCTCTGTTGATTCTTCCTCTCAGTGGATTGCTAAAATTAAGTTGGATGTATTATGCTACAAATTAGTAGTTAACGTGGGTTGATTAATCATTTACTAAACACATATAGAGGCAGTTTAGTAAATCTCGAGGCATGGTGCCACAGCTCCGCAGGGTGGGGGGTCTCGAGGCAGGGTGCCTTGGCCTTGCGGAATAAAGTTGATTGAACAGTTTGATAATAAAAATAAGGTTAGCATGGAATGCCACTTAAAAATTAGTATTATACAAACTAGAGCAGTGTCATACAATGCCTTACTCAATCTAATTGATTTATAAAGGCAGTTTGTTGTTTATAACTCACTGGATTTTTATATAAATTTCTTTCTCTTTTTGGTAGCTTATAATTAACTTTATCTTTGATTTTGGATAGACAGATGCACAAAGGAGAGATGCCAAATAGTAAGTTGCAAAATAGCATAATTAGTAGTTGGATGCAAGAAGGTATGTTGACATTTTAAATAGTGTAAAAAACTTGTCTGTATTCTAATGTTCAAATTTCTTCAAAATTATATCAATACCCTGGACTGCATTGAATGATACACCATCCACAACTGGACTGCATTGAATGATACACCTCTTGTTGATAATAATAGTTCATAGCAGCAAGAATGTGTTTATAGAATCTGATAAAGCTAGCGTTATTGTTACTTACTGTCACTGTTAAAATATAAGAGCAACAAAATTCTTTCTTATTGATATATTACAAAGTTACAAGAGCAACAAAATTCGTTCTTATTGATAAATTACAAAGGGGCCGTTTGGATTGCTTAGGAATAAGAGGAATAGCCTATTCCTAGGCGGAAAACATTGGGAAGTGTGTAATTTTGTGAAGAGTTTGGATGGTTAGGAATAAATTTCCGTCCGGAATTTGTTATTCTTGCTTATTCCTTACCCATCCAAACAACCCCAAAGTTACATCATGACAGTCGGGAGTCCCTTATTTAGATGTATTGTAGGTGAGATGAAAACATGTACAAGGAAAGAATATTAGCCAATTGTAGGAGCAAATTAGCGGAATTAGGAAAAACAAAAAGAGAAAGTGTATTTTGTTATTTTAGTGGCTCTGAGAAATAAAGCAACTAAAGCAATCAGCTATAGAACAATTTAGTTAATTGTGTGATATTTTGTTTAGGAGATTGTAGGAATCAAATGTCAGGTTCTTTTACAAATTAGCTCATGTTGTGCTAATTAAGCCAACTCTAATTGCATTAGGTGCTGTTATTACACAGTTGTTAAGTTTTCAAAACTCCAAGGAATGACTGATATTTGTATGCCATTAGCAGAATGCTTTTATGTGATGTATTATTGTTTTAAATTTGTTGATGCTTTTATGCTTTCAAGCACACTGTTGTTCCAAGTTCATTTTTTAAGTCATTATCGATTTTTTAAAAAAAAAAACAATAGTAAATTTGATACTTGTCGCTCTAAATTTTGTCAATTTTATTAAGAATTCTCCATTTTTATTGATTTGTATGGGATTAAATTTCTAATAAAGTGCTTCAATATTAGTACTATTTTATCGGGGAAAAAAAGTATTTTATTGCAGCAATTTTTTGTGTAGTCTCATTAAAATGCAACTATTCCTTTTTCCAGTTTAGATTGCCATTGCAACGTCGTGTCACAAGCCCACTAAGAATATAACTTCCGGCATCGTCGCACGTTGCACGACTTATTTTTCTTCTTGTCATTCTGTTAAATTTTACCAATATAGTAGTTTTAATTTGTAATTTAGTTAATTACATCTATGAACCATTGCGCAAAAAGATAAATTATGGAAATAAAAAACAACAATAAAAATAAGTTCAAAGATGTGAACATAAATTTGAAGTATTTATCAATAATACGAATAATTTTGATGACATTATAAATATCATTACAGTTACTGAAGCCCATTGGCACAGTTACATCACCTATATAATAGATTTTTCACGCTTTATTAATTAAACCTTATGTAATTTGAAGCTGTATTTTATGGAAAAAATAAGCTGATACGTTTACCTTCACCCGGTTAGGCACCAATTCCTTGGCAAGTTCTGAATCATCGTTCGACCTAGTAAAACATGCACAAAAGTACTATTCTCATAATGCATGAAATGAAGGTTCCATTAACATTACTATCTCTTACATTAAACTGTGGTCGGTACAATACACCTGGTATGAAGCTAAATTATGTCACTCATAAACCACTCATAAACAGAACCTGAAGATTACTGCTGGTACATAAATCAAGGTTTAAAACCAATCACCCTCAAAACATTACATGCAGTAGATTCAGCTTCAGAATACAAAGCCATTGAAGTCTATTATGTACAGATTCAATACCAGTGGGGCATAATTGAGCACATAAACAGGCAAGCA
This sequence comes from Rhynchospora pubera, assembly GCA_028095005.1. NCBI lineage: Eukaryota > Viridiplantae > Streptophyta > Magnoliopsida > Poales > Cyperaceae > Rhynchospora > Rhynchospora pubera. Next base: position 18,506,756 of record CM051461.1, read on the forward strand.
AGACAGAATATTCCCAAATTTGCATCAATGCCGATTGTCTAGTTTACTTATTACCAGTACAATAACCACAAATTAAAAAAAAAAAAAACAGACCTTCTCCACTTGAGGTTTTGGAGGAGGGTTTCGCGGTGGAGGTAGGCCTCGTCAATGTCGTAAAGACCTCTGAGCGCGCCTGTTAGGCGAGGCAACTGAACCAGCATCTCCGAGTCTAGATCAGTTCTCATCTTTCTTTGTTCTTATCACTACGCTGTGTACAGTGTACTAGAGCAATGGAAAAATAAATCGGATATAGAGATCGGACCAGATTGTCACGAGAGATGCGAAAAATACAACAAACAAACAGATCCAATGATTGTTTAATTTGGGAATAGCATAATTGAAGTTCACGCCTCACCCCAATCAGTGGGAGAGAGAGAGAGAGAGGGGTCAGACTACTCCCTTGTTCAATCTGGTTGTACTATACTTTATGGGCTTGGTATGTACCAGTGCTGGTAATTTTGTTAGATACAACACAACTGCTGGTATAGTAGCGGGGAAATTGAATGTGCACCTGGTGTAATTCTGTAGTAGTATGGGTAAATCTTATATTATAAATGTGGTAATTGGTGCTCAGAATTGCTAGGAGGATAACATGAAAACTGAGTAAATTTTCATAAAAATGAAGCTGTAGGAAGTAATTATGCAAATATTTTTTATGCTACTCGGAAGCACAATTCCACAAAAATGTTTAAACCTTATAGTGAAATGCATTCTATTACAGGTAGACAGGTAATGCCTCAGTCGAGTTCCTGTCTCCGCCTTATGCAGAGGGGCATGGGACCCACACCGCGACCACAGTCGCAGGAAGCATTGCATTTGATGCCAATTTTTCTGGATATGCTGCTGGTGTGGCCAAAGGCGTTGCACCGAAGGCACATGTGGCGGCCTACAAAGTCTGTTGGAAAAATCAAAGCTGCCTTGACTCTGACATTCTGGTTGGTTTTGATAAAGCTGTATCGGATGGCGTAAATGTAATTTCTGTGTCAATTGTTGGTGGTGATGGGGTAGCATCACCGTATTATCTTGACCCAATTGCGGTGCGGTCGTATGGAGCGAACTCACGTGGCCATGGTGTCTTTGTTGCCACAACAGCCAGCAATGATGGTCCCTCGCCCTTGTGGTTGACCATAGTGGGTGCAGGCACAATTGATCGCAGCTTCCCAGCAGAGATAGTTCTAGGGGACGGCCGCAAATTCTCTGGTGTGTAGCTTTATGCTGGCAAGCCTCTTTCTGATAAGATGCTTTCAATAGTGTACCCGGGCCGCTTTATCAGCTTCCCTTTGCATGGAGAACTCACTTGATCCTAAGGCCGTTGCAAGAAAGATTGTGATATGCGACCGTGGGAGTAGTCCATGTGTCGCCAAGGGGATTGGTTGTGAGAGATGCTAGTGGTGTGGGTAGGATACTGGCAAATGGGGCCACAAATGGAGAGGGTTTGGTTGGAGATGCTCATGTGTTACCAGCTTGTGCAATCAGGGCAAATGAGGGAAATGTGATTAAAAGCTATGTGACCAGTTCTGCTAACCCAACCGCCACAAATTGTTTTTAAAGGTACATTGGTCGAAGTCTTACAATCCGGTATTTTTTAGGGGCCATCCAGATTTGGTTTGATGTTAACACACTTGAAGAGAATTGAACGAGAGATCCGTTAGCCTTCAATTCATGCAAACTTATGGCTTCACATGATTTCGTTTTACTTTCAATTGATGGGGTCTGTTCTTGTGGGGACCCGACTTGGTATTCTGCCTTCACACAAAAAAGGAACAAGGAACAAGAAGACAAAATAAAATAAAAATTTATCACCAAAAGAAAGAAACCAAAAAACTCAGTATGATTTTGCGCAATTTGCTGCTTCCTCAACAACATGTCAGTTAATCCATTAACATTTAACCATTCCTTTTTGTAGTTGAGATTTTATAGCTGAAATGTTGCAACTTGCATGTATGATTGCTCGTGTGGATATGACCCATAATATTGTAACACAATGAGTGCTTGTGTGTTGTTTATACTTTATGTGGCCCATCAGTCAATGTCCCTGCCACTTGATTCACGACAATCTTGTTCCTCTTTTTTAAACAGATGTATTCTACTGTGCGTTCATTTCTAGTCCAGTTCTTTTTTTTTTGTCTTATTAATTTTGGATTTATATCCTCTTTCTTTTCTCATGTGAAAAATATGATTTATTTTAACCTTAATTATGGTTTTCGAAACAAACGAATAAAATCCATCCAACAATGTAAAAGGGTTATGAGATTGGCTAATGTAGATTTTACAGTAAAGCTGTAGCTTTGGTCGGATCCACTGTGGTGTGAAGTGAATATGTGACGGTTCAAAATGGGTCATATTAATTATAGTATATTCAACTATCATTGCACGAAACACTACAAATTTGTGTCCACAGAATCCTTTGAAAGAAATTGAAACGTGCCCTGTCCTGAACGGCTGAACCCCATCCGTGTGCTCAGTGTTTCTTTTTTTCATCATTTCAACACAACCCCTACTATATTTACAACTTTATTGTGGACCTAATTTTTTTTCTTAAATCAAACATATTTTCCAAATATAAAAGCACAAAGCACTTAAAATACCCTTCGTTAAATTGTGTTTGGCAACTCTGCGAACAGTTTGTTCATGAACAAGTCGTAGTGGTGCACGAACCAAACATGGAACAACAATTCAAGAACTGCGAACAGGGGTAGTTCCCAGTTTTCAGTTTTTTGCGAACTAGAAGAACAGTACAAGTTGTTCGTAGGTCTTTGTTCGTCTCTTGTTCGTGAACCATCCAACCACACCTTGAAATTGGACAGCATATTCATGTCAAATAACATTTTCAAATATTAAAGTCAGCCCACACATTGGGTGGGCTCTGCCGCTAGTATTTTTAATTAGAAGTAGATATATTATCGGATTGCTTTTTTTAATAAATAGTAGAGATTACAATTATATTTATTTTAATGTTTTTTCTTTTTAAATGGTTTGGTTCTTGATATAGTTTGGCACGTCAACAATGTTTCAAAGGGCAATTTACCTCTTCTTCTCTTCGATTTCATTAATCTCTTACCGATCTGGAGCGAATTTAAATTCTTTCATCACTTTTTCTTCCTCTCCCTCCGAATTCGTGTTCTAGAGCAGACCTTTAGAGGAAAAAACAAAACATCAAAACAGTAAGAAAACCAAAACTAAGGAACAAATAAACAAATAAAAATGTAATTTCACGAAATCATACTTTGAATTTCTGGTACATATGTTTTAATTGCATGATTTATCCCTATACCGCTTAGGTTATTCTCTACAATTAACGTATTGAAGATTTTAATATTTTATCACCCTCCAAAGCACCGCTATCGATGCCTCTCTTTACGACAAGAGAGAAAAAAAAATTTGTAATTTGAGAACACATTCTCTTTGGCGCTTGCTAACTAAAAGGACCTAATAAATATTAGAATTTGAGAACACAATTTGAATTTTAAACATGATTCTTTTATATGACAACACAAAACTTAATTTCAGGGGCGGAAGGAGGCTTGGCCTCCTTAATTATATAAATTGAGAATGTTAAATTCCTCCAAAGGTCCAAACAAAAAATCAGCCCCTTGCATACTCTAGCAGCCCCTTGCATACAAAATCAATTTATTTATCGTGAAAATTTCAGAACTTTTGTATGATTTTAAAAGGTAATCATTTTCTTGATGGTTTGCTATTTCTTGTAGATTTTCAATTTAACGAGGGTATTTTAGGCGCTTTGCGCTTTTATATTTGAAAAATATGTATGATTAAAAAAAAATTAGGTCCATAAAAAAATTGTAAAATATAGCAGGGGTTGTGTTGAAATGATGAAAAAAATAAAAGATTGAGCACAGACCGGGGTTTTTTTTCTTAAACGGCTATAGCCTAAAAGAAATCTCAACGAACGGCTATGGATAGACTGATATTTACATAAACAGCCAAGGCGCAGTGTGTTCGTGCGCACAAAATTTTTGTGAAAAAAGACGCAAGGAAATCCTGCGCCTTACCTTTTTTTTTAAAAAAAAAAATTGTTGCGCACTTGTTCTACTTAAGTCCTCTCCTTAATAACTACGCAATAAAAAAAAACACAAGGCCAATTTTATGCCTTGCTCAATTTCTTGAACCATATATCGGCTCTTCTAAACATTATAAGTCCTACCACAAAAAATAATAAAGTTCAAACTTAAAACATAGATAAGAATTTTGATAACTTTTGAAGTAACAGTATTCTAAATTAGTGTTCTCTAAAATGACACGATATGAGCATGTTGGTATGACATGCACGCGCGTTAGCAGGATATGTTTACTGAATTAGCATGACACATGCGTGTTGACGTATCGTGTCAAAGTCGTATCTTGTTGAAGACTTTTGAGTATTTTTAACACAATAAGAGTTGACACGTGACACGATACGACATGATATGTGACACAAGTAGAATTAACATTTATTTATATTTTTCGTATATTTAGTAATTTATTAAATAAAATGAGTTCATGTTATAAATCTAATAATACTTATTCATAATGTATCTTAATAAATCATTGTGACACCCCGTCGAATACTGTAACTAGACAGTACACGATGGAGTGTCCGCCGCGGATGCCTACTGCACCCGCAAGGCTTACTAATACTTAATTTACCAATTAATATTGATTCTACTCAAATAATATACCGATTAATTAGAAATTTATAATTAATTACTTAAATATAAAGTAAATCCTATAAAGGCCTGGTATTTTTGGATTACTAACCACAATATCCAATGGTCCGCTACTCGTCTTGCAGTCCAGCACTTGATCTGAAACCTGGAACCCACAACCAATCGTGGAAACAATGCAAAAAGCACGGAATGAGATAAATAAAATTTATCTCAGTACGGTATTCAGTTCCAGCCACTTGAGTTTTGATTATCATGTGTTGGAACTAAATACAAGACTGAGTCAAATAAATTCCAAATCAAATTTCCCTTTCATTTTATTTCAAATAACATTAAAACTAGACTTTCGATCAAGCAATGCAATTAGACAAATAAATTCAGTACTATTCAAAATCAATTTTCTTTTCTTGAAATTCAAAATATGACAATTAGCATTTCAATTACTTGAACAAATAATTAATAACATGTAATAACTAACGTGCAAATTAAAAGCAACCCTTACAACTTGTTTCCAAAAGGAATAGCAAGGTCAAATCAATTCAATCAATGCAATATGAAATGTGAGCTCGGCATCAATTTCATAACAATTCAAATTTCAAAGTATAGCAAAAGCCGACTCATTTGGTTAGGCAATTATCTAATATGCAAGTCTGGTTTATCACAAGTCAATCATTTCAGTCATTTCCCTCAGATACCGCGAACCACCTTATAGATGGAGGCCAACGGCCAATTCAATTCATATACCATTCAATCAATTAAATCAACAAATGTACAAGCAAGCTGGGAACACTCACACTCCGGTCCATTCCAGACTAGACCTACTGAGTCCCGGTACATAAGCGCTTATTACACGGTGCTTGGTAGGATGGGTCATGACTCCACCTCCAAACATTACGAGTGTCTATCTCAACCACACAAGTTGTACTTACCTCAATCAAATCACATTTCAATCGAATACCATTCAATATGTCACTTTCCAACATTTCAATCGGATACCATTCAATATGCCACTTTCCAATCATGCATCAATATACAATTTCACAAAATGATCTCATGAACAAAATTTCAATTATGAATTCAGAATGCATAATGATAATAATAATAATAATAATAATAATAATAATAGCAACAATCAGAATATATATCACATATAATTAAAACTCAAGTGAAATCCGTACCTGAAGTTAAAATAAATAGCACCAAGAACATAAAGAATTTTATAAACTGTCCGTCGTACTGACTGTATTTGACTTCAACACCTGACTTGATTCTATATAAGCAAAAAACTAGGCTAAGTCTTTATTCAAACATAAAGCAAAATAAACAAGTTCAAGAAAAGTTTGCGTGTGAAATTAGAAAATAATTAGTGCTTTAACTAAACCATACAATCAATGTTTATATCTATCAATGCTATTATTTAATAAATACTAAAGCTATACAATAACATCAAATTGGGAACCAATAGCACTAGAAATTACTAATAAGATCCAGGGTTTCCTACCAGCATATTTATTAGGCTGGTACGTACTTGTACCATTGCTAAAATCAACATATAAATTAGAGTTGCATCAACCATGACTAAACTTATTTCAAAATCTAACTTGTTACTACTCGTATACTCATTCTAGATACTTAGATTTACTAGTTCTAGCAATCATACAAAAATAATAATAATAAAATTCACAACTTTCAGCACAACAATTAAATTGGTAAAAGAGAAAATCGTTATAGTTTATTTTTTATTTATTTATTTATTTTTTTTTAAAAAAAAAATTTAACAAATTCTTTTAAAGCTATCATCAAAACAAATTGCAATCATCTAAACAAATTATTTTAAAGCTATCTAATATCACCATTATAATTATATACTCAAGAGTAAGTTCTAATCAATTTGAAAGATTTTCAAGAAACCCTAAGAATCGGACACAATCAATTCCAATGAAAATTTGCAGATAAATCGAGAAAATAGCAAGGGATAGAAGTATAGCACTAATCCAAAAAGATTACTTACTCAATCACGATGGTACTTGGAGAGGATCCGAACAAGACCCCATTTCGAACAGTTCCATTTTCACTAAAAGCTCGGAGGGAGAGAGAGAGCTTGTTCTCAATGCCTAATTGAATTCTCTTAATAACTTTCCAAGGAAATTCTTCTTCTTATTTATTTTTTTTGTCCAAGTTGGAAGGCAACGGCTGAGCTACTGGGTGATTTTGGTAAAGGAGGAGATGAACACAAAATGAAAAAGAGAAGTACGGAGTGCGCCAGCTAACCAAGCCCAAAAGTCAAAAAGATATGTTTCTCCCATGTTCCAACTTTATCATTTCAAATAGACATGGTGCATTAATATTTCATAGACTACATACTTGTCTTGACAAGTGAGGTCCACATGTCACAATTGGAGATAACCATGAACCAAGAGTACCCAACCATTGAGATGAAATGAATTTTTTCCCTTTCTTGCCAAACGTCAGTGTCTCGCACTTTTTTCAGTCCGACCACGGAAGATCAGATAGTCCTCTATGGGGCGAAGAAAATGCGGATCAGATACCCCTTGAGCATCTTGAGACCCGTCGTTACTGCCCATTCCAAACGAGCGAAGGGCACTAATGCGGTTCCAAGTACCTCGAGAGTTGATTGTTTGTCGTAGGTCCTTTTTTTCCAGTAGGCGCAAGCCCCTACTGTTAATTACCTCCGGACTCAGTTACGAACTGAGCTAAGAGCACCTCTAGATCGGGATAATCAAAGTTTAAATGCAGTAAGTGGATGAAGTCCATTTTAAAAGGATTGTGTCTTGATAGGGAGTTTCGGGGTGAAAAGCACCGCAGAAGGGCAGCTATTTTAACAAAACCATGTAAACATGAATAATGCGATTTAATTCTTTAGTTTCACATTTTAAGACATTTAGGTTGTTTTTACTTTACTGTGTCAGGCTTAGTGCTGTTACAGAGAATTTTGAGTTCGACACTAGGAAATTTAGTATCCTAGGTCAATCCTCAATCGTTTGGGGATTTAGAGATTTTGAGATTTCGTTCAAGTCTTGAGTACAGATGCGCTATGCCTTCTCTTGACATGAACTTAGGTGATGGCCACTGGTTGACTTTTCTTCTGGTCACCTGGGCATCAGATTTCAGTCTGCTTTTGGTCAAACATACTGTGAACTGGTAGAAACAGGCTGTTAGATTTGAGTCCAACGCTAGAAAATAGGGTATTCTAGGTCAGTTCTCAATCGTTTTGAGGAATTTAGGGATTTTTAGGATTTTCGTTCGAGTCGCGAGTACAGATGCGCTATGCCTTCTCTTGACAGGAACTTCAGTGATAATTCAGAATTGACTTTTCCTTTTTCTCAATCTGAACATCGGGAGGGTGTCTCCTTCAGGGCGAAACGCTATGCAGTCTTGAAGGGACGAACTTTTGACTTTTAAGACTTTATGTCACTGTAGACTTTGTGTCTTTTGGGTCACTTTTAGACTTTGTGCCATTTTGACTTTGTGTCACTTTGACTTTGTGTCACTTTTAGATTTTGTGTCATTTTGACTTTGTGTCATTTAGACTTTGTGTCATTTTGACTTTGTGTCATTTTTAGATTTGGGCTTTTAATTTTCACTTTAGGATTTTGGACTTTTGAGTTTAGACTTTTAAACTTGCACTCTTGAGTTAGCACTTTTGGATTCTAACTTTTGAGTTTAACTTTTAGTTCTTGACATTTTCGGGTTTGGTTTAAAGTTTGAACTTTTGCCTTTTGGCATTCTGGACTTTGGACCTTTAGTTGTGACCTCTGAGTTTTAGGTTTTCGGTGTTTAGTTGAGATTTTGAGTTTGGACTTTTAAATTTGTACTTTTAAATTCCTATATTTTTTATCTTCTTGGTGATATGTATACTTTGTTTATTTCACTTTTGTTTGCGGGTCTTAATGTTTGACTGTACCTATTGCTCAGAACAAGGAATGTCAAGTGTACTTGCTGTCCAGAACATAAGCTATTCAGATGTACCTGCTGTCCAGAACATAATTTGTTCAAATGTACCTGCTGTCCAGAACATAGAATATCCAGAATGATTTTCTTTTGCCTTATTGCCTTTTCTTTTTTTTTTTAATTTAACCATATAAATTTATCATTAATATTATTATTAGATTTTTTTTTTACTTATGGTTATCCCTTAAGCCTATTAATTTTAAAATATTTTGTACTTTGGTGTTTTAGCATAACATAACACATCAAAATGTTCCTCATATTTTTCTTGACATTTTGATATTTTATGAGAATTTTTCTGATAATCCAGCTATTTTTAATGTATTTTTGAAGTTTCCTGCGTAGCAGAATTTTCTGATTGGCTGTAGTGGTGCTGTTTGCTGTTTGTTGCTCAGTAACCCGCCACAGATTATTCGCCACAGAAGACCTTCCCGAGTCGTTGAGCTTAAGAGCTAGTTGAATCGCTTGGTCTTTTGCTCGCGTCTGTACACCGAGCGGATTTGGACTTAGGTCGGATCGGCTTCGTAGGTCCTACCAGTCAGAGGGCCTCATCGATACTCCGCGTCTGACCAGTGCTTTCTCATTTTGATTTTCTTCCCTCATCCGTTCTTGTTGACTCGTCGGTTGTGGGAGTTGACTTGGCGACTCCGATCATCTCCCTGACTATGGTTAAGTCTAGAAGCATCGCCTTCCCGTCTTTTACGCAAGGGTCTTTTCAATTTCAGATTTGCTTGCTCAATTGAACACCTCATTGCTATCCCAATTGCTGGCCTGATGGCATGTCAATGGAGTAATTCTGAACACTTGATGGTAATTTCTGACCAAGGACCTCTCATTGAGCATCACGAGTGTCTCATGAGGCTATTGGCGACAACAGTTTAGGTGTAAATAAATCAATTTGGCTTGCGGCATGAGCTGTGGTCTGGTTTTGAGTCTGGTAAGACTTACTGTTAGAATTTAAACCCGACTAATCATTTTTCACTTTCAATCCAACAGATGATGCAATGTCACCCATGTTGGGGGTGACCCAGAGCATTGCTACAGGTATGCATTGATTCGACTTTGAGCTTTTATTGGATACCATTTTCTTACTTCCAGTCTTAATTTCTATTGTTCATCACCTTGCAACAATTGGTGAAATGCATTCTATTTAATTTTGCATTCATGTTTTATAAAAAAGGGAAACTAGATTTTAGAGACACCTTCCCAGAAGAACTTTAAAACTTACTCTTAATGTGTTCCTAATGAGGAAAATTCTGAGGAAGTATTGTTATCATTACTTTTTGAAGTAGTACATTCAGTACCTGCTAGGTTCCTTTTTTTTTTTTGACATTTTTTCAATTTGATCCTTATTGTTTTGCAAATATGTATATATATTATATTTTTTTTACTTTAATGCATGTTGATATTACTGTTGCTGACTTAAGATATCATTATCATATGATAACATAAATTTGAAAATGCAGACGCTAGGGGCATGTTTCTACCCCCAAGTATGCGCTCTCAGGCAAGCATCCCTTGGTGGTGTCTACATACCTCAAGCAAGTTTAAACACTTTTTATCAAGATGAGCCTGACGACATATGTTTTTAGCAAGGCAAACTCTATCTATTGCATATGAAATCCCCTTTTTTTTTGTGTGCACATGAACCCTTGGTTTTCAGTTTTATTATGTCTTTCTAACCTAGGATCTTTTCACCATTTCCTACTTTATGCCTAAACCATGAGACAGCAGTGATTAATGTCTGGGACATGACTCAATGCATGAGTGTGCGCTCTCAGGCAAGCACCCCTCATGCATGAAGTTATATTCCTTTTATTCTTACTTTACCATTTTAAGATTTTAGAGGACTCATTGACACAGGTAGGTGTGCGCTCTCTGGCAAGCACCCCCCACCTGTGTCTTTGAGCCTCAAAACAAAGTTTGTGGATGACCTACAAGAGGATTCTTTTATAATTGACCCTCAATTTCAGCATAAACAAGAAAAAGACAACACAAAAGCACAGGAACTGAAAGGGGAAATAGAAGAATTTTCAGCAATTGGAATTGTATTAAGCCTAATATAACATGATCTCTACCTTTCTTTTGATAACTGCTCCTACTTTTTCTTAGAACTGTTTTTTTTTTTACAAATAATGCAACTAAACAAACCAGCAGGATTTTAGCTTGCTCCCCTCTTTTTTCCTTTGCTTTGATCTTCTTTTATAGGCGAAATCCCTAGGGCTTTGCTTCATCCTTTTGACACATGGCAGTATCTTCTGCATTGGATTTGTGATGAAGGGGTTGGATGTAAGGTGAGTTTGCCGCCATGCTTTTACAATTCCAATATCACTTCTCTTTCTTTACTTCCTTTTACTGACCAATAATGGCATGACATTTGGCACTTGGGTTTTTTTTTTACTTCTTTTTACAGTATGCTTGGAAGAGGAGTTATGTTTATTTTGGTACCACCTGATGCGTTGTCTCTCATCCAATGATCCGTATGTTGATGAGGGGCTGTGATTTGTATAGAGGAGGGATCTCTTCTGATGTGTAGCTGTTGCTCATAGGGGTATAGGTCTGATGCATCAATGATCATATCATTCACTTTCTCCAGTCATTCTTTTCATCAATCTTATGTGGTGAGCATTGATGTGTTGTGTATATGCTTAAGTATCACTGCCAGCTGGGGCCCTCATTACTAGATTACACCCACCTTTTAACAATTTCAATTAAAAATTTCATTGTCACTTCTTTCTTTATGTTTGATTTTCTTTAACCTCAATTTTATCATGCTTTTGATGTTTTGATTTTAGCTGCTGACATGACATTAGGTTATTTTAACAAAGCTTTTTTTTTTCTTCTTTCTGGCTTACATTTTTACTCAATCTTCTTTTGTTGTTTTCCTTTCATTTTTTACCAACCACCATATACAGGTATCCTGGGGGTAGTATGGGCATATGCATTCCTCAGATTCCTTTATGGTATCCTTCATTCTTTTGTCACTTTCCTCCAAATGACTGATTTGCCCATGGTTAGAAGAGAGTCACGCATGACTCACTCATTCCCCAGGTACATTATGATGTATTTGCATCCTATGCCTGCTGGGGGACATGTGACTTGATCTCAAACCATCCATTCATGCTTAGTTTTATCCTAGGGTAAGAATCAACAGACAGATGCTTTCTTTTTTTTTTACCAAGTATGCTGCCATTCTTTGCATTTCACCTGTGCATGACATAGGTAGATCAGTGATTGTAGACTGTGGCAAAGGCATAAGAGGTATCCCAACGTCTATTTAGAATCCACCCTATATCTGACGGTTCCAATTGAAACGGTGAGTTTACCACTTGTCACCATTCCCTCTGGCGCCAAGGACGGTGGCAGGGCTAGTTCTTCCTTTATAGGCTGTGAGAGACGATACCTTTTCTCCATTCAAGCCCCTATTCAATTTCACCAAATAATTAGCACAGGATGCCTCCAGTCTGTGATAACTTTGCTTTGTCATTCCTCATATTTACTCCTCTCTCTTGACCACGTTCCCTGCTAATTCTTCGTCATCTCTTCCCCCTCTAATTCAAAGTGTACTTGGAATTCTTTGAACTCAGCCCCTTTTGTAACGGAATAGTTGTGGTGAAGGACGGCGCCACCCCCTCATTTCGTCAAATTGGCTCTTGTTAACCCATCCAGGCATCACCCGAAGCTTGCCAAAGGCTTCAACATGTAAATTCCCTCACCAATTTTTAGCAATTTAGTGCAATTTTACACTTTTCATCTGTTGCACTCTTATCCTTGCCCCTCTCGCATTCTTCTTTTCCAGCCTCCTCACCCCGCCGTGTTTGGTGTCGTTAGAACCGCGGAGTCATCGCCAGTTCACTGGCGAGGTTGGTTGGGGCTGAGGTGGTGTAGGACGGCGACGAAGTTCTTCCCACGCCATCGTACGAGGTCTGTCAGACAGTACTGTCTCTCTTCTTTTCTCTCTTTTTTTTTCTTCTTTTTATTTTAAATAGGGATCGTGGGACCCACTGTTTCGGCCAATCAGAAAATTGTATCTTAGATTTTGGATTTAGGTTGTGATCGGTCCGTTGATTCTGGATAACATTTACTGGAATTTATCATGGCCGTTGGATTGATGGGAATTTCCTTAATCGAATTGGGCCAGTGTATAACTCAGTTGGGCTTCAATCTTGGCCCGAGGTAGATTTTTAATATTGACTTAGAGGCCCATCTGAAAATCATTTCCATCTATTTACTCTGGTGGGGGGTTTATCTCCATTTGTTTCAAAATGGAGGTGTCCATTTGACTGAATTTTGAGGTTAATTGAGCTGCTTTATTTTTAGAAAAATTGTTTGGTGCCCATCCATTGGTCAATTTGACATGAAATTTTGCATGGCTCCTCACAAAAATATGAAGAATTTAGCTGCCACAAATTTTCTATTTTTAGGACTCCGGTAATTAATTAAAAGGATATCACGGGCGCATAATGGCATTCCTCGTAATTAATTAATTTACTGTCCATTTTTTTTAAAAATTTCTGTGTTTTCCTTTCATGCATTATGACCAATTATCAGGGCTATTTTGTTGGGTCATTGGTTATGTGGATGGGATTTTGATCATATGGTTTTGGATTTTGGTGATAAGATAGGAAATCGTTTAGGATTTTGTGCAGCAGAATTTAGAGGCAAACAAATGCCCCCCACCAGAGTGGACTGTGAGATATATCGATCAGTCTACTCTGGTGTCCCCAATTTCTAGGCATTTTCTTAGTAATTTGTGGGCATTTTCTGGATATTTGACATGGCTTTCGCCCCCCTTTTTTTTTTTTTTTTTTGCAGGTAATTATGGCTTCGGTTGATGAGATTTATGATACCGTCCCTCGGTTTGAGATTGTCAGGACGGGTTTCTATGGTCCTTCGGATGAGGCCATTGAGTCTTATATCAGTGATTATTTGGATCCTCAGAAAGTCCATGTGCACCTTCATCGCTTATGGAAGCGCGCCATTCTCAGAGGAAGAGATAATTTCCATGGGCTTTTGGTTCGGCACAATCGTTTACCCTTACCGGCCATCTATGACTATCCAAGCCTTGCTGTTGACCCTCCTTCACGCACTGAGGAGCGTCGAGATAGGTACTATACCTCCCATTGTCCCATCAGTCGGGATCGGCGTGGCATTCCCTCCGGTGACCTTGCAGGTATTTTTCTGAGCCCCACTGGTCGTTCTACTTTTTCTGCTGATTTTCACTTGTTGAGTATGGAGATGATGGAGGGGCATGTTATCCCTTGGTCTCCTGGGAATTTGAGGGTTCAGGGTGATTTGAAATGGAGTCCCGGGCAAGTTGAATGGACCCGATATGTCTTGTGCAGTATGGGGAAGAAATTGGATAAGGTTGAGATTTTTGGAGGTGTGATTTTGGCTTTGTTTGAGTATACATGGAGTTCCAATCTTCTGAAAGCAATGGCCTCCAATTGGAATTATGTTCATAACACCTTTCCTTTAGAGGATCGCGACGCTACTATCGACCTCCAGCAGATGTCTGGCCTTATGGGGGTGCCAGTAGAGGGGTTGGTTTATGAGGAGAGGGTACCGTCTGATTTTGAGCTCTATGGTCCTGATCACAAGGGGTTTCCTCTACATTCTGCTTCACTTCGGGCAGTTTTCCGGATTTATTATGAGATTGCTATGTCACGTGGTCAGCGTGGTTTGGACAGGGATGTCCCGTTGAGAGACTGGGTTCGCTATTTCACGGACTTGATACCTGAGAAGAGGGCTGCGCGTTTTGCTAATCCTTTGGAGCCGATCAAATTGGGTTCCGACAAGACATATCTTCCCTCTGAGCGGGTATCATTCTCAGATTTCTGTTCCCATGAGTTGAACGATGAGACAGTCTTGACTGCTTTTTTGGCTTGGTGGTTGTGCTATTTCTTGATTATCTACGAGCCAGCTGGGTATATCCGTCCTGGGGTCTTTGTGGTGGCGAATGCCTTGGCTCGCGGTAGGCGGGTCTCATTGGCTATTCCAGCTTTAGTGAACCTTTATAGGTCCATGAGAGAGCTTACTTCTTCGAGGGATCCTTCCAGGGCCACAGTGGTTATGCCTTTACACATCCTTTCTGGTTGGTTTTATCTTTACTGGGAGAAGTGTTATACTCCGTTGACTTCTGCTGGCATGAGGCAGTCATTGCCAGGTTTGATTCATATTGCCGGTTGTACCGTCCGTGATCCGGATCAGATTACCGCTCATTTGTGCTTTACTCAGAGCAGTCAGTTCATTGTGGATTATCGCCCTGAGGCTTTCAATAAGGGATGGCCTAAAGACACTGGGAAGCCATACATTGTCAAGGATGTGGCGCCTCGTCAGAAGGGGGCCTGTCCTAAGTTGTGTTCCCCTCGACACAGGCGGGATCGAGATTATGCCGTCAGTATCAGAGCGGGGTGTTTATCCATTCGCATGGGGAATAGGGTGATCCATGAGGTCTACAGCCCTCACCGTTGTGCTTGGCAGTTTGGGTATGACCAGGCTATTCCAGCAGTTTTCAGCTTTCCTGACTCTCCTCGAGTCACTTTGTCGTCATGTGCAGCTTTTAGTTCGTTTTCAGTGCGTTTGGGCACCGACACTTGTTGTGTTGTTCCTCCGGCTTCTCGCCTGGGGACATTGACTGGAGATTATGACAGGTGGTTTAGAGGTTGGTCCAAGATTCCTCACGATGTTAGTGTGGCCATCCTGAAGGAGAAAGTTTACCCTCGTTCCTGGATTGTTCCACAAAATCCGGAGGTTAGACAAGGCGGTTTCAGACCACTGAAGAATTCTTTTGGGGTTGATGGTTTTGTGCCGATTGGCGTGAAGCCTTTGGAGTATGTAGACCCTCCTCCACTTCCAGACGGCCATTTCCCTGGTTCGTTACTTTCCTTTCTCATTTGAATCACCTTCTTGGTTACCTTCTCTCTTTCTTACGGCGATTTGTTCTTCGAGGCAGGTCTCGGTGGGTATGATTTTGGCCATTTTCACTTCAAAGTAGAGAGAGTCTTCCCTGCTGAGAGAGAGTCTTCTCAAGCCCTTATATCAGAGCCTTATAGACGCTGGGCTATCTACTCAGGTATTGCATTTCTCTTCTTTTTTGTTTAACTTTGTCATCAATGTATGTTTGTCATGGTTCGGTTTTATAGGTGTTCATAGGCTCCCTTCTTCGGTGGAAAATGAGGAGTTGGCCCCTTCAAGTTGTCCTTCTCCTGAATATCCTGATGAGCTGGCTGAGGAAGCAGCTGGGCGGCTGAAGAGGCAGCGTGAGGATTGTTTGGCAGAAGAAGAAGTGACTCGGTATGAGCTTCGACGGCGGCTTAGGGGGAGTCCTTCAGACGGCGGCTTTTCCATGGAGCCTCCTCTCCTTACACCACATTCATGTATGTTATTTCTGTCTTTTCCTTCTGACTTCATCCTACTTAGCTTTGATTTGCTATGAACGTGTTATGGCATTTTTCTCAGGGACTGCATGTTCTGGCATATGGGGTAGCGCCATTCTGGCTGAGTCCGTGGTTGCTACAGAGGACATTGAGATGGAGGAGGTCGAGGTGGAGACCGTTGCCGTGCCGTTTGAGGAGATTCTGCGCCCCAGGCTGATCTCTCCGGCTCCATTTATCCAGGCGAGTGACTTCCCTGTCACGGATGATTCTATGGCGATTGTTGCCGTTACCGTCTTTTCCTGTGAGACTGCTCCGACACCGGTCATCTTTCCAGCGCTTCGAGGTCTAGGTATGCCTTATTTCACTGAGCTTTTTACCTTAATTTTCCTTCTGTTTCATTTTATATTTTCCTTATCACGTTTCATTTAGGTCGACTTCCTTATATCCTGATGGCCTTTAGCATTGAGTTTTGGGCTTTGGGCTTACGGGATTTGTGCCACTCATATCAGTTGTCCCTTCAGAGTTTCATGAGTGTTGATGAGCTGACAAGCCATGTCATGGGCATGGAGTTGGACATCTTGGATCATGCTCCCACCTTATGTCCAGGTATATATTCATATTTTTCTTGTCACCGTGATGTACATTTCATTTTTTTTTTGTCATAACCTTTTCATTTTTCATTCAGGAGAGAGCCCCTCGGACAGTCCCGCCTTCCAGACTCTCCGTGATTTTCTTTTTCCCGAGTTGGACATGGTTCCGGTGTCTTTCGATGAGGCGTCATTGGATTACTCTGAGTGGGAGGCTCTTCTCATTGATTCCACTCCTTTGGCCGTGTCACCATTTGCTGGCGGGGCGAGTTTGCCATTGTCGCCAGATACTGTGTTGGTTGAGCCGATAGTTGGGGTGTCAGCTCACCGGAGGGACGTTGGTTCTGATGATGATTCAGAGAGAGCTCTCGCAGGTGTAGTGCTAGCCCTTCCTTGTTTTGCCTCTCTCGTGGCGGACGCTTCTCGAGAGGTTGAGTTGATGATGGGTTTCTTTTGAGTAGGAGTTATGTAGCGCGGTGGCGCTTTGTATCTTTTCTTTTGTTATGGTTTTAGTTTTAGACTTGGTTTTAGTTGGTCGCTCCTAACTTTGTAGCGGCTGGACCTTCTGATCATGATTATGTGATGTTTTAGGCCTTTGTTGGGC
Source organism: Rhynchospora pubera (assembly GCA_028095005.1). Classification (NCBI taxonomy): domain Eukaryota; kingdom Viridiplantae; phylum Streptophyta; class Magnoliopsida; order Poales; family Cyperaceae; genus Rhynchospora; species Rhynchospora pubera. Next base: position 18,523,998 of record CM051461.1, read on the forward strand.
TCTTGATTGTAGTTGATTTATGGGCATGGATATTATATTTTGGTGTCATTGGGCTCATCATTTTTCATTAAAACCCTTGGATCGCGAAGCGATCATGTTCCTTGCAAACCGCCAAACCTTTTGATCTTTTGTATTTATGGGTAAATTCGAGAAGACGTATGCTTTCTGGTGCCCTAATTTCCTTTATATATATATAAGGCATCATGCGTACGTATCTCGTATCATTTTCTTCTTCTTCTGAACTTTCTTTCTTGGACTTCATTTTCCATGGCCGGCGTCATAGATCCAAGGAATCCCAAGCGTCCCAGAGATGAGGGCAGTTCCTCTGTCCAAGGCGCGCCACCTTCCAAGCCTAACTGGTCATATGACCCAGGCAACCGTTATCTGTTTCGAGACGACGAGGCTTTTGAGTGTTATCAAAGTAACATTGGTGAAGGGGGGCGTGAAGTTTCCGCCTGCTTTTTCTTTCATCCTCAGGGGCGTTTCACCACCCCTTATATGAATTTAATAACAGGGTGGCTCAATGCCTGGAGCCTCCACGGCTTGTCAAGGCTTGATACTCCTTACCATCCGGACATCACCAAGCTATTTTATGCTAACCTCCGTGTCACATTTGACCACCATGATACTCCTTCTGCCTCTTCTTATCTTTTTGGCAGGCTCTTTCACATAGGGGTGGAGGATTTGGCTGACTTGATTGGTGCCGCAGATACTTTAAATGGCTTGTCAGTTTATGCCTTTGGAAGTTGGCCTCGTGAGCAAGGGACATACCGGGGCCATTGTGAGTGGTTCAAGATACCCAGATCTGAGGCGGGTTCTGAACTGGTCTCTACTGCGCATTTGCCTGCGCTTCATCGGTAATTTTGCTATTTGTGTGTTTTTTTTTTGTTTTGTTTGTTTCTTTTGTTTGTTTCTGAAGGACAAGTTCGTGACCATGAAGTTTATATGTCCCTTTCAGGTTATTTTTCTTGATCATTAACTACATCCTCTTTCCTCAGGGTGAGTTATCAGGTTTGACTCGCCCAGGGACTTTGTTCTACCTTCGCTTATTGCTTCTCAAACGTGGGAAAGCTAATCTTCCTAGCCTCATCCTCCAAAACATGCATCATGTCACGAGGTTCCCCAAAGGCCATTTGCCTTATGGGAACTTAATTGAGGCTTTGATAGAGCGGGCTCAGATTCCATTGCCTGAGACACTGTGGGGGAATCCAATCACTGAGCGGCTTGTCCTGTATCCGCGCAACCTGCTCTTAGATTTGACTTCCTTTGGGTGGGTGGAGATGGCTCATGGCACTCTGGTCCCTGACCCCAACTACCCGGTGAACAGTCATATCTTTCATAGGTTTGCTGCTGTGAATCAGTATAGTCCGGTAAGAGAGGCTTCTCCCCCTTCTCCAGATGGCTCGGCCATTGAAGAATCTTTTCCACTCCAGGAACACATAGACCAGCGTTTTAAGGAGCTAGATCAGCGGCTGGAGAATGTCGAGACGGTGCTTCAGTCAATCCATAACACCTTAGAGACCTTTGCAGGGGCGATGGCCGCAGCTCAGGCGCCTCCAGTGCCTCCGATATGAAGAAGTCTCGGATGTTTGATCACTTGGTTTTGTTGTTTCATTGCTTCGTTTCGTATGTTTTTTTTGTTGTTGTTTGGGTTGTGGTAATTTTGGATGATTTATGTCTGGTATTTTGATTTTATGGTTTGATTAGGGCAACTTGGAGGCCCAGTAATTCTTGGTCTGTTGATCTTGGTTTATGAATATTTGTTGAGGTTTATGAGTGATTTGGTTTAGATTGTCATAGGTAGCGACATCAGATATCGCCAGTGGGACCGATATTTTTTGTTATTCTCCCTGCTCTTTGGTTACGGCAGCAAGGAACATACCGGTGGGATTTGTCTATTCTACATTGTTGCCTCGGTAGCTAGGGCCATTCCGGTGGGACTTGTTTGCTCCATATTACCGCTCCGGCATGTAGAATAGACATTCTGGGTATAGCACGCAGTGGGATTTTGTGCATCGTTTTCTGTTGGTTGTTTTGGTATGACGGTAAGGGACGTACCGTCGGGACTTGTTTGTTCCATATCACTCTTTGATGTAGTGAGATGGGGTTTTCTCCTGGCTCTTTGGGTACGGCAGCTAGGAACATACCGTAAGGACTTGCTTGTTCCACATCACTTCTTGTATGTTGTGAGATGTTTTTTTTTTTCTTCTCCTGGCTCTTTGGGTACGGCAGCTAGGAACATACCGTAGTCGGTGGTTTAAGGCCCAACACGACCATGGGCCCCTCTGGGTATTAGGATTTATGAGGCCTATTTCTTGACATGGTTGGCGGACATCAGCCGTGGTGTTCTCCGTTTTCAGAGGGGCTTTTAGGTTCGGTTTGGTCTTCATCCATTTTTTTGGTAGGTTTCGGCAAGGATTACATTTTGAGCAGACATGTTGTCTTTTCAATCTGTAACTGTTGAGGATGTGGTTTTGACTAATCCCATGGTAAGTTTCACCGTTTGGTAAGTTTCACCGTTAGGTAAGTTTCACCGTTTGGTAAGTTTCACCGTTTGGTAAGTTTCACAGTTTGTGTCTTAATTTAGAGTTCAAGACACGGAACTTTTGTTCATCCTTTAGTTCGGTGAGATGAACAGGCACCTAGTACTTCGTCTTAAGGACAAAGCACAAGACTTTTTAGGGTCATATTTCGGGGTGTAGGCCATTTGTAAAGGAAATGTTCTATGAATGTCCATAAGGACAGAGCACTCCTTTTATCTTTGGCCCGGTGGGACAGAATGTTTTGTGTATATTTTAGAAGTTTTGGATTTTGGATTTTGAAATTTGCCTTTTTATTTAGGGATTTGAGAATATTTAGGGAGATTTGGTTTTAACTTTTTATTTGAGCTATATTTTAGCTTGGTCTAGTTTCTTTTGGTCACATGCTTTTATGCTTTGGAATAAGATGTATTTTTTTTTTTGGTTGGACTTGGATTTCATTTAGGATTTCGACTTAGGGTCATTTTAGGAAATTTTGAAGGGTTTATTTTATCTAAAGGTCAATTTATTACTTTAGGGTTTTGACTCAGGGATACCCCATAGTGTTCAAAAGAACGGAGTACCCTGTCGAGCCTTGACCCGGTGGGACGTGAGGGATTTTTTACCTAAGTGAAGAGGTGGTTGACCGCCTCACAATTGTCTGCCCAGTCGGTTTGTTGGCTGCTCTTCCTTTGACTCCGGTGGGTTGCGGAAATGTCGGGGTAGTTTTGTCCATAATATTTCTTCAGGTATCTCCCATTTATGGAGGAGACAGGGTGTTTTCCATTTGAATCTGCGAGTAGGTAGGCTCCACCTTCATATGCTTGTTCTATGACATAGGGGCCTTCCCAATTTGGTGCAAATTTGGGACCATGGTGTCGGCCGAGGATAGGTCGCCTCAAAACTAACACTAGTTCTCCTTTCTTGAATGTTCTGGGTCTTGATAGCTTTTCATAAGCCCGCGTCATTCTGGCTTGATATAACTCCAAGTTTTGTTGAGCTGCCAGTCTTTTTTCATCCATTCCGTCCAACTCTTGCAACCTCAGTTGCGTTTGTTTAGTCAGAGGGATTTGTGCTGCCATAGCTACTCTCAGTGACGGGAGTTCCACTTCGATTGGTAGGACTGCTTCTGCCCCATATACTAAAGAATAAGGTGTGGCTTGGGTTGCTGTTTTATGGGTGATGCGGTATGCCCACAATGCTTCATGCAGCTTTTCATGCCAGTTTCTTTGATTATCTCCAATGGTTTTGCGAAGGATCTTGATCAGTGTTTTGTTGAAGGCCTCCGCTAGTCCATTGGCTCTTGGGTTATAGATGGAGGAATATCTCCATTCAATTTTGTGTTTATCGGCGAAGGCCTCAATTTTGGCATTCTTGAAGGCCGTCCCATTGTCGGAAATTATTTTCCTTGGATTTCCATATCTATAAAGCACTTGAGTGGTGAAGAACCTGACCACATCAGAGGCCTTAATTTCACGGTATGACCTGGCTTCGGCCCATTTGGAGAAGTAGTCCGTAGCGGCCAATATAAAGCGGTGCCCATTTGAGGCTGGTGGGTCAATGGGACCTATGATATCTGTTCCCCAGATTTCGAAGGGCCATGATACCACGGTTGGATGTAGTGCGTTTGGGTGTTGGTGTATAAAATCTCCATGAATTTGGCACATGTGGCATCGTCTGGAGAAGTTTTCGCAGTCATTGATCATGGTGGGCCAGTAGTAGCCCATTAGTTTGATTTGTACTCGCATCCGAGAGCCCGATTGATGGGCTCCGCATACTCCCGAGTGAATTTCTTGCATAACTTGGTTGGCTTCGGTTTTCGATATGCATCTAAGCCATGATCCTTCATAGGATCTCCAATAGAGTGTGTTGTTCACATACACGAACCTTAGGACCCTTTTTCTGATTTGCTCCCTAATGGTCTTGTTTAGAGGTAGTTTTCCTTGTTGGAAGTAGTCAAGAAAGGGTTGTCTCCAGTCCTCTTGGTTCGAACCTTCGGTTGTCATGGCTTGTGCGATTTCCCTCCATTCTTTTTCATGTTCTCTTTCGAGTGTTTGGATGTCAGTAAACAGGGTTTCTTCCTCCTCGTTTCTTTCTTTTGGGAAGCAAGAGGACAAGGATCTTCTGCGGTGAACCAGGACTTGGATTTCTTCCTGATTCGGGTCACCGAGTTCATTAGCCAGCCTAGCCAATGCATCCGCTTTGCCATTCAGAGACCTCGGGACTTTCTGGAAGGTAATATATGTAAATTTGGCCATCAATTCTAGGGCCTTTTCATGGTACTTGACCAATTCTGGTTTTTTTATTTTGAAGAGGCCTTCGATCTGACTCAGGATGAGCTGAGAATCTCCGTAGACTTCTAACTGCTCAATACCCATTTGAAGGGCAATTTCAAGTCCAGCTATCAGGGCCTCATATTCAGCTTCGTTGTTTGTGCATGGTTCGGTTAGGCTCAGAGCATGTCGGAGAATGCCTTTCTCTGGGGTGACAAACACCAATCCTACACCTGCTTGTCGTTTTGGTAAGTTTGGTTTGACTGCTGGTCGAATGGAGGAAGATCCATCGAAGTATAGCTTCCAGCAAGTTTCATTTTCCTCTATCTGCATAGCCTCCTCATCAGGGAAGTCGCATGCTAGTGGGGAATCATCAGGTATAGGATGAGCAGCTAGGAAATCAGCTAGTGCTTGTCCTTTGATAGCCTTTTGGGGCGCATATGCTATATCAAATTCCATCAGAGCCACTGCCCACCTTGCCAGCCTTCCGGTAAGCATCGGTCGGGTCATGAGGTACTTCAATGGGTCAGTTTTGGAGATTAATGTGACTTTATGGGCCAACATATAATGCCTAAGCTTCTTTACTGCGAAGATCAAGGCTAGGCAATGCTTTTCGATTGGCGTGTATGCATGTTCTGCCCCCACAAGCATTCTGCTGAGGTAATACAGGGCATTTTCCTTTCCTTCTTCATTCTCCTGGGCGAGCAATGCCCCCAGGGATCCGTCCAAGGCGGTGGTATAGAGAATGAGAGGTTTTCCCTGGATGGGTGCTGCCAATACAGGAGGTTTTTGTAGATATTGTTTGATATCTTCAAAAGATTTCTGGCACTCCTCGTCCCATTTAAAGGGGACATCCTTTTTTGTGAGCCTGGTAAAAGGTTTGATTTTGCCTGACAGGTTGGCTATGAATCTCCTAATATACGCCAAGCGCCCTTGGAGAGACCGGAGTTGTTTAAGTGTCCGTGGAGGGGACAGTTCTTGGATGGCTTTGATTTTATCAGGATCAATTTCAATGCCTCGGTGCCGCACCACGAAGCCTAAAAATTTTCCTGATGACACCATGAAGGCGCATTTCAGGGGGTTGAGTTTCAGAGTGTGTTGTCTCAACCGCTCAAACATCAGCCTCAGGTTCTCTAAGTGTTGTTCATGGGTATGGGACTTCACAACAAGGTCGTCTACATAACATTCTACCACCTTATGTATGAGGTCGTCAAAGATTTTGGTCATGGCTCTTTGGTATGTGGCTCCTGCATTTTTGAGGCCGAAAGGCATGACTTTATAGCAGTAAATACCAATTGGGGTGCGGAAGGCAGTGTGCTTTTGGTCACTCTCATCCATTTTGATTTGGTTGTATCCTGAGTATCCGTCTACAAAGGAATATATCCCATGGGACGAGGTGTGGTCTATTATGATTTCTGTCACTGGCAGAGGGAAGTCATCTTTAGGGCAAGCCTTGTTTAAATCCCTGAAATCGACACAGACTCTGATTTGTCCGTTCTTTTCTTCACTGGGACAATGTTAGCCACCCAGTCGGGCGTTTCTTCTTCCCTTATGAATCCAGCACTGATGAGCTTTTTGACTTCGGCTGTCACCTTTTCTTCCAATTCGACCCTCATTCTCCGGGGTCCTTGTTTGACTGGCTTGAGCTCTTTGTCAATTTTGAGTTTGTGGACTGCTATTGCTGGATCTAGCCCGGGCATTTCACTGTAGCTCCATGCGAAGCAATCCTGATACTCCTTTAGCAGTTTGGTCAGTTCATCCTGCATCTCCTGAGGAAGGGAGGTGCTAATGAACGTAGGTTTTGGATTTTCCTCAGTTCCTAGGTTGATTTCCTTCAATTTATCGATGGTATTTTGACCACCTTCTTCTAGCTCCTTTGGCGCATTTTTGGCTGCTAGGATAAATTGTTCTGTTTCTGAAGATTCCCCTTCATCTGGGGTTGTTTCGCCTTCCTTGATTTCAGTGATTGTTATGCGACAGCAAGAGTGCTGTCGTGGTCTTTGAGGAGTATTTGACCCTGAGCCCTTGGTTCGAGGTTCGAATCCTAGGCCCCTTGTGTTAGCAATCTTCCCATTGAGTTTTACGACTTCATTAGAGTAGCCATTCCACATATCTCGGAACATTCTTGCTCGCTTTTCAGGAATGGGCTCTAGGCATTGTGCCTTACGAAACAATTCAACCAACCGTGTGCTGGTGGTGTCTTGAAGCTGAGGGGGAATCCCCGTCTTCCTGGTTTCCTTTACGAGCCATTGTTCCCAGTCTTCGAAGTTTGACTCTTCATTTTGAGGTTCGATTTCTCCTATTTTGACAAATTGTATACTGGGATGAACAACGTGCCCTGTTTCAAGCTCTTCTATTTTGGGTGGGACAGTGAAGGTTTTGAACGGGATGACTTCTTCACTTTCCCGAGGTGTTAGGTCTTTACAGTGTTCTAGGGGTAGGATTTCTATGGACAGAGTATTTTGCTCCTCACCCTCACTAGAATAATTTGGTTGCATTCGAGCGGGTAAGTTAATGTCCTCGGCCGTGCCTTCCGACGATCCCGTCTCACTATCACTACCCAAGAGCATTTGTGATTTTATGGCCGCTTTGAGCACAGCATTTTTGACTGCTTCCTTCATGGTTTCAGGAGAGAGTTTTCCTTGTTTGGTGGCTGCCCCCTTTCCGGACTTGGGTTTGTAGTATTTAGCATCATCCAATTCGGCTTCGTGCGCCTCGAATGGCTGATCATCTCCTTTAATCACATATTGTTTTCCGTCTTTGACATATTTAATGCACTGGTGCAGGGTGGAGGGAACCAATCCGTTGGCGTGGAGCCATGGTCTCCCCAACAGTGCCTTGTATGTTGTATCAGCTTCGATGATGAAGAATTTGACTGGAGTGACCAGGTTCCCAAAGGTCATATCGATCACTGTGGAACCAAGAGCCTTTTGGTATTGATGGTTAAACCCATGGATCCGGATTTTATCTTTCTTTGTTTCTTTGATGCTGAGCGACAACTGTACCAGCGTTTTTAATGGCATGATGCTGATTGAGGACCCAGGATCAATGAGGACTTTGTTGATTTTTCGGCCATAGATGGTGCCTGTGGTGTACAAGGGTCGATTATGATCGGCTGTGCCCGCCATCAGGTCCTCGTCTGTGAAGGTAATGTACGGTTCCTGGTCGATCTGTGCCACCTCCTCGCGGGTTTCTTGGGCAAAATAGGCCTGGAAGCTGGCAGGGTTTTGCAGTGCATAGATCAAGGCATCACGCAGCTCTCGAGATACCATTAAGGCATCGAAGATGCTGAGCAGCGAGGGAATTTTTCGCAAGTGAGCGACCACATTGTAATCTCCCACGGACATTTTAGGCCTGCTATCGGACCTTGTTTCACTTTCTATTGTGGTTTCACTTCTGTTCCTTATTCCACTGTTGGTTATCTCCCTGGGAGGTTGTCTTTCAGGTATCCTAGTGCCCGATCTCAGACTGACATTGCAGTGGTTTTTCATGTTTGGTCGGATTCTAGTAGAGACCTGTCGGATTAGGTTGGACACCTTGTTTGGTTTTGGTGGTGATTTGATTTCTCTTTCCTCTGTTTCGCTTTGGTCAGTATCACTTCCCAGTGGTCTAACTGCAGCGGAGTTGATTGCCAGTACAACAGGCTCCTCTTCTGGGCTACTGTACTGTAGTTCCCCTTCAGTATCATGTTCACATTCAGAGGCAGTTTCCTCGTCATAGGCTTGAGAGCTTGTACCCCGGGTTATGGCACGGCACACTTCGTCTTCTGTTTCTTCATCTGACGGGTCATTGTCATTCCAAGACCATGTCAGGCATTCCTCTCTGGAGTGCCCCCAGACTTGGTGGTATCGGCAGTACGCCTTTCTTCCGGCATTATTTTCTTTCTTTGCTTTATATGGTTTTGGTTGTCTATTTATGGTTTGTGCCCGGAGTGCCCCATTTTCAGCTTCTGGCATCTCCCAAGGGTTTACACGGTTCCTGTGTCTGAAGTGCCCATCGGAACCTCCATGTTTTGGTTTCAGTTTCCCTGTTATCTTGATTTTATGTGGTAATTGGTTGCAAGGGGAAGCGTTGTCGAGCTTAACCAATTTCATTTTCATATGGTATTGCCCTGAGTGGTTTTGTCTATTTTTTATTTGTTGGGTTGAATTGGTTTCGGCATCTCTGTGTCTCATATGGCCAGACTCATATCTGGTGGGAGGGCACGCCCGCGTGCGCGAACTCTCACCTCTTTCTTGCCAGCCTGTTTCAGGCCCCCCGAACGTGTTGTCATGGGACCAGAGGTGTTTTGGTCTATGGTGATGATTTTCTGCATTGGCTTTCCCTTTTCCTTTTCCTGGGGAATGATTAGTTTTGGGTTTTGGCCTTTGTCCCTCCTGGATGACAATGCCGGCCTCTCTCCTCCTTTGTGGGAGGCTTCCTGAGTTGCCTGAGGTAGCATGGCCAGACTTCATGGCCTTTTTCTGACCTGCCCCCTTTTTCTGGGCGTGGTCCTTCAATGCTTTGAGTTCCGCTTCTATCGAGATCCTTTCCTTTCGCTCAGTCTTTAGCCTAGCTATTAGAGTCTCGACTAAGGTTTGTATCTCAATATTTTGCCTGGTCATTCTTCTCAGAGCATTTGTGCAGAAATCCAGGTCTATTAGGAGTTGACGCTTTTCCCTTGAAGTAAAGGCAACGCTATCTTCCTTCGACGGTGGTTGGGCTTGCCCTCTATCTAAAGCGATGCTCGGTTGTGCTTGCTTTGACCTTGTGCGGTGGGCAGGGCCATCTGTTGCAACTTCTTGAGCCGCGCATGATTTAAACGGGCTTTCTTTTGGCTTGGTTATTTTCTTTTGAGTGAGTTTTGGTTCACTTTGTGAGCTATCACCTTGGGCTGTTGGAGATTCCTCCTCTTCGCTATCTGTGTCGGACTCACTCACAGTTATTGTCCGACAATTTTCAGAAGTACCTTGGCATAATTCAGAGTTTTGGTTTTGGTTTTCTTCCTGGTTTTGATTTGAAGGGGCGGTATTTTCAGCTGGGTCTTCAGTAGAGGTGGCAGCTGCCCCCTGTTCAGTACTAGCATTTTCCTCTATCTCTGGTTCAGCGGGTTCATTTTCTCTATCCGCTTCTTCAGTGGCCGTGGCCTCCCAGATCTGGTTGACCATTTGTCGCACTATTTCTCCCAATTCCTCGAGAGTAAGGTCAGGTTGACCTGGAATGTTAGGGATATGGATATCCAAGTTTACCATTCTTGGTTGCCGTCCCTGTAGATCGGTAGGGTCCATTTGTTCAGCAGGGTCTAGCACGATCTCATAGTCATATGCCATCTCCTGTGAGTTGGTTTGATGTTCTTCTGTGGCTTCGGTCTGTGGCTGTGGCACCTCAGAGGACTCGCCTTTGTCGGAATCATGATGGCCAACTCGATGACAAGTGGCGTCATCACGAGAGGATTCGCCTTTGAGCAACTTGCTCTTTCCTTTGTTGGTTCCTTTGTTTCTTCTTTGATAGGTTATTATTTCCTTCTCATTAGCTGGCTTCTTTCTTCTTTGGTATACTCTAAGGGCTTTAGGGCTCTTGACCTCTTCCTCATCATCCTCGGTGGGACAATAAGTATCATCATCGCTGTTTACCCTTAGGTTTCTCATGAGTTCACTGGTTGTCATAGCCTCAGTTTCAGCGATGGCTTGTTCCAGCTCACGCCGCGCATTTTCATCCCATTCGGGTTGTGGCCGGACAGTCATGCGAGCATTTCTTCCTTGTTGTCTTCTTTTATTACATGGTTTTAAGGAAGGTTCATCATCATCCGTCCAAGCTGCAATTCGGGCGGAACGGTGATCATAATTTTCAGACTCAGAGTCATCAGACCCTGAACCGCTGATGTAACGGCAGTTTCCCGTATCAGAGCCGTCATCATCACTACTGTTATTGTCAATATCGTTTGAGATTTTGTACAGCCTTTCTATTTGTGCCCGGAAACGGGCGGTTTCCCGTGGATGGGTTCTCCTGAGCCTTTCGTAACTGGCCTCTGGTTGTTGTAATATCTCAGCGTGCTGAGCTATGAAGTTTAGGAATGCAGGGTCTTCCCGTCTCAGGTGTTCTATGTATGAGAGGATCCTGGTTGCTTGTGAGATATTCAACCCTTCAAAAGCTGAGGTTATATCGGCTGGCGGACCAGACCCAGATGCCATCAGGATTGAACTTCCTTGGAGGGTGCTTGGTTGAGGTTCTTCATGGTCAGATTCCACCTCAGGCTCCCTTTCGGCCTCTTCTTCATCGCTATCTGATTCGCTATTTTGGGCGTTTCCATCAGATGTTTTTCCGCAGAAGAAGAATCGCGGAGAACCTCCGCTATCTTCAGAGTCAGAGCACTGGGGAGTTTTGCCTTTGTTAACCTCTTTTAGGACGGTTGCTATGGCTTCTCTTTCAAATTCCTCCGTAAAATCTGGATCTTTGGGGTGGGTAGCTCGGCGAAAGGCCCTTGGGTCTGTGATTCTCAGTTCCCTGAGCTCAGACACATACCATTCTACCAGGCTGTCATGTTCATTGTATTCTTCTTCCTCTGGGGCTTGCTGAGATGACTCACCCCGAGCAGTATCGACTTGGTTGGAAGTCTCAACTATTTCTATTTGGGTGGGGAATGTCACCTCGGCCCTGGGGCCTGATATATGCCTGGAGCGCCGAATCCTCCTGGATCTACGGCGTCGAGTGGTTCTTGGTGGGATCGCTTCTGGATTTATTTCTCCTTTCTCGCGCCCCGTCTCATCGGCTATTTCACTTACGGTCCTGGCTATGGCTTGCCTTTCATATCCTTGATATTGTTGGGGATTTTCAGGGTTCAGCACACCATGGTAGCCGACTGGGTCCGAGACTCTCAGGTTTCTCAAGTATTGGGAGAAGTCATCAGCCTGGTCTTCCTCAGCCAGGAAAGTTTGACTGTTCTGGTTGAGGTGGGCTTGGCTACCCATGTTGTTTTCATATTCCGCGAGGTCAGTTTCAGTAACCTCAATATTCTCCCAGAGGTGTGAGTCCTCCGTGTTTGCCAAGTGTGCACGCATGATTTCAAAATCTGTAGGGTGGTTTGGGTCTGGGTCTTTCTTGTCCCATCCATTTTGCACCACAATATCCACCGCGGCTTTCCTTATGGCCATATTTTCGACTTGTTGCTCATAAGTATCCGAGTCTGACATGTTTTCTATCTCCTCGTCAACCCTTAATTCCTGTTGGAATAAGTCAGGCTCTTGAATTTTTAGTTGCATCAGGAAGTCCATATACTCTGCCACAGCATTGAAAGAGATGTGTGGTAGCGAATCATCGCCTTCTTCCTCGGCTTCTTCTTCTGATTCCCCGGCATCACTCAGATATCTGCAGTGCTCTGCGGGTTCATGGGTTTTTTGTTTAGAGATGTTGAGAGGTGTTTCTTTGGTCCAGAATCTATTTGCCAGCCATGACGCTAGTAATTGGTCTACATCATCGCCCTGTATGAGCTCTTGGACCCACCAGGCTGGGTTTAAGGCGATTTCTGCCTCCAGAATGGGATGAAGGTTGGTTTGACCGCACCAGTAAGAGAGGTCTCTCCATTGTTCCCTTGCTTTCATATACATTTTTATCCTCCTGTAACTGGCCGGCTGGCATCCCTCCAGCGCTTTATAGAAGGCATCATCATCTTTTTGTGAGTTTTGGTTCATGACTGCGGAAGAGAGAACGGCCTGTGTAGCCTTCTCTATTTGCGCAATCATTTCTATTTCCTCTTCTTTAGTGAGCTTTTCCTCTTTTTCTCCCGGGTTATCCTCCGGGTGTGCGTTTATGGCCGGTGTTGAGATGGCGTTGCAGGAGATTCCACCAGAGCCACCACCTCCTCTTTCCTCATCACTGTCAAAGTTGCTACCAAAATCGTAGCTTTCATCCTGGTTAGGAGGGTCCGGATCAGACCATTCATATTCCTCGTCAGTGAAATCAGGATCACTTTGGGCATTTTGGGTATTGGTAGAGGTGGAAGCCTCTTTGTTTACTTGGTTTCTTACAAAACTAGTCACAGCAATGGTTTGTTTCATCAGTTCAGACACATGCTCTGCTAGTATCGCAATGGTTTCTGGTGGAATCCCGGATTCTCCCTTTTTCTTTGGTATGACAAGGTTGAACCCTAGATTCTTTAGGCTTGGGACGCCTTCTGAATCCAGACACTCATCATGAATGTCTACAAACACTTTGCGATCTTGACCATTGATCTTGAAAGGTAGGGTCATTCGGTCCGGCTTCTTTCCTTTGCGGATGAGGGCCTTATCCAATTTCTTTATTTTAAGGATCTCTTTCTTTTTCTTTCCTGATTGGGTCATAGGTTGAACAGTGACCGTCGACCAGGCATGTTGGGTTGGGACTGAGCTGGATGACGACTCAGTAGGGTTTTGTTCATTTGTTGTTGAGGTTTCGGAGGGTCTGGTGTCTGCTTGTGCCGGCTCCTGTTGGTTAGAGGATTCTTCATGTTCTTCCTCATTACCTGAGACATGGTGGCACGCTGCCGTCCAGAACTCCTCTTCTTTCTTTTCTTTTCCTTCGCCTTTCAACTCCTGCCACACTTGTCCGCTAATTTGAGCAGCGACTTTGGGGGAGATGAAATCAGCGAGGGTTGTTTGTGTTGGTTTTTCTTGAACATAGGGATCTTCGACGGTTTCAGGAGAGGTTTTCCTCCGGAACGCCTGTCTAGATCTCACATTACCCGTTGTTGCGTTACGGGTCATTGGTTTCGGTTGTGTTTTCATTGGTTTGAGTCTCTTTGGGACTACTGGCATGATAGGGCTTTTCCATTTGAGTTGAGGTTCGGCCTGCAAGGCTCTCAACTTCTTCCTGGTGTTTTTGTTCAAATATACGCTCCATGTCGTGGGCGGCTTTCCGTCAGTAGTGACCGAGACACGACGAGAGCTGGCACTTGGGGCTCCGTTTGAGATGGCATGAGGAGCCGGTTCCTGCCTAGCGTCATCATGGAGGGAGATTGCTCCTTCTTGGATTTTCTGTTCGAGCCAATCCTTAAAGACATAGCAATCCTCTATGTTATGACCCAAAACTCTGTGGTACACACAGTAATTAGGGTGGTTTACTTTGTCTTCTTCTTCGGGCCTTTTGCATTGGGGCAATCGAACCTCGAGAACTTCCATAGCTTGCTTGAACAGTTTCATAGTTTTCTCCTTTTTGAATGAGTAAGGTTTGCTTTTCAGCTCCCTGAGTGTTGGCCTTTGAGCCCTGGACTGTGGATTTCCGTCCTTCGTTTCGCCATTCTTTCCCCATTGGGCACTACCAGTGCCTTCAGCCTGGTTAGTGATGGCTTTGACTGCCTTTGTTGTTTTGATTTCCAGCTTCTTTCCCTTTTCTTTATCTTTTTCCTTGGTGGAATAGTATAGCTGGTTCATTTCAGGCTCCACTTCCTCATACCGAGCAACCATGGCTACCAAATGTTCAAAGGTGGTGACATTGTGTCCCACCATCCATACTTTCATCGGTGCATGGATGCTGTTCAGAAGCATACGCACCGCCTCAGATTCACTTATGTTGGACTGACATCCTGTGTACATGGTTTCCCACCTTGACACGTAATCGGAGACGGACTCGCCTTGTTTTTGTCTGGCATTGACTAGATTGGTAACGGAGACCCGATGCGGGGTCGTCCTGAACCTTGCGCAAAAGGCATTTGCCATTTCTTTCCAACTTTTGATGCTATCTGCCTCGAGAGAAGCATACCAGTCGAACGCTACTCCAGACAGACTTTGTGAAAATTGCCTTAATAGCCATTCCTCCCTTCGGGCAGTGTTTCCACAGGAGGTTATAAAGTGTGACAGATGTTGACTCGGGGTGATTTTGTTTCCGACCCCATCAAACACCTTGAATTTCGGCACTATATGGCCCTTCGGGTAATCCAGCTGGTCAAACCTTGCGGGGTAAGGCCGGCCTGTGAAATTGACGGGCAGTTGAGTGCCCCCAATCCCTAGAGATTGCAGTTTCTGATCCATGGCCCTTTGCATTTTCTCCATTATGGCCTCAGGGTCAATAACATGGGTTTCTTTTCTTTCAAGCAACTCCTCTTCAGAGGTTTCACTGGAGCTGCTATCCTTTTCCCGTAACATTTTGGAGTGGGATTTCTTGGTTTTCTTTTTGTTTTTGGATTTTTGTTTAGGAGCCATTTCCTTGGTATCGGTTGAATCAGGTATATCACTGTTTAAGACGACACTATTTAGTCGTACCCCTTTTTTGGTTAGGTGTTTTTGGGCTGCGGCGCAAGCCGCAGTTACCCGAGCGTTCTCCACTCGGAGTTGCTCAAGTTGTTTTGTTTTCTCTTCCAACTCCTTGCGAAGCTGGGCCATCTCGTCAGATATTTCCTCGAGGATTTCAATTTCCTCATCAACATCCTCAGAGGAACTTCCATGGTCCGGACTTGGATCCT
The DNA here is from genome assembly GCA_028095005.1 of Rhynchospora pubera. Classification (NCBI taxonomy): domain Eukaryota; kingdom Viridiplantae; phylum Streptophyta; class Magnoliopsida; order Poales; family Cyperaceae; genus Rhynchospora; species Rhynchospora pubera. Next base: position 18,539,201 of record CM051461.1, read on the forward strand.
CTTCATCACTTGCGACATTATCAGTGGTTTGCTGGACAATTTCCTCCACTACCGGGCTGCGGTTCCTGGGCCGCCCTACCCGTTTGGGAGGTTTAGATGCCGAAGCTTTTCCTTTCTGTCCTCGTGTTTCCACGGGGACACTTTCAGAATGAGGCGGTTCCTGGGAACCTGTCCCGACCATACAGACTTCCGCCGTTTCCTCGTCATCATCATCATTATCATCAATTGACACATGATGTACTGAGGCAGAATCAGCATTCCGTCTCTTCCTCATCACATATTTCTTTTTGGTTTTATTTTTCATCATCTGACTCACCACCTGGCTAGCCAGAGAGGTATTTTTTCCTTTTGGCACCCATCGCTTGGTGCCCCCTGTGTTTTGCTCAGGAGCGGGGATGGGTTCCGGTTGCTTGGGCTTCCAGACCTTCTTCACTTTCCCTTTGGCCTTCATTGAGCGGGCATTGGGTTGGAGTGATGGAAAGGTAAGCCGGTCGAAGACTGAAGGCGGGTGGGCCACAGTCCTTTTTTCTGACGCACTATAGTCCGCGTCTCCCTCTCGGTTGTCCTCGCGGTAGGGAAAGCGGAGTCTTTGGTGTGCCGGGAACTTGAGCCTGTCCTTGATGGACGGCTTGTTGGGGTTGGCAGGGATTGCAGTGACAATCCTGCGGGATTTGCGGGATCTTTTGACAATTCTGAAGGCCGTGTGAATGGCCTCTACTGCCTTGTGTTTTGGGTGGGTCACTTTCTCTGTCTCAGAGACTGGGGCGTACATGGGGAGCTCCCAATCCTCTCTGAGGCGCATCACCTCGCCTCCCTTTTTGAGCACATGTAGGGGGGCGAAGGTGTTGCTGAGGGACAGATCAGTGATGGTATCAGGTTGCTGGACCAGGTGGAGAGCTTGGGCCCTCGAGATCCTAGTCCTCTTTTCCTTTTTGAGTTTCGGGGCTGTCGCCCCCTTGATGTGGGTGTTTGCCGCCCGACCCTTTTTGGTGTTAAGGGCAGGCTTTCCAGAGACTTTCACCGATGCTTCACCAGCAAGCATCACAGGAGAGATTTGCACGACAGCTTGGACGGGCACATAGAGAGTCCCGGTTGCTGCTGTCTTCATGTGGCGAAGACGCTCGCCCTTCACGATTTGACTCCAGGTAAACATGATTCCTGCAATGGAGAGAACTCAGAGTCAATCATTAGTATATTTTTTTTTTAATATTATGGACTTAATTCCACCTATACATTTAAACTTTGATTATGCCCTGATGAGAGGAGAAAAATGTCCCACCGGGCGTGCCAGAACCTGTCTCGCACTTTTTTCAGTCCGACCACGGAAGATCAGATAGTCCTCTATGGGGCGAAGAAAATGCGGATCAGATACCCCTTGAGCATCTTGAGACCCGTCGTTACTGCCCATTCCAAACGAGCGAAGGGCACTAATGCGGTTCCAAGTACCTCGAGAGTTGATTGTTTGTCGTAGGTCCTTTTTTTCCAGTAGGCGCAAGCCCCTACTGTTAATTACCTCCGGACTCAGTTACGAACTGAGCTAAGAGCACCTCTAGATCGGGATAATCAAAGTTTAAATGCAGTAAGTGGATGAAGTCCATTTTAAAAGGATTGTGTCTTGATAGGGAGTTTCGGGGTGAAAAGCACCGCAGAAGGGCAGCTATTTTAACAAAACCATGCAAACATGAATAATGCGATTTAATTCTTTAGTTTCACATTTTAAGACATTTAGGTTGTTTTTACTTTACTGTGTCAGGCTTAGTGCTGTTACAGAGAATTTTGAGTTCGACACTAGGAAATTTAGTATCCTAGGTCAATCCTCAATCGTTTGGGGATTTAGAGATTTTGAGATTTCGTTCAAGTCTTGAGTACAGATGCGCTATGCCTTCTCTTGACATGAACTTAGGTGATGGCCACTGGTTGACTTTTCTTCTGGTCACCTGGGCATCAGATTTCAGTCTGCTTTTGGTCAAACATACTGTGAACTGGTAGAAACAGGCTGTTAGATTTGAGTCCAACGCTAGAAAATAGGGTATTCTAGGTCAGTTCTCAATCGTTTTGAGGAATTTAGGGATTTTTAGGATTTTCGTTCGAGTCGCGAGTACAGATGCGCTATGCCTTCTCTTGACAGGAACTTCAGTGATAATTCAGAATTGACTTTTCCTTTTTCTCAATCTGAACATCGGGAGGGTGTCTCCTTCAGGGCGAAACGCGATGCAGTCTTGAAGGGACGAACTTTTGACTTTTAAGACTTTATGTCACTGTAGACTTTGTGTCTTTTGGGTCACTTTTAGACTTTGTGCCATTTTGACTTTGTGTCACTTTGACTTTGTGTCACTTTTAGATTTTGTGTCATTTTGACTTTGTGTCATTTAGACTTTGTGTCATTTTGACTTTGTGTCATTTTTAGATTTGGGCTTTTAATTTTCACTTTAGGATTTTGGACTTTTGAGTTTAGACTTTTAAACTTGCACTCTTGAGTTAGCACTTTTGGATTCTAACTTTTAACTTTTAGTTCTTGACATTTTCGGGTTTGGTTTAAAGTTTGAACTTTTGCCTTTTGGCATTCTGGACTTTGGACCTTTAGTTGTGACCTCTGAGTTTTAGGTTTTCGGTGTTTAGTTGAGATTTTGAGTTTGGACTTTTAAATTTGTACTTTTAAATTCCTATATTTTTTATCTTCTTGGTGATATGTATACTTTGTTTATTTCACTTTTGTTTGCGGGTCTTAATGTTTGACTGTACCTATTGCTCAGAACAAGGAATGTCAAGTGTACTTGCTGTCCAGAACATAAGCTATTCAGATGTACCTGCTGTCCAGAACATAATTTGTTCAAATGTACCTGCTGTCCAGAACATAGAATATCCAGAATGATTTTCTTTTGCCTTATTTCCTTTTCTTTTTTTTTTTAATTTAACCATATAAATTTATCATTAATATTATTATTAGATTTTTTTTTTTACTTATGGTTATCCCTTAAGCCTATTAATTTTAAAATATTTTGTACTTTGGTGTTTTAGCATAACATAACACATCAAAATGTTCCTCATATTTTTCTTGACATTTTGATATTTTATGAGAATTTTTCTGATAATCCAGCTATTTTTAATGTATTTTTGAAGTTTCCTGCGTAGCAGAATTTTCTGATTGGCTGTAGTGGTGCTGTTTGCTGTTTGTTGCTCAGTAACCCGCCACAGATTATTCGCCACAGAAGACCTTCCCGAGTCGTTGAGCTTAAGAGCTAGTTGAATCGCTTGGTCTTTTGCTCGCGTCTGTACACCGAGCGGATTTGGACTTAGGTCGGATCGGCTTCGTAGGTCCTACCAGTCAGAGGGCCTCATCGATACTCCGCGTCTGACCAGTGCTTTCTCATTTTGATTTTCTTCCCTCATCCGTTCTTGTTGACTCGTCGGTTGTGGGAGTTGACTTGGCGACTCCGATCATCTCCCTGACTATGGTTAAGTCTAGAAGCATCGCCTTCCCGTCTTTTACGCAAGGGTCTTTTCAATTTCAGATTTGCTTGCTCAATTGAACACCTCATTGCTATCCCAATTGCTGGCCTGATGGCATGTCAATGGAGTAATTCTGAACACTTGATGGTAATTTCTGACCAAGGACCTCTCATTGAGCATCACGAGTGTCTCATGAGGCTATTGGCGACAACAGTTTAGGTGTAAATAAATCAATTTGGCTTGCGGCATGAGCTGTGGTTTGGTTTTGAGTCTGGTAAGACTTACTGTTAGAATTTAAACCCGACTAATCATTTTTCACTTTCAATCCAACAGATGATGCAATGTCACCCATGTTGGGGGTGACCCAGAGCATTGCTACAGGTATGCATTGATTCGACTTTGAGCTTTTATTGGATACCATTTTCTTACTTCCAGTCTTAATTTCTATTGTTCATCACCTTGCAACAATTGGTGAAATGCATTCTATTTAATTTTGCATTCATGTTTTATAAAAAAGGGAAACTAGATTTTAGAGACACCTTCCCAGAAGAACTTTAAAACTTACTCTTAATGTGTTCCTAATGAGGAAAATTCTGAGGAAGTATTGTTATCATTACTTTTTGAAGTAGTACATTCAGTACCTGCTAGGTTCCTTTTTTTTTTGACATTTTTTCAATTTGATCCTTATTGTTTTGCAAATATGTATATATATTATATTTTTTTTTACTTTAATGCATGTTGATATTACTGTTGCTGACTTAAGATATCATTATCATATGATAACATAAATTTGAAAATGCAGACGCTAGGGGCATGTTTCTACCCCCAAGTATGCGCTCTCAGGCAAGCATCCCTTGGTGGTGTCTACATACCTCAAGCAAGTTTAAACACTTTTTATCAAGATGAGCCTGACGACATATGTTTTTAGCAAGGCAAACTCTATCTATTGCATATGAAATCCCCTTTTTTTTGTGTGCACATGAACCCTTGGTTTTCAGTTTTATTATGTCTTTCTAACCTAGGATCTTTTCACCATTTCCTACTTTATGCCTAAACCATGAGACAGCAGTGATTAATGTCTGGGACATGACTCAATGCATGAGTGTGCGCTCTCAGGCAAGCACCCCTCATGCATGAAGTTATATTCCTTTTATTCTTACTTTACCATTTTAAGATTTTAGAGGACTCATTGACACAGGTAGGTGTGCGCTCTCTGGCAAGCACCCCCCACCTGTGTCTTTGAGCCTCAAAACAAAGTTTGTGGATGACCTACAAGAGGATTCTTTTATAATTGACCCTCAATTTCAGCATAAACAAGAAAAAGACAACACAAAAGCACAGGAACTGAAAGGGGAAATAGAAGAATTTTCAGCAATTGGAATTGTATTAAGCCTAATATAACATGATCTCTACCTTTCTTTTGATAACTGCTCCTACTTTTTCTTAGAACTGTTTTTTTTTTTACAAATAATGCAACTAAACAAACCAGCAGGATTTTAGCTTGCTCTCCTCTTTTTTCCTTTGCTTTGATCTTCTTTTATAGGCGAAATCCCTAGGGCTTTGCTTCATCCTTTTGACACATGGCAGTATCTTCTGCATTGGATTTGTGATGAAGGGGTTGGATGTAAGGTGAGTTTGCCGCCATGCTTTTACAATTCCAATATCACTTCTCTTTCTTTACTTCCTTTTACTGACCAATAATGGCATGACATTTGGCACTTGGGTTTTTTTTTACTTCTTTTTACAGTATGCTTGGAAGAGGAGTTATGTTTATTTTGGTACCACCTGATGCGTTGTCTCTCATCCAATGATCCGTATGTTGATGAGGGGCTGTGATTTGTATAGAGGAGGGATCTCTTCTGATGTGTAGCTGTTGCTCATAGGGGTATAGGTCTGATGCATCAATGATCATATCATTCACTTTCTCCAGTCATTCTTTTCATCAATCTTATGTGGTGAGCATTTATGTGTTGTGTATATGCTTAAGTATCACTGCCAGCTGGGGCCCTCATTACTAGATTACACCCACCTTTTAACAATTTCAATTAAAAATTTCATTGTCACTTCTTTCTTTATGTTTGATTTTCTTTAACCTCAATTTTATCATGCTTTTGATGTTTTGATTTTAGCTGCTGACATGACATTAGGTTATTTTAACAAAGCTTTTTTTTTCTTCTTTCTGGCTTACATTTTTACTCAATCTTCTTTTGTTGTTTTCCTTTCATTTTTTACCAACCACCATATACAGGTATCCTGGGGGTAGTATGGGCATATGCATTCCTCAGATTCCTTTATGGTATCCTTCATTCTTTTGTCACTTTCCTCCAAATGACTGATTTGCCCATGGTTAGAAGAGAGTCACGCATGACTCACTCATTCCCCAGGTACATTATGATGTATTTGCATCCTATGCCTGCTGGGGGACATGTGACTTGATCTCAAACCATCCATTCATGCTTAGTTTTATCCTAGGGTAAGAATCAACAGACAGATGCTTTCTTTTTTTTTTACCAAGTATGCTGCCCATTCTTTGCATTTCACCTGTGCATGACATAGGTAGATCAGTGATTGTAGACTGTGGCAAAGGCATAAGAGGTATCCCAACGTCTATTTAGAATCCACCCTATATCTGACGGTTCCAATTGAAACGGTGAGTTTACCACTTGTCACCATTCCCTCTGGCGCCAAGGACGGTGGCAGGGCTAGTTCTTCCTTTATAGGCTGTGAGAGACGATACCTTTTCTCCATTCAAGCCCCTATTCAATTTCACCAAATAATTAGCACAGGATGCCTCCAGTCTGTGATAACTTTGCTTTGTCATTCCTCATATTTACTCCTCTCTCTTGACCACGTTCCCTGCTAATTCTTCGTCATCTCTTCCCCCTCTAATTCAAAGTGTACTTGGAATTCTTTGAACTCAGCCCCTTTTGTAACGGAATAGTTGTGGTGAAGGACGGCGCCACCCCCTCATTTCGTCAAATTGGCTCTTGTTAACCCATCCAGGCATCACCCGAAGCTTGCCAAAGGCTTCAACATGTAAATTCCCTCACCAATTTTTAGCAATTTAGTGCAATTTTACACTTTTCATCTGTTGCACTCTTATCCTTGCCCCTCTCGCATTCTTCTTTTCCAGCCTCCTCACCCCGCCGTGTTTGGTGTCGTTAGAACCGCGGAGTCATCGCCAGTTCACTGGCGAGGTTGGTTGGGGCTGAGGTGGTGTAGGACGGCGACGAAGTTCTTCCCACGCCATCGTACGAGGTCTGTCAGACAGTACTGTCTCTCTTCTTTTCTCTCTTTTTTTTTCTTCTTTTTATTTTAAATAGGGATCGTGGGACCCACTGTTTCGGCCAATCAGAAAATTGTATCTTAGATTTTGGATTTAGGTTGTGATCGGTCCGTTGATTCTGGATAACATTTACTGGAATTTATCATGGCCGTTGGATTGATGGGAATTTCCTTAATCGAATTGGGCCAGTGTATAACTCAGTTGGGCTTCAATCTTGGCCCGAGGTAGATTTTTAATATTGACTTAGAGGCCCATCTGAAAATCATTTCCATCTATTTACTCTGGTGGGGGGTTTATCTCCATTTGTTTCAAAATGGAGGTGTCCATTTGACTGAATTTTGAGGTTAATTGAGCTGCTTTATTTTTAGAAAAATTGTTTGGTGCCCATCCATTGGTCAATTTGACATGAAATTTTGCATGGCTCCTCACAAAAATATGAAGAATTTAGCTGCCACAAATTTTCTATTTTTAGGACTCCGGTAATTAATTAAAAGGATATCACGGGCGCATAATGGCATTCCTCGTAATTAATTAATTTACTGTCCATTTTTTTTAAGAATTTCTGTGTTTTCCTTTCATGCATTATGACCAATTATCAGGGCTATTTTGTTGGGTCATTGGTTATGTGGATGGGATTTTGATCATATGGTTTTGGATTTTGGTGATAAGATAGGAAATCGTTTAGGATTTTGTGCAGCAGAATTTAGAGGCAAACAGTTACGGTTCGGAATTTCAATGAATTATATGCTGGGAGTAGATATGGGATGATGAGATGATGCTGGATTTGCAATGAGGATGAATGGGATGATTTCATCATCCCTTGGACTTTCTTATTAATGAAGATATATTAAATAATTAATGAAGTTTTGAGAATGATGAGGATGATAGAATCTATGGGATGATGAAAAACAATTCCCTTTCCAGCAGCCCGTTAAATCCAAATTAATTACTTTTTTAATTGTTTTTATTAAACCTCCTTTTATCTTCCTCTGTATCTGATGATCGTTTTCTCTTTTCTTAAAATATTAATTTCAATTAAGAAGGAAAAATAAGAAGTGAATGAAAAAAATGGTATTTTACTATTTTATTAAGGTGGGGTTTTGAAACCAACAATTTTGTTATAAGAAATTTGAAAAACATGTTCTCTTCGTGATTTGAACCAAGGACCACCGGTCTATGGAATAGAACCAAACATGTCGAACAACTCAGGTTTTTATAAATGTCACAAAAGACTCCAGTCGGATTTATTTCGAACCCACAACTTTCAGCGGAATGGAAAAATTAAAGTTGGTTTCTGAAACCAACAATTTTGGTATAAGAAATTTAAAAATAAATACTCTATCTTTGATTTGAACCAGGATCACTTGGTTGACGGAATAGAGCCAAACAAATCAAACAACTCAACTTTTTATTAATGTCACAAATAACCCAGCCGCCCCAGCCGGATTTTCAAAACCACGATGAATAGAAATAGAAAAAAATATATATATGGTTATGTGGCACTTGTTTTGGAATAAGTTCCAACCCCTTCCGTAATCCCTTTTATAATTACCTCGCCTCCTAGTACACTGTATTGCTCTTATTCTTTGTCCCCGCCACGTTACAGAGGAAAATAAAAAATTAAATGAAGGGGCACTAACTATTTTAGACTGATTTGTGCTATTTCCAATCATTATTACTAATAATTTTGAAGGAATGGTTATATTTTTTTTAATAGAAAAAAATAATTGGTCTAGAAAATTTGCCTCAAAAGATTATGCCCCAAAAATCCAGTAGAAGTTGGCGAATAAGAATAATAAATGTTCATTTAAGAATAATAAATGTTCCTTTTATGTTGACCCATAATCCGATTAAAAGTTGTTATTCTATGAACGTTCCCTGCTGTTCCAATTAAATATATATAACTCATCAGACGCCTTTGTAATTTAATTCTTATTTTGATTGATTGATGTGATTATTTCAAGGATGTGTTTTGAATTGCGAGCATATCTGACAAATTTTGAGATTGTAATTTGTTTTTATTTAGTATTATGTCAAATGGTCTAGAGTAGGGATTTGAATCGTCTAGTATAGAATTTCAAGTAGAGAAATTATATATTGAGGGATTTGCACAATTCTAAGAATAATGTTTTTTTTTTAAATTACAAATATATGTTATTGATTATATTTATAGAGCAGTAATTTGATGTGCTTGTGGATAAGTTCATTTTTAATATAAGTTATGAACTTATAAATTAATTATTGAAATGCGCATCGTCAAATAAACGTTATTGAATTTTTTTTTTAAAAAACAGTTTCTTTGTTTTATTTTTTATATTTTATTTTTTATTGGTAATGTAAATTGATGGATCAAAAAATGAGTACGAATAAATTGTCTGACAACGCCTAAAGCGTTAAATCTATCCAGAACATAGTATATCCCAGTTATAACTGATCCAAATTTATGTCAGACTCAGACAAGAAGATATGCGACCACACTGATTCCATATCCTCATGCAGTTATGCCTCTTTGCTACAAGCACAATCCGTTATGTTGTCCCAAATATTTAACTTGACAACATCTTTTAAGATTTGTCTCTATATCAATTGAACAGTTGATTGTTTTCCATTTACAGAGAAATCACACAAAAACATTAGTTGATTGTTTATTTGTTTTCCATTACATCCGACCAGACGACAGGTCAAAAAATGAGCGTGTGTATATATAAAAAATATTTGTATATACACTCCAAATTGTTTTATGTAAAAAATGATGCTACAGCATGACACTTTTTCTTCTTTTTATAAATATAAATTATAGCCGATTAATTAGTATAATTACAACATGATTAAAACAACATATGTATATTTGTTCTGAAAACTTTGGCGAAGAAAAACTTAATTTATATTTGGCACGGACTAATTATTGTTTAGTAAAAAAATTGTCTAGTTTCATCCATCATTGACACGGAATTTTGATGGGGCAAAAAAATGAATTATGTATAAATTTAAATTGAGAATATCTCAAACTTATAATTTTGGGGAAATGGGATATAACCCCTCAAATTTTCTTCATTTGGATATAACCCCTCAAATCTTTAATCTTAAATATAACCCCCTCCAACCATGACAATCGGGGATATAAACTCTTTTTATTAATCGTAATAATAATTTAAATAAAAAAGTTAACATTACAATTTTTATTACCAAAATAACCCTGTGCGCCGCTCTCGCTCTGTATATCCATCTCTCAAAATCTCAAGCTTGTCAGCTGCCTTAGGATTTATTTACTCGTACTAAAATGAAACTCAGAAAATGTGATAGAGCTTCGTGAGACTAATTATGAATTGATGAAGGAAAATGTATCCAAATCATGCAACCAAAATCACTCCTGGCAAAATAAAATTACTAATCTGTAAATTTTAATAGAAAGGTGGGGGTTTTGAACCCCATTTTTATTTCAAAAAAAATTACTAATCTGTAAGTCCATGGAGTCGACAAGGTTTCTGACGGAGTTGGTGCAATCAAGTTATGTGATATATTCTACTTAGTATTGCAACCTTGCTTCTTACTCATTTTCTCGAGCTTCTAATGTATCCATATTAACCTTTAATATTTTTATTTTGGTGAATCGATAATTATTGGTCTATTCACATATAAAATGCAAATTATGACCTTAATAGTAAACTCTGATCTTAATCTCAATTAATTACAGAAAGTCACTCATTATCATATCGCGGTTTGTGGCTTCTTTCATCATTAAATACAATTAACTAAATATATATAAATTATCTTTCAGAAAAAAAAAGAAATCCAGACGTTTGGCTGACAAGCAAGAGGGAGAGGGAATAAGAAAGAAAGAGGGTTATTTTGGTCATAAAAATAAAACAGTTAACTTTTTTTTTTAAATTCTATCAAAACCAATAAAAGGGGTTAATATCCATTTATAATCATCATGATCAGAGGGGTTATATCTAATATTCAGAATTTGAAGGGTTATATCCAAATAGTGAAGATTCGAGGGGCTTATATCCATTTTTTCCAATATTTTTTTGTACATAATTTATATTTTTCATGCATTAAAATTTTGTGCTAATGTTTTGCAAATAGATCACACTTATTTCGTATTGTCCACATTTTTGTACTTCGAACATATTAAAAAAATGCTAATATATATTATTATATAATAAAAACACTTAATCTGCATATAAATAAATTCCATAATTGATACTTTGTTGCACGTAAAAATTACAGAAATTTGATATACGGCCTTATTTTGCATAGTTAGTGTATAATTTACTTGGGTGTTTTAGTCGAAGTCAAACCTGACGTTTTGCGTAAAATATATATACAGTAAAAAATATATCTCAAATCATTTTAAAAATAATTCGGAGTTTAGAAAGTGAAGAATATAAATATATTATCTAGTTCCGTTTGGTGCGTTTGGGCCTTGGGAGTTGCCGATTTGGGATCTAATTTTAAAAAATAATATTAAAATAATATAATCCAATAAAATTAATATCAATATAATCAGTTTAATATAAATAGTATCGTAAGATCGGAATCCTGGATTCCGATCTAACGTTAGATCGGATTCTGGGATTCCGATCAAACGTTAGATTGGATTCTGGGATTCCGATCTAACCTTTACTTTATATATAAGGGGTTTCCGATTTTTCTAAAATAGGAAATACGCTCTGAAAAATTCTAACAAAAATACTGAGCTGTTAATTGGCGGACCAATTTTCCTAAACTTAAATTTCAAAATTTTTAGGCGTACCATTTGTTCAAAACAAAAATGACAAAGGACCAAGATAGTCACACTTTCAACTGAAAAAACAGCTCTGGATTCGAAAAGTTTGGCGCTAGAAAAATAGGAAATACGCTCTGAAAAATTCTAACAAAAATAGTAAGCTGTTAATTGGCGGACCAATTTTCCTAAACTTAAATTTTAAAATTTTTAGGCGTACCATTTGTTCAAAACAAAAATGACAAAGGACCAAGATAGTCACACTTTCAACTGAAAAAACAGCTCTCGATTCAACTTAGTATTACGAATATTACAATTATTTTTCACATCACATAAAAGTACAATTCAACTAAATATTACATTATCACCATAAAAATTACAATTATTTTCTTCCTCCTCTTGCAAAATTAGTTATTCTTGCGCCAAGACGTAAAATTCCACCACATATTCCGGTTTGTGCTCTGCTACTCGATGCTCCTTGACTGTCCCTTGTAATTGATGTCCCCTGACTTGTGACATACCTAGCAGAACTTGAGCGTGGATCCACGCTAATGGAATTCCGGCGTGGTTCATTTCCTCCTATACCAAGACTAATACGACTTTGAGTTCGTGGATCTACGCTAACAGAACTTCGGCCAGGTTGAACTGGCTCCCTGGAAAAAGAACTTTCACCTCGGTTACCTGTTGAAGGCGGAGCTCTATTCCTTGTACTTGTTCGTCTATGCGTGTTGGCACGCCTACCAGATTGAAGTTCCTCCAAAGAGATAGGTGGTTGTGGCTTGTTGTCCTCTGTGGTTCTTCTTTTTTTATTTTTATTATTTCGCATTGCATCCATCCACATCCAATCACGGTCCTTCTTTCGCCACCCCGATTAATCATATTCTTATCAGGGAACACCACAGGTCCATCGTAGCGAGGCCAGTTGTCTTCGTCTTCATAGCAGTGGAAGTCACTTGATGACCATATTTTAACCATGTTCTCTGTACTATATAGTGGGTCTATAAATTCATCTACTTCCCATCTATATGTACCGCATATGGCAACAACATGAGCACATGGTATTCCGGTCAGTTGAGGTTTTTGACATTTGCACGTCACACGCCTAGTCGGTAGTTGAGGATCTTCCGGTTGATAATTTCGGTTGATGAGAACTTTGTACTTCCACGTTCTTCCAGGGATATCTTTCTCGTTGGGCACCTGTACTTCGAACTCTCCACGTTCAATATCAATGGTTACCACAGTCATCAGCGCTGTAAATATTAAAATATATAAAAAAAACATGTAAATATAAATGAAGGTTAATTTTAGGTAAAGTATACAACGGTAATCCTTACCCGCTTTAAGAGTATGCTTCATGACTTTTAATTGCACCTCTTTTGGCCACCGTTCTCCATCTGCCTGTCTTCCCAATGCTATTTGCTTCCTTTCATTAAACCACTGCACAGTCTTGTACCAAGTGCCTTCTACGAGTCCAACAACTGGGAGTCTTCTCTCAACCTTGTACCGGCTATTTAGACTTTTAGATCCGTTACTAGTCATAAGACCCCAACGTGCACCAGTGTCAAAAGTTTGTGCCCACCTCTCTGGTCTCATTCGCTCATTGGTATCTGTCTCGTTTTCTTTACCACACTTCTTAAGATAATCGATAACTTCAGGGTTTGTCACTCGGAGTTCATCCCACATTTTCATGAATGGCCGTTTCTTTTTCTTGTTAGCCAACTTATTTCTAAATTTGTGTGGTATACCTTTGTCTTTACCAGAAACCTTGTACACATTTTCACATAAATGTTGCATACAATACCGATGTACGGCCAATGCAGGCTCCGCACTTTCTTGCCATCCGTACTGTGGTCTTTTAAACATGTTCCTTATTCCCCAATGACGGTCTGAGACAACACAAAATTTTTTTGGTCCCACCACTTGTTCCCTTAGAAATTTCATGAACCAACCCCAGTAAGTTTCAACCTCCGTTCTCACTAAAGCAAATGCTAACGGAACAAGCCGTTGCTCAGGATCGTAACCGCAAGCCGCTAAGAATTTACCCTTATAGCGACCTGATAAGAAAGAGGCATCAATGCTAATCACGGGCCTAATATACGGAACCGCCGCGATACAAGGCCCGAATGCCCATGCTGCTGCTTCGAACATAGCTTTGTTCGGATCACCTACGCTTTTAAACAACCACTTTATCTGCATGCCGGGTGTCGTCCTCTGTATAGCCAATAAAAGACTCGGTAGTTTGTTGTACGAATCTTCCCATGAACCAAAAAGATGTTCGATTGCTCTTTCTCGTCCCCGCCAAATCTTGTTATAAGTGGGCACCACATTCGGGTATTCTTTCTCCAGTAGAGATTTAACGTCGGGTAAGGAAATACCGACATCTCTCTTTACTGCATTTGTAATACAGTTGGCAATAACCTCAGCCGTTAAATTATCATGTGTGAAGTCTCCGGCCCTCCTCACGCATGTATGCTCGTGTTCATTCGTTATTATCTTCCAAAATTTGCCTTCTCTCTCTGTACGGGCATACATACGCCACTTACAACCATATTCTTTACAGTTCAATATTAATTTTTTCGGAGAACTAGCAGTGGTTTTATGTTGTACATTTAAACGTAATGAGTATTTTTGACACTCTCATATGAGTTGCTCTTTCGAGAAAAAAATTGTCCCTTCTGCTCATGGCCCTGATCCATGAGGTTGAGACGGTTGAGGTACGGAATTTCTATACTCAGAAATATCTAGAAATTGCCCTACGGTATGGTATGTTTCTGTCCTTCCTGTAGGGTAATACTGGTGATTGGGGTTCACGTTTGATTGGGGTCCACCATCGATTCCCTCTGACTCAAATAAGTCCACTTCTTCATCACTAAACTCCTCACCTGTTGCATAGTCTGACTGAAAATCGGGACCTCGGTCATATAAATCATCGAGTCAACGTGTTTCTTCTTCGTTTTCTTCGTTTACTTGAACGACATCTTCTTCTTCTTGTGGCCGGCCGTGCCTACTACTACTACTACCACCATGTTCTTGCCTACTACTACCACCATGTTCCCAAGTGCCTTGACCGGTGTAAGACTCGTAGTATGTACCTTCTTCTTCCTGAAGTGTACTATCACGAGGATCTATACTGTTAGGGTCCCAAGGATCCCAATCTAATGTAATGGTTTCATTCTCTTCTTCTTGATTGGTTGCATTTGGTTGTTGGTGTTCTTCTTCTTGATTGGTTGCATTTGAATTATAATTATAATAACCACCTAATTATAATAAAAAAAATGTGTTATAATCACATACAAAAATTGTAGTTAAATAATAACGTAGTTAATATTGTAGTAATCACATACAAAAATTGTTGATCAATATTATAATTTTGCATAGTTAATATTGTAGTAATAGCATAGTTAAATATAGTTAATATTTAAACATAGTTAAATTGTAGTAATAACATACTTATAAATCGCATAGTTAAATAATAACGATATTAAATATTACTTAATAAAATCCATTTCTAGAAATTGTTCTTATTTATGTTTTTATGCATAGTTAATATTACTAAAATATGATTTTCAATATGATTTTAATTATTATTTATAAATCGCATTTTCATAGTTATTATTATTCTATAGTTAATATGATTTTAATATGATTTTAATTATTATTCTATAATTATTATTTTCATAGTTAATATTAATATAAATATATATATTTAAGCACATAATTCTATTATTCAAAATTAAATGTCACATAATTAAATTCAAAATTAAATTTACCTTGTGCCGGAAGTAAATCGGCATGCATTTCTAGACCATCAAGTCGCCTTGCCTCAAAGCACTCGTGTTGAACGTATCGCCATTCATTTTGAGAGTTGACCGGCAAAATAATTTGTTGAAACCTTCCGTCCATAATTACGTTGAAACACGAAACAATTCTCAAATTGAACTCACCTTGATAAATTCCCAATGAGGACAAAATTATTTGTTTAATAGATTCATAATCAGTTTGTGGAAAAACATCAAAACGAAAATTATTTGCTGGATTAAAGGGAGATTGATTGACAAAAACACTAATTGAATACATTTCTATATGACTAAGAATTAATTGAAAAAGATAGATGATATTAAGATTGTGATAACGACCAACTATTTATAGTGATAAGATCGGAATTTGAGATTCCGATATTAGCAAACAGATTTAAAACTTCACGTCAATTCCCAATCAAATCAAATAATTTGCTGCTGTTTGTTGAACTTATTGCTTAGATCGGAATCCTGGATTCCGATCTAAGCATGTCAGGAATCCACCGCCCAATCAAATCAGTTTTTGGTCTTTTTCCCTTTTACTGTTATTTATTTTATTAAATTAATAATATTTATTATAAATATTTTAATTATATTAATTAATAAATTAAAATTTAAATATATATATTATATTTTTTGTAATTAAAATTGATTTTAATTTTATCATATTCATTAATTAAAATAATTCATTACCTAAAATAAATCATTTTTTTCAAATATAATTACTTACATTTGTCAAATATAATTACTTAAATTAGTTAAATGAAATTAAATTAAATTAAATTATTCCATCCTTTTCAAATATAATTACTTAAATTAAATTAGTTAAATGAAATTAAATTTAATTAGTAAAATTAAATTATTACATATTCAATAGCTACATATTTAAATTAAATTAAATTAAAATAAATTAGATCGGAATCCAGAATTCCGATCTTAGTATTTGTCAGAGGAATCCACGCACAATCAAATCAATACTTTTTCTTTTTCTTTTTACTGTTTACAATTTAAGTAAATTAATAATTATATTTTAATTAAAATTCTAAAATTAAATTAATAATTTATATTGTTTTGTAAATAATAGCTCAATCAAATTAAAGTAGTTAAAAAAATAATAGCACAATCAAATTAAATTAACTAAAAGAAATTAAATTAAATTAATTACTTCAAATAACTAAATAAGATTTTATTACATTAAATTAAGTCAAATTATTAAATAATTTTATTTAATTAATTTTTAATGTCATTAAATTCATGCAACTGTTAAAGTCTGGAAAAGAACTGCAAAAGGACAGACGTGCTCTGATAAAAGGTCAAAAGTATACTGATGCCTACCTAAGGACTGCAAAAGGACATGCGTGCTCTGATAAAAGCTCAAAAGTATACTGATGCCTACCTAAGCACTGCAAAAAGGACAAACGTATTCTGATAAAGTCTGAAAAGTATACTGATGCCTACCTAAGCTATGCAAAATGACAAACGTATTATGATAAAGTCTGAAAAGATATCACATTATATTTATTAATTTTAAATAATTGCAAGTCTAAACTGATCTATAAAATTATTCTTCCTCAGCAAAAATATGTCACACCCACTCAATCCTTCTTTCTTCAACATTCACTACCATGGAGAAAGGAAATACCTCCAACAGTGAAGTGCGGGAATGGCCATCTACTCGACATGAGTACTTGCCAAATTACAAACATTCCCCTGCCAATCCAAATGAGATCGAAAAAGGAGATTATCATGCGATATGTAATAAATGTTACCGCAAATTCGACTACAATATCCATTCGCAATATGGTGGCGAGTGGCCATTATACACCCACTATCAGTGGCACATTCATGGTGGCCCAGAAAGAGACCGCAGGGAGAGATTGCGACATTACCTTACTAAACCTGAGTCGAGCAACTCTGAACTCTATAAAAAGTACTACACAGAACCTGAACCGATGCCGGAACTCAAACCGTGGAAATCAAATCCTACACCCATGATTGTTTACGAAAGCATATACGATTTTCGTGGAGACCACACAGTGAGCTGTACAAAGTGTGGTCAGGTTTTCAATTTCAAAGATACCATTTTGCGTGACCACTACGATGAACACAAAAAACAAGAAGAGAGGGATGAAATTGTAAAGAGATTCAGAGTGAAAGAACAATGGTTCGAAAGGAGAAGAATGGAAGAAAAGGCCGCCGAAGAGAGCCGGAGATTGCAACAAGAAAAAATTAGAAAAAAAAATTAAGGAGAGCCTAATAAAGATCAAGAAGAGAGATGAACAACACAAAATTGCAGTAGCTAGAATGGCTGAGATTGAGCAACAAGAAGCCGAGGCAGCTTTCTGGAACGAAGCCGCTCAATTCGCAGACAACCCGGCTGCGAATAATCAACAAGAAAATGATGAGGCTTTTTGGAACGAAGCAGCTCAACTCGCTGAAAACCACGGTGCCAGTAATGAACAACAACCTGATGCCGCTTTCTGGAACGAGGCCGCTCAATTCGCCGACAACCATGGTGCCAGTAATCAACAAGAAATGAATGCGGAAGAAGATCAACCCTGGTGGGAGGAAATTCTGCAACATGTAGATGATTAAGATCTCTAAGTATATTTATTACTTTATTTTTAAGTACCAAACTAAATTCAGTGTGTTCATTTATATTATGGTTTTTTATGTACATTTTTCCTTTTTTATTATTTTAGTGTGCTTAATTATATTATGACTTTCATGTATTTTTCCCTTTCTTTTATTTTAGTGTGCTAATCTATATTATGGTTACAAAATTCAATTCTTCTTCTAATGGTGAACATATACATAAAACAAAGTGAACATATAAACGATCTAAGTGAACACATACAAACAAATAAGTTCTATAAAAATAAGTTAGTAAGTGTTCACTTAGATCGTCTATATGTTCAGCTTATTTCCGGTATATGTTCACTTTGTATTTACCGATGGCTGGGATGGTATATTTGCCGATGATGACACTTATAATTCCTGTATTTTTATATTATGAATTAAATGAAATAAATCTAATATTTAATTATAAGTTTATATTATAATTATTGCCATAAATAAATTATTACATAAAGTATTATGTACTTATTATGTACAACATTTAACATAATTGAAAATTTTAATATTAAAAATAAAACCATCCATATAAAATTAATATCAAAACTTTAAATATTAAAATATTATTCATAATATAGAATTATATTATATTAACATTCTTCCAAATATAAAAAATCCGGTTCTAAACAAACGACAAAAATTTTATAATATATTAATTTAATATTAAAATTTTATATATTTAATTAATGTTTATAAATAGAAGTAAAATAAAATATATTAATTTAATATTTTATCTTCAAAATATATTACTAAAATTTCATAATATATTAATTTAATATTAAAATTTCATATATTTAATTAATTTTTATAATAGAAGTACAATAAAACCATGAAAAACGACAAAATTGAGCAGTTACAGCAATGTTCGGAATCCAGGATTCCGATCTAACGTTTGATCGGAATCCTAGAATCCGATCTAACGTTAGATCGGAATCCCAGAATCCGATCTAACGTTCGGAATCCAGGATTCCGATCTAACGTTCGGAATCCAGGATTCTGATCTTACGATACTATTTATATTAAACTGATTATATTGATATTAATTTTAATGGATTATATTATTTTAATATTATTTTACAAAATTTCGGCTGGACTGGAGAGGCTCGGAAGTTTGGAGACAGAAAGGCCTACAATTCTACAATACTGGGCCTACAACAGGCCCTTATTGCGCTAGAAGGGCCTTGTATACGACTGGAATCTGTTATCTGTGGTAGCGGCGTGGCGCTCGGATCCGCATCTACGGCCTCGAAGATAGATTTGGGAAACCCTTTGTTTCTTTTCGAGTTTTCCCTGCTTTTCTTGTTTTCTTACGCAATTCCCAATTTCCCCCAAGTCGGAGAAACCCTAGTATGGAGTTGAAGTCGTTTGGATTATTTGGTCTTTTGCACTTCATGATTAAAGAAACTGAATGAGAGAAGCAGAGTTTGTATATTTAATTTATCATATAAATTAAGTATGCCTTCGTTAAGCTACGTACAATTGTTTCTCAGTTTTTATTCTCTCTTAATCATGAACTTATTTCAATTCTCTTTTATTTGAAATATTTTGTGGTACAACTGTACAAGCTAGTGTAGATCTCAAAGCACACTGAAAATACTTCTTGTACTTGGAGAGAAGGCACAATCTAGGCAGTCAACTATTGCATGTTGCTAATGTACAATATTGTTTTGTATGCTGTGAACTGAAGACCACATTAATTTCTTCTATTTTTCCAGGTCCTTGTTTGGAAAAAGCGGACCATTTGTTCTGCAGATTCTCTGACACAGAAAAGACTTCAAAAAGTCAAGAATAAATTAATAGCACAGTCAAACGAGGTAAATCTAAGTTTTGCTCCTATTTCATTTTTTTACTTTTGTTCTCCAGTAAAGGGAAATTTCATTGTAACCCCACAAATCAGCACTGGGTCTTGCCACCATGTATTTGTATCGACAGGTACTTTTTTTATATTCATCATATCTCATTTTTTTCATCAGTTAGTCTGATTTAAAATATATATATATTTATATACAGAAACTATGTACATTGGTTAGGTGTGCTTAATTTGCTTATTTATCTATTTGATTTTCATCGGGAATCAGATCGGTCCAACACAATCCTTTTGAATACACAATCCAAAAGCCAACATTTCCTTTAGTCTACCTAAATTAAGAAAAAAAAAGATCTTCACTAGTCCTGGATTTGGAATTATATCTGAGTTTGCCTTCCTATTTAAAAGATGTTATTACATGATAACAGGACAAACCAAAGGTAATTAACTCAAATTTCATTTGTGATGTAAATTCGAGATAAGTGACATTTGACATATAGATCCTTTGTTTTAATTATTTCAGTATAGTCCTATATGCCATTGACAGAATTGGATGTTTGTTCTTGCATCAAGCAAACTTGCATTTTCCTTGCTTAACAAAACTAATAAATCAAACAAAAAATTTCGAAACAATAGATGATTAATACTTAAAAATACAAAAGATGATGAAACAATTAAAACTCTTTTGATGCTTACATATTCTTTTACTCGATAAAAAATGCTATATGATATACTTATCCTAACTGAACAGAGAGCTTCTGTCCATAAGCTTACAACTCCCCAGTTGTCACCGGAATCTTCCACGAGATGTAGAACCAAACGAACAATGACGCGATGCCATGCACCACCTTAAGAAGCATAACCGCAAAAGCCATTCATGCACTTAGAACCATTTTTACATACAATGCCACAACCGCCGCAGTTCGTCTCATCATATGCCACAGTTGTGCACATCCCCATGCAGCAAAGCTGCCCAAAGGGGCACGGCTTGCCACAAGATCCACAGTTATTGGTATCAGAAAGCACATCAATACACACTTTACTGCAGCACATCATCTGTCCGGTACCACCATTGGAACTGACACATTCCTTCGCATTGCCTGAATTACATTGGGTGCCTTTTTGAGCCAGGAACCGACTTCTTGACCGGGGAATCCGGGC
Source organism: Rhynchospora pubera (assembly GCA_028095005.1). Lineage (NCBI taxonomy): Eukaryota > Viridiplantae > Streptophyta > Magnoliopsida > Poales > Cyperaceae > Rhynchospora > Rhynchospora pubera. Next base: position 18,560,065 of record CM051461.1, read on the forward strand.
GGTGAACTGTTTTTTCACTACATTTTCATATGAACCTTGCATCTCTGACATGGCATTTACATGCTCGGAGATGATGAGAAAAATGAATAAGAGAAGCGTAGGATGAAGTCGCCAGATAGGAAAACCGATGATTGGCATTTCTCTCTTCGCACTAGCTAAGCGCTCTCTGACTCTCATGCTTCTCTCCTACCTGACTAGGTAGAGTAGAGGCAGAGAGTAGGGTTTTGGAGGTGGAGTGGCAAGCAACTTGGAAATTTGACAACTTGCTTTTCAGCAATCTTATTGGTCAAGTAACATAAACGGCATATCCAGCTTTTACTTCTCCTTGGAATACGGGTTAATTAAGGTAAGCCACGTGCATCAAGAGTTCAATGAAATTGCTTCCAACACTACAAGAAAGATGACTTTAATTTATATAGACTTCATAGCTAGATTTTTTTTTTATTTATGTTGGTTATTGTTCTATTGCTAGACTTACTTGATGTATTAAATCTAGTAATTTTTTTAGCAATACTCGATTTTCTATTAATAGTTTTTTAAAAATCTAGAAATTTATTTTTGATAGACTTTACTGAATTTTGTAATATCTAATGTAGAAAAAATAAATTGCTACACTAAATATTACAAGATTAGAAAAGTCTATCAAAAATAAATTGCTAAATTTTTAAGGAAATATTAATAGAAAATTTAGTCTTGCTAAAAAAATTTTAGATTTAGTACATCAATTAAATCTAGCAATAGATCAATGTCCAACATAAATTAAAAAGTCTAGCAATAAAAATCTATGTAAAAATCATCTTTCTTATGGTGAAACAAGGGTAGCTAATTAATTACGCACACAATTACTCGATTTTTTTTAGTAAAGACGTGCAAAAGAAATTAATCAATATTTATGATCATCTAATTAAGATTTAATAAGGCATTTTATGAGCTAAGGAACCAATACCATCTGTGATTTGTAACCTCAAATTTATAGTTTTAACACACATCTGACATCTGTGCGTTTTTTTGTTTTCCTGTTGATGGGTAAAAGTCTATTAATTAACATGTATATTGGTAGTATTTGTCGGAGTTTTAGTTGGATATTCCCGACGTTCATTATTATCTATATTGGTAGTATTTTTTATAGCAGTTGAGTGGTTAATTTAATAAGGTTGATCGTTCACTTGCACACTTTCCTATTTACATAAAACTACCCACCCAGTATACAATGATTTACAGGACATTAATTGTTAGTCACTTGGTCGAGCTCGATATATATGCAAAAACTGAAAATTAAGGGGTCGTTTGGATCATTATTTTAAGAATTTTTTATTTCTAAGCATAAATATTGGGAAGTGTGTAATTTTGTGAAGAATTTAGATTTTTTATAATAAATTTATGTCTAGAATAGAAAATTCCCAAATTCTCACATGATAAAACAGCCCCTAAAATAATAACGCGTTAATAACTAATAATAAGGTTGACTGTAATTTAAAACATAACCATAATCCGAGACCCAAACTATTTTATATGCAATATTCGGAGAGAGTTAGCTGGAGATTGGCTTTTGACGGTGATACGTCAGCTTCATTCTAAAACATAATTTAATATTTCCCTTTAATATATGGGTCTCTTGTACTCTCGCATCTCCCACTTTTTAAAGTACTTATAAGTATAACATTATTTACTTAAATGTTGACATTGATATGAAGTCCTACTGCATTAACATCATTTGTTAGCACAATTAAAATGTCATTTATATAAAGAATAATAACATTATTATATTTTATTCTATATCTCATAAAGATAATCAACGATCATACTACTTTTTTTTTAAAAAAAAAATTGAATTACCGGGGGAGAGAAAAAACTGGTTATCAGATACCATAAGATATGCTTTGTTTTTGTGAGGGACCCGAGTAGGCAATACTCGAAAAACACGTCCAAAATCAAATCAAAGAATAAAGGAACTTCTATCCGGACCTCTAAAAATACCATTAAATTCCATGTGACTTCTACCACTTACAAAATGTATTTATAAATTATAAAATTAAATATTAAATATATGGTAAGAATTAAATTATATGAAATTTGATTCACATAGTTTTAAATAATCAATTGGTATATGGATAATTATATGGTGGACAGAAATCTTAAAATCTCTGTTCGTAATTTTAAATGAATGGTCTAGATTTATGTTCACTATAGTTTATCTTAACTTATTTATAGTCATGTTCACAGTAAAAAAATTCTTTTGACTTCATTTTAAATTTAGAAATATATTCTCAAAGTAACTTTGTAATCAATGAATTCCATCCTCTTCTTTCATTACGATTACAGCATGAAATGCCGTTAGGTAGCCTTTTTACGAGAATTAAGGTAACGACAGAAACAAAATTATATGATTTTTAAAGAAATATTCCAAAATTGAAATTCATACAAATACAAAGAAGCTCGCGTATCACCCAAAAAAAAAAGAAAAATCAAATCGCGTAATATAGAATATATATCCAGTCGGGTAATACGTGAAAAAAAAAAAATGTTATTTAGGAACTATCGGCTCAGAATGGATCGAAGCTTTTAACTGCTAGGTTTTTTATATGCAGCTTTAATTGCTAGGTTTTTTATATGCATCTTATACATAAATTTAGATTCGAATATCACTGACAAGTGACAACTTATCTGCCTAACAATCAGCTCTGTTTGGATAGGTGTGGAAAGAAATGAAAAGAAGTATTGGGAAGTGTGTAACTTTATAAAGAGTTTGAATTGTTTATAATTTTTTTTCTTCCTTCTTTCTTCTTCTTATATCCAAACGCACCCAATAAACAACAGAAACTTAATCTTAGAGTTCAGTTCAGGACCGACCGAACAGCATCCCGTCATATATTTTCAGATATCAATTTATTTTGTTTTAATCTATATCGGCATAATTTAGCGGTTCAATGTTTTCAATTATACATATACAAGGGATAATCAATAATGTCAATAATGTATTAAATCCGGCGTATTTGTAAACAACTACCGGACAACCGGTTCCTTGCCATCATAGACAGTACGTAGTTATCATAGCAATTGAAACCCACCAAAATGGAATCAAACTCAAAAGAATCCAATATTTAGTCAATGGGGTTGCTATTTAATAGCTGCATTGAAGCAGAAGATGAATTTTTCAAATTTTCCATCGGTAACTCCAAAAATTCTCACTGTTTACAAAATATCACAGCAATCTAAACACATAGCCAACTTATTAGATGATCAATATTACCTTAATTTACGGCTTCATAGTTTCAAAAAAGCCTTCAAATAGACAACCCCACCACAGCCATAAAAGACTGCACTACACGAAAATATCTGACCTGTAACGGTTAATAAGATCAAATACTAACGGGCATGCAACCGTCACAGTAGCCCCCGTTACTAATCTTTATAATAACCGTCACAATTTTGCCATCAGGAAGGAGCAATTTGGTAACGGTTAATACAAACTAACCGTTACAGATAGCGGTAGCTTCATAACGGTTATTGTAAAGAAACCGTTACAGAAGAGTCCTAGGAAATAACCGTTATAAAACTGCTTATATACTTTTATATTTTTTTGTTTGTTTTTGTAACGGTTATTATCGAATAACCATTATCGTTTATGACCGTCTGTAACGGTTATTAGGTAATAACCGTTACAAAAGGTCATTAATTAAAAAAAAATTATTGTTTTCCGTGGCTAGCCCCTGTTGCTAGCCGAAATAAGTGCATGCATGCATGTGTATCAATTGGTACCAATTGGTACAGATCTCAATCAAAATATATCAATCAACAATAATATAAATCAACCTAAAAATTGTTGTTTTCTGTGGCTAGCCCCTGTTGCTAGCCAAAATTTAATCGAAAGTATAAAACAATAATGCTCTACAATAATGCAAATCAAACAATAATCCTCTATCCACCAAACAATACCCTGTACATGAATTGCATTACCTCATCCACTACCTCTCCAATATGTTGTTCTTCATAAGGTTCTCCGACCGGTTCGATTCTCTGCAATTGATTATAAACAAACCAAAACATATTACGAGTGTCCTAAATTTTATAGTATTGGTAACTCTGAACCCTAAATCGTAAAACCTAAACTCTAATTCTATATTTGAAATAAATAAATACCTGAGGTATTTCTCCGACTTCCACCACATGGTTCAATACGTATCTCATGGCGACCAATGTGAAGTATCCACACTCGACATTCCCTTTCTGTTTCGGACACTAAGATCAAAATTCAAAATAATAGTTATGATTTTCAATAATTGCACCCATTCTAATTTTAAGAACTTAATAGATATAATTTCGTACCGGTATTTCGAACCATGTAAACAACCGGCCACCACGATGACTTTTTTGAAACTTTTCCATCAGGTAATTTTTATATGCCCTGCATGCAATTCAAATTATTCTATCAATTCCAAAATGACATCATTATTTTACGAATTTAGAAACAAAAACTTACATAATTATGAACGGCTTAATCGATAACAACGAGGGTACATCTTCGCGTACCAAAGAATCTAAGAAATGAATCTCTAGTTTGTTGATATTAATAAGAAGGATTGTCCAATGAAACCTGTAATTGAGATTAATTATTATTAACATCAAGTATCAAATATCAAGAAATAGATTAAAGGTTTCAACTATCTAGTTTCTGTATAAGAAATATCAAGAAAGCAAGAGGAGACACAATACATGATTTGCCAAAAGACACAATTTGCTTACTTGCTCATCTACATTATAACTTTGAACTTTTGAATATACAGTTATTATTAACATGGATGGAAAATTAGAAAGTATTTGATTAGTCTTTATGAGTTAAACAATATTGTCTTACCCCTGGTTATACGGCAAAAGAAAGTACTCGCATGGCCAATTTACGAACGTGTTCTTCAAGTAATCCACTGCGGCCCCCTTTTCTTCCATTACTTTAGCTTCAGCCAAGAGATCAGGATCCAATATGGTGATTTTGTTAGAGTATCCTAATCCTTTTGAAAGTTGGACCATCCAATACCTGCATTCATAGATGTCACTTGAATTTGTTCTTCCATTATTTTGGTTTGGTTTTACTGGTGCCTTAGTCTTAAGGAGAAGCACAATACCTTGCTCCCATTGTAATTTATGGGTGAACCAAAGAAAACTGAAGGAAACAAAGTTTTTTTAGAACCTCATTTGAAGAGAATGATATATGGTTACCCCCAAAATTGGGGTGTAACAAAGAAAACCAGCCATCATTTTTTTATACTAAAATTGACATTGTCTTTTAACTCACAAAATTCAGTCCCAATTCAAATAGAAGAGTAATATTGTCCTTCTATGAATTAAAGAGAAGGTTACTATCATTAATCTTATACATGCATTAATTTCAAATTCTGGAGCAAGTTATCTTCATTTTCATACACTAGCACATGAAAATATATATCATTGAGTAAATTTTTTCAGAAGTCCTTAAACTTCGTGTGTTGTCCACTTTTAGTCATTCAACTTCAATTTGTCATTTTTAAGTCACTGAACTATCATATAACTCAATTTTTGGTCATTCTGTCATGTTATCGTTTAACTCCGTTTGATTCAATCGACTCAAGTGCAAAAAAAGGATCGAAATTATATCTTCTGTTGTGGGCCCAGTTTGTACAGTGAAACAAGAGAAAAAGAATACATCCCTTCTCTCTCAATCGGCCCATCCTGAGTCCACCATGAGGCTACTACCTACTCTCCTATCTCCGCCACCTCCACTGCAACGCCGCCTCCTACTTTTTGTTGGACGTGCCTCCTCTGTCAAATACATCTTCACTCTTTTCTCCCAACCTCTTACTTCTCATTTCTTTGAAATTTGAATTTTCACTTTCCATCTTTCGGCAATTTGGATTCCATCTGGCCCTGACATCACTTCTCATCTCTCCTTGTAGCTGATTTCAATTTGGAGCCCACACATCTAAAACGAATTTAAATTGGTTTTTTGTTTAGTTTAAACAAAACGAAATTGAGGAAGATGAGCGGTTCAATTTAGCTATGCTAGAATGGAAAGGAAATAGAGCAATTTGATAATTTGATGAAATCTAATCATAGTTGCAGAGATTAATTGGAACCTAATAAGAAGAAGTCAAAATTTGATCGGTAGCTAAACACTCAAGTTCACCTTAACATTCTTTTTTTGTTTTAAGTTTAGTTTTGCTTTTCTGTTTAGAAATTTTTTAAATTGAAAATGAAAATTCATGATTATTTAATCCCTTAATAAATGAAAATTTATGATATTTAAAAATATTTTTGTTCCACCGTTCTTCTTATTTTAATGTGTTTTCTTTTGAAGTGCGTTAGACGTGCCCAACAGTTATGAGTGTGCAGTGGAGGTGACAGAGATAGGAGGCATTGCAGTGGAGGTGAGGGATATAGGAGAGTGGACAGTGGTCGTAGTCTTATGATGGACTCAGCAAGAAAGACGAGAGGGGGCAGATTGAAAGAGAAGGGATGCATTTTTCTATTTTTTTTCCCACCGAGGCTAACAATGGGCCCACGATAGAAGACATGATTTTGATCCTTATTTTGCACTCGAGTCGACTGAACCAGACATATCCTTATTTTGCACTCGAGTCGACTGAACCAGACATGATTTTAATCTGAAAGCCAAAAACTAACTCTTCCCTTTGTTATATACTATGATTGTCGTGTCTGTTATCTTATTTATCCTTTTCAAATTCTTTCAGCTAACAAACATGGAAGCACATCTTGATGAAAATAAATAAAAATATTAAGTTTGAAGATTTTACCAGGAGTACATCTTGATGATTGATATGCACAATTCTTCTCTTTTGAAACATTCGATGATGTCATCTAGGTTAAGGTTGAACTTGACCTCATCGTCGTGTGTACCCCACGGATTGCACTCGAACAGTTCAAAATTTTCCTCTCCTTGTGGTGTGAGAATCAAAAGGTCATATACTGCGCGTTCTGATTTAGAAAGTCCAGCAATAACCTTTTTTGAGAAGAGCGGTTTGCGACCAATACCCGAACCTGCACTTGTCACCTTCTTGTTCTCTTTTTTTGGTTTCTCCTTTTTTGTTTTCTCCTTCCCCTTCTCTTTCTCTTTGTCCTTCTCTTTCTCTCTCTCTTTGCCCTTCTCTTTCTCTCTCTCTTTGCCCTTCTCTTTCTCTTTGCTCTTATTCTACATTCAAGTTCATCACTTTTTGTAATCAAAACGAGTATTAATAATATTAGAGATGTATTTGTAAAATAAAATTTTGATAAATCAAGAGATACCTATCCCCGTATCTCCACATCCTTTCTCGGCCATGGGAATCGACCCCCCTTACTAATGCCTAATTCCTCTTGCAGTGACAAACAAGGGAGAAGCCAATTACGGTACTCGTCGAATACGTTGTCAAGCTGAATTAGAGCACACAAAGGAGATAGAGGCTCACAGTGTACGATCTGACCCGGAAAAGACGGCAAGAGAAGTCCCTCGGCCACGTGCACCCGCTCATTCTGACTATCGTAGTGGTAGAGATCGCAAGGTATGGGTTCCTGAAAATTGCACATAGATATAAATCGCACATATTTTTTTAAATATAAACAAATTCACTACTTTATAATAAATTCTAAAATGAATTGAACCTGATCAATGCCAATAGGATCTGGAGGCATATAACATGAAGCAACTGTTCGAAATAATTGATCATTGGGCATTGCTGAGTCAACCTCGATCGAATGAAATGGCGGCGATGGCGTCACGAAGTGCGGCTGAGAAGGAATCTGTACTCCAGTGGAGGCCAACCATCCCTGAATCTCCCTATAACACTCCTGCATAATGGTATCCCTCACCTCCGACGACGCCATCAATTCTTGTTTACATTTCTCTGTGACCTGTTTGACCAACTCATTTATAGAAACCTGTGGCATGCATCCTTCATGCAAAGGTCGTCTCGGCTTTCTATCGTACAAATTTTCTTTCTTGGTCCATGCGGATGTTCCTCTCATTCTACCCGAATGCTCTGGCTTCTCAACCGCCCGACTTAGGACTTCACTAGGGTGGATGGACCCGGAATTGAGTTCTTGAGTCAAACCAGGTAACCGGCATAATGCTTCACAAGTTGTCTTATCTGACGGCTACTCATGTTGCCGTAAGGATTCATTCCGTCCGTGCATAATCCCAATCTCAGATTTCTAGATTCACTACCGAATTCTTCAAACTCTCTGTCTATATTCCTCCAATCTGGAGAATCTGCGGGGTGTCGGAGCATACCATCATTTTTTTTCCTGCAGTCGGCGTGCCATCTTAAAAGTTTAGCATCTCTCGCATTAGAAAAGAGCCGTTGAAATCTTGGTATTATTGGGAGATAAAATACCAACTTCGCAGCTGGTCCCTTACTACCTTCCTCAATCTGATCGTCTCTCGGTCTATACCGTGATGCATGACACTGTGGACATTTATCCAGATCTTTATACTGATTCCGAAATAATATGCAGTCATTCGGACATGCATGTATTCTCTCAACTCCTATTTTCAAAGGACACAACATTTTCTTAGCCTTATAAATTGAATCTGGCAAATGGTTATCTTTTGGAAGAAAATCTTTACGCAAAAGGTTAAGCAAAGCCGTGAAACTGGCATCGCTCCATCCATTTTTGGCTTTCAGATTAAACAGTTTGAAAACCGCATTAAGTTTTGACATTTCACAACCGGAATATAACTTAATCTTATCTGCTTCACGTAACATTCCAAAAATTTCAACATTATCAACAAAATCTTCATCTGTATTGTTCACAATTTCATCCAAATCATCATTAAGTTGTGTATCATCAACATTATCATCATCATCATCACATACATTTACATCATCAAATACATTTTCATCTTCCAATATATTTTCATCATCCAATAATACATTTTCTTCTACATATTGTGAATCCAACATATTTGTGCTAGGCCCAACACTTAAATATTCCTCCCCAGTTTCTCCATGAAGTGTCCACCGTGTATAATCCGGTTGAAATCCAGATCTAATCAAATGAACTCTTACTTCTTCTAAATTTGACCATTTCAACATATTCTGACAAACACAACAAGGACAATATATTTTATTATCATCCGTCCTTTTCATATTCTTTATTGCAGAAACCATAAATTCTTCAAGCCCCTCTAGAAATGTAGCCGAATATCGATTGCTTGTGTACATCCACGTCCGATTCATCTGAACAATAAAATGTATGCAAAATGTCAGAGTTTAGAGTTATGGTCAATTTGTCATTAGGTTTCGGGCCGGTTACCATCCTAGCCCACTCTTTGGATACTCTGTCTCATTAGCGAGCGTACGTTAGATGCAATGTGTTGTCTGAGAAAAATTCGACAGCATTTCCCCTTATGTTCCCTGAATACGCCAACACACGATTGCTCGTGCGTACGTATTCGTGGGAACATAAGGAAAAATGCCGTCGAATTTTTCTCAGACAACACATTGCATCTAACGTACAACTCGCTGTCCTAAATGAGACAGATCGTATCCAAAGAGCAGTACTCCCGACCGGGAGTACTATCCGAGATTAATCTCGGACGGGCAATGACCTAAATTCGATTGTGTTCCGGTATTTTGATCCTATATGACAATACGATTAATTAATTAAATGCATATGCGAATTATTAATGCATGCATAATTCGTTGGAGAGGGTCGAATTAATATACCTTTAATCCGATTTATTCTTCTCTTCTTGAATGAGTTAGATCTCAAATTGTCCAAGCTTCTCCTCTTGAATGGATCTGAAATTGTCCATAAAAACCAACAAAAAATCATTAATTTTACCATAAATCAAAGTTAAACCGAAATAAATAGGAAAAATAGAAAATTAACAAAAATTTCAAAAATTTTATTTTTTTTACATCAAATCTGCTCTTCTTCTCCTTCTCTTTATAATTCTTATTATTTTAGAATTTTTGGAAATTTTTTTCCTACTGTTTAAGAGTGAAAATAAATATGAAAAAAGAGAGAAAAATTTTCGGCTCAATATTGGAACAGTGCGGCTGTGAGGGTGGAGAGTGGAGAGTGGAGAGTGGGAGAGTGGCAGAGAGAGAGGAGAAAATCCTAGCATAAGTGAAAAAGTTCGGCAATTTTGTAACGGTTTTTATTTAAAAACAATTTGAAAATTAAAGTTAAAGATTTGTAACGGTTATTATCAAATAACCGTTACAAACAGCATGGCCTTTTGTAACGGTTATTAGATAATAACCGTTACAAATGAGTTGACAGGAAATTTGTTTTTTGGGATAGAAGCTCTATAACGGGTTATTTATAAAAACCGTTACTAAATGAACTTGGTATTATTTACACCGCTATCACACCGACTTGTATGACGGTCTTTTCGAAAACCGTTATAAAAGAAGAGTTACAGATTAACGTTTTTCGCGTAGTGCTGCCAATGAACATACGTGCAACCGGCAATGTATCATGGCATACTCTGAAATGGCATTATTATGGGGCAGGCTCATCATCGCCATTGTTAGTTTGCGGAGAAAATTGACTAGATTGCAGGAAGTACCTTGGTGCCGTTGGTGAGTAGCTTCCACTCGGACTGTTTTTATTTTTAGTTGTTTCAAAAGATAATTGTCAGATAGTCTGATAGTCATACAATAACCAAAATAATATGTATAAACAGGAACAGACATAAATGGTAAGTACTGGACGCTGGTACCGTTTAGCCCCATAGGTATAAAGCCACCATAAAATGAACTCCCCATCAATCAATTAGCACAACGAAAGAAGTAGAAAACTGTCATAGTGCATCACAACCAAAGGATCTTTTAAATTAAAATTGTTGGGCTTCACAGTGAATGTGTGCGCACCTATATTTTTAAGAAGTACAAAAGAGCCTTTACCTGTACTGTGGGGATGTGGGGCTGTAGTCCTGGTGTGACCCACCAGCGTTGTCAGGGCTGCAACGAAAAAGTATCACAACAACATTACAGAAACAGATAGGAAGTACAAGTTGATGTAAAGTCCAACAATGAAACAAGCAAAGCCAATGTACGGTATCTAACCTGGTCGGGCTGTATGTCGGACTTGGCTGAGAATAGGATGGCGATGTTGGTGAATACGTCGGAGAAGTTGGACTGCACAAAAAATAAAATTATTTTTTATCTAGAAAAGAGCACAACACTCCTAGCTTTGATATGACATCATTGATTGCAAAACAAAAACTAATGTCAAACTAAAAAGTGTAGTTAAGGAAAATGCACCTGTAATTGGGGGACATTTGCCGACTTGTGGTTGAATAAGCAAGTGACGGTGGGTTATAGCTTGGGGACTTTGGACTATACCCAGGTGAGGTTGGGCTATACGCCAGCGAAGTTGGACTGTAAGTGGGACTTGTGGGACTAAAGCTCGGGCTCATTGGACTACAGATTGGGCTCGTAGGACTATAGCTCGGGCTTGTAGGTGAGTACAATGGTGAAGTCAGTGAGTAGCTCGGGGAAGTAGGTGAGTATGACGGTGATGTCGGTGAGTATGATGGTGATGTAGGTGAGTATGCTGGAGATGTTGGGGAGTATGACGGTGATGTTGGTGAGTAGACCGGTGATGTTGGAGAATAGATTGGAGAAGTTGGGCTGTAGCTTGGAGAAGTGGGACTATACCTTGGAGCAGTGGGACTGTATGAAGGACTTGTTGGTGAATAGGCTGGGCTCGTTGGTGAATAACCCGGTGAGCTAGGACTGTATGTCGGTGATGTGGGACTGTAACCAGGGGAAGTGGGGCTGTACCCGGGTGTAGTCGGACTGTATCCAGGAGATGTCGGGCTATACTCAGGTGAGCTTGGACTGTACCCAGGTGAGCTTCCGCTGTATCCTGGTGATGCACCAGGTGAAAATGCCATGCCATCCACATATGGTGAGAATTGTGCATCAGTGATCGGAGAAGACCTTATATTTGGACTTAACAGATAGCTTGGTGACATCATGCCCTCGTGGTATGGCGTTCCAGTAATAGGCGACCGGGCTGGGGTCATGCCGTAGTCCAGTCCATCAGCAAAGCTAGGGAGGTTCAATTCTATTGCTTTCTGGAGCATTTCAACGTTCAAATACAGGGAGCAACTGCCAGTACCAATTGGTGCCAACTGGCCCAGCATGATGTTTTCAGTCACACCACGCAGCCGATCAGGTTCAGCAGACACTGCTGCATTGAGCAAAATATCAACAGTCTCCTCAAATGAACACCGCATCAGTGGACCAGTATCATTCCTGTTGATACCATGCCGAGTGATTGCCATCAAGTGGCCCCGATATGTCATTGTGTCACATAAAATTGCCAGATGCCGGTAGTTCACATAAGATCCATCAAATGAAATAACCACTCTCAACTCATCCAATAGAGCCCGTCGCACAGCCTCAATACCCTGTACTTTTATCACCTCTGTCAACTGGTTGCTAGTGGTACGGGTTGGATCTACATCCTCATGACACATCACAGCAAAAAGGTTCACCCCTTCAGTATCAAGCATCCACTCCTGACTAGGTTTGAAACCCTGAACTTCATCAAATCGGTTTATCTTAACAGATTTAATAAACACCTTGTTAATATCTGGTATGCCTCTGAGCGCCATCTCAGTGAACATGGTACACTCTATCTTCTTCAAAAACACATCATCCTCAGCTGACGGATCTTGCAACTCCCCTTTAGGTGCCTCTTCATTCATGATGCGTATACGTAAGATAAGCTTGTCAGCATTATCATCATTGAATATGCATGTCAGATCATCACCGAATTCATGGTTAATTTTCTCTGCAATATCGGCCATGCTGAGTTTCTTATCAACCATCATCTCACGGTTGAGTTCAATACGCAACAACCATGGAGAGATCTTCTCAAGGGCAATATCCTCATCGGGCATTTCATAGTATGACTTCACAAATTCAACATCCTCCTCGATGATTGTGCTTAGTGGGTCTGGGTCATACCAGATCTCTGTTGCATGGGTCACACTACGGAGAGTTGTATACTCCAGTGCACACTGCACATTCTTTGCAAGCTCTTTCTTCTTGTTCACCTCTGGTTTCAAGTATACAGAGAGAGATGGTGTTTTAATCTCCTTGGCCACGTTGATAATTTCACGTAGCCGTGGCACACCAAGTGTCACATTCTTGGCACTAACACCAGCATAGTGGAAAGTGTTCAGAGTCATCTGTGTGGCTGGTTCACCAATTGATTGTGCTGCCACACAACCAATCATCTCACCTGGGGCAACAAGAGATTGCAGGAATCGTGATTCAATTTCTCCCACCACCCATTCAAAGGCTTCTCTTGTCAGCCGGTATTCACTGAGAACCCGTTTGCTTGAGAAGGTGCTACGGAGTAAGATGTTGAAGAGTGATGTGGCATTTTTCTGTGCCTCTACACTCAAAAAATCATCACCAGGGACCACCTTCAGCCTCTCTTGCAGTTTATCAATAGCCTCGACAATCTCCATAGGGTGCATGTCAGAGGGAAGTCTCATGTCAATCTTAAAGGTTTTCTGTGCATTCCAAATCAGTCGTTTCAGGTTGACCGGCATGGGCCAGGTATTGTCTCCTGTAGTGGCAATCTCAGTACCAAGCTGGATCCGGTCAGCCTCCAGCTTCTGCACCTCTGCGTCAAACACATGTCTGAACTCGCGAATATTTTTCAGATCTTCTACATGCTCTGGAAGCATGTAACTCGGGTTCCAGTTTTCATCATCAAATTCATGTTTGAAAACTCTATCAAATTCAGATTTCTTTATCTTTAGTGAATCTAGTTTCTGCGACTCAATGCAGACGGCATCCATTCCATCTTCACCATACAGAAACTGAATAACATCCCCAAGAGAGTTTCTCACTGTGCCGTCATACTTCACCATAATGTCCTCCATAGCCTTAACTAGCCGCCTCTGGATGTAGCCTGCCTCAGATGTTTTGACGGCAGTATCAATCAAACCCTCACGACCTACCATAGCATGAAAGAAGAACTCCTGAGGGGTTAGACCTCGTAAATAAGAGTTTTCAACAAAACCTCTAGACTCAGGACCGTAATCATCTTTAGTGAAATGGGGAAGGGTTCAGTCAATGAAACCAAATGGGATACGCTTCCCCTCAACATTCTGCTGGCCAACACAAGCAGTCATCTGGGAAATGTTAATGAAAGACCCCTTAGACCCAGCTGTCACCATTGCCTTTAAGTTGTTGCTCTCAGACAGTGATTTTTGGGCACTGCTACCTGCATCATCACGAGCCTTGTTCAACACCTGAGAAAAGAGTCCTGGTTGTCAGACGACAAATCTAAAAAGGCAAAGCCTGAATAACAAGAGAGATTGCAGGGGATGGCTCCTGCTACCAAACTATGTCTTCATCCATTTACTCAAATATACCCAAATTCATTTGACAACTCACACTAACCAGGAATGCAACAACAAGAATGGAAGGAGACAGCAAAACTAGCTATACAATTCCACCATGTTCCATGAAAGACAACCATGATGGCTGGTTAACCCTATTCTCAAAATCTAACATAAATATTAATAAGATAATCACCTGGTTAACCCTATTCTCAAAAGATTCCATCATGGTCCGACCTGGTTCAGGCTCAAGCTGCTTGTCCTGAGCTTGGTTAATCAGTTCCTTCACATCATTCTTGGCTTTTGCAATCGTCTCATTAATCTTCTCCATGGTGGCTGCATCAGCAATCGTGTCACCAATACCAATGCTAAACCCATTCTGCAACAACCAGTAGTTTACCAGCCACTGAACATGTCCCAAGAACTTACGAGCTGCATCAGGTCCCACCTCCTCCCTGAATAGTCGATTGAACAAGTGTCGATTGGATGTGTTGAATAAATAAATTATAAAACACATTAATGCATTTTACCTACCAAATTATATAAATGACAATGGTACATAGCATGATTTTAGGAATATTGGCATTACTCTATATAAGGTCGGTACAAAAGCAACTAAAACATGCAGCTTACCATATCACGTGAATAAGACTGCTGCCAGCAATTCCAAGGGTCCTTTTGCAAAGAATTCCTGAGAGAAGCTCCCCCTTCTCTATACGCACCATTGTATCACCAGGTGTAATAAAACCTGTCTCTGACTCCAGATGCCATGCCGCATAACGAATCAGGTTTATTTGTTTTGGTATAATCAGGTTGAAAACTTGTTTTCCAGTCCAAAGAGGCCTTGGTTTTAGTATGGCTGGTGCAGGTACTTTCCCGTCAAAGTCCTCCCACCACATGAGAATATTCATAAAAACGTCCTACCAAAACAACAATTAAATAACAATTAAATAGCAATCTTTCATAAAACATTTTTATAAAAGGAACTGCATTATACTTTCCTTTGAAAACTGCCATTAGCATCTAACACTTGCCCCGCCACCCCCTTCTCATATTTGATAGAACTAACATACCATGTTATTTTTAAACTGACAGCTGTACCACTCTGTTATAACAATCTAATAATTACACCAATAAGCTGAGAATATCTAGTCAAATATTTTACCTTTTCAATGAATGTGTCCCTTTTGGTGATCTTACGGCATCCGAGCAGTGTGTCCTGCACAATACCCATAACTGGTCGGTTCGACTGTGGAGACACAATGCATTTGGGCACCATCATGAGCTCAAGCACCTCAGCACGAGTCTCAAATGACTGGGGGACGTGCATATTCATTTCATCTCCGTCAAAATCTGCATTGTATGGGGATGTAACAGAAAGGTTAAGGCGGAATGTGGAGTATGGCATGATCTTAATACGATGGCCCATGATTGACATCTTGTGAAGGCTGGGCTGTCTGTTAAATAAAACAAAATCCCCATCATTCAAGTGCCGCTCAACCTGTACAAAACATAACTAGATCAGTTTGTTTTAGAGATATTTTACACACAAGCAGATTGCTTTAGAAAGATGCCTTCTTGCTATGGACCAGAATTTGCACTGCATCCCTCTATCATTTTCATTTTCTTTTGTATTTTCTCCTTCTAATACGGTAATACCTTTCAGTATTTTGTGGTCACTTTTCATTTATTTTATCATTTTTTCTTGCATTATAGGACTTGAGACTTGGGTACTATCTCCAAAGCCCTAAGAGTTGTTAGTCGCAACCAGAATCCACGCCTTGCACTGTTGCTTTTATATATGTTTATATTTAGGGAAAATTAGAGTAATGCCACTCCAAAGTTATGAAATTCGCAAAATGCCACTCCAAAATAAAGTCTTTTAGAAATGCCACCACAAATTTAATTTATTCAGAAATTTGCCACATTTGACGTATAAATCAGTCATTTTTATACCAATTATTTGTATTGACCAAATTACCCTTTAATCTTTAGCAGATCTCTTTCTTCTCTGATCTTACAGTCTACACTTTGTCTTTTCCCCAATCTCCATGTCGCTCCTACAGACAAAATCGAGCACAAACCTAACTAATAACTTAGCTCTCTCTGTCCTTCTCACCTCCGCCACTGTCCCGTCTCCCCCTCACGCCACCACCCTTGTCTCTATCTCTGTATTTCTCGTGCGAGCCTAGCTCTTATTCTGGCCTCTCTCTCGGTCCCACTCTCGCTAAACCTCTCTATCTCCCTCTGACTCTCTAGAAAGGAGGCAACACTTTCTCTTGAAGGAAGGTACATATCTTTTTTCTTTGGTATTTACTTGTCCACCATCTCTCTTGTACTGCCATTTACCATTATCTTTTTACTGTTAAATACTGAACAATTAAACTGTTATATATCAGCTCTGGTTTTTATCAAGAATTTTTACCAGAACCGATGCTTGTGAATTTTATTTTATCCAAAGTAGCAATGAACAATTTGGACAGCATGATCCCAGGTCATTGCTTTTTTAGGTTTAATCTTGAATTCTAGGTTTAATCTTGAATTCTATTTGTGAACATTAAACTAATGAATGCTCATTAAAATTTTACTAACCCTCTGGTTATATGTTGGTAATTGAAAGTAATGAGCCAGTTGCATTATTTGTTCTTCCTATATAATTTCTTAGAGGCCTTTTGTATAATACAGGACACATGTGTAGAGTCAATGGAAGCTCAAGGTGGCATTCTCAGTACAAGTACCTATCCTTCTTCATTTTTTAAGCTGAATGTCTGCCTTGGGAAAATCTACCGATAGTCACAGTTTGAGGAGTAATTTACCAATAGGAACTGAACTACTTGGACTTTCCTCTCAAGTTTTTCTACAACATATTAACATTTTATTGGGACAGTTATTCAGGTTAAAATAACTGGAAAAGATATGTTGAGCATAGAAAAGTTAAAAAAAAAAACTAATAAGTAACCATTCTATGGTGCCTAGCATTGGTGTATTCATACTTGTCTTTCTCTGAATATCTGATAATTGAATTGTTAATCCTTGGTTAACAAAACCATAGAAATGACTTTTTATTTTCTAATTGAATGGTGATAGCATAGCGCCTTCTGAGATGATTGCTTCCGATGACATGCAAATCTAAATGAGCAGATTGCAATGGAAAAGAGACGGCATGGATATAGCTTTGAAGAAGACGTGTGGTTTTGCATTTTGACTTAGTAATAGGTGCAGCTTTTCAATTTGATATGTGTAGAAAACATGTGTTGTTAATTTTAAGAGGAAAAGTAATGTTAAAGATGAAACATATGCATTATATTTGTTGTGTTATTGTTATTGTTAATTTATTCAGTTTAAGGCTTGATGTTATTAGTTTATTTACATTTAAGAAGTAATAGCTTTGAGCAAAAGGATTTCAGTTGTGTTGTTATTTCTAGTATACGGTGTGCAACATGTATAAATATTGTGTTGTTTTGAAATGTATTTTTGATCTACATAAGCATCACCCTTATTTATTACACATATACAAGCACTGGTACAAACTTCCATAAACCAATTCCAAATTAGTGATGAGTATTAAGCAAGTGATAAAAGCAAAATAGCTAAAAATCATGTTCAAATATTGAAGCTAAAAAATAAAAGAATCTTTGTTAAGAATTTACATGTGAATTCACAATTTACTGATAAATTAAAACTATAATAAAGAAGCAGTTCTTTTGTCAGATATTTTGTTTCCTACGGACCAGAAGAAATTCACTTAAATTTATACTTAAATTTCTCTTTCCTTCGCAGAAGCTAGGTGAGCACGTATGGGGCCTGGAGAGAGAAAATTCCAATTTTACGGTTTTGCATCAGAGAGAGTGGAAAGAGCAAAGAGACAGTAGACAATGTCATAATCGAGGGTTGGGTGCAGAGGCGAGGGAGAGCATCTGAGCATCCTGGGTTGACAGACGAGGGTGTTGGCTCTAGGGGGAGAAGGTTACAATGGCGGAGGTGAGAGGGACAGAGAGAGCAGGTTATTAGTTGGGTTTGTGCTCGATTTTGTCTGTGTGAGCGACATGGAGATTGGAAAAAAGACAAAGTGTAGATTAGAGAAGAAAGAGATCTATTAAAGATTAAGGGGTAATTTGGTCAATACAAATAATTAGTATAAAAATGATTGATTTATACGTCAAATGTGGCAAATTTCTGAATCAATTAAATTTGTGGTGGCATTTATCAAAGACTTCATTTTGGGATGGCATTTTACTAATTTTTCAACTTTAGAATGGCATGACTCTAATTTCCCCATATTTATCCTTCTGTTCTTTCTACAACATGCTCATGTATTATTGAAGGTTGTCAAATAGAACTCCCTAAAAGGCTAGTCTTCCCTGCCTTTTGCAGGATTCATAGACGCCAAACACAAAGAAAGGTTTGGTCCTTCATGAAGTGAAAATCAACCTTGTAACCGAGCTCCAAGTGTTGATCGCTGCTTTTCTTCAAGTAGCGCAGATCAAGTCTCTGGCCATCTTCTCTAATAATATACTTTGCACCCGTCTTTCCAGGTGGCGGATGGGGCCCATATTCCACCAACTCCTTCAGCCTGAAGAACATAACAGGAGGAGGATTATATAAGCTGTACTTAATTGTAGAACTAGAATTTAAGTTTAAGCTGCATCTCTAACCTCTCAATATTATATGGGGTGACAGTTTCTGGATAGGTCAAATTGAGTGCAATACTCCA
Organism: Rhynchospora pubera; assembly: GCA_028095005.1. Lineage (NCBI taxonomy): Eukaryota > Viridiplantae > Streptophyta > Magnoliopsida > Poales > Cyperaceae > Rhynchospora > Rhynchospora pubera. The sequence continues at coordinate 18,579,129 of CM051461.1, forward strand.
TGGAACACCTAATTCATCAATGTTAATAGTGGGATCAGGCGTGATTACAGTACGGGCTGAGAAGTCGACTCTCTTTCCCATTAAATTTCCCCTAATGCGACCTTCTTTCGCCTTCAGTCTACTGCATATCGATTTAATTGGTCTCCCAGATCTTTGAATTGCCTAAAAATGAAAAGAAAAAAAAAATAAAAGGATAACTACCTCGACATATGAATTTCGTGAACTCTACAAGGAAACACAAATTTTTTTCTAGTCAGCAATTACTAACCCTAGGTAGGCCAGGCAGCTCATTGTCAAAATATGTAGCAATATGAAATTGGAGCAATAGAGAAAATTCAGTAATAATGTGCGCTGGTGCCCCATTTCTCTCCTGCTTTCTCAAGTTCTCATTGTGCCGTATTATCATTGCAAGCTAATGGGTTAGATCATCATGTTCAAGCACAGAGTATCCAATTTAATCAGCAAACATCACTATATACATGCAAAACAAGGACATTACTTTTAGTACTTGACAATAAATTTCATTTAACCTCGCTCCTAGAAGAGGTGCCCATCATAACAGAAGGTCTAACAGGGGGAGGAGGAAGTATCATCCAATCAGGCCGAGCAAATTTTGGATTCAAACCCAACAAGAGGCAATCCTCATCGCTTATGCGCTTCAGTACATTGAGAACCTGTTTCAAAGGAGAAAAAGAGAGGCAAAGTATTACTTTCCTGAGAATATATAGTTTAGTCTAATTAGCAATCTTTGTAAAATTGTAAGGTACATCTGAAAAAATGCATATAATTGCATCAGAGTTCTGTAAACTCATTCTGCTTAAAAATTGAAGTGATATAGAAGAGCAAGAAGTGTCAAATTAACAAACTAGACAATTTGTGATCGGCAATGTTCTAAATATTTAATTGGACACCCTGAGTAATAATTCTCATCACTAATGCCAATTATTCAATTTCAGAACCCTAGACCTAAATTTCCTTCCTTTGATAAGACTATTCCTATCATTTATAATTCTCATCATTATTTCCAATAATTAATTTTCGAGTCCCTAGTCCTAGATTTCCTCCTAGACCTACAGAAGCATATAATAAAATTTGCAGTAATCTTTTCCACTCAAAAAAAAAAAAAAATCCAAATGAGATGTTGGCTCGATCCTCTCTTAAGCAAATTACAAACCAGACACAAATTTGGTCATATCAAAAATAAAAAGGAAAAAAAAACATTAATACAAGTAAAAAATTGTGAAAGAATAATAATTTTATTTAATCAAATACTAATTAGAAATTAGACATGTGAAAAACATTTAATGATGAGATTTAAAAGGAAAGGGCAAAATTAAGTACCCTCTCAGCAGAAAGAATCTGTTTCCTTTCAACTGGCTCAGGAAGCTGCTCACCCTCATCAGACTTCCCCTTGGGTGCCTGGTGTGTGCTTTTTAGGGTACACAAGACTAAATAAAAACCCTAACCCTATTTGGTGGGAATGCAAGCGCACTATCCTACCGCGTAGTACTTAGGGGTCGATCCCACAGGGAGGCGGTTTAGAATTACCGGACTAACAACTTTGGGTAATCTAGACCTGGCAAATAGTCGGATTTGGTGTTGAAACTACAGGGGTAAAATAGTAAAGTAAATAACTAAATTAAATGAAAGTGCAGGGAAATGATGCAGTCGCACTGGACTGAGTGCAACCAGAGATGCAGGTGAAGTGCTGAAGTAGGATGCAGGTTGAGATGCAACTGGTTCAGACTGGATGCAGGGTTGACAGAAAATACTCGAATAAAAACTGAATGTATTTATGTGTTTTTGGACTAGGGTTATGACTTCACAACTTTGTAATACTTGGATTAATGAAGCTTGTTTATTGTATTCACACGGTTTAATAGATGAGTGTTAATAAGTGGTTTATAAGTACTTTTGTGCATATCTACTTGTGTAAAATCTGAAATGCATTAATCTTGAGCGGACCGTTTGGTAATAATTTATTCTAACTTCCTCTTGAATCTGTCTACTCAAACTATAATCAATAGTTTAAGCGGATTGCTAGAAAGTCAGAAAATCAATTATACCTTTGTGTCTAGCTACTCAATGATAAATCCAAACAGATATTAAAACAAGCGTGCAAGTGATCAAATAAATCGCACCACACCATTTAGCAAAAGATAGGAAGAATTAACAACAAACCATGATATAAAATAAACTAAGCATTCAATAATCAAAGCATTTCAGTTGTTACATCATAACCCTAATTAAAGTTTAGCTACTCATAATAAAATAAAAACAAACAACAAGATTGAACACAAACACAAGAGATAAAGAGATAAAGATGCAACCAATCTTCTTGGTCTCCATCTCTAGGATCGGTGCTACAACCCTTCTCCTTGCTGTCACCATGGGAGAGGTAGTTGCCGTCCTAAGAGAGACCAGGGCCGAAGCCCTAGGTCAAAATTCGACCAGGGAGAGAGGGGAAGGAAGAACAGATCTGAATTTGAGAAGGGTGAGGTGTGTGAGAGTATAGCCAATGGACAGCAACTTTTCTTCCTTTTATTGCTGGCCTCATTAATCATTCCTTGATGTCCTCCTTAATTTTCTCTTTTTCAGCCTGGAGGACTTGAATCACATTCCATTTCAGCCTTGCAATAAAGGAAATCGGATCACAGAGATAGCAAGCTGTCGCTTAAGACACAGCATGGTTTCCAAATCTGTCTCGGGATGCACCCTGGGATGCGGGTGCACTCACAGACTGCAGCATATCATTGTCTTCAAGCATGCGCCAGGATGCACCCTGGGATGCGGGTGCACTCTCAACCCTGAAATAGAGCAAAAACAACAAATCGGCAGTATCTCGATCTTTCTTGCAAAAATAGACAAAATGATGTAAAATGAACGTGAAAAGGACAGAAGTTAGGACGATAATTAGGCTTAACCGGACATAAATACCATGTCATTTTCATGTTCATCAAACACCCCATGCTTGAATCTTTGCTTGTCCTCAAGCAAAAGGCACGGTTTAACCTAATCAATCCCCATTGAGTACTGTTTTTCATCTCATTATGTGCAATTGGATTTCAAAGTTGAAATGTCCCGTTTAATAATTTCTGGAATTTCTCAAGTACAAGAATTCAACAGATCAAAAACCTTTCTCTCAATTGAATGCGTACGACCCAAGGAGTTATCGATTTCAAACAAAAGCAATTTCTTTTTAGAGATTCAACCGACTTTGAAACAAACTTAAGACTAAACGCAATGCACTGTCCATGAGTCATTTACCTAGACATTAAGTCGATTAATTCTTCAAAGTTCTTTAATAGATTTCAAGACAAATAGAAACGGGATCGAACCCCTTCAACTCAAATAATACTAAACCAATTCTCAGTCCTGAATCACATGTTTGGAAATTTTAAACCACACGAAAATTTTTGAAAATAATTTTGGGTTAATTACACATTTTCCCGGGGCAAGGAGGTTTCCCGCGGCGGAGAGGTCAGCCAGATGAGTGTGGTTTTTGCTTGAGGTTTTCCTCAAAATTTTAGATGGATCCATTTTTTTATCCACACAGACCTATAGCTTTCCGCAATGGCCATCGTCAGAGCACCGCACTTTAGTTCCCCTTTTATTTATTACTATTTTTTTTTTTTTTTTTTTTGTTTTTTTGTTTTTTTTTTTTGTTTTTTTTTTCTTCGACTTTTAAATAAACTTGAAAACAATGGTTTAATCATCCAAACATGCATTTCACTTCCTGCAATCAGTTTGATTTTTGAGTTGAAAGAATGATCTTAAGCAACTCGAGGTTGCCCTTTGCCGGCTCTATCAAACCGAATTCAATCAAAACCTTATTAAATTAATCAACCTAATGATTAGAAAAACGACACTCGAACAATTCTTGCTTTCATCTTTAGATCGCTCGAATTCAGTTTCATCAAATTCAGTTTATCAATTTCCCAAAGTCCCATGTATTCAACCAAGAGAAAAGAAATTAACAAAAGAATTACAAGTTCTTAATTTGTTCCAGAAATTTTCAAAATCTTCATTTCAACCCCAAAACTTATTTGCTCGCTATGAGATTATTTGACTCTTCACATTCAAATACAATCAATCAATCAAAATAACCAATCAGCCCATTCAAAATCCAAAAAGTGCCATTAGTTCATCCCCAAAGACATCAAAACAAACAAACAAACACCCCATGCTTAAGAGTAAGCATTGTCCTCAATGCACAAATGAAAACAAGAACAAACAGAGAAATGAAAAGAGAGGAACTCACAGAGAATAGTGCAAGGCAACAAGTCTGGCTGCATTGCAGCATCTAGGTGCACTCGGAGGTTGTGCAGGTGCATCCTGAGGAAGTGCAGGTGCACCCTGAGGTAGTGCAGGTGCACTGGTTGTTGCTGGTGCAGCTGAGGATGCGCTTGCATTATTCCTTCGTGTTGAGACTTCTTGGGTGCACTCTTCATTATGCTTGAGAATTATTTGCACTATTTGTTGGGATGCAATCTGACTGGATGCACTTGAAATGAGAGGGTGCACTTGGATGAGGATGAGCATTGTGCTTAGAAAGACCATCTGGATGCACCTTGTCTTGATGCAGGCGCATCATTGTTTGTTGCCTTTGAATTTGAAATTTTGTCGTTAGTTGCATCCTTCAATTTTCTTTTCTCTTGTTCTCTGAAAAATCAAGTGTCAGTCTCAATGCTTGTGACTTTATTGAAGATCGAACTAAAATGAAATAGAACGAAAGAAAATTATTTTATTATTATTATTTTTTTTTAAGAAACTTGGGCTGCCTCCCAAGGAGCGCTTCTTTTAGGTCATTAGCTTGACCGTTGCATTGCATCAAGTTGGAGAAGATGCTGCAAGAGAGATGAGGACTCTCTTTTCACCAGGATCGAGGGTCAAAAACTCCAGAAGATAGTCATGGTTTGGGCCGTCATCTTCTGCTATTGGCGGTTCATGCTTTGTCTCACACCATACTTTGTCTCCGCAACTCGCATTGCCACTTACATCATAGGTTGCATAGCTTGATTTCTCCTTTAGGCCTGAATATTTCTCATTGTGGCTTAAATTGCCGACGCAACCCACCTTGCTGCTTGTATCACCAAGTGAGTCGATGAAGTTTGCATTATGGATCTGAACTGCATCTATAGTTGAGTGATATGACAGCAGTGCAGGTGCACTAGAGTCACATGTCAGCAGTGCAGGTGCATTTGAGTCGCAAGCCAGCAGTGCAGGTGCACTGGAGTCGTGTTCCAGGGATGCAGGTGCACTGGAGTCGCATTCCAGGGGTGCAGGTGCACTGGAGTCACCTTCCAGTAGTGCATGTGCATCTGAGTCGCATTCCAGTGTTGCAGGTGCTCTGAAGTCGCATTCCAACGGTGCAGGTGCACTGGAGTCACATGCCAGCGGTGCAGGTGCATCTGAGTTGCATGCTAGTAGTGCAGGTGCACAATGTGAACCATAATTGAATTCACCTTGGTTGAGTGCAGTTGTATTCAGGTAGGATGCACCTACGTCCTGGACTGATTCCTTTGCACCTTGGTTGATGCAGCTTGAAGCATCTGCTTGCTGTGCTATTCGGATTTGCAACATATTACTTTGCATGATAAGCAGATCAACATTGGAATTTAGCTTTTTAAATGACTCCTCCATTTTTTCGGTCCACTCAGCTTGAGATTTGATGTAGTTTTCTAGTGAAGATTCCCATGCTGGTTTTTGTGGATTTTGAGGTGGTTCGAGCTGAGAGTAATTAGGAAGTTGTCGGTTTGTGTGTTGAGGTGCACATTGGAGGTTTTGGTGTGAGGAATTGAAATGATCCCACCTATCGAAATTGTAAGCTCTAGAGTATGAGTAATTTTGATATCCATTGAAATTTGGTTGCTCAAACTCAAACTCTAAAGGCCTATTGATCTCGGATCTTCTGAATGCAAGTGGTTGTGCAGCCCGCATTATGTGCCTATTGCTTGCGCAATGGTAGTCGTTCAGTGCCATAGTTAGGTGCAGCGATGAGAGTGCACCTGAATTGTGAGGGTGCAGGCGCACTGGACTTCTAAACCTGAAAGATGAACACAAAAAGGTGCAAGGTGAAATAGAAAATAATAGAACAAAAAAAATAGAAAGAGAAAAATAAACAAAAAATAAAATAAAATGGTGGTCTAGCCTCACTTAAGTTGGTTCGTATCGATATTCTGTTGCCTCCCCGGCAACGGCGCCAAGTTTGGTGTGTGCTTTTTAGGGTACACAAGACTAAATAAAAACCCTAACCCTATTTGGTGGGAATGCAAGCGCACTATCCTACCGCGTAGTACTTAGGGGTCGATCCCACAGGGAGGCGGTTTAGAATTACCGGACTAACAACTTTGGGTAATCTAGACCTGGCAAATAGTCGGATTTGGTGTTGAAACTACAGGGGTAAAATAGTAAAGTAAATAACTAAATTAAATGAAAGTGCAGGGAAATGATGCAGTCGCACTGGACTGAGTGCAACCAGAGATGCAGGTGAAGTGCTGAAGTAGGATGCAGGTTGAGATGCAACTGGTTCAGACTGGATGCAGGGTTGACAGAAAATACTCGAATAAAAAATGAATGTATTTATGTGTTTTTGGACTAGGGTTATGACTTCACAACTTTGTAATACTTGGATTAATGAAGCTTGTTTATTGTATTCACACGGTTTAATAGATGAGTGTTAATAAGTGGTTTATAAGTACTTTTGTGCATATCTACTTGTGTAAAATCTGAAATGCATTAATCTTGAGCGGACCGTTTGGTAATAATTTATTCTAACTTCCTCTTGAATCTGTCTACTCAAACTATAATCAATAGTTTAAGCGGATTGCTAGAAAGTCAGAAAATCAATTATACCTTTGTGTCTAGCTACTCAATGATAAATCCAAACAGATATTAAAACAAGCGTGCAAGTGATCAAATAAATCGCACCACACCATTTAGCAAAAGATAGGAAGAATTAACAACAAACCATGATATAAAATAAACTAAGCATTCAATAATCAAAGCATTTCAGTTGTTACATCATAACCCTAATTAAAGTTTAGCTACTCATAATAAAATAAAAACAAACAACAAGATTGAACACAAACACAAGAGATAAAGAGATAAAGATGCAACCAATCTTCTTGGTCTCCATCTCTAGGATCGGTGCTACAACCCTTCTCCTTGCTGTCACCATGGGAGAGGTAGTTGCCGTCCTAAGAGAGACCAGGGCCGAAGCCCTAGGTCAAAATTCGACCAGGGAGAGAGGGGAAGGAAGAACAGATCTGAATTTGAGAAGGGTGAGGTGTGTGAGAGTATAGCCAATGGACAGCAACTTTTCTTCCTTTTATTGCTGGCCTCATTAATCATTCCTTGATGTCCTCCTTAATTTCCTCTTTTTCAGCCTGGAGGACTTGAATCACATTCCATTTCAGCCTTGCAATAAAGGAAATCGGATCACAGAGATAGCAAGCTGTCGCTTAAGACACAGCATGGTTTCCAAATCTGTCTCGGGATGCACCCTGGGATGCGGGTGCACTCACAGACTGCAGCATATCATTGTCTTCAAGCATGCGCCAGGATGCACCCTGGGATGCGGGTGCACTCTCAACCCTGAAATAGAGCAAAAACAACAAATCGGCAGTATCTCGATCTTTCTTGCAAAAATAGACAAAATGATGTAAAATGAACGTGAAAAGGACAGAAGTTAGGACGATAATTAGGCTTAACCGGACATAAATACCATGTCATTTTCATGTTCATCAGTGCCTTAAACTCAGCAACCATCTTTATCCCATGAACTTTTATATCTGGCTGCTGGGCCCCACAACCACTTCGGCTCTTTAACTGGGCCCCACAACCATCATGTTCTTTTTGTACATCTATATCATCACCGCCGGCACATCTCTTTTTGCTATTGCATTTGTCATAGATGAACTTCAGACGATTTTTAGGATTTCTGATTTTTAGGGCTTGCTTAAAACAAGCCTCATCCTGGAACAGAATGCAAAACAGAAGACCTTATTATGTTGCGCTCAGTTAAAAAGTGTTGTATCTCTACAACATCATTGAGATTTTCAATAGTGGTCTGAGAAAGACATTTTGTTGCCATGGTTCGAAGACTCGGACGAGGCCGAGTTGACTCGGGCGATTCAGAACGGACCCGGAGCCTGCCGAGCCGATTTTTTCCGATTTGGAACGAAACCGAGTTTGAACCACCATTTTTCCGATCCCTTTTTTTTTCTTCCTGGGTGGGATGAAACGCACGGGAGGAAAAAAAAAAAAAAAGTTGGGGAAGAAAGAGATTTTTTCTTAAAGAGCCTAAATAGAATAGCTTTTTCATACTCTCAAATTTATTATAAACAATCCAAACTCTTCACAAAGTTACACATTTCCCAATACTTCTTCCCTTATTCCTCTTATTCCCACACCATCCAAACGTAGTCTATAAGAGCTGTTTGGATGGTATGAAAATAAGGAAGAATAGTTTCTTTCTAGAAATAATTTCTTCCTAAGCGTCCAAACAAATTAAAAATAAGGAGAAAAATAGATTTTTCCTTGGAATATCTTTTTCCTATGAATTACTTCTTCCAACAATTATATATACATAATTTCAACAAAATTAGCTAAATACTAATAGCTAAATGAAATTTTGCGTGCTCTTTAATTAGTACTTTATTTAATATTAAAATTAAAATAATAATTTTTAATAATTTATTTAAATTAATATTAATTTGTTTATTTATTCCTAACTCACCATCCAAACAACATTTCTTACCCTCGAAATAACACTCTTTTCACTCTTTCCAAAGTTACACACTTTCTAATATTTTCTTCCTAAAATTCTTATTCCTTTCTTATTTCCATACCATCCAAACGGAATAAAAAATATTCTCGTTTGGTTATGTACATCAAGGAATAAAAAAATTGTAGAAAAAATATTTAAAGTTAACATATGAAAAGACCATATTACCCTTCTTTTCACGTTAATTAATTTTGTTCATTTAAGTTAGACGGCAAAAAAATACATATTATTATTAAAAAAAAATGCAAGTTGAAGAAGTTAATTTTGTACATTTAAATTTGCACTTGTGACTTATTTAAATAATGAACAAGTGAAATCATACCATTCAATTTTTATTTTAAAAAAAAATCTGTTTGTTTGTCTAAATCACCATTTGAAATTATTCAAATAATGAAATCATGCTCTTTATGTCAGATAGACTCCTTGAATATATATAACAAAATAATTAACTAATCACAAATTAATAAAGGATTAATTATAACAAATTAAATGAATAAACGCTTCTCAAAAATAAAAAGAAAGAATTGAGAGCTTTAACGACAAAGGAGGGGGAAAATACTTTCTTTATGCTATTCCTCATATGGGTCCCACAAGCAAATTCTATTCCACCTCAAGAGGTGGCATAGTTTAAAGAAGCTTACTTCTTGTTTGGTAGAAAATATGAGGAATAACTCCATTATTCCACCTCATAGGAGCAGTATCGTTGCATGAATTAAAAAAACTTCAATATACTAGTCACTAAAATCCATGGATTATTGTACGTGCATGTGCGTATATAAAATATGTGTCTTTAATATTCTAACTAATATTAAAATAGTTCAATAAATGTGTCTTTATAAAAAAATTTATTTATTGCTAAATATGCTTTATTATAAGTCATGAAGTCTAAATTTAATAGTTTTCAAAAATTGTATTTACCAAAAGAACTTGAAATACAACTGCCTCAGGTTCCATAATTTTATTATTTTCAAATTTTTTGTTGATTTTATACTTCTAATATTTAGGATTCTTAACTAAATTATGAAGTACACATTTTTCATAACATGTTCGTATTTGTTTTTCAATTTTTAAAGCATAAAATAAGTTTTTCCATAAAAAAAAAAATCAGAGTTTCCGATTTGAGTCTCCTGATTCAACTCCTGTGACCAATAGTCCGATTCCGAGTCGAATTCCAAGTTATTCTTGAGCCTCAGCTAATTAATAGAAGTTGTTATGTCAAAACAAGGCACATACCTCGTCAGCTAGGATCTTGGAGCAGTTAAAGCAGACACATCGCATTATCGATAAAACTGTCTTTAGAAACCCGATGTGGAACATGGGCTTAGCAAGCTCCAAATGACCAAAATGGCCTGGGCACTCAGCCATGCTGGCCATGCAAGTTTCACACTTCATCTTTCGGTCAATGGTGCCAAGTCGAGGGTCACTCAGCCCTGTTGGTTTAGGCTTCCCTTTTTCCATCGTCTCACTGTGCAATATTTCCACCACTGACATTTGTCTCTAAATAATGCACAGGTACTACAATGTAAGTGTTTTAACGACCAAAAATTGTCTATACACATTCTTGAAATAAGTGTTTTTAAAACATGCCTGCACCCCCAGTTGGCAGAGATATCTCGGTATTTTCCGAAATTGTCCACTATTTGCTCTCATAATACTGGATACCGCTGTTTCAATCACTGTTCTGGTTTCCGGTATTATTAGAATTTTCCGGTCGTATGGTTTTCAAAATTGTAAAGGTATTAATATAAGAACTGAACATTTATAAAATACAAACAAGATCTTAGTAATATTTTCCATTCCATTAGCCAAAATGTCAAACTAATACCGACTCGATTTGCTTTTTTTTGCACTTTGTGCAGGTCTATAAATTTAATTTTTGCATATCCCAATGATCACTTTAATTGCTTTAATTTGAAGATAGAAACAGTGGAATTTAAAGACAAACTCTTAAAACTTTCAAGTTTCAACTTAAAAACACAGTATAGCAATACCCCTTTCCTCTCAATTCAAGTTTAATCAGGGTTTGTAACCACAGCCAAAACAATAACCGAAAAACGTACCCCAAGTTTTTCCTCGGAAGAAACTCTCTTCTCATTTCACTCATCTCTTATTCCAGCAAATTTGAAAGAAACTTAAACCAAAATACTGAACCAAAACGGAACAAGAGAATTACAATCTCATCAGGGCTTAGAAGCCAAACTGGGCCATATGGACCTTCGCCATCTCGGCCGGCGAGAAGGGAAACCGCATATCCATGGCTACCCCTCACCAATTCCACCCAATCAGTCAAATTAGGGTTAGGTTTAAGTTCGGAGCTCTGGTACAAGAAAGAGAAGACTCTTTCCGATTTTCACCAATCAGTGGTCAAGTTAGACTAAAGCTAGTCCCATAGTTCAAAAATCAGTAGAAAAGAGAGGCGATCTAAATTTGATATATCGCAATAGAGAGAGAAGAGAGAAAGAAGATTCCTCTAAAAAAAACCCGACAGAAGGCAGGGTAGGGGTGTATTTATAGACAAACGAAGGGTAGAAAGGGCAAGTTTCTTTCGTTAGACAGCGTTTATCCAACATCTGACTGAACCAACCGACTTATCACTTATGGTCCATGGTGGATCCCAGTTGTAAGTGACTCATCGGCGTACAAGCGATATTAGAGATCGTCCAGGAATGATTTTACGGCTCAGCCGCCTTATGGCATTGCTTGCCGAGGAATTCGATTTTATCTCTGCTCTCTCCGGTTTTGTTAACTGGATATATCCTTTTAGGCCGCCTGTTTAGTGCTTATAGGCCATTAGGCCCATCGTTACTTGAAGCCCAATTTCTTGACCAAGTTGTGACCGAGGCCGAAATTTTAAAAAATAGTATTAAATTAATATAATATATTAAAAATAATATCAATATAATAAGTTTAATATAAATAGTATCACAAGATCGGAATCCTGGATTCCGAACGTTAGATCGGAATCCAGAATTCCGATCTAAGCTTTTTAATTTTTTTATATATTATTTATTTATTTATTTCATTTATTAATTAGTTAAATAATTAAAAAAATAGATAATATATTGTAAAAATATTGAAAAAATATGGAAAAAATCAGGAATAATTAAACTAAATTTTATATGTAATTTAGTATTTTTTGGAAAAATTAAAATTTTTTTTCTTTTATTAGTTTATTAATTAGTTAATTAATTAGAAAAATAGATAATATATTCTAAAAATATTGAAAAAATATAAAAAAATCAGGAATAATTAAAAAAATTTTATATGTAATTTAGTATTTTTTTTGGAAAATTAAATATATTTTCCTTTTAATTAATTTATTTAATTAAATATAAATTTAATTAATTTATTTAATTAAAAAATGAATAATTAAGTATAAATTTTTAATTAATTTAAACAACCATTTGATATGCGTCCCGGATGTCGTCCTCTGTATATATTATTTTCATATTATATATTAAACAATCATATCGAGTCTCATGATCAATGAAGCACTTTCTGGATTGCGTTAGAAAGGAATCACACGAGGTCGATGTTTTACTGAGACGGAGAAGAAAGACTAAATTCACTTGATTTACTGCATTTCTCTTTTTAATGATTAATTTATGATTTTAAAAATATTTGTAGTAGTTTAGAGTGGTTTTTAGGTTTGCAAACTTTCAAAGTAGATTTTGGAGGTCCAGAGAGCGTTTTTGGGTCCGAAAATGGTCGTTACGGGGTTTCACCCCGGTAAAATGCGTAGATCTCGTCGCCAGCTTTCCGGAATGTCCTCGATCGCCCCAAACGGACCTTCCTATCAAAAGTTAAGCCTGTTTAAAGTTTTAATGTTCAAATTATGCCTTTGTATCCCTGCAAATTCTGAAAATATATAATCATTTTTAAATGGTACAATTCATTTAATTAAATAAGTTATAAAAATTTATATCTTAATTAAATAAGTTATAAAAAATTATATTTTAATTAAATAAATTAATTAAAATGAAAATAAATTTAATTTCCCCAAAAAATACTAAATTATATATAAAATTTAATTTAATTATTCCTGATTTTTTCCATATTTTTTCAATATTTTTACAATATATTATCTATTTTTCTAATTATTTAACTAGTTAATAAATTAAATAAATAAATAAATAATATATAAAAAAATTGAAAAGCTTAGATCGGAATCTCGGATTCCGATCTAAGCTTAGATCGGAAACGCAGAATCCGATCAAAGCTTAGATCGGAATCCTGGATTCCGATCTAACGGTCGGAATCCAGGATTCCGATCTCGTGATACTATTTATATTAAACTTATTATATTGATATTATTTTTAATATATTATATTAATTTAATACTATTTTAAAAATTTTCGGTGACCGAGGACTATTTCACGAAAAACGGAAAAAGTAAAACTGTCGATGCATAGAGTAAGATACGGTCGAGATATTTTCATTGTCCGTATATGTTAAAATTTTATTTATTCATATTCGTTAAAAATTAATTTATATATATTCTATTTTTATCTTGTTTTAAGAATTAATAAATAAGAGTAGTGTAACAGTAGAAACATCAAACATCTTCCGAAAAATTTTTTCATTTTTTTTAATGTAGTGTGTGAATTTTAGTTGTTTAATTAGTTATTGACATATCAATTGAAGATTACAATCATATATTTCCAATTTAATTAGTTATTAACGTATCAATTAAATCTTACAATCACATTTTTCAATTTAGTTAATAATTAATGTATCAATTGAATCTTACAAACATATTCAATTACGACAAAAATTATAAACCATATATATATATATGGGTCATGCTACGGTGGACACCAAAATTTTTACAAAATGTTACACGGTAAATCAGAGCCGTATAAAATTGGAGGGGTAAAATCGGTATATCCTACTCTTTCTCCGTCTCTCCGTCTCTCTCCGTCTTTGTCTGTTAAGTTCTGAAATAAAATAAAAAAATTCTATCAGAGAAGAAAATATCTAATCGGAACCGAATCCCTTCTAAAGTTGGAATCAAAATTTATTTCCCCTTCCGACAGAAATCTGAAAACCGCTGAAGATTAAGGCGATCAAACTCTGCTTTCCCTCTCCTCAATTTCCTAGCTCCATTCGGCTCGTCTTCTCCCTTCCCCTCACCGCCTGCTTCTCTCTTCATCCTCGAGGTAGATCCAGGGTTTCCGATTAGAGTCAGTTTTTTTTTAAAAAAAAAATTGGCGATTTCACTTGTTTTCTATTAGAGTCACTTGATTTGGCGATTTCACTTTTTTGATTTAGTGATTTCACTTGTTAACTCAATGACTGAGTTGGTTTCTTTGTATTAGAAATCGTACTCCCTACAGCCAATTAAGCAACCTCTGACATGGTACATAGTTTATATCACTTATAGCAATCCTCGGAAGTATTAGGAATATGTGTGTTATCCTAGCAAGATCATTGAAAGTTTCTGAGCATGTAACAAATTCAAGGGATGGCAAAGTTGAGGGCTGGTAAAAGGGCATATTTTTCAAGCTTCATTAAAGAGTAAACTTTCTAAAATTTGAGTTACAAACAAATGTCTTACACATGTCTTACACGCACATGCACCCTATTGCTTTATCTTAACAAACTTACTGGTATTTCTGGTCCTTTCTAATGAGTATCATACAGTGTGAAATTATTACCCACCAGTAGACTTTTACAAACTTTTTGAGATGCATCAAAGAATTTAAAGAAATATTGCAAGAATATTTCTAGAGCATTTGTGAATTTCATTCATACCTGTACCAATTGGTAGGAGTGCTTCTTTTTTTTTCCCTTTGCAACACCATCAATTAGAATACAGGAAGCTTATAAGCAACCAGCGAATAAAATATTGTGATTGAAATTCAGATTTGACCCAATTGCTTTATTTACATCTTTGGTTGAGACCAATATATGTGAACCTATTTGACCTTGCTTTATTTTTCCTATGTGGTTTTAAAACTTATCAAAATCACCTCTGAAACATTTTACATATTCTTAATCTTGTATAGGGTTGTTCTTGGTCCCTATATGATTCTGAGGGAGGTAAAAGATGGCTTCTGTGAAGTATAGTACTGATCCTTTGCTCTTTAGTAGATAGTGACTATATAAAAAGAACTTTGTCATACTGACTTAAAGATAAGAGAAGAATTGAAAACTTAAGGTGATTCATGTAAAACAATTAGTTGACCTCTGTGTGCTTGTTTCTATAAAAGTACTGACTTAAGGCATAGAAATTAAGTTTGTATACTTGTCTGTTTACTAAAATAAGTACTTGAGGCATAAAAGTTGAGTTTCTGAATGATGAGCAAGAGATAAAAAAAATCATGTCCATAAGCAAAAAGGGTGTACTTCTGTTCCCTGGAGCTGTCCTATCTAACTTTATTACAAATAAAAATTCGTTCTATTCTTTTTAGCGGCTGTTGATGCCGCGCCTTTTCTTCGATCCCACTATTTCATTAATGAAGCTCAAAAATTAGAGATATCTTCTAAGCAAGCTTCGGGCATTCGGAATTGCCAGATACTAGATTATGATGCACGATGAAGCAGAGATTACCAGAATTGTGGTTACCAAGAGAAGAACTTGTACAACTTCAATACAGTGCATGAGCGGTCTAGAATCCCTGATGATGATGCATATTCAATCATATGGTACTTCCAACATTCAATCATAATGTGGACATTGTGGGCCGCGAGGGCATAATCGGCAAACCTGTAAACTACTTCGTCAGGTAAATATTGTGGTTTGCTAGTTAATGTAACTTATATTGGTAATTCGAATTAACATTTTATCTGTATTTTGCAGGATGATGCCACTGCCTCTTCTGAAGTGTCGGACCATGAGGCTAGAGATGATATATTCGGTTCAAATACCTAAATCTTGGTTAGTTTTTCTAGATACTAGCAATAATGTTGAAAATGAAGGTGCTTTTGGTAAAAGTACAGGATCCTTGTCAGAAGGTCATGTTTGTAACTTTAGAACTGCTAATGTCACTAGAGGTTGGATTTGGATTTGCATCTATGGTTTGATCCTCTTACTGAAGATTTAGAGATAAAAAAGGTGACTTCCTCCGTAGATTTAACAGACCCAAGCTGTCTGATGCTGTACCTTGAGGGATACTGGGGTATCTTATACGGCCAGGTGGAAAAGAAAGTGACTTATTTTCTTGATATAACTTTAGTTAAGTTCTTAACAATACTGGAATTGAATAGTACTTTTGAGCTGTTTTAGATGCTTATTTTGGTGTTTTGTTCTCAGAATCTAGGTACACTGTTGAATGATTGTATTATGGTTTTTACTTTTGAGTGCGCTATCTCTGCTTGTGCTTACAGATGCTAGTTTAATTATTACTATGGGTTATCAAAATTGATTGATGTTACTTCACGATGGTGAGAAAATTCTCATGGACTGTATATATATGTATATTGGACACATCAACACCCCTGATCGACTTTTCGGTCGTATGCAGAGTTGCATCCCTCTGATGGATTAAATTCACAAATGGGGCGATAACGATCTTTGATTCTCTCCCTTTCAACGAAACTAGCATTAAAGGGCTGAACAGAAATTAATTCACTAACACTTGATTCCTTCCTAAAGGAAAATCTTTGTCTAAGGATTATATGGTATAACAAATCTTTCATTAATATCAAATATACCTAGCTATTTAATTAACTGCAATCTAGCCTAAAGACAAAAGATAAGGTATGAAAAGATCAAGGAATTTTTGTATATAGAAAGTTATCTAGCAATATGACTATTGATTTTGATCTAATATTTCATATCCAATTTGTATCTTTCCACATAAAATTTGATTCCAATATCCGTGTAAGCACACACGTGATTTTTTTCATTTGCTATATACATGTCACATGTGACATGCACATTCATGTTTTACCAGTTTATTGCATTTCTATATGTCACCTTATTTAATAATTTGACTAACATCCCAAATTATTATAATCTGACGAAACAAAATTAAAACAAGTTTAAATCCAAAAATTTAGAACGTTATAATTTCAAATGGACTATTTATTTCTCATTTGAATTTCCCTATAAATAATTTCAAATGGACTGTTTATTAGAATTTTAAAAGTCTAGGACTTTAATTTCAAATGGACTGTTTATTCTCTTTTTTGAAAATATAAAATGAGAAAAAAATCACCTGAACTGTTTATTTTTTTTTTGTAAACAAAAAAAACGAGAAAAATATTCACCTTAACTGTTTATTTTCTTTTTTTTAACAAAATTACAGATGGACTTCAACAGGTCTGTTTCATTCATATTTTAAAAGTCTAATAACTTTAATTTCAAATGGACTGTTTATTTAATTTTTTGAAAATGAAAAAAGAAAAATTCACCTGAACAATTTATTTCCTTTTCTGTTATAAAAATGACAAAGTGACTTCCGCTATCTTTTCGTTCATGTTTATTAGTGTAATACTTTTAATTTCAAATGGATTTTCTATTTTTATTTTTTTAATAAAGAATGAAAAAAATCCATATGAATTGTTCATTTTTTTTTTAACAAAATGATAAAAAAAGTTCCGCTGTCTATTCTTTCATGTTTAAAAGTGTAATGCTTTAATTTCAAATGAATTTTCTATTTTTTTAATAAAAAATAAAAAAATCAATATGAATTGTTTATTTCTTTTTTTTTAACAAAATAGCAAAGCGAGTTTAGCTGGTCTATTCATTCATGCTTAAAAGTGTAATGCTTTAATTAAAAATGAATTTTCTATTTTCATTTTTTAATAAAAAATGAAAAAAAATATCTATATGAACTGTTCAATTCTTTTTTTAACAAAATGACGAAGCGAGTTCAGCTGGGTTATTCCTTCATGTTTAAAAGTGTTATGCTTTAATTTCAAATGGATTTTTTATTTTTCATTTTTTAATAAAAAACGAAAAAAATCCATATGGACTATTCATTTCTTTTTTTTAATAAAATGACAAAGCGAGTTCACATGGTCTATTCGTTCATGTTTAAATGTGTAATGTTTTAATTTCAAATGAATTTTTTATTTTCTTTTTTATACAAAAAAACGAAAAAAATCCATATGGTCTATTCATTTCTTTTTTTTTTTACAAAATGACAAAGCGAGTTTAGCTGGTCTATTCATTCATTTTTATTTACTTAAAAAAAGAAAATATATTTGAAATTAAAGCATTAGAATTTTAAACATGAACGAACAGACTAGCTCAACTGACTTTTTCGTTTCGTTAAAAAAAAAGAATAATCCATATGAATCATTTTCGTTTTTATTTTATTTATTTAAAAAAGAAGAAAATCCATTTCAAATTAAAGCATTCGACTTTTAAACATGAACGAACAGACTAACTAAACTCGCTTTTTCGTTTCGTTAAAAAAAGAAATGAATATTCCATATGGATTATTCTCACTTTTTATTTATTTAAAAAAAAAATCTATTTGAAATTAAAGCATTCGACTTTTAAACATGACCGAACAGACTAGCAGAACTCGCTTTGTCGTTTCATTAAAAGAAATGAATAATCAATATGGATTATTTTCGTTTTTATTTATTTAAAAAAAAAAGAAAAAAGAAAATCCATTTGAAATTAAAGCATTCGACTTTTAAACATGACCGAACAGACTAAGCTGAACTCGCTTTGTCATATCGTTAAAAAAAATGAACAATCCATATGGATTATTTTCGTTTTTATTTATTTAAAAAAAAAGAAAATCCATTTGAAATTAAAGCATTCGACTTTTAAACATGAACGAACTGACTAGCTAAACTCGCTCTGTCATTTCGTTTCTTTTTCAAAAAAAAAAGAAATGAATAATCCATAAGAATTCTTTTCATTTTTTATTTAAAAAAAAAGAAAAAAGAAAATTCATTTGAAATTAAAGCATTCGACTTTTAAACATGAACGAACAGACTAGCTGAACTCGCTCTGTCATTTCGTTAAAAAAAAAGAAATGAATAATCCCGTCGAGTAATTCTTTTCATTTTTTATTTAAAAAAAAAGAAAAAATAAAATTCATTTGAAATTAAAGCATTCGACTTTTAAACATGAACGAACAGACTAGCTAATCTCGCTCTGTCATTTCGTTTCTTTTTTAAAAAAAAGAAACGAATAATCCATAAGAATTCTTTTTGTTTTTTATTTTAAAAAAAAAGAAAATCCATTTGAAATTAAAGCATTCGACTTTTAAACATGAACGAACTGACTAGCTAAACTCGCTCTGTCATTTCGTTTCTTTTTCAAAAAAAAAGAAATGAATAATCCATAAGAATTCTTTTCATTTTTTATTCAAAAAAAAAGAAAAAAGAAAATTCATTTGAAATTAAAGCATTCGACTTTTAAACATGAACGAACAGACTAGCTGAACTCGCTCTGTCATTTCGTTAAAAAAAAAGAAATGAATAATCCCGTCGAGTAATTCTTTTCATTTTTTATTTAAAAAAAAGAAAAAATAAAATTCATTTGAAATTAAAGCATTCGACTTTTAAACATGAACGAACAGACTAGCTAATCTCGCTCTGTCATTTCGTTTCTTTAAAAAAAAAAGAAATGAATAATCCATAAGAATTCTTTTTGTTTTTTATTTAAAAAAAAAGAAAATTCATTTGAAATTAAAGCATTCGACTTTTAAACATGAATAATTTGGGATGGTAGTCAAACTATTAATCAAATAGTAGTCTGTTCGGTCATGTTTAAAAGTTGTATGCGTTAATTTCAAATAGATTTTTTTTAAATAAATAAAAATGAAAATAATCCATATGGATTACTCATTTTTTTTTTACGAGATGATTTTAGTTTATGGATTTTTTTTTCTCACAGGTTGTTATCTATTAACTAATATCTTCCATATAGCAATTATTTTAGTTTATTTTATTCGTTCTTGGTATTTAATGTGCACAATGTTTTGCAGATCAATCCTGAAGTATTTCGCAAACAACTTATTCATCGCTTGATATTTTCAAAGAAGAATCAACATGAAGACATTAAAAAGAAAATCAATGACATATCGGTGGAGAAATAAAAAGCTTACTATTGTGTTGAGACTAAGATTCCAATTTACGTTTCCACTTATCTATTTTGCACTGATAAAGTTGTTAAGTTCTATTTGTTTTATCTTAAATTTATACATGAGTTTTGTTAAAAATGAGCATTTGGTGCTATGATTCGTTGCCAAAATTGAAATTTTTGCATTGAATATGGCATTCTGGATTATGGCGTTCTGTATGTCGTACTTCCATGCATTCATTTTCTTTATAAAAAGAAACCAGAACTTTTTTATATTTTAGATACGGTAATTCGATGCATTGGAATTAATTACCATATGCTTTTATTAATTACCATCTACATGATAGCGCTAGAAATATAAATTGACATGACATAAATACGCTAAAGATTTTACAAGGTATATCTCAGTCTAAGCAATACGAATTTCCATCGTTGAGGTATACAATTGAGGTAGTAAATTTCCATCGTTATATATCTTGTGTATATTTTCTAATGAAATTCCCAAATCCAATTTATATCTTTCCATATCCAATTCTGAATTCCCACAACTTTCCCCCATTAAGCTTTTCTCAGGCTCAGAGGGGTCCACATTGTCTTCTCTTGACCGAACCTGCCAAAAAAGACTATCAATTTACAATGTCACGACAAACTGGAATTCGACCCAACGATTGATACAATGGTTTTGATTCACAACTTGCGTAGTAAAATGTGTAGCTCTAAAGCAAGACAGCTTAATAACAATGAACCCATAGATAAAAATGAAGTGTGGAAAGGTTGTCATCTTCTTTCAGCTCCTAACAATTGGTAGAGATAAGCAAGCACCATGTAGAGAGCAATTTTGTAGTTTTGCCCCTGATACATTAAAACCCTAATCGTGTCATCTAAAATAACAAGAAGTGAATAGAGCATCACAAAATAAAAATGTATATCGACATAGACCAACTCTTCTGTACCAAATGACAGTCGACAGAAGAAACCACACATCTCAAACAGTAGCATACAAATCTCAATTACTGAAATTTTTAGGAAATCATAAAGAGACTAAAAAGTTCCAGAAGCATTTGTAACAGACTAACAGTACATCTCAAAATGATATGGACATGGACCAACTCTTTTGTACCAAAATGGAAGTAACCAGAGGCATTTGATTCCTGATATTTTATGGTAATGACTAAAGAGTTCATAATATATTAAATCCAATCATGTATCAGCAGCTCACAATCATCATCCAATATGGTAATTCTTAGTTTAATAAACAAATTTTAAGAGAACAATAACTTAAAAAAACAGAGTAAAGGTAATAGCTTACGTCAGAATTAAAATATTTGAGCAAGTAATCAAATTCTTCAAGGTAACTGTGAATTGTCCTTGCATCTGCTCAGAAAATACGTATCATTAAAATAAAAGAATTTAAATTGCCAAGACCAGTAGGTCCAGTACCACCAGAAGAGACACTGGAGCTGAGGTAAATTAGTCATGGTCATTACAGATGTACTGGTCATCTTTTGGGTATATTTTTTGTTGTAACTAAAACAGATGAGGTCAAGTTTGATATTTACCAGTAGCAAATATATCCATGAGGAAGTCAATCTCTTGGTCTAATTTTGTGTTTTCTTCTCCTAATGATCTTATCTCCTTTGTCAAGACATCAGAGATTCCCCACAAGAATTAAATGATCTCTACAAAGGAAACTACTTTACTATTTTTGCTCATAAAGGCAGATCCAAACACATCATATGGTTACTTACTTTTTTTTGGTCTGAAGTGATGTAGTTAAAATATGAAAAACACAGCATACACAATTGCAGTGCATACTTGCTGTATAGCACTGACATTGTCCTCTGACATTTCTCTAAGTAGTTCTCTTTTCTAATTTACAAAAATTTTGGTGCAAAATTGAAAATTTTAAGGCTCAGCTAGCTCTCTATGTACCATTTTCTCTCAATCGGCTAACCCTAACAAAAAGTGTTTATAGGAAAACAAATTGGATTAAAATAAAAGAAGTACCTTCTGACAATTTGCATCAGCGGATTCACAATCTTAAACCTAAAAAATCGACATCTTGAATAATTACAAACTCCAACAGGATAAAGAGGGAACGAGATGAAACGCCTTTCCTTTCTGTGATCTTCAAACGGAATCAGTCTCATTCATAAACTCCCCCAGTACGAGCGTCTTTCATTAAATTCGTCTTTGTTGAATTTTGTGCTCTGGGGCTCTTAATTAGGAGGAAGCCGCTGGGGGGGGGGAGAGCTTCCTGTCCTCAAGACCATGTTCAGGTTGAATGAGGAAACACTGTCGATTTCATACTCGGTGCAGTCGTGCAGATCCGAAGTTTCGAACACGGATCGTTGCTAGTTGGGGAAAAGTGATCGAGGAGAGGAGAGGAGAGGAGTCGTTAAAGGATGATAGAGCAAGCGGCGGCAGCGGATGCGAATGAGGTGTGTATGCGCGGGTAGGTGGAATAAGAGAGGCGAATAGATGAGCACCACTTGGAATTGGAATCGGAGAAGAAGAGGGCAAGTAAAGATTTATGGGAGATTTGGCTTCGAGAGTCGAGACAGATGTGAAATGTAAATGGTTCGAAGGCGGGGCGGAGAGAGAAGGTGAAAATTATATAGACTATTTTGCCCTTCCGCAAAAAGTTTGCTGTTCAACTTAACGGAGAAAAAACAGAGATCGATATAAAATGGACCGTTCGATTGATATGAAATGGACGGTCTAAAATTTTGGTGTCCACATTAGAATTTCCCTATATATATATATATATATATATATATATATAATAACGATACAGATAAATAACAAATATGAAATAGTCTTACTCATAGGTTTATAGCAGGACTGTCATGTTAAACATATACCACACATTCTTCGTTTATAGAAACAATACTTTTGTTGGAATTTGAGTATTTAAGAGAAAAAAAAATAAAGAAGAATTCTAAATTAAAACATAAGAGAAATGCTAGAGTTTAATATATTGGACGGGTAGACTCCGTCTAATATGATCGTTTTTATATTTTTAAATTTGAAATAACCAATTTGAACTGTTTAATATATTATTCATATTAAAACTTACAAGAAACCAATTTTTACAATTTTTTCTACAATTTTTTCTAAACAAATAGTTCAGACTTTACAGATTCCATTCCGACACTTGGACCCCCACATGTCAGTTTAGGGATTCCATTCCGACACCTGGATCCCCACATGTCAGTTTAGGGATTCATCTTCCTTGTTGCCTTATCGCAAAACCCTCTCACTCAAAGTGACTCCTCTCCCCATTCCACTCCCAGAGAGCCCTCAGTCGTTTCTTCTCGCCAAAAAATGGCGATAAAATTGGTGAAGAATGCGGTGCGGAAGGCGGCGAAGTTCGCCGCCAAGCAAATTGTCTCGTTGGTGACCGAGGCGGGGCCTCCGCTTGGGGAGTTCCTCAGCCTCCCGTTCAAGCTCGTCGCCGCTCCTTTCGCCATCACCGCCAACGTGGTGAGGAACTCCCCCCGAGGCTTCGGCATCCCTGCGTTCGCCTCTCGCGTCTCCTTCTCCACCATCTTCGTAACAAAACTTTCTCCTTTGTTTTATTTTATTTCTTTTATGTTTGCATAAGAGTTCCTGTAGGTTTTAGAAGTGATGGGTTTCCCTTTTTTTTTTGTTATTGTAGTTGGTTGCTGCTGCTGGTACCTTTGAGGTGACATTTGAGTTAGGGAAGAAGGTGCTCTGTCGAAGGTACTTTATAGACTATTATTTCATCTCTGTTCTCTACCTTGGTTTGAGAGTGATTTTATAGAAGCTATCACATATGTTCTTTTGTGAATGCATGCCTATTGCTTCTTCAGGTTATTGTCTCATACTTAGCTTTTGTTGATGCTATATGCCTATATGTACTTTCATTTATTTTGAGTCTTCTAGTTTTAGTTACCAATAGCTTCCATTGATTTGCATAGGTTTTGTAAATATGTTAATTCTTTTGGGTCCATTGTAGGGATTGTGATACATGTTGCAGTTGGCAAGCGTTGCGGTGCACCATGTGCAAGGGTACAGGGAAGGCAATCTACAAAATAAAAAATTTTAGCCCCAGCAGGTACCAAAATTTTTAAAGTTTGAAGTAAATTGTGCATATCATGCTTCACAACACCCAGTTACATTATGGTTTTGAATTACTATTCCTATTTTGGAGGTCCTCATGTCACAAACAAAATGAGTTGAAATTTAAGTACTTGTTTGGGAAGAAATCATTTTTTTTTGTGAAAGATCATGCAAAAGATTTTGTTAATTATGTGCTGAGGACCATTTGTTTTTATTAATTGAAAACCACTGAAGGCCCCAACAATTACATGGTTCATATTAGAAAGTTCAAGGACCATATGGAAGCTGTTTTAAGTTTGGACAACAACGTGGTAGAAAGTATGAGACTTTAGGGACTATTTTAAGGAAGCATATTTGTAAATGTTTTGGCCATTGGTTTTCATAATGTGTTGATACTTAATGTCAGATTTGCTTATACTATTTATATGTTGGCACTTGATTGTGTTGATACATTCCCTGCATTAACTTTTAGTGTTATACTGTTATATTATCTTGGCTAATGACCAGTATTGGCGTATACAAGATGCCTCTAATAATGTATTAATTATGTGGAATTTTCTGTTAAAACAATATATCATGGTTATGGGTAATATGGTAACACAAAGTTTACTAGAGAACAGCCATTTCAAAATTTGTTTAGTCATTCTGTGTATTAATTGAGCAGTGAGAGGGCAACTGCTGAGCAGGTTGCAGGTGCGATTGTGGATAAGCGCGCTGATCTTGTTCATATTCCATCAGCCTTGAGTCTCTCTGTGCCACTTCCCTCAACTGACTGTCCCACTTGTGATGGAACAGTAAGAAGCCCCTTTTCCATTACATTATAATTTTCTTATTTTAAGTTATTATATTGCCATTTGAGTTTCTTTTTATCTGTATCTGAACCAAGGGTTTCATGTTATGTATTTGCAGGGAGTAATGCGGTGCCCTCATTGCAAAAATGGGTTTCAGTTCAGCATATCTGCTGATAATGTAAATTTCTTGGTGAAACTACCCTTTTTTGTGATTAAGAAAGAAATGAGAATTAATCTTCTTAGTTTCTTTTGTCTATGGGTTTGTTTGTATCAGATACTGGAACCTCCATGGGTGGCAGCTGATGTAATGAGAAAGATGGACTACCCCTACGAAGTAATACTTCTTTAACATTATCATTTCCGTCTATTGTTTCTTTGTTAGTAGCATTTACTTGTTTGATTGCTTGGAGAAACTATGTGGGAAAATTATTTGCTATGCAATATGCTGAATTTGTTTGTTCTAGTCTTAAAGATTAAAAATGCTGAATTGGAGGAGGTGCATACTATTAGCAGAATTACCTGAATTAAATGATTATTGATATTTAGGAAATTCGAGAAAGCATGAAGGACCCAAAGGTGGCAGAGTTTTGGTTAATTACCTTACCTCAAATTGTTGGTGGGTTCAAGTATGACGAGGATGTGAAGAATAAAATTTGGTGGGCCTACAAGGTAAGAACAAATTTCCAATAAACATTGATTTGCATGAAAATATATTCGAGTTGAACAACACTATTGTTCACTTCCAATAAACATTGATTTGCATGAAAATATATTCGAGTTGAACAGCACTATTGTTCACTACTTTCTGGTAAAAAATTGGCTGTGCAACCCTAGGAAATATGTCATGTGTACTTCTAAACGAGAACATCTCATACACCTATTGCAAAATCGAAATATGAGCAAATTGTTAATCAGAAATATTGAAATGCCCTTCCTTGGACTGATGATGTAGGGTCGTGTTGGCATGATTGAAAAAATAGCAAAGAAAGTGGGAGTGAAGGTTTTTTGAGATATTTCCCATGATCTGTTTGGGCATATTGGGTATAATTTGTTTGCAGTAGCTGTTTGTGATTTTTAACTTAATGTTCAGGAACAAATGCCATATTACCATCTACGGGATTTAGCTGTAAGAAGAGAACCTGGCTGGGAGCATCTGCAAGATGTAATTCTTTTACCATTATTGCAGAACTTTTCTACCTAACAAGTATCCTCAGGTTACAGTAAATGGTATTTTTTATTAGTTTGTCTTGTTTCACTGAAAACTTTGGCAGACTCTTTCATCTTGGTTCTTGCAATTAACAACAACTTAAAGAAAAAGGTCTTTGCAAATAACATCTAGCATTTGTTATATGGGTTTTTGTATTGGTTTGTGTTAGTATGGCCCGCTTTCAACAGTTTTCGTATAGATACACAGTGGCAGATCTAGACCCAAAGAAAAAGCATGAGCACAAAATAACTATAAAACTTGTTAAGGAAAGTTGAGGCAGGTAGGCACTATTGCTTGTACTAAATTATCTAAATCACTCCATACTCTTAATTTCTCAAATTGAGACCTCATTGTGTTTTTGTTTGATCTTAGTTCTCAGCTTAGGCATTGGACCTATATCATTGAGGGACAAACTGTTTCTTTAATGGAAGAATGCATAATCTACTTTAACAATCAGTAGTTGTCACCAAATTTCATGAAATGATGGGGTCAGTTGCAAATATTTTAAATATTGGTTCATTAAGCTGTGATTGTTCTTTGAAATTCTCCTTTTTTTCTTTCTATTTTACTACAGGCTTTAGTATCATTAGATCCTGTTCGTGCTAGAAATGATCCAGCGGTCATTAAAAATGTACCTTATTACAAGGCTAAGAAGGCACTAGAGTCGGAGGTCATGATGCTTGAAGTACCGCCTCGTCCTCGCAACTGGGGAGTAAGAATGAGCCTCCCTCTCTCTCTCAATCTTTTTTTTTTAACCTCGTCTCATGCTCTCATATCCTTTTTTTCCATCATATTCACTCTTGTTTTTCCTTGTTCTCTTACAGCAGTTGGATATGCCATTCAAGGAGTCATCATGGAGTGACGAGGAACTAAAAGACCCAAATAAATCAGAAGAAATAACAGCCCTTTTAAAGGCACAAAAAGAAGTTGCTGACAAGATTCTTGATACAGAATGGGAGGCCCAATGGCGTGAGAGCAAGGTTAAAAGTTTCCCTTGAATTATAGGCAGAATTCCATTTGTACCTTTTGGAAACCTCAAAATTATTAACTATACATATGCAAAAATATGAATATTATGGACTAAACTCATAAAGCCATGTTATCATGGATGCAGGATTCCTATGTACCACTGTCATATATTTGAACTGTGCAATTGAAAACACTACTATGTTTTAAATTTCCCTGCGTTGTTGGTAGTAGAAAAAAGACTAACATCACTAAATTTTGTTAGTTCGCAATCTGAATCACTATTTGTGAAACAGTTGAACGAGCTATTAAAAGAGAAGATGCAACCTTACGTGCAAGATATGGAGAAAGATGTCCTTCCTGAGCCGTTCTTAATGCGATCTAATATTCAAGATAAACCGGTTTGTGCTCTTTTCCCCCCACATTTATTAATACTATTTCTACATTTTATTTAGTGATCATCTGGATTAAATCATATTAAACACTGATGGTCCCACTTTTAAGTTTTGTTGGGTTAATCCTACCTTTTGATACAAGAAAAGTACTATTAAATAATTGACAACCCCACCCCCCAAAATAATAATAATAATAATAATAATAATAATAATAATAATAATAATAATAATAATAATAATAATAATAATAATAATAATAATAATAATAATAATAATAATAAATAAATACAAGCACAACACAGCATGCTGCTAATTTGAATAATTTTGTTCCTGGATTATTCAGAGGAAAAGAGAAAGAAGATGGTTTTTCTTCTAGAAAGGTAACTGGACTTTTGGCTAGGTGAAGGTTAATAGTCCTTTTTACCTTCTTTTTGCTGATCAGGTGCCCTTTTTTTTCCCCTTATGTTAAAATCAAGTACCATTCTTACAAGGAATGTAATTGTTGAACTAAACTTTTCTTCAGTGATATTTCTAAATGCAGTCGTTTATTCTTCTGTTTCTTTGTGGCCGAGTATATTAACTTTGTGTGTGTGTGTGTGTGTGTGTGTGTGTGTTTTTCAAATATATATATTACCCCGACAAAGAAATATTGGGTTCTTGCTTCTGTTTAGGGGGACTATGTCTAGCTTACATGCGGGTGCAATGCAGGTACTACTTTGTAAGAAAAACAGCAGATGCAATAAACTATGCGGTACATATAAGGGTTTTGATCAGCGGCAATGGACTAATTGGATCGTTATTTAAGATCTCGTGAGATCTTCACGAATGAAGCTAAATATGCATTTAATAATTTAGACATGAATTATATGAAAGATGTAACATGCATATGAACTGTACAAATATTAAAGATTGGATTGAATACACGTTTTACTATTGACCAAATGTCTTTCACATTTAGTGATTAGAAGTTAACGAACTTACGGGTATAAAAGAAAATAATAGTGGGGCCGTTTGGATGTGTCCGGAATTTGCAAGAATAGCAAATTCTAGGTATAACTTTATTATAAACAATCCAAATTTTTTATAAAGTTACACATTTTTCAATAAATTTATGTTTAGGAATAAGAAATTTCTCAAATTCTCTAAATTTCTAAGCAATCCAAACAGCTCCAGTTATATTGCATCAAATGTAGAAATGTTAGACTGACCTTTTCAGGAGCTATATTTGCACGCTAATGTACACAAACAACATCCTGGAAGACTGCAAGTACATCCCGTAACTATTTCTGCTACGAATAGCTAGTTTGCTACTGTTTTTTTTGTGCATGTAAGAATAGTGAAATGACATTAAAATTAATGTTTTCAACTCATAAGAGTTGCGTCGAGTTGATTTTGTGATTTGCAAATATCGAAATTGACCAATTAGTTGGAATGATTTTGAAAATATGCATGATTATTATGGGTTGAAAATCTAAGATCCTCTCCTGTTGGATTGGGGGCTATTTAAAATTTGTATGCAAATGCATGACTATGTAGAAAGAAGCAATTCAGTGAGGCATCTAACAAATAAAGGATAAAAACCATATATTTTACAAAACAACTGTAACATCATAACGACAAATTAATACATGTTTTAATTTTAAGAGAAATAAAGTTGATCTTCTTGCCATGGAAGCCATAAACATCTAGTTACAACCATTCTCAGTGCAGCATTGTCTCACGTACATGGACTCCCAACACCAATGGGTTTGGAGCTAGGAGGATCTTCAGGGCTCGGGGCAAGGTGAGCAAGACGACGGCTCAGATTGTCTGGGGGAGGAACAGTGTTATCCCTGGCACAATAAGAAGAACATGATAACACAGTTCTGTGTTTATGACAATTAATAAATAATTGTTAGGTTACAACTTACAAACTATCATCTCCAGTTGGTGTTTGAGTCCCAGCAGAAAGGTTGAGGATAAAAATTGTTAGCATAATAATATAAAAGATCGCAAGAGGTTTGTTAGCCATGTTGCTTGGAACAGCCGAACAGGGAGTCATTTGCCAACTTCATCTCAATTAATAGTGTGAGAAATGAAGCTTGCTAGAACTGAAGTTGAATAGGGACTCCAGGTCAATGACTGCAAATATTTCATCTATGACTATCCGATGCGACTTCGATGGACATATTTTTACAGGTCACATAAATCTCAACGGACCTGATATTAATTACACAGAACATCTATCGTTGAACAGACGGCAATAGATGCAAGATTTGCACTGCGGATTTCGTTCAACAGGTCAATAGCTGAGTTTGATTGAAAGTTCTATCTTTGCACTTTAATTTAATCCACACAACTGGCAAGCTTTCAAACACAACATCTAAATTTTTTAATACGGTCATTTTGCAATCAAGTGCAAATTTAAGAATTTATTCGAAGTTGTTAAAGAATTCATATTTTATAAATCATTTTCCCGCTAAATAATAGGATAAAGGAATCATAAGATGGGGGATTCGTAGGCAAAAAAAAAAAAAAAAGATAGTGTTGTAAGCAAGCTTTTAAATTTTATTTTTTTTCGGTATGACGGTCCAGAGTTGATTTAGCAATGCGGCGGAAAAAACGGCGAAAAAATATTGTGTATATGCGAACATCTGTGTCAAACTCATATGTAATCTTGTGTTGTAGTACTACAGTACAAGTCGGAATTCTATATTTTTTTAATATGATAATAATTTAATATCTAATTTTTGAATATGCTAATAATCTATATTTTTTTTCAATATGTAATCTTAAGCAAAGAGCACAATTAAATTACTAATCCTAATGTTGTGTAATCTAACAGAAAGAAATTAAGCAAAGAGAATAACAAAAAAAAAAAGAGGATAACAAGCAATAAGCACAAAACCTACAGAAAAAAATTACTCTGTATAATACATTAATACTATAAATATAAATATAATATAAAATTATATTGTATAAAAAGTCTCTCCTGTCTCCTTTTTTTTCCGCAAAAATAATATTTTTTTGTTGAAATAATGGTGTTATTTCGGAAATGACGCGTTACACATTTTTTTTATTTGAAATTGTAACGTTGGTGCGTTTTTGTCCGAAAAACCGAAATTTCGAAAATAACGCCGTTATTTCGGCGAAATTTAAAAGCTTGGTCGTAAGTATAAGATAACATGCACCATAGAACATCGGTTATTAAAAAACAAAACAAATATTTTCTTTCCCATGCTTTATCTAATTAATTACTTGACCAGAGTGTCGGTGCTTATGGTCATATAAAGTGACTTCTAAACCAGATATTTTTCTCATCAATTGTATGGAAAGTTGGAAAATCGTCAATACAATCATAAATGAAAATCACTCTGGCCGATAAAAATCAAAATCATTTGTCAAACTGTAATCAATATACGACACAAAGTTCCTTGAGGTTCCCGGAAGGTGTCACCGCTTATTGCACTTTTGCATCTTTATTTCTTTGAAAATGTTAAACGCGTTACGCGCCAGTTTATCAAAGCTATAAAAAAGTGCCACAGCAAATCACCAACACCCGCCACATCCTTTATTTTTTTTGTGTTTAAGAAACACAACTTTATTAACACTAGATATAGTAGCATGGACTAATTATGTTTCAAAACTAATTAACAGAAGTTTCATTTTTAAAGATAGTATTAGTTCAAAAAATATCATATAAGCTGATTGAAGAAAATTAAAAGTCTCATCACCTCGGAATTCTTGTTTTTTTGGTGTTTATTTTTATTTTTTCCGATGGGTCAATTGGATTTATCAAAGTGCAAAATCTCTATCGAAACAACCAGCACACGGCCGGAGGTAAAAGGAACTTTGCGGAGTCTCTCTCACTTCTCCTGTTGTGTTGACTGTTGACGAAATGCTAAGATAACAATAATTTATCTTCGTTTTTCTCAAGTTATAAAGGGATTTTTAGGACAAGGAAAATTGTGTGCTCTTCAAGTCCTGGTTGTTCTTGTCATTATTATTATTATTATTACACTTGTAGATTTGAATTTGACCGTCATTGTAAAGGAGATACCTGACCTCGGAGATTATATATTTATGTTGATAAAAGAAGTTAATTGTAGTGACTCCACTAGTCAATTCACAACATTAGTATTTCTTACTATGTTTATAACGAAAGTAATGTTTGCCTCTTCAACATGCAGACTTTCATTATATGACATAAAACTAGCACTTAAAAATAAAAAAAAATAAATCCATCTGAATGAAATTGTATAATTCCTTTTGGCAGCCTCAGTCAATGCTTCTTAAAAAAAAAAAATGTATTTAAAGTTTCGTGAAAATATGACATGATTTATATTATTTATCATACGATAGCACCAAAGTCCTACACTGGATATGAAATTTTATATATAAAAAAAACAATACTTTTAAATTTTATGCATATATCTCAGCATGGACTTGTTATTGTTAAAAACTTTTTAGTCAAAATCCCTCAGTAAATATCAAATATAAAGTTAAAAATTTAAGAATCGTACAAAATGATCAAATTGAAGAGTTATATTATATATATTTGATTTTTATGATCCAAATACGATACAAATTAATCCTATTGATCCATCCACGCACCCATAGACTCTCTTGTAAGTTTTAACATTAAAATGCTCCAGTACTGTGATTTCACTATTGAGCATGCGTCTATGTGTGGCTTGATGGATGCAGAAACGGCATAAATGGTTATCCTCTGATGGCGCAAAGATGATTAAACTGTAAAGGCACACAAGACACACCCTAACGCCCACCCACCCAGGACGAGAACTTGGTTAGTTTTACATTTGTCCAGGTTTATTAATAAACAGAATATGTTCTTGTACTGTTAATTGATGTCTCAATGTATCATACTCGGCACACCAGGTGTTTGATGAAATGTCTGTGAGAGAATTGGGTTTGTTGTGACTCAAAATACCAGCTGATACCAGTTCTGTTATAGAAGGGAATTGGAACATGGTATCATGGTACAGTCATAATTGGTCTAACTGAGCATTTTATAAGCATACAAATTCTTTTAAACTGTTCTACTTTCACCAAAATAATTGAATTGTGGGGTGCCAACCCTAGATATACATTCCAAGATGTTTTTCCTTTGTTTCCTTTGAGAAAACAAATTATATATTTTTTTTATGCGAGATGATTTCATAGCCCTTTTATTCCATATTCTTTTTAGGATTAATTGGAAATGCCATTGATTCACTATATTGTATAGCTAAGAATTACAGAACTGGAAATAAAGACACTTATTTCCAAAAGACCGTAACAGATCTTCAGATCGTACCTGATCAGACCTGGTATACCTTGTAAATGAACATATAGTATTATCATAGATATGCAAACTTCAGGAGCAGAACAAGTATGTACAACCCCAAACACCACTCCAAAACCAGAAGCTGTATTCTAAATTCTTTCTACCAGTCATTGTTATGATAAATTGCATATCAAAGTTGCACGACTGTGTTGGCCTCTACACCTATATCTCCTTTTCAATAATTTGAGAAAGAAATATAATCAAGGTCACAGAACAAAACAAAATTAGAGCAAACATTAAGCTCTCTTTTCCATCTGACGAGCTTTGTGATGAAACCAGCACTTATGATGATGAATGTTATCTGATTCCTTAAAATTAGAATATCCTGGATATTGTAGGAGCACAGATAGCATTTGAATTTTTTTTTCTTTTCTTAAAAAACATCTTTAATAGTTTTTAGCGGAATTACAAATTAATTTTAGCTAGCCCAGTGAACCTTCTTCAAGAAACCATTATCATCTTTGTTGTAGCCATTGTCGTCATCAAATATTAATATAATAATATATAAAATTAGGACTACTGCAATTCAAAGACAAAAAGAGAAAGAGATAACTAAATAAATATATAATGAACAACAAATATACTAAATGTGGGAAATAAACCATCTAAATCTCCAATCCACCACAAATGTGGAAAATAAAGAACTATAATAATTATCTTAATCAGACTCATTTAACTGGTAGTCAAACAATGCATCTTACAGAAACTGTTCTCATTAAAAAATAAATAAATTATAAAACATCAATCCCCAAAATATAACAACAGCATATGAAACAATCATCAGGGGCCCCTATGCAAGTACAGAAACAATGTTTTATTAAAATTAACCTCAATTTTACACAAACCAGGAAAAAAAACATGCATCCATGCACCAACACCTTCTGTTGTCATCTCCATTGATTGCGTACATGCATACTTGTTTATATGAATTGTTCAATCAGTTCATGATCCTGGCACACTTAGTGATGAAGCTGCATCCACGCTTGTAAGGGTTTGCCTGGCGGCCCCTCTGGCAATTGTAGTATGACTGCCCCCTCCTGTTGCATGGGACACGGTTCTTACTCAGTGCTTCATAGCTTATGTATCGTTTTCTAAAGGCAAGACCACGGCGCACCGCTGCCTCAAGATCTGTGCCCATGCCTTCAAATGCATCCCCATCACAGTCCCCGACTTTACCATTGCAAGATAATAGAGAGGCTGAGCCATCTATGAGGTTGTCGGAGTCTGGATCAGCGAAACTGAGGGCCCATGGGTTGTCCATGGGGGATGAGGTTGAGGTCAAGATGGAACTGGATAGCAGAAGGACGGAGAGAAGGAGGGTGGTGGTGGTGCGGAGGGCCATGAGTGGTTGGCGTAATGTGGGTCCCTTAAGCTTGCAATTCAAGGAGAGCGAGACAATGAGAGAGACAGAAGGAAGGAGATGGCTGTGGGTTAATAATGGAACGAAAAGGTGGGGGAATGAATGAATTATATTGGATGGTCAGTTGAGGCAGAGGGGTGGCCGTTTGTCCTTGCTGGCGTTGTTTAGCATTTCCTATTTTTAGAGAGAGAGAGGAATAATGGGAGAGATTTGGAATTTTGTTTTACTCTTTCAGTGGAGAGAAATTGATAGGAGCTGGTGTATCAGATTATAGTGAAATCTGTTTGTGGATATGCCGTATGCATAATGAATATTTGTCTACGCGGCTTTTTCTTTGTTTAAAAATAGCAAATCATGAGCCTAATATATAAAATAACTTGTTCAATTTTTATAGATAATTATTTGCATCTTTTGAAGTACTTTCAAATATTCAAACAAGGACTATATCGAGCTTTAACATTGTCTACGGCACTTGTGAGACAGAATGATTGCATCCTCCAGTTTTTCATTCCAAGTTAATTATAAATCTTCATTCTTGTTGGAGGAAAAACTTTAATTAGCACAAAAAAAAAATGTGAAAATAAAATTTTCCTTCAAAGAATCAGTTAAAATTCAGAAAAGTTGCAACATTTTAATTTTATTCTATTTGTTGTCAGAATGTAAAATTTTACATAACTTAAATGTATAAAATACTGAATTCTAAAACTGGTACAGCATTTTAAGAGAGAGAAAAAAATTCCTTCTCATAGTACCCCCCACAAGGATCTTGCTTTAAATAATTAGTGAGGCAATCTTTTTCAGAATCTCAATGCAGCAGTTTTTGTACTACATACGGAGAACCAATGTTGTTAGATGGAACGACAAGATGGGCGGAATTATGTTCTTAACCAAATGATTCTTAACCAAAGGTGGGCAAAATTGTGTTCTACATTTGCATTGAATATTGATTTCTGTAACATTTTCTTTTTATTGATATTATATGCAGTTTTAGAGTGTAATTACAATTATATATTGCTTGCAATTTAGAATGACTAGATAATCTAACATATGAAGTTCTGAGTTCAGACAACTTTGGTTCTTAAATGATAGTGGAAACTGGAAAGTGACAGTTCATTTGTATTGTTAGTCAAAACAACAATAGGAATTTTGATGTAGAAGTCTCTTCTAATTCGTCATTTTGAACAAAAAAGGGTGTTCACAAAGTGTAGAGTCTATTACTGTGAGTTTGTTGACACCAATAATCATTTTGAACACTGCAGATAGAATCAACCCCCTGTGGACATTCCAGTTGAGAGTCCATTTTCTCCCTTACCAGTAGCAGACAAGCCTCCAGCTGTCCCAGTATAGGTACCAATCAGGCACCACTATCAGACTATACGGACACTGAGTTCTTGGTTAAAACAGTGCCACTGTGGAACTTATAGTAGGTGCATGTGCAGTCGACACTTTGAAGGTATTATGAGAGAAATTTTTAGAAGTTCAGCAGGTAATGCTGCATTATTTTTACTTCTATATAAACCTGTAGTTCAAGATTTCATGATTAGGCCAACTTCGTAGAACTTGTAAGATCAAAATTTATTAAACTTACTCTTACTCAAGAACTGCCCCTGATGTAGACAATACCCGCATCAAGCAAAAAAAAAAAAAAAAAAAAAAAAAACTGCATGGTTGGGTAAAATGATTCTGATTGAGCCTTGTGTGCAAACTGAAATTCTTTTTCCACCAGTGGTAAATGCTAATAAGGTCCAAATTCCATTTGTTTTCAGTATACTTTGTGGCCCAACCACACAACTAAACCCCTTATAAAAACCAATCACTTACTGGAAATTCCTTTATCAGGAAATTTATGTAGCCGCATTAGAATAATTCAGAGGGCATTAATTAAAGACTTAAATGGTATCTCCTTAATTTAGAGGAAGAGAGATTCATAATTTTTTGAACATTTATGCAGGAGGAAGAGATTCATAAACTGTTAGAAAGGGTGTTTGCGAAATTGATTAAAATGATTTCTTTGTATCGTGAAGTATACTCCAGCTGTATCTAACAATGTTCCTTCCCAATGCCATTTTAGGGAAACATTCCTGGAACTAGGTTAAAAACATATACGGAGTCAGGTTTTTTAATGAATTGCTCAAAGATGAGTTTTACAAGGAGTATGCTTTTTTAACCACAGGTTTTAAATAATTTAACGATCCAAATATGAAAATCAGACCCTGCTTTTCCATGATAAATAGCAGACAATACCCCAGGATGACAGGTAACAACAAAAGATAAAAAATTGCAGAATATATGAGCAAAAGCTCAGCAGATGAATATGGAAATTGAGACGAACAAAGGAAAAATGTACAAAACTGCTTGATACAGTAATTTTGTTTACTGTTAGCCACTTAGCCTGTATTATGTTCTTAAACAAGAATATCATCTCACATTCAAAACTACATCGTGACGCATTCACTGAAAGGTTAATAAAAAGAAATTTAATATATCATCACCACCACCACCACAGCTAAGTATTCTTACAAGCAACAATTGGAACAGATCCACCTGCGGCTACTATTTGTTTCTCCACCTACAATAAGATTGTGGTGACAATACATATAATACGTGAAGAACATCAATACTTGAAAAGATAGTACATGAAACAATGATGTCATACCTTAAATAGAGCCTCAACTTTAATCTTCAGTTCCAAAAACTCTTGATTGAGTTGCTGCATGCACTTGAGACAGCTGCACAAAAGATTAGTATTTAGTTAAATAGATTATGGTCTTTAAGGTTTAAAGGTTGCTTTAATTACTAGAATAAAGAAAACAGTGAAGATCTGATGTTACCCTCGGAGATCATTTGCACAGCAGTACTTAAGAAAATCTATACAGACATTTATCATTCTTTGAGCACCAAACCTGCAAGATATATAGCATTAAGAATTTTGGTTAATTCAGTGTTAAAATATAGACTCAAATTTGCCCCTGATCTTCGATCATCCAGGTAAACAATTTTTGTAATTCATCTTCGATCATCCAGGTAAACAATTTTAGTAGAATTACAGGGCTTTAGGCCAAAAATAGCCTATCTAATTTAGAAATTGCATGGGACGTGCGACTTTGTGTATATAGAAAGGCAACTAAAATAAATGAAAAGGGCAATATTTCTTTTGTCTAGGTTACAGGTTTCCGGAATGCATCAACACATTGATTCCAATTTGCCATCCTTTGTATTTGAAATTCTCGACCCAGATCAATAGAGGACTCTTTATTTAGAAACATTGGATAAAAAGGAACAATGATGTAAGCACCTTCAATATAACATGTACAGGAAACCTAATAATTTCTCAATAGAAAAAGGAAAGGTCTTGTAAAACCAAATAATAGCTAGGGTCTGGGCATAAAAGCAATTTTTTGTTAGAGAAACTGAACAGAGACTGTCAAGCATTAAAACTTATACAATTTTGAAAAAAAAATGGGAAAAAAAAACTAACGTTGCACTTGCTCCCTTCAACGTGTGAACATGCACATCAATGTTCTTGTATTCTACAACCTGCTGTTTGCTTCAAAAACAACAAAAAGAAAGGAAATAGATAAAATATAATACCAATATAAGATCTTTGTGCTGTATCTGTGTTGGGGAGATCAGAGAGCTTACAGATTTTTGCTAAGTTCATCAATCTGACTCGGAACACTGTTAAAGAAGAGAGCAGCCATCTCATAAACAAAACATGGATCATTTTCATCCCCTAGCTGTTGCATTACTGTAAATTGTTCATTCACAATGCCCTTTCAAACAAAAAAGGAGTAAGTTTTTCATAAAAATCACATAAAATATCAAAGGGAAAAATTATAGGAGAAGTTTATTACAACAGATCCGATACCTCGCTAAATATAGAGGAATAGAGATCGGAGTAAGTACACTGTAACTGGCTCACGTCCATGGTTTTCTCTCTCTATCTCTGGTTCCCTCTCAGTTTATCTCAGCGTTGGTTTAAGGCTATAAGCAAGTTCTCAGAAAGAGGAACTCTTATAATAAACTCAGTAATGAATTTTCTCTTTATTACTTATATTCTCCTGACAATTTACAGCTTATCATTCTATATATAAGAATGATGTACAAAAGATATATGCTTAAAGTACACAAATTTACGAGGAAAGAAATTAAGGTAGAATGGAAGGAAAGGCAAATTTGGCAGTTGGCATCTTTGCAACGTTTTTCTAACGTTCGGAATCCAGGCTGCATTTAGTCGGTAGGTGATCTTCTAATTAATCATTGGATTACAGAATCCACGGGTTGAATTACTGGGATCCGCATTGTTATAAGGCAATAATCGGCCGATGGCCCAATAAATATTATTACAGTTAAGTTATCTAAGCCCATTATTAACTGTTTCAGTATACGGCCCAATTTTGCAACATCTCACTACGCTCAAAATCTCAATCTGGTTCTAGCGACTACAATCTCAACTCCATCTGTAATCAATTGGCGGATGTCACTTCTCCCTTTTAAGCTCTCAATTGTCCGTACCATGTGAAGGTATGAAGCAGAATCTAGTTTTTTCTGTATCAATTTTATCTTAATTGCAGTTTTTGCGGTATTCTTTTGTGATGATCAGTTCTCAATTCTCAATTCTCAATTGCCAAAGGATACCTTCATTTGTCTAATGCTCAAAATTTGTTTATAAGGCAATCCCTACTGTCTAGGGGAGGAGATACACCATCCAGAAGGTACTTTCTCTAAACGCTAATTGTGTAATTATTATTTTGATTTGATGTATTGCGGACATCTCATTGGTTTCAGATTCACTTGAACTGCTTCCTGAGCCCAATTCAACTTCACCACTAAAACTATTCAGCAAGTCAAGTTAAAATGTAATGTTAACAAATGCAAATTGGTGAGCATAATATCTCAATTTTGCTTTAGAACTTTACAAGTTTTCTACTTTATTAACTATGGTACATTTCTTGAGGAATACTACTTCATTACATGAAGTATATGTATTCTGGAATCTGGATGTTAGTATTTAAGTAATTTGTACCATTCTTTGTTGTAGAACATCATGCTGTCAGGATGAAGTTTCTGTTTCTATGCAGGTTGGTCCCTAATTGGTGGAATTTTCCAAATTCTGGACCAAGTAAAAATTTAATAATCTACTAAAGTGCTATAAATTTTAATTCATTGTGCCTATACTAGTCTTCATGATATTTTACAGAACTTCCTTACTTCTTTTAATGGATTTAATTGTTTTAATTTCATGACTTCCTACTTTCCTCCTTTTTTTTTTTTACTAATTTTTCTTGCTTTAAGTATTCGAAGATGCTTCCGACTTCATTTATTTTTAAATTACCCGTGCAAAAACGTTGTTTTTTTTTATTTTCTTTTGGTCTTTTCATCCCAATATTGGTTGCAGTGATCTAATTCCTTTTGTTTATTTTTGCTTTAATTATGATTGTACTTGTACCATTATTTCCACCAAAAAAGCTGAGCCATTACTTTCCACCTGCGGGGGCCTTAGACTATTGTTTTTGTTGTTCCACACACACTATGCATCTCTGTTTCGACCATGAGCAATTATGTTGTAGAGGCAACATTAGTTAGGTGATTCCTATATCACAGGTATTTAACCAGAATAACAATAGAGTAAAGAACTTAGTTGCTTTTAGTTTATTTTGAAAGGAATTATCAATCATTTATTTAACTCAGTAAAATTACATGTTAGGTACTGTCAAAGACCAATGATCCATCTTAACATTACAAACATTGAAGTAAAATAGATAATAATAAAAAAATAGAAATAGCTGATGGAGATGAATTACTAAAAATAGAGTGATCTTTAGCCTATGATTAAGTTAGAACCCAACCTTAAATTAAATGGAGTGTGCAGGCTTCGGAGAATTTAGAGATCTAAATAGGAAATCTTCTCAGGTTTGATTTCTTGTTATCCGGCTTCAGATCATTTTCTGGTTTCAGATTGTGTCAGGTCAAGTCTGGTTGGGTTTCCTTGTGGTAGGTATTGGATCTTATGTTCGGTCAAGTTCACACCAATTTTTTTGAGGTAGTAGGTTAATGATTTTGGTCATATCATTGTTCAAGTCATCTCAGGTTCAGGTTGTTTTTATGTTTGGTTCATTTAGGTTTTAATTGACTCAGTTTATTGGGTCAAGGATTTCAGGATGCTGTGGACTTTGTTTGGCATTGGGGTTAATTGGGTTAAGGATCCACTGCTTGGGTAGGCTTGAGTTTTGGGTTTCATATGGTACGAGTCTTTGAGTCGGCTTGACTTTTTAAAATTATTGGGTCAAGTCTGATACTTTAGGTCAGGTCAGAATTTGCCAACTAATCTCTTGAAGCCTAGTTTAGTATATGGTTTCAAATAGACCTCGAGAGATTAGGTTTCATATTCAAATAGACTTGATGCCTAGCCTCTTGAAGTCTGATACTTGGGTTTCATATGGATATGCTACTGTATTATATGCAACAAAGTACTCGTGAACCTGAGTAATGGTTTAGTTTAATTTTTGTTTGTAGTTTAAATATGCAATCATTACTTCAGTTTGGCAAGTTCAGTGGATCTCAAATTCTAAATTGCAGGTTTCTAAGTTTTACTGGTAAGATTGTTGGCAACTGTGGCTGGAAAATCTAAAAGCAAACAATAACGGGAAAAAAAATATCATGCATCTTTGTACTAGTATATCTGTTAATTTGCTGTATCCACAAGCTAGTTGGTTAGACCAAGCTAAGTTAAAGGGGTACTAAATTACATAGTCTTATAATTGGTGGAGAAATATAGAAAGGACTTCCTTGGGTTTCCTCTGAAACACTTCTGGCTGTAGTATAAATTATCTTTTTCTCATATTTTCTTTGAAATTGATGGACTTTTTTTTCAATAATCTATGTGTCATTTCCAAATCCAAATAAAAAATCACCAAAGTCTCAAGTTATTTTCCACTATTAGACAAGGATGATATCCCTAATATGTACGTGGTACTGATCATACATTATTTATTACCTAATGGCCTATCCTGTTGACAAACTTATTCAACAACCACTATTATTGAAATGTTAATCTACTGACACTTACATTGATTCAAAACTTCCTTTATTTGTTGTCTTAACAGAAAGAAAAAAAAAAGAAACAATGTTATGCTGTAGGTGTCAATTCGAAAATACTTGCCAAATAGAAGCAATCTCAGCAGCTACTTGTCGCATCTTGATCCGATGTTTTGGCAATTCTACTGTGCACAACAGAGCTACTTTAATCAACTGGATCAAACACTTTAGAGTCCTCTGGTCTGGCAGCTCTGATTCTATATCAATCTCCTTCCGCAAGATTGCACTGTCCACAATCTCGATGATTCTCTCTGGAAATGCTTCATTAGCGAACGATGGTAGGCTTAAACCTTCTTTGAAAATGTCATCTGTAGGTCTTTTGCCTGTAAGCATCTCTAATAATAGTACTCCAAAGCTATAAACATCTCCAGCAGTCGAGGCTTTCCCACCCATCCCATACTCTGCATTTGTTCACCCATATACCATAGAAAAAGGGGAAAAATTGTAATTAGCTGTAGAAAGCATTTTACAAGATGCAAAGCGGAAGACGGTATAGAAAATGATGTTTTATGATGTCTACAAGAAAAAATTAAATTATAATTAATATGTTCATGTATGCAAAGTATAACGAAATATAGGTAATATATGCTGTATGTTGATCTTTACATGAAGGAAATAATCTATAATCAAATACAAACTGTTCTCACCAGGTGCAATGTAACCAATTGAACCTCTTAGTCCTGACAAGCTTGAAGAGTTTTTGGACTTTGTGGTGACACGAATCAAAAACTCAGCTATACCGAAATCACTCACATGGGCTGTCATAGCATGATCCAGTAGAATATTGCTAGGTTTCACATCACAATGAACAATAGGATGCCCACATTCCTCATGAAGATACTCTAGAGCTGAAGCCACATCACTTGCTATACATATCCTCTGTGTCAGACTTAGTGCCTTATTAGTAGATTTTGGATGTAGCCATTCTTCTAGGCTCCCATTTGGCATGTACTCAAAAAGAAGTGCTCTAAAAGCATCTCCGACAGGATTTGTGGTGGAACAGGAGGTAACAACTCGAACGAGATTCCTATGTCTAAGGTTTCTTAAAGCATCACACTCGGTAGTGAAGCTTTTCAATCCTCCATGAAGATCAAGGTTGAAAACTTTTATAGCAACTGGATTGACTTGAAACTCCAATTTACCTTTGTACACTGAACCAAAACGTCCACTTCCCACCAGGTTTCCTGGTGAAAACCCATTTGTTGCTCTTTCTAGATCAGCATAAGAGACTTTCCTGTATTTCTCCTTTGCTTGATCTATAGAGAGGTGTGCTCTGTGGGCTTTCTTCCAGAATAAGAGTAGCAACGAAACAACCAAGGATAAAATCACACTTATTCCTACAATAATTATCACCATCCTCAACAAATGACGGTTTGACTTTCTTGTAGAATTTAGTGCGGGACATGATAATATTTCTGGGAAGATCTTAGGGTCATTTGAGCA
The DNA here is from genome assembly GCA_028095005.1 of Rhynchospora pubera. NCBI lineage: Eukaryota > Viridiplantae > Streptophyta > Magnoliopsida > Poales > Cyperaceae > Rhynchospora > Rhynchospora pubera. The sequence continues at coordinate 18,621,582 of CM051461.1, forward strand.
GAGCTTTTTGTTTCCTTGAATAAATACCTCAGTTTTGTTTCGAAAGATGCCACTTGTTGGTACAGGCCCATCAAAATTATTGAAAGAGAGATTAAGATAAGACAAGGAATCAAAGGACTCAAAAAAGTCGGGAATTTTCCCAGTTAAATTGTTCAACGAAAGATCGATTTCTTTGAGACCTTTCAAGGCAGCAAATGAGTTTGGAATACTTCCTTCAAGGAAGTTGCCTTCCATGAGAAGATGCTCTAAAAGAAGGCAATTGCCAAGGCTAGATGGAATATAACCATAGAAATTATTATGAGAGATGTTTAGAACTCCAACATTATTCAATTTCCCCACTTCTAATGGTATCGGTCCTGTTAAAGAATTATGTGACAAGTCTAAGGCTTGTGTGAATGAGGTGATGCTAACAAGTTCCTTTGGTATCTGACCTTCAAGATTGTTACAGGAGAAATTTGCCTTATACAGGTGGATGCAATTTCCTAAACTGACAGGTATATGGCCATTCAGCTGATTTGCATCCAAATAAATCTCATTTAATTGAACCAAATTTCCCAAGGAAGATGGAATAGGACCTGAGAGATTATTGGTGGACAAGCTGAGAATGATCAAATTTGTGAGATTGCCTATAGCAGGAGGAATACCATCAGCAAGCAAATTACGGTCCATAAAAAGGGTATTAAGGCTTGTCAATTTGCCAAGTTCAACAGGAATGGTCCCAGAAATTTTGTTTCCACCTATCATCATCAGCTGAAGGTTTTGCGAGAGCTTACCTATAGATTGTGGCAAGATGCCTTCTAAATTGTTGTTTTCTAGATACAGGTATACCAAATTAGTGCAGTCCGTTAAGGAGTGTAGAAAAGTTGTTATATTGCCTTCAAGTTGATTCCACCCCAAATCTAATTCCTGAAGGCCAATCAATGCTCCTAAATCTGGAACCATACCACTGAAAGCGTTACCACCAAGATCAAGGACTTGAAGTCCAGAAATGTTAGCAAGTGAACTAGGAATTGAGCCCTCCAACCTGTTTGATGTCATGACTAAGCTTTGAAGATTTGGAAGTTTGTAACCTATGTCTTGTGGTAGTTTTCCAGAAAAGTTGTTGTTTCCTAACCCCAAATAAACTAGAGACGAAAAGTTATACACAAAGTGGGGAATTGGTCCAGATAAGTGGTTTATGGATAAATCCAATACTTCTAAATTTAGAACATGTAATTCTTCTGGAATGGTCCCTTCCAAATAGTTGTTAGCCAAAAGGAGAGTATCAAGCATAGTTAACTTTCCTAATGAAGGTGGAATAGGACCTGTAAGATTGTTTGTAGACAAAGCGAGATAAACGATTGGTGATGTATTTAATGAGGTTGGTGGGATATGACCGGAAAATTCATTGCTCATAAGCTCAATATAGGTAAGATTTGGATTGTTAAAGAGAGTAGGAGGGATTTCTCCATTAAGTTTATTATATGAAAGATAAAGAGCACGTAATGAAGAGCTATTGGCGAGGAAAGGTGGGATTTCACCAGTAAGGCTATTATTTGCAAGGTTAACAACACTGAGGGAGGAGCTCATACCCAACTGTGTAGGAATGGTACCAGTAAGCTTGTTGTTTTCAAAGAATATTCTTGTGAGGTTTTGGTGGCGGCCAAATCCTTCTGGTATACGCCCTTCAATTGCATTGTCACTGAGCGCAATGACCTTGAGGTTCTTGCACTGGCTTAGGTTTGGCGGAATCACACCTCCAAGCTTGTTGTTTGATAAGCTAACCACTTCAAGGTTTGTGCAAGAAGATAGGTTGGATGGAATGTCGCCTTGAAAAGAATTCATGCTCAGGTTAAGGTATTGGAGATGGTGAAGAAGGCCAATCTCGGAAGGAATGTGTCCACTAAGGGAATTATTTGCAATGTTTAGTCGGTTAAGGAAAGTGAGGTTGGCAACATATGGAGACAGAGAACCAGAGAGACCGAGAGAATCGAGATCTAATGCTGTGACATGAGACTGGTTATCTTGACTGCATACGACTCCCGACCATTTGCAGATGTCGAGTGACTTGGTGTTCCATGAGGATAGTGCTCCAAGTGGATCAGTGAGCTGTGATTTGAGTTGAAGAAGGGTATCACGATCGGCGGAATTTGTGGCAGCAGAAATGCAGTGAGAAAATAAGAAGAGAAACGAGGCAAGAAGTGAAAAGAATGAGGCATTGTATAGTGGAGGCATTGTGTAAGGGGACTGAAGTACTTTTAATGTAGTGAGATTTGTTTACTCTTATGCCTTAGCTACAAGTGACACTCTCGTGCTTTATATAGAGTGGGTGTGACATCATTATTAAGTAAAAGAGAATTGAAAAAAGAAAGAAAAATAAGGCTAAGTTGTTGGGTAATCGATGCGACAAATTGGAAGCTTAAATCTAACAAGCAGCTAATGCCTGCCATATGATAAATTTCAAAATACCCCTAGTAACAATAAATTGCGACGAACACCCAGCATTCTCAATAAATTCAAAAGATGCTTCTTACAGTTTAATTTTTGATAGTATTGGCTTTTTATGCTAAGGTGTTAAAGGGTACCTAAATAATTAAGGAGATAATTTTCATAATTTTGGTAACTTTCTGTTATGGAAAATACAATTTAATATCTGAAATAATAGTTAGTGTTAGGTTGAGTTGGGTCAAGTTGTTTACATGTCAGCTCGATCAATTTTAGATTATTCCACGTCTAACTCTAATTATAACAGTGGTCTCAAATCCGAACTATCCGAGTTCTCAGATCATTCAATTAAGTTCATATTTGTTCCGATTTTTGACCTATTGGATCTCAAGTCATTTAGATGTTGGTTTCTTTTTCCAAAATAATAATAATAATAATAAATTAAATTAAAATTTAAAAAAAAAAAGAAAGAAAGAAAAAGTTGGGTCCAAGTATCTGATGTATCCAGCTGGATTGTAATTTGGGATGGGTGCTCAGAATAGTTTTATATTAGTGGCTCCTTAAATTTGCTTCAAAGGTAGCATGTTACCTATTTCATGTTTTTTTTTCCAAGTCAAATCATGTTGCGAGTTAGGCTGAAGAGATCAAGTACGGAGTGGTTTCAGAGGTATCAATTCATTTACTACTGTATAAATTGGGTGAAGGTGATGTACTTAATATGGTTTTATGAAATTTTATACCGTACTCGTTAAGGCTTTATTTTACCGACTTAGCTTATTAATATTTATCATAAACCTTTATCCATTAAGGGTTTTCTTTATCAAAATAATTCATAACAGTTAACAGATAACGGATTTTTATCTATTAAAAATAATAATTTATATATTCTAATCTAATAGCAAACCAATAAAACTATATATAGTAATCAAATATATAATATTTAAAGTATTAATTTTTTTAGTGCTTCAGAATAAAACTTCAAGTAAAAGTGTAAAACTTATGTTTATGAGCATAGTAAATTGTGTAGTGGACAATATATATACTATTTTGTCAAAATTGCGAATGTTTATAATTGTTTGAAAAAAAAATGAAACTCAAAATTGGCTTACAAAAATTCATTTGTGTCAAAACGTCTGTAAAAATAAATATAAATAGATGAGGGTTATGATACCACAAGTTTAGTGTGCCACTAAATGCCACAATTTTATTTTCTTATTGGCAAAATTAGATATAACCCCTCGAAAAATTTTAAATTGTAAATGTTTAATCTAAACCGTTGATCTTCTTCATTTTAACGAGTGATGCATTTTCATATAAGATTTATAAAATTTGAAGTTTATTTGATACTCGATTAAGAGGTTAAAAAATGAATGAATCTGGTTAACTATAACAGAATAATTATAATACGTTCATGGTTTGACCTCTGGATCAAATATCAAATCAACTCAAAATTTTATAAAGCTTATATGGAAATGCATCGCTCGTTAAACTAAAAAAGATCGACGGTTAAGATTCAAATGTTACATTTTAAAATTTAAAATATTAATGACAAAATAAAGCTTTGACATTTGGTCACATCCTAAACTCTGGGCACTGGAAGTTTACTCAAATAAATTTATAAATCTTTCTTATGAATCACAACATCATACAATCTTATCTTGTAAATATATAAAAATTAATTGTACTAAACTTTCGTTCTCATAAATCTTAATTAAAGGTTTCACGTCCAAGGACTTTTTTCGCCTCTCTATGGTAGTGCCTTGGTTAAAAGTCGCATGTCGGACCGTGGCTCCGACGATTTGCACACTACTACACTAGTACACACTTCGCTTCTATAGGCTGTCATTACTCATTACTGACTACCAATCTTGAATAAATACTATAAGGGGAAATTTGATTTATGCCATCATAAAAGATTAAAATTCGAGATATGACACTGCAAAACAAGTAATTGGTTTTATGCCACCGTGAAACATTATAAATTGATTATATGCCATCGACTAGTTAAAATGACCGTATTACTCCCGTTTATTATGAGAGTCGGATTTGAATGAGATTGAGATGGCACATGGTGCAGCGAAGGATGGCATTATCGTTGTTGCTCGAGTCGAATAAAGGCATCGCTAGAAGAGGCCGCGAAGCTACCGAAGTCGAACGACATTTGACGGCGCGAAGCAAGCAACCGAGGCATGTGAGAGGCGGAGGGTATTTGGTGAAGCGGAGGTGGCGTGCAAGGTGTAGTGAGGCGGAGGTGGCCGCGGGTTGTCGCGCCGGCGGTGCGAGGTGAGGCAACCGAAAATGGAAGGCAGGTGCAGCGATGGTGTTGTGAGGCGGTAGAGTGGTACAGAGTCAGGTCAATTTTAGGGGAAAAATGTGAACTGGAAAGAGATGGGTTATGGGGAGAGGTGATTTGGGAGAGAAAAAGGAGTAGTTTGGACAATTTTAAAAAGCTAACATAATTTAAATGACATATATGAAATTTTATATGCTTTTGTTATAAAATAGTGGCAAATATCAAATTTATTTATTTTATTTTGTGATGGCATATTTTCAATTAGTCATTTTGTGATGGCATATTTAGAATTAGACTATTTTAGAGTGAGATAAAACCAATTTTCTCATACTATAATTCCCTTTTTCGCTTGGAAAATCAGCAGTCAAAAAAGTTTTCTTCTAGCCAATTCTAGTAACCATAGAAAGAAGAAGTATATTTTACGGTGACGGGTCCTACATGAATGCACAAAGACCCGGAATTCAGAAATTAAAATATCACTGGAACCCGTTATTCAATTTTTGGGGATAAAATCAGATCTATTTTGTTAGCTTATCAGTTGACGAAATTAAGTAGGGATTAATGTTTTATTTTTTTATTATCGGATAAAATTACATACGGATGAAATTTGTTATAATTTGTAACTCTGTTGACAAATATTAGTTGTAAAGTTTTATAATTCTTTATTTGTTATAAATTTGTGTGTATATATATATCAAGATTATGCATACTATTGCATGTTTTTGGACTAGCGAATATTTCAGTTTATAATTCGATATTTAAAATTTAAACTTTAATACTGTATGACATCAAATCCAAATTTTATGATATTGAAATCTTTCTCAATCAAATCAACCTAGCAATTAACCTGCTATCCTATCAGAGGCATCCTAACTCAGATACCTTTGGCTTTAATTTGGACCTAACACTGTATAATTCTGTGATGATAAAACAGTTCCTAACACTATTTATTTCTAATTAGACAGTGAGCTAATACATCAATATCTTCACTAGCTATCGTCTTCATAACCCTAAAAATTAATATTTACAAATTCATTTGAAGCATTGTAAAGTTATGATCTAATCAAAATCTCTGTTTTTTTCTTGGAACTAAAAGGAAGGTCATAGCCATCCAATTTTTTTAAATCAAAATTCTTGTACTTTCTACTTAATTGCTTGTACGATTCAATATTAAATTACTGAATCTGTTATACTAGCCAATTAAATACTATGGGGGATAATATGTAAGTTGGTGTAGTGCATTTTAAAATAATTATGGGGGGAATTACAAACAGCTAAGCTAACATTTGAAAAATCTCCCCTCATTCTTCAAGTGAATGCATCCATCAAAGACTGACTAGTAGTCTTTGAGAGCCACCATTAGACCGTGCCTCAAACGATGATGAGATGTAGACACTTTGTTCTTGCTACCTACTCTTCAAACTTATTTGTGGCGTTTTTTCAGTCATTACTCATAATTGTCCTTTACTTTAGGTGATATAGACCTGCATTTATTTTTTTTGTTTTCTCAAATGGTTGACAAAGCTATAGAGTATAGACTGAGTCCAAACTCCAAAGTCTTCGCATGCATTGACCGATTTTCAGTGCTGTTAAGAAAAAAATGATTCCTTTGTTACCTAAACATGGCTCTTATGAGTTCAACTTCAAAGTCTTATCCGATTGGTGTCCACACTCTTGGAATTTATGCCCAACAAATATTTTGACTAATTAATTCCGCTCTCTATCTCAACGAAAATAATAAACGTAAAAGAATTTATTTTAGTAAATATCTATTATACCTGCAAATGGATACATTATACAGGGAGTATGTGAATGTGCACTCTCAAAAATTTGAAATAGTTGACGATTAATTCCTGTAAACTGCGAATCTAAATTCATTAATGAATACTTTATGAGCACCGAGAGTCTTCGTCTTTCTTGTTCGAAAACTATATAATAAGAACCAATGTTAATTCATTGAAAATAAATTGTTTAATATGAAAGAAGAAACAAAATGGAAAAAAAAAGAGAATCGATCTCAAGTAAAAAAATAAATAAATAATCAGACAGCAAGGTAAGAATGATCGATAGAGTAACTAGAAGTATCGATTATTCTAAAAAAATTAAACATAGATAAATACACATCTTTTGCTATTTTTCCCCCTTTACTTTTTGTTTCCGTCCTTTTTGAGAGTACAGTACGTGGATTGGTAAATACATGGAGATATGCTGTTCATTATTTCAGATGGTGATTTATATAAGAACAATACGGCTGCCACTATTTATTCTTTCATCATTCGTGGTTTGGGTTCACCATACTCCATATTTTGGATTGCCAACATAAATTTGAAATCAACCAAATTCAATTTCAAGTAAATTGTTAAACTGTGCCAAACTATTTCCAGAATCTGTACCTCAAAATAAATATATTTATAGTGAAATGTAAATTAGTGAAATATATATTCCGAATACTCGAGGAACTCAATGAAGCTGCTATAAACTACAAAGATCAGAGGCTACGTACACGTACTCGTTGTAAAATATCTAATTAAACAAGCTGCATAACTGTTCAATTCATGATTAGAACAAGAAAAATTGTTAACACTATAATAATCGGACATAACATGCAGTATGTGGGAGGTACCCCAATGAAGACTTAGTTTTGGAAAATTGATTACTGTCATCTGCAATTTTACCATCCCTACCATCGTTAAATATAAAGTGAACATATACAGCAAATAAAATGAACACATAGACGATCTAAGTGAACACATACAAACAAATAAGTTCAATGAAAATAATTTGAATATGCATGTAAACTTATGAACAAGTGATGACAACACTTATTTGTTTGTAAGTGTTCACTTAGATCTTCTATATGTTCATCTTGTTTGCTGTATATGTTCACTTTGTATTTAGCGATGGCAGTGATGACAAAACTACATATGTCAGTTATCATTCCTGGGCTTTCAAGAAAATACTTGCCGAAAAATTTAAAAATAATATTAAATTAATATTATATATTAAAAATAATATCAATATAATAATATTTTTTTAAATAGTATCACAAGATCGGAATCTGAGATTCCGACCGCAATTACGGAATCTCGCAATTACGCAATTACGGTATCCGGGATTCCGTAATTGCGATCGGAATCCCAGATTCCGATCTTATACTATTTAAAAAAAATATTATTATATTGATATTATTTTTAATATATTTTATTAATTTAATATTATTTTTAAATTTTTCGGAAATACTTGAATACAAGCACAATTTCCAATAAATGGGCTTTTCTGCTCCAAGGCTTTAAAGGTTTAAAGACATGTTGAGCTTATATTGGTTTTATAGGCCTACTTGTGGATCAGCTGGTGTTTTAAAGGCTAAAATAGTTGTTCATCTCCAGTTTTAAAGCTGCTTTTCTTGATCAACAAAATTAGAAGGACAAACCAACAGTGGAATTGCTTAACATCATTCCATATATTCTGCCGTTTCATAATCTATTTGAGGACATGCGTAAAGAAAAATATTTCTGTAGCCGAACCATGCCTTTTTAAATTGGCCTACTTATTTAAAAAACAAAAAAAGGTAAAACATTACCAATACAAATTCTGCGCGGTCTTTTTCCAGCAAAAATGGGTTTTACAAATGTTTTGTTAGCTTTACAGGTATATATCAACATTGATCATATAACAATATTAAAAAGAGTTTTTTAAATCTTAATTAAAAATGAAAACAAGCTCCGTAGTTTTTTTTTCTGTTAAAAAAAGAAGGAACAGGCGATTAGAGTGAGGCCCATAGGAGAAGGATGTATGAACCAATGTTTTCAAATTCCTACCGGCCATCAAACCGGCCAGAATAGCGGTAAGCGGTTTTTACCGGTTCTACTGGTTTGTGACGGTTAATACCGGTTTGTAATTATTGTATAGAATGTATATATTTAATAATAACTATTGACAAATGAGGCCGTTTGGCCCAGTGGGTGAAGCTGTTGCCTTCTAGGATGCCCACCTAGGTTTGATTCACCTATCTAACAAAATGAATTTGTATTTTTTGCTATTGCAAAAGCGGTAAGGAAAAGCTGTTAATGCCGATATTGCCGAAATTTCCGAATTTTGACCGATAATATCCGGTTGTTGACTCACGGGTATTAGGACTCTTACCCTACCGGATGCTGACCCGAAACCCGGTAAAACCGGAAATTTCCGATAGCCGGTAGGATTTTAAAAACACTGGTATGAACTACGAACCCGTCATCTTTTTTTCCCATTAAATATGTCATGTCCCCATAATTTATTCTTCTTTACTATATTTCGGGGCCGTTCAAATATTAAATGTGCCCATGTCGTGTAGCCGCTCAAAATACATATAATCGATGCATATCAATTTAGCTAAAAATTTGTACGTGCTTACAGTATCTTTGTAATATCAACGGCACAGTTAGAGATTAACAATAAAAGTAGATGTACGCTGATTGTTAAGTGCGCATCACAATTACATATTTTAAATAGCGTTAAGTATATATTTTATAGGCTCCATTTTGGATGGTTTTTTTCCGAAATAAGGAATAAAAAATAACCACTTTTTACCAATAAATTTATTTTTAACCATCCAAACTCTTCACAAAAGTTACACACTTTCCAATAAATTTTTTCCATTCTTCCTTCTTCCTACCTTATTCTCAACGCATCCAAACGGAGCCATAGCCTTTACCGTAGGTTCATGAAAGATCAGCTGCCATGTTTTCTTATGGGGCAATATTTATGAAACTATTGAACAAGAATGCACCTTTTAAGCATTAAGATTTGAGTAATATCTATGTTACCCAGATACTTCCAAAACTACCCGTGTTTCGCATCCGACGCGTATCCGACGCGGATTCGCGTGCGACTCGCGTGCGATTCGCACCCGACGCTCCACGTGGCGTATCCATATGTTTGACTGCAGGATTCGGTCAGGATGCGGCTGAATACGCTTAGATTCGGTTAAGATTCGATCAGGACTCGTTGGAGACACGTTTGAGATACAGTTATGGGTTACCAATTACCATTTTTTTTGTCGAAACTTCTCCCAAAAAAAAAAAAATTGGCCGATATAACCTAGCCTAGTGCTAATCGCCGCCTCCTTCTTTACAATCCCAATTCCCAAACCCTCTTTCACTCTCAGCCTGAACATCGTATACTCGCCTCTCAATCTCCGTCAGCCGTTCGACTCCGTCGCCTACTCGCCTCTCACTCTCAATCTCCTACTGACTCTCGCTCTCTCTCTCAATCTGACCAGTCAGGCAGTCACCACTCAGTCACTCACCAGCCACCACTCAATCTCCTCTCTCTCCGACTCTCCCTCAGTCACTGACCTCGTCTTTGTCAGCGGCTTAAGCGCATTGACTTCATCGACCTCAGCAACTATTTTGCTCTTCGCCTCTCCTTTACACGTGTACTCTCCATTTCTGTTCAAATAAGGTATCTATCTTCCTTTCTCTAACTACTAGTCTACCGTAATTAAGAATTACTAATTAGTTTAATTTTAATAATCTTCATGTATTTTACTTCTTTTAGTTGTGACTTGTGACTAGGGATGAAAACGGATCGGATACGGAGCGGATGTTGGTCTTCCCATATCCGCATCCGCATTTTTTTTCCGGATACGGATACGAATACGAATGCATTCGGATACGGATACGGTTCGGATATTAAATGGATACGAATACGGTTCGGAAATTATCGGATACGGAGTCGAATACGAATATATTTTGTCGGAAACGGATTGCATTTTAATCTTTATTATTTATTTATAATAGTAGTTTCTATAAATATAATGATATTCAATATACTCATGTCTATGTTAGCACTTTGTCAATATTAGAGAAAAAATTAATTTTAGTATTGTTATCATTTATAATCGTCTCAATTAATAGAAAGTAAAAATAATTTTATGTTACTAGTCCAAATAAAAATATTTATTATAAGAAAATTTATTTTATAAAAATTAAGTATTATCTAATTAAAAGTATTCTCTAATATAGAGAAGTAATTATATTATATTAATCATCTTATGATGTTAAAGATACGGATAAACGGATTAATATTTATCGGATACAGATAATATCCATGTCGGATACGGATAAAGAGCGGATATTGGTCTTTCCATATCCGCATCCATATTTTTTTGACGGATACGGATACGAATACGGATATGTTCGGATACGGATACGGTTCGGATATTACGCTTATTTTTCGAATTCGGATACGGATCGGAGCGGATTTTATCCGCTCCGTTTTCATCCCTACTTGTGACTGCTCTCATTTTTTATTGTTTCAATTTTGTTTGCATAACTGGGCTAAATGCCTAAATCTTCACTTGATGAACCCGAATTTTAAAGAGTGGTATTTGGTAAGGAAGCTAATGAAGATTAAATTAGTTTGTTCTGTGTTTTAGACTTTTAGTTGACAAAACATTCATTTGCTTTGAACTTTGAAAATTAATGTTGCTTGTTATATTTTAGACTTTTAGTTTGTGTTGTATGTGCTATTCAGCTGTTCTGTTATTGTAATGTTGGTGTAGTTGTGGCACTGGTTCTATCTTTTATGTTGTTAACTTAAAGTTTTATACTTTGTAGTTTTGTATGTTGGTGACTCAGTATGTGCTATTTTGTTTAAGTAATTTTAGTTTGTGCTGTGTTGCTATGGCTATTGTAATGACTACTTCTTTTAGTTATTTATTAGTTGTTGTACCTTGATATATACAATATTACAATGTCAATAAGGAAAAAAAAAATCAAACATTTTGATATATAATATGACTTTTTATTATATATATATATATATATATATATATATATATATATATTGCCGTATCCGTATTTTTTGAAAAATATCGTATCCCCGCACCCGCATCCGTGCAACATAGAGTAATATTTATGCGCAGACGTCAAAAAAATTAGATGCAACCGCAGATAAAAAGGGTAAATCTATTAATTATACCCGTGACTTTTAAATTGAGTTCTTTGGTTAACTTTCGATCGACGAGGAATTGTGATATATCGAAAATTTGAGGGTCAAATATTTTTGACGAAAATCTTTTACGATAAGGAAATCATGTTTGGAATTAATGTCATGTAATTTGTACAGAAATCAAGTTATCCCCTTAAAAACCTTATTATGTGGCTTTTATGTTTGAGATGTGTGATTGTATATATTTAATATATGCGTACCTTGAAATGCTTCATTATGTATGGATCACAGGCATATAATTACGTCTTTGACTACTCAATTAAATGTGTTGACCATTTTTTTTTTTTTGGTTCCTTTTGCTCTGTTGAGCTAAGGATTAGATTACATAGGCTCCGTTTGGATGGTGTAGGAATAAGAGGAATAAGGGAAGAAGTGAAAAGAAGTATTGGGAAGTGTGTAACTTTATGAAGAGTTTGAATTAATTTCTTTATTCTCACACCTCATCCAAACGGAGCCGTAGATTGGAAGCTCCTTGATTGAGCATGAGTTTTTTGGGTTTGATTTGCTGTGATGTAATAATTGTGGATTTGATTTAATAGAGTTACTGGAATGCTCTTCAGAAAGGCTCCGTTTGGATTGGTTAGGAAGAAGGAATATGAGAAGAAAGAAGAAAAAATTTATTATAAACAATTCAAACTCTTCACAAATTTACACACTTCTCAATACTTCTTTTCACTTCTTCCCTTCTTCCCTTCTTCCCACACCTATCCAAACGGAGCCAAAATGAAGAGTGGTGGGCGATCCTCACTCATTTTCACTCATTTCCAAAAAAAAAAAAAATTGTACGCACTAGTCCTTTTTCTTATCAAGGTTGAATGGTTGATCGAGTGCTTCTCTCTTATAAAAATGAAGATAATTAAGAGAGAGAGAGACTTAAACTTATGTAGTTAAGTATTAACATATTATAAATCAGCAATATTTGAAACGAGAAAATTATAATTATTCACCAAATATTTTGTAAGTACAGGTGATATGTAATTATGTATATATATAGTCGTATAGGTAATAGTGTAATTAAGAAACATTCACTAGATACCGGATAACACCTTCACATAATATTTTGAGCTTTTTTGAAAATGTATTTCCATTTCCATATTCCATAATATATAATTCTTCGAAAGCATTTTGCTTTAACGGCAATGATTTATCCCCTTATAGCAGCATCTCTCGTTGCAGGTCCATCCTCCTTTAGTCCTGGACGTCGGGATGTTCCGGCCAGGAGGATCCCCAGACTTCGGGTTGTTCGCAGGACGAGTCGCATTCCTAGAATGACAAAGTAATAACATAAATAAATATAAGTAAATAAATAAATTGTTTCATCAAAAAGTAAAGAAATAAATTTACGCAATTGAAAACGATGCAATTAAGTAATTGATTTCTGATCCTAAACGTTTATAAAAATTTGTTCACATAAATCAGGCAAGATTCGTCGAGACATTTAATTTCGAAATAAATTAGAAAAAAAAATTGCATTATCCATAATCACAGTATATATGCTAAAAGCATCATAGAGACGACAAGAATCCCAAAACAGAACATGCAGGGGTGCCAAACGTGCTGAAACGGAACGGAACGTACCAATTTCGTTTCTGGTAATGTAACATATACCATCTTCGTTTCTATTCGATCCGTTTCATAAAACGAAACAGTTTTTCATTTCATTTTCTATTATGTTCTCTATTTTCCATTGATTTCAGCTCAGTTTTCGATAAACAGAAAACTAACAATTATCGGTACACGTTCCATTTCTATTCCGTTTTTAAAAATAAAACATATTTTTCTTCCATTAGCTGTTCCATTTGAACGGAACGAAACAGAAACAGACGAAATGACATTCCGTTAACAGCCCTAAGAACATGCCCCATAATAGGTTGGCGTTTCAGGGATGCATACAGATGAAATTATCAATCAATGATAGTAGGTATAGGTATTGCAGAATTTTTAGAAAGCGAGTTCAACTTACAGTACTGTAGCATACATATGGACGGCGCCGGCGCACGATGGTGCTGGTCCTGGATATATTGAGCACGATAATACCAATATAATATAGAAAATGAAAATAAATCTACGAGCCATTTTGTTCTCTCCTTCTGTACTGATCCCGTTTGATCGATCATGATTCATGCAGGGGCGAAGCCAGGATTTAATGACAAGGGAGGCCGAGGTCAAACTTCGAATTGCTCGGTCGACCGATCAAACTTAAATATGACTGTATACATTAAAAAAAAATCACTTTTTGTGTCATACAGTCATGCAAGATGTAACAATGGATGTAATAACGGAAACCATGAGAAAAATATGAAAGTATTGAGGATAATCAATAATCTGAAGTCGCTTACCAGGGTCTCTCTCATATGTGGCAGATTCAACACTTGGTTGTTGTGCCTGTGATGGTCCATGTTGTACAGGAAGTTCATTTGGAATTGAAGATTCTCGCTCTTGAGAGCTTGAGTTGGTTTCTGCTCTTTTAAAAAATCTATCAATAGTTTTCCTTTTCATGGTTGTAACCTGCAATCATATGAATCACATAAATACATAATGCATAATGCCATAAGTACAGTTTTAATAATTGCTTCTAAAGACCAAAGTTAGATTCTAATTCTCAACAATTTCCTATTTACTTAGTACCTCATTCCTGAATCATCCTGAAACCTAAAACAAAATGCTCTCAAGTCAAATGAAAAGTGAAACGGTACTAGAAAGATTAGAGTAAAAAACTGAGATTACCTAGCTAATAGAGACGGCGGAGCCGGAGCCTCGGAGCTAGGTCGCTAAATCTGAGCTGAACTGTAGGGTCAGAACCAGTGAATGGAGGTCGGAGGTGAAACTGTGAAAGGAAGCATGATTGCATTTCTGACTTTCTGTGTGAACTTTTCTTTCTTTTTTCCCCGATTGAGAGTCGGAGAGGGTTGCGACAATGAGAAAGCCAGAAAGGAATAGATTTTTCTGATTTCAACAATTAATTTCATAATTCATTGAGACAATGACGGAAAAAAAAGAAACAGCTGTTGGGCCTTATTTTTATTGGGGGGCCAAATCATAAAAACTCATATACTAAGCACATTTATGTAATAGTCGGTAAAAAAACTTTCAAAATCAAGGGTGGGCCAGGCCCTCCACGGCCCCTGTGCTGTCTTCGCCTCTGGATTCATGGAGTCAGTAGTTGCATATATATATACTTATTAAGGATGCATTAATGTTATATATAACGAGGTAGTCCAAATAGAGTTCAGTAGCGAGCGTAGACAAGTTGGCTTTCGTTGACTTAGATTTGACCCTCTAATTCTGATTGCACACTTAAATTTCATTGGCTTTCGTCCACTACGTGAAATTTCGACTTCTGTAACGGTTAATAAAAGACATTTGTAACGGTACACGTAACGTTACAGTAGCCCCCGTTACAGAAGGTCTAATAACCGTTACAGATCTATAACAGTTATTATCTAATAAGCGTTATGGTATTGTGGACGGAAATGTGGTTACAGTTTTGTAGAGAACATTTGTAACGGTTATTAGATAATAACCGTTACAGAAGACTGGCTTCTATAACGGTTATTATATAATAACCGTCATTCTATTGTTAACGGAAATTACATTACTGTTTTTTTAGAACATTTGTAACGATTATTAGATAATAACCGTTACAGATATTGTTGATATAAAAAAATAAAATTATGAATTCTGTAACGGTTATTCCTTAATAACCGTTACAAAAGACCTTTTTTTTATTTCGCCTGTTTTATTGGCTAGCCCAATTTTGCTAGCCGAATTGGTACCCAATTTACATCATACAAACAAACATGCAGCAGACAAACATATATCATGCATATATCAGATCTCACATATATATACCATGCACAAAACATATATCAATATATAGCAAAAATTAACAAAGTAACTATACATAGAGTTAACACCAAGTTCAATGAAAATTTTCCTAAAATAATATCCCATACATGAAGTCCATAACCTCCGAAATGACTGCATCAACGTCTTCGTTTTTATATGGTTGTCCAACCGGCTCGATATACTTCATTTGATCATTAACAATTGATGAAGTCAAATAATTTTCTAAACCCTAAGCCCTAAACCAATAAAAATATGAAATCCTAAAATAATAAATCGGCTTAAAATAACCTCGAGAAATTCTCCGACCGCAGTCCAACTAGTTAATATTGCCCTCATGTTGAGCATTGTGAAATATTCACACTCTATGCCGCCCCTTTGTATCGGTCCCTAATTAAGATTCCAACAAAAGAAACACAATCTTCTTTAGTTAATTTCAATTTCACAAATAAATAATATCTTAAACTAATAAGTTCTGTACCTTAATTCGGTACCAATCAAATCATGTTCTGCTCTTTTGGCTATATCTTCCAGTTTCCACTAAATACCGCTTGTATACCCTGCATGCAATATCATTTAAAACAACAAAATCTAATATTTTTTAATTTGAAAATCTCATCATGCTTTGACTTAATTCAGAAATGAAAACTTACGAAGATATGAATGGCTTAATATATAACTTTGGATTCTTGCGTTCCAAAGAATCAACAAAGTGAACGGTGCGCTTCTCGACATTAATAACAAGGACAACCCAATGAAACCTGTAATTAATAGAGATTTATTATTTTGGTGAAATTAAAGGAAACTACAAAATTACATAGATAAAGTTCACACAAAATAACATAGATATAACTTCATTAATTCCTAAGACAATTCAATCCTAATTCTTCTTCTCTTCCTTAACCTCCTTATTCGTCTCCTCCTCCTTATTCTGACTAGATCCCTCATCTATTTTAACTCCCATACTAAAATTAGGGCTCCTTTCTCAGCCTGGAGGGAGACGACATACAGCCGAGACGGCCCTTCTTTTGGGAGGTCCGTAAAACGGGACCCTTTTTGACACCGCCTTAGGTGTTTCCTCCCCCACCTTATTCACGTTCTAATCCTTCTCCATCTAATTTTCATTTTAAATAAATTTCTTAACTCTTTATCCATAATCAATTCACAATGCATATATATCTAATTATATTAAATTAAATTCTAAATTACATTTATAATCAAGTAATAAAACAATTGAAGCACAATTCAATTTGTAAATAATTAAAGCACAGTTCAGTAAAATGAAGCATAGATCATATCAAATTTTTAATAATAAACAGTCCCTAAACATCCCAAAACAGCCCCAAATTATTCACATTAGTCCCTAAAACAACCATTTATTAAATTAAAGCACAACAGCCCCTAAAACAGTTCAAATTATGCAAAATAGTTCTTTCAACAGTTCAAATTATGCAAACAGTCCCAAAAACAGTTCAAATTAATCAAACAGTCCCTAAAACAGTTCAAATTATGCAAAAGAGTCGTTACAACAGTTCAAATTATGCAAAACAGTCCTAAAATAGTTCAAATTAATCAAATAGTCCGTAAAACATCCCAAATTATGCAAAATAGTCCTTAAAATAGTTCAAATTATGCCAAACAGTCCCTGAAATAATTCCTAATTTTGCATTATAGCCCCTAGATTAAAATTTGAGAGAAAAGGGAGAAAGAGAGAGAAAGATTACCTGAGAGCAGAGTGTTGCCTGAGAACTGAGAGAGAGAAAGAGAGCCGAGTGTTGCCTGAGAGAGCGACAGAGAGAGAGTTTTGTAAGAAAGACAGAAAGTGAGAGGGAGTCAGTGAGAGAGAGAGAAAGAGGAGACAGAGAGGGAGAGGAAGAGGAGAGATGGATTACCTGAGAGAGAGGGGAGTCAGAGAGAGCCGCCGAGAGAGAGGTATAACAGATCTAGAGAGAGCTGTAAAGACAGAGAGGGGAGTCAGAGAAAGCGAGGGAATGAGAGGGAGAGGAAGAGGAGAGAGGGATTACCTGAGAGAGAGAGGGGAGAATTCTTCTGTCGTTCGAGAGAGGCGCGAGAGCTAGGGCTTCGTCGCGAGCGGCTTAAGAAAGAGACGCTCGATCGAGTTTAGAAAGCAGTGACGAAGAGACGCAAGCCAGGCTAGTTATTAATAAAGGGTTCAACCTTCTGTAACGGTTATTAGCTAATAGCCGTTACAGAAGAGGCTAATCTGTAATGGTTATTAGCTAATAACCGTTACAGAAGGTCAAACGTTTTTTACATATAACCTTTTGTAACGGTTATAAGCTAATAACCGTTACAGATTAGTTTAATTTTATTTTTTTAAACTTTAAAGTTTGTGTCTGTTTTAACGAAAAATAAAATTTTTGTGCTTTTATATGTGTAATTAGTACTGATATTTTCGGTGTTGGTTTATCCATGTATGTTATTAAGTGTTTTGACTGAATTTAGTTTCGATGTTGGTTACCCATGAATTTAATTTTGTTTTACATTTTTTCTAACAAAATTTAAAAAATTAACAAAAAATAAAAATAAATTAGCTCCTTGTTAACAAAATATTTCACCAATTAATGACCTGCAAAAAATAAAAATAAAATATTAACATATATAACAATTTAGCACATATATGTTAAGAATAATTTATATTAGTTTTTTAACTCACATGTGATTATGTAGCTACTTTCTTTTTTTTCCATCGCGTATCGACCCACACGCCTTCGGTGTTATCTGTACGCCTACAACTGATCGATACCGATAGAAAAAGGAGGTATTTCCTCGAAGTGGTCGTATGCTTCTTCATCTACGACATCACCAACACCGACAATACGTCTTTTTCCTGAATGTGGCAAGTAATAAATAAGATGAACATTTGTACTCAATAAGGTGAACATTTAACTTGAAGCACAACATGTCTTTTCTTATCCGCTGGATCTTGAATGTAGAAAACTTGAATTGCTTGCTTATTTGAAAGTATAAAGGGATCGTCTCGATAAGCTCTTTTATTGAAGTCAACAGTTATAAACCCATCTTGTCTTTTTTGACTTCACCGTGACCGTTGTCGATCCATGCACACTTGAATAAGGGTATCTTAAATTTCAGGTAATTTAGTTCCTAAATCTCCTCGATCCACCCATAATAAGTAGCCGACCTACCATTATCACTAGATAAAGCTACAACAGTGACTCCACTATTTTGCACGGCACTTTTACCATCATGTTTCCTTGTGTACCAGGTAAATCCATTCAAGTCATACCCTTGGTATGTCTCGATCACGGCATCAGGACGTCTTGATAACCATTTCACAGTTTCATCGACCTCTGTTCCTTCTTTCAACTGGGATTGTACTTTATATTCAAGCCATTGGACAAATTTTATTTCATGCTCTATGATAATCAAGTTTTTAGTGTAAGAAGGGTATTGTTCATGTAACTTGATTATATGTTCATTGATGTAAGACGCCACAATAGGTGTTGGAGAATTTTCATATGTGCTTTGGTTCTCATTGCAAGATCCGGTATATAAGTACTAGCTCCAATTGTACCTGAAAGGTGAACATTTGTGCTAAATAAGGTGAACAAATATTGTGCTACAAGTTAATATTTGTGCTAAATTAGATTAACATTTGTGCTAAATAAGGTGAACAAATATTGTGATATATGTGAACATTTGTGCTAAATAAGGTGAACATTGGAAGTTAATATATAACATTTTCCTTCAAGTCTATCCTCATGTCGAGACTTTGGAAGACCGATTGGTTGTACATCCTGCAAATAATCAGTGTAGTACTTAATAACCTCCTCGGTCACATATCCTTCCACTATGCTTCCTTCGGGTTTAGATCGGCTACGAACAAACCCCTTCAATTGACCCATGGCTCTTTCAAAAGGATACATGTACCATAAAAATACAGGACCACATATTTTTATCGCTCTAACTAAATGAATGGTTAAATGCACCATGGAGTCAAAAAACGATGGCGGAAAGTACATCTCCAGCTCACATAGGGTTAGTACAACACCTTCATGTAACTTGTCCAAACTATTCGGACCAATCACTTTAGAACAAATGGAATTAAAGAAAAAACACAACTTAGTATTGGTTTTCCTCACTTCTTCCCTTAGAATTTCTCGAATTGCGACCGGAAGTAACTGGGTCAGTAGAACGTGATAATCATGTGACTTCATACCAAGTAATTTGTTGTCCTTAATATAAACCTTTCTTGATATATTCGAGGAATAACCAGTAGGAACCTTAATAGATTTCAGGCATTCTAATAAGTTTTTTTTTCTCTTGATTTGATAAATTAAATTGTGCTGCAGGTAACTAAGCTCGATTTTTTCCCTTATCTTGTGCCGCTAGTTCTTGCCGGATCCCCATTTCAACCATGTCCTTCCTCACATTTACGCCATCTTTAGTTTTCTCTTGAATTTTCAACATGCAACCATTCAAAACTTCACATATGTTCTTTATTATGTGCATCGCATCTAAGCAATGCCTAATCTCCAAACTCTGCCAATATTGAAGATTCCAGAATATAGACTTCTTCTTCCATATCCCCTTGGGTATCTCATTTGCAAATTTTCTTACCAAATTTTACATTAATGTCCTTCACCTGTCGATACACCCCTGAACCGGATAACGGTACTGGGGCGTTATCTTTTTCCACAGTACCGTCAAACATTTCCTTCTCTCGACGGTAAGGGTGATTGCGGTTATAATAAACCTCCGGTGTCTCAAGTAAACATTCTTTCTGGAGTTTTTCAGGTACACAGAATAGGTGTTTTACATGCAAATAGGACACGCTTTTGCTCCTTTATTCCTATACCCTGAAAAGTTTCCGTATGCAGGAAAATCGTTGATTGTGCAAAATATCATGGCACAGAGGTTAAACTCACTTCTAGAGTGTGCATCATATATTTTCACTCCATTCTACCATAATTCACCAAGGTCATCTATTAATGGAGCCATGTACACATCTATATCATTACCTAGTTGTTTGGGACCAGAAATCAACAAGGGCATCATCATGTATCTCCTTTTCATGCATAACCAAGGAGGAAGATTGTAAATACACAATAAAATCGGCCACGTAGTCTGCCGGCTACTCATGTTGCCGTAATGATTCATCCCGTCCGTACATAAATCCAATCTCAGATTTCTGGGTTCACTACCGAAATTTTCAAATTCCCTATTTATATTTAACCAATCTGGAGAGTTTGTTGGGTGTCTGAGCATGTCATCGCCTTTTTTCTTGCAGTATGCGTGCCATCTTAACAATTTGGCATCCTTCGCGTTAGAGAAAAGCCGCTGGAATCTTGATATTATTGGGAGATAAAACACCACCTTCGCAGCTGGTCCCTTACTCCCTTCATCTTCAATTTGATCGTCCCTCGATTTATATCGTGACGCATTACACTTTGGACATTTATGCAAATCTCCGTACTCATTCCGGAATAATATGCAGTCATTTGGACATGCATGAATTCTCTCAACTTCAATTTTTAAAGGAAATAACATCTTTTTAGCCTTATAAGTTTAATCCAGCAACTGGTTATCATTTGGAAGAAATTCTTTATGCAATATTTTGAGCGAAGATGTGAAACTTGCATCACTCCATCCATTTTTTTCTTTAAGATTGAACAGTTTGAAAACAGTATTAAGTTTTGACAATTCACAATCAGGATATAAAGGTATTTTATCTTCTTCATGTAACATATCAAAAATTTCAACATTATCAACAAAATTTTCATCCAAATTGTTCACAATTTCATCTAAATCAGCATTCAATTCTGAGTTATCTACATTTCTATCATCATCTACATTCTCATCATCAAATACATTGACATCATCAATTTCATCATCCAATGATACATTTTCTTCCTCATACACAGAATCCAATATATTTGTGCTAGTACTATCCCCCCCATTCTCTCCATGGAGTGTCCACCGACTATAATCCGGTTGAAATCCATTTATAATCAAATGAGCTTTCACTTCTTCAAAATTAGACCACTTCAATAAATTCTGAAAAACACGACAAGGACAATAAATTTTATCATCTTCTTTCATTTTCAAATTCTCTTTAGCACAAACCATAAATTCTTCAAGTCCTCTAAAAAATGTGGACGAGCATCGATTACTTGAGTATTCCACGTCCGATCCATCTGAACAATAAAATTTATGCAAATTATTAGGGTTTCGAACCAATTTGTCATATTAGATTTTCGGACCGGTCACCATCCTAGCCCGCTCTTTGGATACTCTGTCTCATTAGCGAGTGTACGTTAGATGCAATGTGTTGTCTGAGAAAAATTCGACAGCATTTCCCCTTATGTTCCCTGAATACGCCAACACACGATTGCTCGTGTGTACGTATCCGTGGGAACACAAGGGAAATGCCGTCGAATTTTTCTCAAACAACACATTTCATCTAACGTACAACTCGCTGTCCTAAATGAGACAGATCGTATCCAAAGAGCAGTACTCCCGACCGGGAGTACTATCCGAGATTAATCCCCAATGGATTAATCTCGGACGAGCAATGACCTAAATTCAGTTGAGTTTCGGTATTTGGGTCATATATGACAATACGAAATTCATGCCTATATATATGCAAATTATTAACGAAATGCAAATAATTTAAAAAAAGAGGAGTTCATGAAAATATACTTTCAATCATGTGACTTCCGATCCGTTGAATCGTGCGACTTATCCGGCCGTTGTAAGATCTTCTCCTATTCAATGAGGGTGTGTTTGGATGAGCATGAAATAAGGAATAAGAATAAGGAATTTCGATATGCGTGCTTATCCAAATTCCTTATTTTTATACCATGGTTTTGTTAGTATAGGAATAAGGGCCCAAATTCCTTATTCTTGTGTTGTTTGGGTTGCACAAGAATAAGAATAAACACGCATACCGAAATTTTTTATTCTTATTCTTTATTTCATGCTCATCCAAACACACCCTGAGATCTTAAAATATATAAAAAAACATAAAATAACCATAAATTAATGAAAAAATCGAAATAAATAAGGACAAAATGTAAAAATAAAAAATACGGTTCAAATTTAATTTTTTTTACCTTAAATCTGCTCTCCTTCTTATTCTCTTTCTAATTATTATTTTTTCAGAATTTTTAGAAAATTTTTGCTATTTTTTTGGAGTGAAGTTGACACCACAATCGCAATAAATGGAAAGATCAGAAAAGAGTTAAGTGCGGCGCTAGCTGTGACAACTTGTTGGGATAATGGGAAAGACCTAAATACAGAACCTTTCTGTAACGGTTATTAGAAAATAACAGTTACAGAATCATAAAAAAAAATGCCGTTACAGAATCATAAAAAAATAAATAAAATTCGTTAACCTTCTGTAATGGTTATTAAAAAATAACCGTTACAGAATTATTAAAAAAATAAAAAAAGCGTTAACCTTCTGTAACGGTTATTTACTAATAACCGTTACAGAAGATGGTTGATATTTATATATTTCTTTTTTCTTTTCTGTAACGGTTGTTGGATAATAACCGTTACAAAATATAAGAAATCTGTAACGGTTATTTTGCAACAACCGTTACAGAAGGTTGATGTATTTTTTTCCCTCACCATGACGGAAATGTTATTACGGTTGTTTAATAATAACCGTTATAGATTTGTGGCGTCAATTTTTCCGTCTTATACCTCACTATTCTGTAACGGTTATTTGAAAATCGTTACATAAATGCCGTTACAGAAGGTCATTTTTTTCGTAGTGGAGATCCCAAGAATCCTAAATTTTAATTAATCGGCCACAAATTAATATATATTCCAACGAAGGTCTGAAGTATACTTTGAATTCACATTGCTACAACTTAGTGGACTCCCATCAGGCCATTAAAACTGTAAATTTAACTTCATTAAAGAAGAACAAAAACTTCATTCCGCACTTTGCTTCAACTAAAGTACTAAACATAGTTTGATATGCCCTGTACGTAGGGACCCGAATCCCGTGTAGCGCGGGACACCGTGTAGCGCGCGTACGAGCCGTCTGATCTTGATCGGACGGTTCATTTTTTACGGGCCTATCAATCTAGGTTACATGCACGGGGCTCCCTTGTCCATTGGATTTTGATCAGACGGCTCTGATGCCGCGCTCCACGGTGTGCCGCGCGGCACCAGATTTGAACTCTGTACGTAGCGTCCTCATTCCAATTGAATCTAAATCTACAATGACGAAATTCAATCAGCAAACATGTTGCAACTTGCAAGATTCTAGCTAGAGATAATTTTTTTCTTTTTTTTTTTCGGAATAACAACTTATAACATAATTTATTTTTCTCGACATGAAAATAAATATTTAAAGCTTTTTTTCCCTGAATCACAACTTTATAATCCAGTTTAATTTCTAATCTCTTATCATTAACGTTTAAGGATTAGTAGTCAGGGGTGTCAAACGTTAAAGACGGAAGCGGAACAGGGTGTTCTGTTTTCCGTTCCGTTCCAACACACGGAAATGAAATTCGTTCCGTTTTCGTTCCGTTTCGTAAAACGGAACAGAAACTGTTCCGTTTAGCCGTTCCGTTTCTCATTTTTCACTGATTTCAGCCTATTTTCCATTGATTCCAGTCATTTTTCGGTAAAACGGAACATTAACGTGCAATACCACCTGTTCCGTTTCCGTTCCGTTTCTGAAAACGTAACCAATTTTTCTTCCGTTTCCGTTCCGTTCCGGACGGAACGGAACGGAAACGTTCGAAACGGTACCAAATTGACACCCCTATTAGTAGTAATATCGCTGCCGGTCAACATTTACTGAGGAGAGCTGGGTCAAAACACTTGAGATATTTCGTTTTTTTTTTTTGGATTATTACCGATGTACCAATCTTGAAAAGTATTATTTTATTGTCGTTTGCGCTTGCATATTAGTGTTCTTGCGCAGAATAAAGAGGTACACCTTTTGACAGCTGTTATACTGACTATACGTGGGCTGCTTCTAGCTACGCGTACGCATAAAAAGGCCTGTCAGTGACGGATTTTAATTGAAATTCAAATCCGTCTAATTATTGGGTCCGTTTGGATAGATGTGAAAAAAAAGAAAGAAGAGAAGAAGTGAAAAGAAGTATTGGAAAGTGTGTAATTTTGTGAATAATTTGGATTGTTTATAATAAATTTAAACATTCTTTCTTCTTTTTTCTTCCTATATCCAAACGGTGTCATTAAGACTTAAATTTCATATTCAATTTATATCCACAATATTTAGTTATTTTTCGTCCACATTCAGTTCAATTATTTGTGGAAATTGATTGGCACATTCCTATATTTGATCTAATCACTCCAAAATTTACATTTTGACCAAAATACCCTCGTTGAAATTCGTGTGAGTGCTATTTAGCTCTCCTTCTTCCCTTCCCTGCCAATCTATTACTCTTTCGTCTAATTCTCTAATCTGTCTTTCTCTCACCCTCTCTCTTTGTATCGCCAGCAAAAAAAAAAAAATTACGTTGTACCGTCTCTCATTCTCTCTTATTCTGTAACATTTGGTTTTCGTTGAAGGTACAAAAAGAAGAAAAAAATAAATTGGGTTTTTGTATGCTTCTCTATTTGTATAGAAAATCGATGATCAGACTAGATAAGAAGGATGTTGGGCTCGGTCATGTTCAATTTTCAAAGAGAGAGAGAGGAACTAGAGAGTCTGCTAGTCTAGAGTGTCCCGCTCCCGCACAAATTTATACATAAGGTTATTTTAGTCCAACCAAAAAGTTTAGAGTGATCGAATCAAACCGAAGGGTGTGCGGATCAATTCCCACTATTTGTCTATTATTGTTCAAAAATTAACTATATGGATCAACTTTCAAACAAATTTACCTATAAAAGAAAGAAGTGGATAAAAATGTTATATACTGAAGAGATTTTAAAATTGAAATGAAATTTAGAAAATATTTTTTAAAATTTCATATTATGAAATTTTAAATTTTGAAATTTCAAATTAAAAATTTTAAAATTTTAAATTTCAAAATTTCAAAATTTTGATATAAATTTTTTAATTTCGTATTTTGAAATTTAAAATTTAAAATTTTATAAGCCATTAATTTTGAAATTTTGACATTTGAAAATTTTAACAAAATCAACAAGGATTAAGAAATCTATAAGTTTCGTATTCAAACTTTATTTATATACATGCATCAAACAATCACATCCATTCAAATTGAATCTATTTGTACTTAAAGTACACATTTGTCTAAAATTCATCCATAATTGTCCACAATTCGTTCATATAAGTATAAGATTTAATAATTGGACTTGAACTGAATTTTAATCCAGACAAAAAATAGTCCAATCCATAGATGTCCAACATTGTTTTTGGAATGTTCCGTCCATTAACAGCCTTACGCATAAAGAACGAGATCCGAGAAGACAAAGTAAAAAATAAATAAATAAATACTGCAAAACAAATCTATAGTCTTATTAATTCGGGTTTCACTAAGTCACTGTTGCTAACATTGTTGGTGACTTGGTGCACAATGGATGTGTGACAGATAGAGCCCTTTTGACAAGTTACGAATCTAGACCATTTATTTCCTGATCCGTGGATCTATGCAGAGCTCTCTTTTGGTTCATCTGATAGCTGAATGCACAACTAATACAAGCATGGCTCCACACGGTTCGAAGGAAGCCACGTTTTAATGTAACCTTGTTTGCGTGCTGGCTCACAAAAACCGAAATTATTTTATATAAGATTTTTGACACAAAAATTTTTAATACACATAATTATTTATTTTTTTTTTAATAAGAAGAAATTTTTTTTATAAAAGCGTATAGCATCTCTCCTTCGTACGCGTTTATAAAACGCGCTTCAAGGATCCGAACGCGTTTTATAAACACGTACGTAGGAGAGATACTGTGCACTTTCCCCTCACTCCTTTTGAGGTTGTCAGAGCTTCGTACCCGTTTATAAAACGCGTTCGAAGTCCTGGAGCGCGTTTTATAAACGCGTACGAAGCAAAATTGAACCGAGTTATTACTGTTTATTATTTAATTTTTAGGAAAAAAGTACAAGCATGCTCTGATAAAGACTGCAAAAGACATGACAAGATTTGATTTTACAATATCATATTTGAACTAGTGACATTATTTATAAAACCAGCCATTGTTAAATTAGAATGCACAAACACCCACTACCTCCTTCTTGTTAAAACCTTCAGTACAATGGACAAAGGATATAGCTCTAACTCAAATAATGATGTTCCAAACTATCGAAGAGCAACCCGCATTGAGTATTGGCCAACTTTATAAAACCAGCCATTGTTGAATTAGAATGCACAAACACCCACTACCTCCTTCTTGTTAAAACCTTCAGTACAATGGACAAAGGAAATAGCTCTAACTCAAATAATGATGTTCCAAACTATCGAAGAGAAACCCGTATTGAGTATTGGCCAACTTTCTACCATTACCCTGCCAATAGAAATCAACCAGAAAACGGAGAATACGAGGCAATTTGCCGCTCTTGTTATCGCACTTTGAAATACAACATCCATGAAGACACGACTGAAGAAGGGGACGTGCTCGAGTTAAAAATACACTACCAATGGCACATTAATGGTGGGCCGGAAAGGGAACAGAAGGAGTATCAGGAGCGGTGATGGCGGGAACACGAAAAGAATCTCAAACGAGAAAGGCGATATGACTGGTACAAAAAATATTACACAGAACTCCAGCCCATCCCCCAACAACAACCGAAACTCTACCTCTCGTCTGAACCAACTCACTTGACCGTTTATGAGAAAATATGCAACTTTAATGGAGACCACACAATGAGCTGTACAAGGTGTGCTCAAGTTTTCAATTACAAAGAAAACATATTGCGTGACCACTACCATGAGCACAAACGTTACGACGAGAATGAACAAAGAGCTCGGGACATAGTGACGTAGAGGATTATTAAAGAAAGAAATGAAGAAATGGATCGTAAAAAAAAATAAGGGAAGAAGAGGCAAGAAAAAAAGGCTGAGAAAATCAGAGCAAAAATTGAGAGAAATGAATAAGAGGGATGAACTTCGACAAATTGCAGCAAGCCGAATGGCAGAGATAGAAAAAAAAGAAACCGAAGCGGCTTTTTGGAATGAAGCCGCTCAATTCATTGACAACACTATTTCGAATAATCAACAAGAAGATGATGCTACTTTTTGGAACGAAGTCGCTCAGTTCGCTGACAACACTGGTGGGAGTAATCAATAACAACCGAATGACGAAGATGAGCAACCATGGTGGGATGAAATTCTACAACATGTAGATAGTCAAAATCTCTAACTATTTATATCATTGTAATATGTGTTTTATTATTATGATTGTTAATGTAATTTAGTTGGAATTGTTAATGCAATGTTTTATTTTTATGGTTGTTTTTTATTTTTCCTTATTTTTTTGTACTGCTTTGCACTATAAGTTGTGGTTTTAATGTGTTGACGTTCAATGGATAAACGTTGTTGTTTGGAGTATTTCATTTATTGGCGTTTCAATACATAAACATTTATGTTTCAAGTAGTGCTTTGCACTTATTTTTTCATATTGATTACACATAAAGAAAATCACAATAAATAATACACAAGTCCATCATCAGTAGTACGAATCCAAAAAACATAATCAATCATCATAAGCAATCCAAAAAACATAGTCAATCATCATCAGTAATACACAAGTCCATCACAAGTCATAAACGAAAAATAAACAATCCGTCCATCAGAAGTCATAAACAAGTCACAAGTTCATAAACCAAAAAGAAAACAATCAGTTCATCATCATAACTAACGCCACTGCCTCCTCCTAGGTCCTGAAGGTGAAAATCTGTTAATCACCCTCACCGCACGCCTATCTCGTCTGGACGGGGCAGTAAGGTCTCCTGAGTCAGTGGAGTCGGTATCCCCATCGCCCTCCTCCTGGTGCTCCTCATGTTAGTCCTCCTCATGCTGATCCTCCTGCTGGTCCTCATGAGCCGTCTGTATGGGCCCAAACTCAACGGGCTGCCCAGCCTCCTGAGGAGTCGCTAAAGGGACATAGTCACCCTCCTCATCTGCGGCTGTCCGTAGCAATGTGCTGAACGAGTTTGTCCCTCCCATACTACCCAACGGAGTGCCAAATGATGGATAGAAGAAGGCGTAGGCACTGACGGAACAGTAAATGGAGGAAAAGAGGAAGGCATACCAAATGCTGCAAAAGAGTACGGTGGGGGATCATGATGTGGTGGCATGTGGGCGGTGAAAATGCCAGTGGGATCCTGAGAAACTCCAGCAAACTGTGAGGTCGATGCTGCTGCACTATGCATGGATAGAGTAGGACCTGAGGCTGGAAACTGAGTAGGAAAGAACGTGCGTGGGTCCTAAAATATCATCTAATCGCCCGATATTCAATCGATCATCCTATAATATTAAAAAAAAACAATGTCAATGTAAATAAATTAGTATTTAAAATTGAAACTTGCATATGAACGAATACTAACCGCATGCATCAGATCCTCCGCTTGAAGGTCTGTGGGTACAGTCGGACGTGCAGAGGAAGACTCGTCCCCAGAATCTGGTATGTCCGCAAGTTTGTTGGAAGTCCTCGCTGCTCCAACAAATCCTCCAACCTGTAATTTATAAATTATTGAACAATGACATAATTATGAAGGTTGAATTTAAAATGCAAAAATGCAATAAAAAAATTAAATTATTTAAAATTACCTCAAAGGCATGGAAGCATCATGCAACTGCGAACGACAGTTGGCGAGAATTGCCTTTCCCACCCTTCTGCACCCCTTCTTCACAACCAGTCCCAATGATGAAGCACATTCTTCAGCGCAAAGTTGCCCTGCAATTTACGAGAATAATGACATATTGCACAAAATATTAACCAATCATACATTCTATATTTAAAAAATTAAGAAGTACCGTATTGCGAAATCTGGACCCCATGTTTGTGTACTGCTTCTGAGCAAGAGGCAGCTGCTGAGTGCGCTGGAGATGTGCCTCGGCATCCTCTCGTGGCGTGTGTCACTCGGAGGCACCGTATCACCAAAACCATCGGAAGTACCGCAACTTATCAGTAGCACCCCAGGATCGAGTCTCCAGTTGGCGTGCTGCTAATGCCTCGTCAGTCCACTCTCCATATGCACCCGCAAAAATGGCAGAAAAATCTGAGCGATCTCGATAGGTACCGTGCTGGAAACCCAGCAGGTTCTGTGTCACGTCCCAACTCTATTAAAATAAACTCGTTAGTTCTTTACTCTAATTAAATTGAAGTTGATCATATGATAAATTGGAAAAATATAGCAAACGTACCACAGGTAGTGGATGAGGAGTAATCTGGTACAGTCCAAACTGATGCCTACAACGGTCGGGGTAGTAGTAGGCAACAATGTGGTAGAAGATGAGCGGCAACCGAACATGCTCCGCTATGGAACCC
This sequence comes from Rhynchospora pubera, assembly GCA_028095005.1. Classification (NCBI taxonomy): domain Eukaryota; kingdom Viridiplantae; phylum Streptophyta; class Magnoliopsida; order Poales; family Cyperaceae; genus Rhynchospora; species Rhynchospora pubera. The sequence goes on from CM051461.1 coordinate 18,651,568, forward strand.
TCCTGTGCTACCCGTGGCATGACAGCCCTGTCGAGTACATACGGAAATCAGATGACGTCTTCAACGTTCAACACGGCTAGGTAGTCCCGTGCGTTCTCCACTGTCCCGCGGTGCTGGCTCCGTGAGAAAGACCGAGCGTCGCCCCATTTCCTGAAAATTTTGAACGTTAGGATTGATGTGTTGTAATTTGCATAAAATTATTGAAATTGAAAAATTATTATAAGTTATTACCTCCCAAACGGCACACATTAATCTATGTTAGGCTGTCCTAATCCACCGATAGGAGCAACCTCTGGGCGACAAACAGGGAGGTATGACCATGCCCAAAACAACAGTAGCATCCAAGGTCCCGTCACAACCTTGAAACACATAGAGGCACGGTCCAGAGCACGATACAGACAAGCAAGCGTGGCACCTCCCCAATTGAAGTCCGGAACTTTATTCAAATTGCCCTGCATTTAAATTAAACAACGCATTGAAAAAAAATTAATTTCAACATTGAAAAAAATAATAACCATGCAAACAATTTTGCTATAATAATTTTACTATAATATTAGTCTTGCTATAATAATTGTGCTATAATTTTGCTATAATAATATTAGTCTTGCTATAATAATTATGCTATAATAATATTAGTCTTGCTATAATAATTTATATTTTGTTAAATAACAAAATTAAATTGCTGGTTGTTCAATATCATGAGGAACTCACTTGAGTTTTTTCTTGAAATATCATTTTGTGTCAAATAAATGATTAATATTGAATTTGTAATATTGAAATATTACAAATATCATTTTGTGTCAACAAATAAAAATATTGAATTCTAATATCATAGTAAACAAATAAAAATATTATTTAAGTTAAGAAAATTATACCGATACGAGCTTCAAATAGTATGCTGGGACGGAATTCTGAGAAATATCGGGAAACATCAACGTCCCAAATACCTCTAGAGCCACTGCACGCATGTATCGGTCTAACTCCTCATCAGTAGCACCTGGCTGTCGCGCCACCCCGCAATTTTGCCGCAACCATTTCAACTTGATGTTGTTGCCCACAACATCGCCCCTGCCTTGTACAAATTTAAAATAATCAAAATAAGTAAGCAATGCATATACTGAATAGCAAAAATCAATATTGCACTTTATTTTTTTCACTTACTCCCTGCTACTCCTTTCCTTGTGCCAGTTTTTCAAATCTTCATGAGGATAAAGATTTGCACGATTCTTTTACTCCCAGGACCCTCTCGTATTGGATCTAACTGGGATGCCCGTCGAGCGCAAACCATATAAGAAGGCAACATCCTGATATTGCAATTCGTGTCATGTTAATATTGCAATTCGTGTCATGTTAAAATTACGAAAATTAATGTTCAAATTTGAATTTTAAATATAAAGTTTAAATAAATGTGACATTAAATTCGTGTCATGTTAAGTAAAAATTTAATGTGAGAATTAATTGTGAAAATTAATACGAAAATTATTTTAAAAAAATTTAATATCAAGTTTAAATAAATTACCTGTAGAGTAACGGTCATCTCTCCAACGGGAAAATGAAAAGTACGCGTCTCCGGACTCCAAAACTCGACCATTGCCTTCAGTAATGGCATGTCGACGTTGACATGCTTCACCTTCGTAATGTGACTCAGCCCCAGTTTCATCATCCTTCCCTCAATCCGATCGTCCACCTTAATCGTTCGCTTGTGAGATCTCGTCTCCAAATGTTGTTCACGCTGCATTAACACGAAACATAAGCCGTTGTATTAAAAATACAATTTATAAGCATTTACAATAAATACAATTTATTAGATTGAACATAAAAATATTATAAGCATTTACAATAAATACAATTTATAATACAATTTATAATAAGCATTTAATACAATTTATTAGATTGAACATAAAAATTTATAATAAACCTCATTTTCAATTAATTTTTTAATACAATTTATAATAAACATTTAATACAATTTATAAGTCTATTAAGAAATTTAAATTATTAAAGCAAAAAAATCTAAATTAACATAAAACAGTCTATTACCTCCTCAAAAGACAAACCAATGAGATGCTCGTTACTCGTAACAAACAAAACCTGTTGGTTTTCTACGTTGGCTGGTTGCACAGGTGGATTGACATTTTGCGCGCTCGGACGGGCTGCGTGACGCCTACGTCTTTTTGGTTGAGGCTGGGTGGAGGGTACTTCGGTGGGGGGAGCTTCAGTGGAAGGTGGTGAAGCACCAGAAGGACCAGCCTCATCTTCTGCTGAACTCATCTGATTCAAATAATATAAGAACAACAATTTAAAACAACAATGAATTTAATATTTTTTTTCAATAATCAAAACGAACAAAACAAAAATTATTTTTCTATGTAATTGACATTTTCACGATAATTACTGATCAATAATCGAATAATTTTATCATAATATGTTAAAATTTTTCATGCACCATAATTTGCACCAATAAATTTATACATAATTTTCAATATACAATTTCAGTAATTTGAAACTATGTTAATTTGCACCATAATTTTTCAATATAATTTTCTTTTTATTTGAACAATTTACTAACTAATTCCATTTATACATAATTTTCACAATAATTACAAACTAAAATTTACATCGATATCCATAAGTAATTTAATATACATCATTTCTAGTAAATAAATCCAACATAAAATTTAACTAATTATCATCAATCATACGTATGGACAATTCCACAATTTCACAATTCCAATTTCCACAATTTCCACGTGATGTGGTGGCATGCACAATTTCCACAATTTCACAATATCACTAATTATCATCATGCATCAATTATCAACAATTTCATCAATTATCAACAATTCCACAATTTCATCAATTATCAACAATTCCATCACAATTTCATCAATTATCATCAATTATCAACAATTCCGCAATTTCATCCAAAATACAATTATCAACAATTATCACTAAATCCTAACCCCTAAACCCCTAATTATCAACAATTATCACTATTTCAAATACAAAATACAAAATAGTTTTGGAAAAAACCTCGCTGTCGCAAGTTCGCCGCTGCAGCTATCGCTGCCGCTGCCGCTGTCTTCTCCTCTTCTCTTTCTCTCGCTGCTGTCGCTGCCTTTCTTCCTCTTCTTCTCGCCCTGGCCTGGATTCCCTTCTCTCTTTCTCTTTCTTTCTCCTTTTCTTTCCTTCTCCCCTTCTCCACTTCTCTCTTTCTCTCTTTCTCTGGTTCTCTCTTTCTCTGGCGAACGAAGGCGAACGAAAAAAGAAATGAAACGGCTATTACTCGAATTTGAAAGAGATAACCTTCGTACGCGTTTATGAAACGCGCTCCAGGGCTCCGAACGTGTTTCATAAACGCGTACAAAGGCCTGACTCGTCTCAAAAGGCGTAACTGAAGCGGTGAATTTATTCCCCTTCGTACGCGTTTATAAAACGCGTTCGGAGTCCTGGAGCGCGTTTTATAAACGCGTACGAAGAAGAGATACTATACGTTTTTATAAAACTCGTACGAACTTTCTTCTTATTAAAAAAATAAATAAATAATTCTGTGTATTAAAATTTTTGGTGTAAAAAATTCTAGATAAAATAATTCCGGTCACAAAAACAAGGGGAGTTGCTTTGGGCAGTCGATTTTTTTTTTGGAGCAACATATTATTTTACTAAATGTCTAAATTATCTTATTAGCATCAATCAAGATTTATTGTCCTAATTTATTTTCTTAATTGTACTTTCCTTCTCTTCTAAATTATTTGTTAAAAGAAAATCGTATTCTCTCTACTGAAAATTCTAACCGCTGCTACAATTCTATAATTTTTATTTTGCAGACCGTTTGTGCAAACAATTCCAATTTGAGTGTGGTAATAAAAAATTTCGGTAATAATATTCTTATGTTAACAAATTTTTTTCGTTGATTCTACAAGTTACTTGTGCTTTGTTGTTGTTTTGAAAAATATTTTACTGAATATGGATTCTCTTTGACCAATAAGCTATTAATTATAACATCAATAGAGAGTAAATACAAATATGAAAGAAAATCAATCTTTTTAACAAAAAATCATAGATTCAAACACGGAAATCTGTATTCACTTTTGTAATAATCATCTACAAAATCGATGATCTTGACCTTCAAAATCATGACACAACATCTTCAAAATCAAGTGACAAGATTGAAGGGAGGACGGACGACTAGAGAGGAGAGGAGAGCATAGCATAGTAGAAGAAATAACAGTGATTTTTTTTTTGGAAAGTAAAATATCAACAAATTTACAAAGGACAATTTGGCCATTTTAAATAAATACAAGTTGCTGCAATAAAAAAATTCGGTTGTCCGAAACACCACCCAGAAACAAGCAGTTCGTGCCCTACCAAACAACTCAAACTACTATTCGCATCTTAATTATTCCATGTTCCTCCATTTCGGAGAACTACGAACAAGAACAAGAACCCACTTTAGGGGCCGTTTGGATCCTTAGGAATTTGGAGAATTTTTAATTTCTAGATATAAATTTATTGGGAAATGTGTAATTTTGTGAAGAGTTTGAATTATTTATAATAAATTTATGTCTAGGAATAGGAAATTTTCTAAATTCCCCAAATTCTCACTTCAATCCAAACGTCCCCTTAGTTCTTTGTGCCTGGTTCTACGTGCATACTTCCAACACATAATGCACGGGTTTACCCTCGCGTTTGCATTGGATGGGTAAGAAACTAAGAATAAGCTCTTCTTTAATTCGGAAATAGCAAATAATTCAAAATTTCAAACACACTGGAAATTAAGAAGCCGGAAGAAAGACTTATTTCTATATTTAATCTTCCACATTTTACGTGGTAGAAGAATTTGGAAAAAAAATTAAATTTGTTTTTTTTTCTAGAAGAGCTATTTTTAAATTTATTCTCAAAGTCCTTCAGAATAAGAACTTACAGCAAATTTTTTTTCTCAACATAATAATTTAATATTTAAAACTATTTTCTGAATCACAACTTTATAATCCAGTTGTACTATGATCGTTACTGACCAGTCAAACGTGTATCAGTAAGTATCTGGGGTAAAAGTCGCCTTGAGATTGAGACCACATATATCCGACCGTACCTCCAACGGTTTCAACACAACCAGCTAGACACTTCGTTTGAATATTAGTATTGTCCTTTTTGAGAGACCAGCGGATGAAATAATCTTTACATCATGGTTTTCAATACCCTACCGACATCCATACCGGTCAGTGACCGAAACCCGGTATTTTTCCGAATTTCCCGATATTTCCTCTTTAAATATCGGATACCGCCATATCGGCCACCGTTCCGGTATCCGGTATTACCGGAATTTTCCGGTAACCGGTAGGGTATTGAAAACGTTGCTTTACATATATTTTTATAGATAGAATTTTATATTTATGTTGGATCTTATTTTATTGGATAGGTTCGGAAGTACACTTACGAACTAGGAACAAAGATCTTATTTTATTTAGTTTCAACAAATTGGTGAAATAAGGAATTAGTCTATTTTTTCGTTGTTCGCATCCTTGTTTGGACTGCACGTAAATTACGAACTATATCTAGTTCGTTGTTCTCGACACATCCAAACATAACCAATTATTAGATTTACTTGATGGACTAAATCGAGTATTTTTTTTAAAAAAACTCAATTTTATATGAATATAGTTAAGATTACTACATTGGGGCTGTTTGGATGCTCTAGGAATAGGAGGAATTTTCTATTCCTATGCATAAATTTATTATAAACAATTCAAACTCTTCACAAAATTACACACTTCCCAATAAATTTATGCCTAGGAATTGAAATTTTCCCAAATTTTCCAAATTCCTAAGCGATCCAAACGGCCCCATTAAGCATTGCAAGATAAAAAAAATCTATCAAATATAAATTGAGAATTACTTTCTATTATTCCATAGATTTCATCATCCCCATCATCTGTAGGTCTTCATTAATTATCTAATATGTTTTCATTCATCCTCATCCCCTCTTTTTTTTAGAATGCAATTAATCCAGTGTGCTGGAAAAAAAATACTAACCAATGTTTGTTCTGGAACTTTCCTATTAATTGCATTCTAGTTGGTAAAAATAATTATTAGAACAATTATATATATTAACTAGAACATTTAGCTAATTATTCTAATTGTTCTGGAAAAAAATAATTGTTCTAGTTAGTAAAATAATTGTTCTAGTTGATGAGCTAATTGTTATAGTTATTTTGGAAAAAAATGCTAATTGTTCTATTTGTTCTGGAAGAAAAATAATTGTGCTGGAAAGAAAAATACTAATTGTTCTAATTGTTTCTGGCCGACTTTCTAGCAGCACATCCGATTCCGGATGAGTCTCCTCTAGCAAGAAAAAAAATAATTGTGCTGAAAAAATAAATTCTAATTGTTCTAGTTGTTCTGGAAAAAAAAATTGTGTTGGAAAAAAAAACAAATTGTTCTAATTAATGTTACTGTTCAGAAAAAAAAAAACTAATTATTCTAGTTGTGCATATCATAGTTATTAATGGAAACATAGAGAAGGAGAGGGGGACAGAGCAAACCATAGAGGGAGAGAGGGGATGATGGGGAAAGCATTCTGAAAATTGCAAGCAGTTATTAATGCTCATCCACATCATCCCATCATCCTTTTTCCTTTGTTAGAATGCAATTAATCCAACTAATGGGGATGATGGGATGATGAATCTTGTGAATGAGGATTATCAGCCCCGAATATAAATTGTTAGATTTTTAATGATCTATTAATAGAAAATTGAGTCTTGCTAAAAGATTGCTAGATTTAGTATATTAAATAAATCTAGCAATATAACAAGGTCCAACATAAATAAAAAAAAAATCTATCTATACAAATCTATGTAAAGACCATCTTTCTTATAGTGAATTTAGCCATAGTAGTTACTCTAATGAGGAAATAAATTGACACTCCTTGTAAGTTTTTATACAATAGTTTACAATTATTTATTTGTAATAACCTTTTATTTAAAAAACGATATTAAGTTCCTACATATTTTTAGTGATCGGGTGCAAACCTAGTCAAAATAATCTTGTTTTACCTGATTTAATCTATCGTAGTAAAGCTAAGAGTCGAACCACAGGGACGGTGTTGGAATATCGATCTTTTACTTTAATTAAATTGCTAGACGAGTTTAATTATTTGGGTGTTCAAAGAATCGAAGGTGGGTTCAAATCCTAAGTCTAAAATCAAGGTCAAACTAGAACTAAACGGGAGATAATCAGCAAATCTGAATTCTAGGGTTTCTCGTTTCAACTTAATCCGTTCAGTTCAATTCCCAAACGGTCTGTTTGATATCTCAGACGGTCCGTTTGAGCCGTGAAACTATTTACCGCTTAGCTATTCCTAATATGTGTGTGGAATCGTATTTTAATCCTAGGTTACCAGATAATAACCATCGTTACAGTTCTGATTTCATAGGTTAATCTACTACTTCCCTTACAAGCCCTAAGATTTGATCATCACCATTGGCTTAAGTTTTCTAAGTCTATCTTTCAATTCGAAGGTATCTCACAACCATCGTTGCGAGAAAGGTTCACCTATCGGCTACTAAATCCTGGTTTCACTCATCAGCTACTACCATCCTCAAGTTGGTCAATCAATTCATACAAAGGTATAGATTATTATTACCATACTAGACAAATCCTTAATCTACTTGGTATAATCAATTCTACCCTAGCAATCAATGATATCACATAATAATCAATTAAATCATGAAAGATAAAACACATAATGAAATAACTAAGCAAATAAACAACTAAACAAATAAGTTTACAACCATAACCCTAGAATAACAAATCAACAACTCAAAGACATCAAACAAACAAGAGAAAAATGAGAAATAAGAGAAGTTACAACCAATTGCCCTTGCTTTCCCTTGAAATTGTTGAAATCTCCTTCTAAACGACTCGTTGCTGTCGCAAATGACCAGTCTAACGCTGCCACAATTTGGACTTGAGACTAATCTCTCAGATTTTTCTATATCTAACCCTAAAAATTGACCTTGGATCTAAAACACCATCTTTTATGTTCTTGTGTGCCCTTGTATGGCTTTGTATGGGCTTCTCTAGGCTTGTATTAACTTAATCTCCTTAAAGTACTAGGCATTGGAATTGTTTAGAGACGCGGGAGGTTTGTTCTGGACGTATTGGGAGTCGAAAATCACCACCCTACCAAGAATAACCACCAAATCGGGCACTTTCTGCTATTTCTGGAAGGTTCTAGACGGACCGACTGAAATTTGGCTGAAAATAGCAGTTTTTCTTGCGAAAGTCAAATGGTCCGTCTGAATTTTCAGACGGTCCGTTTGGAAATTTCTGCACTGCGCACTGTTACTGTTTTGTCCATATCTCCTTCATCCGGACTCCGTTTGAGGCGATTCATAAACCAGCGGAAAGCTTACGAGGAGCTCTACATCATCATTGATTCATCCAAGTCATGTTTTTGTCCAAAATCTGCATTAAAGTAGGAATTATGGTAGTAACTCATTCTTGACACAAAAATCTAATTAAAATGACCCTAATTAATCTAACTCAAGTCAAATGGTTTAGTTTGGAGTCGAAACCCTACCAAAATATGTATATAAAATCATCTCATCAAATTCCCCCAAGCTTAAACATTGCTTGTTCCCAAGCAAATATTTATCTTAGAAGAATGGTTTGGCTCTAACTTAAAACAGTCTTGAGACTTACAAGTTATGAAAATTCCTAACATGCAATAATATCGTGATTTGATTGAATCATTTAGACAATTTTAAAATCATTTTCAAACTGAATTGAGTTGTCCCAAATGACCCACGCTTATCCCACGGATGAAACACTTAGGATGCTTGTAACTATTGCCCATAACTTACCTTGTTCAAATCCTAAATTTGTTGATTTTTCAAATTTTGACAATTGACTTGGCAAAGAGAATCGGAATCACACCCTACCAACACAAATATCATGTCATACCAATTTATTTCACAACGAAGTTTTTGAATACTTTAATCGCTTTATTGATTTTCGAAAACACATTGGACGTCGAACTAAAGTGTGGCAGAAAAAAGGGTACAACTCCTCATCTATTTTATTCCAAAATTTTTGGGTTGACACTTTTAAGGTTTGTACAGGGGCTTAGGACGTTTTTTCCGCGGCGAAGAGGTCAGCCAAATTAATGTGGATTTAATTGCAAGGTTTTCCTTATTTTTTTACTTTTTTTTATATATCATGAGCCTTTCTGTTTCTTACCCATAATTTATGGATGTTCTTCTATCCACAATAACCTATAGCTTTCCACAATGTCCATGGCAAAACACCGCTTTTTAGTTCCCCTTTTTGTACGTGTTTTTATTTATTTACATGGGTGTGTATTTACATCTTCGACTTTTAATATTTGAAAACAGCGGTTGTTTGACTCTATACTTAGTGTTCATTTCCTTAGTTGACATGCATTTGGGTTGGTAGAATCAATCTTGACAAAGTTTGGAAGTTAATTTAGTTGGTGGTTGTCTTGGTTTACCGATTTCTAATTGGTCAAGTCATTTATACTACTTATCAAATCATCAAATTTAAGTCTCAATCAAGATAGATTATGATACAATACCTACTCCTTTCCTAAGGTCACATGGGCTAGTCGATCAATTAGATGACCCACAATTCAAATCAAAAAAAATTTCTTATATTTCCTAAATATTTCATTCAATTCACGATATTTGAACTTGTTAAGCATCTTCCTAACTTACCTAAATGCAAATTATATGAAGTTATAATGCAAGTCATAGATACAAATTCCTATTCTCCCCCCCAAGCTTAAAACTTTACATTGCCCTCAATGTAATGAAAACAAAACTTAAAAGAGAGAAAGAAAAAGAAAAACTCATCAAATCAATGTCGAGGTTGTGAAAGGTCGAGTCAAGCAACATGAGCCTTGCTTGCTTTGATTTGTCAATTAATACGCTTCAAGGTGTCTTTAGGTTTGTCTCGTTGGAGAAGGTATGTCTTGCAAATAGTAGAGATGGGTGGTTTGGGTTTGAGGGTACAAATCACATAGGGTTGGTGTGATTCTACCCCTTGGGTTTAGGTTTAGGTTAAGATTTGGTTCATGACTAAATTGAGCAAAAAATTTTGGTTCGTCGACTAACCAATGAAAACTCGAAATCTAGTCATTGGATTGGATTAGGTTAGGTCTCGGTTGAATTGTTTGGTTTTGGTTTTCTGCTGAAAATTCATGCTCTCAGGTCAGACGGTTCGTCTGTGGTGCTCAGACGGACTGTTTGGCTATGGATTTTCACAGAACAGTTAGGGTTTTAGTTTTGGTGAATGATTTCGGTTTGGGTATGGATGGTTTCTCCACTGTTGAGACTTGTTGGGTTGAGAACGATTCATATGCTCCTTCATGGTGTATTCCCCCAAGCTTGAGCTCTTGCATATGGTACCACTTTTCAACAACCTGCATTCTTCTTCCATGTGTTGTGATGTTGCGTTGAAGTTCATTTGACCTTTTTGAGATTTGCTCGACTCGAACATTGTGCTCCCAAAAGCTGGTATTCTCATCTAAAATCCGAAACCAACAACAAAGATCAATGAGTTATAACTAAGTAAACTAACTAATCTAAACTAAACTAATGATAGGAATTGAGATTTTTGTTCTTGGGTTGCCTCCCAAGAAGCGCTTGTTTTAGGTCACTAGCTTGACCACCTTGTATTTGCTCATCTTATCTTCACTTTTCTCCCTCTTAACGCATCATAGTTCTCCCAAAAGTGATTGAACGACGGTCTTGAAACATGCTTGGAGTGTTCCTCTTTGAATGTCATCTTCCTTGGCTCGATTTGGATGTGATATTTGAATGGAGATTTGTTGCTTTCCATCACATCCATTTTCTCCAAGCATCGTCTAAGTGTGCTCAAGTCAATTTGGTTGAACTCTTCGTTTGTTTTGTTAGATGCGACGATCTTCTTTGCATCACCTTGTTCGAATTCCTGAAAAGAACAAAACATGGTGATAGAGAATATTTTTGAATTTTTAAAGATAAGATAAAATAAGTAAGATACAAGGATAAAAGGGTGTCAAGACTAATTTATTAACGCAAAATACCAATATTCTAGCAAACCGTCCCCGGCAACGGCGCCAATTTTTGATCGGGTGCAAACCTCGTCAAAATAACCTTGTTTTATCTGATTTAGTCTATCGTAGTAAAGCTAAGGGTCGAACCACTGGGACGGTGTTGGAATATTGGTCTTTTACTTTAAATAATTAGCTAGACGAGTTTAACTATTTGGGTGTTCAAAGAATCGAAGGTGGGTTCAAATCCTAAGTCTAAAATCAAGGTCAAACTAGAACTAAACGGGAGATAATCAGCAAATCTGAATTCTAGGGTTTCTGGTTTCAACTTAATCTGTTCAGTTCAATTCCCAAACGATCCGTTTTATATCTCAGACGGTCCGTTTGAGCCGTGAAACTATTTACCGCTTAGCTATTCCTAATATGTGTGTGGAATCGTATTTTAATCCTAGGTTACCAGATACTAACCATCGTTACAGTTCTAATTTCATAGGTTAATCTACTACTTCCCTTAGAGGCCCTAAGATTTGGTTATCACCATTGGCTTAAGTTTTCTAAGTCTATCTTTCAATTCGAAGGATATCTCACAACCATCGTTGCGAGAAAGGTTCACCAATCGGCTACTAAATCCTGGTTTCACTCATCAGCTACTACCATCCTCTAGTTGGTCAATCAATTCATACAAAGGTATAGATTATTATTACCATACTAGACAAATCCTTAATCTACTTGGTATAATCAATTCTACCCTAGCAATCAATGATATCACATAATAATCAATTAAATCATGAAAGATAAAATACATAATGAAATAACTAAGCAAATAAACAACTAAACAAATAAATTTACAACCATAACCCTAGAATAACAAATCAACAACTCAAAGACATCAAAAAATAAGAGAAAAATGAGAAATAACAGAAGTTACAACCAATTGCCCTTGCTTTCCCTTGAAATTGTTGAAATCTCCTTCTAAACGACTCATTGCTGTCGCAAACGACCCGTCTAACACTGCCACAATTTGGACTTGAGACTAATCTCTCAGATTTTTCTGTCTAACCCTAAAAATTGACCTTGGATCTAAAACACCACCTTGTATGCTCTTGTGTGCCCTTGTATGGGCTTCTCTAGGCTTGTATTAACTTAATCTCCTCAAAGTCCTCTTAAATAGGCATTTGAATTGTTTAGAGACGTAGGAGGTTTGTTCTGGACGTGTTGGGAGTCGAAAATAACCACACCACCAAGAATAACCACCAAATCGGGCACTTTCAGCTATTTCTGGAAGGTTCCAGACGGACCGTTTGAGCCTCCAGACGGACCAACTGAAATCTGGCTGAAAATAGCAGTTTTTCCTGCGAAAGTCAAACGATCCGTCTGAATTTTCAGACAGTCCGTTTGGAAATTTCTGCACTGCGCACTGTTACTGTTTTGTCCATATCTCCTTCATCCGGACTCCGTTTGAGACGATTCAAAAACCAACGGAAAGCTTACGAGGAGCTCTACATCATCATTAATTCATCCAAGTCATGTTTTAGTCCAAAATTTGCATTAAAGTAGGAATTATGGTAGTAACTCATTCTTGACACAAAAATCTAATTAAAATGACCCTAATTAATCTAACTCAAGTCAAATGGTTTAGTTTGGAGTCAAAACCCTACCAAAATATGTATATAAAATCATCTCATCATTTAGATTAACAAATTATTGTATCAATTATTTATTAATAAAAACATGCATATCCTCAATGTTTTCAAATTGCTTCTATTAAATGTCGAATTATTTTACTTTTCCCTTGAGGACTAACAAAGAGAAAATATCAGGATGTTTGTCACAATGTCATTGACGAGACAGCCAAAAAAAATTAATATCAAGGGAATCAAGAATTTTAAAAAATCTTCATTCTTCAAGAGATTCCATCAAACATAGACTTATGACCAAGTCTTTATTAATTTTTTTTTTGGTATCAAATTAAGGCCCGTAGGCATGATCAAGGCTCTGTTTGGATACTGTGTGGAAAAAAAGAAAGAAGAGAAAAAATTTATTATAAACAATCCAAACTTTTTACAATACTTCTTCCCATTTTTTCCTTTCTTCCCACATCCAAACGGAGTCCAAATATTTTGAGAGCTCATCAGACCGTGGCTCCGACGATTCGGAGAAGTAGACACTTTGTTCGTACTATCTAGTTTTCGAACTTAATTATTCGAGCCGTTTTGGCAGTTATTAGTGTCCGGAAAGAATATTGAAAGTTGTTTCTGTACTTTTGTGCTGCGTGATGGTGACATAAGTCAATTTCCAGTGCTGATCATAAAATTGAGTTAAGAATCCAAGTTAATTCCAGACACGCGAAGGACACGACTGCAGTATTGGAATAGAAGAGAAGATTAACTTTGTTCTAGGTGTGCTAGCACATACTATTAGAACTTGGTTAACTTTCTAGGTGGACTCAAGGTGGTTGCCGGCGACTTGGTGGTGGAGACGAGCACGCCACCGACTCCAAAACAAAGGGTTTGAACCTTCTAGTTACGATACTAGAAGAGGTAACCTCTTACACGTCTTGATTTAAATGTTAAATTGTTTATTTGATTAGATCCGTTAATTGCAATTGTTAAATATTTATTAATTGTTAATAAAAAAATTAAAATTGCACAAATACTTGAGTTCCTCACAGTGGTATCAGAGAGCTGGTCGTCTTTCAAACGTTTAACATTTTTAAATCAAGAGATTAGTAATTAACGAAGTTAATTAGTGATGTGTATGCTTGTTGTTCTAAAAAATCTGCTTTCTGAATTGTTGCTTACTTTTTCGTGATGCATATCTCTGTGAAAAATTTAATTTCTCATTGAAATTTATAGATCTTTAAGTCGCGGTTCTTTTGACGCTAGTTTCACTATTTTATAAGTAGTTATGAATTTTTAGTTAATTAAACGGTAACGGTGCGCAGATCTGCCGTTCTGCTGCACAGTTCTGTTTATTTAGCAAAAAGAACGTATTTTTGGAAAATAGCTACCTGTATCTTTTGGCTAAGATTATTCTAAATTTGATGCTCTTTCTAGATATATGTAAATTGTTGCATATTTCGGATTTTAAATGGGTGTTCAAGTATAAAAAGGAAAGAAATCGTCAGATCTGTTTTTCCAATCAAATTGCTTGTTTTGATGAACCGTAATTATTAAAATATTTTTATAGAAAAGCGTCTGAATGGAATTGTCCTATTTTGAGTTAGGAATCTGCGAAAATTAGTGTCTGAATGGAATTGTTCTATTTTGAGTCAGTCTGTTTCAGAACAGGACTTGTTACTTGTATGATATTTAACTCGATTATTTTGAATAGACCTTGCTGGTTCTTTTTTCATGAATAGATAGCCAACTGCATATGCTTAGTTTTCCGTATAAATTATTTATATGGAATCTGTGAGGAAGATGGTCCTTTAGACCAAAAGATTGAGATGAAAAACAGAAAATCTGATAACGGTGTTTCGCGCACAATATCAGGATTTGTCTTTTCTGATTTTCCCTGATGGTAAATGATCTCTTAATGAAATTTTTACTGGTAGTTGCACTCATTGTAAGGAGTTCTCTGGATTTATTTCGGATTTTTTGGTGACTGAAAAATATCGAATTTTATCGGGTCCCAAATTATTTATTTTAATTAGTTAAAATATATTGTAATTAATTAAGTTAGTTGAAATGTTAATTAGAATACTCCTTTAATATCCTCCTTTCTGTTCTGAATTGTTGGATTAATTTTCGAAGGTTTAAACAAGTAGTTGTAATGTTAAACCTCTTTTGCATTTGTAAAACGAGCGACGAGCATACACAAAGACAATAATTAATAAAGTTAATTATAAGCAAGTGAAACATGTATATTGTATATGTGCTAACTCATTTTTGTAGGAAGATCGTGAGTTTAGTATGGCTCAAAATTCCAATGCCTTGTGGTTTGTAAATGAATGCATGTGTGAATGTGTGTAATGCGACTTTTGGTGCCATTAATTAATTTTGATTAATTTTAATGTAACTTGTGAGACTTGCATGCCCCTAAGTCCTAGGAGGGAATTAGGGTTTTCCACATGTTTATTTATTTTCATTAATTATAGGATATTATCAATATAATTAGTGGGAGGGCATGGTTTAGATTAGTCTTACTACATGAAGATGCAGTGAAAATTAATATGCAAGCTGGAGCCTTACAAACCCACAACAATGCTTGTGTTTGAGATGCTTATTATTATGTGATTGTTTGAATGCTATGAAATGTCATAGGATAGGTATGGGTGCATGTTTACACGACCACCAAACAAAGTCACATAAAGTTTGTCTCATTAATCGATTAAGCTGACCGTCCTCATTCTCTCTATCCCCTTCACGTCGTACGGTGTCCAAATGATGCATTTCGCCGACACGGGAACGTCATTGGTCAACCCTCGAAAGTCGGGGTGTAAATCGGATTTACTAGGAGCAAATAGAGAGAGGTTACTTATCAATGGACCCTAATCGGATTGGACATCGGGGTGAAGTTTGTGGATGTACATGAGACATTTCACAAACCAAGAGTCATATAGTTGATATGATTGGTTAGAGAACCTACCCTATCTAGTTGTCTTGGTGTTATGCCGACGCTGGAATCTTCTCAACGAAAATGGGGATCTTGGAAACCGACTACATTTGGGACATTAAATAAATGTACTGGGAGTTTTATTTATCATTATAAATAAAACATTGCATAAACTAAATGACATTAAATTGAAATTGTTATAGATACTAAATATGTTAATTTCGTTGCGATCAATCTTTGAATTTGAACTAGCTCGTTTCTAAAGGTATTTACTTGGAGAAGTAACACTGATTCCTAAGACTTGTTCTTAGCAAAGAGAAACTTGAGTATGTTTATTCCCAAATTTATTTCCTCGACTTTTCAAATGTAGCATCGTGATAATTTATTGACTTTTATGAAAAGTTATTCAATAAAGCGGATGCTGATATCCTCAATTAAGGATCTCTAGACCTTTGGATTAGAGAATTCATACGGACTAGATTTGACTCCTGCACTCGCATCCATTTACTTAAGAAGGAGTTCTTAGAGAAAGTAGATGTTGGCTCAATCATTTATGATCGACTAATGGAGCATGAATTAGGTAAGAGAAACTTCTTTTAAGAAGGTACATGAAAGTTCCATTCGCTTGCAAACTGAAAGGTTTGAGTGGCTAATTGGCAACTAGAGATATCAAGATCTCCGATAGCAAGAATTTTTGATATTGTCATACGATCTCTTCCTAATTAAATGAAGAATATTATGTTACATTTCGCAAATTTGTTTGTGCAAATTGTAATTAGCTAAGTATTTAAGAAATATTTCGCTTAAGTATGAGTTGAGATTTCGAAACCCTCAATTGTGACCATGTGTCACATGAGATGTTTCATTTGTCGTTTATGGAGGCACTTGAAAGGATGTCCTAAATACCTTGATTATCGTGTTGGAAATATTTTAACCCTTCGAGAGTATTTGTCGTTCAAATTATCTCGCTATCTCTAATTCACACTAGTAACTGGGTACTAGTTCATGAGCTCGCATTTAGTGAAATGTGTAAGCAATGAAGAATAAGAGAATATTCGAGAGTATTGAAGTGAACTCCGTATATGGAAATGGTTTATTCGCTTAAACCACTACCATTGGATACGTAGAGTTATCTTTACTAATAGGAATTGTAGGTCAAGTATCTCGTTCCTTACATCGTAAAACTTTATCTCTATTCATATAGATGATGGATGATTATATTTTGTAAAAGACAAGCGATGTTCTTTTATTATGGATTTGTTTATATGATTTCATGACTATTGCTTGAATATGCTTGAAATGGATAAACGAGTTTTGAATGACAAATAGGATGCGTAAGACTTCACATAAAATATTTGACTTTCGTGTGAAATGACTGCTTAGTCATACATAAACGAGAGTCGCGTTATGAGAGTCTATATAGCGTAGAGCTTGTGGATCAATTCGATTGTGAATAATTGAGATATGCGGATAATGTTTTTTAGATGACAAAAGTGCCTTTGACCTATAAAGGTTTAAGGACAAGTGACTTGATTAGGACTTATACATGTCGATGTATGTAGACCTATATGTACTTGTGTAATGAAAGATTGTTGAGACTTTACCACTTAGCCATCGATCATAGTAGATATTAACATATCTATTTGATAAGGTATAAGTGTGAATCTTTTGATAAGTTCAAATGAGTTCAAGAGTGAAGTTGAAAGATCATTCAAGAAAAGTAATAGTCTTACAATTAATTATGGTAAATAGCTAAGTCATATGATTTGATCTATTATCTAAAGAGTGTGAAAATAGTTTCATAACTCACTCCATTAGGAACATTATATTACTATAGTGTGTCTAAGAATGGAGGTATCGGACTTTATTTGATATAGTTTGATCAGTAATGAATCAGATTGACTTAATCGACTCATATTAGGGATTCATGTTCAAGGACAATTCTATTTACACTGAATAATATTCTATCGAAGTCCATTCAGAAAGATGTCTTATGAGATTTGATCCCTAAGTACATTATTTCTCTAGACTTGGTGTTAAGGAGCTTATTTTAAAGTTTGTTGCTTGATACGCTCAGACCCAAATAGGATGCTTAATGTTTTGTAGGATACCTTAAATTAATCGAAAGGTATTACTTCTACGAACATGATAAGAATAAACTAGTTGTTGCTTATCATGACGTAGTCTTGGAGAATAATGTTCTCAAGAAGTAGTGGGAATAAGGTGAATATAAAAGAGTTTATGCGTCACTATAAGAAATACCATTGTGGAAAACTTGTCACTCCATACATGGTGCTTAGTGGGAGTTAAGCGGAACTTCATTCGCAAGTCGTTGCGAAAGGAAGAAGTTCATGAGCATGCTAGCTACTAATTATGACTTAAACATCTCATGAGCTGATGATGTTTGAGAAACTCAATATATATGAGGATCAAGAACTTATTCTACAAGTCGTTGTGAAAATAGTTCATGAATCTCGAGCAATAATCCTACAAAAGGTCAACGAAAGTGATTGTCTAACCGAAAGGTGCATAGACATCATGACATCCTCGTACCTGGCATATGAGGATCCGTTGATAATTAAAGAACCGATGGAAGTACCCGATTCCACAAGTATGGTTTAAATCCATGTGATCTTTAAGTGCAATCCATGTGTAACGACAAGGTATAGACCTTTGTTGATGTTCATGAAGGATAAATCGATCAAGAACTTTCAGATCTTTAAAGAAAAGATTGACATGGATGATAAGTCGACTATGTAGAAAGTAAAGCTTCACGCTTGTAGCTATGTCTAAGTCGATGGCGAATTGACTATGTACAAAGCACAGCTTCTCATTTGTAGCTATGTATAAGTCAATCAATAAAGATCATTCTAGCAATAGTTGCATTTCATATATATTGATGTATGGAAAGGTACATCAAAATCACCTTCATTGATTGAATGAAGAAAGATGTTGTGTATATGACACAAATCGAGGTCTTAATTGATGTATTGCTAGAAACACATGCGTGTTTCAATGATCCATTAATGGATCGAAGCGAGTACTGTGGAATAAATATTTTGACAAGGAAAACAAGGAGTTGACCTTCGTCAAAAGTATCTTGTATAGACAAGATAATCAGTGGGAGCATAATTATGTTATTTGCATTGTACAAGATAACTAGATATTAATTGGGAAATAACGTTGATTAAATGAATATTGTCACGATCTCATTGATGAATGATTTCTTGGACAAGATTACCTAAATTCTAGGAAACAGAATCTATAGAGATAGATTATGATGGATGTTAGGTTTGAGCAAATTTGCATATAATGATGAAGTATTCTAGAAACATGAACGGTAGACTCCAATAAAGTATGTCAAACCACGTCATGTGACATATAACTTGAGTTTGACTCGGTTTATTGCAACTCAATTCGAGAAAAGTGCATGAAACATTTCAAGCATTCTTTCGTTACAAATTTCATTATGTATGCCATTTATGCACATGTCCCAATGTGTTGTATTCAAGGAATGTGACAAGCAGTTGTCAAGTGGATACAAGAAAAATATATTTGGAGAATAATCAAATGATATTCTCGAGTATCTTATGAGAAAGAGAAATACGTTTTCATCTGTTGTGATGAAAAAGAGCTCGTGTAAGTTGTTACATTGATGCTGCTTTTAGAATGATTGATATAATCATAATTGAGTTGCATGCTTTGCTTAAAGGTGGTGTTGTAAGTTTAGAAGGTGTTCTAAATGAGATATTACAACCGTTTCCGTCACCAAAGTAAAATACATAGCAACTTGTGAAGCAACGAAATATGATAGTTTGGATTAAAAGGTTCTCAGTCAAGCAACGAAATATGATAGTTTTCATCAACTTGTGAAGCAGCGAAATTTATGTGCATCTCGAACCGTAGCTTAGTCTTGAAGAATCCAATATATAATTGGTGATCCAACTATGATCTATGACAGTATCAGTTGATCTCATATGATGATGATCAAGAACATATATATAAGAGTATATATATGTACATGTTCAAACAAAAGTGGATAGGTTCGCAAACACAGTGAACACTCTAACATAACCTCTACCTTAAGCAGTATATGAGATGCTATTGAGCATCCATACGTAATGGACGTACGAGTAACTGGCTTTAAGCATATTATTTCTTTTGAGATTCGAGACATGTATATATATTGATATATGACATCGTTCTCAGTTCTTCACATGCTAGAAGTCACTACTGATTGACTCTAGACCAAGTGAGAAATTATTAGAGATATGTCCTAGATGTCAATCAATTGGTGGCTATTATATTAGTTTATGTTATTGATAATGATTGATCATTTGTTCCTAGAGATTATTATTGACAGATCATTTAGGTCGAGGATCTGAATTGTAGATCTATGTAAATCATTCGTTAGAATGACAATAATATCTCTAAAGAGTCCATAGTCTTGATAATTTACAAGGAACATTAATTATCAGATAAGACTAGTATGCAAGTTAGTGATGATTAAGTTCTACAAATCATGGGTAAGGAGTTAGCAACTTAATTGCATATTGTCTCGCACTTTTTCGCGGCCCTCGGATCAACAGAGGAAAATCCGGTCTCGGATTGAGGGGCAAAAAAATATGCGGATCAGATACCCCTCGCGAGCCTCAAGAGGCCGATACCGATACTACCCCGAAGCGCGGTAACTGTACGGTCTTGAGTTCTCACGAGGGTTTATTATTTGAAGGGGTCCTTTCTTTCCAGTAGGCGCAAGCCCCTACTGTTAATTACCTCCGACATGGTCAGGAGCACCTCTAGATCGGGAAAATCAAAGGATTGTGTGTCGTGAGCTGTTAGGGAATTGTAAATATACAATTAGCGGTCCTATCGTGCATTTATATATTTTTTTATTTTTTGTTTTTTTATTAATATTACTACTATAATGCAATATTAATATATCATATTATTATATTTTTTTTTTGTGGACTTTGGATTGCAGGGGACAGCAGTCTCTAGAATTCTTAGCTTGTAGAGGTTTCGGTTGACTGCCATCGTTGGACGCTTGTAATCTTCTCGTTTTCCGAGTTCTCTCTGTAATGTGCGGAATCAAGATTTAGGCTCTTCTCGTATGAATTTTGTATTTATAAAGCATGGACTTCCCGAAGCGGGTTTCTTAGACTTTCTGTTGATCTCTGTCGAGGTTGTCTGAAAGTGACGTCTGATTCCTGATCAGATCGTTAAATTTGGTTGATGCGGTGCTTGAGGTTGTTTTCTTTTTTTTTTTTTTGAAGTTGACATCAGGCCCTTGGGCTTGTGGATGTTAAAGACGCCGGACCCCTAGGTTTATGGGCGTTAAAATCTTATGCGCGCGGGTGGACCCGAGTCGGTTGCCCCTTGACCTTTCCCGGGAAGCGGGGTGACACTCGTTCGATGGGCATAGAGCGTTAAGAGACATCTGGTACCTGACCAAGACGTTCAATAGACGGAGTGGCTTCCGTTAAAAGTGACATTTGGCGATGTTCAAAGTGACGATTCGGTTTGCTCCCGAAGCGTTGAAGTGACATTTGGCAATGTTCGGTTTCTTTTTCTCGAGGTGATACTCGGTTTCCAGCCAAGATATCAAATAAACGATTCTCTTGTCGCTTGAAGCGTTGCGTTGATACATGGTTTCCAGCCATGATATCAAGTAGACGATCCAGTTGCCATTTGAAGCGTTGAAGTGGTATCTAGTTTTCATCCAAGGTATCAGGGGAACGATTCAACTGCCACTCGAATCGTTAAGACATCTGGTTGCCAATCAGACGTTAAGTGACGTTCCGATCTCCATCCGAAGTACTGAGGTGATATCTGGTAGCCAGCCAGAATATCAAACAGATAATCCGATTGTTGTTCAGAGCGTTCAGGAGATATTTGGTCGCTATTCAGACATTGAGTAGACGGTTCAATCATCATTCGAGATACTGAGGTGATATCTGGTATCCAGCCAAGATAACCCGCAGATTATCCGATTGTTGCTTGAGGTGTCGACAGTGCATCTGGTCGCAAGTCAAATATCTAGGAATCGATTCAGCTGCCACCTGAACCGAAGACGCTTGGTTGCCAGCCAAGTGTTAAGTGCCAATTCGATTATCATCCGGAGTATTGAGGTGATACCTGGTATCCAGCCAAGGTACCAAACAATTGGTCCGATTGCTATTCGAATCGTTTAAAAATGACATCTGGGTGCCAGTCAGATGTTCCCTTCCGATTCGATCATAATTGAGACTCTGAAGTGATATCTGGTAGCCAGCCAGCTTATCGGACAGATGACTCGATTATTCTTCGAAGCGTTGAAGTGACGTCCACTCGCCAATCAGATAAGTAACAATTCGATCCTCACTCAGAGTATTGAGGTGATACCTGGTAGCCAGCCGAGGTATCAAACAATAGTCTGACTGTTATTCGAAATGTTAAAAGGAATCTGATTGCTAGTCGGCCGTTCAATGGACAGTTCAGCTGCCACCTGAAGTGTCCGAATTTCATCTGGATGCCAGTCAGATGTTAAAGTGACGTTTGTTCGCCAAACGGGTATTGAGCAGACGGTTCGATCCTCCTTAGAATATTCTGATGATACTTGGTAGCCAGCCGAGATATCATACAGATAGTCCAAGTGTTACTCGAAACCTCGCAAGGAACCCCGATTGCTATTCAAACGTTCAGCGGATAGTTCAACTGCCACCTGAAATATCCAAGGTTTCAACAGTTCGGCTCTCACCCGAAGCATTGAAACTATCCTTCGCCAGACCCTTGGGTTTGTGGGCGTCCAAAAATCTTATGCGCGCGGGTGCTACCTAAGTCAGCTGCCCTTTGGCTTCCCTAGGTGCGGGTGACAATTGGTTCTCGATCATAGGAGCGTACCTCTGACGCTCAGTCTCTGACCAATCGTTCAATGTGACGTGATGCTTGACATCTAGGCAAGACGAGTCACTCAAATGACGCTAAGCGTTCAAGTAACGTCCGGCTGCCGACCGGTACGTCATGAACAGTTGGTTCTCGATCATGGGAGTGTTCCTCTGACACTCAGTCTCTGACCAGCTGTTGCAGCTTCGCTTGATTCCTGATCAAGTGTCAATGCGACATAGTGCTTGGCATCTAGCCAAGGAGAGTCAATAGACGCTCGGCAATCTTTGCGAGTGTTCAGGTAATGTCCGGCTTCCGACCGGAACATTGTAATTTTCCTCTAGCACCGAAAGAGGTAAGTTTTGTTGTGTGAGATCTGGTTGTTGATTTAAAAGATAGATCGAGTCAACATTACTGAGCTGTTTGAAGCATAAGTAATGTGACTATGGAACATGTTGAAGGTTTCTGAATGAGGATATTATTTGGGTAAGGATTATGGATCCATCTGATGCAGTGGTGTGATCTGGGATAAAGTCTTTAATATAATATGAGGGAGTCGTTTACAGCCACAGTGTTGGCCTCGATGTATCCTTGGCGGTTAGATTGCAAACACTCGAGTTAGGACCTCCTGCCTTCTCGAGAGAGCGGGTGCCTTAGATAACCGTAGACTCCTGAAATAGAAGTGTGATCTTTCCCCAAGGTACGGGTATGATGATGTGGAATTTGTCCATGGTGACAATATTTGCATATCTTTGATAGGGTCATAGTGCCGTGTGCCTGTGTCAGCGGTGTTGGCATATGTTATCTCCGGCGGGTAGATTGCATACACTCAAGATTGGACCTCCTGCCTTTCTCGAGAGAGCGGGTGCCTTTGACAATCGTGGCTTTCATCGTCTTAGCAGGCTTGGGACAACATTGTGAGTTTTTCTCAGACTGCAAGGAGATCTGCTCATATGTGGTTAGATCCATATTCTTCACCGATAATATCTTGCGGTGTAATGTGCCTTCTCTTTGGGATTTTATCAATTTGCTTGAATATTGTTTTGGTCTTCATCTGATTTGCATATTATTTCGGGTCTCTTGATAGAGTCCCGTGACACCGTGGTAGATCTCACTATCCATCATTTTGAGGCTAGCGAATCTCAATTTAATCAGATCGTTGAGCTTGATACTTCACCAGTACTCTTGTTTGTTAGCAACAGTACTTAGTGTCTCCATTTTGATCCATGCCCGTCGTGACGATGACCGTCTGGTGGTTTTGGTCACTTGGGGTTATGATGAGCTATATCTAGAGTCATAAACAGAGCACTAGACTCGGTCGTGCTAGTATCCCGTTATGACTTTTTTGAATTTTGTAATATTATCCATGCCTTCAGTGATTTGATCATGAGCCTTTGAGCCTTTGCCGAAACGGCTTTTCTCCGTAGTATCCAGGAGAGAATAATGGTAGGGATATATTTGGTAGAGTTTATAGTGGTGGTGATTAGCCAAATAGATTCCCTTTATTTTTCTGAGCTTCCAGGATTTTTCCTCATATTTTTTCTGAACCTCCTGTGACTTTTCATGAATTTTTAAAGGTTGCTGGATTTTAAAATAAATATGAGGCTGAGGTGGCAATTTGTGATTGGCCAGAACTTGGAATATGGATTTAAAATATTATGTTGGGATTTTGGCTATGGTTTTGGCATGACTGTATTCTCCATATTTTTCTGGTCCCGTAGAAATTTGGTTTGGATTTTTCGGAGTCACGGTTGAATTTCTACGAATTTTTAAAGTTTTCAGCAATAAGATGATGCCACATCAGCTAGGCTGACACGTGGCAGGCTCTGATTAGTCCAGATCGGCAGAGAGAAGAGGAGGCAGCAGTGACCTCAGTTGTCACTGCAGGACACATGGCGCCTTCTGGTTGGTTATGAAGGATCATTACACAATATTGACTCGCCACACGAAAAATGCCACAGAACATCACAGAATTTGGGACTGTTCGTTTAAAACTGTTCTGTTACTCCCATACGCCCGGTGTTTCGTGGAGACACAGATCCATTCGCGTGTGGGTCCTGTTGTCAGTGAATGTGGCTTTAGCCGTTATGTTTTGCGCCGTGTCCATATAAGACAGGGAAATGACCCTTTCTCTCTTCTTCTCTTTCGTCGATAGAACGACGGAGTTCCCCGCCATGGCCGTGTGGTTGGCTCGATTAGGTGACTATCTGACATCAATACAGGGCCGCAAGAGATCGTCAGACTCTCCTGACGTCGTAGGGCCCACCAATCGTGCTTATCTCCGTCTCCTACACTGTAATCATCTCCTCCCTAATTGGCTAGGGTTTGACGAGGCTTGACGGTGGTTCTGGACCTCTGGTGGTGTTTATGCCAAATTGGAACGCCTGAGAGCATCGTGGGGGATTTATAAAGCTTGGTGTATTCTCAATTTGGTTGTTGAGTCCCTCTGGCGTGATGCCTCACCTCAGTCAGGACCCGCCATGGCGATGGATTGATCAATACAGTTGACTGGCCATGGTGAGGGTCGAGTGAGGCATCTATAAGCTTGGTGATGAATATAGGAAGGTGCCTGAACAGTCAATTTGATGGTGGAGCATCTCTATCCAAAAGTTACTCCTTAGTTTTGATGTGGCCATGGTGATTGCACTGATGGTTGCCTCTCCCTTCATTGATGCACTTTTATGTTGATGCAGAGAACCCAGAGATCAACATATAAGCATGTTGGCATCCCTTTGAGTGTGCGTGAGCCTCCAATTCCATCATGGCAGCCTTGCAACATGCTCTCAGCTGAGGTTGAGCCATGGTTGTCATGATTGCATCCATGTTGCTGATTGAAGGTAGTATGGCAACTCTTGAAGCAAGATGCTCCATCAGGTTGACATATGAGGTTCTCTAATGCAGAGCTTCTCCTGGCTTAGTTGAGGTAGTGATGGTGACAGCCTCCTCCATGAGTTGCAACATGTTGGCATGAGATGATGTCCATTGGCCTGAGGTGATGTTCAGGGCTTCATGAACCTTTATACCTGCTGTCCTTGTTTTTTTTTATTACATCTTTCAAACCTGCTGTCCATTGTTCACTTTGGTGTCCTTGTTGTTGTCCACAATTTTTGTTTATGTTAGCACTAAATGATAATTCACTTAGTGCTAGATACATGTGTATTTAGTTAAGCATGGCCTATTTTAATTTCATTATTTAAATGTAGATATAACTCTCGACCTACATGTATATAAATGTAGAATATAAAAGAGAACAGATTTTAACTTGCTTCCTAAATGCTTGTGTTAATTAACATGCCTATATACATATTTACATAAAGCAATTTTTATTTTATCTCTTACATTGCTTTCAATTCTGTGCAAAACTAAAAAAAGAAAGGAAGATGAAAGTTGCAAAGTAAAAAGGAATAACCTTCTTATTTCACCAAATGTAGATTACAAAGAAGTAAAACAAACAGTGACTTGAAACTAAAACTATGAAGCTAATGCTTCTACTAACACACTCTTTTTTTTTTATTTTTTTTTTATAAAATGGCTATCCTAGGTGCTTAAACTACTTCCTGGGTGGATGGCTTCCTTAGTGTGTGTGTATTGGCTCTAAGCTTAGATAGTGTTGCACTCTGCTGGGTGTATTGCTCATTGTGCTCTGCATGATTCTGAGGTGTCTTATTTATAGGAGAACCAGATGGCACCAATTATGTGAAGTTTAGAGCTTCTGGACAGTTCTACCCCTGGTGAATTTCATCCATCATGCAGTGCTTCACTGTACTCGTAGAAAATGGCTTGTTCCCAAATCATCATCCCTGCTTAATTGTGCCTCATTCATTGCTCTTCTCCATTTGCTGTTCATCATTTTAGAATTTGGTGTTTGAGTCCCATCATTGCTGTGTTCATGATGCTATGATTTTGTTAATTTCCGCAATTGATGAATCACAGTCCTTCATTAAAGCTTCCTTAGCACTATTTGATTATGCAATCAAATCAATTTCGCTTTATTTCACCCAATTTAGCAATTCTTGGTTTTGCAGGTCTTATGCAATTGGGCCACCTCTACCTCAAATCTACTGGAGAAAAGGAAACTGGTCTTATCTATTGGCGTTGGGATTCCCTCTTCTTGCAATTGAATGCTTAGTCATCATGGCCTGGCAGAGAGAGAGGTGGAATTGAAGGGAGTTTGTCTGACGCATGCTGGAGCAGACGAAAGAGGAGGCAGTGCAAGCATAACGCGAGAAGGAAAGGAGACAGCGAGATTCCATTCCCTGTCATCATTACATGGTTTCGTTTTTCAACTGGCGTGAGAAGGAGGAGGGGTCCTCTCCTGCGTCACGGCGTTCGTCAGAGAGCTTCTTTTCGTCATGGCTTGTGTCAGAAGGAGCAGTCGGAACGAAGGGGACGGAGAGATACTGTGATGGGCCGTTAGTGTTTATGGGCCTTCCTTCTTTTTTTTTTTTTTGACTGATGTGGGTTGGGCCGAAATGAAGTGGGCCTTTCGTTTTTTTTTTTTATCCAACGTGGATTGGGCCGAAGCAAAAATGGGCCAAAGCAGTAAGAACAAAATTTGATCATGGAATATTTGTTGCACGAATCTTGATGCCTCCGGATGCACTGATCTTGATGGATTTATATGCTAGAATTTTGATATATTTTGATGCCCATGTCAATTTTATTTTTATAATCATATAATTTCACAAATATTTATGAAATCACATAATTATTTTCGTACGATATTTTGGGTTATGGCTCGTATTTTTCATATCAAACTACCTCTGTCCTCTTATTTGTAAATAAACCCTCCCGATTGATCGGGATAATTTTCAGAGTGTCGGGCGCCTCCTATATTTGACCCATGTCTAAAATATCAAATTTCGGTTTACCGTTTCCCGGTATTTAGGAGAATATTTTAGGGTTCAACAAATGCCCCCCACCAGAGCGGGTTAGGAGAATTATCTTCGAGTGACCTGCTCTGGTGCCTTGTCATGAGTCACTATTTCTGTATTTGTCTTATATGATGCCCCCGTTTTTTATGATAAGTATGACGCTGCTACTCGGTTATGCGCATGCCTGGTAAAGTTGTTGTCTTTTCTTCGTTGGATGGCAATTCCGTACCAAGCCCCGCATTTAATTTTCGCCAATTCTCGATGCCTCATTGCCTTTGTGTCACATCTTTGCCTGTTACCATGTGGCCTTAGAGGTTCGGTTCCAGGTTCGGATAGATTCCCTTTCGGTTCGGTTATGCACAGTGAGACCTTATCCGAGTCTATATATGGGAGTTCTTTTTCTCTTTTGTCACCATATCTTTTCGTTAAACTTCCCATTTATATCTCCCACCACAATCTATGAGTGCTTTGAGAAAATATCCCAACATCTCCTGAGTAGTTTTTAAAGTTTTGATAGCTTTGTGATGCCTTGAGTAATCTCTGGGTCTTTCCGGGAATCTCCCATTTTACCCATGATATCTTCGCATCGCTGGCCCTAGTATCTCTTCTTTAATGTCTGGGGTAGGGAATAAGATGTCATAGAACATCTTATACGTTTTGCTCAAACATTTCACATGTAGAAGTTGAGGTCTCCCTCGTCACATGTAGAAGTTGAGGTCTCTTCAGAAGGTGTGACGAGCTCATCCTCCTCATGGCGCACCCCTTTTCTTTTGCAAAATCTTTACTGCGAAGGGAGTCATTTATGAAAAGAATTATACGCTTATCATTTCTTTGCTCTTGTATGCTGCTTTAATCAGGAGTGTCTCACTTTCTGCTCTGGGTGATGTTGCTGCTTCGAAGTGACGCTGGCCTCCTTGACTTTGTGATTTTTTTTTTTTATCTCAGATCTGACCAGCTTTGTCGTGGCGGAACTGTGTTGCACCTTGATAGTCTTTTTGTATGGTGGTTTTTCTATGTATCATCATGAGACTCTATTTTTAGCTTGATGGATTTTTTTTTTTTTTTTTTTTTTTTTTTTTTTTTTTTACATATGTACAAGGATAATGTTGTTTAATAATTTAAGCGTAGTACTTTTTCAAGTACCTCCCATTTATAGGCGTCATGGGATGATTTCCATCTTTGTCTATTAGCAGGTAAGCCCCTCCTTCGTAAACCTTGCAAACCACATACGGTCCTTCCCAATTAGGTGCGAACTTTGGGCCATGGTGTCGTCCTGTTATCGGTCTTCGTAATACAAGGACTAATTCTCCTTCCCGAAATGTCCGGGGACGAGCCAGTTTATCGTATGCCCGAGTCATCTGAGCGCGATATAATTCCAAACTTTGTTGCGCAGCTAACCGCTTTTCATCCATGGCGTCTAACTCTTCTATTCTCAACTTAGTTTGTTTCTCAAGCGGCATGTCATTGTACATTGCAACCCTCAATGATGGGAGTTCTATTTCCAGGGGTAGGATAGCCTCAGCTCCAAACACTAGAGAGTACGGAGTGGATTGTGTCGGAGTCCGTTCGGTTGTTCTGTACGCCCAAAGTGCTTCTGGAAGTCGCTCATGCCATGTTCGGTGTTCTTTGCCCACCATTTTCCTTAGGATACGCACCAAGGTTTTGTTAAATGCTTCCGCTAATCCGTTTGCTCTTGGATTATAAATCGAAGAGTATCGCCAATCCAGCTTGTGTTGGCGGGCAAAGTTGTATATCTTGGCATTTTTGAATGCTGTCCCGTTGTCAGAAATAATCCTGCGGGGTGTTCCAAATCGGTATAGGATCCGAGTACGGAAAAATCGAACTACATCTTCAGCCCTTACTTCTCTATAGGCTTCTGCCTCCGCCCATTTGGAGAAATAATCAGTCGCAGCTAGGATATATTTGTGCCCTCTGGACGAAGGCGGGTCAATGGGACCGATAATGTCAGTTCCCCACATATCAAAAGGCCATGATGCTACCGTGGGATGTAAAGGGTTCGGATGTTGATGTATGAAGTCTCCATTGACCTGACATGCATGACATCTCTTCGCATACCTTTCACAATCAGAGATCATTGTGGGCCAATAGTATCCTAAATGTTTAATTTTTAATCTCATCTTAGGGCCAGACTGATGAGCCCCACATATCCCAGCGTGAACTTCTTGCATTACTTGTTGTGCCTCCTCCTTAGAGACACACCGAAGCCACATTTGATCATACGACCTTCGATAGAGGGTATCATTCACATAAACGTATCGGAGAGATCGTCTTTTTATCTGTTCTCTCAATGCCCTATTCTCTGGCAATATCCCTTGCCGAAAATACTCCAGGAATTGTTTTCTCCAATCTTCTCCATCTTCCACTTCTTCCATATCCTTATTTTCTTCTTCTTCCAGAGCAGCGACTTCTAGGTAAGCAACGTTTTCTTCATCAGGTTCGAGACTCATGAAGTATGGAGAGAGTGATCTTCGATTACGAATGACGATTTGTACTTCCTTCTCATCTGGGTCACCTAGCTCTTTAGCCAACCTGGCTAAAGCATCCGCCTTCCCATTCATAGCTCTAGAAACTTTCTCTAGTGTCACATGTGAAAACTGTGCTATCAACTCAAGGGCTTTCTCATGATACTTGATTAATTCCGGCTTAATGGTCTGATATTTTCCTGTTACTTGGTTTAGGATCAGTTGGGAATCTCCATGGACCCGTAATCGTTTGATACCCATGCTTATTGCGGTTTCAAGCCCTGTAATCAATGCTTCTTATTCTGCCTCATTGTTAGTACATGGTTCGGTAAGTGCCAAAGAATGACGCAGAATGCCTCCTTCAGGTGTCACAAAAACTAAACCAATCCCTGCTCGCATCCTAGGCAGCCTTGGTCTTACAGCGGGTTGAATCGATGAGGCACCATCAAAATACATTTCCCAATAAGGTTCTTCTTCTTCTTGCATCTGAATCGTCTCCTCATCTGGAAACTCACATGCTAGAGGAGAGTCATCTGGTACTGGGTGATGAGCCAGAAAGTCTGCAAGGGCCTGCCCCTTTATAGCCTTTTGTGGGGCGTAGGTTATATCAAATTCCATCAAAATAATAGCCCACCTGGCCAATCTTCCTGTAAGCATTGGCCGAGTCATCAAGAATTTTAACGGGTCAACCTTCGAGATAAGGGTGACTTTATGTGCCAACATATAGTGCCTCAATTTCTTAACAGCGAACACTAATGCCAAACAGTGTTTTTCGATGGGTGAATACGAGTGTTCTGCCCCTACTAACATCCGACTGAGATAGTATAGTGTGTTTTCCTTGCCTTCGTCATTCTCTTGGGCCAACAATGCCCCCAGTGATCCTTCCAAAGCGGTGGTGTAGAGAATCAAAGGTTTTCCAGGAATAGGTGCAGATAACACTGGTGGATTGAGGAGATATGCCTTGATGTCTTCGAAGGCCTTGTGGCATTTGTCATCCCATTTAAAAGGAACATCCTTCTTTGTGAGATGAGTGAAGGGTTTAATTCTGCCGGAAAGATTTGCTATGAACCTTCGAATATAAGCTAATCGTCCCTGTAGAGATCTCAGCTGTCTTAGGTTCCGGGGTGGTGACAATCCTTGAATTGCTTTGATTTTCTCGGGGTCGATCTCGATTCCTCGGTGTCTCACTACGAATCCCAAGAATTTTCCCAAGGAAACCATAAAAGCACATTTCAACGGGTTGAGTTTGAGAGCATGAAGTCTCAATCTTTCGAATACTACCCTAAGATGTTGTAAGTGTTCTTCTTGAGAATGTGCCTTTACCACTAGATCATCCACATAGCATTCCACCACTTTATGTATTAGGTCATCAAAAATTTTGGTCATAGCCCTTTGGTATGTTGCTCCTGCATTCTTTAATCCGAATGGCATGACCTTGTAGCAATAAATACCTATCGGTGTGCGAAAAGCGGTGTGCTTTTGATCTTCCTCATCCATCTTTATTTGGTTATACCCCGAATACCCATCCATAAAAGAGAAGACCTCGTAAGACGAGGTATGATCTATGATTATTTCGGTGACAGGCAACGGGAAGTCATCCTTTGGGCATGCTTTATTCAGATCTCGAAAATCTACACAGACCCGAATTTGACCGTTCTTCTTTTTAACAGGCACTATGTTGGCTATCCAATCGGGAGTTTCCTCTTCTCGGATAAATCCTGCTTCGATCAACTTTTTTATCTCTGTTGTTACCTTTTCTTCTAACTCTATCCGCATCCTTCTGGGCGCTTGTTTAATGGGCTTGAAACTCGGGTCTATTTTTAATTTGTGAACTGCCACTGCAGGATCCAGCCCCGGCATCTCACTATAAGTCCATGCAAAACAGTCGATGTACTCCTTCAAGAGAGCTTCAAGTCGTTTCTTATTTTCAGGTGAGAGAGAGGCACTCACAAAGGTGGGTCGTGGTTCTTCCTTTGTTCCTAGATTTACCTCAAGTAACTCATCTATCGTATTCTGGCCTCCTTCTTCAAGTTCCTTCGGTGCCGTTTTGGCTGCTAATATGAATTGTTCTTCCTTCTCTTCTCCCGTATCGTTTGTTGCATGGGATACAAAGGGCATTTTCCTTGTTTGGTTTCCTTTTACTAAAAGATATGTTGGATTGTGTACATTCCAGAAGCGCTCATACGCCTTTTGGATTCTTATATTCTCATGGGTTTGATCGTACCCCAATCCTTTGGTGTATCTTTTCTTGCCATCTATTCCTTCGATCTTCGAAGGATTTCTGTCCCACATTTCTCGAAAGAAATCTGCTCTTGTTGGATCTATAGGACCGAAACATCGAAACTTCTTAAAAAGGGAAACCAACTCTTTCCGACAATATTTCTGTGCCTTGACCGATCTTAGCTTTTTATTTTCCTCACCCAACCATTTTTCCGTATTTTCGTCTGAGGGTCGTTCTCTTCCAAACTGATCTCCTTCAGCCTTGTAGAAGAGGATAGGTGGCTGCATTGTCTTTTTCTTACCGATATATTCTATTTTAGCCGGCACTAAAAAGACTTCCAGTTGTTCGACTTGGTTCGCACTTCTTGGTGTTAAATCTCGATAATAGTCTTCAGGTATCAGATCGATAGTGAAGGAACAATGGCGTTCCTCATTCTCGATGCTGTATTCATCTTTTATGGATGGTTTCCTATTGATCTGAGATTTCATTCCACTTGATGTACCCTTATCTGGTTGTGATTCCTTGATCACGAATCTAACTTTCATCGTTTTCTTTCCTTTCTCAGTTGGTGAAGGCTCCGCGTTTTCCTTCTCATTCTCGTATCTGGGAGAATCGAAAATTATGATGGCCTCTGAAGATTTAGGAACGAAAAACTTCGCATCTGATAATTGAACCTCATTCACAGAAAAGGGGTACTTATCTCCTCTTATTGTTTTCTGTTGACCGTCCGCAATATATTTTATGCACTGGTGGAGAGTCGAAGGCACCAGGTGATTCTCATGTAACCAGGGTCGCCCGAGTAATGCTCGGTATGAAGTATCTGCATCTATGATGTGATATTTTCCCCGACTTGAAGTGGCAGAGTGATTGCCCCCAGCGCCTTTCGAGGATGTTGGTCAAATCCTCTAATTGATGGTGTTTCTTTGGATAGATTCTTTACGCTTAAGGAAAGGTATTGTAAACACTTCAATGGTAGGATATTGACTGAAGACCCGGGATCTATCAATATTCTTTTGATTTTGACTCCTCGTGTTACTCCGGTTATGTATAAAGGTCGGTTATGTGCAGACTTTCCAACCAGTAAATCTTCCTCTGTAAAGGTGATCAATTCCGCCGGGTCAACATATGAAGCTTCCTCGGTTACTTCATCAATCGTGCAAGTTTGGAAACCTTCTGGATTTTGCAGAGCATATATCAGGGTTTCCCTTAATTCTTGTGACATCATTAGGGCATCAAAGACACTGAGTGGGGCAGGTATCTTCCGAAGATGTGCCAGTACATTATAACTGTTCGCCGTTGGCCTTCTCTTTTCTGACAAGTCCTTCGTCTGGTTTACTCCTTTTGTGTTCTCTTTGGAAGGTTGTCGTTCGGGTATGTATGTGCCGGAGCGAAGGGTAACATTACACTCATCTGAGCATGATGATGGCGGTTCATTTTCCTCTTCTGGTTCGAACATTGTTTTGAGGAAGAATTCGTCTTTCTCTTCATGATACTCTCTCCCTATATTTTCAGGACGAATCACAACAGGTCCTTCTTCCGAGCTATCGTAATACTCGTTGATTTCAAAGCTGCTTGAACTATCATAGCCGTTGAATGACTCTTCTGGATCAAACTCACAAGTAACTGTGTTAATGAATTCGTCCTCGTATATTTCTAGCATTTCTTCCCATCTCGGGTTCCGTCGGGCTGACCGGTTTCGAAGTTGGGTGTTCCTTGAGGACGAGGGCCCCCGTGTCCTCATATGTCTCAACTGGGCTCGCCTGTCTTGCCACATTCTATATACGGGGCATCTTTTGGTAGCGTGACCTCTTTCTAAATGATACAAGCAGAATTTAGAGTTGTCCCTTCGTCTGGCTCTTCCTGATGACCGCATATTATCCCTTAAGACTTCTCTGAGCCAGGCATAATATTCTGCTCCCTCAGCTGGTGAAGTAGGTGGTTCCTGCAGACCATCCCTTCTTCTTGTCTGCTCAAGTAATGCCCTTCGAGCAGAGCGAGCTCTCCCAGTTACTGAGTACCCACGATCCCTTTGATGACGTGCTCTCCTGTGATTCCTCCTGGTGGGGACTGTTCGCACTTGGGCAGGTGCCATAGGCTGTGTTCTTATGTGCGGGATTCCCCACATCGTCATAGGAATTCCTTCTAATACCACTGGGGCAGAATTTGGTCCTATTGAGTTCCTTGGATTTTCATTTCCTGAAGAAGTTCTCCCATGCGTTCCCGTGTCTAATCGTTCTGGTATTGCTGGTTCGGTATTAGGATTGCGATTTGATCTTGGAGATTCTATAGTCTGTTCAGGAGGGCTCTTTCTTATGCTCTCTTCAATCGGGTGTTTCAGATTTTCCTGATTAGGATCCTTTTTATTTTTCCGCCTTTTGCGTCGTTTGTCACTTTTCCCTCGGGGGACCTGATCAGCTTGATTCTCAACCTGGGGAGTCTCCAAGGGTGTATCGGCCCGAGAAGGTTCTTCTGATAAAGGCGTAGTATGACCATCTACCGATTCTTTTCCGGTCTTGTCATTATTTTTCTCTTCTTCTGTATCATTCCTTGTTTCTCTGATTATAGGTCGTAGAGTTTCTACTGCAGCCTTGATCGCTTCCTCATTCGTGCGTTTGTCAGTGATCGCCAAGTCACACAATGATTCTAGGGTAGCAAGTATCGTCATATTTTGTTGATGTATCACCGTGATCGTGTCAAGAAACATGCTCATCTTCTCCTCCAACCTAGAGATGACGCCTTCATGTGATCCAACGGGCTCTTTTCCTTTTCTATCTGGTGAGCACGAGCCTGTTTCCTTTATTACAATCCCTTTATCCTTCCTTCTGGCGGATGTTTCAGCGAGAAGTTCAGTACAGAGTCTTGGCGTAACTTCGTCATCATCTGAGTCAGTATCACTAAAATTGACCACATTACAAGTTTCGTGATTATCTTGTTCGTCATCCGTTTCCATGTCTGATAGTTCATCATCTGTTTCCATGTCTGACAGTTCGCCCCTCTGTAGGACCTTATTCCTATGGTTACTTCGCGACGCCTCGCCATGTTCCCATGTTTTATCCTCTGACAGCTCATATTGCCCCCACATCTCTCGACACCAGGATTCTTTCGGGAGATATAATATATCTTTGTTGGATCTAAAGATGGAACACGGGGAGAGTTTTACAGCCTTTGAATACAAGGGACTTTCTGCTAACTCCTCTTCTGTATAATCTTCGGGTGGGGCTATTCTTATTTCACAATCATAAAACATTCCCCACTTCGGATACTTCTTCCACGGACATACTATTGATGCTTCCAACGGAGGCCTTTTTCTTTTTTCCACCGTGATCCTGGTATCAGAGGGTAATTGAAAGTATTCAAGAAGTTCGGCGTTGGTCATTCGAGCCTCGTGTATCGCTATTGTTTGATAAGCTCCTTCCACATCCCTTCGACTTGTTACCCACGGGTACGGGATTGTCGGGTCATATCGTCGTTTCTTGCATGTTACATGTCTCTCGGATGGTATTGCCGCACATATTTCCATACCCCCGTTCATTGGAATGTGTATCATTCTTACGTTTTGGTATTCTGACTCATCTGAATCTGGTGCAATATCCTTTTTCGGGTTGTTCTCGCCTTCTTCTGATGGTTCGTCTACCCGCTCGCCTTCGGTAATGGCGTTGCAATACTCATGTTGATCATATTCTTCTTCCAAATCTTTGTCTGTATGAGTGCGCAATACTCCCTGCATCTCTCTATCCACAAGGCGAAGTACTTCATCTATCAACTCCGACTTAATCTCAGTTTGAATGTTTCCTGGGTCAGCGAAAATAGTTACTGTCAGCTGTGGATCTTCTGGATTTTCGGAGAACGCGATTTCTATACTGTTTATATCGAGTGGTGCTAGAATTGGTCCCGGGTTGATTTCAAATTCTATGGCTTGCTCTTCCTCCCGGTGTGGCATAACATCGTCATCTTCCATTTCGTCTCCTTTTATATCTTCGAATGAGTCCCATCCTGCCCACATGTTATGACAGGACCCCTGGGAGGGAGTTTCTGTTCCATCTTCCTCTTCAGTGTCTCCCCATCCTTGGGCGATGATGCCTTCTATTCCCCATCCTAAGTTGATGTCATCACCATTTTCGTCAATACTCAATTGTCGAAATGAGAATTCGATTTCATTTTCAGTTTCATCATCATCACTAGAATATTCAATTGGATCCATACCCTGAGATATCCTTATTTCGCTCATCATGGTTCGGATAATCCGATGCATTTCTGGGTATAGAGTGAAATAGTCTTCCAGGGTAAAGTCTTCATCCGATAGGTACTCATCTTCTGAGTATTGTGGTTCTTCCGTTTCCTCTGGATCTTGTTCTTCAAAATCATCTCTCCACGGGTCTTCCCCGGTAGGACCCTCATATCCTATCGAGTAACAGTGCTCATCATGACCGTATATTTTTCTATTTTTGTCTCGCCGATATACCAATAGTGGCTTCGAGGTACCTTCACCGTGTTTGTTCTTGATTGGCGATGTGTTGCTTTTAAAGTGCATTGGTTGTAAGTTCTTGCTTTGAGGTTGACTCATGTATCTTTGAATGGTTGGTCTTATCTTTTCAATGATTTTTCTATTCTCTTCCTCCAAAGTTGCGGTATAAATAGATCGCATTAATTCTAACTCTTCTCGTATGGCCCGGTAACCGACTGAGATACGAGCTGTACGTTTTGGCCTTCGGGCTAGAGGTGTCGCTATATTCGCAGGAGGTTGATCGTCCATTGAGTCTGTCATCGTGACACCGTTGCAATGTTCATGTCTATCTAGACATAAGGATT
Organism: Rhynchospora pubera; assembly: GCA_028095005.1. Lineage (NCBI taxonomy): Eukaryota > Viridiplantae > Streptophyta > Magnoliopsida > Poales > Cyperaceae > Rhynchospora > Rhynchospora pubera. The sequence goes on from CM051461.1 coordinate 18,688,429, forward strand.
TCTCCTTTCCTTTTGAAGTACCAATCTTGGCATTTGTTTTTGCTCCTGAAATCTTTGCCATGACATGCTGGGGAATAAAATGTTCAAGCGTGATAGGCCTTGGGACTTTCTGCACGTACTCTTCATTTTTGTCTTTCTTAGTCCTTTCGCTCATCCCAGCAAGTTGCTTAGCTCTAGCCAATGTCATCGGCTTTTCCTTTTTCTTCCCGTTTTCCTTTGATCGACTAAATATGACTCTTGGAGCGGGAATGTTCTCTGTAGGTTGGGGGTTGCTTTTGGCTTGGAGCTCACTATGCATTTTTCTTAGTAACTTCTTAGATTTCTTGGTCAGGTGGAGGACCCAAGGTTGATGCAATTCTGTTTCGTCTTCCGATCCTACACAAGATATCATGTTAACTTGGAAGTGCGGTTTTGGAGTTTGTTGAGCCTCTTTAGGTATTTTTATCTCTCCCTCTTGTATTTGATTTTCCAACCAATCTTTAAAGATGTAACACCCCTCAAGATTGTGTCCGAGAATTCTATGGTAAAGGCAATAATTAGGATCATCGGACTTGTCTGCCTCTTCGGGTCGCTTACACTGTGGTAGTTGCATGCCGTGCCTTATGGCAATTTTAAACAGCTCATCTATATATTCTTTTTTGAAAGAATAAGGCCTTTTCCTACGCTCTCGTAGGCTTATGCCAAACTTCCGTTGGCCTGATTCTCTATTATCATCTCTTTCTGCTCGCTTGTTCTCGTCAGAGCCAATGTTGTAACTAGCTGAGGCCATTGCGTTTTCACTTTTCTTTGTTTCACTCTTCTTTCCTTTCTCTCTACCCTTCTCTTTTTCTAAACTGGGCCGAGCTGTTGGAATCCATCCTTCTTGACTTAAAGATTCATACTTGGATGCCAGAGTGACCAATGGCTGGAACTCTGTGATTTTTGCTGGCACCAAATATGGTTGAATCCATCCTGGCAGATTGCTCATGACTATATTAACTTGCTCGGTCTCCTTTAACGGCGGTTGGCACCGAATACTCACGTTCCTCCACCTCGTGATGTATTCTACAATCCCTTCACCCTTCTTTGGTTTTAAATTTGCCATATCCATAAAGGTGACATCCTGAGCGATGACCATGAATTTAGAACAAAAGGCATCTTCCATCTCTTCCCAAGAGTTAATGCTATTTTCTTCCAGAGACGCATACCACTCAAAGGCAGCTCCTGCAAGGCTTTGGGGAAACTGACGTAGTAACCATGCAGGATTATTAGCTGTGTCTCCACATGTGGTAACAAAGTGGGCAAGGTGTTGCTCTGGAGCAGTTTTTGATCCTATCCCGTCGAATAACCGAAATTTCGGTACCACGTATCTTTTGGGGAAGGGTTCATTATCAAAATGTCGAGGGTAAGGTCTCCCTACCCTTCTTTTGAATTTTGTTGGGATTCCCAATCCAATCTCCTTCATCTGTCTGAAGATCATTTCCCGAAGGTCTTCTCCAGTTGTCGAGTTTGAGGAGGTTGGTAGGGGATAGGCGTGCCCCCTATTAGCTAGTGATGCCCTAGGAGAATCCCAGGAAACACCACGGTCTTTTTCTTCTTTATCCTCATCTTTTGTAAGCCTTCTCCCATTCCTCTTAGCAACCGTTTCTTCAGGTTCTTCAATACGGATCCTGGTGCTACCATTTGTCCTGGGGCGGATTTCGTTTTCATCGTGAGAGCTCTGCTTCTTTTGTCGAGTTTTTAATTTGGCATTTTCTTTTCGAAGCGCCTCCAGTTCTCGAGCCATTAGCTCCAGCTTCTTTTCTAAGTGTGTATTCGCGACATCTCCTTCTTCGCTTGCACTTTCACCCGTCGATACATCATACTCCTGTTGGAATTCCTCCTCATTCATAACGGGGTCGATTGGATGTGTTGGTATTTCTTCTCCGGATGTGGGTTTCTTCCTGGTATTTCGGCCCTTCTTTTGGCCAACTTTCGCTTGCCTTGTCTCTGGTTGTCTCCCATCGGCCTGGCTGCGTGTTATTACCATCTCACTTTCTGGTTCTTGAGGCTCGTCCTCATCGCCACTAGCCGCATATGAGATGAGCTGATCATCAGATTCTTCGTCTATGCTCATGGCATTTACGGTAAAAGATTCTTCGCAATCATATACTTGCTGCTCGGTTTGCGCTTCTTTCTTTTTCTTTTCCCATCTCTTAGTCTCCAATTGGATTCGCAAATCTCCTCGGGACAACTGCTTGAATCTTTGTATTATTCTGGTCTTTTTACGAACAATATGTTGACCACTTTTCACGAGGATTTTCTTAGGCTCATCCTCCTGATAAGTTAACCTTTTGTAAATTGGGTCACGATGGCCACGATTGTCATGAGATGTTTTCTTTTTTGTAGGTTCGGACGACATCGTAGGCGGGAAGGAAAGCCTGTCAAACACAGATTTACGAGGTTTTTCCTCCCTGTCTTCTGGTCGCAGAAGACCATGAACTTCCCTCTGGCCCTGCGCGTTCTTGATAACACGATATACCCTTCGAATCTTTTCGGGAATGCTTGGTCTCGGGTTATCGGATGTGACAGTCAGAGATTTGAAACGGGCGGGCAAATCCCTCCATCCAAGAAGGCGTGTATTCGGGGAACTCCATTTCGCTGCTCGGAGTGGAGAAAAAGAGTTTTGAACAGGCAAGTCCGTCTCTACTTCGAGCTCCTCTTGGTATGCTTGCAAGGCTTCCCTTGTCGAAGCCTTGACCCTTTTCATGAGTTTCGGCGCTGGCTTAGTTGGAGCGAATTCCTCATTGATAGTGCTCTTGGCTTTGAGTTTCTTGGCACGCGTGTTGGTTATTGGAACAGTGTTAATGGTACGCTGTCCTCCATGGTTATCAAGTTGCACGTTGTCTTTGCCAATCGCCTCGCTGGCAGGGGTGTTGAAGGAGCTGTTGACACCAACCTGCACCACTGGAACAGTAATCGGAATTGATCCGATTAAGTACATCGCGGAAGCGGCCCCTGGAGCCATTTCATTGCCATTGTTGCCCTTGCTCATCATCTTCCTGCAAAAGAGAAGTACTTGTTTATTTGTCAGCAAAAGATAAAACGTCACTGATCCCTAAAGCTCATACATTATATCCTTTGATTTTTCCGATGAAAGGAAAAAGAGGTCCCACCGGGCGTGCCAGAACCTGTCTCGCACTTTTTCGCGGCCCTCGGATCAACAGAGGAAAATCCGGTCTCGGATTGAGGGGCAAAAAAAGATGCGGATCAGATACCCCTCGCGAGCCTCAAGAGGCCGATACCGATACTACCCCGAAGCGCGGTAACTGTACGGTCTTGAGTTCTCACGAGGGTTTATTATTTGAAGGGGTCCTTTCTTTCCAGTAGGCGCAAGCCCCTACTGTTAATTACCTCCGACATGGTCAGGAGCACCTCTAGATCGGGAAAATCAAAGGATTGTGTGTCGTGAGCTGTTAGGGAATTGTAAATATACAATTAGCGGTCCTATCGTGCATTTATATATTTTTTTATTTTTTGTTTTTTTATTAATATTACTACTATAATGCAATATTAATATATCATATTATTATATTTTTTTTTTGTGGACTTTGGATTGCAGGGGACATCAGTCTCTAGAATTCTTAGCTTGTAGAGGTTTCGGTTGACTGCCATCGTTGGACGCTTGTAATCTTCTCGTTTTCCGAGTTCTCTCTGTAATGTGCGGAATCAAGATTTAGGCTCTTCTCGTATGAATTTTGTATTTATAAAGCATGGACTTCCCGAAGCGGGTTTCTTAGACTTTCTGTTGATCTCTGTCGAGGTTGTCTGAAAGTGACGTCTGATTCCTGATCAGATCGTTAAATTTGGTTGATGCGGTGCTTGAGGTTGTTTTCTTTTTTTTTTTTGAAGTTGACATCAGGCCCCTGGGCTTGTGGATGTTAAAGACGCCGGACCCCTAGGTTTATGGGCGTTAAAATCTTATGCGCGCGGGTGCGACCCGAGTCGGTTGCCCCTTGACCTTTCCCGGGAAGCGGGGTGACACTCGTTCGATGGGCATAGAGCGTTAAGAGACATCTGGTACCTGACCAAGACGTTCAATAGACGGAGTGGCTTCCGTTAAAAGTGACATTTGGCGATGTTCAAAGTGACGATTCGGTTTGCTCCCGAAGCATTGAAGTGACATTTGGCAATGTTCGGTTTCTTTTTCTCGAGGTGATACTCGGTTTCCAGCCAAGATATCAAATAAACGATTCTCTTGTCGCTTGAAGCGTTGCGTTGATACATGGTTTCCAGCCATGATATCAAGTAGACGATCCAGTTGCCATTTGAAGCGTTGAAGTGGTATCTAGTTTTCATCCAAGGTATCAGGGGAACGATTCAACTGCCACTCGAATCGTTAAGACATCTGGTTGCCAATCAGACGTTAAGTGACGTTCCGATCTCCATCCGAAGTACTGAGGTGATATCTGGTAGCCAGCCAGAATATCAAACAGATAATCCGATTGTTGTTCAGAGCGTTCAGGAGATATTTGGTCGCTATTCAGACATTGAGTAGACGGTTCAATCATCATTCGAGATACTGAGGTGATATCTGGTATCCAGCCAAGATAACCCGCAGATTATCCGATTGTTGCTTGAGGTGTCGACAGTGCATCTGGTCGCAAGTCAAATATCTAGGAATCGATTCAGCTGCCACCTGAACCGAAGACGCTTGGTTGCCAGCCAAGTGTTAAGTGCCAATTCGATTATCATCCGGAGTATTGAGGTGATACCTGGTATCCAGCCAAGGTACCAAACAATTGGTCCGATTGCTATTCGAATCGTTTAAAAATGACATCTGGGTGCCAGTCAGATGTTCCCTTCCGATTCGATCATAATTGAGACTCTGAAGTGATATCTGGTAGCCAGCCAGCTTATCGGACAGATGACTCGATTATTCTTCGAAGCGTTGAAGTGACGTCCACTCGCCAATCAGATAAGTAACAATTCGATCCTCACTCAGAGTATTGAGGTGATACCTGGTAGCCAGCCGAGGTATCAAACAATAGTCTGACTGTTATTCGAAATGTTAAAAGGAATCTGATTGCTAGTCGGCCGTTCAATGGACAGTTCAGCTGCCACCTGAAGTGTCCGAATTTCATCTGGATGCCAGTCAGATGTTAAAGTGACGTTTGTTCGCCAAACGGGTATTGAGCAGACGGTTCGATCCTCCTTAGAATATTCTGATGATACTTGGTAGCCAGCCGAGATATCATACAGATAGTCCAAGTGTTACTCGAAACCTCGCAAGGAACCCCGATTGCTATTCAAACGTTCAGCGGATAGTTCAACTGCCACCTGAAATATCCAAGGTTTCAACAGTTCGGCTCTCACCCGAAGCATTGAAACTATCCTTCGCCAGACCCTTGGGTTTGTGGGCGTCCAAAAATCTTATGCGAGCGGGTGCTACCTAAGTCAGCTGCCCTTTGGCTTCCCTAGGTGCGGGTGACAATTGGTTCTCGATCATAGGAGCGTACCTCTGACGCTCAGTCTCTGACCAATCGTTCAATGTGACGTGATGCTTGACATCTAGGCAAGACGAGTCACTCAAATGACGCTAAGCGTTCAAGTAACGTCCGGCTGCCGACCGGTACGTCATGAACAGTTGGTTCTCGATCATGGGAGTGTTCCTCTGACACTCAGTCTCTGACCAGCTGTTGCAGCTTCGCTTGATTCCTGATCAAGTGTCAATGCGACATAGTGCTTGGCATCTAGCCAAGGAGAGTCAATAGACGCTCGGCAATCTTTGCGAGTGTTCAGGTAATGTCCGGCTTCCGACCGGAACATTGTAATTTTCCTCTAGCACCGAAAGAGGTAAGTTTTGTTGTGTGAGATCTGGTTGTTGATTTAAAAGATAGATCGAGTCAACATTACTGAGCTGTTTGAAGCATAAGTAATGTGACTATGGAACATGTTGAAGGTTTCTGAATGAGGATATTATTTGGGTAAGGATTATGGATCCATCTGATGCAGTGGTGTGATCTGGGATAAAGTCTTTAATATAATATGAGGGAGTCGTTTACAGCCACAGTGTTGGCCTCGATGTATCCTTGGCGGTTAGATTGCAAACACTCGAGTTAGGACCTCCTGCCTTCTCGAGAGAGCGGGTGCCTTAGATAACCGTAGACTCCTGAAATAGAAGTGTGATCTTTCCCCAAGGTACGGGTATGATGATGTGGAATTTGTCCATGGTGACAATATTTGCATATCTTTGATAGGGTCATAGTGCCGTGTGCCTGTGTCAGCGGTGTTGGCATATGTTATCTCCGGCGGGTAGATTGCATACACTCAAGATTGGACCTCCTGCCTTTCTCGAGAGAGCGGGTGCCTTTGACAATCGTGGCTTTCATCGTCTTAGCAGGCTTGGGACAACATTGTGAGTTTTTCTCAGACTGCAAGGAGATCTGCTCATATGTGGTTAGATCCATATTCTTCACCGATAATATCTTGCGGTGTAATGTGCCTTCTCTTTGGGATTTTATCAATTTGCTTGAATATTGTTTTGGTCTTCATCTGATTTGCATATTATTTCGGGTCTCTTGATAGAGTCCCGTGACACCGTGGTAGATCTCACTATCCATCATTTTGAGGCTAGCGAATCTCAATTTAATCAGATCGTTGAGCTTGATACTTCACCAGTACTCTTGTTTGTTAGCAACAGTACTTAGTGTCTCCATTTTGATCCATGCCCGTCGTGACGATGACCGTCTGGTGGTTTTGGTCACTTGGGGTTATGATGAGCTATATCTAGAGTCATAAACAGAGCACTAGACTCGGTCGTGCTAGTATCCCGTTATGACTTTTTTGAATTTTGTAATATTATCCATGCCTTCAGTGATTTGATCATGAGCCTTTGAGCCTTTGCCGAAACGGCTTTTCTCCGTAGTATCCAGGAGAGAATAATGGTAGGGATATATTTGGTAGAGTTTATAGTGGTGGTGATTAGCCAAATAGATTCCCTTTATTTTTCTGAGCTTCCAGGATTTTTCCTCATATTTTTTCTGAACCTCCTGTGACTTTTCATGAATTTTTAAAGGTTGCTGGATTTTAAAATAAATATGAGGCTGAGGTGGCAATTTGTGATTGGCCAGAACTTGGAATATGGATTTAAAATATTATGTTGGGATTTTGGCTATGGTTTTGGCATGACTGTATTCTCCATATTTTTCTGGTCCCGTAGAAATTTGGTTTGGATTTTTCGGAGTCACGGTTGAATTTCTACGAATTTTTAAAGTTTTCAGCAATAAGATGATGCCACATCAGCTAGGCTGACACGTGGCAGGCTCTGATTAGTCCAGATCGGCAGAGAGAAGAGGAGGCAGCAGTGACCTCAGTTGTCACTGCAGGACACATGGCGCCTTCTGGTTGGTTATGAAGGATCATTACACAATATTGACTCGCCACACGAAAAATGCCACAGAACATCACAGAATTTGGGACTGTTCGTTTAAAACTGTTCTGTTACTCCCATACGCCCGGTGTTTCGTGGAGACACAGATCCATTCGCGTGTGGGTCCTGTTGTCAGTGAATGTGGCTTTAGCCGTTATGTTTTGCGCCGTGTCCATATAAGACAGGGAAATGACCCTTTCTCTCTTCTTCTCTTTCGTCGATAGAACGACGGAGTTCCCCGCCATGGCCGTGTGGTTGGCTCGATTAGGTGACTATCTGACATCAATACAGGGCCGCAAGAGATCGTCAGACTCTCCTGACGTCGTAGGGCCCACCAATCGTGCTTATCTCCGTCTCCTACACTGTAATCATCTCCTCCCTAATTGGCTAGGGTTTGACGAGGCTTGACGGTGGTTCTGGACCTCTGGTGGTGTTTATGCCAAATTGGAACGCCTGAGAGCATCGTGGGGGATTTATAAAGCTTGGTGTATTCTCAATTTGGTTGTTGAGTCCCTCTGGCGTGATGCCTCACCTCAGTCAGGACCCGCCATGGCGATGGATTGATCAATACAGTTGACTGGCCATGGTGAGGGTCGAGTGAGGCATCTATAAGCTTGGTGATGAATATAGGAAGGTGCCTGAACAGTCAATTTGATGGTGGAGCATCTCTATCCAAAAGTTACTCCTTAGTTTTGATGTGGCCATGGTGATTGCACTGATGGTTGCCTCTCCCTTCATTGATGCACTTTTATGTTGATGCAGAGAACCCAGAGATCAACATATAAGCATGTTGGCATCCCTTTGAGTGTGCGTGAGCCTCCAATTCCATCATGGCAGCCTTGCAACATGCTCTCAGCTGAGGTTGAGCCATGGTTGTCATGATTGCATCCATGTTGCTGATTGAAGGTAGTATGGCAACTCTTGAAGCAAGATGCTCCATCAGGTTGACATATGAGGTTCTCTAATGCAGAGCTTCTCCTGGCTTAGTTGAGGTAGTGATGGTGACAGCCTCCTCCATGAGTTGCAACATGTTGGCATGAGATGATGTCCATTGGCCTGAGGTGATGTTCAGGGCTTCATGAACCTTTATACCTGCTGTCCTTGTTTTTTTTTATTACATCTTTCAAACCTGCTGTCCATTGTTCACTTTGGTGTCCTTGTTGTTGTCCACAATTTTTGTTTATGTTAGCACTAAATGATAATTCACTTAGTGCTAGATACATGTGTATTTAGTTAAGCATGGCCTATTTTAATTTCATTATTTAAATGTAGATATAACTCTCGACCTACATGTATATAAATGTAGAATATAAAAGAGAACAGATTTTAACTTGCTTCCTAAATGCTTGTGTTAATTAACATGCCTATATACATATTTACATAAAGCAATTTTTATTTTATCTCTTACATTGCTTTCAATTCTGTGCAAAACTAAAAAAAGAAAGGAAGATGAAAGTTGCAAAGTAAAAAGGAATAACCTTCTTATTTCACCAAATGTAGATTACAAAGAAGTAAAACAAACAGTGACTTGAAACTAAAACTATGAAGCTAATGCTTCTACTAACACACTCTTTTTTTTTTATTTTTTTTTTATAAAATGGCTATCCTAGGTGCTTAAACTACTTCCTGGGTGGATGGCTTCCTTAGTGTGTGTGTATTGGCTCTAAGCTTAGATAGTGTTGCACTCTGCTGGGTGTATTGCTCATTGTGCTCTGCATGATTCTGAGGTGTCTTATTTATAGGAGAACCAGATGGCACCAATTATGTGAAGTTTAGAGCTTCTGGACAGTTCTACCCCTGGTGAATTTCATCCATCATGCAGTGCTTCACTGTACTCGTAGAAAATGGCTTGTTCCCAAATCATCATCCCTGCTTAATTGTGCCTCATTCATTGCTCTTCTCCATTTGCTGTTCATCATTTTAGAATTTGGTGTTTGAGTCCCATCATTGCTGTGTTCATGATGCTATGATTTTGTTAATTTCCGCAATTGATGAATCACAGTCCTTCATTGAAGCTTCCTTAGCACTATTTGATTATGCAATCAAATCAATTTCGCTTTATTTCACCCAATTTAGCAATTCTTGGTTTTGCAGGTCTTATGCAATTGGGCCACCTCTACCTCAAATCTACTGGAGAAAAGGAAACTGGTCTTATCTATTGGCGTTGGGATTCCCTCTTCTTGCAATTGAATGCTTAGTCATCATGGCCTGGCAGAGAGAGAGGTGGAATTGAAGGGAGTTTGTCTGACGCATGCTGGAGCAGACGAAAGAGGAGGCAGTGCAAGCATAACGCGAGAAGGAAAGGAGACAGCGAGATTCCATTCCCTGTCATCATTACATGGTTTCGTTTTTCAACTGGCGTGAGAAGGAGGAGGGGTCCTCTCCTGCGTCACGGCGTTCGTCAGAGAGCTTCTTTTCGTCATGGCTTGTGTCAGAAGGAGCAGTCGGAACGAAGGGGACGGAGAGATACTGTGATGGGCCGTTAGTGTTTATGGGCCTTCCTTCTTTTTTTTTTTTTTGACTGATGTGGGTTGGGCCGAAATGAAGTGGGCCTTTCGTTTTTTTTTTTTATCCAACGTGGATTGGGCCGAAGCAAAAATGGGCCAAAGCAGTAAGAACAAAATTTGATCATGGAATATTTGTTGCACGAATCTTGATGCCTCCGGATGCACTGATCTTGATGGATTTATATGCTAGAATTTTGATATATTTTGATGCCCATGTCAATTTTATTTTTATAATCATATAATTTCACAAATATTTATGAAATCACATAATTATTTTCGTACGATATTTCGGGTTATGGCTCGTATTTTTCATATCAAACTACCTCTGTCCTCTTATTTGTAAATAAACCCTCCCGATTAATCGGGATAATTTTCAGAGTGTCGGGCGCCTCCTATATTTGACCCATGTCTAAAATATCAAATTTCGGTTTACCGTTTCCCGGTATTTAGGAGAATATTTTAGGGTTCAACACATATGTGTATGTTACTGGAACATAGCACAGGACATGACCCAATGAAATAAATATATGGATTGTGTTACGTGTCATTATTTATTTCATAAGTGTTTGATTCTGAGTTTGAGATGGTTCAGTTTCTTCACATGACGATAGGTTCAATAAATATCGTCTAACGCTGATTCCTGATAAAGGCTGCTATACGGACTTTATTTTTGTTCTTTTGAATTGTGCGGGGAGAAACTGGTCATCAAGATAACCGTATGTCCCTCGTTAGTACACCTAATGAGTGATGATATCTACTGGGCCCCTTGATGGAGATGGATTGCTTGCTAGCAACTTATGCAATCATCTCTAGATCAAGAAACGTATAATCTGCAAGAATGACACATTCCTATCTTGGATTATACAAGGATATCATGTGACATAAGAATTAAGACAATAACATAATATTTTCTTATGCAGGATTGAAGTATTGTATTGGTACAGTATTTATTTATGCGAATTGGGAATCATAACGTGTTACTAGATACCGCTTATGATTATTAGAAATACATAGTGATTTATTTTCCATGGCCAACATAGCATAAATCCTCAAAGGGTCACACAAATAGGACTTTAACCATACAATGCATTAATTATTTATTCACAGCAGTAAGTACTGTGTAAATATGATGGTTTGATTAATTAATTATATACTGTTGCGAACCGTTATAATTAATTAAATCAAAGGAATCATATAGAATATTTTAATGTACATGCTAATCCTAAAATAATTATTAATGAATTAATAATTATTCTTGTTCAATTATATTAAATAAGTAGGTCTAATTTATCAAGTCTAATTGAGCCCGATTAAATATAAATATGTTAAATGAAAAATTAATTAATTGGATTACTTAATCCATTTAAGTCCAATTAGAGGGCCGGCCACTTAATGACATAAGTGTAATTAGTTACACTAGTCATTAGGTTAATTGGGGATGAAAAGGAAAAACAGATTTCGGCAAAAAGGATCTAAGCCAAAAATCATTTTTCTCCTTTTGCTAAAAAAAACCGTGGCCGCCACCCAAAATGAAAAGAGAAAAAGAAAAATTTGTTTTTCTTCTTTCTTACATTCTATAGGAGCTCATATGTTGAGCATTAATTTCATTTAATTAAACAAGTTGATTAATTGGAGTAGAAGAGAGGATTAGCTTTGTTCTAGGTGTGCTAGCACATACTATTAGAACTTGGTTAAACTTATAGGTGGACTCAAGGTGGTTGCCGGCGACTTGGTGGTGGAGACGAGCACGCCACCGACTCCAAAGCAAAGGGTTCGAACTTTCTAGTTACGATACTAGAAGAGGTAACCTCCTACACGTCTTAATTTAAATGTTAAATCGTTTGTTTGACTAGATCCGTTAATTGTAATTCTTAAATGCTTATAAATTGTAAATAAAAAAAATTAAAATTGCACAAGCACTTGAGTTCCTAACAGAAAACACTTTTATTTCTTAAACATGATTGAGATATTGTAGCAGTACATTATTTATGTGAATTGGGAATCATAGTGTGTTGCTAGATACCGCTTATGATTATTGAAAATAAATAGTCATTTATTTTTCATGTCTAACATAGCATAAATCCTCAAAAGATCACACAAATAGGACTTTAATCACACAATGCATTATTTATTTATTCACAACAGTAACTACTATGAAAATATGATATGATTGATTAATTGATTATATACCGTTGCGAACCGTTATAATTAATTAAGTCAATAGGATCATATTGAAATAAATTAATACATTAATTAATCCTAAAATAATTATAAATGAGTTAATAATTAATTTAGTTCAACACATTTTAATATAAATGGTTATATGAATTAATTGGGCCGTTATTTAAATAGCAAACATATAGCCCAATTAAAGAGAAAACTTGAGATGTTTTAATTATATGAATTAAAGGTCCAAATGAAAAGGTTAGATGACCCATAAAGGACCTATTTCATGGCTGTCCTATATAGTGGTAGGTAGATGGTATGAGGTGTAATTGGGAACTTATTCCTAAGATTTGAGCTCTATATAAGGAACTCTTGGTGGCTCCTTGAGCTAGCTTTTCATCTCTCATCTCTTGCCTCCCTCCTTGGCCGCCACCCTCTGCCTCTCTTTGTCTCATGCTCATGTGTTGAGCTCTCGCTTCTCTCCACTTAATTAAAAGATTGATTGAAAGAAGAAGAAAGAAAACTAAAGGGATTAGGCTTGTTCTTAGGTGTGCTAGCACATACATTGATTAGCGTGGTTAATCTTCTTGGTGAACTCGTGGCGGCCGCCGCGCGACGAGGTGGTGGTGGAGAAAACACGCCATCGACTTCCATATTTTGGTCGAGCCATCCAATTACAATATTGGATAAGCTACAATTCCTACAACTCATTCTCATGTCGTGTATTGATTGCTTGCAAAAATCCTTGTGTTTGATGTTTAATTGAGATTAATTAAATGTAATTAGCACAAAAATTAAAAATTGAGCATTTTCTAACAACATAAATACCCATGTAAAGTCTCCATACAAATAATCAATAATCTAGTAGTGATGCGACCTTTTGAGGATGAGTAATGTAGTCCTCGATTTTTCTCTCTTACTCCTCACTATTCCACGTTTCTTAATTAAAGTTTGGAGAATTAAATGAGGATTAACGGACTTACTAGCTCCTTCGCTAGAATTTAAAAAAAGAAAGAGAACAATATATCGTTTCCATCTAGCGATACAGATCTACACCAATCTTGATGTGTATCGAATGGTCAGGATTATGATGCATAAAACCTTATATGCATCACAGTGCATCATTTAATACATTCAACCCGGATCCGAAAACCAATCTTGTTGGAACAGTGTTTCAATCTTGACCGTTCATTCTTACTCAGATCAATCCAGTCCGTCCGATCGAGTTCGATCTATCCGTCCATCTGGCGCCTCTTCGATCTTTCTAGGGGCGTTTTTTCGACTACTGAAGGGTCAAGATGCATCTTTCTGTACTCGCTGCCTCTCTCTCTCTTTCTTTTCTCTTCCAAACCTCTTTTTTCTCTTCCGAAGGGTTTGCTCTCTTTTCAGTTCCTCTTTTCACCGACGATCCCTCATCACCAATCCAATCTTCAGCCGGAGAGGAGAAGAAAAGGGGACACCATGGAAAGCTTGGCAGCGATTTCTATTTGAGGAGAAGAAAAAGAGCGCCAGGTGAACTTCCTCTTCCAGCGACAACGTCGTATCTCCAGACTCCAGCACCTCTTTCCGTCTCTTCCCTCCTCGGCTCCCGTACTCACAACCCTCCACCGATCCTCCACTCCTCCTTCGACCTTCGCTACTCTACGTCACCTGCTATGGAATCATGGTGATGAACGGATACACTGATCCTTCTAGCAAGGCAAGTTTTATTTTTTAAAATTATTTTTGTGTATTTCAAAATTATTTCTTCTTCACATCCTTAGACATCTTTGATCGGTTTTTTGCAATTTTATTTTTTACGAACTTTATCTTCCACATCTACGTGTGTGATTTTGAATTTGTTTACGAGCTCGGCGCCATAATTGTGGCAATTGAAAGTGGTGCATGTGGTTTATAAAACATAGATCAATAAAACCTAATATTGAAAAGGAAAGAGGAAGGGCAAGGTGGAGGTTCGGTGGAGGGTTGACATCAGAATAATTACAATATTTATCAAGAGTTGCATGACTTATTTATCAAAATCTGTTAGCATGCTCGCTGGAAGCAAAACATTAATTGCTTTTATTTTCTTTCTTTTCCTTTATGAGTGCATTTGTGCAAAGGATTACAGAAAATGCTATCTGATAATTGAATTATATAAAAGTTTTTGCTTAATTGAACTCTTCTGTTTTGTTTAGTCAATGATTACTAAATATTGTATAATGGTTATATTAATTAAATGTTGTCTCTAAAAATTAGAAATTTTTAGTAAATACAGGATGTGATCGGCCAATCAAAATCAGAAGGAGACACAAAAAAATATATAACAACAGTGGATAATATCCTTATAGATAAAATAGAAGAAGCTAATCAGTTCTGGAAAAAAAATAGGATTATTTTTGCTGCAACTACTGACCCAATTTGCATTTTATAGAAGTATATATTTTTTTCCTAAACAGTCGGATATTACTCTCTAAATCTTAAAAAAAATGTAACTGATTTCCTCCCGTTCGCCCGTACAATCAATGCTGAGTGCTGTCAATCTTCCTTCTGATGTGCAACAGCAGATTGATAAAGTTAAAGGCGACCTAACTGATGCAGCAGGGACCATATCACAAAAGACACAGGAGAACTATCAAACAACCCCTTCTCTCACGTGGATGCAAAGGGCAAAGATGGGCCATAGGAAAAAGGGGCCCAGTTCAACATTAACGAATCTCAAATTGGTTGTCACGAGGCATCTCCATGTAATTGTAAGCAGCATCTTTATCCCTTTACCACTAGAAGTAATGTTTCTTTACTAAAAATATCTTAAGAACTCATGCTTTGTTCTTAATTTTCAAGAAATAAAGGATGGATTTATTCCCTTCGAGTAATCAGAAACGAATTTTGATACTTCTATATGTAAATAAAATTATTTAACAAATAGTTTCTGTCATGTAAAACATAATAATCAGAAATTAAATAAAGATGCCAATTGGTGAAGGCAAGATGTAGTAGTAAGTGTTCCAGTATTTCAACAAATGTTTTGTTTTATTTTCTTTTTGCTTTTTTTTCCAATCTGGCCAATTTTTCTCTTACCCTTTTTGTTTGTCGTTTTAGTGTTAATATTGACAAAATCGAGAAGTTTCTATCTAATGGGCAGAATTCTACTTTGACTGTCATGTCATCTGGTCATGCCATGAGTGCCTTCATTAATGAAAAATTGGCTGGCAAGACATATTTTTTCCAATATCTGATTACATTTCTGTATTTGTGTATGTTCTTCATGAATATCAGAAAGCATTTGAAGATTCATGGAAAGTAGCCAAATCTGAGGCAAACTCAACCGTGGCCTTATTTGATTGATGCTCTTACCAAATTCCAGGTACTTTCTTAGTGGTTCCTTAATCGTTAACTTTCACTTGCTGTGTCCTTGAAGTACTAATCCCTTTCAATGGGATGTAATAGTGGTCTTGGAATAATAATAAGAAAGATCCATGATTCCATGACGTATGTAGATGCAAAAATGGTCTTGGAATAGTTAGGTGGGTTTGGTACAATATAACCAAACAAGGGTGGAATAAATTTTGAGTAATGAGACAGAAGTGATGGAATAGTGCATGCAAGGGTTTGTGTCCTCTATTTTGCCTATTATAAAAAAACTAATGGTATCAAAATATGATCAAAATATGTAAATGAATACGTATGCCGTCTAACTAAGCCGCAATAACAGCCTACAGTGCTGTACTGTTTACCTGTGTAAATTGTTTAAAAAAAATAATACAATAAAATAAACAAATTGTTGCAAGTTATAGTTATAAGTAAATCTATTAAATAAAATTGTATGTAAAAAAAATCCAACTCTAATATTCCTATTAAATTATAAGTTTGGTTTAGGGATAAATATTGTTTCAATAATATTTTGGCTCTTCGTGTTTCAGGTGATATTCTGCCTAATATTTTGTTCGTCCTCTCCTGGTCTCCAAATAAGAGGAGGAGCAAAGCATGCTATTGGTACTTAGCTAGCGATATATGAATACTCTAAAGGTATTTGCATTTTTATTAATCTGAATGGCAGTGATTTATTTGAACTTCTTTTTAATGTTTTGTCATAATTCATTCACAATTTAGTGAGGTTGGCATATGTGTTGGAACACGAGGGTTTGCATGATCGATAGGCTCAGATGCATTGTTGCCGAGATAGTTCATTGATGGGTTATCTATTGGAATTTAGAGATGGTATACTTAGTATTTTATCTAACACACCTACCTAATTTCTGTCTAATTTGAGTATTAAATGCGAATAATTTCAACATTACATACAACAATGAGAATCAAATTTTATTTTTTATTTGACGTTTATAATTATTAATACATTTGTGTTATAGGTGTGTCAACAGTAGTGCCAGGAGCAGTGGCATCGCTGCATCAGACAGGTTCTTCTTTTGTTCCGACATCCTCAGTTTTATTTTGTTGTGCTTTGCAAATAGAAAAATAAAAGTACCTTCTTCAATTAAAATGAAGATTTCCTGAAGCTAATTGATTTCTTAAACCTTATTTCCATTCTTCTGAGATACTAGAAAACTTCTTTGAAGCGGACAAAAACATCTAATAAAATTCAGTTTGAGATATATATCATTTTCTTTGAAGATATATATTGTTTTCTCATCACTTTTTGAAAATTTATAAACCAGCCTTTTGTTTTGTGTTTGATGTATAGATACTTGGGATGAGATTTATAGGGCCCTATACTCATGGTACATGCTTCATACCAGTCCTTGGTACGGCTATGGGAAGTCTGGTACCATGTCTGGTACGAGTCTCGGATTCTATAGGCATATGTGCAATAAACCATAAAAGTTTAGAGCCTGAATGCAATAGTTAAATATTTGTTCTGTTTTAGAGTAATAGATGGACAGATTAGGGCATATTAGTTTTAATGAAATAATAGATGTGCCCATCTAGAAAATATGCTCTAATTAAATAATAGAATCCTAATTTCAGAGTTTTACGAATGCTGATTAGATTAGCTTTCTTATACCATTTGTTAAGTTTGTTCTATTTTAGATTTATCATTATTGGAGCTTATGTCTTTCGTCATCATTTTATATGTAGCTGCTATCAGAATGAGTTATTCATATAGATATAGATGCTAATTATAATTTTTATTTAAGCCAATATTCTAAAGCTAAATTCATTTTGTTGCAACCTGGAAGCAAATAGTTGGGTGATTTTTGTGTACAACTTATTTATATTATATCAAATCATTTAAGATTAAAGATAGATTGATTTATGTATATTTGGATAATTTTTGTGTACAATTTATTTATATTCCATTTTGTATCCACTTCTTCACTGCTGCTGGGCAGTATAATGTTGTATGTGATTTTTTTTTTTTTTGACGGGCATTTAGTATGTGATTTGGTCAGGCTATATGTCTTTTAAGCTGATATATTGAGGAAAGGAGACGAGTGTTTCAGCCATAAAAAATGCATCACCTTGAATCAAATATTTCCTTAAACCTACCATCCAATGAATGTCAACAAATGAGTTAAAACACAAAAGGATCTAGCGATAATTTATTACGATAGACTGGTAGAGTACGTTATAAGTCTGTCATTTTTTTTAGTTAGAAGTCTCAAATTTCAGTATGCCTATGAACTATTAGAGGCATTTTGTTATTCTTCTTTGATGCTATCAAAAATTTAAATGGTACTTCATTTTCTAGGTTCTAAATTCAATCTACTAGAAGGTGCTTTGGTTAGTTGACATATGTTAGGTAGTACTTTAATATAATACCGCATTTTTTTTCCCTGTTGTTCTTAGTTATCCTTTGATTCTAACTTTTAATAATCATTAATTAGTTCTGTATTTTTTACAGTCCTTTTGAGGAAATTGTAAGCAAACAAGATTATGATTCTTCTAGAATTAAATGATATCGAGTTGGGATTGTAGATATTGAAAATTCTTTTATTCCAACTGTTTACAAGTAAATTAGAGCAAACTGCATGAGTTGTATGCAATATAATTAAGTTGACACTATATAATGGACGGCATATATATCATTTGATATGGTTCATGGATGTAATAAACTAGACTAAAAATAAGAGCTACTATAATAGAATTTAACAATAAACACAAAATGAAAATTAGGTCGCGCAACGCGCGACAGACCCACTAGTATTAGTTATTCTCATGATTTATACTTTACGGCCTTTATCTTTTTAGCCCGCCTAAAGTTTATGCGCCAATATTTTTACGTTTCGTATTTATGGTAACTTTTACTCATATTAATTTTTCTTTATATACTTTAAAAAATGTCATGCACGCCATATGCATCCTATTTTAAAAAATTATTTATTTATATCGTCATAATTATAATCGAAATTTTTTTAAAATTTTCGATACTCATATCCGTATCCATAAAACATAGATCTTCAGAATTTAGCATTAAGGTCTTGAACCGTCAGTGGCTTATCAAAGAGGAGAATGAGATTGTGTTTCTAAATGGTCAGGTCAGTAAGAACTGTCATTGCATAGTAATCTATTATGAACATAATAGAGGAGATTGAGCAAACACTCGTAACTCGCAACTTGTAAGTTATTTCGAACTCGACTTTAAAAAGCTCGATTTTAACTCGAGCTGAACTAAGCTGAGTTTGAGTTGAGGTCAACTCAGCTTGCAACTCGTGAGCTGATTCGTAACATAATAAATTTATATTTCCGATATATATTATCAACATAATTTAAGAGTATTACACATTTATAAATTAATAATAGAAATTTTATTCTTATATATTTTTATTTTAAATAATATTAGATATGATAGATTAAGCTTCAAGACAAATTTTGTTTCAAATCAATAGAAAGAATATAAAATTAAAACGATAATTTTATTGTTTACAATATTTTATATGCCAAAAAAAAATTAATACTAGAATAATATATGATTAAATAATTAAAAATTTAAAGGATCTATGTTTATTTCAAGCTAGTTCGAGTTGGGGACGAGTCATGTTTGAGCTAGCTTAAAAAACTCGAAAATATTTCTAACTCAGCTCAACTCAACTCGAATTACAGCTGAGCTGAGTTTGAGTTGTCCCCAACTCGTTTGAACTCAGCTCATATACAGCTCTAGTGATATGTAGATAATGTAGTACTAGTACAGCCTTCTGCAATTGTTTTTGTTTACATGGTCAGGTATGAAGTTCTATTTTTGGTAGATAAATTGCCTTAATATTATATCTACCTGTAAGCGCGCCTTGTTTTACGGGATTGACAGATGCCAATTAATCAATTAAGGTATATATTAACCACTACTAAAAACCTTTATTTAGAATATATATATCTATCGTAGAAACTATAAATATCATATCATTTCACTTACTTTCGATCATATTTTAAAATTTACGAACTTATTGTATATAAAAAAGACACAAGATGAAGATTTCAATTATGGTGTTGCTTGCTCTTGTTGTGCTCTCATCCTGTATGTATATATATTTTTTGACATTTTCCCTTTATTTGTCTTTCGATGACAATTTTTCGATTCACTGTTTCGGCTTTAATTAAAAATAAATAATTTAAAATGAATTCATCAATCATCATCATCATCATTACTACAAGCTACACTTATTCGTGCTATTTTTATTGTCGTCTTCATTAGTTGTCAAAATCAATTATGAATTTTTGATCTTGCTATATATATATCTAGGTCCGGTCATCAAAAAGGCTCGCTCGCTCTCAACTTCAACATCGGTCCCGAAGATGGATTGCATGAAGGAGGTGTCACAGTCGTGCATTGACAAATGTATAATCTCCCGTTATACAAAATGTCAACCAGATCAAGAAAAGTGTTTTAGCGCTTGTATTCAAGTCACACCAGGCTGCGAAGCTTGTCAATACAGGTAAGTGGTAACCCCGAAAAACCGATGACGAACATTTTAACTATGTGCCAACTATCTGCAGTCTTGTATAATATTAATTCTTTTTCAAATAATAAATTACTATATTTCTTTTTATATATTTGCTTTCCCAATCCTGTCGGCTAGCTGTAGGTAGGGTTTACCACTGGACCGCCCGGTCTGACCCGACCCGTACCCGAATCGGACTTTTTTCCGACCCGACCCGGACCGTAGAAGAACCGTGATGGACCGAGGGGGGTGGTCCGGGTCGGGTTTATCACGGATTTGGGTCGCCAGTTTAGCATAAACCCGACCTAAACCCGTCCCGTCTTAACCCGTGGACCGGCCCGGACCGGACCATAAACCCGTGTAAACCCGTGCAAACCCGTGTGAACCGTGGCATTTTCAAAAAAAAAAAACCAAATCAAACCAAACCCCTTTGAATTTGTTCAATTATTAAAAAATTACAAATCAAGTCTTTAGAATAACATAAATTTTAAATAAACTACGTTGTATGTACCAGTGCTAGCTAAGTAATAAATTAATGAATAGGAGTTCAAGCCCCAGTTTTCCCAGTAGGAAGGTTTATTTTATTATTAATTTTATTAGACTTAATATATTTTAACTAATTTTTATAACTTATATTTTATAATCTTTTATCATGCAATTTTGAAAACCATCGACAATGAAAAAAATATTAAAAATTACAAATTAAATTAAACAAAAACTAAAATGGACTACAAAATTATAATTAATTACTTGAACTATAAATATAATATATTTTAACGAATTTATATTAATTTATTTTACAAATTTTTTATATTGAAACAATGAAAAAAGAAAAAATAAAAATCTGGAAAAAAACCCACATGGACCGGACCGGACAGGACCCGGCCCGACCCTTCTTTACCCGTCCGGTTCACATAGGTCCGGGTCTACCAAGGGTTTGGGTCGACGTTTGAAAGGTGGCCCGTGCTAACCCGTCCCGTTTGAACCCGTGAACCCGTGGCCCGTGATAACCCGTGGACCGTGGGGGTTTGGACCGGACCGGACCGTTTGGTAAACCCTAGCTGTAGGGCCGGAGGTAGACTTGTCAATTTCGTACGGATTCAAGCGTTTTCGTTTTGTTCCGTTCAAACGGAATGTTAAACGAAAGATAACTAGTTTCGTTTTTGAAATCGGAACTGACATTTATAAACGTTACTAAAACAAAACACATATATAGGCTGAAATCAATTGGAATTGAAAGACGGAACGTTAAATGAAACATAAATCAAAGGCGAAGCTAGGATTCCGCGACAATGGGAGGGGGCCGAGGTCAAACTTCTGAGTTGCTCCGTTGAATAATCAAACTTGAATATGATTGTGTACATTAATTTGATAAAAAAAGTCATTTTTTGTATTATGCAAAGAGAGAGAGAGAGAGAGTTGTGAGAGAAACAACAAGAATATATAGAGTTTTCATGCTCAGTTTCTACTAAACTATTAATTTTAGAACATCACTGAAGGAGTAGAAGGAAAATTATTGAATTTTGTATCAACTAGAGAGAGTCCAATCACAATATTTCATTTGTTATAAAAAAACAGCATTGGCCAGGCTCTATTGGACCCCTGCGCTAGCTCCGCCCTTGACAGAAATTTATTTCGTTTGACGAAACGAAACATCAATTTTGTTCCGTTTTCGAATGCGGTATGAATAGGAAAGTGGCCGGCTAGCGTAATCTGTCTCCAATGCATGACCACGCTCTCTCTCTATATTCATTCCATTTAAGACTTCATCCCATTAGTTTTGGGTGCGTTTGGATGAGAGAAGAAGAAGAGGAAGAAGGAAGATGGGAAGAAAAAAAATTATAAATAATTCAAACTCTTTACAAAGTTACACACTTCCCAATACTTCTTTCCACTTCTTCCCTTCTTCCCTTCTTCCCACACCTATCCAAACGCACCCTTGGCCAAACCAAAAATTTAATTATGTATCTGTAGCGTGATATGTTGACGATCAGATGTAATTCATTCCCTTTAACTCCACACTAAGATTCATCACAGTATTAATTTCCTCCGATATTACTCCCCTAGTCCCTTGTAAACTCTAGCGCCACCTAAATTTTATTCGTATGGAGTTGTACGGCTGGTAAGAACTTTGACGGTAAATCAAAAGTTGCTTTTTGGAAGAGAAGTTTGAATTTCCCTTGTTCCTTTCTAGTTAATCGGTAATCTCATTTCTCACTGGTTCAGTTTGTACTCAGCTCCCATTATTATTTATTTCTTTCGGCTGTTCTTGTGCATTTTATCTATGTGTGCTTGTCCGTAAGAGATTAAACTTAATTTTTGGTCTTGAGAACTTTAGGTCTATGGATCATTTGGCATGGGTTCATGGGTATATAAATAATTTATTTAATAATCTTTGAAATTGGATTAACTTTACACCGCTTATTAACTAATTAGCCTAGTCAATAAAAATATTTTAAATAAAATACTCGTAACTTTTATTTATATATATTCACCGTCTCCGTTTTGGTATCGAAGTTGGTTTAAGTATATCTTACTAGATACTTGGATTGCGAAAATTAAATTTATTATATTTTGCGACACCAAAGTTATACACAGATTGGAGTTCTCAACGTTTTATATGTCCTAGCTAGTTGATTTAATCTCAACCTCATGTTTCCTTACAACATTGATTTCTTTTGATTTATAAGGATGCCAATCCAAAGAGGGTACAAACAATGGGCTACGGAGGACAAAGCTAGAGCTGACGAGAATGTAGATGGGAAGGTTGTGCCTGCAGTTCGAGGAGGCTGAAGCTACAAAACCTCAACTCAAGGCAGCGACCAAGGAGCCTATTGTCGAGGATATATAAATTGGAGGAGGCTGCAGTTCGAGGAGGCTGAACATTTTTTAAACATATTTTGCTTACTTTAGTGAGTAATGCTAGAATCAAACGCGTTTGACGTCAAACACGATTCTAGACTCAATTATTGAAATTTTTAATTACCGATCCAAACCGCTTAATACGATCTTTATATTGAAATATTCTTACAGACCAAATTTTATATTTTTTTTGAAATTTTTAAAATTGAAGGGTCTAAAATTAATTAGATTGAAAATTTTCTAAAATACAAAATAAATAGTAAAAAAATAAAAAAAATATAAAATTTGATCTTTTAGGATATTCGAGTATGGAAAACAAATTGAGTGTTCGGATCTTCCGTGCTAATCTCAAAAATTAAGATCTCATCATGTTTGACGGGTCAAGTATCAAACGCGTTTGACTCTAGCATTACTCTACTGTAGTAACATTTGTGATTTCTATCTGATTCACTCCGAAACTTGGGTCGTTCTGTTATAATTTTCTTCTGTGTGGTTAGGTGAAGTTTTTCATATAAATTGGATAGGTGATGCCAATTGGTGGCGCGATATATAAATATATGGAAATTTGAGATATTTTTATATGTTGTCAAAATTAATTTAATTTTGTTCGCATGACTTGCATATTGATGATTAGTTTGATTAGCAAATATACTTAATTTCTCAAATTACTTTTATGATTTGAAAATACTAGCATACTGTGGTATAAGATTCAAGATGATTTAGAGGATTTAAGGTAATTGATACAGTATATGGTGATGATAACATCTTGATGGTAAGGACCTGTGGAACCTATCTACTTTTTTTTCGTAAAAAGATTGCATGGTCAAACATAAGAGTTATCTTTATTCTCGCAAACGAATTATTATATAATATAAAAAATTGTGAATATTATATTATGTAAATAGCATAATAACATGTGGAGGTAGCTGGAAGCCTAGAACTCTCGGTTTATATAATCAAAACATATATTATTCGATACAATTATATTCGCCTCCGAAACTGCTGTTCGCGTACAGTTGTTCGAACAGTAATCCAATCTGCATCGTTGGTTTAGCGATTTCTCATCCTGGCCTTTCGATCTTACTCTTGTTCCTTCTCCTCTGTTGGATGCAGTTCTTCTGGAGAGTTCTCAGCTACTCCCCGCTCTCTCTCCTCCTCTCTGACACAAGCCCTCCACGCCATGTGGATATCGTACGAATTTCGTCTCTTCCTACACCTGGTATCCCTAGATCGTCTGTGGTTTTTCGTTTCTGACCTTCTTTGATTTTTCTCTCGGCGTACCATTCCTCCGTTCATGTGTTGCTCCTTTGCTTCCTCAATCTGCTCGCTCGGTTTTCTACCTCCTCGATTTTTGAAGAGTCGCGACTGATCTCCTAATGCCATTGAATCCCTCAAGTGCCTCATCTCTCTTCTCAATTTTGTTCATCAATCGAGCAGCTGGCAATTCTTCTTCAATGTTCAGTATAATTTCTTCCGATCTCTCCTCCTCCATCGAACGATCTACGTTGATCAATTACTGGTGATGAATATTGCTCTTGCCCCCTTTTCCTCTACACTTTCTTGAGTAATTTTGTTGCTACTTTTTATATGTTCAGCGATTGATACCCCTTATTTTCCTTCAATTTATATGATTTTCTGATCTCTCCTCTTTATTTTGCTTTTAAATTTTACATTTTGGTCGCCTATTGACTTGATTTTTCTTTTGGATTTATTGCAGGTTCCATATTAAACGGTGTTGCGCAATATCTTTTTTTTTGGGGGGGGGGGGGGGAGGGTTTGTCGGCTGCTTCAACAAGGTTCTACCTTTTTGTTTCTTCTTTATATATCACGATTTTCGTTTGCTTTTTTGCTCCTTTATTTTTTATTTTGAATTTCGCTGTAGGATTTTCATTTGCCTTTTTGTTCTTTATTTCTGATTTTTTTTTTCACTGTAGGAGGCTTGCTACAACTATCAAGGCTCTTGCTAGCTAGCTTCGGCTCAAATTTTGATTGTTGTCACGGCATCATATGTTCTCCTTTCTGGTATAATATCTCACCGTTCCTTAGTTTAATTTTTTAGATTTAAAGTATTTCCTGTTTAAACAATGAGGAAGTCAGTTTATTATAGGACAACAAACTTTAACTAATCATGAATTCGAGTTCATGTCACTTTTTTTTCTGAATCTAAGTTTCCTTCTTCAGCTTTTTGTTTAATTTCCTTGCTGTCATTGTTTTCCTTTTCTCGATTAATGTAACTTAAAATAGAATTTTACAGGAGCTCTTTACATAGTGCGATTTGTAGCGGCCGAAAGAAATTAACATTTCAGCACTCAAGCATTCCTTGCTGTAGCTTTTGTTTACTCAATTAAGTTCTATTAGTTGTGGTTTAGCTTATATTGTTGATTTAAGTATTTAACGGATTTTATATGTTCAGGCTGTCACTACTACAATGATGAGATAAAGTTTAGGGGACACGGCAATAGGACTGAATTTGACAAACCTCATGATAAAACTAAGTTTGAGGGACTTGACTGTTATAAAGAAATTTGATTGTGTTTTCTCCCCGCATCTGACAGTGATTAAATTTCCTTTATTGTGTTTTTTTTTTGTTATGCTAGGTTTGAAGCTCACAATATATGAGGAATAAAACACAGTTAAGTTTGTTATAGATCACTAAAGAATATTAATATGTTTATTGAAAGTTGATGATATTGATCAGCTAGGATCTTTATTGGTGTTTGCTTTAAGATTTCTCAATTTTCTATGTTCAAGTTTGCTTTCAGTTTCAGCTTCTCATTTTATTGTTTATCTCACTTTTCTACAGATGTGTTGTTTGATGTTGCTAGAAGAGAAGAAAAATTGAGGCAAGATAACATTGGGATATTTAGCTAAAGGTTTGTCGATTAGTAAGAAAAAAAATCTATGTTTGTTGTTGCCTCATGTCATCGTTTTTTGCATGACAATTGAGAACTTCAATATTATTCATTTTTCTTGCTATGATTTTTTCACTTCTCTACCTTTACTTATTCAAACCAAGCAATTATCAAAGTATCAACTTTTCTACAATTAAAATTAGAATCATTTCTTCAAATTGTCACTTTTACCCCTTTCCTTATTTGTTTTCTGATCCTTTAACAAGTTTGATGTTCACATGCTTCTAGCATTCAACAGGTTTTGTTTTCCCGTCCTTTAAAAACATCACATGCTCAGAGATTTGCAAAATTAGTTTAAAATTAAAATTTAACATTTGCAATGACAGATTGATAAACCAATCTTCTTCTTTTTACTATTATTGTTTCCTTAGTTTTTAATTAATTGATGCTTATTTTGGAAGTCTGATAGGAAAATTTTTTTCGTTCAATTTTAATCTTAGATAAGAAAAAGTATGATTGCTTATGCAGCCAAGGACGAATCTGTCATCACAATTTTCTTATAATTTTATTTAGTGCTTTGTAATTTATCTTCACAGGGTATTGACCTTTTCTTTCTATGTCGAAATTGCCCTTATCTTATTATTGGTCCTTCCACTGGTTTGTTTATTGTACAGATCTGGATTAATAAAGAATTCAGCTACATTTTCAAGAAAATTTTGTGGATCTTGTTTCTTCAGAGCATGGTAAGTAAAATCATTTTGAGATAACATTCAATTTTCCTTATGTTAGTTGGGTAAAATAAAAAAAAAACATGCTATTGGAAACAGTCTAAAATAAGCCTCTAAGTTCAGAAACTCATCTTTGGCCTCAACTATTATGGATTTTTATATTGTAATCTCTCTTACATGCACTGCTATGCAAATTTTTTTTGAGTGAAATGACCCTTAAAGCATGCCAACAATCTAAATTGGAGGCTTCAGTCTTTTTCTTGATTTTCCAGATATTCGTTTATGTGATAGTAACTGATACGCCTAACTGATTTATCTTATATTGCGTACCAGCATATTGGCATGTCTGTTGTATTCTCCTTAAAACAATATGTTGCTTTTTTGTTTGCTAATGATGATTGATTGTTTGGAAAGTAAACATTTTTTTTAGAATTTATTTTTTTCAGACACGTTTATCTTATATAACAAATTTTACTTCTATTGTAAGAGATAGGTCCACAATAGCTATATGTGGTAAAAATAGGTCGCACAACGCGCGACGCCCCCACTAGTTTGAATTAGTTTCCAGTTTTACCCCTTCCTTCGTAGGGCCTCAATTACCATATATGTTTTTATTTTTAAGCTAAGAAACCTTATCCACTCCATTATAAAAATTAATGTAGTTTCGTTGATGCAGTTCTGATTTCGATATTGTTATCTTTTCTCATACAAAATGAGAGATTAAAGGCATATATATCAGTCATACTTGCATCAAATCCAGTTTCAGTCTTCTTCTGAACTTGCATTGCACTTGGTGTGTTTCTTTGAGCTTTGATGTATTTGATACGTCTTATACATGGCTCATGCTGATTTACTGTGGTTGGTGGCATTGTAACTCCATTTGTTTGAGTTATCACTTCTCATTGTTGACATTTTGTACTCACATCTTGGTTATTTGTCTAGTTGATTTAATTTGGTTTCATGGTTGGTTGGCTTTGGAGTTCAAGTTTGAACTTATATTAGTATTAGTCACATTGTATGAGTGAATGTGGCTGGGACTTTTCAACCATGTGTTTGAGTTAACATTTGTCAATTTTGATAATTTTGTGCTCACACTTAGTTTGTTAAGTGTTGGCATCGATGAAATTTGATGTTTAATTGTGGCACAATCACAATTGAACCCCAATTTATTTTGTCCCTTGGCCAATAATGAGTCAGACTTGACAATTTTGTCAATTTAATCTGAGGCTCATGTTTCAAACAACACTAGTGTATTTTGACACTAACAGCTCCTTGTTCTTTGATACATTTAATACCTGATTGCTATGTATAGCTTGGCATTATCCCATTATGATGCATTTCTGGGACCAAGCCAGGAGCAAGACTGGCATTCTTGTTCTCAATTTTGAGTTCATAATTCATTTACGCCTCACTCCTTTGTCTTTTGCTACCCTAGTTTATCCGGACCATTTATTTTTTTTCTCTTCACATGATAGATTGAATCCTATCCATTCATCTCCACTTCAATTCAGTCCATTCTTTTCGTGTGGCAGCAGCAAGTGTGTGGTCGATTAATCTGAAGTCTATTTTGTTTCACAACACACATAAGGGCACATCAAATCCAAAAGACTATTATTAATCTTACCAATCACGTGGTGGGTGCCAGCTGCCAGCCATTGGCCATTATCAATTTCTTACCAGATTTTCTGTGATTTCTGGAATATTTGATGAGTGAAACGGGCCAATTCTATTAATTCCTCAACCACTACACAAAAAGTTTTTAAATTATAGCTGTAGAGGTCATTGCCAATGACAAACGTTGGACAACGTGGCGTAGGCGGTACTGGTCTTTTTTTTTTTTTTTTATAGGGTGTGTTTGCCGTGAATAGGGAATAAGAATAAGAAATTTCGGTTTGCGTGTTTATCCGAATTCCTTATTCTTATACCATAATTTTGTTAGTATAGAAATAAGGGAACAAATTTCTTATTCTTGTAGGGTGTGTTTGGATGTAACGGAATAAGCCGTGAATAAGGTATAAGAATAAGAAATTTCGGTTTGCGTGCTTATTCGTATTCCTTATTCTTATACCATGGTTTTTTTTAGTATAGGAATAAGGGCCCAAATTCCTTATTCTTATACTGTTTGTTTTGCACAAGAATAAAAATAAACACGCAGACCGAAATTTCTTATTTCTATTCTCTATTCCCGGCCTATCCAAACACACTCGTATTGTTTAGGTTACACAAGAATAAGAATAAGCACGCAAATCGAAATTTCTTATTCCTATTTTCTATTTCTGGCTCATCCAAACACACCCATAGTTCCATCCTTAAACTTTATTAATTTACAATGTTGTTAAAATTTGATTTAGAACATATTATATATTATATGGAGATTGGCTAAAATGCTTTGCAAAGCATAGAGCACCTATGCTTTGGAGTTCTAGACCGTCGGATCTGAGTTAGGATGCGTGTATCGATCAAAACGGATGGGTCAGATTTGAAAAATTGGAGCACTGCTTTATCCGTTTAGTTTTATTTTTTCCGTCTACAACTAGCGCTCTCTCCGTTACTTTTCCTTTGATATTTTCTGGAACGGAGAAACCTAGGATTGAACCTCATCTTCTCCTCTCTTACTCAGTTACTCTCGATCAACCCTAGCCAGTAGCCACTCTTCGCTCGTTCTCTCCTCGACTTCAAAAGATGAAAAAATGGAGCTGCTCCTCTCTCTCTCTCTCTCTCTCTCTCTGTGCCTCTCTTTCTCGCGATAGAACCCAGCTATGTTTCCGTAGTTCCGTTGATTGGGTCTATTGGTGCGGTGAGGCAAGCAATAAAAAGGCTCGATGGTCCAAATCGGCAGTAACGACAGGTACTGTTTTCTAATTTTGATTCTCGAGTTGTAATATGTTGGCAAATTTTTATAATTTTGCAATATTAATTTTTGGTTCCCAACTTGTGACAGGAGCGATCTATATTTGCAAGTAAGAGAAAGATGATTGTTGTTGTATGACCTGTCTATTTTCTTAGGAGTGTCCTAATTTGGATACAGATGGTGAAACAATGAGATATCCTTTGTTCTGGAAAGTGAGCTTTGATGTGCTTCTTCCATAGCAGCTTCTATAACTAAGTTTTTTTTTTTAGATATGCTAGGCAGAGGCTACTGTTAAAAATTTAAAATGTTACCTCCTGCACAGTTGCAAATTTTCTATAAAATGTCATGGACACTGTTAAAAGGTGCACTATTTCTGCCCAGCAGTCCAATTTTTTTTTTTTTTTTTTTGCAAAAGAGCAATCAGTCAATCACAAAAGATGTGCTGAGCCATCTCCAAAAATGTTGTGTGGCACAGTGCTCAATCACTGGTATGTTTCTTTGCAAAAGCTGATCTTGAGTGATGATTCTTCCATGTTCCAGGAACAGGAGGAAATTTTTAACTGTTGGAGGTGCTTTCGGTTTCCATAATTTCAAGAATTGAAACCTTAGCTTACCGGCAGTGGCTAATACTTTATAGACAGAAGCTGCTGATATTGATCGTGCGCATTCCAATGCCACAGAACATTGTCTTGTAAATGAGTGAATGTAATCTGTGAAGTTTCTTGCATCAAGGACATTTCATGACGATTTAAGGTTCCGGGAAAAAAACTGTACCAGTCAGAAACTGCCTAACCAGTGTGAGTTTGCGATTGATCCCTGGTGGTACTGCTGGATCTTCATAACCAATTGTTGTGTATCCTTTCCCCACTTGTCATGCCAAAATAAAGTGCTGGCCCCATTCTATAACTAAGTTCCTAGCTAACACATAACTGTTAACTGTTTAGTTTAAAAAAAAAAAAAAAGCATTCTACTGGTTAAGCAATTTCATGAATTTCTATGCCTATGGATTTTGCAGTATCTGATTTTTGGGGCTTCTGATTTATTTTTGTCTATTTAATTGGTTTTAATTATAGAGAAAGTTTAATATGCACTATAGTGCATAGAGATTTCTATGCACCACGAATTTTTTCGGAGGTATTTTTGTAAATTGACAAATCTCATTTAACCAATCTAATCTACATATTGAAATCTCATAGCAAACCAAATTTTATAATTTTTGAGATTTTATTACTATTTTTTTCGAATTTTTTAAAACATGCCGTTTTTGGAATGTTATACTATTTACAATATTCCTAAAATGGCATGTTTTAAAAAATTCGGAAAAAAATAGTAATAAAATCTCAAAAATTATAAAATTTTTTTTGCTATGAGATTTCAATATGTAGATTAGATTGGTTAAATTAGATTTGTCAATTTACAAAAATACTCTCGAAAAAGTCCGTGGTACATAGAAACTCCTATGCACTATGTTGCATATTAAACTTTCTCTTAATTATAATAAATTTATCATGTAATGTAGGAATGAGTCGAACAATAAACAAGAACTGCATTGCACGTACTGCTTGAGAATTGGAGCGTACCATTTTGTTTAATTGAGGAGTGAGATGGACTTCTTAAGTAGGATGTGGATCAGAACCGTAAGAGGCACAAGCAAAACTTTCTCTAGTTATCATTCATTTGTTTAGAGTATAGGATCATTTTTTTTAGAGTATTAGTGAGATTGATTTTGTAATTTTAAAGTATAAGGCCGGGATATCTAATTTGAAATGTAAGTGCCGTGCTAAAAAATATCTATTACGAACTTGTAATTTTCATATTTGAAAGAATAGTGTAGCTTATATTGTTATGCTTGAATGTGGAACCTGCAATTTAAGCTTAAGTCAGCTTGAACTATCATGGAACCAAATTGGTACCACTTAAAGCATCAACGTACATAGAAGAGATCATACCAAAATAATTCATTTTTTTTTTTTTTTGCAACTCAAGTTTCTATGCACGAATCAGTGTAACAAATTTCAAAAACACTCCAAGTATAACACAATTACAAAAATCCTCAATTCAAATAGAAGTACAAACCTCATTGCAATCTAACCAAAAAAGATGATGCCAGTACTCAATTTTACAACTCTTCATATTTTACATTGCACAAATGCCCTCGGTCAAAAGATGATGCCAGAACTCAATTATACAACCTGCACACATCCATTTTATCAACCTAACAAACAAAGTTTTTAGGGTTTTAATACTGGTATACAATGTACCAGTTGTTCCAAGTAAGCTTTTAATACAATAACTTGAACAAATACATCATGAATTATTAAAATTCCCTGAAATTAGAAATGTAAGCACCATAATGTTTAGGGTTTGAAATTATCAGAAAAATAGTTTAGGGACAAGGAAGAAGAAATCCTAGATACACGTCTCCCCTTCTAGCGGTGGATTGGCGAAGTCGATTTTGCCTCCTATTGTGCCTTTGCATCTCTTGACAGCTCAACTTCACCTTCTCTGCACGTGTCGAGGGTTAGGGACAAGAAAGTCGAGAAATATGACTGAACAAGGGATCGAGAAGGAGACGAAGCCCCACTAGTGTTCGGGAGACTTGCTGCCCAAGAGGGGGTTCTTTCTGTGTCATGGTGAGAAGAGACGAAAGAGGGTCGAGAAAGAGATCAGGGAGGAAGAAGAAATTGGGTGAAAGAATTGAGGCAACGGAAGAAACAAGGTGACGGAAGGAAAAATTAAAACAAACGGAGGAACTAGCGCTCAACGCTTAAAATCTGAATGGCTGGGATTACGTCGGATTAGACCAAGCACGAATCCTAACTCAGATCCGACGGGTCCAGAACTCCAAAGCATAGGTGCTCTATGCTTTGCAAAGCATTTTGGCCAATCTCATATTATATGATTATGAATATCAATAATAATATAATATAATAACGATTATATTAAATTTGAATATAAAATTTGTTCTAAATAAAAAAAATCCACTGTTTATGAATATCAAATTTGAATAGGTATATATGATGTTTAATACATCGGTAAAGGAAACTACAATAAATTTTTATTCATCTCTCTTTGTACAATAAATTTTATTATATATATAATTATATATGATGTTTTATACATCGGTAAATTTGAATAGTATTTTGTCAACAGATAACGACTTTGAAAAACTTTAAATCGTAATTTTATACTTAAATTTATCCAATCTGATAAATAGGCTAACAGAATAGAAGATTTTAATTAATATGTCAAATATAATGTAGATCAATTAATTAATTAAATAACAGGTTTCATTACTTTTTTAGTTCTTAGTCTTTGTGCGTGTAGACTGTAGAAAGTTCACCTTGATGTAAAAGCTGGAAAAATACGGTGCACTTATAAGGATAAAATAGATCGGTACAGGAAACTTTTGACTCGTCGTATGCATATCGCCTATTTTCCAAGCATAAAGCACAATATATAATATTCAAGATTGATACAACGTAATAACGCTGACAAACAATTAATGACCCGATATGCTCTCAAACGACTCTTAAACGACTTTGACTGAGCCACTCTCTTATCTAGGGTGCGTTTGGATCGTTGGAAGAAAGAAGAAGAAAAAAAAAATTATAAACAATCCAAACTCTTCATAAAGTTACACATTTCCCAATACTTCTTTCCACTTCTTTCTTTTTTTCCTTCTTTCCTTCTTTCCACACCTATCCAAACGGAGCCCTAGCTATTATGGGAAGAAATTAAGATGCAGGGCAGGTTTGACGTGTATCGTCAGTCTCAGTATTTAGCAAGCTAGTAAAGCGGATCCAGCAACCTTCACTTAAGAGTGTTAGACCAAAGACTAGCTCTCAATTATAGTTCTAGTGTCGAAACTTTTGATAAAGATAGCAGCAAGAACACAAAAGTTCAGACCCTGTTAGGACTATGAAGTTATAATTCGGAAATAATAAGTGTAAGAAATTTTTAATCCGAATTTAAATATAATTTAAACGCATTCGGATTAAACATTTATTTTGAAACTGAGGACGACCACTAAGAAATAAGATTTTTAATAGTAAAAAATTATTCTCAACTATTTACAAATAAATTTTTTCATTCCGACTAACTAAACTTAACTTTATTCTCAACTGACCCAAACACAGCCACAAAGTGTTAGACCATTGACTTGCTCTCAATTATAGTCCTAATTAATGTTGAAACGTTTGATAAAGAGAGCAGCAAAAACGCAAACGTTCAAACCCTGTTTGGACTATGAAGTTAAGTTTTGATTTCTAAACATTTTATGTTGAGGTTGAAGTTATTAATTGGTACTTTTTGATTTCTAAACTCGAATAACTGAATTTGAACCACACAACATAATGTGCATATTGAAATTTATTTTACTATTTTTTATTTTTTATATTTATTTTCGAGAGAGGAAGAAAATAAATTAACTTTTTTTCAAAATTTTAAATTTCACCGAAATAACACCGTTATTACTTAAATAACGGATTTGGAGCAAAACACATAATGCTACACCAACAAAATATGAAATAACAGTAGTGTTATATTTATTAAATATTAGAAAAATAACTAAAATTTTTTGCATTTGGCAACATAAAAAAGGATGGGTCATTTAACTCACAAAAAAAAAATTAAGCCAAATACAAATCCGTACCAAATTCTGATTTGTTTAGCTTTTAATACTTTGATTTTGTCTATTTGTGACACCTGAAATTTTTACTGTTTCTGAAATTATTTTTAATATAAAATTGGTTGTACTTGGTTGGTTTTATTTTGAATAATTTTTGTGCTGGAAATTAAATTTTTATACTTACTGGTATTCTTAAAATAAGAATATGATAATTTTCTAAATTTCTAGTTTGCATTATAAAGAGTTTAATTATATTTCTTATGTGGTATAATTATTTTTTTTATGCAAGGAGTATTGATCTTTAATTTATTGGATGAGATATTGATTTGTAAAAAAGAAAAAAAATCGGAAATAAAGGTCAGCAGACCCTTCTCTCTCTCTCTCTCTCTCTCTTATTCGAACCAACAGAGAGCCATGGCACCTCTCTTCTCTCCAAAACTGAAACCCACCTCTCAAACTTACATCTCCACCATTTCTCCGCCATTTCACCGGATCGAAGTACCCACACGTTTCCCTCTCTCGCATTATCTATTCTCAGATCGCTGATTGGAGGTCTCTCCTCGTCGTATTTTTCGAACTCGTCGGTTATGGTCGTCCTTCGACCTGGAGCACTCTGGGCCCTCTCCATCGATTTCCATGAGGTCTTGCAAGGTTCTTTCGGGGATTAAGTGGTGAAAATCGAGAAGTAGCGAATTCGACTTTGTTTCTCGTGCACCGGTCTTTGGCCGAAATTAAGTAAGTATTTTCGACTTTGTTTCTCGTGCACCGGTCTTTGGCCGAAATTAAGTAAGTATTTTCTTGGATTTGTGGTATATATATATAGCTATCTTTGCAATTTTCTTGAGTTAATTACAATTTTCTTGCCAATTGCATGTGTATTGGATTTCTAGGGTTTATCGAGAATTTCACAAAATCTAATTAGTATGTGTAATTTGAGTAATGGAAATTTGTGTTGGATTGAATACTTGTGTTGTTATGTCATTGATTGATGAATGGATTGATTGCTTTGATAAATGTTGGATATTTGGGAATTTTATGCATGATAGGATTATTAAGCATATGGCATGGATTTAATTATTGCATTTATTTTTGGTATAAATAGTTGCATGTATATAAAGGGTAAATCTGAAATTTTGCATGTCATGCATTGTATTGAATAATTATTGATTATGTAGCAATATAGATTTTATGAGTACAAGGGGTTGAATTGGTAATAATGGCATCATATTGGGTTGGGTTAGGATTTGGTCATAAACTCTAAATTATGATCATATCATGTTTGCATGTATACATTAAAGATAGAAAACGGATTTCTAAAATAATTAGTGATGCTTATTGCAGTTGAATAAGAAATCTAAATAAATTGTTGTACTAAATATTATGTTAGTATTTACATGAGTGTTGTATGCAAGGTTAGATGTGTATTTAGTACACAATGGTACTAATCCAACGGCATGTCATACGATGATCATTTTTACGTATCTAAATTTAGAAGATAATTAATAAATAAGACTAATGCGCATTTAACTGTTGCATTCCATATTGTCATGCATGTAAAAGAAGTTTATTAAGGTAGCTTGCTTGTTATTGGTTTAATCTTCTAAAAACATGATTCTTTTATTTGATATATATATATATATATATATATATATATATATATATATATATATATTGGCGCATGACATATTAGGATGCATAAACCATTTACTTTGGCATACATGATTATTAATGTAGAGATGACATAATATGAGTTGCATGATTTATGATTATTGAGTTTAGTAAATGCATGGCATAATCATGATATATATGCATGGTAGTATAGTTTCTAATCTAATTCATAAAAATTATAAGTAGCATACTTTGGGTGTTATAAAAATTAAAAAGGGGAATTTATATTGTTTTAGAGTCAGATTGTTATGAGTCGGAATTTAGGAGGAACTTGCAATTTGGAAGCTTTGTAGAATCAGTTGATTTCTTGCTTGCTTTGGCTTTGGCTTTTGCTGCTAATTAAGGTACGGATTCCACTTGAGTTTTAATTATATGTGATATATTATTATTATGCATTTTGAATTCATAAATTGATCTTCATTCATGAGAATATTTTGTGAATATGTAAATGATGCATAATTGTACAGTGGCATATTGAATGATATCCGATTGAAATGTGATTTGATTGAGGTAAGTACAGCTTGTGTGGTTGAGATAGACACTCGTAATGTTTGGAGGTGGAGTCATGACCCATCCTACCAAGCACCGTGCAATAAGCGCTTATGTACCGGGACTCAGTAGGTCCAGTCTAGAATGGTCCGGAGTGTGAGTGTTTCCAGCTTGCTTGTACATTTTGATGAGTTAATTGATTGAATTATATCTGAATTGAATTGGCCGTTGGCATCCATCTAAAAGGTGGTTCGCGGTATCTGAAGGAAATGACTGAAATGATTGACTTGTGATAAACCAGACTTGCATATTAGATAATTGCCCAACCAAATGAGTCGGCTTTTGCTATACTTTGAAATTTGAATTGTTATGGAATTGATGCCGAGCTCACATTTCATATTGCATTGATTGAATTGATTTGACCTTGCTATTTCTATTGGAAACAAGTTGTAAGGGTTGCTTTTAATTTGCACGTTAGTTATTACATGTTATTAATTATTTGTTCAGGTAATTGAAATGATAGTTGTCATATTTTGAATTCAAAGAAAGAAAAATTAATTTTTAAGAGTATTGAATTTATTTTATAATTTCTTTGCTAGATCGAAACTTTACGTTTTATGCTTATTTGAAATAAACGTGGATTTAATTTAGAATTTATTTGTCTCAGTCTTGTATTTAGTTCCAACGCATGATAATCAAAACTCAAGTGGCTGGAACTGAATACCGTACCGAGATAAATTTTATTTATCTCATTCCGTGCTTTTTGGCATGTTTCCACGATTGGTTGTGGGTTCCAGGTTTCAGATCAAGTGCTGGACAGCAAGACGAGTAGCGGGCCATTAGATATTGTGGTTAGTAACCTAAATGTACCAGACCTTTGTAGGATTTATTTTATGTTTAAGTAATTAATTATAAATTTATAATTGACTTGTAGCCTAATTGTGTTTTATCAACAGTAAATTGTAAACTAAGCATTAGTAAGCCTTGTGGATGCAGCAGGTATTCGCGGCGGGCACTCTGTCGTGTGTTGTCTAGTTACAGTATTCGACGGGGTGTCACACTATTTTTCTTTTTAACTTGTTAATTTTTTTTATATTTTAAGTTTTGAAGTAACTGATAAAATAAGCTATTTTTACAATTACTTATTCTATACACACTGTATTTTCTCTATTATATTACCGATATTAACATCGAATCGCTAGATCAACTCTGTACCATTATACCACAAAAAATTGCATTTTATAACTTTACTTTTTTTAATATAAAACTACTACTTTTTTACCGTCCGGTGAAAATAAATTTCTCTATTACAAATTGTCGAAATTTGTAAATTTTGATTCGAATAATACTGACATATTAGTTTTTTTTTTAGATATTAAAAAATATTTAATTAATTAAATAATTCTGAAGCTGCAATTTTTCACTCAAATTATATTATCTTTAACCACTCATGAAAAAATCATTCTAACTCATCACAGGTATATAATAACCAGGGTCCTACCGGAATAGAGTAAAATATCTTCTAGATCTATTTTCATTTTGTGTATTATCTTGATGGCAACGTGCTCAATGCTCCCCAGTGCATCAATTGCAGAAACATCGTCTGCCGCTCAACCTGTCAGTCTATTGTAAGTTTGCTGAACTCGCTTTCTAAGTCTGAAATCTGCACTGCCTATCAATCAATATATGCATCCCTATCTAATTAATATCCAGCTTTTGTGCTCCAAACATGAGATAGTTCTTTTTTGAAAATAAATTCTACTTCAGGTTCAAAACTTGCATGTAAACCGGCTTATAAGTTATAAGTAGTTATGATTTATGAAGCATTATTGGGGCTTGTTCTGTTCTTGATTTCTTGTTGTCTCCATTGATGCTGCTCTTACCTTGTAATTATGCGGACAATATTTCTTGTTGTCTCCTATTGTTTATTCATCTCTTTACTTATTTAATTTTACTCCGTCCTCCAAGAAATCCACTCAGACCACCGGCACCCGCGCTCGCTCCAGTGCCATACAAAACACGGTGTAATGAGAAAAATTGCCCACCAATAATAAGAAACAGAGCTCCAGCAGCACCTCCTCTACCGGCTAATCTACCTTTTCATTCTCCCAAAGTTCCTTACAGAAATGGAACCGCACCTGTGTCGCTTCCCTTGCCACATAACACTTCTTCTGCCTCTTCATCTGCAACTAATAATGGAGTTCATACTTCTATTATCTACTTCGTGCTGGCAATAGGTGTAGTCTTTAATTAGGAGATAGTAATTTGTTATTAGGCTTGATCAAATGATGTGCTTGGCTTGAATTTAATGAAATATTTTTTATAGTATACTTTCAGTTTTCATGCCAAAGGTCATTTTTATTTGTATTTTTTTAACTTCAGCTGGAGATGTGATTTCAGTGTATGAACTTTCTGAGTTTCTGTATCTTAGAACAAGTTAAGGTTGAAGCTGACGTGAGAAGATCATATTGGTATGCAATAAAGTTCAGGAAATGTGGTGAACATTACTTGGTTTTTTTTTTTTTTTTGAAGGTCAAGCATTATTTGGTTTTGTTTTGTTTTGTAGGAAAAAAATGATGAATATATATAATTTTATTATTGTATTCTAATATCACAAAGATATTTTACAAGCTTTATAAGATTAATAAAATTATGTTGGGGATTTTATATACCGTATATAAAATATTTTTTATCCAATTACTTTAATCTAATAAACTAATTAAAAATCTCACATGAATAAGTTTAAAATTCGATAATTGTAACCGCAAAAGAATTAATCAGTTTTACGGCACTTAAAATAATAAAAACTAATTTTATTTCACCAATTAGGTAAATGACATTGCTGATCCTTGGAATAAGCCAACGTGAAACATTAGTTAATTTATAGCAATTTATCCATTGAAATTTGAATTTATATCAACCAACTCTATCGCCCTATAATCCTATTGTCCCATTAAGAGCTTTGAAAAATCACGCGTAGCGTAGCAAAGGAAAAGAAAATAAAAAAGGATAAAAACTATGTTTGACTTCAATAAAATTTTACGCAATTCTTTGACAGCCTCCATCAAGTTAAAGAAAGTATTACAAAAGGAAATA
Source organism: Rhynchospora pubera (assembly GCA_028095005.1). Classification (NCBI taxonomy): domain Eukaryota; kingdom Viridiplantae; phylum Streptophyta; class Magnoliopsida; order Poales; family Cyperaceae; genus Rhynchospora; species Rhynchospora pubera. Next base: position 18,727,542 of record CM051461.1, read on the forward strand.
TCAGAAAAAGCACAAGAATTATTCTGTGAGAATCCAAATCAATGATTGAGACCCGACATTAACGCTGATAGTTGAAACCACACGTCCAAAAAAAACTTGAAGATGCCCTCTCGCCTAGAAGAAACGAAGAAAATAGAGCAGCGATTTTTTTTTTTTTTTTTTTACTGAATCTCTCTAGCTACTACTAAGAGAAATTTCGAATTTAAAAAATTTGAATCAATTTTAACGTGACAATATTATAAAAATTATTCTATTCTGGCACTCCAACTTAATTGACTCAACGGACGAATTGACTTGTAAATCAGCGCAACGTAACCTAACACTCACGTTTGCTGCTTCTGTCTGTCTCGATCATGGAAAGAATAAATGATATGATGAACTACCAAAAACAAAATTATCTCTTTATTTTAGGTAGCCTTCAACATAATTCTGTTAACATCTTATTTAAAAAAAAACATAATTCTGGTAACGGAAAATATTATCAAATTGAATTGTACGGAGGGCCTTTAGCATGCATTAATTGAATAATATTAGGGGTAATTTTGATGAACTATCAGATGGCAGGTATTCGCTGTTAACATAATTTTGTCATAATCATTAACCAACAGCTGAGCTTTATTTTTCCATTCTTTTGTTGAATATTATTCAATTGATTTGTAGTCAAATTCAATAATGATGTCTCTTCAGCTCTATATAACGCAACATGGTATAAGAGTGTCAATTGTAGCAAGGTCATAGAGGGAGAGTAAGTCTCACTACTGATCTTCACTTTTTCAGTCCCCACTCCATTAATTTCAGCCACTTTAAATCTCCCTAAAAGTTAAGACGATGCCTCCACTGTACAGTGCATCATTCCTTTCACTTATTCTTACCTCGGTTTTCTTTTCATTTTCCCACTGCATTTCCGTAACCACCAATTTTCCCCAACATGATTCGCTTCTTCAAATCAAATCAAAGCTCGTTGACCCACTTGGAGCACTATCTGTTAGGAGTGTGGAGACCAATATTGACACGTGGCACATTGACATGTGTCTGGTCAAGGATGGAGAGACTTTTCTCGTGAAGAAACGAGTATGGTGTGCATGGAGACACCTGTTACATTCTCGGTCACAACTAAGGCGTGATGGTCACGAGAGATGTGTGAAGACTGTGAATCTTCCTTTACACGATTCTTCTCTGAGAAGGAACAAGTCTCTTGTTTTTGGTCTATATATATTTCATTCCTATGTAATCGTTAAGTAGTACACAGTAGTGCATGTGTAATTGTATTTTGTACTTTATTATTCTCTCTTGATAATAAAGCAATTTTAGTCTTGGCATATGAGATTGCACTTTCCTTCCAGACAAATTTCCTCAAAGCTAAACTCACTCTTTGTCATTGCAACTGATACATTTGTGTGTTGCATGTGTTGTGTAAAGATCACAAATCCTAACTCTGATAACTCTGAAGAATCTGAAGAGTGAGTAACCACTTGGGACCGATCCTAACAACTGGTATCAGAGCCAGGTTCCTCGTGGTTGGAGAAGGTTGGTGTTTTACAACATCAACATGGAGGATGACAAAGTCCATGTGAAGGTTTTCAATGGTAAGCATTTTAGTTTCTGAAAATTCCAGATTACTAATATGCTCCATGCGAAAGAGTTGGAGGATACTCTCGAGGAAGTAAAACCCACAGACATGGATGAGAAGGTCTGGACTAAAAAGAATCGCCAAGCACTTGGTCTGGTGTTGAACACACTATCCATAGATGTAGCATCACACATCATGGATCAGACAACAATCCATGGCTTGATGAAACGGCTAGCAGAGCTGTATGTCACAACCTCGAGCTCAAACAAACTTCATCTCCTGAGACGGCTATTTCACCTCAAAATGGCCGAAGGTACTCTTGTGACAGAGCACCTTGGTGAGTTCAACCTGATTGTGAGTGAATTAAAAGCAACAGGTGGCTTATTGGATGATGAGTTGTTGGCGCATTGTTTGTTACTCTCAATGCCTGACAGTTGGTCCACAGTCATTGATGTGATTTGTGGCAACTCAAAAGTGACTCTTGATCTGGTTCGTGATCGCTTAGTAAACGAAGAAATTCGTAGAAGGGAGCGAGGCGATGCAACAGGTGCGGCCCTAAGTGTTGAAAGGGGTCGAAAGAGTCAGAAAGGCGGAAACAATCATGCGAGGTCTAAGTCGAGGGGAAAAGGCGGATCTCGAGCCAAAAGTGAGTCTAAGTGCTGGAATTGTGGCAAGTCAGGCCACATGAAGCGAGATTGCAAGGCGCCAAGAAAGGCGAAGAGAGAAGATGAGTCTAACTCGGTGAATGCAGTAGCCGATGACGACTCTGGAGATGCTCTTGTTCTATGTGTCGATAGCCCGATCGAATCATGGGTTCTTGATTCAGGTGCATCTTTTCACTCTACCTCTTGTAAAGAATTGATCAAAAATTTTGTAGCCGGGGAATATGGCACAGTATATTTAGCGGATGACAAACCACTAAGTATAACTGGCAAAGGTGATGTTCACATTAAATCTGATAATGGGTACAAGTGGGCATTACATGATGTTAGATATATTCCTGGGTTGAAGAAGAATTTAATTTCTGTGGGTCAATTGGATAAAGAGGGATTTAGAATCATCTTTGGGGAAGGTTCTTGGAAAATTGTGAAAGAAGCACTGGTAGTGGCGCGCGGTACCAAAACAAGTACATTGTATTTGATAAATAGCAGTGTACCTTTGGTGGCGGTTGCGGGGGCTAAGGCCGACCCGAATCTATGGCACAAAAGACTGGGGCAAATGAGTGACAAAGGAATGAAAGTTCTAGCTTCAAAAGGATTACTACCGACCATGAAATCGGTAGAAATTGACTTTTGTGAAGATTACGTGTTTGGCAAGCAGAAGCGGGTTAGTTTCTCAAAGGTCGGACGGGAACGCAAGGAGAAAAAGTTAGAACTTGTGCACACTGATGTGTGGGGACCGGCACCGGTCCAATCCCATAGTGGCTCACTATACTATGTCACATTCATCGATGATTCCACTCGGAAAGTATGGGTTTACTTTCTCAAGCACAAGTCTGATGTGTTTGGAGTGTTCAAGAAGTGGAAGGCGGAGGTCGAGAATGAATCCGGTTGTAAGCTTAAAAGCTTGAGATCGGACAATGGTGGCGAGTATGATGGAGCTAATTTCAAGGGATTTTGTGCTGAGCATGGAGTCAAGCTAGTACGGACGGTCCCAAATCGACCACAACAAAATGGGATCGCGGAGAGGATGAACCGCACTCTCAACGAGCGTGCTAGAGCCATGCGGCTTCATGCGGGTCTACCCAAGGTGTTTTGGGCAGAGGCAATCAACACGGCGGCTTACCTCATAAATCGAAGTCCCTCGATGGCATTGGGACTCGAGTTGCCGCAAGAAAAGTGGTCGGGTAAAAAAGTATCTATTTCTCACTTGAAAACTTTTGGGTGTATGGCATATGTACATGTGGATTTGGAAAAGAGGGACAAATTAGATGCTAAGGCAAAGAAATATATTTTCATTGGGTATGGGAAAAATTATTTTGGTTATCGATTTTGGGATGAGGGAAATCGAAAAATAATTAGGTCCAAAGATGCTACATTTAATGAAAATGAGTTGTATAAAGAAAAGTCCAAATCCCATGTTGAAGAAGTGAGAAATGTGGCCATTGAAATTCCCAAAAGTGATGATGATGCAACCGAATTGGCCGATGACGCGGCTGATGTGCCAGAAGAAGAACATGACCCACAAGTGCCAGTATTGAGAAGGTCTACTCGGATTCGTAGACCAAACCCAAGGTATACTTCTTCCTTGAGTTATTTGCTCTTAACTGACTCTGGTGAGCCTGAGGATTATAAAGAGGCGATTGAGTCGGGTGATGCGGTTAAGTGGGAGCAGGCAATGATGGAGGAATTTGAGTCCCTTGAAAAGAACAAAACATGGGACTTAACCAAATTGCCAGAAGGAAAGAGGGCGCTACAAAGCAAGTGGGTATTTCGAGTTAAAGATGAAGTTGATGGTAGTAAGCGATACAAGGCGAGATTGGTGGTCAAAGGGTTCATGCAAAAGAAAGGTATTGACTATACCGAGGTTTTCTCACCGGTGGTAAAGCTCACAACCATTAGAATGGTTCTCGGGTTTGTAGCGACCGAGAACTTGCATCTGGAACAACTCGATGTGAAGACGGCATTTCTCCACGGTGATTTAGAAGAAGAAATATACATGGTGCAACCCGAAGGATTTGAAATTCGGGGAAAAGAGGGTCTAGTGTGCAAGTTGAAAAAGAGCTTGTACGGTTTGAAGCAAGCACCGAGGCAGTGGTACAAGAAATTTGACAAATTCATGTGTGATCATGCATTTAAAAGAAGTGGCATGGACCATTGTTGCTACTTCAGGTACTTTGGTACTTCTTTTGTTATCTTGCTTTTGTATGTTGATGATATGTTAATTGCGGGGAATAGCATGAAAGAAATAAACAACTTAAAGCAAGAATTAGCAAAGGAGTTTGAGATGAAGGATTTGGGTCCAGCAAGTCAAATCCTAGGCATGCGCATTTCTCGTGACCGAGCGGCGGGAACTCTCATCCTGTCGCAAGAGAAGTACATCAACAAGGTGTTGGAAAGGTTTCGAGTGCAAGATGCCAAGCCAAGGTGTACCCCGCTGGGAGGACAATTCAAACTTTCGAAGGCTCAAGCACCAAAGACGGATGAAGAGCGAGATCACATGGCGGCTGTGCCCTATGCCTCGGCAATTGGCAGCCTCATGTATGCAATGGTATGTACTAGACCCGATATTTCTCAAGCAGTGGGAGTTTTGAGCCGTTTCATGGCAAATCCTGGTATGGCACACTGGGAAGCGGTAAAATGGTTGCTCAGATACTTGAAAAGTACTTCAAGTATGGCACTGTGTTTCAAGAAAAGCAGTGTGGGTTTAGAAGGGTTCGTTGATGCGGACCTGGGTGGTGACATGGATAATCGGAAAAGTACATCCGGTTATGTTTTCACATGGGGTGGTACAGCTATTAGTTGGATGTCGAGATTACAAAAGTGCGTGGCTCTTTCAACAACAGAGGCCGAGTATGTTGCAATCTCAGAAGCCGGAAAGGAGATGGTTTGGTTACTTGGTTTTCTCCAGGAGATTGGTAAAGATCAGGGATGCGGAGCGCTCCACACCGACAGTCAAAGTGCTCTGTATCTCGCGAAGAATCCGGTGTTTCACTCAAGGACCAAACATATCCAACTGAAGTACCACTACATTCGTGAGGTCATTGAAGATGGTACCTTGTCACTGAAGAAGATCGCGGGTGCAGAAAATCCCGCAGATATGCTGACAAAGGTGGTCACCACTGAGAAACTGAAGTTGTGCTGTACCTCAGTTGGGCTCGTTCACTAAGTTGAGTGGGAGCCAAATTGCCAAGTCTATGAAAGATTGCTAAGAATAAAGAGAAGTTGAGTACATTGTCGGGACGCCGATGTTGGAGTATGGTGGAACGCCGGGACGCTGGTGTCATCATTGAGTCTCCAAGTGGGAGATTGTTAGGAGTGTGGAGACCAATATTGACACGTGGCACATTGACATGTGTCTGGTCAAGGATGGAGAGACTTTTCTCGTGAAGAAACGAGTATGGTGTGCATGGAGACACCTGTTACATTCTCGGTCACAACTAAGGCGCGATGGTCACGAGAGATGTGTGAAGACTGTGAATCTTCCTTTACACGATTCTTCTCTGAGAAGGAACAAGTCTCTTGTTTTTGGTCTATATATATTTCATTCCTATGTAATCGTTAAGTAGTACACAGTAGTGCATGTGTAATTGTATTTTGTACTCTGTTATTCTCTCTTGATAATAAAGCAATTTTAGTCTTGGCATATGAGATTGCACTTTCCTTCCAGACAAATTTCCTCAAAGCTAAACTCACTCTTTGTCATTGCAACTGATACATTTGTATGTTGCATGTGTTGTGTAAAGATCACAAATCCTAACTCTGATAACTCTGAAGAATCTGAAGAGTGAGTAACCACTTGGGACCGATCCTAACACTATCTTCGTGGAGCAACACATCACACGACATCTGCAAATGGTCTGGAGTCCTATGCAGCCAGGATAATCATTCTCATGTCATAGCATTAAATCTCGATTCTTTAGGTCTTTCTGGTTCACTATCTCCATTTGTTGCCAACCTCACTTTCCTTAACCGATTAATTATATCAAATAATTCCCTCAGTGGGTACATACCTTCCGAGCTTGGCCTTCTTTGCCACCTCCAATACCTTGATCTGAGCATGAATTCTTTTCAAGGTGAGATTCCATCCAACCTATGTTCTTGCACAAACCTTGAGGTGGTCTACTTATCAAGCAACCAGCTTAGAGGTGTGATTCCACCAAACCTAAACCAGTGCCAGAATCTCAAGATCATTGCACTCGGTGACAATGCAATTGAAGGGGGAATACCAGAAGGACTTGGGCAAATCCCAAACCTTACACAAATTTTCTTTGAAAACAACAAACTTAATGGTACTATTCCTTGGCAGTTTGGCATGAACTCCATCCTTAGTATTGTTAACCTTGCAAATAATAGCCTTACCGGTGAAGTTCCATCTTTTCTTGCAAATAGCTCCTCATTGCTTCTTCTATATGTTTCACACAATAAACTTAATGGAGAAATTCCTCCTACTCTATTTAACAACCCATATCTTGCCTATATTGACCTTGCGAATAATGAGCTTTCAGGACATATCCCATCGATCTCATTAAATCCATCTCCAATCAGTTATCTCGGTCTGTCTACAAACAATCTCATAGGTCCTATCCCATCCTCACTGGGAAATTTAGCTATGCTCGAAACTCTCCTTTTGGCTAACAACCATTTGGAAGGGAGCATACCAGAAGAACTACTAGAACTTCGTAGTTTACAAACGTTGGATTTATCCCTTAACAGCCTGTCTGGACCAATTCCCAGCTTTGTGTTTAACATTTCATCTCTAGTTTATTTGGGTTTAGGAAACAACAGCTTCTCTGGAGAACTTCCCCGTGATATAGGTTACACACTTCCAAATCTCCGCAATTTTACCAAAAGTCCATAACATCAAACAGGTTAGAGGGCTCAATTCCTAGTTCACTAGCTAAAATTTCTAGGCTTCAAACACTTGATCTTGGTGGCAATGCTTTCAATGGAGGGGTACCGGATTTAGGAACACTAATTGACCTTGAGGTATTAGATTTGGGGTGGAATCAACTTGAAGGTAATATAACAACATTTCTCCACTCCTTAACAAGCTGCACTAAGTTGGTAAAGCTGTATCTACAGGAAAACAATTTAGAAGGAATCTTGCCAAGATCCATAGGTAAGCTCTCCCGAAAACTTCAATTGATTATGATAGGTGGGAACAAAATTTCAGGAACCATCCCCATAGAGCTTGGTAACTTGACGAACCTTAATACCCTCTATATGGATCGAAATTTACTTGCAGGTAGGATTCCTCCAGCTATAGGGAATCTCACGAAATTGGTCATTCTGAGCTTGTCTACCAACAATCTCTCAGGTCCTATTCCATCTTCTCTAGGGAATTTGGATCAATTAAATGAGATTTATTTGGATGCAAATCAGCTGACTGATAGCATACCAAAAAGTTTGGGAAATTGCATCCATCTTAACAAGGCTAATTTCTCGTGTAACAATCTTAAAGGTCGGATACCAAAGGAACTTTTTAGCATTGCCTCATTCACACTAGCCTTAGACTTGTCACACAATTCTTTAACGGGACCAATACCATTAGAAGTGGGAAAATTGATCAATCTTGGAGTGCTAAATCTCTCTCATAATTATTTCCGTAGCAATATCCCAACTAGCCTTGGCAATTGTCTTCTTTTGGAGCATCTTCACATGGAAGGCAACCTTCTTGAAGGAAGGATCACAAACTCATTCGCAAACTTAAAAGGTCTTAAGGAGGTCGATCTCTCTTTGAACAATTTATCTGGAAATATTCCTAATTTTTTCGAGTCATTTGATTCCTTATATTATCTTAATCTCTCCTACAATAATTTTGATGGGCCTGTACCAATAGATGGCTTATTTAGCAATAAAACTGAGGTATTCATTCAAGGAAATGATAAACTCTGTGCAAAAGATCCCAATCTCTTCCTACAAGTATCACCATGTTTAGCACACAACTCTACAAGAACATCAAACTCCCATTTAGTGAGGACAATACTGATGATCATTGCTGGAATAATTGTTATTATATCCTTGGTTGTTTCATGCCTGCTACTTTTCTGGAGGAAGGCCCACAAAACACAACTCTCTACTGATCATGCAAAGGAGAAATTCAGAAAAGTCACTTATGCTGATCTAGACAAAGCAACAGACGGATTTTCTCCACGAAACCTGGTGGGTAGGGGGCGTTTTGGTTCTGTTTACAAAGGAAAGTTAGAGTTTGAAGTCAATCCTGTTGCTATTAAAGTTTTCAACCTTGATCTTCGAGGAGGATTAAAAAGCTTCACAACCGAGTGTGATGCTCTAAGAAACCTTAGACATAGGAATCTAGTTCGAGTTATTACCTCCTGTTCCACCATAAATCCTTTTCGAAATGACTTTAGAGCACTTGTGTTTGAGTATATGCCAAATGGAAACCTAGAAAAGTGGTTGCATCCAAAATCTACTAGTGAGACTCTAACTCTGGCTCAGAGAATATGTATAGCAAGTGATGTGGCTTCCTCTCTAGAGTATCTTCATGATGGATGTGGAAATTCTATTGTACACTGTGATGTTAAACCAAGCAATATTCTACTTGATCACGCTATGACCGCTCATGTGACTGATTTTGGTATAGCTGAGTTTTTGGTTTGTACCACAGAAAAGTCCAAGAATTCTTCTAGCTTGTCTGGCCTAAGAGGTTCGATTGGCTACATTGCACCTGGTAAAAACAATTTGTATTTTATTATATTTCCTTCTTGTATGCATCAATCTTGAATAATTACGTTTTTCCTCTTCCTTCTATGGTTTCTGGGGGCAAAAATGCAGAGTACGGAATGGGTGGCAGAGCCTCAACTGCTGGAGACGTTTATAGCTTTGGAGTACTATTACTAGAGATGCTTACAGGGAAAAGACCTACAGATGAGATCTTCAAGGAAGGTTTAAGCCTGCCTTCGTTTGTTAATGAAGCATTTCCAGAAAGAATCATGGAGATTGTGGACAGTGCTATACTGGGGCAGGAGAGTGAAGTAGAATCAGAGCCGTCAGATCACAGGAATATAAGGAGTGTGATCCAATTGATTAAAGTTGCTCTGTTGTGCACAGTAGAGTTACCAAAACATCGGATCAAGATGCGACAAGTAGCTTCAGAAATAGCTTATATTTGGCAAGTATTTTCGAATTGACCCCTAGTGATTGTTGTATAACAGTATAAGTAACATTGGAGGAAAAAACTAAATAATTATCTGGGGCTGAAACAATAAATAAAAGAGCTTCAAATCAATGTAAGTGTCAAACCTTTTCAAAATATTGCATTTCTACGTAATAATATAAATGTATATGATAAACACCTTATATGTAATTGAAACACCAAATATTTCGTAACTACTGCAGAAATATACAGTCGCAAGAATACAATAGGAAAAGTGGAAAACATTCACTGATACAGTGATACGGGATAGCGACACCCTTGCACAATGATACGACAATCACCTTGCTTTAATGCACTGGTACTTCTCATTGCAGCACCTTCTGTACTTGTTGCAATTTGCAATTTGGTCCAACGACCGGGGACGGCGGAATACCCCCAGGAGTGTTATAGAACCTAGGATGACACAGTAAAAATAAATATGTAAAGAAATGAAAGAGCCAAATAGGATCGACAAGATACAAGTAACATAATCATGATTTTCGATCCTAAAAGTTTACAAATTTTCTTGTACACAATCAATAGCTAAAATATCAATGGAGAAGTGTTGAGAAACAAAGTGATTAGGGGCTTATTAGCCTCAGCTTGATAATCATGAACTAAATAGGAAAAAATTCATCTAATCTTATTTTTTTGGTAAAAATAGATTTAGTTTCTTTTTTTTCATTTCAGGAAATAATAACGTTTATTTAACGGTAAAACATTTTTTACCATTGTTGTCTGCCTGTAATCTCTCTTGTAAATAAACTTGTAATCCCTCTTGTATAGAGATTAGAATAACAAGAAATATTATTCATGATTTCAATTTATCTAAAATACAACATGGTATAGTATAAGAGCAACGCAAATCCACAACAAAAAGAGCTTCTTGAAATTTACTAGAAAACCAGAAAATGGCCACAACTCAATTTCTAGTTAGAAATTAGTTGAGCAGGTACTGGTTTGATATTAGTATTTTTGTTAGGTTATAAAATTGTTAAGAATTACATCTTTTCTTTTGCATTATTCATATCGGTTTTGATACTCTGGTACGTAATTTGAGTTATACTTTTGACATTTTTGTAAACTTCTTTTCTATTAATAAAAATTGTGATCAGTTTTCGTTGACCCTAAAAAAATGTACAGAAATGAATATACAGTGGAAAAGATGCATCTAAATAAAATATTAATTAAGATTCTCCTAAACATTTAATTTATGATTTGTTGTGCATATCAACGGAAACAGACAGTGAAGTCAAGAACAGAACAAGCCCCATCGTACTTTTATTTTTTTTTTAAACGAAACCTGGGGTTTCTTACTTTCGTGTCTTGTTAAATGTTGTTTTACATTTTTAAAAACTAGAGCTGAAATTAGTTTATAAAGAACTGTACTCACATTCGGAAGTCGAAAGCTCGATGTTAGGAATGCATTAATAAATAGGGGCAATTGGATTTATGCCACCTCAAACCTTTAAAATTAGAAAAATGCCACTCTAAACTTAGTTCTTAGAAAAATGTCACCCCAAATCAGTTATATTCAGAAATTTGCCACTATTATACAATTGTTATACATTCTGAAAATAAAAATAATATAATTTGAGATGTATTCTAATATTTCCTAATATACCCTCCCTATTTTCTTCTGGCTCTCTAAGTCCCCTGCAAGTAAACTGTTCGTCTCTTTCCTACATACCTTGCCCTGGAGCAAGACCCGATCTCACAAATGGCACTAGCCTCCATCCACGTTTGCCTTCTCCTCTCCTTCACCTCCGTCTCTTTCCTCTGCGTCCAACTCTCCCCTTCTCATTTTCCTTCGCATTCCTTTCCTTCACCTCTCTTTTTTGATCTGATTGATTCTGGTCACCGTAACTTGTGCGACTAGGCTCAATAACATCATTGTAGTATAGAGAATGCAATTTTGGAGTTGGTTGCTGTTGCGCAAGGCTCCATTGGTGGGAGGACGACTAGGTTGGTACGACATGAAAGTGGGTTGGTACTTATGGCATCTTGAAAAAATAGATTGATACACCGAAAAGTGTTTTGGCATCGGGGTGGTTAAGAGAAAGCGTTCCAGTTGTCAATTTGTCTTATTAATTGCTAATTTGGTGGGATTGCCTCTTGACTGATACTGTGGTTCATGGGATTAGTACCAGTACCATACTTAAAATGGTGATGATGGGATTTGCATTGAACGAGATTTTTTTGGTTTTGTAGTTTATCCTAGACTCAACAAACACTATATTAAAATCACAAACCATGTCTATCATATTCAATTAAGTACAACACAATATGTAATGAAACAATCAAGATCATAGTATTGTCGGTTTAATTAAACTACTTATATCAAAATGAATTTATCTCAAACATATTATGCTGCCAACCGTGCTCAATTAAGCAACAAAGAGATCAAATTCCAATTAAACACGACTTCAAATTTTGACTAGCTAGACTAACTTTTTATGTTTGCTCCTTGCTTTCTTACAACTATATCAAGACAATTATAAGTTATAATTTGATGTTTAAGTTAGTAGAAATGCATATATCCACCGATTGACCATCAGAAGCTAATTTTATATTTTGGTCTTTATGAATGACCTCTGATATCAGTAACAAAGGATTTCATGCTACTCTTCAAACATTTCTTGCAGCCTATCTGACCGGGTACTTCTCCTCCCTTCAATCATCTTTTCTTGAGGAGGAGCACCCGCAGAAGAAACCGTGACGGCAGCGGTGGATAGGTCGTCGCTGACAGAACAACAAAAAAAATACAGAGGGAAGAGGCATGGGAATAAGGCAAGAGGAGATGCGAAAGAGAAAGGATGGAGGATGGGAATAGTCGGCCGCAGAGGAAAGAGGCAAAGGTGAAGAAGAGGATAAGGTGAGCTAGATGGAGGCTAACGTCATTTGTGCATGGGATGGGGTATTGCTCCACAGTAAGGTATGAGAGTGAGACGAAACAGACGAAGGGTTCGCTTGCAGGGGACTTAGAAAGGAAGGAGGGTATGGTGGGAAATATCGAAATACATCTCAAATTATATTAATTTTATTTTCAGAATGTATAGCAATTGTATAACAGTGGTAAATTTATGAGTATAATTGATTTAGGATGGCATTTTTCTAAGAGCTAAATTTAGGATGGCATTTCTCTAATTTTGAGATTTTAAGATGGCATAAATTCAATTTTCCCTAATAAATAAAATTTAAGTTGGAGTTTTGCTTCAAAAAAAAAAAATTAAGTTGGAATTAGCCATCAATATAAATGGGGGTACTGAAGCCGTCAAACTTTAGAAAGCGAATTCAAAAACTTACCATGGACCACCGTTAAGTGCAATTGATGCAGCTGGGGGGAGCATTGAGCACAATGATATCAAGATAACACAGAAAATGAGAACGGATCTACGCGCCATTTTACTCTTACCTGAAGCGATATATAGGCCACCAATTATTTAATATGCATATATGTTGAGTTATTTCGCCGAAATTATTTTATATAGGAATTCAGATTTAAAAATTTTAATAAAAAGAATTATTATTATTTTTTTTAATAAGAAGAAAGTTCGAACGCATTTTATAAAAGCGTACAGTCTCTCTCCTTCTTACGCGTTTATAAAACGCGCTCGAAGGCTTCGAACGCGTTTTATAAACGAGTAAGAAGGAGAGAGCTTCAGTTACGTCTCAAAAGGCTGGTCAGACCTTCGTACCCGTTTATAAAACGCGTTCGGAGCCTTCGAGCGCGTTTTATAAACGTGTTATTAGTTTTTCATATTTTTCATTCAACCCGCAACAGTTAACTTATTAAAAATAATATTTTGCAACAAGGTCCCTGCATGTTTCATATTTACAAAATTCTCAAAATTTTATTTCCAATTAAAGATGTATTAAATAGATATAAGAAATATATCACACATATTTTATATGCATTTAATTGCACATATTTTTTTTGAACATGTGTATAATATCATTTTGTTTGAATAATTATTCGCTGATGACCCTGTATTTTTACTATTTAATTATACAAACTTATCTTTTGCATTGTAATCTCTCATTTTTTTTATTTTATGTTAGCCATATATAATCAAATAATATATAATATGGAAATAACTAAAATATAAAATTTTTTAAAAAATTTTGAACATTAAAACTTTAAACAGGCATAACTTTTGATAGGAAGGTCCGTTTGGGGCGATCAAGCACAATCCGGAAAGCTGGCGACGAGATCTACACATATTACCGGGGATGGAATCTCGTAACGACCATTTTCGGAGCCAAAAACGCTCTCTAGACCTCCAAAATCCACTTTGAAAGTTTTCAAACCTAAAAACCACTCTAAACTACTAAAAAATATTTTAAAATCATAAATTAATCATTAAAAAGAGAAATGCAGTAAATCAAGTGACTTTATTCATAGTGATGGAAACAAAATGATATTGATGTCAAAATTAATATTCTAATGTCATTTTTAAATAAAATTAATATGAAGTTAAATGTGATATTTTAAAAATTATAAATTTAACCTTAAAAACAAATTTAATCTAAATTTTCACATTAATTTTCCAATTAATTTTGAAAAAAAATGGTAATAACTCCATTTCGAAAAATTTACGCCTTCCTACCTGTTTATAAAACGCGCTCGAAGGCTCCGAACGTGTTTTATAAACGGGTACGAAAGACTGACCAGCCTTTTGAGGCGTAACTGAAGCGGTACAGTCTCTCTCCTTCTTACCCGTTTATAAAACGCGTTCGAAGCCTTCGAGCACGTTTTATAAACGCGTAGGAAAGAGAGAGACTGTACGCTTTTATAAAACGCGTTCGAACTTTCTTCTTATTAAAAAAAAATAATAATAATTCTTTCTATTAAAATTTTTTTAGTCTAAATTCCTATATAAAATAATTTCGGGTTATTTCGCCAACTTGTGTATAGAAGCTAGTAGAGAGAAGGTGATCACCTTCGTTGATTTCAACAAAATCATGCTGTTGTGTACTTGTTATTGACTTTAACATCCATCCATGATGTAACATAATAATATTTACTTATTTAGGAACAGATATATATGCTTAATTATAAGCTATCCAAAGGGTAAACATTAAGAAGTTGGCTAGTTATATAACAACGGATTAAGAATGCGAAAGGTTTATAAAATATTTAAAAATTTAATAAAGTGTTATAAAATTTTGAATAACAAAACGAAGCTGTAAACTGTTAACTATTATAAGTTGTTAGCCTTACCAGATTCGATACATTGAGTACGTAGGACTATTGTTTTTTTTTTTTTGTTTATCAAATAAGAGTACTATATATTGGTTACTCTAAAAAGAAATACTAATTGTAAAATTATTTTAATTTGTTTAGAATTGTTTATTTGCGATTAATGTTCGTTATATCAAGATCATATAAGCAAAATTATATGTTTGAGACTAACAAACTTACAACTTATGTTATGTTGCACGTCTTTCAAAATTTTACGTAATGTATGAATTATGAAATTAGAGGTAGACTAAAATAAGTCGCGACTGACAAATGAAACTATTAGCTACGATGAAATTTCAATTTTCGAGATTCTAATAGTTGATCCGAACCGTTTAATGTATTCTCCATATTGAAATCTCGTTGGAGACCAAATTTTATATTTTTCTGAAATTTTTCAGAATTTGTTTGGTATGTTACAAAATTCTTAATCTAAACAATTATGGACCCTTCAATAACAATGATTTTTAAAAATCTCAAAAAAAATAGTAAAAAAATTCAGAAAAATGTAAAATTTGGTCTCCAATGAGATTTCAATATGGAGAACACACTGAACGGTTCGGATTAGTCATTATAACCTCAAAATTTGAGATATAATCGCGGCTGACGGGTCCATCCGTTAGTCGTGATTTTCATCTACCTCATGAAATTAATCAATCATATATATATATATATATATATATATATATATATATATATATATATATATATATATATATATATATATATATATATTTATCTAGAATCATTTTAAATTGTTCTGTCCGATTAATAAGAATAAATGTTTCCATATACTTTCTAGTCATGACTTCATCAAACGTTTCAATATTAATAATTATTAAATCACAACCGAATTTGTTATACTTGTAATAACAAGCTATATAAGTGTTGAAGAGGCTATAAGAGTTCGTAAGTGAGGTTGGGGAGAATAAAATTGAAATTGAGGCCGATTTGTTAATGTAGTGCTTTTTTAAAAAAGTAAGAAATAACTAATGTTTGAAAAAATTTTCCCTTGATCATTCTTCAAGAGGATGCAGGCATGCAGCCATCAAAGAGTCAGAAGTCTTTTGAGAGCACATCAGACCGTGTCTCCGACGATTCAGATGAGGAGACGCTTAATTCCACTGAGTACCTACTTTTTTCTGACTTATTAGTACCATTATGGCAGTCATTGTCTAGTAAGAATGTTGAAAATTATCGATGTCTTTTTCTGTAGGAGATGGAGACATGCATTTGAAGTCAAAAGTCTTCTTGTGCATCATACAATTTTCAGTGCAGTAAATACATTAACTATTAGTTCATCTCGAATTTTAAGACGAGCATAAAAATAATTATCAGAAATAATCAAGAACCAGCTCTTGGTCTAGTGACAAAGAGCAATGCATCTTGAACGAAAGATCGCAAGTTCGAAACTTGGCTAGAGGCTGTTTATAGACATTTAATTAATTTAATTATTTAATTGAACTAATTATTAATTAATTTAAAAATAAGTTGGGTTGCTTGACCCCAATTTATCTTCAAAAAAATTTATCAGAACTAATCTTAATTATTTTATAGAATGCTGGATCAGGTACACGGCAAGAATTTTAAAAAAAAAAAAAACACTGAAGAACATCAATTAAAGCAGCCACAGGTAGAAAGAATTGAAACACATCTGTTCCAAAATTTCTCTGGAAATACAGAGCAATCAAAACCATCATAAAATACTCATGATCAAAGGTCGAATATACACTTGGTGTTGTTTCAAATGATTGTTTGTATTTTTCAAATGGATGTTTACTTAGGAACATGCCCACGGCTTGTACTAAAAATAAAAACTCAAGTGAAAGTCATTCTGGAAAAAAAATTATTTGCTGAGCTACAACCGGTTTGAGAAACAATTTTTCGTGTTTGCTGATCTATTCCAATTTGATCCTCTTTCTCATACCAGTTATAGCTCAGAAAACAATTTTCCACATTATATAATCAACCTACGTTCTAAGATATTTGAAATTCACACACTGAAATCACATCTCCATTATAAGAAAAAACAATATTATGAAAACTGGAAGCATAGTCTAAGAAACAATTCATTAATTTCAAACCAAGCCTATCAGTTTAAAGCCTAACAATAAAATACTATGCCCTGAAGATTATACCTACTGTCAGTACCAAGTAAACCATAGAAGCAAGAACCCTGTTATTTGAAGATGAAGAAGCAGAAGAAGAATTATGTGGCAATGGACGCGACACTGGTGCCGTATCACTGGAATCACCTTTGGGAAAATGAGAAGGTGGAGGCCGAGCGGGCAAAGGAGGCGATGGAGCTCTGTCCGCCATGACTGCAACAACCATCTTCTCTCCTGCTTCACATTGTTCATGATTTTCACTTATGAAAAAATATTCACCGGATCGACCAAAATCGAATATCGATTTGCCTCCAATAAGTTTGAGATACGGATTGGAATTATCACACGTGTCATAGTGTTGTTTTTTCACTACGAGCACCGAGTCCTTATCATCCTTGTGTTCAAAAACTGTTTCATAAGAACTAATGTGAATACGTTGAAACTAACTAGTGCAATATGAGAAAGAAACAAAGTGGAAAAAAATATAGAAACAGAGACGGAATTGATCTCTGTGGAAATTTTCAGACAAAGAGCAGTATGTGTGATAAATATATAAGAGTAACCAGAAAGATTAACTATTCCAAATAAAAGATGAGCATTGTTCATAAAACTAATACGCTTCTTTTGCTTTTCTTTTTTTCCTTTTTAATTCCCTTCTTTTTTAGAATACAATGAATTGGTAAATACTAGGAGAGAAAATGTAAATTACTGAAATATATCCCAAATAGTTTAGAGAACTCAATGAAGCTGCTATAAAAATACTAAGATTCAGAGAACTTCTTATCGAATATCCAAGTGAAAAGGTCAGAAGCAGTTCAATTGATGACAATGATCATGAAAAATTATCAAACTGTATCTGATTGTTTATACCCCAGTGAAGATTTGTAGTTGTTTTGGAATTTTGGATTTAGTCAGTTCTGGGCTTCTAGCGTACCGGACATGCTTTTTATTCTGGGCTTTGTGTATATGGGCATTCTAATTTCAGGCGTTTTAGACATCTTGGGTAGGGGTGAAAACGGTCACCGTTTCGACCGTTCTTTCGTTTCGTTTCGTCCAAAACGAAACGAAACGGTTAAAATTTTTTATTGCGTTTTATAAACGAAACGGTTAACGAAAGCTTAGAACAGTTTCATCCATGCGTATTTTCGTGGTATTTTCGTGATTTCGACCGTTTCGTTTTGAACGAAACGGTTAACGCAAATGGGTGATCAATTTCGTTTTAAAACGAAACGGTTAACGAAATCGACCGTTTTCGTGGTCGTTTTAGACGTTATGCAGCCATAATCTTGGGCTTATATTTGGGTTTTGTAGGTCAATTAATAGATCCGCAGGTGCTCGTGCTTATTATTTTAAGAGGAAATCCATAGACCATACACTGTGCTTTAAAGCAGTGTTTTCAATACCCTACCGCTTACCGGAAAATTCTGATAATATCGGATACCGGAATGATGGCCGATATGGCAGAATCCGATATTTAGAGAGGAAATACCGGAAAATTTCGGAAAAATACCGGGTTTCGGTCACTGACCGGTATGGATGCCGGTAGGGTATTGAAAACCATGCTTTAAAGGCTAAAACAGTAGCTCATTTCCAGTTTAGAGGTTTTTTTTTCCCTTGATCAATAAAATTTAAAGACAAAATAAAAAAAAAATTGTTCTTTAAAGAGAGAGAGAGAGAGAGAGAGTGACCAAGCCTGTCACTGATATGAAATCTGTGTTTCTGGGCCCACTGGTTGAATGACTCTGAAGGGTGGGGCCTCCATCCTTCTGCTCCTCCAACGTGGAACTCCTCATGACCATTGCATGCACCAATAATATAGCATACAACTATTGCAACAATCATGACATGTACAGTTTTCATCTTTAAAATTTTATCTCTCAGAAACTTTAGTATGAGAAAATTGAGAAAGAGATGGTGGAAAATTCTACACCACAAAGCTTTTTGAGACAAGATGGTGATATAAGAGACTTTGTTTCCGTTTCGTTTCATAAAAAATGGTGATTAAGCTAACCAATATGAGAAGCAGTTTTAGTATTGTAGCGTAGGATTTGGAACGGCACGAGACATTTATGTGCATTTATTTTTCTTATATTTCATACTTCATTAGCATTGATCGTATGTTTCATCTTGAGCTGTCAATTCATTAGTCCGTCTATATATAACTTGAGTTACTGAACCCTTATCAACAACAAAAATATTAACATTTTTGTTCGACGAAAGAAATAATTAATTCTGTATGCATCATCCGATTCATAAATTAATACACGAAAAAAGAATTATATTCATGATGAGAATATTTTGTTCGGTCAGATTTTTTTTAGGCATAATATATGTACGTTTTGGCAACAATTAAGGTGAATTTCTGTTCTTTTTATTTTCTAGATCATTTATTTTTCTTATTGGTTTTTAAGGTGGAACGGCAAGACATTTATGTTCATTTATTTATTTTATGTTTCATGTTTTATTGATATAATTAATATTATGCTTCATCTCGAGCTGTCAATTTATTGGTCCATTTATATAAAACTGTACCCTTATTAATTAGCACGAAAATATCTATAAGTTTTTTGTTAGACGAAAAAATAATTAATTAATTACTTTTTATGCACCATCGGACTAATTTATACACAAATAAGGTATTCAGGAGTAATTTTTGAAACCCCTGCTCTTTCAATTTTGTTGATCATTTACCTTTAAGTTTAATTAAACAATGAACAACTCTTACAGCAAACTAAATAGGCCCCTTTAATATCTACAGTATTAAGCACTGTTTTAGAGTGTACCTTAGGAACAGGGAAATGGTATACTATACTGTGCCTCAATATTTTTATTGGAAGAGAAGAGGCAAAGTGGTAGTTCAGTCATCAATTGGACTTGACTAAAATACAGCATAAGGCAGTCTTGAAATATATTTAGTTACTTCTAAATAAAGAAATAGTATTTTTTTTTTAATGTGCATCTATCTTTTATTGGTAGACAAGAGGCAAAGTGGGTAGTTCAGTCATCAATTTTTCTTGACTAAAATTTCAGTGTAGACAGCCTATATCTTTCTGGACTTGTCAGTAATTTCATTCTTCCTCATTTCCAGAGTGTATCAGTGTTTGACAATCTTTTAAATTTCGGTTTTTTCGGTATGACGGTCCAGGTCCCCATGTTATTTCGGTGTTATTTTGATGTTATAACGGCGATATAACGGTGTAGTATTTTTTTCAAAGATTGACACACATCAATTCTATAACTATCAATTTATATGTTTATACATCTCTAATACTCCATACAAATAGCATACGACCATACCAAATTCAATATACTGCAGTGTACCAATATTGAGTAGCGGTAACAGCTTGTACCAATTTCACAATAGTTCAATATTGAATACACAATTTAATAATAGTAGCAATAACAGCTTGTTATTTCGCCGAAATTACTGAAATAACGCGTTATATCGCCGAAATAACTGAAATAACGCGTTACGTCATTTTCTCAATTAAGACTGTAACGTTCATGCGGTTTGACACAGAATACCGCTATTTTTGTTATTTCGCCGTTATTTCGCAGAAATTTAGAAGCTTGGTGTTTGATAATAGTTTTGTAACATGCTGGGTTTTAACAAAAGGCCTCGCATCTAACTATACACGCTTGTTTTCGTTCGGTGTATTATATCACAGAACCTCGGTCATTAATTGAGATAATAGTAAGTCCTTGATAAGACTGTATATTGGGAAATAGTTTCGACAAATCACATGCGATGTTTCGAATGACAGTGTCATTGCATACGGTGCCGAGTAAGTTTCGTGCCTAATTAAACTTTTTCGTATAATTTTGTCTAGGTGTCCAAACTTTTAATCCGATTTTATACTGATAAAAAATGATTAAAAATGGGCCCCTTATATGGTGAAATATTTAAAAAAATACGAAATATTGTTAAACATTTTATCAAATACATTGTCTGCATATAATATTAACTAATGAAATATATTTTTTAAAGGTTGAATGGCGTTTACAGTGACTACAACAAATTAAAATAAAAGCCGAATACTTTAATAGAAGAAAATAAAATTCAGCAAAATCTGATAAATAAAATAATCGCAAAACTAGTTTGAGGTCTCAACTAATATAAAAAATTTTAGCACTATAATACTAGTTTGTTATATAATACAAATTATTTAGTCTAGTGTTTAGACTAATGTCCAACACAAGATGAACATAGCTACAATGATTTACATTATCCTCCTAATTACCTCAATTTTAATGTACACCTAATTCTTTGTTTTTAAAATAAATTTTCGGTCAGCTTAAACTTAGTAGTCCAATATGGACGCATTTCAGTCTCTCCTTGAATTAAAAAAGATATAATTTGAACAAATTATAAATACTTTTTTTTTGGAAGGTAGAGTGGTGATAGTCACACCTACAAATTTCATTAAAACTGAAAAAATTATATAAGTTCAAATCCTGATTAATAGTGTGAGAGTAAAAGGGACCAAAATCCTAACTATAATCAAAATCTATCCTATCCTTGAGCTGCCCATAAGGCCGTGTTCTCGCTATGATTTTGCCAAATACTTGGATTCTTGTTTTGGAAGATCGCACAATTTCTAGTTTTCCAAAGCTGCCAGTGTGCTCCGATGTAGCCAATTGATTTTAGAAGAGAAAACAATGATGGAAAAAACCTCTGATCTGTAACCGATTGATTTTAGAAGTTTCAACAAATTCTTTTTGCTTACCTAATTGATTTAAAAAAATTGAATAAGCTTTTTTTGCTTACCATAATGAAAATACACAAACTCTCTTTAAAACCAAAAAAACATGAAAAAATATATTGAGGCATCATGGCCAATAAGTACTAAAAGTTTAATTGGTTTTCTCAAATGTCTCTCTAAATAAAAAGGCAGGAATCTTTTTTTTTTTTAATAATCTAATGTATTTAAGTGCCGTCTCATTGCAAAGAGTTCTAAAGTAGCAAAATAAGATTAAAATCTTATATGAAATGGTGTCATAATAAATTAATAATGATATGAAAACGACTCGCATACTTTGACGAAATAACAAAAACAATGAAAAAGGCATTAGCTCTACCACATCGATCATTCTAATCTTCTGCCTAATTATATCGAGGAAACATGAAGTTCGTATGATAATAACTCGCATGCAAATTGCCTGAGGCTTGCCCACGTACGTCGATCGAATTATTATTATTATTATTATTATTATTATTATTATTATTATTATTATTATTATTATTATTATTATTATTTTGCTTCATAATTGTGAATCTTGTCCCAGTTAAATTTATAAATTAAGGATGCACACTTGTCGCAAATTTTATATAGTTTCACTAATTTCGAACTTCATATATAATAAAACTCACATGTAGTGCGGCACAATTAGCAAGGTCCTAACAAAATTTTCCTAAGCGAGCCCTAGCCCTAGGGCTGTCAATGGTACGCTACGGTACGGACGTACGGTAGAAGATATTTTCATATGTTAAAATTTTTTTTTATCCGTATTCGTTACAAAAATAGTTTTATCCGTACCTTATCCGTACCCGTTAAGTACGGGTACGGTAACAGTAAAAAATGAATATAATAACTATAAAATTTGTACACTCTGTATCAAGGTTCTAAATTTCTCCGAAATAACGGCGAAATAACAGAAATAGCGGTATTCTGTGTCAAACCGCATGAACGTTACAGTCTTAATTGAGAAAATAACGTAACACGTTATTTCAGTTATTTCGGCGATATAACGCGTTATTTCAGTTATTTCGGCGAAATAACAAGCTGTTATTGCTACTATTGTTAAATTGTGTATTCAATATTGAACTATTGTTAAATTAGTACAAGCTCCTACTGCTACTCAATATTACACTGCAGTATATTGAATTTGGTATGGCCGTATGCTATTTGTATGGAGTATTGGAGATGTATAAACATATAAATTGATAGTTATAGAATTGATGTGTATCAAACTTTGAAAAAAAACACTACACCGTTATATCGCCGTTATAACATCGAAATAACACCGAAATAACATGAGAACCTGGACCGTCATACCGAAAAAACCGAAATTTAAAAGCTTGCTCTGTATAAATAAATTATATCAATAAGTATATTAATAAAGTGCAACAATGATGGCGAATATTTTAGATTTTTTCTTTTTTATTTTTTTGTACACTGAATGGAAAGAATTATAGATTTTAAATAAAATCTAGCAATATTTTTTATCAATCATATAATATAAGATGTCATATGTATTATGCAATTGTATCTTTTTAATTTTGACAATTACCGTTATGAAAATGGGTATGAAATAATTTTTACCCGTACCCGTACTCGTTAACAAAAAAATTTTCTTATCCATTCCCGTATCCGTTAACTTAACGAAAATAAAACTTTACCCATAACTGTCATATATGATACGGTACGAATTGGATAAACGAGTAAACGAATTTCACTGACAGTCCTAACCCTAGCGAGCCCAAATCATGTTCTCTTTGATAAAAATGAAGAATATTGATTAGTGAAGAGATATATTGTAGTCGATGATGTTCTCTTTAATAAAAAGGAAGAATATTAATTAGTGAAGAGATATATTGTAGTCGATGGTTTCTGTCACTGCTGACCTTAAATATAATTTAACTAGTTTTAGTAAGAAATAAAATTTGCCCATTCGTAACAGTTTATGTCCTTGTTGGGCTATGAGCTGATTTTTCGTATATAGGTGCAAATTGAAATTACCTTAATTTGTAAATAAAAAGAATTGTGTTCTAGACCTACCGTAGCAGTTTTATGCATATAGTCATGTTTATTTAAACAGAAAAATTGAGTTCAAATAGACATTACATTGAATATTATTTGTACAAGATTAAGATTTTAAAATGATAGTACAACAAAATATTTTACTTTTCGAAATATGAACACAAGAAATTAACAAAAAAAATGTTGGATTTTATTTTTCAAAATCATTCTGTTTAAAACGAGTTTTTTGAATTATTTTAAATAGCATTTATTCATATTCATCACTAATAAAAGGCAAGGCCGAGGCCTAACATGGAAAATGGCTCTACAAACTTCTTTGATCTGGAACAATAAATGCAAGAAATATTGCTTTGACCAATGTGCACATGCTTTCAGCAGAGGCATTTCAGTACCCAACCCCACCAAAAAACAAGACGAAGCGACCGAACACTTGCGTCAACGTAAACATTCGATCAAGCGCATTGAATCGCTTCCGTGTGTAAGCTTCCCTCACTCCATTTAATTGAATTTTTTAATTCTTATTAATACCTGGATTTAATATACAATTAAGAACGACAAAAACAGCGCGGACATGCATGAATATAGAGCTCTAAACTGTTTATTCTAAATATTTCCAATTTCATAATGAAATTATTCCCTTCGGAAAGAAATTTTAAAAAGAATATCTATACTATATGTTGCAAAAAATTATTGCAAATTTATATTCAATTCAAGTTAAAAAAAAAACACACACGCATTTATATATGATGAATTGATAGATTGGTAATTTTAAAAATGTTCTTTATTTATGTCTTTCAATTTCATACTTAAAAAGGCTGGTACTACTATAGCTGCAATAAGAAATGATGGTTTTGAGCGAGAATGTAAGTCTGAAAAATGCAAATCGTGCCATTTTAGCAAATGTTGAGGAACTTTTTTTTTTTTGTCAGAATACAGGGCCTCCATGATTCTCAGCTAAAAAGTTCTTTTCTGGCCGGGAAAAAAAAAAACAAGAAAGAAAGAGAGAACGAAAGATATAACCAAAAAAAAAAAAACAAAGATAGAATGAGCTCCAGGAAAAGAAAATAATAATAAAATAAAATAAAAAATTAACCTTAAAGTTCTGCTGTCAGTTGTAGGCTTGTAGCCTTGATTTATCTGGACAGCGATGATACATGTTTTTTCCCATCTTATTATTGTGGCCGTTTGGATGGAAGTTGGAATTTGAGGAATTTGGGGAATTTTAATATTCCTAGGCATAAATTTATTATAAACAATCCAAACTCTTCACAAAGTTACACACTTCCCAATAAATTTATGCCTAGGAATATGAAATTCCCCAAATTCCTCAAATTCCTAAGCTATCCAAACGGCCCCTTGTGTATATTTTCTATGTAACTCCGTGGTTTTTCTCTTTTCTATCCCATTTATCACATGTCATATTTCTTCCTCTCGTTCGGTCTCCCTTGAAATAAAGGGAAGTGCTTTGGGCAACTTATTTTTCACTTGGAGCAACATCTATTTTTTAAAAATGTCTAAATTGCCCTCAACATCAATGAAAATTAATTACCATAATTTATTTCCTTATCTGTACTTCCTTTCTATTTTAGATTCCCCGCTAAAAAAAAATTAATCTTTTTAACGAAAATCACATATAAATATATAATCATGCACGGAAATTTGCTAAAAGAAAATCAATCGTTTTTAATATTTTATTATGTTTGCATATGAACAAATATATTAAATACTCATCAATAAACCAATGATGCATATAAATTAAATATAATCATGACACAATATAAACAAAATATGAACAAATATATATGTTAAATTCTCATCAACAAACCAATAGTACAACTCTTTCCTTTG
This sequence comes from Rhynchospora pubera, assembly GCA_028095005.1. Classification (NCBI taxonomy): domain Eukaryota; kingdom Viridiplantae; phylum Streptophyta; class Magnoliopsida; order Poales; family Cyperaceae; genus Rhynchospora; species Rhynchospora pubera. Next base: position 18,752,889 of record CM051461.1, read on the forward strand.
TTTGCTCTATAGCCTAACGTTTTCCAAAAGAATGGAAAAGGAATTGATCCATTGAAAACATACCAATAAATTTATTAAATTTTAAAAGGGTAATTTGGTCAGCTCAAAAAATATTATGTTGCTCCCAGCAATAAACCCGCTGCCCAAAGCACCTCCCGAAATAAAGAAAAATTAAAAATAAACCAAAATTTAGAAAATACAAGATTGACTGATATCGGCCAATTCAATGTGTTACTTGTCGCGCTCTCTCCACGACTCCATCCAGACTATCAAGATGTAAAATTAAGGATCACCTAAAAAATTTCGTCCAAATTTTGTCAAGTGCATAGCATACTCTTTTTAATATGCACAAAAAAAAGTGAATTTCTTTTATCTACATACAAAATAGAGGAAATGAATTATACTAAATTTGGATAATTTTTCTTGAACCAAGGAAAGCATTCCCCTAAGATTAATGAACTAGCCTGTCACAACTTGTGTTGCAATAGTTGGTAGCTTGCAAATTGACATTTATTAGCAAGCATGTAAATATCACATGTCATCTATGTGAAGTGGGGTTAAAAGACATGCTTCAAATACTATCACAAATATAAAACTTGATCTAACAAAAGATGGGGTGCCTCCTGCCAACCCTATAACTGCCAAAAAGAATAAATACTCCCCGAGCTGATCAAAACGAGTATTGAATGGTACAATAGATGTAGCAGTGTAGGATCTAGTCAGTAGTAAATCCAGCAAGGCACCACTTCCTCTTAGCTGGACAAATTCAACTAATAAATGTTCACCAAACAGGTGCCAGTAACTCCCCTTCAACTGCAATCCACTGGGGCAGTTAAATTAGGAATTCTGAAACCAACAAGGAGTTTGAGTATCTGGTAAAAGGACAAAAATATCTATGGAATTCGTTTTCCCACAAAAAAATAACATCTTCTAACTGTCAGATCCCTGACAGAATAATTCCCAGCCTCATAATTTGTCTATATTGAATAAATTCAGGGGTTAAATTAAAAAATTATGTACTGGTTTCAATGGACTGAACTAAAAGGTCATGTCAGATATTCTATTCAGAGAATTCTAGAGGAATTTAAACTCAACTTACACCAAACCGTTTGCAGGCTTTTGCCTGTCAAGTAAATGTCCATCAGTGAAGATTTATTACACAAAATTTTTAGTATATATACCTACATTGTCTCTTCTGCAAAGCATCACTAGCTTCAATCTCCTTTCTAGTAAGAGGGTTCTGTTCTGAGTCGTTGTGTAAGAAAATGGGGAGCATCAGGAGCAGTGTTTTACTGAGTTTGCTTCTTGTTGGATTGGTTTCTCCAGTGCTATGTAGACGTCTGGAAGAATTCAATGAAAAGAAGAATTTCTTCCTCTTTCCTACCCCACCTACCAGTAAGTATTCAGAAACCCCCTCCCAAAAAACACTGCATGCACCCATATTTAGATTTCTTCTTTACATAAAAAACTTTTGTCCAGTGATATCTTTAGAGGAAAAAAAATATTGTCTGCATCACCAAATAGCCACATTTCTATCTGTTCACTGAAGGTCTGTTTGTTTGTTGTTAGTATGCAAATTACACTCTTTTACACACTTTTATTTAGTGACTTTGAGCACTAGCAAGTTGGTAGCATAAAACATAAACCTGCTGTCTTTTATCTCAGTCACACCGATCATTTTACTTTTCAGTTAGTGCAGGTCTTATCTCTTAGTACATTGGCAGCATTAAATTGTTGTAACTTCTAAATTGTGACTATCTAAATACTGGTTCCTTGCTCAGAACTTTTTACCTTCTACATGTTACGCACTTCAAATTGGTAGGTGAAAAGATTTTATTTGTCAGTGCCTTAGTAATTTTTTTAGGGGACCACAAATTTCTCTGTGATTGATATCTAACTCACCACGTACTACTGAGACATTGACCGCAGTAAAAATGGTTCAGCTGGTAATTTTAATTCACTTGAAAGAGGTTTCATCAAGGATTAAAAGATTAAAAAATAAAAAAACCAGACTAATTTAAGACAGTTGAGGACGTTCTACATATTCCCAAACATGGACTGAATGAAGTCAGTACCAGCATCTTGTGTCGCACTCCTAAAATTACTAAGCACAAACGAAAACTTTTACTGGTTCAGCCACAACACCATCAACACCCACATACGGCCCAGGAGGTGGACATGGCACATCAACACCATCAACACCCACATACGGCCCAGGAGGTGGACATGGCACATCAACACCATCAACACCCACATACGGCCCAGGAGGTGGACATGGCACATCAACACCATCAACACCCACATACGGCCCAGGAGGTGGACATGGCACATCAACACCATCAACTCCATCATACGGCACAGGTGGGCACGGCACTTCAACACCATCATACGGCACAGGTGGGCACGGCACTTCAACACCATCCACACCATCATATGGTACTGGAGGCAGCCACTCAACACCTTCGACACCATCATATGGCAATGGGGGCCATGGCAGTACAACACCAACATATGGAAGCGGAGGTAACCATGCTACACCAACACCATCCCATGGAAGTGGTAGCTATAACCCACCAAGCTCTGGCAGTGGTGGCCACTCAACCCCAACTGTTCCTTCCATCGATCCTCACCACTTCTTCACTGGCACCTGCGAGTAAGTGAATATTACTTATCCTGATGTGCACTGGCATCTTACTTATCCCAGGGTGGACAAAACCAGTATATGCAGGGAGGGAGAGTAATTACTGGTAGTATGTTAATCCTTGTTGATAAAATCAAGACCTTTTGGTACCATTGGTCTGGTATAACATCTCCAAAGGCATGTTTCCTAATAGAAAAACTAAAATGGCATTTTCAGTCCACAACCAGTTTCCTAACACCAGATATATAATTTTATTTTATTTTATTTATTATTATTTTTTTTTTTTGCAGCTACTGGCGAAACCACCCACAGCAAATCTACGCCATAATAGGGTACTGGAGCACAGTCGGACAAACATTCGGCCCCACTTGCGGAGTTTTATTTGGCACCGGCACAACCCTACATGATGCCTTGTCAAATGCCCGTAATGATGGATTTGGCTCCTTGATTCGCGAGGGTACTGCAGCTTTCCTCAACTCGATAGCAAATTCTCACTTCCCGTTTACCACTCAGCAGGTTCAGGAGGCTGTGGCTACATCAATCACTTCTGATGGTGCAGCTGCGGCACAGGCAGATTTGTTCAAGCAGGCGAATGAGGGGAAGTACCATTCATAAATTATCAGAGCAAGTTTGCACTTTGCACTTGATCTGGTTTATATTTTTGTGTTTAATCCAATAGTGGTGTTTTTTTTTTTTTTTGGGCGTGGTTTGTGGTTAATGTGTGGCTATTTTTGTCATCAAAAGTTTTTATGCTAATATGCATCATTTTTTATTAATTTTAATTAGATTTAAGTGATCTGTGATATTATTATTGCTATTGCTGTAGTATTTGGATTAGATAAATGCTAAGTTTTGGTTAATGAGTTTTTATCGCAATGTTATTACTATTATCACTGCTCTTACTTATGTCATGTTGTGTGTGTGTGTTTTTAATTACACTATTACCGTAATTCGAAGATGTAACTAGGATTGAAACATTTGGACAGAATGTAATAAACCCAAAAGCTACAAAATTTTCTGTAGGAGATAACTGTAAAGTTACCTTATGGGCTATACAGGACAGAAAATACTAGCTTCAATTTAATTTGGAGTGACTATTCAGTACCATGATTGACATGGCTCCATTTATTTCAGTCGTGATCCACTGCACCAGTTTCCAGTGGTGATAAATAATACGTCAGGACCATATCATTAATTCAATAAAATTATGAACAAAGGAAGCTAATGTAAGACTGACCATTAAAGAGCAGAAATTATATGACCTGGTATTCATTCTTGAAAATGACAAACAATCTTCAGAATTGAAAAATAACTATAATAATTTGAAGTATTATTTTGCGACTTTATTGTGACATTTGGAAAGCAAAAATATGCTGCTAAAATGAATAAATCCAGAAACTCACACCAAAATAAGAGTACCTTAGGCATGTCTGTATCTTGAACCCTGATTATAAACAGTCACCCTCTGACAAACAAGTTAATTTCTCCTCATATGGGATTCAAACCATTCAAAAATCTCATCATTTTTCAGGCTCGTGAATTCATGGTATCCGAAAGCAAGATTCAACTCCTCATTTACATGACTAAACAATTCGAATTTCTCTGGGATCAATTTTCTCTCTAATAATGCCTCCTTCCATTTAATGGCTCTTCCGTCTTTCTTCATATACCCCTTCTCATCCAGAAACCCCTTTTCATGAAAAACCTGGATCAACTTATCCACAAAGCCCTGATCCAAACCTGGAATCCTTTTTGCCAGAAAATTAGCACCCAAAGGGATCTCCTCACACCTTATTTCTTTAACTTCTACTCCTGTATCCCTTAATTCTGCCATATTTGACAAAACAGCGCCAGCCCTAATTCTATCTTTCACCATATGCACAAAAAGGGTAGGAGGGTAATTTTTCCGAATGTCAATTTTTCCAAAAACACCTTCAGCAATCATGATACAAATAACTCTTAAATTCCATTTTAGTGGCAAGGGCTGATACAAAGTACCCACCAGAAGAAGCTCCCATCGCAAATTTTGGCAAATTCTCCAATTTATGTTTCTCAGCCCAAGTTTGTATAATCCATTGTACATTCTCCAATTCCCTCTGAAAAGACCAACATTTCCCCAAACTAGAAATTGTAATTACAGCCATGTTTAATTCAAGTGCTTGAAGAACAAAAAGTCTATCTTCGGGCAAACTGGTACAATGTGGGCAATTTGTGGATTTGTCCCAGAAGTCATATGCATGAAGGTTACATCCATGGGCTACAAAGAGAACAGCTTTTGGTGAACTGGGTATTTGGTAAATGACTTCAGTACCATTGGTGTGGTACAAAGAAGGGTTGAGTTGACTGGAAAAGGAAGGCAACTTTTGGGATAAATTTTGTGGGTTCTCTGAGATTTTGCTTTCCAAGGGTGGATTGAGAATTGGGGTTTTACTGATTAGAAAAATTGTTGCAAATAGAATTAAAACAAAGGAGAAAAGAACAAGCGCTCTGTCTTTGAACGAGCGATTAGAGGGTTTGTGGGTTATTCTTTCAGATGCCATTCGCACTGTTTAAAGAAAGATAAGTTAGTAATCTAACAATTAAAGTTTAAAGAAATTTAGGAAAATTAATCTAGCAGAAAGAGAGATTCACCTCTCATATGCACATGGGCGATCTGAAGAAGCAATTGTAGTTTACTGAAGAGGAGATTCTAGTGTGAAGTTTGCACAAGCACTAGTAATCTAACGAAAAATGGAGTTGAGACTTGAAAGTTTTCTCTCTTGGTGTGATATGAGCCTGGGTTTTATGTTTGTGGGCCGAACCCACCACAGAAGAAAAATAGCTTTCTATTTCTTTCCAGAAATGATAACTGTGATAAGTAATTTTGTCATCTCTTGTCATTTCTAAACGCAAAGTGAACATATAAAATAGACAATATAAATATATAGACGATCAAAGTGAATACTTACAAATAAATAAGTGTTGTCATCTCTTATTTAGATTTTTATATGCACATTCAACTTATTTTTATTGAAATTATTTGTTTGTATATGTTCACTTTGATCACTATACATGTTCACCTTGTTTATTTTTATGTGTTTACTTTCTGTTTAGCGATAGCAAAGAATGGCAAAACTGCAGATGACAGTAATCAATTTCCATTTCTTTCTACAACGAAACAATCTGGTATGCTGGCTTTCTATAAGATAAGATGTGAATCAGTTAATGAAGAGATTCAGCTAATCTAATATCATATATTGAAGACCAATCATAGTTACATTTTGTGCTTTATATAGTTTTTAAGATTGGTAGTTGAAAATCTGACTGCGGATGTATATTCTGTGTTAGTTTTAACTTCTAACAAAGAACAAAAAATAATTGCCCAAAATAGTGCTTCCAACCACATTATAATGTGTACCAGTATTGGTCACTTATCAATGTAGTATTGTCTTCAGTGAAGCAATACAAATAGTCACTAGCTCAGTCATGAAAAAATCAGGGCCTCACATGGATACTCGGCACAAGAGCTACAGAAATCTCCACAAAGCACATTTCATATCACAAGGTACGAGTACGCCATTAATTAACAGTTTCTGAATTTCAAAGAGTAACTTTGAACACAAAATGAGAAGGAAATATCTTATTTGTTAATCTTATTATAGATTATAATCTCAAATTAAAAAAGAGTAGATGTAAATAGAAAAAAAAAAGTTAAATACTGAGCATATTTTTGCTACTACATCTATGTTGCAGTTTGGTGCCGTACATTTGCTGCTCCTCTCTTTTTTGGATGAGAAGCACTCAATCAATTCTTATTTCAAATGAAAATTAAGGTGTAAATTATTTTTCTGACAGAATATTAGGTCCTTTATGCTTTCTGGTTCCTACATTTTACTCCTTCCATCGATGGAATAAAATTTTTAACAATATTGCTAACAAGAATAAAAAAAAATGAACATCGACTAAATAAGTTATTTTTATATTGCAATCCATTGATCATTGCCAAAGAGAAAAAAACAGCTAATTTCTCAAAATAAGAGTTTCTAGAAAAGAAGATCAACAATATATCAAGAGTAGGTAAAAATTTCCTAAATCTTTGTTTTGCAACAAAATGGATGAGATGGCTAAAATTTAAATTCATATATACTTTGTCGTTACTTAATTTCACATTATTTTAATTGCCCAAAAAATAATGCAATTTCACACTATAAATTGCGTCATAGTTGAATACTTGAATATACTGAAATTAGAAATTATATGATTAAAATGGAAACCTCTGCTAATCACTTCTCAATTAACGTTGCAAATTTGGACCACCGACTATATCTGTACTGGTACGGACACAGTGAGGTAGCTCACAAGCAATTAGAGCAGCTAATCTAATGAGTAATGCCATTAATTGAAGACTAATCATCATTTGGTTTGTACTTTGTACAATAGTAATATTATAGTGACATTCGTAAATTTACCCGCAGATCCATATTCTGGTGCTAGTTCTATTAGGCTCCGTTTGGATGGTGTGGGAATAAGGTAGGAAGAAGGAAGAAGGGAAGAAATTTATTGGAAATGGGTAAATTTATTGGGAATTGTGTAATTTTTGTGAAGAGTTTGGATGGTTAGAAATAAATTTATTGGTAAAAAGTGGTTATTCTTTATTCCTTATTCCGGAAAAAAGCCATCCAAACGGAGCCTTAGATGTATATGGTTTATTGCTACCTGACTAATGTTGCAACTTGCAAGTCAGTGCCATGCTGCTCTTTTCTCTTTTCGGTGAGAAACGGTCCAATTCTTATTTCAAGAATGTAAGGTCATTTCTGCTTTCTGGTTCCTACATTTAACTCTTTCTAATGATGAAAAACGTTTTAAAAATATTGCTTAGAGCCATAAAGGTTGAACATCAACTAGACAAAATATTGCTTAGATCATTGTGAAGTAGAGAAAACAGCTAATTTCTTTAACAGAAGAGGTTCAAGGAAAGAAGATCAACAATGTATATTAGAGATTAGATGCATCAAGATCCATTTCACAATTCCAATCATAATGATATGTTTTCTGAATCTTAAGGATCAGCAGCTACCTATATCTCAGGTTTACAATCGTGATTTTAGTATGAAGAACATCAAATAAATTGCAAATAAGACTTTCTAGCACGTCTATATTTCACCAGCCTAACATTTCAAGAGTAAAATTAAAAAAAAAACAATTTAATTTCCTTTCATGTGTGATTCAAACCACTCAAAAATCTCATCATTTTTCAAACTGGTATACTCATGGTATGAATAAGCAACATTGAGCTCCTCATTTATGTGTCGAAACAATTCAAATTTCTCATCTATCAGTTTCTTCTCCACTAATGCCTCCTTCCATTTAATGTCTCTTCCATCCTTCTTCAAATATCCCCTCTCATCCAAAAATCTCTTTTCACGAAGGACCTCAATCAACTTAACTGTTAAACCTATTTCCAAACCCGGCACACGCTTTGCCAGAAAATCCGCATCCACAGGGAATTCCTCGCATCTGATTTCTTTGACCTCAATTCCCTTCTCTATTAATTCAGCCATGTTTGACCGAATTAAACTGGCCCTAATTTTATCTTTTGCCATATGCACAAAAAGGGTGGGAGGGTAATTTTTCGGTATATCCATTTGTTCAAAAACACCTTCAGCAATCATAATGCAAATACTATTGAACTCTATTTTGGTGGCAAGTGCTGATACAAAATATCCCCCAGAAGACGCACCAATTGCAAATTTAGGCAAATTTCCTAAATTGTTGGTTTCAACCCAATTTTTTATAATCCATTCTACATTCTCCATTTCTTTTGTAAAAGTCCAGCATTCACCCAAACTAGAAATTGTCAACACCGCTATGTTTTTCTCGAGGGTTTGGAGAACAAATATCCTTTCTTCGGGCAAGCCGGTACAATGGGAACAATTTGGGGATTTGTCCCAAAAATCATAGGCATGAATGGTACAGCCATGGGCAATGAAGAGAACAGCTTTGGGCGAATCGGGTATTTGATATATGACTTCTGTGCCATTGGTGTGGTACAAGGAGGGATTAAATTTAGAAGAAAAGGTCAGTTGGTTTTGGGGCAATTTTGGGGGACTTTCTAGAGGTTTGATTTCAGATTGTGAGTTGGGAAGTGGGTTTTGGGGCAATTTTTGGGGGCTTTCTAGAGGTTTGATTTGAGATTGTGAGTTAGGAAATGGGTTTTGTTTAATGAGAAAAATAAAGGCAAAAAGAATAAAACCTAAGGATGAGTAAACAATTGCTCTTCTCTTGAACGAAGAATGGAAGTGTCTCTGAGCTGCTGTTTCAGATCCGATCCACATAGTTGAGGAAAGAGGTAGCGGTTCAGTTCAGTGGCAAGAGAGATTAGAAATGGGAAGGTAATGAGATTCAAGAGGAGAAATTAAATTTCTGACGAGTTGTGCTGATCCAATAGTTGACTTTTCTTACTTGAATGCACTATGCAGATATGCAATGTCAGCACCGGCCTCTGTTAAGAATACTTCTCCATTCCAATTTCTACATGGTTGACTGTGGGGAAAGGGGAATTGTCGAATTGATTTGCACACCTCTAAAATTGATAAAATATTTTTTTAAGACTAAAATATTCTTAATTAATTGAAAGCGTTGTTTTATATCATCATTATTATAATATTTTCAATTAATTAAGAATATTTTAGTCTAAAAAAAATATTTTATCAATTTTCGGAGCGTGCAAATCAATTCCCTGACTGGGTACGAAAACGAAAGGGAACCGAGAAACTTACAGAAACCTTTCTCAGTTGAGCTGTGACTCTGTGAGACTGAGCGGTGGGGACAGATGGGAAGTTACGTACCTAATTATAAGCGAACTGCTGAAGGGCTGTGGAGTTGGGCCTTGTCACTTTTCATATTCTTAGTCCATAGGCCTTGTTTTGATCTGTTGGGCTCTGCCTTTCTGCTAAGTGCTAATAGTACATCTCTTTGCAATTTACTAGTAAAGTTTACGCAACTGTTTTTCTTTTTCTTCTTTCTTTTTTTTTTTGGACAATCATAACGTTTTACGTTATTTAATACAAGTGCTCAGCTTCGTCACCAAAACAATTTATTAAAGAATTTTCTATTTTTTTTAGACAACATGATTGGTCAATGGTCATGTGACAGTTCATACAGATATGAAAAAAGCTTATATTTTTTAAAGAAGTTTCGTAAGTATCTTTGACATATCAACCGTCTGTATGTTTGGAAAAAAGAAAAATAGAGAAAAAGAAACATGTCAATGAGTCAGCTAATTTAGATAAAAATAAAAGAGAGACAAAACTAATTAAACCAAGAAGAATATAGATGATATAGTATGATTTAAAACTTTAAATCTTTAACATTTTTTGTACGGAATTGTTTTCCGTCATCTCCTATTCTATCATCTCCATCATCCCCTACAATGTGTTAATTTTTTTCATTTTTAGAAAACGAATTCTCTTCTATTTTCGGAAGTCCAAGGAATGATGGGAATGAGCGCGAGAAAAGGAGAGGGAGGGGAGAGGGGGAGAACAGTTATATATATTAACTAAAAACAGTTATATCTAATTGTTCTAGTTAATATATATTAACTGTTCTAGTTAACATATGTATATGTTCTGGTTAATATCGTAACCAGAATAGTTATATATTTAACCAGAACATTTATGTGTTTAACTACAACATTTATATATTTAAGTAGAACATTTATGTATTTTAACCAGAACAGTTATACCTTTTAACTAAAACAGTTTTATATTTAACTAGAACATTTATATATGTAACCATAATATTTATGTGTTTAACTAGAACATTTATGTATTTTAACCAAAACAATTATACCTTTTAACTAAAATAGTTATACATTTTAACTAGAAGAGTTATACGTTTTAACTAGAACAGAGGGAGATAATGAATCAGAGAGGGAGGGAGGCAGAGGGGGAGGGGGAGTGAGCGAAATAGAGAGGGAGAGAAGGGATGAGCGCTGGGAAAGAGTGGATGACTCTCGGCGAAATATTTCTGAAAATAGAAATCAGTTAATTACGCGTTTTCTAAAAATGAAAAATGTATATTTGAGAATGATAGAGATGATGGATTTCAGAGATGATCCTTATCAACTTCGGTTTTTTGTATAATATAAGTGTAGGCAGTATTTTTTTTTTCCTTTTCTCCATAAGGTAGAACTTGATGATCTCGGCTCGCTGACAGGCCATTTAATAAGGCTGATTCTCTTAAAGCGACGACATCGTTTTCCTTCAATGACACTGCAAGCATCTTAATTTTTCTCTGTGTTTGGATACCATACCACCACGAACAGGTTGTTTGTGAATAGCCCTAGTTCGCGCAAACCAAACACATCACGAATTCACGAACATTTTCCCTTGTCTCTAATCTCCCTTGTTCGTCCCTAGTTCATGCGCGAAACAAACACACCCAGTAAACTTCTTTAGAAGGTAACAACATTCATATTCAGAATATAATTGGTGTTTGCATAAATCGATCTTGTATTGTTGTCTTGGCTATGCGGGTTCAATAAATGGTGTTTGATGGCATCAAGTTGAATGGTTGCACTACTATGTTACCTGGATTCGTCAATTTCATGTCGTATCCGTGTCGAATACGTGTCCTACATGTTAGAGTTATGTCCTAGAAGTCAATAATTTAATGACTTAATTATTAGTTTATGTTATGGATGATATATTATCATCTGTTCCTAGGTTTATTATTGACAGATTATTCAGATTGAGGATCTGAATTGTAGATCTCTGTGGATCATTCTTTAGAATGACAATAATAAATCTAAACGGTCCATAATCTTGATAATTAACAAAGGAACATTAATTATCATATAAGATTAGTATGCAAGTTAAGTGATGATTAAGTTCTACTAATCATAGGTAAAGAGTTACCAACTTAATTGCATATGTATATGTTATGGAACATAGTACAGGACTTGACCCAATGAAATAAACATATGGATTGTGTTAAGTGTCATTGTTTATTTCGTTATGATTTTGGTTCTAAGTTTGAGATGTTTATCTTTTCCACATGAGGATAGGTTCAATAAATATTGTCTACCGCTGATTCCCGATAAGGGCTGCTATACGGACTTTATTTATGTTCTCTTGAATTGTGCGGGGAAAAGCTAATCATCAAGAAAACCGTATGTCACTCATTAATTCACTTAGTGAGTGACGATATCTGTTTGGGCCCCTTGATGGAGTTGGATCGTATGCGCGCAACTAAGCGATCAACTCTAGATCAAGAAACGTATAATCTGCAAGAATGACACATTCCTATCTTGGATTATACGATGATATCGTGTGACATAAGAATCAAAATAGAGAAACATATTTATTCTCTTATGCAGGATTGAAATATTGTAGCAGTACACTATTTATGCGAATTGGGAGTCATAACGTGTTGCTAGATACCGCTTATGATTATTGGAATTAAATAACGATTTAATTCCATGGCCAACATAGCATAAATCCTCAAAGGGTCACACAAATAGGACATTAATCACACTGTGCATTATTTATTTATTCACAGCAGTAGGTTCTGTGGAAATATGATAAGATTGATTAATTAATTATATACCGTTGCGAACCGTTATAATTAATTAAGTCAATTGATCATATAGAAATAAATTAATGCATTAACTAATCCAAAAATAATTATTAATGAGTTAATAATTAATTTAGTTCAACACTTATCAATATAAATGGTTATATTGATTAATTGGGCCGTTATTTAAATAGCAAATATATAGCCCAATTAAAGAGCAAAGTTGAGGGACCTTAATTATATGAATTAATGGTCCAAATGAAGGGGTTAAATGGCCCATAAAGGCCCATTTCGTGGCTGCCCATTATGGTGGTAGGTGGGATGACATAGTTGTAATTATGCAAGAGGTCAATTAGGTTTTGTGCTCTATATAAGGACCACTTATGAGAGCCTCCACCTAGCTTTCTCTCTCCTCTCATTTCCTCCCATGAGGCCGCCACTTTTCACCCTCTCCTTCTCTCTTTTGCTCATGTGTTGAGCTATTTTCTCTCCACTAAATCAAGGTTGTTGATTGATGCAAGAGAGAAAACCATAGGGATTAGGCTTGTTCTTTGGGTATGCTAGCACGTACCTTGTAGAACGTGATTAATACTCCTTGGTGGACTCGAGGGTGGTTACGAGACGTGGTAGAGACGGTGTAGAAGGCACGCCATCAATTCCCATGCCTTGGTCGAGCCCCGCGAATACGATTTCGCGGGAGGTATCGATTTCTCCTCTTTCTCTTTGTGTCTATTGCTTAAAGTACTAGATCTCGTGTTGCTTGTGTTTTAATTGGATTAATTAAGGGTAATTAGTCACAAAGTTAAAATTGGACAATTTTCTAACAGTGGTATCAGAGCACATGGTCGTACTTAAGCTATTTTGACACTTAATTAAGAAAAATTGGCTAATTAACGGATTAGTAGAGATGATGCGTTTGTTTGCTGTCTGGAAATGGTAGTTTCTGTGTTGTTTCGCGTTTTTCGTTTTGATACGTTCTCTGGAAGTTTTTTCCATCTACATTAAAGTTGTATATCTTTGGATTGTGATTCTTTTGGCGTTGGATTCACATTTTTCTGAATTAGTATAGATTTATTGTGAATAAAACGGCGACAGTGCGCAGAACCAGTTTCTGCTCGCACTGTCCTGTTTGAATGGCTTGAAAGATTTATATTTTGAATATAAGTACCAGTGTTCTATGGCTAGAAATAAAGAGGACTTGAAGCTCTTTCTGAGCATGTATAAATTGTTGCATGACTCGGATTAATTTGTGGGTTTTCAAGTATGAAAAGGAAGATCTTGTCAGATCCAGTTTGTTGAGCAAATCGATTGTTCTAATAAACTGTACCAACTGAGAACTCCTTTAAAATTTCTGTTTAAATTTAGTTGTTCTATTTTCAGTTAGGATTCCAGGAAAATTAATTTCATAATTTTTCGTGGAAGTTTGGACCTCCAACTAGGTTAAAACATTTCGATCGACAGTCTGTTCCAGTACAGAATTTGTTGATTGTTTAGCATGTAACTTAATATTATTGAACTGAACTTGGTTGTTTTCTTTTCATGAATGGATAGCCTGTAGTCTAAACAAGTTTTTCTATATATATTGTATATATAAAAACTGGATAGAAGGTGGTCTAACAGACCAAATGGTTGAGAGGATAAGCTGAAAATCTCATAACGGTGTTTCGTGCACTTGTAAGAGATTTGTCTTTTTTGATTCTCCCAGATGGTTTAAGATCTCTTCTTGAAATTTTTACTGGTAGTCACAACTATGATAAGGAGCTTAAGTAATTTATTTGAGAATTTTTGGAGACCGAAAACTGTTGTTTTTGTTGGATTCCATTAGTTACGTTTTTTGGTAAATTACTGTTTTTCTAAGTATTCAAACTAGTTGAAATTAATTAGAAAACTCCTTGTTTGATCTCCTTTCAGTTATGGGATGTTGAAAGAACTTTCTAAATGAATTTAAACAAGTTTGGTTGTTTAAAATTGAGAATTTGTACACGGAATTTACTTATAGCAAACGATACGCAAAGATGCTTGAAAATCGTTAATTGGAAACAAAGTGCTTGTATGTGCTAACTTTGTTTTGTAGGTGGATAGTGGGTTTAGTATGGCTCAAGACTCAATGCCTTGTGGTTGTAAATTGAATGCATGTGTGAATGTTTGTAATGCGGCCTTTGGTGCCATTAATTAATTAATTTGTTGATTAATTTTTTATGTAACTTGTGAGGCTTGCATGCCCCTAAGGCTAGGATGGGAGTAGGATATTTTTCACATGTATTTTGTTCCTTTATTTTATAGGATTTAGATCCTTATAGAATTTAGTGGGAGGGACAAGGATTAGATTAGTTTTGTTCCATGGACGATGTGGCGAAACTAATGCAAGCGGGAGCCATACAAACCCACAACTATGAGATGCTTATATGTGATTGCTTGTGATTGCTATGAATTGTCATAAGCTAGGTATGGGTGTATGCTTACACGACCACCAAACAAGTGTCATATGATTGATAGTCCCAACTAAAACATGATTAAGTTAAATCGCCCTCCTTCTCTCTATCCCCTTCTAACGTGTATGATCGTTCATTGATGCATTCTCGCCGACGCGGGACATCGTGTTCCATCATCCGTGTCGGGGTGTAAATCGGATTTACTAGGAGCAAATAGAGAAAGGTTACTTAACGATGTTTTCTAATCGGATTGGACATCGGGGCAAAGTTTGTGGATGTACATGTGATATTTCACAAACCAAGAATCATATGGAATGATTGGTTGGAGAACCTACTCTATCTAGTTGTTTTTGGTGTCACGCCGACGCTTGCACCATCTCAACGAAAATAGGGATCATGGAAAACCTACTACATTAGGGACATTAAATAATTGTAGTGGGAGTTTTATTTGTTATAAATAAAACAATTGCATAAACTATATGACCTTAAATTGATTTTGTTATAGATGTTTAAATTGTTAATTTTATTGCGATCAATCTTTGAAAATTAACAAACTCGTTTCTAAAAGTATTTACTTAAAGAAGTAATACCGATTCCTAAGACATGATCTTAGTGAAAAAGAAATTTGAGTATGTCAATTCCCAAAACTTTCCTCAAACTACCCGAACGTAGCAACGCGATGATTGATTGACTTTTGGCGAAACGTTATTCAATAAAGCGTATGGCTAATATCCTCATTCAAAATGTCTAAACCATTGAATTGGATAATTCATATGGACTAGAATTTGACTCGTACGCTCTCATCCGCTTACTCAAGAAAGTGTTCTTGGAGAAAGTAGATATTAACTCCATCATTTATGATCGAGTGTAAAGAGTATGAGCTAGCCAAGAGATTCTTCTTCTCAAGAAGTTATATGAATGTTTCATTGGCTTACAAATCAAAAGATTTAAGTAGCTAATTGATGACTAGAGATATTAATCTCCGATATCAAGGATTGTTGATATTGTCATACGATCTCTTTGGAATTATAAAGGATATAATATTACCTTCTTCGCACACTTGTTGATGCAAAAAGGTAATTGGTTAAGTATACAAGAAATACTTCACCAAGGTATGAGTTGAAATTTCGAGACCCTCATTTGTGACCATGTGTCACATGAGATGTTTCATTTGCCGTTTGTGGGAGGCATTTGAAAGGTTGTCCGAAATACCATGATTGTGACGATTAGAAATATTCTAATCCTAAAGTGTATTTGTCGTTCAAATTATCTCACTATCTCTAATTTACACTAGTAACTTGATACTAGTTCATATGCTCACATTTAACGAAATGTATTAGCAATGAAGAATAAGAGAAAGTTCGAGAGATGTAAAGTAAACTCCGTATAGGAAATGACTTGTTCATCTAAGTCATTACCATTGAATACGTAGAGTTATCTTTATTAAGAGTTTGTTTAGGAATTGAAGGTTGCATACCTTAATTCTAAAAACCTCTCAAAAATATCTCCATTTCATATTCCATGATGGATGATTATGTTTTGTAAAAGACAAGATCTTTTATTATGGATTTGTTTATATGATTTCATGCATCTTGACTGAATTTGCTTGAAATAGATAAACAATTTTTGAATGACAAATAGAATGTGTAAGACTTGACATAAAGTATTTGACTTTCATGTTATATATATACCGCTTAGTCACATAAGTAAACGAGAATCGCATTACGAGAGTCTACGTAACGTAGAGCTCGTAATTCAATTCGATTCCAATCGATTGATATGCGAATCATGTTTGTTAAATGACAAAAGCACCTTGAACCTATGAAGGTTTAAGGACAAGTGAATTAATTAGGACTTATACATATCGATGTATAAAGACCTATAAGTACTTGTGCAATGAAAGGTTGTTGATACTTTACTACTTAACCAACGATCATTGTAGATATTAACATATCTATTTGATAAGGTATAGGTATGAACCTTTTGACTAGTTCAAAGGAGTTCAAGTGTGAAGTTAAAAAGACCGTTCAAGGAAAAAGAAAAGTCTTACAATTAATCATGGTAAGTAGTTAAGTCATATGATTTGAAATATTATCTAAAGAGTATGAAAGTAGTTTCATAACTCGCTCCATGAGGAATAATATGTCCAAGAATGGAGGTATCGAACAATATTTTGTATAGTTCGATCGGTAATAAATCAAATGGACTTATTCGACTCGTATTAGGGAATTATGTTTGATGACAATATTGTTTACACTGAATGATGTTCCATCGAAGTCTATTGAAGAAGATATCTTACGAGATTTTGATCTCTAAGTATAATGCTTCTTAAGATTTGGTGTTGATAAGCTTATTTCAAGATTGTTGATAAGCTTGTACCCAAATAAGACACTTAATATTTGTAGGATGCTTTATATTAAAAGGCACTACTTCCACGAATATGATAAGAACAAAGTAGTTGTTGCTAATCATAATGTAGTCTTGATGAATTGAAACTCTCAAGAAGAAGTAGTGGGAGTAAAGTGAGCATTAAAGGAGTTTATGCGTCACTACAAGAAGTACTCTTATGGGAAACTTGTCACTCCATACATGGTGCTTAGTGGGAGTTGAGCGGAACTTCATTCACAAGTTGTTTTGAAAAGAAGTTTAATAGTACGCTCCTTCTAATGAGGACTCAACCATCTCACGAGTTGATGATGTTTGAGAAACTCATGGAATATATGAGGAGTCAAGAACTCGTTCAACAAATCGTTGTGGAAGTAGTTCTTGAACCTCAAGTACCAATCCTACAAAAGATCAACGAGAGTTGATTGCCTAAGCCGTTTGATGCATTGGCTTCACGACATTCTCAAACTTAGCATATGAGAATCCGTTGATAAACAAGGAAACGATGGAACGATCCGATTCCACATATATGGTTTGAATTCATATGATATTTAAATAAAATCCATGTATAACAACAAGGTATAGATCTTGGTTGATGTTCATGAAGGAGCAATCCATCGAGCACGTTTAGATCTTCAAAAGGAAAGATCGACATGGATAACAAATCGACTATGTACAAAGCGCGGCTTCTCGCTTGTAGCTATGTTTAAGTCAATGACTAGTTGACTACGTACAAAGCACAACCTCTTGCTTGTGGCTATGTAAAAGTCAATGAAGATCATTCTGGCAATAGTTGTATTTCATATATGTTGATATATGGAAAAACACATAAAACCGCCTTCTTCGTATGAATGAAGGATGATGTTGTGCATTTGACACAAATCGAGATTTTATGTATTGCTAAAAACATACGCATGCTTCAAGGATCCATAAATGGATTAAAGCAAGTGTTGTGGAGATTGGAATAAAAGTTTTGACAAGGAAGTCAAGGAGTTGAACTTCGTCAAAAAGTATCTTGTATAAACAAGATATTCAGTGGGAGCATAATTGTATTACTTGTATTGTTCAAGATAACAATTCATTAAATTGGGAATAACATTAAGAAAATGAATATTGTCGAGATCTCTTTGGAGAATGCTTTCTCAAATGAGAACTTGGGCGAAGTCACCTAATCCTAGGAAACAAAATCTATAAAGATAGATTATGATGGATGTTAGGTTTGAGCAAATATGCATATATTGACGAAGTGTTCTAGAAACACGAAAGTTACACTCCAAGAAAGGATGTCTAACTATACGTCACATGGCATGACTTGAGTGTTTTAACTCGGTCTATTGCAACTCGATTCGAGAAAGTGCATGAAATAGTTCAAGCATTCCTTCATTATGAGTTTCATTGTGTACGCCATATTTATGCATATGCCCCAATGTGTAGTATCCAAAAGATATGACAAACAGTTGTCAAATGAATACAAGAGAGACACATTAGGACGATAGTCAAGGATATCCTCGAGTACCTTATGAGAAAGAGTGATATAATGTTTCATCTCTTAAAAGGAGCTCGTGTAAGTTAATTACACTAATGCTAGTTTTTCGAAAGATTGATATAATCACAGTTGAGATACATATTTTGCTAAAAGGTGGTGTTGTAAGTTTAGAAGATGTTCTAAATGGAACATTACAACCGTTTCCGTCACCAAAGCAAAATACATAGCAACTTGTGAAGCAATAAAAGAAGTTTATTTCGGATCGATTTCTTAGTTGAGTTATTATGGTTCTAAACATCTCGAACTATAACTTACTCCTAAAGAACCCAATGTTACATTGGAGATTCAAATATGATCTATAACGATATCACTTGATATCATATGATGGTGATCAAGAATATATATAGGAGAATATATATATATATGGTCAAACAATTTTTGGATAGGTTCGCGAACACACCGAACACTCTAGCACGACCTCTACCTTGAGCAGGTATACGAGATGCAGTTATGCATCCATACGTGGTGGACGTATGAGTAACTAGCTATAAGCGTATTATTTATTTTGAGGTCCGAGACATGTATATATGTAGATATATGACATTGTTCTCAATTCTTCGTTGGCTAGAAGTCACTACTGATTGACTCTAGGCCAAGTGGGAGATTGTTAGAGTTATGTCCTAGAAGTCAATAATTTAATGACTTAATTATTAGTTTATGTTATGGATGATATATTATCATCTGTTCCTAGGTTTATTATTGACAGATTATTCAGGTTGAGGATCTGAATTGTAGATCTCTGTGGATCATTCTTTAGAATGACAATAATAAATCTAAACGGTCCATAATCTTGATAATTAACAAAGGAACATTAATTATCATATAAGATTAGTATGCAAGTTAAGTGATGATTAAGTTCTACTAATCATAGGTAAAGAGTTACCAACTTAATTGCATATGTATATGTTATGGAACATAGTACAGGACTTGACCCAATGAAATAAACATATGGATTGTGTTAAGTGTCATTGTTTATTTCGTTATGATTTTGGTTCTAAGTTTGAGATGTTTATCTTTTCCACATGAGGATAGGTTCAATAAATATTGTCTACCGCTGATTCCCGATAAGGGCTGCTATACGGACTTTATTTATGTTCTCTTGAATTGTGCGGGGAAAAGCTAATCATCAAGAAAACCGTATGTCCCTCATTAATTCACTTAGTGAGTGACGATATCTGTTTGGGCCCCTTGATGGAGTTGGATCGTATGCGCGCAACTAAGCGATCAACTCTAGATCAAGAAACGTATAATCTGCAAGAATGACACATTCCTATCTTGGATTATACGATGATATCGTGTGACATAAGAATCAAAATAGAGAAACATATTTATTCTCTTATGCAGGATTGAAATATTGTAGCAGTACACTATTTATGCGAATTGGGAGTCATAACGTGTTGCTAGATACCGCTTATGATTATTGGAATTAAATAACGATTTAATTCCATGGCCAACATAGCATAAATCCTCAAAGGGTCACACAAATAGGACATTAATCACACTGTGCATTATTTATTTATTCACAGCAGTAGGTTCTGTGGAAATATGATAAGATTGATTAATTAATTATATACCGTTGCGAACCGTTATAATTAATTAAGTCAATGGATCATATAGAAATAAATTAATGCATTAACTAATCCAAAAATAATTATTAATGAGTTAATAATTAATTTAGTTCAACACTTATCAATATAAATGGTTATATTGATTAATTGGGCCGTTATTTAAATAGCAAATATATAGCCCAATTAAAGAGCAAAGTTGAGGGACCTTAATTATATGAATTAATGGTCCAAATGAAGGGGTTAAATGGCCCATAAAGGCCCATTTCGTGGCTGCCCATTATGGTGGTAGGTGGAATGACATAGTTGTAATTATGCAAGAGGTCAATTAGGTTTTGTGCTCTATATAAGGACCACTTATGAGAGCCTCCACCTAGCTTTCTCTCTCCTCTCATTTCCTCCCATGAGGCCGCCACTTTTCACCCTCTCCTTCTCTCTTTTGCTCATGTGTTGAGCTATTTTCTCTCCACTAAATCAAGGTTGTTGATTGATGCAAGAGAGAAAACCATAGGGATTAGGCTTGTTCTTTGGGTATGCTAGCACGTACCTTGTAGAACGTGATTAATACTCCTTGGTGGACTCGAGGGTGGTTACGAGACGTGGTAGAGACGGTGTAGAAGGCACGCCATCAATTCCCATGCCTTGGTCGAGCCCCGCGAATACGATTTCGCGGGAGGTATCGATTTCTCCTCTTTCTCTTTGTGTCTATTGCTTAAAGTACTAGATCTCGTGTTGCTTGTGTTTTAATTGGATTAATTAAGAGTAATTAGTCACAAAGTTAAAATTGGGCAATTTCCTAACACTACATGGATACGCGTGCGACACGTGTGTGATAAGCACTAGATTCGCCACGTGGCGTATTTGAACGTTTTGTACACTTTGACCGTCAGATACGGTCAAAGATTCGCTTAGGATACGCGTATCTAGGCCGTTAGGCCGCGTCGGATTTGGAATATTTAATTTATATGATATCTGAATTTTATATATTTATATATATATATATATATAATATTTTATTTTGACCATAATGGTGGTGGGTCAGCGCAAACGCTTCATTCAACTTTTTGGTTCTATCTCATTATTCTTACTATATATACTATCTCTATTGACTGTCCATTCCCCTTGTGGGAATAAGCTTCTTTTCAAAACCGGACAAGTAATATTATTGGGCCTGGACTGTGTATGTTTATTGTTCATATATCTAACTATTACTCAATATAAATTACTCAAATATACAGATAAAATTTATCATTGTAAATTACTAACTATTGATAACATTATATTAATTGATTGTTTAATTTCTCAATATAAATTAAAAGATTATAATATAATATTAATAATATTATATTAATAAAATATATAAATTATTTTTTAATTAAAAAATATATTATTCTAATTATTTTTATCATTTTATATATACAGCCGTATCCGAGTTTTTTGAAAAATACCGTATCCCCGCACCCGCATCGTATTCGACACGATACCCGCACCCGCACTCAACTAACATAGTTGCACTAACATGTCAACATGCAGAGTATTAGTACTCAGTAGGTTGTCCAGAATTTGCAGTATAAATATTAGCAAATAGGTAGTGTTCAATTTTATAAAATTGATTCTATTAAAAAAATTGGTATTGCTCTAAATTATAATTAACATGTCTTGACAATTATTAAACGGGTCCCTGATTGGAGTGTCGTTTCCGTTTCCTTTTAAACGGGTCCCTGATTGGTATTTCTGTCTATTCTGGAAATGATAGTTGCTTTTGTAAATTGTCCGTACACTCGAAGTAGCTGCTTCGTGACATGAATTGTATGTTAATTTTTCTAATCTAATGTTCACTCATTTGTTTGAACAATATTAATACTATAGATATAGAGGTTTTGTTGTACATATATTTTTAGAGAAAAAAAAAATTATGAATCCTACTGACTAGAAATTCTCTAGCTATCCCCTTAATTAGAGCGTCTGAGCGTGCTTACATCGTCAAATAAAAAATGTGTCAAATAGTATAAGAAGTGTGCTAGTTTGACTGAAATGAGTATCTTTTCTATTTTAATACTATTTAAAATATATGAAGCTTATTCAAATTATAAATCCGAAAATATATTATGAATTTGAAAAATATTAATGTGATGATTAATTCATACAAATGAATGAAAGATATATTGAAGCAGCAAAATAGCGCTAAACCGACGCAGTTAAATAATCTAAGCAGAAGTTTACCCTTTTTAAAAAATAAAAATAAAAATGAAGCAGTAGTTTACTAGCTTTTGAAGTGGACACCTGGCACTCGCTCTAATGTCTAATACAACAATCGTTTCCTTGAAAACTAGTAAACTACTGGATCTTGTTTATTTAAAAAAATAAATCAATTATATGCTGCGAATTAGTCAAGATTAATTGATGGCCAATTATTTCTCCAAAATATAGTTAATGCGTATTTGACAAATTAGTCGTTATAATAGACTTTGTTTTCGCAATGAATGCTGATCTAGACTTGGAATTAATAATTAATATTGTTTTCAGAGGATTGCTAAAATCCAAGTGTTGCAGGATGCGTCTCATGTAAAAGGTACGTTCTTAAATTTCATATGTTTCAATTATGTGATCCGAAACATTTAATTTATTGTTCATATTGAAATCTTGTTGGAAATCAATTTTATACTTTTCTGATTTTTTATACTATTTTTTTCAATTTATTATAGAATTTCCATGATATAATTAGTTTTGGATCGTCTAACAATAACATTTTTCGAAATTCCGAAAAAATAGTAAAAAATTTAAAAAAATATAATATTTGATTTCCAACAAAATTGCAATATAGTAAAAAAAAATTTAATGTTTCAGGTAAGTTATTAATTTGAAGCATGAAATTAAGAATGAGTTGCACCAAACACATTTGTGTAACGTGTTACAGTTTAGCAATCCTCTTATTTTAAAATGAAAAGAATATTTAATAAATTTAGAAGACATTGTTTGCTTTAAACATGAAAGGAGTTCAAAATCAAATGTTGCTCCCTCAATAATTCTAGTTATATTGCTATAAATGTACTAGTTGATTCATTATTATTTCATGATTTGATACCCTCAAAGGGAGTTATAATGTTGATCCCTGCACCAAACCTTTCTTTTTATGGAGTAGTACTGTTGAATAATTCAATAGATTTTCACAAAGCCACACGAAACACATTTCTGATAAACTCAACGGTGCAGGCTCGCACTTGACAAATTTTCCAAATTTCGAATATCGCCCATGATCTCGAATTTGGAGTAGCATTTTCCATACATATATGGTTAATTTAGATGGATCATGGACAAACTGCTACCTAATTTTCAACCAACCAGGAAAGTATATTTATATCTGAGCTCGATTACTAGCTCGTAACGCATACAGATGAACTCATTTCACACAAAACGTCATAATATATTTTTATTTCAAACTCATAAATTATACCATTGATTAATATTTAATTATTTATTATTCTTGGACAGTTTGACAGTTATAAACTTATAATCACTAAACTAGGATTTTAGTGGATAACATTGCTTTTACATTCATCAGTTAATGGTTCAAGTCGTTACGGTCAATCAACTTGGTTATTTTGTAAAGTTATTTGAACTAAATGTATATTAACTTATTTTTTGAATTTTTGAAAGTATAGCTGTTGGAACAAAATTTAATTCTTCTTTAGATATATGTCTATACGTAAATTGTTGTATGCTCTATAAGCCTCTAGCTCATTTTCTTTTGTTTTGTTTTATTTATTTATATTTTAAACATAGAGGGACCAAGAGGAATTGTGCTTTAATCGTACTGTTGCATCATTTAATTTTATATCTAATCATCGATTTGGTTTCTCTTTCATTTTTATTATACTAATCGAATGGTTCATGTGTCGTGTTCCTCTCTTCACGTTGAAAAGAGATTATGTTTGATTATGTCTAAGATGTGATATCGCTCTTAAAAGTTAAAAGCAATGATTCTCTACTTTATTTCTCAACATAATTACAATTCAGTTAATCGTGTTGTTTTCATCAATTATATATTTCTATAATGTTTTTAAAAATATTTTTTATTTTGTATTTGGAATTCAATGGATATCAAAACTTTTCTAAAAAAAATTACACTTAAAATATTTCTAAAAAAAATTACACTTAAATTATTTTTCAGATCGAAACTGATAAAACAATTTTAATTTCTAAATTGAAAGCAACAAAATGCATACACTTCTCCGATCATAAAAGCAGGTTGAATTTTACCCCGATATCAAAACAAAATTGAACATTCTGCATTGTTTGTCCGAAGGACGCCGAGTACCAATTAAATGAGTAAGAAGTTTTTTTTTTGGACTCTTTTAAATTATTGAAACATTACATCAATGTAAGTATCCCAATGTTAATATTTTATTATAAATTTCCACTTTATGAAAAAATTATGATATACTGTTTTTTATAAGTATTTTTTACTCTTTTAACGCATAATACATCACTGGAAAAATTCAATGAAATACTTCTTTTTTTTTGTCGCTTCGTCCCCGAATGAGTATGGTGTCAGTTATTTGTACCAGACTACTGTCGCGGCTTTTTCGTCATTCCCTCGAAGAATAGGATTTTGGTTTCCTCGAGAAATGGGAACATAGCCTTGGATTCACCCCCCTTAAGGTTCGATCTCAGTTCGAGTATCTCTTAGCGACAAGAGAACCAAAACATGAGTCGCTTCTTAAAGAGGTTTGTTGATTTCGTGGGTTCTTTCTTTCCAGTAGGCGCAAGCCCCTACTGTTAATTACCCCGTGATCGCTCACGAGAACCTCTGATTAAGGGATCTGGATAATTATATGTAAAGGCTAGGGAAATCGTTGGTTTTGTATTTATTTTGGGTTTATTTCTTTTGGTTTGAACTGGACTCGATTGGTGTACCAGACTTAGTTGACGGGACCCAATTGAGGACATTTTGATCTGCTGAAGAGTTTTCATTCTTGAAATGGAGAGGTTTCGGTTTCGATTTCAGATTTCGTATTTGCGACTTTTAATTTCTTAAGTTTCTCTTTGGATTTTACGATTTTCACGGTTCCATTTTACTTTTATTTTTAATTTTAGACTTTTGAAATATCTTTTTATATTTTTAATTATATTTATTTTTTTAAATACTTGATATTTAATGTATTTCTCTTTAAAATTTCAATATTCATTTTTGAAAACTTGTTAAAAGAGTTTAATTAAGTTTTGAGATCATTTTTGAACTTTACAAAATTTATTTAACATCATTTTAGAATTTTATAAAGTTTGTTTAATGTTGAAAATACTTCAAAAATAGAAATACTCAATAATTTGACAGATTTTTATATCGAAATATAAGTAAATTTGGTTTATTTGGATTTTTAGGATTTTATGGATATTTTATTTGAATTTTTCAGAGTTTCCTACTATTTTTAATGAATTTTTTAAGTTTGCTGCTTATTTGGCGTTTTCTAATTGGTCCACATCTTCAGAGGAGGCTGAGATGGTGCTGATTTGGCACTGGTGTGGCAGATGACGTGGCAAGGCGCGGATTGAGGTTTGAACGAGCGCTGACCATCTTTGTGTGATTTGTATAGCGAGTTGTTGTCATGTCAGTGATCCGCTACAAACTTCCTGGTCACAGAGGATCGTTTGTGGCCACGGATCTTTCTTCTTCAGAATCCGACAGAGCTTAGCTCTTTTGTAGTTTGGCCCCTGGTTCTTCTCCGATGAAATTGAGGCGATTCCTGCGGTCATTGGAGTCGAGGTTTGGTTCTCTGGAATCGTGAAATCGAAGAGAACACTCTGGTGCCATCAATTGGGGAGATGGAGACTTGTGTCGTCATTTAGCATTAGACAAAGCTCGAGCAGCCATTGATGATCTTCGAAGCTCTCTATCCGCCTTTCTTTGCTAGTCAGAGGTTAGCTGTGCTTAGGAAGCCACCTTGATGACTTTTATGTACTTAATTGGACTTAGAAAAGGTTATAATGGGGTGCTATCGCCTGAGATGATTCGGCTCTAGTTTGAGCAGATTTGAGTTCAACTGCTGGGACCTACAGAGAGGTTGTCTTGTGCCAGCCATGGTTTGGAGAGAACAAGGAGATTGAATTCAGTTGGTCTATACATTTTATCCAACTTGAAACACCATGCTTTGCTGTGCGAGGCATTGGTACAGAGAGCACAAAATCTTATACTTTTGTTTGATTTATGACTTACATGCAACTAGACTTGCAGTAGAGAAACTTGATTGAATGCCTATTTTAAACCATTTGGAGCTTGTTTTATGTTCCTAGATTACTCAAGATGTGAGAATAAAACATTTAGCACTTTTCGCTATTTGCAATTTTCTTATTAAAGTAACTCCTGCCACTGTTTTGATGAGGTTTTCTTTGAGTTGCCTAGAATGCAGTAAAGCCATCTACACATGACATGAACAAAGCACTTAGAGCTATGTAAAGAGAGTCTTAATATATTTATTCATCTTTTTTATTATTTTTGGATTTTTGCTAATTCTTTGGACATGGCTAGGCCAGTGCTATGCTCTGGACCTATGCCAAGCCAAGTTAAGACTACCATGAGAGACTTAGCTATGCTCAAGACCTCTACATGGCAGCCATGGTGTACTTCCTTATTGAACAAGAGGACATCCCATGAAGCTAGGAGCTATTCTCCAGACCCTCATGAGGCATCCTAGAACCATCCTAGGACCATGACTGATGCTATGCTTCAGACCATGGCTCCTAGGAGCATTGATACATATGCTCAAGCTCACCATTGATTGGTGGCCGAGCTAAAAGAAAAGAACAACAAAACTATCAATTTGATGCTTTCTAACAGATTTATTTGACTTAAGAACAGAAGATTACACTCTTATTCCACTCAATTTCACTTCTTTTTCTCTATTCCTCACTGCTCGATCTAATGCCTAGCCTCAATTTGATCTCCTTTCCTTAATACAAGCTATCTAAACCTAACCCAGAATGGTGGCTGCTCTCCTCCTTTCTTCCTCCTCTTTCTTTCTTCGAATTGGAGGTGTTTATATAGGTCTGAATCTAGGGCAACGCTTTTGAGTCCCAATCACTCTCCCTCTTCTGATTTCGATCTAGTGGTCTTCAATCGGCTGCGCTAGGTTGCTGTTTTTGCAAAATCATGGGCGACTGGTCTGGTTTCGAGTTGGTGGCGAGAAGGGAGCCACGTCGTCGGATTCCCCATTTTTTTACCCGGCCTTCGCGCGGTAAGAAATCGCGATTTCCTTTTCACCCAAGGAGAAGGAGCTCCTGACAAGTGGGGTCTGCTTGAGCGTTTAGTGAGAGAGGGAGAGATAGGTACTCTCGGCTCACGGTGCACCAATTTATTGTTTTGAACTCATGTGCATGGTCTACAAAGGACAGGAGCATCCAAGATTTTAAATGAAGACTGGAATTCATCTAAGGGGCAGCGATGCATCTGGCCCCCCCGGATCCCCTCCAATGGTTGGGCGCGCCAGACATTTCTGATTTTTGTGGAATTTCCTTTCAATTTTCATAATTCCCATTTTATTTCCTTAAGGCCAAAGCAAAATAAATTGTTTGGGGGTCTTCCCTTGGGTATTTTTGGGTGAACTTTTATGGGCAAGTTAAGAAAAATATAAGGAATCTAATGGTTCAACTGGTTTTGAAAAATTCTTTATGGATTTATTTTAGCAATTTTGTAAAGTTCTTGGGTTTGTTTGCAAAATTTGGCATTTGTGTGGGCATTTCTGGGATTTTAAAATTATGATAATTCACCATAATTCTTAAGGAAATTTTGGGTATTTTTTGGTGATTTTTGGAGTTTGTTTGGTATTTTTCGCAATTTGATTTTAATTTTTGGAAATTTGGGAATTGGGTTTTCGCTGCTTTACTTTTGGTTTTCGCAATTTGGTTTTAATATATTTGGTTTTGAGGGTTTAATTTTTAGGGTCAACAACTACCAGATAATTTTCTGATCTTTTTTATAAAGATGAAAAGTTAAAAAGCAGCACGATCCATGTTCTTCCAATTATTTTCTTTACCAAACAATATATTCGAGCCTTGTTTAAACTAATTATTATAGGATAAGTGCGCGCCTTTAGATGCAACTTTTTGGTCCATAAAAATGATATAATATATTCCTAAGTGAAAAAAAATTTGTGATAGTGAGCTTGAGAAAAGCAAAATGTATGAATTATTTAGGAAAGCAATCTCAAAACTTGTATAAATTGGACCACATTATCTTTCAGAAAATTGTATGATTTGGTCATTTAATTACTACTGTATCTCACTCCACAAGTTTCTATTTTGTTTTTTTTTTAATAAAAGTGTGGGCTCTTTTAATTTTTGGGAAAATTAGATATAACCCCTCAAATCTTCTTCATTTGTAACCCCCTCCAATCATTAATATTGGATATAACCCCATCCTTTTTATTTATTTTAACAATATTTTAAATATAAATGATGAACTCTATTAATTTTTGACGAAAATATCGTCCTTGGACAAAACCTTTCGTCTTCCTCCAGTCAAAACAACAAAATTAAGTCCAACTTTGCAATTCGCAAATCTACTCAGTTACAATACATCTCCATCGCCTCTCTGTGGATGTGCGCCAAATAACTGTGGAGACAAAATAGTTGAGCAAGGAGTAAGAGGATACATGTCCGTCTATACATGCTTCACTAAAATGAAACCCTCAATATCTTAAAAAAAATGAAACCTCAAAAAGTAAAAGTCTCCATTATAGTTTCTTGAAATAACATTGCTTCATAGTAGCGATAATATGGCATATTTATGTTTTTTCTTTTATTTTCATACAAATTTATATACGGTAGAAATTATATATTTACAATGAGATATTAGTTTGAAATGGAACAAATACAGGCGCCAACGCTGCCTTTTTGTATCACGCGAGAAGATGGAATGGTGAGAGAGAGGACAAAGGTATTTAAGCCATAAAATTAAATAATGGATTATATTTATTCAAAATATTATTAACATAAATAAAAAAGGGTTTATATTCAAGACTATCGAGATTAGAGGGTTATATCTAATATTTAAGATTACAGGGGTTATATCCAAATCAAGAAGATTTGAAGGGCTATATCCAAATTTCCTTTTTTTCATTAAGGAAAAAGTAATTTACAAGCGGTAAACATAAAATAAAAGAAAATTTTTCCTATGACAGGAAATTGAGAAAGTTTCTAAAACTTAGGCGAACCAAGTCCAAGGCTCCGTTTGGATAGGTGTGGGAAGAAGGGAAGAAGTATTGGGAAGTGTGTAACTTTGTGAAGAGTTTGGATTGTTTATAATTTTTTTTCTTCCTTTTTCTTTCTTCCTCCTTCTTCTTCTCTCATCCAAACGGAGGCTTGCATAGTAAAAATGTACTCTTTGCGTTTGTTTTCTCGTGAAAATTGAAAACAAATAGTAATATGGAGGTAGACTAAAATCAGTCACGGCTGACAGGTCCATAATATGGAGGTAGACTAAATTCAGTCACGACTGACCGATGGACCTGTCAGCCGTGATTATATCTCATTTTTTGAGGTTGTAATGGCTAATCCGAACAGTTCATTGTGTTTTTCATATTGAAATTTCATTGGAGACCAAATTTTATATTTTTCTGATTTTTTGTACTATTTTTTTGAGATTATTAATAATCATTGTTATTGAAGGGTCCATAATTGTTTAGATTAAGAATTTTGTAAAATATAAAAAATTTATTAAAAATTTTCAGAAAAATATAAAATTTGATTTCCAATAAGATTTCAATATGAAAAACATATTGAATGATTAAGATCGATTTTAGAATCTCGAAAATTAAAATTTTGTCGTAACTGACGTTCTCATCTGTCAGTTGCGACTTATTTTAATCTATCTCGATATATATTTCCGAATAAAAGAGAAAACCAAAAAGGGGACTCTCAACTATTTCGCGTGACTAGTCACAGGCAAGATATGTTTTAGGAAAAATGGGTGAACAAACTAGTTTGAAATAAAATCGTCCGTTGCAATGGGAGAAACATTACGAACATAAATTTTACCCAAATCAATTTTTTACCGGGTCGTCTAAAAATTTATAGATATATATACTTAGTAATCGTTTGAAAACCGTCAAGAGTCTCAAAGCTGAGCTGTTATTTTTTCAACTCGATTGATAACGGATCTATTTTAAGTTACAATAAAAATCGATACACAATATATTTAAACTATAAATAAATACTTATAATTATAATATATACACGTTTTTAATTCAATAATCGTTTGATCAGTCGTTGCGACTGTTAACAAAATTCGTGAACAATATAAACAATAACCTCATTCTCTTTTTGTTTTGCACTATTCACTGATAAAAATACCTTAGAAGTAAGTATATAAAATTAGTCATCGTATTAATTAATAATTAATTAATTAAATCAAGCATCATGAAATATGTGTGTTTGAGCACAAGCTAAAGAACCGGGAGCACGAACAAACCGTGTGTAGCGCTTCCAGACACCGCGTGGGGTCAGGTCCTCTTCCCTCTCGTTCCTCTCCAACACTACCCATCCCTCTAAACCATCCAACCCTTATCGACACCGTTCAATCCCACATCAACGGACCAGATCAACGAATCTGTACAATCGGAAAGGATCCCCTCCTTCCCTCCCTCTCTCACTCTCGACCTCGCTCTC
Organism: Rhynchospora pubera; assembly: GCA_028095005.1. Lineage (NCBI taxonomy): Eukaryota > Viridiplantae > Streptophyta > Magnoliopsida > Poales > Cyperaceae > Rhynchospora > Rhynchospora pubera. The sequence goes on from CM051461.1 coordinate 18,783,675, forward strand.
AGTCTCTTTCTGTTTTTAATTAATTAATTAATTAATAATATTTCTATAAAATTCTGTCTCTGTTTCTCTCTCTGAAACTCTGTCGCCGTGCTATATCTAGCGCAGGATAAAAGAAAAGAAAAGAAAAGAGCAGATGAGCGCTTGCCAGAGTCTTAAACGGATCAGCACCACACCACCACTCCGCTTCTCTCGTGAAGAAACCAAGGCCTCTCCTCTCCTCTCCTCTCTCTCTATATAAATACCCCTCCAATCTCTTCTTCAAACCAACATTCTCTCTCCCTTTCTCTCCTCTCCTCTCCTCTCCTCTCCTCCACCGAGGTTTCAAATCTGGTACATCTCTCTCTCTTTCTCTCATCTTCAACTTATCTACAACTGGATCGGAATTCCGAGATTCTTCTTTTGTTGTTCGCTATCAATTGCTTGATTCGGTGCTTTAGAACTCTAGATCCAGAGCTTTGTGCATCGAATAACTACAATTTTCGTCTCGTTTCCTCTTTAGTTTGCATGATTCAGCTATGCGAAATGGTTTATTTGTCGAAATTTGCAATCTTTCTTGTGGAATCTGGTTCGTATTTGTCAGCATTTTAGTATCGCTAGATGTTAAGGTTACCAGTGAAGTAGTGTACGAGAGACACCATCAGATATAGATCTGGGGATTATTTTAGTACGATTTGTCATAAAATAATCAATTTCAAGCATTGTACCACATTCGTTTAATTTAATATCCTCGTGTACTCTTTTCGCCACCTCCAGATCTAATTTAGGTTTTCTTTATTCGGGGAGGGAATGGTGACTGTGACCTGGAAATCTTTTATTATTTATAATAGCATGCTGGTTTATTACTCAATTTGCTCTTTGACAGAGTCAAAGGATCTATTTTAGTTAAACCTTACAGTTTCTCCTATTTCCAATGTGGTGTCAAACTAGCTAAAAAAGAGGAAAAAAAAAAAATATGTCCACGTCATTCATTTATTTAATTAGATATTGCTCTACTATCCTTTGTTCAGAAAGCATTTTGTGTTTTGTTTAAATCTCCCTATTTTTAGTAGCTGTTTTCATAATCCAAAAATGTATTACAATAACAGCAGACACTTGCCATTCAACTATTTTTCAGTGATAGTTTTACTCCTATACTATGTCTCTCTAAGTTTTCTAAATTATGAATAACTAAATGATTAATTTTTTCCCCTCAATGTCAGGTTTTGGACAATGGCTGATTATACCCCAAAAAACATCCTAATTACTGGGGCTGCTGGCTTCATCGCCTCCCATGTTGCCAACCGTCTCATCCGCAACTATCCGCAATACAAAATCGTGGTGCTCGACAAGCTTGACTATTGCTCCAGCCTCAAGAATCTCCTCCCATGCCGTGGCAACGCCAATTTCAAGTTTGTTAAGGGTGACATTGCTAGCGCTGACCTCGTCAATTTCCTCCTCATCACCGAAAACATCGACACCATCATGCATTTTGCTGCCCAGACCCATGTTGACAACTCTTTCGGTAACTCATTTGAGTTCACCAAAAATAATATTTATGGGACACATGTGCTTCTGGAGGCATGCAAGGTGACGGGTCAAGTGAGGCGGTTCATTCATGTGAGCACTGATGAGGTGTATGGTGAGACCGAGGAGGATGCAGCTGTGGGAAACCATGAGGCATCTCAATTGTTGCCAACTAATCCCTATTCGGCAACTAAGGCTGGGGCTGAAATGCTTGTCATGGCATATGGTAGGTCATATGGACTACCAGTTATTACTACTCGTGGGAATAATGTATATGGTCCAAACCAATTCCCTGAAAAGCTTATTCCCAAGTTTATTCTCCTGGCCATGAAAGGACAGCCATTGCCTATTCATGGGGATGGGGCAAATGTGAGGAGTTATCTTTATTGTGAGGATGTAGCTGAGGCATTTGAGGTTGTTCTTCACAAGGGTGAAGTTGGTCATGTTTACAACATTGGTACCAAAAGAGAGAGAAGAGTTATTGATGTAGCAAGGGATATTTGCAAACTCTTCAATCTGGACCCTGATAATGTAATTAAGTTTGTGGAGAACCGCCCATTCAATGATCAGAGGTACTTCCTGGATGACCAGAAGTTGAAGAATTTGGGCTGGTCTGAGCGTACCATTTGGGAGGAAGGTTTGAAGAAGACTATGGACTGGTACACCTCAAACCCCGATTGGTGGGGTGACGTATCAGGCGCACTTATACCACACCCACGAATGCTAATGATGCCTGGTTCATCTGACGGGTCAGAAGATTCCAAGGTAATGGTAAATCAATTTACTGAGAGCCAATCCAAGATGGTGGTACCACCAAGTCCAAGGAGCTCTGGTACTCCCAAAAAGCAGAATTCCTTCAAGTTTTTGATCTACGGTCGTACTGGTTGGATTGGGGGCCTTCTTGGTCAGATTTGTGAGAAGCAGGGTATAGCATTCGAGTATGGAAAGGGGAGGTTGGAGGATCGGTCACAGCTCGTATCAGATATCCAAACCATCAAGCCGACCCATGTCTTTAATGCCGCTGGGGTGACAGGCCGGCCCAATGTTGACTGGTGTGAATCCCACAAACCAGAGACAATCCGTACTAATGTCGTGGGTACACTTAACCTGGCTGATGTGTGCAGGGAGCACAACCTTTTAATGGTGAATTATGCTACTGGGTGTATCTTCGAATATGATGAGTCACACCCGGAGGGTTCTGGTATTGGGTTTAAGGAGGAAGATACGCCTAATTTTGCTGGTTCATTCTATTCCAAGACCAAGGCTATGGTAAGCTTTTTCAATATTTCGGTCTCTAATTGTATGTTCTGCACTAGACTCGTGTGATCTGCTATGAGTAATCTCTACTTTTCTAGTATCGTACATTTCTGTACTAGGAATAAGAGGAATTTGTAGGTACCATAATATGTAAGTACCAAAGTAAGTATGTACAAAGGTCTAGAAGTAGAAGATCAAATGCTGGAATTTGTAGGTACCATAACATTTTAAGTACAAAAATAAGTATGTGCAAAGGTCTAGAAGTAGAAGATCAAATGTTGTAGTATGTTAGTATTGTAAGCAACTTCTCTTCTGCATTTTATTCTAAGAAGAAATCAACTTATTGTACACCCTAAATGCAGAAGTTCCCATAGCCCCTCTAACTCTTTTTTAAACTTGTTCTGACTTTTAAGAAACTAAAAATTTTCACTTTTACTTTGTAAAACGGATAGGAAATGTGGAATAGCAGAATGGATGTTAGAATATGATCATTTATTTAATTATTCGGTAACTTATACAGTTGGTTTACGAGAGATAGTTCTGATTTTCAGCTTCAATCTGATATCTTGCACCATCACCGAGTAAATTTAATTGAATCCTTTGAATAGTAGCATGCAAACTATTACGTTAACTTTAGAATGGCATGAATGCTACTATAGAAATTTTGCATGCTATACACTGACAAAGGATGCTTTGCACTTCATCATGAAATGGATTGTTAGACGCCCTAGCAGTGCTTAATTGAGGCACAAAAGTTATATCTCAAATTTCTAATTTCCCTGATTTTCAGGTGGAAGAGCTCCTGAAATCGTATGACAATGTGTGCACCCTTCGTGTTCGCATGCCCATCTCCTCAGACCTCTCCAACCCACGCAACTTCATCACCAAAATTGCACGCTATGACAAGGTCGTTAACATCCCCAACAGCATGACAGTGCTCGATGAGCTCCTCCCCATGTCTGTCGAACTTGCCAAGCGGGACTGCCGTGGTATCTACAACTTCACTAACCCAGGAGTTGTCTCCCATAATGAGATCCTTGAGATGTATAAAAAATACATTGTCCCTGAGTTCAAGTGGTCCAATTTCACACTTGAGGAACAAGCAAAGGTGATTGTTGCAGCGAGGAGCAATAACGAGATGGATGCAAGCAAGCTGAAGAAAGAATTTCCAGAATTGTTGTCGATCAAAGAGTCGCTGATCAAGTATGTTTTTGAACCTAACAAGAGGGTTTAAGTTTCGGGGAAGTAGTAATCTAACCGATTATATAGCTTTGAAGAATTCATAAGTAAATGAATAAATAAATACATAACCTAGTTTTGTTTTGGTCGTGGTGGTGTTGGTATCGCTAGCATAGGTTGATTGACCAAAATTGGTTCACCAATTTTTTCATTGATTATTTTTTTCCCTTAAAAGTTTGGGTTTATAGATGACTTTCTACGATTGATTGTGTTTTTGATATCATGTTGTTGTTGTTGGTCTTATTTGTTGTACTACTGGATAGTTATATTCATATATGATAATTGGATAGTGAATTTTGATGTTTCATTTATGTCTCTGCCTGATTTTTGATACTAAGATTTCTGAAAAGCTGATAATGTTGCTTAAATGAGAAGTATTTTTTACTGTCAGAAAACTAAACTTGTGTTCTCCATCTAATGGAGTTTTAATAACTGTTTGAACTGTTCTTTGCAAAATTCTAGTGGAATCATGGATTGTACAGTTTTCGGTCCCAAAAAATAAATTGGACTTACAGATGGGGACTTGGGTTCTTAAATATTGGTCTTTTCTTTTGAGAGAAGTCGCAGTATATAAATTAAATATTGTTAATAATACGGTTTGGTGTGATTGTTGTTGCTTAGGAAGCAAGATAAGTAGATATCTGTAGTTAGGCTAGTGCTAAGTTATTAGTTGGAAGATACTGAGTGCACATGACGTTATGACATGCTTGGTTGGGGCCTGACAAGAACCCTGGTTCTTTTCATCTTTTGAAAGTGGTAGCATTTTGCAATAATTTCATAGTAAGATGGATGCCAACATGTTAGGTTTTTTATTTATTAGTTTCTCTGAATTTTTAATTACATACGGTATTCAATAACATGGTGGGACCTTGAAAGAGGTGGAAAAAGATGGGATCGGCCTAATTCATTTAACTTCACATCTCACCATTATTACAATTAGACAAATTTTGGAAAAAGATGGAACTGGTCTATTTAAAGCAGTCTCAAGCCATGTGCACCGACAAGGCTCATTTAGTTTTTGGTAACAGAGGCATGACATGATGAGTGCATCATATCCTCATCCCTTTATAGATATCTGCCATGACATCTGAAGTGTTATGGCGTGCGGTGTGTAGTAATTGGCATGATATCACTATGCTGCGGGTCTTATAGCTTCTTTGATTAATTGATCGTGCAAGACATGCGACATACATTATTACACGGGAATTCCAACGGGATTTAAATGCTATTTAGTTAAGAGGAATATAGTTATTTTTTGCTATTAAACATTCTTCACATGCGAGCATAAGGACTGATTACTTGTGTGGATTTTGGGTCATGTTAGGTCGTCCTCTTTCTCTTTATTTTCTTTCCTTTTTCTCAAATCAGGATTAAGTCACGTTCTCGTCAGTAAAGCATACAATGGAAGAAAAATCAGAGATGATTATCTAACAACGATTTCAAAGATTCACTGTGTCTAATTTAAAATTGACAGGGTGCAGTTTTCAGTTTTGCCTATCGTGCTGGTAATTATATAAGCTTATTTAATGTCCATAGCAATGATTGGCCCACTCTAATTATCTGATAATGAAAACTATAAATGTTGATTTAACTTAAGTTCCAAACATTCTTATTAAAGACCGCAAAACTTAATTATCTGATAATGAAATCTTCTCGAAGGATAGAACCCCAAGAAATTTTAGAAATTGCTTCTCGACGCCTGCTCGTTTGGCTAGCGATGCACTATCACAACAGTGGTTTATACAAATATTTTTTTCTTTGTTTTTTTTATATGTGAATAGACTGTAATATCTTTTCTTTAATAAAATTTGTTATTCGGCTCCAACTAAACCGTAATAAAATTTTACATGAAAATTCTTGTAGTAGTATAGACGACAATAATATGATAAACATTGAAAAACCAAGTTCAATAATTTATTGCAATACAGAACACAATAAAATAAAGCATTGAGGTCGAAAATCGACATCCACATTTTGAGAATTTGCAGATCAGCTCGAATTAGTAAATGGATTTTGATTTTCTTTAATTTTTTTTCTATATAATCACATTACCAATAAAAATAAAAAAAACATGAATTTCTATATGTCGATATATTATGCATGTCAAGATCGATATGTTACACCAGCTTTAATTATTGGAAATTGATTACTGCTGCAGTTTTGCCACCCCTGTCATCGCTAAATATAAAGTGAACATATACAGCAAACAAAGTGAACATATAGATGATCTAAGTGAACACATACTAACAAATAAGTTCAATGGAAATAAGTTGAATATGCATGTAAACTTCTGAACAAGTGATGATAACACTTATTTGTTTGTATGTGTTCATTTAGATTGTCTATATGTTCACTTTGTTTGCTTTTTATGTTCACTTTATATTTAGCGATGGCTGGGATGGTATATGTTACACTATTTATATTTCTTTACTATGTGAAAGTTGACTAAATAAATTTTGAAAAAATTTATTAGTGTTTTAAAAAAAATTTCTTTTGAAAGTAATTTTTGTTTTTCTCTGAATTACTTTAGACGAGGTGGTCATATTTTATTTATAATTCATATTACGCAACAGATGTGTTATTGCATTTTAGAAAATAAGAAAAGAAAATAATAGAAATTCATGGACGGTTTGTAAGGAATGGATTTTTATTTTTAATTAAATGTCATGGAGCTTGTATGGTATAAAGCAATTGTATGACAATGGGGTCCATGCGCCATGTGCATCATTTGACTAATAATTTAGAGATTATACCATCCACAAATCCACATGATTTTAAAGTTAGGTCTTTACATAAATGTGTAAATGACAAGTGGGACCCCTGTCATGTGTTATGCTTATTCCCAAACAATTAATTGTGCACCATGCTCATTTGGAAATTTAGGAAAACACTACATCTAGTTGGTACCGCCGCTTATAACTCTCCTTAATCGGTTCACCTTGGGCACATCAATTTACCACTTCCTTTTATTTTACCAATTCTCATACAATCGGTTCCAAGAGAATATAATGTAAGTGAAGAAATTGTGTGAATCCATATAAAAATTCTACACCAAAATATAAAACCCGTTGGAATTATAGCTTATAATCCCAAACCATAGTTAATTAAGTGATGGAATCGAAAGGAGGATTAAATGGGCTGGTACCAAGTTGGGATGCACAAGAGAATTACATTGTTCTCTGGACATAGAAGAAATCGAGAGGTCAAGTGTCAGAGACGGGGACGACCAATACGACTTGACTGTATTTTGCTTGTTTAACAGTTGCTTTGCTTGTTTAACAGGTGCGGATTTCACACGAATTTTAATTTGTATTTTCAGGACAGAACTGAGCTTGCATTTGCATATTTGAAACTGTTGAATATTCATGTGGCATAGTTGCACATTTATCATTTGTTTATTATTATTATTGTTATATGCATATTGAATGGTTTCCACTTGGTAATCTGAAATTGTATATGTTATATGTACTACTTGTGCGATTGAATAGACACTCATTTCTTTTGTACGGGGGGTTTGGGTCGCGCCCAAATCTGGCTGTACACTGAGAAGTAAGCGCTTATATTCCGGATCTGGTAGTGTTCTCGGCTTGTAGTACTTTTGATTATTTGATTGTCTAAATTGTATCTGAAATTTGAAATTGGTCCTGATCCTCCTGAGTTTGGGGAGGGACAACTGTATTGATCTATGATCGTGACTTATGTTTACCAGACTTTGCATTAGATAGTTGTCCAGATTTGAGTCAGCTTTTGAAATATTAAATTGTATTTGAATTGCAAATTGAATTAGTAGTCGTGCTCCTCTGCATTGCATCTGTTTATAAATGATTGCATTTGATAACTGATTTGTTTATGTATTGCTTGTATATTTTATTATTATTATTATTTTAACTTGGTACGGTGGTTAATTCCTGAACATGTATCATTAAGATTCGTGTGACTGGAACTAAAAACCGCACTGAGATAAATTATATTTATCTCATTCTTTGCTTTGTATTGTTTCCACAATGGTTGTGGGTTCCAGGTTTCAAACGAGTGCTGGATAACGAGACGAGTAGCTGCCCGTTGGATTTATGGTTAGCAACCTGTATGAACCATACTGTTAACCAAATTGTTTTAGTATTTATATTACATTTAAATAAATACTTTTAAATTTAGATTTGATATGTGTAATAATTATGTATAATTAGATTTAATTAGTAATCAGACTTAGTTAAGTCTTGCGGGTGCAGCTGGCATCCGCGGCGGGCACTCCATCATATGTCGTCCAGAGACAGGATGCGACGGGGTGTCACAGTATATTTGCCGATGGCACTTATAATTCATGTTAATTATTCATATAATTTCACATTTACTTCCATTAACATTAATTAGGCGAGCTCGAGACAAGCCGTCTTGGGAAACCAAGCTGGAGCCGAATAAAATGTGAATAGGACAAATTAATTACCAATTTGTTGGCCCGTGCTAGAATTGCTAGAATATATTGGCACGAACAAGAGACAGGAGAGAGGAGCGAAAATAATAAAAAAAAATTAATATCTTTATGAGCTAAGGCCAATTCTTCTTCCTATCATTTTAATATACTAATTTTTTTATTTAATCGATCAATAGTACTAATTAATATTATTAATACTGTTACTATATTGTTAATTATATTATATTAATTTACTGTTTAAAACTAAGTATATTATAATTATCCTAATTATTGTACTAATTAATTAATAGTGTAATTATCATTGTTACCAATTATTATTATTATAATTACTATAATTATTATATTAATTATGATAACTATTTTAATAATTTTATCAATAATATTAATAAAATTACAGTAATAATTATATTCCAATTATTGTATTAATTATTATCATAGCAATGATTTATTAATTATTATTATTATTATTATTATTATTGTTATTATTATTATAAAAATAAATTATTATTATATTCTATCCATCCAATTATAAAATAAAAATATTTTGAAAAATAAAATAAAATCATTATTATATTTCTTTTTCCTTTATTCTTATTTCCAACACATCATTGAAACGACACATCCTTATCCAAGAATAGGCCATTTTACCTAATTCTTATCCACAATTCTTATTCGCATTGACTATTCATTCTTTATTCTCTTCACATCCAAAAACACCTTTCCTAATTATGAAAACAAAGCGATAGCCTGTAATATTTTGTTTGCCTGGTCTTATTGTAATACTGGGCTTGAAAAAAATATATATAATTTATAGCGTCGCTAATTTCATATAAGTCATAACCATGTGACAGTATCCTAAGCATATTTGTTCAATCTATTATAGTTTCGAAGGAGTATCGTAGAGCCTTGTATGATTCATTATTTCCAATAATTATTGGAAAATGGAAAAGAAATACAAAAAAATAGGAAAAAAGTTTTGAGTTCGTAAAAATGCCAAAAAGTAGCTGAGACAAGGCCCAAGTAGGAAGTTTACCCATTAAGACCCAGTACCAGTCTAAAATATATGGGGTTTTATTATTTTATTAATTTCTTTCTATTTATATTTTACAGCTGACTTCTCTCTCTCTGCGGGTTATTAATTAATGAGCATTAATTACATCTGTAATGCTGCATTAATGGATGGATAACTACTCTGACTGATGTCACATTGACATAATTATCGACGTTGAGGATCGTGGGCCTCACAGGAATTTGACAACAACAAAGCGAAAGTGTTGATTAAAAATGATGGAACCTGAACCAAACTACCAAACCCTACCAAAAAAAGCCTCATGCAGTCAGGAACCGAATCCTCTGCTGCCATAAAAAAGACTGCTCCAAGCATTTCTTTTTATTTTCTTTAATTTTTAAAAATTATAAAACTCAAATAGAAAATTCAAACCGTTGATCTTGTTAAGTTTTATCGGCGATGCGTTTCTATATAAGTTTTATAAAATTTGAAGCTAATTTGATACTAGATCAAGTGGTCAACAAATGAACGAACCTGGTTTAATTAATTCTAATCCGTTCATAATTTGGTCACTTAATGAAGTATCAAATAAACTTCAAATTTTATAAAACTTATATGAAAATACATCGCTGATAAAACTTAACAAGATCAACAATTTGGATTCTCCATTTGAGTTTTATAATTTTTAAAAATTAAAAAAAATGAAAAGAATTGTTTGGAGCGGTCGTTTTTCGGACTGCTGAGGATGCTGTTCCCATGCAGTCATGCTCTACAAATCTTCGGATCTTCCTTGGAAAGAAAAAACTAAAAAAGAAACCCATTAAATATGTTAAAAGATCACTCATGGTCTCCAGGTGTTCGGTTCAAAGCTCCCCAGATCATTCAGTGCACGTGCTTCCAATGAGAACTTTGCATCTGTTACAAGAAAAAAATCAACAGACAGGACTAGTCAACATTAGAAATTTGTTTCTATTTTAATTAAGATTTTATTAAGGAGAAGATATTCTGCCTCGCTGGATTTAGCTGTTGGCACTGTTTGGTCTTCCGTTATATAGTCATGATAGTTTGTAATCGTATTTTTAAATGAACCGGATTCGAGCCGGTGAAATCAACCGGTTTGAACGGTGAGAAGAAAATCAAAATGATTATATAATAAAATATGAAATTTAAAATTTTATTTATTTAATATCTTCTTTAAGTGAGAAAGTTGAACTAATGTAGTGGTCATGAATTTACTTTTCATGTTAAGTTCAAGCTGCAGTGGACAATACTTTTCCAAAGTTTTTTTTTTTTTTGAACAAAGACAATACTTTTCATATTAAGTAAAATTAGTTTTTCCATTAAATCAGTTTGATTACTGATTCGTGGTAGAGCTAATTGTATCCTGATTTGAAAATGTTGACAGTTTGATGGGAATCACGACTTCAATCTTTATTTTTCAATAAATACTGTTGTTCCGAAACGGTGTAGGAAAAAAAAAATCTAAAACTTTGAGTATTCAAAACGATAAATATTCCAAGTTCAGGAACTTAACCTTCATCAATATTTATTTAAATATTAACTGGTTTAAAGATAAACACAACTTGATAAAAAAAAAATCGAAGCGGATGAAATATAGAGAGAAAAAAAGTGTGACTAAAACCCCCGAAATTTTTAATAGCCCACTATGATTAGTGATAGGCCTTATCTATTTCCATATATATATATATATATATATATATATATATATATATATAGGTGGGCTAAAGTGCCATAGATGGCAATGCCATAGACGTCTTTTTTGAGTCATTTTTTTTAAGATCCGAATTTCAATCGGTCGATCCAAACCGTTCAAATTGATCACCATATTGAAATACCATTGAAGACCAAATTTTACATTTTTTAAAAATTTTTTGGTATTTATTTTGATATGTTCAAATTGGAGGGTCTGAAATACTCCAATTATAACGTTTTTTTAAAATATCATAATAAATAACAAAAAAATTAGAAAAAATGTAAAATTTAGTCTCCAAGAATATTTTAATGTGGTGAATAACTTGAATGGTTCAAATTGAGCATTTGGATTTTGAATCTCGAAAAACGACTCTATGGCACGGGACCCTCTGTGCCATATATATATATATAGACTCCAACGCTTAGATGATTTTCATAGAATACAAAACCAAAGCTGAATTTTTGTTCTATTCCAAAATAAAGAAAATAACAAATACTTGACAGGCTTTCAACCCAAACCAAGCGGCACATAATGAAATATTAAAATCCAACAGCTAGGAAGAATATCCAAACAAAACTGACCTGTAACCCAAAATAAAACTGATCCGAGCTGACTAGAACAAAAGAAAACCCAATCATGGGATCTACAGTACGATTCAAAGCCGACCAGGCTTAAGGAAATTACGACACGTGTTTGACGGTTTAATTACTTGCATCTGGGATGACTTAATTGTACAATGCAAAATGATTAAGGTAAAGCCAATCCAAATGTTTGTTTGAACCTCTAGTTCAATTTTCGTCTCTTTCCAATTATTTACTGGCGTCATTTTTTTTTCTCGTCTGTAAATCTCGTACTTTTCATTTCTAGTAGCGTTATTTTTTTCTCTCATTCTCGTTTGTACATTTGCACCTCATTGTTGGACATATGCCATCGAAAATGAAATATTAATTATTTACTCTTTAAAAAAAACAAATAATAACTCGGTTATATTTTTTAGTGGAAATAATAATTCAGAATTGCTTAAGAGATTTCTCTCATCTCAACCAGCGTGCTCATTAATTATCTACTAGCAAGCCATACCCACTCAATAGGTGGGTAAATTATACAGATGAAAAATTTTTATATAGATGTTTTATTTTCAAAATGAAAAAAATAATTATTATTTTAATGAAATTTTTCATATGTTTTGTGTTCTCTTTCCAAATATAGTGCATAACTAATCGAGCGATAAATTTCTTTCTATTTTGATGAGTGCACAACCAATCCAATTACATATTTCTTTCTATTAAAAGTGAAGAGCCTGTAAACTTATATCCATCGATAACATCCAAGCATTGATTTAAACGATCAATGGTTAAGATTGCACATAGTAAATAATTGTTTGCACTTTTCGCTTATTTTTTTTGGCCCTTGCATATAAGTAGTAGAGATTATGCGTTAATATATATATATATATATATATATATATATATATATATATAAAGAGAGATTAAGCATTTTATTTTTTTCGTTTTCAGAAACTTGTTCAACACCCTCATTAATTATCTATTTTCATTTATGTCTGTTCCTCATTCCGTGCCATAAAATGCTTACTTACCGCTCCCCTACTATCTTCCTTGATACCTACTTATTTTTTTATCTAGGACAATTAATCTGTTTTATTGGACAATTATTTTTTTCTCATGACAGTTAGTATTATTTTTCTAATTGTTCTAGTTCTAAAATTAATTATTTATAAACAAATTGTTCTAGTTCTTTGACAGGTATTTAATTAACTATTTTTTACGTTTGCAATATACAGAATTAAATATGTTTTAATCTTATCAGTATTATATCTAAATCTTGAATTGAAAAACTTGCTAGCCATAGTTATTCTTAAATCTCAAAATTATTACTACAACAAGCATAATAACCTAAGTGTTGGTACAAGTATTTTGGGTACATGCTATATATATTCGGATATTCCCTTTTCACCAACATAATAATTTGAAGCTCCAGAATCAAAACAACATAAATTATTAAATTTCCATTTACTTTATATGTTGTTAATGGGTATATATAATAATTTCTTCAATTAATCGAATCCAGCACTGATAAGCTACAGAGTCAACAAATAAATGTATTGATCGACTTAAAAGCGATAAAAATGTACATTATCTGTCAACCTTGAACTATATTTTTGTATAAGAAATAAAATTATAATGCTATACTGCTATATATATTATTATATCACTACAATATTTATTATCTAAAAAAATCTACATATCAAATATTAATTTTTTTTTCTTGGCATGATCAGAAGTTATTGCACCTAGCTAGATAGAAGTTTCACTTACCAACATATAATTTATAGCTTCACAAATCACAATGGTAATTGGTAAACTGTTTTTTTGTAACGCAACACGAAGTACAATACAAAGGATTCGATCTCCTATTAATCGTATAAGAACAAAGTGTTCCAGATCACAATCTGAAAGCAACATGGGACCCACAACGAACCCATGCATATCGTCCTGGTCCAATCACAATTCACCACCTCTCTACCTTACACTGACCGGCCCAAAAACTGAGACTGACATCACCAGATCTCCCCCACCTCATATCCTGCCTCATTTCTTTTTTTTTGAAAGTTATCCTGCCTCATTTCCAAAACAACACAGGCGATCAAACCTTTCTTCAAACAAATTCAAGTGCGAGAATTGATAGTGGTTTGCCATTGGATGAGGTAGGAATTGCCTGTTGCGTTCGTACAGACAATCTATGAAAGGGGTAAAATGTGTAGAGTGAAAAAGTGCAAAGAAGCAGATTCAGGGAAGAGGAAACTTTCATTCATGACCTCTGTGTACTTGTGTTCCTTTCTAATTGCACCCTTATTGTGACCTGTGACGTAATAGGAACGAACGTGACAGTATTTATTTCTTTATTTATAGAAGACAAGAAGCTCTATAATAAAATAGTAATTCTTTTTTTTTTATTTAGTTATGAAAGAATATATAAATAAAGAATAAAGAACTAAATATATATTCTTTATTTAGTTATGAAAGACAAGTACATCCATAATAAAATAAGTATGAACTGAGTTTTTTAATATAATTTAATTAGTGATCTTTCTTTTTTTATTTGCATATTAGAATTTTTCTCGACACAACATTCTTGTCCCCTACACATCGGGATAAATGTTATGCATAGTACGGATAACCTTCGTGCTACAGATTCTGAGTCAGATCAGAATACGGGCTCAGTGGCTACGTAAAGCCTCGTTTGAGGCCCAAATACAGGAAAAGATAAAAAAAAGATCGCTCGAAGAAATCCTTCTTGGGACCCCTAAAAGAAAGAAAGTCGAAAGCTGCTATGATTAAGGTGGACCCAGAGCCGTTGCGCTTAGGGTAGGTCCAGGATCAGGAACCGTTAGAAGAGACCCTCTCCGGTGGGCCCTATGGGGAAAACGATTTCTAAGGACAGGTGGTCTTCAATAACTGCCCTGGGATGCCATGTGGCCTTCGGAGGGTAGCTGCTAAGGAAACCTCGACACAACTTCGCACAAACAAGTGTGGGTCGGAAGCAAGGAAGAGGCAGGTCGAGGTTGGGAGAGGTCTCAACGACCTTCATGTCGCAGTCGAACAGGAAAGATGGTGTCACGGGGAGGCCACAAAAGATCCGATGCGGTGCTACATGACGACTATAAATAGATACCCCCTTCATGAGGAAGGGGGGTTAGATTCCTGTAAACGAAAATAACCTATGTACTAACACAATTATAAAGAAATAAATCTGGGATTTCTACTCCTTTCCATCTTATCTTTTTGTTGAAACTCATGAGCTAGATTGTAGGTTATCAGATTCGTTCTTGCATTTCATGTTTCAAACAACCGATCCAAACCGTTCATTATCTTTTACATATTGAAATCTTATTAGAAACCAAATTTTATATTTTTTTTGAATTTTTTTTACTATTGTTTTTATATTTTTGAAAATCACTGTTATTGAAGGGTCCAGAATTTATTAGATTAAGTATTTTCAAACATCTGAAAAAATTAGTAAAAAATTCAAAAAAATGTAAAATTTGGTTTCTAATGAGATTTCAATATGAATAAGATAATGAACGATTTGGATCGGTTGTTTGAAAAATGAAATGCAAGAACGCATCTGTAGCACGAAGGTCATCCGTACTATGCATAACATTTTAGCAATCCTCTTAGTTTATTGATAAGTTGTTTATTTTTTTAATCAAACAAAAATGGTTAAAAAGGGTAACACAAAACATGTTTTAATTGTTTTCTAATTTATTGCTATATATTCTATAAAAAAACACACACTTATAATCTATTCTGTAATATTACATAACAAATTTGTACACTTATAGTAGGAAATTTAAATCATCAATATTAATTACATTGTTCTTTTATTTACTCCTGTGTAGCACGGATAAATACGGCTTTTGGACACTATGCACTGTAGTGACCACGTGCCATTTTCTGTCAATCAAGATCACATAACGAAGCCAGCTATACAAAATCAATGGGGACTCTAAATATAACAATAAATTTCAATATTACACTAACAAAGCTATGCATTTATCTTTCTCTAATATGTAATTTTAGAAAGTATTATGAATGACTACACGAAATCATCTCAATGTAAGAAACAGCTAAAGCACGACTGACGCCTACCTAAAATACAAATATTAATACATAAAAATAAAACTCTAATTAGGAACCCAACAATATCATTTGTGCTCCTATTATTCAACCATCCACAAAGAGTGTTTGTTCCTGCCGGTTCATGTTCATCTAGCTATTATCAATCTTTATTTTATTCCTACATTACTATCTTTACATGCTACTATATATTACATAGTAAATCTATGCTCATGTATAGCTTGATAAAAACTAAAAATATATATGTAAGAGCTTATTGTTGATATTGCTCTTTGTTAAAATTTAATTTTAACCAAAAAGACGTTTATTTATACAGTGTATTTTATTATTTTATGTATAGCAGTAATATTTCAAACCTTGTTTTTTTTTGACATCTAACCATTAACAATTAAGGGTGCACAAAATGAGATGTCCATAGACTGCGCATCTACTTTATTTATTTGTGGGTGGGGTGACACGGAAGGGTCCGGAAATGAGGACACGCGTCCTCCTATTTTTGGCACTTGTCCCCTGGCTTTTGTCGTGTACTTCCCTTTATCTCTACACATATCAAGACCAGCTGTAGCATTAAATAAATAGACATGGGTTTTATAAACTATTCTATTCTTTGTAGCAGTTACTCCAATGCAATGTACTTGGACCAACTTGTCATATATTATTATTCCAGTCCACATTTTTTCCGTACACCAAGTCCAGGGACATGACATCTCCATCAATCCTTGATAACACTAATCCTATAAAGTAACAATCAAACATGTCACCAACCTTTCTATCTTTAGCAAGTTCGCCTCAAATTTCCAAAGATAAAAGTAGTATGGAAAGAGGAGGCGCCAGCAACAACAACAGTAGTAGTAACAGTATGAGTGGCATGAATGGATTTGTACGCAGCAACTGTGGAGGTGGTGGTGATGTGGGCGTGGCGGCGCCATTCGTGGTGAAGACCTACCGGATGGTGAACGATCCGGCGACTGATTCGGTGATTTCATGGGGGAAGGAGAACAATAGCTTCATTGTAATTGACCCCTTTGTTTTATCTCAAACTCTCCTCCCGGCGCATTTTAAGCACAACAACTTCTCTAGCTTTATCCGACAACTCAATACTTATGTAGGTAATTTCTATATAAGCTAATCTTAATTTCTGGGCAAGATCTCTTACTTGCAAATTTCTTGTATGTGTGTGCCCGCGCGCGTTTTCTTTTCTTTTTTTTTTCAGGTAAGGGGATTGTGTTAATGAATTAAATGAGTTATTTCTTATAAAAAAATGTTAGGAGCAATTCTCTTTTTTTTTTTTGGTGGGGGGATTTGGGGGGGGGGGGGTGTAATAACATGTGGGTAATTTTGATGTGCATAATTTGTCAGGAAATTAAAGAACTGATGACATGGTGATTAAGGATTAACTTACTATTTGCAGCATATTTCGAGCGAGGTGATTATAGTTGTAGTTTGATTTGAAGATCAATCGATTTATTGACTAAATTACTTTGATATGAATTCAATTTTTATTTTTCTATTTTTTTGTATAATTTTTTAAGTATAAGATGATATGTTAGAAATAAAAGTATTTTAGCTACTAATATCTTGTTAATGTTGTAATTAATCTATATCTAGAATAATGAGAATTTATGTTATATCACTGGTTGTATATATTATTCAAAAATAACACAATAAACACACATCAAATTCATACTATTCGAGTTGGAGCAAGTCAATAACTCAATATACGTGATTTCGATCAAGTTTTAATTTCAATTTGTTAAAATCTAATCTAAAATGTCATGTTGAGCACAAGCTAGACTCAAATCGTGGTAATCGAACATGAATTAATTAAGCCGCAGTAAACTTGTTGCCAGAATTCATATGTTGATGTATGGAATTAACCAAATAACTTATTAATGATTAATCAAAGTGAGTATTCTGAGAGCACTGTTACGTGTAAAACTTAACACTTGTTTTTTTTTTAATTTTAGAAGAAAATTTAACACGTCTAAACTCTAAAGTGAGTTCATCCCCAACTTAACACGTCTAAACGCTACACCGTAACAGCGCAACTTTAAAAAAGCACTGTTAAGTGTTAGGCTTTGTTACGTGTAAAACTTTTTGCTTTTTCATTTTTATGGTGACGCAGTCACTTTACACATGTTGAGTTTTTATAGAAAAGTGACTAAAGTAACCTCATAGAATTATTGTTATTATTATTATATATTTTTTTTGAGAAATTAACTGCCCTCTGGCAGAGAAACTTTATTTAGGTTTTTTAGATAACCATTTGAGAATAATAACCAGACAATAAGTACTTTTAAAACACTGCTAAATCTTCCAAAAAATAAAACACTGCTACTGTAGAGGACCTTTTTATTTTTTGTTGTGTGCTGCCCTCACTTTCCACGTGTTAGATTTTTAGATGCTGACTGAAATAGCCTCATACATCCTTCGGCTGGTTTGTTTTGTTGCTTTTGGAAAGAGCATATGTAGAAAATTCCAATCCTACAAATAGTAGTCTGTGACAAAATTATGGGCCTTCGATTTTGACGTTATGTGAAATCTGTGGTGATTATTCTTAGGTAGTTACAGCCATTTCTGGCAGAAACTTTTCAAGGAAAAAGGGTTTTTCCTTCCTGTTTTAGGTAATTTCATTGAATGGCATTTCAATTCCGTTAGAGGAATAGTCGCAATTGGTTGTCATAATTGAAAATTTGAGGTACTTCAAATTTTAAATTAAAAGTTTTGACTATTGATTTTAAAAATTTTTAAAATTATAAGAATAGAAATTGGCATCAGCCAGTTTAAGCAGCAGGATGGACTGATCTTGAGGTTTTGAAGAGAATAGTAGAATGCTCTGTAGTCAAGAAACAGATACTACTTAAATTAATGTGTAATCTAAACAATTAAGCTTGACCTTAAAAGATTGTATATCACAAACAGAGGAAACAAATTCTTTTCAGAAAAGCATTAAGATAATTTTTATAACAGTAAACCTTCAAAAAAAATAAATTTTGTAACAGTGCATATCTTTAATTTGTGGTCTAGAATTCCTTTTCTGGCTTAAAGTAACGGCCAGCTCAGTCTCAGGGGCCCTTATACTAAGAAATTACCTTAAAAAATTTTAGTATATATTTAATTACTAATGGAACTAGAGTCCTTTTCTGTAGCTCCTTTTTATGCTTATTATTTTGTTATTGTGGTCCAATAAAAGTATGAATGCACAAATTCAGCACTAATCTCATATCAGGGTTTCAGAAAGGTGGATCCGGATAGGTGGGAATTTGCGCATTCCTCTTTCTTGCGTGGCCAGACCCAACTTCTCAGGCTCATCGTGAGACGAAACAATGGAGGTTCCAGTGGCAAGAAGAAAGAATTTGATGAAGGTGGGGATGCCTTAGATGACGACACTACGGCAATGGTGGCCATGGAGGTGGTGCACCTGAAGCAGGAGCAGCGTTCTATTGATGAGAAAGTGGCAGTGATGTGGCAGCGTGTGCAAGAGACTGAGCGCCGACCCAAGCAGATGCTAGCTTTTTTGGTAATAAAGATTTATTTAACTTGTTTCTAGTCTCTTACAAGGAAAAAGTTTCTTTTATTTGCAAAAAGAAGTGGTCATCAGATTGTCCCAATATACATCTTTTTATCAGTTATACCATTGTTTAAGTTCTGAGTATTAGGGTGCTGCCTGATGCCAATGATATTTTCATGGCATAGCTGCCCAATAATTTGTTGGAACTCTGCACTTAATTCATTTTTTTTTAAAAAAAACAAGTAAATTTCTCTTAAGATTTAAAGAGTTTTCAAAATGAATCTCTCTTAGGATAACAAGAGTATGCAGGCCAGTCCCCTTCAAAAAAAAAAAAAAAAGAAAAAAGAAAAAACTCATACATGACCATCTGACAACTACAGATGGGGCTACTGTTTATATATTGTTCCATTGTGGTTCTTCCTTGTATGATTATGAATTAATTCTTTCTTTTATTTAAATTTGTCTTAATTTTTTGTCACCGTATTGTCCCAAAATTTAGACAAGATGAAATATTTTTGTAACTGTTGAGCTCTCTGTACTACAGGTAAAGGTAGTTGGCAATGCACAAATGCTTCATCGTCTGGTGGGACCTGTGGGAGAAGATGGCAGTATGGGCAGTCCCCCGGGACCGGGAGAGAAACGGGCCCGTTATTGTTTGGATGATGGGATCGACTCTGGCCATGATGGCAACATGGATTCTTGGCCACTGGATGCTGGTCAAGAGGTGCTTGATGATAGTCCCATGTTAGGTTTTGGTGACTTGAACATTAGCACACCGAGCCCCACCATCAATGCAAGTGGATTTTGGTCTGGAGATGGTGGAGGCTATGGTGGAGGTTATGATCAATACCATTTTCAAGCTGACAGAGGATACTAAGTACTAACTATAGGTCTTATCGTGGTCCATTTCTGTTTTATCTTAGGCTAGGCAGAAAAAAGTTTGGGTCATTGTATCTTCATGTTTCTTTCTACTTTCCAGTTTGTTTTTCTTGTTCTCATGTTTTGTACTTTGGCACGAGCCAATAAATTTGTGCCTGTTCACAATGTCAACCCTGGCTAATTTGTTCATTTAGCTCATTTGCGAGATTGTATGGTATTCTGTATCATATATACTAGAACTTAAATGAAAAGCCCAGCTAAACAGTGACAAACAGCAGAAATTTCATGGCTAACTCTGAAGCGAAACAGTAAATTTTATTTTATCAGGGGAACTAAGAAGTCAAATACAAGAAGATACGCGAACATTATTCTTCAGGAGCTTTACTTTTATGGCAATTCACAATGTCTATCGCTGTACAAAAAGACTAACATAGAGGTCAGAACTCTTTGGAAATCAAAATCTTCCTCGTCATCCCATTACGTATTCGCTGGATTACTGAAACATTTTCAACTCTTATCAAATCACAACCTGCAAAATTAGCCAGATAAGTGAGTACAGAAGGAGCTTTTTCTATGAGATCTCACTGTTAGATAGTTTTGACAGAGCTAGTGAACTAGTAGAAATGTATGTTGCACAGATAATTAATCTACAAGGGCCTTTTCAGAAAATTTTCGAAAATTATAATGTACACTGTTTAGATAAAATGAAGCTCATAGTGAACTCAAGAAGGCTTACTGGAACATATTTGTGCGGGCACGAGATTGATTAGGCCGATTCATTGGAGTGAAAATAAGGTCCCGCAAGGTGGATGCAGGGTTACTCGGGCCTGATCCAAACCCAGCAGCATTGCTCAAACCAGTTCCAAATCCAGCACGAGGAGGCGGCATTCTGCCAGTGCCAACATGTTCAACTGGGCTTCTTTGGGTTGTGCGGGTTGGTGATCCACCTGAAAGCTCGAATGGGCCTCCTGATACCATACTTTTGTTGTTTCTCTGCCTTACAGGTGGGGCCCATGCCTCCTCTCCTCTCCCTGGAGTTTCAGGAATAAGATTGGACCCATCTGCAATACATAAATAATCTGATTTTTTTTTTGCAGTTTTATTTTTTTAGTAAAGTTGACTTGAACGCAGTGTGATCCTATACTGGATTGATAATTACCACTTATGCCAGTTGCTGGTATAATAATGTTATAGCATATACTCCTTATAAGCTGGTAAAACTAAACTTTCTTTCGTTGCAAATACCAGTACTAAATGTATTGTGGACAGTACCAGATTTTAACAATGGAGCTAGAAATATGAAATCCCTACGAAGCTATGTTTCTTTTTCCAGCAGAAAATCACACAATTTCACATTAATATTGAATTTGGTTAATAGATTAATTGTCACATATTACCCTGCCTTAGAAGTGGGTCCCCCTGCATGATGTTGCCCATGCCAGAGAACAAATCAGGCTCATTTCTTAGGAAGCTTTTGGCTGGTTGAATTGCTGACCGCTTGGCTGACTCATATTCTGCTCTTAACTGATCATACATCTCATCCAATTTCCTCTTCTGCCTGATAAAAGCCGGGAGAAATTAATAATATTAATACTAATACTGTTGAAGTGTTGATAATAATCATTACATATAAACATAACATCAAATAACATGATGATAATGCTGTGTCAGACTAAAAAACATATACATATAAGTTAGTCAATAATTGAATTGCACCAATGCATATAGACGTCTGTAAAATATAATGGGGGGGCACAAAGTATAACCCGGTACAGTACAAATCAGTACAATACCTGTAAGACATGTTACCAGGACTCTGCTTTTGTTTAATTTTGTACTCTATTCTAGGCTAAAAGAAGGTACTAAGACTACATTAAGGTCTGATATCACCTCAGTTCTGGGTGAAAAAAAGCACTAACAGAAACTAAAAAGAAACTGAACTGGTGCATATCAAGAAATACCTGGGTACATTATCAGAACAGAACAACAAATTGTTTGAAATTTTGTTCTTAAATCAACCTGGATTTTTCAGAGTATTTCTCCTGAAGTTCCTGTTTGTCTTTGGTCAGATTCTCTATCTCCTTCTGCATTAATTGACACTTTTTGGCCATTTTCTGGTAAGCAGTGTGTACCTCCTCCATTTTTTCTGTAAATTTTGCTTGCATGGCCTCGCATTTTAGTTTGTATTGACTGACTATTTTATTCATTTTGTATTGCATCTCGAGCTCCTTCTGACCGATGTAAAACATGATGCTTTTGTACACACCCTTCATAACTGATATTATTTTTGTAAGGAATGAACTTTAAACTTCAATTTCCATTGTTGTTGAATGCATCACTATAAATAATTCTAAGGTTGAAGTGCATATATGTATATGGCTATTTAATAACAATAATAAAAGTAAATTATTACATTTCATAGCTCCTCTATAAACTTTATACTCTACAAAATAACTCATTTGCAGCTGTAAAGCATGATATGTATCACCTAAGCCCCTAATCATTATGTGGAAAGACCCAGTTATGGGCATTTATAAAGTATAACGAGAACAGAACAAAGTAATTTGCATGCTTCATAAGGGGTTGTTTTTCTATTTTTTGCAGGACACATTCAATACTTTAAATTCTGTAGAAAACATATTAAAATTCTAATTATGCCATATAGTAGCAGCTGTGCAATTAGGAAGGATACGGATCTGTGGAGATACTCCAGCCATTGACAACTGCAAAGAACAGGCCACAGTTCAGAAGGGTATTTTGGGAAAATATATTGATATAACAAATAGTAGAAAGGAAAAGGAATTGGATATATCATACATTTATCCATTCTTCTCCAGGATTCATCTCAACTGGTCGCATAAGGCTGACAAAAACAAACTATGTCTGCTTAAGTATATGAAAGTTTACATTTGTGGTTTATGTAAAGTGGCGGGCTGGTATTGTCTGAGACCAGTCAGTGCAGAAAATACCAAAGAACATAACGCTGACAAGTTAAATCTGAAATTTTGCTGGATTTTTTTTATCCTCTTGGATTACATTAACCCTGCTGGTCAACATCTTTAAGGATAAACCACATGATATGGTTCAAACCCGAATAATGTCTTAGTTCAGATGGAGACAGCACCAGATCTGAGCAGCATAGCAACCAAATCTGGTACACAAATGCATGGTTTTCCATATCTACTATTCTACAGATGCTGTACAAAAATAAGTTACCTTTTAGAAAGCACTTGATCACATACTGGACAGGCACCATCACTATTTAGTATCTTATTGGCATCTTCAGCACCTTTCAATATGTCAAGGGTTTCCAACAGTTCACAAGCAATCAAAGTTTATCGGGATTCAGGTATTCATGTATGACTTAATTTAATAAAAAAATAAATAGAAAAAACTGTTTGCAGCTCTTTTTGGTTCTAGAGGGAAAGAACATAAGTCTCCTTGTCTTCACAGTACCATCCACTATATATCCTCATTTGGAAAGTACTAGTAAATTGAGGTATTTGCAAAAGGTATCATTTTAAAATGAAAAAGAAAATCGAACCAAACTATCTTTTCTTACCTAAAATCTTGGACCAAATTGCCCTTTACTATTTCTGTACAAGTCAACGTTGCTTTAGTTATTTACTTCTTTAGGACCAGACAATAATAAAAAGGTAAAGAACTGGGAGCACGTTAGATGCTGAGAGAACCTCAATATTATCCACCAAAAGGGAAAAATTCAATTAGCTCAAAAGGATCAGAAAATTTGGATACACAAGAGATGGCCACAAGTTGTTGAAATAGCCTGGCTTTCTAACTCTCTCCAGCAAGCATTGCACCTCATCTTTTCCTCTTATCGCACCCTGTATGATACCTTCTTAATTTTGATCTGCAATAATTAAAAAGATAACCATGTTCAAATAAAGCAATATGTGGTGAAGAGAGCGGTAAAAACATATATCTTTGTCATTCTAGTTTGTTTACCATAAGACATTTGTGCATTGGTATTATGTAAAAGGATTTGCAAATAAAATAGTTGCAGAAATTTTATTGTGAACTGAAGTACTCGCGCAAAAAGAGAAACTTTTGAAGAATTAATTCATAATGTAAAATCACATGGATTGATCTGATGTAAAGCTCAGATTAGTCTATTTTCTTGTAAAACATTGATTAAGTCCCTTAAATCATGAACAGGTTGCAATAGATCCATCAAGACATTAGGGGCATAATTTTGTTCTACTATTACTATACCAAATAGGTTGAAGATCACTTACTACAATGAGAAACTATATAACTACTGACACATGCAGATTACCTCAGTAAAACTAAGCCTAACTTCCTGAAATCTAACAACAATTAATGAAGCCTAAATGAAGGCTTAGAAATAAGGATTGAACCATCCTAATTTGAAATGCAAGTAGTCAGATGTTTATATCAAAATTGAGTAGTCAGAATTGTTCAAACGTCCAATAAAGTTCCATAGAAGGAGAATATTCACGAAATTAGGAAACACACAGGTTCTCTTAGCATTAATTGATCAATTAACAATTAAATTAAGCACATGCAAACAGTAAACTATTCACTCGTCTAACAGATCAAGCAATATTTTGGTCAAAAAAATAAGAAATAATGAAGTTTATCTTCCACATTACATATGTACCAGAATTAGCTAAACTATAGATCTGAAGAAAATAAAAGAATTTGACGACATTATTATGGAAGCTCTATTAAGCAGTCTCAATTAATTACAAAAGCACGATTGAAGAAGAAAAAGACGAAATCAACGAGCATTATCATAAATCCGAACACATATTAGAGAATATGATAGGATCTGATTGTATTTATGAACATGAGAACACTAGAGCATCTGCATTTATACCTTCAACCAAGTTCGTTCATACTTAACTCATGAAAAACTGAGAAATGGCGAGATTGATTTCTAGATCCAGAAAAGAGTCACAAAACACTAAAAATGCTCAGATCGGACGATAATACTTTAATTTTCGTGAATAATCAACGAAATTGCATGAGCTAGTAACGAAACGGAAGAGCATAAGCGGAGAGGATCGTTGAATAAGCGAGATCTTACATGTTAGAGATCAAAATGGCGAGATCGCGTCTTGCATTTGTGCGAGAAAGAGGAGTTGTCGCTTCTGGAATGAGAAGAGAGAGAGAGAGAGAGGATCTGATCGAGGCGAAGAAGAAGAAGGAATGACGAATGGCGGCATTGTCTTGTCTGAATTTATAGCCGGGAATTTGAATTTCATTGAGGGTGAAGAGTAAAGTCAAGTCAAGTCTGCTTACATCAGCGGTCAACTGTCTATAGTTAATATCTCCAGTTTATTGTACTGGATACGTTGCAAGTTCGGCGGAAATGAAATTGAAGGGTTGTGAAGTTCTTAGTATGATTCCATTCTATGATGGAATGGAGTGGAATCGAGCAAGGCTCTTCCATTTTTTTTTATTTATTCGGTCCTGCGGAGTGGGCCGATAAATCCAGCAAGTGTGGATACGTGGGCTTTTACTGGTCTCCTGTATGATCTTTCTTTCCTATGTTCCCAAAAAAATTAAAATTAAATCTACTCTCCACACGAATTTCGAAAATAAATATGAAAAAATAAAATTTTGAAAACTAATGTTGTAGGAATCGCTGGGATCGGATTCTGATCAGATTTTTTAAATCCGAAGCTTGGATCGGATTCTCATAATCTGATCCTAGCAATTACTATACGTTGCTTTTTAATTCATCCTGCTGTAAATGTATGTTGTATCCAACCAATCAGATCCAAGCATTAGGTTTAGTGTTCCCTGAAAATATTTAAAAAAGGAGACATGTGAAGTATGCGGGCCCACTATGTTGCCACAATCAGAATCTGGTAATATTTCTGTTGGAGCAAGATGCCTTTCTTTAGTTTTACCATATTGAAGAATATTATCAATTTCCTCTTTATTTGAAATAGTTGGTTGAGAAAAATATCTGAGTTAGCCAGAGTAAGCTTAAAGTTCACCAAAATAGTTGAAAAATGAATGCGCCAAATAATCCATTTTTCAAAATCTCATTGACCTCAAAATGAACTTAAATTCACATATTTGGGATGTAATCACATGGTTCTAGATTTAAACCATTGTCAACATTAAAAATGTTGTTGTTCAAACAATGATCTGACAACTTTTGAGGTAAAGCTCACTAAACTTTACTAATTCCACATGCTATTTGATCAAAGTTATAGCCAACAAGCTAAAGTTTTTTGTACATCACAGCCTTCTGGTTCATGTTTTTTATATGATGCTTCTTTCCTTAAAACACTCAAAATCAATCTTCTTGCTAGTTCTATTGTACCATTTTCAGAACAGAATTTCAGTTTAGGAAAAAGTTCGTTTTATTTTATTTTTATTGGTGGGAAATACAACTGTTTAAGTGACTGGCTCTTCTTTTTTCTTTCAAGTCAACCTGACTTCTCTAATTTAGTGACTGACTGTTCCAATTTTGTTGTCATTGTAGTGACAAATTTATTTAAAAATTAAACCAGAGTTGAGAAAATATTAAGCCAGACCAAAATGTATTGTATCATATTGCTATTTACCCTCCTGAAGGTTCTCTAGATTGAACTCAACTGGAGCCTTTATTGATCCATGAACCATGATTCATGCAAATCTAGTTTTGTGCTTTGGCTGTTCATATACTAAACTTGATCGGTGTTTAAAAAAAAATGCAGGGAACAGATTGGTGCATTGGTGGATGAGCTTATTGTAAACGCAAAAAAAATCGGTCCAAGCTACTAACCAGGAGATAGAGAAATGGCGATCATGAGCTACTGCTTTGGTTACTTGATTTAAATGCAACTTGCTTATTATTAAGCTTAGACTGGTGCCTAGTTATATTTCTTTGGATATAGAAAGTGTGCAGATGGATTGTTCAAAGTAGTTTGTTAAGGTGAATGTTAATGGTTACTCATTTGTATGGCATGTAGAGGCAGCCTATATATGCAGTTGTCTGTTCGTATTGAAGATTCAATTAATGCCCATGTTAATTTGACATAATGTTTATTGTGAGTTGTGACACAAATCATGCAAAATCATGCCTTTACAGTTGAGTTCCTAGAGTAAGGGCCGTTAGTGTTCTTAAAAAACAAGGGTTGTCTGAACACAACACGACACGACACGGCACAGTCGTGGCATGACACGGTAAAACACGGACACGGCACGACAGGAAAACTTAAGTGTGCCATGTCTTTAGGCATGTCGTTAGTGAATTACAAGTTGTGGCGTGTTTGGTGTGTTGACACGGTATAGATCCGTGTTACCACGACATGACACGCCACATGTATGGATTTAACACGACATGGGTGTGTTAGTGTCGCGTGATAAAATGTCTCGTTAGTGAATTACAAAATGTTTGGGTCTTTTTTTGTTTTAAATGTTACAATGGATGGATGAACCATGGCCCATGGGTCATTAGTGGAGAGCTGACATTACTTTACGTAATTTACTGGGGCATTGTCCTCGGATTTTTATCAATGGATATTGTATAGCTAAATTTTGAATAAAATAAAATAAAATCTTACTCTATGGATATCAATATGGTGCTAGCTTGTAAGCTATTATGAGTTTAGAGAGAGGGAAAATAAAAAAAAAATTATGACATTTTTGTCAGGCTGTGGAATGGGAAGTGCCAGTAGAGCATAAAAATCTCGCTCTACAAACTTAGTATTCGTAATCAAGGGAAATATGCATTTGTCGTTCTAAGCACAGCAGTTGGCTATCAAGTTTCACCTTTGTATTGTTTACTTCAATTTATGTAGAAAAGATATTAAATTTAGTTACTTTTTACATCATTTATAATGCTTTCTGAACTCCAATAATATTCTCTAATATGCAGTTTGGACATCTTTTGATATCCGTTTATAGCAGAATTATGGTGCTTTCTTTGGTTTCTCAGGTGATGGTGTTACTGGTCCTGTAACATTAAGTGCCAACGGCGCAACATTTGATCCCTCCCTACTCACCGGCATGGACATATCGGGTACTTTATCACTGGAACTGAACTGTAAATAGATTTTCACAATACAAGTAACTAGATAATTATTTTTTGTTACACACAAATGAAATAAGCAAATACAATGACACAGAACAGAACCAACTGAAATTGTTATTACACTAAATTTGCATAAAAGATAAACAGTCCTTTTCCTTCAACAGAAACTAACTCTTTTTGCACTCAATTGAGTCAGTATACTGCTAGCCATCTGCTCTGAAGTTACTGTAAGCTGGGATGCTCATCTTCTAATTAATGAACACATATCCACTAACAGGAAGGGTCTTTGCATCAGAAAAGACTGGTTTGAAATGATTAAATCGAAATTAAACTGAACAAAGTGCATATATTTTGTATATAGGAACAAACTGTTTTTATTCAGCAAGTATAAAATAAGCACAATGCCCCTTCCCTACTCAATTTAACTAAAAACACATAAAAAAAAGGAGGAGATGAACTGAAAGCTTCTCGCTTTGATTCCCCGTCACTTGCTTATATCTCGCAATTCATAATTTGCATTTGCATGCCGCTTGTGAAATCCCGACAGGTTGTGCAACGACTGGTAGGGACACATTGCTTGATCCACCAACATCCGCAGAGTTGCAATCTTTGTTTACACTAGGGACACTTATGCTTTCTTGCGCTGGTGATGGGTCACCATAGAGTTTTTCAGCAAGAAACTGTCCTAATTGTGGTGGATGAGGGTTGTCAGATACGTATTTTTCCCAGCTTTCACGCAAACCGTCTGAGGCACCAGTCAGCGTCTTTCCAAATTTTAGCACAAACACAAAATCTTTAACTCCAAACCTGTCCATTGTTCGATATATATGGTTCGCCGCATGATCAAGGATCTCTTTATGGAGTGCTTCTATCTCGTCATCGTTTCGGGCCTCCAAGGGTAACTTGCTGTCAGTGGCAGGCAAACGTGCAAAAGGCATATGAAGGGCCGAAAGTAACTTGCTGACAAAGTTGTTGGAGGCCTCGGCAGATAACTTGCGGTCAGCGGAGGGCGAAGGCGAAAGCTGTGACTCCATCTCATCTTTGTTGGAGGCCTCCGAAGATAACATCATGTCAGCGGAGTGTGAAGGTGAAGGTGAAAGCTGCATCTGCAAAGTAATGTTTTAGTTAAAGGACTACACTACTTATACACCATATGACTGAAAAAAAATAAGTTGAATTGAACGGAAAGTAAAGAAATTAAAAGAAAAAGTTAAAACAATATATAATGACATATTATGTGATGACAATTAGTAATGCTTAATTACTTTGACAGGCAGGAGCGGCTACAGGAACTTGGACCGATATTGAAGAAGAGGCGGAGGGACACGACGACGGAGGGGAGAGGGGTTCCGCTTTTAAAGAGGGATGTCCGCGTCTTGTAATTAATGTTCTAATGAATATGAATAATTAATAAATTAATTAATACTTTCCTTTTCTTTAAATCATTAATTAAAATAATCATTTCTTTTCTCTCTCCAAATTTACTTATTTGTATTTTGATTGATATTTTGATTTGATCTTCTATAAATTATAATTAAACTAATCAAACTAATCATCAAACTATTACCTTAACATCATCAAACTAATCATCATTCATATTTTCGATAGTGATCGGTATTAACCATCCACGCCATTATAAATTATAATCGTAATATATTTTTATTAACTTAAATTATTTTATTTCTTTATTTGCCTAACTATGATGACATTTCATGCTAGTTTTTTAAAATGAAAAAGATCTTACTCAATATCTATTATTTATGGCAACAATAAAAATTTTCAAAAATAATAGTTACCTAGCTATTTGGGTCGCCGCACCTAGACCTGGGCAACGTATTAAACGGAAACGGAATGAGGCATTCCGTATTCCGTTCCGTTTCAACAAACGCTATGTACCGGCTGATTCGTATTCGTTCTGTTTGGACGGAACGTAGCGGAATGGTATAATTTACACTGTATTTCACATAAACGAATCACGAATTGCATTCCGTTTTCCGTTTCGTTTGCGAAACGGAATGAAATTTTGTTCCATTATACGTTTCACATGGACGGAACGGAACGGTTTCGCATATTCGCGGTATACTGCGCCCACCCCTAGCCGCACCCCACCAGCATTGCATCCAATGAGATAGCTTTGTCAAAAGTGCAATAAAGAAGAACAACATGCGTGGGTGGGCATCCTCCATTCGACTATTCGGCTATTCCCCCGGCCTTCATACCCTCTTAAAAGTTTAAATCTTCTTTTCAACTGAAATAAAAAAAATTAAGGTGTATAATATTTTTTCCCACTTACCGTGGTTTACAGTATTATTAAGCCATCATAATTCATAAAGAGTAGGAACACATTCATACAGACATGATACGTTTTGTAAGTGAACTATAGCATGTTTTACCGAAAAGAGAAAAAAAAATGCGTAGATAAAAAACAAAAAGGAAATAAAAAGTAGAAATATTATGTCATTAATGTTAAATGCTATCGCAACCAGCCGAAACTTTATAATGCAATAACACATGAATATCGAAAGTGTATATTAAAGAAATATTATGTCATTAAGGGTGCGTTTGGATCGTTGGAAGAAAGAAGAAGAAGAAGGAAGAAGAAGAAAAAAAATTATAAACAATTCAAACTCTTCACAAAATTACACACTTCCCAATACTTCTTTTCACTTCTTCCCTTCTTCCCTTCTTCCCACACCTATCCAAACGGAGCCTAAGATTTGATTCATAGTTGATTGCAAATAATTTCGAGGATTAGTGTTCTACAGTATAATTATTTGGTGAATTAGATCATTATCAAACATAGTTTAAATTTCCATCTGTGGCCACTGGCCATCTCTATTTTTTTCAGACACCGCATCAATGCAGCAATTCTTCAATAGCGGTTTCCAAAAAAAAAAAAAAAAAAAAACAGTTCTTCAATGGCCTTTAGACAAACACATGGACTCATTAATTCTCATTAATTAAGTTGGAGGTACGTCCAAATGAAACAAATAGTAAATTCGTACGCACTAGCTTTAGCTTGGGAGGGATGTTCTAACTTCTAAGTAAGAAAAGAGGTCTAACAACCAATGAAATGAGTTTTTGACATAGAAATAGTGAAAATGAGATTGATAGTTTCAAGATATCACCATTATAAAAAAGATATATCTTTTTTTTTTTTGATAAAAAGCAGCCTGAGATAGACTTCCATTGAAACAAAAAACTGATACAAAGTAACTTAAAAAAAAAGATATATCTAGCTAATTAATAATGAAGAACACATGTTTTCAGGATCCTCTAAAGCTACTTCCTTTTATTTTAAATATTGCAAAAATCAAACTTCAATCAAATCAAGTTTTTGCTTGAACTTAAAACAAGAAAAACTAGAAGCAAGTCCTTAACTCCTTATACCAAACTATATTGTTTTGAAATTGTCAAACATCGAGAAATAGGAGTGTCATTGTAGAAGAAGCTGATGTTGACAGACTGGACATTTCCAGTCCTGACTGCACTGCAGAAGAAAGTGATAATTAGAACAGAATTAGTTAGTGTGTGCATTGTTAATTGTGTGCGTGTAATTAGAAAGGTTGTGTACTAACGATTAGCTGATATATATACAATTGATCAGATCTGTAAAATCACAATTAGGAAATAAAGCGAAAAATACTTTCCATTGTCTTCTCTCTTGTTTCCTTTGTGGTATCAGAGCATTAAAGCAAACGCTTTTAGATCCATCAAATCTTGAAAGGAAGTAACCATGGCAAACACCAATACTTCTTCTTCTTCTCTCTTCTTCCAATCAATCTCACTTATCAGATCCATACGACTCTTGATCAAGACAACTTCTTGCTTTGGCGTTCTCAAATCCTACCTGTACTCCGAGGTCATGGATTGATTGGTTTCATTGATGGATCCAAATCACCGCCAGCTACAGTTCTCATAAATGCTATTGGCGTTTCTTGCGTGGATCTTTAATTCTCTCTCTCAAACCATGCTAGCTCAGGTAGTGAATTGTGACACTTCTCACAGCCTCTGGCAGTCAAAATCCAACAGGGAACTACTACAATCAGATCTCAAATCGAGGTAGAGGTGGCTATCAGGCTAGAGGAAGGGGTGGAAATAGAGGAAGAGGACGAGGCAGACAGATCAACAACAACAATCAAGAAAACTCTCAGTGCCAAATCTGCAATAGGTGGGGACATGTTGCTCTAGAGTGCTATCACAGGTTTGATATTCGTTTTACTAGACCACTCCCCACACAAACTCCACAAGCACTGCTGGCACAGAACCAGTTCCTGTACCACAGTCTCCTTCCACATGGTACATTGACTCAGGTGCTACCTCTCATATCACCTCAGACATTAACAATCTGTCTGCAGCCCATCCTTATCAGGGAGCTGAAGCTGTTCACATAGAAAATGGAACAGGTTTGGTTATTAAAAACATTGGTTTCTCTCAATTATTTACTGGTACCAAACAACCATAATTTGGATCCCACCATAATATCGAAAAATATTTAGTTATTTTCATGTAAATCACAAAAAAAATTCGAGACATATATGGGAGGGCCATAGTTTGAATCTCGGCCATAATATCGAAAAATCTTAAGAATTTTCGTGTAAATCACAAATAAATTTTGAGACATATACAATATTGTAAACAATAAAATTTGAATCCCGACCATAATATTTTCCTTAAGATAGAAATTAAGAAAAGTGCTAAAATTTAAAATAGCCCTTCTAACATGCTGGTTTTGTTGGTTACTAGGTCTCCATTATATAATCACCGACCTTCAAAAGAGAGGAGAAGAGATGCATACGATTGTTTGGAATCTTGATTAATAAGGAGGTGCTAATTTTTGTCGCTGAACCGTTATCTTATTATTTCCTTAATTTGAACCATCCTAAGTATCTTCATATTAGTATCCGTCAAATGAAAAACGATATAATTAATTAATTAATTTCTGAGAAGCCTATTCAGCCGAAAAAGCCTTGGCCCTTGGGTTTTTAGGACCTGTATGAGCTGAGTTCTAGCTAGTTAGTTGGGAATAATTCAAACTTTGACTTGAGTTGAGTTGAGTCGAGTCGAGTTAGAAATACTTTCGGGACCGTTTGGATCGCTTAAAAATAAGAAAAATAGTCTATTCTTAAGCTGGCTCAAACTCGACTCATCCCCAACTCAAGCTAGCTCGTCAGCCCACGAGCTAACTTAAAATAAACATATATCTTTCAAAATTTTATTTCTTTAATTCATATGTTATTTAGTATTAAATTTTTTTGACATATACAATATTGTAAACAATAAAATTGTTGTCTTTATATTTTTCTGTTCATTTGAAATAAAAAATATCTTGAAATTCAATCTATCATATGTAATATTATTTAAAATAAAAATA
This sequence comes from Rhynchospora pubera, assembly GCA_028095005.1. Classification (NCBI taxonomy): domain Eukaryota; kingdom Viridiplantae; phylum Streptophyta; class Magnoliopsida; order Poales; family Cyperaceae; genus Rhynchospora; species Rhynchospora pubera. Next base: position 18,817,268 of record CM051461.1, read on the forward strand.
TATAAAAAAACTTCTTATTATTAATTTATAAATTTTTAATACTCATAAAGTATGTTGATAATATATATCTGAAATATAAATTTATTATGTCACGAGTTGGCTCACGAGTTGCGAGCTGAGTTGACCTCAACTCAATCTTGACTCGTCAACCAACCAAGTTAGTTCAGGTCGAGTTTTACTAACTCGAGTTCTGTTCTCTTGAGTTACAATCTAACTTTTTTTTGTCAAGTTCGAATTAGCTGACTGGTTACGAGTTTTTTACTCACTCCTATCGTCTGTAACCTGGAGTTGGATTGAGAAGGCTTTTGTAGTAGTAAGAACAACAATTGAGCATCAAAAGCCTAGTATAAAAAATAAAGAGTGATATCTTTGTAAGTTTCAATTTGACCCCATTAAGGACTATTGTCAATTTGTATGAGGTGAAAACAAAAGCCGTTTTGATCGTTCAATCATTTCGTTTCGTCCACATTTTACAAATTAATTTTTTTATACAATTTATGAAGAGAAAGTTAGTATGCATTTTGGTGCATAGGCCATTCTATGTATTACGGTCTTTTTCATCGGAATTTTTACAATTTGACAAATATAATTTAACCAACCTAATATACATATTGAAATTTCATAAAAAAACTAAATTTTATAATTTTTTAAAATTTTTATTACTATTTTTTTTATTTTTTTAAAACCTATCATTTTTTAAATATTGTAAATAGTGGTTTGCTTCCTAAAATGGAAAAATTTCCAAAAATAGTAATAAAATTCTAAAAATTGAAAAATTTGATTTTTAGGAGATTTTAATATGTTGATTAGATTGGTTAAATTAGATTTGTAAAATTATAAAAATTCCGATGAAAAAAATCACAATGCATGGAATGGACTATGCACCACGGTGCATATTAAACTTTCTTATTTATAATGAATCAACAAAAGAAGAACGGTGCTGGTTCAAGAGTTTTTGTGTGGCAAGTGGCAACTAATAGTTGAAGGCATAGAACTATTACCATGACAACTTTGCATTTATACAAGAGAGCATCCCCTCGTTGGCCGTTGCATTCTCTGTCGAAGGAGCAATCATGTCGAGCACCAGATTTTCTGTGACAGAATCACTCGAGCACCATATTTTCTCAGCCTTTCACCACAACTGATTTTCTCAGCCTTTCGCCACAACTGATTTTCTCAGCCTCTCGCCAAGCCTTAGCAATCTTTCCCTACAACAAATTTTCTCAGCCTTTCGCTAAGTCTCAGCATCACTCGAGCAAGTGGTGTTGGCCGACAGCGTCTCCTTCTTTCGCCAAGTCTCAATTGCGTCCCCGACAGCAGCTGTTGGTGGTTTACTAGTTTATCAGTTTTTCTGGTTTACTGGTTTAAAGGTTTAAATCCTCACATAGATTGATTTACTGGTTTCTGGTTTACTTCTCAAGCTGCTCGACGTTCAATTTGATACTGGTAAATCAATTTCTGTTCTGTTAATGCAGCGAACCTTCAATTTTTGTGACTTTTTGGGACATTTTCTCTTTCTTTGAGCAGCTCTTACAAAGTTTCAAAATTTTATGGATTATCTTGCTGTAATAATTCTTGGCATTTTTTAGATGTAATAATTAGATAATTCATGGTAATTTTGTGCAATTAGCAATAATTCCAAAAACATGCTTTTTTGAGATGTAATAATTTGATAATTCGATCTCACGGCTTTGTCAGCTTGAACAATTTAGTGAGGATTTATGGATTTTGAAATCAGCTTGAACAGTTCAGCAATTGGATTTTATGCAATTAGAAATAATCTCGCAGCTTGAACAATTTACTATGTTGTATTGTTTTGTTCCATTTTGTTTATATTGACATACATCATTGATAAAAATTTAATGATTGAGGATATCTGAAAAAGAGAATGTAAAAGTTTGTCGAAAATATAAATGGATGAGCTTAGAAATGTACTGGTAATAGGATATTCAGAGGTTTATATTTAGTTGTTATTTTTTTTTTGTCTCTATTCAAATCCAACATCTGAACACTTTCAATTTATTTATATTATTTTTTAACAAGTTCATTATATAAAAATATTATTTTCCTTTTTTAACGAGAGTTGGCTTCGTTCTTTCTATAGATAAATAATGTACTAGTGGGAATCTCGCGCGTTGCGTGATCCATTTTTTTTATAATTCTTATTAAATTTAGTATTATAGTGTTAATTTATGAATAAATGATTTAGCTAAAACAATAATTTAGCCAGATATTTGACTACTGAACCAATAATATAAAAAAATTACACACTTTCTCAAGTTTTTGATATAAAAGTACATCAAATAAAACATGTACCAAAACAATTCGTTATTCTAATTAAAATGAAATGCTAACCACCCAAAACTTGTCAACTTATATCTATGAATTTTAGAATATACACAGAATATCGAATATCTTCTCTTTAGTCATTCATGCACTTAATATCACAGGAGAAAAGAAACTAATTATATATTATCCCTCAATAAGATAAAGTAAAATGAATGAAATTACAAATTAAAGTTAGGAAACAAAATCTTTTGATGCAATTGATATTGTTAAATTGAATGAGATTAGATTTAAACCTTTTGATGTCCTCATGTCCAACAATGCTGAAAGTATCCTATTTTTTTTTAAACAAATTGCTGAATCAAAAAGAAAAAGATAAGTGAAATTATGGTATTTGATTTAAAACAATTCTTGCCTCTTGAAAGTAAATTTTATTTTGATGATTACCTTGGCCTATTATAAAATTAAGTACCCAGCTATTGTATTTACTTGGCTAGTGTTCTATTAAGAAATGATAATAGTTCTGCATCGAACACAATGTGCGGATCAATTAAGAAATGTCAATCGCCATCCAGGACTGCCATTGTTGTTGTATGAATTTAGCAATGAATACTATAGAATCTTCCTAGATCGAGATGAATAATATATCAACTGGCGGGAGGGAAAGTCAAGTGCGAAGTAAGGCAACAAAGAAAAAATACGGCGCAAAAGCAACCTAGAAGAGCCACCCAGGGGGGAGGGGGGAAGAGGCAACGGAGATGAGAAAAAAATGAAAATTCTGACAAACCAATTAAATCGGAACAATAATAAGAATACGTACAAATGAAGAATTGACCGATACAACACAATGTGCAGCAAACAACAAACTCAAGCTGGTAACAAAGATGTAACACATTTATATCTTTCAGAGCAATCAGTCGTAACAACAGGCAATGGAATTTAAATTTACAACGCTAAACAAACACAGTTACTCTATCTACTGTTAAGAGAGAGATGAAAAGAGACCCAAGTATATTAATTGCTTAATTCACTGTAATGCATGGCAGGGATACATGTGTTAGGGATACACATGAGGACCACACACCAGTAAAGCAACTACTCCTAAAAACAGATTGGAAAAACAAATAAAGACATACCATGTTAAACAAACAACAAAAAGTAAAACTAACAATTAATCTATGAGACAAAAGCAGAAGGCATTGAGATTGCGGTCGATTTCATATTTCTAAATAGCTTTGAAACCACAATTAAATCCATCATCTTTGCATGAGGTAAAAATCCTCATGCATTTGACTTTGAAAGGCGATGGCCTAAAATGTCCCAATTGCATACGACAATCCTGGATAAATGTGGAAAAGAACACTCACCCAGATGAAACTTAACAGAAGAGAAGATGAAAGGACAGATGCACACAATAGGACCAGTGAGCTCACAACAGCAACCCTTGAGATCCCACATTGGAAACCTGCAATGCAGAGAGAACAAAGAATAATGAGTCACCAGTCAGCTCATGTGCAAGTATTAGTTTAGGCAGCTTTACTATTATTAGGTCTAGGTAGTGTATCAGTCGGCTCATGTGCAGGTATGAGTTTAGGTAATTCTATTGTTATTGGATGTTGGTACTGCACCATTCATCTCATGCGTAGATGTGAGTTTAGATACTGAACCAAGTAGGTACTTTAAATACACAAACACGTTAATATAGAAAAAAATTACTAACTTGTGAGCTTTTGTATACGGTACCTTTCTCATATAAGAAACTAAAGACAAATTCCAGGTATTAATATTATTCATCATTCATATATACTCAATTAAACAATTTATATTAATAAAGGCAAAACTTGTTCAAATTTAGAAGTGGTTTAAAAGCAATTAAAGAAGTACCTCGGATGATGACTGGGAAACCAATTAACCAATAAAATTCAAAGCAAATAACTGAATAAAGCAAAAGTGATTAAAAGTTTCAAACTGAATAACATATTAGAACACATAAGTCCAAGTTTAAACCATTTGGAGCTATATTTAGAATTTTATATAGATCAATGTCCAATATGTATAATCATTAAGCCATTAAATACTAAGAAAAATAACTTCGAGAGAAAGGGATAAAAGAGCTTCACTATTTGTCCAGGGTAATGTGACGCACAACGAAAGCAATTAGGAAGCACAAATTCTGGACCATATAATTAGTCAATTTCAACATTTCTTTAATGTTATAAATCATTAACTTTTTAACAACTGAACCCTGAATGAAATCCAGAAATGAAGAATAAATTACCTTCTCATTGGCCTAGGCTACTGTTCTTCTCCAAAAAGCATTTACATGAACTATATAGGAAACTAAAAATTTACCTTAAATTTTTTGAATAGATTTTTCATCAGTATACCTCCATTAGAAAGCATCTAAAATTAGATCAAATTTTTAAAGATAACCTATATAGAGAAAGGAAAAAACAAACAATGAATTTAATGATATTTGTAAAAATTGCAAAAAATAAAGTGAGCAAAACTTAAAAAAAATTGATAAAATCGTTAAAAGTTTATTATAATACCTCCGTCAATACAGAAAGAGAAGAGGATAGAACTGATCTGAAATCCTGAACTGTGAATTACATTAGAAATATGTAACAAACAAATGATCTGAATATAGCACAAAAAAATTCAGTATTTTAGACAGGATTAAAATATGTAACAAACCTCAAAGTGACCTGAGATTTTCGATTCCATCCTCTCTAAGAACTTCTTTATGTACTGCTCTTCATATGTAATCTTGATTTGTTTCCTCTGTGCTGTATCTCTGTGTGCTAATACGGCTATCATGGTCTCCTCGTTGGTCCCCCATCCTATACAAATTATTTGCTTTAGCAATTGCTTTTAATCAAACCAACACAACCATCTAATTGATACAATAAACGACATACAGTTTTGTAATTTTGCTTATAATTTTGGTTATACAACCATCTAATTGATACAATAAACCAACACAACCATATATAATTTTGCTTATAAAATTATAAGATTTATCCAAATTAATAATTTTGATACACAAAATGGCAAGCATGCTTTTGCACAATGACATACAGTTTTCAAATTATATATGATTTTGATTTTTGTCTCATAACCTGCTCAGGAAAAAATAAAAAGATATAAGAGGGAGAGAGAGGGAGAGAGTAGTACCTTCAAATGTTTTGTTGAGTTTTTTGACATCTTCAATAGCAGAAGGAACATGGTTAGGAATGCTAACCTTTGCCATTGTAATCCTTTCTGAATGTCAAGCATCCTTGGTCCAACCAACAAAAAACAAACTGGCAAAAACGAAGAGGAAAAGTAAGATGAAAGAGAAGCAAAGAGGATTAAGGAAAAAAAACGCAGCATTTACCAAAGCAAACCAACCTCAGAAAGTAGAACGGAGTGCAAGGACATTTTATGATCACCATTCACTGGACATGCAAAATAAGTAAAACTGTGAATTTTTATCATCATCTTGACAGTGCTCAAATCCCACACACAATCTTGACTTGAGCATTTCATCGAGCACATGAAGAGTTAAAAACAATTTACCTTGATTTTACATCTTCTACCTTTCCATGCAATCCAAACAAAGGTTCCACACTTGAACGATCTCAGTCTAACAGAAATTGAGATTGAGGGCTACAAATCAGAAGTTATGAAATTGAAATGAAAATCAATTAAAAAGAAGCGATCTACCACTGTCGATGAAAAATAAGCAATCTACCTATCTATAGGAACAAGATCGTGAGGTGAGCTCTTCAAATCACCCAAATGGGGAATACCGTGATAGCATCCAAAAGTTACGAAATGAAAAAGAGAAATCAGAAAGAAGAAATAAAATGGGCAAGGATAGATAATGGCGAAAGAGGGGTCGGAACTCTCTGGAAGAAAGAAACGGGCGGAGCTATGCGGATGCGGACGGAACTGTCGATGAAGCGCGGCGACTCTGGATGCGGATGCGGATGGAATTGGGATCAAACGCCGCGGCCCCACCAGTCAGCCACACTGTTCGCCAATAGTACATTCGGAGTCGGATCTTAAACTGTCGAATAATATATGTTTTTGGTTTTTGATTTTGATTTTGATTCACTGACCATTCATACTTAACTTTCCTAATAGCTACTTATTACCGCTCCATCTACGATTCAAAGCGTTTAATATTTTTTTTGGCCAATTTATTTATTTATTTTTTTGGATTGACAAAATGCCAAAGGAATCTTAATTATTCCGACAGAAAGAAAGATATTGGAAGACATGGGTCTGGGTCATCGGTCATGACTCGTGAGTTCACACTTGACACTTCACGTAAGAAGTTGAATTCTATCGTTCAATGATGAAGTCTAGATCTTTTGTGAACATGCTATATAACAATTTTTACAGTAATGGTTTAAAACTTTATTGGAGCTCGCTCCTTTGTTTTAAGATACTGGATATCCGAATATCCGAATATTTCTTATTTCCTCTTCGGTAATTTATAGCCGGGAATTTGAATTTCATCAAGGGTCAAGTCAAGTCTGCTTACATCAGCGGTCAACAATCCATAGTTAACATCTCCAGTTTTAAGATACTGGATACATTCATTGCAAGTTCGGCGGAAGTGAAATTGAAGGGCTGTGAAGGTCTTAGTCTTATTCCATTCTCTTAGGGTGCGTTTGGATGCATTGAGAAGAAAGAGGAAGAAGAGAAGAAGGGAAGAAAAAAATTATAAACAATTCAAACTCTTCACAAAGTTACATACTTCCCAATATTTCTTCCCACTTCTTTTCTTTTTTCTTCTTCCCACACATATCCAAACGGAGCCTTATGGAATGGAGGGGAGTCGAGATAGTTCACGCCATTTTATTTTATTTTATTTTTGTTTTGTTTTGTTTTGTTTTATTTATTCTGTCCTACGGAGTGGGCCGATATATCCAACAAGTGGCTATGTGGCCTTCTACTGGGCTCCTTTACAATTACAATCTTATTTTACCGAAAAAATTAATACTAACGTTACTGTTCATATTAATTTTGATAATAACAGAAAAAAATCAAAATTTTAATACTAACGTTGCTGGATCGTCATCCCAGTTGACGAAAGCCCAATACCCTTGGATCGTCATCCCAGTTGACGATCCAAGCTTGGATCGTCATCCGAAATAACGATCCAAGCTTGGATCGTCAACTGGGATGACGATCCAACGATCCAACGAAAAAATAAATATTAAAAAAAGATTTTGAAATTTTTTTCGTTTGGATCGTCATCCCAAATGACGATCCAAACAAAAAAATTTCAAATTCTTTTTTTAATGCAAATTTTACATTTTAGTCCCCAAAGTTTTTATTATTACAAAATATATAATTTATAATTAAAAATTAAACATAATTAAAACATCTATTATATTTTATTTACACATCGTGTGTGTCGTGTCATGTCGTGTCAAACACGATCGTGTTAGAGTCTCGTGTCGTGTTGACACAAACTACTTTTTTAACCGTGTCGTGTCGTGCTTAGTGGTGAGAAGAGTCAACATGACACGCATTCTAACACGACACGACTGACACGATCGTGTCGTGTCGTGTTGAAACGTTGTGTTAGTAGTGTCAAACCGTGTCAGATTATTTTATTATTTTTTTAATTAAAAATAAAAATTAAGAAAAAAATTACTAAACATTATAATTTATTATGTAATTAAGTTTAAAGTTTTTATTAATATTTTTATAAAAAATAATAATTAAATTAGAACAATATTATGATTTAAATGATGGTAAATAATATGATGTGGTATTATAAATTGAAAATAAATTATTAATTTTGCTTAAATAATCAACATTAATAATTAGATTTGTGTTGAGGTGTCTTGTTAATTGGCAAAATTATTAATGTTGATTATTTAAGCAAAATTAATAATTTATTTTCAATTTATAATACCACATCATATTATTTACCATCATTTAAATCATAATATTGTTCTAATTTAATTATTATTTTTTATAAAAAATATTAATAAAAACTTTAAACTTAATTACATAATAAATTATAACGTTTAGTAATTTTTTTCTTAATTTTTATTTTTAATTTAAAAGATAATAAAATAATCTGACACGATTTGACACGACTAACACAACGTTTCAACACGACACGACACGATCGTGTCAGTCGTGTCGTGTTAGAATGCGTGTCATGTTGACTCTTCTCACCACTAAGCACGACACGACACGGTTAAAAAAGTAGTTCGTGTCAACACGACACGAGACTCTAACACGATCGTGTTTGACATGACATGACACGGCACGCACGATGTGTAAATAAAATATAATAGATGTTTTAATTATGTTTAATTTTTAATTATAAATTATATATTTTGTAATAATAAAAACTTTGGGGACTAAAATATAAAATTTGCATTAAAAAAAGAATTTGAAATTTTTTTGTTTGGATCGTCATTTGGGATGACGATCCAAACGAAAAAAATTTCAAAATCTTTTTTTAATATTTATTTTTTCGTTGGATCGTTGGATCGTCATCCCAGTTGACGATCCAAGGGTATTGGGCTTTCGTCAACTGGGATGACGATCCAGCAACGTTAGTATTAAAATTTTGATTTTTTTTCTGTTATTATCAAAATTAATATGAACAGTAACGTTAGTATTAATTTTTTCGGCTTATTTTATCTATTCATTTGTGAGTTTTGTTTTTGCACATGCTTTTTCACAGGTTTATGATCTTTTACGATCAATTGATCATTTTGGAGCCCATGACGCGTACTGTATAAATCGATCGATCAAAATATTCTCTATGGTCTATGGGCCAGTTTTTTTTTTTTTTTCTTAATTCAACTTTTGATGCGTCCAGGTCCATTAATCAAACTACTGAGTACTGACTAGTATATACAACAAAGAATAGATGCATATAGAAAGATGATGTCGACACAGCACTTCAAATAAAAATCTCGTCCCTTTTGTACAATAAAATGTTCACAAGTGATATATCTGTCATTGTAAAAAATCATTAAAAAACTGTTAGCCGAGACTGAATTGAAACTTAAAATTCATACAGTGTGAAAGTGCAACTGTGAAGTTGTATTTAGGGAAAATTAAGCAAAAAAAAAAAATCATTAACACATCATACAATAATAAAAAAAAAGGTTTATTGATCCTCTATCACTCAAATGTAAAATTGTAAGGAATAATAACCAGCACCAGATACTGAATCAATAAATTGAGCAACACTTTTAATTGTGTCTCAGACCTCTACCTTACGGTGTCAAATATCCAAATATTTTGTTATCCGCAACCAAGAATTTAAACAAAAAAAAAAATAGTTATGACTCGAAGAACAATATCAAAAGTCCGCCTTCAGACAATGGCATATTTAAGCAGAACAAATGGGTGCCTTCAATTTTTTTTTTTCAATTAACTACATTTATGAAATGCTTTTGTTATTACACATGCAATGTTTTTTTTTTAAATAAATGCATATAAAACCCCATAAAAAATCTCACCATTATGTCTTTCGACCCTCATTATCTACAAATCCTATTCAATATTGCAATTATAATAATGATATGATTTTTTTATATTTTATTGATTCCATTGAAAATTCTTCTTGCTCCACTATTTCTCCAGAGTCCAGATTAAAAAAGAAATGGGAAAATTGAGATAAGCCCATTGTACATTGATACAAGATATAACAAGAATGCTAATTACAAATTAAGGAATCGTTGTCGTATATATACCACTTACAATTTTCAATAGGTCAACTTAATTATATAACTATTTTGGTTAATCACCTACGGCCTCTTTGTGATAAAAATAGAACAATAAAAAATCAGTACGCTGCTTGCGACATATTATTCAGCTGGTTCAACTTTAACCGAGAAGTACTCTACTCCAGTCAAAAGTAAGTTCTAAAGCAAATTCTTTCTTTGTAAAGCTTTATTCGGATCAATGAGGGAAGTACAGTATCAGATGAAAATCCTCCAACAAAACAATTACTTCCACATATGTGTTCAATCAGCAGTAGAGGTAGATCCAAATTTTACCAAGGCCACTAGGTTTGTTTATTCCTATTTACTCATGGAGACATGGATTCCATCTGTACTATGTTCACGTGCACATGATTATGACATGAACTTCCAAATATAATATCATGATATGTTAGTTAGGATCTGATTGGAATGAAGGCACTAAAGTCGCACTCACCATTAGTTTTTAAAATAACTGGATTTATAATGTTTTCATAAAATAATATTCAGTCGTCATTAATCTTGTTACTCTTACATGTAACATAATTTATAATCTTTTTAGTTTGTGTTTGTACGTACAAGACGAAGAGAAGAAAAATAAAATAAATAAAAATATGTTCAAAGTGCGGGGGGGTTTTGGATGCCCAGCTAAATGAGCGATATATTTTCCTTTTTCCTTTTTCCTTTTTTCTGTGGACCCTACGTGATTCCAAATGGTAAAGGAAAAAAATGACAGCAGAACTAAATAAATTACTTGGCTCCACAGAATAACAAAAAAGAAGAAGATAAAAAAAAATATGATAGCTTCACTAGTGATTCCTAGACCTAGCTATTTAAAGAGCTCCTGCTCTTCCAACTGCGGCATAGTCTCTTCACAATAGATACTATCACAAAAATTACTCAGAAAAAAAAATTATCTTCTGGTAAAAAAATACAGAAAAATTTTTATTATTATCCAATATTTTTAAAATTTGACCCTGAAAAATGTCTAATGATCCTTTGGTCCTTGGGCATGTAATTGGAGATGTATTAGACCCATTCAATACGTTAGTTTCCTTTAGGATCTCCTACAACGATCGCTGTGTGGTCAACAGTATGGATCTTCGACCCTCTGCTGTTGTGAGCAGGCCTAGGGTTGAGATTGGTGGAAATGACTTGCGAGTCTCATACACTTTAGTAATGTCTTTCTTGCTTTTATTATTATTTTTTTTCAATGATTATTTTGTATTTTATAATAGTTGGACACTCTTTGACACATAATATTTTTCTTTTCGTTTCTCTATTCAAGGTCATGGTGGATCCGGACGCACCGAGTCCGAGTAACCCCACATTAAGGGAGTATTTACACTGGTGATGTTATATGTCAAATTAGTTTATATATTTTTTTTATATTCTCTTATAAATGTTTTGCATTTCTTAAGCAAAGATAGGGATTAAAGTTATCCACATGGAGTTGTGTGGATTTAACTTTAAAAAATGATGAACTAATTGGTCACAAGCCTGAGATTACGTAAAAATGTTTTTTCTCGTTAACTTAGTAACTAGTAAGTTAATGAGGTCACTAAAAAATTGATCCGGCCATGCATAAAAATGTACAACCCTGAGATAACGTAATAATTAAGCTCTCAAATATTGTGCATAACAATAACAATACTAAAACGTACGTAATAGTGATCATAATAAAAACCAATAATTAGTACATTCTAATGTTTCTGTTTTTGTGACTTTGAATTATTGCAATGTCAATATTCTAGGTTGGTTACTGATATTCCAGCAACTACTGATGCAAGTTTTGGTGAGTGCACATTTAATATTTTCTTTTCCATGATTCTTCTTGTACATTTAATATTCCAGCAACTTCCGAAGATCCTTTGCAACAGCACTTTTGAATTGTTCAAAACTACGAAGTTAGCATGAGTCTGAATTCACCAAAAGTTCATTACTGTAACATATATAAAAAAAAAAATCACTGGATAGCTTTAAAAAACAACATTGAGTCATTAATTTTCATCCACTGGTGTGCTAAATATCTGTTTGTCAAATCCTAAAATGTTCAATTTTGTTTTTTATAAGATATGGAGAAAGAATAAAAAATTATTTTGGATTTTTGTCTCTAACTCTGTAACCACTTTATCGTAGGATATATAAAAGGATGAAATTTGTCTACAAACAGTTTTATTGTCATTTGTTGCATCAAATAAAATAAGGTTAACGGATATGATTTGTATTTCAAACTGATCCAATGATTTATAAAGTTAAGGTTAAGAATATTAATTAATGACAATTAATAAGCTTAAGCTCATACTAACTTTACTCCTATATGTCAGTAATATATGCCCATAGCATAAGTTATTAATATCCAATGAACTATTAATTAATAATGAATTTTAATGACTAAAAGGCTGCCAAGCTAGCCTGCCACACATATATGTGAGATATGAGAAGCCATCAGTCACTTTTAAAAACAATACAATTAATAACTGTCGCAAACATATGACTTAAATTTAGATTAGTGACAAACTGAAATGTTTATTGTCATTTTACTCAAAATTATCTATCTATATGTGATTAATCCAGGCCGCGAAATCATGTGTTACGAGAGCCCAACGATTCCAACAGGAATCCACCGCATGGTGTTCGTACTTTTTAAGCAACTCGGCAGGGCCACCGTATTCCCCCCAGTTGTCCGGCAGCACTTCAGCACTAGAAACTTCGCACGGCAGAACAACCTTGGCAGTCCCGTTGCCGCCGCATTTTTTCAGTGCCAGAGAGATACCGGCTCTGGTGGCAGAAGGTTCAGGAAATGAATGAGTGAAGAACAACAACAGAGAATGATATATAGGCTAGCTTGGGAGAAGTAATATGTTTCTTTCGAAACGAATATGTAGTTGTTTTCTCGCCTAAGGTTGCAAGATATATATGTATGTAAGCAAGTGTCTGCATGTGTATGTGTGTGGCAAATAGAATTCAAGGTTATAAGTAGATTTGAGGTGCAGGTTAAAAAAGATGTTGTCCAACGAGCACATAAGGTTTTCTTATGAAAATAAATAAAAATTGTGTTTGTTGTGAACTTGTGATGGAACACAAGGAAATTTCTTTGAAAGCTCGTAATAATATGTTGGGGGTAAACAGTAAAGCAGAAACTAACTTGAATTCTATTTCAAGTTAACTTAGAACAGTCTAATTAAAATCACAAACCACACAATATAAAATAAGGTGAATATTGTTGTTTTTACTGCTTTTCAAATGAAAAGTGGTAGCCTTTAGGCACACTTATTTCAAAAATATATATATAAAATAAGAGATTAGAAATATGTTTCCACAATAATATGTTTATTTTTTACTTGTATCATATTTTATATTTTATTCTTGTACAACATTCGGTAAGTTGTACGTACGTTTCATTTCATAATATAGCGAATCTGATTAATCTGTAATTTTCTTAATTATGTAGCTCGTTATCTTAGGCCATGATTAGAATAATTTTTTCACGCGGGATTTCATTTGATTAGAAATTTTTTTTTATCAAAAATAAACAAATTTGATTTCATTTGAACGAATTCTATGTTATAAACTAGTGGTTATTCGCGCGTTGCGCGATTTATCTTTTTACTTTTATCAACTAAGGATGCCAGTACATAATATTTGTTCAGTATAATCAATGTTAATATTGAATCAAAAGCTACTATAAGATGGATTTAGTATAATCTCATAGTATGTCTTTTTATATGAATCCTTTTCCATTTTTCTTTCTTTATCTACAACATGTGTGCTCTTTAACAGGATGGAATATACAATAATTACACAAAATTACATATATGTATGCAGGATAGTTACCCTTTCAATCATACAACAATTACAAAAACAACAATAACGTTTATATGGAAGGGATGGTTAATATGGGATAGCAACATGATGAAATACAAAGCAATTTAGATACATACATACACATACTGATACTGAATAGTTGAAAGGGCAACATTTATCTTAAAACAAATGCATTATATAATATTAAAATTAGTACATAGATTTTCAGTTTTGAAACATAATTACACAGCAGATAATAAGGCTTAAAAGGATAAAAAGATAAGCCTCTTAAGCATGGTCTGTCATAATGAGCTCTTGAACATAATAGTGCGGACTGGTACATAGATATGTTCATGCCCAACATAAGACATTATTGGACCAGGTGCTCATACGACAAATCGATGAAATGGTCTTCAAAATGCCTCAAATGCTTGCAAGGTGTTTATCTTCGACTCTAAGTCGGATCCGGTATTGATTGAACAGTTGATCTGGTCCAAATGAAATTGGACAGAGTAGTCAGTATTTTTTTTTGTTCAAACAGAGCTAAAAAAAAACTATCATGTGCAAAAGCATAAGGTATCCAAGCAAAACTCCTATTAAGGCAACACAATATTTTGTTATCAATTTTATTTTATCCTAAAAAATGAAACATGATGGTATTTAAACCAAAATCTTTTTTCAACACGTTTTTACCAGCATATTGTTTGTTGTCCATTATATTTTCTGAAGTACTAAAAAGAACAAATAAAATCATCTCATTTAAAGAGAGGGAAAAAATATACAAACACTAATAATTAAAAAAATGTTTGAAGAAATAAATCACCAATTAAAGCTCTCTATCAGCCAGTCTCTTTTTTTTTTGTGCCTTGGAAGTTCTGAGAAAATTTCAAAACCTTACGAAATGCTATGAGTAAAGCTCACGTGAATTTACAATGCAAGAAACTGTTACTAACACATGAATAATAAACATGATGTTTATTTTTTGCATGTCACATTGTGATAATTTATATAATAGATAGATTAAAGCTTACCTTAAAACCTTTTCTGTTCGAGGTTTAAGGGACTCGAGGAATTTGTTGACTTGTTGGAAGTGATTCTCAAGGCTGTTATTCAAGTTTCACGAAGTCCTTACACCAACAACCAATAAGATTATTACTGGTTGTAACTGCTGAGTGCTGACCACTATAACCTCCAAATGTGTATAATCTCTAAAAATCTTCAACAATGCACAACAAAAAAATAAGGAGCCATAATAACATACCGGTTAAA
This sequence comes from Rhynchospora pubera, assembly GCA_028095005.1. NCBI lineage: Eukaryota > Viridiplantae > Streptophyta > Magnoliopsida > Poales > Cyperaceae > Rhynchospora > Rhynchospora pubera. The sequence continues at coordinate 18,832,366 of CM051461.1, forward strand.
GATGGCTCTGAAGTTGATAAGTTGCAGAGAGAACCAATTCAATTAATCTAAAAAAATTCTGCATGATGAATAACACCAAATGAAAGGAAGGAAAAACATATTGTATAAGAGAAGGACATGAGATTCTGAAATATTTTGAATTAATATTTAGTACCAAATAAAGCAACACAAAATATATTAGTGAAAAATTAAACGCCACCTGGAGATGTTGTAACACAAAACGAACTCTAGAAGATAACTGTTTTTTTTTCCATAACCGAACATAATAAATCTAGCAACCCTGTAAAGTAGAAGCAAAAGACAACAGAAAATTAGAATTATCTAGAACGTAATTAACTTGGATATATTTTATTCCAGAAAAGTTTCAGTCTATATTATCAATATCTAAATTGATAAATTAGTCCACGAAAATTAAATTATTAATGGGAACAAATAGGAAGACAAATGTAATGATTTTCTTACCAGATGAAGTGACCATCAATTAATTTCTCAATCAGTTGTACTCTTAATTTCTTTTATGACCCCTTAGTTTCATCAAAACTCTTTTTAAACATTAGTATATAAGATAAGTTGAATATTTACTGAAAGCCTGATCAAAAGTCTAACAAAAATAGACTGAAATTGATGGTTATTGCTGTAAATTTCTGAAAAGGAACATCAATTTAGCACCAGAACAAATGAAACCAAATAAAACCGCTCCTGAGCTCTGAAAGGGAACCCAAGAGAGAAAGAAGGTCGAGAAGAAAGACCGTAACATAATCACATGAAGAAAGAAACAATTTGGTCCCCACAAATATAATCCAAGGTGGAAATAGGCACCAACGAAACAACTCCCAAGTGCACAGTCTGAGAAGTTATTTGCAAAATTCAGATACAAACCACACATGCAAGGCTAAATATTTTGAAATGAATGAAGTCATATATAATGCATGTACCATATACAATTAGTCGTGTCATGTGCATCACAAAACCTTCTTGTATTTGGCTAAGAACAAACTTAAAGTTATATGAATAAATGAACCATTTAAATAGGAGAAAAATAATACCTGAGGTGATCTTTATTGCTTCGATCAGCCAAGCTATCTTCCAACCTTAAATAACAGTGACCAACACCACATCAGTACTTAATCCCGCCATCCTCCTTGCCTAATGCCAGGTTTTCTTTCTCCGAAGAAAATGGTGCATAGTTGCACGCAGCTTGAACAATAAAACAAACAAAATTAATCCCAAATTATCCACTGATTTTGATTTGCAAAATTAAACTATCAATACCTACGCTCATCACCATAAAAAAAGGTTATGTAACTACGATGGATTTTTAATTGCAATGCCCATCAAGAAGAATAGATGATGATAGGCCATGGGGATGAAAGCAATAAAAACAATTTAAATAAAAAACCACCTGAGATAACTTCATCTACTGAGCAACACATGCAACTCCAAAAGAGCAAAAACCACAGAATCTTTACACCTTAAAACTTACAAACATGCAATAATCATAAGCAATGAACTTTTTGAAAAGAAGAAACTTGAAGGAGTAGAGACTTTAAAAGGACCATTTGAATATCTTTTAAAGGGTGCAGCAAGAACTGGAAACAACAGATCAGAAGAATTTTAAGAGTTTGAAATTCACACTGAAACTAATAGGATGTAGTTCAACATTGAATTGAAAAAAATAATGTTTACTTATAATAACAGACCTTTGTAGCAGATTTTTTCTTTATCCTGCAAAAAATAAAATAGAATGCAGCCTAAGAAAAATATATAAATGCACCACATGTCATGCACCAAAAAAATGAATACCATAGAAAGAAAATTTCTTATATACTTGCTCTGGAGTTGAATATTTTTAGTGTCATTTACCATGAGTAAAGGTTTATAAGAATGCGTACTTTTACCATAATAAGAATGAAATACCAGAATCTCTGAGCTCAATGGAGAAGGCAGCACATTCTCCACTGCTCCATGAAGAGCAAGATGAGCTGCTAAGTCCATCCATGATAGTTAATCCAGCAACAGAAGAGGGCAAATACAAATGTATGATGTTAAGTGATAAAATTAGGCACCTAAAAATGCAAAATTAGAGGAAGTAAGCCAAAATAGAGCAAAAGAATAAGAAGAATCATATGGACAAAATAAAAAATACCTAATTTGAACACCACCATCATTTCCAATAAAAAACAAAAATACAGTCACAAATTAGAATTTCATGAAAAGGTTTAGAAACAAAAAAATGAAAACGCTGACGCCATGGCACACATCTCTCAACCCATCGAGAAGGCTGAAGTAATGACATGTGGATCTGTGCCTAAAATAAATAAATATAGGAGAACAATTGGTGAACATTGACCAAATCTTTATGTAAAATTCCAGAGAATAGAAATGAATAGAGAAATAATTCAACGAAAATCATGCTCTAAGATCCTTCGGCAAGAAACTATACTCACCTCAAAGAAGAGGGACTGATCTTTCCATTGATTGCACTGTTACAATCACAAAAAAAAAGGAAAAAAAAATAAACTCAGCACAAATATACAAAACCTATTTATTTAACATTGTAAGAGAGAAAAAAGGGGGTAAAAACGGTACTTATCCGAGAGAGGAGAAGCCAAGGTTCCTTGATTGCAGATTGGATTCAGAAGTGACCTCTGCGATAACCTCATAACCAGGACCAAGCGATGAGTTTATTCTTGCGAGAGAGATACAGAGACATCAAGAGAAGAGAAAGAGAAAGAAACCTAGCGGAAATGAGAGAGAGAGATACGGAGAGGAGATTGCAACGTAGGGGAAAAAGGAACACGGACCAAATCATGGAAAATAGACGAAAGTAGAGGGGATTCGTGGAAACCTAGAAGAAGAACAGTAGTAGTGAAATAGACGAAAGTAGAGGGGACGAAGAGCGAATGTATGTTTTCTCTTTATCGCCAAGAGAACGGCGCTGCCTTCAGAGAAAGAAAGGAGAAGAAAGTGGGAGAGAGAGAATGCAGTAGAGAGATCTAGAATCTTGGAGAGAGACATAGCCGTACTGGAACACATGGGGTATTCCATCAGCCCGGTCCGTCGAAGGGATCTGAGAGAAAGCAAGAGAGAGGAGAGAGCCGTACATAGCTCACATGGGAGACGCCCTCAGAACAATAGAAGCCAGCTGAATTTGAACGGCCAAGATAAATCAGAAAAAAGCAACGGCCCAGATGAGAAGATAATCGTGAACAGTTCTAAGAACAGTGTCGTAGGGAAAGATAGTGGAACGGGATTTAATATATAGATAGATGTTATTACATCCAATAAAATCTTGAAAAATCAATTCTAATCAAATGACTATTGTCATCGCTCCCTATGCCATTAAGCTCCATCACATGACGTTGGTCGCAAGTTTTCATGGGCTGACCCAGTTTCCTCACCCAGCGCCATGGAAGCTAGGCATGTTTAACGTTTACAACGGCAACGGAATGGACCATTCCGTTTGTCGTTCCGTTCCAACAACAGAATGTACTGGAACGATTCGTTAGCCGTTCCGTTTGGACGGAACGTAGCGGAACGATTCAATTTGCACTGTATTTCACACAAACGTATGTCGAAATCCGTTCCGTTTACCATTCCATTTCTAAAACGTAAACCAAAATCTGTTCACAGAACGGAACGTCCATAAAATGACGTGGACGAATCCTCCGTTGACAGGCATAATGGAGGCATTATCTCCCTTTCCTCTCTTATGTATTTTATTATGAGAAAATTTGTTGTATGCCACTCAAAAGCGAGGAAATTAAGTATTTGCCATCCAAAAGTTCAGTTTTCTATTTTTGCCACTCAAAAATTCATATTTATTTTGTATTTGCCACTTTCACATATTTAATAATACAAATAACATTTAAATAATAAAACTGAAAATATAGGACTCTTTTGCCCTGATCGAATTCGATCAAAACCTAGTCGATTGAAACCCAGTTTCGAGTCTTTCGACTCTCGACAACACACTCGATCTCTCCTCTTGAACTGTTCTTCTCCTCCTCTCTCACAACCTAGTACTAAATCAATCTCTTTCAACCCTAAACACAGTCGATCTGTCCTCTTCACTCGCACGCACCAGGGCCAGGCTAAGTAAACCCTTGCCTTCGTACAGTCTCGCACTCGCACGGACGATTCTCTCTACCTCCGCCGTATCCGTCGCCTCGCACACACCAGCCTTCGTACACTGCTCCGTCGCCTTCCGTCTGAGCCATCGAAGGATCAAGGTAACTGAAAATTTGATGAATTGACTTGGTGTAGTCGATAAATTTATTTCAAATCTTCAGGTACGATGGTGTGTTCCCTTCTCTATATCCAAATTTAGTCCTTTGATTTTTTGCTTGCGCTATTTTTAACATCGAAAAAAAATAATTCTGCCAATAGAATAATTGTAGTTTTGTGAATAATAATTCCAGTACTTTTTCAAATTGTTTCCTGAGCCACTGCTTAGTAGACACCATAGACCATAGTGATGACGAAACTGAATATGTTAACAGGTAAAACAAAAGATTGGTGATGACTGAGAACATGAGGCATTATAACATAAACTTATTTTTACGCTTGATGGTTCCGAGGGACTCGAAGGGAACTTTTCAGTGCCTTTTTCGGCTGAGTCTGAGGATATATTCGTTGATTTCGACCTCAATTATCACTTGCCAATCCTACAACAGGGACATCGTTGACTCAGTTATCTGTCGCCAGTGTGCATGGGTTGATCTAGCCTGCCTAAGTTAAGGCGATGAGGAGGTGGGTTCATCGGTGGAGGTGGGCTGGTGGGGCGGAGTTGGAGGTCGGACTGGGGCGATGGAATGAGGAGGGACGGACGGAGGAGATGAGAATCAAGTGAAGGCGTTGGATTTAATTTTTCGATCGATACTCGATAGGTTCAATTAGGGCGGATCCAGGATTTGAGGACAGGGTAAGCTGAATTGTCGAGGTCGACTTCAATTAGACATTAGTAACTTGAAATTTTAATAGTAGAGTAGGCCAGATACATTAGATAACCGAATTACTACTGTATTTTTTACATTTTAACACTAAAAACAGTTTTCGCAGCGTAGGCCAGGCCTATGCCTGTCCCTGCCTGTATCTGCCCCTGGGTTCAATCGACTGGGTTCCTACTCTCAGTCTTTTTTTTCGCTCTAATTTTGATCTCTCATTCCTTCTCGCTACTTTCTCTCTCCTTCGTACTCCAGAGTCTTAATATTTTATTCTACTTATATGTGTATCTATTCATTTTGTTGTTATTCCTATTCACTTTATTTGTTATATGTTCTTTTTGTTTCTTACATCTAATCACTTTTGTTGTTTTTATGTGAACATTTTATTTGTTAAATCTGATTCACTTTGTTATATGTTTGCTTGTTCATTTTCTATACTATATTTGTTTATTTTGTTCATTTTATATGTTCACTTTATTGTTTTTATGTGTTCAACTTTGTTTTATGTATTGTATTTGTTTACTTTATTTATTTATATATATGTTCACTTACTTCTTCTTATGTATATGTTCATTTTGTTTAACTTATTGGGAGTTTGAAAAAAATGAACATATTGGGAGTTTGAAAAAAAAAAAGCCGTAATGAGGGGTAAATATGATAAAGACATAGATGAATGAGGCGAAGGCTAGAAAAATGTGATGCAAGTAAGGATGTAGGCAGAGGGCGGAGACAGAGGGAAGGAGACGGAGGGAAGAGAAAGGAAAGAGCAGGGAGGCGGAAGGAGAGTGAAGAGAGGCAGAGGCGAGTGTGCTAAGGAGAGGGAAGGGGGAGGAGAGCGCACTAGGGAAGGGGCGCCAGGAGAAGTGAGCGAAAATTATAAATTTTGACGGCGATGACGAGCTATGGTGATACTGCATATTACAATTTTTTAAAAATTATTTTCATCATATCTAGAGGTGCATAACGTCTAAAACAGTAACGAAACTTATCTTTTTCATTAACCATTTCGTTTCGTTGACGAAACTGACTACTCATTTCGTTAACTGTTTCGTTTTAGACAAACGATCGAAATCATGAAAGTACACATGGACGAAATAGTTTTATTGTTTTTTTACCATTTCGTTTTTTAAATGTAGCCGAAATCTTTAATCATTTCGTTTTGTTTTGGACGAAATGAAACGAAATAACGGTTAAAACAATCGCGGTTTTCTTAGCTGATCATATCGATCTTAGAAACCTCAGCCCACTTATTTCTTCAAATTTTGGGCTTTTAAGTTCATGGATTATGAAATAAAACCTTTCCACTTGCCAAAAAAAAGTAAAAATGAAATAATAATTTTAAGCTTTCAATCCAAAACCTTAAATGAGGCCAGTCGTAACTGCCCTTTTTGTCTGTTTTGGGACTTATCTTTTGTTTGGTATAATACTTCCCCTATTTTTTTATTATTTTTTTTGAGTAACCACGCCCTTGGGCGTATAATACTTCCCCTAAATTCGAGTTAGTTGCAATAAAATGGAGGGTGGGGTCTTTTCTTTTCGGTTGGACTCAGGAATTTTCTTGAATTGGTCGAAAAATTGCTTACCTGCCAATGTACAAAAAAAAAAAACAAGAAAATGAAAAAAAAAATTCTAATTGAGACTGCTGGAGTTAAATACATCATGAGCTAGTTTTGTGAATCCTTTGGAGATTGACCTCTCTCTCTCTTTTATATTCCTTGGGAGCTTTTTCTTTCTTTTTATTTTTACAAGGTAGGAAAAAACAAATTATCCACTTTTGGACGAGTAATAACGGTAACCATAGTCCAATAAGTCCATATTTATTTTTTTTAAAAAAATAAATTAATCCTATACTATCTACTTCATTCAATTTCTCCCCGTACTAATTTATTTTTTTGAAGGCCATTTTTCCCATATTATTTTTTTTTAATGTAATATCTCCCCATACTTATCAATGTTTGTAACAGTAACGTCTTAAAATCTCACGCAAAATAAGACAGCCGCGTCAGCTAATTTTAAATTCCTAGTTTTCCTCATCCTTCACGCCTCCGATTCGCAACTCCCAATATTGTGCTTCCTTTATTTCACACAATTTCTCTACAATCATGTTATATCATATGTATGATCTCCAAATTTCAATATTCAACGATTCAGATTGATCCGTTAATATTTAGTAAGAATCATCTGCTGAAAATTATTTTTTGCCAAAATTAGTACGTCACTTACTATGTCACTAGGATGATATCCGATATCCGCCAGATCAGCAAGTGGGTCCCGCAATATTTTAATCTTAGACGCCTTTATCTCTTGTCAGTACATGTTTTTTATTTTCTTTTTCTCGGAAAGTTAGAACTCATCCAATAAGGTCAAGCCTCTGTTTATCCTCTAATCGGGTCTAGCTCATTGTGGGTATTATCTGAAAACCGATAACTCCGATGTCTTAGTAGGAAATTAGGTATGCTTCTTTAAACTTTACAGCACATCCGTGACCGTGATGAAGGAAATATTTCTGCTATAGTTTATCCTCTCATATAGTTTATATATGTTGAATATTATATAAAAAATATTTCTGCTATAAATTTTATTTTTTAATTGAGTAATGCTAAAATTAAACGTGTTTGACATCAAACACGGTTCTAGATTCAACTATTGAAATTTCAAATTACTGATCCGAACCGCTCAATATGATCTTCATATTGAAATACTCTTACAGACTAAATTTTATATTTTTAAAATTTTTAACTATTTTTCAGATTTTTTAATATTGAAGGGTCCAAAATTAATTAGATTGATGATTTTCTAAAATTCAAAATAAATAGTAAAAGATTTCAATAAAATATAAAATTTAATCTCCAAGGATATTTCATTATGGAGAATAAATTGAGTGGTTCGAATCCAGGGGCGGACTTATGTAGGAGCAAGTCTAGGCAAGTGCCCAGGCTTGTTTTAGAAAAATCAATGACTCGATAAATAGTTAACATCAAGTGCCTGGGCTTAGAAAAACAAGTGCCCAGGCTTGTTTTATAATTTTTTTTTTGTCTTTCTTCGTGCCTTGGCTGGCCCATCTCCGCATCCAATAGTATAAAAGAAAAACGGGTCCGCTAATTAATTGGATCTAAATTCACATCCAATTAAGATTCGAAGAGATCCGATTGGCTAAAAAATTACTCAGCAATTGAGGTATTTTTCCCCCCTCCATGCTCATTCGTAACCCTCTCGCTCTGATGCGCACCAAAAAATCGCCTGATTTGGCGTGTTCTTCTTCTTCTTCTTTCTGCCTTAATTATTCTTTGTCTCTGTTCATCTCCGGATTCCGAATTCCTATAGGCTATAGATGCTTAATGGAAATGATCAAATGAAAGAGGTTCTGAAATCTGAACCACGTGCAATTGCAAGGTACTCAACTTGATTGTTACATACAAGATTTGTGTACTGATAAAAACTTCTCTCAATTGAATGTGATGTGTGATCTTTCTCAAAAGTTGGTTTCAAAAGGAAAAAGATATTATCTATGCTTTGGTGTATAAATTAATCAAGTTGGATTTAATTTTGCTAGTTGCAGCGGCGAGTGTTGAAAGGATCTTTTTTGCTATGAAAATTGGTAAGACTTGTTCGAGAAATAAAATGGAAGATGCTTTTTTTGAATGATAATTTCGTTACCTACATAGAAAAGAAAGTATTCAGACAAATTTTTAATGAAGCAATTATGCAACAATTCCAAAACTATGAAGACATGCAAAGGAGTGTTAATTGCATTAGAAAATTAGAGTTAGATTCCACTTTTTGTGTTTTTTGGTGATAGAGAGGTAAAGATAAAAAAGGACTAGAATTTTGGAAAAAAAATGATGAATTTTGTAATAGTACAGTTTATATGTAATATTACTATTTTAAATTATTGTTTATTTTATTTTTTTATTATTAAATTTAATTGTATTATATGTGTGCCCTGGTTTATTTTTTTTCTATATCCGCCACTGTTCGAATCGGTCGTGCTAATTTTGAAAATTGAGATCCGATCGCGTTTGACGGGCCAAGTGTCAAACGCGTTTGACTCTAGCATTACCCTTTTAATTTACATAAATTTCTGTAACTACCAAAGTACTTCAAATATGTAAATTTAAATTACATATTAGTTTTTCGCAACTTCAATTTAAAATTTGAAATCATTTGAATTAAAAAATGACTATCTTATTTATTAACGAGTTAAAGTTTTCAGTAGCTTAAATATAGCAATACAATTATGATTAGTCTAACAAATTAATCGTCAGATACAATTTAATATGCACTATATTTAAATAATATTATTATAAGTTTATAACTACAATTTTGCTAATCAAATTTCGTAAATAATTATTAAACAATATTTGATACTTGCATTATAGTAAATTGAAAAAATCCAGATTATTTAATAAGACAACAGATGAATACTTGTGTATTTCACCTGACCATCCATAATTTGCACGGATCCATTCACGGGTATCAATGAACAACACCCGACCCATGATGGGATATAAATTAAGCGATAAATTCATAGACAGTTTAATAAAATAAAATAATAAAACACCATTTTCCCTAATAATAGGAACACCAACACCGCCTCAAAAGCAAACTCTCTTTTCTCACCTTCTTCTCTCTCCTCTTCCTTCTCTTCTCAGAATCTCAATTCCATTGCGATTTCACTTCAATTTCTCTCTTCAATTCTGATCTCCTTCGTTTAACCATGGAGAGGTCCGAGTTCAATCCCTCCATTTCTTCAGCTCAGAGCCGTTTGGCTGTGATCTCGGGCCACATCGGAGCAACAACTGGAGGCAGAGCTGGTCTGGAGCAACTGGAGAGGTCTCCAGTCTCAGCGCGTGATGCAGTGGTTCCAGGAAGGAATCTCGGCGGAGCGATTACGGTGGTAGATGGGAGAACTGGGAAGAAGTACGAATTGAAGGTGTCTGATGAAGGCACGATCAAAGCTACTGATTTTAAGAAGGTTGAATTTTGAATCCCTTTTTTTTTTTCGAAATTTCCCTTCAAAAGATCAAATTCTAGGGATATTTGTAAATAAATTGTTTATTTCTGCTCAGTTTGTTATATTAGCATGTCTATTTTTTTTATTTTAAGATCCCAACAACTCATGAACGCACGAGTTGAGTTTAATATAGAGAAGTAAATGGACAAGTATTTATCTCACTGAATAAAACAAAACGCCATAAATTTTTATTCCAAGTATTTCTGTTTAATTGAATGAGGATCAGATATTCAGATTCATTATCAAAGTAATGTTGAAGCTGGTGCTATCTTATAACATATGATTTGTAATTGCTTATACTAAACGATAGAAATTCGATAAGGCTAGCACAGTTTGTATGCGGTGCGTTATGGTGCATTATTGTGTTCACACGACTCAAAAGTAAATTCCACAAGTAAAGAAAAATCATGGTAAGTTCAATAGTGTGGTAAGTTGCTAACTTTGATTATGTTTTTTTTTCTAGCTCTGGCAAATTATTAAGGAAGCTATTTATATTTTTGAAATTGGCAGATAACAACTGGGCCAAATGATAAGGGGCTTAAACTATATGACCCTGGTTATCTTAATACCGCCCCGGTACGCTCAGCAATTTCTTACATTGATGGAGACGAAGGGATTCTTAGGTATAGAGGCTATCCAATTGAGGAGGTAGCTGAGAACAGCTCCTTTGTTGAAGTCGCCTATCTTTTAAGTGAGATAACCTTTCTAAAAGAAAAAGTTGTTTAAGTTATTATTTTGTTTCACTTGTCTGATGTGGTCACATTTTGTTCTTGTTATAATTTGTCCTTGTAGTGTATGGAAATTTGCCTTCTCGCAGCCAATTGGCTGATTGGGAGTTTGCCATTTCCCAGCATTCAGCTGTCCCTCAAGGAGTTCTGGTATGAATCCATCTTCCAGCATTTGTTTAAGTGTGTATACCTTTAATATAAAGTGTTGGTAATCGTGTAAAGTCTGTATGCCTAATGATAGTTTTACTGGGCATTGCTGTCCATCATGATATAAAGAAGTCTCTGATGAGTTTACCCTTTTTGTCTAACATAATCATGAAAGGTACTACAATTTTTTATGGAAAGCCCACAGTAATGCAAAATGAAATGAACTTTAGAACAAAACTTAACCAAATAAAGTGTGTGTTCCAATATCTGTTGTACGAGTTGATTTTTTTCTTAATATATTTCAAAGTTTATCTGATGAAATATAAATACTACGTTCCTTTGGTATTTTACTTCATCTTTAAATTGAGCAGGATATAATTCAAGCAATGCCCCATGATGCGCATCCTATGGGCGTGCTTGTTAGCGCCATGAGTGCACTCTCTGTGTTCCATCCTGATGCAAACCCTGCTCTTAGGGTAAGCAACAAGTAAAATATTTCAGTATCCATAATTTACCTCATCCTATATCCTTGCAATGTGACTATCTTAGAACTTTTGCAACTTATTTTTTAGGGGCAAGATCTTTACAACGCAAAGCAAGTCAGGGACAAGCAAATTGTGCGCATCCTAGGCAAGGTATGCTTTTATAATTTTGAATAATTAAGATAATTGTCTTGATTTCTTTACATCTACTTATTAATTTATTTTTATTCATGAAGGCGCCGACAATTGCAGCTGCTGCTTACTTGAGATTGGCAGGGAGGCCTCCAGTGCTTCCTTCCAGCAATCTCTCTTATTCTGAGAATTTCTTATACATGCTCGATTCCTTGTAAGTATTGCAAACTTAAATAAATTGATATAGATGCAATTATGCCCATTCCATCTTGGACTTTCTCTTAAACATCTATGTAATTGAGCTGGCACTGAGTTGGTTAACTGATGTGGTCTTTGGTGGAATGTATCTGAGCCATCCTGATAAACTACCAGCATATCATCTGACTCACACCTGACATGCCAACTCAACAAGCCTCACTACAATTATTTAGAGTTGAATAAAATCTTGTTTTGAATGTACTAAACAAGTATTAAAGATCTAACAATGTTACCAGAGTCAACAAGAATCTCCTAATACTTTTGATTTCTCTAATTTTGGCAGGGGTAACAAATCATATAAACCAAACCCTAGGTTGGCTAGGGTTCTGGACATTCTCTTCATTTTACATGCTGAGCATGAGATGAACTGTTCTACATCTGCTGCACGGCATCTTGCTTCAAGGTGCATTTCTATGTTAACGCAATAGTTTACATCAGTAAGCTTCATCACAATAGTTTGCTAATATGACCCAAATGGAATTTCTTGAAGTGGAGTTGATGTGTTCACGGCTCTTGCCGGTGCAGTTGGAGCTCTCTATGGACCACTTCATGGTGGTGCAAATGAGGTATGTAATGCTGCACTTTTACATGTACCTTCAAGGTTTTATTAAATTTTTATATGCTTGGAAGTTACCCTGGGACAGGCATACTTAGGCCACTAGAATCTATAACAAATTGTCTTGGCATCTAATACCTGCTTGTCTGCTAGTAATTGATTTTGTTGAGCAACTATAAGCAACAATAGCTTTCTCTCATTAAATCTCCTTCCGTCATGCAGGCTGTACTGAAGATGTTGAGTGAGATTGGCACAGTCGAGAATATTCCAGATTTCATTGAAGGTGTGAAAAACAGGTAATTTCTCCACTTGTAGGACTGCTTTGCATATATTTATCATGTTGTCCACACTGGTCCAATAGTGTATATAAGACCTGCGTGCTATGCTCTTATGTTTCCAAATAAAACTCACATCTGTATAATTTTAGTTTGATTGATTTAAGTTGTATTGTTGTTCTGTTGTAGGAAGAGGAAGATGTCAGGTTTTGGGCATCGGGTCTATAAGAATTATGACCCACGGGCAAAGGTCATCCGCAAATTGGCTGAGGAGGTCTTTTCCATTGTTGGCCGTGATCCCTTAATTGAGGTGATTCTTTAAAATTTGCAAAACGAAGAGCTTTCTTGTTTAGTTTTCTCTCTTTGCTGTCTATTCGATAGCACATTGCCCATTAATGCATTTTCATTTTAAATTGATTAAATTTTGGGTTGTGAAGGTGGCTGTTGCTCTGGAGAAGGCGGCTCTATCAGATGAGTACTTCATCAAGAGGAAGCTTTATCCCAATGTCGACTTCTACTCCGGCTTAATCTATAGGTAAAGATATGATTGTACTTGAAACATTTTTCGCCTTTCCATGAAAATTAATTACACAGTTCTATGCTGAAGTTTAGGCTGGAAAATGTTTGAAACTCCTGGATGGCTAATATCAATAAAGTTAGTCGTATGAATGATTTAATAGCACTAGAATGCATGTAGTTATTTTGAGTCGGTAACTCTGTGCTCCAGAACTGAATGGAAGGGAGGGGAGGACAAGAAGGGTAGTATCCCCCTAAAATTGGGACTAACAATTGGAGAGGAAGTATGTTCAATCTTGTGGCTATGTTCACCTCATCTTCTTCCTTTCCTTTGTTTGTCTTTTGTTCTGGAACATGTAAACACATATCAGGCAAGCGGTCACCTCTTATCTGTCCTCCCCTCCCATCTTCTCCTCTCCTTCATCCAGTTCTGGCAAAGAGCCTAAGGGATATTGCCTTCTGGACCAATGATAAGTGAGAAAAATAATAGTACTGGGGAAATTTTTCAACGGCTACTACCTGCATTTTAGAACATCCTAAGTACATAATAGTGGTAACTGGCTGTCTGGTAATGATGCAGCCTTTACTGACTGTTTGATGATATTTAGTCCTGAATGATTGCATCAAAGTACAAATCACAGAGTCATGCCTAGATGAGTTAAAATTACCAAGTCATGCCTATATGAAATTCTGACCAACTGCCTTGAAATTTGGTTTCTCTTTAGGGCTATGGGGTTCCCAACTGAGTTCTTCCCTGTGTTATTTGCTATACCTCGCATGGCTGGCTACCTTGCACACTGGCGTGAATCTCTTGATGACCCAGATACCAAGATCATGAGGCCTCAACAGGTATGCCTTGTTTGAACAAGTAGTTTATTTTTGTTGTTGTAGAATGATTTGGTTGAAAATGTGATTCACAAAGCAAGTGCCATGACACAAACAAGTGAACTTATATTAGCATACTTCGACCAAAATTGGGGTTCTTTGAGCAAAGTTTGGTAATCATAATTGGAGGAAAAATTTGTTCTTTCTGTGGTAATTTTCACATGCACACCTTTATGGAATATCATGGGTGCCTTTCAAGAATGCTGGAATATGCAAATAATCCTGCAAAAGTATTAACTATAATGCTTGACCATTAAACTCCAATAGTCTAATTAAAGTTTCATATGTTTATTAGACCTTAATTAAAAGAAGATTGTCTTTGCATTAAAGAAAACAAGCAAGGGTTCCATTTGGAGATACTGCCGTGTAGTTAGTGAGGTTGTTGATTTTGTTTCTTAGTTGGCAAGTAAGCGCGATATTATGAGGTATTGTATGGGTCAAAATGAATTCTGCTTATTAGTGGTTTGCAAAACGTTTGAGACCTCATATTTGATGTTAAGAATAGAAAATGTTGAAATGCGAAGCATTATATTTTTCTAGTTTTAAGTCGGTAAGTTTAACACCTTGATTTTTACAGGTATACACTGGAGTTTGGCTGCGCCACTACACATCTCTAAAAGAAAGAGAGCTGTCAAATGATAGTGACCGTCTCGGCCAAGTAGCAGTCTCCAATGCCTCTAGACGCCGACTTGCCGGCTCCAACATGTAATTTATATGCATTTCGGTTTTTAAAGAGAAAAATAATTTGAAGAAAATGGCAATAAATTAATGGCTGTTTTTCTGCCTAAAAAAGAAAGTAATTGTAATGCTGTACCTGCATGGGTAGAGTTTTAGATGTATAATGTATCCCAGTATTTATTTTGGGTTTACAGGATTGAGTAAAATGTATAATTTAACAATAAAGAGTACCCACATGGGGTTTTTGTACACTAATGTTACTTCTCTTCTTATAATGATAGTAAGAAATTTTCAATTCCACTGAACAAGTTTACAGTTCTCGAAGGTGATTCAACTCATGTGAACTGTGTTTGTTTTAAGGAATTTTGTTTTTAACGGGGTTTTGTTCCTCTCCAGCTTAACTGCTCAAGGGATATCATTGTTGGTCCTAACCATTTCTGGACCTATTCAAATCAAGACAAATTAGTTATTCTCCCTGCTCATGTTTTGATATTCTTAGCAAGTGGTGAGGTGCAATCTGATCCCTCGGACTTAAAAAGGATGCTTAAGATGACTTGCTTGGATACGTGAAAATGGGCACCAAGGGGGTTGCACATGATCCTAATGTATTTTTTTTAAAGAAATTGCCACAACTATGTTGGCCCATAATTAGCAATTTTGGGTAAAATGGCCAGCATTCGTTACCCTAGAGTAGACAGCACCACCTGGAATAACTCAACCTCAAGGGTAGGCCTGAAAACGACGACCGTTTCGACCGTCTTTTCTTTTCGTTTCGTCTAAAACGAAACAAAACGGTTAAAGATTTTGGTTGCGTTTTAAAAACGAAACGGTTAACGCAAGTATGAAATGGTTTCGTCCATGTGTATTTTCGTGGTATTTTCGTGATTTCGATCGTTTCGTTCAAAACGAAACGATTAACGCAAATGATAATCAGTTTCGTATCCAAAACGCAACGATCAACGCAACAGTCCAGTTGCGTGATCGTTTTACACGTTATGCACCCCTACTCAAGGGTCAAGGCTTGAAATTATTAGTCATGCAAATATGAACTTTCACGTATAGGAAGAATTTAAGGGATAGTGGCACACACAGCTTAATGCACAATCCGAATTGTTTTTTTTTTTCATAAATTTTCGTGGTAATCTCATGCAATGAGATGAATAGGCATGTGATCCGAATCATAATATTTCACATACAGAATAAATTTTAAAGAACAAAGCATAATGAACAATTTGAATATTATCTATTATTTCTTTTGAAATCTTATAGGAGGTAGAAATTATGTGATACAGTGGTATAACATATTTCGTGTTCCCTTTTATGTAACAGATCTTCTATATGTTCTGTATTTCTTTGTAAGTGCAACAAAATTTATACTGCCATGAATTCCCTTTCGAGTAATCAGCGTTCTTTTCTTGGTATTTTGAATTTACAATTTACAAAACTGTATTATTCCCTATTTTAGCATCCTGCTAAAATTTGTAACAAAAACTTTTATTAATCATTTAACCAAAAGTAGAGGCTTCACCCCTGACTTTTATTCCCCCCCCCCCCCCCCCAAAAAAAAAAAACTGTATTATTATCTAGTCATTATTGCTATTACGTTTCTTTATTTTTCCTCTTATCTTTTTTTTCCTTAAAATTTCCATTATTTATATCTTGTGTTTTAATCCAATTACTCATGGGAATTACTAATTGCAAGGGGGGAAATCGTTATCCAGTTGCGGGCATTTTCACCCAAATGATTCGAGTGATGGAAATTTTTGTTTTCTATATTCTTTTTTTTTTTGGTTTTTTGAAAGCCACACCAAAATGTTTTTTTTTTTAAAAAAAAGCACTCGGAAATTTGTCCTCCTAACTACAAGACATGATAGGCTTGTGAAACAATGATTTTATTGAAGCGACACGTAGAAAGATTTTTATAGGTGATTTTTTGGAGCCGACCAAACAGCACTCGAGGCCTAATTGTTAAGATAAACCCATCTTTTGAGTTTTGAATTGATGAATTCCATGCTTACAGTAAAATTTAATTGAAACATAGAACTATAGAAGGATGTAGCCTCAAGGCATGTAAGTGTGGGTCCTGATTTGTAAATCGTAAGTAATGTATTTATCCAGCCCAGCGATTAATTATTCAAATCCAACGCGTGAATCACGAAATGAAATCCAGTCCCGCGCGGGACCGTGCAGCGCAGGAATCACAGCCGTCTGATTTACACATTTTCCAATACTTCTTTCCACTTCTTCTCTTTTTCTCTTCTTCCCACACCTATCCAAACGGAGCCTTCAAGAAGATGATGATGATTATAATAATCATCTAGACATCTACATCCTCACCGTAAGCTAAAAACTATTACCTAAAAAAAAAAAAAAGAATAAGAAGAAACACCGTAAAAATTTTAAGCGGCTTGAAGTGAATATTTTGTAATTGAACATGAACTTTTCTACAAACAGCAATTAGCCCAATTAGCCCAACTCTCATGATCTTTTCTACAAACAGCAAACTCCCCACCTTTTCTAATTGAAGGTTCTTAATTCTTCAGATGTGTCATCCACTTGACCACTTGCAAACAAAAAATATTTCAGTTTTGCGCATGTCATTTTTTTCCTTATACTTTTCCGAATCTAAGTTTTATGTTGTGAAAATCAAAGATATATAACATGGGGTACCTAACCGTGAAAGTTGTAATTTTTTGTAGTTTAGTCCTTATCTAAATCGGCAAAATGTACATTAATTACAGATTTGAGTTGACGGGATATTTCTTTCGATCAGGTTTGGCTCGACTTCGACGTGACTTTTGTCAAAACAAGACAAAATTGTAACTTGTCATTGATTGCGCCTTATGAGCATACCTGGGTCCAAGATGGCTGTGTGGCCACAATGCCATAATCATACTGGCCCCACTTAACTGATACAATTCTCTGTGGCAGTCTCTGTGATTATGTTGTATACCGGGTCAATCATGGATGGATCATGGGTCCCACTTGCACATATGCTTGTCCTTTGATTCTCTGTGTCTCAAGTTCAAAACAAAAAGAGACCAAATCTTCAGTGGGCCCCATATGCTATAGTAATATAGTATGTTGTATGCCGGAGCAGTTGCACTGTGATAGATACGTATCTACTGATTCCTGCTTGAGAGCTTTTGGTTCGAAAATTAATAAAAAACAATAATAATCCGAATATTGAAAAAGAAGAATTACCAAGCAGCTTTTGGTTCAAAAAGAAAAAAGAAAAGAAAAGATCCGTATATTAAAAAAGAAGAATTATTGTTATCTTTCCTTGACAATTCTTATGAAAAAGTATTATATTTACATTTAAATTCTCATTACTTGGATAAGTACGAAATATGTTAAAAATTTATTAGTGTATTTTAGAGAGAATTTGAACAATAAGTTAAGATAGTACAAAGTAGATTGTTTGCTAGATTTGCTAGATAATATATAAGCGTATATTGAATAATACGTGAATATGCATTTAGAAAGTTCAGAATATTTAAGTTTGTTGTATATGTCATAATGTCAATTTGCATGTTGACTTAAGTAGAACCCATAACACTTATATTTATTTGAAATAAATTGGTGTGTATCAGACAAAACATAAGTTTCTAACAGATAATATACAAGTGTCCATCAGAAAAACATGAATACACATTTTACAATTTCTAAAATATTAATTTTAAAGTAAGAATTTTGGTATATATATAGACATTTAATTTTTAAATAAGTTGGAAGGCTCGATCCCAATTTATCTTCAAAATAAAAAAGAATTTTGGTATCTTTAAAAAAAAGTGCATAACAGCATGACAGTCAAAGGTAGTTTTCTTTGGTTGAATTGTAACAAACAATTATTCAAAGTTTTATTGGTATATATATTTTTCTTGCCCATTGCGAGTCAAAATTGGATAATCTGATTCATTCAAAATGATTAAGTTGGAACTCCAAGTGGACTATTTTGATTCTAGAAACCGAAAAAGTCGTCCCCGACTATGTATTTGTATCTTTTATTTATTTATTTATTTTTTGGATCCGAAATTGTAGGAATAATTGGTATTGGGGGGTTGTTGGTTGGTTGATATCATCCATTTATTACCCCTATGGTCCTACACGTGCATAATTTATAATATTTTTACCACTTTATATATGTTATACTTAAAAAGGCAACAATTTGATCCTTTAAATTAATAGCTATTATTTTAATCGTTTAAATTTTTTGAGAACAACAATTTGATCCTTAAAATTTTCAATTCTTACCAAATTATTACTAAACTTACAGCCATTAAGATTTTTTTTTTCTAATTTGTTATCGCGTACAACCATCTTTTTAGCATTACTACTAGTCAGGATGCAGCGAACACAAGCAATGCAAAAAAATAATAATAATAATAATGATAATAATAATAATAATAAAATAGTGGTAGTCTAGTCTAATATAGTTATTCATGGTGTCAAATAATAATAATAAATGAATTACAGCACTGATGTTTATGTGTGATTTTAAGCTAACTAAAATATTATTTATATAAATTTAAGCGAATTATAGAGGAGCATAACCAATTTGTCATAGATTACTTCAAAGCTAAAATGATATTTGTCAAATTTTGGAAACCAAAATATTATGCAATGTCCATTTACACATAGTAAAATTTTAAGAACCGGACGTAATGGCGAGTAATACAATTGCAGAGTCATGCAGGGAAATAGTTGACTTTTTCTACAAAGGTGACTATCCATGCTCACGGTATGATGAAAAATAAAAACAATAAATAAATAAAATAAAAATGAAAGGAAAACCAAAAGAAAAAAAAAATCACCGCCAACATTTTCAAACTTTATCGATGCTATTTATTGGACTACGTACGTTGAAACGCAAAGAGGCAACTATACAAAATAAATACTATGTTCAAACTTTATTATATGACGATAACAACTATGAAAGTATGAAACCTATTCTTGGTATAAATTAGGCAAAATTTAAAGTTTTTTTTAACAATGATTTTTACACCCCACAAATTTTAATAATAAAAAAAGAGGAAGAGACAAGAACAGTAATTATGACTATTCTCTAGTCAAATTCCTTGTCAAAACCACTGCTAAAAGTCTGCTTTTTCAGGCCCCGCCATAACCAAAACCCAAAGCTTGTCTAGGTAAAAATCATTTTGTCTGGCATGATTGTTTTAATTACGTTGATCTTATCTTAAACCAAAACAATGGAGTATACCTCTAGTTGCCTTTCTGTCAAGTGACATGTAAAGTTATAAAATTGCTAGTTTTGGGATGGAATTTGTGTTTCGTTTGAGTTGTTATTTCTTTGCTTAATTTATACTTAATTAGTTAAAATTTAAAGGGATTCTCTCGTCGCTTTAACTAATTTATTATTAGTCTGACAGTGACGCCAAAAACCATTCCAAATGCAGGGTCTAATCACTAAACTGTTGAGATAAATGAATTGTCTTCATTGGTCAATTATTAACGCCTAGAAGCCACTTCCACTTAATAAATTAATGGATATATCTCATATTAGATATTTCAGCCATAATACTAGTAGTTTAGTACACACTACTAGAGGTGACAAGGAATTGACTATTACACAATTGATGTCACCCCAAATTCAAGCACAGCAAAAGCACACTCCATTTTTATAAATATAAAAATAGTCTCTTGTTAGTAACAATTATGTTATTTTTTAAACTAATGTAATATCTGCTTAAAGTCCAAACTACTTAAATAAAAGACAAATTGGTCCCAAATTTATATGAGGATTTAACAATCTCTTGCTTAGCAAATATATAATATAATCTAGTGATGATTGGGACTGGCACAGTTTATTTAAATTAGCAAGATGAATGATTGGGGTCAATTACTAATTTACTTTTCCCACTTGCCAGCCAATAGGTAAAAAGTAGGTGTTGACTGATGATTGACCAACACAGTCTGTCTATTGAGTATTGAGTATTGACAAAAAAATCCTTACACAGGTTTAGGGGTGGGCACGGTATACCGCGAATATGTGAAATCGTTCCGTTCTGTTCATGTGAAACGTGTAACGGAATGAAATTTCATTCCGTTTCGCAAATGAAACGGATAACGGAATGTATTTCGTGATTCGTTTGTGCATTTTATAGTGTAAACAGAACTAATCACAAATCATCCGACTCGTACTGTTACTAAAATGGAATGAAAAACGGAACGACCCCATTTCTGTGACAGGTTTTCTTATTTGCTGCTTATATTGGGGCCCACATGTCAGGAAAGAGAAATTACACCACGCGGTGTCCTGTAACATGCAGTAATTATACTGACAGGATTAATAAATTCACAGGTTACTGATTTAATAAGTAAGAATTTTTTTTATAAACAGTATGCTTCACACATTTCTTTTATTTATTTATTTTATTACGCTGCTACAAAGTTTCACACCTTTGATTGAATAAGTACAAAGTCAAAACACATCAGTCGCTTTCCAATAATTAAAAGAAAAATTAAGATTAAGAGAAGTATCCAAAAACACACCAAAATTGAAAATTGACAATATGAGACACTGATTACAGTGTTGCTAGAGAAATTGAGATCCGCTGCCGCGCGACACAGCGTGTCGCGCGGT
This sequence comes from Rhynchospora pubera, assembly GCA_028095005.1. NCBI lineage: Eukaryota > Viridiplantae > Streptophyta > Magnoliopsida > Poales > Cyperaceae > Rhynchospora > Rhynchospora pubera. Next base: position 18,853,587 of record CM051461.1, read on the forward strand.
ATGCTGGCCGTTTGATTAAGATCCAATGGACAAGGGAGCCCCGTGCATGTAACCTAGATTGGTAGGCCCGTAAAAAATGAACCGTCCGATCAAAATCAGACGGCTCGTAGTGCGCGACACGCGGTGTAGCGCAACAGCGAATCCGGATTGTTGCTAGAGTTGTTTAGCCTCTTGCTTTGGTGGAGAAGAAGATAAGATCAAGAGGGAAACAAATGGAGACGCCATTGCTGAATTCCTTCAGTACATACCGCCATTTTTATCTCTTGCTCTTGCTTGGCTTGAGCTCGTTTGCTTGTTTATTGAGTTCTCAAGCTCAGTCTCTTACAACCCAAGAAGGTATTTGTGCTTAATTTGTTCTATTTTTTTTATTGCTTGGAATTTTTTTGGATCTAGAAGTACAAGCGTTTAATGAAAGTTTTGAACTTTTGTTTCTTTGTTTTCGTTGGGTTATTGCAATAGTAAGAGTAATAGAGTGTGGAAATTGAAGAAATTAATGAAGGATTGAGTTCTTCCATGAACTCTCAATTTCTGTCGTTTTCTATGCGTTTTATTGCCAAAGCACGATTAAACTAAACTTGAAAAGTGTCTTACAACATAGCCTTTTGTATTTGTTTATGGCCGTGCAGATAAGAATTGGAGGTGTCCAGTACATCCATAAAGTTGACAAACTCAATTTTCTCTAATTTATTATTTGTCTTTTGAATTTATTCAGTGGAAGCTCTGAAGGAGATAGGGAAGAAATTGAATAAAACAGATTGGGATTTTAGTGTGGATCCATGCAGTAAAACCAATGGCTGGATCAATGCCACCACCCCACTTATCTCAAGTAATGTGACTTGTGATTGTACCTTTGATAATAATACCACTTGCCATGTTATCAGCTTGTAAGTTCACCCATCTCTTGTTATAAAACTTTTTAAAATAATGTATTTCCTTTTTATTTTGTCGCATTGTGTGGACAACTATTTCTTGTTAGTAGGCCAACATATCGATAACACATTGTAGTGAGATACATACCGATTCCTGAGATTATGTGCTCAGGTCAACTGCTGGTTTGTACCAGCTTGTGTGAAACATTTACTGATTATAGTTCCATCTGGACTTAAAGTTTACTTCTCTTAATCAAGTTAATTGCAAAGGTTCAATGGTTTGTACCAGCTGTGAAACATTTACTGGTTATAGTTCCATCTGGACTTAAGTTTACTTCTCTTAATCAAGATAAGCCAGAACATTTATTTTTCCAAATATTGATATCTGCAAAATCCAGATATGCCTAGAAATGCAAAAGTAACCATTTGTAGGTTACAGTGAGTATTATTAATTAATGAACCAATTAGGGTTTAATGTACCATCAAAAGTACAATTGCCAATTTGTCTGTCCTTTCTAAAATATTCCTAGATCAATGGCCTAATGCTATTCTTTTTCTTATATTATTCTAATACTGGCTGACTTTAGACAGCTTATGCGTCAGAACTTGACCGGAGTGCTGCCAGATGAAATTGCCAATCTTACATACCTAAGATATCTGTATGCAATCTCTTCACTTTTATATACATTCTTGGTATCTTCCTGGCCATGTCAGAACCAACTATGATTTGATTTTCGGATTTCTATGCACTTTGAAGGTCTTAAGGATGACCATGTATTTGACCAGTTAAGCCGTAGCACAGTGTTAACTGATTGCTAGCTATTTGTTTTGCACTCGTACTTACAATTTCTACTGGGTATAATAATCCTTATCAGCTACCATTTTGAGCCTTTGACTTTGTGTAAACTAAGAATGACACCCTTCATATCTCAAGAATTACGCAACATTGAAACATGCTTATCAGATGGTACTCGTTAATGACAACATTGAAACTTGCTTACCTGATGGTACTCTTTAATGACCGTAGAACAAATATTTATCATTTTTGCAGTGATTTGTCACGTAATTTATTTAGTGGTACAATCCCGCCAGTATGGTCCAGCCTTCCAGTATTTAATTTGTAAGTTATTCATCTTCCGTTTCTAGTCTCACTAAACATGTCCACTTCAAAAACCAAAATTTCTTTTAAAATTTTTCTAACTACAGAACTGTGAAAATTACGAATAGGTCCCTCCAAGGAAATCGGCTGTCTGGTCTCATACCTAAGGAGCTCGGAAGCATGCCTGCGCTTAAATCTTTGTTAGTTACATTTTAAAAAATAATTTTAGTATCTTCATATATGTGCAAAATGCTAGATTTAAATGCATAACCTCCATGATATGTCGAAAGTATATCAGTAAATAACATCTTTATGAAAAATGAATCATGTATTCATGTACAGAGAAAAACTGGACAGGTAAAGAATATGACTTTGAAAATTTTGAAATTTCAGGCAATTGGAAAACAACCTACTTGAAGGCACTATACCCCCCGAGCTCGGCAACATATTAACCTTACAGAGATTGTAAGGCTACCGAATCTTCTTCCTTACATAAATTCAAGTCTGAATCCTTCTTCCAGTTTTTCTAAAGTATGGAAAAATAACTTTCTTTATTTGCTTTCTTATTTCTTCCCTTACAGTTTCATTACTGCCAATAACATCACAGGCGAGTTGCCTTCTACATTTTCGAAGCTCACTAATTTGACCGACATGTATGGTTTGTGTTATTGTGCTTCACACTTTTACGACTTTGATTTATGATCACACACGCGCACACACATACAGGCACACATGCATGTGTACGCACACATGAATACACATGCAGAGATATACATAATGTTCATCTGATAGAAACCTAAATTTTCCATGTATATATAGTAGGATAGATGGGACTGGCATTTCTGGGAAGATCCCTGATCTCATTCAAAATTGGGGATTAGTCAACCGAATGTAAGTATTTTGTCTTTACATACCAAAATATAAAATAATTTTTCTTTCGGAACAATAAAAGTCATGATTTGACCAATTAAATGGGTTATTCTACAAATTTGCCAACTATCACTCTTAGTAACGTAAAGTAAACATTTCAGGGATATGCAAGGAACTTCCATGATTGGACCCATCCCAAGTAGCATTTCTATGCTGAGGAATTTAACTGAATTGTATTTTCTACTTCTTCTCTTACAATTTATTAAGATTCTCAACTGCACAACATAATTGGTTTTCCCCTTTATCATTTTCCCAGCTTGTTCATAAGTTCCTTTTCATATTATTTTATCAGGAGGATTGTTGATCTGCCAGGACCAAAGACAACATTTCCACCATTACAAAATGCCTACCACCTGACAGAGCTGTGAGATAATCTTACTTCATTTTTCATAGCTTTTGAATGGTTGTTTTTCCTTATCATCATTTGGAAACTTATGAGTTTATCGTTATAAATAATATAGTGTTTTGAGGAATTGCTCAATACATGGTGAAATCCCTTCTTATCTTGGCCAGATGATGTATCTTGTAGTTCTGTAAGTTAGCCTTCCATTCTCTTTCTGATTTGTTCTCCAGTTTTTTCTGATTTTACTTCTCTCTTGTGTTTTTTTACTCTTGCTTCTCTGTTTCAACCAATATATCCCGAAGGCTCGCTTCAGGATAATTATTGCTGGGTTTTAAAAGATGCAAATGATTTAAATAATTTCAGGGACCTAAGCTTTAACCAGCTGACAGGACATATACCAGCTAATTTCGAACAGCTATATACGCTTGAATATTTGTGAGGGATTTATTTCTGTGAGATTGATTTTTCATTTTTATCTTTTGCACACTATCAAGTTTTAGTATTTTGAATCCTACCCTGGAATATGCCTCATGACTATTTAATTTATTTAATGGGCAGGTACCTTACCAATAATATGCTTACTGGAGATATACCAGCTTGGATGCTGAGAAATAAAGCTAGCAATAAAGTTAACATGTCTGTTCTCTTTGTTGTTAAATCTCTTTTACTTTCTGGATTATTGATGTTTATACAAAACCTGAACTGTATTTAAACCCTATCTTCGTTTGTGTGTTCATTTTTCTTTACTAATTGGTTGATTGGGCGTAAAGTATCAAGTTGTAGAAACCTCCTAAAAGATTTAACTAACATCAATGGTGTATTTTGTCTGCTTGACATAATTAATCACTTACTAACTATAACTTTCAATATTCCAGGGACATATCATACAATAACTTTACTGGTAACCCCCCAACAGATTGTCAGCAAGCAAATGTGTAAGCGTAGTACTCTCTTTAATTAATCCATGTAATTTGTTGTTTGCTCTGTAGAATTCAAATGTAATGAATGTTTGTTATTTTTATTCTCTGACAGTAATATGGTGTCTTCTTTCTCTGCTGCAAATAAGAGCATGTAAGTTTTCAGTATCAGCCATGCTCAGTATCATACTGGTCTTTGCTGTTTGTTTGGTTAACACTCTCAGTGAAATGTACGGTGACCTAAACATTCCAGAAGTTGTTAGTGTATCATTAGATTGATTAAATAACTATAAAGAAGTTGTCATTCGTCAGTGGTACATCCACTATATTGGCTTTAAAAGTAAACCTCATAAAATCATATTAACAATTTTAAGATATGTCCTTCTTTCTCCAGAACTCCATCATGCTTGAGAAAGAACCTGCCTTGCATCACCAAAGCAAAATGTAAGTTGACTTTGACATGGTACCTGATGTATGTCAATTATTTCTTATTTTTATTGAATTATACTTGCCTCCAAAGCAGTATCTATTTGTGTTAGCTTACTATTATCCTGTGTATAGACTATTTGTTGCATGAATCCAAGAATCTTTACACAAGCCAAAAGTATACCTTTTGACTGGTCTGATTATTCTCTGTAACCAGATAAGTCCGTATTCATAAACTGTGGGGGCAAAAGCGTAACAATCGATGGCAATAATTATGAGGAAGATATGATGCAGATAGGCACCTCGTCCTTCCAATTATTATATGACAAGTGGGCCTATAGCAGCACAGGGGACTTTGTTGGGAATGAAGATGCTGACTACATTCAACATAACACATCGAGGCTTTTAAATATGCAACATCCAGAGTTGTATACTGAAGCTCGCCTCTCTCCATTGTCTCTAAAATATTATGGACTCTGTTTGGAGAATGGTAATTACATGGTGAAGCTTCACTTTGCTGAGATATTGTTCACGGATGATAAAACCTTCTTGAGTAATGGGAAGCGTATCTTTGATGTTTTTATTCAGGTAATTTTTGTTTTTACTTGCTGAAAAATTTAACTGAGTAATATAAGTTTCTTTATGAAATTTTGATAATCCTTGCGCTCATTTAAAAAATTACTGAAATGGGATTTTATTGTATATGATGACGCAACATTTTTATGCTGTTGTGGCTTCCCAAACTTGCTGCTTATAACTCCTCCTTTTAAAACATGTGCTTTTTTTGAAATTTGAATTAAACATAGGGTGGCAGTGTGGTATTAAATTATTAATACACCTGTCAGGTCAAATAACTGCATATATGTATCTGCATCAGCCAACAGCCAATATCAGCCTGACTTTATTCTTTTTCCCCATCGCTTATGATTTTGTGGGCTTTGGTGCCTAGTTGTAAAAATTTCAGCATAGAGCTATAGATGGTACATATATTCTTTCATAAAACATAATATCAACTGACCTCTAATATTATGTGAATTACTAAAAGACACCTTGATGTAGGGTGTGCAAGTATTAGAAGATTTCAACATAGCAAAGAAGGCGGGAGGTGCTGGTCGTGCAATTGTGCTGAATTTCACCACTCAAGTGACAGATAATACACTAGAAATTCATTTTTATTGGGCTGGGAAGGGCACCACTGCAATCCCTGATCGGGGCTTTTATGGGCCTCTTATCTCTGCCATTTCTATGGAGAGTATGATCATATATTTACTTTTCCATCTGATAGATTTTCTGATATTTTTAAGTTCTTTACATTGATAGGCATGATATTTCCACTTTTCTTTTCATCCATGTCCTCGATATTGTAGATGATATGCAAGTGGAGATGGTAAATAGTCCAGATAGATAAACATATTTGTAAAACAACTAGAAATGTTTTCTGTGTGCTATAGTTAATGTCTTAAATTATTAATGATGAAAACAAAAGTAAAAGAAATTACAATACTCACTCTTTCTTTCTATTTATTATTTCTGTAGATACACACCTACACAAGGATCATATTTTCTCTACTGGATTGATTGCTGCTGTTGTGATATGTTTTGTTGCCATTGTGCTTATCTCCTGGATATTCTACATCAAAGGTTGCTGTCCTAGATTGAATTGTAAATCTAATGGTGAGTACATATATCCACCTAAAAAAAGTGAGCCAAATATTAAGCCTACTTGCTGTTTTGTATTATATTTGACACATCTTACATGCAACAAACAGCCTCGCATAACTTAAGAATAGATAGTCTCTTTGATGGTTGACTGTGGGGGAAAAAGACAGCCAAGGGGGAAAATAAATTACGAGGAATCCAAAAGCATAAAACTGCATATCATAATAGAAATACAGAAAAAATGATGTTGCTAGCCTTAAGTTTCTCAACATGACAGTTTCGATGCTATAATCTATTTAGTTTTTAAACAAAGATATATAATACAAATAAATTTGCCTTTTATTTTCAACAAAATTTAGGCAAATCAGGCTATATTTTCAATGACATAAATACTTCAGAGGTACATGCACGTGCACACTATCTGTTCAGCTTGAAAGAGCTAGAAGATGCCACCAGGAGTTTTGATCCCTCCAATAAAATTGGTGAAGGCGGGTTTGGACCCGTATACAAGGTAACAAAATATGATATCATCTTGTGATAGCTAATCTTAGTTGAAAATACGTTATATCAGCTAGTCAATAAAGTTACCAATGAGTGAACTCTCATTTATACTTCTAGCTTTTATGTTATAACAAGATTACAAGTACTTTAACGTAAATTTCAGCCACCCTGTACAAATTGGTAAAGCAGCAAGTTTGACTTGGTAATTTTCTTTCCTAGCTGAATCTTCTTATTTAAAAATGAATGGCTCAGCCCCTTATCTCAGAAAAGTAGCTCTGCCCCAAATGCTCAATTAAACTCATAAATTATCCAGTAGAAACCAAACCAAAAGAGTTAAAGCTGTACTAGATTACTAGCTTGTACGTACTTAAGTAAAAGTAATACTACTAGGAGCTTTCAACAGTAATGTCTATTGGGCATAAATTGCTTCATTTTGTAGGGAGTTTTGGCTGATGGCACAACAGTAGCTGTCAAGCAGCTCTCTGCTAAGTCAAGACAAGGAAATCGAGAATTCTTGAATGAAATTGGGATTATTTCAACACTGAGGCATCCAAATCTCGTCAGACTGTTTGGTTGTTGCATGGAAGGCAATCAGCTTCTGCTAATTTATGAGTTCATGGAAAATAATAGCCTCGGTCGTGCTCTTTTTGGTAAAAATACAATTGTTGATTTTAGCATTCTTGCTTCATATTTGTTTAGTCTCAATTTACTGGCAATGTGGAGGAGTTTGACCTGATATATGGTAACTTAAGTCGGGAACAAGCATCTAGTTCTTCTTTACTGCACCTGTTATGAGTGCCACTGGTGTTTCATAAAATATTGTAGCATTAAACCTTGACACTGCTGTGGTTTATATTGGAATCAATCAATCACTATAACAAATCATTCATGAAACCTTATACAGAATTCTGATTGCTGTCAGTTTTACATCAAAATATACCTTTCTGTTGGTTAGGTCAAGTGGAGCATCAGTTGAAATTAGACTGGAATATGAGATACAATATCTGCATAGGAATTGCAAGAGGACTTGCATATCTCCACGAAGAATCAACTCTGAGAATAGTGCACCGAGACATAAAACCAACTAATATCCTTTTGGACAAAAATCTAAATCCTAAAATATCAGACTTCGGCCTTGCAAAACTCACTGATGAGTCTGGTGGGCACATCAGCACCCGCATTGCTGGCACCATGTAAGTCTCTCTCTCTCTCTCTCGTCGGCTGATGTAACCAAGTGCTAAATTATATTATTCTCATGTTGTAAATTAGAAAATTTCTTTTCTGGGCACTTTTCAGTAAAGTTGCAGTATGCTGAACGTTCATTTACCATTTCACCCCTTCCCAATTTCCTGTACTTTTTAAAAATCAATCTCTATTATATCTTTTTTTTTTCTCTCTATTTCTCATAGAGTTAACATATCTAGGTTAAATATTGTCTAAATATCCAGAGGTTATATGGCACCTGAATATGCAACAAGAGGATCATTGACGTACAAAGCTGATGTGTACAGTTTCGGAATTGTCACTCTTGAGATAGTTAGTGGCCAAAACAACACTAATTGCATGCCAAATGAAGATATCCTACATCTACTTGATTGGGTAAGGTTTACAGCTTTATACAAAATATGTCCTTGCTGACTTCGATTGCTAATTTGTGAACACATAAAACTCTTTTCTATTGTAGAATTACATCTCTGGAACAATTTAATATTGCATAATTATCCAGGATATCAAGTCTTTCTGGGTGCTAGTGATATGATGTATTGATATTTCTATGCATATGCATGAACTTGTTGCAGCAATGAGTAAAATACTTTAGAGATTCATGAGCTTAGTTCTAATTCATTAACCTTTATGCCAATTTTCTCTTTGTTAGGCTTAATGAAAGTTTTTCTATTGAAACTTTTGCCTGCACGGTGTGATTTTTAATATAGAATGGTAAATTGGTAATCTGAGCTGGATAGGCCCATATTTGTAGTTTGTGCATTTAATATAGGTAGTGTATCCTGCTTTGTAGTGCTTTTTTATGAGTACAAGATTGTTCAACTATTATTTCTCTTTTTCAGGCTGAAACATTGAAAGAGCAAGGGAACCTCCTCGAATTAGTTGACAAGCGCCTTGGTAAAAACTTCTCAGAAATTGAGGCCCTTAGAATGATAGAGATCGCCCTTCTTTGCACAAAAACAAATCCGAACCACCGACCTCCCATGTCATTAGTGGTTCAGATGCTGACTGGAGAAATCCCAGTTCAGTACTCGCCTAATGGTCAGGAACTAAGTATAAGTTCAGGTGCTAAGAATATTGATTCTTCTATGCAATTTAGAGTCAATGAAGACAATAGTCAAACATACTACGTATCGAGTGATTATTCAAGTGGTTCAGTTTATTGTAATAATCAAGAGACGGGTTTTCTACCTTTAACCAGCATTTCTTCTTCCCTTGGAGATATCAGTCAAAACTGACATGTGCTGCAGTTTTTGAGTGGTCGGTCTATTGCTTTATTTATGCACAGGTACTTGACTTAACTCCTTTTTTATTTACTTTTTTTTTTAGATCTCCTACAAGAATCACTAATCCACCACTGACACGTGCTACAATCGTGAATGTTGTGTTCACTAGGAAGATATTGATTGTCTTTTTCTAATATATATTAGATGAATAAAATGCTCTTGAACAAACATTGGACCTTGTGAATTCATATTCTGGTTTGGCCCATAGCAGTATTGGTTCTTACTGGTAGCTTTAATTGCCAGCAACTTGATTGTTCAAAATGTGACGATAAATTTCTGTGATATGAGTTGATAGATGAATAACAATATTTATATCACTCACTGTTTCCAGATTAACTTGTTTGATGAAGAGTCCGCAGCAAGCACGGAGAGGAGGCATTATGTGACTATGAAAGAATGCAGCTGCGTAAGATGTTAACAAAGGAAGTAGCTTTAGTTATATAGTTGATGGATGTAAATTAACTTTTATAGGCCATAAGTTCATTATATTATGCACGTACTAACATGAGCATATTTGTAAGACAGTTGTTTAAGGAAAAAAAAACTTGTAAATACACTTACATTTAGCTTCTGCAGCTTGTTTCATAATAAACTGCCCCAAATTTTGTTCACAATAGCATCACCAATTGGACTTGGGATACAATACATACGTGACGATCTTATTCAGAACTGCTTTATCAAAAGACCATCTTTTTAATTTTTTTTATCATTTTCTCAACCAAATTACTATCCAGAGTTGAAAGTAAAATCCACATTTAACTTATGGTAATAGTACGCGGTCCATATGACATTGACACGCTATACAAAGTCAAATATTATATTTGGCGAATAAAAAAACAAATATGATTTCTTGCATTCTTAAATTAAAATATACTAGTATTCGCGCAAGCATTATAGTAAATAAGTAAATAACGCATGACACATCTGATACTGTCTTGACAACTGGTTCAGGATATGCTATTTCAACTTTTAGGTATTTAATAAATAGCATGGCGAAGACTTCCTATCCAACATATCTAACCAAGATTTCCCCATCATAATTATCTTCAAATAGTTACTTAGCTACTTAAAAAACTTGTTATTTTGTTATTTCTATCAACATTTGCTGATTCATTCCCTACAAGTTTGGAGAATATGTTACTATTTCTGGTTTAACTTACATTATGAGGTCGAAACTGTTCCCAACTTCCCCGTATTATAAATTTATATCATGCATGTAGCAAATTGACTACTTCGACTATACGTTTAGAAATCAAATGCTGATGGTCGAGCGAGATGGTTTGGTACTTTTAGTTGAATATTGATGAGAGAAATCTTGGTGCTTTGCATCTGAGCTTACTCATACCATAGGATGGTATGAAGTGCTCATTTAATATTTGGGGCAGGCTGACAACCACTCCATTTAAAGCTCCAAATCTCTCAAACTTTAGCAAGGCGGTATGGGAGATACCTTGTCAATAAATATAACGAAGATTTTATTTTTTTTCTTTCGAATCAGATTTGAGAAATTCAGTCTCAAAAACAGCCACGCCATTTAGCACTTTGTTTACGGTTCATTTACTATTATATATAATAATTTAGTAGCTATTATGTATAATATTTCAGCAATTAAGATATATATATATATATATATATTTAACTATTATGATTTGTATCATCCTTGCTTACATGTGATGGTGGTTTTTCTTTTTCATTTCTCTTTCTTTGTATTTAATTTTTCTCTAAGCAATTTCATCCATTCTGTTGTACTAATTAGAGTATGTACTTGGTCAAACTCATGAAAAGTTAGTTTCTCCTCACATGTGCAAACAAAACACTACGGCCCACCAAATTAGAAAAGGTGACGTGTGGACCAATGCCCCACCGAGCCAGCTAGATATGGACTCTAAATAAACATATTTTAAACAAAAAGGACTATTTTGTTTTTTTTTCCCTTTTATTGTAAACTTCAGGCCTCAGGGTTTTGGACTTTTGGTTTTACTTACCGAGTACTTTCTAACTCTGCCAGACAACAAATTGTCAATTCGGAGAACCAGAGAACAATACACTTTGACTGAAAAATTGCAAGTTCAAAACTCGGCTGGATCTTTTATAGATATTTAATTTAAAAGTAAATTGAATGTAAAAATAAATTGAGTGACTTAAACACCAATTTATCTTAAAAAAAAAACAATTTGTCAATTTGAGAGTCTAAAATTTAGTAGGCAGCAATTCCGACAAATTACTTTTCTTTCGAGGGTCGGGTGGCAAAGGGTTTGAACAATTCCGACAAATTACTCAATTACTTATTTCCCAACTTACAAATAACTTCTTATTAATAATTAATTTAATTTTGGCGCTTCAAAAACACTTTCGGTCAAAGTACTATTTTAAGACAAGGCCCGATTATGAAGAACTAAATGAAATTTGAAGTAATATTATATCTCTTTTTTAAAAATAAAAGAAAATATTGTCAAGTAAGAGAGATTTTTATAACAAACAGCACATATAACTTAACGACAAACTTGATCTTCCGTGTTTAAGCTGTTCATTAATCATAACAAACAAATGATTCTCAAATTATAACAAATTATACAAAATAGTTATCTCTGCCATCAGCATATGTCTGTCGTCGTTATATCTATTCCCTTAACAATTTAAAGCAATTTTTTTTATTTTACGTTTTTTTTATTAAATATTCTACGTTATTAGTCATGAATCACTTTTTACTTAGGTCTCTCTTTATTGTTCCATATAATGGGAGAAGAACCGGATCACTCATCATGAACTTCTGCCATACATATTCAATGAATCTGTGTAATGGGAAAGAAGCTGAACCGCAAAAGTAGCAATAAAAAAAAAAGTAAATATAAAGTTGGAATCAAATATTCATTGTATTTTATTGTTTATAGACATTGATGATACACATGGTCATGGACCCTTCAAACACTCGTCGGTCCATTTCAAACGTTGACATGGGGTATACTAATGGCGTGGGCCGGGGTGTCTAACGTTTACAACGGCAACAGAATGACTCATTCCGTTTGCCGTTCCGTTTCAGTAAATGATATGCTATTCCATTTCCTATTCCGTTCCGTTTCAGTAAACGGTATGACATTTCATTCCGTTATTCGTTTCGGTTGGACGGAATGGGACGGAACAACGTATATTTACACTGTAAGATGTATTTGTCGAAACGAAAGCGAAATGATTCGTTCCGTTTACCGTTCCGTTTTAACAACGGTATGCCCTATTATTCCGTTTACCGTTCCGCTTCTGGAAATGAAATGCAAATTCGTACCGTTATCCGTTCCGTTGGAACGGAACGGAACGAAAAACGGCGAAACAGTTTATCGTTGACAGCTCTACATGTGCATCCCCACGGCGTGGGGATGCACATGAAGTCATGAACTAGAGGTACGGACTGTGGGGATGCACATGAAGTCATGAACTAGAGGTACGGACTCCAATTATTCCCACTTCCGGTGCCCGCATTTTAGATACCGTACTGGTACGAGGCCTATCCACTGCTAAACGTGCGTCTCTTGGTAGAATAACGTGTACCAAACAAAACGGCAAAATTAATTATGAACACGCCATTCCCTGTTGAAAACATCAAAGTACGGTCCATATTTCTCTTTTGTTTTTCTTTTTTCCATTTGTGTGTGTGTGTTTAGAATCGTATGATGCCCGATTTAACATAATTCAGTACTTGAATGATATATATAAGGTGTATGGGATGAATCAAGAACAAAGTGAGACAGTATCACAGTAGTATCATCTGATTAACAGGAGTGATACATGGTTCATTCGATTTGTACAAATCAGACTGTAAACTAGGGCTATTTTCTTTTGGGTGTTTCGAGGCCTTTTTGCTGGTGTAGTTCTGGAACAAATAAGTAGTTTTGAAAAAAGAAGAACAGATAGAAATAGGACTGGATTGGTGATAGAGTCATAGGATTTACAGGCATGGAAGCAGAGGGAAAGATGGTAGAGTGTTGAATTATAGCAGAACCTCGTGAAGAATTTTGTTTTCTTTTCGAAAGCATGACAAAAGCTGCCAAGGAAATTGTGTAGAATTTTGTTGATTGGAGTCTTATAGATCATACACCGTGTTTTTGTTACATACTCCTATCTTGCAAAGTTTGGATGATATTTTAATGTTTCGCAGGGGACAAAACAAAAGTAATCTCAAGCAAGGAAACTACTTGATTGTTGATACAATGAAGAAGGTTAGTAGTCTTGAATTAATCAACAGTTGTTCCTTTCTCTAAAGCTCTTCAGGAAAGAAGTGCTCTTTGTTATCTCACGCAACGGCTTGTTTGTGAAACGGATCAGGTTGTAAGCCCACGCACCGGCGACAGTTCCACATGTGGGCCCCACTATGTACACCCATATCGACTTGTACTCGTGTTGGACGATTGCGGAACCGAGACTCCGTGCTGGGTTCATTGAGGCGCCTGATATAGACCTGTCAAATGCAAGATTGTGAAACATTTTTAAAACTTTGGTTAGCAAGAAGACTTAACACGTAGTGATAATAGTTAAAGGCAAAAGAAGAGGAAAAGTTGTGCTAGAATATTGAGTTTGTCAATTTCTGTTATTTTCAGGCATACCCATAAAAGTTACAAATGATAGTGATTAAAATCTTAAGAGTTATTTTATAATAATTAATTACCCAGCAATAAAAACGTTGAGCAGGACAGTAAATCCTACAGCTAGCCCAGCCAACTCTCCAATCTATTTCACAAAAGAGAAACTAATATTAGGTACCCAGTTGAAGTCTCCACCTACTTATAAATTATAATTTTATATATACATATTAGCTTTCCGTATATTCAAAAGACCTAGGTAGACCGTATATGTAACCTGTGTCCAAAGATTTGGAAAACATTAACCTAATAATATACAATTAAAGACTATAAGTCCAAACCACTGCACCTGTGTTGTTATAAAAAACGGGTTGAGAATGACAAAAGAAAGTAAATTAAGAAAGCACTGTCGAGAGAGAAACAAGTCAAATTGGGCCTATAGATTGCTCTAAAGTTCAACTCTATCTAATCAAATCAGGGACCATTTGTCATTCTCAAAGTCAAAGTGTCTTGTCTATTACGCAACAAATTAAGGAAAACAAGAAGCTTAATTCTACAATATTTTAGAATTTGAAATGTCATTCTCAAAAGTGTCTTGTCTGTTTCCTAATTAACTTTTCATGAAAAGGATTAAATATTTCAATGAGCTTTTCTAATTTTCTAAGATCTGATGATAACTTAATAAACTTACACATTATATAATTATTCCAAATTAGCATTAACATTTATAAAGTACGATAACTTAAGATCGATGAAACATTGTCCATACAGCTCGGCTATCTGTGGCGACACCAGAGATGACAAACATGAGGTAAAAGGATATAATGAACTCGACGACAACAGACTGCACATCGGTCCCTGTCGGAAGTGTCCCGTGAAAGGGTTCTCCCTTATGGCGAAATAGTAATAAGGCAGTCCCGCATGCTAGGACAGACCCCAAAAGTTGTGCTACTATGTAAGCTGGCACCTACAAGCAAGTTTTGAGTCATAGAATTACACACACACAAAATAATAATAATAATGAAATCATTTTTGTCGGCAAGTAAAAAAAGAAAAAAAGAAGAAGACGAAATCCTGCATTCTCTTATGCCTATTAATGAAGTGGATTGTCTCAATGCAAAATTCATGGTCTATGCAAAAGAACACTTTTTTTTGTTAGGAAGTAGAACTGATTGAGAAATGAAAACTGAATGTACTTCAACATTTGGACAGTAAAGTATAGCACATGATTTTTCATTTTAGAGGCCGAAAAATACAAGAGAATTATTTCTACTGAGCAGAGCTGCCCAAAGTCCATAATTTACAAATTTTAAAATTTAAACTCATATTAATTAAAATCAAGGGTATTGCTATGGAAACCAAAATTGGAAAGGAATGAAATAACAGACCTCTTTCCAAGGAAACCTTCTGCAAGTGGCAAAAGCAATGGAGACAGCAGGGTTGAAGTGTGCACCAGAGATGTGGCCTACAGAGTAGACCATGACCATGACAACTAGGCCCCACACTATGCATATCCCAGGGAACGTTATGACTCCGGTTCTTTGGTTTATTGTCACTGATGAGCATCCAGCAAATACCATAAAGTAGGTCCCTAGTATCTCCGCTGTTATCTGTGTACCACAAAAGAAAAATTAGCATATAATTAATCATGTTTTGGGGAAAATCCAAAAGTCAACATTAATAATAATTAACAATGCTGCATTATTTAACTATGTTTAAGACAATTCACAGATACCAAGACTTTAAACAGAACATGTCACTATACATATAATAAACTGTGTTTTGGAAAGGACATGACGAGTACGAATCCTCATCTGCTCCCGCACGGGACCATCCAGCGCAGCTTACGAACTGTCCAATCTGATCTGAACAGTTCAGGCCTATCAATCTGGATACATGAACGGGGCTCCCTTTGTCATTGAAATTAAATCATACGGCTGTGATTCCTGCGCTGCACGGTCCCGTGCGGGACTGGATTTCATTTCGGACGAGTACTGGCAGTCGGTTCAATCAAAAACCAATTAGTAAGCCAGCATAATCTCTCTAAACCATTGATTTTACCACATCTCGCTCTTTCAACTCTCATCTGGTATCTCACACAACCCAAATAAGAAACGTCAAAACCTTAAAACCTCTCAGCTGAATCAGTTTGTTGTCCAGCTTTTGCCAATGAACGAACCAGTACCTTCCTGTTTGGTTTTCTAGATATTGCCAAGATATGGGTTAGCTAAATTAACTATATCTATATGCTTTTTAGTAAAATGATGATTATAATTATGTGATATATCAATTAACAACAAAAGGCCAAAGCTGAATTTAGCAAGATTAACAGTAGCTCAACCTTTTAACTTGCTTAAACAAGGAAAGATGTTGCCAAAGGCCACATTCGTAGATAAAATACTACTTCCAGGACAAATTACTTAATATATGAGCCCAATAGTTTGTTTTGTATAAAAGTAGATAGGTACTAGCCAACCGCCTACAATTTTTATGACATAAATACAAATACAGACCCAGATTAGTAGTCTTGATTAGGTCGGAAAAAGAGGGATATATATGTTTCCCATTTAAAAAAGAATTCTAGTATTTTTACATAAGGGTAGGATTCCGTAGTTTTTGACAAAGATAGAAAACAAACCGTGTAATAATCAGTTGAAATGTTTTTGCACGGTTTGTAATCCTGAAAGATGAAGAACTAAAATTCTTCCAACCATGCTCTACTCTACTAGCCACTATATTTCCAAAGAAAACACAAAAGAGGAATCAGGATCTTGATATCGTAGCTCATAATTAATATTTAAAAAAAATAATAAACATAACAGAGAGCAAATTTTGTTCTGCAGAAATACCCAAAAATTTTATGCCATTAAAAAGTACATATTTAATTATGCACGTGCCAACCTTACATATATGTAACACACACACACACACACACACACACATATATATATATATGAAAGCAACCTTTTGAGCAAATTGCACAGATAACATTCCAGTGTAATCTCTGGGATCAGAACTTTTCTCATAAGCTATGGATTCTTGGTCTCTCCCTTCCTCCATGATCACCTCATCATGCACCGTCCCATTCACTGCAGAGTTCTCGCCTTTTCCCATCTCTCTTTCTCTTAAAGACTCTCCTAGAGAACTAAATAAAAAAAAACTCAGAAAAGAGGATGGTATGGCAAAGAGAAAATCTATTGATATGAAGTTATGAACCTCTCTTCTATCTCAGAGAAAGATGTAATAGCATAGGTTCCTATTTATTGGCCTCAAAACTCGGATAGTGGATTGTATATCTATCTATTTCATTCCACAAAATTTGGACTTATTTTACTTTTCTTTGGTCTCTGGATTGACTAGTTGTGTGGAAATAAATCAAATAATGCTACTCTGTTAAGTCTGTATCAATTTAAGGCGGTGACGGGTACAGCCACTAAGAGAGATTGTTATAACAATTAGCATATATATCTTAACAACAAATTTGATATTCCGCTTGTGTTTAAGCTGTTCATTAATCGTAAGAACCAAATGATTCTAAAACTATAACAAAATTTATAAAATAGTTATCACTGGCATCGGCTTATTCTGGTCATCCTTGTATATGTTCCCTTAACAATATTTTTTTTTATTCTACGGTTCTTTCTTAATTAAATATTCTGTGTTATTAGTTATAATTTATAAATGATATTAGGACTCTCTTTATTGTTCCGCATAATGTTAGAGGAACCAGATCCCCTGTTCATGAATCTGTGTAATGGGAAAGAAGCTGAACCACAAAAGTAGCAACCAAAAGAAATTTATGAATCAAATATTATGTAGTATTTTATAGAAATATTTGATGATACACATGGACCCTTCGAACACTTGCCGGTCCATTTCACACATTGACGTGGGGTACTAAGAGGCGTGGGGGTGCACAAGTCATGAACCAGAGATACGGACTCAAATTATTTCCACTTAGGTGTCTGCATTTTAGATACTGTAATTGTAGAAGGCCTATCCAGTGCTAAACGTGCTTCTCTGACAAACTAACACTAACAAAAAGGAAAAAAAATTATGAAAGCACCATTCCCTGTTGAAAGCATCAAACAGTCCATATTTTTATTTATTTTTTTCATTTGTCTTGTTTTCTTGGGTTTCCTACGTGTTTACAATCGTATGATTCCTGATTCAATATAATTCAGTACTTAATTGAATGATATGAGGTGTACCAGATGAATCGAGAACAAAGTGTATCAGTAGTATCTTTTGATTCACAAAAGTGATGCATGGTACAATTAAGCTGGTCGACTTCTGGAACAAATAAGTTGTTTTCAGAAAGAAGAACAGATAGAAATTGGATTGGATTGGTGATAAAGTTATAGGTTTAGAGGCATGGAAGCAGAGGAAAGATGGCAGAGTGTTGAATTGTAGCAGAATTTGATTGTTGGGTTTCATGATGGAGTTTTTGGTCAAATATGGTGTCACAGTCAGATGAAAAAATAAAGAGCATTACAAGTTTGTATTATGGCAGCAGATCTGTCATGATCTTTTGTATTCTGGACAACTTGATGAAGTTCACATGGAGAGAAGTGCGGATAGGGGTTATTTTTTAATTTTCTATTAATTAAAAAAATAATTGCAGGAAATTAAGATGAAAAATAAAAAATTCTATTGCTTGAGAGTATAGTGGACTACATAGCAAATATGAAAAATAAATGGAATAAACGATGCAGTAAATTATAATATGCAAAGAAAATTATGTAATTTACTCTATGTATTAATTCTATTGCTTGGCTAGTTTATCATGATCATCCTATATATAAAAACCAAAAACTGGATGTTCTACGTGTTTTAAAGCTTAATTGCTAGTTAGTGCTTATAGATAAATTGTTCATTTTTCTTAGACGTCCATTAGGTGTACTTAAAAGATAGAAACGCTCGCTATATTTCAACATTGGTGTTTTTTTTTATTGTTAAGCTATAACAACTTCTGATTTGAAAAGTTATGTTTCTCTTTCATTTTTTTGCATAGCAGTCCTACGGATGAGGTTCTCTGCTCTTTAAAGGCGATATTTGTATGGGTACTGGGACCTCCATGCTGTTAAGTTGCTATTTGTAAATTCTTTAAAATTGAGGTGACCGGTATATAAATAAGAAAAAATTTGAATCCTCTTTTATGCAAATGCTAAAAAATCATGGGTATAAGCGAAGTCTTTGAATTATGGCAGCACATCGGTCATGATCTTAGCAATCTGATCAAATTTATCTAACCATCACATTCTAAGAATCATTCAAGCTAAACCAGTACTAATCATATAGCTCTATCAAAGACCCATTCAAACTCAAGCATAGAACATTTGCATCCAAACAAGCAAGAACCTATTAATTAAAATATTATCAGTACAAGCTTCGGAGTCGCGCTTTGAACCAAAAGTACCCGAACCCTCATATGGATAGCAACATATTTTATATAACAAATTAACTTGATACACTAAAGTAGAAGAAAAAAATAAAACAGGCCATATTCAAATTCTACTCTGATACTGCGACCATATCTTGTGTACCCTTGCAGAATTACACATACTTATGGATAACAGCAGGAAACACAAGTAATCATCTAGGCCCCTCTGATATGAATAATATATATAGCGATCTTCCCCTAGTTAAATCAAAAGAAATTTAGGCTGTGTTCCTCAACTTACTATCTCTCTACATACATATATTGCACAATATATGGGGGATAATCAGATGCTTTCATGAGACACAAGAGAGGGTTATAGATGATATACCATGTTTTTGTGTGTTACGTACTCCTAATCTTGCGGTTTGGATGATATTTTAATGTTTTGCTGGGGTGGAAACAAACTAATCTCAAGCAAGGACACTACTTGATTGTTAATACAAGGAAGAGGTTAGTCTTGAATTATAAAGAGTTGTTCCTTTCTCTGAAGCTCTTCAGGAAAGAAGTGCTCTTTGTTATCTCACGCAACGGCTTGTTTGTGAAACGGATCAGGTTATAAGCCCATGCACCTGCAATAGTACCACATATGGGCCCCACTATGTACACCCATATCGACCTGTACTCGTGTTGGATGATTGCGGGACCGAGACTCCGGGCTGGGTTCATTGAGGCACCTGATATAGGCCTGTCAAAGGAATAATTGCGCAAAAAAATTTAGGACTTTGGTTAACTTAACACTAATGAAAGTCAAAAGCAACCTAGTTTGTCATATTCTGATATTTTTCGGGCATACCCATAAAAGTTACAAAAGAACAATGCAATTGAATTAATAATATTATGACTTAATTTATATTTATTAATTACCCAGCAATAAAAACGTTGAGCAGGATAGTAGATCCTACAGCTAGACCAGCCAACTCTCCAATCTGTTTGACAAAATAGAAACTTAAATTTAGTACCCTGTTGAAGTCTCCACCTGCTTAAATTTTATACATGTAAGCTTACGTATATTCAAAAGACCTAGGTAGACAGTATATGTGACCTATGTCCAAAGATTTGGAAACACTTTACCTAAAATATACTATTAAAGGTTACAAGTCCAAACCACTGCACCTGATTGTTATAAAAGAAATGAGTTGAGAATGACAAAAGAAAGTAAAGGCAGGACTGTCAAGACTCTAAACAAGTCAATTTGGACCTAAAATTTCATTAATATTCGACTGTATTTGATCAAATCAAGTACAGTTGGTCATTGTCAACAAAGTTTTGTCTAGTACGCTACAAAGAAAAAGAAGGTTATTCACGTGTTCTGCAAAGTTTTAGAATTTGAAAATGTCATTCCCTATCCCCTCCCCTCTGGTTCCTTATAATTTTCATGAAAAAGGATTTACCGAACTTCTCTAACTTTTCTAAGATTTGATGAATAACTTAATGAACTACACGGTACATAATAATTTAGAATTAGCATTAACAATTCTATAGTAGGGTAGCTTAAAGGGTTTGAAAGAGAATATTGAACATACAGCTCGGTTATCCGTGGCGACACCAGAGATGACGAACATGAGGTAAAAGGATATAATGAACTCGACAACAACAGACTGCACTTCGCTCCCTGCCGGAAGTGTCCCAGGAAAGTGTTCATCACTCTTGCCAAATAGTAACCAGAGGGTCCCGCTTGCTAGGATAGACCCCAACATTTGTGCTACTATGTAAGGTGGCATCTGCAAGCAAGTTTCGAGTCAATAGAAGTAAAAAAATAAAAAAAAAAAGAAGAAGGATGAAATCTTTTTTGCCGGCAAGTAAAAAAAGGAAAAAAAAATTAAAGATGAAATTCTGCATTCTTTATGCCTATGAAGTGAATTGCCGTCATGCAAAGTTCATATTCTACAGGCGATCGCGTTACATTTGGGCAGTAAAACATAGCAGAGAAATATTCATTTTAGAGGGCAATAAACAAAATAGACCTTTTGAGTAGTAAAACTGTACTTGAGCAGAGTTGCCGAAAGTCCATAATTTACAAATTTCAAACTAAAAAATTAAATCAAGCCCTTTGGGTAATGTTATGGAAATCAAAATTTTAGAAATTGCAGACCTCTTTCCAAGGAAACCTTCCACAAGTGGCGAAAGCAATGGATACAGCAGGGTTGAAGTGTGCACCAGAGATATGGCCCACAGAATAGACCATGACCATGACAACTAGGCCCCACACTATGCATATCCCAGGAAATGTTATGACTCCGGAGCCTTGGTTTATTGTCACTGATGCACATCCAGCAAATATCACAAAATAGGTCCCAAGTATCTCCGCTATTATCTGTATGTCAACAAAAGAAAAATTAATATATAGTTATCATTTTGGAGAAGATTCATACGTCAGCATTAACAATCATTAACGATGCTCAGCAATTAGGGCCCCAATTAATACTTATACAACTATTTTAGCTCTTTTTCATTTTTTTAGATAGGTGGGCCAGCTGCTTTTGGTGATCAGCTGAGGCATGCACAAGCACAAGTCATTGTTGCTCCTGCAGATGATCATGTGGGGCATGTCCAGGCTGAAGTACATGAGGCACAAGAACCAGCTGAGACTGCTGCTTTTCAGGGGCGCGACGACTTGCTTGGGGATTAGCTCTCAGTTCCTTTTAGTTGCTTTAATAATTAGTTGGTTTGTTTTGTTTTGTGTTTCAATGTTAGACTGTTGTTTTTGAAGAAAAATGGGGGTCATGTTAGACTGTTGTTGGTTCTGGTAGATTTATGTTTTTGCTGTAACACCAAACTGTATGGTGTCAGTATTTCTGTCAGTTGTTGGTTGTAACTCCTTTTTCTATATTGTAATTTTTTCTAGTATATATAATTCCCTTCTTGGGAATCTCTGTTTGTTTCATAAAACGATGCAGCATTATTTACTATATATTGTTAAGGACAAGTCCCAGCTGTACCATGATTTAAACTAGAACATGTCCTCGTACATCTATAAACAGAGTGTTTTGAAAAAGGAGAAACTAGCCGGTTCATATGTCTCTCAAAATTGTTGATATTCTCACCTTCTCACTCTGTCGACTTTCATCCATTATGTCAATTACAATAATGATTGTTTTCTATCAATTAATAACAAAAGGCAAAAGCTGAATTTAGCAAAGATTAACAGTAATTCACCCTTTTTAGCTTGCTTAGACAAGGAAAGATGTTGCCAAAGACCACATTTGTGGATAAAATACTATTCCAGGACACATTACTTGATATATGAGCCCAAATAGATTTGTTTTGTATTAAAAGCAGATAGGTACCAGCCAACCACCTCCAATATTTGTGACATAAATACAAATACAGACCCAGATTAGTAATCTTGATTAGGTTTGAAAAGAGGGATCTTTTCCGAATTAAAATATTATTGCATAATTAAGCTCGTATAATCATTTTGACCAAAAAGGTTGAAGACAAAATGTGTAATAATTAGTTGAAATGCCTTGCACGGTTTGTAATCTTAAAAGAAGAACTAAAATTCTTCCAACCACGCTCCACAAGCCACTAGATTTCCAAAGAAAACATAAGAGACGAATCAGGATCTTGGTATAGTATAGCTCATAATATTTCTAAAAAAAAAGAAGAAGAAGAAAAATCATAACAGAAAGCAATTTTTGTTATAGAGAAATACCCAAAATTTCTATGTCATCAAAAATATCATATGCAATTATGTACGCGCCAACCTTACATAAACCATTAAAAATATATGTAGGTATGTACCTTTTGAGCAAATTGCACAGATAACATTGCACAGGTGTCTTTGTGATTGGAGCTTTTCTTAAAAGAAACGGACTCATGGCCTCTCCCTTCCTCCATGATCACCTCATCATGCACCATCCCATTCGCTGCTGAGATCTCTCCCTTTCCCATCTCTCGCTCTCTGAAAGACTCCCTAGAGAACTAATAATTAAACGAAGTCAGAAAAAGATGGGTATGGGAAAGAGAAAATCTATTGATATGAAGTTATGAACCTCTCTCCTATCTTAGAGAAAGATGTAATGGTATAGGTTCCTATTTATTGGCCTCGAAGCTTGGAAAGTACTGGGATGTATATCTTTATATTTAATTTATCCAATTTTGGATTTATTTTACTTCGTTTTGGTCTCTGCATTGACTAGTAGTCTAGTAGTATGGTGTATGGATATAATGCTACTCTGTAACTGTAAGGCCGTGACGGTGCACAGCAGGGATGGAAATAGTTACAGCGGAGTTGATATTTCTCTGTCGTCTGATCTTATTTGAATGGTTTGGATTGATTGATAAGGTCAATAGTTGACTGCTAGCAGAGTCTAAATTTAGAGGTTTTGGATTTGGGGTGGTGAAAGAGCAAGAAGCTCTGCCAACTGCCAACTTTTGAGTAAGGGAGAGAGAGAGATAAGAATTGAAAGCGGATCCAACAACCCACCAACAACAAATTATAAAAATAGTAAATAATTTATGGCAGTAAAACAGGGCACTGAATGCTAACGGACTGACAATTAAATGCATGTGCATGAATAATTATTGAATAAGGGTTTTTGATAGGATGATCAGGACATCCTTGCTGGAAGGGAGTCCTTGTGTTATGATTTTTTTTTCCCCCATCAAATGTTCTAACTTATTGTCATTTCAAAGTATAGAATTTAAACCTGGGATCAAATTAATTAATCCTATCTTTTTTTAATGTTTTTTCTTCATTTGAAATCATATTAATAGTTCATAAGATTAACAAGTTAAATTATAAAGATCAATTTGAATTATAAAATTTGAATCATATTGTTCTACTATTTTTCTGATTTTTATAGAAATGATTGATCAAAGAATTACAGATTCTTCAATAACAAGCTTTCTCTAAATATCAGAAAAATGGTAACAAAATTCCAAACTTATAAAATTGGGTTCTAACAAGATTTTAATTAAAAACTTGCATGATTCAATCAATTGTTTTAGTTTGAATTTCAAAAAAAAAAAAAGCAATGCATCTCAAGTGAGAGGTCGCAGGTTCGAAACCCGTCTGGGAGGTCTTTATAGACATTTAATTTAAAAATAAGTTGAAAGACTTGATCCCAATTTATCTTAAAAAAAAAAAATCGAAGTAACAATCCTGATTACTTCGTGAAGTACCATAGCATATCGCTGCATATTTATATCTATATATACAATGCAGCAGTGGGAGTTTGTGACGTACTTTTATTTCCCATAAGCTGGTTTGTAAGTTTGGACCATGTTCATTTAATTCTTTTAGGTTCTAAAAGCATTTAATTTCTTCAACATTTGCATATTCATTAAAATGTTCATCGTCTCCACTATAGTTGATGCCAAACAATTAAACTTTGTATTTGTAAAAATTGAGCTTCGAAGCAGAACTGTAAACCTAAGCTTGGTAGAGGATAAATTTGAAAAAAAAAAGTTAATAATTAGCAAAACAAAGCTTTTCATGGGAAAAAGCGAAAAACTAGAAAAATGGTATCAAGGATAGCTGTATACCTGACCAAACTAAATATACAATATTGAATATTGTCAGGAAAAAAATGTAAAGACGAGATAAATTGATAAATCAATAATAATGTAATAAAATTGTAAAGCAAAAAATATTAATGAGTTAACCTAAAAAGTAATTGTGAAGTTTGTAGTTTCCTAATATAGACAGTGAATTCGGATTGATGACAAACTAGCATGTAAATTCCCTCTCCAGTCTATTAATCAAAAGAGAATGAATGCCTTTCTTATTTTCCTCTCATTGGAGATCACTTTGAATTTAGTGATACGAAAATAATCAAAACAGTTTTAAATGACAAATTCGAATTGAAGATCTTAATGAAATAATAAGAGTATCAGACACTTACGTTTCAAATTTTTAATTCCGTATGGATGGATCAAGGTTTTAGTGAATAGCAATCAATAAAACCCTCTGCGCAACCAAATGCTTATTTATAACCGTATGAGATTGAGGGAGAAAGGAAGACGGCACAGTGTATCTATTTTTAGAATGGTTCCCTACCACTCCTGGAACGGTTCATCTTGAATCAAATCATCCAAATCCATTATCACCCAATTTTAGATCAAATTATTCAATTATACTTTGTCCTTGAATCATCTTTTTAGAAAGATTTATTTTTAGTAACACCTTGAAATGAAAATTTTCTTTAATTAAAAGAAGATTTTGATCTTAATGACTAAAAAAACACCATAAAGTGTTTTTCTAATAATTATTGGCTCGATCACATTTCATCTAAACAAACTTTTAACAATTTTCCTTATCAAATTTTCTACCATCTTTTTAAAGTATTTGTCTAATAGTGGTCAACAACGCGCATATGGTCAGACCCATTAAAATTTTCTTTACTCGTACCCTATCCATATCCGTTAAAAAATAGATTTATCCGTACCTTATCCGTACCTGTTAAGAATTAACGGTACGAATACGGTTACGGTAAAAAATGGATATAATAAAATTTGTATACTCTGTATAAATAAATTATATCAATAGGTATATTAATAAAATGCAACAGTGATGGCGAATATTTTAGATTTTTGTTTTTTTTAGTACACTACATAGAAAGAATTATAGATCTTAAATAAAATTTAGTAATATTTTTTACCAATCATGTAATATAAGATGTCATATGTATCATTTAATTATATCTTTTTAATTGTGGCAATTACCCGTTATGAAAACAGGTACGAAATAGATTTTACCCGTGCCCGTATCCATTAAATTAACGAAAAAATTCCCTTACCCGTACCCGTACTCGTTAACTTAACGAAAATAAAACTTTACCTATATCCGTTTTATACGGTACGATACGGGTTGGATAAACGGATAAACGAATTTCATTGACAGCCCTATAACGAACTTAAACAACAACAATTTCTATAAACACTGAACAGAAGAAACATATGACCACCAAAAGGTCAGATGCTTATATGTATCCATTTCTCTCAAAATACAAAACAAAATAAAAACATAGATATGTATCATTGCTTATTATCCAACAGTGATCGTCTAAGAATTGACAATGCCAAGGGTTCCTTTCTACTCATCTATGATTTTCTTTCTGCTGCTTAAAATGTAATTTGTAAGAAATACAAGAACAAGTCTTGGTCTAGTGGCAAAGAGCAATGCATCTTGAGTGAAAGGTCGCTGGTTCGAAATTCAGCTGAAATTTTTCATAAATATTTAATTTAAAAATAAATTGGATGGCTTTGACCCCTAATTTATGTTAAAAAAAAAGAAATTATCTGTTTTCTTCTGAAATGGTGGATAACGTAGAATCAGTTAGATGTAGAAAAGCACAAAAAAGAAAGTGATTTCATCATGTTATTATGTTATTAGAAAGATTGTAGAAAAGCACAAAAAGGAATTAGTGTTATTATGTTATTCACAATCATTGTAGGTCGCTTTTTGAGTACGATACAAACATATAATGTCGAGTTCGTTACATATTATTATATTTTTCAGTTTTTATTTAAACCAGTCAAATTTACAATATTTCTAGGTTGTAATTAATTTTAACAAATTAAAAATCGTCTGACTCTTACTTTTTATCAAGGCCATAATTTTTACAAATGAAAGAATGACAATAAAAATGATAAAAATACAAATGAATATATTGGCTTTGATAACTACCTCAGTAATAACCAATCCAAGTAGGTTGCATAGTTTTCTACGGAATTTTCACTGTCAAAGAGCACACATTCCTTTTAGACAACACAGATACTTTATATTTCTAGATTGCATACTTCTTTGAATTAGTAACTATCGATTTTTTTTATCTCCTAAATATTTATTCCAACTTCCAAAAGAAAGCAGACTTCTTTTAATTAAAAAGAATATTACTTTTCTCTCGGACGCACACTTTTTGAAATGAAAATAAACATTTGACAGCTACTTAAAACTATATATTTCGAACTTTCCTAAATGCATCATTCAATAAAAATCGGGAGTGATAAGGATCATCCCGATATTTATCATCCCCATCATCCCCACGTGTTTTTCTATTTTTGGCTCTACGCATTTTTTATTTCTGAAAATCGCTATGTTTCCCTCCGTGCCGCGTACGCTCGTCCCCCCTCCCACCCCTCCCGCGTACGCTCCCCCCTCCCCCTCCCCCTTCACACACACACACTATATATTGATTCTAATTGTTGAGGTTAACATATTTAAATGTTGAAGTTAATATATATAACTGTTGAAGTTAATATATATGCCAATTTCAACAATTTAAATATGCTCACTTCAAATATTACCTTCAACATTTAAATATGTCAAGTTCAACAATTATGTATATTAACTTCAACAGTTACATATATAACATATTACTTCAACAGTTACATATATAATTTCAACAACTACATATATAACTTCAACAGTTACACATATTAACTTCAACAATTATATATATTAACTTGAACAGTTACATATATAACAAATTACTTCAAAAGTTACATATATAACTTCAACAACTACATATATAACTTCAACAGTTATACATATTAACTTCAACAGTTACTAACTGAACATATCTTAGGAACAAACTGAACACTAGGCAGTTCTGAACATATGAAAGTGCAGAATAATAGAGAACATGATCAACTAACTGAACACTTCAATCAACTAACTGAACACTAGACAGTTCTGAACATATGAAAGTGCATAATAATAGAGAACATAATCAACTAACTTAACACTTCAATCAACTAACTGAACACTAGACAGTTCTGAAGTTAATATATTTAAATGTTGAAGGTAATATCGTAACTGTTGAAATTAATATCAGAAAGATAAACCTTGATTCTATTCCATCTCTGCAACAAATTTAGTATAACAGTTATATATATTAATTTCAACAGTTACGATATTACCTTCAACATTTAAATATATTAACTTCAACAGTTATGAAGTGTGTATGAGGAGGAGGACGAAGGATGCAGGGGGAACGATGTATGTGGGAGGGAGGAGAGAGAGGGGAGGACAGCGTACGTGGAAGGGAGAAGGGGGAGAGGGGACAACGTAAGTGGGAGGGAGAAGGGGGAACGGGGACAGCGTATGTGGGAGGGAGGAAGGGGGAGGGGGCGGGGGACAGCGTACGCGTGAGGAGAGAGAAGTTAGTTGCAGCATACGCGTGAGGATGATGGAAATGATAGAATTTTAGAGATGGTCCTAAGCAATTCCGTTTTAGTACTTTTTTCTTTTAAAAAACATTAAATATGTATAAACACATGGGCGTACTTAACTGAAATTAACATCGAAAACCCAAGAATAAGTATAATAAGATATTAAAAGAAATTATGACATTATCGAACCAAAAATTAATAACATAAAGAAGTCTTGCATGAAAAATCGAAAATTTAACAAGATGTCGCATCAAATTCTTATTACAGTTCAGTCCAGCTGATCAGATTTTACTTATGGCTGTGTTTGGATGGGAGTGAAAATAAGAAAATAAAGAAAGATGAGAATAAATTTATTATTAAACAATTCAAACTTTCACAAAGTTACACACTTCTCAATATTTCTACCTTACTTCTTTTCTTATTCTTCTTATTCCCACACCATCCAAACGGTAAACAATCCAAACTTTTCACAAAGTTACACACTTTCCATTACTTCTTCCCTTATTCACAAATTTACAATATTTAGGCCAGATACGTTCGCCAATATATAATTAAATGAAATCTGAGGGTTGATTAGATTATTAACTTTCTAACCATGATTGTTACGATGCATGTAGACAAGGCTTGTTGTTGCATTTAATCGGGTCGCTTGCTGTCAAGGATTGGATCACTTTAATAGTCTATATCCGACCAAGCCATAAAAACGAGGTTTCGGATTTCATCTGCCGTGTGAAAATGCACTTTTTCCCGGTCATCTTGTAACGAGTGGCGTGGAAGTGAGATAGATTCTCCAATCATCTATATCATGTCATGTTAAATATAATTGTATTAGAATCTCGTATTGTATCATATTGATACGAATTACTTTTTTATTCGTGTCATATTGATACAGATTACTTTTTTATTCGTATCATGTCAAATTGTACTAAATAGTGAAAAGAACCAATATGACACATATTTTAGCACAACATGACTTACACATCGTATTGTGTTATGTTAGATGGTGTCTGATTATTTTATTATTTTTAAAGATAAATAAATTATTTGAAATTTAAAGTTTTGCTAAAACGCAATAATTCGTTATTTGGTTGAGTTTAAATATTTTATTAGTATTTTTGAATAAAAATAATAATTAGACGAGAAAAATATGAGTCAAATGATGATAAATAATTAATATGAAGTAGCATTATAAATTAAATTTAAATTATTAATTTTGTTAAAATAATCAATATTAATAATTAAATTTATGTTGATGTATCGTGTTAATTTGTATTCGTATTATGTCATTTTGGAGAACACTAAAGTGAGAAATAATTTTTTTAATGTAAACTTCAAAAGTTGGAAATTTTGTTTTATTGCCAGTATTTCTAACAAGCGTAGAAATTTATAAAAATGTACTTTTTTTTTTAATGAAAAAAAAGATTATGGATTTTATTTAAAATTAGATCTGATGGTGTAAGTTAATTATTTCGGGGAACACCTTTGCTATTTTATAACTTTATATTTAGAAAGTAAAACGAAAAATATAACGGATTCAATTAATTTCTGTTTATTAGAAGATCACAACAATTTGCATATTTTTTTTTCATTTAGCAATAGAATTAATGTACCCTGTTAGATATGCATATATCATCTGTGAATTAGAAGAAAGTAGTTTGATGACATTAACTGCAAACTTTCTAACATTAACGTCAATTATATAGATGCTACTTTTATATAATTTCGATGACATAAAATATAAAATTTACGGAAATTTGACTTTATTCAGTGAAAATTGATACATTGATTAAATTTTGACCTTTCTGCAGTGACGGAGCTAGAATTTTTTCTAATGGGGTTTAATAAATTCATAATATTAATATGAGAAAATTTTAATTATTTCATTATCTAAAGACTAGAGAATTCAATGCTTTGACCAATTAGCAAATATCAAAGAATCATTTTTTTCTCTGCCAGATGCAAGCCAAGACAAGAGAAAAAAGGGAAAAAAAGAAAAAAAAAAATAGAATACATGTTGTTATAAAATTGTGCTCTCCCTGCAAATGGAATGAAAATTGAAAATCGGAAGACAACAAATTAGCTAACTTGACTATTTTTTTTCTTATTCAATATCTTTCCATATTTTGTAAGAAATTGCTAATTGCATAAAAAAAATTATATCATAAGACATATCCATATTAAAATTTTAATGGGGTTCAATCAATATAATTTTATATATTTATTGTGGGATTCAAATTAGTGTGTTATAGAAAAGTTCATGCTATATATATAATTTTTTATATACAAGGCAGCAAAAAATTTTGTTTCAATGGGGTCAATTGACCCCCATTTGTTGAATGTATCTCCTCCGCTGCCTTTCTGTATACTCAAACAAAATTATAATTTCAAATTGAAATTCTGCAATTTGTATGAGCGCACAGTACAAACTAGGTATAACCTTTTTATAAACAGTTGAAATAAAATTTGAAACTTCAAAACACCATAATATTTGAGATTAATCTATTGGCCTCTGATAGTTCTGAGAAATTAATTATATTGAACTGCTTGTTCTTGAACATGCCAAATATTAAATCCCTCATATGTAACATATGTTCACTTGAAAAAACTCTTGATTGTTAAATGCTTATACACATGTTCAAAATATTAATTCTTGTCATATCCACAAATAATGACAAGTTATCATGAGTTATTTTTGTGCTCCTTTTACACATTTTAGTTAACCTCAGAATCCGAGGTGTGAACTGTTTTTTTGGTGCTTTATTCTTCTAAGCCTTTTGAATTTTCTATTTCCAACCTTTTTGGTCTCCCCCAAACGTTCTAACATTCTGATGTTGACTGGTCATAAAAAAAATCTATTATCGCTATATTTTTTGTCATGCGCTGTTAATTTGTTCGTTAACTGTCTACCATGCTTTGTTGTCTAAAAAAACTGCATTTTGTTTCTTTTGAGTTCATGCGTGAGTCTACTTGTGACAATGATCCCCAGCGAGATAATTACTATATAACTAAATTAATAATTTTATCGTGCTATATATCTATATATTGAACAGTGCATAGTTTGCCTGTGCTCAACATTTCAGTGCACAAGGCAAAGGGGACAGATCGGATATATCCATCAAATATTATTGTTTTTAATTATTTGAGCAAAATAGTATGGGGTGTGTTTGGATGAGCACAGAATAAAGAATTTCGGTATGCGTGCTTATTTAAATTTCTTATTCTTATATCATGGTTTTGTTAGTATAGGAATAAGGGCTCAAATTCCTTATTCTTGTGTTGTTTGGGTTGCACAAGAATAAGAATAAACACGCATACAGAAATTTCTTATTCTTATTCCTTATTTCATGCTCGTCCAAACACACCTTGGTGTTTTTAAATTTATAATTAAGTATTTTCTAATCATACAATTTTGGATATATATATATATATAGAGAGAGAGAGAGAGAGAGAGAGAGTTTTGCTATGGTGAGTTGCAACTCACCAAGGGGTCTGTGAGTCGCGTTCAAAATTTAGTTCAAAATGATCGATCCAAACCGTCTAATACGATCTCTCTATTGAAATCTCCATGCAGACCAAATTTTATATTTTTTTCAAATTTTTTAAGTATTTTTTTGAAATTTTAGAAAATCATTAATCTAATTTGTTCTGAACCATTAAAAAATAGCAGTTTTTTAAAATCCAAAATAAATATTTAAAAATTTCAAAAAAATATAAAATTTAGTCTGCATGGAGATTTCAATAAGGAGATCGTATTAGACGGTTTGAATTGGTCATTTTGAACTAAATTTCAGAATTTTGAGTGCGACTCGCGGATCCCTTGGTGAGTTGCAACTCACCATAACAAAACTATATATATATCAAGAGCATGTTGAGAAAAATCAGTTGTATGTCATTTTGAAACAACTAGTTTCGGAATACTAGCTATTTTATAGTATTTAAATTGGTTTTTCGATATTTAAAATTGTCATTCTTTCTTAGTATTAATAAAACGTGTTTAAGATTTTATGGTGTCGGCAAAGTATTTATGCGATTTTTTGACTGCAATTTTAATAAATAGATAACCAGAATTATATCTAATACGGTAAGCCGTAAGCTAAACGTAAAAAAATCGTAAATTCCAATTCAACGTCCGTTAGATCGATTATGAAAATAATAAAGATAATGTTCCACTTCTTTAATTTATATAAAAATAATAAACAGCCCACATACTGCTGATTTCATGCTTACATCTTACACTTCATGCTACAACTTGCACACTTCATGTAGAGGTGGGTAACGAATGGATTATTCCACGGTATGACCGTTTCATTCTCTTTTTCGTTTCGTTTTAGAAACTAAGTGCTATTTCATTCTATTAGACGTTTCGTTTGAGGGGAACAGAACGGAACAACGTTCTTTCGCACAGAAAATTGTACTATTTATCAAAACGAAAACGAAATGATGTGTTTCATTTACCGTTCTATTTCGACAACAGCATATTCTCTCATTTTGTTTACCATGCCATTTTTGGAATGAAATGAATTTTCTTACCGTTACACATTCCATCTTGCGGAACGGAACGGGTTTGAGAAGCAACGTGGTTCCACGTCCAGCCCTACACACTCGTGACCAAATCAAAATGACATTTAATGCCATACTTCAAGAGCCGTCAATTCTTGGTAATCGCTGGCGCCAATGTTAAATTGCTATACTAGCCGTGAAGCGCTCACTCGGAAGGACACTAGTGGGTTGGTAGTAAAGCAATGTTCAAACCTCAAACAGGTCGTTGTTGAATATTAAATGCTCGTATCGCATGATCCATTCAACTCGGTTCCCACTTTCGTATAGTTCCCTTCAGTTAGGGTAACAAGCATATAGTCAACTAATAATTAGTTTATTAACTAATTTGTTAGTTATTAAACTAATTGATACTTGGTTTTCTCTTGCCTCCACTTTGAATTTTTGTTGACAATTTGAAATTTCACTATCTCAGGTACTGATATTATGTCTGTGTGGTCCATAATATTAAGGAATTAATTTGATTAAATTTTGGGTTTGAAAAATATCTAATATATGTATGATATTGTGGCTTTGGTATGCTAAATTGAACTTTCTGACTGATAAATTACGTCACCACATATGTATATATATATAACCTTTCCAAATGATGAATGCAGATGAATGAGTTAAGAGGACAACATTTCCTTTAAACAAGGCTGGTTCTTTTGACTTATAAATGAGAATGTTCTTCTAGACAACTTGTACAGATCATGAAATTCTACCACAATTCATGCTTACTTGCTCTTTTGTTGTTTCTCTTTCATCTTTGAATCCGTGTATACTCTAGAGCATAAATTTCGTTAAAGGTGATCTTTTCTGATCAATCCCGTTCTTGGTATACTTTTGACTGCATGCTATTGTTCCCATTTTCTAGACTTATATGAAATGATATCACCCTCGTGATTCGCTTGGATTGTGTTGCAAAATGGATAACTAAAAAAAAAGAACAATTTGAATCAGACTGAATATAAGAAGAAAGAACGTAGAGGTCCAAAAAAATCCAACAAAAAGTAAAAATATTTTTCTACTTAGAACATTCGTACTTTTGAGGGAAAATTTAATTTTCAATTATGATCTCATTCTGGAGGGTTTGCAATAAAATATACATTCGGATCCAAAATGATCATTTATCCGAAATCTTCATCAAATTTTATTATGTGTAACTCTTTCTAAATATATTTTAATTATTCTATGTAGTTATGTATTTTTATTTCCTTTTATATTAAACTAAAGCAGTTTTTAATACTTCATTAATTTGAAATCGAACTCTAATTTTTCTCTTAAAATTCTACTTTATGAAAAAAAAAATTAGCACTTTTACTGCATTGATTTGATCAATAGATTATATTATTATTATTATAATTAGCGTTTGGTCAATAGATTATAGCATCACAGTCTATATACTTTTACTAATTTTAGTGCGGGACAAAGTGGAGAGTGAGAGTAGTCTCTTTAGCAAAACAAATATTATTTAATCATAGGTCACAGGATCTATAAATAGCTGGAGCTTTCCCACAACTTTGCACCAACCTAATACTTCAAAGTGGGCCACCAAAATTATGGGGGTGTTAAACTTATCAAAAAAAGTCATTAGATCTTTGACTTACTTTTCAACTATATGCGTACTGTCTTATTCGGAACATCTTTTGTTTAATAATTAAATAAATGTGTTGATATTATCGTAACAAATGACGCATTGTGATTTTATAAAATCACCAGTCCAAATCTTCACTATGAGTGTGTTTGGATAGGTGTGAGAAGAAGGAAAGAAGGGAAGAAGTGAAAAGAAGTATTGGAAAGTGTGTAATTTTGTGAAGAGTTTGGATTATTTATAATTTTTTTTTCTTCTTCCTTCTTCTTCTTCTTTCTTCCAACGATCCAAACGCACCCTATAGTATATTACAAATGAGGATTTGAAAGATCTCACCATATGCCTCCATATTATCTGCTGTTCATACCATGAAGCAGGATGAATAGTATCCTAATTAATTCTAATATGATACATTCAATCTAAATCTAAAATATTAGTGTGATTTAAAGCACCAGCAAGAGAATTTGAAGAGCCTATATAAGAACAATAAGATCCATCTGATCAAAATTTGGCGGTTCAAAAAAATCTGCTCCTGTTGGGTTATTGCCATAGCAAAAGAACCCTTTTGTTTTTTTTCCTCTCTCTTTTTTTCCTTTTTTTTTTTTTGGGGGGGGGGGGGGGGGTGGGGGGGTACAAACCGGTAGGTGGTGAAATCAAAGGAACAAAAGATAGGCTCTCTTCATAAATCCTAGGCACTCACCTAAATTATTGTCTGTAATAAATTCATGCAAGCAAATCCTTCACGGGGGTGAAACACGTTTGCCACAATTTTTTGATATATTTTATTTCGAATGAAAGATGGTACTACGGTTGGCTCAAACCTCAATGCGTTTCTCTAGAAATGAACTGAAAACTTTAGCCACTTGCGTCTGGGTTGCATAACTTCTAAAACAAACACGAAAAAAAAATATTACGTTAACTATTTCGTTTTAGATACGAAATTGACTACGTGTTGCGTTAATAGTTTAGTTTTGGACGAAACGATCAAAATCACGAAAATTTCACGAAAATACACATGGACGAAACTGACTACGTGCTGCGTTAACCGTTTCTTTTTTAAAATACAACCAAAATTTTTAACTGTCTCGTTTCGTTATGTTATGGACGAAATGAAACGAAAAAACAGTTAAAACAATCGCCGTTTTCATCCCTACATGCATCTCATGCTAAAAGAAGTAAATAAATGATTAAGCCATATTTGATCCATTTTCAGCTTTTGAGTGAAATTATATTATGAGCATACAGATTGTCTAAACTTATTATTGAGTGTTTGGGCTAAAAAATAAGCAATGCAGCCAATGCTCTTGTCTTGCCATCTTTGATTAAATTATTTAGGCCTTATTGCCTTAAGCAGATCTGTACTAAGAAGCCTTAGCCCATTACTTCCAAAACGGGTTGACGTGCACTCAGGCCCAAGTTATAGTCGAATTGCATAGCGTATAGCCTAGCGTACGTTGTTTGATGTGTATCAACTATCAATCTATATCTTGCGATTACATAATAGTAGGAGATTACATGTACAAATTTCTGCAATTACAAAAAGATGACATCAACTATAGAATTTTTAATAATTGCGAAATCGTCTCTCTATCTGTAATTTATTCTTGGGAGACTCATTTTATAATTTAATATATTTTGTTTTTATATTTCTTTCGGATAAAAAGTTACAAGTAAATTTCAAATGTTACGTTGAAAATTTCAGACAGATTATTAAATAAGCAAGCTTAACAGATTAGTAACTATTCTATCCGATCAGCATTTGCAATTACTAGCTATTCAACTTCCAAACATAAAAAAGTTCCTTTTATTCTCGATAAGAATGGAAAATCAAGTTTTATTAACTTTGAACATTCACGATGAATCCTTTATCTGGGTTTAGAAACTTCGATCTCTTTAGATTTTTATTCTCCTACTTTTTTTTCTTTTTTTAAGAAAGAGAGAGGATTTTATCATCCAACTTTTTTTAAAAAAAAATTAAAAGTGCACCCAAGGCTTGAACACTTATTTTTTAGGCCAATCTAGTATTTTTGTTTTCTTTTCCCAATTTAAGAGAGATACACCATATAAGCAATAATTGAGCCACAGAGATGCATTTTGCAACATTTATCATGGAATGTATAATATATGGGTACCGAAAGCTCTCTAAATCATGGTGGTTACTATATATAATATGAAACGAATAAGGAGATGATTGAAACAAATTAAAGTCTCCAAAAAGAAATAATAGTTAAATCCAAATTTGGGATTCTACAAAAAATATTATAGTCGCATCAGTTTCTTTTTCCTAAATGGTATAACAGAATATTTTTGATAACCGTGTTGGTATTTCTTTCTGAAGCTAATTATAGTAGCATAGAATATAAAATATTCATTAGCTCGTGAATGTGTGAAATAATTAGTTTAGATAGATTGATTATTTGTTAAAAAAAATATTAAACTATAAGTAAACAATTCCTAAAGTATTTAGAAGTCATTGCACAATTAGTAAACGCTTTCTTCACCTCTTTCCTGATGCGTATAATACGCTTACTCAACCTTTTATCTTTATCCAATACTAAGTTCAATTTACGTTAGATAATACAAAGCAAGGTTCCTAATAAAAGGATAAAATTCGTTCAAGTCAAAAATATTTTTTTCAGGAGGGCATATTGACAAAAGTTCCTTTCCAATTTCCTTTTGTAGGTGCTAAAATGATTATTTTTATCGTGTTACTTTCGAGTTATAGCTTCTTTCTTTGTGGTCTTCTTACTTCTTCCTTCAAACAATCAAATTCCTCTAAAAATTCCCCAAATTTCTCCATCATCGTCTCTAATTTCATCCCAACTCTCTTGCATCTTCGATTGATTCTAGTTTAGTAACGCTAATGGAGGAATCCGACATGCTGTTCCCGTTCTTCGAGCCCGACGAACCGGCGCCCGAATCCGATAAGGCTCCGAACCCGTCAGAATCGGTCGAATCTGGGATTTCTTCTCTTTTTAGAGAAACCCAAGAAGAAGAGCATGATTCTACGACCCATGAGGTAAATTTGTTCCAATTTTATCGTATAATGTGGTAATTTTGTTTTTGTTATGATTGCTTGTATGAAAAGTAGCGTTAACCCGGTTTGGTGCTGAATTATATGTGGTTAGAGTTGATGATTCTTAGTTTCAGTTTTATCTTAATTTAGTATTTGGTGCACTAGGTATTTAGAAGTTGCTTCCTTTGATGTGGGTAATAATCCTGTTCAAAGTTAGAATGGATAGATTATAAAATTTGTAATATATACGAGGGAAGTGAACTAATTTGGTCCCAGTTTAAAATTAAGTCTAACTTTGCTGCATTTAATATTGAAGCATTTGATCAAATTGCACAAATTCGTCACCTTCAACAATGACGCTTATCTTTTAATGATTATCAATTAATTAGGCTGAGAATTCAACAAAGGAGGAAAAAACTGAGATTGATTCACCTTCGACAGCTAACAGTTCAGAGAATTTAGATACAGACAATACTTCTGATCCTCAAGATAACTTCAGAGCTGAAGAAGACCCGTTGAACAAACAACCAGGACAGTACTTCTACTATGACCCTCCTCTATATGAAGAGACGGGAATGTGGATTCCTGTCTCGGTACCCCCAATGACTGGTACCAGTGAGGATTGGCAACATGGTTTCGGCTCTGATGGGGCCTATTTCCCTGATGAAGAATTCAGATGGGACCCACTTGAACCGAACACACAGATGACCATGTGGGATGTGTTTACAGAAATGTTAGTAGCTGCAAAAGGCAAAGTTTCTTCACTCGTCTCATTAAATGCTATATTGGGTTATCATATGTCACTCGTTTCGACTCCCATTCCTTTACCTCCTGACGTGCTTCAGGAGGCATGGAAAGAGATGGCTCAAACCCTAAGTGAAGTCCATTTTGGCTATGCAAATGGATTGCTTGAAACAGAGCCTGTCAGATGGCTTCCAGACAGCGTTTCGACTTCTTGCATGTTATGTAGTGCAAAATTCCATCCCATAATATGTTCAAGACACCATTGTAGATTTTGTGGTGGGCTATTCTGTAGCGATTGCTCCAAGGGGAGAAGTCTGTTGCCTCCCAAATTTAGCGCTACTGAGCCTCAAAGAGTGTGTGATGTGTGTTGTGTGAGGTTGGAAGGGATCCAGCCATATTTGATGGGCCAGGTGAGCCGAGCATCTCAACCATTGATTTATGATCTGACTGACCTGAGTACACTGAGGTCATGGCTTAACTTCCCATGGGCCCGCACCATGGAATATGAGATATACAAGGCTGCTAACTCAATACGTTCTTATTGCAAGGTGCTAATTATTTTGGGTGGATTTTTATTTATTCTTTTTGGTCTTAGTATTACATATTTCATTTAGTACTAAATTATGGTGTCACTTGATACTGGTATGACATATATATGAATTATTCCTTTTCCTGATGGTGCTCGAAGCTCCAATGTCATAGCAATTAGATAGCAGATGACATATTTGCTTGAATGTTGTAAAAAATGGGTTTGGGGGGGGGGGGGGGGGGGGGGGGCGAGCACAATGAGGAAAACAATAAAAGATAGATAAGGAAACCGGTAGTAATCTTATACTTAGAGAAAGGAAGGAAAGGGAAGTGAAGAGTAGGGTTTCGCCTGTACACAAGATACTATAACCCCAATTTTGGTGATAAAATCCAACCCCCCCCCCCCCCCCCCAACTGTTACTTTCGTGTAGCATTCCCTTAAAATTCTTAAAAAAGAAGAAGGTATGACCAGTACTCAATTACCAGGGTGTCTGATACATCCAAAAAATTACTTACTGGTATTAGATGATGCCATGATGGTAATACCAGCTAGTTACTCAGTTTTTGATTTAAATGTGGTGTTATGTGATGAAAAGGTTGGGAAGTTGAAGCCAGAAAAGTCAATCCCTGAGTCAATCCTGAAACAAGCAAAGGGGCTTGCTATAATAACAGTGGCAAATGTGGGGATGATGGTCACCTACAAAATTGGGACAGGGCTGGTAGTCGCACGTAGGGAAGATGGTTCCTGGTCTGCACCATCAGCAATCTCTACCTTTGGCCTTGGTTGGGGTGCTCAGGTATTTATTTATTTATTTTTGTCATTTGTTTGTGTATGTGGGATTAGTTTGGCTTGTTCTTCAAATATGTAATAATTAAATTTTAAAAACAAAATTCCTCAACTTTTATTGCTATGTTTGGCACTAGTTCGCACTCAACCAAGAACAGGAGCTAACAGGGGCTAATTCTTAGTTCTCCGATTTTTTGGAACTAGGAACTAGGAACTGGGAACAAGGACAGGGGCTAATTCCTTGTTCCTTGTTCCTTGCTCGGCCCATACCTTTCCAAACATACCCAATATTGTCTTTTCTGTCTGAATTTGTTTTTCCCCTTGGGTTTGGGTTAAGGGGAAGTGTCATGAATGATGAATTCCTGTATTACAGGATGATTTCACTATATCCTGCTGTCCTGTCAAACCTCAAAATTTTGTGTAATCTTTGAATTATAAAGAACATTAATCATTCCAGAAGGAAATTACTAGAGAAACATCCTGGATGGCCCCATTACCATGTTCTGAGAAAGATAAGATAAATTAATTCTCTTTTCTGAAAGAGCTATATTTTATTTACATTGATGATGGACAAAGGAATGGTATATAGAAAACGCTTGATGGGAGTATTGCCCCATATGAAGGATGAACAGTAATTTCTTTCACTTATAGAAGTTGTTGTTAGAATCAGAGGTCCTTCCATGTTTATCTTATATGGTTAATCTATATCCATTTTTGTTGGTTTATGGATTAGTGACAAACCACTGGATTTTGTTTGTTCTTTTCTAACCTTTGGGTCGTTGGATAGGCTGGAGGTGAGATAACAGACTACATAATTGTCCTGAGAAACAAAGAAGCTATCAGAACCTTTTGTGGAAGTGCTCATATGTCAGTTGGGGCTGGTGTCAGTGCGGCTGCAGGTGCTGTGGGTCGTGCAGCTGAGGCTGATCTACGTGCTGGTGATGGCGGTTATGCTGCATGCTACACATATAGCTGTAGCAAAGGTATTCCATTTTGCAGAACATGTCAACAGAACAGAGGCTTTGACTGTGTGTATATTTTTTATAATTTTTACTTTTACAGCAAGTATTATAAAAATTGTCATGAAATCATGTTTGTAATAGTTTGGACATACGTTACTTGTCTATAGTGGTGAAATGATACAGTATGATTCCTGGACGTGACATGGAAATTTTCATCAAAGAAGGAAAAAAAGGAGTAATTAACATCTTGCTCAATTTTTAATCAAATAAGGATCTAACCTAATAAATAAATTAGACTTTCAATAAATAAACAAATAGAGTTTGGGGGGAGGAGGGGATACTTTGCACACAATAAACCTGTATGCACTACAGTTCTCGTGACAAGCACTGAAACTTGTTATCACTGCAGGTGCATTTGTTGGTTGTGCACTGAATGGGAGCATGGTCACAACCAGATCGTCAGAAAATGCTCGGTTCTATGGGATGCAGATGAAAGCAACAGACATCCTCCTAGGGTCAGTTCCACGGCCACAGGCTGCTGCCATTCTTTACCAAGCACTTTCTAATCTCTTTGACAGGATACAGAGATCACAATCAACTCGGTACAACATATATCCGGCTCTCAGTACGTAGCTTCAGTTGTGTGGGTGGAATCTTCTTAATCACGTATTTATTCATTGGTGAGATGGATACTATGGCAATTCAACAATTGTACATCATCTATACTTTGGATGGATGTTCTGTAAATAGCATCTTATACTAAGTATTTTTTTAGTTATTTTATTTAGAAATTTCTTTATTTCTATCCAGTTCGAGCAGCTGTACTTCCGTCCCAGTTAATATTTACTGGCTGTGAGCACGTGCTGGCCAGTTGGTGTAGCTTGTGGTCTTATCGTCATGGGAATTTTCAATTTGTTGAAGGTATCTCGTGGGAATTAAATTGTATATATTGCAACTTGGATGAATAACCTTCTATTCTGTTTTGTATATATTGTTGTTTTCATCATGAGGCATATTAGTTATCCGGTGGCGTTCTAATTGGGAAAGCCTTTTTAAATGAAGTGATTAAGATCTTATTATTTTTACTCCTGTATACGAGTCTGCGTTTGGATATAGGAAGAAGGAAGAAAGAAGAAGGAAGAAGGAAAAAAAAATTATAAACAATCCAAACTCTTTACAAAGTTACACACTTCCCAATACTTCTTCCCACTTTTTCCCTTCTTCCCTTCTTCTCATAGGCTCCGTTTGGATGCGTTGAGAATAAGGTAGGAAGAAGGAAGAAGGGAAGAAATTTATTGGGAAGGGATAAATTTATTGGGAAGTGTGTAACTTTTGTGAAGAGTTTGGATGGTTAGAAATAAATTTATTGGTAAAAAGTGATTATTCCTTATTCCTTATTCCGGGAAGAAGCCATCCAAACGGAGCCATACCTATTCAAACGGAGCCATAGATTCAACATTCAAGTCCCTTTAAAGGCGTCATGGGCACCGTGAACTGTTGTAAACTTGATTCCCTATAGGAGCATGACTTTATATAGATTGAGACAGGATAGGCTTGCACCATTTATTATAAAAAAAAATAAAAAATAATAATAACAATGACAACGACAACGACGATGGTGACAAACCGAAGGTGCGACCCTTGAAATATACTGTATGAGAAACATCGAACTCATACATGTGGTACAGTGATGATATTTAATGTTTAGATCGCGACATAAGTAGATGATGTATATGATTAATTATGATATTATCGCAAATGATTTTTCTTCGTACATGATAATTGGATCTCCAACTGTAATGGTCATCTTTCTTTAATTATATAATAGGTCGATTGAACTTATTTCAGTATTCAAGATTTCTTAAGTTCCTCATTAAGGTGCTTGTGCATAATTAAAATACACAGTGAATTTTATTAAACATTAGTTCAGTAATACAGAACAAGACTGGGCAATCCTGAACTCTACCGACAAAGAGTTCAGATGCATTTTTAGTGCAGAACAAGACTGCAGTTTGTAGTAGGGCTGTATACGAGCCGAGTTCGAGCAAGTTGGAGACAACTCAAACTCAACTCGGCTATAACTCGAGTTAGCTCGACTCAAGTTGGAAATACTTTCGAGTTTTTTTAAGTTAGATCAAACTCAACTCGTCTCTAACTCGAGTTGGCTCACGAGTCACGAGCCAACTTGACATGAATACGTCTACTTCAAATTTTCATTTTTTAATTTATATATTATTTCAAAATTAAAGTAATTACTATATACAATAATATAAAAATAAAATATATTATCAATTTTATTCTTTTTCATTGATTTGAAGCAAAATATGTCTTGAAACTCAATATTAACACTCATAGATCATGTTGATAACCTTCAAAAAATTTAAATTTATTACGTTACGAGTCAGCTCACGAGTCAACGAGCTGAGTTGAGCCTAACTCAAACTCGACTCGTTGATT
Source organism: Rhynchospora pubera (assembly GCA_028095005.1). NCBI lineage: Eukaryota > Viridiplantae > Streptophyta > Magnoliopsida > Poales > Cyperaceae > Rhynchospora > Rhynchospora pubera. Next base: position 18,896,599 of record CM051461.1, read on the forward strand.
AACCGAGTTTGTTCAACTCAAGTTATACCAACTCGAGTTTTTTTAGCTCGAGTTAGAACTGAGTTTTCCACGAGTCGAGTTCGAGTAACTCACGAGTTACGAGCTTTTTGCTCACCCCTAGTTTGTAGTGCCAGTTGTGCAAATGCATTTTTATCTCAAACCTTTGTGAAAAAAAAAAATGAGCCAGTAAGAGGTGAAATAAGTGCCATATAGTCAAGAAGAGCTTTGTCCCATCACCAATTGATTAAATTTACATTGATCCCAGGAACAAACAAAGGTAAAATTCTGAAATTGACGGCCCCAGATGCAACCTACATCACTTCAACATATTGTCATGCACAATAACCAGCTAATTACTGCAATTGGACTGCTGTACTCGTTCTCTTCCTAACCACTTTTTTTTTCTATTTGGAAAGAAGAATAAAAACATAACTATAACTGAACATTTTTTTTTTAAATTAAACAACACCAATGCGAAAAAGGGTTGGATCCTCTCCTCCTAGATGATCTCCAATTCCCTCTTCACCCTGCCTTCTATAACCACCAAACTGAAAAATTGAAAAGGGAAACAGAAGAAAAGAAAAAAAAAAAAGGAAAGAAATCACAACCCAATTTAAATAACAACTGGCCACCTTCATGCAGTCACTGAACCCTACTGCTCAATCAGCTCTAGTGCTTGAATTGCCAAGGGTCAACTCCAACTCATCAGAGCCACTAACCTCATGGATCCTCTCCCCTTCCCAGGCCTTTAACAGACCAGTACCTCGCTTATCATCCTCATTGCTACCTGACCCGAATGCAAACTCATCAGACCCGCTATCAACCATCTGCACATCATCCCTTGGGAGTGCCCCCCCTGCGCCCACAATGGGAGAGCAAGTCCCGCTCTGACCGGGCGTGCACATCCTACTAGAAGAAGCGCCACCTGTAAATGGGCCTTTAAAAAGCCCAAAAGGATTTGGGGCAACAAGATTGAAAGTAGGAGAAGAAGGGCCAGCAGAGGAGATCTGAAACCCTGCAAGCCAAGCTGGGTCTGGTATGTACTGCCGACCGGGGCTCGGGGGCGTTGAGTTAGGAAGAGAGGCATAATTCGAACCTGACCCAGTAATCCAAGAGGATTGAGTGAATTGGTTATTAGGGTTGGGATTCGAAATGTCCCAATCGGGCTTGACTCGGGGTGTATGGGGTGGTGAACCAGAGGGCGGGGTTACAGGTGCACTGATGGACCCATTAATGTAGAGATGATGGGGGTATTGAGGAAACTTTGATGAGGCAGCAGTGTTAGACAGGTTCTTAAGCCATGGGATGAGAGAAGTTCCCTCGAGATTGGTACCCATGAACGGATGGTTAGGGTTTGATGCCATGTATGATGAAGAAGAGGAGCTGGGGAAGGAGGAAGAGGCTGGGCTGGGGTTGTAAGAGGTCCTTGGGCTCGGCTGGTATGAAGTACATGGGCTGGGATCAGCCGATCCACCAACCATTTCCATTCTCTCTGTCACTGGAGGCTTACTACCCTGAAATTGGTACAAAAGTTAATAATATTTATGATCATATGTGCTGGTAAGGAAGCATTCATTCCATATCTCCTCAATGTTATATGAGAAAAGCAAACAAACATTAACATACATTATCACATAATTAACAACTTCTAACTACAAAATCAATTTCAACAAATTATTGCTTATGCAACACATCAAAAAAAGGTGATAGGTCCCTTCTATGTGCAATCCAAACAAGGAAATTTATCAAAATGTCCTAAACTTTTGTAGATGCATTAGTATCCCCTTTGGGGTTCCCAACCACCAAAACAGAACCAGGGAAAGTACACTAAACAAGCAAAAGGACAGAGACTCTGTTGCAATTGAACAAGAGACCACGAACTAAATTTCCCAAACAACCTCAGAATCAAAGACAACTACCAACTTACTCCTAGAATATATATATATATATATATATATATATATATATATATATATATAATAAAACAAAGGACTTAATGTAAAATTGGACGAATCAATCTCAAAAAAAAAAAAAAAAATCTCAAAAAAATCACCAACTAGACAAGATTCCCCACTCAATCCAGCTAAAAATAGCAAGGATCACTCAAAAAACTTCCACAAACAGCTACCCTCTTCTCCCGCCCGAATTCAAACCAAATGCAAGAACCAATCCACCAAAAATTCTCAAAAAAAATCAAACAAAACCTTGCGATAGGTGGTTCCATCTGGTTCGACGATCCATCCGGCCTCGTTGCACAGCGCCTTCAAGACCTCATTGTTGTCGCAGTGCTTGGGAAGGTTGTAGTTTCCGTACATCCTGAGCCCGGTGTATATCTTGGCCGCAATCGCTCTCCTCCGGCGCTCCCTCCGACGATTGTTCTCCCTCTCGCGCCACGTCGGCACGCGCGTCCCTGACGTCATCTCTCCACTTCCTCGACCTCCCCTCACCTCCTCCGTACGGATCCGATCTGAGCTTCCGTCGAGGCGAGTTGGGAACTTGGGATTTGGGATCTGCTACTATGCACGAGCTAGAGAGAGAGAGAGAGAGAAGAGAGATGGTTCTCTTTTTTTTTGTGATTATAATTTAATTTGATTTGAAGAGAGAGAGAAGGGTTGGTTTTACTAGACAAGGACTGGTCTAAGTCCAATAAAGAAAGGCTGCCATTGATTGGGATTAGAGAGTGTTGTGGGGGCATTTAAACAGACTGTTTTTCGAAAGTACCCCTCGGAGATGGAGCAAATTTCAACGGGAGATCAGTGTGGGTTAATTGTGTACTTGGGGGAGGACAAGGGTAGAATGGTAATTCTCACATGGGTTACTGCAGTTGAGAAAGACTTGAGCATCATTGCTACTCGGATTTGCGTCAAAAGTAAAAACTTCGCTTGGACCGACACCTTGCCGTACTTGTAAACCAGTGTGTACAAAATGCGATACCGCGTAAATTCTCAGGGCTAATCCGCGGTCTTTGACTTAGACCAAGTTCATCCAATTAGATAAGTGGAAACTGAGGTAAAGTAAGTTATTTATCCTTATCATTTGGCCACTCTAGGCGTTAACACACCAGGCTTGAAATTTCGCTAACATCTTCATGGTTCATATTGTACGACTCGAAGACCGTGTCTAAACGCAAACTTTATCTGCAAACAGAGAATAGGGAATACGCGAATTTCGATAAGGTGTGCGTCGGAGACAGGAGAGGAAAGAAAGGAGGTAGCGTGGGGACCACAGAGGCTATGGTCACTTGTCAGTTGCTGACAGAATATAATAATTGGGACCAGGACTGAAGCATTGATCCTCGACCGGTCCGGTTCTTTTATTCCCCGGTCTACAGAAAAAACCGGACTTGGCGGGAACCACGTGAACAGTAGCCATGATGTCAAAATTTTCAATATTCTTCCCCTCCAGGTGCCAAAAAATACAGTCTCCATTTACCACATCAACATGTATCGTCTCTTCTTATATTAAATTATTATTATATAATAATAATAATTTTTTTTTTTGTAAAAAAATATTTATTTTATAATTTAACAAAATTACAAGCATAATTTGTTATGTCAGAAATCTCTAGAAAATAATTACAAACTGGAGGTGACCAGATTTCTTGAACTGGAGAGATGAGAACAAGAACAGATTGGGAGAGAGGCACATGTTTCGGACAGCTAGAGCCAAGCTTTGCGGCGAGCCGTTTCTTTTCTTTCGTAGGACCACACAAGCAATGCACTCCCTCTTCTCTCATCTCACTTTATCTGAACCCGTATCCCCTGCATTCTCTGTGTAACGAATAGATCTGACCACATCAAATCCTCAATAAAGAAACGACGGATTTCAAGTTCCAACACGGATAGCTACACCTGAAAACGGCGTCACGCTGCCTGGGGGGTGGGGGATTCGCTGCCTCGTATGGTACACGAAACAGGCTTTTGTCCTTTTGCAGTTACGCTCATCCGTTAACGTGAAACGGCTGAGGTCAAACCAAAGCGACACGGCATCTATCAGACCGTGGCGTTTTTTGTAAAAGGGTAAAATGGTCTTTTTGCGGGTATCTTTGCCCTTGACCGTGAAACGTTCAAAGGCCGTTAAGCGTTAGTGTCCAACGGCTTCTACTTTTAATCATGAAATAGGAACTGAGCACACAAAGTACCGAAACTTAGGGGGGCCGTTTGGATCGCTTAGAAATTTGGGGAATTTGGGAAAGTTGAAATTCCTAGGAATAAATTTATTGGGAAGTGTGTAACTTTGTGAAGAGTTTAAATTGTTTATAATAAATTTATGGTAGGAAGATAAAATTCCCTAAATTCCTACCATAATCCAAACAGCCCCTGAAAGAAGCACGGCATTTTACGGTGTTTTACGGAGACAAGTAATCATGATGCATTTATGAAATTTCGAATGGAAGTCACGCAACTTATCAAATACAAATAATAATATTTAATATAATGCTCATATTATATAAAATAGTTTTCATATTTATATGGAAATCAAATGTAATATTTTAAAAAATGTATTAGTTTGGATGAGCATGGAATAAAGAATAAGAATAAGGAATTTCGATATGCGTGCTTATCCAAATTCTTTATTCTTATACCATGGTTTTGTTAGTATAGGAATAAGGATCCAAATTCCTTATTCTTGTGTTGTTTGGGTTGCACAAGAATAAGAATAAGCACGCATACCGAAATTTTTTATTCTTATTCCTTATTCCATGCTCATCCAAACACACCCGAATTTGGATAAGCACGCATTCTGAGATTTCTTATTCTTATTCCTTATTTAACCGTGTATCCAAACACACGTGTGTTTGGATGAGCCTTGAATAAGAAATAAGAATAAGGTATTTCGGTATGCGTGCTTATTCTTATCCTTGTGCAACCCAAACAACACAAGAATAAGGAATTTGGGCCCTTATTCTTATACTAACAAAACCATGATATAAGAATAAGGAATTTGGACAAGCACGCATACTGAAATTCTTTATTCTTATTCCTTATTCAAGGCTCATCGAAACACACCCTACTATAGTATAAATATGCATTATTTTTTAAAAAATAAGGGACATTTTTCCTAATTCTATTAACTAAGCTCCCCTCTGCATGTTTTAGCTCAGAATAAATTTTGACCGTCTGATATGTAGATTGGATGAAAATAAAATAAATTTTGAGAGATGGGTTTAAATTAGACAATTTAGAGCATATATGATTGATCATATCTATTGTTCAAACACGTCATTCCTACCAAAAAAATAAATAAATAAATAAATCGTCCAGTTTTATTTTATCTTGGCAATCCAATGAAATCACTACTAAGCACTAACATATAGGAGGGAACATTTTCAATGGTGCCATTTATTTTGCTTGATTGTGATTGCTGAAGGCCCACATCAATAATTTGTTCTATAAATATTGGATCGAAAGTGTTATGGGCCGAATCAATAATTAATTTATCAACGCCTCAATTTAGGACCCAGCTACAAGACTCAACTATTGTTTCCTTCATTGCAAGTACTTGAAAATCAGAAGTGATCCCAGAAACAAATGGTGCTAACTGGTACTATGTATTGCAAAGATGAAAAACCTACATCAACTTGCAAGAAAGAGAAACAATTTTGTTTTTGATACATACCTCTTGACTTTTATATCAATGATGATACGATCATATTTTGATTTATGACTATCAAATTGTAGAGATGGCAGATTGCAGAAAATCGAGAAATTGATATTGTATGTGTGGCGCTTTGATAGTAAAAGAGGTGTATATGCATTGTGTGCGAGAGAGGGAGAGAGAGGATGGAATATTTGAATGTCTTCTACATGAATACTTATAGTTTGGAAAGAAATCATATGCCGGAAGAAACCGGTAACGGTTGCGTGCCGAGGGATATCTCTGTAGCGTGACGCGAATATTGCTTCTCTGGTAAGACATCAACAGGTTTAGCAATTATAAATCTACTTTTTTTGTAAAATTATTAAAACTCCTTAAGTGTCCAAGCCTAGGACACTTAAGGAAACAATTACCAACTTTAATAACACACTTCTACGGAATGTTAAATTCTAAAACCATAGAATTCCATTCTAGCCCAAAGGGTTAAAAATGCTAAAACAAAATAAAATATGAGTATAATATTAATTTCGGTTCCCTTACGAGTAGGAAAAATCCTTCTAAATCATATTATATTTATGTTGAGCTTTCTATGTTAGAATTTTTTTGGTTCTTTTTATTGTGAATATGTTCAATAGATATGGGAAAATAAGAACACGGAACTGTTACAAAACGGAAACGTAAAATAAAAAATAATAATAATTAAGTACACCAGTATGGTAATTAGATATGGTTGTCTCTGTTTTTGACAACATTTGCATACATGATTCTCACGAAACTGGAATCCACCATGATGGATGATCCTATTAATTAATAAATATAGCCTACGGGCCTTCATAAAAAAAATATTAATTAATAAATATGGGTTCATTTAGAATATATTTTATATGATATGAAGATATGCATGCATGACTGCGGTTGCCGATACAAAATTAATCGGCCTCGAAGGTTGGTGGTGTTGATGAAACGCGCTCTTGTCACCGAAAGCTGGTACAATAAAAAGATGGGTTTATTAATGGGAAAATCGGTACGAATATCTTTTCAGTAATAATTAATAAAATGTATCATATTTCTATTATGCTTTATAATTTCGGTGTTTTTGTCCCTTATCTCTTATCAAGATTGGACGTCAAGTTCTAACTACTTTTAACCCATGTCGAGTCATTATTCGAAAAACCTAGTCGGCAAGTATTCGGTATAACTTGCCTTGTCAAGTCGGCAAAATTTGCCATCCAAAAAGCTAAATATATAACCTCGCATCAGGTGACATCACTAATTATATTAGTATTTAGGTGAATTCTTAATTTTAAACTTTTTTTTTGTAGTGGAGGAGGAAGACGTGGCGGTTTGTAGCTTTGTATCTTCATATCATCACGATTGAGGAGAGAATTGTTTTCAATAAATGAGTACTTCTAGTTAATATTCATGAAATTTTTATTAAGATCATGGAGTCAAACAAAATTTAATCTTGAAAAACTTAATGAACACGACATATATGCAACCAGAATTTTAAACTATTTTAAAACTAGGTTCATACTGCATGCATATATATTGTTGTATAGAGCGTTATCACTTATCACTCTGGCTCCGTTTGGATGGCTTCTTCCCGGAATAAGGAATAAGGAATAAGGAATAACCACTTTTTACCAATAAATTTATTTCTAACCATCCAAACTCTTCACAAAAGTTACACACTTCCCAATAAATTTTTTCTCTTCTTCCTTCTTCCTACCTTATTCTCAACGCATCCAAACGGAGCCTCTTAGAAAATTTCATAGTTATATCAAATGCTTACTTTTTGTGTTTTTGCACCATGCGCCAATTGCACCTTGTACATGCTCATCAATTTTTAATTTCAATTGACGAAAGACTAGCTAGTATATATATACGAAGGGAAAAGAGACCAATCATGCATGATGCCAGGGCTGGTATTTATAGTACGAGAGATCGCATGCTTATACCTTTATTCAGTGTATTATTGACCTTGCCATTAATATATAGTTAAAATTTCAGGAAAAAAATGAAGATACTTTGAAAAATCTTATTCTACATGACATACAATATTATATGAATATATATATTATATTTCGAACATTATAAAATAGAATTCATTTGTAAAGTTCAAGACACAAAAAGAAATCTGCACTTTATAATATTCAAATATAAATTATCATGATTTAGAACAAAATTAACCAACGTAGAATTCGTCATTTAAAATTAATCTCTAAACAGTGGCAAATTTTGCATTCAGGTCTTTATGTGCACGTTATTAATTAATACGTAGTGGTATATATCTCAACGCTCACAGAACTAAATGCAGCATCATTTTCAAGAGGAGATGGTAGGATATAGGCCAATATAATGTGCCCCAAAATAATAACTAAAACAAATGTTTAGTTTTCCAAACTTAATGCATGATTCCCGGAAAATGAAGCATATAAGTACAAATGTCAGTAACTTTCAGAGATAACTTATACGATAAGGTAGAAATAATTATAGTTTAATATTAAAATTTGGATGAAACAGACATCAGTCGACGACAATAGTAAAGAAATGACATAGCGCAAATTTACCCAAATCTTACAAAACTAAAAGCTCATAATTGAAAGATAGGCTCTGCAAACAATACAATTATCTTCCTTGTTTTTTTTTTATTTCTAAAGAAAGGAGATAAAACTATGTATCTTAATTTGGATCATAGGGCATATATATATATATATATATATATATATATATATATATATATACATGCATGAGTTCTTTAACTGTAGACATTAAGAAAGTCAAAAATTGAGTTGCCCTTATACTAACTAAAAAGAAACAAAAATGTATTTCCTATATATCAACAATCATATCATATGTTCCTATATATGATCACTAGCGGAAAATGAAAAGATAAAATGATGTCAAACCACTGTACACCGATACAATTGCTATCATGGAGTACTGGTGGTTGGCTTGCGTTTATTGCCACGACGGCTTGGTCCTGAAGGAGGGACCTGTGCTCTCGCAAGAACAGCACGTAACATCTTCGAATTTGTAGTTGATGCCTGATTTCCTTGTATCTGATGTGCTGATCCAATGGAGATTAAACTTGGTTCTGGCCTTGCTAGAGAAATTTCAACAATGGCTATTACAAAGAGAGTTACAAAGAGGATCTTAGAGGTGCTCATGGCGATTGTTTTTACTACTTTGAAGGGGAGGTTGGGAAGGGGGGTTGTCCATTTTGAGGAGATTTTTAAATAGGTAAGGTAAGGGATATGAAAAGCGCAATTGTGGGGATTGCGGAATGAGAATACTTAAATGCCACTGCTTTACATGACATGACAAAGAATGGGAAAAAAAATATGCATTAATTATATGCTGAGCACAAATAAATAAATAAATAAATAAGAAAACTAAGGTGATAATATTAACAATATTTCGAATAAATTTATTAATCGAATAACACATTAACACGGATCCACAAATGTTGGTAGCTTTTCGAGTTTTATTACCTACCTTATAATATACTTAGCAATTAAAATTTATAACGATTACGTAAGTATTGCTCTTAAAATATGAATTTACTGCAAATAAACTTTTATTGATCTTACTTAATAAACTTCCACATTCAAAAGTGGAATATTAGAGATAAGAGGTTGTTGCCGCCATTTAAAAAGTTCAATCGTGGAGTACACTCATATTCTCGAGCATTAGTTGACTATACGTAATGCTTTTAAGATCTCTATTCACACAAAGTTATATTTTCCCTTTAAAATTTAAGGTGAACTTACACATTATTTTCATGTCTATAGTTAATATATAGAAATTCTTGCACTCTTAAACCTTTTTCTATATACAGTGATTATGAGTTCCTAAGTTTTGTTCAACGCACATGTAAAACTCCTACTAGCTATTTTCATGGCTATAGTTTTCAAAAGGTAACTTGTGTCTTTTTCAGTTTAGACATGGCACTTTTGGTTATTCAATACAACCGAACTTTTTTAAAATACTGTCACATTGAACTGTAATTTATTTATTATTATTTCATGAGAGATGGATGTCAGTCTCTCCCATCTTTTTATTTTGAAATAAAAAATCCTAATTATAAAATTACTTCCCAACTTCTATATTTGAAATTAAAGCTCCTAAAAAAAAAGTTTCCACCAAACTTTTACATAACTTGCTTAAAAACTAAACTGAGAATTTAAATTAAAAAATTTTTACAGAGCAGAACAAGGATCTTCTAATAATTAATTTTCTGAAGTAGACCCTCTAACAACCAAAATAATTAAAGTTATTAATTTTTTATTCTCTCTGACAAGTGACAAACGGATCAAAATTTCTTTGCGTTGCCTAACGATTGAGAAAATTTGTCCACAAATTGGGTACAAACGTGGAATGTTTTGCCACACAAGTCAACATGTATTTAAAATGCGCGCGCCATTCGAGGCTTTCTCGAGTTTTGATGAATGCCAAAGGAAACATATTTAAAATGCAAAATGCCAAGGTCACTTGTCAGTTGTCACACTCCAAAATTGCACAGCAGAATCATATCCATCTATAAATTATTAATTAATTATAATTAATGATTTCCCTCCAACTCGGATAGATTACACGCCTGGTCAAAGTATAGAGTTTGATTAATAATGGGTCAGTAAGCATTATAAATAATATTTTGAATGGTATTTGCATTAAGCATTTGTCAATAACTTCAGCATGAGTTGTTTTAATATCCAACATAATCAGGCAAATATACTGAGTTGAATACATCACTAGTTTGCATAAGCACTCGATTAGGAGATCCTAGCTAGTGGAGAGAGAAATAGAAGACAATAATTTCCATTTTCTTAAATAATATGTAAGTGCAATTTTTAATGTCACATGTGCAAAGTTAAACAAAAACTACGTATATATTATCCCCACCAAAATATGAAATTACATTATTAAAAATTACCATATTATGTTGTGTTAGTATTTAATACGGTGTTTGATTTTCGTTAAAAAATTTTCTCAACTCCACTGATGCATTGAAGCACATGTAAGAAAGCCATGTTCTATTATAAAAGAAAAATTATTAAATGAATAAAAACTAATCAATAACCCTCGTTTATTTCATCCATACTATATATGGACGCGCTACTGTGTGTATCCCAAAACAAGTGATGGATGGATGGAATAGACTCACAAATAAAATGACAATATTTGGACTATTATTGTAGAAACATAGTATAATCAAATCCATATACCGATATACGACTATATATAGCAGCCTCGTCTTTGTATTGTTCGCATTCAAGCAGAAGAATTGCAAAATACTAGACAGCTATGAATTGTTTTCGTCATATTCAACCTTCAATTGAATTGCAAAATTCTGCCACTACAAGGAGATAACTTTTACATAAACTTCATAGCTAGATTTTTTAAAATTTATGTTGGTTATTGTTCTATTGCTAGATTTACTTGATGCATTAAATCTAGCAATTTTTTTAGCAAGACTCAATATTTTATTAATAGCTCCTTAAAAATCTAGCAATTTATTTTTGATAGACTTTTCTGAATTTTGTAATATCTAATGTAGCAAAAATAAATTGCAAGACCTTTTTAAATTGCTACACTATATATTACAAGATTAGAAAAGTCTATCAAAAATAAATTGCTAGATTTTTAAGGAGATATTAATAGAAAATTTAGTCTTGCTAAAAAAATTCTAGATTTAGTATATCAATTAAATCTAGCAATAGTCAATATCCAACATAAATAAAAAAGTCTAGCAATAAAAATTTATGTAAAAATCATCTTTTTTTATAGTGTGGATAGCTGTGAGTATTTTCACACTAGACGATTAAGATGTACATTTTTTCCTGGAAATTGACTACTGTCATCTGTAGTTTTGCCATTCCTTCCATCGTTAAATATAAAGTGAACATGTACAACAAACAAAGTGAACATATAGACGATCTAACTGAACACATACAAACAAATAAGTTCAATGAAAATAAGTTGAATATGCATGTAAAATTCTGAACAAATGATGACAACACTTATTTGTTTGTAAGTGTTCACTTAAATTGTTGTATATGTTCACTTTATATTTAACAATGATAAAGATGACAAAACTGCATATGATTCCTATTTTTTCCTTAAACCAAACGGCCTGTGTAGGCCCAGATATGCATTTGACATGACATCAGACGATTCAAGCAGTGCGTTTGACAAGTAAGATTAGAATTTTTTTTTTAAAAAAAAAAAACGGGTACGTGCCAAATCAATAAAGGGCACAAGAAGCTAGTGCCAGAGTCCAGAGGAATATCAGAGAATAAAAACCAAAGAATATCTAATCCAACAATAGCTCCCCCTTCAAGATCCAAAATATAGCGGTTCAGATTCAGAAAATCATAAAATAGCAGACTTGATAATGGCAGGGCAAAGTTCTCAAATCTCAAGCTCATTTTAAACAGGCCCACAGGCCCAGCAGAAATCAGGAAATGCATGTGCAAAATCATTTTAAAAATAATTATTTTTTATGGTGAAAGTTAATTATTTTGTGATGATTACTGACTATTTCATAAGCTAAAAATAAAAATTATGGAAATTACAATCTACCAATGCATAATCTCGTACCATCGCATTTATATTTGTTTATTAATTTATATATCTAATTTGTTTATCTATGTGTTCACTTTATTCAATTATGAATTAGATTTTATTTTTTGTGTTATTGTTCAGATTTATATATGCATATTCAACTTATTTTTATTGAACTTATTTATTTATATGTATTCATCTTGATTATTTTAAATGTTCACTTTGTTTATTTTATATGTTCATTTTATTCAAGCGATGACAAAATTGCAGATTACAGTTATCATATTTGAAAATGTATTACTTCTTCTACTGACTAGTCATTAAAAACTATTTTTCTGGCGGGACTTGTGTGCAAATTATTTTTTTTTTAAAAAAAATGTGTGCAAATTATTTTTTTTAAAAAAAAGTCTGTCGGCACGCTCACATCAAGCAAATCAACGTTCCAACATATTATTACATTACACTGATATGCTTCATAAAAAGAAATTGATATTCCAAAATATTCCGGTGAAAAAGTTTTTTCGGAATGCGCGTGAAAATTATTTCAGCAAAATATTAACCGCGAAAGGCAAATCCAATTGATCCGTACAAATTAAACGGATAAATTTAAACCGAGGTTTTTTTTCTCTGTCATCCCACGGTCGCACGGAACGACAGATGAACCCTAGCTCGAAACATTCTAATTTTTCTATGCCACTAACTCTGTTGTAGTTCGCATAGTACGCAACCAATGTCTATACATGAGCTATCACAATGTTACGTACACGATTGTCTGTAAATTAGAGAAGCAGTAAATCCTGAGGAAAACAATTCATTCGCTTTCCGAAGGATTCTCTCGGTGCATTAGTGCCGCTGTCCTTTATTAGTAAACTTTACACTGGCAGGTACTTAGAATCCATCCGTGGAGCGAGCCACAACATATTCAGTGTGGGGCCTACTATCAGCAACCCATTACACGGAATAGATTTTACATCCGGCACAGAAAATTAGATTCGTTCTCACCACTCCTCCACTGGTCAGTGTGAACTACTGAACTCAAAAACCTCTTTTTATTCATCCAATAAAAAGGAAAAATAAATTTAGAGAGAAAAGATCCCTTTTTTTGTGTGCTTTCTTCTTGCAAAAAAGGAGAAGAGAAAGCGCCATGGAAATGAGACCTTCTCTTCTTCTCTTACTTCTCTTTATCTTCGCCACTCTCAGATTCAACGCCAAAGCTTCTCCCTCAGGTGATTCTTTAAAAATGCTACCTTTTTCTTTCTAATTTCTCAGGATCAAGGATTAATTTTCGAGTTTGATCTCAGGTGATATACTGAAGCAGCTCTCTTCGGTTGTTAAATGGCCAAAGCCTCCACCAAAGGCAGCTCAAACTGGTAATTTGTGATCAAAAGGACCTTTTTGGGGGTGTTGTGTAAATTACTAAATATAAAAAAGAGTGTTTCAGATATGCCCCTGAAAAGTTGCATTTTCATATTTGTTATTGTAGAATTGTTTTTCTGCACCAGTGCATTCTGGTTCAATGCTACAATAATTTTACAAGATGAAGTTGAGAAAAAGAAAATTGTCAATTGAGCTTGATTCATGATCTCTTGAATTGCAATAACCCTATTTGTAAAGCGCCTTTTACATATTAAGGATTATTTTTCAGGAGTATGTATGTAGATAGTCTATGACTCTATGGTACTTGAGGAAATGAGTTTTAAGCTTCATGCTTTTTTTTTAAAACTGGATCTTTAACATCCTACTCATAAAATAAATTCTTTTTATGTCCTTGTTTAAATTGTTGTTCCTACATGCTGAATGCATTGCAGATGGAGGACATGTGCTACAATTTGAGAAAGGTTATTATGTTGAGACATTAGTGGAGGGAGACAAGCTGGGTGTGGTGCCTCACACTGTTAGGGTTTCACCCGAGGGCGAGCTTTTAGCTGTTGACTCCATCCACAATCACATTGTTCGCATCACACCACCTCTTTCTGAATGTATGCATGTTGGTTAATATTTAATCGAGTAAATTGATTGGTCAGCTTAGTTTCATTTTGTTTCCATTTTTCTATTTTGAAATACTCTGATGTGTTAGTACAGTATTTGGACAATTTGTTGCCAATTTCAATATTAGTTTTTAATTAGACTTGTTTATACCAAAAGGTAATTTAAATAAAAATTATTTGAATAAAGTGATATTATGCTGGTGATTAGCATTATGACAACAATACCACCTGGTTCTTATTGTTAGACTTAATTGTTCATTGTTGGAGCACAAATGAGTGATCGTTGAACCCTTGCTATATTGTCTAAATGCTGAAATTATATTCTCTAACAAATATAATAGTGACTAATGAGTAAATTCTCGGTGTCTGCAAATTCAAACACTGACCTGCATTACCTTGATTCTCTGATGATGTTTTTTTTTAATTATTTAGTTTAATTATATTCTGATATGAGAGCTTTTTCAGATAGCAGAGGGAGATTGGTTGCTGGATCGTCTCAGGGATATTCTGGTCATGTCGATGGGAAGCCAATTGATGCACGTTTTAAGCACCCAAAAGGAGTGACAATGGATGACAAGGGAAATGTTTATGTGGCTGATACTGCCAACATGGCCATTCGCAAGATCAGTGAAGGAGGTTGGTACATTGAGATTCTTATGATTTATCTGAATTTTCCATTTGAAATCTAGGTAAAGTGATTTGCACATGTGAATTGTAAATACAAAGCAATCTATAAAATTTTGAACTGATTTTTCCAGAAAGTGTTTGTTAATTGTATGGATTTCTGAACATTTTCTACTGAGGTTAGTTGCGTCCTTTTTTTTAATGAAAAATACCTGGGGATCTTAATTGTCAGGGCCATATTACTGTCTTCAAACTGAACGAACAAGCTAAAAACTTCTTTGCAAATCTAAAGGCATGATGCTTGGAAATTACTGGAAAAGAAGCATTTTTTTTATAAAAACACAAAAATACATGCTGCCTTTCTTTTTCCAGAATTTGTGAGAATTTGCGAGCAGAATTCTGAACTATAAAATTATTTCTAGACTTCCTTCTCCTTTTATCATGTGAGTTGTGACAATAACATGAAAGTTGGTTATATTCCAGGTGTAACGACAATTGCAGGAGGGAAATCAAATGTAGCAGGTTATAGAGATGGGCCGAGTGAGGATGCAAAATTCTCATCTGATTTTGATCTGGTATTTTTGAAAAAGACGTGCTCATTACTGGTCATTGACCGAGGAAATGCGGCACTTCGCCAGATCTCTCTTCAGCAGGAGGATTGCGATTTCCAGGAAAATTCAGTTTTATCATCAGGTTTCTTAATTATTATCCCGTAATTTGCATTTAGTTCATCGCTACACAAACATTAAATTCCAATTAGATTAGAAAAAAAGAAAAGACAAAAGTGATTTTCTTTTCTTCTAAAATAATGCAATGCCAATGTATTCCCAGTGCTGGTCCAGTATACATTTTCTGATACTGCTTTCGGTGCAATAGCTCTTTTAAGTTCTGAATTCTAGGATTTCATGACCCTTTGACAGTTACCTTTAGCTGTAGTCATGGACCCTCGGCAAATCAAAATGATTATTAACATACAAATAAAGCTTTTTTTGTTTCTGTCATGTTCCAAAGTCTAACAGAATTTACTGTTCAAGATAATAACAATTTGTTATGATGTGTTGTTGATTGTGTTTGCTTATTTTCTGGAAATTCCTAATAGTGATTTACCTTTTGTTTTGTGGCAGATCTAGTGCTCGTGATTGGTGCAATATTAGCTGGATACATATTCTGCCTGGTTCAGCACTATTTCAGCTCATTATTTGCCCAGAAAACGGTGTGCTTCTAACATTCCTACTTAAAATAAAAACATGAATTCACTTATTCACAGTCAAAACCAACCATAGTTGACAACATTTTGTTCTGCATGCTAATTGTTTAGTTGACCTGATGTGACCTGACCTGTTGAATACACTGCAGATTGTCCCGTTGTTGGGCTGGGTATGACAACTCATTCCTAATACAAGGACCAAAAATTTCAAACCTGCTTGGGACAGACTCGTTACTCACTGGCATGATCCAATGCCATGTAGATAAGCTCTGTTTCTCTAGTTTCATGCATCTGATTAAAAATATCCTTGTCCCTGTTTGCAGAAACAAGAACCAGAGGAGGAAATTGAAAAGACTGATGCCACAAAGGAAGAATCTTTAGTGGTAAAATCCCTGACAGATGAACCCATTGCAGGATGGCCTTCCTTTGGAACACTCTTGACCGATCTTTTTAAGTCCGGTGTTGAATCAATTGGTAATGTAACAACCTAACATTTCTGGTTAAGTTCAGTATGATTATTAGATTTTTATTGGCATGGTATCAGACCCAGAGGTGGTTATTGCTGCCAAATACTTGCCTTTTCTTTTGTTATTTTATCTTTAACCTATAACTTGAGGAAGGTTTTCTTATGCTTCTTAGTTTTCCTTGATTTGCCATCCGGAGTTCTGGACAGCTAATGGTCAGATCCACATGGTAAATGCACATACTGTGCGCGACTGCTACCAATAACTATCACTGTAGGAAGTGAAACCATGATTTCCATTTATTGGTGCTGAAACAATGTATTTGATTAAAGATTAAAATATTGCAGGAAACATGCTTCTAAATTCAGTGCCGCTTAGCTTGAGACGCAAGAAGGCCAAAACTGACCTTACACCACTTAAAGACAGACTTGTTATGCCTGAAGACAACGAAGAAACAACCCCAAAAACCCAAAAATTAAAGACCCCTAAACCTCTTTCTGAGACCATACAAACCCCCATTGTTCAAACAACTCCTATCACCAGCAACACAATTGGAGCTGATACCCCACCAAAGGTTACAAAATCCAGCAAAGTACCAAAGCTCAAGGACTCTTCTCTCTCTGGTAAGCACCGATCTTCCAAGAGACAAGACTTTGCAGAGTTCTACGGAACAGGTGAAACGGGTCAGGTGGGCTCTAAGGGTACCAAGGAGCGAGTTCGGCACCGACACCGAGAGAAAACTGGAGAGGTTAGTTTTGGCCAGAATGAAACCAAGCCAGAGTACAATGATAATGCCAGATTTGACCATTATGGTAGCCTCAGAAGCAAATATGGTCCCGAAAGTGCATACCGGTACTAATTAAGGTCATTGCTTTAGATTTAAAAATTTAGAAAATTTTAATTGTTGGCTCTTTAGTTTGAGAGTTGAAAGCAGGATTTGCTTTGGAGAATTTTGTGGGTAACTTTGTAACAGTTTAATTCTTGAACAATTAAATTGAAAATGTAGCTCCCAACCCTGCTTCATTTTTTTTTTCTTCTTCTGTATATATTTTCTCTCCTCAATACCACCACAATTGTTAATTAAAAAGAGTAATATCTCTTCGTATCTCTTTGGTAGCGACAGAACTAGTCACAAAAGAGTAATATCTTACTGTAGCCATTGAAATTTAATTTTGCAATTAATATACGTGTTGCATTTCCCTGGGTTGGATGGCCTAATAATTGTGGGTTGACCTCAGGTCTAGTCTCCTCGCAGCGCAATAGTATGGTCCATTCCTAAGGGTAAATTTTTGTGATTTGGGTCTTAAAATGTGTGACAGCTATACATCGTAGAAATGTATAGACAACTAGACATGCTTTAAGCAGACTTTTTTATTGGCGTACAACATTGGCCACAAGAACTTTTTACATTGAGGGTTCTTTGAACCATAATAGACAATTTGTATGCTAAATTTCAAATCCGTGTTGGGTTTTATTGCTGGGCCCTCCAGTGAGACTCTGTCCATGAGATGTCTCTCTCTTCTGACGAAATTGAAATCGAGTTTAAAAGAGACGTGCAATAAGTTCCCATAATTAAGAGTGAATATCTGACTAGCTGCTTCGATAATTCTTCCTAAATTTTTTCCTTTATGTTCATTTTTTTATGAGGTTTAATGTGTCATAAGTACCACAGCATTTATGTTAAAAAAAATTTAAAATTTAAACTTTGAATTTAATATTTTTAAAATTTCACGAGCGATTCATTTTTATATAATTTTTTAAAATTTTAAAGTTTATTTGATACACAATCAAGAAGTAAAAAATAAATGAATATTTTAAACATGATAGATTAATTATAATATGTTCATGTTTTGACCTTTTGATCGATTATCAAATAATAAATTCTTAAAAAAATTCAAAAATTATATAGAAAAAAATATCACTTGTTAAATTGAACAAAATTGATAGTTTCGATTTAAGTTTTGAATTTTTAAATTTTGAAATAATTAATGAAATAAAGAAGTTGTGACATTTGAGACACCAAAAACTTATTGCACTTATTGCACCAACGCGGCTGAAACCTCTTATTGCACCAAAAACTGCTTTGAGTCTTCACAAAAATCCCCACTTGTTTACGTTTATGCAAAAAGAGGTTCGTGGGCTATTACTCGCACTATTAGCATGCTATTCATCGCACTATTATATTAACCAAGATGATGCGCAGTACCCACGCACAAATAAAATAAATTTAGCATGTAATTTGAAAATTTCTAAATACTTGGTGGAACATACACTTTTCCCTTCCGGAATCTCCCGGTTCAAAAATCTAATAGAATATTGAGAGCGTTTAAAAAAATAAAATAATAATAATAATACAATATTGAGACATCCTTATTTGAAAGAAGTTAAGAATGTGTAGGCCAATAGAATATCGAAAACAGATTCGTTGCTCCGTTGAATATAATTAAAACATTTGAGGAAATATCTGGTACGGTCAAATTTATAGCCACGTTGCCAGGCACCTTACCACATCGTTGTCATTTGTAAATAACAATATGATGCTAACCAAACCATTACCCCTCTCTCTCTCTCCCCCCTCTTTTAACCCTTTTTTTTTTACCTTTTCCTTTTTCCTTTGTCTGTGTTGACCCTTGACAGTCTATAACATGTTCCATTTATCCCTGCTTTAGCTTGAGGTCAGGTCTATATAGTTAATTCCATACACGGATACACCTGTTCTAGCTCTAAAGTACCCTAAATTTAGTGAAACGGGAAATGATATTGAAAAAAAAAATAGAATTTTACAAGGATAATAAAAAAAATCTTACCCATGCCTATGTTATTTTAATATATAGATATAAAACTTAAAATAACTAATAGGTACTTTTCACAAATCCACTTAAATCGTCTTCTCTGACTCCAGGCATTACATAAATACATTTCCTTCTTTTTTTTTTGCTTATTATTATTTATCCGGGAGATGTTAATCGATGATTAATGACGATTTAATTTGAGAAAAACTTAAAACTAGCGTTTCTCTTTGTTTGGCCTAGAAAGTAAGTCATTTTAGTTTGCTGTCATCTATTAATTACTTCATAATCTTACTTATACTTACTCTATTCTATTGCGTAGAGCTTTGTAGACTGTAAACAAAAATTATATATAATGAGTTGAAAAAAACCAAGATCATTTTTTGCTTGTTAGTTTGAGATGTACATATAAATATACGGTGGACACTGGACACCGTTGAAGCATTCATTAATTAGTGTGCTTGACAATTTTAAAAATATATTTTTCAAAATTGAGCTATTTTTTTCAAAAATAGAAAAAAATACAAATACATAATTTGACATGTGTTAAATTTTGAACAATGAAATTATCAAATAATATTTCATTAAACAACTATTAAATTTAGGCAATCTTAATTGCACAATGTATATCCAATCTTTTGAATAAATAAGATTTTAATCATATTCTAGACAGTATATAAAGGTAAAATGAAGATTGTCTTGATGAAATGACTTAGAAGGAATGAAAAAAACGATCGAAATGATCAAAGGACACTCAAAATAAGCATTACTTGCACTTGCATAATTACTATGAATAATCTAATATTTTCAAATAAATTAAATATTAATCATATCCTAGATTGTATTAAGAATTTAAATAAAAATTATTGTAATTAAATCACTTAGAATAAATGCAAAAATGGTTGAAAGGCTCAAATGATACTCAGAATATGAATTATTTGCACTTTATATGCAAAATTACTTGGTATAATCCAATCTTTTTTAATAAGTAAGATCAGAATCATATCTAGATGGTATGCAGAGTTACAAATGTAGATTTATTGTGTTGAAATGGATTAAAATAAATATAAAAACGATTGAAATGCTCCAATGTACTAAAAAAATAAGCATTATTTGTACTTTTCTATTTGAAATGATGATTTATAATCCAATCTTTTTAAGTAAACAAGATTTCAATCGTATTCTAGCCCGTATAGAAAAGGTAAAATTAAGATTATAGTGAAGAAATGACTTAGAATGAATCCAAAAACAATTGAAATGCTCAAATGATACTCAAAATTGCATTATTTGCACTTTATATGGGTAATTACCATGCATAATCCAATTTTTTTAATAAATAAAATATGAATCATATTCTAGACGGTATAAAGAGTTTAAAAGTAGATTATTGTGATATAATGACTTAGAAAGAATACAGAAACGATTGAAATGCACAAATGATACTCAAAATTACATTATTTTCACTTTATATGCGTAATTACCATGTATAATCCAATGTTTTTATTAAATAACACATGAATTATATTATAGACAGTATAAAGAGTTTCAATGTAGATTAATGTGATGAAATGACATAGAACGAATCCAGAGATGATTCAAATGCTCAAATGATGCTCATAATTGCATTATTTGCAATTTATATGCATAATTACCGTGTATAATCTAATATTTTTGAATAAATAACACATTAATAATATTATAGACAGTATAAAGAGTTTAAATTTTCATTATTGTGATGAAATGACTTAGAATGAATCCAAAAACGATTGAAATGCTCAAATGATGCTTAGAATTGCATTATTTCCACTTTATATGCGTAATTACCATGTATAATCTAATATTTTTTATTAAATAACACATGAATGATATTTTAAGCAGTATAAAGAGTTTAAATGTAGATTAATGTGATGAAATGACTTAGAACGAATCCAGAAATGATTCAAATGTTCAAGTGATGCTCAGAATTACATTATTTGCAATTTATATGCGTAATTACCATGTATAATTCAATATTTTTGAATAAATAACACATTAATAATATTATAGAAAGTAAAAGAGTTTAAATGTAGATTATTGTGATGAAATGACATAGAATAAATCTAGAAACGAATAAAATACTCAAATGATGCTCAGAATTGCATTATTTGCATTTTATATGGGTCATTACCTTGTATAATCAAATATTTTTGAATAAATAACACATGAATCATATTCCAGATAGCATAAACAGTTTAAATTTATATTATTGTGAAGAAATGGCTTACAATGAATCCAGAAAATATTGAAATGCTCAAATGATGCTCAGAATTGCATTATTTGCACTTTGTATGCGTAATTACCATGTATAATATAATCGTTTTGAATGAATAACACGTGAATCATATTTTAGATAGTATAAAGAGTTTAAATGTAGACTAATGTGATGAAATGACTTAGAATTAATCCAGAAACGATTCAAAAGGTCAAATGATGCTCAGAATTGCATTGTTTGCACTTTATATGTGTAATTACAATGTATAATCCGATATTTTTTTAATAAATAACACATTAACAATATTATAGAAAGTATAAAGAATTTAAATTTAGATTATTGTGATGAAATAACTTTGAATGTATCCAGAAAATATTGAAATACTCAATTGATGCTCAGAATTGTATTATTTGCAATCTATATGCGTATTTACCATGTATAATCCAATATTTTTGAATTAATAACACATTAATCATATTATAGACAATATAAAGAGTTTAAATGTGGATTATTGTGATGAAAGGAGTTAGAGTGAATCCAGAAAGGATTGCTCAAATGATACTTAGAATTGCATTATTTGCAATTTATATGCGTAATTACCATGTATAATCTAGTATTTTCGAATAAATAACACATGAATCAAATTTTTGACAGTATAAAGAGTTTAAATCTACATAATTTTGATGAAATGACTTAGAATGAATAAAAAAAAGATTGAAATGCTTAAATCATGCTCATAATTGTATTTTTTTGCAGTTTATATGCGTAATTACCAGGTATAATCTCTTCTTTTCAAATAAATAACGCATGAACCATTTTTATTGACTGTATAAAGAGTTCAAATCTATATAATTGTGATGAAATAAGTTAGAATGAATTAAGAAACGATTGAAATGCTCAAATGATGCTCAGAATTGCATTATTTGAACTTTATATGCGTAATCACCATGTATAATCTCATCTTTTTGAATAAATAACACATGAATTATATTTTTGACAGTATAAACAGTTTATATGTATATTATTGCGGAGAACTGACTTAGAATGAATCCAAGAAAGATTGAAATGCTCAAATGATGCTCTGAATTGCATTAGTTGCACTTTATAAGCGTAATTACCATCTATAATCCAATCATTTTGAATAAACATCGCATGAATCGTATTCTTGCAGTATAAAGAGTTTAAATGTGGATTAACGTAATGAAATTACTTAGAATGAATCAAGAAACGATTCAAATTCTCAAATGATGCTCAGAATTGTATTATTAGCAATTTATATGTGTAATTACCATGTATAATGCAAATTTTTTTAATAAATAACACAATAATCATATCATTGACAATACAAAGAGTTTAAATGTAGATTATTAAGATGAAATGACTTAGAATGAATCCAGAAATGATTGAAATGCTCAAATAATGCTTAGAATTGCATTATTTGCACTTTATATGCGTAATTACTGTGTATAATCTCATATTTTTGAATAAATAAAACATAAATCATATTTTTTACAGTATAAAGAGTTTAAATCTATATTATTGTTATGAAATGACTTAGAATAAATCCAGAAAAGAATGAAATGCTTAAATGATGCTCAGAATTGCATTATTTGCAATTTATATGCGTAATTACCATGTATAATCCAATCTTTTTGAATAAATAAAACATTAATAATATTATATGCAGTATTAAGAGTTTAAAAGTAAATTTTTTTGATGAAATAACTTTGAATGAATCCAGAAACGATTGAAAAAAATGCTCAAATGATGCTCAGAACTGTGTTATTTGCACTTTATATATGTTATTACCATGTATAATCAAATCTGTTTGAATAAATTACACATGAATCATATTTTTGACAGTATAAAGAAGTTAAATAAAAATTATTGTAATTAAATCACTTAGAATAAATGCAAAAATGGTTGAATTATTTGCACTTTATATGCAAGATTACTTGGTGTAATTCAATCTTTTTGAATAAGTAAGATCAGAATCATATCTAGATGGTATGCAGAGTTCAAATGTAGATTTATTGTGTTGAAATGGATTAAAATAAATGTAAAAACGATTGAAATGCTAAAATGTACTAAAAATAAGCATTATTTGCACTTTCAATTTGAAATGATGATTTATAATCCAATCTTTTTAATTAAATAAGATTTCAATCGTATTCTAGACCGTATAGAAAAGGTAAAATTAAGTTTATAGCGAAGAAATGACTTAGAATGAATACAAAAACAATTGAAATGCTCAAATGATACTCAAAATTGCATTATTTGCACTTTATATGCGTAATTACCATACATAATCCAATTTTTTTAATAAATAACATATGAATCATACTCTAGACAGTATAAAGAGTTTAAAAGTAGATTATTGTTATATAATAACTTAGAAAGAATACAGAAACGATTGAAATGCACAAATGATACTCAGAATTGCATTATTTTCACTTTATATGCGTAATTACCATGTATAATCCAATGTTTTTCATTAAATAACACATGAATCATATTATAGACAGTATAAAGAGTTTAAATGTGGATTAATGTGATGAAATGACTTAGAATAAATCCAGAAACGATTCAAATGTTCAAATGAGGCTCAGAATTGCATTATTTGCCTTTTATATGCGTAATTACCTTTTACAATTCAATAATTTTGAATAAGTAACACATGAATCATATTAAAGACAGTATAAAGAGTTTAAATCATGATTAATGTGATGAAATGGTTTAGAATGAATACAGAAATGATTCAAATGCTCAAATAATGCTCAGAATTGCATTATTTGAACGTTATATGCGTAATTACCATGTATAATCCAATATTTTTGAATAAAAAACACATGAATCATATTATAAAAAGTAAAAAAAGTTTAAATGTAGAAGAATGTGATGAAATTTCTTAGAATGAATCAAGAAATGATTGAAATGCTCAGATGATGCTCAGAATTTTATTATTTGCAATTTATATGTGTAAACCGATTATAATCCAATATTTTCCAATAAATAACTCATTAATCATAAAATAGAGAGTATAAAAAGTTTAAATATAGATTAACGTGATGAAATTACTTAGAATGAATAAAGAAACAATTGAAATGATCAAATAATGCTCAGAATAGTATTTTTTGCAATTTATATGCGTAATTACCATGTGTAATCCAATATTTTTGATTAAATGACACATAAAACATATTATAGACTACATAAAGAGTTTAAATTTTCATTATTGTGAAGAAATGACTTAGAATGAATCCAGAAATTGAAATGCTCAAATGATGCTCTGAATTGCATTATTTGCACTTTATATGCGTAATTACCATCTATAATCCAATCATTTTGAATAAACAACGCATGAATCATATAAGAAACAGTATAAAGAGTTTAATTATGGAATAACGTGATGAAATTACTTTGAATGAAACTTGAAACGATTGAAATTCTCAAATGATGTTCAGAATTGTATTATTTACAATTTATATGTGTAATTACCATGTATAATCCTAATTTGTTTAATAAATAACACTATGCTCAAATAATGCTTAGAATTGCATTATTTGCACTTTATATGTGTAATTACCGAGTGTAATCTCATCTTTTTGAATAAATAACACATGAATCATATTTCTTACAGTATAAAGAGTGGAAATCTATATTATTGTGATGAAATGACTTAGAACAAATCTAGAAAAGAATGAAATACTTAAATGATGCTCAGAATTGCATTATTTGAAATTTATATGCGTAATTACCATGTATAATCCAATCTTTTTGAATAAATAAAATATTAATGATATTATAGGCAGTATAAAGGTTTAAAAGTAAATTATTGTGATGAAATAACTTATAATGAATCCATAAACAATTGAAAAAAATTCTCAAATAATACTCAGAACTGCATTATTTGAACTTTATATGCGTTATTACCATGTATAATCAAATCTTTTTGAATAAATTACACATGAATCAAATTTTAGATAGTATAAAGAGTTTAAATGTGGATGAATGTGATGAAATGATTTAGAATGAATCCAGAAACGATTCAAATGCTCAAACGATGCTCAAAATTGCATTATTTGCAATTTATATGCGTAATTACCTTGTATAATCCAATATTTTTTAATACAAAATAACACATGAATCATATTTAAGACAGTATAAAGAGTTTAAATCATGATTAATGTGATGAAATAGCTAACAATGTATCCAGAAACGATTCAAATGATCAAATAATGCTCAAAATTGCATTATTTGTACTTTATATGCGTAATTACCGCGTATAATACAATCTTTTTGAATAAAAAACACATGAATCATATTCTAGAAAGTAAAAAAAGTTTAAATGTAGATGAATGTGATGAAATTTCTTAGAATGAATCAAGAAATGATTGAAATGCTCAGATGATGCTCAGAACTGTATTATTTGCAATTTATATGCGTAATTACCAATTATAATCTAATATTTTTGAATAAATAATACATAAATCAAAATATAGACTGCATAAAGAGTTTAAATTTTTATTATTGTGATCAAATGACTTAGAATGAATCTAGAAACATTTGAAATCCACAAATGATACCCAGAATTGCATTATTTGCACTTTATATGCGTAATTTCCATGTATAATCCTATCTTTTTGAATAAATAACACATTAATTATAATATAGACAGTATAAAAAGTTTAAATTTAGATTAACATTATGAAATTATTTAGAATGAATCAAGAAACAATTGAAATGCTCAAATAATGCTAAGAATAGTATTTTTTTTTGCAATTTATATGCGTAATTACCATGTGTAATCCAATCTTTTTGATTAAATAACACATAAATCATATCATAGAATGCATAAAGAGTTTAAATTTTAATTATTGTGATGAAATGACTTAGAATGAATCCATAAAAGATTGAAATACTCAAATGATGCTCATAATTGCAATATTTGCACTTTATATGTGTATTTACCATGTATAATCCAATATTTTTAAATCAATAACACATTAATCATATTTCAAACAGTATAAAGAGTTAAATATAGATCATGATGAAATGACTTAGAATGAATGTAGAAATGATTGAAATGCATAAATGATTTTCAGAATTGCATTATTTCTACTTTATATGCGTAATTACCATGTATAATCCAATATTTTTGAATACATAATACATTAATCATATTATAGATAGTATAGAAAGTTTAAAAATAGATTATTGTGATGAAATGACTTAGAATGAATCCAGAAAGGATTGAAATACTCAAATGATGCTTAGAATCGCATTATTTGCATGTTATATGCGCAATTACCATGTATAATCTCATCTTTTTCAATAAATAACACATGAATCATATATTTTACAGTATAAAGAATTTATATCTATATTATTGTGATGAAATGACTTAGAATGAATACAGAAAAGAATGAAATGCTCAAATGATGCTCATAATTGCATTATTTGCAATTTATATGCGTAATTGCAATGTATTATCCAATCTTTTTGAATATATAACACATTAATCATATTATAGATGGTATAAAGAGTTTAAATATAGATTAACGTGATGAAATTACATAGAATAAATTAAGAAACAATTAAAATGCTCAAATGATGATCAGAATTGTATTATTTCAAATTTATATGCGTAATTACCAAGTATTCGAATAAATATCACATAAATCATATTATAGACTGCATAAAGATTTTAAATTTTCATTATTGTGATGAAATGACTTAGAATGAATACAGAAACAATTGAAATGCACAAATGATGCTTAGAATTGCATTATTTCAAATTTATATGAGTAGTTACCATGTATAATCCAATATTTTCGAATAAATAACACATTAATCATTTTAGAAACAGTATAAAGAGTTTAAATATAGATTATTGTGATGAAATAACTTAAAATGAATCCAGAAATAATTGAATTGCATAAATGATGTTCAGAATTACATTATTTCAATTTTATATGCGTAATTACCATGTATAATCCAATATTTTGAATAAATAATACATTAATCATATTATAGACAGTATAAAGAGTTTAAAAATAGATTATTGTGATGAAAATGACTTAGAATGAATCCAGAAATGATTGAAATGCTCAAATGATGCTCAGAATTGCATTATTTGCACTTTATATGCGTAATTACCATGTATAATCTCAGCTTTTTGAATAAATAACACAAGAATCATACTTTTGACAGTATAAAGATTTTGTACTTACATTATTATGATGAAACAACTTGGAATGAATCTAGAAACAATTGAAATACTCAAATGATGAGGAATTGAATTATTTGCATTTTATATGCGTAATTACCTGTTATAATCAAATCTTTTTTTAATAAATAAAACAAGGATCATATTATTTACAGTATAAATAGTATAAATATAGATTAATGTGATGAAATGACTTGGAATTTATCCAGAAACGATTGAAATGCTCAAATGATGCTCATAATTACATAATTTGCATTTTATATGCATAATTAACATGTATGATCTCATATTTTTGAATAAATAACAGACGAATCATATTCTGGACAGTATAAAGAGTATAAATTTTCATTATCGTGATGAAATGGCTTAAACTGAATACATAAACGATTGAAATGCTCAACTGATGCTCAAAATTGTAATATTTGCAATTTATATGAGTAATTACCTTATACATTCCAATATTTTTTAATAAATAACACATGGATCAAATTATAGACTACATAAAGAGTTTAAATTTTGATTATTGTGATGAAATGACTTAGAATTAATCCAGAAACTATTAAAATGCTCAAATGATGCTCAAAATTGTAGTATTTGCAATTCATATGAGTAATTACCCTATATAATCCAATCTTTTTGAATAAATAACACATGAAACATATTCTAGACAGTATAAAGAGTTTAAATATAGATTATTGTGATGAAATGACTTAGAATGAATCCAGAAATGATTGAAATGCTTAAATGATGTTCAGAATTGCATTATTAATACTTTATATGCGTAATTAACGGGTATAATCCAATCCTTTTGAATAAATATTTCATAAATCATATTATAGACTGTATAAAGATTTTAAATTTTCATTATCATGACGAAATGACTTACAATGAATACAAAAACAATTGAAATGCTCAAATGATGCTCAGAATTGCATTATTTCAACTTTATATACGTATTTATCATGTAAAATCCGATATTTTTTAATAAATAACACATTAATAATATTATAAACAGTATAAAGAGTTAAATATAGATTATTGTGATGAAATGACTTAGAAAAAAATCCAGAATCGATTATGTTTAGAATTGCATTATTTGTACTTTATATGCGTAATTACCATGTATAATCCAATATTTTTTAATAAATAACACATTAATCAATTATAGACAGTATAAAGAGTTTATATATAGATTATTGTGATGAAATGACATAGAATGAATCCAGAAATGATTGAAATGCTCAAATGATGCTCAGAATTGCATTATTTGCACTTTATATACGTAATTACCTTGTATAATCTCATCTTTTCGAATAAATAACACAATCATCATACTTTTGACAGTATAAAGATTTTAAACTTACATTATTATGATGAAACGACTTGGAATGAATCTAGAAACAATTGAAATGCTCAAATGATGCTCTGAATTGCATTTTTTGCATTTTATATGCGTAATGACCTGTTATAAACAAATCTTTTTTAATAAATAAAACAAGGATTATATTCTATACAGTTTAAATATTATAAATATAGATTAATTTGATGAAATGACTTGGAATTTATCAAAGAATGAGTGAAATGCTCAAATGATGCTCATAATTACATAATTTGCACTTTATATGTGTAATTAACATGTATAATCTCATATTTTTTTTAATAAATAACACACAAATCATATTCTGGACAGTATAAAGAGCATAAATTTTCATTATCGTAATGAAATGGCTTAGAATGAATACATAAACAATAAAAATGCCTAAATGATGCCCAAACTTGTATTATTTGTCATTTATATAGACTACATAAAGAGTTTAAATTTTGATTTTTGTGATGAAATATTCTTTTTAATCATATTCTAGACAATATAAAGAGTTTAAATATAGATTATTGTGGTGAAATGACTTAGAATTAATCCACAAACGATTGAAATGCTTAAATGATTTTCAGAATTGCTTTATTTATACTTTATATGCGTAATTACCATGTATAATCCAATCCTTTTGAATAAATATTACATAAATCATATTATAGACGGCAGAAAGATTTTAAATTTTCATTATTGTGTAAAAATAACTCAGAATGAATACAGAAACAAATAAAATGATCAAATGATGATCAGAATTCCATTATTTACACTTTATATGCGTATTTACCATGTATAATCCAAAATTTTTTAATAAATAACACATTAATCATATTATAAACAGAATAAAGAGTTAAATATTGATTATTGTGATGAAATGACTTATAATAAATCCAGAAACGATTGAAATGCATAAATGATGTTCAGAATTGCAATATTTCTACTTTATATGCTTAATTACCATGTACAATCCAATATTTTTGAATAAATAATACATTAATCATATTATAGACAGTATAAAGAGTTTAAATATAGATTATTGTGATGAAATGACTTAGAATGAATCCAGAACGATTGAAATGCTCAAATGATTCTCAGATTTGCATTATTTGCACTTTATATGTGTAATTACAATGTATAGTCTCATCTTTTTGAATAAATAAAATGAGAATCATACATTTGACAGTATAAAGATTTTAAACCTACATTATTATGATGAAACGACTTGGAAAATAATTGAAATGCTCAAATGATGCTCAGAATTGCATTATTTGCATTTTATATGCGTAATTACCTGTTATAATCAAATCTTTTTTAATAAATAAAACAAGGATCATATTCTATGCAGTATAAAGAGTATAATTATAGATTAATGTGATGGAATGACTTGGAATTTATCCAGAAACGATTGAAAAGATCAAATGATGCTCATAATTACATAATTTGCACTTTATATGCGTAATTAACATGTATAATCTCATATTTTTGAATAAATAACACACGGATCATATTCTAGACAGTATAAAGAGTATAAATTTTCATCATCGTGATGAAACGACTTAGAATGAATACATAAACGATAAAAATGCTCAAATGATGGTGAAAATTGTATTATTTGCAATTTATATGCGTAATTACAATGTATAAACCAATCTTTTGGAATAAATAACACATGAATAAAATTATAGATTACATAAAGAGATTAAATTTTGATTATTGTGATGAAATGACTTAGAATTAATCCAGAAACTATTAAAATGCTCAAATGATGCTCGGAATTGTATTATTTGCAATTCATATGCGCAATTATTGATATCACCATTATTTGTAGGTATTTGGACCGTACTTAGCACTCAAATAACACTCAAACCATTAAATTATTTGATAAATTGCAATGATTTTCTACAAATTGGCTCTACCGTCGTCTTTTCTCTTATTTTCAGGTTTTTTGATGATTTTTGGTGGATTCTCAATCTTTAGATGGATTTGGCACTTGGCATAAGCTAGACGACTCATTCCTAGCACTTGAAGGCGATGTTCAGGCCACCATTCGGATCGAATGACTCATGCTCGGACCGAATGGAGCTTTGCTTGGACCAAATGACTCATGCTCGGGCCTAATTGAAGATTTAGGAGAAGAAAATGACAAAATGGAATCAATAGCATTGAAGAGCTCATCCTAAGCTTTCCAACGGTTTTTGAATCGCCTCAATCGGAGTCCGGATGAAGAAATTATGCTCAAAATATAAACGGAGGCCAAAATCTGAATTTCACGCTTCTGCTTGGTCCGAGTGAACAGTAACTCGGTCCGAGTGAATAGTACTCGGTCCGAGTGAACAGTAACTCGGTCCGAGTGAACCACTGCTGGATTTCCTATCTTCTGCTCGGTCCGAGTGGATCCTTACTCGGTCCGAGCAGAGTACCGACAGAGCTCAAATGGCAAGTTTTTATGCGGGGAAATTGGATTTTTTGGCAAGTTTTCTTTCCTTAGTGCTCCAATTACCTTTCTATGTGCGTGGAGATCATTATAAATGCACCCCTAGGCCAGAAAGAAGATGAATCGAAGCCACCAACCACGAAATTCCATATCCCACCACGTTTTGGCACCTTTCCACCACCGTTCTCACGCCGAAAGGCGTGGGATTCCACCTCTTTCATCATAGCACGACCATGGCATCATCTTTGGAGCAATTCTAGGCGCGACGGCGACAGAATCAATCCAACCACGGCTCTGGACGTTCGGTATCTTGAGTTAGAAGCGATATTTGGTTTATTTCTTTCATTCTCTTGATATTTTGATTTGATGGAGCTTGTATCTTATTTTGCTTTCATGTTAGGTTAGATTTATGTTGTCTTAGGAGTAGGGAAGTAATTTAGGTTTCGATGTGTTGTGATTTGACTTGATATGATATGATATGTTTTGTTGATTTGTTTTGTTGAGAATTATGTTAATTTGCTTGTTTGAATTGCTTGTGATTTCCTAATCACCTTCTAGTTGTACGGCCGCATCTAGTCAAGCCTAAGTTAGGATAAACAAGATTAGTTCAAATAAAGTATTTGGGATAAATCGTAGATCCGAAAGGGGAGATTAGTTGACACCAAAAGTGTAACTTTTAGACAAGTCCAAAAGACCTCTAGATATCCTTATGAACTCCAACAAACAAGTTTAAGTTGATTGAATTCTATACCAAAAGTTGTGAACCAATCGAGTTAATTAGGTTAGGTTGTGATTGAACCAGTGTCTAGTCCAACAAGCGAAAGCTGAGGTTTAGAGTATCTAGGTTTGACCAACAAACCCTAGCACAAAGCATAAAATTTCATAAAGAGTCAAAACCACACACTTATACCATCTGTTCGGATCGAACAGAGCGGTATATGCTTGAAAAACACCGTTTGATGCACGAAAGTGATAAGTTCTGTGTTCTAGAGTCCAAACCGATGTGAAACCTGAACCTAAGACGACTTTTATATTGTTAAAACACCCAAAAATATTTATTTACTTGCACCTTTAGATTTAATCAACCAAAAACTCCATAAAAATATAATTGTCTAGCTTTCGTGAGGAAGTAAAGTCCGGTACTCATTAATCCGTCCCTTGGGTTCGACCCTAAAGCTGTACTCCAAAAGACTAGTGAGGTTAGCTCTAGGTCTATAAATTTATTTGATTCCTAGGTTTTAAGCCTTCATCAAATTGGCGCCGTTGCCGGGGACGGTGTTGATATTAGAATTTATTTTAGTAACGAGAGACTAGATATTGTATCTTTCAATTATTATTATTATTATTATTATTATTATTATTATTATTATTATTATTATTATTATTATCAAAAAAAAATAGAAAAAAAAAACTGATGGTTGGTTTGGATTTCATTGTTGAAAATATAGGTTTTGACTGATTGTGGATGTCCTACTTGCAACTCGCGCTAGAGCACCACGGGTCAAGCAACAAAAAAACACACGACCCACGCACGACCTCATGTGAGTTGCATGCCACAAGAAAACTTGTCCCGTTGCTACCTCTGAACTCCTACATTGCTGCCACGATTTACTCACGCTGAAGCGCTGCTGCCCCACGCCAAATAGAGACGAATTCATATGGAAATTCATGCCTTGATTTGGAAAATTTTGAGGAACAAATGAAGAAAGATGCGATTCGTGCTAGAGCACCATGGGTTACGTGAACCAACTAACCCCGATCGACCTCATACGAATTGCACAACAACTCAAAGAAAGGAGTAGAGCCATCTTGGAAATCGAGAGAACAAACTAGGAGCAAATCGAAATGGTGGAAGCAAAAATTGGCTAAGTTCTCTTTTCCTCCTATTTACTTTTCTTTGTGATTGAATGCATTGAGGACAATGTTTGATTTAAGTTTGGGGGGAGGGAATAGGAGAAAAATCGAACTTTTGATTGAAATTGCTCATTTTTTTGCACTATTCATGCCTAGTTTTTGTTTGGAAATTGATTGGATGTGCCTAGTCTCTCTCGATTTGAATTTTAAATGATAAATTCACACAGTTTAAACTGTTTTGAAGTCAAATAAAATTTATTCTCGATGGACCCTAGAATGTTTTGATATCTCTTGTTGATTTTTGCGCCAATGGGCCGAATTGAAAATATTTTACAAAAATAGAACTCGAATTTGGATGCTTGAAATTGTCAAAACACTCTAAGTCGATTCTCAAAAGTTTTTGCCGAGTGAACGAATTTGTATATGACAAATTTTTGTTTAAAAAGGATTTTATGAACTTTGGAAATTAAAAGATGAACCTTGTCTTGTTGAAAATGCTTTTAATCGCTTGAATAACCAACAAGCAAACTTAATGGGAAAATAAATCAAAATAGCTGTGAAAACGAGGACGCACTGAGGCCTTTTTCCACCAACTTAGCCACAAATTGGAGGGTATTGGGTTAAGCATGAATTGTTAGGAATTACAACTCAAAGAAAGCGAGAAATAATTGGATAATTCATGCTTAATTCTACCGGACCCGGTGTGAAAGCATTGGTAAAGGAGTTGTTGAGTATTATGGCCCAAGTGTACCGTGGCCATAGTCGAGCAACACCCGTCTAACCTCCCTAGCGCGACATGTGCTAGTAGCAAACTCAAGGCCGATGATACCGCATTATCCTCTAGGGTGTAAAGCCCCACGGCTCGACTTGCACAAAAAAAAAATTGGTGAAAATTTGAAATTGCTTTTAAGAAGGGTTCATCATAAAATTTCTAATTTTGATAAAATTCTTTACAAACTTTTGTGATATATGGAAAAGAACGGGTAACTGAAATTGAGATCGCATTTGAATTGACAAAGTGAAGCTAGAGTTCTTGAATTTGAGAAAAGATTTCATTAGGACCAAGAGATGCATGAATTAATTTGTAGAACACTAAACTTGGTTCTTGAAATTAAATTTTAATTTGACTTATTTGATTGAAGTGTGAAAACTTTAGGCATAGCAATTGGTTTCACGATATTTCTTGGTTTGAGATACAACTCGATGTTTAAGATTTAAGTACAGTCCAAAATTCTAAGCCTAGGGCGTTGCTTGAGGACAAGCAAAGTTTAAGTTTGGGGGAATTTGATATCACCATTATTTGTAGGTATTTGGACCGTACTTAGCACTCAAATAACACTCAAACCATTAAATTATTTGATAAATTGCAATGATTTTCTACAAATTGGCTCTACCGTCGTCTTTTCTCTTATTTTCAGGTTTTTTGATGATTTTTGGTGGATTCTCAATCTTTAGATGGATTTGGCACTTGGCATAAGCTAGACGACTCATTCCTAGCACTTGAAGGCGATGTTCAGGCCACCATTCGGATCGAATGACTCATGCTCGGACCGAATGGAGCTTTGCTTGGACCAAATGACTCATGCTCGGGCCTAATTGAAGATTTAGGAGAAGAAAATGACAAAATGGAATCAATAGCATTGAAGAGCTCATCCTAAGCTTTCCAACGGTTTTTGAATCGCCTCAATCGGAGTCCGGATGAAGAAATTATGCTCAAAATATAAACGGAGGCCAAAATCTGAATTTCACGCTTCTGCTTGGTCCGAGTGAACAGTAACTCGGTCCGAGTGAATAGTACTCGGTCCGAGTGAACAGTAACTCGGTCCGAGTGAACCACTGCTGGATTTCCTATCTTCTGCTCGGTCCGAGTGGATCCTTACTCGGTCCGAGCAGAGTACCGACAGAGCTCAAATGGCAAGTTTTTATGCGGGGAAATTGGATTTTTTGGCAAGTTTTCTTTCCTTAGTGCTCCAATTACCTTTCTATGTGCGTGGAGATCATTATAAATGCACCCCTAGGCCAGAAAGAAGATGAATCGAAGCCACCAACCACGAAATTCCATATCCCACCACGTTTTGGCACCTTTCCACCACCGTTCTCACGCCGAAAGGCGTGGGATTCCACCTCTTTCATCATAGCACGACCATGGCATCATCTTTGGAGCAATTCTAGGCGCGACGGCGACAGAATCAATCCAACCACGGCTCTGGACGTTCGGTATCTTGAGTTAGAAGCGATATTTGGTTTATTTCTTTCATTCTCTTGATATTTTGATTTGATGGAGCTTGTATCTTATTTTGCTTTCATGTTAGGTTAGATTTATGTTGTCTTAGGAGTAGGGAAGTAATTTAGGTTTCGATGTGTTGTGATTTGACTTGATATGATATGATATGTTTTGTTGATTTGTTTTGTTGAGAATTATGTTAATTTGCTTGTTTGAATTGCTTGTGATTTCCTAATCACCTTCTAGTTGTACGGCCGCATCTAGTCAAGCCTAAGTTAGGATAAACAAGATTAGTTCAAATAAAGTATTTGGGATAAATCGTAGATCCGAAAGGGGAGATTAGTTGACACCAAAAGTGTAACTTTTAGACAAGTCCAAAAGACCTCTAGATATCCTTATGAACTCCAACAAACAAGTTTAAGTTGATTGAATTCTATACCAAAAGTTGTGAACCAATCGAGTTAATTAGGTTAGGTTGTGATTGAACCAGTGTCTAGTCCAACAAGCGAAAGCTGAGGTTTAGAGTATCTAGGTTTGACCAACAAACCCTAGCACAAAGCATAAAATTTCATAAAGAGTCAAAACCACACACTTATACCATCTGTTCGGATCGAACAGAGCGGTATATGCTTGAAAAACACCGTTTGATGCACGAAAGTGATAAGTTCTGTGTTCTAGAGTCCAAACCGATGTGAAACCTGAACCTAAGACGACTTTTATATTGTTAAAACACCCAAAAATATTTATTTACTTGCACCTTTAGATTTAATCAACCAAAAACTCCATAAAAATATAATTGTCTAGCTTTCGTGAGGAAGTAAAGTCCGGTACTCATTAATCCGTCCCTTGGGTTCGACCCTAAAGCTGTACTCCAAAAGACTAGTGAGGTTAGCTCTAGGTCTATAAATTTATTTGATTCCTAGGTTTTAAGCCTTCATCAAATTGGCGCCGTTGCCGGGGACGGTGTTGATATTAGAATTTATTTTAGTAACGAGAGACTAGATATTGTATCTTTCAATTATTATTATTATTATTATTATTATTATTATTATTATTATTATTATTATTATTATTATCAAAAAAAAATAGAAAAAAAAAACTGATGGTTGGTTTGGATTTCATTGTTGAAAATATAGGTTTTGACTGATTGTGGATGTCCTACTTGCAACTCGCGCTAGAGCACCACGGGTCAAGCAACAAAAAAACACACGACCCACGCACGACCTCATGTGAGTTGCATGCCACAAGAAAACTTGTCCCGTTGCTACCTCTGAACTCCTACATTGCTGCCACGATTTACTCACGCTGAAGCGCTGCTGCCCCACGCCAAATAGAGACGAATTCATATGGAAATTCATGCCTTGATTTGGAAAATTTTGAGGAACAAATGAAGAAAGATGCGATTCGTGCTAGAGCACCATGGGTTACGTGAACCAACTAACCCCGATCGACCTCATACGAATTGCACAACAACTCAAAGAAAGGAGTAGAGCCATCTTGGAAATCGAGAGAACAAACTAGGAGCAAATCGAAATGGTGGAAGCAAAAATTGGCTAAGTTCTCTTTTCCTCCTATTTACTTTTCTTTGTGATTGAATGCATTGAGGACAATGTTTGATTTAAGTTTGGGGGGAGGGAATAGGAGAAAAATCGAACTTTTGATTGAAATTGCTCATTTTTTTGCACTATTCATGCCTAGTTTTTGTTTGGAAATTGATTGGATGTGCCTAGTCTCTCTCGATTTGAATTTTAAATGATAAATTCACACAGTTTAAACTGTTTTGAAGTCAAATAAAATTTATTCTCGATGGACCCTAGAATGTTTTGATATCTCTTGTTGATTTTTGCGCCAATGGGCCGAATTGAAAATATTTTACAAAAATAGAACTCGAATTTGGATGCTTGAAATTGTCAAAACACTCTAAGTCGATTCTCAAAAGTTTTTGCCGAGTGAACGAATTTGTATATGACAAATTTTTGTTTAAAAAGGATTTTATGAACTTTGGAAATTAAAAGATGAACCTTGTCTTGTTGAAAATGCTTTTAATCGCTTGAATAACCAACAAGCAAACTTAATGGGAAAATAAATCAAAATAGCTGTGAAAACGAGGACGCACTGAGGCCTTTTTCCACCAACTTAGCCACAAATTGGAGGGTATTGGGTTAAGCATGAATTGTTAGGAATTACAACTCAAAGAAAGCGAGAAATAATTGGATAATTCATGCTTAATTCTACCGGACCCGGTGTGAAAGCATTGGTAAAGGAGTTGTTGAGTATTATGGCCCAAGTGTACCGTGGCCATAGTCGAGCAACACCCGTCTAACCTCCCTAGCGCGACATGTGCTAGTAGCAAACTCAAGGCCGATGATACCGCATTATCCTCTAGGGTGTAAAGCCCCACGGCTCGACTTGCACAAAAAAAAAATTGGTGAAAATTTGAAATTGCTTTTAAGAAGGGTTCATCATAAAATTTCTAATTTTGATAAAATTCTTTACAAACTTTTGTGATATATGGAAAAGAACGGGTAACTGAAATTGAGATCGCATTTGAATTGACAAAGTGAAGCTAGAGTTCTTGAATTTGAGAAAAGATTTCATTAGGACCAAGAGATGCATGAATTAATTTGTAGAACACTAAACTTGGTTCTTGAAATTAAATTTTAATTTGACTTATTTGATTGAAGTGTGAAAACTTTAGGCATAGCAATTGGTTTCACGATATTTCTTGGTTTGAGATACAACTCGATGTTTAAGATTTAAGTACAGTCCAAAATTCTAAGCCTAGGGCGTTGCTTGAGGACAAGCAAAGTTTAAGTTTGGGGGAATTTGATATCACCATTATTTGTAGGTATTTGGACCGTACTTAGCACTCAAATAACACTCAAACCATTAAATTATTTGATAAATTGCAATGATTTTCTACAAATTGGCTCTACCGTCGTCTTTTCTCTTATTTTCAGGTTTTTTGATGATTTTTGGTGGATTCTCAATCTTTAGATGGATTTGGCACTTGGCATAAGCTAGACGACTCATTCCTAGCACTTGAAGGCGATGTTCAGGCCACCATTCGGATCGAATGACTCATGCTCGGACCGAATGGAGCTTTGCTTGGACCAAATGACTCATGCTCGGGCCTAATTGAAGATTTAGGAGAAGAAAATGACAAAATGGAATCAATAGCATTGAAGAGCTCATCCTAAGCTTTCCAACGGTTTTTGAATCGCCTCAATCGGAGTCCGGATGAAGAAATTATGCTCAAAATATAAACGGAGGCCAAAATCTGAATTTCACGCTTCTGCTTGGTCCGAGTGAACAGTAACTCGGTCCGAGTGAATAGTACTCGGTCCGAGTGAACAGTAACTCGGTCCGAGTGAACCACTGCTGGATTTCCTATCTTCTGCTCGGTCCGAGTGGATCCTTACTCGGTCCGAGCAGAGTACCGACAGAGCTCAAATGGCAAGTTTTTATGCGGGGAAATTGGATTTTTTGGCAAGTTTTCTTTCCTTAGTGCTCCAATTACCTTTCTATGTGCGTGGAGATCATTATAAATGCACCCCTAGGCCAGAAAGAAGATGAATCGAAGCCACCAACCACGAAATTCCATATCCCACCACGTTTTGGCACCTTTCCACCACCGTTCTCACGCCGAAAGGCGTGGGATTCCACCTCTTTCATCATAGCACGACCATGGCATCATCTTTGGAGCAATTCTAGGCGCGACGGCGACAGAATCAATCCAACCACGGCTCTGGACGTTCGGTATCTTGAGTTAGAAGCGATATTTGGTTTATTTCTTTCATTCTCTTGATATTTTGATTTGATGGAGCTTGTATCTTATTTTGCTTTCATGTTAGGTTAGATTTATGTTGTCTTAGGAGTAGGGAAGTAATTTAGGTTTCGATGTGTTGTGATTTGACTTGATATGATATGATATGTTTTGTTGATTTGTTTTGTTGAGAATTATGTTAATTTGCTTGTTTGAATTGCTTGTGATTTCCTAATCACCTTCTAGTTGTACGGCCGCATCTAGTCAAGCCTAAGTTAGGATAAACAAGATTAGTTCAAATAAAGTATTTGGGATAAATCGTAGATCCGAAAGGGGAGATTAGTTGACACCAAAAGTGTAACTTTTAGACAAGTCCAAAAGACCTCTAGATATCCTTATGAACTCCAACAAACAAGTTTAAGTTGATTGAATTCTATACCAAAAGTTGTGAACCAATCGAGTTAATTAGGTTAGGTTGTGATTGAACCAGTGTCTAGTCCAACAAGCGAAAGCTGAGGTTTAGAGTATCTAGGTTTGACCAACAAACCCTAGCACAAAGCATAAAATTTCATAAAGAGTCAAAACCACACACTTATACCATCTGTTCGGATCGAACAGAGCGGTATATGCTTGAAAAACACCGTTTGATGCATGAAAGTGATAAGTTCTGTGTTCTAGAGTCCAAACCGATGTGAAACCTGAACCTAAGACGACTTTTATATTGTTAAAACACCCAAAAATATTTATTTACTTGCACCTTTAGATTTAATCAACCAAAAACTCCATAAAAATATAATTGTCTAGCTTTCGTGAGGAAGTAAAGTCCGGTACTCATTAATCCGTCCCTTGGGTTCGACCCTAAAGCTGTACTCCAAAAGACTAGTGAGGTTAGCTCTAGGTCTATAAATTTATTTGATTCCTAGGTTTTAAGCCTTCATCAATTATCATATATAATCCAATCTTTTTGAATAAATAACACATGAATCATATTCTAGATAGTATAAAGAGTTTAAATATAGATTATAGTGATGAAATGGCTTAGAATGAATCCAGAAACGATTGAAATGCTTAAATGATGTTCAGAATTGCGTTATTTATAATTTATATGCGTAATTACTGTGTATAATCCAATCCTTTTGAGTAAATATCACATAAATCAAATTATAGACTGCATAAATATTTTATATTTTCATTATTGTGACAAAATGACTTAGAATGAATACAGAAACAAATGAAATGCTCAAATGATGCTCAGAATTGAATTATTTCAAATGATGCTCAAATGATGCGTATTTACCTGTTATAATCAAATTACAAACAGTATAAAGAGTTAAATATAGATTATTCTGATGAAATGACTTAAAATGAATCCAGAAACGATTGAAATGCATAAATGATTTTCAGAATTGCATTATTTCTATTTTATATGCGTAATTACCATGTATAATCCAATATTTTTGATTAAATAATACATTAATTATATTATAGACAGTATAAAGAGTTTAAAAATAAATTATTGTGATGAAATGACTTAGAATAATTCCAGAAAGGATTGAAATGCTCAAATGATGCTCAGAATTGCATTATTTGCACTTTATATGCGTAATTACCATGTACATGAATCATACTTTTGACAGTATAAAGATTTTAAACTTATATTATTATGATCAAACGACTTGGAATGAATCTAGAAACAATTGAAATGCTCAAATGATACTCAGAATTGCATTATTTGCATTTTATATGCGTAATTACCTATTATAATCAAATCTCTTTTCATAAATAAAACAAGGATCTTTATCTATATTATATAAATAGTATAAATATAGATTAATGTGATGAAATGATTTAGAATTTATCTAGAAACGATTGAAATGTTCAAATTATGCTCATAATTACATAATTTGCACTTTATATGTGTAATTAACATTTATAATCTCATATTTTTTAATAAATAACACACGAATCATATTCTAGACAGTATAAAGAGTATAAATTTTCATTATCATGATGAAATGACTTAGAATGAATACATAAACGATATAAATGCTCAAATGATGATCAATATTGTATTATTTGCAATTTATATGCGTAATTACCTTGTATAGTCCAATCTTTTTGAATAAATAACGCATAAATCAAATTATGGACTACATAAAGAGTTTAAATTTTGATTATTGTGATGAACTGACATTGAATGAATCCAGAACTGATTGAAATGCATTTATATGCGTAATTACTATGTATAATCCAATATTTTTTAACAAATAATACATTAATCATATTATAGAAAGTATAAAGAGTTTAAATATAGATTATTGTGATGAAATGACTTAGAATGAATCCAGAAACGATTGAAATGCTCAAATGATGCTCAGAATTGCATTATTTGCACTTTATATGCGTAATTTCCATGTACAAACTCATCTTTTTGAATAAATAACACATGAATCATACTTTTGACAGTATAAGGATTTTAAACTTATATTATTGTGATGAAACGACTTGGAATGAATCTAGAAACAATTCAAATGCTCAAATGATGCTCAGAATTGCATTATTTGCATTTTATATGCGTAATTACCTGTTATAATCAAACCTTTTTAAAAATAAAACAAGGATTAAATTCGATACAGTATAAAGAGTATAAATATAGATTAATGTGATGAAATGACTTGGAATTTATCCAGAAACGATTGAAATGCTCAAATGATGCTCATAATTACATAATTTGCACTTTATATGCGTAATTAACTTATATAATCTCATATTTTTGAATAAATAACACACAAATCATATTCTAGACAGTATAAAGAGTATAAATTTTCTTTATCATGATGAAATGACTTAGAATGAATACATAAACGATAAAAATGATCAAATGATTCTCATAATTGTTTTATTTGCAATTTATATGCGTAATTACCTTGTTTAATCCAATCTTTTTTAATAAATAACACATGAATCAAATTATAGACTACATAAAGAGTTTAAGTTTTGATTGTTGTGATGAAATGACTTAGAATTAATCCAGAAACTATAAATATGCTCAAATGATGCTCGAAATTGTATTATTTGCAATTCATATGCGTAATTACCATATATAATCCAATCTTTTTGAATAAATAACACATGAATCATATTCTAGACATAAAAATGAGTTTAAATTTTCATTATTGTGATGAAATGACTTAGAATGAATCTATAAAGGAATGAAATACTCAAATGATGCTCAGAATTGCATTATTTTGCACTTGATATGTGTCATTACCATGTATAATCTAATATTTTTGAATAAATAACACATGAATCATATATAGGCTGCATAAAGAGTCTAAATTTTGATTATTGTGATGAAATGACTTAGAATGAATCAAGAAACGACTGAAATACTCAAACGATGCTCGGAACAGCATTATTTAAACTTTATATGCAGAATTACCATGTATAATCCAATCATTTTAAATAAATAACACATGAAACATATTCTATATAGTATAAATAGTTGAAATATAGATTAATGTGATTAAATGACTTAGAATGAATACAGAAACGATTGAAATGCTCAAATGATGCTCAGAATTGCATTATTTTCCTTTTATATGCGTAATTACCATGGATAGTACAATCTTTTTTAATAAATAACACACAAATCATATTCTTGAAAATATAAATATTTTAAATTTAGATTATTCTGATGAAAATACTTAAAATGAATCTAGCAACAATAGAAATGCTCAAATGATGCTCAGAATTGTATTTTTTGCACTTTATATGCATAATTACCAAGTATAATCTAATCTTTTTGAATAAATAACACATGGATCACATTCTGTACAGAACAAGGAGTTTAAATGTAGATTAATTTGATGAAATAACATAGAATGAATCCAGAAATTATTGAAATGCTCAAATGATGCTCAGAATTACAATATTTGCACATTTTATGCATAATCACAATGTATAATCTCATTTTTTTGAATAAATAACACATGAATCATATTTTGAATGTATAAAGAGTTTAAATGTATATTATTGTGATGAAATGACTTGGAATGAAATCAGAAAAGATTGAAATGCTCAGAATTTGGCAATTTATATGTATCATTACCACGTATAAATCAATCTTTTTGAATAACCAACACATGAATTATTCCAGTGAGTATAAAGAGTTTAAATTTTCATTATTGTGATGAAATGACTTATAATGAATTCATAAATGATTGAAATGCTCAAATGATGCTCAGAATTGCATTATTTGCGCTTTATATGCGTAATTACCTTGTATAATCCTCATTTTGAATAAATAACACATGAATCATATTCTAAAATGTATAAAGAGTTTAAATATAGATTATTGTGATGAAATGGCTAAGAATGGATCCAGAAACGATTGAAATGCTCAAATGATTCTCGGAATTGTATTATTTGCATTTCATATGCGTAATTATTATATATAATCCAATCTTTTTGAATAAATAACACATGAATTATATTCTTGATAGTATAAAAGAGTTTAAACGTAGATTATTGACATGAAATGACTTAGGTTGAATCTATAAACTATTGAAATGCTCAAATGATGCTCAGAATTGCATTATTTGCAATTTGTATGCGTAATTACCATTTATAATATAATCTTTTTGAATAAATAGAAAATGAATCATATTTTAGAAATTATAAAAGTTTAAATGTAGACTAATGTGATGAAATGAATTAGAATGAATCGAGAAACGATTTAAAAGGTCAGATGATGCTCTGAATTGCATTGTTTGCACTTTATATGCGTAATTACAATTTATAATCTAATATTTTTTAATAAATTACACATTAACAATATCATAGACAGTATAAAGAATTTAAATATAGATTATTGTGATGAAATGACTTAGAATGTATCCAGAAAATATTGAAATGCTCAAATGATGCTCAGAATTGTATTATTTGCAATTTATATGCGTAACTACCATGTACAATCCAATCTTTTTGAATAAATAATACATGAATCATATTATGGACTGTATAAAGAATTTATATGTAGATTAACGTGATGATACTTAAAAACAATAGAAATTCTCAAATGATGCTCATAATTGTATTATTTGCAATTTATATACGTATTTACCATGTATAGTCCAATATTTTTTTAATTAATAACACATTAATCATATTAGAGACAATATAAA
Organism: Rhynchospora pubera; assembly: GCA_028095005.1. Taxonomy (NCBI): domain Eukaryota; kingdom Viridiplantae; phylum Streptophyta; class Magnoliopsida; order Poales; family Cyperaceae; genus Rhynchospora; species Rhynchospora pubera. The sequence goes on from CM051461.1 coordinate 18,941,149, forward strand.
GAGATTAAATGTAGATTATTGTGATGAAATGAGTTAGAATGAATCCAGAAACGATTGAAATGCTCAAGAAATACTTAGAATTGCATTATTTCCAATTTATATGCGTAATTAACATGTATAATCTAATCTTTTTGAGTAAATAACACATGAATCATATTTTTGACAGTATAAAGAGTTTAAATCTATATAATTGTGATGAAATGACTTAGAATGAATCAAGAAACGATTGAAATGCTCAAATGATGCTCAGAATTGTATTTTTTTGCAGTTTATATGTGTAATTACCATGTATAATCTCTTCTTTTCGAATAAATAACGCATGAATCATTTTTTTATTGTATAAAGAGTTTAAATCTATATAATTGTGATGAAATAACTTAGAATGAATTAAGAAACGATTGAAATGCTCGAATGATGCTCAGAATTGTATTATTTGCACTTTATATGCGTAATTACCATGTATAATCTCATCTTTTTGAATAAATAACACATGAATCATATTTTTGACAGTATAAACAGTTTATATGTATATAATTGTGGTGAACTGACTTCGATTGAATCCAAGAAAGATTGAAATGCTCAAATGATGATCAGAATTGCATTATTTCCAATTTATATGCCTAATTGCCATTTATAATCCAATCTTTTTGAATAAATAACACATGAATCGTATTCTAGACAACATAAAGTATTTAAATATAGATTAATATGATGAAATTACTTATAATAAATCAAAAAACGATTGAAATTCTCAAATGTTGTATGATTTGCAACTTAAATGTGTATGTACCATGTATAATCTAATCTTTTTGAATAAATAACAAATAAATCATATTATAGACTGCATAAAGAGTTTAACTATTCATTATTGTGACGAAATGATTTAGAATGAATCCAGAAACAATTGAAATGCTTAAATGATGCTCAGAATTGCAGTATTATCAATTTAAATGCGTAATTACCATGTATAATTCAATTTTTTTGAATAAATACCACATTAATCATATTCTAGACTGTATAACAAGTTTAAATGCAGATTATTGTGAAGAAATTACTTAGAATGAATCCAGAAACAATTCAAATGATGCTCAGAATTGCATTATTTGCAATTTATATGCGTAATTAACATGTATAATCTAATCTTTTTGAATAAATAACACATGAATCATATTTTTGACAGTATAAAGAGTTTAAATCTATATAATTGTGATGAAATGACTTAGAATGAATCCAGAAACAATTAAAATGCTCAAATGATGCTCAGAATTACATTTTTTGCACTTTATATGCGTAATTACCTTGTATAATCCAATCTTTTTGAATAAATAACACATGAATCATATTATAGAGTGCATAAATAGTTTAAATTTTGATTATTGTGATGAAATGCCTTAGAATCAATCCAGAAACTGTTGAAATATTCAAATAATGCTCAGAATTGCATTATTCGCACATTATATGTCATTACCATGTAGAATCCAATATTTTTTAATAAATAACACATGAATCATATTGTAGGCTGCATAAATTGTTTTGATTTTTATTATTGTGATGAAATGACTTAGAATGAATCTAGAAACGATTGAAATACTCAAATGATTCTCAAAATTACATTATTTAAAGTTTATATGCAAAATTACCATTTATAATCCAATCTTTTTGAATAAATAACACATGGATTATATTTTATATAATATAAAGAGTTTAAATGTAGATTAATGTGATTAAATAACTTAGAATGAATCCAGAAATAATTGAAATGCTCAAATGATGCTCAAAATTGCATTATTTGCAGTTTATATGATTGATTTCCATGTATAATCCAATCTTTTTTAATAAATAACACATGAATCATATTCTTGACAGTATAAAGAGTTTAAATGTAGATTTTTTAGATGAAATGACTTATAACGAATCCAGAAACGATTTAAATGCTCAAATGATGCTCAGAATTGCATTATCTGCACTTTATATGCGTAATTAGCATGTATAATACAATCTTTTTGAATAAATAACACATGAATCATATTCTTGATAGTATAAAGAGTTTAAATGTAGATTATTATGATGAAATGACTTAAATATGAATTTAGAAACGATTGAAATGCTCAAATGATGCTCATAATTGCATTATTTGTAGTTTATATGCGTAATTATCATGTATAATTTAATCTTTTTGAATAAATAACACATGGATCATATTCTATACAGAATAAAGAGTTTAAATGTAGATTTATGTGATGAATGACATAGAACGAATCCCGAAACGAATGAAACGCTCTAATGATACTCAAAAGTGCATTATTTGCATTTTATATGCGTAATTACCTTGTATAATCTCATATTTTTGAATAAATGACATATGAATCTTATTTTTGGCGGTATAAAGAGTTTAAATGTAGATTATTGTGATGAAATGACTAAGAATGAATACATAAACGATTGAAATGCTCAAATTATGTTAAGAATTGCATTATTTGCACTTGATATGCGTAATTACCATGTATAATCCAATTTTTATGAAAAATTACAAATGAATCATATTATAGATTGTGTAAAGAGTTTAAATGTTGATTATTGTGATGAAATGATTTAGAATGAATCCAGAAACTATTGAAATTCTCAAATGATGCTCAGAATTCATTATTTGCCCTTTGTATGCGTAATTACCATGTTTAATATAATCTTTTTGAATAAATAACACATGAATCATATTCTTGACAGTATAAATAGTTTAAATGTAGAATATTGTGATGAAACGACTAAGAATGAATCTAGAAACTTTTGAAATGCTCCAATGATGCTCAGAATTGCATTATTTGCACTTTTGATGCGTAATTACCATGTATAATCCAATCATTTTGAATAAATAACACATGGATCATATTCTTACTGTATAAAGAGTTTAAATATAGATTAATACGATGAAATGACTAAGAATGAATCCAGAAACGATTGAAATGCTCAAATGATGCTTAGAATTGCATTATTTGCACTTTATATGCGTAATTACCTTGTATAATCCATTATTTTTGAATAAATAACACATTAATCATATTATAGACAATATAAAAATTTTAAATGTAGATTATTGTGATGAAATGACTTTGAATGATTCCAGAAACGATTGAAATGCTCAAATGATTCTCATAATTGTATTATTTGCACTTTATATGCGTAATTACCTTGTATAATCCATTCTTTTTTAATAAATACACTTGAATCATATTCCAGACAACATAAATATTTTAAATTTCGATTATTGTGATGAAATGACTTAGAATGAATCCATAAAATATTGAAATGTTCAAATGATGCTCAGAATTGCATTATTTGCACTTTATATTCGTAATTACTACATATAATCTATTCTTTTTGAATAAATAACACATGAATCATATTCTTGACAGTATAAAAGTCTAAATTTTTATTATTATAATGAAATGGCTTAGAATGAATCCATATACGATTGAAATGCTCACGATTGCATTATTAATGCTGCAGTGAATTGGGTACATTTGCGAACATTTTTTGTTGTTTTAAGTACACCGCATGCCACAATTTTTTTTGCATGAATATTTGAAATTCAAAATGGAAATCAAAATCGGTCATATCTTTTTTATTATTAATGGTTAAACATAAAATTATATGGCATATTTTGGAATGAATCGGTCAAGCTAAATACAATAGTTAAATTAAGTGCATCTGGATGGAAAAATTAGTTTTATTTTTGAAAAGTTACAACGTGACCAACTAAAATGGATGATTGATAGTTTAATGAAAAAATGGATTCCATATCAAGTTCAGCGACCTCCAACTAAATTAATCAATGTTTCTTTGCATGAATTAGTATTTTGGATGAAAAATTGAGGAAAAATTGAGGAACGAAAGAATTCGTATAATTAATAAATTAATTTAAAAAATTCGGTAACTAACAATGAGTAATCTATAGTTTATTAACTAAAAATAAATTTTATATCAAATTTGGTAACTTTCAGAAGAAAAAAAAACATGAGCTGTATTACTGTAAGAGAAAACATGTAATCCTTATCCTTACTACTTATAAAAGCATTTAAAGAAATGGTTAAACATTTCAGATAAAAAGAGTAATTATGTCAGATAAAAGGTGTAAACAATTCTGATATCAATTATGGACCATTGATTTGTGTAATTTTGTGGTTAGTGGTCTAGATCAAGGTTAGACTTTTTATTAAAAAAGATTAAGTTAGAACCAAATTAGCTATTTATTTAAAAAGAAAGACTAAATTATTGATTTTATCATATCTTTATTGTTTAGCATATAGTATAAAGTACTATATGAAACAATAATACTATCAATATTTTATTTTCTTATTTGCCCACATATTTGAGAGTATATTTTGCTAGTTTAAATAAGAAAAAAAAGTATAAAAACACATTGAATAATTAGATCAAAATTGATTATGAGAAAGAAGCAATATAAATGGGGGGATGATCTACCGGTAACGTGACATGACTTAATCGGCCATGATAAAAAAAAATTAGAATTATTTTATAACATCTAAAATGTCGAACATGGGACGAACAACGGCCCACGAACAAGCCCACGAACAACTTCTAGTTCGTGAAAATCGGGGGATTAGAAACAAGGAACGAACTACGGCTGTTCGTGGGTTGTTTGAATCTCGCGAACTAGTCTTGTTCACAAACTGCTAGTTTGTGGATGGTGCCAAACACACCCAGATGAATGAAAACTGGCATATATTAATTACTCCGAGATATTAAATGGTAAATATTGAGTTTTAACAAGGAGAGTTATAATCCACATGGAGATCCAAAACCCCAAAAAAAAAGGAGAAAAAAAAGGCATGGTTAATTATTATTATTATTATTAAAATAAAATGCTTGCCACGCGGACCTTTGCCCCTATTTTACTATTACTTTTATTTTTTTTTCAGAATGATCCTATAGGATAAGGAAGCTGCTTGAAGACACGTCAGCATCTAAATCTTTGCTAACAGAGACTGATCGGTCAAAAGCTGCAACCAATGAAACCGAACTTGTTTGGAGTCGCTCATTGCGTCACGAAACAATTACCTGCCAAAAATAATTAAAAAAACTAAAAGGTTGAAACCATAAAATCCTCCGAAGTTAGTACCTCACCACGGCTTTGCAGTGTCCGTGTTAGCCACCCGCCGTTGACTTTAATTCCCCGTACGGCGCCACCGTTCCCTAGTTGTACAAAATTACTTAATTACCCTTGGAGCACTGTACAGGTTAGCTGGTACTGACTGTAATTAGTGCCAAAGATTATGGTGTCTTCTACTCCTTTTATCCATTAAAGAGAACAGAACGAAGCAAGGGATCGTTTTGTGCGTGCCCATAGAATCCGCCAGGTCGGCCAAAACTTGGCGATCCAAAATTCCAGAATTAACCCTCGGTCAAAGGACTCTTCTCCAACACCCGGTCCACATTCAAGGCATGAACCGCACATAGTCTCTGACGTACAGAGCAGCATCCGCAATCCCACAATCAACGAACACCGGGTCTCGGCAAGAAATAGTTGGCCACTGAAACAGTAACGCATCCCCAAGCAAATCCCCAACACGTTTCTCAAAGCGAAGTGGAAAATGAAAATGAAAATGAAAATGAAATGAAGGAAGAGAAGAAAAGCTGGAATCAATTCAGAACTCCATCAAAGAAACACAACACGAGAGAAGTCAATTCGCCATCACCAAACCTTCTTCTTCTTCTCCTCTTCTCCATCTCTCACGCGGAGTTAACAATCAAGCTCAAACCCTAACCCTAGCTCTAAACTAACGGAGGACGAAGATGTCGAACCTCGAGTTCCTCTCTCAACGGCGGCGCCACCAGTCGCCGCTCGCCGGATCCTTCTTCGCTCCGATGGACCTCTCTGGTGTCTCCCTCGTTCAAACCCTCGCCTCCTTGTCGGAAGACCTGATCCGATCTCATCGAGCTCCTTCGCATCTCCATAGGAAGCACGCGCGATCTCTCGTTTGTAAAGTTAAAATCCTTTTATCTCTGTTTCAGTACTTGTCAGAGTCCTCGTCTGGGTTCTTGCCGCGGTGGTTTCCTATTTCGGCAACTCTCTGTTTTAGAGAATTGTATATTTTGATTTATCGCGCCAAGATGTTGCTCGATTATTGCGAGAATTCCGCGAGACTGTGGCTTGTGTTGAAAAGTGAACAGATTTCAGGTAATTTTCGTGATCTTAATCAGGAATTGGCGACTATATTGGATGTATTACCAATTGAAGGATTAAGACTTTCAGCCGATGTTAGGGATCAAGTTGAATTGCTATGTACAAATTGTGGGAAATTGAATTCCAGATTAGACCCAGAAAAAGAAGCGCAAGAATTGCGCACTATGATTAATGAATTTTTGGATGAGTTTGCCAGAGGAGAAGCACCAGGATCCCAAAAATTGAGAGGTTTTCTTGTCAATAGATTGGGCATATCTAGTGGGTTAGCATGTAGGTCAGAAGTTGAGTTTTTGGAAGAACAGATTTACAACCAAGAAGAAGATGCTGATCTCTCACTGCTTGGTGGGACCGTGGCACTTGCCCGGTACTGTAGATTCTCTCTATTCAGTATTGATTCTTTAAATAAGCATCCTCAACCGGATACTCCCAGTTGGGGAGAACGATGGAACAGAAGGATGCTGAGCTGGAGTGGCAGCGACTCATCCTCATTTGCTGTGCCAAAGGATTTCTGCTGTCCAATTTCACTTGACTTGATGAGAGACCCGGTGGTGGTCTCAACTGGCCAGACATATGATCGTGCCTCAATTATTCAGTGGATGGATGAGGGCCATTCCACCTGTCCCAACTCAGGCCAGCTGCTATCTGACTCCCGGCTCATCCCCAATCGTGCCTTGCGCAGTCTTATCTCTCTCTGGTGCTCAGTTTTTGGTGTGCCATATGAGTCAGGAGAGGTCACTGATGGTTCGGCTGAAACCATCGCAGCTGCTTGCTCCAGTAAGGCGGCAATAACAGCTAACATGGAAACTGCACAGATTCTGGTCGGCCAGCTGGCAGATGGTTCTGATGAAGCGAAAGGGCTTGCTGCACGAGAATTGAGGCTTCTAGCTAAAACGGGTAAACAAAATCGAGCTTATATAGCTGAGATTGGAGCAATCCCGCTTCTCAGCGCTTTGCTGAGCTCCTCAGATCCGGTTACACAAGAAAATTCTGTAACTGCTTTGTTAAACCTGTCCATATATGATACAAATAAACAACTAATAATGGAAGAAGAGGGTTGTTTAAGCTTAATTACTGAGGTGTTAAAGCATGGATGGTCTATAGAAGGCAGAGAAAATGCAGCTGCCACATTATTTAGTTTGTCTGTTGTACATGATTACAAAAAAAGAATATTGTCTGAACCAGGTGCAGTGGAATCACTAGCACGGTTATTAAAGAAGGGTACACCGAGAGGTAGGAAGGATGCTGTTATGGCCCTGTTCAACCTCTCGACCCATCCTGAAAGCTGGGTTGAGATGCTAGAATCAGGTGCAGCTGTGGCCCTGGCCCATGCTCTAACAAATGAATTGGTGTCAGAGGAGGCAGCAGGTGCCCTTGCACTCATTTCAAAGCAGCCAGCAGTTGCACATGCGGTTGCTGGAGTGGAGAGTACAGTGCCAAGTTTGATTAAAATTATGAAGAGAGGGAGCCCGAAAGGAAAGGAGAATGCAGTGGCTGCATTGCAGGAGATCTGCAGAAAGTGTGGACCAGTGGTGACTCAGCGCGTGGCTCGGACCCCTGGGCTCGGAGGACTGGTACAGGGGATTGTTCTGACTGGTACAAAACGGGCCAGAAGGAAAGCCACTGTGCTCATTAAGATTTTGCAACGGTGGTGTGGTGAAATGACAGTTGTGGTACCCTCTATGTTGATGATGGATAACAGTACTGTAATGGATCAAAGTCAGCTTGTGGATCCCAGTAGGGTTCTAAGGCCAAGCCCTAATTTGGGGAGTGGGGATCTGACGATAAATCAGCCTGTGGCAATCTCTGTACCGGTACCATAGCATTGATTTTTGATGGGTTTATATTTTTTCCTTTCTACATTTTTCTGGGTTTTAAATATCTTTGGGAATTGTGTTGAAATGATTGCTGAAGATTCTTTAATTGTACTTGGGTGAAGGGTATATTTTTATAGGAAGAGACAATGAAAATTTAAGAAAAATTAAGGACAATGGGGACGTACAGGAATATTTTTGTGAATAATTGGTGATATTTCTTTAATTTAGTAAGGAGGGCTCTTCGTTAGTGACCCAAAGGTTCTCAGTGAGTTGAAGCAGCTTCCCTGTAAATGTGTACCGATACAAATTTGAATATTGTGTTTTCCGCAAAGGAAATATTGAGCAATGGCCTGTATAATTTATTGTTGCTTTTATGCTTTTATAATTAATGTTGATGCGCTTGTTTACAGCAGCATGAACTCTTGTATCGTATCCATAATCATTTTCTTCAGAGTGCTTATATCTTGCATCTTTCACCTCTAATGAAAGAAACTTTTTTCTCTGTTATAAATATCAAATGTCGCTGAAAGCTGTGATAAATCGAACTTAAAACTCTTTTCATCCTGACACTGCATTAATAAAACCTGACTGGGCTAAGTTTGAAACCGGCTTTTTTTGTATGGACGCTACCTATTTTAACGTGGGAGTTTATATGGCTTGTTAGGGGACTGTTGGATGTATTAGCTCTTGATTTCCTTTAGAGGTCCTCTTAATATTTTGGTTTTCTGTTCTCTTTTATCTTTAATAAGTGTTGTGCTTCTTTGGAGTCTCGAGACTCAGTGAAGTCAGCAAAATAATCTTGAGCTGTAGTTGGTGTTGCTGTTATTGCCAGGGAGATATAAACATAGGCTTGATGCTTATGTTAGCTTGAGGGTTCAAGTATTGTGAGTATTATGGCTGAACAATTGGATTGTAACTTCTGTTTTTCACTTTTTTGTTTACAATTTGGATGCTCTTCCTTTGAAGAGTGGTGGGCGCTCCCCACTTTGTCCAAAACAAAAAAAAACTCCGAACATGGATGCAGTGTCTCAGCAGATGTACTTACGTCTTACGGTTTTTTCATTTGAATAGATTTTTTTTTTTTTTTTTGAAACATGGCCCGTAGGCATTCATTGACAGAAGTTCAGATTACAGACATACATCAAATGCCAAGTCTATTACAATGCTGAAGTTCTTTTTCATTTGAATAGTGGAATCTAAGATATGGAAATTCAAACGGATACTCTGAGGTATTTACTGTAAGGTACATATTGAATTTCGTTTTAGTCCAAATTTTTTTTCTCTTATTTATTGAATTTTTCACTTTTGTTTTTGATGGAGAGAAAATTAATTATTAATATTGAACGTTCAGAGTAAAAAATATTAATATTTCAACCAGGGTCTACTTTGAAGAAAATGGGCTAGTAGTTCTCATGATTTTTTTTTTTTATCAATTTGAGGAATTATTTATAGCCTTTCCTCTACAAATCATTTACTACGATGTGATCAATGATATAGTTACCTCGATTATTTAAAAAGAAGATTTAGTTACCTTCAAATACTAACCAGGAGTGAAGTAATTAGTTAAAATAAAAGTGCCTTTAGTGCTCTACCTCCGACGGTCTTATTTGAACACAGTAATGTGAGGGAAAAAAAAATGGAAACATCTTAACGGTCTAGCAACTAGAGATTGACTGGTTGTATAATTCAAAAAGAACGTGTATGAAATTTAGTCGTTCCCTAATTCATCCGTTACAATACTTATTATTTTTATCTTAAAAAATTATAATTTTTTTAAATAAAAATACTTAATTTAAACTATTAAAAAATTTAGCCACTGTAGAATTTATCTTATAAAATTTATAATTAGTATAAAAGAATTATTGTTTCACAAAAAAAAATATTAACTCTAATTATGTAGCTTTCATTTAGTATATAACTAATTATTATTTAATACATAAGTGGTAACCAGATCAAGACAAGAGGACCAAGAAGTTACTATTTTAGAAGATCGTTAAAATGTTTGTTAATCACAAAGGTTCCATGCTTTTCATCCGTTCTCGAATTTCATATTTCAAATAACCAATCTAAACCGTTCAATGTCTTTGTCATATTGTTGGAAACTAAATAGCATTCTTGATTTAATTAGTTATGGACTTTTCAATAACAACGGTTTTTAAAAAATGAGAAAAATAGTAAACAAAAATAAAAAATAAAATTTGATTCTAATAAGAGAAAACATCGAACGTTTGAATACGATCCGTACTTTGCTAAAGTATTTTAACATTCGAGAACCTATGCAAAGCACAGGACGATCCATGCTTTGCTAAAGTATTTTAACAATCCTCATTATTTTAAATACGATTATATCGTTGTCCTGTCAATTTTAAGGAACAATTATGTCATTATTCATCGCACCGCCTATTCATACTTGACCACGTGTTTATAACAGAAAAAATCAGCAACTTTTCTTTTGGTTGAATTCAATCTTCAATAATGTAAAATCAATGATTACAAATGAGGTCAATAAAAATTGGTCGTAGCTAATTATCCTTGTTCAAGCACTAAACTGTTTTTGAATGGTTATTTGAAAAGGACATTCATAGATGCAAATAACTAGATTTCCATTATGCCAAAAACTATGAATTGTGTTTCCAATTCCCTTTAATTCAGAAATTATCGCTCTGTTCTTGGTCTCACGGTAATTATCTGGTCATCTAACGGTTCAAAACTTACTTATTTCTCTTCATCTATCAGAATATCACCATACCTTCCCCCATGTTTCCTGCTTTCTTGCCTCTTTGTTTGAGCAAAGCCTCCTTTTACCCTAACTTTGCTGTTGTGCTTCAATAGTTGAAGGATCTTCATGGAAGGCAGTGGATGTTGACATGTCCTGAGCCTTTAAAGCCCAGTTACCATCCAATCCTGATACCTTGATTGAACTCTCATCATTGTACTTTGTTTTATTGTATCTTCTATATCTAGGTACCATTAAAGTGCCGAAAAGAGAGAACAATGGGTAAAACAGCAGCCTAATTTAATAAAAATTCAAATGAAAACATAAATCTCCACATGGCAAGGAAGCCACAATTGAAAAAGCTGCCATTCCTGCCTCTTCTAACTGCAAGCCTGGTCAACTAGATTGAAAGGTTTCACCCCTCTGCAGAAATTTGTTCCTCAATCACTTAAACTCAAAATTAACAAAACCATGACTTTACTGTTCCTTGCTCCCTTCCTATCTGTTTTACTATACCTTCCAACCCTAAATTCAATCCTTTTCAATTCAACAGCTCAAGCTCCTGCACTCTGGCCCAACAATGCCTCCCTCTTTATCGACTCTGCAACTTCAAATGGAGTAGAAGTCAGAGCATATCTCTTTAGCCAAAAAATCTTCCTTTACAATTGTCGACGAAACAGATGGAAAACCCCGTTCCAGGTATTCCTCATTTGCCTGTGGCTTCTAATGCCATAATGATAATTGCAGCACGTTTCACTTCGGTGTCTTCATCATTATTGATGATGATTATAATTCCAATAAGATGCAAGGTGCCCAGCTCATATGGTCAGATAATCGAGGGCATCCTGTACAAGAGAATGCGATGGTGCAGTTGAGTGGGGATGGCATTGTTGATCTATATGATTCTGATGGAACTGTTGTTTGGTCTGTAGCCACATCTGTAAGAAGCATGGCCCTCTTTGACTCTGGAAATTTGGTGTTACTTGACTCTCATAATGATATTACTTGGCAATCATTTGATCACACTTGTTCTTGGACAGACACTCTCGACGAAGGAGAGAATAACAGCTGATGCCAGTCCAATCAATTCAAACCCAGGTTCATTCTACCTATCTATTATAGATGGTGTTTTCAGTTCTTTTGATGGCTATGATACTCAGAAAAATTTAGATCCCTTTTCTAGTAATAATATAAGTTTCATGAATGGAAGCCTTGGCTTTTCTGATAACAGGGTAGCAGTCTCTTTGTCCAGTGGAACAATTGCTCAATTTATAAGGTTGGAAATCTGATGGTCATCTGAGACATTATCAGTGGCATTTGGGGCCCAAGAATACCCCTATATGGAATGCAAGTGATGTCCTGCCCCTTGATTATTGTGATTATCCCTCGTCTTGTGGAGAATATGGAGTTTGCTCGATGGGGCAATGCACCTGTCCCTCAGAAGAAGACGCATATCTTTTCTTGTTTAGACCAAATGACAACTGGCAACCCAACTAAGGTTGCACCCCTCTAGTTTCTCTTTCATGCAAGGCAGTAAAAGATCAAATGCTTGTACCCCTAAGGCCCTAACAAAAAAATGTCACATATTACAATTTTTCAAACTATGCATATGCGGCTGACAAAGAAATCTGCAAGGAGTCATGCTTAAGAAACTTTGTTACGAGGTAGGCATATTTTAGGCTTTTCACTCAAGTACCATATTAATTATTTTATTATGACATAATTTTGTTTCATGATATGATTTGTATTGTGATACGGTAAATAGTTTGAAGTGGTTATTGACAGAATTGAGTTGCAGAAACATGAATATATTAGAATTAGCTAGGAAAGGATACACTGGTTCTCAACATGTTTGCATCAAACTTTAATTTTATATTATACTGGGCATTGGGCAATATTAAATGAAATCACAAAGAACATGTGACTCACTGGTATATGATAACGGTAGAGACAGAGTAGATATCAGTACATGCCAGAATATAGTAGTATATTTTTATTGTTCATATTGGCAACTATCCTTAAAACCTTAAGTTTAGATCTCTCCATATCATCAATTTTTCTAACAAATTACATATTTCAGTGTTTAGATACATGCCAGAACCCACAGGTACCACACCGACTCTAGTTCATTTATTAATTTTTGCGGAAAGACATAGGTATGCATGTAATTTACATGTAATAATGCAGTGGTTTTACTGTGGTAAAAGGCACAACATGTCTATGGCTTTCTGTAGCCCGAATTGAACCTGGATGGTGGTGCTTGAAGTTGGTGAAATCCATGAATCCAATTAGGGGATGATAGCTTGCAGTTTTTATCAACACAGGCACCAACTGGCAACGGAATATGGTGGTATGTGCGTTTCTTGTTGCTTTCCTCTAAGAGGCATTTCATCGAGCAGCTCGTGTGCATGAGGCTCTGCACAGGCTCGGCCTTGTAAGGCTTCAATCTATTCTGTAGGCGTACTACTGTACTAGAGATGAAAATGCATGGGAGGTGATCATGGCTGACATGGCACTAAAAGGGAGGGGAGTGGCCGAGTATTCAGTATTGGTGCAGCCGCTGGAGTATAACAGGTCTATAACGATTTTGGGAGCACTCACCATGCGCCACGCGCCTGATTTTGGAGAGTAGGGTTCTTGCCAATTTCTGCTCAGGTCTTATTGTGTTTTGCAACATGAAAGACTAATTTTCCTTCAGAAATGATAACTACAATCAACAGTTGTGCCCGTCGCATGAACAAAATGACATATAAAATAGATAAAATTAAGTAGTGAACATTTAAATAATCAAAATAAATACATATAGATAAATAAGTTCAATAAAATAAATTAAATATGCATATAAAAATCTGAACAACAATAAAAAAATAAAATTTAGCTCATAATTGAATAAAGTGAACACATAGATAAACAAACTGAAATTATAAACGAATAAAGTGAATGAGATACAAACGCGATGACACGAGATGACGCATGAAAAAATGTTAGATAGTAATTTCCATTTCCTTTTACCAAGTAAGAATCCTGAATGTTGTTTTTTTTTTAATTGCTCCTGAATGTTGTTGTTGTGCAATGATTTGTGTTTGATCTTGGTCTTATAGTTAATAGTTTATATAATTTCGCATTAATTCTTATGTGGAACACAGAACTAATAATAGTGTATAACTGATATGAACCAGTACTTAATGGCACTTCAGCGTCTGGAACCAAAAATTGTAGGCATTTAAAATTGAGAAGTTCATTTTTTTTTTCTTCTCAATTTATTGATATCAAAATCCCGATGAGATAAGTGCATCTTTTCTCTTTAGTAGAGAGAAGGATTCCTTTTAAATTGTATTAGTTCATGCAAATATTCTGATACTTCAAGTCAATATAAGAGTATATGTACTATCTACACAATTAATTAATTAAATATTGCTATTATTCTATGTGAATTAAAGAGTGTATGGCATGATATTTATTAAGAATTGTATAAATTTCTAAAACTAATTATTGAATTGATCGATTTTCCTTAAGACGTTAATTAATTAATAGGAAAATTAAGAAACATGTTATCAGATTCCTAAAGTTAACCAAATAGTATGCCGGTCTGGATAGATGTTGTATGGGTGAGTCAGTTACATGGGGAATCTTCAGTCACGAAATATTTATGCGCATTTGAGCATTTTTTTTTTTTTTGGGGTGGGGGGGGGGGGTTTTCCTAAAGGCCGAAATTAAAATTAAAATTTCCATTAGGGCTCAGATACTTCTAATGGCTCCGTTTGGATAGGTGTGGGAAGAAGGGAAGAAGTGAGAAGAAGTATTGGGAAGTGTGTAACTTTGTGAAGAATTTGGATTGTTTATAATTTTTTTTTCTTCCTTCTTCCTTCTTCCTATATCCAAACGCACCCAATATTATCTGAAAGGACCTTCAAACTTGTGTGCCATATATATTTTTTTCTTTAGTCACGGAGCAAGTCCAGTCGTCCATCGATATCTAGTGTTCTAAAAAAAAGCACGGTGTCTCTGAACACAACACGAAACGGTACGGCACGGAGGTGGTACGACACACGCAAGACACGGACATGAACACGGCATGAGAACTTCGCGTGTTGTGTCCGGCTTTGATGAAATAGACACGACACGACACGGCACGACACGAAACACGATACGACACGAGACACAGCACTGATATCGCATATTTATATACGGTTTTAGACCGGACTTTAACCCAAATTATGACTCAAAACCCTTGATTTTATGTGTATTTAGTTCATATTTGTAGGATTTTGGTACTGCTTGGGCTTTATTTCGTTTTGTAGGGACATGGAGTCAATTCAATGCAAAATGGGCATAAATCGACAGAATCGGTGCACGACGCGTGGCACAGCAAGACCTGTGCGACCGCACAGCCCAACATGGCACACACTTGACTAGACCCTGGTCTAGTGACTTCGGTGCGACTGCACATGACAATGGTGCGACCGCACAGACACTCACGTGACTCCATACGGGCCAGATGTCTCATTCCTGGCCCATGTGCGACCGCACGGCCCATCATCCGACCGCACAGAGCTCCAAACCCTACCCCGACCCCTATATAAAGTGCCCCTAGCGCCTAAATTAGGCTAATCTTTCATTCCCCTTTCTTTCTTGGTAGCGCCGCGACCAAAACCACCTCAAATCCACCTCCAGTGGCCCCTGTGCGATCGCACAGGGGTCCCGTGCGTCCGCATCATACCTCTGCCGCCTCGGATCTCACCTCCTAGGCCTCACTATTCCACCCAAGCATCTCCTTTGCCGGTCCAGAAGTCGATTGGACTTGAGAAGGGAAGTCTTGCCTTTCCTTTTGATTTGGTTTTAGCATGGAGATTGTATCTTTGCATTCCTTTACTTTTTTTGCTTGTTTTACCATTATGTTAGGCTAGATTTAGATATGTTTTAGGAAATTTGTGGAGACCAAGGTTAGGTTTGTTGAATTGATGTAGTACTTGGTTTCTCTTGTATACTATTTGCTTGGTTATTGAATGAAGTTGCTTGTTTGTGTTTGATTGTCCAATTGAACCTCCTTTTAGGTGAATGGCCACACCTAACTTAGGCAAAAGGTGTAGATTGTTTAATTGAACCAAGTAGGTAATCAAAGGTAGGTTAGGAGCCGAGAGGTGACCAACTTAAGCCTCAAAAGAGACAAGTTTCTACTTAGGCGAGAGTCTAGTAGATGCCTTTGTGAACCAATAAATAGACTTAGGATGGTTAAGCCAACATAATGAGAGTTGAGGTTTAACGTACCTAATGGGGACTTTAGGCTAAGTTCCGCACCAAATATTGTGACCAACATGACGAGAGTTGAGGTTCAAGAGTTTAGGTACGGCTAGACCTGTCCCATACAAGCTAGAAACCAATGTGTTGCATCAATCCAACACTAACCATGGGCTGTGCGGTTGCACAGAGGACCTGTGCGGATGCACAGGGCTCTCTGCCTGCACTTGTCAAAGTTTGGTCACGAGAGTGAGAAGCTTTGACAACCCATGGCCTAACCAAGGTCGAAACTGAACCCCTAGGACATTTTTATACCATATTTAATCACCAAAAACTGCTATTGTTTTGTTTGTCTTAATTGATTGTTTTTGTGTTACCTTTTGATTAAGTCCAAAACCCATCATTCTATTGCTTAG
Organism: Rhynchospora pubera; assembly: GCA_028095005.1. Classification (NCBI taxonomy): domain Eukaryota; kingdom Viridiplantae; phylum Streptophyta; class Magnoliopsida; order Poales; family Cyperaceae; genus Rhynchospora; species Rhynchospora pubera. Next base: position 18,957,535 of record CM051461.1, read on the forward strand.
ATTTTGTGAATGAGTAAGGTCTAATACTCATCTTACCGTCCCTGTGGATTCGACCCCAATTGTACCAACGATTTGCCGTGCGCTTGCGGTTAATTTAGGTTACTTTTGGACATTAGCTTATCACATATCAAGCACGACACGACACGAAAGACACGACATGTTTTACAGACACGCCAAACACGAAAAGGAGACACACATTGAGCGTCATAGAAATACAATGGATTTCTCAATTATGTACATACTATTATATATTTATATTTTTTCCCATAAATCTTGTCAAAGATACATTTAATCATAAATCAATGATTATTAATAGACATATTTTTGAATAAAACGCTTGTAAATTTTTTGAATTGGAAATAAAAAAGATTACAATACAATTAAGTGATTCAATAATTAAATCACAAACAAAAGTAGACATGAGCGAAGCCAGGATTTGATAACAGGGGAGGCCGAGGTCAAACTTCGAGTTGCTCGATCAACCGATCAAACTTGAATATGATTGTATACATTAAAATTGAAAAATAAAAAAAATCACCTTTTATAGCATGCAAGATGCAACAAAAGAAACCATAAAATCAGACTTTTATTTCTTAAAAAAAAAACACTTTTACAATAGTTTATTAAAATCCACTCACATAACACCACAAAGTACTAGAAAAATTTAAGGAACAAAAGCTGAGATTATTAGTTTGTAGCTACGACAGAGATTGTTATATGTGAGTAGAATAAATGAACAATGGAGCCATAACGATTGAACAGAGACTACAGAAGAGGGGCAAAAGAAAGTATGAAGCTTTTTAATTTTTAGCCTTTTCCGATTTTGATTGAGGAGAGAGATGCGAGAGAATAATTTCACTATAAGAGAGCAGAAGACAGACTATACAATTGGGGGACCAAATAAGAATTTGTATTAAAATTTTTAATTGTTGGGGGGCCGAGTAAGAATTTGTATTAAAATTTTCAAAAATCTAAGTGGACCAGGCCCTCTTGGGCCCCTGCACTAGCTTCGCCCCTGAAAGTAGAAGGGTCCAGAGCCATAAGCAAATTAAAGATAGAAATTTATCTGTGATTTATCTTAAAAAATCAAATAATTTTTGTCATATCTTGTATTGTTTTGATAAGGATAGTATAAATCATTCATTGTCTCAAAAAATTAAAATATTTTTTTACTGCTCTTGTACTCTCAAATTTCCAATATTGATTAGTAGGATGATAAAAAATATAATTAATTTTAGTTTAATTTAATTTATTAATATATTTTAATTTTATTAGTTTGAAAAGTATACTAGCATAATTTTAGGGTAGTAACTCCGTATATGTTTTCTCAAAACATAGCCGGTAGCCCGAAAAATAAAGAAAGGGTTACTATAAAATTAAAAATATTTTTCAAATCAAAATTAAATTAATTTATATTTTAATTCAATGGTAAAGTACGCCTACTTTTTAATTTTTGATGTATTTTATTAAACATAATTTTTAAATTTCATAAATAAATTATATTTATGTCAAAAAGTTAAACGTGTCTGAACACGTCACAGCACGACACGTCTAAAAAAAGCACGGCACGAGGACACGAGGCGTGGCGTGTAGGGGTGAAAACGGTGCGGATACGGTTCGGATAGTGGTAAAACCATATCCTCATCCATATTTTTTATCGGATACGGATACGGTTCGGATATTATAGTATACGACAACGAATACGAATATATTTTTGTTGAATACGGATCATATTTTATTCTTTTGTTTTACAATATAAATTATAAGGCAATTAAATCGAAATTCAGGCTTCATTATTTTCAAAAGAACATAATACTAGAGTTCATTGGATGAATATTAGACAAATCTTATTTATTTTTATTTTTTTGAAAAAAACCAACAGGAGCTAAATTGTAAGTCTAGTCATACAAGTAGCGCCACGGAGTCTCGCCCATAGATTTGCCTACTACTTCCCTTCTACTGATAGACATGTTCTACGCATTATTTCTCTACTTATAAGTTGCTTTTCCACCCATTTTTATGCCCTGTGGTTCCTCCCACTTTGTATTGTTGTGAAAGAAAATTGTGCCTGGCCTATGCATATAGGAAATGAACATCAACATTATCCTAATCCGGTTTCTTCGGTCAGCGAGTAAAAGAATGAAGTGGACCCCAGCTGATGCTTATACACATAATAGAGTTCTGAAAATTTGAACTATCATAGTGGATCAGTGGTTGTAAAATCTGTATATGTTAATATTACTCATTAAGAACCGTAATACCAACCATTTTTAAATATTTTTATTTAAGCTTCAAATTTTTTTTTATCAATTTAATTAAGCTCATTTCTGGTAGATGCAAAACGAATAAAATCCTTCTATTGGCATTGTTGTGATGGTGAAATAGCAACCATGACATTATCAATTATAATTGATCAGTTTCCATCTAATTATGATTTTTTAGAATTCTTCTTTAAATATGCAACAACAATAATACATATTAGAAATTTATTGCTCCGTATCTACTACATACACTACTTAAATAATGAAAAATATATTTATAGGATATAAACAAAAAAAGGCAGAATTCTTGGATGGCCTATTTAACTTTTTTACGCAATTCTGTCTCGACAGAAGTCTAATACTTTGATTTGTTATAGAAAATTGAAAATACGCTACAAATAAAAAGAAATAAATTAAGAGGATTCCTCAAGTGGCATTTTTGTGTGTCGTGGTCCTTTAGATCAATTAGTAATCCCATTTTGAGAGTTGGCTTGGGTCAGGCTAAGTACTTGGGACTTGGGAGGCGTTTGACAACTGAAATTAAAATTAGATATTTAATTATTTTAAAGCATTGATGTTTGGTAATAATAAAATAGGTAAATGTATTGAATAAAAGGATTAAATCGCAATCTGTAATATGACCAAATAAAGTTATAAGAAGAAAAATGTTAAAAATTACGAACCTCAATCTACTTTGGTTGATCTACATTTCATTATAGATGTAAAGTAGAACATTTCATGTATAATTCGGAGATTTGCATACACCAACATAAATACGATATAACAAAGAGATGAGTTAAAATTAGCCACGACTGACGGATGCAATCGTCAGCTACGATCAAATCTCAATTTTTGAGATTTTAACAGTCGATCTGAACCGTTCAATGTGTTCTCCATATTGAAATCTCATTGGAGACAAAATTTTATATTTTTCTGAAAATTTTTAGTATTTGTTTGATATTTTACAAAATTCTTAATCTAAACAATTTTGGACCATTCAATAACTATGATTTTTAAAAATCTAAAAAAAATAGTAAATACAATCAGAAAAATGTAAAATTTGGTCTCTAATGAGATTTCAATATGGAGAACACATTGAATGGTTCGGATCGACTATTAGAATCTCGAAATTTGAAATTTGATTATAGCTGACGGTTGCATCCGTCAGTCGTGACATATTTTAGCCCATCTCTATAACAAATGTAGCGCCGTATCAAGAAACGTAGGGTACATGTCGTGGCGGAGCCACGACCAAAGCATCTAGTGATGATACTAATACCTCAAACCCAAAGCCCGCTGTTTCATCTCAGGAAGCTGGTTCGTCAAGTAAAATTCACGGGAAAGCAGGAACAGAGAGTTCTAGAGAATTGAAGAAAAGTGATGATGAGGGTGGCAAATCCACCTCTGCTGAGCATGATGTAAAAGAAGATTCTTCAGAAAAATCAAAGACTGAAAGGATGGATGTTGCTAACGACAGATATGACAGAGAAAAAGAGAGATCCAGGGGTAGGGATAGGGATAGGGACAGAGATAGAGAGAGAGATAGTAGAAGTCGGGATTCAGACAGAGAGAGTAGGGGCAGAGATTCAGCTTCATGTTATTTTCAATTTGATCTCATGCAGCGGACTTTTAACATTGATATGTTAACCATATTTGATACAACCATCAAAATATACTAAATTTATTAAATAACTCTCCAACAGCAAACATATTCCTTCGGCATACAATTTGCTGAAGCTACTAATGCAAAAGTGGTTTACAGAATTCCTAGTACAGTTATAAATGAAACTCATATAACCCAGTAACAAATAATATTCTCAGCAATTTATTCTCTTTGTAACCTGAACTTTATCAGCATTTTTTTTTTTAAATTATTTTTTAGCCTCTGGCTAAACTATTGTACTTCTTTTTATTAATAGAAAGATGAGAGCACGACTCTCATTTTTTGCTCAAAAAAATAATGTTCATATAACCCAGTATAATAATGCATAAGCACATAAATCGAAGCCAGCGCTACCACAATAGCACCTTTCAGTCAGTGCAATAGTAACTCCTATTAAACTAGAGATTCAAAGAAAACAAAATTGGCATGTGTAACTCAAAGACGAGAACAAAACCTTCACCTTGGTTAAGCAGAATGAGAAACACAAATTTTTTTGATGGGCTGTTTGATGCACCAAAATAACAAAGTTAAATAACATTGGATGCATTTTTCAGACCTTCGAAACTTGGGAGTCCAGAGCCTTGCTTCTCGCAACACTAGTGACAGAATCACTGTCTTTAAATACAGGTATGTACTGAGCCTTGGGAAGGCTGTAGAGGTGTGCAAGGACCCTGCAAACTTCCATTACACCGGCTTCATCAGCATCAAACACCGTCCACCATGGTGGCTCTTCTAGAAGTGGGACACTAAATGTGCGTGCAGCTGCGTAGATGACCCCACATGCCACCACCTCACTCTTGAATCGTACACACAAGGTTGTGCTACAAAGAAGAATACCTATCATTGGCTACAAAGAAGAATATGTGCTACAAAGAAGAATACCTATCATTGGCCAGATTCCAAGCTTCTTGTCTCAACTCAGAAGGGGCTTCGAGTGTGGCCAGATAGTTAGATATGAACTTTAGAAAATTCTACTTCAACCGCAACAAGGCAGCGGAACTATGAAATTACTTTAGCTGTATTCAGGGAAACACCTAAAATCAGAAACAGACATTGTCAAATTAAACAATTGAACCTCAATCGATTTCAAACAATGCAGCATGCAACGAGAGAGAACCCATTGGAGCATAACAGTAACAGTACACTAGTACAGAACCTAATCAAGGAAAGAAAATGACTAATGAGAGAAAGCAAAGCAAATTGAGCAGATCCAGCGCCTCCTGCGCGCACTCTGCACTTTCTTAAGACAATACAATACAATACAATACAAAGTACGAACAAAGCAAAGCTAAAGGAGGTTTGTACTTTTGTTGCTTGCGAAGTAAGTCGGAAACGCAGTTTCAGTTTCAGGGAAAAAGCAAAAGGAGGTTAAAAGCTGAGAGTCGGGAGATTGTTAAGGAATTCGAGAGGTCAGGTGAAAAAAATACTTCACATTTTAAATTTTTAATGCTTCACATTTTATGAGAGGCCGAGTGGGCATTTAGTCCAAGTATGAATGGACTATCCATTACTCGTCAGATTTTTAAGTGTAAATTAATTGAGAACGTTGATGGCAATGGATTCAATCAAATCAATTATCGAACTTTGGTTAAATTACGTCAAATTTTAACTTTAAAAGTTCAAATAACCTATTCAAACTTTGCAAATTTTGCATTTACTTTTCAAAAGTTTTAAGTATTTATTTTGGATTTTAAAAAATTGAGATCTAACGTGATTTATCCATGTTTAGTATTGAATATATTCATCATATTTTCATCACGGGAGTTTGTTTGCATTGTTTGGGTTTTTTTTTTTTTCTATTTCACTTATGAAATTAACTTACCAACATAAATAGTTAATATGAGAAGCTTAAAAAAAATGAAAGAAAATTTATTGAGTTTTCAATAAATTCACGTTTACTCATCAATTTTGATTTAAAATACAACATGAATTTTTGGTTTAGCAATGAATGGAAAAGAAGATAAGGATCAAATGCATAAAAAAATAATCCTCCTTCTTAGTTTGGAAATTTTGTCTATTTGGAAAGCAAATGGTGTTTGCTTATTTGCTACGTATAAGATTTTTTCAAGTTCTCGGCCCCCTGTTTCTACCCATTCTTTTTCTGAAGGCGGGAATCTTTTACTGGAAGATAAATTTACCAATAAACTTAATCCACCAATATAGCAACCTCCTCAAAAGACTCATTCTAATCTCGTAGATTCCTCCTGAATGCATACTCTTATCTCATATAAATGAAAGGCGTTATAGGGAAACGAATTATATCAAGAAATACGAATTATTAATTAATCAATTTCAACCTGGCTGGAAGATTCCTAACGCAAATCCCACTTCTTACTAGAAAGTCCAATCTCGCTCGACTTACCCGAAACTTACCTTGTACTATCCAAGGCCCACATGAAAATATTTGGGAGCATACTTGATCTATTTATGGTGTATCAAGTCGGTTTAAGCAAGGATATGGTCGTTTGGATAAAATGATAGGCATCCAATTTGAGCTTTATTTCTTCGGCCGGTAGTGACTTAAACCTCTCCATTTGTGATGTAAATTTTTAACATTATTTGAACATGGATCATGGATTCATGGTCATAAATTGAATACTATTTGAACAATTAAACATGTATTTCGGAAAATATAAATGGTCTACAATGAACCATCTGTACCTACGAATGAAGTACTATTAATACATGCATATTCATGACCTTAAAAAGAATCGGCATATATTTTAAAAAAAAAAACACCATTAGACAATCTTAACACATGTACAAAATGCAAGTGTGATAACAACTAAAGAACATGTCTAATCAAATTTAACATGACATCCGTTGGTCCAGATTAAAAATACCAAATGGCCGAAATTCTTTTAGATGAATAATATCACACAACAATGGATTCCTCCAGTTTTAAAATGCAAGCTTTAATATATGTTTAATAGGAATGGACTATAAATTTATGCTACACAAAATGAAACGTATAGCAACTGCCAAATGTGTTTCGTTCGCTGTTTGTCTGGCAGAAAAATCAGGAGAGGAACCTGAACAATCATCATTGTCAAAGTTATACAGCAGTCATTCCTTTGAACTCCTAGATGTTGTCCCCTATATTACAGCGCTAAATCAGTTATGACCTTCCAAAAAGGACCATAAAGTTAATTAACACAATCCTGTTGCTGCTGGTATAAAAAAACTATGCAAAATGCCTCCTAAATCCTAATGAGAAAATCTAAAATACAACAAAATTGCCAACATGATATGCACCATGAAATAGCAAGGGAAGCTTCGCTTAAGAGTAAACTTTCCAAATTCCAAGCCCATATCCTACTCGAATCAACACAAGCTCAAAGAGCATGTGAACAATACTTGTAAGCTTTACTTTCGATCCAGGCATCTCTGTCCAGTTAACTGCCACCTCAACCATTGGGATGCCGAACTGTTTGCATAAATATACAAGCTCAACATCAAAGCACCATCTGCATTCATTCCAAAAAAAATTTCGAGTTCATAACAATACATGTTTTGCTTTGACAATATATTTCCAATTCATTGCCAGTGTGGAGGTACAACTGATAAAAATATTTCAATATAACACTGATTAAAACCAATGAGACATTTGATTGTAAAGATTGATATATTATTTTCATACTGGGCAGAGAATATGAAAGAAAAGGTTAAACTGGCACAAAGGATTGGTTGCCAGAGGAATGGGATATTATAACTCTCTGGAATTTGGAAATGGTGGCAAATGCTGAAGATAGGATGCTGGGCAAGCATGACAGAGATCATAGTGCAAGGCTGACAAAAATTTTGTTCTTGTTTAGATTCTGGCAACTGTGTTTGCCAGTTAGTACCTCTTTGTTGTTAAACTTCTAAGGTTGTGTTACTGTTAAAACTAGTAGGCTGACACTGGAAGCTGTTTACTGGTATATCCAGTTTTCTGGTTCTTTGCTAAAACTGCTCTAGAGAGGGGGCTAGTATGAATGGATGCTACCCATAATGATGGTATATGACAGTGCTCACACTGTCTGTGGCCTAATGAAGCTCAATATGCTGAGGCCTCTTATCTCTCATTTTGGGTTTTGTTAAGTAGGGATATTTTACTAGGAGTTGAGTTTTAGATTACTGCTTCATTAATAAAACAGGTGACATTTTCACCTTTTTTCAGAAAAAAAGAGCTTATAAAAGTGAGCGAGAAAACATTCCAGTTATACTCCATGAATCTGTTCTTTTTTTTTTCCATTTATAATGAGCATTGCAATGTGATCCAACATGGTAAAAGTCGAAAGTCACCTATACCTAACATTTAACACAAATGTGCATTGTGCTATAATTCAAAATGACTTTATGATATTATCAACTACTTATCAGATACCTCATTGTAACAATTGAGTTAACTTTTGTTTACAGATCTCCTTTTGCAAGATTGGGTTCATTCAAATGCGACTGAAAGCCAAGTTCATGAAATTTCTATTCCTCGCCAAAAATAGAGGCGACAAAAAATGACAAGTTTCTGTTAAGCAACGAGAATTTAATACGTCCAAAAGAAACAAAAAAAAATTGGTCCAAATTCTAGATATATACTTGACTAAACATAGTAAGTGGATGCCAGAAAAATATGCTTGCAGCATGCAATGCAATATTACATTTAAGTGGATCTAAGTATTTGTACTATAATTTTGTAAAAGATATTATGAAAAGATCACCTTTTTAATCTCATATTTGTGAACAATTTTCGTGCAGCTGACCTTGTAAACATCTTGAAGCCGCACTGTAAAAATTAAGGCAAAACACATTGAAGGAAACTCAACACATAAAAGCTAAACAATAAATGTTTCTCTGCAGACAATGCTGACATTTAATTTTGTACGAGTTTTACACCCCACAGTTTCTAGATAATTTGTCAATAGGGATTAACTGTTCTAAACATGGTTAGGACTTAGGACATACAAAAATTTGGTGGAACTGCCCCCTCAATATATTTAATATACCTGTTGATTCATCAGATATCCAAAAAAGCGTCAATCCAATATGTTTCTGCTGATTACATTGAAAATTATCTTCTAAGGCAAATTCAGTGTAGGTTTAACAACTGAATGTTTTATTGGGGTTAGCAGAAAACCATCACAATATCTGACAAAATGTTCTTCTCAATTTCATTTGCTTTTATGCCCATGGACTACTGGATGCAACTGAAAATGTGAAAAATTTTGGTGCTCTTGTAAACACATGGACTACTGGATGGTTCTTAAAATGAAATGATACCGCTGATAGGAATTAAAAAATTGGGAAAAGCCCAAAATCCAATTTTTTTACTTGACAGATATACCTGTGTATCCCGTATACCAGGTCCTGCTGCTAGTAAGACCACAAGATGAAAGCCTTTCATCAGAAAGTTCCTGTACCACTTCCTCTGAAATAACAAGATTGGAGTTACAAAACCTAATTCTCGGGTCTGTCAACCGCACAAAAAATAACTTATTTCCTCCACTTTTCACCAAAAACTCAGTCATATAACTCATAGTTCCTACTTGCAATAAGCTTTACTTTTGGAGTAATGCTAGAATCAAGCTCGTTTGACGTGAAACACAGTTCTAGACTCAACTATTGGAATTTCAAATTATCGATCCGAACCTCTCAATATGATCTTCATATTGAAATATTCTTAGAGACCAAAATTTATATTTTTCTGAAATTTTTAACTATTTTTTTCAGATTTTTTAATATTGAAGGGTCCAAAATTAATTAGATTGATGATTTTCTAAAATCCAAAATAAATAGTAACAAATTTCGAAAAAATAAAAAATTTGATCTCCAAGGATATTTCATTATGGAGAACAAATGAGTGGTTCGGATCGGCCGTGCTAATTTCGAAAATTGAGATCTGATCGCGTTTGACGGGCCAAGTGTCAAACGCGTTTGACTCTAGCATTACTCTTACTTTTATTCAAACCATGACCTAAACTCTCTAGTTTCATCAAATAAAATTTAGTGTATCACAACATGAGAGTTTACAAGTACAGAATGGGTAAAACTAAAACAAAACCTAGTTGAGGTGGCCTTTCTGAAATTATTCCTAAAAGTAGTCAAGGAAAACAAACCGTTGCAAGAGCCTGCTTCTCCAAATGAGCACGTGAGCCAAACACTGCAATTTCAAAGTCTGACAATCTTGGACTACAATCAGTAGATGAGTCAGCTTTCCTCGCACTCTTCACAAATGTTTGTATCTAATGGTTAATTAAAAAAATAAATTAGAACAAGTTTCCTCTGAAGCAAAATTATACAACTAAATTTGAATATGGCTATTTGGAATTGTCGAGTCAGCCATTTCACCTGGGATTCAAGCTTTTCTAGGTCGGTCAGCTTGGTTGCTCCATCAGCATCAAGCATTAGAAGCAGCTCTCCTCTTGAATGGAGCATTCCCTGTTTCAGATGGGAGAGCATTTCATTAGTTCCTGAAAGACACCACTAAACAATCAGGAACAGCATTTTCATATTTGTTCATTTATTTTATGCATCAGTGCAGGTCAGTCTGGTAGCACTTGCTCGAGAGTATTTTTTTTTTGTATGAATTTAACAAAAACAAAACTAAGTACGATAAAAGACACAACAAGGTTTAGGAAGCAACTCACTTTCCTGATAGCTTCTCCTTTTCCATGGTTTTTGCCAAGAAGCAGAACCCTTACATTGTCGATTTTGTACTTTTTGACATAATCAAACGCTACCCTTGAGGTATGGTCACGACTCCCATCATCAACTATCAACACCTATACACAGTAAGAAAATTCAAACATAATATTAACCAATTTCATATTTGTTCATATATATTTTGATTTTGTTCTTTTCTTCACTTGTTTTTCATATATTTGTTTCTAATCCTGCCATATTAGCAAATTATGTAAACTATGTAACAGCAGAAACTCGAAAGAACCAAGCTAAGGTAGCTGCTCAAGTAACCCATGTAAATTCAATCATTGCAATTTGTTGATCCAGCAGAAAATAAAAAGTTCAGTGTGCAACAAAATGATCTTTGTTTCACAGACCTCATAAGAAAAAGATTTTTCTGCCGCTGACCGGTGCTGCAGATAGCTAAAAAAATGGCAACAACAATTTAGGGAGAAAAAAAAAATATAAACGAAACAGTAATTAGATGGAGTATGAGGTAGCTATTGTAAAATACATTCGATATAAAATACCCATTTATGAGGGTATGGCACTGAAATCCAAGTAGAAATAGCATGTTAGTAAACAAGGAAATAATGTTCAAGATGACTATTAGTTTCTATCATTCCAGGCAAATTACAAAACAAATGACTGATCATGCTGATATGTGGATAGTCTAATACCAGAAATGCAACCAAACAAGAGCTTCTCATTACTTTAAACTGTTGGATTTTACATTAAAACTAATGCACGAACATTCATATCACCTGATTCTGGCATCAGGCAGGACAGATTATCAATAGCCAGATAGCTTTGCAGATATTTTCAGCTCGTCTTTTTTCTTTGGATTGCAATGTTGGTTGCATACTGAGGTTTATAGATAAATAGGTTCTAATGATGGCTGATGTGAATGACATAACACTGAACTGAGCTTACATTGATACAACTGCATACACAAGGAGTACAATTCCTCACCCAATCATCTCTCAGATTTCACATTAAACAGCATTAAACATGGCACTGAACTAATATGACAAGGAAGAAGGAAGGTCGGACATACTCACAAAAAATAAAAAAAAAGTAGAGTAACTTACTTGAGTGTTTCATCGAGAGCGCTAGGAAGCCTGTCTTCCTCGTTATATGCGGGAATTATGAGGGAAATGTACTTCTCTGCTGGATCAAAAATAGAAGGACAAGGAACCTAAAACAATTGATAAGTTAATTAGAAGTAACATGGAAATTTAACACATGGAAATTTCAAAAGGTCAGAATTGGAATCAAATGTTTGTTTATCAATGGATCAAATCAGATCCACATTAAGTTTGACAATATGTAGTCCAGTTTTAAAGCATAAGTAATGGAAAGGTATCGAGATAAAAGCAGAAAAGAGTAGACCACTAAAGGATGTAATTTGAGAAAAGTTAAAAGGGGAAAGATAGGGAAGAAGAAATCGAATTGGGATGATTACTACCTTGGAGAGGGAAGAGGGGTCTTCAAAAAAGGAATCTCGATACCCATCGCGGCGGATGTGGTCCAGGAAGAACGCGGCGGCACCCAACGCTACGACCAACACCTGAAAACGACATACAAAAAGTCAAAACAAATGCCACGATCAGCACCTGAAAACGACGATACAAAAAAGTAAAAAAAAAGGGATAGAGAGAGAGAGAAGTGGATAAGAATTGGTACGAACGAGGGAAGAGAGGAGGAGAGAGAAGCTGAGGGCCGACTCTCCCAATCCTGCCATCGTTCCCATTTTACGATCGCCGATGATATTTCTTCGCTCGCTCGCTCGCTCGTTTTCGGAGTTGGGAGCACCGACGCAAGATAGAGGGACACAAGATAGAGGGGTATCGTATCGCCGTGTCGGAAGAGAGAGCGAGCGAAGAAAGAAATCCTAGCAGCCAGCCAGTGCGAGGTCAGGGAAAAGAAAGACGAAAAAAAAGAGAGAAAGAAGGGCGGGTCCCACGTGTCATCGCTGGGATACGCATCCTCAGCAGCCGGCCTCTACAGCCATCACCTACAGCCGGCCTTTTCTTTTTTTTTTTTTTTAAATTTTAAAATTCAAATGTTGAATCCAAACCGTTGATCTTATTCAATTTTACGAGCGCTGCGTTTTCATATAAGTTTTATAAAATTTGGAGTTGATTTGATACTAGATCAAGTGGTCAACAAATGAACGAATATGGTTAACTATCACTGATTAATTCTAATACGTTCATTTGTTGACCACTTGATCTAGTATCAAATCAACTCCAAATTTTATAAAACTTATATAAAAACGCAGCGCTCGTAAAATTGAACAAGATCAACGGTTTGGATTCAACATTTGAACTTTAAAATTTTTAAAAATTAAAAAAAATTTGCTGGCTGTAGAGGATGGCTGTAGAGACCGGCTGTAGAGGATGCCAATCCGTCATCGCTGATATTCCAAGGATTATCTATGGGGCTGTTTGGATATTTCAAGAAATTTGAGAAATTTCATCTTCTTACCATAAATTTATTATAAACAATTCAAATTCTTCACAAAGTTACACACTTTTCAATAAATTTATTCCTAGAAATTGCAACTTTTTTCAAATTCTCTAAATTCCTAAGCGATCTAAACGGCCCCTATGTTATAATCTGGTATGGTATTTTGTGTTTCAGCCTGGTTGAGGAGAAAGTTTAATAAACCAATTCAATTAAAAAAAAAATATGATGTCCGGGTATTCTACTAAGCAACATCACTGCTGTCAATTCTCCTTTTATGTTTATATTAGGCTCTCAAATTGATATCGCGTTTTCAATCTTAGACTTGATAAAATTGGATAAACCACAGCTGGTTTTGTTATGTTGTGTGTGTGTGAGTGTGAGAGAGAGAGCTGATTGATGCCGTTCAAGCAAGCACAAGGGTTGGCGAGTAGCAATGGTAACAAAAGCGCACTGGTATCGACAGGGATTGAGTGGTACCAGTGAATTACAGGAGATAGTCTGTGCTTATTAGGGGGACTGATTCATGTGTTTTACTTATTCTTAATATAAGTGGAGAAATCAATTGTTTAAAAAAAGAAAAGAAAAGAAAAATGTGTTGATAAAAAAGATAGGTTGTTACGAGTAGGAGCAGCTAATTCGGCAGATGTAGTCCAGGAAGAACGCGGTGGCACCCAACGCTACGATCAGCACCTGAAAACGACAATACAAAAAAAGTCAAAACAAAAGGGATAGAGAGAGAGAGAGAGAGAGAGAGAGATAGAGGTGGATAAGAATTGGTACGAACGAGGGAAGAGAGGAGGAGAGAGAAGCTGAGGGCTGACTCTCCCAATCCTGCCATCGTTCCCATTTTCCGATCTTCTTTTCTTTTGTTATGTTATTTTAAACGCACGAAGAAGAAAATGAAGCAAGCAAGCAGCAACAGCTCTCTTTCCCTTCCGTTTCCTTACCCTTCCAGCCCTTCCCTTCCCTCCCCTTAAATTGGACCTGGAACTCTACTATAGTTTTTATTTCTTTCTATTTTCAACTCAAAATTAATATGAGTCACAATTTCATAATCTCGATTTAACGATTAGCTAATTTTTTTTTTCAAAATTAATATTATTTCCTTATAAATTTACTTTTTTACTTGATAAGAAAACTTCGATACACCATACGATAATATATGTTCTAACCAATATGTATATGTTATGTTTCATGGTTTTTTTTTATTCACAAATGTTTTATTAGTGTTCTACACTTTTGTTTAATGAGAACAAGTGTTTTTGCCCCCATAATTTGTACGCTTTGATTGAATAAAAGTCCTTAATTCTGTATTCTTCAACAAAGACACTAAACTTGTTTCGCGCTCAATAAGTCTTTTGTTTTATCTGGATACAATTGCACGTTTAATCTTAATATTTTTCTTTGGGTTCAATCAAGCCCCTACACTTTCATAATTTCTAGGGAAAATTTTTTCTGTGCCCCTCAAAACTGAGGAAATACAGGATTTGCCCTTCGAAAGTCAAAATTCCTGATTTTGCCCCTCTGAATTTCGGACGCCTTCTATATTTGTCCCTCTGCCATATTTTCTAATATAAATAAGATTAAAATAATAAAATAAAAAATTCGGACCTTTTTACCCCTGCTCGAATCCAACCCAGACTAATACTAAACTCATTCGATCTGACTCCTTTGAGCTGACCAAATTGACTAAACCAATTGAATCAAAACTTTTCTCCTCCCTCGCGCACAAACCAAAAAACTAAGCTCTCATCTCATCTCCTCTCGATCCAACCAGGAGAACCCAAAATCGAAACCTTAAGTTCTGCTCTCATCTCCTCTCCTCTCCTCTGAATCAAACCAGAAATCTTCTCTCATCTCCCTATATCGCACACGAACTCGGAGGACCCAATCGAACCCTCCTCTTCCCTAGATCGAGTTTGCACCACCTCCGTCGCCTTTCGACACTGTCTGATCCTCCCCACTCCAGCAGGTCATGCATCGTCTTCAAGCAGATCCGAATTCGTGTCGCGCATTGTGTAGCGTGGGCTCTATTTGTGATAGACTGCAGTCTCCAGCAAGAAGATTATACTGATGGCTCTTTTTTTTTTGCAATAATGTATCGTGTTTTGGTACTTTGGTATGGGACTTTTAGAATAAATTTCTTGCTGGTATGGGGGGGGGATTAATTGCTTGTGAGTAGAACAAATTACTGGTAGCATTTTGGGTTTTGTCAGGGGTCATAACGAATCAAACTTGCTGTTTTGAGGTGCAGGGGTAGCTTCGGTGAGTAATTATAGAATAATAGTAGATTGTTTGTATGGGGAAGTTGAGTTAGTTGTATATGAGATGTAAACATTGCTTTTCTTTGGGGGAAAAAAAAGCACACTTAAGATAGATGAAATTGGTACTGACAATTACTTATTTCTTTCTTAATTATTGCTGATAGATCAAGATTACTGCTTTTACAGGTACACTGGTACAAAGTTTAAGCTACAGATTCAATTGCTATTGCTATGTACTTCTTATATGTGCCTTTGTTATTGCTTTGTACTTCTGATATGCGCCTATAAAGTGCTATACAGATTTGCATTTTGCTTGCTCTACCCTTTTTGTTTTTTAAGCTACTTCTAGCACCTAAAAATTGTACAGTTTCTACCATAAGGTATAAGCGTCTCTAAAAAAGGTACAAGCATCTCTAAAAAAGATACAAAATAGTTTGTCCATATAACAGTTTGTACACAAAATAGTAATAACAGTAAAACTATGATTTAAGATTTATATTTAAACGACTAAAATCCATTGGTACAACGATGTGACCCTTTCTTAATTATCCATTAAATACAAAATCAGGTACAAGCATCTCTAAAAAAAACAATAGCGCACTGTTGAATGCATCATAACATAGCAAAAAGAATAGTAATAAAACAGATAACAATTTGTACTTCAAGCGCACTGTTGAATGCATCATAACATAGACAAAAAAAATGAGAAAAGTTACAAGCATCTCTAAAAAAAATAGTTTGGGAAGTTTTGACTCATTAATACATTGCTTGTACACAAAATAGCATTCTCCAATATCTAAACTAAACTAACCATAATAACAACATCATCAAAACACATTGCTTCTCTCAAATTAGAGACCCTAATAATCTAACCCATTGATAGATCAGATACATTGCTTCTCTCAACAACATTTGGACACACTGCAAAAATTTTAACTGTCCTTCTCCTTCTGCAAAAAAAATGAATTAATAGATCAGATATTATAATTTACAAAAGTTTTTTTTTCCTGCCATCTATTGATATTTGTCTTTGAGAAAAAAGAATTACAGAAATAAAATATGAAGTTACAATCTCAGAATAAGCTTGTGTGATTTCATTGAAAAGGGAATCATCAAACATGTTTTGTACCAAATTTGCCAAGACATTCTTTTTATAAACTTTAATACCTACAATCAAAGTACTGATATTTATTTTAAAGTACAAGTAATCTACCAGATGAGGGTAATGAAAAGCTATACTCTTAAAAAGTAGCATATGTTGAAATAAAACCAAGCAAAGAACATCAATGTCAATGCATGAGTTCAGGTAATCTAGTTGCACGGCAATCTGGTTGCAAATTCCAGCAAATTCGTCATTTTTTAATTAATTTAGTCTAGGTTTTCATGGGAAAAATATCAGTTCAAGAGGGAAATAGAGAGATGGAGGGAGGGAAGGAGAGAGAGAGAAACACCTTTTCTTTACGCCTTAGTTTTTGTGACAGATTTTCTCCTCCTGATCCGAGTAAAGAAGCGAAAAAGCTTTCGTCTAGGGTTTTGGCGAAGAAGGAAGCACCTTTCGTCTAGGATTTCGAGGCTCCATTGAGAGAGAGGATTTCTCTCTCGCTCTCTTTGCGTCTTTACGAAGATCGGTGTTAGAGACGAGAGAAACGGAGAGGGAAAGGAGACGGCAAGAGAGAGTGTTCCATCCACCTCCGACCTCTCCGCCCTGCTCTCCCTCCTCTTCCATCCAAACAGCCTCCCTCCCTCATCCCTTGCTCCTCTGCTCTCCTCCCTCGCCCGCTCCCCTCTCCCTCCCCCTCACTATCTGCTCTCCCTGCGCGTCTTCCTCTCCCTTATTGCTCAACAATATATAAATTTTCCCCGCGATCCAGTGGAGAGGAGAAGAACGAGTGGAGAGAAGAAGAAAGGGACTTCGGTTTGAACGAGTAGAGAGGAAAAGATCGAATGGGTTTAGTCTTAGTCTGGATTGGATTCGAGCAGGGGTAAAAAGGACCGAAATTTTTTATTTTATTATTTTAATTTTATTTATATTAGAAAATATGATAGAGGGGCAAATATAGAAGGCGTCTGAAATTTAGTGGGGCAAAATCAGGAGTTTTGACTTTTGGAGGGCAAATCCTGTATTTTCTCAGTTTTGAGGGGTACAGAAAAAATTTTCCCTAATTCCTATGATGATAAATTTCTCAAGCATTGCAGCATTCATAACATCTGAAGCTACTACCCTAGTTGGCACAGCAAATCAAGGCTAAATAACTCCTTTAAAAATTACTTTTTTGCTTGGCGCTAAAAAATATTTCTCGTTTACAGTCATAGATACTGAACTCTCAAATCAAGTTACAACAGTCGTAAAAGAATATGATTGGTTACTAAGGATGCCGCCTGTGTCGGTCCTTATCACGTGATGACTGCGAGCGGTAGTAGTCACCTTGATCTGAACAGAGAGAAAAAACACTGTTAATAAGAACTTCAACAAAAACTATTTGAGATTACAAGGAAAGAACTTACGAGACTACAGCAGAAGATAACCCACCTCTTGTCGGCTGACGCCTAGACCCATCTGTGTGTCTAGCTTCAGCAAAAAAGAAGAAATTTTTAGAGTGTTGTATATGCTGACTAGTAATCTTTGGGTTTATATCATATTCAATCCACTTCTAGAATCAGATCATTTTGGTACCGATACGGATGCGATATCCGTATTCGCAATTATTTGCTAAACAGATATCCGAATTCCATAAGTCTAGATCCGTATTTCATCTTTTCTGGAATTGCTAAGTGATATAAAATCCTATTTTCTTAAATAGGGGATCGAAACTAGGTTTCGGTGGTAACAACTTAGCACCTCAACCACCAAACCAATTAACTCTTTGTGATGGAGTTGGTTGTTGTATATATTTATATGTGCATCCAAGACATCTAATTTGAAATTTTTTGGTACAGATTAATATAGATCATAAATATAAATTATAAATAATGGTTAATATAGATTATAAATAATAATTAAAAGTATTAATAATAATTAAATTTATACATATTATATATAGTATGTTGATACGATTTTGGATTGATTGATCGAATGAATGAAGTAGAGAACTACTTACCTAATTAGCGTACAATTTATATCGTCAAAACTTAACTCATTGCATGACATAAATATATTCCTCTATGTTTCGGCTACTTTCATACGCTGCAAACTTTTATATACATCGTGAATTTGTTTAACCCTATTTTATGATGCCAAAATCCCAAAATCATTGAATAATTCCAT
The DNA here is from genome assembly GCA_028095005.1 of Rhynchospora pubera. NCBI lineage: Eukaryota > Viridiplantae > Streptophyta > Magnoliopsida > Poales > Cyperaceae > Rhynchospora > Rhynchospora pubera. The sequence continues at coordinate 18,976,117 of CM051461.1, forward strand.
GAAACATAAATTCAAAGAAGTTGAGGAAAATCATGGAAAATGCCAAACAAGTCCCAAAAATCACAGAAAAAAAAAATACCCAGAGGTTTAGAGAATTATGGAGAAAATTATGAGGCACAAGACACATACAAAGGATTCATGGAGTGCCCCATCTCATGCAAAAGACCCCTAAACCTTGTGAAAAATAAATAAAATAGTAGAAGGGGTATTTATGGAAAATCCTTGGGATTATTAGATTCTCCATATTTTTATGGATTTATGCTCAAAATCTCATGAGAAAACTCGATTAGGAAGGCTGCCAAAGAATTTATTTCGGATCCAATAAAACACAAAACTATACAAATTGAATCAATGGAAAAAGCCAATACCAAAAAAAATGGAGAGGGAAAGCAGCGATTCAAATTTTCCCCCGTACAGAAATGTGTTTTGGAAACGCCCGTTTTACTCTGCGCCAGTGTTAATGAAGTAAGAGATAGTATGTGGTCCACAGAAAACGGGTGCACGCAAAGGAAAGAGGAGAAGTATCGCTGAGTGAATGAAGAATGAACCCTTCGCGAGTAAAAGATGGTCGCGCGTGGAGCACATAGCACATGAGAAACTACAAGCCTCTGGACCCATACAATATGCCCTGGTGTACCATGCTCCGTGTGCAATCGGGACTAAGAAGTAAGAAGGGAAGAGGAGAGCTCCTAACCAAAATCTGTTGGAAATGGATTCTGTTACGCATAACCACCGGGCTGGAGGGGAGATGCATTGCACCTGGACGGAATGGAAGCAGAGGAGATGGCCTATAAAAGAAGCAGCGAAAAGAGAAAAAAAAGGAAGGAGGGGAGAGGATTCCAGACGCTAAAAAGATTTTCTTTCTTCCACAGACACACACACACACAGAGGCTTAGATAGCTAGGCATTTCCACAAATACGTGATAGGTTAGCATAGAAAATAGGTAGAAAAGGCGATTTCTGGTGTAATTGAAGAATCAAGAAGGTAAAGAGAAGAAAGACAAGTAAGGTAAGGCTGTAACGAGATCGAATTTGATGTGTGAATGCTTAATTTTGATGGAATTGGCTATCTTGTGCGTTCTTTGATGATTTCGATCTGCTCTTTTAGTAATTGATCTTGTTTCTTCGATTTTTCTTACTATGGATTGGATTAGATTGATCTTCTCTGTTAAGTGGTTTTGATCCCGAGATCTGAAAGTTTAATCCATGGATTCCATGGCTTAAACGATTAGGAATCGAGAAAGGAACGATAACTGTTTATCCGCAAGATTGATTAATTTATAGTTTTGCTTAAAGTTTATTCATGAATCTGAAAGCTTGAATTAAGGATTCCTTAGTCCAAGTGATCAGAAATGAAATTTAAAGTTCAAGTGATGTAGAATCTACTCTTCTTTATACGATTGGATTAATATCGATTTTGTTTGATGATGTGGGAGTCTAGGTTGCAGATTCTGTAACTTAGACAATTGTTAATTGAACTATGTTCTTTGTATCTTGTTTTATCTAAATCCCTTCTCGATGGCTCCCTGAAATTCAGTTCCCCTTTGGTTTCTCTCGTTATAGTCTAAACTGAGATTTTCTCAGAATTAGATTTGAGAGAAGTAACTTAGCTTGAGGATTTGCTCAAGACTAGGTGCATGTTGTGACTTAAATCAAGGCCTCCTTGGTTTAAGTCAAGGTTCTTTGATCTGGACTTGTATGAGTATAGGTCAAAGAATCTCCTAAATGCATCTCACATTTAGGCGACATGCTGCCCAAATTCCATCAGCTCATAGATCAATTGCAATAAATTTAAGTGTAGGGACTTTAAAGAACAAGTTACGTCTCTTGTATATCAGTCAAGATCAATTTGATTATTACTTTTAGTTGAGGGGTGTTCTGATAAAATACCATAGCATTGTATTTTCCTTTTAGGTTCTGGGCCAAATTGCATAATAACCAATGTTTCAAATGAAAATTGAATGATCTCAGGACTTAGTTCTTTCCTTGGCTCAAAATTGCTCTTGGTGATTTAGTCAGATGATTCATGGTTATTTGCTGATTCTTGGATCAAGGTGTTATAACTAGGATTCTTTTGTTTAATTGTACCACAGCTTCAAAATTGGTAAGATAACTATACGGAATGTTATAAAAACGCAATTACTTTTAATTTTCTAAATTAAAGTATAAAAGAGAGCAGCTGTGTTTGGTACAGGTGATAGTTAGTTCTCAACGTTTGTTAGTACGTAAATAGATAAATTTAAGGGAGCGTACCAACAGTCTTTTCAACTCGTATGTTGTCCTGTTACTGAGAATTGTATTTCTAGATGTATAATCGACATCTTATATTCCTATATGAATGCATGTTGAAGGTTTGTCTTTGATAGCATTTTCTTTATCTGACTTATGTGAATGTCCTGATAAGTAGCCAGTGGAAATGCGTAATACCACTCATTCAATTATATTAAGCCATCTCTGGTATATATTAGGCCTAGCTCAACTCTCCTATACCAACTTATCAGTACCGCTTTACTACCTCTACTGTACCATTCGTCCATGCTCCCACCAAATGAAAGCAATGCAATATCAATTGAACCCAGATTCACGCTCTCTTCGCCGTCGTGAGTCTAATATAGCTAATATCATCGATTAAGATAGCTGTGGTCATCAGAAAAGTGAAATTGAAACTTATAGGGATCTAGTTCAATTTTAATTTCATTATGGTGCGAAACCCTTCGTCCCTGGACCAAATGATGACGACGCGACGAAAACGAAGGCTACCATAGTGTTCTTCTCTCTCGTACGATGCTGATGAGCTCCTTCTCATAAAGAGTGATGGCCAGGAAGATAAACGGATCCGCACCCGATAACAGAACCGTTAACGAAGAAAGAAACCCGTCTTCTCTAAATGAATTCTCAGCGATAAACCTTCTCTTGATCTTTTGTGACAGCTGAGGTATGTGGTCTGTCAGAAACTCGCTGCACGAGATTCGCGTGAAGAGCCTGTGTCAGCATGACGTCAGCCACGCCAGCCAGCATCAGTCAGTGACAACTCAGCGACACCTTATGCCCATTGCTGACGTGGACCTATCAGAAGGCGCCAAATCAGCCGAAAACTTTAAAAATTCGTTAAAAATAGTAGGAAGCTCACAGAAAATACAAACGACATATCCATAAAATTCTAAAAATCAAAATAAACCGACTTCACTGATACCTTGATATGAAAAGATGTCAAAGTAGCGGCCTTTTGTATTTTTGAAGTATTTTCGCTTTAAAAATGAATTTTAGAAAATGCAATAAACCCCTTTTATAAAATGCTAGGTATTTTCAAAACTAAGATTTCAAATATACTACCTTCAAATGCTAAATATAATATACTTGAGTAAAAAGAAAAGGGTATTTTCAAAAGTCTAAAAGATTTCAAGTACACTATTTTCAAGATTTAAATATGCCCAATTATGGATATTTTCCAAAATCTAAATAATTTCGAAAATGATATCTTCCAAAGTCAAATATCTTTCAAGATTAAGTATTTTGAAATAGAAAAGTTCTTTTTAAAGGTCAAAAATGCAAAAGGCCAAAGTGAATAAAATCACCAATACCCCAAGTGAAATCTCAGAAATTAAAAGTCCAAACACGAAACCCAAAGTCAAAGCCGAAACCTCTCCGTTTGAGGAAAAGTCCCTCACTAAGGTTGAGATCAACCTTAGATGACTTAGAAATTGAATTCTTACGGGCCCCCTCGTCCAAAGAATTCTATTTTTGTTCTCATAAGAAGACCGACGAAGATGGTCCCGAGAACCGACTCTTATTAAGAAGACCGATGAAGATGGTCCCTAGGGTCGTTAAAGAACCAACTCTTATTAAGAAGACCGATGAAGATGGTCCCTAGGGTTGTAAAAGAACCAACTTTCGCTCAAAGGCGCCACATGCCCCGAAGGTTGTGAAACTCTTTCTTTCGTTCTCACAAGAAGACCGACGAAGATGGTCCCGAGAACCGACTCTTATTAAGAAGACCGATGAAGATGGTCCCTAGGGTCGTTAAAGAACCAACTCTTATTAAGAAGACCGATGAAGATGGTCCCTAGGGTTGTAAAAGAACCAACTTTAGCTCAAAGGCGCCACATGCCCCTAAGGTTGTAAAACTCCTCATTTGTTCTCACAAGAAGACCGACTAAGATGGTCCCGAGAACCGACTCTTATTAAGAAGACCGATGAAGATGGTCCCTAGGGTCGTTAAAGAACCAACTCTTATTAAGAAGATCGATTAAGATGGTCCCTAGGGTTGTAAAAGAACCAACTTTTGTCGTGGCCGCCCAAGAGGCCCCGAAGGTTGCAAAACTCCTTTTCACTCTCACAAGAAGGCCAGTCATAGCCCCGAGAGTTTATCAGAAACAACCTCAAGCTAAGCCTCCCCTTTCATCAACCAAAAACCTCTTCTAAACCAAAAATCCATTCCCTTCTTTTGGTCAAGTCAGAAGTCTTTTGTCGATCCTTAATTGGGTCCCGTCCATTGAGTTTGGTACCATCAATTAAGTCCTCCGCGATAGCACTCCATAAGTCTATTTCCTTAGCCCATTACGTCAATACCCTTTATGTCCCTTAATCAGAGGTTCTCGTAGGCAACTACGGGGTAATTAACAGTAGGGGCTTGCGCCTACTGGAAAGAAAGGACCCGCTAAATCAAGAAACTTCTTTAAGTAGCGACTCTGTAAAGGGTTCTCTTGTTTCGAGAGATACCCGCCATAGAGATCGAAACCTTAAGGAAGGTGAATCTAAGGCTATGTTCCCATTGTTCTTCGAGAGATTCCTTCGAGGAGAATAATGACGAAAAAGCCGCGACAGATTCTCTGGCACGCCCGGTGGGACCTCTTTCTCCTCTCATCTTTGGGATTTGAAGGGTGACGTAGGGGCTAAGGAAATTTTAATGAACACTCCTAACGGTAACATTTAGTTGTTGTTATTGCAGGTTGAAATGGCATTCGCACCAATCGACGCTTTCAAGCCGACAGGAGTTCTTCAGATCGGAGGAGTGCCGATCTGCTACAACAACGAGTTCGCAATTGGAGGCATGTTGTTTGGGCACTCTTATGTGCCCGTCGTTCAAGTCGCCGATGGTACTTTTCAATTGGCCAAAGTCGTGGTGGAGGAACCGCTCGAGGAAGTGGTGGAAGTCTCCAAAGTCGCGGAGGATCCTATGGAGGTTGATGACGTCAAGGAGGAAGAATGGTCCATTGTTCCTCACAAGCGGACTCGCTCAAGCTCAACCCTCTCTCCTCAACAACCACGCCGATTCAACCGCCGCTCTCCTTCCAAGAAGATGGTGGTAAAGAAGGTGTATGCACCAATCTCCCAAAGTGCAAGAACTATGAAGAAGGTTCAACGGGCCTATAAAAATGAGTTGGAAACAAGACCCAATTTGCCAGTGAGCAATCCTTTTGCCTCACTCCGTCTAGTGCGAAAGAACTCGCCCGTGGCCATATTGAAGACTATGGAAGAATTCCCTCAAGAGTACCAAGTGCAATTTAGGGGAAGAAGCCCTCAAAACCGGCAGTCGGTGAAGGAAAGATTGTCCCTTCCGCGTGCATCAGTTCACGATCGACTGGGGCCAAAGGGTCAAAAGAAAGGATCCTCTTCCGTGCACCAGAGACTGGGGCAAATGATCAAACCGGTCAAGGAGAGATTGGGGCCCAAGAAGATGTGGGTACCCAAAGAGAGAGCTCAACCAATGGAGATAGATCAAGAGCCAAGAAATAAAAGGAGACATGTGGCACGGAAGGATGGTCAATTGGTGGTCCACGCTCGAGTTCATATGGTCGAGATGAGCGAAGAGCATGAAATGCATGCTTTCGTGAACATGGTTAGCGAAGGAGAAATTCCCTACACCAAGAAAGATGGCAAAGATAAGCCAGATCGCGCCTCTTCAAGCCATCTTCTAAATGGAGAGGGACCGACAGAAGATGAAGAGAGAGATGTGAACGGCGAAGATCGTTGGAACGAGGGCGAAAGACCGAAGTTGATGAGTATTATAGAAAGAAATGAAAAGAAGATAGCGGCTATGATGGACGAAAGAGAAAAAGAAAGAAAGATATTCAAGAAAATGTACAAGTTTCTAGAAAGAAAGAAGTTACTTGAAGATCTCGAAGAGGAGGATTCTTCTAGCGAAGAAGAAGAGGAGTACAAGGGAAAGGTGCTTAAAGAAAGAAAAAGTAAGAGTAGATATGAGTACTCTGATGAAGAAGGAGAAAAACCTAAAAGAAGACATTCCAAAGAAAGAAGGAATAAGCACAAGTATGGATCATCAGAAGAGGATGAAGAGAAGGCATACCGAAAGTATCTCAAAGGAAGAAGAAACAAAGCGAGGTACGAATCAAGTGAAGAGGAAATGCCCGAGCGTAGGCACCGGACTGGGGCAAGAAGGCCCGATTCAACCAAGCAAGTCATTCAAGAAATGATTAATCTACAGCTTCAAGCCACGGGAGCGGGTCGGTTCGCGAACTTGCGCAAGAGATGTGGAAGGCCGTACCCTAAGGAGTATGAGCACATCCCCTATCCCCTTGGTTATCAAGTGCCAAAGTTCAACCTATTCGATGGAACGGGTAAAGAAAGCATCACACCCGACCAGCATCTAATCCAATTCCGCAATGCATGTGGTAACACCGCACATGATGAAGCTCTCTTGCTCAAGCAGTTCTCCCAAAGCCTCACTGGGGCGACATTCGAGTGGTATTCATCTCTCGAGAACGATTCCGTGGACACATGGGAAGAGATGGAAGATTTGTTCAGAGCCAAGTTCGCCATGGTCAATCAAAGGCTTCTAGTAGCCGATGTTGCGTGCGAAAAGCCAAAGCCGGGTGAAGCACCACTCGATTACATCAACCGATGGAGAAACATGCACATAAGGTGTTCTCATCAGATGCCCGAAAGAGAGGCGGTTGAGTTCTTGATAAGGAATCTTGATGATTGGATAAAGCGACCTCTCTCGGGTAGCGATATCTATACCTACGAGGATTTGGTAACACGGGTTGCAAGAATAGTGCACATTGGCCCTCCTAAGGAGACACCAAGCTTTAGAGGCGAATCAAGAAACAAAGCACAAGGGCCCATTAAGATAGCGGGTGCAAACGAAACATCAACAAGCCAAGGCGGCGGCCAAAGGAACTTCCGCAACAATGGCAACAACAATAACAATAATGGCAATGGAAATGGTCGTGCCACGACACTCAATGAACGGTTGAGTAGGCCATACTCATTCAAGAAGGAGAAAACGGCGGCCTTGTTAAAGCAACTCTTAGATGGAAAAGCCATAGAATTGCCGGTGTGTAAAAGAATAGAAGAAATGCATAAGACCAACGACCCAACCTATTGTGCTTTTCATCGAGTCCTAGGCCATCCAACGGGCGATTGCTATGTCTTTAAGAATATAGCGGAGAAGATAATTAAGGAAGGCGACTTGGTCTTGCCCGAGAGTTATAAGCAAACACCCGCTCCGCATGCGCAAGACAATGTGGTAACACAAAGAGGCAACCCAAGGCGAAATGTGGAATGCAATGTCATTGTCATAGTAGATGAAGATGAAGATGAAAAGGAAATGCAAAAAGTAGAAAGGATGAAAGAAAAGAAAAATGAAAATAAAAAGAAGGAAGATGTGGAAGAAAAGAAAGGTGGGGTTGAGAATAGTAAAGAAGAGAAAGGTGAAATCGAGAAAGGCAAAGAAGTAGCGTTAAAGGTTGAAGAAACAAAAGAAGAAAAGGAAGAAGTGGTCACTTATTATTATGATGATGAGACGGAGGACGAGAATGAAGCGCCATATCAAGGCCTTTTCGCCAAAGGCATGTTCAAGGAGAAGGATTGTCATGTGAACTTGCGGTCGGGCACAAACATTCCCGAGAGGCAAACTCCCAAAGAAAGTGAAAAGGTGAAAGGCAAGGCTAGAATCCAAGAGGTAGAAGACGAGCCCGGGCCAAACTACAAGGCGAGAGAAATCAAAGGAGAATACAACATCTTGGCTCACCTAAGGCGCACTCCCGCATTGATAAGCGTGTTTGAAGCGTTAATGATGTCCAAGGACTTGCGGGAAACGATGATGGAGATGCTCAAAGAGCCCGAGAGGTTTCAGACTTACATGGCCGAAAAGTACATGACTGAGGCCCTTTACATTGAGCCACAAAGCCAAATCACCTTCACGAATGATGATCTGATGATGGGAACCTCTTGTCACAACAAGCCATTGTACATTACGGACAAGACCAACGGAAGTCAGCTAAGCCGCATGTTGGTTGACCCTGGGTCCTCTATTAACATCTTACCACTCAACTCGTTGAATCAATTGGCCTTAGGTGGAAGGCGACTCTCTGATGAAAATGTGTTCATACATGGCTTTAACCAAAATTCCGAGCGAGCCCTAGGGGCCATTACGTTGCCTATGAAGTTTGGAGAGCTCGAGACGCTAGTGAAGTTCTACGTAATCGATGCGGATACTTCCTATCGGGCCCTATTAGGAAGGCCATGGTTACATGAAAACGGCCTTGTACCCTCAACTCGTCACCAATGCGTCAAATACATAAGAGATGGCGAACAAAAAATGATTAGGGGCGATGCTCAACACTATGGTGTACACGAAGTAGAATTGGAAGAGATTGATCGCTTTTATGCTCCAACCTCCCAAAGAAGCACTTCCCCGACTCTAAGGTCAAGAGTGGCACCTCGTGAGAAAAGTGAAGAAGAGATAAGACTAAAAGAAAAACAAAAAACCTCATGTGCCGTGAAAACGCCCATCTACATAAAGTCATCCGATGATGAGGATGACAGCGAAGGCCGAAGAGGAAAGATTCACATAAAGAGTGACTCGGAAGAGGAAAAGCGAGAAACAAGAAAGGTGATTCATGTTTACGATACCAAATCAGATGAAGAGTGCTACAAACAGGCAGAAGATTCGATGGCTATTGAGCAAGTGCCTATAGGCTATTATAAAGAGCTTACTCCAAGGGAAGTATACCAAATTAAAGAGTTGGAAACCTTTTATGTCCCGCCAAAGGTAGAAAAAGTGAACGGGAGAACGGTATTTCACAAAGGTATTCTATTCTACAAGACTGAAAGTGTAGACTCATCTGGTAATCCTCTTAGCTCGGATGATTGGGCGAAATGGTTAAAAGAAGAAGAAGAAGAGTATGAGAGGATAGAAGTAATGGGATACTACAATCGAGGACTGATAAGTCTCTTCCAAAGAAGTCGTTGTTTAGACCCGATCTCAAAGCAAAGAGCTAAAATCTTTCATGATTTGTGGAGTGGAAAGTCTAGGCGAGTAATGGGTGTAGATGGGAAAGTAAGGAATACTAAAGGTTTAGGATTCCAATCGCCCCGGAATGAAGTTATAATGGCCGAATGTCATGTGATAGAAATGAAGAGCGAAAAGCCAGAAATGGTAGTGCCCGAGGAAGGATTGGAAGAAGGAGAGATTCCCCCTGGGTATGCAAATATGGATGATATATCCCTGATGAAGGAAGTAGAAAGGCGATTTCATGAAGCAAGACAATTTCAACAGAAAGCGGGACGTGAAGCAGCTCTTCTTTGGGTCGACAACATCACCTTACGACATGAACTCGATGCCAGAGAGCAAGAAAAGAGGGTGTATAAACAGCGAGAAGAAGAACTCCAACAAGAAATTGAAAAGAAAGGGTTGGAGGTGAAAACCTTACAGCAAAAGAATGAAGAGCATGAACGGGAGATAGGTGTGTGGCGAAAGGCTGAAGTTAAGTATCGCCAAGTTTTGGATCGATGGAAGGGAGAAAAAGAGAGGAGTAAGAATGAATGGCGAAAGAAGGTTGTGGAGATTCAACAGAAACTATCATCCCTACGAGAAGAAAATGATAAAAGCAAGCACGAAGTACTTGGCCTCATAACATTATGGAGAGATAATTGGCCAAAACTAAGTGGGTTATATTTAGACAAGGAAAGCAATATCAAGGAGTTTCAAGGAGAAGAAGAAAAGAATGAACAGAAAGTGACGTCTGATAGGGAGAGAGTACTTGAAAGTACGAATGATGCTAAGTCTGAAAGAAGAGTAATGAAGGCGGAGTTACTAAATGAAAAGCCTAGAAAGAGAGAAACTGCCTCAGGATATATTAGTCGATGGAGGTCGATGAGCCTTAAGTGTGATCACCCAATACCAGAAGGAGAAGGAGTAGGGATTATGTTGCAGAATCTGGAGGGATGGATGAAGCGACACCTCGTTGTGGCCGACATTCATACATATGAAAGGCTTGCCAAGAAAGTGCATGAATTAGAAAAAATAGGACCTCCACAAGAAATTCACTTCTCGAGAAGCCAACAGAAGAAAGATAAGAGCAGCCATGGTGCCAACTCGAAACCTCCTTTGTCATTAGCAAAACTAACCAGTAAACCATACTCCTTTAAGAAGAGGATAGTCCGAGGAATATTCGACGATATGCTAAAGAAAAATTTGCTCGAATTGCCACGGTGCAAGCGTGAAAGCGAGAAGGAAAGATCCAGCGACCCTAATTTTTGTCACTATCATAGGGTTCTTGGGCACAAAATCGAGGATTGTTGGGTGTTTAAAGACTGGATTGAGGAGCAATATCAAGCGGGTGTGTTGTCTCTTTCCCCGCGAGATCTACAAGAGCCAGCATCTCATAAGTAAAGGAGTACTCCGTCCGCAAACCTACACCTAAAACCCATATTTCAAACCACCAAAACCATTCTACCAAAAACAACCAAAACCTACAACTACTACTTAACCGCAATAAAGCCTAGTCCACAAAAAACCAAAACTCCACTAAAACTCAGAAATCCACAAAAATCTATAAAACCAAAACCTATTAAAGCCCAAAACCACAAAATCGTGTACATAGTCCAATAAAACCTTAGAATAAATCCCAACGAAAACGTTAGGATCCATTAAACCCAAAACCCAAAACCTTAACTTAACCTTCAAAGATCCAAAACTTTAACTTAACCTTTCAAACCCAAAACCCGAAGAGCAAGGTATTATGTCATGTTGGGCTAATGCTTGTAAGGGTGTTTCGTTCTTTTGAACATCATGGAACATTCCTTTGCAAGGCCCAAAATAAACAAGGCAATTGTAGATAAATAAAAGTCCTCAACTTTAGAACATGTTAGATAGGAGTTTATCCCGCCGGGCCTAAGTGTAAAGGGGTGTCCTTGTCCTTTTGGACGTTCATAGGGCATCTCTGATACAAAGGCCTACATTTTTATAATAAAACACACACTAGAGTCCTTTTTGCAACCGATGACGGATTCTTATGATTCTCGAGGGTGCAAGGTTATGCTACTAATATTGTTCGCATTGTGGAGATAGTTACAAGAAAGAAGGATCACACTGGGGCAAGGACGAGCAATCAACCATGTTGTAATGCAAGATGGTGGACAACCACACTGGGGCAGCCGTAAAGCACACAAAGCAAGTAGGGGAGAAGAGTAAATGCCATGGAAAGAAGAAAACAGAGAGTTCCATTCATCAAAAGAAGATACATCATTACAACCACTGCATAAAGAAGACTAATACGAGAAAAGCTTAAACAACAACCGATAGCGATTAAAGAGAGACAAAATAGAAGATATAAGAGCGCCCTAAAGCTAACACTGGGGCAAGGCACATCAAGATGGTCGTTTACTCTGGGGCAGCCACGACTTCATCAACAACCGCAGCTCCCTCACCGGCCAAGTTGTTAAGAGTGACGGAGATAGCTTGAATCATTCCTTCCAAGGTGTCCAAGCGGGCATTCAATTCACCGAAGCGTTGATCAATCAAACCCCGAATTGAGACAGGGGCAGGGTCATCAAGGACCATCATGGCAGAGTTGTCATCCGGCGGAGAATCAACACCCATAGGACCGTACTGATTGGGAGCCGCATTAGGAAGCAAGATATAGTCATTCACAAGTTGGTTGGGATCGGGAACCAACATGTCCATTGAAGATTCAACCCACCCGATAAGTGGCAATGAAAGGAGAAGGTTGAAGGGATGTACCACATCAGCATCAGAAGTACGATTGCCCCATAACATGTCAGGCACACGGATGCGAGCCCTAAGCATGAGAGCTTCAATAAGATGGCCATAGGGAAGCGGTTCTCGATCAGAGATCGCTACTTGGTGCATGTGGAAGAGGATCATGTGGGCCAAATTGATGGGCCATTGCTTTTGAATCAGATTACGGAGGTAGAAGAGGCTTCCAGGTTTGGCGAGATGGGTCATTGTCCCTTGTGGAAAGATGATGTCGTTAATCACCAAGAAGAGAAACCTAGAAGTCACGACGAAAGATGTAAAGAAAAGGAGTTGATGAGAAACCCGATCAAAAGAGAAGGCGATTAAAGAATAAGGAGAAAGAATGAAGAAAGAAAGTACCTATGAAGAGCGGGTAGATGAAAGGTAGACACCCTCTCTACATCAGGAGCCGCCGCCTGAAACCATTGGCGACATTCCTGATAACTTCCAAAACCTTGAGGCCATCTTTGATAGGCATAGATGGTAGAGCCGTTGGCAGTATTGGTAGCTCGCAAGTAGTTGGCCAGATCTCCGGTTGTGATATGAAAGAAGCGACCAAACAGATAGGAAGAGGCCGAAGGAGTTCCATAATGGTTGAAAGAGATCCTAAGATTGGCATAGAAGAGACGGGTGATTCTAGGATGGAACAGATGGTCGCAGTCAGTTAAACCGCCCAAACTCCATGAATCTAGCCAACCTCTGATGAGATTCACTTGCTCCACTGGAATCCTCCTCATAGGACGGAAGAAGTAGCAATCAGCCACCGGCCGCTCCTCGTTGCCCATGTCGTTGTAGTAAGAAAGGAAGGCAGTCTCATCACGAAAGAGGTAGCGGTTATCGGGGGTAAGAGACCAATCAGGAAAGGTAGAATCCAGGCGAAGAGCGGAGGAACCAGAAGCGTCTCTGGCACGTTTGGATGAAGGAGTGGAAGACATGGTGATAAGAAATTGATGATAGGAAAATGACAGAGTACAGTGAATTTGGGTGGAGAAAAGAATAGAATGAAGGCGTGCTTATATAGGCACGAAAAGAGAAAGGGTGTAAGTTGAGATTAATGGCGAACGTGTGAACACATGAGGAAAGTTAAGGCTGTAGTGGTCGAAAGTGGAAAGAAACTGCTCAAGTTAGTGCTTGAAGGAAACGTTGTGAAGTCAAGAAAGCGTAGAAGAAGCGGAAGCGTTCAAGGCTGACGTAAGAAGAAGATAACTAAAAAAGGAGAGTCAAGGCCCATGTAGGTTCAAGCCCAAGGAAAGACAGGAGCGGGCCAAATACCCTAACCTAAATTGTGGAGTGGATCTATGTGCGTTCGAGATTCTGAAAGAAGAAAGTAGAAAGAAAGAATGAGTATGGGCCAAATTCCCATATCTCTTGAAGAAGCGGTGGTAAGAGTAAGATTATTCGAACCTCGCAAGATGAGTAAGAAGAAGGCCTTGAGCGCGAAAGCCCAATCAGCGCAAGAATGACGAAATACCCGTTGTATTGCAAAAAGAGAAAGAGAAAGGAAACCTTGAGCGCGAGAGCTCAATCAGGTGGGAAAGAGAAGGAAAGGAATCACTTGTTGCATCGCAATCAAGTACGCAAAGAAGCCCCGAGCGTAAGAGCTCAGTCAAGCGCAAGGTCAATCGAACATTGCAAGACAAGGAAGCACAATTCTACAACAAAGCTCACCAACCCCAAGACATGCAAGCATCACCAAACCAAGTCAACCAAGTTCAACACATCCATACCAAACAAAACAAGCATCAAGTATCATTATCCAAACGCATCTCCAACAAGTGCAATCACAAGACACAACCATGCCAAACAACAAGTATCAACACCAACATGACAAACCACAAGTATCAACATCCATGGCATCAAGAGCACAAAGGAGGATAGAGAGCAAACCTGCTAAATGGCCCCATGAGCAGCAATGCTCCTCGCCCTAGCGCGGGCCAATAGCTGAATAAGGTGCTCATAATGCTCACGGGCAACATCTCTACGCCTACGGATCTCAGCAAAGAACCGACCCACACTGCTGGCCTCCTCCTGACAACGAAGACGAGCAGTATCCAGAAACTCGCCCCAAGTGTCCAAGAGGAGGGAATAAGTCGTCTCCAAGGGGCCCGCATAGCTCAACTCCTCTCTGGCACGACTAGCCTCTACGTTCTGTGCAAAAGATGCACCACCTAGGGGAGCAGCCTCTGTGTAGGCAATAAGGAGAGAGGAGAGATACTCACCAATGACACGGTAGCGAGTGGCCAGGTCACCGCAGACAAGAGCAGTGGACTCCATAATCTGAGTAGAAACTCGAATGCGAGAAACGAGAGAGGTGAACTCAGGAACAAGGAAGTCCCATCGAAGGGTGGCTAAGGCAGCATGGCACGTCCCTACGAGACCCGCCACCTGACCTGGTACGCCACGGTTGGATGGAGTGGCAAGAGAGAGATGGAGGAAGAGCTCGTCAGTAACGACGTCAAGGGGCGCGGCAGTGTGCATACTAGCCTCCTGCAGAGCCGTGACAGCATCCCTCAAAGTCTCCACAGTGACATCTACAAAATGTAAGAAAGCAGTTATGAACAACAAGGAAGAGATAAGCACCAGCGGTCAAGCCAAAAAGAGAAGAAAGTGAAAACATCAAGCCCAGTAAAGAAGACTACCTGCGTAGATAGGAGGGGGCGGTGGTATCATGAAGTTAAGCCAGAATCCAGGGATGTCATCGTGATGAGCGTTGTCCTGGGCATTGAAAGCGGGATCCATGTCATGATCGCCCATGTCTCACCCTACAAATGCAAGAGCAAGAAAAGTATGCACAACAAACCAAAAGAGCTTAAGGGAAGATAGCATAAAGAGACAAACATCAACGCAAACCAGATCATCATAAACCAGATCATTACAAACAGTGCATTCATTATAACCAACACCATTCAAAATGTTCTTAAACCGAGAAATACAAAGCCTCCTAATCCCACCGACAACTAAAGATTCAAGACTTCAAACAAGCCACAAACAAGAAAGATACAAGGTCTCAAACAGTTGTTAAACAAAAATACAAGGCCATAATAGAAGACCCATGAAACAACCTAATGCAAGAAACTAATAAGGGCGAGGGCGGACGGAAGCATCCCTATGAGGCCTCACTATGCGCCTAGAGGAGCTAAAGAAGCGATGTAACTCAGTGAGTGTCGTGTTCACATAAACAACCAGTTTGCGAGCTTCCTTGGCATGTTTTTCGCAATCAACCCAAAGACGTTTAATGCGGCCCACCGCGTGACTATGATCAGACCATGCAGATTTCATGAAGGAAGTACATGCTGCCAATGTGGAAGGAAGACCTTCCAACTCTCCCTCGAGACGGGCAATTTCTGACTCCACCAGATCAACCTTAGAAAAATCGTGGCTAGCCCTAAGGAACTCATATTGGCGGCGACTGGTAGCGATCATTAAGGGAAGTTCCTTTTGAAGCTCAAGGATGGAGAAAACCTTAGACTCGGCATGGCCCCTTTTAAGAGTAGCAGAAGAAAGAACACGAAGCCTCTTGGAGTATTCCCATTGAATGAACTCCTTAGTGATGAAATGAAGGTGAAAGCGCAAAGGCACTAAACCCAAATTGGCAAGGTGTTCAAGGGTGTCATTGCGATCAGTCCCTTGCAAGTATTGGAAACAACCATAGTCAAAGAACTGACGGCCTAGGCATGTTTCACCACACGTTTCAGCAAGCTTCCACAGAAGTCGTGCCACCTCATCAACAAGGAAAACTACAAGTGTACAAGGAAGGAGAACATGAAGCAAGAACCATCAAGGGAAAAAGACACGATAAAAGAGGAAGGTTCGTGAAGAATGGATGTACCTCCAGGAGGATTCAAGGACATAGGAGGGACGGGATCTGGTTCGTCACTAATCTCAATGATTTCTGGCTCTGCTGGGAGCTTGATATCAGGAGGAAGCCATGTTAGGGACTTTGGCCCCACGAAAGCATTGGAAATACTTGAAGGTGGCTTAGCCCGAGTAGAAGAAGTGGAAGGCAAACTAGAAGAGCTAGCAAAAGTGGTAGGAACGAGGTTGTCGCTTTGACCTTTTGAAGGAGTTTCCTCCACCTCACCAGAAATATCTGAATAATGATCAGAAAGCGAGTTTAAACTCAGAAGTCAAGAGGCTTACAGAGAATAAAAAAAGGACGTATAAGAATACCTTCTCCCAAAGATTCCTCGAAGCAAGAATTGGCAAAAGCCTCTCCCTTTTTCATAAAGGAGCCTAACTCTTCATCGACAAAAGGTGGAGCCGAGTGAGGCGGTGACTGATCAACCGTTTCCTTTTCACCCGCCTCATCAGCCTCTGCATCCACATTAGCCTCACTAACGGGAGGAGGAGATTCATGTGCTCTTGCCTGAGTAGGAGTTTCTGTCATGGGCTTATCAACTATTCATAGAACAAGGAAAGAAAATTAGCCACAAAACATTTGACCCTAAAAGAAGAACAAAGTGGAAGGAAAAGATGTTAAGTGTAAACCTGAAGAGGTGGTAAAGGGAGGTTTAGAGAGAACATCCATTGTCTCTTCCTTTGAGAGATAGTGAATGACCCCGTCCAATCTACGAAAGTCATCAGGTAGACTAGGTCCACGAGGAGGATGTTTGTGAGAACAACGGGCGTGAGCATTGGAAGGATACACACGCCTTATGATCTCTTCTTGGAGGCGCTCATGAAAAGATTCCACTAAATGGGTGAACCACCTAAAGAAGCGGGCAGTAATAGTTCCCACGCGCTTGGAAGAAGGAACCCAACATTTCACACCCGTGCCCAATTGTGAGTAAGAATGCCAAAGGTGAGCATGAGTAAGCAAATTCATAGGTAATGAGCCATGTACAGGTGGAATGAGCATAGCATGGATATACTGGTCATAGCCGAATTGATGAGCAACCAAGGAAGGGCAATAAATCTCAGCTGACAAGTTATTCCCCGAACGGTAAGGAAGGAGCGCTTCACGCATGCTCACAAGGAGTTCCGCATCTCGAAGAGAATCAACAAGGAGTGGAAAAGGTCCACCAGGGAGATGTGCTTTATCTTCAATCTCACGCTCAGAAGAAGCCACTGAAAGACCCAAGCGAAAAGAACGAGAACGAGCGGCCACGGCTTCACGACTCTGGACAAAGAACAGATGCGTCTTCCAAGGATCCGGGCACCTAGCGGGGTTTACATGAGCAATGGCGGCCAGCTTTGGAAGAAGCTTCATCAACGGTTCAGACATCACAGGAGAATCATAGACTCGAGGCCAATTCAAGCGGACCCACCCAAATAAGAGATGGTAAGGGATCACCGTGGGAGTGCAAGAAGGATCAGGAGAAGAGGCCAAGAGGCGAAGGGACTTGTAGAGGTTAACCAATGCTGGAACAGCCAAGATCAACCGCTTACCACGAGCCATGGCGTTAGCTGCGATAATGGTTTCTGGTCGGAAAACACCAACTGATTGCCCAGGCACAATAAAATAACAGAGCCACCAAGCAAGATAAGCGGTGAGAACAGTCTCATCATCCAAGGAAGAGGCCCTAGAAGTCAAGCTAGATAGACTCGCCTTGGGCGCATCACCCTTAAGAAGCCTTTCATTCAAGACAGAAGGCGAAGGCCAATCAGCGGACTTTTCAGTAACATCGGTGAAATATTCCACCCAAGCACGCAAAGGAACTTTGGCACCTTTATTCCTCTTATATCGGCTTTCAGAGATCTTATTGTATATTTCATAAACCCGCCTCACTCCAAATGAATACTTCCAAGTACCATCAGGGTTCATTCCAAAGAGATCTGAATCAGGAGGCGAATACTCTTCATAAGGAGAACCCAAAACAGGCAAACCAGCAACATCTTCTAAGTCATCAAGGGTCACGGTCATGAAACGATCTTCAACTAACAAGGAATTGGTGGGGTAGTTCCAATTACTCACGAAGGCCTTGAAAACAGGCACGTTTGGATGATAATCAAAAGGTGCAAGAGCTACAGCCTCGAAAATACCAGCCTTTTTCAATAGAGTCCTATAGTTTCTCAAGCAAAAGAGGGTCCATTCAGTCTGCCCCGGGTTATGGAGAAGACCTCCTCTCACATTGAAAGTGACTGAATGCCAAGGTTTAGTGGTACCCGCTACCATAGCAACACCTGGGAGGTGCACGGCCGGATAAGTCATGGCATTAGTAGCGGGGTGGAGGATTCTAGCAGGACCATTATGATGACTAGGTTCCTCGATTGCACGAAGAGCCATAGTTGTACCACCATGGGGACCCGATTGCATGATACGACGGCGACGAGGGAAATTATCATAGAGAATGGTGGTGATTTGTTGTGTCAAAGGGTTCTTAGGAGGAAACAAAGAAAAGGGATCTGTAGGAGAAAGAAAAGGGGTTGCTTCATGACGAGGTATTCGGCCAGATGAGAAGTCGCGACCTTCTAGCATTTCAGTACGAATGTCAGGGTGATGTTCAGGAAAGCGATTTTTGGGGTCATAAGAACGAATGAAGGCTTTGATTTCATCTTCTGAAGGACGATTGATTGGGAGATCAGCGGGTCGTTTCCAGTATGCCATCAAAGAACACTTCCAAACAGAACAAAACCAATAAAAATGACTTTCTAAGCAACCTTGAACTACCTACCCACCTAATGGTTTGAAACCGGTGCCTATCCAAGTTCTCAAAAGCAACTCATGTTTCCAAAATAGTTCAAGTAACCGAGCAACTCAAACCCATAACACAAATCATGTCCCCAAGATAACCCAAGCGATTCATGCATCCAAAACAATTCCTATGCCCGTTCCCAAAACAACCCATCATGCGATAACAATTGATGCCACCAAAACAAGTCATGCCCCGACAAACAACAATTCACAACCCATGTTCATGCCCAACAAGTGATGTACCATGCACATTTCATCAAGTCAAACTCAAATAGCCTCATTACAAACACAAGTCACCTCATACCCAACAAATGGAGGCTAAGGCATAATCCTATGAGTCGCAATCTATATGTTCAAAGAGAAAGAGAAGTGTGTACCTTGGAAAAGGCAATAGAATGTGAGCTCAAAGTAGTCGTTGAAGCCGCGAGATGTAACCTACAAAACATGAGATGAAGAAGGCTTAATAAACAATGCGCAAAGATGGGCTGAAAGAAAATAAAGGAGAAGAAAAAATTTTGTCGGCCCAATAGCAAAGAGGAGGCGATGGGCTATATGCAACAAAAAACGACGGCCCATAAAAATGGATAGCCCAGTAATGAGGAAGTAGTGGGCCGAAAGAAAAAAAAACCATTTTTTTATGGCCCAATGAGGATGCGGCAGGCCGAGGATAAAAATGTGGCCCAAACTTTATTACAACCTAGTAATTGAGGAAGCAGAGGGGCCGAAAGTAGAAGGCAAAATAGAGGCCCAGAAAGTTCTTTTATTTAAAAAGAAGGGGAGAAAAGGAGGGCCCAACAATAAAAAGATGAAAGTCCCGTGTAAAAAAAAGAGAAAGAAGGGTAAGCCTTTGAGATGACGCAGTGCAGCAGAAAAAAAGTGTAATACGAAGTTGGTAACAAAAATGGAAAGACATCACCTTCCTTTATCTTACCTGACAGGATGATACAAAAGTTTTATCCTTTTCCATGACAAATAAAAGGGTTTTGACAAGAAGTGACCAAAATTTGCAAAGCCAGGAGAGAAGCATTGGTGAGTAAATTAAAGTGCTCAGAAAAAATGTATGTATGGCAGTACATACGAAAACCTCTACAAAACCCACCTAAAAATCCAAAATCCATACTGGAATAGAAGATGTTTGAGACAGTAACAATTGAAAATGAAAATCAGTCATAAGTAAGTAAAATGCATGGAGTAAAAACCCAGAATCAGGAAAAAAAAAATAATCTATTAGACAAGGAAATGAGGTTGAGAAGAGATAGGAGATGATACCTAACAAGGGAACAAATGAAGCTCTTCCCTGTTATTACTCCCACTATTTGATTGAGCACCTGAGTAGTAAATCAAATGCCACAGAAAGTTAGACCCGATGGCACGCGTAGACAACAAGATGCACTGGTAAAGGTGGATAAAAAAAGGGGATGAAGAAAATGACACAAAATAAGAGGATACCTGAGTTTGGAATGTGTAAGGCGTTGAGTTGCAGCTGAGTATCAAAAAGCAGCAAGCTTTGACTCCATCAACAGACCTGTGAACAACCAAGTAACAAAAAGGATTAAAACAATGCATAAACAGCACAGATAAACAAAGGATGAGATAAATAATGGATCCATGGCTTGAACCAATAAATGTTCTCACCACGAAATCAGACCTAGACTGAAGAAGACTTCAATCTAAACCTTAATGCAAAGCCTAGTCACATGAGACATGAGACTAAACTGTTGAAAGTTTAAGCCAAGGAAACCAAAGCTTGAACTCGAGAAACGAAGAGATGTGAATGCAGGGAGAGGAGAAGAGAAGATTGAGAAAGCACTTAACTCAGATGAGGCGAAGAAGATGAAGCTAGATGGAGTGAGCAGAAAATGAGCCGTCTCAATAGCTAAATAGAATCCCTCTTGTGCATATGCGTGCGTTGTCACGTGCAGTGAATGGCAGGGTCCACAAGTCAGTCTGAGAGATAGATGAGAAGGATGTGCCAAAACACAGGGATTGAGTCATTTGAAAATCGTGAGAAATAGTAAAAAAAATCATGGCAATGGTGGTATGTCACAGCTTTCTACGTGGAGCGTTACCATTGGGTGCTCAGGTGCCATAAGGAGCCAGTAGGAAGTTGTATAAAGTGGCGCATCACGAAGAAAATTATACGGGAGCATGCTGCAACGGTACCAGGGGTAACCAGTGAGGGTGAAACGCGTGTCCTTCTGGAAGTAGAATGAGACAAGGAGCCCCAATGCGCCGAGTGAACCATGAAGGGTTGTAAATCAATTGAGAAATGTGAAACTGAAAGGCCGAGTGTAGTCAAACTAATAAAGGAGAATCAGGGACAGTCTGAAGGGGACCAGTAAGGAAGGGATGAGATAGGCGCCAAAAATACAAAACAAAGGGATCTGAGGTGAAGAGCTGAGTTTAGCCCTGTGTGTGGCACGAAGAAAAGGATGAAATGATGAAGAAAATGAGAAGATGGAATTGCCACCAGAACAAGTTGTTCCTCACTAGAATCGTCACAAATTATTCTGGTGGGGGGCATTTGTTTAACCCTATTTTATGATGCCAAAATCCCAAAATCATTGAATAATTCCATGAAACATAAATTCAAAGAAGTTGAGGAAAATCATGGAAAATGCCAAACAAGTCCCAAAAATCACAGAAAAAAAAATACCCAGAGGTTTAGAGAATTATGGAGAAAATTATGAGGCACAAGACACATACAAAGGATTCATGGAGTGCCCCATCTCATGCAAAAGACCCCTAAACCTTGTGAAAAATAAATAAAATAGTAGAAGGGGTATTTATGGAAAATCCTTGGGATTATTAGATTCTCCATATTTTTATGGATTTATGCTCAAAATCTCATGAGAAAACTCGATTAGGAAGGCTGCCAAAGAATTTATTTCGGATCCAATAAAACACAAAACTATACAAATTGAATCAATGGAAAAAGCCAATACCAAAAAAAATGGAGAGGGAAAGCAGCGATTCAAATTTTCCCCCGTACAGAAATGTGTTTTGGAAACGCCCGTTTTACTCTGCGCCAGTGTTAATGAAGTAAGAGATAGTATGTGGTCCACAGAAAACGGGTGCACGCAAAGGAAAGAGGAGAAGTATCGCTGAGTGAATGAAGAATGAACCCTTCGCGAGTAAAAGATGGTCGCGCGTGGAGCACATAGCACATGAGAAACTACAAGCCTCTGGACCCATACAACATGCCCTGGTGTACCATGCTCCGTGTGCAATCGGGACTAAGAAGTAAGAAGGGAAGAGGAGAGCTCCTAACCAAAATCTGTTGGAAATGGATTCTGTTACGCATAACCACCGGGCTGGAGGGGAGATGCATTGCACCTGGACGGAATGGAAGCAGAGGAGATGGCCTATAAAAGAAGCAGCGAAAAGAGAAAAAAAAGGAAGGAGGGGAGAGGATTCCAGACGCTAAAAAGATTTTCTTTCTTCCACAGACACACACACACACACAGAGGCTTAGATAGCTAGGCATTTCCACAAATACGTGATAGGTTAGCATAGAAAATAGGTAGAAAAGGCGATTTCTGGTGTAATTGAAGAATCAAGAAGGTAAAGAGAAGAAAGACAAGTAAGGTAAGGCTGTAACGAGATCGAATTTGATGTGTGAATGCTTAATTTTGATGGAATTGGCTATCTTGTGCGTTCTTTGATGATTTCGATCTGCTCTTTTAGTAATTGATCTTGTTTCTTCGATTTTTCTTACTATGGATTGGATTAGATTGATCTTCTCTGTTAAGTGGTTTTGATCCCGAGATCTGAAAGTTTAATCCATGGATTCCATGGCTTAAACGATTAGGAATCGAGAAAGGAACGATAACTGTTTATCCGCAAGCTTGATTAATTTATAGTTTTGCTTAAAGTTTATTCATGAATCTGAAAGCTTGAATTAAGGATTCCTTAGTCCAAGTGATCAGAAATGAAATTTAAAGTTCAAGTGATGTAGAATCTACTCTTCTTTATACGATTGGATTAATATCGATTTTGTTTGATGATGTGGGAGTCTAGGTTGCAGATTCTGTAACTTAGACAATTGTTAATTGAACTATGTTCTTTGTATCTTGTTTTATCTAAATCCCTTCTCGATGGCTCCCTGAAATTCAGTTCCCCTTTGGTTTCTCTCGTTATAGTCTAAACTGAGATTTTCTCAGAATTAGATTTGAGAGAAGTAACTTAGCTTGAGGATTTGCTCAAGACTAGGTGCATGTTGTGACTTAAATCAAGGCCTCCTTGGTTTAAGTCAAGGTTCTTTGATCTGGACTTGTATGAGTATAGGTCAAAGAATCTCCTAAATGCATCTCACATTTAGGCGACATGCTGCCCAAATTCCATCAGCTCATAGATCAATTGCAATAAATTTAAGTGTAGGGACTTTAAAGAACAAGTTACGTCTCTTGTATATCAGTCAAGATCAATTTGATTATTACTTTTAGTTGAGGGGTGTTCTGATAAAATACCATAGCATTGTATTTTCCTTTTAGGTTCTGGGCCAAATTGCATAATAACCAATGTTTCAAATGAAAATTGAATGATCTCAGGACTTAGTTCTTTCCTTGGCTCAAAATTGCTCTTGGTGATTTAGTCAGATGATTCATGGTTATTTGCTGATTCTTGGATCAAGGTGTTATAACTAGGATTCTTTTGTTTAATTGTACCACAGCTTCAAAATTGGTAAGATAACTATACGGAATGTTATAAAAACGCAATTACTTTTAATTTTCTAAATTAAAGTATAAAAGAGAGCAGCTGTGTTTGGTACAAGTGATAGTTAGTTCTCAACGTTTGTTAGTACGTAAATAGATAAATTTAAGGGAGCGTACCAACAGTCTTTTCAACTCGTATGTTGTCCTGTTACTGAGAATTGTATTTCTAGATGTATAATCGACATCTTATATTCCTATATGAATGCATGTTGAAGGTTTGTCTTTGATAGCATTTTCTTTATCTGACTTATGTGAATGTCCTGATAAGTAGCCAGTGGAAATGCGTAATACCACTCATTCAATTATATTAAGCCATCTCTGGTATAGATTAGGCCTAGCTCAACTCTCCTATACCAACTTATCAGTACCGCTTTACTACCTCTACTGTACCATTCGTCCATGCTCCCACCAAATGAAAGCAATGCAATATCAATTGAACCCAGATTCACGCTCTCTTCGCCGTCGTGAGTCTAATATAGCTAATATCATCGATTAAGATAGCTGTGGTCATCAGAAAAGTGAAATTGAAACTTATAGGGATCTAGTTCAATTTTAATTTCATTATGGTGCGAAACCCTTCGTCCCTGGACCAAATGATGACGACGCGACGAAAACGAAGGCTACCATAGTGTTCTTCTCTCTCGTACGATGCTGATGAGCTCCTTCTCATAAAGAGTGATGGCCAGGAAGATAAACGGATCCGCACCCGATAACAGAACCGTTAACGAAGAAAGAAACCCGTCTTCTCTAAATGAATTCTCAGCGATAAACCTTCTCTTGATCTTTTGTGACAGCTGAGGTATGTGGTCTGTCAGAAACTCGCTGCACGAGATTCGCGTGAAGAGCCTGTGTCAGCATGACGTCAGCCACGCCAGCCAGCATCAGTCAGTGACAACTCAGCGACACCTTATGCCCATTGCTGACGTGGACCTATCAGAAGGCGCCAAATCAGCCGAAAACTTTAAAAATTCGTTAAAAATAGTAGGAAGCTCACAGAAAATACAAACGACATATCCATAAAATTCTAAAAATCAAAATAAACCGACTTCACTGATACCTTGATATGAAAAGATGTCAAAGTAGCGGCCTTTTGTATTTTTGAAGTATTTTCGCTTTAAAAATGAATTTTAGAAAATGCAATAAACCCCTTTTATAAAATGCTAGGTATTTTCAAAACTAAGATTTCAAATATACTACCTTCAAATGCTAAATATAATATACTTGAGTAAAAAGAAAAGGGTATTTTCAAAAGTCTAAAAGATTTCAAGTACACTATTTTCAAGATTTAAATATGCCCAATTATGGATATTTTCCAAAATCTAAATAATTTCGAAAATGATATCTTCCAAAGTCAAATATCTTTCAAGATTAAGTATTTTGAAATAGAAAAGTTCTTTTTAAAGGTCAAAAATGCAAAAGGCCAAAGTGAATAAAATCACCAATACCCCAAGTGAAATCTCAGAAATTAAAAGTCCAAACACGAAACCCAAAGTCAAAGCCGAAACCTCTCCGTTTGAGGAAAAGTCCCTCACTAAGGTTGAGATCAACCTTAGATGACTTAGAAATTGAATTCTTACGGGCCCCCTCGTCCAAAGAATTCTATTTTTGTTCTCATAAGAAGACCGACGAAGATGGTCCCGAGAACCGACTCTTATTAAGAAGACCGATGAAGATGGTCCCTAGGGTCGTTAAAGAACCAACTCTTATTAAGAAGACCGATGAAGATGGTCCCTAGGGTTGTAAAAGAACCAACTTTCGCTCAAAGGCGCCACATGCCCCGAAGGTTGTGAAACTCTTTCTTTCGTTCTCACAAGAAGACCGACGAAGATGGTCCCGAGAACCGACTCTTATTAAGAAGACCGATGAAGATGGTCCCTAGGGTCGTTAAAGAACCAACTCTTATTAAGAAGACCGATGAAGATGGTCCCTAGGGTTGTAAAAGAACCAACTTTAGCTCAAAGGCGCCACATGCCCCTAAGGTTGTAAAACTCCTCATTTGTTCTCACAAGAAGACCGACTAAGATGGTCCCGAGAACCGACTCTTATTAAGAAGACCGATGAAGATGGTCCCTAGGGTCGTTAAAGAACCAACTCTTATTAAGAAGATCGATTAAGATGGTCCCTAGGGTTGTAAAAGAACCAACTTTTGTCGTGGCCGCCCAAGAGGCCCCGAAGGTTGCAAAACTCCTTTTCACTCTCACAAGAAGGCCAGTCATAGCCCCGAGAGTTTATCAGAAACAACCTCAAGCTAAGCCTCCCCTTTCATCAACCAAAAACCTCTTCTAAACCAAAAATCCATTCCCTTCTTTTGGTCAAGTCAGAAGTCTTTTGTCGATCCTTAATTGGGTCCCGTCCATTGAGTTTGGTACCATCAATTAAGTCCTCCGCGATAGCACTCCATAAGTCTATTTCCTTAGCCCATTACGTCAATACCCTTTATGTCCCTTAATCAGAGGTTCTCGTAGGCAACTACGGGGTAATTAACAGTAGGGGCTTGCGCCTACTGGAAAGAAAGGACCCGCTAAATCAAGAAACTTCTTTAAGTAGCGACTCTGTAAAGGGTTCTCTTGTTTCGAGAGATACCCGCCATAGAGATCGAAACCTTAAGGAAGGTGAATCTAAGGCTATGTTCCCATTGTTCTTCGAGAGATTCCTTCGAGGAGAATAATGACGAAAAAGCCGCGACAGAATTTTACAAAACGTTCTAAAGAAATGAATAAAAAATAATTGATCAAAATGCAATCAGTATCCGACAAAATATATTCGTATTCGACTCCGTATCCGATAATATCCGAACCGTATTCGTATCCGTTTAATATTCGAACCGTATTCGTATCCGAACCCATCCATATTTATAGTTGTATCCGAAAAAATATGGATGCGGATGTGGGAAGGCCAATATTCGCTCCGTATCCGATCCGTTTTCATCCCTACCTAGGAGTGTACAACGGTCGGGTCGATGATATTTTAACAAAATTTGAACCCAACCCGATAATACCGGGTTAGAAAATAAATTTAGTTAACCCACCCGTAACCCAACCTAACCCGTCAATTTTTTATGTACGGGTTTTTACGAGTTAAGCGGGTTAAACGGATTTAGTGAATTAAAATTTTGATCAAATAAAAGTACATATAAAAATCATTTTGTGGCTATTACAATTTAGTTCGAGGCAAATTAGAGACGCATTTGAATCATCTTTCAACTTTCGAGTCATTGTGAGAGGAATAGAGGACGTGCATGCCTATGGTGAGGATCGAAACTTCATGAAATAAGAGATATTTGAGTAAGGACATGAGAAAAAGTGAGACAAAGAGGAATAAATAATGATAAACGGGTGGGTTGAACTATACACGGGTTTACTAGTACAAAACCTGTAACCCAACCCGAAGTAACGGGTTTGTCAAAATTAGAACCCGTACCCCAACCCAACATCATGCTAACCCGGTAAAAAACAGTTCGAGTCGGGTGGGTTGAACGGATTGAACGGGTTCATGGTTTTTTTGTACACCCCTAACCGGGGCGGTGATGTTTTACGGCCAAATACCAGGCCTATATCAAAATCGTGCCAAATACCGAGCATATAACCAAGAGAAACTAGAAAATTGCATAAAAATCGACTAAACCCAAGCACACCATTGATTGGTGGCTAGGCAAGCCAAGGAACTTCTAAACAACAAATGAAAAGATCAAAACTTCTTTATTGATGTGCAAAATAGATGGTTTACAACACGTAATACCTAGAAATTCCTTTTTGGCTTAACCTTTTACTTTTTTCAGACTGTTTGTGAAAATGACTAAAAAAACTTTCTTTCTAACCTTTCACTAAACAACCAATTCTAACCTAATTAGACTTGGCCAGCCTCGGACAGAGACAGAGAAGGTGGCGGCCTCGTTTGCTTCGAATTGATGGTTTATATAGACATTGGATTAGGGCACCACTTCTTAGTCGTGAGCAATCTCCATCTTCTGATTTCGATCTAAGGACCGTCATAATTGCGTGAGAGTTAAGCCGCCTTTGTCTCTCTGTCCTATATTCGAAAATCCCATCAACTTTTACTATTATAATTAAATTATTTAATTTTTCCATCATATAATTCATAATTTAGTGCATTACTGTTCTTCCGTTCTAGACTGAAACACAGATGGTCATACGAAATAATGTCACAGAATATCCAATACCTACTAAACCTATACATCAGCCGCCGTGTCTCGGAATCGTATTCTCTACCGACCTTTAAAGGTTGGTAGAGTGCTCACCTCATCTGTAGAGCGTTAGATTTAATCCAACGACGCGCAGAGATAGGCTATCTCTGACCCTTGCCCTCGTTGCCATTTCCTACCCGAGTCTCCTCTCTGTGTATTAAAGAAAAAAGAAAAACAAATACCACGTCTCCCTTTTTATCTAATTCCCGCGAAAAGCTCCGTCTCAGTAAAAATGAACTCTCTTTCGCGCAGGAGCGAGAGATTTTGTCAAACTGAGTTTGGTCAGTACAGGTCTAGGAAAATTGCTTAGTACTGAGATTTCGTCAACTGATAGGTAACTCAAATCACCTATTCGCATTCTCCTTACCGTTAGAAGGCAACGAATTCTTAATGCTCAATTTCATGAGAAGGGTTTGTACAGAGGGGCGGATACAGGCAGGGGCAGGCATAGCCTACGTGGTGAAAATTTTTTTTAGTGTTAAAATATAAAAAATACAGTGGTAATTCGGTTATCTAATGTATATGGCCTACTCTAATATTGAAATTTCAAGTTACTAATGTCTAATTGAAGTCGACCTCGACAACTCGGCCTACCCTATCCTCCAATCATGGCTCCGCCCCTGAGTCTGTACCTACCTAACTATTCTCATTAGTAAGACCATTCTCATGCGCCAGGAATACTTTTCTTGAGTTCATATTTTCTTCTTTCTTGTGCGAGTAATTAAGGGAGAGACAAATGCTTTATACTCGAACTGTTCTTAATGGGGCTGTTTGGATCACATGGGAATAGGAGGAATTTCCTATTCCTAGGCATAAATTTATTATAAACAATATAAACTCTTTACAAAATTATACATTTCCCAATACTTTATACCTAGGAATAGGAAATCCCTCTTATTCCTAAGCGATCCAAATGGCCCCAATGCTCATATTGTTGCAACAATTAGAAACAGACCGTGATGATATATGGAAATTGTTCATAATGCTCATACTGTTCTTAATGCTCATATATGGAAACTGTTCTTAAAAGCAAGTGTAATATACCCCTTTAAATGCATCCTTGTTAAGTATCTGGAGCATATTTCCCAAAGCTTTGATTAGTCGAAAACAAAAATCATATCAGGTTTTTCGTTTCCTTGTAACAATAGGAAGTAGATTATCATATACAATGTGAAGTTAAAAGCATAGATTATCATATAAATTGTTTATTCAAAATTGGATTGTCACACACACATATATATACAATATGTTACATGCTGTTGTCAAGACTCAAGACCAGTAAGTTCATTAACAATTTCATATAAAAAAATTACAAATTTCTGTTATTGACTTACTAACTAATCCTCATTTCTTTCATTAAGCAATCTCAAATGTCCCTGTACCAGTCTTGTACCAGTTGTAAGTTCATCCCAAAGTTCATCCCATTTTACAATGTGTAGTCAAAATTGGATATTTCTCATTGCAGCAAGAGGAATATTTAGCTAAAAACATTAGACTATCATATAAGCTAATTAAGCAAGATAGGTACAAGATAAGAACTGATCTAAGCATCCATAGCAAATAAAAAGCACATATCTAAATTCATACATTACACCTTACAAATTACAATAATAAAAAAAAAGAAAAAATAACACAAGATGTTGAAATATTTGACTCCTAAGTTCTTCCAAATGCTTCTTGAACCTCTCTTCAATTTCCTTAAACTTCGCATCCAATTGTTTATTCAAATCATCCGCTTGCCTTTCTAATTGCTTCTTTAATGATTCGACTTTAATTTTAAGGTCTACAGGAGTAAAGCCCACCTCATCGCACTATGCAATAAACTCACTGCATCGTCGACACGAGTAGAAAGCTCAATCCTTATTTCTTGGTGTGTCTGCAACCAAGACATCTACACGTTGATTGTCGTTGCATCTATTACAGTAAGAAAATGCTCCATTTGATAACCATAGATTGTTGCTTTGAGAGCTCATTGCTATCTAAAAAATAGCATGAAACATTTAGTGTAACAGTTATGATCATTACTTTTACAAGTTGGTCCTTCACATCAGAAATATTCATAGATAGGCACTTTTCATGCTTAACATCTGTACTAGTAAAGAAATCATGACTAGAATGGAATCTGTACCAACCCGATTTGACAGTGAAGTAATAGCAACAAATTTTGACAAATTTCTAGTTCTACCCAGAAGAACTCGATTTTACAAATTTTGACAAATTTCACAAATTGGTGCCACATCTGTGCCAACTCGATTTCAGAAGATCAACAAACATAACTAAGTACCTGACTCGATTTTAAAGGGGAAGCGGTCGGAGACGAGAGCGGACAGTTGGAGACGAGCGGAGGAGACGAGAGCGGGCAATCGGAGACGAGCAGAGAACTCGATTTTTCTCACGATCGTTCTCGCTTTCTTTTTCTCTCTCTCTCTCTCACAGTACAGGCGGAGGAGAACGAACAATTATAAAATTGTTTTTTTCAATAAAGAGCAATCGGAACGAGAAAGGGGCAGTCGTCGATTCGGGGCAGGGGTTGAGACTGATATTATTTCCATCTCTAAGTGTGCCGTTAGATTCTAATCCAACGCTCCACAAATGCGGTGGGCACTGGGGGGGTGCTTTGGACACGATAATTAACACTGGGAGCAGCGTTATTTTTTTCAAATGACCAAATTATCCCTGTTAAATAAAGTAAGAAGCTCCGTATGTTTTGCCATTTATTCTCTACCATTATATCACACAGATTTCCTTAATTGATTTATCTCCTAATCAATAGTACAATGAATTCTTAGGTTAATTTCAATGGCCGCCGTACTCATGAGAAATTCATAATCGACAATATTCTTAAAAATTCACTTGGACTCTTCCACTTTTGTGGCACAAATTTAGTAGTCTTCTTTCTATCCTCCACTTGACTGGTAATTTCTCTTCTATTTTATTCATATATGTATTTTCTATTAATTTTTGCTAAACCTAGTTGAGCAATGACTCCACCTTTTGTGGCACAAAATTGTTTACTGTAACCCACAATCAAATAAATAAACTACTGTCATTTAACTTGAAGCGATAGTTTCCAAACAAACCAAAAACAAAATGTATCAGTTACATAATTTTTCACAACAAATAGAATGTCAAAAAAAAAAAAAAACTAGTAGGCAGAGGGATCCGTTTGTTGATTTGCATCTTTATTTGTAGGCATCAAGACTACATAACTACTCCAGTTGCAAAGTCAAAAGCCTCATTAGATTATGATCTGCATCTTAATTTGATAGAAAACAGAATTGTCCAATAATCAATAAAATTTAAATAGACATTGAATTTATGATTTTGATTTTACCATCAGGTAAACATGAATTATTAATTTGGATTGTTCAAGGCTTGAAATTAGTGATGTTTACTATCATATGAATATTATTTTTTTATTTTAATGCAGATGGATCCACAAAATGAAGACCAACTATTGTCTTTCAAATTCAAAACCCGTGATGATTCGCTTGTTTGTGTTCGAAACTTTTACTCAAAAAGGGGATATGCTTTACCTATCCTTCGTTCAAATCCAGAAAAATATGTGGTATTACGATGTGACAGAGGCGGTCATTATCGAAATACTCACAACCTTTCAGATGATCAAAGGAAAAAGAAACAGACAACCCGTTTAATGAATTGTCCATTTGAACTATACGGGAAAAGGCATGAGGACGATACCTGGATGGTTGAAATAAAAGATGGTTCCCACAATCATGAGCCTTCGATTGATATTTCTGGTCATCCAATGTATCGTCGATTAAATGAGGATGAGAAGAAAGATGTAAAGCATATGTCAAATGCTGGGATTCCACCGCGACAAATCCTCTCATCTATTCGTCAAAAAAATCCAAGCACACGAATTATTTCAAAAACAATCTACAATGAGAAGACAAAAATACAGAAGAATAATTTGGGATGTAGATCAATGATTGAAACATTGTTTGAAGAGTTAGGGCAAGGTGGGTTCAAGTTTAATTTTTTACGAGATGAAGTTGGTCATATAACCCAATTATTTTTTGCTGATCAGCGATCAGTCTCGCTCACCAAGAGTTTTTTCAATGTATTTGTGATGGATTGTACGTACAAAACAAACAAGTACAAAATGCCATTGCTTGACATAATTGGTATAACAAGTTTTAATACATCTTTTTACTCTGCATTCGTTTTTTTAAAGAGGAAGAAAACTGAAAATTATGTTTGGGCTTTAGAAATGTTCAAGGAGACACTTGGACATGAGAACCAGCCATTGGTTATAATCACAGATCGAGAGTTAGCTCTAATGAAGGCCATACGAATTGTTTTTCCATCAGCAACAAATATTCTCTGTGTTTGGCATGTCAATAATAACATATTGGCAAAGTGCAAACAATACTTTGATACTAAAGAAGATTGGGAGGTGTACTACTCTGATTGGAAAAAAATTGTGTACTCATCAACTGAAGAAGAGTATAATTCCAATTGGCATGAGTTTGCATCAGCGTACAGAGAGAAGAAAGATGCTCTAGTGTATATAAAAAAAACTTGGTTACCATTGAAAGAAAAATTTGTCAGCGCATGGACGGAGAGATATTTGCATCTCGGCAATCGAGCAACTTCAAGAGCAGAAGGAGCACACGGAAAACTTAAGAAATATCTACAAGTATCAACAGGTATCAAAACTTTAAGATTACAGATTATTACATATTTGTTCCTAACAAAATACTTATTGCAGATTGCTCATTTTTTTCTAGTATTTATATGTTTACTTAAAAGTATGTATCTCTTTTTAAATTTTAATAGGTGGTCTCCTAGTTGTCAAGAAAAAAATAAGCCTTGCTATTGAGAATGAATTTAATGAGATTAAGGTACAACTTGCAAGGGAAAAGCTTCAAATACCTCATGAGTGCAACATTCCTTTTTTCAAAAACCTTATACACTGTATCTCTCTTTTTGCATTAAGAGAGTTACATAATCAATATGAGATGGCCAAAAAGGGTACCATGCATCCTAATTGTACTGGTCAATTCATGGCAACAATGGGTATGCCATGCGCTCATCAGATGGGAAATTGGAAAATTGGTTGGCTCTATCTAAACCAAATACACCCGCAGTGGCGGATCGACACAAGAGAGTTGGATGATTTAGACAGTAATTCAAGTGTTGTTCCTAGCGATAAGTGGAAAAATATGCTTGATAATTTGAATAAGAAATATCTCAAGTGGCCTCTTGACAAACAAAAATTTGCTGAAGAGAAAATTCAAGACATTCTCAACCAAAATGAAGTGCTTTTTGAACCAACAATTCCACCACCTGAGAACAAATTTCAAGTTGCCAAAAAAAGGAAAGCAAAAAGTTCTACCAGACGTGATCCATCACAATTTGAGATAGTTGAAGCAACATGGCAATGTAGTTCTTCAAATGGTGTTTCTCAACCTAGCCATGTTCACCGAGATATGAACATAGCTACCACTGAATCTGAAATTCCTACAACAATATCAGATGATGGCACATTTCATTGGATTGATTTAAATATTTAATTTTTAAATATGTTGTCATAAAGATAATTTATTCAATAGCTACTTGATGTTTACTTAACTATTGTTTAGACTTATTTAAATTAGGTTAGCAGTGAAAAATAATTCAGTCCAAAGTATTGAATGTCTAATCTTGATTTCTAAAAATTATTATTGGATAGCTACTTAGCATGTGCTTTTTTGGTATTGAATACAAACTTTATGTTGATTCAATTTGAAACGCGTACAATCCATCTCTCAGTGTTATATCAAACTTCTGATAGCAAATTAAACAGTGATATAACATTGCTCATTCACTAATATATCCATCCCAACTTATCTAGTTCAAGTTTTAGAGAAAATATTTCACCGTACCTTGCAACTTCCATTCTTTATCTTTACGTCGTGAAGCAACTGATGTGCCTCAGCTCCCAATAGACTAAACAATCACAATTTGCTTGACCTGACAACATACAAAGGACTAAACAAAAAAGTTGGAATTAATTTTAAGTATTTAGACGTGTTTGGGACATTGGACTTTAAAGTTTAAATCATAAATTAGTTGCATTAATGCTTAAATTCGAGCTGAAGGCCAAAAACAATAAACTCAAAAGTGATTAAATCCAGTATTTATGTAAAATCAAAATCAAAATAGTCAGAAAATAATTGAAGCACCAAGGACTGACCTAATAAGAACCACTCTAAATTTTCTTCTAGTCTCTCTGTAGAGTCCAGAAACCCCAAATGCAAAATTGACATTTTTTTGAGCTGTTGCATATGGAGGAATGAGGCTTCTGAAACAACAAAAGCACACAAATTTCAAATGATAAACCCAAAAAGTGAGCTTTCAAGTAACTCCAACTAATAATTATGAAGCAGTAAACAAGAAAAGTACTAAACAATGTAATAAAGTTTTGACTAATATACAGTATTTAAGTAATGAACCTTGCCTTTATCGCCTCATTCACCAGCACCTCGGCCACTTGAGATAACCATTGGCCTCGGCCCTCGGATGCGAGAGATGTCACGAGCTGTCATTGGACTTGGACGGAGGTGGACGGTTGGAGGTGGAAGGAGAAGGAGAAAGGAGGGGACGGCCAGTGTGAGGGAGAGGCAGTGGGAGAGAGGGTTGTCATCGAGTGAGTGAGGAGAGGGGTTTCTCTATTCCAGCCTCGCATGCGTCGTCTTCGATGTAGATGGGGAGATTGGGAGACGCAGTGGGAAAGAAAAGAAGGAGATGGGAAATTGAGTTCAGAAAGGAGGTTTTCAAAATGAGATGGACAGCTCAAGGGTAATTTGGTCATTTGAAAAAAATAACGCTGCTCCCAGCGTTAATTATCGTGTCCAAAGCACCGGAATCACATCCTCTGCCAACTATAAATGGTTGGTAGAGGGCTAACGTTTGATCTAAACCGTTAGATCTAACCTCAATGGTTAAGGGAGCCCCGTGCATGTAACCTAGATTGATAGGCCCGAAAAATTTTAACCGTCGAGATTAGATCTAACGGCTCGGATCAAACGTTGGCCCTCTACCAACTTCAAAAAGTTGGTAGAGGATACGCGGAACCGAATCCTCTACGGAACTTCAAAGTTCCGCACGGTGCAGAACTTTTTATACGATCCATTCGATCAAATCCAACAGTTAGGATTTATAGACGCTAAAAGAATTTGAAAAAAATATCCTCACGATAGTTACTCTCCGATCTCTCTTTAATTTCCGTCATACTCTCCGTCCCCTCCCTCTCATGCGCGCTAGTTTCCTTCGAAACTCTAGAATGGTGATTAAATCGAAAACAACTCCTCTCCTCAAATCAACCGATTTGTGTTGCTCTCTCTCCGCCTTCTCACCATGGACAAAACAATAATCTCTGGTTAGTTACTAGAAACTTCTTCTGTTATGGAATTTCGTGTGGACCTTTTACTTCTTCTTTATATAATTTGTTGCTTTTCATTCATTGTCTGACAGGTATACTCATATCCAGCATTAATTAATTAATCAATTTTTTTAATAACAGTTACAAGTCATATAAATTGCTTTAAATATCACATTTTAGTTTATCATATTATTCATGCATTCTTGGTTGGGTTTTCATTTTCCTTCTACTGGAATATTTTCAATTAATAACTTGCGTTTTTTTTTTATTATTGAAGGCTTGCTAGATGAGCTTGCATAATTACTGAAAGGCATTGCTATGATGAAGGAATTGACACCTCGAGCTAGGGATTTTTTTTGGTTTCATTTGGTGAATGTATGTCTACTCGTATTTTTGCTGCCTATTTGAATAAAATTGGAGCAAAATGTTGTGTAGTGTTTGATTGAACTCATTGTTTCATTTGTTCATGCTCATAGTTGTAATAAAAGAGAATTAGAAACAACAAAGAAAATTAGAAAGTGAGATCTTTCCAACACTTACATAAACGTTCTCAGTTTCATGGAACCAGAACCTATGGTCACTAATATGTTTACAAAATATTGTCAAAAAAAAAAAAAAAAAAACTATCTACTCTTGTCTACAAAATGTTGCCAAAATATATGCAATGATGAATGATACAAAGAAATCATTCATAGTTTTGCAATGATACAAAGAATATATGCTTTAAACGGTTCGGTTCTCCTCCTTTCTGACAAATCTTGCTTGGTCAGTACCTTCACTTAGACAAACTGCTGGTTCGGTAGTTTCTTTAAAACTAGCACAAATTGCCTGGGGTACTGCATCCATATTAATCACAAGAGTAGGGATTATAGTAACGTCTCCACTTCCCAATCCGAATATAAATTTTACTCATTACATACAATGTACAGTATAAAATTTGCAAGAAGAGTAATAGAAAATTTAACAACAACAATAATAAATCTTATAGGGTGTGTTTGGATTGTTGGAAGAAAGAAGAAGAAGAAGGAAGAAGAAGAAAAAAAATTATAAACAATCCAAACTCTTCACAAAATTACACACTTCCTAATACTTCTTCCCACTTCTTCCCTTCTTTCCTTCTTCCCACACCCATCCAAACGCACCCATAGTAACAATGTTAATATCTTGTCTGCCTTTTATATGATTCTATTTTAAGAAATTAGTGTCTTTCTTTTTATGGAACAGAATAATTATTTTTATAATTCAACAAAAAGGAAGATAAATTAAGATAGTGAGTGAGCTTGTCTGTCTGAGATCTCGAGAAAAGCCACAAAAATATTACAAATCCAGCAGAATCGTTGGCCTTGAGATCTACAAAATAAATTCATATACTGTAAAATTAAAATTAGGGAACCTGGTAAACCAAATTAAGGTTACAAATGACTGATTCACCTACACAGAAATGAAAAATACAAGAACAGTATTTCAATGTAAGTGATACATTTCAAGCTCGTGTCATACAGATCGGGCTTTATACCAGATCATTGATACCTATTGAGCTGAGCTCCAGTATACCAAACAAAAGCTGGTGAGTGGTGAGGAACCAAAATCGACTCTTTTTTTACAGATTTGAGGTTCGAATCATGTCTATGAATGAGAAGCTTAAGTATGTATGTGAATATAAACACTAAACACAAACAAACATAGATTAAATCATGCAACTCAAATGGCTACTTCTCAAAACAATTATTGAAATCATAAAAGAACAAGGAAAACGATGGAGAGGAAAGCGATTAGAAGGTTAGAGAACGAAACTGGAAAAAAAAAACAGAGCTCCGAGGCAGTGTATGGCTTGTGCGGTACAAGCTGTCAACAAAAGATTGACTAGGTGAGGCGGCGCGTGTGAGAAGAGAAAGGCACAAGTTGGATCTGACGGGGGTTTTCTGTCCCTTGACGGAGAAGAGAGAAAGGCGAGTTCTTATGTTTCTTTTAATAGCGCCTGTAAATCCTGACCTTTAGATTCCATCGAACGGATCGGACAGTGCAAATTAAAAGTTCTCCACGATGCGGAACTTTGAAGTTCCGTAGAGGATTCGGTTCCGAGGATACGCTCCCCAAAGCACCCCCCGTGGGCACTCTACCAGCCTTTTAAAGGTCGGTAGAGATACGATTCCCCGTGTCTCTCCAGTCGTCTGCGCCTCCTCGCCCAGTCTCTCCGTCTCCTCTCCTTTTCCGCCAAAAGAAAAGAAGAAAGTAGAAAGATAAGCGCCGCAGCCCGCAGATCACTTACTTCCTTCCGCCCAATACTCCGTTTTCAGCGAAAGTGGGTAGTTATCGAGGTTCTCTCTCTAACTCTCTAATGAGAATGACTCCTGCTCAGGCTCAGGATCCATTTTACATAGTCAAGGAGGAGATTCAAGACTCGGTAAGTATTTCTCTTAGTTTCTCAGCTACAAACAAAATTGTGGATAAATATCTCAGGGTTCTTTTGTTCATCAATTTCAAGTAATTTCAGAACTATCATCACAATTAGAATTAGAATTATTGAGTCATAGACTGGTTTGTATTGAACTTTATCTATAATGTAGTATGGTTTTGTAGCTTTGAGGTTAACATCTTTTGTAGCTTTCCAAAAAGAAAGAAAAGGCATGTCTTTTTTGTTTTAGGGTTTAGGGTCAATGTTGAATAAAGCTATTAAAATTACCATTGAACGATAGAGCAGATAGCAAATTCCAAATGCACATAACTTAAACAGAACAAAGGATCATGGACCAAATAATTGCTTGCAATATGTTTGAAATAAGGTATATTTTTTGATGCAGCTTCAGAAAAAAAAGAAAGCTCGGTTAGGAAGGCACAAGGATGGTCAGAGGACCAAATCGAACAGCAAGTTCCATGAGTTTCTTGAAATGGACATGGGCCGAGGAGCTACGACTGCCGAAGAGGATCTCGAACTGGAGAGGAGGCTTGCAAAAAAGCTCAAGGTGAAGAAAGGAAAACTGACTGGGCCTGATGATGGAATCAATACTCTATTTGAGGGACT
Organism: Rhynchospora pubera; assembly: GCA_028095005.1. Taxonomy (NCBI): domain Eukaryota; kingdom Viridiplantae; phylum Streptophyta; class Magnoliopsida; order Poales; family Cyperaceae; genus Rhynchospora; species Rhynchospora pubera. The sequence goes on from CM051461.1 coordinate 19,014,086, forward strand.
GTTTTCTGAGATAGACCCTGATCATGAAATGGATTATGAATCAGATTTACTAATGACAGCAGAAAGCCCTGTGCCAGATAAGAAGAAAAAGCAAAAAAGAAAGCATAGCAAACTCCATGCTGAAGAGGGAGGCACAGATGATGAAGCAGGTACTTCAAATGCAGATAAGAAGGAAAAACAAAAAAGAAAACATAACAAAGTTCAGAGTGGGGGAAACACAAATGAGGAACCAAATTCTTCTGAGGATGGTAAGAAGAAGAAACAAAAGAAAATGAAGAAGGCTGTTGAAAAGGAGACTACAGAAGGTGAAGAAACAAAACAAGAGAATGATATTTCTGAAGATAAACCTGTTCTGACCTCAAGTGTTAATACAAAGTATGTGCCACCTCATTTGCGTGCAACTGCAAATGCTGAATCTGAGGAGGTTACGCAGACACGTCGCAGAGTAAGAGGTATATGTTTAAGTTTCTTTTTTTTCTGGAAATAAGAGGAATAATATTACATCACTTCTATTGATAGAAGTAAAAAGTTATACAGCTATTTACCAGATATTACAATAAATACTTAAGACCACTTTAAAACTGAAACAAGAACCAACACTATGCCAATGCTATCTAACAATTATTACTGTGTTTAAGTTCTTTGTAATGCAATTTTCTTCTTCCATATTCTCAGTTTATTTGATGAAGTTGGATTTGCTCCAGGTCTGTTAAATAGGCTGTCAGAGGCTAATGTAGAGTCTATTACAGAGGAAATTGCTGCAATATTTCGGGTAATATATCTACATCCTCAATATCATAGTTTCTATTTAACTTTGCATGCGGTGGATTGCTATGCCTGCTATCATATAGTGCTGGATCTGACCATATAGCACCATACCAGACTCGTCTGTTAGGTTTACGTGAACTTAGCTGAAATCTCTTTGGGGGCATGATCAGCATAAGGGGATCCACAACCTTGTTTCTTAGCAACTTCTATATATGAATATTAGGCTGGAGTGTGGACTTAACTTACCTACCATAGGAATTCTGGTTGGGGATTGAACTGCCAAGCTGATTTCTGTCTGATTCAAATCTAGTCGACCTGTAGATCTAGGTCAACACTGGTACCAATACTTTCATCTACTTCTATTAAAAAGGCTATGAAAGCATGACTGGTGCATTTCTCTACTTTGAATCATAATCACAATTATATTCTACAGTCAGTACCTCGGAGTATCGGCTGTCAGGTAATTGGCGAGGAGATCTTGGCATCATGTGCTAGAGGGCCCCGTGGCAATGAACAGTCAGCTCGCTCTCTATCCTCTTTTCTTACCTTTCTTTAATAGTCATCCCAATGACAGCAGTTGGCATAAATGTGTTCTCTGCATTATCATGTTGGTGGTAGAAGTATTCTTCTTGTGCTGTAATAGTTCCATTAAAATCTAGAATAATCCCCATTTGGTTTATTAATGGGGAACTTGCACTATCACATCCAATTACTTCTGGAAAGTTAATTGTAGTCATAGATATAATTATTGTTCAATTATCTTTTTTAGGTTATGCTGCTGTGTTTGGAGCCTTTGTGGCTGGTCTGGCTTGTCTAGTTGGAGTAGACTTTAGTGCAAAGTTTGTTGCTTCTCTTTCTAAAATATTTGAGGTAAGAATTTTAGGAATTAGGATCAAATTAACAATTGATGTTTTTCTGTTTTATTTTGGTCCAGACCCATACTTATATGACATTTTTAGGCTTAATTGAGACCTGACACACACATATATATATTCTATCAGTCAAAAGGTTTCTAGCTGCTTGCTTGAGATTTCGATGATATTTTAGACTCTAGTTCACTCCTTTTTAAGCTTTAGTTCCACCTTTTACTCTAAACAAGATACTTTTCATTCTATAGGAGCCTTTCATTTGTATTTACTTTTTTTGTAAATCATATTTATTTCTTCTCTTTTTCTCTCAGGATGAATATTCCAAGGAAGACAGTCTCTCTCTTAGGAACCTGACCTTACTGCTGTGTTACTTGTTCATTTTTGGTGTTTTTTCCAGGTACTTTTTTCCATGCCTTGTTGTGTTTCTCACCAACTGCACCAGATAATTCATGATGTTTGCAATTGACACCCAATGTTCTTGCATCAGTAGCAATCTTGGAGGTGGTTGCAATGAACAATGATACATGTTCTGTTATGTTCCTAATAAATTGTCCTACCTCCGATAGATTTCTGTTGCTACTTCCAAATTAAGTTCAATTTAGGCAGATTTTAGGTATCCGTTTCCAATTCTGTATGAATCTAATTGACTTGGTTGTATAATATCTGTGGGGGACCGCTCATTTTTGGCTGGACTTAAAATTGGTTTTGAGTGATTTAAAAAATGTTCTGCAAAATATAAGTATGTGAAGTGCTTTGGTGTTATTCAGCTACAGTATAATACAGATATTCTTAAAAAACTAAATTATTGGTAGGAATGTTGTAACCAGTATATTCTTGGAAATTTATGTTATTTAAAATCAATATGTTTTTTTTTTAATATTGATTAGTTTACACTGCTTACTTTTATGTGCAGTGAGCTGATTTATGATCTTCTGAATGAATTGAGCAAGCGGTTGACTGAATTGGATGTTGCTACTATCTTAACTGTCCTACAATGTATACTATTTTGTCTATATAGTTTCATTCATTTTGACAGCCTTTTAGATTTTTTTAGCACCATTGTAGTCTTGAAAATTTCATTTCCAAGGTCCATACCCACAATTATGTCATAAACTTTGTTCATAGTTATGATTTATGAGGTTCTGTTAGATTGTTACTTTCGCAGAATTAGCCATATTGCTCCTCTACATAGTACAATTAATCCCCAATTTGACCCTTCTTTGCCTCCTAAACCTTTCATCAAGACACCAAACAAGCCCAGACAAGACCATTTAAGGAACAAAGGCTAAACCAGTGCCAAATTCATACCAATATACTGTCAATGATGGTTACAGTGTTGGCTAGAGTGTTAAAAACATTCATACTTAATGGAACTTACTATCAAAATTGCAAGGCTGTGGAATGAAGCTAAGAGGTGATGACCCAACTTCCATGAAAGATTTTGTGCTTGGTATCCAACACAGAGTAAATGAGATCAAAACTAGGCCTTTTGGGTCACAGGACGATAAGTCAAAGATGAATAGTAAAAGAGTGAGTTGACTATGCCTTTCTGTCTGTCCCTTCTAACTGGGTTGAAGTTGGATAGTTCATTATTTCCTTTCCCAACTGATTACAAAGATGGAGTTTATGCTTGACACAATATGTGATATCAAAAGCAACAAAAATTAAATAGAATAGTTCATGATTTTCTTCCCCCAACTGACTGCACAGATGGAGTTTATGCTTGACACAATATGTGATATCAAAAACAACAAAAAGAGGACTAAGGAGGATCCAACACATCACACTCGCCTAAAGAAATGGCTGCAAAAGGTAAACTATAACCTTTTTGCTTTTTACTTTTTGAGAAATTTGATTTCTGGTTTCCGTAATAATTCTATTATTGGAGGTATCTTGCATTGATATTCAATGTTATGAAATGTTTGGACCTGCAATACATTATCTTGGTTACTGTGCCATAATTGGAGATATGACAATATGACATAACCTTTAAAGCAAGTGAAGTATTGCCTAATCCCCTAACCTCATATTTTTTGTAGATAGCCAAAAGACACCAATTTAGGTAAAGTGAAATGCATGTATTTTTTGGGGCAGTTCCTAGTTAATAGACATTAGGGGTGTGTATAATTGTGTGAGGTTTTGCAGGAGCAAACTTGCAAATTTGACTAATAATTTTATAATCACTGAATTACAGCTAAGAGCAGATGGGATACTCTTGCGTGGGCTCAAGTGGCAGAAACTCCTTGACCCTGACAAGAAGGGACAGTGGTGGTTGTCAGGTGACCTGGCCGAATTGTCAGAGAATGTAGACTTTGTAGCAACTAAAATTAGCACCGAGGTTTTGGAGACACAAAAGCTTGTCCAGTTGGCAGCCTCTCAGAGGATGAACACCGACTTGAGAAGGGCTATATTTTGTATTATAATGAGTGGGGAGGATTATTTAGATGCCTTTGAGAAGCTTCTCAGGCTTGACCTTTCTGGCAAGCAGGTACTTTAAATTTTTAAGATTTTGTGTTTCTTTTCTGCTTGCTTTTTTTCTTTGAGTTTTGCCAGTATGGCTTAGACGCTTAATGCTTTTTCTTTTCTGTTCAGTTTCGTCGAGGTGGGCATTGGGAAAAATAAATTTTCAGTTTATCCTACTTATTTATTGTATTGGCATTTGATTGCACCATTTGGTCGTGTGATTTCCTTTTTGTATGATAACTCATGCTTTCAGTGCAAAATGAACTCTTGTGGTCACTGTTAGTAGGATGACAGTTGCTTTCAAATTTTTGGTTCCTGACACCTCTTCTCATTTATCAACCACAGGATAGAGAAATCATGCGGGTTTTGGTTCACTGCTGCCTACAAGAAAAAATGTTCAACAAGTACTACACCGTCCTTGCCTCTAAGCTATGTAGCCATGACAAAAACCACAAATTTAGCCTCCAGTACTGTCTGTGGGACCAATTTAAAGAGCTTGAATCAATGGAGCTGAACCGGTCAATGAACCTGGCTAAGTTCACTGCTGAGATGCTTGCTAATTTCTCCCTCTCCCTTGCTGTTTTAAAATCAGTTGATTTTACTGATCCTGTGCAGCTAACTGCGAAGCGGATTATGCATTTCAGGATGCTTTTTGAGTTTTTGTTTGAAAGGGAGGAATCTTTAGTGTGGAATGCTTTTACGAGGATAGCGGGTTTGCCTGAGCTTGAGTTGTTAAGGAGCAGCATCCTATTTTTTGTGAAGCAGTATGTTGTTGCAGCGAATAAGGGTTTAACAGGGAAGTTTAAGATTATGAGGAAGGCACTGGACAATGTAGCTGGTGTCTTGATGTAAAATTTTTGGTTCTATTGCTTTTGATTATAAAAGCCTTGAGTTCATTTTTGTAGGCTGGAAATGCTTCTACATTAGGCTGGGTGTTTTTTTTTTTTCTCTTTTGTTGTCTTTTTTTTATCGCCTTGTAAGTTGTGTACTGTAAAGGACCACAGTTTCCGTTTATTGAGAAACATAGGACTGATTGATTTTAGTATTATTTTTGTTCTGTAAACTAATTATTCTGCTTCTTTAAACTAATTGTCCTAATTTCAGGATAGTAAATAATATTTTTCAAAACAATTAATTTTTTTCAGGACAATTAGTATTATTTTTTCTAATTGTCTTAGTTTTCACGACAGTTAGTATTATAATATAGGATAGTTAGTATCATAATATAATACAATTAGTATTATTTTATAGAACAATATGAGCTGGGTGGAGGAGGCAAGGAAGTGTAGGCTTAGAGACACGGGGATTAGAGAGTGAGTAAATGCTTAGGGGAGGGGTGAGTGCAGCCAGATATACAAATGGCTCTGAGGATGTGGTCCCTAGGCATAAATGTAATTATGTTAGGCTTTCATTAATATGCGGTTTCATACTTTCATATATATATCTGAGGCAACTTGGTTAATTCGTCAAACATAATTCATTTAACGGAATTAGTCATGAAAATCTGACCAACTTTTTTTAAAAAAAATAAGACAACCAGCCGTACATTAAAAATATATAAAACATCCCGTGGACACAGCCAACTTTGTCGAACAAACTAATTCTTTTAAGAATTAAATGTTCCTGAAAATAATACTAATACTTACTCTCTTCTTTTCCATAGTAATCCTTTGCAGATTGTGGGGCTCCGTTTAGATGCGTTGAGAATAAGATAGGAAGAAGGAAGAAGGGAAGAAATTTATTGGGAAAGGATAAATTTATTGGGAAGTGTGTAACTTTTATGAAGAGTTTGGATGGTTAGAAATAAATTTATTGGTAAAAACTGGTTATTCCTTATTCCTTATTCCGGAAAGAAGCCATCCAAACGGAGACCATGTGCTCAGCTGGCCTGCCTTTGGTCGATACGGAAATTCAAGCTTTAGTTATATTGCTTCCTCGGCAGTGTTTGGATTGGGGTGGGAAGAAGAGAATAAGGGAAGAAGGACCCAAATTTATTATTAAACAATTCAAACTCTTCACAAAGTTACATACTTTCCAATACTTCTTCACACTTCTTCCCTTCTTCCCTTCTTCCCACACCTATCCAAACGGAGATTATACAATTGGGAAGACCTATGGTGAAAAAAGAAAATTGACCAGGGAAAAATTTCAGCTACATTTATTTATTTTTTCCTTTGAGAGTTCTTGCGGAACTTACTATATATTGTGCAAGTTAGTTAGTTTACTCATTTGATATTTTGTTATAATGTCAAAGTTTATCCTCAGCTCAGTGTTACCATGGCTACACCAAATATTGATTTCTAAAATTATTCTAAACCAATTAAATTCTCTAGAGCAATGCATCTTAAGTGAGAGGTCGTATGTTTGAAATCCGGCTGGAGGTTTTTTATAGACATTTAATTTAATTTAGAAATAAGTTGGAAGGCTTGATCCCAATTTATCTTTAAAAAAAAAATTTCTAGAATTCTATAGTTATTTATCTTGAAGCTTTTATATTACAGATTTATACATGACATTGCTATATGATATAAGGGTAAAGTAACACTTAGGCTATGTTCGGTTGCGTTGAAAGTTAGCAAATTTGAGGTTAGAGCTATAACTTTTCAACCCTCACCAACCAAACACATCCAAATTTAGTGAAGTTAGTGCTAACTTCACTCTACTTCTCTAACTTGACAAAATGTTGAGTTAGAGAAGTTTGTTCTCATGACCAACTTAAAAAAATCAATATAATTATTATTATCATATATATTGTAGTTATTATTATATTAATTGTAATTATAATATTAAAATAACAATAATAATAATAATTATTATTATTTAGTAATATAATATTAATCATAATTATAATTAAAATTATAAATTATTAAAAATTAATATAATAATATAATTATGATGATAATAATAATAATTATTATTAGTGTACTAATTTATATTAATTATACTTACTAATTATAGTTATAATATTAAATATTAATAACAATTATTGTTGTCGTTGTTATATTTCAATAAAATTACTATAATATTAATAACTATTATTATTGTTGTTGTTATTATTATTATTATTATTATTATTATTAATTATAACATTAATTTTGATTAAAATTACAATAAGAAATATAATAGTATAATTAATGACAATTATAATTGTTGTACTAAACGTCTCTAAGTTTGTCGATTACAAAACAATATCATTTGGTATTTAACAATCTTCTTTGAGTTTTATAGGAAGAAGATGCAATTTATGAAGACTTGGATAAAAACTTTAAGAAAGATCAAGATCAAGTCTTTGGAGAGCTTGTAGGCTAGTTTAGACTACGATAGAAGGTATACTTTAGTCCTTGTTTATCCTTGGAATGGTCTATATAGCGAAAAGCTCAATATACCAGCAAAATCCTGTTTTCTGTGACCCAGCGTCGTACAACGCTGAATAGTGGCACACAACGCTCATTAGTGTCGTACAACACTATAGAAAAAGACTTGAGAAAATTTCCTGAGTACCGTTGTGCAACGGCATAAAGCGTTGCACAACGCCACAAAATCTCATGTCTCCTCCACTGCTCAGACAACGCTGCATCAATGTTCAGACAACGCTGTCCCATGTAAAACCCATGCAAACAGCTGTTTTTACATGCAAAGTTGCAGGCAACGTTAAACAACGTCTTTCAGCGTTGTGTGACGGTATATAGTGTTGTACAATGCTCTGTTGAATCTGTCAGAGTTGTTCCCTTTGTCTCCCTTTAACGTTGTGTAACGCTATTCAGTGGCAAGCAACGCTCTGACAATTTCCAACGGAATTGTCCGAGCTTTCCTTTGGTTGTACACTCCTTCGTTGTGCGACGGCAAATAGCATTGCACAACGCTCTGACAGACCAACGGCTATATTAACTAGCCGTTAGAATTTACAACGGACATATTCCAGCGTTGTACAACGCTATTCAGTGCAACACTGAGTATTATTTTTGCTGATAGACTGTTCTTTCCGAGCCCTATATATATCCACCCCTTGTTTTCTCTCCCTAGAGAGCTTTGCTTTGCAAAAATTAGATCAGAATTGAGTCTTTGAGCACATGGATACTCTCCCACTTGAGCTTTTCATAGCTAGACCATCTTGAGAGATTTAATAGCCTCAAACACCACCGTCTCGACATTGTCGCTAGGTATAGGTTGGAATAGGTTGAGAGCTCTTCTCCTTTGAGGCGTTGTCCCATTTGAGTTAGGCCGATCCACCTCGGTTACTTGGTGTAAGAGGTGATTCGGTTCGAAGTTATAGACCCGTTCTTATTGGAATTGAATGGAGCGCGCCCTTGTGTTGTAGCGAAACTCCTGGAGACGTATGACTAAGGCTAGCCTTTCCTAGCGGGTCGGAACTCCGTAATCATACCGAGTGTTCAATTTTTTCTCTCTCTTTTTCTCTTTATTATCTTGCTATACTTGAATTGCTTATGTGCTTGCTTGTATTGAGTACCAATTGAATTGTGTTAGGATAGTTCATACCAAACCGGTCCAAAACCTCAATTGCTTCCGCTAAACCTTGGTTAAGCCGCCTCCTTTAGGGACAACAATAATTATAAAAATTACATAATATTAATTAATCAATTAATTATAATATTATTGGTAAAATAATAATAATAATAATAATAATAATAATAATAACAATATGATAATTAATATAACATTTATTATAGTAAATGTAATAAGTTATAAAAGAAAAAATAACTAAATTAATAATTTATTATTTTCTTCAATCTCTAACCCTACCATAGCACACCAAACATCATTTTCTAATCTAAAGTTAGTACTAACTTTCCATAATCTCTAACTTCCCTAACTTCAACCACAAACTTCAAAAGTACTAACCTAGACCTCTAACTTCACTAACTTCTCCTCCAACCAAACATACCCTTAATGGTACTGTAATTTCGAATAGGACGTTCATTTACGGGCATGTTGTTAGAAAGTGCTCAAAAATTAACTTTTCATGTTAATTACACCTAACTAACCTTAATTAAACATCAAACACAAGGATCTTGTCAAGCAATCAACAATGGATTGAACGTGCTCCGAGACTAAAAGAAAAAAATATTTTGGCGCACAAGCTCACCGAAGGCCCTTTTAGATAATATTAGAAGGATCTGAGCCCCAATGAAAATTTCAAAAGGAATTTCGGCCCTTCTAGAAAATAGTCCGGGGAGAATAGATTTTCGGAGCTAATATAAATAATCCAATTTTAAAGCATCCAAGCATCCAATCTCATTCCAATGGATGAGTCCAGTTTTCGCTTGATGATGTCATCAATCTTCCACTGGTGTCATTAATTTTCATGCTGACGTCATAAAAAAAATTTTCGGAAAAAAAATTTTTCAAAATTTTTTTTTGCGAGCTGGCGTCATCAAATGGACGAAAATTTTTTTTGTTAGATGAGTCAAGAGATGGATTAATTTGTGTTAAGCGTTCAGTTTGATACAGTCGTAATATGAAGTTTTAAGTTTTTGTGTTCAGTTAAACACGATAAGGGATGAATTTAAAGTGTTTATGTGTTCTGTTAGCCGCAGCAGAAATTTGATTTCATAGTTTTTTTGTGCTCAGTTTAACACGTTAAGGGATGAGTTAAATTGAGTTATGTGTTCAGTTAGATGCATCGATAATATGACAATTTACTTCTGATATGACGTAAATATGAACATTTAAAACAACAAAACAAACACTTACAACAACAAAGTGAAGAAATACAAATATTAATTTAATAAAGAAACAACATAAACAAATTGAACAAACAAACTAATTATTTACAACAATAAACTGAACACATATATAACTTTCATAAGTAAGAAATAAATGATCATATTCAACATATAAATTGAACACTTATAACAACATATTTAACAAATGCGATAAATAAAGTGAACAGATACACTCTTTAGCTCTTTAATCAGTAAACAAACAATTGCAAACACAAAATCTCCAACAACACCGCATGACTTCTCAATTCTTCTAATTTTGAAAAAAAAAGAAGAAGAAGAAATAATTAAGAAAGATTTCAAATGATGATTTTCACATTTGATTTTAAAAATGATTTCCAAAATTTTAATCTGTTCTTTCTAAATCAATTAAACTTAACAATCAAACTTGCTATCAAAACCTACTCAATGTAGCAAATTCGAGATTAACAATTATTTCTCAAACTAAATCTAGAGAACCAGAAACATAGATGTCACGACTCGTGACATCTGATCCCAAATATGAAAGAAGAATTGCATGTAAAATAGATCATATCAGTACCAAATCATAAATCAATCTTAAATAGCGAGATTTGATGAGAATTTGAACCTGGAACTAAGGTCTTCTCATTGACTGAAGCATAACAGGCGACTGCTACGCTTCAGCGATTGAGGCAAAGAGATTTACTTCTGCAAGGATCACAACCTTCTTCTCCTCAGGAGCGACCGAGGCAGCACCACCATAGGCAGAGGAGAAGGACGGCGTGGCGCCCGGCCGGGAGCGAGGATGGTGAAGATGGGGAGCTGGTCGACGTCGAGGTGTGACTGGAGAGCGAAGGAGAGAGAAGAGGCTTTGAGGAGAGGAGGCATTTATGGAGGTTGGATCTGGTCAGAAGTGAAGGGCGCATCCCGTCGATCTCGAGCAGCGACTAAGGTTTTCTCAGTGTTTAAAAAACCGTACCGGACCGGCCGGTTCAACCGAATTTACCGTGAACTGGATCCTAGTCCGGTAGGTTTAGCCCATAAAACCGAATTTTTGATGAACCGGAAAAAACCGTTTAAACCGGTAACTGAACCGGCCGGTTTATTATTTTGAACCAGAGAAACAAGCAAGTAAAATTGAAAACAATACAAAATTTGTTGAAATGGGGAATCGAACTCTAGTCTTTATGCATAAAAGACAACATACTTAACCATTAGACCCCATTATTCTTTTGGTATAAATGGACTTTTATATATTATTATACTGGTTTGTAAACCGATAAAACCGGTAAACCTCGATAAACCCCCATACCGGCAGCCTCACCGGTTTGATCACCGGTCCGGTATTTAAAACACTGGGTTTTCTGGTCAGAAGCGAAGGTATGTGAATAATACACAAAAATATGTATATATGGTTGACGGTTCTAATCTCAACCGTTGATTTCTAATTGATCTAGATCTGAATTTATCCTATGACCTGCGTTCAATCGGTGGATGTTTGGATGCTATATCATGGGATGCTACATACCAATATAGCATCCTTGGTATAATAATGCCATCCGAGAAGTCGGCAACATTTTAAATATTATCAATTATCCTTCGGCATTGCAAGTGTTTTATCATGACTATATTTTACAAAATTTTCATAAATACACCCTTTAATAGTGTCAAAATTTAGGCGAATAGAATTAAGATGCATATAAACTAACTAGTAAAAGGATGCACAAAATATATTATATTAGAGGACCGTATATATTTTTCTTTTTCTTTACTTTTTTTTAGTATGACCTAATAGTCTGGTTGCAGCTGTTTTAAAAACAATGCAATTGTAATATTTAAAACTCAACGGCAATAACAAACAAACAATATTTAAAATTGCCTATACATGACAGGGCCAGCACTACATGAAATGGGAGGGTGTACAGCTTCTCTTTAACTATCAATTTCTTCTTTCTTTACATGAACCTCCACCTATTGTCCAGTTGTTGATCTCAATTCTCAACAATAAACTTCATCAGTTCAAATCAGCAAAAAACAATATTAAAAAATAAAGAAAGAAAAAGAGAGGCAGTTAGAGGGGTCTCCCTCTTCCTGGCCATACCAAACACCATCTTCATCTCTAATTTCCATCATTTTTATCCTTCAATTCTAAAATAAACACTAATTGATCCATGAAACCTCTTGTCTATCTTTTTCTTTTCACATCATTTTCCCTCCAATATGCTCTTGCTAAATCCGATCCACCTGTACCCATGGCTACAGCAATTGCCCCATATAAATGGGTCAACAGCCCTTTAGCAATAAGCAACTTTTCCTACAGTGATGGCACAACCATTGTTCCAGTATTTTTTCGGCAAGATCCGGCAGGCATCGAATCTTCCTTCTCATGCGGCTTTTTCTGTACACCACCCTGCAACCAATTCATCTTTTCGGTCTTCATTCTCTCCAGTGGTAGTGTCAGCAGTGGTCGCTCCGGACAGAGCGCTACCTCCAGTAATGGGCCCCGCATTATCTGGGCTGCAAACCCAGACAAGCCAGTGGGGTACAATTCTACCCTTGAGTTGACCGAAGATGGAAATTTGATTCTTAAAGAGGCCAATGGTAATGTTGCATGGTCATCTGGCACAACAAACATGTCGGTCACAGGCATGAACCTTACCAGCTCAGGGAATTTGATCCTATTCAGTGATGAGAACGATACAATATGGCAATCGTTTGACTACCCGACTGACATGCTCCTCATTGGTCAATCTCTGAAGCAAGGCCAGAGGTTGACGGCTACCGATGCTTCCTTGGCAACGAATTTGACTCGAGGTCAGTTCTATCTCACATTAGCGGCAGATGGCTTATTTGCTTATGTTGTTTCTGATCCGCCACAACTTTACTTCCAAAAGAAAATTAATGCAACCGCTGCGATTATGAATCCACAATTTAAGAACAATTACACCACCACAGCCACCTTTATCAATGGAAGCCTTTCAATTTTTGTGAACTTTGGAAATGAAAGTGTAAAGTCAACTGAGATTATACTGCCGTTTGCTTCAACTTCCCAATACATGCGGCTTGAGCCAGATGGACATTTACGGCTTTATGAATGGGAACGTTCCCTTTGGAAGCCATTAGGAGATGTATTTGATGTATTACCAGACAATTGTGCATATCCAACGGTATGTGGGTCTTATGGGATTTGTTATAAAGGCCAGTGCAGTTGCCCTAGTGGAACAGGAAGTAATGTTCCCGGAAATGATGCTTTCTTTCAGCAGATTGACAACCGACAACCTAACCTGGGTTGTGAACGTGTACTACCAATTTCATGCAACCAGACAGAAGATCACCAACTTCTTCGACTTGACAACATCACATATTTCAACTCTCCAAATAGTTGGATTACCGAGGAAGAGAGTTGCAAGCAGGCATGCCTGAAGAATTGCAGTTGTCAGGCTGCCACCTTCAAGTATATCATAAATTCTACTAATGGGTCTTGTTACATGCTAAATGAGGTTTTCTCACTGATGAACAGTCCACCAGGCATCATGGGTTATAACTCATCAACATACATTAAGGTTCAGGTATATCATGTATCTAAATCTCTGTGGGCAAGGATACAAACGGGCTTTTACCATGCACTGTTGGTGGTTCTTATCATAATGGTTTGGCTTGTTTTCCTTATCGCAAAGCGAGTAAAGATTACCCAGGAAGATGAAGAGCATCTTTTGGGGATAGCAGGGATGCCAAATAGAATCTCATATGAAAAGCTAAAGAGGGCAACAAATAATTTCAAGAAAAAGCTCGGGGAAGGTGGGTTTGGTCCGGTTTACAAGGGGCAGCTTGGTGAGGCCAAAATTGCAGTAAAGTGCTTGCTAGATGTTGCCCATGGTAAGGAAGAGTTCTTAGCAGAGGTCATGACTATTGGTAGTATCCATCACATCAATCTTGTCAGATTAATTGGTTTTTGTTCTGAGAAAAAGCATAGGCTTCTTGTTTATGAGTATATGAGCAAGGGGTCACTCGATAAGTGGATATTTAAGAGTAAGCGGCCTTTTTCCCTTGATTGGAAAACCAGGTACAAAATCATCATGGATCTGGCAAAGGGTTTATCTTATTTGCATGAAGAATGTCGGGTAAAAATTGCACATTTGGACATTAAGCCAGGGAACATCCTTTTGGATGATAATTTTAATGCAAAAATTTCGGATTTCGGGCTAGCAAAGCTAATTGATCGAGACCAAAGCCATGTCATGACCAAAGTTAGGGGTACACGGGGATATCTAGCACCCGAATGGCTAACTTCACAAATTACAGAGAAAGCAGATGTGTATAGTTTTGGTGTTGTTGTACTGGAAATAGTGAGTGGGAGGAAGAATATTGACCAAGATCAACCAGAGGGAAGTAAGAATTTGATCAATCTTTTGCAAGATAAGATAAAGGAAGAAAAGCTGATGGATATAGTTGATAATCAAAGTGAGGATTTAAAGTCACATGAAAATGAGGTAGTTGAAATGATCAAACTTGCAATATGGTGCTTACAAAAGGAAAGCAATAGGCGGCCTTCCATGTCACAAGTTGTGAAGGTTTTAGAATGCTCAATGGATTCAGAAACCAGTAGCGAGTACGAATCAGCTACTACTGGTACACATGTACAGGTTCGAGGGGATTTCTTTAGTACATCAACAGCTGCACATTCAACAGGGACACAATCACATACACCTACACCCCCAACATCACTGGCTCCACTATCCACTGGAAGATGATAGGATTTTCAAATAGAAAGAACATTTTAATTTTGTAATTTGATTATAATTTTTAAAGGACAAGAGAGAGATTGTGTGTGTTGTTGGTTTGCTTGAAAGAATTACACATAGGTTAGGAAATATGTGCAGATACTTTAATTGCATTTTATTTCTTACTGTATTATGCCCTCAAAACTTGAATTTCTTATGGAATGGTCCTTCCATCTTACATATTCGTAGAATAATAATCTTAGTTTCTTGTGATTTAAAGGCTCTATTTTTCTTCCATTAGTTATCTCAGCTTGATACATTCTGGTGTGCATCTAAGTGTGTAAAAGTGGAATATATCAGCCTTCGTTAGGATCTTTCTATGGCGTTCCCTAAATTAACTCGCTAGTAAACAGACTACCAAAATTTATATTCTTTAGTTTTTTTCTTTTCTGAGGTACATACCCAAAAAATTTAGTGGTGTTTACTGATTTGTGAAAAGTTACACAAAAGGTGTCTTTCTCTCTCACAAGAAAAATTATAAAAAAAGGGGGAAGATAATAGATCTATCATTGGTACATTTATCTGGATAAATCTAATTTTGCAACCCTTCTAATTGAAATTGTAGAATTATATGGTTATATGTCTCCCTTTTGCAAAAAAAAAAAAGAAAAATCACGACTTCTGCAAATTAATTCAGGTTCCGAGAATTGAAAGCTGGTATTAGCAAAATTGAAGGTTTGCTTACCAATCAGGTACAACTGTACAAGTGGATTAAGTATGTGCAGGAGGTTCTCACGGTGTGAAGAGAGGCTGAGAGGGAAAGAAGAGGCGCGCTGTGTGTGTGAGGCTATGTTGCACGGATGCGGGTGCGGGTATCGTATCGGATACGATGCGGGTGCGGAAATTCGATATTTTTAAAAAATTTAGGATACGAAAATATATATAAAATAATAAAAAAATCACATTTTATATCAAAATATATGATTTTTTTATAGTTCAACTACCACAATAGTGTATCTAATCCAAAAATATATTCAAAACATACTTAAAGAAATGAATCTAATGCATATCTTAACGAATTAGATCACATCCATCAGTCAAATACATTAAAATAATATGATTCATCATGTGGAGTATCGGTGAGAATCCCACGAGAATCGGTATCGGATACGGGTGCGACAACATTTTAGAAGTATCCGTGCAACATAAGTGTGAGGTAAGAGGTGGCTAAGGTCTAAGGAGCACTACGAAAGGGAAAAAAAGTATAGGTCATGAGAGAAATCTGAGGTTGAGTTTGAATTTGAGTTTGTGGGTTAGTGAAGAACACTATTTTTATGGGGTTAGTGAACGTACATGGAGTAATATAATTTTTTTTTTAACTTTTTCTGCAAATTCTGAGGATCAACTTTTCTTTATATGAGCTAAAATTTAGACTATTTTTTAGACTCTAACTTTTATTTTTTTAAAATAAATCTGTAAAAATTATGTCAAAAATTTCGCTTACATTGTATAACTCAAGATTGATCCTTGGAGTAGGGCTGTCAACGGTTTTCCATTTACCGTTATGCCGGTTCGTTTAACCAAAATGGAATGGTTTGTGGCATAAAAAATTATATCGTTTTTTAAGTGGCACGGTTGATGGCACAGTTGGTTATACCGTTTCGACCATTTTAACCTCATTTCAAACCGTTTTGTGTGTAATATATGGTTGATGGCACAGAAAATTATTTCGTTTAATAAATGAAACGGTAAGTGACATGTCGATATTGTACTGTTTAATAAGTGGCACGATAACAGTTTGGTGTCATTTCGTGCCACTTACCACATTTTGACAGCCCTAATGGAGAGTAGACTAAATTAATGGCTTTGGCTTTTGGCTGAGAGCCTGAGAGAGTCAACTAATTTTCAAAGCCCCATTTGCAATCTTATCAAGGGCTCCGTTTGGATGAGGTGTGAGAAGAAGGAAGAAGGGAAGAAATATTGGGAAGTGTGTAACTTTGTGAAGAGTTTAAATTGTTTATGATAAATTTCTTCCCTTCTTCTCTTCTTCTCTTCTTCCCACACGGTATACAAACGGAGCCAAGCACACAACATATATATAAGCTGCTATTCCCAACTAAACACAGCAAAAGAAAAAAAAATGTAGTCAATTATCATATTTTAGCTGAAATCTTGTACAATCTATTATACAGATTTGTGGATAGACCTGCATTTATTATCATTTTAAGTTGTATAGTTTTAAAATTGTTTTCCGAAGGCGTGCTGGTGAATATATAGTTTTAAATTCTTGATAATGAGTTAAGACCAGTTGGAAATTAAATTCTTGATAATGAGTTAAGGCTTAATCAATAGTAGAAATTTACAGTAAAATTTTTTCAGTTACATATGTTCATAAAAATATTTAATTACTTAGTATAATTGAATTAATAAAAAATATAAAATAAACACCTGAAAATGAACTTTTAATTTCTTAATCAATACTAAAGTAAATGAACTATAAGCTTACAAATCCAGTATGCATATGCATTTCACTCGTAAATGAAATGAATTACAACAATTTGTTTTATAAAAAATTTCTTAAAACTAATCTAACATATTGCATATTCATTTTACGAGTAGATTTTCATAAATTAGTAAATTACCGTCCATTCTTAATAAAAAATATATAAAAAATTACCGTCCATTCCATTTGTTAACAAGTACAAGGCTAATAAATTTTCAGAACAAACACTTACCAAGGCCTAATTGTAAATTATAGTATCTAGAAAGGCCTAGTTTTCCCATCTTCATCATCAACCAATAAGAACTCGCCACGACACATCTTCCTTCCCATCAGTTATTCAACCCCCTGACCCTGAACCAAACCTACGTGTCTCAATCTCTCCCGTCCGTTCAACACGGTCCACATTCACTCTCAGTGCTACTTCTTTCTTTCTGGTCTAGAAATATCTCCAAGGACTAATGTGCATAGTTTAGTGATTACTCGTGCCAGAAGCATGGATTGCTGCCATTATACTGGAATTGTCTCTTCCCGTTATTCCATTCCTGTTCCACTTCGTTCCCAGGTAATTTCTACTCTCCAATACCCTTACGTAGGTTGAATGGTGGATGTAATTTCAAGAGTAGATACTAACTCCGCTTAAAATAACTTGTTCAATTTTAACATGGTCTTGTTCCTGTATAACACCTGATGATTTACTGATTAGGAAACCCAAAACCAACGACTTTGTTCTTATTTTAGGACTAGGAAAACATGTTTATTTGCAAACATAATAAACTTACCAACTATAATTTAGTCCATGGGGAAGTGTTTTGTGAGCCCAATTGAAAATTACTAAGACCAAACCATGCAATTTCATGTTCTTGGTTAATACAAAATTGGTCATAAAGCAATTGAGATTCACTTAGTAAGTTAGTATGAAAACTGAAAGGTCATTTAACCATTGGTCATTGGTTGCTTTAGATGAAACAATGCATGATCTTTCAAAAAATCTTTGGGTGTCTCATTCTGACGAGGGTTAATACAGATAAGGTAGTGAAATGCCGAATTTTAACTAATTATTTGCAATTTCTTTGAATACATAAGGGTAGTCTATCAGTTCCTGCTCCATTGGTTTTATTGGTGTATATTGTTGCAAGCGAAGCAACCACAATGAGGTTTATACTTAGGAATTTAGACTTGCAATGCATTTATTTCTGGCGCAGGCCTAAATTTATTGCTTTTTGGTCAGGGGATTTCATCTACGAGTTATCCTGTTGTATCACTTCAGAAGGCATCTGTTGTTGGTTACAATCAAATATCCAACTTTTCTCATAGAAGAAGCCAGAGATCGTATTTAAAATCATACAGGGGAAAAGTACTTGCATCAACCACACGTGAATCGTGGGACATTGGTAGATTTTTAAGGACACTGTTTTTCTTCAACGGGCCGCCAAATCCCCTCAAGGTATCTGTTGCTTATCAATTTTTTTTTACGTTATCATTTTTTCTATGTAGACTGCTCATTGTTTTTCATATTCACCCTTGGAAAACTTATATATTATTCTTTGCAACCTCTGCAAATACCTATGTCCTAAATGACCTTTTGGGGTGATATTCAGATATTAGCCCAAAAAAGGAAGTTATTATATATCTAGTGAAACAACTCAAAAAAAGTCAACTCAAAACTTCTGCCAGTATTTCTTTTTCGGCATAATATCTGTTACATTTTTTTTTTAAAACAA
The DNA here is from genome assembly GCA_028095005.1 of Rhynchospora pubera. Lineage (NCBI taxonomy): Eukaryota > Viridiplantae > Streptophyta > Magnoliopsida > Poales > Cyperaceae > Rhynchospora > Rhynchospora pubera. Next base: position 19,032,833 of record CM051461.1, read on the forward strand.
GTAGGCCATAGGCCTACCACTTCCATTAATAGAAGCAAACGTTGTTACACTAGCTGAATCCTAAGAATTACACTGGTACCAGCATTGTACCAGCGTTCCCTAACTATCACAACCAAATACACATCAAACAAACAGCACCCAACAGGCCAACAGTAACAATATAACAAGAACAGATAACAAAAGTACTCGATGAAATTAAGTTTTAAACCCCAATCCCTCCTGGCTCTATTACATGGCAGAATAAAATCACACATCAATCTCGATTAAGCCCCAGCATTGCTCTGACTCCATTGGGTTGCCATATGTCCTGTAGCATTCTTCCAAAACTTTCCTCTATCTCAGTTCCAGCTCGAGTATCATCCTCAATTTGTATGGGCAATTCTGACAACGATGGTGCCAACCTCCTCACTGTCTCCTTCAGTTTGTTGGGCCACAGGTCTGTCCAATAATTAATCAAACCAATGATCAATACTCCTGTTTGATACAATGAAGGACCTGATATATTCTCAAAGCAACATTTATTTCTATTTTTCCATAAAGTCCAAAGGATAGCACTACACAAAATTCTAAAAGCAACAATAAATTGAGGTTGTATCTCCACCTCAAATAATATCTGTTACATAATATTTTATATGTTTGGATTTTTTTTTTGAGGGCCTATCTGTTTGGATTTAATGTTGCTTTGTGATTCTTTGCATTTGTTATGAACTCTTTTATTACTTCTGTTGGTTTTGCGATCTTCTGAATTTGTTTGCAGCATCTCAGAGTCTCATAGTCAAATCTGTACCTAATATTTGTTTGGGGTATTGTAATTTTACTCTAACGGAAGTTCACATCGTTTACACTGATATTACTTTTATATTTTGAAAGTTTGTAGAGTCTCTTATTGAGAAAGTCACAAGCCCAGAACCAGGTGAGATTCCAAAGAAGATGAAAGCTTCTGGTACAGTTTTGGTCACTGGAGCGACTGGTGGTGTCGGCCGTAGAGTAGTTGACATCTTGCGCAATAAAGGGGTCCCTGTTCGAATTCTGGTACCGTAGTTCGACCAAAAGAACGCTTTTATTTTTCATATTTTGTGAACTTTTGTTGATTTCTTATTTTGAATATAATTTGTGATTTCTAAATTTTATTTTTGTATTTAGGTTAGAAATGAAGAGAAGGCAAGAAGTATGTTTGGACCTGACATTGACTTGGTTAGCCATAAGCCGCTGATGTTATTTGCTTTTGGTCTTATAATATCTATTGTTTTGGTAAATTTGCAAAATGAACCTACATTATCAGAATAGTGTAGGAAATCCATCATTTTGCACAACTTCCAAAAATGTCCATACTTTGTTTAGGAATTAAAAGAAGGCTGTAATGTCAGTTGGAGCTGTAATGTGATACTCAATGCTAGTAGAATGGGTTTAGGTTTAACACATGACAAGGATATAGATCCTGTATGATACACATTAAGAATTTTCAATCTAGTTTCCTCAATGCATTAATTTCAAGATGAATCATATTTAGTTTCATTGAGGTCTTCTTGTTTACTTTCTTTTTTCAATTAGCCACTGGCTAATTTTTTTTTTGTAATACACTTTAATTCTAATGAAAAGATGAGGGCTTGACCCCCATTTTTATTCAAAAAGTTTCATTGAGGTCAGCTTTGTCATTTCTCCCCACGGAATAATTCAAGTAAAAAATAAAACAACAGTTGTGTTTAAAATTCTTAAAATGCAAATTGTTTTAGAGTATTTACTAGTATTTTTAAAGGTATAGTTGATCACATTCGCAGAGTATTGGAGATGTCACAAAAGCAGAGACCCTTAACCCAGAGTATTTTAAGGGGGTGAAGAAAGTCATAAATGCAGTATCTGTTATAGTGGGCCCTAAAGAAGGTGATACTCCTGATCGCCAAAAGTACAAGCAAGTAATATACTTGGTCTGTTCTTAGATTCTTTTATTATATATAAAGCTGAAAGATTCGACTAATTTTCCCTTATCACTTTCTAATTTTACAGGGAATCAAGTTCTTTGAACCTGAGGTAAATCTGAATTCCTTTTATCTCAAACATTGAAATTTTTCAAGCTCTGCTGGCATATTCTCAGTTAAAAAAACCAAAAATCTGTCTCCTTCCTAACTATATTATATGACTACAAATATTTTGTTGCTCGACTTTTTACTTATACAGATTAAAGGTGACCCTCCAGAAAAGGTGGAGTACCTGGGGATGCAAAATTTGGTTAATGCTGTGAAGAATAGTGTTGGCCTTAGGGATGGGAAATTACTATTTGGATTCCAGGGTATAAATTGAGATGGCTTATAAAAATTCTACCGTGTTTGCATATTTTCATTTAAATTATGACTTCTTTTAAAATTCTTCATAAATAGGCAATTTATCTGGAAAGCTTATATGGGGAGCACTTGATGATGTGGTAATGGGAGGTGTTAGTGAAAGCTTATTTCAAATTGACCCAACTGGGTCTGAGACTGGTGGGCCCACCGGCTTGTTTAAAGGTTTGTTCTTTTGTTGCCTTAAAAATGATCTCAGGTTAACTGCTGATGCCTTTTCATACGAACTTACCTAAGATAACTTGTGCTGTCAGGTGTTGTTTCCACTTCAAACAATGGTGGCTTCACGAGTATCAGAACGAAGGTAATGCCATACCAGTTTAGATGATGTTTAATAAAACCTGTTTAAGGGAATTATCATATTTTAGTCATGCCTGGGCTTACAATTCTTCACATTACCTTTTATAGTTCTGTGCTAATTAAGTTGAAGGGGTTGCCCATTTTGAAATGTGAAGCAAACATGTCTTTGCCAGATTAGTATGCATCAATCCTAGTGGTACCACAAGTCCGCAACTGCAATGTCAATGTTTAAGTTCTGTGCTATTTTAAGACACAAGCAATCAATGTTTAAGTTCCCTGATCTGTGTTTCCTAGGTTTTGTCTATGCATCTCTTTTCACTCATTTAAATAAACTTATGCATGAGGTGACCACTAATTGTCACAAAAATGTAAATGGTCCTTGCCTTTTCCAATAGTAACAAAAAAGAAGAAAGAAATCTCTCATGTTTGTTGGGGGTCCCTACTATTAGTTTATACTTTATAGTAAGTACATTCTTATTTCAAACATTTTTGAAGATTGAGGGATAATGTTGATTGCAATTACCATCAATTTCTTTTTCTTTTACTTTGTGAGTTAGAAATGTCATTCTGCTTATTAACATGCCATCTTCCACAAGCAAACTGGGAGCAATATGATTATAATTGTTATGTGATGCAGAACTTCTCAATTCCGGAAGACCTTTCTGCATATGATGGGATTGAATTAAGGGTCAAGGGGAATGGCAGGCGCTACAAACTTATTGTACGTACAAGCTCTGAGTGGGACACAGTTGGCTACACTGGCTTCTTTGACACTGTCAAAGACCAGTGGCAGACGGTAAGTTCCAAATTGAGCATTTACAACATACACCATGCTTTTTGCCCCAAAAATGCACTGTCAAACTGCTGACATTTTTTCTCTATGAAACACAATTCACTGGTTTTGAGTTGGAACATATTCTCATGTTAGAAAACATTTTTATCATATAAAGTATACTGTGCATTGGAAAAAAAAAAGAAGAAGCATTTTGGTCATTTTTAGGTGATTTCTTTATGTGGTTATTATCAGCCCCTTTGCAAATACATATCTCTGTCTTATGCTTGAATTTGTTTTAACTTCCATTCTTTCTTTTTTGTTGGCCCTATCATTTGGTTAGGTAAAAGTGCCTTTTTCTTCACTAAGGGCAGTTTTTCGTGCTCAGACATTGCCGGATGCGCCTGAATTTGATCCAAGCAATATCATCTCACTACAGGTGAGACTTAAAATCTCATCTTTATTCCTGTATACCTTTATGATATCTACCCATGCGTCTGCAAGGAACACACCTGCAATATATCTAAATACCATGCATGCCCTTTACCACTGAATCCCCTTTTGTATATCCTGTTTTTGAATCCCCTTTTGTATATCCTGTTTTTTGTATCCTGGTTATAATTATAAAAGTTGGCTCTTGTTCTTCTGCTTTGTGAGAACTTTTAACATCATATAACAGACTAACCGTGGTTATACATCTTTTGCTTCTTAGCTTATGTTTAGCAAATTCGAATATGATGGAAAGCTGAATCCAACTTTTGTAGAAGGCCCATTTGAGCTTCCTTTCTCATCTATAAGGGCATACATTAATGAACCAATCACACCAAGGTTATTCTTTACTGTTTTTTATTTTTCTATTGAGTTCAGTACCGTAATATTAATATACCAGTACTGGTTCCCTTCATAGTATTTAGTCTCAACTCTCAAAATATGCATCAAATTAGGAATATATTTTTCGTGGAACCTCAACTGTGTAATTAATCCTCAGTTCAACCCAATTAACTTCATTTAAAATATTTTCGTCAGATACGCCTCATGTTTTCAATCCTGATGTAGTTTGATATAGAATTTGATTCTTATAATTTTATGCCTGTAGGCTTGTGCATGTTAGTTCTGCTGGAGTAACAAGACCTGACAGGCCAGGACTTGATTTAAGCAAACAACCTCCTGCTGTTCGATTGAACAAAGAGCTAGGATTTATACTAACATACAAACTGAAGGTTTGTGCATTGCTCTTTAACTATGCTTTCACATTATTTATGTCTTGATAATATTTTTGAAGATGGAAATGAAATTACGTTGACAATTCTATGCTTAGGCTCTTCAAAATTTACACCCATGCAAACTGCAAAATATTTCATTCAGATACCTTACTTCCCCCTTTCTCGGCCAATGCTCAAGTTCCTATTGCTTTCGTGTCATTTTCCTGTATATAGGTCCATCCTTAATGGGTAGATAAGTCTGGTTTTGCATACGGGATATACACCTGTATATTGTGTTTTCTTATCATTTCTGTCCGTACGGGTTATTCCCATTCTTTTATGTATATACCTTAAGACCTGAAGCAGGTTAATACTTATTTTATAGGTTAAAAAACAAACGGAGTTAAACTGGGTAAAACCATAAGAATTAGGCTAAAATGCTCTGCAAAGCACAGATCAACTCATGCTTTGGCTTCAATGTTTCATATTCGTAATTCAAATGATTAATCTGAGGATCTCAATGTGATCTACAAAGTGAATTCTTATAGAAAACTATTATTTGAATTTGTTGGCTTATTTATTATGTTTTTTCTTTGGGGGAGAAAGAGATTACTTTGGACGCTTGAGTGCCTCAGATTGGATATTTAAATCGGAAAATAAAGATTTGGAGCTAAAGATGGGGTGTTTACAGAGCACTTAGCTTACCTCATAACTTGCTTGAATTGTAATGATTATTTCTTTCAACATTATGAAATGACCTCTTGATTATACCTAGTAATGGTGTATTTGGATGCTGAGAATAGTACTAACCTGAGAATGATGCTGGCTATTCCCATTTGGATGCATTGCTAATGCATCTCTCTTCACTCAATAGTGTTTGGTTATCTAACATTTGCACTATTCTGATTAGCATAAATTAGCACTCTTTCCGTACTACCCCAACTAGCATTCATTCGCAATGTTTTCACACACTAACCACAGCAATATTCGCACACAATTCTTGAGCTTTGCATGTAGGAGATCCAGAAATATCCTTAGATAGCTTACAATTCTATTATAGTCATTCTTTACCCATCAATTTTCTATTGTACAAACTTGTGGGTGTAGGGAGAAGATGTGATAAGAGAGAGCGGCATTTCTTACGCAATTGTTCGACCTTGTGCATTGACTGAGGAGCCAGCTGGAGCTGATCTGGTATTTGACCAAGGAGACAACATAACGGTATCTCTACTTTTACCATAATACCTTTTTATTATAGAAAACAAAAGAAGTGAAAATGCATTCCTACAGAGCCCTTAAATACTGTTTATGCCTTCAAAATGTAATATATCCAATAGAACCCTCAGATATTCAAATATTATTTTTAATTGTACGTGTCATTTATCCCCTTGGTTTCTAAAGGAAAAATACTGATGGAGGAGGAATCATTTTTTTTTTTCTGAAATGCGGGGTATAGAGGATTGTGCAGGATGGTTATCAAATATCTGTGATGCAGCTACCTGTATAACCTTGAGGTTTTAATATCTGTAATTGCAGGGCAAGGTTTCAAGAGAGGAGATAGCACAGATATGCATAGCAGCTCTAGATAGCCCATATGCTTGTGACAAGACTTTTGAGGTAAAGCTTGTAAAGAAACTTCATAAGTTTTCAGTACCTGGGTTATAGGCATATCGATCCTGAATCTAACTGCACATGAACTTGGTTTTACCACTGACTTGATACCAGAAGGCGCAACAATATTTGAGAAACAAAAATGGTATCTCGATGTAAGTATTACGTTATAAAATTTCGGAGTCGTGCACACTGATTTTTTGGTTATAAAATGTAGGTTAAAAGTACAGTACCATTCAGCGAGCCTTTTGTAGTGGACCCTACAAATCCACCACCAGAGAAGGATTATGAGGTCTATTTTAAAAACTTGAAAGAAGGAATTACTGGCAAGGAAGCTTTGGAGGAAGGGATACCAGCCCCAGTTTGACAAGCATTTTATAGTGTTTTTAAGTTTTCTGTTGATGTGTTATAGTTAGATTGTTTCCTAACATGGTTTTCAGGAAGGGAAGGAAACAGGATAGTTGATATGTAAATAAGAGGAACGGTATAATTGTTAAGTAATGAAGCTATTTGGTTCAAAACCATAACACGGGTCTGAGCTTTTAGAATACCAAAACTTTTTGTTATATATACTAGTATTTACAGATCTAACGCACAAATAAAAGAAAACTCTCACCTTTTACTATCATGATATCATGGTACATTTTCCTTGCAGAATATAAAGAATACAAATCTCTTTTGATCATGATACAGATCATTCCTCATTCTGCTAGCTATATCACGCTACACGGAAAAAAAAAAAAGGGGAAAGAAAAATGGAAAAAGAAAATTTTCTGACGAGTGTGATCATGCGCAACACATCCATGATCTAAAAAACCAGCAACAAAATACCTGCAAAACCAAAGGAAAACGAAAGCAAGTATCAAAATCATAAACATTCAAACCGAAAAGTAGGAAACAAATGCAGTATACAAATTTATACACTTCTATGTTTAAATTCATAAACCATGAAATTTGATTAGTGTACCTTTCTTCTTTTGTTGTATTGATGATAATCCATGGCCATTCTTAGCTCTCCTAGCATATCATCGTTGGTCAATATCACCCCAGATGGGCTCAAAAACACCGACCGACGGACAGGTGGCGACCACAAGCCGCTTTTCTCGTACTCAAAATCAAATTCACTCCTGTCTGCAAATTTCATAAGAAGACTTTCTGACATCTCTTTTGAAAGAAGTTGAATGGCTGGTTCTTCATAAATGAATTGAGAGGTTGAGAGAGGTGTCATTTTGTTTGCAATAATACAAGGTCAGAATAGTGCAAGTAAGATTTGCTGAAATGGTTGAGATGGCAAGAAAGCCCCCTGCTGATGAGTTTTTGGTCAGAAGGTGGGTGAGGTGTCTCTGGGTAACTTTACTGATCTTATGTGGCGCTGCATTTTATGGCCAAGTGTCTCATGGTTGTATTTATGTTGAAAACATTTTAACATTATAGCTACAAACTACTTAACATGAAACATTATTAGTGTATTTGACTCTTCATTTGTTCTTACATAATATCTAAGATCATTAAGCTATATTTGCTCATAGTTCACTTAGCGCAATTACCGTATCTTAACTAATTGGAATATAAACTGATCATGTAATTGATATCATACATTTTCTTTTTTAAAAAAAAGAGTGGGAGGCCAATATATTTATTAGTCTTCACTAACACTAATATCAAATAAACATAAATAACTTTCCTTTTCCTTTTTTTTTGAAAAAAATAGACTGAAGTAGTGGCGAGGCCAATAAGTAGCAAGCCTGGGCACTTGCCTAGACTTGTTTTTCAAAAATAAAAGTCTAATGTATAGATATTTTATAGGTGCCTAGGCTTGAAATTTGAGTGTGCCTACACTTGAACTTTAAGACTGGGCTTTTAACAATCCATTATGTTTTTCTTTTCTGACATTTCATTGATCTAATGCTTTACAATGACATGGGAAAAGAAATAAGAAAAGGTGAATAGGTGATTTATGGGCCACAATACATTATTTTTTAAATTTAATATAGCAAAAGATTAATGGAAAAAACAATATAGATATAGTTATTGCGTATTTGTGTGTAGGCGAAATTGAATATAACTCTCCAATCAAAATAGTTAATTTGATGACAATAAAATAATTTACTAATATTATTTGTTAAAACAATATAAATTATTTTAAAATTAGATTTAAAAATTAATATTTATTAAAAATATTACTATTTTTTATATTTAATTTAATAATATTTTATTGTGCCCATGTTTTAAAAAAGTCTGGACTCGCCACTAAGTCAAACCTTTTTAACATTTTTTCCAAAATTAATATCTACATGTGATATATATACTTTTTTTTAACTTGCAATCTATACTTATGATGTTTAACGTTTTTTTGCCATTAAATCAAATAGTGATTCTCATAAACTACAACTTTTCAGCTGCACAAACCATGTTTAGGTTAATAGTTAATACCAACAAATATATATTGTTCCCCTTGATTGACACATTTGACTAATACGAATTTATTGGGCAGAAACACAATTGACCACAGGGTTAGAGGTTGCATAATACCAACAGCGAGATAAATTCAGGTGAGTAGGGATATAGAAAGTGACACTAATGTCGGCATATGATTTGGAGGGAGACGTGAGAGAGAACGTACTGAGCTCAAGTCAGGCAATTTCTCACATGCCATCTCCTTCAATTCCCTCTTATTTTTTATCTTTGAACCTTAAAATTGAACTGAATCGTCAAGTGACAATCTCTGCTTGGGCTCGCTACTCGCAAAGCTGGTTCTCAGCTTTTTGTCCCGGGACCAGGAATCCTTGTTGGTAATACCTGGTATCATTCTGCAAATCTGCAATATTCGTCTCCTCTGCCTCCAATTTTCTTTTTTCAGAATTATAATGATAAGTGATTGTTCAACTGTTATTCAACCTGACAAACCTGTTGTTGAGCGCTTCTATGAATCCATGATAATATTCGCCAAACGAAACACTGCTTCTTATTTCGTCTCCATCACAACTTCCAATCAGATGACAATCATTCTGTCAATAATGAGACAATCAACTAGCTACAGTCAAGTCTAATTATTGTCGTTGAAATTCGAAACATGTAATGATGTATAATTGTTTGTTATAAATTATACTCGTCTTATATTTGGTGAAACAATACACATTTTTAGTTCAAAAATTTTCCAATTTTTTGTTTGTTATTCATTTTTTATTATATTTTATGAAATCTTTAATTAATCCAAAAATTTTGGTTGTCATTTTTATAAATGACTCAAGAATGATTTGAAGATCGAAGTTATTTATCACTCATATTTGAATTGATATTCAAAATATGAAATTGTATTTTATTTGAAAATATGTTTGTAACAAAATAAAAATGTTTAATTAACGTAAAATTTTGAACATTCTTTTTTAACAATGCTGGTAAGAGTGCTGTGAATAAGTTAATTGTTATATATCAATGTTTAAATCAATAATAAAATAAACTTGCAAATTTATTGAAAGTATTTTGTAACAACAATAATATCAAACAATAGTCATTGGTAGTTTCGAAGTCAAAACTGCAATTAGAATCCACGTGTAGGGACTATATATTTGCCAACTAAACAAATATTTTGAAGCATTTCGAGCATTTCATTTTGGCCAAAAGTCACGTAATTATATTTTATGATTTATTTTTGAGTTTATAAAGTATGATTAGCGCCTTATAATTGTTAAAATTTCAATTTGATTCGGATTAGGGCGCCAGTGCTTTAATTTAAACCCGAATTATGCAAATGTGAGTTCATCTGTCAGCTAATTAGTCTCCTAACACATGTTACGTGTTTACGTCAATATTCTATATATAATTGAAAGTACTTAACCTCGTGTTTCCTTTAAATCAAAAGAAGTTGATTTGAGATTTGTTTTTAAAATTTTGAAGCTCCGTTTTATTGCCTGAAATGCTGGTTTTCTTCCCGGATATTATAATTACAAACCAATTAGTCAAAGTTAAATAGATTTTATTGGGCCCATTAAAATAAACAAGCAGAATCCTTACAAAATATTGATGCCCGGGTAAAGTTTAACATAAAAGATTTTTTTTTAACATTATTTTGGATCGCAGGTATTTTATATTTATTTAATTATTTAATTATTTATTTTTTGGAATTGGAGGGGGTGCTATTACATCAGTTGAAATTAACTGTACTATTTTATTTCATTTATAGTCTTTTGGACTAACCAATTTTGTTATATAAATTCGATAAAAGAATATATATATATATATATATATATATATATATATATATATATATATATATATATATTTAAATAACAATAAAGATTAATCATCTAAACTTTAGAAATATATTGAAGTATTATAGTAAAAGATGTAGGAACAGATTGTACAATGTTGAATGTTGTGTGGTTCAAAATAGGTCTAGAACATTATTAAAAAAAAATAAAATAAAAAATAGCCAATAGAAGGTCTAGAGAAAACGCATACGCGTATAGTTCATATTGGATCGTGATACTCTCCGTTTTTGTTTGTCCAACATATCGCCATCATGTTGGGGGTTCGTTATTTATTTAGCAATTGAAGAACTACATTCGTACAAGTATTCAAACAATTTAAATATATACTGTTACAATAATATCGGACAGATGGAGTGCAGACAGACACCAGTCCCTTTCGTTATGTTGAGAGCTTACTGACTTTAGTACTTTTCGTTGAACATAATGAACTTAAAAATTAAGCAATTTTAGCTAATTGGATTGGCATAGATATTACTACAAAAAACACGAGATCCCATCCACTCCCCACCAGGTACAGAGTTACAGATAGTGTCACTGTGTCAGAAAAAGATATCTGCACGAACTCCACTAAGAGAGGAGAGGACTTTAATCTAAAGTTCTAAACCGTTAATATCCAAACCGTCCGTTTGTTAAGAATTGCATTATGTATTTATGTATGGGCGTTTTTTCTCATTTGATAAAATCATACTTTCAATGGGCTGGATTTTCCCATCTTGACAACCGTTGAATTTCAGCCCAAATATCAACTTTGTAAAAATGCTGTTTTTCAAAAAGATTGCAAATATTTTCCGAAAGTCAAAATATATTATGGCCCTGATCAAAGTTCTTTTTATTTTATTTTAACATGGGATTTCATTAGAAAATTTCTGATAAATAAGAACGAATTTGGTGTAATTTGGTTAGAATTTCCATGTTATTACTTATTAGCTCCAACGAAATCCTAAAAAATCAATTGAAATGAAATAAAACCACGCGTAAAAAACATTTTGATCAAGGTCTGTGTGAGAATAAAAAAATATATGCTCCCAATTGAAATACTTGTGTCTTTGGAAACCAAGAATAAATTAATAAGAAAATATTTGAATAAACATATTAATTTTTTATTCAACAGCAGGGAATAAACATATAAATAATAGGCATTTATTACGTATTCCATATATTTTATTAAATGCTCCCTACCTTATTTCCCGTAAAGTTTACTTTGGTAGTTGGTACAAAAACTGGTCAATCTAAACCTATTGACTGTTTCTTTTTGCGATATTGAATGTTTCAAGCGGTTTTTTCCGGTTCAATTGCTTTACGCAGTCCTTTAGTGAGCCGCTTGGATTGGGTTTAGTCTTAGTAATAAGCTGAAAACATGTGACGGGTCCAGATGTCTCTGTGAGGCGTTCAATTTTAGGCCTAGTTGACCCGTTACATGATATACGACGTCGACAATGGCACAGTGAAATACTCTTCCAATGAAAATAGCAGTATGCGGCTGATTCTAATAAGTGACCCATGTTACGATCAGCTGTGCTTGAACATTAGAACGTAATATTAACCCGTTACAAGCTGGATCGCTTGAAAGTTGAAACACATCCCGTATTGTGAGAATCAATTACTCCAAACACATCCTCAAGTTTGTTGAAATTCCTATGTGATTCGGTCTCAAAATTTCATAATAAAGGACGACATACGTATGCACGTAAGAAATTACGATACGTTATGGACTTTTATGGTCGTTGTCATGTGCTAAATCTTCTTCTCTATGACAAACTTAGTAATAACTTGACACCCAAGCGCAAACTCTCTCCTTTGTGTGTAAAAACCTCAAGCTTAATTTTGAACTTTGAAAGAAAATTGCACAATATCCGTAATTAAACATGAGGTCCTTTAATCATATTTGCAGTTAATATAACATGAATTGTTTTCAAATTTGAACACACACATAGCGAACAATAATATATCCCATATGTATCTTATGAAAATTTCATAGTTCTCACCATCTAAAGAACTGTTGTCATTAGGGGTGTCAAATATTAAAACGGAACACGGAAATGGCATGTTCCGTTTCAGTCGATGGAATAGAAATATATTTCATTTCTGTTCCGTTTCGTCAAACGAAATAGATTTTCGTTCCGTTTAACGTTCCATCCTCCATTTCCTATTGATTTCAACCTATTTCCGTCGATTTTCGTGTTCCGTTTACGTTCCGTTCGTTTTTTTCATTTCCGTTTCCATTCCGTTTGCAGAAACGGAATTGATTTTTTGTTTCATTTAACGTTCCGTTCAGACGGAACGGAATAATGAAGCGGAACAAAATATTGACAGGTCTAATTGTCATATCATTAATTTTGACACTTTTATGCGCATGCCATAGCAATTAAGAAATTATATTCACCTATATACCTAGAAATCAATAAATAGATGAGTAGTGTTAGAGTCAATACCGCTTGAGAGTTGATCCCATCAAACGCGATCGAATCTTAATTTTTTAAATTACAATGGCCGATCCGAACCATTAAATTTTCTCTACAATGTAATCTCCTTAGATACAAATTTATATATATGTTTTTCAATTTTTAAATTTTTTACTTTTTTAAAAATTTTAGAAAACCATCTAATTAATTTTGGACCATTCAAATGTTAAAAAAAAATATGAAAAAAATACTTAAAAATTTAAAATGAAAAATATAAAATTTGGTCAGCCAATATATTTTAATATGGTGATTACATTGAGCGGTTCGAATTAGACGTTTAAAATTTCAATAGTCAAGACTCGAATCGTGTTTGACGTCAAACTTGTTTAAGCTAACGTTACTCTGAAAACTAATCACTTGGAAAATCTCTCCTCTTCATTCGGTTCGATGAAAAGTGCAGCAAATAAACTACTTTCCAACTCCGAACCGAACTATATCAATTGATTTATGAATTATGAGATATGAGATATTCGAGTTTGTACTTTGTACTTTTTTATCTCCCGTCTAATTAATGAAAAGAGAATGCTTCGCCTCTGACTCTGAGTCTGAGCTGTCAACTAATTAAATTCCGGGGCAATTTCGTCATTTTGCTCTCCGTTTCATGAGCTGGCACCTCTCGTAACTTTTTAAAGCCGCGTCCATATATAAAAAATCTCATCTCTTGCAAATGCAAAAATAATATAAAAAGTTTAAAATACAAAAACCCAAAATCAGAAAATTTGTACCTTTCCCTCGGAAGAGGCAAAGGCACCGCCTTTTTTCTTTTTTCTTTTTCTTTCTCCAATTAATAATTTCTTCACTCCACTTCGAATTTTAGCTCAAGAACCATTCAAATTTCTAGCCATGGCGGGGTATAGAAGCGAAGACGACTATGATTATCTATTCAAGGTGGTATTGATTGGCGATTCAGGTGTTGGGAAGTCGAATTTGCTCTCTCGGTTTACGAGAAACGAGTTCAACTTGGAATCGAAGTCGACGATTGGTGTGGAGTTCGCCACGAGAAGTCTCACTGTGGAAGGGAAGGTGCTCAAGGCTCAGATTTGGGATACAGCTGGACAAGAGAGGTATGAACTGGAGATTAGTGTGAAACCCTATCTGAATAGCGTTTAGTTTTTTTTTTCTTTTTTTATTTTTCTTTGTTAGTTTAGTTTGGACTGTGGTTTGGTTATTTACAGGTGTTTGAATGGATAGTTAATTTAGTGTTTTCCTGAATTAGTGAGTTGTTAGTTAGTTATCTTTTTAGTTGTATTTTGAATTGTAATGTCAGTTCAAGCTGGTCAGGGAACCTAATTGAGGAATTGAATTCCAAATTAGTATGGTTGAAATGGAAATTGGAGAAAGAAGTACACATAGGGTTTAGGTAAGACAATATTAAAAAATTGAAATTAGGAGATAAAATGAAATGAAATGGCAAGATTTTCCTTTGTTCAATTATTAATTTATTATTGACAGTACTTTGTACTATGTTATCTTAATCGTGCTAATGTAGACATGCAGTGGGGCATGCAGTCTGCTCCACTTATAAAAATGAGCTTAAGGCTGATTAATCGTGATAACAAGGAATTGACAGCAACAATTGTTGATGTTTGCTTATTCTGTTAGCTTACTCTTTTGTAATTTGAGCTGTATATTCTTAAGAAATGAAACTTTCCCCTTGCAACCTTTTTATTTGGTAAAGAGAGTACAGATTTCATTTTCTGTACCTATCGAGGGCACCTGATTGAGGTAATTTAGACATGTCGTCGTCATATCCCACATTTGATTAGAACCAAACCCGCCTGTACCATTGAACTTTTAGTAGATCATGTTACATGAATTAGTAAATTCAAACTTATTTCACTTCGTATTTTTTAACAATGAGGAACTAATATAGCAATATAGAGTTGTAGTATTGAACTCAATTACTTTTTGTGGTTATACCCTGAAAATAGTTTACAGTTAGAATAGTTTCTTTTTTTGTTGCGAATTTTGAGGTTTACATTGCAGTTTAGTGTGCTGTTTCGGGTTAATGGATGTGTAGTTATCTTCTTTTGTTTTGGTCAGTGGCAAAGGGTAGGGAATGGCAGAGGGCTAGCGCACACCCTCTTTTATTTTGTTAGTGGCCATTTACTTGACGATTGTTTCCTGATGCCTGCCCGGTGTTGTGCTAATTATTTCTTCACTCTGATGATATTTTTCATATATATATTTTTTTTACTTTCTCAACATATATGTAGATACCGTGCAATAACAAGTGCATATTACCGTGGTGCCGTTGGCGCACTGCTTGTCTACGATGTAACACGTCGTTCAACCTTTGAAAATGCTGAGCGGTGGCTGCGAGAATTGCGTGAGCACACCGACCCTAACATGATTGTCATGTTGGTTGGTAACAAATCTGACTTGCGCCATTTGGTTGCGGTCCCAACAGAGGATGGGCAATCTATGGCGGAGCGGGAAGGCCTCTATTTCATGGAGACATCGGCCTTGGAGTCGACGAATGTGGAAAATGCTTTTGCTGAAGTGCTGACGAGTATATACAAGATTGTCAGCAAGAGGGCAGTTGAGGCGGGAGATGATGCCGCTGCAGCTGTGCCGGGTCAGGGCGAGAGAATCAATATCAAGGAGGATGCCTCAGTTTTTAAGAGAGTTGGATGCTGCTCTGGTTAGTTTGTCACGGTGTTGAGGTCAATTTACAATTGTGCCATCTAAAAAGTTGAAAATCTGGGGTTTGCCTTGTAAGAAGGTTGTAGATAGACCTTGAATGATTAAATGCCCTTCTCTCTATTGGTTCTTTTCTTTCTCTTTTAATTTTTACGGTTATTATCGTTATTGTTATATATCTTTTATTTTTATTTTTTGACTTGGATAGCAATACGGTGTTGCGGTTCCGAGTTGATACCGTACTTGGTTAGTTGGTTCAGTTAACCACAGCAAAGAAAGGTGCGTTTGACCGAGCTTTAAGTGAACAAAAGGGAAAAAGAAAGAAGATAATGCAGATGTTATTTTACACGAAAAGATTAAATATGTTCAACAAAATAGTCAGTTAATTTTTTGAAAAGAAAATAATGTGACATTTCATTCTAAATTGCACTTGCTTACACGAAAAGATAAAGATGTTATTTTGCAGGTTGTTTTGGTGCTGAAATGCCATCAAACTAATAATGCACTTACAAAATAATTTCACTGGAAGAGGAGCTTATATAGAAGACTAAGTAAACTGAAATTATGCTAATTTAATTAACTACCTTGTTATGAAAAGAAAACCACCTAGGTCAATAAAAAATATTTTTTTTATAATTTTGTAAATACATTAGTAGTTTTAGTTTACTTAGTTTTATAATGTGGTTCTCTTTGATAATTATGCTAATTTAAATGCAAAAACAAAAATTGATAATTTTTTTATTGACCTAGGTGGTCTTGTTTAAAAGTCTTATTAGTAACTCGCCAAAACTAAGTTAATTAAACTGAACTTATAAGACTAAGTAAACTGAAATTATGCAAATTGAAAAAACCATATATCCTGAATGAAAGATGAATAGTGCGCGATATTATTTTTGGTTGATTTATCCGTGCGAATGTTGATGTGGTGAGTTGTCATCCTTTCAATAAGCTCTTTGCGTTGTATGCTTCATAGAGCATACAAAGATGTATGGCTCATACAATCTATCTAGGGAATGGTAGTTTTGTGTCCACTCTTTGGGCGGTCCATATTCTTCATAAATGTGTATGTTGTACCTTCATTTTTTCTTCCGATGGGTCCCATACTCCCATGTATCTATGGTCCATTGCATGTTGTATGCACCTTGGTCTATGCCTTATTTAGTGTTGATTAGGTGATTTTCTGTGGATAAATTAAATGTGTACATTCTAATGACTGTAAGTCTATTTTTATTGTTAATATGATCCGCCACATATTTTATCCTATAGTTTAGCCTGCAAATTTCTCTACTACTTCACTTTTAGTAATACATATGTTCTACGCGTTATTTCTCAAACCCAACAAGTAAGTTTATTCCCACCCATAAGTCCATAACCCATCTTTCCCACGTGGGTCCTCACCATTCTAATTTATGGAATTATAAAGATGCACCCGTTGTATACAGAGATGAAATAAAATTGCCCCTTGCCTTTGTCATTCCCCACTTTTTTCGGTCAAGTCAGCCGAAAAAAAAACTAAAAATAAATCAAATGCAGGACCCAACTTATGCCTCTATGCCATTTTGTTTGGTGTCGTTCCAACGAGCCATTGGTGCAACATGCACTACTGGGTGGGGTCTTCTATTTCTAAGTTCATATACCTGCTAAGTGGTACCTGTCCAGCTGAGCAATATTTATTTCTGCCTATACATCTATTGTTTGCAAATTATCTTTTAAATTATAGTTATTTCAAGATTTCAATTTTTTTTAAAATAATTCTACTTTAAGTACAATGTAATAAAGAAAATTTTGTCTGAGAAACTGATAGTGCTTTATATTATGATGTAATAATACTCCTGTGGTCACATATTACTATATTAGCATAGTATAAAAAAATAATACTAATAAGTAGATGCACAATGCGTCATTTTTAGCTTTCAAAAATCCAAAACATAATTGGCATGTATGAATTTGATTGAACGAGATAGTATATTTTTATTCTAAATAATGTCTAATGAGATATTCAACTTAAAATTTTCAAATTACATACCAAAAATGAAATAAAAAAAAACGATTTCAATTTTGATTGGGAAAAGAATATATTTTGTTCTATTGATGGAAAAATTAGAATTTCCAAATATTTGAATCAACATATCAATATTTATTTTTTGTTTCAATTGTTTGCTTATAAAAAAATATATAATTTATTTTGTACTTATTCAATTCTTATTCATTGGAAGATGAAAAATTGCTAACTTAATCAAATAAAAAATTTCATGACAAGGAAACAAAGTAGAAAAAGTATGGTGTTGCATAACTAAATATCATATGATTATTTTTTGTGTTCAAACGTAGATCATTTATATAAAAAAATATATATATATATTACAAATAAAAAACATCATTCATTACAGCTTATAATTTAAAGGAAAAAAATATGGGTCTAATTTACCCTAGGGATGAACTTAACTATTGCGTATGGCTGAACCTGAGAAAAGAAAAATAACACTCTGTGTATTTTAAAAATATGCATCTTCCTATACGCCTCATTGTTGATGCCCTTTACCCAAAGCATTTATATGTATATATATCGAAGATCTGAGCCCATAGGTCTACTTTTCATATAATTCAAGAATGAATATGCTTCAAACATATCAAGGTGCCAAAATTATTCAGAGTAACTCAGTGTCTCTTTTGTTATTAATAAAATAGAATTAGAGTTTTAGACCGGTCTTAAATTTTGTTGCAACTTATATTTATATGTCGCGGCGGAGCCGCGAGGGAAGCAACATTAAACTTAGTTTGTGCATATAACTTAGGAATCAAGCACCTTTATAATGTCAGAATTGGACAGGAAGTAATCAAGCTTGAGATGCAGCAGTGCCACATCCTCTTCAGTGTAATACCACGACTACAATATACAGACAATATAAAGTCGACAATAACAAAAGAAAGTAGATAGCATATCCAGTGAGAACAGAACACACAAAAAAAGAAAGAAGTACAGTGAATAAATGAATTCAGCTGAAGGTAGCTGATATAAAAATAAGATAAGATGCAATTACCTGTATAAACAATCTGTTAAGTATCCCCGCATGCAGTTTTACGTCCTTCTCCAAGAGTCGATCATAGCGCGCTCTCTGAGGCAAAGGCAGTAGAAAATTAGTAGAGGTACTTTTTCAATGAGATAGCACAAAGAAAGAGGACGCGAAAAAAAAAAAAATCAAAGCCAGAGGAGAGGAGACCTCGAACTTGAGCATTTCAGATACTTTTGCCTCAACCACCTCTTGATGCATTTCAGATAGACAGATACTTTTACCTTTGACAGGTAAATAAATCTTGCATATCATGCATTACTTGTAACATAAGTAAGATGTCCTTTGGGATAAATTCTTTTGAAATATAAGTTTACAGCGTAGTTTCCTTGTGTGGCAATGTAGCATGCGCGCATGTTGAAAAGAATTGCGTATACAGGTAACAATCACTTTTAATTATAAATTGAAATTGTCATTAGAAATTGATAACAGGAAATTCCTGATCTTGCAACCAACTCCACCCGTACTGGACTCTGACAGAATTAAATCCAAAGAGGCACAACCAATGTTGAACTAAAATGTTAGTTAGAATCCAATTGTATCATTTCAATAATAGCATGAAGCACAACTTAACCTATGGAAAAGTGACTTTTATTAACAGTTTTTGTTTGACGTTTTCTAACATAAAATCTGTACTTGGCAGTGGGTTTGTTTGTAATGGGTATTTGACTCTATGTCCCGTTAGATGTAAGGGATATAACAGTAATGGGGGTAGTGGGAGATGATGGGTATGAAACATGAGAGTGAGGGGATAAGTAGTAGTCTCAGTGTGTCTTTTTTAACTGTGTGATTTACGTTTTTGTAAGACTGCAGTTTCTATAATGAAACCGGTAACCAAAAGGTTACTTTTTTCAAAAAAAAAAAATAATATAAGGGACGCGGGACAGAGAGGTACGTACGTGTGTAATCAAGGCTCTTAATTGCCGTGTCCAGAAAAAAAAAACTCAGAAACGCATGCAGATTATAGTACAATAGCGTTCGCATCAGACCGAGCAGCCGCCTTTTTTTTATAACTTTTTTTAAATTAAAATGTTGAATCCAAACTGTTGATCTTGTTCAATTATACTTACTTTGTTCAGCCTGCACTTCAACAGCAGAGTGCCAGAGTAAATATAGTAAGGCACCCTTAGCTCAGCACGAAAGCTTATTATAGCCTCCGTTTGGATGGTTGAGAAGAAGTAGGAAGAAAGAAGAAGGGAAGAAAAAAAATTATAAACAATTCAAACTTTTCATAAAATTACACACTTCCCAATACTTCTTCCCACTTCTTCCCTTCTTCCCACACCTATCCAAACGGAGCCATACTTGCCTTGTTCCTCTTTAGTCTCTCTTAACAAGATCGACCAAAAAAAATACCTAGATGGAGAAAGGGAAAAGCAGAGAGGGAATGGAGAAAGGAATTGTCAGAGATGAAAGCAGAGGTTGTCGTGAGTCAGCCCACTGTCACAACCGCTCGTCTCAGCAACACAATTGAAATCAATTAAGAATATGAGGAGAATTGGGAGTCGGAAGCAAAAGAGAAGCGACACAACTGAAATTCAGCCCTCTGATTGACATCCGGGTTGGTGAACAACTGATGAACTGCAGGGAAATGGATGAAGCAGAATTTTTTAAATGAAAGATGACAAGGAGGGAAGTTGTGAGCAGGGCCCACAAGTCAGAGGAAAAGATGCACTCGTCAGAACAGTAATCCCGATCACTTATTAGGCCGAAATAGAGAGTGACGATGGGCCATCAGACACCTGCTGAAATTGAAGGATGTGAACCCAGTGGCTAAGAGGAAGTGAAGAGTGTCGACTGGCGTCAAATACTGACATCATTGCCCAGAAGTTCCACCAATCAGCGACTGAGGTAACCCCTCCACATTTCCTATAAATAAGGGTAGAGGGAACAAAATTAGGGACTTTTTAGAAATAGATTAGTGCATGTGTTGTATAGATTGGACACTTTAATAGAGATTAGAGAGAGAGAGAGAGAGAGGGAGGCAGGAGCTAGGAAGGAGGTTGCAGAAAGAGAGATAGCTAGTTGGATTAGCTAAGAAGGAAGATTGTAAGAGAGAAAGGTGCTTGTGAAGAACAAAAAGCTCTCAACTTGTTGTATGTAATAATAGAAATTTATTGAACTGCTTGTAGTAAGATATTTGAATTCATTCATTCATTTGCATATGGCCTGCAATTAATAGCTAGTGCATGATTTATAATAAAAATTTGTTGTCATGGGTACACATATATGATGTTTGTTGTAAAAGTTTAACATAGTGCATATTCAGCCGAATTGACACTATTGTGAAATCTTAATCGGTATGGTTGAACACTTTATTGATTGCCATGTAGCGTCCTTTGTACCAAGCGGTCCAAGCCAAGAACATAACTAGGTTAACAACTGAGTTATGAGTGCAGTGAGGATAAACGTAAGGCCCAAAGACCAATCCGACTCTGTTGTTGCGCGACACAGCGTGTAGCGCATTACGAGCCGTCTGATTTTGATCGGACGGTTCACTTTTTACGGGCCTATCAATCTAGGTTACATGCACGGAGCTCCCTTGTCCGTTGGATCTTAATCAGACGTCCAGCGTACCGCGCGACACGCTGTGTCGCGCGGCAGCGGATCTGAATTTCCCAAAGACAACCGAAATTGAAGAACCCAATGAATCGGAAACAAAGCCCAATCCAGTCGCCTGTCACAACGGATCCCGTAAGGCCAGAATTAGTGCACTTGTCAGTAACCCGCTTCATTCGACTCAAATCACTGAACTGTCTTCCGCTTTCCCTGGCGCCGATGTTTTTTGAGGAAAAAATAGGGATCGTGTCCCCATTTTTTTATTAAATAAAATAATTACATGATTTAGCCGGGGGATAAAAGTTGGTAGTGAAAGAAAAAAAATTTACAGCGCTAAATCAAAATAAAAGTCACTATAAGTCCCAGTCGAACTGACAGACAGAAGCAAATTGAGCTACGGATTGAAGAGTTTCCCGTTCTAAGAATATTTGTTTCACAATTGCAGGCCTAAGAGGAGGTACTCAGGTAAGAGGTGGAGTCGGATCCTCTGGTCGTTTTTAAAAAACGACCACTGGTCATTTTTCGATCTGGATCGTCCAATTTAATCTCAACGGTTAATATTTTTTCGGGTCCATCAATCGTAGTACTAGCACGGGACATCCATAGCCATTAAGATTAAATCAGACGGCTCAGATCTAATAACGACCAGAAGATTTCTCTGGTCGGCAGACCAGAGGATCTGGTTCCGGTAAGAGGTAAGGATTAAAAGCGGCACCAGTTGAACGAATTTCCCGCTCTTGGGCTACATTTTAGCAGTTCAATAGCACCGGCCTAACAAACCGACTTGGATCCAGTTTTATCGGCTGAGCTGCTCCTCCGATGCAATAATTTAAACACAGACGTATTTATTGACTGCAACAAACCAAGAGAACCAATGAATTTTGTGATGCAACTCGCCAGCTGTTTAATATTACTTTAAGATGAAGTAGAGAACAAAACAAAACCTGACAAGACAAGACTCGTGGTAGGTTTCCCGAGAGGCTAACCTAATGATGCAACTCGCCAGCTGTTTATCATTACTTTAAGATGAAGGAGTTCTATGGCGTGTTTGGCATGCTCAATAACAAAAAACAAGGTCTTTGTTTTTACTTTTTACAAATCCAAACAGAAAAAGAATAAGAAACAAGTTTTTATTTATAGTTCTTGCAGATTCATGAAACAAGTTTTTAATTATAGTTCTTGCAGATTCATGAAACTAGAAATAAATATTAGAATCAGGTTTTGTTCTAGTTCTTGTCTCTAATTCATGAATTTACCAAATACTAGCAAAAGTACCCACCCGATGGGTGGGCGGACTTTAGTAGAGATGATATGTGAAAATCAAAATATTATTTGACACAAATATGTTATTTATTTTCAATAGTTAAGATCAAAGTTGTCTTGATCGATATTTGCTGATTTACTTGAGCAAAACAGATGATATTTGAGTGTAATTCATCTGGCCAGTGGGTTCCATAATTGCCTCTCTATATATTTCTATTTATGTACAATACCTGTTTCTTGTGCCATTGTTCTTTTTTTATTTAGCAAATCCGAGGAGATTAAGCAATACATGGCTGACTTGGTGCAGATCAAACAACAATTAGCCATAATACAGATGTTTGAGATCTTAACCTTTTTATTGAGAACGATTATAATAAAAGGTTACAAACTTATTTTAAAAACCTTGACTAAAACCTTTGATGATCACAGATTCACAATTGGGTTATGCAGCAAATTTGCAAAAATTAAATTACTTCTTTCTGTTAACGACTGACTGATTATAGCTCAGTGCCTTTAAACAAGATATCACGTTATGTATGATGAAATGAAATAGATTAAATGTTGAAGGACCTTCTTGTAAAGTGTATAGTTAAGCTGACCAAATTTGAAAATGTCCAAGATTCCTAATAAAAATAAAAGCGTAAGATTAGAAAAACTTCAGAATATGGTGATATTTTTTTATATTCAGTTTATGGAATTTAATTCTTTTTTTACTTTTCTTTTTTGCTGTTTGGTCAAGGTAATATCAATGGCTATTAAATTCTCAAGAAACAAATTAAATAAATAATGGCGTGTAATTGATTAGTCAAAGTCACTAAGGCTTTGAATGTCCTGGAATAAGGTAATAGTGTTGTATGTAATTGCGTAATTGAGCGGTCAATGATATATGATCTCTGCTACTGATGTCTTGCGCTTTAATTGACAACAACAATATACGTATACGTATATCAATGTGACTGAGTTCAGTGAGTTGATTGTATATGATTACATGGATATCATGTTGTCTAGTAAGTACCGAGATGTAAAAAATGATGATGATTAAGTGTCGTGCATCAAATTAAGCATGTAGATGTTCAATTAAAGTATGCAACCTTCTCCACGTATTGTATCAGTGTCAATTTCAACATCAAGTAGTACACGCCCAATATGATGCGACTTCTCTGAACCCCATTCAATACTAAGTCAGAACCATCGTACCAGCTAGTGGTACCCCCATCAAACAAAACCGATGCACTCGAAACCAAGGCAACCACCATCTTCGTCTCTGCCTCGCGATGCTGACGGACTTCTCCTCAACGATTGCGATGGCCGGAATCAGAGACGGATCTAAACCCGCTAATGCACGGACCCGTTAACAAAAAGAAGAAAAACCCATTAACACCTACTCTTGACCAATCTCTATTGTACCTGTAAATGGAAAAGCTATTAGCAAATCTATTTTGGTTTCAAAGCAACATAAAAAAGGTCAAACCCACAAAATGTTGGGTCAGTACAAATTAACCAAATCTTTCTTATATCAAAATTGTAGCGAATATTAATTTGGAATGACTTAATGAGAACCAAAACATACAACATACAATACAATGATTTGCCTTATTGAGCAGTTTCCGATCGCTCTAGATTATTTTCAACTATGTGATTTCATTTCGTTAGGGCTATCAGTACGTAATTCCAGGATGCAAAATCTGAACTAATTTGACTAATTCCAGATTGGATACACTCTAACCAAATTAACCAGGACAATGAATAGAGTTTACCGAATGCAATCCTGCCTTACACCTTGCTCAACTAAATTTATGACCCAGTTTAAATCCAAATAATATCAAAGCCTAATATATATTTTCAATTTACTGACCAACCACATCAAAGCCCAATATATATTTTCTTTTGATTTACAAACGAACCCTTGTTGCCCCAAATCAGACTAATATGTGTCAAAGTTATGCTTACTAATGAAATAATTTGAGACGCAACGTGTACCTGTCTATGAAGTTAATTCAGATGTCCTTCGTCGCTTGTATTTGGAGTCATAAATTTTCTGCCTAAGCCTCTCGATTTCATACTTTATTTCTAATGCGGGATTTAACTTGATGGCTTCTATTTCTTCTCAAACCTTGTCGATCATATGATGAAATCCAAAAGGCTCTATTTCTAACATAGTTTCTATTAGGGTTTCCAAACTCTGAATTTTTCGATATGGCCACTTTGGGATGCCTAGCTCTCTGTACCTAAATTTCAATGTTGACACTGATACCTTGATATCTCTGGCGGCTTCTTTGATTGGCAGTGAGAACTTCTGCGCCACATGCTCGAGCTCGAGTTTCAGCTCATTCCTATTTAGTCTAAAATTCATGAAAAAACATCCATTATATCACATATGCTTATATTTTGAGTGATACTATTTGCGAACATATTTCCAAGTCACAATGCTTAAACAAACTCATTTATACAAAATGAAAAAGTTGGTTTTGCAAAAGTGCTCTTGCAGAGATGTTTTTTTTTTATTATTCTTACAAAGCTACTGAACGAAACACGAAACTCATATATTTTTTTGCTTTGTTGTCATTGCTACGAAGTACTAATATTACCAGTTTGTTTTAGCCATTAACTAATTAGGTACATAAGAATACAAGTGAGGATAATTCAATTCTCATTCGCCAACATTAAGTTTTTTTTTTTTTACAAATATACTACATATTCTAAGCTGAAACAGAAAAATCATCACAAAAGTAAACCACATGGACTGAAATAAAACACAAGAATGATAATTTGAATTTAAACTTTGTCAAACTTTTGAATCTAGCTTGTAAAAAAAAAATCATTCTAACAGTTAGTATGCCTTTCTAACACCATTGTTACTAAAAATTTACCTTGGAGAGAGTTGAACGTCCCTCACAACTGCATTGGGATACAAGGTTTGACCCCCTCGTCCAACTAAAGCATCCATTGTGTTCAACCGATGAAGTGGTTGCATCTAGTAGTTAATAAATATAAATAAGTATCAAATTAAGTGCTAAACGATAAGAGACATGTATATATTACTCTGAGAAGGGAATAATTGCATTTTTATGACATATGAAATATGAAATATGTAATTACCAAGAAAAGCATGGGAGAATCCATGTTTATTGGAGCTTGCATGTCCCTAATTGCATACATGCGGTTGCTGAGTTTGGATGTAGGTGCTTGCTACGTTCGAGAAACAGTCAGCCATAACACAGCTCGAACAACACACTTAAAATTGGTACAAGACAGACTCAGAATTATGACATGTTCTTTAGTATATCTTAAAGAGGCCCTCCATGAAATTTAATCTCTACATGTACTTGAAATTAACCAAAAAATATATATATAACAGAAATTGTGACTTATGTGCACCTGAAAATGTAAGATTTCAATCTTCTCAACTATAAGTTCAATCTTTTCACCTCGATCTAGAATCTTTTCAATGTTATCTATCATGATACCCTTTATCTTTGTAAGATCTGTCAGCTTGCTCATTTCCTTTGGGTGGTTTATGCAATACTGCCTATGCTCTTTTAGTCGTGGCCTAGTCATTTGTGAGGTAAAATTTCACATCATTACCATAATTTTTTTTCTAAAAGAACTCATAAACCTATATTTTTCTCTTTAGATGTGGCCTATTAATTTGGTTTCAAATCAGAAAAAAAAATAATTAAGAAGCTTTGAGTCACATATAGTATCCAAAATCACAGTCAAGACTATAAGAGATACTGAAAAGGTGTGCGTTGTGCCCGTCGTCATCTATATCTGACCCATACTGCTGCACAAAGTCTTCTTTAACTCTCTCTAGAAACACAAATGGTGCACTCCATCCCAATCCCTCGTTGGCCACCACAAGAAACACTATATCATTAGAAATATAAATGCAAAATTAACTTCTTTTCATATGAAAGTACTGGTACTGTATTGCTTTTACGTTACAAGGAACAAAAATAGCATACTGAAATCCTTCTCAACCAGGAAATTGAAGGTGTGACCATCACATGAGTAGGTGCATTTGTTGCTATTTGGAGGCAACTTGGTCAAACATTGAATCGCAATTATTCTAATATTTCCAAAAAAAACAAGTAAGCTCAGCTAACACCACAGTCCCCTTGGCGACAAAGCTATATATAAGAGGTTGCTTATCCATTATTATTCTCCTTTAATGCTCCCAATTGATCTGAAAATAAGAGGGGAAAGGATTAAAATAGCAACTAAAAGAGTATAAAGAGGCTTCAGATTAGCACATAATGGGTACAGAGTTTGCATAGAGGGTTATAGAAAGTTCAAACAGATATTAAATGCCTTATTATATTCCTTTAAATCATTAACAAAACAATGTGTTAAATTTATTTGATAAAAAGAGAATGTTACTACTGGCAAGTAACAATCGATAAAGACCAATTAAGATGCAATACTAAAACAAATATATTTTTAATATCAATTATATCCATGTACAATCAACCCGTGTTTTAAAAATCAACTTGATATCACAAATTGAATAGGTTACCACGCAACTTCAAATGCAAGCAAATCTATTAACTTATAAATGCATGAACCAATAGTACAACAACAAATTGAGATGCTCATGAGCACCTGATGAACACGGGAAAAAATTAAGAAAATAATTTCACAAATTAATCATCTGTATGAAAATCAGCCCTTAGAAAATTGGATATTGACAATTAAGCTCAAACAAATATAGCAATAATGCCTTCATTTCACAAAATCAAGTAAAAATACCAAGCAAATTAAAAAATAATGATAAATAATTGTTTGAGAAGTGGAAATATTTGATGATTAAGCCAACTCCATGAAATGAATTGCAAATATGTTTTAAGCAAAGAGTATAAGATAAACTTTCTCAAAAATTAGTGTTGCTCAACCAAAATATAAGATAGTAAACATTGGAAAAGATAATTGATTTCCTTTTTCGCATGTAAGTTTCTACTCTTTTAGGATTCTGTACAATCAGAATTCAATTTGTAAGTTGCTACTACAATATCGGTTAGTTACTTACAAAATTAAAATTTGACTGCCCAACAACTCTCCTGTTGAGATAAAATCCTTTAATTTCTGAAAGGGTGCATGTCTCTTCCTATTTCTTATCTCTCAACAGAAGAGTTGTTTCTCTCTATTTTTTTGGATTAAACAAAAAAAAAAGAAAAAGGAAGCAGAGAGAGGAGGTGTGACAGACATCTAGGGCCAAATATTTTCCTAAATTAAAATTTCAAGTGTGCAATAAAATTGATCCCACAACATACTAAACATCAATCTAGACAAGATAGTAAACATTGGAAAAGATAATTAATTTCCTTCTAATCAATTAGTCTTGCATTTTCCATATCATTTTTGATAGAAAAGCTCGTAAAATCAGAGAAGACATCTAATTTTCCTTATCCAATTAACCATCCATTCTCCATATTCATACAATCAAATGAATCGCAACCAGATTTAAAGCAATAAACAAAAAATATAAGAGAAACTTTCTCAACTATGAACATCTATCATCGATCAAACAAGAGAGGAATAGAAAGAGAGATTAGATATCCCAATAGAAATGAAAAAAGCTTTGCAAAGATTCTATCAATGAAATTAACAAATACTTTGACTGTGGTGTCCATATAAGATATTAAAATTGAGGAACTTTTGTAGTGTATGAAGAAATCTTACTAAAGCACAAGTCTGGTTGATGTGATTCACTGGGTAGAACTCCTTTAACTTGTGCTCTTCTCTCGCTTTCCAAACTGTATTATACACAACAATAATTAATAACAAATTTGTTATCCATTCCATACAAATATTTTCCTACTCTATACGATTTCTTTATCGTACATGAACTTCTGCATTGAATATGATTTCTGGAAATTTCCAAAAACTGGAAAGAAAGAAGGAAATGAAAATCTCAAAGAAAAACAACATATGGAAGGAAGGGATCGTGAGAGAGAGAGAGAGAGAGAGAGAGAGAGAGAGAGAGGATATTTTACCGGAAAGACACGGTGACACTCTGGAAAAGACGCAATCAAGTATCTATGTCCTGCCTTCTCCCTTGCTGCCTCCATTTAGGCTATAGTCTCTGATTTAAATAGAGAAACGATCTATCGAAGGGGTGTCGAAGAAAATTCAAATTTGAAAGTTAGGCTTGAAAAGTTGATGCTCTGAATTTTTTAAATTGTAAATAGTACAACATTCCAAAAATGGCATGTTTTAAAAAATTCGAAAAAAAATAGTAATAAAATCTAAAAAATTGTAAATTTTGGTTTGGTATGAGATTTTAATATATAGATTAGATTGGTTAAATTAGAATTGTAAATTTACAAAAATATTTCCGAAAAAATTCGCGGTGCACGGAATGTCCTATGCACTATGGTGCATATTAAACTTTCTCAACATTTAACTGTTTTGCTTATAGCTAAATATATCTTTCAAACTTTCCACCCTACAGAGAAATTAAGAATTTTATTTTAACCACGAAACTTTCAGATTATTATTTCTTGTCATCAAACTTTTTTGCATTACAAATCTTTATTTCTGAATATATCTTAATAGTCACAAAATAATTATTTAAATTGACAAAATTTCAGACTAATTGTTTATAGGATAATTGTAAACATTTAATACAAAATTTCAGAATTTTAACTTTTAGCAACATAATGAGTTTTTGTTTCAAGGTACATATTCAATTTGTAGTCAACAACAAACAATTACTTTTTTGTAGAGATAAATTTCTTGCTTCAAAAGTCCAAATCGTCACACACCCTGAGACTATTTCTAGGAGCAACATTATTTTTATCAAAATAACTTAACTGTCTTGCGTAAATGAAAGTGAGAGAGACCTAAGTTGTTTGGAGAAATGATGAAGGGCAAATTAGTCTTTTTATTAAAAAATATGTTGCTCCAGTGAAAAATCTGCTGCCCCTCCCGAACAGAGGAACTGACCAGACTCGTAGTCGTAACAGATGAGAACAAATTAAATTATTAATTATTATTATTATATTATACAAAGCGCCCTCAGATCGGACCGCCCTTAGATACTGCCAAAATCGATTTTGGCGCCAGTGAATATAATTAATACAACCTTCCCGTTATACGAAAGCCCACTATATAATAGCTCTTATTAAAAAAAAAATCAAGATTGTATTTTAAATTTTTATTAAATAATTTTTTATATTAAAAAAATCAGCTGGAGAGTGGAGACAGGATAACAAAAACACCTCAGTGATAATTTAATAACTTCAATAAAACTAAAGTTTCGCATCTGCTAGGAAGTTTCCCTCTGTAAATTAATCACGTGACCGGTGACCTGACATGATTAAGTCGTCTTATATCAATTAATGTACCTTGTGGCTAGGTCTGCAAACGTTTGTAGCCGAAGCGGAATTTCGGATTTCCGTTTTTATTTCGTTTCGATAACGGAATGAAATTTTTATTTCGTTTTCGTTTCGTTTCGTCAAACGAAATAAAAATCTGTTTCGTTTAACGTTTCGTCTCTATTTTTTTATTGATTTCAACATATTTCCGTATTTCGTTTCATTTAAGTTAACAAATTTCAGTCCCGCTTCCGTTCGGTTCTGAAAACGAAACTCATTTCATCTTTCGTTTAACGTTTCGTTCCGCTTGTGGCCTTAGTAGGGAAATTGCTTCATCCACTCCCCAAACTTAGAGGTCCACTCCTCTTGGACGAAAATACCCTTGTTATTTTCAAATATTTTCAATCTAAGGTGAATTGAAGGATGTAAATTAAAAGAGTGAGGAGGGCATTTTCGTCTAAATAGAAGTGAATCTCAAATTTTGAGAAGTGTACGAAGCAATTCCCCTTAGTAGGCCTGTAAAATGCTTTAAATCTTGGGCATCCTTCAGGGAGAGGGATTTCAAAAGAAGATCTCTCATTTAAAACTGAACGGAAATTTCAGCAAATCAATCGAAACACAAGAAAGAAAAAAAAATGGAAGCAACGGCAGTTGGCTTTGCTAAGACGATGGTGGATGGTGTGCTACAGAAAGTGGCAACCAGAGCTGCTGATGAGTTGGCTAAGACTCTGGGCGTTCGCCAGGATATCTGGTAAAATTTTCAGATTCAGTTTTTTTTTTTTCCTAACAAAATAATCCTTCCGAGATAATCAAATTGCAAGTTCACAAATTAATTAGTAGCTTTCTTTCGTTAATGCTTTGTTTTATTATCTGTTTACAACAAAGTAGCATAAAGGGAGAAACAAAAATGGTCGGTATACGAGTCGATCTTCAGATGTACCAAGTCCCAATAAATTAAAAAAACAGCATGAAAAAAGTAATGGACGGTTTTCTGTACAAACAAAATTTAAGAATAATGCATAGAAAAGGACACAAAAATGAAACAGGTGTGATATACACTATCATGCGATTTTCCATCAAATCCATTCAATTTACTAAAAATGAAAATAACTCCTCTCATTTAATCTCTGCTCCTCGCTCCTTTCGTTCCCCTCTTCTCTCAATCTCCGCTCTCCATCTTTCCTTCCCCTAATGTGCCCTCTTCTCTCCATTTCTGCATTTTTTTTCTCCCCTATGCCTCTCTTTGTTTTTTCTAATTTTCTTCGCATGCGTCTTTTTTTTTTAAGATAAACACGCACAACAACGAAACAAAGAGACAAATATTGGTTAAATAAATAAATTAATAAATAAATAAATAAAATGAACACATATAATAAATAATATGCTCGAAAGGATTTAGGCGTCAACAGTGGCGAGTTGGCGATGGTAACATTTTTTGTCCTCTTCTTGAAGCCATCTTTGTCACTTTCATCAATAGGTACATCCGGGGGGAGTTAGAGATGATGCAAGGTTTTCTGAGGGCTGCTGAATCTCCGCAAGATGACAACAATGTTCGGTTGATTTGGGTTAGGCAGGTAAAAGATTTGGCATACCAAATTGAAGATTGTCTCGCCGAATTTTCCATTCATCTCGAAAATCGTAGCTTGTGGCACAAGCTGCAGACATTGAACACTCGACGCCGGATTGCTTCCAACATAAGGGACATTAGGGAAAAAGTTCAGGAGGTGAGTCAGAGAAATTTGAGGTACAATCTCATAAAACCTGTGAAACCTAGCCATGATCCCACCTCTAACTATGTTGACGTCACAACGCCGATGTCCACACTCGTAATGGAAGAGGCGGAATTGGTCGGCCAAGCCGAGTTAAAGCGTAACTTGTTTACGATATTAACTAAGAAAGAAGAACTCCGAAAAGTAGTTTGGATTACTGGTATGGGTGGCCTAGGCAAGACCACTCTTGCCAAGAAGGTCTTTGATAGCCTAGAAACAAAATTTACGTGTCGTGCATGGTTAACTATTTCGCAGACTTTTAATATGAAAGATCTCTTTATGGAGATTTTTAAGCAGATCTCAGAGGACAAATATGAGAAAATTATAAAAAAGGAAGAGGAAATGAAAACAGATAAAGATCGTATAGATTATGTTAAAAAGAAACTTGAAGAAAATGATTACCTCTTAGTCCTCGATGACCTTTGGACAACCCAAGCTTGGGATATAATTGAAAAAACATTTCTAATTAATAATGAAAAAGGCAGTTGTGTAATGGTTACAACAAGAAAGGTAGATGTTGCCACACATTGTAATTGGACATTCAAGAAGATTTGTCCGGTCGAACCTCTTTCGGATGAACATTCTCGTGAACTTCTTTTAAGAAAGATATACAAGGGCAAAGAAGTTCCAAACACACATAGAGATTTAAATGATGTGACCGAAAAAATAATTAAGAAGTGTGGAGGATTACCTCTTGCTATAGTAACTATTGGTGGTCTTTTGACAAGCAAGCCGATAAATAAAGAGGAGTGGGAGAAGTTACTTAACCGTTTAGGTTCCGAACTAGAAAAAAACCCCACTGCAGAGGCAACAAAACAAATCCTAGACTTGAGTTACTATGATTTGCCCTACTATCTAAAACCTTGCATAGTGTACCTTAGTATTTTTCCAGAGGATTTTGAAATTAAATGCAGTCGGTTAGTACAACGATGGGTGGCAGAGGGATTTGTGAGGGAAAGACGGGGAATGACTCCTGAAGAGGTGGCTGAGGAGTATTTTTATGAGCTCATTAATAGAAATCTCATTCTGCCATCAGCGGTCGGGATTAATGGGAGGATTAAGTCATGTCGAGTCCATGATATCATGCATGAACTCCTTGTAGCAAAGTCGATAGAGGAGAATCTAATTTTCATCACGGGCGAGCAAGAAAATATGACCCCAATTAGTAGTATCCGACACCTTATAATTACAAGATCAAATGAGATGTCAGGTACAAATTTACATGGAGTAAGATCAATATCTATTTTCGATGCAGATGTACCCTCTATCTTCTCATCTTCATCGGAATTGAAATTGCTTAAGGTATTAGATCTGTCAAATTTGGCGAGACCATCAGGTTATTTCAAACAGGCAATGCGGCACTTGGGGCAATTTGAACATTTGAAATATGTTAGCTTTCCTCGGAATAATGATTTTAATCTTGATCTTCCAAAGTCAATTGGAAAACTTCGAGATCTACAGATCTTCGATGCATGCATGACAACAGCACCAAATGGCATTACCAAGCTTCAGAGACTGCGACATTTTTATTCTTATAACTGTAAGTAATATCTTGTTGATCGTATTAATTATTTTTTTTTGTCAATATATAATTAGCTATAAATAGATTTTGGTTATATCACTTACGATATGCCGGTTTGCAAAGTAGTAAATGGTTCGTATATACTAACTATAATCCTACGATATATGTACATGCCATATTTTTATTTTGTTTTTATTGGAAAAATTGATGGGTCCCAGCTAAATAAATCATAACCAGATTATTATATATGGTAGATCGTTAACTGACATATTTATTAGAGTTTGATAATCTAAATCTAGTTTGATAAGCATGTCAATTTGAAAAAAAAAAACAAAACCTAGTGAATTGTAAACTAATCGGTTCAACGCAAGCCTACTAAATCATGTCAAATATTAAAAAAAAATTCAACAAAAGTATTTAACAATAAATTTACAAAAATGGGAACGGATCGAGGTAGAAAAAACTAAAAAGCAGAAGAAGTATAAAAAAAGAACTAACCTCAAACGTAGACATCAAATAATAAACCAAAATCAAAACCAATTCTAAATTTACTTAATGGAAGTGAGAAAGTCCAAATAAATTAATTGGAAGTTCTCTGGTCAATTTGTCTCCTTTCATATATTAAACAAAAAAAAATCAGCATTTGGGAACACAGATTTAATTTAAACGTATACAAGGATGATTCCCATAGTTTTAAATTAAAAATTTGTATAATATTTTTGGTAATATTGTTCATGTATT
This sequence comes from Rhynchospora pubera, assembly GCA_028095005.1. NCBI lineage: Eukaryota > Viridiplantae > Streptophyta > Magnoliopsida > Poales > Cyperaceae > Rhynchospora > Rhynchospora pubera. Next base: position 19,066,671 of record CM051461.1, read on the forward strand.
ATTTATATAAAAAATATATAATTGAACTCTTTCAAATTATAAATTTAATGTAATTATTATAACAATGATATTGTGATTAAATATTTATATTTCTTACCTGTTACCACATTGGGGCTGCTGTGGACACAGTACAAATCCTCTAGGAGGCTAGGAGCATTCCGCTCAATATTTTCGGACAAATATACCCCTTGCAACATAAAGCAATAAGTTATGAGTTTTAACGTTTCCTCCTCCATGCAATTAAATCACACAAAGTTTCTTTAATTGTATTATCTCTTAAATAATATTAGAAAGGATTTCTTAAGGCACTACAAGAGAGATGGTCTTTACATAAATTTTCTAGATAAACTTTTTTTATTGGTGTTGGACCTTAATTCTATTGTTAGATTTAATTGATACACTAAATCTAGCAATCTTTTAGCAAGCCTCAATTTTCTATTAATAGGTTCTTAAAAATCTAGTGATTTATTTTTTATAGGCTTTTTGAATCGTGCAAAGTTTATTTTTGACAACTCGGTTTTTAACTAAAAACCGGTACTAAATTAATTAAAAAAATCCGTTTTTAATTTAGTATTGATTTTTTATAACCGGTACTAAATTAATTAATAATTTTTTATTTTTTTATTAATTTAGTACCAGTTTTTAGTTAAAAACTAGTACTAAATTAATTAAAATTTTTTTATTTTTTTAATCAATTTATAAAAAATCGGTATTAAAATTCATTTTTTCTAAAAATAAATTTAGTACCGTTTTTTTATAAAAAACCGGTACTAAACTTTTAAAATTAAATTTGATTTTTTTAAACTTAACTAGTACTTCTTTTTTTTTATAAAATAAATCGGTAATAAATGTAATATTTTTAGTACGTTTTTAGTTCAAAACCAGTACTAATCGTGTTTGCCGCTACCTTCCGCCACCTTCTAGTACCGGTTTATTAGTACCAGCTTTTTATTGTTTTTAGTACTCCCTATTTTTAGTACCGGTTTGTACAAAACCGGTACTAAAAGATTTAAATGACGTAGTGCTTATTGATTTTTTTTAAAAAAAAAAATTGTTGCCAACAGCTTCCAAAATGATCTTGTTGGAATTAATTTGGCATCGACCAATCACTGTATATAATTATAAACGTAACGGTGATCTAACGTCGGTGGGGACGTCAATAAAATTTGATAATTAATAATTAATATTGTCATTAGGTAATATTAGTTTTTTGGAAATTGATTATTGTCATCTGTATTTTTGTCGTTCATGTCATCGCTAAATATAAAGTGAACATAAACAGCAAACAAAGTGCACATATTGACGATCTAAGTGAACACATACAAACAAATAAGTTCAATGAAAATAAGTTGAATATATATGTAAACTTCTGAATAAGTGATGACAACACTTATTTGTTTGTAAGTGTTCACTTAAATCGTTTATATGTTCACTTTGTATTTAGCGATGGCTGGAATTATATATTTACCGATGGCACTTATAATTTCTGTTATTTTTTTGAGTGAAATTAGATGGGATTAGAATACAATTTGATTGTTGATATCCAAAATTAGTGGTTTTTAACTTTTTATTTATTCGTTTTTGTACTTTTAAGAAAGCTCAATTTTATTTTTGATAAGTTTTGTATATCTTTCTGGTGAAGATGTTGCGATGCCTAAAGGAATAGGAAACCTCAAGGCGCTTCAGGTGCTAAAGTGGATCGACATTGAAAGAAGTCATCCCAGAGTAGTTCAAGAGTTAGGGCAGCTGCGACAACTGAGGAAGTTAGGCGTGGCGAATCTGAGAATAAAACACTACAAAGAGTTGTCCGAATCTATTAGCCAACTGAGCTCGCTTCGTTCTCTTATAATAAGAAAACTCCACAATGAAGTTAGGCGTTTCGAACCTGAGTACTATCAAGAAGTACCTGCTGATTTTCTAGATAGTGTGATGTCATCGCCTCCAGAACACCTCCGAAGCATCGAATTTCAGGGAGTGATTGGAAAATTGCCTGCTTGGGTTTCTTCCCTGTCTTACTTGGCCAAGGTAACCCTATGGGATGCTAGATTAAATGATGATGGCATAGTTGTTCTTCAGGAACTACCCAACCTGCTACACCTTCGACTTCGTACTAATGCATATGTGGGGGTCAAGCTGATTTTTCGAAGCGTTAAATTCCCAAAGCTCAAGGAATTGTTTGTTTACAATTTGGAGAATCTGAGAGAATTGCTCTTCGAAGATGGCACATTGCCAGAATTGCAAACATTGAAGATTTCGTATTGTAACTGCGGTATCAGTGGCATACAATACCTTCCAAAACTCAAGAAACTATCACTTGATAGTTCGGTTTTTGTGGAAAACCTGGATGAGGTGCAGAAGCAACTTGAAAAACATCCCAACCATCCTGCATTGGAACTTGGGAGTTGAAGACCCAAAGTAACAACAAAGAAAAGAGAAGCATATATAGAGAGTTTAATATTAGTCAAGATTCTACATTTCCACCTGGCTTTTCAGAGAACAGCTCGAGCCGCCGTCCTTGGTGCATGCCCCACTTCTGACATTTCTATTCTAGTTTTATTTTACGTTTGGAATTTCACCTGTGAATTGTGTTTTTATATGTTCGCTGTCTATTTTATAGTTTTACAATGTCCTTTTTTGTAGTTTTTCCTATTCAGCATCTTCCATTGTTGGGGTTCGGGTTTTTTTCTATTATGGAGGCTTGTGACTGGTACCAAGCAGCACTGTGTGGATCTTGGTACCAGTGATTTCAGCTGGGATTTGATTTACCTGAGGCTCCGTTTGGATGGCTTCTTTTCGGAATAAGGAATAAGGAATAACCACTTTTTACCGATAAATTTATTTCTAACCATCCAAACTCTTCACAAAAGTTGTGGAGAAAAGGGGTGTTTGGCTCGGTCCGAGATGGCTTGAACTCGGACCGAGTTGAACCATACCTCTTTGGCTCGGTCCGAGATGGCCAGAACTCGGTCCGAGTTGGACCGTCTGACTTTCCTTTTTATGATTTATGCATATATGGAAATGTAATAAAAAAAATAGTAGCCTACCTATTATAAAGGAGGCGCCTCCCTCTTCCTTTCTGACCTATCTTCTTCCCCAATTCTCTCTTGTACTCCATTATTATTGAAAAAAAATAAAAAAAGTGATGGTGTGTGTGCGTGTGGATGTAGGTACGATTTCGTACTGAACCACGTCAAATCTTCGTGTTCTTTGCTGTGATTGCTTTTGTTTACATGGTATCAGAGCAATAGGTCCTTGAACCTGCGTGTTTAATCCCTGTGCGAGTTACTGCACAGCGGTTGCTTCTTTCTCTGTGCGAATTACTGCACAGATCTCCTCGAAACCTCGACCAGAACCACTGTTTCGGACCGAAACTCCTCTGTTTCGGACCGAAACTACCTTTAAACCATGAGTACCCCTAATGATTCGAACCCTAAACCACCTATTCCTGATCCTAATTCACTAGATGCTATTACTCTCATCCAGAATCTGAATAACACCTTGTCCCAATTACTTACACAACCGAGACCTCCATCAAACACCCAAAGCCAAGAAGGATTCACCTCAGCGATGTCAATCAAGCTAGATGGGACGAACTTTTATCTGTGGTCGCAGATGCTGGAGATGAAGCTCAACGGCCGCGATAGATTGGGTCATCTTGATGGATCGACTCGGCCAAAGTCTTCGGACGAGGATGCTTATAAGCGTTGGTTGGTACTGGATTCTCAGGTCAAAGATTTCATGATCAACTCTATGGACTCATCACTGATAGGTACCTTCTTACCTTACTCTACTGCCAAGGAGGTATGGGATGCAGTTAAAACATCTTACTTTGATGGTAGTGATTTGTCTCAAATCTTGGACCTAAAAAGGAAAATTGGTAAAGTCAAACAAAATGGAGACTTAGTCCAAAATTTTTATAGTACACTCCAAGGGTTGTGGAAGGAATTAGACACTCGTAGACCAAATCCCATGGAATGCCCACATGATATTGAAAAATACCAGAAATTGGTACAGGAAGATAGGGTGCTGACTTTTTTGGATGATTTAGATGATAAATTGGACCAGGTTAGGGCTAGTGTACTCCAAATTAACCCCCTCCCTACAGTGGAAGAGGCGTTTGCCTTGGTGAGGAAGGAGGAAAGGCGACAGATGGTTATGTTGACTGGGGGAGAGGTTGGGGATAATTCCTTGGCCATGCTAGCAAAGACCCAAACCTTAAACCTTCAGAAATCCAGCTATCCTCCAAAACCGAACAATAAAAAACCAGTTCCACCCGGAGGGTGCACCCACTGCAAAAATCCAAAACACTCTGTAGAACAATGCTTTAAGTTAATTGGATATCCAGACTGGTGGGAGGAGAATAAAAGGAAGAAGCAGGGAAAGGCACGAATGGCAGAAGGAGCTGTATCAGATGAAAAGGCCCTAGCAGTTGCAAATGTGACTGTTTCGGGTCCAGTCAGTAAGCATTTCGGACCGAACTGTGAGAATTTCGGTCCGAAATCAGCAGAGAAACTCACAATTTTACCCTCTGTTGAGAGTAATCAAGGTAAAATCTTTGTTCTAAATACATGTAGCACTGATAAATCTTGGATTATTGATTCAGGGGCAACAGATCATATGACTTATGATAAAGATGATTTGGTAAGAGAATCTATACCAAGGAGAACTGAGATCATCAATGCAAATGGGGAGATCTATCCAGTCACAGGGGCTGGCGAAGTTCAATTTTCATCCTCTCTTACTCTTCCTAACACTCTCTTGGTCCCTTCTCTTTCATCAAAACTTCTATCTGTAGGACAATTATGTGAGGAACATAACTGTGTTGTGCTCATGTATCCCAGATTTTGTCTTTTTCAGGACCTCTTGACGAAGGAGATCATTGGTCGTGGTACTAGAAGAGGAGGGCTGTATCATTTAGAGGACTTGGCTGTTGGACAGACTCACATGACTGCGGGTTCGATGCTGAAAAGGAAGTCTTCTATTTGGATATGGCATAGACGCTTAGGGCATCCATCTTTTGGGTACCTAAGAAAACTTTATCCAAGTCTGTTTTCTGGTTTTGAGAATGATAGTTTTGATTGTGATGTGTGTATCAAATCTAAGAGCCATCGAGCTCATTTTGCTAGAAACCTAGAAAATGATAGTAATAATAGAGCCCCATTTGATTTGGTTCATTCTGATGTTTGGGGACCTTCCCCAGTTGACTCCCTAGTAGGAAATAAATGGTTTGTCTTGTTTGTTGATGACTGCACTAGAATGACTTGGATTAATGTAGTGAAACATAAATCTGAAGTACCACTTGCCATTAGATCCTTCATTACCATGGTCAAAACTCAATTTGATAGAAATGTCAAAGTATTCAGAAGCGATAATGGTAGGGAATTTGTCAATAAAATACTAGGCGAGTTTTTTCAAACCAATGGAATTATCCATGAGACCAGTTGTGTTGGTACTCCTCAGCAAAATGGTAAGGCAGAACGTAAGAACAGACAAATTTTGGAAATGACCAGAGCAATGATGCTTGAAAACAATGTTCCCAATTCTTATTGGGATCATGCAGTTACCTCAGCAGTGTATTTGATGAATAGACTACCTTCTGCACCAATTCAATTTCAAACACCTTTACAGAAACTCTCAACCTTTACTGTGATCCCTTCTGTCCTAAACATCCCACCAAAAGTATTTGGTTGCATAGCTTATGTTCACATACAAAAACATCAACGCTCTAAACTTGACCCATGTGCTGAAAAGTGTGTGTTCATAGGGTATGGTCAACGACAAAAGGGTTATAGGTGTTTGAATCCAATCTCAAAACGGGTCTATACTACCATGGATGTAACATTTATTGAAAATGAGGGATATTTTGGCACAAACCCGACTCATTCTCAGGGGGAGAATGTGATAGACAATGAGCTCTGGTTTGATACAGTAAGAAGTAAAAGTTTCAGCCCTGAACATGTGCATTTCGGTCCGAATTCAGACCATTTCGGTCCGAAATCTAATCTCTGTCCAGACGAATCCGATCAACTCGGTCCGAATTCCAACTATCTCGGTCCGAGTTGTGACCAGTTCGGTCCGAACTCAAGCCATTTCGGTCCGAACCATAACCCTCTCGATCCGAACTCAGACCAGTTTGGTCCGAGAGTTGAAGCTGAAGGAGAGAATTCAAATCCAGAAATGGACCCACTGATTATCTCGGGTCCATCAGAAGAAAATGTGGAAAGTGAAGATGAAGAAATGATACAGTCTCCTACTTCACCACATGATCAATCTCCTGAGTCAGAGGTAAGTAATTCTGAGCCTATTACTACTAATCCAATTTATCAGTTACCTTTCAGGATCAACAGAGGAAAACCACCTAAGAGGTACAGACCAGATGAAAGTGGTGAGGGCAGGTATGCAATGGCAAATTTCATGACCTTGTCTCATATGCCAGAACCTGTGAAGGTGTTTGATAGAACTCTTGCATCAGTTCACATTCCAACTAACCTAAGTGAAGCTCTCAGTGACTCAAAATGGGTGGAGGCAATGAAGACGGAAATGGATGCACTGGAGAAGAATGATACTTGGGAATTAGTAACAAGACCAAACAACAGAAAGACAGTAGGCTGCAAATGGGTATTTACAGTCAAGTATGGGCCCACTGGAGAGATAGACAGATATAAGGCGAGACTGGTGGCAAAAGGCTACTCTCAGACATATGGAGTGGATTATCAAGAAACTTTCTCACCAGTAGCAAAGCTGAATACTGTTAGAATTTTACTGTCCATTGCAGCAAATCAAGACTGGCCACTACACCAATTTGATGTGAAGAATGCTTTTTTGCATGGTGACATCGATGAGGAGATTTACATGGACATACCGCCAGGATATGGTCACTTAAGCAGTCAACCTCTCGTGTGCAGACTGAAAAAGGCATTGTATGGTTTGAAGCAATCTCCTAGGGCTTGGTTTGGAAGATTCTGTAGTGCTATGAAGGGATATGGATATACTCAGAGTGATACTGACCACACTTTGTTCTTTCTTAAGGATAAAGAGAAAATTGTAATCTTGATAATCTATGTTGATGACATGATAATTACAGGTAATGACTCTGAAGGAATCCATGATTTGGAAGGAAAATTGTCTAGAGAGTTTGAAATGAAGAATCTGGGAGGCTTAAAATACTTTCTTGGAATCGAAGTTGCACGCAATAAGGAAGGTATTTCTTTGTCTCAAAGAAAGTATGTGCTTGACTTACATGCTGAAACAGGTATGTTGGACTGCAAACCAGTTGACACACCAACCAAACAAAACACCAAGTTGGGTGTATTTTCTGATCAGGCACCTGCAAATAAGGATCAATACCAGAGATTGGTAGGGAGACTCATTTACTTGTCACATACTCGGCCTGATATCGCTTATGCTGTATCTGTGGTGAGTCAATTTATGCATGCTCCCAGTAAACAACATATGGAAGCTGTCATGTGGATTTTAAGGTATCTTAAGGGATCTCCAGGACGAGGTATCTTCTTCAAAAGGAATGGTCATCTTCAGGTTGAGGGATATACAGATTCTGACTGGGCTGGAGATGTGACTGATAGAAAATCCACGTCTGGATACTTCACATTTGTTGGAGGTAACTTGGTTATTTGGAGGAGCAAAAAGCAAAAGGTGGTAGCTTTGTCAAGTGCAGAGGCAGAGTTCAGAGGAATTGCTAAAGGTTTTCAAGAATTACTGTGGATAAAGAGAGTACTCAAGGATCTTGGTCTCTATGATAACAGGGAGATGAAGTTGTTCTGTGACAACAAGGCAGCTATCGCAATATCTCACAATCCGGTGCAACATGATAGGACCAAGCATATTGAAGTGGATAGGCACTTTATTCGACAGAATTTAGAAGATAGAGTCATTAGCATTCCTCACGTGAGAACTGATGAGCAATTGGCAGATATACTAACTAAAGGGGTATCATGTACCATTTTTTAGGGAGTGATTTGCAAGTTGGGCATGCAAGATATCTACCTGCCAACTTGAGGGGGAGTGTGGAGAAAAGGGGTGTTTGGCTCGGTCCGAGATGGCTTGAACTCGGACCGAGTTGAACCATACCTCTTTGGCTCGGTCCGAGATGGCCAGAACTCGGTCCGAGTTGGACCGTCTGACTTTCCTTTTTATGATTTATGCATATATGGAAATGTAATAAAAAGAAATAGTAGCCTACCTATTATAAAGGAGGCGCCTCCCTCTTCCTTTCTGACCTATCTTCTTCCCCAATTCTCTCTTGTACTCCATTATTATTGAAAAGAAATAAAAAAAGTGATGGTGTGTGTGCGTGTGGATGTAGGTACGATTTCGTACTGAACCACGTTAAATCTTCGTGTTCTTTGCTGTGATTGCTTTTGTTTACAAAAGTTACACACTTCCCAATAAATTTACCCATTCCCAATAAATTTCTTCCCTTCTTCCTTCTTCCTATCTTATTCTCAACGCATCCAAACGGAGCCTGAACTACATAGCATTCAATGATTTAAATGGATTAATTTGGTGGAACTAGATTTCATGTTTGTCCACCAAAAAGAAAAAGTATGATTGCTCGTCATACACAGTTTGAAATTGTTTATTATTTTACAGTAGCTAAATATACATTTTTCTGATTGTTATTAATTATCGGACTTTATAATTACTAGATTAAGATATTTACAATGTCACAAGCCAGTTCTACTCATTCACAAAGTCATAAAAGTTCAACTGCCTTCTTACCTTGAGTGAAGAGATAAGACATATTATCCTCTGGAAACAAAAAATTAAATAAATAAAATGGAGTTCTACCATTCCGATTTTGTTTTAGTAAAAACAATATAAAGATTAAAAAAATTTAATAGAAACTCAAATTTTTTAATTTTTTAATAAGAAATTAAGAACTATCGAATAATGCTGGGAAAGTAATTATGGAGTCGGAAATTATTTCAAGCTCAAGAACACGCCAAAAGATCATTTTCTTCAAGAATAGAAATGAATGTTGACTAATGTTAATTCCACTACTTTTCAGCTCACCAATGCATATCAACTCCTTTATACTGGTGCAATTCAGTCAGTACTTGGAGTTGTCGGAAGTACGGGAGGTTAACAATTTCCGCACGGGGAATTGATTTGCACAATGCACCCCCTAAAATCGATTCAACACTCATTGTTAGACTAAAATATTCTCAATGAATTAAAAATATTACAGAATTGATGATATCTCTAAATAATGCTCTCAATTAATTAGGAATTTTTTAGTTCAAAAAAAGAGAGTTTATCAAATTTAGGAGTGTGCGAATCAATTCCCGCATGGAAGGTTTAACAACCCATGAAATGTTTCTCAGTCGAAGACTGTCTGCAAATTCCAACACCTGAAGTCAAGGAAAGACAACCTTTGGATCAAGACTCTTCCATATCACTTCCAAATCTGACTTGCGCCATTTGGTTGCGGTCCCAATAGAGGATGGAAAGTCTATGGCAGGACGGGAGGGCCTCTATTTCTCGGCCTTGTAGTCGACAAACGTAGAAAATGTTTTTGCTGAAGTGCTGACGAGTATATACAAGATTGTCAGCAAGAGGGCAGTTGAGACGGGGGATGATGCAGCCGCAGCTGTGCCGGGTCAGGGTGAGAGAATCAATGTCAAGGAGGATGCCTCAGTTTTTAAGCGAGTTGGATGCTGCTCTGGTTAGTTTGTTACGGAGTTGAGGTCAATTTACAATTGTGCCATCTAAAAAGTTGAAAATCTGGGGTTTGCCTTGTAAGAAGGTTGTAGATAGACCTTGAATGATTAAATGCCCTCCTCTCTATTGGTTCTTTTATTTCTCTTTTAGTTTTTATGGTTATTATTGTTGTTTTATTTATTATTTATTTTTTTGACTTGGATAGCAATACGGTGTTGCGGTTCCGAATTGATACCGTACCTGGTTAGTTGGTTCAGTTAACCGCTGGGGAAAAAAAAGGTGCGTTTGACCGAGTTTTAAGTGAATAAAAGGGGGGTCACGGATGAGTTATTTAAAATACTGTCATACAAGCAATTTTAAATGAACGCAAAGATCTATAAATATATTCTGAAATAATATCAAGAAAAATCAGTCCAAATGATTATAAACACATGCTTGGATTATTATTATAAAATATATTCAAACAAAACAGTCAATTTATTTGATGAAAAGAAAATAGTGTGACATTTCATCAATATAACACTTGCAATCTTCATTGCTACTAACTAATCCAGCTCGCAATGCATATCCTTCTCTCTTTTTTTTTCCTTTAATCACAACTTCATTCTCATTTTTTGTTTCCCATTTTTATTGAAATTGTCTTCAATTTTGTTGAGGCAGTGAGCATCGATCTAATTTGCATTAATTTTTCCCTTGAGCCACCAATATGCATCAACACTCTCTTTTCTGATTGGCATACCTGTAATCAGTTTTTTTTTTAAAAAAAAAAAAATTGCACTTGAATACTTGGTGAGAGAGCACACATATCTTTGGTAATCTCTGTTGGCTCTCTCTTTTTTTTTTTGTTGCAAATTTTCAAAGAAAGCACCTTCCTCTTTTTTTTTTTTTTTTTTTGTGCAGTCCTTGATCAGTTTGTGTACCTTTTAACTCCAAAATTTTTTGCATAAGCAGTTTGCTTATAATCACAAAAGTCCATAGCTGCTGCATCATCTTTGCATTCCATTTGTTATTTGATCATTTTATGAGGACTAAAGTGAAGAGTTTTAATTGAGCATTATCACCATCAATCTGAAATTGATCCATCTTCTTAAATTTGGCGTCTGTTTTCTTCCATCACCATCAATTTCCATCTTTGAATCAATGCCAAGCCCCACTGGTCAGTGATACAGAAGGGGAGGGAACAATTGGGTTGTGACAAGTGGCAGCCAGAGAGGGATTTGAAAGAGATGAAATTGATGAGAGTGGCTGCATGTCTATCAAGCCCCATTTTCTTCTTTGGATTTGCGTGAAGGGAAGCATACACAGAAGCAAAGCCAAGAAGGAGGGATTCAATTGGAAGCAGCCAACAGGAAAGCGCCACACAGTGGTTCTGTGGCTGACAAGTGGGTCCCACGCCTCAGCATTAACCGCCAAAGAGACAGCTGAAATGTGGGGACTGGATGTCAGTGAGAGAGAGGAGGCAAAGGCTTGGCGGGTTCGTTGATTGCCAACTGCCAAGCATTGCAAAGAAGAATAGGGATTCTGAATGACAATCCTGTTAAATTCGTTACGGTCGAGTGGGCCCACAAGCGGAAACTGACATCCACTCGTGCGCTGACGCGCGTCGGCGCGTGTTTGAATTGAAGGAGACGGAGATTATCCGTAACTGTCGCTGCGTGTGAAGGGAGGAAGAGGGGAGTTGATCCGGGCAACCATCAAAATGATCCGAACAACATCTATTTAAGTGCTATAGACAAAAATACTCCCATCATCTATCAATTAAAGATTCCATTATATTAAATTCCCTAATATTATCGTAATAACTTTCTTTAATTTTGATTTCTTTATTAAAAATTATTCGTTCCATCAAATGAGCTTCTGTTGATACTAAAATATAATAAGTTTCCATCGCAAAAGCATATATTTAGTTTAATTATCCAATATCTTTTGTGTTATTATTTTATGTTGTATTAGACATTTTATTTTCTCAAAGATCATAAGAACGTATATTACGTGGCATAATAGTTACAAATGAAAAAAAAAACTATTTTTATACATCTTTTTATATTCATATTACTATTTAAATAGAAGTTAATATATATAATTGTTCTATGAGATGGGCTAAAATCAGTCACGACTGACGGATGTAACCGTCAGCTATGATCAAATCTCAATTTTTGAAATTCTAATAGTCGATCCGAACCGTTCAATGTGTTCTCCATATTGAAATCTCATAGGATACCAAATTTTACATTTTTCTGATTTAATTTATTATTTTTTGGATTTTTAAAAATCATAGTTATTGAAGGGTCCAGAATTGTTTAGATTAAGAAATTTGTAAAATATCAAACAAAACTAGAAAAATTCAGAAAAATACAAAATTTTGTCTCCAATGAGATTTCAATATGGAGAACACGTTGAACAATTCTGATCGATTGATAGAACCTCGAAAATTGAGATTTGATCGTAGCTGACGGTTGCATCCGTCAGTCGTGGCTGATTTTAGCATATCTCTTGTTCTATTTATATATATTAAATATATATATATTAACTTCAATAGTTACGATAATAATTTCAACAATTGTATATATTAACTTCAACAGTTATCTATTTAATTTTAACAATTACGATATTAACTTCAACAGTTATCTATTTAATTTTAACAATTATGTTATTAACTTCAACATTTATGTATAGTAATTTCAACGGTTATGAAGTGTGAGGGAGGGAGGAGGGACAACGTACGCGGGAGGAAGGGAGAGGGGGTGGGGAATAGTGTACCCAGGAGGGAGGAAGGAATGAGTGCTGAATTTCTAGAAAAAGAAAACGCGTGAGAGGGATAATTTTCGAAAATAGAAAGGGGTTACTGGGGATAATGGATCTTGGAGATTATTCTTATCATTTCCGATTTAAATAGAAATATTTGACATAAAGATAATTCAAAAACTACATAAAATAGTAATTTTTTATTGATAAGTAGAATATTAAAACTCCTCTCGCCTGAAAAAGAATTATTTTTTAAGAAAGAATGAGAAAAAGAGATGAAGATTGTTGTATATATGAGGGTAGTATCGGCAATTTTAAAAAATTATGTTGTGCCCATCATGTTGGTTCTGTTTGGATGGTGTGGGAATAAGAAGAATAGGGGAAGAAGTATTGGAAAGTGTGTGACTTTATGAAGAGTTTGGATTGTTTATAATAAATTTAGGAGTAGGAAGAAGTTATTTCTTTATTCTTGCTCCCATCCAAACGGAGCCGTTGAGTGTTGCCTGGATCAACGCCCGAGGAGGCGTCTGACATTTGATGCCCAGCAGAGGAATGGGCTGAGATGGGAACGGGCTACCATGGGTCTTTTACCTTTTTTTATTCCCCTTTCTTTTGTTTTGGGCTGTCGCATTTTTGTGTACTGGGCTGCAGCAAATTTTGTGATGGGATTGGTATAAGTCAAAACAGATTTTTATTAAGAAAAATTAAATTTCGTTAATAAAATCAAAATTTATCGAGGCATGAATCTGAAGTTTGTTACGGTGTCATGGATTTGCAAATAATCGTATAATTGCACAAACAATTATCTTGGCATTTGCATTTTCGTATAGAGTCTCATAAATTTCGTATGTCTCGATCGTCTGAATGTCTTCATTTATACTAATACAAGTCCAGTATCCTCTGACTTGGCAGTAGTTTGTACAGTAGGGAGTTGCTTTTTACACGGTCAAAATTTGCAATACACGGTGAAAATTACAAATGACAAAAATATCCTTACCTATCTTAGAAACTTCCGTCTCCAATCTCTGCATACTGCTTGTCTTGCCTTCGAGGCTAAGCCACAGCCCTTCCTATTCGTCTTAGCCCTCTCTGAACCCATCAAGCGAAGCATGGGGACACTACCTCCATATTGACTTTGGTAGCAGGTTATGGGGTATGGGGGTTCACCAATGGAGTCAATTTGGCCTTCTCAACCGGTCCTATTTGTGGAGAAAAGGGGTGTTTGGCTCGGTCCGAGATGGCTTGAACTCGGACCGAGTTGAACCACACCTCTTTGGCTCGGTCCGAGTTGGCCTGAACTCGGTCCGAGTTGGACCTTCTGAATTTCCTTTTTATGATTTATGCATATATGGAAATGTAATTAAAAGAAATATTAGCCTACCTATTATAAAGGAGGCGCCTCTCTCTTCCTTTCTGACCTATCTTCTTCCCCAATTCTCTCTTGTACTCCATTATTATTGAAAAGAAATAAAAAGTGTGGTGTGTGTGAGTCGTGGATGTAGGTACATATTGTACCGAACCACGTAAAATCTTCGTGTTCTTTTCTGTGATTGTTTTTGTTTACATGGTATCAGAGCCAGGTTCTGAGATCTGTGCGTTATTATCGTTTTTGCATCCCTGTGCGAGTTACTGCACAGCCGATTTCTCGTTGTGCGAATTACTGCACAATCAGACCCGTTCTTCTCGACCAGATCTCACCGAGTTACTGTGTGAGTTTATACCTTGCGCGAGTTACTGCGCAGTTGATCCTTCTTTCTTGAATTCTAATACCGAAACCGACCCCAAATCTCTAACAACCAAAGTACCAGAAACCATGACTCATATCCAAAACCTAAACGATTGTTGGATTATAGATTCAGGGGCAACCGATCATATGACTTATGATAAGGACGACTTGATAAGAGAATCTCATCCAAGGAGGACTGAGATCGTCAACGCAAATGGGGAAGTTTATCCAGTCACAGGGGCTGGAGATGTTCAATTTTCCTCTTCTCTAACTCTTTCAAATACTTTATTGGTTCCTTCTCTTTCATCAAGACTATTGTCTGTAGGTCAATTGTGTGAAGAACTGAACTGTGTTGTACTCATGTATCCCAGATTTTGTCTCTTTCAGGACCTTATGACAAAGGAGATTATCGGTCGTGGTATTAAGAAGGGAGGACTGTATCATTTGGAAGACATAGCTACTGGAAGAGCTCACTTATCTGCTGGCTCGAGTTCAAGTAGGAAGTCTTCAATTTGGATGTGGCATAGACGTTTGGGACATCCTTCATTTGGGTACCTCAAGGAACTTTATCCAAGTTTATTTTCTGGATTTGAGAACGAATCTTTTGAGTGTGAGGTATGTATTAAATCAAAGAGTCATCGAGCCCATTTTGCTAAGAACTTGGATAATGACAAAACCACTCCTTTTGACCTGGTTCACTCTGATGTATGGGGGCCTTCCCCAGTTGAATCCCTAGGTGGTAACAGATGGTTTGTGTTATTTGTTGACAATTGTACCAGAATGACATGGATTAATTTGGTAAAGCGTAAAAGTGAGGTACCACTTGCCATCAAATCTTTCATTACCATGTTAAAGAACCAGTTTGATAGAAATGTTAAAATTTTCAGAAGTGATAATGGAAGTGAATTTGTCAACAAAACAGTAGGAGAATTTTTTAACACCAATGGGATTATACATGAAACAAGTTGTGTGGGTACTCCCCAACAAAATGGTATAGCAGAGCGAAAGAATAGGCAAATCCTAGAAATGACTAGGGCAATGATGCTAGAAAACAATGTACCTCATTCTTATTGGGATAATGCAGTTACATCAGCAGTTTACTTGATGAATAGGGTGCCTTCTGTGGTACTTGACTTCCAAACACCCTTGCAAGTACTTTCAAAATACTGCTTAATTCCCTCTGTCCTTATAATTCCACCAAAGGTATTTGGGTGTATTGCCTATGTTCATATACAAAAACATCAAAGGTCAAAGTTGGATCCTTGTGCTGAAAAATGTGTGTTCATAGGCTATGGTCAACATCAAAAGGGCTATAGGTGCATGAATCCATCCTCTAGAAAAGTCTATACCACCATGGATGTGACATTTATTGAAAATGAAGGGTATTTCTGTAAAAACCAGACTCATTCTCAGGGGGAGAGTGTGATAGACAATGAACTCTGGTTCGATGCAGTAAGAAATGATGTTTTTGATTCGAAATCTGAGATTTGCCCAAATGAACCTGTTCAACTCGGTCCGAGTTCGACTCATCTCGGTCCGAGTTCA
This sequence comes from Rhynchospora pubera, assembly GCA_028095005.1. Classification (NCBI taxonomy): domain Eukaryota; kingdom Viridiplantae; phylum Streptophyta; class Magnoliopsida; order Poales; family Cyperaceae; genus Rhynchospora; species Rhynchospora pubera. Next base: position 19,082,368 of record CM051461.1, read on the forward strand.
ACCCATCTCGGTCCGAGTTTAGATCATCTCGGTCCGAGTTCGACCCATCTCGGTCCGAGTTCGGACCATCTCGGTCCGAGATCAACTGAATGTGAGCATTTGAATCTAGAAATGGACCCACTGGTTAACTCGGGTCCATCTGAAGAAAGTTTGGAAAGTGAAGACGAAGAAATGATACAGTCTCCTACTTCGCCACATGACCAGACTCCGGAGTCAGAAGTAAGTAATGTTGAACCCGTTACTACTAATCCTGGTTATCAGTTACCTTTCAGGTTTAACAGAGGCAGACCTCCTAAGAGGTATAGACCAGATGAGATTGGCGAGGGCAGGTATGCAATGGCGAACTTTATGACTATGTCTCACATGCCAGATTCTGTGAAAGAATTTGATAGAACCTTGGCGTTAGTTCACATTCCAAGAAATTTGAATGAAGCACTCAGTGATCCCAAATGGATGGATGCAATAAAGACAGAAATGGATGCACTTGAAAAGAATGAGACCTGGGAACTGGTGAGTAGGCCAAGAGATAGAAAGACAGTAGGTTGCAGATGGATATTTACAGTTAAATATGGGCCCACTGGAGCAATTGACAGGTATAAAGCTAGGCTAGTTGCAAAGGGGTACTCTCAGACATATGGGATAGATTATCAGGAGACATTCTCACATGTAGCCAAGCTGAATACTGTTAGAATACTGTTGTCCATCGCAGCAAATAAAAATTGGCCACTACATCAGTTTGATGTGAAGAATGCATTCCTACATGGGGACATAGATGAGGAAATCTACATGGACATCCCGCCAGGATATGGTCATTCAAGTGAACTAGCTCTTGTGTGCAAGTTGAAGAAAGCACTATATGGTCTAAAACAGTCGCCAAGGGCCTGGTTTGGAAGATTTTGCAATGCAATGAAAGGATATGGATACACCCAGAGTGATACAGATCATACATTGTTCTTTTACAAGAATAAAGGAAAAATTGTAATCTTGATAATCTATGTTGATGACATGATAATTACAGGTGATGACTCTGAAGGAATCCAAGATTTAGAGAGAAAATTGTCCAAGGAATTTGAAATGAAGAACCTGGGCGGATTGAAATACTTTCTAGGGATTGAGGTCACACGGAGCAAAGAAGGTATATCTCTATCTCAGAGAAAATATGTACTAGATTTGCTTGCTGAAACAGGAATGTTGGATTGCAAACCTGTAGACACACCTACCAAACAGAACAACAAACTAGGAATATTTCCTAACCAGGTACCAACAAACAAGGAACAATACCAGAGATTGGTAGGGAGATTGATTTACTTATCACATACTAGACCTGATATTGCCTATGCAGTTTCTGTGGTAAGTCAGTTCATGCACGCTCCTAGTGAGCAACATATGGAGGCTGTTATGTGGATACTTAGGTATCTCAAGGGATCTCCAGGACGAGGTATCTTTTTCAAAAGAAATGGACATCTTCAGATTGAAGGATATACAGACTCTGACTGGGCAGGAGATGTGACTGATAGGAAATCTACATCTGGGTACTTCACTTTTGTTGGTGGCAATTTGGTCACATGGAGAAGTAAGAAGCAGAAGGTAGTGGCTCTATCAAGTGCTGAAGCTGAGTTCAGAGGAATTGCTAAAGGACTGCAAGAATTATTGTGGATAAAAAGAGTACTCAAGGATCTTGGCTTCTATGATAACAGGGAGATGAAGCTGTTTTGTGACAACAAGGCAGCTATTGCAATATCTCACAATCCGATGCAGCATGATAGGACCAAGCACATTGAAGTAGATCGACATTTTATCCGACAGAACATTGAAGAAGGAGTAATTAGTATTCCTCATGTAAGAACGGAAGAGCAACTTGCAGACATACTAACTAAGGGTGTGTCTAGTACTAATTTTCATGAAGCAATTGACAAGTTGGGCATGCAAAATATCTACCTGCCAACTTGAGGGGGAGTGTGGAGAAAAGGGGTGTTTGGCTCGGTCCGAGATGGCTTGAACTCGGACCGAGTTGAACCACACCTCTTTGGCTCGGTCCGAGTTGGCCTGAACTCGGTCCGAGTTGGACCTTCTGAATTTCCTTTTTGTGATTTATGCATATATGGAAATGTAATTAAAAGAAATATTAGCCTACCTATTATAAAGGAGGCGCCTCTCTCTTCCTTTCTGACCTATCTTCTTCCCCAATTCTCTCTTGTACTCCATTATTATTGAAAAGAAATAAAAAGTGTGGTGTGTGTGAGTCGTGGATGTAGGTACATATTGTACCGAACCACGTAAAATCTTCGTGTTCTTTTCTGTGATTGTTTTTGTTTACACTATTAAGCAAGCACTTATTCATATCCGATAAAGGAGACCCGATACCATTAACTAGCTCTTAGTGCTTTTCTTGGGTTTGAGTTTCGTTTCTTGTGAGAAGGATGCCACTCGCAACATTAGCCCTTTCCTCCTATTCATTCAACCCAAAAGGACAACTAACATGCCCAGCTGAACGATCTACAGTTGTTCCACTACAGGTTGTTGAGTAGGTTGAACTCCACTATTCATTAGTATTCTTACTTGACTGCTCACGAGCGATCCACCTCTGCACCTCTAAAGCCAGAGCAACGAGGTCAGACACTTTTTTCATTTTTTTACGGTGCTTCTTGAGAAATTGAGTCTATTTCTTTTTTCCTACCTATCTATCCATTCTAACTTTGAGATTTGCTTGATTAATTTTTTAGTTAGGAGAGTTTGATGTCAACTTCCATGAGAAATTGCGGTAAATTTTGTGGTGTTCGAGATACTCTGTCGATGGTTCAATCAGAAGACAAAATATAATACAAGGGTATTTTTGTCATTTGCAATTTTTTACCGTGTATTGTAAATTTTGACCGTGTAAAAAGCAACTCCCTGTACAGTATTGTCATCCTGTTGTTCATTCGCGTCTCGCCATCTTGGCCATTCAGCAACGTCTCTTCATTTAGCCATCTATTTTTCTCTTTGCGTTTCTTGCTCTATCTCCATTTGTCCACTCGCTTCCCACTGTAAGCTACACTACACAACTGCCGAGGCAAAAAGTACCGTCGTTGCAGCTCTTCTCTTGCAAATCGCGGCGGCCTCCGATCTTAGCTCACAGCGTCAGTCTCACGAATCGACAGATCGGTTGCAACTCTTTCGAATGAGTACCATTTTGCCTGCTTTTCGTTCGGTTTTGTCTACTCTTCTTCTTGAGGGTTGCATGGAGAAGACGCTTCTCGCTTGATTTCGCGCGTTCTTGCAACTTCGCCGCCTCACCTGGTCACTACAACTACAACTGGTATCAATAGTTATGTTTTTCTTGAAATACCATTTAGTACTGTGTACTCTGCTCTGCACCAGTTCTGAAATATGTTGTCTTTGAGTTCATCATATCAAGCAACCAACGTGTGAATCTTATATTCTTTATTTAGATAAATTATTTCAACTTTTTGGTGGCATACACAGTTTAATTTGCTAAACTTGTAACTATCTATTAATTTTTTTTTATTATTGGTTTGCAGATTTTGTTGGATGCATTTGTGTCAGTGCCTCGAGATTTGAACTTTATTGATCACACAGGTGATCTTGGATGGAAAGAGTTAGTGTGCCTGAGCTTATTTCAAATGATATGATATTTTCATTTCTTTCTTTAAAAATTTTCTACAGTATTGGTGCTGCAGTTTATCGTAAATCTAAAGTCCTCCTTTTCCTGTTAGGGGTGCGAGGTTTGATAAAATTATAGTAGACCCGAGCTTATATTCAAACCAAAATGCAAAATATTTCCTAGCCACGGAAACTCGAAAGGCACCTGATGCTTCGAAGATATTTACAAGTACAACATCGATTGGAATCTTTTGAGCTGAATTTATCTCATCTTATGCTTCTCTTTTCTTTTTAGGCTTCGCTCCAGAAGGAGAGAGTCGGAGCGAAGGGAAGGGAGGAGAGTTCGGATAGAGGGAGAGAATGGACGGAAATTAAGGAGAGCAGAGAGACAGATATAGGGAGAGATCGGTTACTCCCAAAATCGGAAAGTACCGAATCCCTTCCCTTCGCTCCGAGTCTCTCCTTCTGAAGCGAAGGGAGATCTTAACAGTACATTTTTCAACTACCAGACAAAAATTTTTGCCCCTTGAGAAATTTTATGTTGTGACTTGTGAGTAACTTTGCAAGCCAATTGCTACTAAATCTGATTTTTTTGTTTTGTTACTGATTTTACAAGTTTAGGCAGCTAAATATTTTTTATGATGAACAGATGATAAAAAGGAAAATTTACCAGTATTCCATTAAATTGTAGTTGCAAAATAAATAACTTTTTAATTTCAGTGTTTCAATAAATTTAGATTTCTTTTCCTGTTTTTCAATTTCTCAGATAGAGCAGGGTTAATTGCATAGAGCAGCATAGTCATGTCAGGTTCTTCTCTCTACCTTCTCCATTCATTTTTCATGCTATATTGTACGTTGTATAATTTGTTAAAATTTTAGTTGCCTTATTCTTCAGTTTTGCTTCATTTGTTATATCATGCTTAAAATTGTAATGTCTCTTTGATGCTTTCAATTGGACTTCAGTTGTGACACAGATTATTCCAAATTGAGGCAGTCAGAAGATATTGATGAGCTTCCATTGCTATAGAGGGCTGAAAAGTTCCTTGATCACAAGTTCTAAGGTATCAATTGAAATTTGCGTAGAGCATTTTTCTGTTTTAGTACAATTCACCATTTTGTACATTTTGTTATGATGATAAAAATGCATGTTTATCTATCAAAAAATAATTTGGGAAGGAATTAACGGGCATATTAGTGGATGCTAATTGTTCAATATTTTTTTAATGCATAACTTTATTAGGGTCCTAATTTTTGACAAGGTTGATCTTTTTTTCCCCTATTTAAATATGATTTTATAATTTGGTCAGGTTATGAATCAATTTGTGTTGCATCCTTATTCTCAACTAGGTATAAATCAATGGCGAGCAGCTTCTAGGTACAATTTCAATTATTAAAGATAAAATAATTATTCACTGATAAGTGTTGATTGAGAAGTTTTAAAAGGGCAAATCATATATGTAGGTTTTTATTTATATCAGAGTGTTTGCTGCTTAAAAAAAAATTTTATTGCAGAAACAATTCTGAGATTATTTGAACAAGCGGATTTGAAGAAATATATAAGATAAAAACCATTAGCTTTTGAATTCAATTCAAGAGGTAGCTTTTTATTTTAGCGAAATTGATAGTTTTGTCCCCTTATTTGCAAATTGAGTTGTCTTAGGCTCAGGGTTTACCAAACGGTCCGGTCCGGTTCAAACTCCCATGGTCCACGGGTTATCACAGGCTACGGGTTCACAGGTTCATGAATTAAAACGGGACGGGTTAGCACGGTCCACCTCTCAAATCTTACCCAAACCCTTGATAGACCCAACCCTAGGTGAATCGGACCCAAACCCTTGATAGACCCGACCCTAGTCTTACATACATGCTATAATTTTTTCTTTGGATAATTTTCAAGAAAGGTTGGTCTAATATTTTTTTGTTAATCCATTGACAGGTTGTTACTTGCAGACAGTTGGACAACGTACGTTCTAATAACAATTCCTCAACCTCTAATTTATGTAGGAAGAATGACGATATCAAGAGGGTGAGGTGCTTAATTGTCTCCTTTTTCTATTAGTAAATGAGGCTATTTGTTGGTATTATCTCAAAAAATTGTAAATTTAACGTTATGTTGAATAAAAACATAGGTTAGTTATATCTATAGAAAGATAAATTTATATTTGTAATCAGCAAAATTCTAATATCTTTCATCTTACTTAATTATTACTGTGCTTTCATGCTTGCACGGTGGTGCTAACAAAATTTGATACCAATCTAAAAACTGTATTATTCTTGCATTTGAAAGAGCCATCTTAATCTAACTATCACACTTTTATGTTTGCTGTTAACAGTGCCAGTGAAGAGAAAATTATGATTACTACGTTAAGTGAACTGGGAATCCGAATTTTATACATAGGTAGGTTGTAGTACAACTCTTTTTATTATTATGATCATATCATGAGATCGTTGGAAAGAAATTGAATTTTTTTTATTTTATTGCTCTACTATTATTAATAATTCTTAATTAAAAAAATATCATTTTGTAAAGCTCTAAATTATGCCAAGCTGTTCAGTCAGAGGAAAAGAGAAGGAACAAGTTGTAAGTATCTATATCATTTCATTTCAGCATCATTACCTTTTTTTATAGTTCACTTTGTGAATATTTTTTATATGTAATATAACATTGTTCACATTTATTTGGGTCAGTTCTATTATTTCAGAAAAAAAAGGGACTCAGAAGCATAAATATGTGTGAGCCAACAATAAATCCTGGAAGAAGACTGGAGACGAGATAATGAAGAAAAAGCATGACAGATCAACAGTGCTCCAAGGTGGTGATTTTTTTTGCTATCTTTCTCTGGATTTACAACAATGGATCTAAATATTTAGTGAGATTTCTAATTCATATCCTCTAGAATTTCAAGTATAAGAAAAGTGATTGTAGATTGTCTTCTAGATTACTCGAATTTTAAAGAGTGTGCAATAATTTTTTTAGTTTAGGTAACACGATATTTATCTGCCAAGTATGATTGGTTTTTTTACTGTAGCGTTGCTTAATGTACTCGGCATGGTTCTAACAAAGCCAATCCAAATCTTCGTGCAATGCATATCCAGCTCTATTTAGGCCTTCAATAATTTTCTATATGCGCTTTTTTATGTTGGGTATCGTAAATTTGTTTGCATGTGTATAAACAAAAAAAAAATAGTGTAAAATGTTGATTGTATGAAGTATGAACATAGGTATTGTTTGATTATGTCAGTCTCTAATTGCAATTTCAAAGACAAGCAATAGAGGATCCCATTATATAGGTTCCATTGCATATAGGTTCCGTCAATTTAGTGTCTACATTTGCTTGGATAATTTGCAATTGGTGTTGGGACAGGTATCTATTTTGTGTCAAGATTGCATAGTTTGAAAAGTTAATTAGCTAATTTGGAATTGATATCATTTTTTTTACATCATTTTTTAACAATAATCATACATTTAATTAATATAATGTTTTACAATTTAACAAAGTATATATGTGATTGTATTTATGTCGTCCATAACTTATCGATGCTTATTAGGAAATCATTTTGTTGCATATTTAGATAAGAATGCATCGCGCGAGAATAGAATTAGTTATCCATGAACTTCGCGTTTTTTCTGACTGACTCAAATTATTGGAAATTAACCCTCAATTTTGTAGGCATTTTAATCATCAAGGTTTAATTTTCCAAGAGTCATTTATGGAGAATTTTTAGAGTTCAACAGTTATATATCACCGAATAGACCTAAAAAATTGCTTAAATAGTTTAAATTCTTCTCAATCTAAAAAATCAAGTACAGCTGCGACTGTCATCAGTGGCGGATCCAAATAGGAGGTAACCTAGGAACTTGTGTGAGGTTGTTTTTTGTTTTTGGAAAATTAAGGACCCGGATAGTAGGATTTGATAGGTGTCCGGATTTAAAAAATTATAGTGTCTAGGTTAAAATTTAGAAAATATTGGACATATCTAAAAATAATGCGTTGTTTCAATTTTTTTTGTGTTTTTTTGTGATTGATAGAGAAGTAAAAGATCATGAAAAAAATGATGAATTTTGTAATTTTCAATTATATATGTAGAATGACTTTGTTTATTAAATTTATTATTTATTTTATTTATTACATTTTATTATATTATAATTGTGTCGGGTTAGATTTTTTTTAGAATCCGCTCCTGACAACTATATTTAGTATTGATTTGATTGAGTTCATTCAAGAAAACCAATGTCACATTTTCAATCTCCTTGCAACCCTATAATTTCTTCGTCATTAACAAAACAGATATTTATTTTCCGTACGACAGTGCATCAACTTTTCCACTGCATGCTAGTTAATTAACCTTTCATGTATATTGACTTAGTTCTTAGATATTTTTGAATTTATTGTTGGTATAATTACTCATTGTATTAGTTTTGTGGACGGTAACATGACACTTTTTAGTACTGCAATTGGAGACGAACCATGTCATCTTCATTTGATCATTTCATTCATCTGTTTTGCGTGATTTAACCAGCATTGGGATTCAAGTATAATTTGTATCAACAATAACAATAATAATAAGAGAATTGCTAGTGTCCAATATATTGGACGGATGAGTCCGACCAATATGATCGTTTTCATATTTTTAGATTTTTAATGACCGATCTGAACCGTTCAATATGTTCTCCCTATTGAAAACTTATATGAAAATAATTTTTACATTTTTTTCAATTTTTTTTTACTATTTTTTTGGTATTTTTGAAAATTCATGATATAAATATTATAGATCGTCCAATAACAATGATTTTCTAAAATACCAAATAAATAGTAAAAAAATTTGAAAAAAATATAAAAATTGATTTCTAACTTATAAGTTTTCAATATGGGAAATATATTAAACGATTCGAATCGGTTATTTAAAATTTAAAAATATAAAAACGATCGTATTAGACGGACTTCATCTCTCCAATATATTGAACTCTAATATTTCTCTATTATAATAACAATACACACGAAAAATGAAAATATTTATATGCGAAACCGCGACAACTAAGCAAACTTAGTTTACCAAAAACCAAGACATGAAAAGGAGATAACCATTGAAAGCGGCACCAGTTGAACGAATTTCAATTATCAAAAAAAAAAAGGTTGAACGAATTTCACGCTCTTGGACCACATTTAAGCAGTTCCATTATTCCATAGCACCGGCCTAACAAACCGAAATGGATCCAGTTTTATCGGCTGAGCGGCTCCTCCGATGCAATAATTTAAACACAGACGTATTCATTGACTGCATCAATGCAACTCGCCAGCTGTTTAATATTACTTTAAGATGAAGTAGAGAACAAAACAAAACCTGACGAGACTCGTGGGGAGCGTATCCTCTGCCAACTTCAAAAAGTTGGTAGAGGGCTAACGTTTGATCCGAGCCGTTAGATCTAATCTCGACGGTTAAAATTTTTCGGACCTATCAATCTAGATTACATGCACGGAACTCCCTTAACCATTGAGATTAGATCTAACGGTTTAAATCAAACGTTGACTCACTACCAACCATAAATGATTGGCAGAGGATGTGATTCCAGACTCGTGGAGTCGTGGTAGGTTTCCCGAGAGGCTAACCTAATGATGCAACTCGCCAGCTGTTTATTTATTACTTTAAGATGGAGTTAGTGGCGTGTTTGGCATGCTCGATAACAAAGCCTGACAAGACTCGTGATAGGTTTCCCGAGAGGTTAAGCTAATGATGCAACTCGCCAGCTGTTTAATATTACTTTAAGATGAATGAGTTATTTTTAATAATTCAAGATAAAATGAACTGCCCAGCTTCTCTGAATGTGCCAAAATAATTTTGATAAAAAAAATTTATAGTTGTCCTCTTTGATGTAACAAAAATTTTGATTAATGAAATTTGTCTACGAACTACTACGAATTTCAATCGGCTTGAGTTAAACGCAAAAACAAATAAAAGAATTACTGAAATAAATGCAATACGCAAATTTATAAATGCATTTATAAATTTATAAATGCAATACGCAAATTTATTAATGCATTTATAAATTTGCGTATTGCATTTATTTCAGTAATTCTTTTATTTGTTTTTGCGTTTAACTCAAGCCGATTGAAATTCGTAGTAGTTCGTAGACAAATTTCATTAATCAAAATACGACGAGTTCTCGTCCTCCTCTTCTCCTCCATTATGTCCTTCTATTCCGACGAGAACCTCTTCAACAACGACGACGAGTTCGACGGAGTTCAATTCTCGTCTGGCGCCGCCTCCGTTTTTTCCTCGGTTCGCCGGATCCTCGTTGGCTCCAACCAAATCAGAGGTTTTGATTCGAATCACCGACCTTTTTAGTGCAGAAACTACAATTCTCTCTGGTGTTCATCTCCATCTCCTCCAATCAAGGAATAGAAAATAGAGATCATCGTTCGCAAGGTAAATTTCGTCATTTTCTTGTTTCAGATCTCTTTGGTCAATCATTTTTCATTTGACGCTCAATTTTTTATTTTCAGATCTCTTTGGTCGATCGTTTTCATTTGGCTCTCAATTTTTTATAATTAAATGGACGGATGGTTCTCTAAGTTTGATGCGTAATCTATTCTTCGATCTGGTTATGCGTGTGTCGAATTCTCTTACTCTTACAGTTTGAAATTTTAGGGATTTGAAATTTTTCCTCAAATTCATTGTAGCTTTGCATGTTTTGTTGTGATGTTAACGGCTACATTACATCTTCTTAAGTTCTAATCTCGATCCATTGTTTGAATGCTTTTATGAAACTAATCGGGTCGGGTTCATACTAGTTGAAATAGTTGAAACATCATCATCGTATAAATAATTGAAACATCATCTTGTTTCATTATATTGTTCAGTTCTCTAAGGGATAATCTTGTTCAATATGTGTTAAATTAGTATTTCTAAGAGATCATCTTATTTCGTTATATATTTTTTTTAAAACTCACATGACCTGAAACGATTAAATATGATAAGAGCACTTAATTAGTAATTGAACTTAATTGTATTTTGTTCTGTTTGTGTAGGAATTACAGGACATGGTGAGAAGAGTTGCGCGGAAAGAATCGAAGGAGTTGATGAAGTGTGTTTAGCTTGTAGTGGTTAAAATTACGTAGGATTTGTGTTATTATTGTTAGAAAGTGCTTGATTTTAATTTTTCTTGTTAATTACACCTAATTAATCTTAATTAAACATCAAACACAAGGATCTTGCCAAACAATTGACACACAAAAAGAAAGTGTAAGAATTATACCTCTCGCAAAATTATATCCGCGGGGCTCGACCATGGCATAGGAGTTGGTGGAGTGCCTTCTCCTCCACCACTTCGTTGCTGGCAGCCGCCTTGAGTTCACCAAGAAAGATTAATCACGTTCTACAAGGTACGTGCTAGCTGATATCACATTTATATATATGTTAATTGGCCGGACTTAATCCCAAAATCACAACCTAAACTCTTGAAATTATGTGTTTTTTAGTTTATATTCGTGGATTTGGTACTGCTTTTGGTTTGTTTTTGAATTTCAGTAATTTTAGACGAAACCAACGCAAATCGGCACATTTTCGGCCGCGACAAGTGATCTGGTGCGGCCTACATCAACCCTATACGGCAGACACCTCACATCCCTCTTCTCTGGATGCCTCCTGTGCGACTAGCAACTCTCCTGTGCGGCCAACACTTGTCTGGTGCAGCCAACAGCCCTCTGGTGCCACTAAGACCTCCCTGGTGCGGCCAACACTTGTCAGGTGCTGCCAACAGCCCTCTGGTACCACCAAGACCTCTCTGGTGCGGCCAACACTTGCTTGGTGCGGTCAACAACTCTCTGGTGCGGCCAACAGCTCTCCAGTGCAGCCTACAATGCATACAACATGCCCTGGACATCTCCAGTGCAGAGTACAACCCAGCTGTGCGGCCAACACTTGGGCTGGATGACTCATTCCCAGCCCAGCACGCTGTTGTACTCCGAACTGGGCCCTGTTGTAGCCCGCACAGTCCAAGTTGTAGCCCGCACCGACCTAATTGTACTCCGCACAGAACCCTAAACCTAAACCTTTCCCTATATAAAGCGCCTCCCATGTCAAATTAGGAATGCTTCTCTCCATCTTCCACTCCCCAGGCGGCTGCCTGGGGAACTGCCCCACTTTCCACCATTTTCCTCTGCCGTTGCCCGCACAGCTCCATCCTTACCCGCACATGCCACCGTATCCCGCACAACTCCACTTTGTACCCCGCACAACATCATTTTCCACCGTCGATCCACTCTCTGCCATGCCGTTGACCCCGCACCGTCGCCATTGCATCCCGCATCGCGCCTCTGGAGCTTGAAATTTCATGCGACGACAGTGATTCCAACTCCGATTTCAACTCTAGATGCTTGCAAGTAGGAGGAATAGGTTGGGTTACGGTTGTCTCTCTCCTTTCTTTCTTGTTTGCTCAATTATGGAGTTTGTATCTTGCACTTCATCATTTACTTTCAGTTTTGAGTATATGCTAGGCTAGATTGCATTGTCTTAGGGTTTAGGTTAGATCTTGATGTTTGGATTGATGTATAACACTTGATATTTGGTATTTGATGTGTATTGCTTGTTGGATATTATTTGTGAATGCTTGTTTGTGCTTGATTGATTAACTGAACCTCCTATTAGATGAATGGCCACATCTAATCTTGGTCAAAGGTGTAGGTTAGTTGATTGGTTGAACAAAGTGACTTGAGGTAGGATATAAGCCGAAAGGTAGTCCAATTGGTACCCGACAGGAAAAAGTTTCTGCTAAGGCGAAAGTCTAGTGGATACCTTTGAAAACAACAAGTGAACTTAGGTAGATTAAGCCAACATGCGAAAGTTGAGGGTTAATCGACCTAATGGGGGTGTTAGACTAGGTTCCGATCTTGATACCATGACCAACAAGCGACAGCTGAGGTCTATGGAGTCCAAGTCCGGCTAGATCTGCCTCACACAAGCCAAAAACCAAGTTATTGAGTCGAAACAACAATAACTAAGGTTTGTGCGGGTAACATTGGTGCCTGTGAGGAGTACACATGCCTAATCTGCTGCGCACTAGTCGGTATCGGCACGAAAGTGATCGGTGCCGACGATCCAAAGCCGGATTGAAAGTAAAACTGAAACCCTAGGACACTTTCATTGCATATTTTATCACCAAAACACCAAAAATTGTTAGTTTTTTTTTTCTCTTAGTTGATTGTCTTTATTAATTGTTAGCTTAAGCCAAAACCCTTCATTTGATTGTCTAGATTTTGTGAATAAGTAAAGTTTAGTACTCAATCTACCGTCCCTGTGGATTCGACCCCTAACCACATCCAACGATTTACCATATGCTTGCGGTACTTTTAGGACTAAATTAGGGTATTATTAGCTACACATCACTAGCATACCCATATAACAAGCCTAATCCTCGTGACTTTCTCTCTTCTTGTAATTAACTATTTAATTTAGAGGAGAGAAATAAGCTCAACACATGAGCAAATGAGAGGGAGAGAGGAGGAAAGTGGTGGCCTAGAATGGGAGGAAAAGAGGAGAAAGAAATGTTAGATTTAGGCTCTCATAAGTGGTCTTTATATAGAGCACACAAAATCTAATTGATCTCTTGCATAATTACAACTATATCATCCCACCTACCACCATTATAGGGCTGCCACGAAATGAGCTTTATGGGCCACTTAATCCATTCAATTTAGTCTCTAATTCCATTAATTAAAGCCTCATTTATTGTTCTTTAATTGGATGATAAATGGTTTTCATACCTAGTATTTCAACCATTTATAGGTCTTAATTTCATGATTTTATGTGTTATTTCTAATATTTAACTGTTAATTTAGGTTAGAAGATAGGTGCTGCCATGGTTGCTTCATTTTGTATAGGATCTACGCGATGTGGCTACTCGACACGACATTTTGCACTGATTTAAGCCTAACCAGCGACCCACATACCTGCCCTGCGACCCACAGGGAGCTCACGGATAACAGATGGTGACTGGTGATGTAGAAGACTTCAGCGGGCCGCTAGACTTGGCAGCGGACCGCTGGAAGTTGGAAACCGACAGACAAAAATAGACAGCCAAATTTGCCACCACTTTCTAACCGCCATTTGCTCCAAATTTAGAGCCTCTATTTGCACGACCCCCACTTTGAGAGAACCGACATTGCCTTATTATATAAGGAGGAAGCATCAATGACCAAGGGGGTGGCAGATTAGAGAAGATTTCTCAGCGAAAGGAGCGCAGAGCTGCACAGGTCCAGCGGGTCGCCAATTTCATCTGCGAGCCGCTGTCTAGTAGCAGAAGACAGAAAGATAGAGATCAAGTTGCCCTTCTGTTGTAACTTAGTTTCTTTCTTATGTTTTCTTTTCTCTTTGATACTTGGATGTTTTATATGATGTCTGATCGTGAGTAGATACCTTTTTAAGGACTATGGTAGGGAACTTTTAGTTTATGAATGGGAAAATCGGATATAAACCCTTCTAAGGATTACAACTTATTTGCAGGAACGGATAATATGAAATTAAATTAAGGATAACTGTTGAAATTGTTAATGCGACAAAAAAATACATCTTTTACAATTTCACGGAAAAAGAAGTCCTTGACGAAAATTAATTGGTAGCATCGTTAGGATTTTCTCTACACTACACGACAGATAATCTTTATGCATTTCGATATGCAAATAATCGATTCATTGACTTGGCTTTTTCATATTCAGGAAAACAACATGTTAGAGAATTAAGCTAGCAATCGGAGGTCATAAATAGATAAGAGAGGAAGGGCAATAAAACATGTCTACTTGGGGCTATTTCAGTCATAACATAAAAAGTTTAATTATTGTTATTTAAAATATGACTAAACATATTGAAAAGGGTTTATATCCAAAGAAAATTGAATTAGAGGGGTTTATATCTAGTTTTGAAGATTGGAGGGGTTTATTTCCGAATAAGAAAGATTAGAAGGGTTTATATCCGATTTTCCCTTGAATAGGGAATATACTATTTTAGTTGATTTTTTTTTGTTGCGTGTTGTGTTTTATGTCTTGATTTTATTGCTTATTCTAATTGAGTTCGAATTACTTAAGTTAATTTGCTTGTATCCGTCAAGTATAGGTCGTGCTTGATTGTTTGATAGTTAAGTCCAAATTATTTTAAGTATTTGACAATAATTGTACCAACTTGAAGGTTTAAATCGAAAGATTGTACCAAGACTATTTAGCGAAAGTTAAGGCTTTTCTAATAGCGAAAGTTTTAAGAATTCATAGGTTAGAAAGGTATAAACCCGTAGAAACTAGACCATGAAACGAAAGTTAAAGTCTAGATCCAACTTGATGGTTTTGGAGTTAGTTGAATTAACCAGACTAAAAACGAGTGTTTGATCTACAACACTTCAATCTAAAACCAATCCCATACACAAAGCAACTTCTAAAACAACCAAATAGTTGTTTCAATCTTGACACTAGCGGGCCGCTGAGTGAACCAGCGAGGTGGTCTATGCCCGTCAAGTAGCTAGCGACCAGCTGAAGTTGTCAAGCGACCTGAGTTCTTTTAGCGGGCCGCTACGAAAGTCAGCGGACCGCTAGAACTGGAGTAAACTGAAGAATTAACTTACCTTAAGCCCCTAATCTCTAATTAGCCTTTTAATTATCTTTTAATCTGTAACCTGTTAATTTAGGATTTATTTAATTGCAATTTAATTTAGTTGTTAACTCTATGACCAATCAACTTTTCTTGCAAAACATTTAGTTTAGTAAATTAATTAGAATTGAAACTTAGTTATCTAATATCCGTCCCTGTGGTTCGACCCCGAAATACTTAGGCGATTGTCGTACGCTTGCAATAATAATTTAGGTAGAATATGGCATAATTTTAAAAGTTAGGAAAAATCCCATCATTGGACTATCCATTTGCTACTAAAAAATGGCCCAATTAATTAATATAACTATTTATATTTAAAATGTGTTGAACTAAATTAATAATTAACTCATTAATAATTATTTTAGGATTAGTTAATGCATTAATTTATATCTATATGATCCCATTGACTTAATTAATTATAACGGTTCGCAATAGTATATAATTAATTAATCAATCTTATCATATTTCCACGAAACTTACTGTTGTGAATAAATAAATAATGCACTATGTGATTAAAGTCCTATTTATGTGACCCTTTGAGAATTTTTGCTATGTTGGACATGGAAAATAAATCGTTATTTATTTTCAATAATCATAGGCTTTATCTACCAACACACTATGATTCCCAATTCACATAAACAATGTACTGCTACATTATCTCAATCCTGCATAAGAAATAAAAGTATTTCCTTATCTGATTCTTATGTCACATGATATCATTGTATAATCCAAGATAGGAATGTGTCATTCTTGCAGATTATATATTTCTTGATCTAGAGTTGATTGTATAAATTAGCCAAACAATCCAACTCCACCAAGGGGCCCAAACAGATATCATCACTCACTAAATATACTAATGAGGGACATACGATTTTCTTGATGAACAATTTTTCCCCGCACAATTAAAGGGAACATAAATAACGTTCGTATAACATCCCTTATCAAGAATCAGCGGTAGACGAGATTTATAGAACCCATACTCATGTGAAAAAGTTGAACCATCTCAAATTTAAAATCAAACTTATATGAAATAAACAATGACACATAACACAATCCATATGTTTGTTTCATTGGACCAAGTCCTGTGCTATGTTCCAATAACATACACATATGCAATTGAGATGGTAATTCTTTACCTATGATTTGCAGAACTTAATCATCACTTAACTTGCATACTAATCTTATATGATAATTAATGTTTCTTGTTAATTATCAAGATTATGGACAATTTAGATTTATTATTGTCATTCTAAAGAATGATCCACATAGATCCACAATTCAGATCCTCAACCTGAATGATCTGTCAATAATAAACCCAGGAACAAATGATCAAATATCATCAATAACATAAACTAATATTCAAGTCATTAAATTATTGACTTCTAGGACATAACTCCAACAATTATTAATAATATTATTATAAGAATTGTTCAGTTTGTCAAAATATGGATATTATTCTTAATAAATGATCATTATTTACTTTATTGTATAGTTATTAAAACATCATATTATGAGCGCATCTAACTGAACACATAAATAATTTCAATTGATCCCTTAAATAGTTTAACTGAACAAAAAAACTACGAAATTAAATTTTTGCTGCAACTAACTGAACACATAGACACTTTAAGTTTATCTCTTAACGTATTTAACTGAACACAAAAAATTAAAATTTTAAATTATTGGTGCATTTAACAATCCCTTAAGGTGTTTAACTGAATCCAAAAATAAACATCTAAATTATTGGTGCATTTAACTGAACGCATACGCACTTTAATTCATTCCTTAAAATATTTACCTAAATCCTTAAATCAGTATATTTGATGACGTCAGCACCAAAAAATTTTCGAAAATTGGTCAAATTTTTTTTGCTGACGTCAGCACTCTGAAATCTGAGTTTTTAAGTCTGTTTTTGACTCCATGGCCTGTTGGATGGTTGAATGGTGTATATCGTTTCCGCATTGTAAATGTCTTTGTTGTCGAGTCATTATAGCGGCATTTAAACTAGGGGTGAGCAAAAAGCTCGTAACTCGTGAGTTACTCGAACTCGACTCGTGAAAAGCTCGATTATAACTCGAGCTAAAAGAACTCGAGTTGAACCAACTCGGTTAATAAATGAGTCGAGTTTCAGTTAGGCTCAACTCGGCTCGTTGACTCGTGAGCTGACTCATGACGTAATAAATTTTATTTTTTTGGAGATCATCACCATGATCTATGAGTATTAATATTGAGTTTCAAGACATTTTGCTTCAAATCAATGGAAAAGAATAAAATTGATAATAAATTTTATTGTTTTTATATTATTGTAATACTCATAAAATAATTATTGCATCTATTCACTATATTCACGAGTTGAATACCGAGTCACGAAATGACGAGTTCGAGTTAGCTCAGATAGCTCGGAACTGCCTCCCAAACGAATCACGAGTTGACTCGAGTTGTAACGAGTTCGAGTTATGCTCAACTCGCTCGAACTCGGCTCGTATACAACCCTAATTTAAACTGTCGCCTATAAGTCCTATAGCGGGTTTTTTTCTTAGATGGCTACCTGCCAAAAGTTACCTCAACAAAGCACCAAGTGCATGATAAAAATTACATAAAATGATTAATTATCAGATTTAATTATAATTGCATTTATAACTTTATTATTTGATTATTAATGCGTTTATATATATATTTTTTCCTTTCTTGAAGGTTTACCTCTTTGGTAATGTTTTCATGGTGCAATAATTACATGGTCCGTGAAAAAGAAGCTAACCTTAATTTTTGAATAAAGAAAAATAGAAATGATATAATCGGTTTGTCTCATATGTAGAATTATATTTTAATGTTTTGGAGATTTTCTTTCTGTCAATGCGTTATTTCCCTTTTGATTTTTTTTGAGAAATCATTTCCCTTTTGATATCTCACGTGTTGTTATTTTCAATACGTTTATTTGCTTGACTTTTTTTTGGTTTGTGCAAAAGTAATTTTAATTTGTTTTTATTTATTGTCAGATATGTATATGCATTTATACTTGACTTAATAAGTTAATAGATACAAATACATGGAGGCTGGTTATTGAGCACTTATCTCGATTTAAGCAAAAGTAAATTGCATTGTCGGTCGACTTAGCAACGACGAGACCATTATTCAATAATGCAGAACCAAACATAAACGTTGCTAGTATAGCACTGGACCACGAATCAATTTCCATACACCAAGCACATCCTAATTCACAATAAATTGTTTAATCCACCGCATGGTAATCTGTAGGGCCGACCTCCCTTAATCATAGAATTCTATGTCACTTCTGTGCACAATTTGGTGTTTGAATTGAATCTTTGTCACTAAAAAACAACCAACGGGTCTGTTCACAGTTAGCCACTCAATTCTACCACTACCGATCTCCCGGCCATAAATCCCACCCAACGATCATAATTGAGCGGCCCAGATAATTCACTGGAAAATCGGAATGGAAATTCAGAAAATTTACTGTTCACAGGGAAGTTTCCGAGGCGCATCAAACTTAGTAGGTTATAATATGAAATTTTTTTTTAAGACAGACTAGAGAGAATATCTAATTATTATAATATGAATTTTTTTTTTCGAAGGCTGGACGGCCAGAGGCCAACCGCAAATTTATTAATAAAAAATATTTACAGAAGAAACATCAAGTTAAGAAAAGTAAAAATGAAGTAGGAAAAAAAAAACATAAACCGGAACAAAAAAAAAGATGATCGGCGAAAAGAGCTACCGTGAACCCAACACATAGGACCAGTTATGCACTTGAGTCTCCACATCAAACAAGATTTTGTGAAGCATGGGGTTGTCGTCTTGAAAAATAGTCTTGCAGTGTTGTTTCCAAAGGATCCAACAAGTCGCACTCCACACTTGGTTCCATAAGACCTTGTTGTTAGGGTCCATTATCTTTCTATTTTGGAGCCAGAAGTCCGCCATAGTGCTTTCACGAAAATTAATCCTCAAGTTGAATTGTAAGGCGATTGTATGCCAAATTATGGTAGCGAAGTCACAATCCCTAAACAGGTGCGTAGCATCCTCAATTTGTTGTGTAGTACATAGTACACAATTTTGTTGTGTTCGCCAACCTCTCAGCTACAGGTTAGCTTGTGTGAGTAGTCGATCCTGTAGAAGTAGCCAAAGAAAACATTTGACTTTAGGAGGAGCTTTAATCTTCCAAAGCCTTCGGTGAGTAGGGGAGATAACGCCTGAATGCATCATGCATTTATACGCAGTGGAGACGGAATAGTTTCCATCTGTCGACCACTTCCAGCTTATGGAACCAACTGGGGCCACCAAGGTGGCGTGTTGCAAAATAGAAGAAGAACGTAGGATGTCAGCAAGTTGGCTAGAAATGAGGGGATGTTGTGAGAGTTCACGGAATCCGATGGTACCATAAATGCTCAATATGGTAGAAGTCCAACTTGAATCTGGACGCGTTAGAAGCATCCATCCCCATTTGGCGAGCAACGCCTCATTTTGTATTTTTAGGTTATGTATACCTAATCCTCCATTATTCTTTAAAAGACAACACTTAGACCAACTGACTAGGCAGTGTCCTCCTAAGCAAGTTTTGTCTCCTCTCCAAAGAAAATTTCATCTCAGTCTGTCAATGTTTTCTATCAACCACTGAGGCAGCTGAATGACCTGCATTAAATGCAATGGCATAGCCATTAATACTGCTTTAACAAGCGTTAATCTTCCAGCTAAGGAGAGATACTTTGCCTTCCAACCTTGTATATTCCTTTGGATAGCCAATAATAATGGCTGAAAGTGTATTTTTTTGGTTTCCTAATAGATAAAGGAAGACCCAGATAAATTAAAGGTAGTTCTTTAGGTTGACGTTTTAACAAATCTTGTAAGACCGGAATTAGATCATGTCTTATGACGTAGTCAATATTTATTGTTATTTGGACCGTACTTAGCACTCAAAATAGACTCAACCCAATGAATTATTTGATAAATTGCTATGTTTTTCCAGGATTTGGTTCTGCCGTCGTTTCTTCTCTTCTATGTACAGGTTTTTAATGATTTCTGATGACTTTGGAGCGTATAGATGGATTCCCGACGTATTACGCACGCTAGATGACTCATTCCTAGCATTGGAGGCTTTATTCTCTCTTCTGGTCGACCCAAACAGATTCCTGTTCGAATCGACCTAGACTCATGGCTATCAGGCGACATCTCCTTCGTTCAGTCGATCCGACTGCCTGGCTGTTCGATCCGACTGGACCTCACAGTGGCATGCTTGCGTGGCTGCTTTCTCTCTCTCTTGTTCGGTTCGACTGCCCACCTGTTCGATCCGACCAGGTTGCCGCCATATCACTTATGGTAGTATTTCTTGTATGGAAATTGATTGTTATGGCAATTTCTTGCGCCCTGGTGCCCTAGCCTTCCATCCTTGCGACCTGGGATATCTATATATACCCTTGAGACCTGAAGAAAGGGGATTCGCTTCTCAATACCATCTTCCACTTTTCTAAGGGTCAATTTCTCTCTTCTCCTGGGGAATCATCATCCTTGTGACGACGGCAGCAGTGTTTCACGTGATATCTCCATCTAGCATCACTCCATCGCCTTGAAGATCGTGATCATAAGCATAAGGAGTATTTGGTTTTATTTCTTTATGTTTCTATCTTGTGATTCGATGGGCTTGTATCTTTATTGTTGTTTATCTCTTGTTGTTTGCTTTGATACTATGTTAGGCTAGTCCTTTTTATAGCCTTAGGATTAGGAGAGTAACTCTATGTTTGGATGAAGTTAGTTTGATATGTTATGAATTGCTATGTTTTGAGACCTAGTTTATTATGAATTAATTAGTTGCTTGAGTTAATTACTTGTTGAGTTCTCTAATTACCTTCTAGTTGAACAGCTGCATCTAGTAAGTCTAAGTTAGGAATAGCAAGTCTAGATTGATTTAAGTATTTGGAGTAAATCTTAGAACCGAAAGGGGAGATTAGTTTTCATCAAAAGTGCGACTTTTAGATTAGTACAAAAAACTTCTAAATACTCCTAAGAACTCTGATAAACTGGTTTAACGAGTTGAATTCTATACCAAAAGTTGTGAACCAATCGAGTTAAATAGGTTAGATTGTGAACAAACCAGAATCTGTTCCAACACGCGAAGGCTGAGGTTTAGGTTAGCTAGGTTAGTCCAATTAAACCTAACTCAAAACATAGTAAACATAGTAGACAAACCCAACACACCTTTACCCTCTGGTCGAACCGAACAGAGATCTGGTCGAACTGAACAGACCACTGTTCGAATCGAACAGATTTGTGTTCGAATTGACCAGAGAGTTAACTGTAGTTAAATTGAGAAATTAAAATGCGAAAGTATTTTGAGTTTCTAATTTAATAGCCAAACATAGATGAAATCCAATTTCTAAGGCGCCTTAAATTCTGTTAAGACCTCAAAAAGACTTTACTTTAATATTTTACTTTAGTTTGTTTGAACATCTTATTCCAAGTCTAAAAATAACCAAAAATATTTACAATTTGAGCACTATTTAATTACTCAAAATCCCATAAAATATTTTCATCTAGATTTTAAGAAAAGACAAGTCCGGTATTCATTGATCCGTCCCTTGGGTTCGACCCTAAAGCTATATTCTGAACGATTAGTGAGGTTAGCTATAGGTTACAAATTTATTTGATTCCTAGGTTTTAAGCCTTCATCAAATTGGCGCCGTTGCCGGGGACGGTGTTGATATTGGATCCTTGTCTTAGTATTAAGAGACTAGATCTTTTCTTTTTCTTTTGACACGTACGTTTTCTTCTCTAATAAATTTCAGGACTGGCAGGCAATACACAAAGGAAGAAGTCCCCTCCTCCGAGGATCAAAGATTTTCTCCGAAGAATAAACGAAGAAGCCAGATTCTCCTCCTTTAGTCCTGTTCGAACCGACCAGGGCTCTGTTCGATCTGACCAGCACCCCGAGCAGAGAGAAGAAAACACTGCGATGGCCGACCAACTCACTCCCGAGGCCATTGCCCAGCGCACACAAGAACTGGAGAACCTCCGTCTCCAACTCGAGCAAAGAGAGGCTCAACTCGCAGCAGAGCGGGACGCTCTCACAGGACAACGAAGGGAATTAGAAGACGAGCGTCGCCGCTGGACCCAAGAGGACGAGGCTAGCGTCCACAACTCTCATGATGAGGATGGCCGAGACCGTGAAAGGACACTTGGAGAATACGGAGCCCCGAATGCCAAAGATGTGGGCGGGCCCGTGTTGATTCCGGGCATCGCGGCCAACAACATGCTAATCTCTCCAAATCATGTCTCACTAGTCCAACAAACTCCGTTCTACGGAGATGACAAAGAGGACCCTCATGCTCATTTACAAAATTTCATTGATTGCACACGTTTAATTAAAATTAATGGGGTTTCTCAACAAGCAATTAGGCTGTTACTGTTTCATTTCACCCTTAAAGATAGTGCCCGTAAATGGTATAAGACTTTGAAAAAGGGGTCAATTCGGTCTTGGGATCAAATGGCACAAGTCTTTCTAGAGAGATATTTCTCAACTGATAGGTCTGATACAATTAGGAGAGAATTGAACAACTTTGCCCAAAAAGATGATGAAACAATGAGGGATGCTTGGGAGCGATTTAGGGATCTTGAAAACTCATGCCCACACCATGACATTCAAGACTGGCTTTTGATTAAAAACTTTTATAGCGGTCTATATGACAATATCAAAATTAATATTGATTCACTTTCAGGTGGGGCATTCAAACGGCTTGATGCAACTCAAGAGCGAGACCTACTCGATCATTGCGCACGGAACTATACGTGGTATCCAATCCCCAACCCCCGCCGCTCTGGCCATGCGAAGCACTAAGTGCATGAGATCACTGCTAGAGATGAGAAGATTGCTGAATTGGAAGCCAAGCTAGCGTCTTATCAATCCGCCCAAGGGTCTCATCTCTACTCCAATGAATGTGGTGCTTGTGGCGAAGAAGGGCATAAATCTCCAGATTGCCCCCTTGCTAAAATCAATGATGACATGGCTCAAGTGAACTCTCTGAATAGTGAACCATCCTATTACCCTAGGCATATTTTCAACCGGAGCTATTCATTGGACGAGGGTGAGCAAAGAGATTGGGAGCACATGAATGACCCAAATCTGAAGAATACAATGCAAAAGTCCACTCTTGACCGGCCCTACCAACCCAAGTACAATTACAAGGGACAGAACCAGCAGCCCCCTAGGCGCGATCAGCAACTTAACAACTCTAATGGACCGTTTTCCAGGAAATCAGTCTATAATAAAGACGGGGTTCCTCCGGTCGTCCAAGAGTTCATGCATCAGCAAGGCAAATTCAACCTGATGATGGCAGAGGGGTTGGATGAGCTCAAGGCAACCACGAATGAGTTAAAGGGTAGTTCCGCTTCCTTGCAGCGCCTGGAGCGAATGATGGAGCAACAATTCTCTAGACCTCAAGGGAAGCTTCCAGGGCAGCCTCTAGTAAACCCAAATGCTGAAATCAAAGCCATGCATGTCTTAAGGAGCGGACGAGAGTATCAAGACCCTCCTATGCCGGCTGACGAGCAACACCAGCTCTCTGGTCAGATCGACCAGCCCTCTGTTCGGTCCGACCAGCCCATGGTAGAGCCTGACCAAGCTGCACAAGGCCATGTGGAGGTCCAGGAGCCTGTTCGGGTCGACCAGACCACCGTTCGGTCCGACCAGGAGGCTAAAAAGGCCCAACCTAAGGATAAAAGCAGTGCTGAACCACCGGTGCCTGCTTACCAACCTCCGGTGCCTTTCCCTCAGCGCTTGGTAAAATCCAAAGAAGACGCTCAGTTTAGAATCTTTTGGGAGATACTCAAGCAAATGCAAATTACAATTCCCTTCACGGACGCAATTGCCCACGTGCCCATTTATGCCAAATTCTTGAAAGAGCTTTGCACGGGCAAAAGGTCCATGGAGGAGCTGAAAACGGTGGCGTTAACATACAAGAGCAGTGAGGCTTTGAAGAACCGCATGCCACCTAAGCTTGAGGACCCAGGTAGGTTCGTCCTTCCTTTCACTATTGGTAAAGCCACTATTAAGCAAGCCTTGTGTGATATGGGAGCAAGCATAAGCCTCATGCCTAAGTCGGTATTTGAGACGATTGGAATTGGAGAGCTTACACCCACGAGCATGACCCTTAAGCTCGCCGATTCCACAACCCGACTGCCCTTGGGTGTTTTAAAGGATGTCCCTGTGCAAGTTGGAAAATTCCTAGTACCCGGCGATTTTGTGGTCATGGAAATGGAAGTCGATAAAGAAGTGCCAATAATCTTGGGTCGGCCCTTTCTTAGAACAGCCGGTGTAATGATGGATGCCCGGGAAGGGACAATTTTGGTTAGAGTAGGGGGGGAGCGTCTCTTATTTTCAATAGATCATGCCATGAAATGCCCCGACACCGCGAAAACTTGCTTCATGATCCAAGAGATGCCCGAAATTGAAGAGTCTCTTGAGGACCAGTACCAAATAGCTCTAGAAACTTACCAAGCCTTCCTATGTGACATGCAAGAGGCAATAGGGGTAGAAGAGACCATGGAAGTCGAGGAAGAAGGCAACGCCACTCTCAACATGGCCTGTTCGACCACCTGTTCGATCCAACCAGATGCCTGTTCGAGTCGACCAGAGGCTCGACCAGCCATGGAATCCCAATCTGGCGACCTGTTCGATCCGACCAGCGCCTGTTCGAGTCGACCAGAGCCTCCAACAGTCGAGTTAAAACCTCTTCCCGCATCGTTAAGGTACGAATTTCTTGGCCCAAGTCAAACATACCCAGTTATTGTTAATTCAGAGCTAGATGCAGGCCAAACGGAGAAGCTTTTAATGGAGCTAAGAACCTATAGAGGCGCAATTGGCTATTCGATTGAGGACTTGAAGGGCATTGACCCCTCGTTTTGCACAAATCGAATTCTCATGGAAGATGATCATAAGACGACTCGAGAGGCACAAAGGCGACTCAATCCCAACCTCAAGGAGATGGTCAAGAAAGAGATTCTCAAACTCCTCGATGCGGGTATCATCTATGCAATCTCCGATAGCAAGTGGGTGAGCCTGGTCCATGTGGTCCCAAAGAAAGGAGGCACGACGGTGGTCAAGAATGACAAAGGCGAGATGATTCAAACCCGAGTAGCAACCGGATGGAGGATGTGCATCGATTACCGCAAGCTCAATGTGGCGACTCGCAAGGACCATTTTCCTCTTCCTTTTGTTGACCAAATGTTTGAAAGATTAGCTAATCACTCGTATTTTTGTTATTTAGACGGTTATTCGGGTTTCTTTCAAATACCAATCCATCCAAATGACCAAGAAAAGACCACTTTCACTTGCCCATATGGTACCTATGCCTACAAAAGAATGCCTTTTGGTCTTTGTAATGCACC
Organism: Rhynchospora pubera; assembly: GCA_028095005.1. NCBI lineage: Eukaryota > Viridiplantae > Streptophyta > Magnoliopsida > Poales > Cyperaceae > Rhynchospora > Rhynchospora pubera. Next base: position 19,107,994 of record CM051461.1, read on the forward strand.
CGCAACCTTCCAACGTGCTATGATGGCAATTTTCTCCGATTTTATTGAAAAAGAAATGGAAGTGTTTATGGACGATTTCTCTGTGTATGGTACTAGTTTTGATTCTTGTCTTGCTAACTTATCTAAAGTCTTGCAGAGATGCGAGGAGGTTAATCTAGTTTTGAATTGGGAGAAATGTCATTTTATGGTGCAAAAAGGTGTGGTGCTAGGGCATGTGGTGACATCTCAAGGGATCGAAGTTGGCAAGGCGAAAATCGAGGTGATCGAGAAGCTTGGAGTGCCAAAAAATGTCAAGGACGTGCGAAACTTCTTAGGCCATGCCGGATTCTACCGCCGATTCATTAAAGATTTTTCTAAAATTGCCAAACCATTAAGTAATCTTCTCGTTAAAGACAATGATTTTATTATTGATGAGGATTGTTTGAATGCGTTTCACAGGTTGAAGCAAGCCCTTGTCTCTGCCCCAATCTTGCAACCGCCCGATTGGTCCCAACCGTTTGAGCTCATGTGTGATGCGAGCGACTTCGCGATTGGAGCGGTGCTTGGGCAAAAGAAGGACAAGAAGCCGGTCGCCATCTACTATGCAAGCAAGGTGTTAGACCCGGCTCAAGCAAATTACACAACCACCGAGAAGGAACTTCTTGCAATTGTTTTTGCTCTAGACAAATTCCGACCTTACTTAATGGGTTCGAAGGTGATTGTCTACACCGATCATGCGGCCATTAGATACCTTTTGAGTAAGAAAGATGCCAAGCCGCGTCTCATACGATGGGTGCTTCTCCTTCAAGAATTTGACCTTGAGATTAGAGATAAAAAGGGCACAGAGAACTCCGTTGCAGACCATTTGTCAAGGTTGCGCTGGGAGGAAGGTCAAGATGCTAAACTCCCCATTGATGACTCCTTCCCACATGAGAAATTGATGAAAATCGATGCCTGTTCGGACCGAACACCACCTTGGTCGATCCGACCAGCTGAGCAGGACCAGTTCTGGCTTGACCTGGCACACGAAATACTGTCCATAGAGCATTGGTTGAACCGACCAGATGCTGGTTCGAGTCGACCAGAGCCTCGAATGATCAGAAAGTTGGCACAGAATCAGCACCCATGGTACGCTGACCTAGCCAATTACCTTGCAAGTGGTGCCCTACCTCCTGAAATGAGTTGGCAGGAGAAGAAGAAGCTCAAGACGGATGCCAAGTACTACTTTTGGGATGAGCCGTACCTCTTTAAGCTTGGGATCGATGACATTTATAGGAGATGTGTCCCATACGATGAAGTTAAGGCGATCCTAGCGAGTTGTCACTCATCGGCCTATGGTGGGCATGCCTCATTCTCCAAAACAGCCGCCAAGGTACTCCAATCCGGCTTCTATTGGCCCTCTCTCTTTAAGGATGCATGATCTTTTGTTATGACATGTGATCAATGTCAAAGAACGGGCAATATTTCAAAGAGGAATGAGATGGCCCTTAACCCGATTCTTGAGGTTGAAATTTTTTATGTATGGGGAGTTGATTTTATGGGACCGTTCCCTAGTTCCCATGGTTATGAATATATCTTGGTTGCCGTCGACTATGTCTCTAAATGGGTAGAGGCAATTCCATGCAAGTCCGCAGATTCCAATTCAGTGATTAGACTCTTTTCCAAGGTGATTTTCCCACGATTTGGGGTGCCTAGATCGGCAATTAGCGATGGTGGAAAACACTTCATCAACTGGAACTTTGATAACCTCTTGAAAAAGCATGGAGTGATTCATAAGGTAGCAACCCCTTATCATCCTCAAACAAGTGGTCAAGTAGAGGTGTCTAATAGGGAGATCAAGAGTATTTTGGAGAAGACGGTCGCTCGAACCCGTAAAGATTGGGCAAACAAGCTTGATGATGCATTGTGGGCCTATCGCACCGCCTTCAAGACCCCCATTGGTATGAGTCCTTTCAAGCTTATCTATGGGAAGCCGTGTCATCTCCCGGTTGAAATAGAACACAAAGCATATTGGGCAACCCGAGCAATCAACATGGATCTCCTCAAGGCGGGTGAAAAGCGCATACTTGACTTACATGAGTTGGATGAGATACGCCTAAACTCATATGAAAGTGCCAAATTGTACAAGGAGAAGACGAAATTTGTGCATGATAGGAGGATCTCAAGGAGAGAATTCAAGGAAGGGGATTCGGTGCTACTATTCAACTCAAGGCTCAAGCTTTTTCCGGGCAAGTTAAAGTCAAGATGGTCCGGCCCTTTCCGAGTCGTCAAGGTTTACCCCTTTGGTGCCATTGACATTTGCGACAAAGACTAGGAGCCATTCAAGGTTAACGGACAACGCTTGAAGCACTATATCGCCAGTGAGGTGCAAGAAGAGATTCAAGCCATCAAGCTAGGCGAGCCAATTTCACGCGAAAGCTAGAGTAGCATGGTCAAGCTAGGGACCGAAAACAAGCGCTTCTTGGGAGGCAACCCAAGGATTTCTCAACTCTTCTCTCTTTTATTTATATTAAAAAAAATAATAATAAAAAAATAATAAAAAAAAAAAAAAAATATATATATATATATATATATATATATATATATATATATATATTACAAATAGAATTTAATGATTTGTATTTGTTTGTTTTAGGTAAAATTCGAAGTCTAAACGAGGAAAGATGCATTCCATGCTAGAGCACCTTGGGTTACGTGAGCCGACTAACCCCGATCGATCTCATATGGACTGCACAACATCTAAAGCAATGGAGCGATGCCATCCTGGACGAAGCAAGAGAACAAAGGAGTACAACAGCATGATGTAGTGATGAGAATCAGTGAAAATCACTTCCTGGTCGAGTTGAAACAAACTGCTGGTCGAGTCGAACGGAAGCTGGGTGGATACTGATGCAAGGATCGAATCTGTTCGAAGCGAACAGACTGGTGGTCGACTGGACTGACAGGAGTAGTGCAAGGGGGGCCATACTGGGTCGCTGTTCGGATCGACCAGTGGCCTGGTCGGATCGACCAGAGCATAAAATTGGGCCTATTTAATTGGTTTTTGGGCTGATTGTTTGGTTTTGTTTATGCAGGGCCCATTATGCTTCAATGGACGCCTCCATTTTCTGAAGGGGCGCCTTTATCATTGCCTGAAGGGACGCCTCCATTCAAGTACGTGGGAGACGCCCCCTGAGGCGCAATTAGCCGTTACAATGGACCCTTTGCCCATTAAACCCGACCCAAACCCGTTAAACCCATTAAATATTCAAAACCGCCCCCTTTCTTCCTCCCTCTCCCACTCGACCCATTTTTCCTCTCTCTCTCTCGTTCTCTTCTTCTCCAAACCGAACCAACCCTCCCAAATTCTCAACTTCCTCAATCCTCCACCATTTTAAGAGATCTAAAGCCCAAATTGCTCTCCTCTCTACTCTCTTCTCACTACTGGCCTTGGTTTTTGCTATTGAGGATCCATTGCGACGGGTTTTTCGAGGCACGTTTAGCGAGGTTTCGGGGGATCTCAATTTTCTCACACTCCCTCTTAACTGGAAGCACTCTGGGGGTCTCGCCTATGTTCTAGGGTGTGATTGGAGGCCTCATATTGAAGTTTGATCGATAGACTTCACCACGGCTTCGACCCGACATCGTTTGGCATAAGTAAGGTCTCCCTTGCCATCTTCTCTCTTCTTAAGCACTCCTAGTACATTTCTCTTGCATCACAAAGACCCAAGGAGTGCCGGGAACCCCCTATTGCCGCTGCCCCATTTCAAACCACCGCTAGTTCGTGAAATTGAGGTTTACAAAGGTCCAGTTACTTCTATTCCCTTTTCTATTGTTCAATTGTGCCTTGTATTGGTTTGTTTGAGGGTTTTGTAAGTTTGTACCAGCGAATTTTGAGGTGTACCAGTGAAACGGGTCGACCCGTGCCAGTACCTGTCAGGACCTGCCTTTTCTCTCCTCTGGCCAGATCGAATAGTTACTTGGTCGGTCCGACCAGAGCACACGCCTTGCCAAAACCTCTGTCAAACCACTCTGTTCGGTTCGAACAGCCCTCTGTTCGGTTCGACCAGAGCACCCAAACCCTGCAATCACCTCACCTCTTGTCCCTTACCCATGGCACCCAAACCAAGGACCCGTGCCAGTGCACGCCTAGCAGCCGCTGCTTCTTCTTCTCAACCCCAGCAGCACCCTATTGGGCCTGAGATGGATCCGGACTTGATCCGTAACCCCGCGGCAGCACCGTTTGAAAGGGATGCCAACTTTGAAATGCCTTGGAACTATATGTTTGAGAACTATCTAAGGATGAGGGATAGAATCTTTGAGCACACGAGGTTCATGGATATGGAGACATTAGAAACCTTTGGGGTAGCGGAGCAATTTTTGGAGATCACGAGCAATGCCGGTATTACCCCCGCCTTTTGGGAATTCCGAGAGAAGGCATACCAAGTCTACACCCAAGAGTTTCTCTCTTCTCTTCGACTCATGGAACAAGATGGCTGGGATTACATTTGGTTCCGGCTTGGGAACAACACTCATAAGGCATGGCTTGATGACTTGTCCGTGGTTTTCAAGTTAGAAAGAGGGGCGGTGGAGGAGACCACTTGGACAAGGGACCCTAATGATGAAGTTTTCGGGAGGCAAGTGTGGGAAAGGCTCACAGGCACAACTGGGGGTAGGCTTCAATCTAGGCATGTGCAGCACCCTACCCTTCGAATCGTTCTTCGTGCCATTGCCTCTACAATTTTTGCACGAGGGGAGACGGTGAATATCACCAATGACAAGGAGATTGGCATCCTATGGCACGTACTTCAACCCGAACCCCCTAAATTGGATTGGATCAAGTTAATGGTGAAGCACTGGATTTATCAAAGGGATATGGAAAACGCTAGGGGCAAAATCACTATGGGCTCCTTTGTTACAATCCTAGCCAAGCGCATGGGCCTACCTTTACCCGAGCAAACCTTTTGCACCGGCTACATGTTCTATAATGATGATAGGTTCCGAGCCGCTCGCTTCTTGCAAATTTTCTGCGAGAGACGGGACATATCCGAGCGATATTTGTGGGTGCGTGACAAGGGGAGCAACTTCTTTCTTCCATATCCTCACCGGGTAGATCTCTCTAACTCTCTCTCTTGGCTAATTCCTCATGATTATGTGACTCCTAAGACAGCGGAGGAATTGCAACACCCAATCCCTAGGATCGTCCCCATGGAAACCGATGAAGCGGGGCCATCAACAAGGCCTAACTCGCCACCTCGTGTACCCTTTCCTCAAGGGAGTGAGCCACAACCACAATGGGCCAACAATCTCATCCAAATGGTGGACAACCTCACTCAACTTCACTTGGACACACGGGATGAGATGCGCAAGGGCATGGCTGATTGCACCAAGAAGCTTGATCGTTTGAATAGAAAAGTTAGCATGGCCTATGACATGGCATTTGAGAGTCGCTTCTATTTGCAACGAGGGTATTGGCCACGTGATGATGAAGATCCGACCATGAGCCCGGGAGCCCAATCGGTTCATAGCCAAGCATCACCGCTTTCTTCTTCTCCACGACAAACCTTCTCCGCTCACTCTGAATATGGGTTTTACCCATATCTTGGAGGACAAGTCCTAGAGCCTCCACAGTAGCCCATGCCACCACCTTTTGAGGGACAATGGCGCCCCGCAAGCTCCGACCCTAGCTACTATCCATCTCTGGGCAACCAGGGAGAGGAGCAGGAGCAGCAAGGCGATTTCTTTGGCGTTTTCCCAAGTTATGATGGTGGTTTCAACCAAGGCTCTTCCTCTAGGAGCCTCCCTCCTCCCTACTAAAAGGTAACCATCAATTTCTCTCCTATTTGCTATTTCTGTATGAAAGTATGCTTGGGACAAGCATTTGATAAGTTTGGGGGAGGGCATATAGGAGATAAATCGATTTGTGGGATGAAAAGGATGATTTTCTGTGAAAATGGGCAATTTTTCTCGAATTTTTATCTTCTCTGGTCAAATCGAACAAATACTGGTCGAATCGAATATCTCTCTTGGAATTTATGCATAATTGTCTTCTCTGGTCGGTTCGAACGGGTACCTGGTCGATCCGACCAGTTCATAAAAAACTTGTTCTGTTCTACTCTCTTCGTTCGGTTCGAACATATCTTTGGTCGACTCGACCAGAATTTAAAATATGCACAATTTAGTATGATTTTGGCTTTGAAATAAGTTGGTTTTGCCTATTCTCTCGATTTGGATTTTAAATGATAACTCTCACACTGCTTGAACTTGTTTTTGAGTCAAACAAAAATTTTCTCAAATGACCCTAGAATGTTTTGATATCATTCTTGATCTTGCACCAATGGACCCAAACTGAAGTATTTCTTTGAGATTTGAATTTGATGATGGATGCTTAGAATTGTTATTTCAAACTTAGTCAATTCTCACAAGTTTTTGCCGAGTGAACTGATTTGTATTTGACAAACTTTTGAAAGAAATTTATCGACTTTGAAAATTAAAAGATGAACTTTGTCTTGTTGAAATTGCTTTTTAAACGCTCGAATCACCAACGAGCAACAATAAATGGGAAGTTAAATCAAATAGCGGTGAAAACGAGGACGCACTGAGGCCTTCTCCACTAACTTAACCACAAATTGGAGGGTATTGGGTTAATTACAAGCTGTCAGGAATTATAACTCAAAGTTTCGAGGTATAATTGGGGAGTTTGTAATTAATTTCTACCGGACCCGGTGCGAAAGCATTGGTAAAGGAGTTGTTGAGTATTATGGCCCAAGTGTACCGTGGCCATAGTCGAGCAACACCCGTCCAACCTCCCTAGCGCGACATGTGCTAGTAGCAAACTTAAGGCCAATGATACCGCATTATCCTCTAGGGTGTAAAGCCCCACTGCTCGACTTGCACAAAAAAAAAATAAAAATAAAAAAAATAAAAAAATAAAAATTGGTGAAAAATTGAAATTGTTTTAAGAAAAGTTCATTATAGAATTTCTGAAGTTGATAAAGGCCTTTACAAATTTTTGAGAAATATGAAAAGGAACGGGTGATTGAAATTGAGATTGCTTTTGAAATATCAATGAGGAGCTAGAGTTCTTAATTTTGGGAAAAGATTTCACTTAGGGCCAAGAGTTGTATTGATTAAGTTGTGAACACTTGACTTGGTTTATTTTTGAAATTATTGTTTGACTCATTTGATGAAAGTGTGAGAAAATTTTAGGCACGAGCAATTGATTTCTATGTTGATTTCTTGGTTTGAGATATGACTTGATTTAGATTTAAGTATAGTCTAAGAATCTAAGCTTAGGGCGATGCTTGAGGACAAGCAAAGTTTAAGTTTGGGGGGATTTGACGTAGTCAATATTTATTGTTATTTGGACCGTACTTAGCACTCAAAATAGACTCAAACCAATGAATTATTTGATAAATTGCTATGTTTTTCCAGGATTTGATTCTGCCGTCGTTTCTTCTATTCTATGTACAGGTTTTTGATGATTTCTGATGACTTTGGAGCGTATAGATGGATTCCCGACGTATTACGCACGCTAGATGACTCATTCCTAGCATTGGAGGCTTTATTCTCTCTTCTGGTCGACCCAAACAGATTCCTGTTCGAATCGACCTAGACTCATGGCTATCAGGCGACATCTCCTTCGTTCAGTCGATCCGACTGCCTGGCTGTTCGATCCGACTGGACCTCACAGTGGCATGCTTGCGTGACTGCTTTCTCTCTCTCCTGTTCGGTTCGACTGCCCACCTGTTCGATCCGACCAGGTTGCCGCCATATCACTTATGGTAGTATTTCTTGTATGGAAATTGATTGTTATGGCAATTTCTTGCGCCCTGGTGCCCTAGCCTTCCATCCTTGCGACCTGGGATATCTATATATACCCTTGAGACCTGAAGAAAGGGGATTCGCTTCTCAATACCATCTTCCACTTTTCTAAGGGTCAATTTCTCTCTTCTCCTGGGGAATCATCATCCTTGTGACGACGGCAGCAGTGTTTCACGTGATATCTCCATCTAGCATCACTCCATCGCCTTGAAGATCGTGATCATAAGCATAAGGAGTATTTGGTTTTATTTCTTTATGTTTCTATCTTGTGATTCGATGGGCTTGTATCTTTATTGTTGTTTATCTCTTGTTGTTTGTTTTGATACTATGTTAGGCTAGTCCTTTTTATAGCCTTAGGATTAGGAGAGTAACTCTATGTTTGGATGAAGTTAGTTTGATATGTTATGAATTGCTATGTTTTGAGACCTAGTTTATTATGAATTAATTAGTTGCTTGAGTTAATTACTTGTTGAGTTCTCTAATTACCTTCTAGTTGAACAGCTGCATCTAGTAAGTCTAAGTTAGGAATAGCAAGTCTAGATTGATTTAAGTATTTGGAGTAAATCTTAGAACCGAAAGGGGAGATTAGTTTGCATCAAAAGTGCGACTTTTAGATTAGTACAAAAAACTTCTAAATACTCCTAAGAACTCTGATAAACTGGTTTAACGAGTTGAATTCTATACCAAAAGTTGTGAACCAATCGAGTTAAATAGGTTAGATTGTGAACAAACCAGAATCTGTTCCAACACGCGAAGGCTGAGGTTTAGGTTAGCTAGGTTAGTCCAATTAAACCTAACTCAAAACATAGTAAACATAGTAGACAAACCCAACACACCTTTACCCTCTGGTCGAACCGAACAGAGATCTGGTCGAACTGAACAGACCACTGTTCGAATCGAACAGATTTGTGTTCGAATTGACCAGAGAGTTAACTGTAGTTAAATTGAGAAATTAAAATGCGAAAGTATTTTGAGTTTCTAATTTAATAGCCAAACATAGATGAAATCCAATTTCTAAGGCGCCTTAAATTCTGTTAAGACCTCAAAAAGACTTTACTTTAATATTTTACTTTAGTTTGTTTGAACATCTTATTCCAAGTCTAAAAATAACCAAAAATATTTACAATTTGAGCACTATTTAATTACTCAAAATCCCATAAAATATTTTCATCTAGATTTTAAGAAAAGACAAGTCCGGTATTCATTGATCCGTCCCTTGGGTTCGACCCTAAAGCTATATTCTGAACGATTAGTGAGGTTAGCTATAGGTTACAAATTTATTTGATTTCTAGGTTTTAAGCCTTCATCATCTTAGCGCAACTGGAACAAATGCTGACTTGGCATCATTAATTTTGAGTCCAGTTAAAGTCGCGTAGTGACCAAGGATAGATGTTATCAACCTCAAATTCTTCGGATGTGCCTCCATTATTACCACAGTATCATCTGCAAATTGGAGAGCTTTGGGTGGTAAGACTACCGCACCTGAGAATAGATGACTAGTATTAGAAATAAATCCTTGTAAAGCATCAGCCACTAATATAAACAGCATCGGTGAGAGCGGATCTCCCTGTCGTAAGCCTCTGTAGTTGGAAAATGGAACAGAGACCCTCCCATTTACTTTTACTATTGAAGAAGAGGAATTTAGTAGAGTCAGAATCCAAGTGACCCAAAGGGGAGAAAACCCTCGCTCAATCAAAAGGTTTGTGAGAAAACACCAATTGACAGAGTCAAAAGCTTTGGCAAAGTCAACCTTGTACAACACGGCTGGTATTTTCTTCTTATGAAAGTAATGAAGACTCTCTTTTGCAATCAGGAATGACTCCATGATAGTTCTTCCTTTGATAAACGCCGTTTGAAGCGGACTGACTAACTTCGGAAGGAACAAGGCTAGTCTGTTAGCCAAGACTTTAGAGATAATTTTGACAACTGTGTTCAAGACACTAATTGGCCTAAAGTCGTTGATCCCAGTATGGGAAGTTCCTTTAGGCACCATGCAAATTGTAGCCTTGTTAAGTATGTCTAGACAGTTTTGTTAAGAAAAAAGTGATTAATTAGGACCATGAAGTCAAGCTTAATGATTGGCCAGAATTTCTTAAAAAATTCTGCTGGGAACCCATCAGACCCGATGCCTCGTCATTAGATAAGGCCGACACAACTTGGTCTATTTCAGATTCTGAGAAAGGGGACTGTAAATCTTACAATTGTACAGACGGCCCTACTTTTCCTGTCAGGTCAAATGGAGGGGGGTGTGGACCTCGGCTTATAATATGAAGTTGTTCGGCGAAATTAGCACAGTGAAAATGAGGAGAGAGAAATCCTGTTCGAACAGCCTATTCGACCATGTGCGTTACTGCCAAACAAAAACAAATGACAGTGGAGCTCCTTGCATTGATGACTGACCAACTGCTCGCTCACAAATAATAGAAAAAAGAAGTAGTGAACAAAAAGGAACCTGACAAGACTCGTGATGAGATCAAAATTAAATATTGTACAAACCTCCCTCAGAAGTCAGATCAGACCGCCCACAGATGCTGTGATTTAATAATAAGGTTTAAAGAATTTAAAAAATGTTTCGCTGCCAAAACTGTTGAATGACGGACCAATCAATTAGGCCGGTTAAAATAAGTAATTCACCCTTTCTCGCACTAATAATTATTTTGGTTGGTGACATTTCACAAATCGGAGCTGTGCTCCACGCCTCCACCTCCACGAATGTTACGAAATGATTTGAAAGAGCAAGGTTCATGGATCCGTAACATGTCAAGTGGATGAGTCTTTCAGTTCGCCAGACATGCATGGCTAGACGGGCTTACATACTGGAGATGAGGATGATGGCATGCTACAGTATGGATTGCAATCAGTTGCTCTGTTCTCACCGTTACATACTGTGAAGTCAGGACTATGTATAGGTTCTCTAGTGGATTGATTCCAATCAAAGTCAAAATCCGTCTAATTATTAACAGTAAAAATCTATGATCAACTCATGTGAATAATATTTAGTGATTTTTCTTCCACTTCCGGTTCAACTATTTGTCCATTATTAAAAAATTTTCAAATTTGAAATTTTTACTTTTGAGATGAGAATCTCACCTGTGCTAATTCTTTCTTCTCTCTCAACGAAATTTTTGGATCAACAAGTGAAGATAAAAGATCTCATCTTTTCTACCCCAACCAATAATCATGAGTTTGTACTTTGTACACAGCACAAATCGACTTGGATTCGCTATTATCAGCGTATTAATTTAAGAAGAGAATAAAATTTAAATGTGTATGAAATTACCATTTTGAGTTTTTGAACTTTGTTTCAACCATTACAGGGAAAAGGATTAAAAAGCTCGAAACTAGCAACACGTTTTTTATAAATTTGGATAAGAGAGAGAGGTAGAAGAAGACAAAAAATTGTATTTTGTAATCTTTATTAATTTACTTTTGTATCTTGCAAATGTCCACAAATGACGGCTGTGTGCAATGAAGATTGTAGCAAAGTTTATACTTCCAATTTCATACGGCTTTAATTTATCATTATAATGCCCTTTTAATTATGTAATCACGGTTATGAGTGATAGACAAAAAGCGAAGCGGATCAAGGAGGGAGCTTAAGGCTGTGCTCCAGTACAGATTTAAAAGTGAAAGGGGAGGGAAGATTAGAGAATTTCAAATTTGGGATTACAAAAATAAGTTATTTGGGGATTAACTCTTCACTCTTCTCTCATTCACCCCTCTTCTTTTAAGTTGTGGAGCAAGGTTGAATAAACATTTAATCTAATCTCCCTCCCTCTCCTCTCCAAAATTTGGTTCTGGAGCACAGCTTAAGGGTCATGTATTAGCGGGAAACTTTGTGGAGCAAGGAAGGAAAAAATGAGGGAAGATAAAAAATATATATTCTAGGGATATTTATGTCTTTCTAGATTAATTCAGATTTAATATTCAAATTTTATAAGATAACCATAGTTAATTCTGCATAGTTAAGTTAAAAAGAACAAATAAGAAATTATTTAGAAGAGTCTAGTGGCAAATAAAAAATAGAGAAGAGTATAGGGAGAAATAAATAATTAGGAAAGAGTTGGAGGACATACAAAATATTAAGCCTATTTTTTATATTTAAGAATTTTGTTAGAATATGAATAAACACCCAAATAAGTTCAAATTTCTTATTCACGTATTTTTTGGTTTCATGCGAATAAAAAATTTGAAACTTATTCACGCATCCAAACACGCCATTTTAAGTAACTGCCCAGCCAGTGGCGGATCCACAAGTGGGGCGGCTAGGGCTAGAGCCCCACCTACCATAGTTTATATATACACATATGGGCTATGAATAAATTCAAATTGCAATTTTTTTTTATGTATTTTGAGTGGTTCATCAATTTTTTTTATAATATGACTTTAAACTATATTTTTTAGTATTGTATGAAATGAATATACAATGAACTTATGTTGCTCCAATATTTTTATAAACTCAGCCCCATCTAAATATTTTTTCTAGAGCCGCCACTGTGCCCAGCTACTCTGAATGCGCCAAAATAAATTTTTGATAAAAATAAATTTATAGTTGACCTCTTGGATGTAACAAAAATTTTGATAAATTTTTCGACGAACTTTTTATAAAAAAAAAAAAACCGAGACGGTACGAACTGGTGCTGGGCCTTCAAGGTATCAAATTCTACAGTGAAGAAACTACGAATTTCAATCGGCTTGAGTTAATCGCAAAAACAAATAAAAAAATTAAGGAAATAAATGCAATACCGCAAATATATAATAAATACGTTGTTAAGAAAGGAAACAACGAACAATTAGGAGTTGTTTCTTGGCTAGAACTTAAGAAGGAGAATATCACAAATTCTCATACGATCCTGGATGCTACTACAAAAAATTAAAGAAAAGGAATAAAAATCAGAAATAGGACTGGTACGGTCTATAAAAATTTATTCGGTCACATCGATGACATTTGGCAGTAAGGTAGATGAAAAAGGATAATTTTATCAGAAAAATATGAATCTGTAATTTAATCTTGAAAAATTATTAATTAAATATCCTCAAATAATACGTACGATTTTATCAATTATGAAGTATATATTCGAATAGAATATAGAAGATTTAAAACATGTACATCCGATTAATTTGTTGACCTCCCCCACGTGGCCAGGGCAAAAAACTCAAAATAAAACAAAAGAGTGGAGCTCCATCCGTGCCTCCTTGCTTCGATCACTGACCAACTGCTCCCTCACAAATAATAGAAAAAAGTAGAGAACAAAACAGAACCTGACAAAACTCGTGATAAGATCAAAATTAAATATTGTACATACCGCTCTCAGATCTGACCGCCCTTAAATACTGTGATTTAATTAATAATAAGGTTTAAAGAATTTAAAAAATGTTTCGACTGCCAAAACTGTTGAATGACGGACCAATAGATCTAGACCGGTGAAAATAATTAATTCATCCTTTCCAGACAAATCATTTAATTATTTTCGTTGGTGACATTTCACATAATATAATATCAATCGGAGCTGTGCTCCACCTCCACGGATGTTACGAAATGATTTTGAAAGAGCAAAAGGTTCATGATGGATCTGTAACATGTCAAGTGGATGAGTCTCCTCTCTTGACAAGATTTTCATGCTATGCTCGATCTTCTAGACATATACAGAAATTTGATTAATCATTCAGGGTTTATTAGCCTACGGGCACTTGAAAACTTCAAAAAAAAAAAAAAAAATTCAGGGTTTATTTGTAGTTATATTCCTGGAGAAGATAATGTAAAGGCCCATCAGTTAGCTAATTATGCTAGGATTAATTAAATTTCTTGTACTGAGTTTACCTTTCCTTTGTTTCATCTTTCTGGTATGTAACTCAGATGTAACAGCTTCTCAGTTTTAATAAATGTTTGCCCACGGACCGTTACTACCAAAAAAAAAAAAAAGTGGATGAGTCTTTCAGCTCGCCAGACATGCATGGCTGGATGGGCTGACATACTGGAGATGAGAATGATGGCATGCTACAGTATGGATTGCAATCAGCTGCTCTGTCCTCACCGTTACATGCTGTGAAGTCAGGACTCAGGACTATATAGCTTCTATAGTGGACTGATTCCAATCGAAATCAAAATCCGTCTAATTATTAAGAGCAGAATTCCATGATCAACTCACATCAACAAAATTTAGTGATTTTTCTTCCACGTCCGGTTCAACTATTTGTCTATTATTCGAAAGTTCTCAAATTTGAAATTTTCAATTTTGAGATGAGAATCTCACCTGTGCTAATTCTTTCTTCCCTCGGTTTGTGATTTTTCGCACAAACCGACTTGGATCCGCTATTATCAGCGTATTATTTAAGAAGAGAATAAAATTTAAATGTTTATGAAATTTCCATTTTGAGTTTTTGAACTATGTTTCAACAATCCTAACGATGTAACTTGACAGCTGTTTAGTATTACTTTCAAATAATGGATTTCTTTTCCATAATTTAAGATGAAGGAACTTTCACACCTACTCTAGCTAAATGCGCCAAAAATAAAATTCATCAAAACAGGATCATTTTTATTATTTCATTCACCTTCTATCATCCTGCAAGTAGAAATTAGATTTTTACCACCTCAAAGTTAGAAAATAAAAAAATTGCCACTCTAAATTTAATTTAGTTAGAAAATTGCCACTTGTACCGTAGAAATCATTCATCTTTATATCTAATTTTATGTATTGACTAAAATATCCTTCTTTCCTCCTCCATCTCATCTTTCTCGTCTCTAATGGAATTTTTTTTTTTGACAACTCGTCAGATTGTTTTTTTGTGCTGGATCATTCTTCTCACTTAAGAAATTTAAAACTTGCACATGATGGAAAAATAATGCAAAAATTATTTTCTTGTAGGTTGCGATTTATTAATTTGTAGTCTGTAGACCCAGTTTTCACCATAAGCATCAAGTTCATACTTTTTATATATTTCACCATTTGATCCGATGCCCCACCAGTTAAATGCTATGAATTTTTATTATTATTTTTTTTAACACCGGATGAGAACGGGAAAGACAACAAGTTTGTTTATATATTTAATTGTAAAATTTTATTAATATTGTTCGAGGAACGTCGTACAAAAGAGAAAATTAACTTAATCTGAAATTTGCAGCATAGATACATGCATCTAAATATTCATAACGTTTTCTTATCGGATTTCTTTTTATAATTTCAAATGTTGGGCCACTGCGACATTGGCTGCCAGAAAACAAAATTTTCACCATTAGAAATTTAGGAAGAAGAAGCAAGGGAGAGGAAGAAAATGAGTATTTTTGTCAATACGAAAAATTAGATAGGAAGGATGATGATTTATACTGTATAAGTGGCAAATTTCTAATGAAATTGAATTTAGAGTGGCAATTTTCAAAATCTTAATTTTAGAGTGATAATGTTCAAATTTTTAACTTTATGGTGGCATAAAACTAATTTTTTTTTTATTCTTGTTCTCTCCAATTGTGTTTTCTTGCCGTCTGTTCGCACTTAGTAACGTTTTTTTTTTTCCTTTTTTTTTCATTTGCCATTTTATATTTTAGCTGTTAACTTTCTTAGGTATTTGATTGTCTAATTTTGGTTTGGCCTGGAACTGTGGTACAAATCCTAATCAGAAATTGAGAATTACATGTTCACATAAATGGTCCTAGTAAAATAAAAAGATGGAACAAAACAGGAACAGAGGAACTGACCAGACTCGTAAGTCGTAACAGATGAGAACAAATTAAATTATGAATTATTATATATTATACAAAGCGCCCTCAGATCGGACCGCCCTTAGATACTGCCAAAAATCGATTTTGGAGCCAGTGAATATAATTAATACAACCTTCCCGATAAATTATTAAACGTTTCCACTTGGTAGCCGTTATCAAGTTGCATTTAAAAAAAAAATTTCATTAAATGATTGTTTGATTTGTGATATTGCACCTATATAAGATCAATGGGAGCTATATACTTGGTGAACAAATATTTCAACCAGCAAACCAACTTGTGTCGTTTAGTTCCACTGATTATTCTCCTTCTTGTGTTGTTGAGAAATGGCAATGGTTATCGATGCTTTTCTTGGCAACTTGAGCAGCCTGGCAGCACAGATGGTTCAGGATGAGGTGGGGATGTTGTTGGGTATTCCTGGTGAGATTGAAAACCTAGGAAAGACTGTAAGTACCATCCAATGCGTCCTCTCCGATGCGGAGAGGAGGCAGACCAAGGGCAGTGCTATCGAACAATGGCTCCTGGACCTCAAGGATGTCATGTATGATGCTGATGACCTCTTGGACCTCTGTCAGATCAAGGCCGAGGACCGCCGTACCCACTCTGATCATCCTGATCCTTTCTGTTCAAAATTCAGTTGTTGCGTTAACTTTCTTTATTGGTTTCGTAATCCTGTATTTGCTCACGGGGTCGGTACACAAATTAAGGAGCTTAATTCGAGGCTAGAAGAAATTGCTAAGAAGAAATCAGATTTGGGACTGATAGAATTGCAAGGGCAATCTAATGTTCATGATGGGCACGTAGACATCAGCCACAAAACTGATCCAACATTTGTGGTAGATGATGTTGTCGGTGAGAAGATTGAAAAAGACGCAGAACTCCTGGTGAGGTGGCTAACTAAAGAAGAGATGGGTGTGAAAGTCTTTGGTGTTGTTGGCATGCCTGGAATAGGAAAAAGTACTCTGGCCAAAAAGGTTTTCAATGATCCAAAGATTGTCGACGAGTTCCACCAAAAATTTTGGGTTTGTGTGTCAAAAAATCTAGAAGGTGTGGAAGTACTCAAATGTATTATCCGAGCAGCTGGAGGTAACCATGGTGTAGCTGAGCAGAGATCAGAGTTAGTGCCAATGCTTCAACAGCTGGTCCAAGGCAAGAAATTCCTTCTTGTTTTGGATGACGTGTGGCGTGAGAGTCAAAATGTTTGGGATAATCTACTGCGAGATGCAATGATTGGTGGTGCTCATGGCAGTAGAGTACTCGTCACTACTCGTCATGGCGATGTTGCACGATTCATGGGCGCAGCAGCATCACATCACGTGGAGAAATTATCAGACGAGGACGCCTGGTCATTACTTATAAAACAGGTATATGAAATTATTTACATGATATGTTACAAATTTATAATTTTACAAATTCGTGGACTGTCCTAATAATAATTAGCTTCTGATATGTTCTCGGCATGAAACAAAGCAATATCGTTACTCTGTTTAACGAATGCATGATCTAATATATCTCGATCGAGTATAAATAATATACAGAGGATTGCTAAAATGTTATGCATAGCACGGATGGTATTCGTGCTACGGGTTCGTTCTTGCATTTTATGCTTCAAACAACCGATCCAAACCGTTCATTATCTTATACATATTGAAATCTTATTATAAACCAAATTTTTCATTTTTTTGAATTTGTTTGTTATTTTTCTCAGATTTTTGAAAATCACTGTTATTGAAAGGTCCAGAATTTATTAGATTAAGTATTTTAAAAATTCTGAAAAATATAGTAAAAAAATTTAAAAAATGTAAAATTTGGTTTCCAATAAGATTTCAATATGAAGAAGATAATGAACGGTTTAGATCGGTTGTTTGAACTATGAAATGCAAGAACGAATCCGTAGAACGAAAGTCATCCGTACTATGCATAGCATTTTAGCAATCCTCATAATATATATTACACAGTAGTTCAGTTATGCAGCATCAAGATGTATAAAGTTTTCGTACATTATAACTATTTTGGTTGGTAGTTTTTCAAATTGAGATCAAACCAATCCGATTTATATGTTAAAATCTCAAAGAAAATAAAATTAAATATGTTTAGAAAAATTTTATTATTGTTTTTGAATTTTTTCAAACTTTTTATTCTTTTAATACAACTTAGTAGTAAGAATATTTTAAAATATTAAATATAAAAAATATTAAAAAAAGTTAGTAGATAAATTTTAAAATTTTGTTTGATACAATATTTCAATATGTATGTTGAATTATGTTTGTTAATATTCGCAAAACTTCCGCCCAAAATAATCATGATACACAGAAACTTTTTTACATCATAATGTACAATAAATTTACTCATGTATTAATCCATTGCGCCTTTTTTTGCTTAAACGGCTCTGTATTTTGACTTTTATCGACTATTATTTTATCTTGTGATAACATAGAATACATTGAATCTGTAATAAATTGTTTGACAACATGAAGCTCTCGTCTGGTCAACCAGCGGTAAAACAAAAATTTCAATTGTATGTGCGCGCTCACTTTCTATCTGCTAAAATGTTAGAACCAGTATAACACCAAAAAAGAAGTTATTAAATTTCATAATTTGTAAAACATGGCTCGTACAAAAAAAAAATGAGAAAATTTGTGATTTTTCAACATTCATGCACCGTTTTTTGGATTAAAATTGTGATATTTTAAGCTTTCCAAAAAAATGTTACATTTCGATTTGGTATAATGACTTCAAAGCATTTTGCTATGGTGAGTTGCAACTCACCCGTCTGTGAGCTGTGATCGAAACTCCTAGATCTAGTTTTAAATGACTGATCCAAATTATCTAATATGATTTCCCTAATAAAATCTTCTTGCAAACCAAATTTTATATATTATTTTTAAATTTTAAAGTATTTTTTTCGGATTTTTAAAAACTGCTGTTTTTGAACAATTCAGAACTAATTAAATTTAACGATTTTCTAAAATAAAAGATACTTTAAAATTTAGAAAAAAATGTAAAATTGAACTTCAGAAAATCCTCAATCTAATTATCGTCAGACCATCTAATTTTTTTAAAAAATAAAAAAACAACTTATAATTTTGAAACATATAAAATTTTATATTCAAGATAATTTCATTATGGACACCACATTTAACAGTTGGGTCGGTTGTATAAAATTTTAATAGCTAAGTATTAGATCACATTTGAGATCAAAGGTGTTTGATTCTGACATTATTTATTTATTTTAATACAAACTGAGCTAACTCTTACATGTTGTTTGGCAAATAAGACGTAGTTATACATTTTTACCGTACTTGTAATTCGATTAATTAATTTTGCAGAAAAACAATATGAAACATACTATATAATAATAGAATTATTGTTTTGTCATGTTACGCTATTATATCTAGTAAAATGTGTTTAATAATTTACACTTTATAAAATTAGTGCAAAATTTGAATTTTAGCAACATAACTATATCATAATTTCTCAGTCACTATGCTATGCTAAAATTAAACTAAATTAGTTTCTGCTTTATTTCATATACATGATATATATTTATAATACTAGATAGGTGCGTAGCAGAATCTCCTTGAAAATCTTTTCATAATATTTTTACTGGCCTCGAGTTGTCAAATTCAAAACTAGTGATCCTATTATGCCTTCATGTGCTGATTTCTCCCACCAAAAGAAAAGATTGCTAGCTTTCTCTCTTTTCTTATTTCTTCCTTATTGCATTACACGTGGGCAGAACTAGTATTAATTATCATTTTTAAAATTATTATTGTTAGCTATTACATGCATCTCTCAATATATATCTAGCACAATCAAATAGTTTGTAGTTTTGAATAAATGTAATTTTAACAGGTGTCAATCAATCAAATTGAAAGTGAGATCCTTGAAGATATTGGGCTTCAACTCGTAAAAAGATGTGACGGTTTGCCGCTCGCTGTAAAAGCAATAGGTGGAGTCCTCCGCACAAGGGACAAAAATGAAGTTGAGTGGCAAAAAGTTTTAAAAAGTGATTTGTGGTCCGCTGTCGATTTGCCGAGTGGATTTCATCGAGCTTTCTACTTGAGTTACGCAGATCTCCCGTCAGATTTAAAGCAATGCTTTATATTTTGCTCCCTTTATCCCAAAGATTTTGAGTATGAGAAAAGCGATTTAATTTATTTGTGGTTCACAGAAGGACTTTTGTGCGATACAGGAGATTCCTCATTTTGGGAGTTAGGAAAAAGGTGCTATAATCAGTTAATTTCGCGGAATCTTTTGGAAGTAAGTTCAAGGCATTACGGTGATTATTACTGCACAATGCCTGATATGTGGAGATCATTTGCTGAATTTTTGGGGAAAGGTGAAAATTTTATAATGAGGAAAGCAGAATTCTCGCATAGCTCCAAATCTTCATTAAAATTACGCCGACTGTCAGTAGAAACAACGATTGTGGATCCAGATTTTCTTAAGGAAGAAAATTCTCTAAGAACTTTAGTAATTCGGAATAATCCCATGGGTGATGTCCTGTCCGATATGCTTTTATCGTTTCCTTACCTCCGTATGTTAGATTTATATAAATCTAACATCAATAGCCTTCCTGATTCTTTTTGTGACCTTGTGCACTTGAGATATTTGAATTTGGAGGGATCAAAGTTGCAAAATCTTCCTAATTCCATAGGTAATCTTAGGAAGTTAGTGTATTTGAATCTAAAAAATTGTGAGCAATTATCCCATGTCCCTTCAAGTATTTGTGATCTGCTCGATCTAAGGTTTCTCTCCTTGTATCGTAGTAAAGTCGAGGTATTTCCGATGGGCTTAAGAAAGCTAAAGAAGCTAGTTGAATTTCATGGTTTCACACCATACGATATTAATTCAAACGGTTTCAGTAGCTTAGAGGATTTAGGAACATTAGACCAAATTTTAGAGCTTAGTCTATTTGGCTTGGAGAAAGCATTGGACGTCACCTTAGCAAAAAAGGCACATCTCAAGGACAAAGTTCACCTCAAACATCTCCAGTTATGCTATTCACCAACTGAAGTTCCTACAATTGAGGAGCGGAAAGCTGCTGAGGACGTCTTGAATGAGTTGCGCCCTCCTCCAACCCTAGAATTTCTCATGATTGATACTTTCTGTGGTTTTCAGCTTCCTTGGTTGCACGTACGCACATACCTCTCGGAATTAAAAAATCTTAAATTTCTTGAGCTCCACAAATGTGTATGCTTTAGGCGACTCCCGTGCTTAGGTCAACTACCTAACTTAGACTTTCTAATAGTAAGACTTGCCGGATCGATTAAAAGAATCGGACGGGAAATTTTTTTGGATGATAGCGAAGACCACACAGAGTTTAGTCAGTCTTCGATCCTTCCATTTCCCCAGTTGATTAGACTAGAATTTAGTTCAATGACGGGCTGGGTAGAGTGGCTGTGGGAAGAAGATCAACCGGCTATGCCCAAACTAGAAAAATTAATCATTGATGAGTGTCGCAAGCTGCCTTCGCTTCCTACAGGTCTTTCGTACCATGCAACTTCTTTGAAGCGCCTGGAAATTAATAAATGTGAAGCCTTAAACTATGTGGAAGGCCTACAATCACTCCAAGACCTCGTTATTATTGAGGGCACAAATTTAAAGAGAATATCAAACCTACCTAAACTCTCATATCTTGGAATCAGAGATTGTCCAAATCTAGAAATACTAGAGAACCTTAAACCTTTTTATAGAATGGCATTGCATGATATCCAAATGGAAACCCTCCCAGAATACTTGATAACAGCAATGGCCAAGAATCTAACAATTTGGTGTAAAAATGAGCTGTCTCTGAAGATTACAAGCCAAGTAGACGGCACTGAGACTGAGTGGAAGAAATTCGAGCATATTCCCGTGGTGAATATATATTCAAGAGACGATTCCATTATCAAAGAGAACATTTCGATTCACCACAAATATGCTGACCCCTAAAATAAGAGAAATTAGCTCATAAGATGCAGCATCCAGTAGAAAATTGATCTTGCCATGCTCTCTTTAAGGTAAGACACTAAGACTCATCATTATTGATCTAACTAATTAGGTAGTGCAAGTTATTAATCTTTGTATGCTCTCTTACTTTTCTGTCTGTAATATCACATAATCACAACAAACCATTTTTCTTCGACTCTGGCTTTTTCAGAGACAAATTTCAATCTTAAGTTACTGTTTAATCACATGTGAATTGCTTCTTTCATTTATTTCTGTTTCGATTCTTTCCAACTTAATTAAACCAATTGTGGAAAATTTGAGTGGTTATCTGTTGCTAATTCGTTTTTTTTTTTTTTTTTGGCTTTTCTTGTTGAGTTGTAGATTACTTTGGATGGTTGTTTATTGCGAGCCTAATCAAGCAAGCACACTTCCGTTGATTGACTGTAACATTGACTGACTACATTATTTTGCAACTTCTAAATGGTAATTCAGATTCTCTTCCTCAATCAATAGTACTGAACTACTGATCAGTTTCGTATCCTATTTTTCCTGAAACATGAAAAAGGATTTATTTGAATCTACTTTCATTAAATAAAATAGTGTGTTGTCATTAGATTGTAAATGTTGATCGGTCATACCCCAAGGAGAAATTAGATTGTATGACAAATCCTAATGGCACATTTGATAAAAAGAAGCAAGGAAAACAATTTGTTGAATAATGACAATATGATGCAACGTTCAGATCTATCGGATTTTTGTATGTTCCAGTGGCTGGGTTGTTATTTTTATTTTATTTTTATCTCAGGTGGGCCCACCATTAAAAATTTTCTAATTTGCATATCTGGCCACTTTGAATGGTTGATTTTGTTTTTTTAGACAGACTTGGTAGTTGCTACCAAGTAAAGAACGGTTGATTTTGTTGTTTGTGTATATTTGTATGACACAACTACACAAGAGTAGTGAGTTGTCTCTGTTGATTTTGTCGATAACTTATAGATTACTGCGTGTTCTGGTAATTTGATTTTTTGTATTAAATATTACACTGTACTATGTACTGAAACAAATGTAATTTCAATGGAAAGCATGCTGGTACGTACACTTGCCTGAAGGCTGCATTCATGCTAGATAGCGACAACCACAGGTACTGCCTCTGGGCTTCTCTGCTCATGACCACACTCAAAGTGTCTGCCATGTTGGTATGCGCTCCTCTATTCAATAAATCATTAATATCATTATCAATTAATCATTTTTGCTGTTAATCAAGAAGAAGGGCGTGCATATTATATTATGCATATAAATTGTGATCTGTGTCTTAGGCAATCTTTTTATAATGCAGGTGAGGTATAACAAAATCCAGAGTGTTATCCTCAGAGAGCTATGTATTTTGTCATTAATTCCCTAGTCCCTACCAACAACACACAGCCTCTTGCAAAATACTGCGGCCAAGGGACTTCTGCTTGTTTTCCTTTAAATCCTGAACAACATTAAAAGGTAACAAAGTTATATATAATTATATATACAATATAGGGAAAACTTTTTATGTGCCATCCAGAACTAAAGAAATTGAGTATTTGTCACCCAAAATTTACACCTTGTGTTTTTGTCACCCAAAATTTTAAATTTTTTCTGTTTTTGCCACTTTCTACATTTCTTCTATTTTTTGAACCCATAAAAAAAAAGATTTTCTGACGATTCTACCCTCCTCGTCGTGTGCCCCTAGTCGATTTGAAAATGATTGAAAGGTGTAACATAATTTGACTGAACCTGCAGGTTGAAAAATGCTAGATCGAAGTTTTACCTTTGTCTGAACCAGGCGAAGGTGTAACATAATTCGACTGAACCTGATTGAAAGATTTTCTGACAATTCTACCCTCCTCGTCTCACTGAAGAACTCGATCTATCTCTTCCCCTCGCATGAACCAGGCGAAGGTCTACCATCTCCCTCAAGCTTGCCACACTTTCTGATCCACCCCACTCCAACGCTCCTCTGTAAAATCTCTAAAGCATCTGTCATGCATCGCCATTCGAGCTTGCCCCTCTCTTTTATTTTTGTTGTTTTCTTTTTTTTTTCCCTGTTTATCGTAGGTTTGTGGTTCCAACCCTGACAACACAGGATGTTGATTTATTATGGGATAAATAATAGTTTTATTTTCTATACCAACAGATTTAATTTCAAATACATAATATGAATTAATCTAATTGAGCATGATAAAATATATTTTGACTTGCAGATTTCTAGTGAAAAACAGATTAGCTATGTTCATTTTTTGGGATAAATAAATTTTCTTTTTTTTTTAATATTAAACAAGTTTATCCTGTTAGTAATTAAAGGTTTTACTATACAGAGGGGTGAAATTGTAGATAATAGCTACTTCATAACAGAAGAGAACATAGGCATTCTCAAGCTGGCCAAGGAAGCTAATACAATCTTGGTAATATATACCATTCTTTTTCCTTTATTCCTTGGATACGAGTAGTAAAATTTTGTAGCATATAAATTATGCAAAGAAATTCTCGATTCTGTTTTGCAGAAAATGGAAAATACGGTTGAAAATCTAAATAGTAATTTGCATACATTGCCTCGGTCTTTGCAGTTTGACTACAGAATTCCTCTGCCTGGAGCAGACACATGCAGTGCCAGTGTCGGTTCGCTGGTACCCGACACCTCTCCGCAGATGAACGGCCTCCCGATCAGCATTTACTCATTTGAGATGGTCAGCTGTGTGGTCGTACAGGCAACTGTGCAGCAGCCACCTGTACTGGTGGCTTGATGAACAAAAACTCAGACCGAATTGGGGACTCACCTTTGATCGGTTCCGGAACTTGAGCATGTGACCTTGTGTGCAATCTCGTGCACTGGGGAAGGCGAGGCAATAATTACGAGTACTCTGGCGAGGGATGTGTGGCTGCAGTGATGGAGTACAAAGGGTGGAATCTACAAGAAGCGGTGGACTTCTTGGTGAAGGAGCGGCCGGACCAGGGACAGGCAGGACTCATCGCTGTCTCCAGAAATGGCAAGGTGGCATGCAAGTTCAACTCTCATGGCATGTTTAGGGGTTGTGCAACGGAGGATGGGTGCATGGAGGTTGGAATTTGGGAATAACTGACTGTGTATTAAGTGATTAGGTAAATGGCAATCAGCTACTATCTCATGATGATGCCGATGCCAATAGGGCACAAGTGAAAATGCTTGGTGATGGGGAATTATTGGAAAAATTGTTATTGTGAAAAATAAATTGTGTTTTGGATTTTAGATATAACAACGAAATCATGTTTTGTGATATGATTTTTATCATTATCCTGTTCTCTTTTTTTTTAGTTCCGAAATTGTACCAGAATTTTGAGTTTTTCTGATCATGAGAAAGGTCGCAAGGGTATATATATTTCCACTATGATATGTAAGGAAAATACCGTAACACCTTACAGATATTAAAAAGTCCCAAAATAATTAAGTGAGTTTCGTATCGACAGAAATTGAGTTTCACTTGTACTCATTGTTCTTGTTTAAAAGCTTTCAAAGCTTATATAACTATAGATGCAACTTATATATATATATAACTGACTCTGGAATACAATTTAGATTGTAGTTGTATATCGGCATAAGTTAGCTTAGATTGTAGTAATTGAGTTTCACAATTTCACAACGGCATAACTATAGATGCAATTTACATATATAACCGACTCTGGAATACAATGAGTAGCCGTAATGGATGAGTCATTTACTTATCCATGTACCAATCGTAATACAACCTAATAGGTACTAAACCTAATAGGTACTAATCCCTGTACAAGGTTGAAACAAAACTAAATAATAAGTGAAACTACAAGCATCCAATGAGTCGTTGAAATCTCCATCTTTTTAAACCTAATGTAATAAAATGACAGCACCCAGTAAGTACATAGCATCCAATAGTACAAAGCATCCATTAAGTATCCTCTAAATAAGCATCCAATAGTACATCACTACATCAAAATGACTAGAAATGACAACAGAGATACTACCTTTTACTCTCTTCAAAATGCCAACCAATCAGTACACACATCCAATAAATACTCCTTAATCAGAATGACTGGAAATTCCAATAATCAAAATGCCAACATACTACTTGTACTCTTGCTCTTCATAAATTGTCGAATTGACCAAAAATATTGCATCCCTCTGAGCTTCTTGCTTGATTCTCACTTCCACAAGCAACACTAGGTGATGGTTGAGTGCCGCTGCAGCTTTGTACCACTACGGTTTGTACTTCTGCCCATTAAAGAGTAATTAGAGTGAAGACCTGAAAAGCAAAAAAAAAAAAAAAAAAAAAAAAAAAAAAAAAAAAAAAAACAGTCATAATTGCAGTACCAGTTTCAAGGAATGAATGTGCAGACCATAAAAGACCCCAAAAAAAAAAACAGAACAGAAACATATAGCATAATTGCAATAACAGTTCGAAACGGAAACATATCGCATATCTTTTGGTTTGGTTTCATTTTTGAAAAAATGATAAAACACTAACATACTAAGGTTACTGCTTTGTTAGCTAAGTGGTGGTGGAAATTTAAAAATAATTGCAATAGAAGCATTTGGAAAATAATGATTAAGTCCAAGTATGCTAACTGTCATAATCCTGCAAAATTTTCACCTTTTTGGAGGGAAGGGAGTAAGTTGAATCGCCTGTGCAAGATCTCCTATAGCTATCAAGTAGGAGATGTATAGATGTTGACTTTTGGAAGGATACTCGGTATCAAGAATGCCCCATTAGTAGTGGTTTCCCTTTTCTCTATGATATGTGAAATAACAAAAACTGCCCTGTACATGAAGTGTACCTCACTAAGGGGTCCATTTTAAGCTTCAATGATGCTCCAAATGGGGTTCTGTGGCAGGAAAAGAGTAGAATTACAGAATATTATTGACCAAATCAGGATTAGCAATGATCATAATAAATTGTTGCGGAAATGGGATAGTAAGCAGTTGTTTTCTACCAATTCCTTGTGTAATTTCCTTCAGTTCAGAGGTGTCAAAATAGAAAAATCTTTGACTTGGTGGAAAATTCCTGTTCCTCATAAAGTTAGAATCCTAATGTGGTTAATTCACGATGATAAAATCTTGTCTAAAATCAATTTGTCCAAAAGGAATTGGCTGGTAGCATTACTTGTGATGTTTGTGGTACAGATGAATTTACTGATCATATTTTTGTGCAATGCAGGGTGGCCAGACAGGTGTGGTTTTGGATGGGAGATAGCACTATTTATTTTGAAAATTGTCATACTGCTGAGAACATTTATAATTTTGCTCTGAATCTGCCAAAATCTGATAGAGTTTCTTTTTTAGTGATGTATAGTGTAGTTTGTTGGAGCTAGTATACAACGATTTATTTTTCATCATTTATACCTTTTCATCAATTATAATAATAAAATATACAATGATTTATTTTTCATTATACCTAAATGAGGCTTTTATTTTGCATTTTTAAATAATAACTAATACATATTGATTCACATAAGAGATCATATGCATGAGCATCAAGACAGCACAGACATGCCTAAACAATATCACAACAAAATAAAAAAAAACAAGTGGTTGAAAGAAAAACCTTAGACAAAGAGATGCCAAGTAATTCTTCACAAACTGTCACTCGTATCTCTGGAACACCGTTTTGCTGATTTTTGCTTCTTCAATTGAAAATAAATATTGTAACATCAGGGAATGGAGGCACCTAACCAAAAATAAATCAATAGATAAATCCCAATAATAAAATAGTAATAGAAACCTAGTAACCTGTTTCAGATAAGTTACTGATCTAGAAATTGAGTTATTCAAGTAGGCATTGTAAATTAGCTATTGTGCCAATGTGACATTATAGAAATTGAGTTTAATTTCCAAAATAGGAGAGAAAAAACCGAGAGGGAGAGTGTGTGTGTGTGAGAGAGAGAGAGAGAGAGAGAAGCGATACCAGATCAAACCCAGGCTCACGGCCCTGAGTAGAAAAAGTATGAGACAATAAAATCAAATACTGTTTGAACCGAAACTCTAATTTAACTATACTCTCCGATTCAAACATCTCTTTTATGGGCAAATACACATCTCCCAGTGGAACCCCCGAAAGGTCAACCAAGAAAACGTCCGATTTGGAACCTTCATCGGAGTTCTGAGCTCGCGATTGGCATGCGATTTGGAGTAGAGTCGCTGGAGGAAATGGAGAGGAATCGGGTTGACTGGACTGGCGAGGTTTCCACTCGGCGAGGGGAGTGCAGGATGTGCCGAGACGGATTGGCATCCTCGACAGCCAGTTTAAGTTAAAATTTTAAAATGAAAATATTAAATCTAAACCGTCGATTTTATTTAATTTAATTTAACTAGCGATGCGTTTTCATATAATTTTTAGAAAATTTGAAGTCGATTTGTTACTTGATTAAGTGACCAAAATATGAACGTATTAGAATTAATATGTGATAATTAACCAAATTCATTTATTTATTAATCACTTGGTTTAATATAAAATCAACTCCAAAATTTATAAAATTTATATAAAAACACATCGTAAAATTAAACAAGATCAACAATTTAAATTCAATATTTTAATTTTTAAATATTAAAAAAAAAGGATACACTAGCTGTACCAACAGCCGCTTAAAGATTAGAGCAGTGTGGAGGATGCCAATCCGTGCGGAGACGGCTGCTGCGGCGGAGAGAGGAGAAAGATTAGAGCAGTGTGGAGAACGTGTATGCTAAGATTCAGATTCGTTGGATTTTAATTTTTCAATTGATTTTATTTTTCAATCGATAGGGGATTGGAAAGCTCCGGGAAAACGTATAAAAAAAAAAATCCCGGAATTGCCCACATTACTCATTCACACCCATTTTTTTAAATGACTAAAATGTCATGGTATTTTGGTCATTTAAAAAAAATGGGGAAGTAAATATGTGACTATGTGAGCCTGTATAACGTGTTATACACTTATACGGCAACAGAATGGACCATTCTGTTTTCTGTTTCCGTTTCATAAACGGTATGGTTATTCTATTTTATTCTCCGTTCTGTTTCAAAAAATGAAATGTCCTTTCATTTCGTTATACGTTTCGTTTGGACGAAATGGAACGACATGGATTTGTATTAAAAACTGCACTATTCGTCGAAACGGAAGAGAAATAGGCCATTCTGTTTCGGGAACTGTATGTTCTTTCATTTTGTTTACCGTTTCATTTTTGAGAACGAAATGAAATTTTGTATAGTTTCTCGTTCCGTATAGACGGAACGTCCACGAAAAATGAGCAACAGATATCCGTCGGCAGGCCTGTAAGTGACGCGTGTGTCCCGGGTAATTCCCCTAAGTTCCAATCACGACGACGGGGGTATATAGTTAGTAATTCATATTTTTATTATTTTATTAGTAAATATATTATAAAAAAGAAGAAAGTGGCAATATGTATTTATGGTGGCAAAAGGAGAAGAATTCAATTTTACATGGCAAATTCATTATTTCTCCACTTTAAGTGGTATGGAAAAAAATTTCCCAAATAGGTATATGCTTTAGAATCATTAAAAGGTCTCCTATTCTTAAAAAATACTCTTCAGATGATGGACGGAGCAAAGCTGCAAGGAGAGTACTGAGGTTGATATGATTTTCTTGTACTGTTGTTTACAGATATCTACTCAATTGCATTTGTTCATCAATATGCTATGGAAAGGCTGAAATCATTGTGCAACGAAAGGTTGTGTGGGTTCCATAGTTCTCAGATCTGGCTGATTGGTGTAAGTGCTATAGTTATTATTGAGTAAATTTTTTGGGAGTTCCTTAAAGTTTAACTATAATTCAGTTTTAGTCACTCAACTTCTATTTATCCGTTTCTAGTTCTTCAACTTTGTAATCATTTTTTTAGTCATTATGTCATAGTTCCGTCAGTTTAATTAACTTTGGGTGCAAAATAGGGATCCGAATCATATCCTTATTTCCTCTTTCTTTCTTACAAAAGTGTCTCTCCCTCTTTATCTCTTTGACTTTAAACCGAGCTCCTTAACACTGAAATGGTTGTTGATTAATAATATAACTCGTGGACTAGCATTTGTTGAAAGGGACAGCCCACCAGTAGATACTGGCAAAGGTTCTGATGAACCAAGTTTAACCAACTGATTAAGCCCATTGAAAGCATCTTCAGTTAGAAGAATAAGTTAGTTCTTTCTATTCTTCCATTAGCTAAAGTCTATATACTGGGATGTAAAACAAGACATTGGAAAACCAATAAATAAATGTCATCTTTAACCTGTCATAATTTTTGTTAATGACCTAATTGTCCTTTTGAAAATAAACCCTAATCTAAAATAAAAAACGACGCTGGAGGGGGAAAAATGAATGCACTCAAGGAACAAAATTTTCATTATTTGTTATACCAATAGTACTATTTAGAGTAATCATGATTTTTTTTGTTCGTCTGTATTATCTTCTTTATTACATAACTACATTTACTGGTTGTGTGAAAAAATGCAACTAAACACTATAATGCCCATTCTATTTTCTAGATGCATTGATATGCTCGCCCCACTTAGATTCCTGTTTTTTATTAAAAAAGATGATTTGAAAATAACGAAGGATAATAAATCAAGGCATATTCATCTTAGTCTAGTTGATTTGTAATGGCACAAAGCTCGTTATTTCATTCATAATGGCATATCTCAAATTTTCAAATTTTACCGTGATATATTTAAAAGGGTTAAATGATCATCTCAATTGTTCGAGGGCATAAAACTAATTTTTATTATTTTGTAATATCATAAAAATAATTTGCCGTTTAGTGATGGCATTTCTTTAATTTCAAATTTTTTCTGTGGCATATATCTAAATCACTCCTTTTTTTTTCTTAATCAATGAATGCAAGTTTTTTTTTTACCATAATTTCATACTACAATTACTGCTCATAGAAACTTTGGTTTATCAGAGGAGAGGAGAGCCACTTTCTAAAACTTTGGTTTACTAGAATAGTAATGCTTCATAAACGCTAATTTATCAGAGGAGAGGGAAGACGCTGCAGAGAGAGATTAGAAAAGAAAAACAGAAACGCTGAGTCTTAGAAGGAAAAAAGAAATTCACCATGCTATCAACGGTGAGAGAGAGAAGTCAAGGAGCTCGGTTTATAAAGAAATAAAGAGGGAGAGACGCTTTTGTAAGAAAGAAAGAGGAAATAAGGATACGATTCCGATCCCTACTTTGCATCCAAAGTTAATTAAACTGACGGACTATGACAGAATGACTAAAAAAGGAACAATTACAAAGTTGAGAGATTAGAAACGGATAATTGAAAGTTGAGTGACCAAAACTGAATTATAGATAAACTTTAAGGACCTCTGAAAAAATTTACTCGGAAAAAAATTATTCTGTCGACTAGAACTTGTCCCAGCAATTTCAATAGTTTTGGACTCCTTGGCCCACATAGTCACAGATCCAGTACATGTTTCTGAAGGCAAACTCTCGCTTTTGAAATTTTGTTCTTCAGTTGTTTCATCGGTTTAGATTTCATGGGGATTTTTGTGTTTGCTTTCGGCCTAAATCGAGAGCTTGTTTGTGATTTAAAAAATTTTGAGTTAGAGTCTCGGTTGGAGAATTGCAGACCAGGACAACTGATTTGCTAGAAGTCACAATCATCATTCTGTTTCTATTTTGCCTTTTGTAGAATTATATGATTCCTGGCTTCCAGCTTATGGGCTCCGTTTGGATGCGTTGAGAATAAGATAGGAAGAAGGAAGAAGGGAATAAATTTATTGGGAAGGGGTAAATTTATTGGGAAGTGTGTAACTTTTGTGAAGGGTTTGGATGGTTAGAAATAAATTTATTGGTAAAAAGTGGTTATTCCTTATTCTTTATTCCGGGAAGAAGCCATCCAAACGAAGCCATGGATAGGTGTGGGAAGAAGGGAAGAAAGGAAGAAGTATTGAGAAGTGTGTAACTTTGTGAAGAGTTTGGATTGTTTATAATTTTTTTTTTCTTTTTCCTTCTTCTTCTTCTTTCTTCCAACGATCCAAACGCTCCATGATAGATCTATTATTCAACTCCAACTCTTCAGAAAGCTTTAGATCAGTTTAAGGGACCAGTATCCATTCAAACTAAACGTGGAAAACTTGCGCGATATCACAAAAAGGCAAACATAAATCATTCCTTTAATTTTCTTTTCCTAATGATTTGACATTATTTGGTCTAAAATAGTTCTAATCTATTTTACTTTTTGTGCTCTTCTATTAGGGCGTTTAAATAATTTTAGCAAGGTAAGGCACTACTTTGATTACCACTAGGGTGAGCGAAAAACTCGTAACTCATGAGTTTACTCGAACTCGACTCATGAAAAACTCGGTTATAACTCGAGCTAAGCAAACTCGAGTTGAACCAACTCGGATAATCGACGAATCAAGTTTGAGTTAGGCTCTTCCTAGGTAGTCCCTACCTAGTGTTTCAAAAAAAAAAAGTTTGAGTTAGGCTCAACTCGGCTCGTTGACTCGTGACGTAATAAATTTTAATTTTTTTAGAGATTATCAACATGATTTATGAGTATCAATATTGAATTTCAAGACATTTTACTTCAAATAAATAGAAAACAATAAAATTGATAATACATTTTACTTTTTATATTATTGTATATATTACGTGAAATAATGTATCAATTTTTTAATGAAAATTTGTAGTAGACGTACTCATGTCAAGTTAGGTCGTGATTCGTGAGCCAACTCTAGTAAGAGATGACTTGAGTTTAATCTATTTTAAAAAACTCGAAAGTATTTTCAACTCGACTCGAACTAACTCGAGTTATAGCCGAGTTGAATTTGAGTTAGTCCTGACTCGCTCGAACTCAGCTCGCATACAACCCTAATTACCACCATATAGAAAACTCAATAATGACTAAAATTTTCTTGTATCAAAATGTTATTCTTCCATGCAATAATTAGTCGGTTCATACTGTTTACTGGTGTTGTTTGTGAAATATACCATCATTTTGCAAATTTTCAAATTATCATTTTCGGTAAGCTAGCTTTAGATAATGATTCCTGATAAGTGATAACCAGCCTCCATGCACCTTGTCTAATTGCAGATTCCAGTTGTCAATTGTGTAACCTTTAAGTTTGGAGAAAGGGCGTGCCAAATATGGACAGGGACGGAGCCAGAACATACGGGGCCAGAATATGACTTAGGTAGACTAAAATTTGAAAGTTTAAAAATCTAAAAAAATTAAGAACAAAAAATATATTGTATTACTTTATAGTAGTAATTTTTCTAAACATGAATTGAATCAAATACAATAATTAAAGAAACAATTTTTTCTTAAAAAAAATAATAAGTAAAATTTTTTATATTTGAGCAATGTTTTATTTGTGATTTTTTGACTTATAAATTAGCTCTAAAAGGAAAAAAAAAAACTATATTTTAACTAGTTTAAACAAGCAATAAACTTTACTAGATTGTATTTGAGCTATATTTATTGTATTTGAACTCTTTTATTAGGGGTGCAATATGTTATGTATTAACAAAATTTAACATATAATTGATGAAAAGCTGTTCATAAAAAAAAGAAAAATTCATAGCCCCCTTTGGCACTATTGGCTCCACACCTGAATATGGATGTTTTGGCTGACTCGTTACACAAAGCTTTCGATCAGTTTCCTCGGCGGTTCTAATAAGAACAAGAATAAGAGGTCGACATGCATCATGAAACAATGGTTGGATCCCTCCCCCTTTCTATTTTCTTCTACTGTATGTAATAAAATATAGTTACTCATGACTATTTTTTTTTTTAATTTGTGATGATGGATTAATATTTTGAAACAGAAAACGAACCTGGGAAGGAAATGGAAGAAGAGAAATCCAAGGAGGATTTTTGAGGAGAAGATGAAGCAAGACGAGATCGATTTTCAATCTTCTCTAACTATGGTTGGATGAAGGGTAAGAAGCATAGAGGTTTTTGGCGCTGATTCGTTGTTTATTATGTAAGTAAGAGGTCTTCTGTTTTCAAAGTGGCATTCTTCAAATGGATGGTCGAACAAGGCAAAGAGAGTACTGAGGTTAATACAATTTATTTATGAGTAAAATTTCGGTGTCACATTTTTTTTGGTGCCACAAATGTCACACTTTAATATTTTATTTTAAATTTTAAATTTTAAAATATAATTATCCGATCTAAACCGTTGAACATGTTTATTTTTAACGATGATGCATTGTCATAAAATTTTAAGATTTTTTTAGTTTATTTGATGCTCGATCAAAAGATAAAAAATGAACGGATCAAAATAACTAAAATAGATTAATTCTAATATGTCTATTTTTCAACCTCTTTAAAAATTATCAAATAAACTTTAAAATTATGAAATTTTAAGACAACACATCCATCGTTAAAATGAACAAGATCAATTGTTTGGATCGGACGATTATATTTTAAAATTTTCAATTTAAAATAAAAAAATTAAAGTGTGGTATTTGTGGCACAAAAAAGTGTGGCACCAGAATCTTGCTCTTTATTTATAGCTGTTGTTTAAAGATATCTATTCCTTTGAATTTGTACGAATCTCCATTTGATCCTGATGGATCCAATATGCTACAGAAGGGCTGAGATCACTGTGCAAAGAGATCATGGTAAATAAATTCCATCTAGACTCAGTTGTTATTTTATTTTATTTTTTTGGTTGGATTTAAGTCTGTTGGCAACTAGACCCTGTTTTGAGTTCTCTGCTCTGTCTGATTTGTATATCTTCCCCAGTGAAGAGAAGCTCGTCAAGTTTGCTGTGTTTCCAGAACACGTTTTGAAGCTGACAATGACCAGTGAATACTTGGAATAAAGCATTATTGCTATTCTTTTTATGCTGCCGTTTGTGAAGAGGCTGCCAATTCTATTTGGCAATTGTATTACTTGCAACTACCATTCTAAGCGCAGCAAGAAAATCATATATAGACGAGTAGAAAGGAGCATTTGGCATTGTCAGTGCTTAGATGATGAGTGTTGGATAATGTGCTCATTGAGAAAAAAAAAAAGATTATCTGGCTTGCACTCAGAGATTTACACATAAAAAATTGGGACATTATTTGGGCACTACAACTTGAAATATTTGAAAGACACAGAATAAACAAATCTTCCCGGCATTAACACTCGACACTCCTCCGCATTTCCTATTAAAGGAGATTTCAGCTGGACTAACACATGCTTAGAACTTCTCACTCTTTTATTTTTTTTATTTGTTAGCTATGTATATTAGTAGTAATAGGCTTAGCTTGATTTTTATTTCTTAATTATTTCTTTTTTTTTATTCTCTTTTTGTGAATTTTTCTTATCAATAAAATCTGTTGGTGTGGTATTTTGCCACCTGGTCCTGAAAAAAAAAGGAAGAAAAAAAAAACGATACATATCTCTGTTTTGATTTGTTTTTTTTTTTTTTTGAGAGAGATTATCACATGAGCGTCTTACATTTTGGTGATCAGTTGATCACAATATTTCTTCTATTCAGTATTAAGATAATTGCAGCTGTTTAGTCGTCCGGTCTAATGATAAATCTGATCAAATGATTGCACGTTGTTGACTACTATTATATACTCAAACACTTTCAAAAGAGATGAATCTGATTTTTGGTTGGATTTTGACTCTAATTTCATTAAGGTGTTCATTTTAGCCATTTTTAAAAAAGATCTTCTTTTAAAAATAATTTTTGTTTTCTAAAAAGATAATTATATGACTAAATATATCTGAATGACATGATCTAAAATAGTAAAATATGTGAGAATGTATTTGGGTGATTTGATTTAGGATGAACGTTTCACAAATTATAGGGAACCACCCTACAAATAGAAATTCCACCTGTTTTGTTCTCTTTTCTTTTATGTTTTATCCCATCATATGTACCGTCTTCCCTTCTCCCTCATACCGTTATAAATTATCACTTGGCTTGGGAGAAGGTTTGTTTTTTGTTTGAAACACAAGGGAGAGGGTTTTGTTGATTGCTATTCATTATCCATCCATAGACACATCCGCCTGGCTAGTATTAACAAATTTCTTGTTCTCAACTGTCAGTAATA
This sequence comes from Rhynchospora pubera, assembly GCA_028095005.1. NCBI lineage: Eukaryota > Viridiplantae > Streptophyta > Magnoliopsida > Poales > Cyperaceae > Rhynchospora > Rhynchospora pubera. Next base: position 19,143,453 of record CM051461.1, read on the forward strand.
TTGTTCTCACTTTGTAGAAATTTCAAGACAGCTCTACTAAATTCCTGCAAATTGCTGTCAAATGTATCAACTGTCAGGGATATGTTTCTTCTTCCTTTTTATTACTAATTATGTCTCATAATGATGACAATTTTATTCATCCTTGGTTTGTCAAAGCTTAGTACAAAATCTAATTTAAAATTTTCTTGTTTCTTCTATCAGAAAGGCTTACTAATACCAGATTAATGGCCGCATCTAGTGCTAACAGTGCTGCTCCAATTTGCATTAAAGAGGTTTCGGTTGGATCCTTCAAATTTGAAATTTACATCAAGGACTATCCATGTTTTGAGAGCTCACCAATTTTCACTTTTGGAGGTCATGAATGGCGGGCGAAGTGTCGCATTGACTTTTTAAAACATGTCGAGCTCTTGGTAGTGTTGATATCTGATGCTGATGCAGTAAAGGCGACTATCGACTTTAGTTTGTTGGACAAGGATGGCGGCGTTTCTTGAGAATATCAAAGAGTAACACATACCTTTTCATCAGAGGCACGCTCAACTGATATGGCTCTGTTGAGTTGAGACGAGAATTAAACAAGGAAATTTATGTAACCAATGGCTGCTTCAATGTCCTTTGCACCATTTTCATTGCTAGTGATACAACAAAAGTAAAACCCAACCAGAGCTCTAGCGACTTACTATCTGATTCTGATAGCTTAATCGAGCATCTTGGCGATCTGTTAAAGAGTCAGAACATCTCAGATGTAACTTTTGAAGTTGATGGAGAAATTTTTAATGCTCACAGGGTGGTACTTGCAGCCAGATCACCAGTTTTCATGGCTGAACTTCTCGGACCGATGATTGAAGGAAACAAGAAGTGTATAAAACTTGAGGGCATGATGGCAGAAGTTTTCAAAGACTTACTCCACTACATATATACTGACAAAATTCAAGATGTTGGCACTAAATTTAATCAGCATTTACTTGAAGCTGCAGATAGGTATGCACTTGACGGGTTAAGGAAAATATGCGAAGATAGATTGTGCAGAGATATAACTTTAGACACAGTTGTAAGTTCTTTGGGTCTTGCTGATCAGCACAATTGTGGTAAACTACTAGATTATTGTCTCAATTTTGCTGCTAAACCAGAAAATCTGTTGCAACTGACGCTGAGGCAAGAGTACTTGGAGTTGATGAAAAACTGTCCGTCTGTGTTTGCCAAGCTTAGTGAGAGAGCAAGTGCCTCTCTTGATTTCCAAAAAATAATTTACAAGAAGTAAACAATAATTTAGAAGGAAGGGGTTCTAGTTTTTACTGTTATTTTTTAGGGTATAAAATATATCAGTGAATCATAGCGACGCTACAAGCTTTTTCATTTTCCTTTGTTGTACACTTGTACTGTGGTAGCTAAATTAATGTTTGTATTTGATTTGGATGTTAGTCTCACCCAGGATAGTTTACTGTGAGTACTGATATTGATATTATCACTGTTATAATCATTTGGGATGAAACAAAGTTGGAGCACCTATCTCTCCTGAGGCACGTTTCTAGAGGAGCCCAAAAAACCCTTCCATTTGAAAACCTTAGGTGCATTCGCTCTCCCTTCCCCCTACCCTTCTTTTCCTTTCCTTGTCTTTAAATTAATTTTTTTTGTTCGATTTCTTTCTCCGCTTGGCGACTGGTGGCCAACAACGGGAGTGTGGTCGGTGAGGTTGGTACGTTCGTTTTCATGGCGCGGTTGGCGACTGCTGTGGGGTTTGACCACCGCTCGGTACGGCGGGCAGCGTGGTGCTCCGGTTCGACCTTCGTTGTGGTGCGGCCGGCAAGTGCAGTGCGGTTGTGGTTTGGTTCAACTATCTTTGTGGTCCGGCTGGTATAATGGTATATTTATTTGCTTGGTTTGAACTTACATGAAATGCAAACGTCAGTTCAATACTTCAATACAATGAATCAATGATAAAGTTTGGGAAACTGGCGTCTATCATTTTGATAAACTAATTAAAACCCCTCACGAGGACATAATAATGACTGAGATACTATCATGGAAGTCCTCTCAAGTTTTATTTTATGACAAATAACCTCGCGTTTCTCTTCTCAATTCTTCGGACATAATTATGACTGGGATACTTTGTAGTTTCATAATCAATTCGAATGAATTAAGTTCTTATTTCACAATGAAACTTACAAGTATATATAATAAAATAGTTTTACCAATTTGTGATTGTTTACGAGACTATTCATATAAAAACAGAGCAAATATTGCAAATGGTAACAAATGAATTTCCGAAGAATTGAGAAGAAAATATCCTGAAGCTTGAAATCAATCTAAAACCTTTCAAAGAAAACAAATTAATGTTAGATCCCGAAACATTGCACACTTGTGGGAACTGAATTTCAGTTTTTTGCATTTTATAATATAAGAGGAAATCTTTTGCGAAAAGGGAAAAAAAGAAGGGTATGCTTCCCACCTATGAACAGAGAAAAAAATGGCTTCCTAAACATTGCACATTTTTTTTATTAATAATATTTTGTCAGTGTGGTGATTGCCACCCGATCGACCCTAAATAATAATAATAATAATAATAATAATAATAATAATAATAATAATAATAATATAAGAGGAAATCAATTGATACATTCTGATGGTGGAATTTAGTTACTTTTTTTGACACTTCTAGGAGATTTGATGTTCCTAAATTCAAATTATACTTGTAGCACCTTGTAAAGTAAATTTCTGTGAAGATGCTAGTAAATTTCACCATGAAATAAAATCAAGCTAGTAAATTTTAGTAATGGACCACAACATCATATAGGATTAGTAGGAATAAGGCACCATTGGTAATTTCCTATATATCCCTTGAAATATCAGATTGTAGGAGAATATGCTTTTGTATATACCGTTTTCAGAATTGAGGCCAGCAGCCAAATATCTCTGCACCAATAAATAGCTGTCTGTCATCTCCAGTTCTTCGAGCAGGAAAAAAATCCTCAAAATTTTTTATTTTTTTTTGAAGGTAGGAAGACAATAGTCTCGTCCTACAATTTCATTGAACCAAAAAGTTTTGATACAAACAGTAATAAAAAGTAAAGAAAAAATTTAAGTACAACCATATACAAGGCACCTTTATATAAACCAAGTAAATACTAGCAATACAGAATGGTAAGGATAGTTAACAATATGCGCTCCATGACTTCGAATCCTGAATTGTCTTTCGTACCGTTGCATGGAAATCTAGCATTGTTCCTTCAAATATCACAGCAATGTGGAGAAGCATTGCTGGGCAATTACCACACCGACAAAATTTTAGAGATACAATGAAGAAATGAATTAGAGATACAATGATAGAATCATGTATATAAGCAACGTGGAGAAGCATTGCTGGGCAATTACTTTCTTTGCAGGCATTCGCTCTGATATTTACTGTGGCACTCATAGTTGATTATAGTGAGTTAATTACTGCCAAAGGAGATTTGCCCTGCAATCCGCCTCCACTGCACATGATTTCTTGCATTCTATTTCAGCTACTGTACTGGTATATATTCTGGTTTCATCATTTACAAAACTAAGTATATGAATTTATTTCTGTTATTTACTTTTTTTTAACAATCTTCCTAATTAGTAGTTAGGCTGCGTTATGCAACCTTTAGCCCTTGTTGCCATAAAGATTAAAAATAAGCTGACACTACAAGAAAAGAGGCATATTGATAGATTTTTCTTAATAGACTTTTCATTTTTTGTAGCAGTTAGATCTATTGATAGACAATCCTGCTAGACTTTTTTACTTTTGTAGCAATTAGATCTATTGATAGACAATCTTGCTAGACTTAGATCTAATTTATGATTAGAACATTCGAATTTTAACAAATTGAAATAGTACAAATTGTGCACTGAATCACTGATTAAAACCTATCTGATTTCCGTAAATACAAACCGTCCGATCAGCTAATTAAGTTCCTAATTATTCGAACCGTCGGATTAGGTACTCTCTCTCTCTCTCTTTCTCTCTCAATTTCTCTCCTCGTTTCTCTAGGGTTCCTGAGCGACTCCATCTTCGTCTCTCTCTTCTTCTCTACAGACCCGTACCCGTTTTTCTCTCTCTCTCTCTCTCTCTCTCTCTCTCTCTCCTCTCTCACGAAGCGGAGCCGAGCACTCCGCTCCGCACCATTTCTTTCCTCTACCTTGCCTCCGATAACCCCATCTGAAAAGGCAACACTAGGTAATGGAGAAGGTAATGGCGACGATGTGGCAAGGTGGTGGCAACGATGAAGCAAGGCTAGGTAGTGATCATGCGGTAGTTTTTGTTTTCCCTTTTGTGCTTCCTTATTTCCTCTATGGTTTGCTTGATTGATCTGATCAGAACTTGATTGATGTAAGATTTTTAATTTGTGTCAGTGCTTATGGATCTGTTGTGTCAATTTTTGATGCTTGACATGATTTAAATGGTACTGACCTGTATTGGATTAAATCTGTGTTAATTAAGTTAATCTATTGCAGGGCATGTATGGACTATTGTAATTTGATGAACTTTATTTACTGGCGCCAAACAGATACGAATCTGTACCAGCTAGCTTCTTTCATTCTTGAAATCAAACAGTATTTTTCCTGTCTTTGGATACGATTTTGCACCAGGATATGGTGATAATTTTATGGATTCTCAAGTTTCAATTAGGTAATTTATGCAGTAAGTTTTTTGATATACTGATTATATTTCCAACTGAGACAGAGACATCGCTTTAATATGAATTTTCTTATTGCTATTATTCCTCCTTACTTTATATAATTAGGAAATATTAAATAGGATTATAATGGAGGCAAATTAAAGCATTACGAAAAGTTAGATATTTTTTTAATGTTATGAATTATGATTATAGTTCCAATGTACGTTCCAAAAGTAAAAGAGATATGTAAATTGAAGTTTGGAATTAGGTACTACATCACAATGTATCGGTTTTCTGTAGACCAAAACTTTTGTACATTAGTCAAAGTCCAATTGAATTTCTTATCTTAATATTTATGATATGAATGAATTAACTTCTTTTGTTCCATAAAAATTGGATGGTTATTGTAACATCTTTAACAATTAGCTTTGTTTTACTCTTTTCCAGGCTATTGAGGACTTATCAAAAGCACTTCAATATGAGCCAAATTCTCCGGATGTTTTGCATGAAAGGGGTTGGTTGTTGGCTTGATTTCTATTCCTTTGCACGCTATCAGAAGTTTTGTTTATGTTACTTTCATTTTAACCAGCAGTGATGGACTTTATGTAGGGATTGCGAATTTCAAATTAAAGGACTACAACTCTGCAGTTGAAGACCTCACTGCATGTGTCAAGCGCGACAAGAAAAACAGCTTGGCCCACACCTACTTGGTAAGCTTCAACTATTATACAATATAAGAAGTTTATTTCTTCTTCCTAAAAGATTTCTTGAATATTTTGAACACTTCCGAAAATATTCAGGTGGCTGTGATAACAGGAGGTTGAAATTGAAGAGAAGGTTGATGTCATTATATTTGAATGGATGGGTTATGCTCTTCTTTATGAGGTACACTTAATAACAAATTGGTTGAAGTTTAGTTGCTTTCACGTACCAGCTGCGCATGCAGTAAATGGTTTAGTTGCTTTTATGATCTAAGATGTATATTGTAGATTGTTCATGTACCAATCTGTGTATGCAGTAAAGGGTCTCTGTTACAAATTGAACTTAGTCTAAATACCAATCTGGTACACAAGTCATCCAAATGTATAAACAAAACTCAAATTGAACTCCTATGAGGACATAAAACCAATCTGCTACCAATTTGGTGACAAGAACCATCTGTACCAATCTGGTACCAATTTGATGGTATTTTGCTTAATTTGGATCAAGAACATAGCACTTGCTTTTTTTTTTTTTTTCAACATAGCACTGCTTTTGCCATTATTGGCTTTGAACATTTAGTTCAATTATTTTGCCGAAATATAGTTCACTTGTATTTATTCTGTTTATATTCGTTATATTGAATGCCAATACCATGTTTGCTTTATGAACTTATGGTACCAGTCAAAAAGGCAATGGTTGGTTACAAAGTTTTTATTCATTCTGTTGCAAATTGAACTTAGTCTAAATACCTTTTTTGAGTTAATAATTGGTGATCACTTTGTTTTGGTAGGCTTTTCTGGCGCTAAGGAGTTGGCAAAATGAAGGTGATACACTTGAGGCGTACTATAGAAATTATTACGGTTGTTAACTAGTAATTATTAAATGTTCATGCTACTTGAGAGGGTACTCAAGTTTGTACAGTTTTAATCATTCATTTGTAATTTTAGTTAGAACTGTCAATCATACATTTGTTATTTTAATAATAACATAAATTTGTAAAATTACATTTTGTTTGTACCATTATTTATTATTTGCAAATGAGAATAAATACAAAATTTCAGCTATAATTAAAATGGTGTTGCCATTGAAAAAATGCTGCTGTCCAGAAATTTGTTTGCTACATTTTTTTTGTCATGCAATTGTTAAATAAAAGGGAAAATTGGATACAAGCCACTCTAAAGTTGTAAAATTAGAAAAATGCCACCCCAAAGTTAAGTCTTTGAAAATTGCCATTCCAAATTCAATTTATTCAGAAATTTGCCATATCTACAGTATAAAATAGTATTCTCCATGCTTAATATTTCATATTGACCAAATTGCCCTTCAACAGAATTTTTCTAATTGATCTCTTCTTCTCCAATTTCCGATTTCATTCCCAATTTCCATTGTTTGCTCTCACAGACAAAATCGCCACCCAGTGAACTTGCACACAACGCTCTCTCTACCCCTCTTACTTCGCGCCACCGTCCCCATCTCCGCTTCACAGCACCATCCTCGTCTCCACCTCGTGCCACCATGATCGCCTCTCAAACCTATACGATCTTGTTACGCCTCTACACCCAACCCTTGATCACGCGCCATCTATCTCATTATCTCTCTCACTCTTTCTGTCTCTCTGATATGAAACCGAACCTTGAACTGAGATAAATTGATTATAGGAACAACGCAACAAATATAATGCATATATTTACATAAATATAAAATATCTCCATCCTTAATCTGCTCATTGGATTTCTCGTATTGTTTCATAGTCCAAATATGCATACATTTCATGAAAACTATTGCTTAAATTGAGATTATACTGCCCAATTTTCAAAAAAATAATGTATTAAAAAAAATAAATTTTACAATTCCATCAAAAAAGATTATTTGGTTGAGTCTTTATACAAGTTATTTGTTTGGTTGGGTCCTTATACAATTTATTTACAAGGAATTGTGCTGTCCAAATTCTCATTACTATTTTTGTTAAAATAAAAATCACAAGCATCGGTTCTGGTAAAAAGTAAAAATCCTTGATAAAACCAGATCTGGTATAATTTCTCAGTATTCAAAGGCAAAGAGAGAATTGTTGATGACAATACAAGAGAGGGAGTGAACGAGCAAATACTAGAGAAAATAACCGATGTACCCAGAGAAAACGAGCTGGCTCCTTAGAGCCAGAGTGGCAAGAATCATAGTGGAGATAAAGAGGACTAGATGGTGGAGCAAGAGTCGGAATGAGAGAGAGAGAGAGAGAGAGAGAGAGAGAGAGAGAACAGAGAATGAGAGAGATTGATGGTGGCGAGAGGCGGAGATTGGGATGGTGGAGCGAGGTGAGAAGGCTAGAGAAAGCGGGGTGCTTGAGTTTACTGGCGAGAGCAAAAGGTAGAGATTGGGAAAGAAAATGAAATTGTCAGAAAAAGATCGATTAAAAAGAGAATTTTGTTAGAGGGGCAATTTAGTCAATATAAGATATTATGGATGGAGAAGACTATTTTATACGGTAGATGTGGCAAATTTACGAATAGATTGAATTTGGAGTGGCATATTTCAAAGAATCAATTTTGAGGTGGCATTTCTCTAATTTCACAACTTTAGGGTGGCATATATCCAATTCCCCCGTAACAAAGGGAAAGTGTAGCTAGAAATTGATGTTTGCTAGATTTTTTTTGTCATGGAATTGTTAAATAAAAAGTGTAGCAAAGAATTGATGCTTGCTAGACTTTTTTTATCATGCAAGTAAATCAAAGATGTAGCAAGGAATTGGTGCTTGCTAGATTTTTTTTGGCATTCACCAATACGTTGGAAAATCTATATAGGAGTTTGCTACACTACATATAGCTTGACATTAGTGTAGCAAAAAAAAAATTACTAGATTTTTCAAAACATTTTCATACATAATTGTGTCTAGCTATAGACCATAATTGTTGTAGTGTGATCAACGCCTTTCTTCCCCTCTGTAAATTAAAAGAGGCATCTACTTGTCATTTTTTTTCCCTAAATCCATATTTACATATCTATAATCTTTGCCATGTGACGCCAACGCGAATGAACAGTGGAGGAACAGTGAATGAACAGTGTTTCGGATTTTCTGTTCATAATTCTGTATGGTCTTCTGTGTTTGGTTAGTGAGATTGTATATATAACATTGGAAGAAACACGAGTGGTTACACGTATACGGCTCTCCACAATCTGGTTTTCTGGGAGGAAGTTGTTACATTCACGTGTGTGTACATAGATGAGATGGGTCCTGAATCCTAGAGGATGTCTATTTACTACATCTGGCTATACGCTGGTGGCTATAGAGGATCGCTTGAATTTCATTTTATCCCTTCTTCAGTCGGCGCATGTGGGATAGGAGGGACGCAACGCAAATGGAAAAATTATTGCTCTCTCTACTTCTCTACACTGCTCCGTACCTCCGTCCTCTCCCAACAGCAGAGGCGACAAAATCGGGTCTTTCGATTTCTGACGATAAGCGTTGCCCACTTTTTCAGCTGTGCTCTTCTCCTTGCAAGCCGCAACAACAGATCCTATTTAGGTATCTTTGAGTCCCCTTTTTCCATCCCTCTCTTCTTTTCCTATAGGCTACGGGTCTAGAGTTACTTTAGGTGCGTTTGGTTTCTGCCTTACATTGTTAGATTGGATCAACCAATTGCTGGTATTTAACGAGACCATCAAGCTTGTCATTTCTATAAGGCCTTGCTTTATTTTTTTTCCTCTTCCTTTATTTCTATCGTTGTTAGATTTGTTCCCTTACTCTATTTTTATAGCTTTTTTTTCCTAGCCTTTATTTTACTACAGCATGTAATTGCAACACTTATACAAAGCACGGTGAAGTACGTCCAATTTCAGGTCTTGGAGAACAGCTGCACCTATTGAATCGGTTTCGGTGATCAACTGGGTGGGATTTTTTTTATCTGTCACATGGTTTATTTGGACGTATGTTTGGTAATTCTCTTAGTTAGGATTTGTCCTTCCTGTCCAAAATTAGAATATTGTAAAATATGTTCTTAATTAATAAAGAAAGAAGATTGAAGAAAGCAATATTAGAATTAGAGTATGCATTACCAGTAGAGGACTGATATGAGAGAAATTTTGCATTATAGCTTTGTATGTTCTGTTAGATTACAAAAAGTTAAGATAAATTTATTATACGCCTTAATTTTTGCTTTAATTTAAATAAGATTACGATAGTATCATTTTTCAAAAGTGTGAAACTATCATTATAGAAGTAATTAGGAAAGGAAAACTAATTTAACTAAAGGGAGGGAAAATTAACTGCCTATTCTTATCGGTGAACGTCAAAAGGTTTGTTTTCCTTTTTTTCCCCTCAGCTTTGATTGATTTGTTATCTCTAAAAAAATATTATACTGCTACTTTATTTGTAACAATTTGGTACAATTGTGCCGGCACGTAATGGTAACGCAAAAAATAATAAGGGAAAAAAGGTTGGCTAACACATTTTTTTTTTTTTCATTGTGTTGTTATTATATGGTATGAAATTTGGATATTTTTGGCAACATGGGCGGAAAATTGATTGATTTAGGATTGTATTTTCGGCTGCAAACAAAGCTCCCTTCTTTTATAAGTTGGACTGATTTGGTTAGGGGACACCTTTGGAGATGAGAGGAAATGTTTCTTTGGCGCTGATCCTGAGTAGTAAGATATGGAGAGGTTAAAAAACGAAACACTATTTTTTTCCTTGGTCACAGGTCTTGGACTTGGACTGTTCCCTTAATTAACTACGTATGAATTAATAATAAGTATCCCATATTGTATACTTTCTTTTTTAAATTAGCGTTTCTTGATACTGCAAGAAATAATTTTGATTGTTTAGTGATTGAATTACTTAGTATGATTAACATGATTGAAGGAGTTGCTAACTAACCTGTTTAGTATTTTTTTTTCTTAGGCTCGGTATAGTTTTATGTGTTCTGTATTCTTTTTTTCTTTGTAGTTTACTGGATTCTTATTTAAATATTTATTGCTCCTTTTGTGCTTTCTTTGTAGTTGTATTGATTTTGATTATTAATAATGTATTCTTTTGTTCTCTTGCAATAAGACTTTTGTTGTGTACCTTCGTTGATGTAACAATCTCATAGGGGCTGTTTGAATCACTTAGGAATTTGAAGAAGTTGCAATTCCTAGAAATAAATTTATTGGGAAGTGTGTAATTTTGTGAAGAGTTTGGATTGTTTATAATAAATTTATGGTAGGAAGATGAAATTCTCCAAAATCCCATGAGGATCCAAACGGCCCCATAATAATTTTATAGATTCCTCTTTGAGTTTAGCTTTAAAAGATGTCATCCACCAACACTCAATGGAGTCAAACTTCTAATTCTGATGAACTTCCTTTGTCTGTCAAATATTCTCCAAAAATTAAACCAAGCATGCCATATTGTTCACGTCGGATACAAGGTGAATCTTCTCTGCGGGATAATGAACCTTGTCTTATGGATTTTGCTGGTGGTCACGGTATGTTCTTTGTTCTCGATTCACTTTACGTGTTAATCTATTCAAATTTATAACCTAATGCATGGTCTGTCAACCTCAAACATTGACTCTCTATGTTTTTTTTTTCAAACATTTTGTACTTTTACCCGCTGCATGCTTCAGAAACGGCTATATTTGAATGTCTTCGAAAAAAATTTTCTTGCGCAATTGTTGCATCTTGAAGTGAAGTGAGTAAATTTTTGTTGTTGATTTTACGTGTTGGTTGCTTATTGATTGACCTTTTATTTTCTTTCTCTCAATGTGTTAATTCATTCGTTTCATGTATTTGATACTTTTGAAAATTAAAAATGTACTATTTATGTGCAGGCCTGCAACTATTAGGAGTGTTGAAACCTGCTTATAAGATGTTGTCTCCGAGCAAGATGTTATCTACCATCACTTAGTGGAGTCAATCTTCCACTTTTGATGACCTCACTTTGTCTGCCAAATTTTTTTCAAGAATTAAGCCAAAGAAACCATACTGTTCATGTCGGGTACAAAATGAATCTTTTCCACGGAATTATAAACCTTGTCTTACGAACATTGTTCTTGATAACGGTATCTTTTTTGTTCTTGATTCCTTTTGTGTGTTCATCTTTTAAAATCTCTAAACCTGATTTGTCAGCCTCAAAGATGAAAACTCTGATTTTTTTATTTTAGAACGGTTTATTTTTTTACCCATTGCATGTATAAAAAATTATCATATTTGAGTGGCTTAAAAGGAAATATTCTTCAACGATTGTTTAATTATTGTTGTGTCTTGTAGTGAAGTGAGTAAATTTTTGTTTTTGCTGTTACAGGTTACTTGGTTGTCCATTGATCTTTTATTTTCTTTCTTTGAACACATCAATTCGTTTGTTTTATATTTGATACTTTTGGAAATTTAAAAATGTACTATTTATATGCAGGCTTGCGACTGTCGGAAGCATCTGAGCCTACTTATGAGATGTTGTCTTCCAGTGTTAAGTGGAGTCAATCTTCCACTTCCGATGAACTCCCTCTTCTGTGAAATTTTTTCGAGAAACTAAAGACAACAGATTGTACAGCTTGGGTCGGCTCAATAACGAATCATTGTTCAAGAAGAGTACTGCACCTTGTCTTGCAAATATTGAAAGCCGGCAATAGTATGTCTTATAACCTTAGTTCCTTTTAATTTCCTTCTAAAATTTCTAACACGATTATGAACATTTTATGCTGCAAAATAGAGTAGTTGTATTTTTTTCAATTACCGTGTGATTTTTTATTTATCTTCTACCAAATTCGTACATATAGAAATTATATAACGAGTTTTATTTGCAGAATTTGGTTACTTTAGTTGTATTTTTTATCTCCCACCTAATATATATATATTAATATATATAATGTTGCTGAGAGCTTATTTCATTTGCAAAGTTTGTTCAATTAAATTAAATAGGCTCGGCCTTCGTTCAGGATTGTTTTTCGGATGGGGAAAGAAACCATGCATCATCTTGCGGGCTATTCGATCTCGAGAGAGCAGTTTACGCGGTAGGGATATCTTAATGTTATTCAGAGATTCAACTTGTGCCAACAACGAGAAGTGCAGGTTTTTTTTTCCACAAGTATGCTTGTTCATCGGTCTGCAGGCATGGAAATAAAATATTCATTCCTCTCCCACAGTACCGTGCAAATCTGATGAGCAGAAGCAGGAAAGAATAGGCCCGTTGATTGCCTGGGTTCCGTGCTTCATTCATCCTTCCTTGGCTAAGAGAGTGCTATCGGTTGGGGAATCACTCGTAGTCCTTCTCTGCTTCCTCTTATTCCTTCTGTATTGAAAGCTTCCCATGGATGGAAATCGGCTATATCTCCTCCCCTTTCGTCAACCTGACTTACTTGTAAAGGTACCTCGAGTTGTGGATTTCTTACTACCACTTTCAATCAGTCATTCCAGATATTTATTCTTATAACAAAGTTTGAACATTTGGTTTGTCGAGTGTTATAATTATTTGGATTTTCCAATCTCTTTTCTTTCAAATTTCCTATGTACTGTAATTAAAAAAAAGTAATTAAAAAAATATTTTTCACATAATTTTGTGCTTTGGGACTTAAATAAGTGATGGTAGAATTTTATACCTTTTTATTTACTTTTCCTCTCACAAAATTTTTGAATGGGCTTACGCAGTAATCGTATTTTTTTTCACTGTTCGATAAGTTTCAAAAATAATGTTGTGATTTTATTTTTTACAGACTTCCAAGAACAATCAGAAGTATCAAAGCATGTAGAAACAAAGGAAGCTACTTTCCAAAAACATGTACAATCTGCAAATGTTGAATGTAATGAAACTTTCAGTTCTGATGATCTTTCTCTTCCTCTCAAATTCCTTCGTAAATCATGTAAGAGATCCTGTCGTCGTATTCAATTAGCTTGCGGCGAGACATCAGAGAATGGTATTTTAGTATTATAACATTCTGGTTTATATATATATGAGAAAGCTTTCAATCAAAGCGCTTTGACCGGAATTCCGGTTAAACCCTGTCAGATCTCAATTTTGAAAATTTAAATGACCGATCCAAACCGTTCAATATGATCTCCATATTGAAATCTCCTTACACACCAAATTTTATATTTTTTTTTGAAATTTTTAAGTATTTTTTCGGATTTTAGAAAATCGTTAATCTAATTTGTTCTGAACCCTACAAAAACTGTTATTTTTAAAAAATCCGAAAAAAATACTTAAAAATTTCAAAAAAATGAAAAAATTGGTCGGCAAGGAGATTTCAATATGGAGATCATATTTGACAGTTTGGATCGTTCATTTGAACTTTCAATATTGAGATATGACGGGGTTTAACCGGGATTCCGGTCAAAGCGCTTTGATTGAATCCTTCCTGATGTCTAATATTGTGATTGACTCCACCAACCGTCTAATATGATCTCCCTATTGAAATCTCCATGCTGACCAAATTTTATATTTTTTTGAAATTTTTAAGCATTTATTTCAGATTTTTAAAAACTGCTATCTTTGAATGGTTCAGAACTAATTAGATTAATGATTTTCTAAAATTTCAAAAAAATACTTAAAAATTTCGAAAAAAATAAACAATTTGGTCTGCATGGAGATTTCAGTAGGGAGATCGTATTAGACGGTTTGGATCGGTCATTTTGAACTAAATTTCGAAATTTTAAGCCCGACTCACGAACGCTTTGGTGAGTTGCAACTCACCATAGCAAAACTCTATATATATATATATATTGTGCATACTAATGTATTGAGGTTTCAATGCATACTAATTTAGACCGTTAGATATGCTTCAAGATCCGTGCAAATCCAAGTCGCTGGATGAAAAACTTAACTTGTCTCTTCTACTTATTCTGCTCCACTCCCTGTCGACTAAATGGTTCTGAAGCTTTTTTAATTTCTCTCTCTCACGACAAAAATGAAAACTTAGTCTCTCTCGCCTCTCTCTTCCGACTCCGACTCCAACTCGTCTTCATCTCCGACAAATCTCCGATTCCGACTACTCTAGCAAGTCACGCCTCTCTCCCAACCAGTCACGCCTCTCTCATCTGAACTTTTAAAGGTACCCGTGCCTCTCTCACTCTACCGTACACAAGTTTTGTTCTAGAACCAAAACCCTAGATTTACACTACAGTAATTTTTTCAAAACAATTTTGCTTTCCCACTTCCTCTTTTGTTCCTGATTTTTTTTTTCCTTCAAAACAGTTTTGGTTCATGGTTGCTAAATTTGGTTGATTTTGGGTCCAATTGGGTTCATGGGTTGCAAAATAGATTGATAAAATTAGACAGATTTTTCTTCAAAACCCTAGTTTTTGTTCTTGATTTTTTGCAATTGGGTTCAATTAGATTCAATTTTACTGGTATATTGTTTAGGTTTCTACTTCAATTGAGATTTTAAATGTTTATATTTTATAACAATGGATGCACATGCAATATCGATAAAGGAAAAAAAAAAACTGTTTGATTTTTTACAATTGGGTTCAATTTTGCAATTGGGTTCATTTTTTACAATTGCTTAATTAATTGGCGAAATTGGGTTCAAATGTGTGCCATCATTAGCATTTGTTGATACTGGAACATTTATTACTGGTATTAGTTGACACAAGTATAGATACTGAAACATTTGTTTAATCATTGGCACTTGAGTCATTGGCACTTGAGTTTAGTCTAATTATTTGTTTTTAATCTGGATATTTGTTGTTATTGCTAAAGTCTAGATAACACTTTTGTTGTTACTACTAAAGACTAGTCTAATTGAATATACTAATTGCTAGCATAGGTTGGAACCATGTTTACTTGAACTGTTTTTATTTTCTGTTTCTAACCAACCTTCATTTCTTGTAGATTCTAGCTCCATGGAAGGCTCATCAAATGTGAGTAATAGTATATCGAGCGGTTGTAATATTAATTAGTTTACTTGTTTTAGTGTTCTTCTTGTTGTTTGGTTAGAATGAAGTTTGTATTTTTGGTATAAAGTAGTTTACTTCTTGTTCAGTGTTCTTCTAATGGATGCAATTTGGTAGAAAGTAATTGTTTATGCACTGTGAATTCTAAATGAATGGATGCAATTTAGTGTTATTCTTGTTCTTCTGTTTATGTACATGAATGGATGCAATTTTCAGTAACTGTTTGTGAGTAATAGGCACATTTAAGATGGATGCTAAATGATTGCTTGTTCAGTGTTTCTTTGTCTAAATGAATTTTAGAAGAACTTGTTCAGTGTTTGTACAAACAGAAGAACATTTTAATATGGACGCTAACTGTTGTTCAGTGTTTATTCTTCTGTTTCTTATGTTGTGGCATATCTTAATGCTATTATTACTATCCCATTTTAATAGGCACATATTATATAAAATTTGTTCATGACTCCTTAACACTGGCTGTACAACACAGAGGCTAATTGCGACAAACAAGGATGCACTAATAAACTTATAAATGAATGCTCAAAATTTTCAAAATGGCATGAAATATACACGGCAAAGAAGGCAAATAGGCACATACTTTCAACAAGGTACATAGGCTAATTGCGCAAGAGGCAAATATGGACATACTTTCAACAAAGATAATATGTGATATTCACCATATCACAAAAATACAACTATTATTTACACTTCATTGTCAGTTTATACAAAAAAAAGACAAATTTATAGCCAAAGCACTGAAGTGAAATGCTCCCAATCTTTCCATTGCCTTCTTCATTACATGCCATTGACAGCACATATGAACAACATCAGGAAAGACTATCTCAATGGCATTCCTCATTTTGTTCCTATTAAACAATTAACTTTCTTCTTCACCATTTTGCTCCTAACTTTTTTCTTGTTCTTTTTGACTATTCTTTCATTACCTGATAATAATAATAAAAAAAAGTAGTTAGCCAAAATATAAGAGGAAACACAAGTCTTTGAGCCAGAATAATCAAGTTGCACAAGTCTAATTGAGCCAGAATACACAAACCAAAATAATCAAGTTGTCCAATCCATAATAGAATATACCAGAAATGATACATTGCAATTGATTTTTACTAATATTCTAACTGAGCCAGTATATGTGTTTTTTAATAAATGTACGTAGGGCTTAAGGGATTAGGCAATACTTTCACCATATCTGGTTCAAACTGGTACACTATGCTTAAGGATGCAAGCCCATTTAATAGCTTCTTTCAAGCCTTTAGAAAAAGAAAAGTATAAAACCTGTTTACTTATTTACTAAAATTCTTTAGAATTTTATTACAAACATTCAGAAATATAGAAAAAATTCAATAATACGTTTGTACAATTAGGATATAGAACCCCTTTTTTCAACAGATTACGGCTCCCTAATCATGAAATTGAAGAAAAATGAAAAAGAAAAAAACAATATAAGGAAACAAAGCAGGAGTTCAATACCTCTATCTGGTGGTTAATAGCTCCCCCAAAGGACCTTCGTCTCAAGACGAAATTAACAAGAAATTAATACACCCCATCTCTTGGGGAGTTCATGCGTAGGCGTCACCGGCAATCATTGAGGGTTAGAGGAAGAAGAAAGCATGGTTTGAGGAAAGGGGTTGGATTTGCATTTCGTCTAGGGTTTCGGAGAAGTCGATCAACAAAGAGGACGAGAGAGCATGATTCTAGAAGAGAATAGAGAGAGAGAACGCAATACTCGGCTAATTTGAGGAGAGGGGTTGATCTGGATTTTTTTTTTCTGAAGTAGTCGATCGAGAGAGTCGGAAGAGAGAGGCGAGAGAGATGAGTTTTCAAATTTTCTGGTGTGAGAGAGAAAGAGCTTTGGAACCATTTAGCGGAGAGGAGCGGAGGAAACAAAAGAGAAGGCACATTGTAATTTTTTAATCGAGCAACCTGATCCGCACGGATCTTGAAGCAGATCCAACGATCTAAATTCGTATGCACTGAAGGCTCAATACATTAGTATGCACAATAGGTTTTCTCTCTATATATATATATATGCCATTGTTTTTTCTAATATATTTTATTTTGTATGCTTTTATTTTACAGGTGTCAAGCACCATTTCTGGCCATTGGACATAGGTCGACCATATCATACTTGTAGCTTTTGTGGTGCGTTCTTCTGGTATAGAGAAAGTTGTGTTAAAACTTCAAGAAAAAATTGTCCCACATACAACCTTTGTTGCAGAAAAGGTCGAGTTAGTATCTCTCTGTTGGAACAACTTTCGTATATTTTGCAACAACTTCTCTCATCAAGTGGTAATCCCGACTCGAAACATTTCAAAAGACTCATACGTGTATACAATTCAATGTTCTCATTTACTTCATTCGGATGTAAATTTGATGATTCTATTAATAATGGCTCAGCAATGTATGTTCTCAAAATATCAGGTCAAATATCTCATAAAATGGGCTCCTTCTTACCATTACCAGGTTACAAACTTACTTTTGCACAGCTTTATGTATATGATACAGAAAATGAAACTCAAAATAGGCTTGCTCCTTTGTCACATTCATCTTTGCATGATCAACCAAGACCTCGCATTGTCTAATAGCTTTGTGAAATGTTTGCTGTCTCGAAGGATATCGTACTATTAAAGAACGATTGGATGTTGCAAATGCTCCTCAATTGCAAATACATATTCATTCCGATTACAACCGAACCAACCCTCAATATTGCCCTCCATCTGCATTAGAGGTGGTTAGTTTTGTTGTTGGCGATATTAGTTCAAGTCAATCTGGCAGGGATATAATTGTCGAATATCGCTCAAAAAAATTACAACGTATTTACAATGATAATCTACTTTGTATGCCTTTTCAATATCCAATTATATTTGCCCGTGATGAAAAATTCTATCATTCGTATATTAGTTACAAAAGCAATACACCAGGTACGAAAAAACTTAAAAGACAATATGTAACTATGGCCGAGTACTATCTATTTCGCCTGCATCAACAGCGAGATGAACCTCCTACTATATTTCAATCAGGAAGATTGTTTCAACAAATTGTAGTCGATATTTATGTGTCCATTGAACAAATTAAGAAGGCTTCGTTTCATAGAACATAATCAGCATAAACTTTGAACTGACAAATTGTGTAACATTAGACGTGCTGTTACTAAAGGTGATATGCTCGGTTGTGGACTTGGGAAACATATTGTCTTGCCTTCTTCCCACATTGGAATCCCTTGATATATGTTCCATAACTATCATGATTGTATTGCTCTTTGTCGGCACTTTGGCCCCCCAGATTTGTTTGTTACATTTACATGCAACCCGCAATGGGTCAAGATCGAACAATCTATTTTGCCTGGGCAACACTCTAATGAATGCCCTGGTATTGTGTGTAGGGTTTTCAAAATGAAGCATGATGAGTTGATGCGTGACATCAAGCGATGTTGGTATTTTGGTCGAGCCATTGCAGGTAATATCCATGTTCCTTATTTTAATTAGATATTTACCATTTCCATGTGAAATACTTCTTAAATAAACTACGTTGATTGTCATAGAATAGCAAAAAAAATGTTAATGATCATTGCTACTGTAGGCTTAATAATTTTTTAAAAAAAATAATATTACCTATTATGATAATATTACTTATTATGAAAAAGGAGCATAATAACTATTAGCTGTTAATATTGTTATAATTAGTTCTCTTATAATCATAAATATTATGATTATTATTGCTATTTTGTTTGATGTAGTAACTATTAATATAATAACATCGTCTATTAGTTCTCTGCCTCTGTATCACTTATCAATTTTCCCTTGTCCTTTATGGGTAGTTGCTAAAATAGATAAGTTGAGGAGAGACTTTCTTTGGGGAAAGTTTCAAGGTTCTAGTAAAAAGTATCCTTTAGCTAAATGGGATGTCCTCTGTAGGAAGGAGTTTGGGGGTTGGGGCATTACAAATATAAAGCTTATGAATTTTGCCTTAATGGGTAAGTGGGTTTGGAAGCTTTTTAATTCTGATCACACTACACTTTGGAAAGATTTAGTTAAGATTAAGTATAAGAATAAGTGCCCTGCTACCAGTTCCTTTTTTCTGGAAGGAGATTAATTCTCTCATTCCTATGGTAAAGGTTGGTTTTAGAAGTGTTGTAGGAAATGGTAAGCAAATAAGATTCTGGACAGATTTGTGGTACGGTAATACCACAATTTCTGATACTTTTCCTTTAGCTTTTAGTAAGACTAATAAACATGAGGCCACTTTGGCAGAGGTTTGGAGAGATCAAAGGATGAATCTTTTTTTAACTAGAGGAGTTTCTCATGCTCTTAAGCAGGAGAAAGAGGATATTCAGCTTTTGCTAAGTACTGTTCTTCTCAATGAGCAGTGTGACTCTGTAACTTGGATATTAGATTCAAAGAGCAAGTACACAGTTAAAAGTTGTTATTCCCTTTTAAACTCTGAAGGTTCTGTAACTGATTTGAAAAAATCAGTCTGGATAGCTAAAGTGCCTCTTAAGATTAAGCTTTTTCTTTGGCTTCTTCTTCATAACAAAATTCTAATGCAGGATAATTTAACTAAGAGGGGTTGGGTTGGTCCCAATAAATGTTATTGTTGCAATGATGCTGAATCAGTTGAACATTTGTTTGTTCATTGTGCCTTAGTGAGGCCAGCTTGGGACTTGTTTAACTCCTTTAATGATCGACAATTTACTCTAAATTGTATTAATTTAGGATCAATTTGGAATGGTTGTCTAGCTTTAGCTAAGTCTGACAGAATTTATGCTATTAGTTTTGTTGCTGTGTTTTGCTGGACCATTTGGCTTGAGCGCAATAAATGGGCCTTTAATGATGTAAAAGGTTGCTCTTTCAATAGCTTAGTTTATAATGTCACTCACAACTTTCATATGTGGACAGGTTTTACAGCACGTTTGGATCAGGGGGTTCAAAATGCTGGAGGACAAGTACTTCCAGGGATTCATGAGGACTCAGATGAGGATTTACTTCAATAGACGAATCAGGGATGCTGGTCTTTTTGCTTTTCTCCCCTTGAAGTTTAGTTGTTGTTTTAGTTTGACTTAGCTTTGTGTTTAGTCGGAACTTGTTTGTTAGTTAATTGGTGAGAGGCCAATTATTTTGCTGACAAGTCAGCTAAAGTAGCTTTTTTTTTTTTTGCTCTGGAGACTTAATTTGCTTGTAACTCTAAGTCACTTTTTTGTGACTTTAAACACTTTACAGTTTTAATAGATTTGGGTACCCCTGCTTGGGGTGCTTCCTTTCAAAAAAAAAAAAAAAAAATTCCAGGCTGATTTTAAGTCGGGGCACAATGATAAAAAATAATTTATAATATTAAAAATAAAACTTGATGAATTTTACTACAAAATACATTTATTTTCTATAAACATTATAATTTGTTTAATCTTTATATGTATCGCCAATAAGCACAAATGAAAAACAAAATCTAATCTCTATATATAATTGTGAGGATTTGATAGGTGAATTCTTTTTTTCTTATTATACATCCAATTGCGCGTATAACTAACATTGGTAATATAAATTGTATCCTTACATTACAATCTAAACATAGCATATCAATATTACAAGAAGAAAAATTGTTTAAAGATTTTATTTACTTCTTTCATGAAGGAAAATTTCACACCATCTTTAAGGAAAAACTCCTTATTATACAGAGAAATTTCTTTCACTTGCGTGAAAATTTGTATTTTTTTAGGTGTTCGTCTAATTTCATATTGACCACAAATTTCTTAAAACCAATAAAGAAATGTACCATAGAAATTATAACATATATTCCATTTTCTTACTAAGCTGGCGCAAATTCATTATTGAAAAGTGACTTTTCCCATTTTATGGAAACACATGTGTAAGAAACGCATTTAATTTTTTATCGATTTATTATTGTCTGCAATGGCCTAATGGGAGACTAAGGGGAGATAATGCTCAAGCGCCATAGGCAAATTAAGGCTTAACCTGGGCACAACCGAAATTGAAGCCAGAGCACTTTGAATATTAAGTTTAGAAACCTTATGAAAGAAACACTCAATTTTTAATTTCTGCAGGTTAGGCCTGGGCAAGTGGCCCTCTTAGCTCCGCCGCTGGACTATAACAACGATATATTACTTAATATAATTTTAGTTCTCTTCATCATTATAGTAATAGCTATTGGTATAATACTAATATCGACTATTATAATACTGATATTAGTCTACTATGCTATGCTGATTGTTCATATCTTTTTATTGCTATTCTTAATATTTTATAATTACTAATTGAAATTTTTTTGTTCACGTTGCATTTACTACGGGCGAGGAAAAGAAAAGATGTGAGAAATGAGAGAATGATAAAACAATATTATCTTATTATTTCCAAACACGCTCTCCAAATAATTGAAAATTAAAAAAAAAACATGTGGATGGTTCTTTATTTATTATTATTATTATATTTTTGAAAACAAGAACCCCAAACAAGGGGTACCAATGCATTTAACTAGAAGATAAAGAGTGCGAGTCACAAAACAGAAAAAAAAAAAAAAACTAAAATGAAAACCTGGTAGGCTGGTACCACGTACTGAGCTCAGTATCTCCTGACTCACTATTAAGCCAAAAATGAAACAACCCCAGCCATACAACCAAGATAATAAGCAAGGTTTTGTTATTCCTTATTCCTTATCCATTGGGAATAAGGAATAGGAATAGAGAAAAACTTATTCCTTATTCCTTTGTTAGAATATGAATAAGGACCAGAATAAGTCCAAATTTTTTATTCCTTCGTTGTTTGGTTTTCACTGGAATAAGAAATAAGGGGCGCCTTATTCCTTATTCCCAATGGAACCAAACACACCCTTAGTGTATTTATTAGGTTCGTTTCTTATCAATAGCATGTACATCATTTGAGTAGCATTTCGTCACTAATGAATATATATACTATTTTGCCTAAATATTGTTAACAATTTTCGTTCATGAACAACCTATTTATTCTTTTTTGAGGGCCAACAACCTACGACAATATAAATATAAATATGAAAGACAGTATTTATGTTTACTGAAAACCTTAATGAATATATATACTATTTTGCCTAAATATTGTTAACAATTTTCGTTCATGAACAACATATTTATTCTTTTTTGAGGGCCAACAACCTACGACAATATAAATATAAATATGAAAGACAGTATTTATGTTTACTGAAAACCTCAGTCGTTTCTGTCGATAATAGTATCAAGCACACTTTCTTCTACGATTACATTAGTTTTGTTAAACTCTTTCAATTTTCATATTCCATATTTTTACTATTGTGATTATGTAATAATTTGACCACTAATAATTTGTCCTTTAAATAATTCATGAGACTGCAAAAACTACATGATTGACTACTAATTTGTTCTGTCAACTCTTTAAACTTTCATCATGGAATTTGTTCAATGAAGTTTCATCAATGTAAACAACAAAAAGGATAAAACCTAAAATTTTTCAGATCAATTTGTTCCGGCGGAGCCGGAATGGGTCCATCTAGTTATATTATAAATATTATAAAGATGCAGGTAATTATTTTCAAACGGTCTCGACCGTCTCAGTTTATTAATTCTTACCGTGAAAATATTGCTTTAGGACTCGATATTGTAGTGCTTTGATGATTGTTCGATGATGATTGTATTGAGAATAAAATGATACATATGACTGTTTTAATTGTTTTGTTTTTTGAGTGAAGTTGTTACACGAGAAAAGCTATTTACAACAGTATCCACACATAACTTTCTTTATCAGTAAACATAATTTGCTCAATACATCCTGACAAATACAACTTGAGTATCTAGAATAAAGTAAAAATCTGCCAATTCATTCTTTTCAAGATAGTTATACGGAAAAAGACACAATAAAAACTAATCGGAGTTCAAAGAAGCTATACCAAAAAGACTGGTAAAGACCATGGAACTAATCGCAAAAAGATAAAAGGAAGTTATACCTTCTTACGGAATGAAGAGGTAGGTTCGTCGCGCTCTTCTGCTTGCCTCCAAAGCAGGACTGCGCAGAGAGGAAAGGTTGGATTTTTATCGCAAGAGAGAGCGCGGGAGGGGTACAAGAGTCTAAAATTTTGGCGCTGCTTTTCACCCGGTGAAATCGTGGGAAATACCTTGCCTTTTCACGCAATTTCGACAGCCCTATTTTTTTTTTCCGAAATCGCGCAAAATGGTGGGAAATCGTGGCCCTCTATCTATTCTGATCAGGAAATATACATTTCCCGTCAATTTCGATTGACGTTGGCACTGTATTTTGTCATTCCCATCAGGCCCTTAGTGCTTAGAGAAACATCTGTTGTTTAAGAACTTCCGGTCTAATTAATAATAATTTTTTTTTTAAGAAAATTAGGGGTCAGGCTCCGTCTCATGATAAAATCTAACAGTATGATTCCATGTTGTCGAGCACTATTAAACAATTAGGATGGTAAAAGATAGATACGAAAACTGGTTAGGCGGCTTTTTTAGACTATAAAAGAGATTGTCTCTGAGTTTTGGTTGGATTTGAACTCTAATTCCATTTAAAGCGTTCTTTTTAGCCATTAGAATCAAGGAATAATTAGATATATGCCGTTATGAAATTGTCAATTTGAAAAATATCTTTCTTAAAATGCTAATTAGTTTTATGAAACTATTAGAAGATTATATTAAATTAATCGGGGGTGATAAGGATCATTCCCGTCATCCCCAGCGATACTTCATTAATAACAGACGCGTTTTCTAAAAATGGAAAAAATTTTCATCCCCATCCAGCGATATCCCATCCCTCTTTCTTTTTTGTTCTCTCTGTCCCTCTGTACCCATCGATATCCCTCTGTTTTTTTACCTCCCTCTCACATTAACTACAACAACAACAATTACTAATACTAACTACAACAGTTACTATCCGAACTACAACATTTATTCATATTAACTTCAACAGTTGATATCTGAGCTACTACAATTACTAATACTAACTACAACAGTTAGTATTCAGACTACAACAATTACTCATATTAACTTCAACATTTAGTATTCGAACTATATCAATTAATCATATTAACTTCAATAGTTAGTATCCGAACTGCAACTGTTGAAGTTAATATATATAACTGTTACAATTATATATGCCAACTTTAACAATTTAAATATGCCAACTTTAACTATTACCTTCAACATTTAAATATTCCAATTTCAACAATTACGACATTAGCTTCAACATTTATGAATATTAATTTCAACGGGTTATGAAGTGTGTGAGAGGGGCAGGGGGGAGGGTGGGGGCGAGGGGGAGGGGGATCGTACGCGGGAGGGGTGGGGCGGGGAGTAGCGTACGCATAGAAACATTTTTTTTTGAATTTCCGAAAATGGAAGAGAGAATTTCAAACACGTTTTCTAAAAATAGAAAAAAAAGAACGCGTTTTCTAAAGGATGGTGGGGATGATACAAAATGTTGGGATGATACTAATCAATTCCGTTAAATTAATGCCATTTAATTCTTCGAAAATGATTAAAATCAGAGATATGCATTCTGAATCTTGTCATAATTTTTAAAAATACCCAAGTTACCTTTTTATAAATTATTAAGAAATGGAAATAAAACTAGCTGGAGGGGGGGGGGGGGAGAGCCAAGAGGGAAAAGGTTTGTAATAATTTGGTTCTTATCAAACATACAAATTATTACAAACCTATCTAAAGTTTTGCAGAATTAAGCAAATTTAAACTTTTCAAACTAGAAAAAATTTCTCATGATCAATTTTTGGTTCATTGATCCTTTTTTTCTTATTATTTTTTTTTATATGCTTAGGCCTGCAAAGTAATCTTTCCCCTAGGCTGATATTCTTCATTTCCATTATCTTTTTTCAGTTTCTTTTAATTTTGTAAGTGTGTTATTTTTTCATTTCCGTTACCTTTCATTTAACGAAGAACTTTAGAAAGTGAAAAACAGAAAATAATATTCACAAAATGCCATCTGTAAAAAAT
This sequence comes from Rhynchospora pubera, assembly GCA_028095005.1. Classification (NCBI taxonomy): domain Eukaryota; kingdom Viridiplantae; phylum Streptophyta; class Magnoliopsida; order Poales; family Cyperaceae; genus Rhynchospora; species Rhynchospora pubera. The sequence continues at coordinate 19,168,638 of CM051461.1, forward strand.
TATTCATTTTGTACCATTAATTAACAACAAATACAATAGATTTTGAGAATCGAAGATTGCCATAGCGCAAAACTAATTTTTGCAATTTATAGTGATATATAATTGATATTTATTGTTATATAGTGGCATAAAAATTATTCTCTATTTTGCGATGATATATTTCTAGAGAAGCTTGTTACTAAATTTAGAGAGGCATGTTACTAAATTTAATGGTTTATAATGGCATATTTAAAAAGCCAAAATGGTCATACTAATTGACTAATTGTACAAATCTAATTTTGTCATTTAGTGATGGTATAATAATAATAATTTGTCATTTAGTAACAACATATTTGTAATTTTTTAGTGACATAAACCTAAATCGTCCTGAAATCAATTTTTGTTAAAAATATAATCCTTATCCTTACTAATAAAAACATCTATAAAGACATAACAATTCTTATATTAATTTTGGACCATTGATTTGTGTAATTAAATCTGATATGTGGTCTAGATCTTGATTTTAGATAAAAAGTCAGACCTTTTATTAGAAAAGAGTCAATGTTTATATCTAAAAATGAGAATACTGTTTATATATAAATGAGAATACTAAATTATTAGTTTTACAATATCTTTATTACCTAACATGAAAATTTCTAGAAAAATAAAAAAAAATAATATTTTTTTGATGATAAGGTGGCAATCACCACACCGACAAATTTAATATTGATAAAAATATTTACAAGGAAAAAATAAAAGAAAACTGTACATAAGAGGAAAAGAAAAAGAACAAAAGAATAATTAAAAATAAAAATAAAAGACTAGAAAGTCCTAGGCATGATTTGTCAATTAGTCCTGAGTATTAATTCAAGGGGAATAAAAAAAAAAGAATATCAATTACTTGTTTTCTAATTTGCCGACGTATTGGAAGATCTTTTGTTTTTCTACAAGGATGATTGCACGACCAAATGTATCTAAATGATTGGATCTATAATACGTGAGGATGGATTTGGAAGATTTTAGGATGCGGTCTTCCCTTCGCTTTTGTACGGTTATAAATAATCTCTTGGCTTGGGAGTGGGGGTTTTGTTGATCGGTATTCACCATATACCTTAATCCATCCTGAGCTCCGCCTGGTTATTGGTTAGTATATAAATTTATTTTTCATGTTTTGTTTTAAATGAATTTGAATGTAGCTTCATTGAAAAAGACCTTAATATCCCTCTCTTCTTCAATTGAAAATCATCTCCAATCAATTCCAATTCAATTCTTATGCTTTGATGATGAGATTTGAATTCTTATGCTTAGAATCCAGATAATTCTTATGCTTTGATGATGAGATTTCAATTGAAAATCATCTCCAATCAATTCCAATTCAATGAAATGAAATGAAATCCCATGTTCACATGATTTGGACCAGGGCCTTAATTAACTGTCAGGAATAATTTTCTTTTGTTTTCTTACCACTTGTCTTCTATTGATGACAATTTGATTCATCCTTGGTTTGTTACAGCTTAATACAAAACCAAATTTCAAATTATCGTTTTTCTTCTATCTGAAAGGCTGATTACCAGATTAATGGCGTCATCTAGTGCTAATGATGCTGTTCCGATTTTCATCAGAGAGGTTTCAGTTAGATCTTTCACATTTGAAATTTACATGAAACCATCATCATCAATTAGAAGCTCACCAATTTTCAATTTTGGGGGTCATGATTGGCGTCTGAGGTGGAACATCTCCTCTTCAAAAGAAGTCCTCCTCTGGCTATTGTTGATACCTGAAGATCATGAAGTAAAGGCAACTGTCCAGTTCACTATGTTGGATAAGTATGGAGAACTTTCTTCACAGTATAAAAGAGTATCGCGTACCTTTCCATCAAAGGCATATTCAGATAAGATGGGTATGCTCTTAGGACATATGAGCCTGGAAAATCATGTTACCAATGATTGCTTTAATGTCCATTGCACTATTTTCATTGACGGAAAGACAACAAAATCGGAACTATATCAAAACTCCAATAGCTTGGTCAAGCAAATTAGCAATCTATTTTTGAGTCAAGACACCTCAGACATTACTTTTGAGGTGGATGGGGAGACCTTTCCTGCTCACAGGGCAGTACTCGCGGCAAGATCACCTGTTTTTAAGGCTGAACTTTTTGGACAAATGGTGGAAGCAAACACAGACTGTATTAAACTTGAGGGCATGATGTCGGAAATTTTCAAAGAATTACTCTGCTATATATATACTGACACAACTCAAGATTCTGGCACTAAATTTAATCAGCATTTACTTGTAGCTGCAGACAGGTATGCACTTGACGAGTTAAGGAAAATATGTGAAGATAGATTGTGCAGAGATATGACTTTAGACACAGTTCTTAGTTCTTTGGGTCTTGCAGATCAGCACAATTGCAGCATACTACTAGATTATTCTCTAAATTTTGCTGCTACTCCAGAAAATCTGTTGCAACTGACACTGAGACAAGAATACTTGGACTTGATGAAAAGCAGCCCGTCTGTGTTTGCGAAGCTTAGTAAGAGAGCAAATGCCTCTCTTTCTTTCCAAAACATAGTTTACAATAAGAAAACAGTAGGTTAACAGGAAGGAGTTCTAGTTTCTTTTTTTTGTAGGGTATAGGGTATAAAAAATATTTCTGAAGTATAGCAACATATATAAGGAGCTTTATTGTAATGTTGCAACCGTTTGTCTTTGATTTAGACGCAAAACAAATTCAGGCTACTTTAGTGCCTAGATCTTTGGTTTTCTCTCTATTTCAATATATCCTCTCTCTCTCTCTGTTAGTTTAGTTTTATCAATTTCATGCGCAATGGTTAATCATAAGGTTGCTGTTATTTCACTTAACAAATTTTTGTTTAGATTTTAAAAACTGGCAATAGTGCACTCCGTTATACTCCAATAGTTTTTTTTAATGAACAATAGTTTCTTATTTTATTATAATATTTTTTTTGAGTTATTTATTTACTTATTTATAATAAAATAGTGATACAGTCAGATCAGGATTTGGGCTCAGTGGCTATATAAAGCCTTGTTTAGGGCCCAAATACAGTAAAAGACCAAGAAAGGTCGCATTAAAGATCCTTCTTGAGGCCCTTAAAGGAAAGATGGTTGAAAACCGCAATGATTAAGGTGGACCCAGAGTCGTTGCGCTTTAGGTGGGTCCAGGGTAAGAACCGTTAGAAAGGACATTTCCTTGTGGGTCCCATGGAAAAAACGGTTCCTCAGGACAATTGATTTCAATAATTGCCCTGAGATGCTCTGTGACTTTCTACGAAGGCCCGCTAGCGAGACCTCGACACAACCTCGTACAAGCGCACTTGGTTTGAAGGCCAAGGAGAGGTAGATCGAGGTTAGGAGAGGTTTCGGCGACCTTCATGTCGCAATCAAAGGAAGAGATGGTGCCCCAGATAGGCCACAGAAGATCTGGAGCAGCGCCATCTGATCACTATAAATAGGAACCCCGCTCCATGAGGAAGGGGGGTTAGACATTTGTATACCAGAAGAAAAACTATGTACTAACCTAATTAGAGTGAAATAAAATTAGAAATTCCTACTCTTCTTTATATAAACTCTCCGTTGAGATCTATGAGCTAGATTGTAGGTTATCAACTGGCGCCCACCGTAAATTACATGAGCTCATTCTAACAATCGTGAAACACAACCTTTTTCTTATTGTTTGAGCTCCAATTCGTATGAAAGGAAGTAGGAATATTCACCCAAAAAAGTTAGATTTTAATACACCACCCACCAAAACCATGGCGACTAGCAGTACAACCTTCAACACTCCAGCAACGACATCACAACAGCATGTCACCCCACAACCTCCACCCCCAGGAACGGAGCAAACCTCCGATCAATCTGTTAGCATCTCCTTAGCCCCACGTCATAACCCTCCAAACATCAACAATGTCACCCCACAAGACATGCGCAACTACCAACCACCACCACAAATCTTTCCTACTACAATGCCATCCCTCACTCCCCCGTCCATTCACAGCAGCCACAACTATCAACTGCAGCCGCCCCCCCCTCAGTAGTTTCAAGCTCCTCGCGATTCGATGTACCAGCCTCCGGTCATTGTCACACCTCCCCCCCAACAGCACTCCCACCAACACCCAGTATTCCCGGCCAATCAGTCGGGTGTACCAACCCAACCGTCCAACCAAACGTACACCAGACTATCAAATAAAGAGGAACTAGCCCTGTACAGTGACGATCACAGACCGCAACTATCTCACAGGCGTTCCCAATACACCAACGTTCATAATCATTCCCGTTCTTACACACGAGGCCGTTCCAAATCCCGTTCACGACGACCCAAAAAACGATCACCATCTTCAGAATATAGCACTCATAGCTCCAGCGAGCTATCACCTCGCAAGTCACCTTCGAAGAAAAACCGCGGTCGAGACTGTGCAAGGACCGTTCGCGTAAAATCTCCTGGAAGCGACGTAATAGTCCTTCGCCTCCTCGTGGAGCTTTGGCTCGGCACCTTTACAAAGAAAAGGCCCTTCGCCTCAAGGATTTCGCGAGTCTCGACAAGTATCCCGCTTACCCGGCTCACGATGCTCGAGCCTTTGTTAACACCTTCCGGGAATCTATGCTCATTACTGGTGCGTCCGAGCGAACCATGTGTCTTGTTTTCCCTACTCGGTTAGAAGGGGTCGCTTGGGAGTGGTATGCGCAACTTCCTCCCGGCTCGGTGTCTAGTTACAGGGACCTCACAGAAAAGTTCCTTAAAAGATTTGCCAGTGTTCGAGCACCACCCAAAACATGCATGGACCTTATGGGTGTTCGACAGCACCCCTCTGAGCACACACGCGATTATCTCGATTGTTTCTCTATAGAGGCCAACAAGTGTGGTGATTATCGAGAAGACATGGCACTGTTAGCTGTACAACGTGGATTGCTGGAGGGACCTGTTTAGTGGGCTGCTATAACGGAAAAATTCTCTGATTTCGCAGCATTCAGAGAACGAGCCGAACACCTTATTCGAGCAGAGGAGCACATTGCGGCCATTCAAGGATACCATCACAATACCTTTGCCCCACCAATCAACAGACAAAGCACATCCCCCAGAAAACAACAACGCCAAAGCTCACCTAGAGATCGCCAGCGCAGTCGATCCCCATACTCTTGGCGGAGAGAACCCAAACCTTCAAGAAGAAACCGTAACCGTCGTGCTAATTCAGCAGAAGAGCGTGCACCATTTTACAAAATGTACTATGTCACCACAGAACCCCAGGATCGTGTGTATGACAAAATCAAGCATAACAAAGAGATGAGAATGGCACCACCCATTACCAAGACTGAAGTTTTTGACAGGAATAGTTACTGTGAGTATCATGGCAGTAGCGGACATCGTACCAAGGATTGCCTCAAGCTTAAGGACGAGATTGAAAGGTTAGTACGCCAGACCAATATCCTCGAGCATTTCCTGGCAAAAGATGACAGAGGCAAACGAAAAATGCAACACCTTCACGAATTTGGGGCCAACACTGACGATCGTCGCACTGAGCATCCCAATAACCCGCGGCTCCAAACAACCATATCAGACAGACAGCAACACACGTCTCCTCCACCAGTAATGTTCATCGAGGGTAAAGCAACCAAAAATCCCCGTGGGCAACAACCTTTTCACATCTTCCAGATCCAGCATAGACAAGAGTCCACTCAAGTCATCTCATTCGGGCCACATGATTATGATGGTATCCAGCTGCCTCACGACGATGCCATCGTTTTAATGCTCCGAATTAATGGAATACGAATAAAGCGAATTCTCGTTGACACAGGAAGTTCTGCAGATGTGATATACTTCGATGCCCTCAAGAGAATGGGCCTTGGGAAGTACCCCTTGCAGCCGATGACGACATCGCTCGTGGGGTTTACTGGTGACAAGTTGAAACCATTGGGGACCATTGACCTGGACGTATTGTTTGGGGACGCACCCCAAACAGTGATCTCTAACATTCGCTTCATCGTAGTGGACGCTCCATCCGCCTATAACGTTATCTTGGGACGCACTTCCCTTAACAGCATCGGAGCAGTCGCATCCACTCCGCACTTGATGATTAAATTCCCGACTCCGCAAGGGGTTGGTATAGTCAGAGGAGAGCAACAGGTGGCCAGGGAATGTTACCGAATTACAATGGCACCACAGATTGCTCACATCGAGCGATCTAAGAAAAGCCAAGAATTTGTGGAAAGTCTAGGCGTGCTGAGCAAAGAACCACCAAAGGCCCCTTCAACTGAGGCCATGGAAGAAACAGAACCAGTCGTGTTACGAGAAGGTCAGGTGACCCAGCTCGGCACTCTGCTACCTGCGATAGACCGGAACATGGTAAGAGAATGCTTGATTGCCAATAAAGACATTTTTGCCGACGAGGACGACACGTTGCCGGGCATCGATAGAGCAATCGCTGAGCATCGCATCGACACATATGAGGAAGCGCGCCCAGTCCAGCAAAGAAAGCGCAAAGTAGGCCTGGAACGGCGGAAAGCTGTACAAGACGAGGTTGATCGTTTGCTTAAGGCAGGAGCTATAAGGGAAGTGGAGTACCTCCGTTTGTTGGCAAACCCCGTCTTGGTGCGCAAATCTAATGGGAAATGACGCATGTGCATAGATTATACTGATTTAAATCGAGCATGTCCCAAAAAGCCCTTCCCGTTACCAAGCATCGACGTCATGATCGATTCCACTGCAGGCTTTAAATATCTCAGCTTCATGGATGCTTATTCAGGGTATAATCAAATACAGATGCATCCTGATGATGAAGAGAAGACAAGTTTCATAACCGAACAAGGATTATTTTGCTATAAAGTTATGCCCTTCGGTCACAAGAATACAGGAGCTGAATATCAACAGATGGTGAACAAAGTATTCAAAGACGAGTTGGGAGGAATCATCGAGGCGTATATCGATGACATGGTGGTTAAGAGTTGCACTGGCAAGGAGCATGTACAACACCTCAACATGATATTCCAAAAAATGAGGGACGTCGGCATGCGCCTCAATCCAAGGAAAAGTTTTTTTTGCCTGTCTAGTGGAAAATTTCTGGGTTATATTGTGTCTGAAAGAGGCATTGAGGTACACCCCAACAAATGTCGAGCCATCATCAACATGGAAGCTCCCAAAACTGTAAAAGAAGTGCAAGAGCTTAAGGGGCAGATAACTGCGCTAAACAGGTTCATAGCACGCTCGGGAGAGGTCTGCAAACCTTTCTTCCAGACCATCAAGAAGACCAAAAAGTTTGAATGGACCACGCAATGCCAGGAGGCATTCGAACAGATCAAGACCTACCTATCCAATCCACCAATCATCAGTAGACCAACCAAGGGCGAAACTTTGTACTTGTATGTTGGCGCCTCAGCAGTCGCAGTAAGCGCAGCGCTGATTCGAGAGGAAGATGGAATGCAAAAACCAGTGTACTTCGTGTCGAAGATACTGCGTGACGCAGAAGAAAGATACTCAACAGTCGAGAAGGGAGCCTTTGCCGTACTCATCGCCGTCAGAAAACTGCGACCATATTTTAAGGCACATCCTATTAAGGTAATCAGCGACCTTCCCTTGTGAAAAGCATTGGGTAGCCTTGACGTATCTGGACGACTTTTAAAATGGGCAGTGGAGTTATCAGAATTCGACATCTCTTTTTTACCCAAGGCAGCATACAAAGGACAAGTGTTAGCGGACTTTGTGGTCGAAAGTACATGAAGAACAGAAAAAAGGGACCAGGAGGCCACATGGCACGTTCATGTCGATGGCGCAGCCTCTGAACGAGGATCAGGCCAAGGGATACAGATCAAAGGACCCAAAGGAGAAGTCTTCTACTACGCCATCCACATAACCTTCCCTGTCACTAACAACATGGTTGAGTACGAAGTTTTGATTGCAGGGCTACGACTGATGGAGGCGGTAGGCGCAACAAAAGTCCGGGTATACATAGACTCCCAGCTCGTGGTAAATCAGATCAACGGACAATACGAAATACATGATCCAACTTTGGCGAAGTACTTGGAGAAAGCGAAAGAAGTCCTAGCAACATTTGAAGAAGCCATGATCGAACATGTGCCAAGGGGAATGAATGAAATAGCGGACGCATTGTCCAAGTTGGCAAAAGGATCAAACATGAACAACGAAACCCCCATTACCATCATGGAGATACCTGAAGCTTGCATTGCAACAGCGGAGCCTAAAGTCCTGCCGATCAGCGCCCAACTCGAGTGGTATACCCCCATCTGGGACTATTTAACCAAGGGACAGCTACCAGCAGACAAGCTAGCCGCGCGCAGAATTAAAAGATGGGCACCCGAATTTACCATCCTAGAAGGTGAGCTACTGAAAAAGGGATACTGTAAGCCTTGGCTCGTTTGCATCGGCGAGTCGCAAGGCATAAAGCTGATTGACGAAGTACACGGTGGCATCTGCGGCAGTCATCAAAGCCCTTACACCATTGACAAACGCATTGAAAGGGAGGGCTATTTCTGGCCAACCATGAGGAAAGACATTATTGACGTAGTGCGACGTTGTGAACGATGTCAATATCATTCTCGCGTCTCGCGAAAGCCCCCTGCCTCTTTAAACACCATTGCGAGCCCCTGGCCTTTTGACGTTTGGGGAATAGACATACTAGGCCCTTTTCCTACAGCAAGAGCAAACCTGCGCTTCTTAGTAGTGGCAGTCGAGTACTTCACCAAGTGGATAGAGGCTAAACCACTCGCCCTGATAACCTCCCCACGAGTAGCCGACTTTGTCAAGCACAACATCGTCTATCGCTATGGCATACCTCACACCATCATATCCGACAACGGTCGACAATTCACGGGCGCACCATTTCAGGACATGTGCGAGGGACTAGGAATACGCTCTCTCTTCTCTTCAGTCAGTCACCCTCAAACCAATGGACTAGCCGAAGTTTCCAATCGAACCATATTGGAGGGGCTTAAGAAAAAGATTGAAGGCAGCAAAGGGGCCTGGCCCGACTTCCTTGACGAAATCCTATGGTCTTACAACACCACCCCAAGAACTGCAACTGGACGATCCCCCTTTGCTATGGTGTATGGTATGGAGGCCGTCACTCCTATGGAAATCGTGCAACCCAAACTGTGCACCATCGCTTATGAATGGACCAAAAATAATGAGAAAAATCTAGTAGAACTGGAAGCGATCTATGAGCTTCGCGAGGAAGCGCGAGCAAGGATGGCTGAATATCAAAGGAAGATGCGCAAAAATTTTGACAGAAAGGTCGCCCCGAAACATTTCCAACCCGGTGACAGGTCTTGAGGAGCGTCGAAGCAACTGGAAAGCACATTGGAAAGCTCGATCCTGCTTGGGATGGCCCATTCATTGTGATTTGATCCATTGAAGGACGGGCATACTGATTGCAAGATTTAACAGGACGCGACCTTCCCAATGCTTGGAATGTTTATTTGCGTAAATTTTACAAGTGACCAGCGACCCACCTCGCCTAAGCAACTAGCTTCGATGGAGCAATACCGTAGCATAAGCCTCCAAGGAAGAAGTGAAGCAGCCCTAGGGTCCAATTAATTAAGAATTTGTGTTATTCATGTTGTTTACCTTTTTTCAAGCAATGTAACACATGGAAGGACTTTGTATCGTAGTCTAAGTTGTCTTTGTCAGAGTGTACCTTGCAATTCAATAAAATGATTTCTCTTCAACTTGCAAATTCCTATACTTTCGAATTCACTGTTAAAATATTCCGTTGATCACTTACAACATTATATATCAAGAATAGCAAGACTTTAGCCGCAAAGCCATGCGCAGTCTGCCATATCAATAGACATTAGCCGCAAAGCCATGCGCAGTCTGCCATAACAACAGACATCAGCCGCAAAGCCATGCGCAGTCTGCCATAACAACAGACATCAGCCGCAAAGCCATGCGCAGGCTGCCATAACAACAGACATCAGCCGCAAAGCCATGCGCAGGCTGCCATAACAACAGACATCAGCCGCAAAGCCATGCGCAGTCTGCCATAACAACAGACATCAGCCGCAAAGCCATGCGCAGTCTGCCATAACAACAGACATCAGCCGCAAAGCCATGCTCAGTCTGCCATAACAACAGACATCAGCCGCAAAGCCATGCGCAGTCTGCCATAACAACAGACATTAGCCGCAAAGCCATGCGCAGTCTGCCATGACAACAGACATTAACCACAAGCCACACGCAGTTTTTATCATGGACAAATATTAGTTGCAAGTCTTGTGTAGTCCGTCACACATATGGACAGTAACAAGTCTACCTGTATAACGTCTTATTAAGTAATACATCGAGACTAGCCCTGCTCATCCAGCATAAATCTTCACAAAGAAGCAACTCCTAGATTCCCGATATATGCGGCGTGATTCACGGAAATAATCCAACTACTTAGGACTAGAACGTATATCTGGCATTTAATACGGTAGACATACATTTATTTCAACCTGACAGGAGGGGGGCCCACCATTGTCGGTGGGGAATGCCTATAAATAGGGAGATACCCCACAGACATCTTCATCCCAACAATTCTCATCATCTTTTCCCCTCCCAGATCCTAAACTTTCTGTCTTAAGCTTGGGCCAACATGACAAAAAAAAAAAAAAAAAAAAACGGAGAAGAGGGTGAAGAATAGAGAGTATAGTAGAACAGCTGATAAGTTTGGGAAGGTATAGTAGAACAGCTGAGGTAAAATTCCTCCAGTTGTATACTGAACCTTCCCTATCGGCGGGTAGCCTTGCTTGATCGCGTGCGCAAGCAAGACATCCGTCGAGCGGGTTTGGCGGCAGAGTCAAGAGTCAATGAAAATAACAGAAACTCAGCCGTTTCAAGCCCACATAAACGAAGACGACGGCCGTGACAAAACTACATCGCAAGCTTAGCCTCCAGTCCAAACGACCTCGTCCCATCCAAAGTCGAGGTCGCCCTTGAATCGCCGATAGCCAACCTTCATCGACAGATGGGAAATGCTCGGCGCGAGAGAGGGGGCAAATTTGTATCATGGGCTAACCCCCTTTGAGAGGAAAGAGCAAGACCGCCGCAGATACTTCGTCACGAGAGGTATTAACCTCGACGCCAATGACTGCACGGCGATGCACACTTTCCACTCAATCCAAAGGAGCCCAATCCAACACAGCGTCATCTTCAAGCGAGATGGTAGAAGAGAGTAGCTCTCCAGTAGAGCTCTCTCACGGTGGAAGGGGAGATAAAAACGAAAGAAAGACAACATCTCTTATGTGCGATGACTTCTCGCCCTCTTTTTAGTTAGGAAAGAAAGACAACATCTCTTAGCCTTACCATACTTGTGTTACTAAAAATGCAATGTATCTTTGGAATTAATAATGAGTTCAAATTTACTTATGTTTTACTTTCCTTCACCTATGTTGTGCTTATGCTCTGTTTATGAACTCTAGCCTGCCGTGCGCCGCAATATTACCTACACTTTGCTTATGAATACTATCCTGCCTCACGCACTAACTTCGTCACTCCCCTTACTTATACTTTACGTGGCTTATCTTCAACATCCTGACTACTCTCATGTAACACCAAGTCGTCATGCCATTAAACGGTAACAAAACAAACGTACGAGCCAGAACACAACATTAAAAATGAGACACATAGCAAAACAAGTCTAATAGATTAGATAATGTCATCCAAAACGTTACATTTACATTTACATAGTAATATACAACAACAACGGAGAATAAAAACATAGAGCAACATTTCATGGCTCTTCATCCAGGGATCCCCCTGGAACATCGCCGCCTAAGGAGCCACCAGGGAGACTAAAATCACTCAGTTGGAGGTCAGGATGAAGCAAGTTATATTCCCTCGTCTCATCCATCATCTGATCAAACTGCTCAGAAATATTGAGAGACCTCGCTCCTTCTGCGTGACTTGGACCTTGATAACGAGCAGGGGAAAGACGAGCAAGATCTTCGGCTAGTTCGGCAACAGGTCCCGCCTCACCAAAAGTATTCACCCCTGCGGATCTTTCCTCATCGGACCCTCCCTTATCTTCGTCTTCGACCTCAATTTCTTCCATGGAAGGGCGAAGTACGTCTGAAGGCCAGGCGGCACCAGAGCTTGACCAAGGATAGCGAGGAGTTAAGAGAGGTTTCGTTACTTCCATACCTAACTCCACCACCCGGTCGCCCTCCTCATCCTGACAGATAAGGTCGCCACTTTCCTCGTCCCAACGACACTGCGATAAGGCTACGTCGGGCTCAGGTGCGGGGTCCATGATTCCGAATTCTTCCCGAGTGAATGGGTAGTATTGGCGCAGCTGATCGCACTTAAGCTTAAGCATATAGTGAAGCCCTCCGCAGACGAGGCGGGTGGCCGTAGCTTGAGCGCCAGGAGATTGAAGGAACGCCTGCAAAAAGTCATGGGAAGAACGGATCTCCCCTTTATCCGTACAAACCTCTTTGCCTTTAGAAGAAGGAGGACGAGACTTCAGCTTCTCAATTTCAGTTTGAAGTTCGGCAAGACGGTTAGAAGATTCTTGTAGCAAAGAGGAGGTCTGAACCACTTCAGCGTTTAAGGAATCTCTATCTGCTGCCGACTGGTCCCTTTCAGATTTAACACGGGACATTTCTTCACCGAGTTCCGCCAACTACTGATCCTTCTTCTTAAGTTCGTCTGACAATGTTTCATTTTGTTGCTCCAGGGCCTCATTGGTCGACCTCAACCTCGCGAGTTCAGCCAACCGTTCCTTCTCTTGACGCGCTACCTTTTCACACGTCTTTTTCCAGTCAGATATGGCCCTATCCAGCAGAAGGATAAGATCTTTGGTCTTATCTAACTGTATATCGCGCTGATACAGAGAGGCGCGAACTGCCGAAAGTTGAGCCTGAAGGTCAACATTGACACTGGAGGCACGGCTGAGCATCTCAGACATCAAGTTTTTGTCTGCTTCGGCGGCCTGTGCACGAACCAACAAAGCATCCTGAGAAGCGGCAAACTTCTCAAATAGCGTCGTTATCTCTGCCTTGTCTTCATCAGAAGCTCGAACCGCAAAAGAGAACTATGACAAGTCCACCTTGAAGCCCCAGTCCGACTCTTGTTCTCCGCGGAGCGAGCGCAATTCCCGGTCAATTTCCGCATTTCTCGTGACCAAAGTGGACAAAGACTTCATCCAAGCGTTCCCGAAATTACGAGAATGATCATGAATGCTCGCCTGCAGACACCCTAGCTCCATTTACAAAGAGTGCATCTGCATAAACTTGTCTTCCATCGACAAGTCAGTAAGCGAGTCCTTGATCTGAGGACATAGATCCAAGGACACGCGATGAAGAGAGGCAGCAAGGCGAGACATCTACACAGCAAGGTAAAGTTAGTAAAAAAAAAATGATGATGAAAGGGGGAATGACGAAGATCCACACAAGTTAAGCAGAAGAAAACCTGAGTCTTAGAAGGATCTACACTCAAACCAGGAAGACGCAATGAAACCTTCTCATCTTCATGAATTTTTCTGACGCGAGCTGTGCGCCAAGAGTCATCAGGGCTAGCCGGATGACGTTGAGAAGAAGAAGAGGGAGGAACTTGCGCAAACTTCGTTCCGACAGACGCCTTCTCAGATGACTTATCGGGCGCATTCCCAGGAGCAACAGCAATTACCAAGGCACTACCGGTAGATGCTTTAGGAAGTTCAAGAGAAGTTGGCGAGGAATGCTTTGATGAACCATCGCCGCGCTTTCTCTTCTTGAGCGCTTTAGATGCTAGTCCCCCCCCCCCCGTTGACACCTTCTCCACCGCTACCTTCTCAGAGGGCTGACTTGGTTTGGGTTGAACAAGTTTAGAATGATCAGAGGTGCGCGAAGTAGGTTTAGAGCCCTTCGGATGATTCCCTTTTGCGACCTTGAACATCGCAAAAGCTTTAGAGCTAGGAGCAGGCCCCTTTTTGATGAAGGAAGCTTTCGCAGTAGGGATCGAGGTTGGATGCGACGAACTTTCCTTTCTTGTCTTGGGATGATTGGATTGGTTAAGTTCTTGCAAAGGAACTTCGTCATTTGAGCTATCATACGTCTCGACGTACTCGGCGAAGACGCTGTCATTTGCTAGAGGGGCACCCCCATCCCAACATAATAGGAAGCCCGCTTGAGTAGTTCGAGCAAGGTGAGATATTATTGCATATTAACCTTCAGTAGGCTCTGAAAACTCCACCTTACTGAACCCAGTAGAATTTGTGTTCTAGTCCAAACAAATTCCCATATTATCCATCAAAGTCCCCCGACAAAAGGCGAAGTTTTCTTCCCAATTACCGAGCTTTCGGGGTTTGTTGGCAAACAGACGATGGATAGTTCGGATAGTGCATAATTCATTGTGACGGCAGAACCTAAAATAATAGCCAAACAACCCTACCGTAGGGATAACCCTTCTCTTGAGGCCCACCTTCTCAAAGTTCACTGTGAGCAACCGTTCGAAAGAAGTAATGCAGCACCAAGCGATGGGAAGAAGCTGACCCGGAGGAACTTGCACCATGTTGAGAAGCTCACATTGGAAAGGTGACAATGGCAAACTAATTCCCCAATACACAGATTTTGCAAAGAGCACCCTGCCTTTTGCGGTTTCAAAAGGACGATCCATCTTCTCCGCTCCTTCTATATGTAATTCGCTCTCTTCCCGGTCGTCAAAAATCAAGCTCCTCCTAAATTTAGCTATCTTGCTCTCAATCCAAGGGAAGGATTCATACCCCCTAGACGACGGGAAGTTATCCCGGACGTCCTTAGAGTCACTACTCCTGAAAACCTTCTTAGGCATGCTTGAACTACACAACAAGGAAATTCAAACAAAGCAACGATAAGAATGAATCAAAAGGTGAAGACAAACGAAAGTACGGAAAGGATTAGAAAGAAGAAAGTCAGTACCAGTAGTTAGTGGTCGTCGTCGTACAAAGATAAGAGCAGAAGAAGAGGGGCAGCAGTCAGAAGTTCACCGGAGTGCAAGAAAGAAAAGAACAACTGTAAGAACACAGAGAACGCGCTGGGAATAGAGAGAGAAAGAAATGGTAATCTTGAATTTATATAAAGGACATGCCCCCTCGGTTCTCATACTTAAAGAAGAACTTTGCGCCTTTTCAAATCCCAACGAGAAGACAAATCGTCGCGACACGATACCCCAGAAGACACAATAATGGGAAGATCTTGGAGAATCCCTAGGGACATTTATGTGGTCCCCACCTTTTTCGCTATTATATTCACCATATTTCTCAACCAACATCGCACGAGGCTCGATAATAGCAACCATCAATGCGCGACTGCGTCTTACGGATGTAGACACTAATTAACGCCATCTGAGGGCTCGCCCATTATAATGATTGAGCGAAGCTTCGTATTTTCCCTCTCAAAGAGTTTGGTCGTCAATCAAACATCGCCTGAACATCGCTCAAAGCTCACTTTCGTTACTTGACTCCAAGGCTCCTTCCAAAGAACTTCTGATAGAATACAAATATTCATCAGAAGCTCGAGGGCTAATGATACAGTCAGATCAGGATTTGGGCCCAGTGGCTATATAAAGCCTTGTTTAGGGCCCAAATACAGTAAAAGACCAAGAAAGGTCGCATTAAAGATCCTTCTTGAGGCCCTTAAAGGAAAGATGGTCGAAAACCGCAATGATTAAGGTGGACCCAGAGCCGTTGCGCTTTAGGTGGGTCCAGGGTAAGAAACCGTTAGAAAGGACATTTTCTCGTGGGTCCCCTGGAAAAAACGGTTCCTCAGGACAATTGATTTCAATAATTGCCCTGAGATGCTCTGTGACTTTCTACGGAGGCCCGCTAGCGAGACCTCGACACAACCTCGTACAAGCGCACTTGGGTTGAAGGCCAAGGAGAGGCAGATCGAGGTTAGGAGAGGTTTCGGCGACCTTCATGTCGCAATCAAAGGAAGAGATGGTGCCCCAGATAGGCCACAGAAGATCTGGAGCAGCGCCATCTGATCACTATAAATAGGAACCCCCCTCGATGAGGAAGGGGGGTTAGACATTTGTATACCAGAAGAAAAACTACGTACTAACCTAATTAGAGTGAAATAAAATTAGAAATTCCTACTCTTCTTTATATAAACTCTCCGTTGAGATCTATGAGCTAGATTGTAGGTTATCAAATAGTTTTACCAATATTGGTTGTTTATGGAATTAGTTCTCTCATATAACAGAGTAATGCTTACAAATGGTAAGAAAAGCAGGCATTTGTTCTCGGTTAGTATTAGTACACCACCGGTGGCGGACCCAAGCGCAATATAAACATAGGCATTAGGCTACATTCAATTAAAAAGTTAAGCAATTCAAGGTACAAAAAAAAAAAAAAAAAATCTAAGGCTCTAAGCAATTCAAGGCTCTAAGACTAAACACTTCCATACATGTCTGGAGTCGTTTCCGTGTAAATCCGCCAGAGTCCACCATTACACGTCAGTTTTTTCTCTTGATGTTAATATAAGAGGAACTTCAATTGGTATTATTGGCACAATTTGATGGTGGATTTCATTACTTTTTTCTCAATACCTGCTTTTTACTAAAATTCAAAATTTAAGTTGTAGTATGCTTTTTATTCTGAATAATTAATTAATACCTTCTAACAATTGAAACGACAGTGGAGTGATTTTTTAAATTGAAGAGTTAACCTTTTGTAAATATATTCTTTCAGCTTTTCGTTTTCTCAAGACATACATAACTTGACAGTAGAGACCACTCGAATACGACTCGAGTGACCGCATATAGAGAGCAATCAACATTCCTGAAGTGCTTTCTACGTTGCTAGTACTAATAAAAATATCTACCAAGAGATCATAACAATTGCATCTAATGGATGTAAACAATTTTTATATTAATTTTGGACCATTGATTTGTCTAATTAAATCTGATATGTGATCTAAATCTTGATTTTAGATAAAAAGTTATACCTTTTATTAGAAAATAGTCTAGGTTATACTAAATTAATTAACTGTTTATTAAAAAAATGGAAATATAAAATCATTGATTTTACAATATTTTTATTGCCTAACATAAAAATTTCTAGAAAAAAATAATATCAGTTACTTGTTTTCTTATTTGCCCACATATTGGAAGATATTTTGCTAGATTTCTACAAAGATGATTACACGACCAAATATATCTAATATGTTTGGTTTGATGGTAAAGAGTGAGAAGAAAAGTATAAAATATAAAGAAGGAAGGAAAGAGATGTGATGAAAAGTAAAATAAATTAAATTTCTGACCCTCAAAAAAATAAATTAAATTTCTTGTTTGGATGAATAATGAAAGAGAATGAAAAATAAGTTTTTTTTTTTTGTCAATGACATTACTGTAATTTCTCTTCCCCTCCATTCTCCATCAATTTGGAGGAGAACGAATTTAAACATAAAAGGAAATAATGAAAGAAACCTTTCCCCTCAAGAAAATAGTTTCCTTCTTTATTTCCTTACATCCAAACACACAAAATTGTTAAATAATATAAATGATTTGATATAAAATAGGAGAGAATGGATTTGGAAGATTTTAGGATGCCGTCTTTCCTTCTCTTTTGTACGGTTATTTTAGGATGCCGTCTTTCCTTCTCTTTTGTACGGTTATAAATAATCTCTTGACTTGGGAGTTGGGGTTTTGTCGATCGCAATTCACCATATCTTAATCCATCCAGACCTCCGCCTGGTTACTGGTTAGTATATAACAACCACCTAACTTTTATTCTTGTATGAATTTATTTTTCGTGTTTTCTTTTTAATGAATTTGAAAGTAGCTCAGAATTTCTTGGAATTTTTTGTCAATTAAGTGTTATTAGTGAAAACCATTACTCATCAGGCAATAAAACAAGAGCTAAACATGTCTTAATTAACTGGCAGGAATAATTTTCTTTTGTTTTCTTACAAGTTACCAGTTGTCTCCTATTGATGAAAATTGGATTCATCCTTGGTTTGTTAAAGCTTAATACAAAACCAAATTCAAAATTATTGTTTTTCTTCTATCTGAATTCTGAAATGCTGATTATCAGAATAATGGACTCATCTAGTGCTAACGATGCTGCTCCGATTTACATCAGAGAGGTTTCCGTTACATCTTTCATATTTGAAATTTGCATGTGATACAGTCAGATCAGGATTTGGGCCCAGTGGCTATATAAAGCCTTGTTTAGGGCCCAAATACAGTAAAAGACCAAGAAAGGTCGCATTAAATATCCTTCTTGGGGCCCTTAAAAGAAAGATGGTCGAAAACCGCAATGATTAAGGTGGACCCAGAGCCGTTGCGCTTTAGGTGGGTTCAGGTAAGAAACCGTTAGAAAGGACATTTCCTCGTGGGTCCCCTGGAGAAAACGGTTCCTCAGGACAATTGATTTCAATAATTGCCCTGAGATGCTCTGTGACTTTCTACGAAGGCCCGCTAGTGAGATCTCGACACAACCTCGTACAAGCGCACTTGGGTTGGAGGCCAAGGAGAGGCAGATCGAGGTTAGGAGAGGTTTCGGCGACCTTCATGTCGCAATCAAAGAAAGAGATGGTGCCCCAGATAGGCCATAGAAGATCTGGAGCAGCGCCACCTGATCACTATAAATAGGAACCCCCCTCCATGAGGAAAGGGGGTTAGATATTTGTATACCAGGAGAAAACAATGTACTAAATTGAATTAGAGTGAAATAAATTAGAAATTCTTACTCTTCTTTATCTAAATTCTTTGTTGAGATCTATAAGCTAGATTGTAGGTTATCAGCATGAAACCATTATCATGAATTAGAAGCTCACCGATTTTCAATTTCGGAGGTCATGATTGGTATCTGATGTGGAAAATCTCCTCTACAAAGGAAGTCCACCTCGGGGTATTTTTGATATCAGATCAAGAAGTGAAGGCAACTGTCGACTTTACTCTGTTGGATAAGTATGGAAACCTTTCTTCACAGTATAAAAGAATATCACGTACCTTTTCATCAAAGTCACTCTCAAATTATAGGGATATGTTGTTAGGAAATATGTCCCCAGAAAATCATGTAACCAATGGTTGCTTCAATGTCCTTTGCATCATTTTCATTGATGGGAAGACAACAACACCGAAACTCAATCAAAACCCTAATAGCTTGGTCAAGCAAATTAACAATCTATTATTGAGTCGAGACATCTCAGATGTTACCTTTGAGGTGGATGGAAAGACTTTTCATGCTCACAGGGCAGTACTTGCAACAAGATCACCTGTTTTTAAGGCCGAACTTTTTGGACAGAAGGTTGAAGCAAACACAAACTGTATTAAACTTGAGGGCATGATGTCAGAAATTTTCAAAGAATTACTCTGCTATATATATACCGACACAACTCAAGATGCTGGCACTAAATTCAATCAGCATTTACTTGAAGCTGCAGACAGGTACTCACTTGACGGGTTAAGGAAAATATGTGAAGATAGATTGTGCATCAATATCACTCTAGACACAGTTTTAAGTTCTTTGGGTTTTGCTGATCCGCACAATTGCAGCAGATTACTAGATTCTTGTCTAAATTTTGCTGCTACTCCAGAAAATCTGTTGCAACTGACACTAAGGCAAGATTACTTGGACTTGATGAAAAGCTTCCCGTTTGTGTTTGCAAAGCTTAGTAAGAGAGCAAATGCTTCTCTTGCTTTCCAAAACATAGTTAACAAGAAGAAAACAGTAGGTTAACAGGAAGGAGTTCTACTTTTTTTGTTTTTGTAGGGTCTAAAAAATATTTGTGAATCATAGCAACATAAGGAGCTTTATTGTAATGTTGCAACTGTTTGTCTTTGATTTAGATGCTAAACTCATTCAGGCTAGTTTAGTGTCTAGATCTTTGGTTTTCTCTCTATTTCAATGTTGTTCCTATCTCTCTCTCTCTCTCTCTTTTTTGTTAGTTTAGTTTTATCAATTAATTTCATGCGCAATGGTTAATCATAAAGTTGTTGTGGTTTCACTTAACAAAATTTTCTTTAGATTTTTAAAAAATGGCAATAGTGCCCTCCATTATACTCAAATAGTTTTTTTTTTTAATGAACAATGAACAATGAACAATGAACAATATATAGTTTCTAATTTTATTATAAAATTGTTTTAACAATATTGATTGTTTATGGAATTAGTTCTTTCATAAAAACAGAGTAAGCTTACAAATGGTAAGAAAAGGAAGGCACTTGTTCTCGGTTAGTATTGTACACTACTGGTGGCGGACCCAAGCGCAATTTAAGCCTAGGCAGTAGGCTGCAGTCAATTAAAAAATTAAGCATTTCATGGAACAAAAAACAAAAAAACAAAAAAACTCTAAGCAATTCAAGGCTCTAAGACTAAACACTTCGATACATGTCTGGAGTCGTTTCTATGTAAATCCGCCAGACCACCAGTGCACGTCAGTTTTTGCTCTTTATGTTAATATCAGAGGAACTTCAATTGGTATTATTGGCACAATTTGATGGTGGATTTCATTACTTTTTTCTCAGATCCTGCCTTTTTCTAAAATTCAAAATTTAAGTTGTAGTATATTTTTTTATTATGCATAATTAATACCTTTTGACAATTTAAACGGCAGAGGAGTGGTTTTTTTCAATTGAAAAGTTAACTTTTTGTAAACATATTCTTTCAGCTTTTCCTTTTCTCAAAAGATAAATAAGTTGAATATTCTAACTCAATAGGACAAGTGTTAAGTAAATATTGAATATTGGTTTTATTTTAATAACAGGAAGGCATTGGCCCCTTATCAAAAGCACATGCTCTTTAGTACCTTGTGATGGAAAATCCCTGTCAAGATGCCACAAAATTAGACCATGAAATAAAAATTAAGCTACATATATCTTAGTAATGGACCACAACACCAAAAAGGGATAGCAGGAATAAGGCACAGTGGGTAATTCATAAGATATACTTTGGAATATTTAAGCTTCAAGGAGGATGTGCTTTTGGATATACCATTTTCAGAATTGAGACCAGCAGCCAACAATCGATTTCCGCACCGATAAATTGCTGATTCTGTCATCTTCAGTTCTTTGAAAAGAAAAAAGTTTCCTCAAGAAAAATTGAAAAGAAAGAGACCAGAATAATACACAGAAGCAATGTGGAGAAGCATTGCTGGGCAATTACTTCCTTGGCAGGCATTCACTCTGTTTCTCAAATTTGGTGTGGATTTCATAATACAGTGAGTTACTGCCAAAGGAGATTTGCCCTGTAATTCGCCTCCACTGTACATCCTTATTTTTACTTCGGCTACACATGGAAGTTTTGCCTCATGGAGACCAGACTAACGCATTTTAGCTTCATCATAACTTCATAAGTCTATTTCTTTTATTATTTTTTTTCTTAGTAAATTTTTAAAAGAAATGCTTACTCACTAACTAGGCTCTGCATCATATGCCATGCTTTTAGGCCGTGATGGTGCAAAAATCTTAATCAAGCGATGATCAACGTACTTCTTTCCCATTAGCAGCTTATCTAATCAAATTTTTTCGTATATGTCAGCATGGTCATGCTTCTTTTGCATGCTTTGTTTTATATTTTGTGTTGATTAAAATCGGTATTACCTTGGTACCAGCCCCTCACACTCTAATTAAGATTTCAATCCACAACGACTGGTTTGCGACCAATGACAATTAATGGCTTGCAAAATATTTTATTTTATTTTTTGTTGTTGTTATTCATTTTATATATCTATAGATATGGATGTCCAATCTTTCTGATGTTCCACAATTATTTTCATTTTCCTTGATACGGGGATGGGGCTAAATAGAGGTAGACCGTGATTTGTTTTAGCTGACAAACTTCTTTTTTTTGACACAAAAATAAGAGTCTTGCCCTTATCTTTTCACTGAAAGGTTGTATAGATATATAAACAAGAGAAAAAACAAATGACTTAGTAACTTCTTTCGTATTTCTCCAGTCGTATAGATATTGAGTCTAATGGAGCAACCCAAATTTTTGTTAATGAACTGACCGCCATTTTTATTAGCAGTATACTTTTTCCTAAAGTGTCTTGTATTAAAAATAGTAAACACAGAACACAATTATATATAAATAATAAATTGTAAGTTTGTAACGGATAGAAAACTTCTAATAATGTACACCGCAATTTTAAATGAACAGAGAACAATTTGCAACCAAGTGGGTACATTTTCTCGCCTGAAGCCACATCAAATATAGACAGAATCATGAGAAAAATCTAACAGATACAAAGATCTTATTACAAGCAAACAACATTTAAAATAAAAAAAAGAAAAAGCATACAGCATACTGATTCTATTCCACATGACACGAGATTTCAGTTATGAAGATAGCAAGTTGGGCAGCATCCACACACAAGTAACTGGTCCCTCCACTCTATGCATGCTTGGATGATATTTGTTATCCTCCATGCAATAGAATATCCTTTTCTTAGAATTCATGCCATCTTCAAACCATGGGACATATATCCTGTTTGCATACTTATTCTCCGGAGATGTGATCGCAATCGAATTTCTACGACCTACAAAGAATGTCATGCCTCCCAAGTGTTCTAGCTTTTTCCATACCATCTCCGACTGATTGAGCTTGAAAACACGGATAGGTGTTCTGATGTCATCCGTTCTAAAAACAGAGATCAAATCCCCATCTAACTCTAACAAATGACAATATTCATTTCCATAGTGAGGCACAGTTAGATGTATCGGTTCCGGTTTACAAAGTACATTCCAAGTCTCCAATTCAGGATTAGTTCACCTTTCCTGCCCAAACAATAGAACTCTCCCAGTAATAAGACAGGGTTGTTGGATGAAGGAAAGAATGGGATAGACTGCCAAAATTGAAGGACGCTCCACTCTTCCTCTCCTTGACGCCATGAGGATATCTCAACAAATTCACCACATATTTGGAAGAAGAATCCATAAACTACGAAATCTGGTGAAGTAGGCACCGATGTAAAAGAAATGCCGTCGAAGAAGTAGTCCTTCAAAGGAAGCGGTGGCAGGTTAATAACCTGAGATGTGAAAGGATTCGGTATAATGACCACCCAACCATCTTTGGAGAAACACAATGAAAGGTGATCGTGTGCACCAAGAACTGCATTGCTCTTTTGAGTGTACTCCTTGCAATTGAAAGGGTCAAAGAACTTGCATGATCTATATTTGAGATTGGGCAAATGCATAAGCCATGGCCAAACTCTTCCTTTCCAAAAGAAGCTTGATGTTTTGGACCACCCCTTACAAACAGACGGAAGACGCAAGCAATCAACCAGTGACAACCGTGGGAACATCAACTCCACCAACTCAATGGGGAGCTCATCCCATTGTCTTGAGATGACGCTGTCAGTTTCATCCTCTTGGCCAATAACAGTAGAATTAGTCTGTGAAAGAATACATCCATGACAAAAGTTAGTTTTCGTTTCACACCATACCTATCTCTTCTTTTTTATTTTAAGCTGTAAATTATATCGGACTAGCCATATGTACAATCAGATAGAAGGTCTCTACATACCAAAGTTGAATTGTTTAATTTTGACAGTGGAAGAGCTCAATTTTTAATGCTGACTTGCACAGCAGAACACCCTCCTTAATAAGTTAACTCTAATGAAAATACAACTTTATAAATTTCTTCTTAGTTTTAATCTACTGTTTTATTTTGACAGTGGTAGAGCACAATATATAGTGCAGAGCATTGTGAGTTCTGCCATATGCTATGCTGTCGGGTCCTTGCGGGTCGCCAGGATGAGGACGGTGCATCTGGATAGAACGTATGTGATCTCAATTCTTGATTTGCATTTGATGTTTGCACCTTTTGAAATGATCCAGAACCCTTTTTATATGGCTGTTTTGATGGAAAACATCAGCCAATATAGAAATCACTCCTCTATCTCTCATCAATGCAGTAGAGAGAGGAATATAGAGAGAGAGAGAAGGGAGACATGATCTAGTCCGACATCCCGGAAGCAAGCCATCACTAAAAGGGAGGCTGATCGGACTAGTGGTGCCCTTCTAGCGCACGACGCAACCGACAATTCAGGGATTAGCAATGGCTGGAGGCACTATAAGATTCGGGGATGTTATTCCGCATTATCCCGTCAAATTCTAACAGTTGGTATCAGAGCGGTAACGCCTCTGCCTTGTTTATTGATTTGTCATTTTTTTCGTTTAATTTCCACTGAAATTCAGTATATATAGGTTTGATACTGTTGATCGTGGTAAATTAGATGAGCACTGGTAGTTAATTAGAGTCCAATTATGCTTAATTTCGTGGTTAATGGAGGATTAGGGGAAATCCTAATTCAGTTCAGAAAACAGAGTTTCTGTTTTGATTGTCTGACTTTGTGAAGCAATATCTCAAAATCCGTATATCCAATTTGAGTGAGGATTTTGGAGTTGGAAAGATTTCTTAGTCTACTTTCCATAAAGTCCAAAATCTCAGAAATCAAATGGGTATACAGTGAGATAATCAAGTTGCAAGCAGAAGATGTCAGACTGTCTAGTTTCTGAAATTTCTGACCTTTTGGCAGTGCGTCAAGTTTTCTCTCACAAAGTAATTCGGTTTTGCATGAAACTTTACATGGATGTAGTTCTTTCATAGATCGTTCCATAGAGTATAAATTTGTAAAATTTCGATAAAATATAAGAGATTTTTATTATTCACAATAAAGGTCATTCTGACAGTTTGTCAGAAATAGTCTGTGACATTCTGCATTTCCAGGGGCATAGTTTTTGATCTATGAACTGGTTTATATTGAAATTTACGTTGTTGGATAGATATTTGAATTTAGTTTCTGGAATGACCAAGAACACAGAAAACGAACAAGTATAGAAAAAGTTAATGGTATTTTACCAGATGGTGCGCAGTCTGTCAGAAAATTTTGGTTGCTCTCGGCCAGATTCTGGCGACCCGCCAGAAATGGTCCATAAATGAATTTTAGCATGAAAATCAAGGTATAAGCATGTAGATATTGGTTCTCTAATATAAGATAAGACTTAATGATAGATTAATTATAAAGGATAGAATAGTCACAATTTGCCAAAATACTATAAATTTGTGTAAAGATGATTGGCATCTTTCGTAGAAAATTGATTTGTCAAAAGTGCTATGATTGTTTGATGCAATAGTAGCAAAGTAATGATGTAGTCCACAGACCATCATACTATAAGGAATACTCTATAAGTATTAATACTGCTAGCATTCATTTGACAAATTTAGATAACTATACATGTGGTATAGTGGTATGACACAAATTGTATTTATAAAGAATATGGCAGGAATTGTGTATATGGTAATTATTCAGAAATAGACAATTATAATTATATAATCTATGTTAAACTTAAGTCTTATAAAGCCGGCGAATACGAACCGTGTGGGTCTATAATAGACAGTTTAGTTCAGGTCTGCATAAAGTTCAATACACCTCTCGGACCGGTTTCAAGTGGATCCGCTTGAAAGGATTCTAAGGTGTACTCTCGGGACAGTTCCTGGCAACCCGTCTAGATTCAGATGGGCCCGCCTGAAAACTGCCAGAGATAAGTGTGCTCTCGTGAGAGTTCCTGCCTGGCGGGTCCGCCTGAAAGGTATCTGAGGAGAGATTTATGTCCAAGTGATTAATATATATATATTATTAATTAATTATAGAGTAGCCACAACATCTCAATTACATTCATATATATATATTATATAGTGTATCTATAAATTACATTAGGAAGAATGGACATGATTTGTGTCTAGTGACGAGTATACTTTAATTGATTAAGGTTTAGCCACATCACCCTTAATTATATTAAGGCTATGTATATATAAAGTTTATAAAGTCACATTTGGATTAAAAGGACACAAAATGGTAATACATTGGAATGGTGAAGTAAATATCGTCCCACAAGACTATCGATGGAACCAAACTAATGTATTAGGATATAATGGTTAATTATGAATGCTTAATTTGCCCACAGGGATTAAGTATAGGAATATAATTAACTTGTTATATCATAAAGAGTCACGTATAATATTTAGCCCACAGGTAATATTATGCAGGAATTGACTCATAAAGGTTAAAACACTTAGTTTGCATTGGTAAACTAAAGTATAAAGTTATGTCTCAATATAAAGTATAAGAACGTATCGGTTTTACTTTCAAATGTTCCTGAGTTGACGATAATAGTTATAAGGCCTGGAAAGACGTTGTTCTCCTTCATTAAGGTTGTAAGGATATTGAATTTGCCATCTGGAAATATCAACCGATAGATCTACTTTTGATGATGAACTTATAAACATGGGTTATTAAGAACAGTGGGAGCAGTTTAACTGCTTATTTATCATGTTTATGTCGAAAAAGTTCTTTCAATGTTTTGTAGTTTCGGTTGATGTGTATTTCATGAAATCCTTACTTGAGGCATTATATGAGTAGTTTGCCTATTATTATGGTAAATATAGAAATATTAGTCATGTAATTATCACTTGAGCTTACTATCATTGAAGTCGTGCGATAGCACATAATGCTAATGAGAAATTTGGTTATTCAACTATAGAGTCTATATGATATTTTTCAGTCATTACTTGTGTATTTTATTACGAACACTTGGCCAGTTTAGTATAATCATGTCAAAACTCCTATAAGGATAACAACACGTATAAGGATGAATGGTCAATCAAGGTTTTTATGACCATGTGTATTCAGTAGGAGAAGGGACATGTTATGGACTAAAGTGTGAGTGTTCATAGGATTAAAATATGATTAACAAGTAGGAAAATGAATAGCAGGCATTAAGCTAAAGTCTGCTTGTATCTCTTAGCTGATGGTTACTCACAATAAATGTATCTCTACGAATGTTTAAGATTTTCTAGGTGGAAGTAGAGAAACAATGTGGTGTGCAAATTGTGAGGTCAGATACTTATAAAAGAGATGTAGAAATATGACTAGGATTTTGGAATAAAAAAATTTTAATTTCTAGAGAATGTTCGAATTAGTGGGAGTGATTGGTTTTTGTCATAAGGAAACTCACTCTAACACATAATTGGATGATATTCATAAAGGATTAACGAATACTGAAAATTCAATTATTGACATTCTATAACCGACGTACAAATATAGATCAAGTTGAGCATTGAGATTCAACATTAAGGTGATCTAATAAAGTAATAATGGTCTATTTCTCTTATTATTATGTTGAGCATAGACCACGGTTAAATGCTAAGAAAGTAAAGATATATCTTTAAGGTACTAAAAATAATGTGCTTATGTCTCAACAAACTGTCAAGTTGAAGGTATTTGGGTACACAAACTGGCTGTGTCGATTTTGTAAACTGAATTAAGGTTACCTGTAAGCCAGTAGGACTGTGTCATCCAGAAGTGTCTAGTAGACATTGTTTATTACTTCAGCATAAAGTGTAGTTTGTTGAGTGTTTTGAGACCGCCTCCCGTGGTGGTTGAAGAGTTTTGTTTTGAGGCTTAGAATCACGAATTCTATATCTAAGCCATTAAGGATTCTGTGTGATGATTCTATTGCGGTCTTTCAAGTCCAAAAAGATAAATGTAAAAGTCGAGGTTAATATATCGACATTAAGCATATGGTTTTGAAAGAGCATTAAGGAGAATCAAGTGGTCATTTATTTGTATTCACACAGAATAGACACTGACCGATCTTTGAATATATATTGCAGCTAAAGGAATTCAAAGATCATGTAGCGGATTGTAGGAATTAGTCCTATGAATTAAATTGATCGTACGATTGTAAACAAACTCTTCATATATGGTAACCAAATCTCAGCCCTTGATTTGCATTTGATGTTTGCACCTTTTGAAGTGATCCAGAACCCTTTTTATATGGCTGTTTTGATGGAAAACATTAGCCAAAATAGAAATCACTCCTCTATCTCTCATCAAGGCAGTAGAGAGAGGAATATATAGAGAGAGAATGGAGACATGGTCTAGTCCGACATTTCGGAAGTAAGCTATCACTGTAAGGGAGGCTGATCGGACTAGTGGTGTCCTTCTAGCGCACGACGCAACCGACAATTCAGGAATTAGCAATGGTTGGAGGCACTATAAAATCCTGGGATGTTATTCCGCATTATCCCGTCAAGTTCTAACAAGCATAACACCCTCCTTAATAACGTAACCGTAATGAAAATAAAACTTTATGGATTTCTTCTTAGATTTTACCTACTGTTTCCTCAGTTGAAAGTAGTAACTGTGCAAAACAAACTCCTTCTAGAACTGTAGAAACGTATCCATTTTCTAACAAATTGGACAATTGACAATATTCTCTGACTATAATTGTTCATTTTATTGTTTTTCCTAGTCCAACAATATATATATCATTTGGAAATTTCAAAAGTCAATTTTCTATGATGCTATAAATTTTGTTCGGAATGAAAACATCAAATAGTTGATTTAAGTCTCCTAATGTACTGACAAAACAATAAAGTAATTTTCTTGGACAGTTTGCATCCTGGAAGGATCACAATGTAGTTTAATCTCTACTATATTAAAAGCACCAATGGAAGGATGTAACATCTCAGGATACAACCTTCATCTGAACGATCTACATCATTGATTACTTTTAATTTATAATCTACACCATTGATTATTAAAATAGAAACTTGATAAGGGACCAGATTGTGTCGCAAAACAAAAAGGTATTTATTCCTTGAACATGTCGCAAGCTGAAGGAACGATCGCTTGTTGTACTGCGTACCCCGTTCGATTCCTTCCGTAGACATTTTTTATTTTTATATTTTTATACAATATAATTAATTTCAACGCCTCTGTCCTGTTTTTTTTTTATAATTGGAAGGTAGAGAAATGAGCCGCATTTTTTTTTTCCATATCCATCCCTTTCTCCGACAGATCTGTAACCCTACGATGAAGATCGACTTCCTTACACCAACGACTCACGGATCGCCACCCCTACCCAACGGCCCACGGATCGCCACCTCATCCCCTTGATGCGCATATCGCTGCGGATCGCACCACGGATCGCCACCTCAGCCCCTGAGGCCCTGATGCGCATACAGCCACGGATCGCACACCTGCTGTTTCGATTTGAAATTTGAAATTCAATGAAATTCGAAATAGGTATGCGTCCTTTTAAGTTCGATTTCGAAATTCGAACTCTGATATCCCACCCATACAATACAACTCAATTCCTATTTAAACATTGTACTTTGTAATTGTAATGCCCTCTGTGTGAAAAGAGACGAAGACAAAATAAACAGTTCCTACTAGAGCACGTTAGAAACTCCAAGAATTCACTACCAAGGTATAAGATTGTTTATACTTTTTATTACTGGTCTCCCTCTTGTTGATGCTTTTGCAAACAAACACGATATTGCTTTCTCTTATGCTACCTTTTGTTGCTGACATTTAATTATACTTTTCTTATATCATATCATATCATGCTGACCATGGCTTCCTCTTTATGGCTAATCACAGTTGCTCCAGTGTTATTTTTTTCCTTCATTTTCTTACCAGGTTCGTTCTTCCTAAGTTTGATGCATTGTTAAAACTGGTACTTTTACATATAAGAGAATTCAAGTTCTTTTTTTTTGTTTGGTCTCAAGTTACTCCTGTTGTTTTCTCTTAACTTCTGACTCTTCTTCGATTGATCCTGGATGCCAGTATTGAGTACAATAGGACTGTATTACCTTAATGGTTGTTTGTTTGTTAGTTGTTATCATCTTGTTCTGAATTTTCACATGAAGCCAATTTGGTTTGAAAATAGACTTTTCAAGGAATTCCTCTTAATTCTTCTAATTCCTTTTTCGTTGATTTATCTATGGGTCTATTTTTCTGATAGAACAAAGTGACTCCGATTATTATTCCTTAATTCCTTGATTTATTACTACTAATTTCTTTTTTTATCTTCAATTTCTCCTGAATAGGCTGAGTCTGAAGGAAGGTTCTGGAGAGGAAGTTACTATTGTGTACAGGTCCTTTATCCAACTTATTACTTTCAAGTTTTAATCACTCATTGCTTTGTCAAAATTTTGCACGCTCAATCCCCTCTGCCTCCTCCCCTCTCCTCAGACCTCGCCTTGCGTGTTCACCGCTCTGCGGCGTCGTCGAACCCTCTCCTTGCTCTTCGCTTCTTCAAGTGGCTCCAGTCGTCGCACAATTCCCATTTTGCCCCTTCCACTGAACATTTCTTGGTTCTTTTGCTTGGTCTCGCCAAAGATCGCCTCTGGCCTCATCTCTGGTTAGAATTTGTTTATTTATTTGAAAATCGCATATATTTATGTTTTTTTGGTTGGATACAAAGTAATAATTAATAAACTATTTTTAGCATTTGAATATGTAAGTCTTATTTCATTTTGCAATTTATCAAGAATGTTTGTTTCCCTTCGTCAAATCCTTCTCTCACTCAGTTAAGCATGGTTACAGAAACATGTGATTTATCTCTACTATATTAAAAGCACCAATAGAAGAGTGTAACATCTCAAGATACAATCTTGGTCTGAACAATCTGGACTATTGATTGTTTTTAATTTATATTCTACACCATTGATTGTTAAAACAGAAATTTGATTTGCGGCTCAGATTGCGTCGCTGAACGAAAAGATATTTGTATCTTGATTTTTTAATTAGATAGGAGGAACGATGAGCGAGCGCTCGATCGTCAAGCCGACACCCCGTTTGATTGCTCGCGGGTCGCAGCCTTTCAATTCAATTTTTAAATCCGAATATTCTCCTCTCCCTTTTAAAATTTCCCTTTTCAATCATATATCTTGCCTTTGGCTCTTGCGACAGAAAGGCACTGCTCTCCTTTACCCTCTCGCTACTCCGCCCCTATCGGCGCCTCTTCTCCTCCGATGACGACAAGACGGTGCTTGATCGAGAGACAATGATAGTACCCCCCACCCCGTAACGATAGCCGCCTCACTATCCAGTTCCCGTAACCCTCTGATGCGAAGATGGCTCGCCAGAAGAACTTGGAGAAGAGCAAGGCCCCTAAAGGTACTATCCTTTCGTTGATTTGTAGTTAAATTGATTGATCTGTCAAATTCCTATGATTTTTTGGTGGGATATGTGATTAATTTTTGTCTGTTGATAGGATAGATACAGGAAATAAGCCAAGGTTAGGTTTAATATCAAAAAGGCTATGAGCATCCAGGTTAGGTTTTTTTTCTGACACACCATACCATCTCCGCACCCCCGTTCCTGGCATGCCGCTAGTGCCAACTCCGCCGGCTCCTACGGCTTCATTGATCCCAGTCAGAAACCTATCATTGTTTTTCGAGGGTAAATAAATTTAATGCAGCAGATTTGTTTGTTGCTTTTCCAATTAATTGAGGGATAGTATGTTTTTAATCGATTGAATTTGATAAAAAAGTTATAGTTTTTCGTGTTATCATTCAATTAACCAAGAAAATCTGTACATTTGCTGCTGACTTTCATTTTTCCTTTTCAAAAATGGATTTCTATACAAAAAGTTTAAAAAAAATATGTGTTCAATTAGAGCCTCTAAAGGACGAACGCAAGGTAAATTTCATTCAACCATAAATGTTTGGTATGATGTCTTCTTGAAATAATGTGAAATGTTAACCAATTTTTGTTGATTTTTTGATACCAAAATGTACTTAGAAAGGACGTAGGCCCAGTCAGTCACAGAGGACGGGTGATACTAAGTAAAATCCAGTGCCTGAAGGCTAGGTGTTCAACAAAGACGAGCACAACAATGGAGATGTCTCCATTAAGGTATTGCTTGTTTTTCTTTTTTCTTCTTTCTGTTTGATTGTTTGGTTTCGATTGATTACACAACATACAGATTTCTCTTGCGCTTGTTACATTCTCTTTTCCGATCGTGGAGCATGGTTAATTGGTTAATTTCTATTGAATTTCCTCTATTCTGCATCTCTATCAGATACCCTCTTCTATTCTTTTTTCAAGCGTGGAACAAGCGTCCTTGTTTCGACATCGTTAATGGCACCACAAAATCCTAGCTGCCACCATGAAAGACCCCCTCCTCATTACTCGCTTCTCTTCAGATCCCATACTTGAACCCTTTCGGAGTTTGGTCTTGCTGCAAGCAGTGATCAATAGCAAGACAGAGAGGACAAGGCCAAGGAAATTGGCAACCCACACTGCTTCTTTCTCATCAGTGTGGGTTAGCTATATTTTTTTATTTGTTTGGCGCAATTC
Source organism: Rhynchospora pubera (assembly GCA_028095005.1). Classification (NCBI taxonomy): domain Eukaryota; kingdom Viridiplantae; phylum Streptophyta; class Magnoliopsida; order Poales; family Cyperaceae; genus Rhynchospora; species Rhynchospora pubera. Next base: position 19,200,684 of record CM051461.1, read on the forward strand.
CTTCCATCATTTTTAATACATGCTTAAAGAGTTAAGTTACATCTGTTCTAAACAATTTGATCATGCTTCAGTTTGTCGGATGCAATGAGACAATTTATTGCTCTTTTTTCCTGCCTAAATTTAAAGCACAGTTCTTCCCTAGGTGAAATTGTTCAAGGTTTTTCTCAATTCTCTTACAGGAAATGAAGACGAAGATTCAGCACCATCATATCCGTAAGATCGCTGTCCTTTTCTCAAAGGTTTAATTCAATTTAGAGCTTGAATTTAGAAGTTGGAGCTCGATTCTTTCGTAGTTTTTATTTCCTTTTTTTATTTAGCTAAATGGCGTTTGGTATGTTATTAAATTTCCTATTTTGTATTCCAGAGAGCCTCACCGTATAATTGTATTCCAGAGAGCCTCCTATTTTGTATTCCAAATACCCCTTTACTTTGATTGTTTCATTTTTATATTTATATATACACAGCTTTTGGAATAAGAGTCTTGTACTGGTCTTTTTTTTTTGACAGTCAAAATTCGGTTCATCTTCTGTCCCATTGCTTACTGGTACACTATTCTTTTGTTTCTCCTCCTTTATCCTTTATTCGTTTTGAATGTTTGAATATTGTTACACTTAATGAACAAATTCAACCAAAGTAACAATTGGTACAAGTCAGAACCGGAGAGTCAGCCTCTTTGACATAGAGATATTAGTAGTACAGATACTATTAGCGTGAATTGGTTCCATCTACTTTAGATAATTGGATTCAGTCTATGTAGTTTAGATTGAATGCTCCAGATCAGATGGATCGAATTTGAAAAACCTTTCTATGAAAATGCACATTGGATCTACCCATATAGAGAGTTACTAACTTCACAAAATATTAACTGACTTATTCACATCTGCTGCCATCACTGTTTTGACTCCTTGCTGTTTTATTTGGCTTTTATGTGTAGGCAATTACTGCTTTAGAAAAAGGATCTGAACTGCTCAAGTATTGCCGCAAAGGAAAACTCAAATTTTGTCCATTTAGGCTGCCACTTGTAATTTCAATTGTGTAACCTTACCAGATTTGTTTATTTATGATACTTCCTATAATAAACTATATTAAACTGAATAGAATTGCTTGCTATATTTTCAGGTGCAATTCGGTTCGAGTTGCTTCCGGACAAATAGGAACTTCTGTCCCATTGCTAACTGGTACATTTTTTTTTTTTCGACTCATTGCTTACGAATAAGACATGAAACCATGATTGAAAATTAACAGGCCATGTGAGATTGGTAAAGTGCAAATTGACATTATAGAGACACTTACATGGTCATAGAATTAAAAATAAAACATACCAAGGTCACAGAACCTAATTATTTATATCATGTTGGCTTGATTTCAAATACTGAATTGATCAATAGAGAAACCAAGTGCGATCCATACGTAGATAAAAAAAAAATTCTCATTTCTAAATGAAAAATTGAAAACTATTCAGAACCCCTACTTCTGTTACATGGCCAACAATTTATTTAATGAAATTAGCACCTGGGGGCCAAATGTACTGCATGAAGCTATGAGATATGGCAAAAATTTGAATTTCGTTTGCCGTTCTCTACTTTGCTCGCTATATAAACACGCAATCCGATGGATAAAAAACGCACATATTTTGTTATTTCAAGTGAGCGACAACAGTTTACTCAATATTCTCTCTCATCTCTTTTCTTTTCTTTTTTTTCATTATTTTCTCAATTTTATCAATTTCTGAAATTTTCAATTCTCTGCTCAATTAATTGATTTGTTTTGTTATTTGTCAAATGTTTTTTTGGTTCTAGCAAGATTCGTGTAAGACTTAAAAAGGAGATCGATTATTGCTTCCGTAAGTTCTCATTCACCCTGCTCTACATCTGATAATTTTTTTTTTTGGAATTTCAAGAAATTTCATTCCTCAACAAATTCTCCAGACTGTCTTAAGTTGTTTCTATATCTTACTTAAATCCTTTCTAATGATGATCACCTTCTGTAGGATTTCAATAGATGTAACCAATAATAAACTTCTCTAATGCTTGCACTGGTTTTTTTGGTTTTAGGTTAAACAGGAGCAACATTGATAAACAACTCGAGCAAGATTTGAGAAAATATACTTTTAAGTGAAACTTCTTATTGAGTAATATTTTTTTCATCGAATTATTTTTTTTAGACCGTTAAAATGTCTACTTTACATGAATCTATCTAAATGCAAATGAATGCATATTTGATACAGGATTGCAAATATAAAAAGTGGATACCGATCAAGACAACATTTAACTTAAAAATATTGAAAATGGACAATATATTTTTGTCAAATAATATTTTCACATATTAAAGTCCGCCCACACATTGGGTGGGTACTGCTGCTAGTTTTGTTAAATAGATGCTGGTCTAATAACATTTCTGTTTTGATGCTTTCACTGAAAGTTTTAGTTGAATAACATTATAAAGGAAACAAAACCAGTAAAATAAACGGTCTCATATTTAAATATGGAGGGAAGTACTCATTTATGGTTTTATTTTATTCTCCCGGACAATAGATGTTTAGATTGGATTCTTCCTCTATTTTGATTGGTTGATTTTCTATGCGTTGCTTGTAATTGGACATTCTATTTACAAGAAAAGACAAAGGTTCTGTTTATTTATATATATATATATATATATATATATATATATATATATATATTTTAAAAGGTCTCATGTTTTCTATGCGAATAACATTAATTGTACTGTAAGTTGGTGCAGTCAAGTCTCAACAAGTGGCTGCAAGTGAGTTGTTGATTTTTGTTGATAACAAGTCTCTATTTAGGTATTTTGGCTAACATTGGATTGCTTCTGTTACCAGGTTTTGTAAGCAATGGCAAACAAGATAATTCAGAAGGAACTGAAAGATTCGCAGAAAGACCCTCTCTGGTTTCATGCAATGCTGGTAAGTTTGCTTTGATACCTGATTTTACAAATTTTAATATACTTCTTTTCTTTATAAAATCATTAATTATATCATTTGTAGGAAACTTTGTTTTAGATGCTGATTTGTTCTGATATTTATATGTAACAGGTTTAATATGGGTGTTGATTTGTTGAGACTTTAATTGAATATTAAAATTAAAGAAAGAATAATAGAAATGCCAGAAACTTGTTTAAACTAGGAACAAATTGACCTTAGAGTGCTTTGTACAGTGACAGGCATCCTGGATTCGATGTCATGGTTGGCAACTATCTGAAATATGGTTTGATTAGGTAATAAGGACATCTATTTAGGACTTTTCTCAAGGTTTTACTCCTTTCAAATTATAACAATGTTTTAGACCATAATATTTCCTATGACACTAGGTTCTGATTTTGCAGATCGAGGTGGAAAGACTAAACTTTTATTTCACTCCACCATTTCAGATGAGATGTTTTGAGAACTGACCAGATATATTATTTCTTTTTTACCTTTTACCTACTATCTCTTTTGTTAATTGTATAACTGACTTTATATAAAAGATAACTAGATGTAAAAATAAACACCAATAAACTGAGACAAGTAGACAAGATTCCATGAAACTAAGCAAAAACCTTTTAATTTTGGGACATAGAAATCACTTCTTGATGGCACTTGATGGTTTCTGCGTTGTGTCCATTTTTAATGCTTTCTCATTCTCTAATTGTAATAACAGCTCCATGTTAGTGTTCTTTCTTATACACATATCTTGTTTTGTTGATTGTAGGTGTTGAAAACTATGGTGCCTATATCCAACCTAAGTCATTGCATGAACGTTATTAGGGACATGCAAGCTTCAACCGCCATGGATGCTCCGATAATTTACTTGGTAAACACCAATTTCATTTCATATATTTTAAAAAATGTTATCGATTCCCTACTATCATTACATATACCAGCCTCTTGTTGTTTAATACTTAACTACTAATTAATTTGTGCTTAATTAGATGCAACCACTTCATCCATTGAACACAGTGGATGCTACAGATGGACATCTTGTAGGTCTTTCAGATTTTTGTTGCATTGGAGTCTAAAATAATTTTGTTAAACATTTTATTACTCAAAATTAGCATGAAGGTTCTTTTTCTAATTATTATATCCAAAATATTGTTGTTTATGCAGTAAGCACCTAGAATTTGGGTTATTTGCTAATAGCACCCTATAACTTTTTTGGGGGTTAGTTGCAAATTATAAAGGCAATGCATGGGCTTTATTTGCATGTATGATTCCATAGAATGCTTATTGAATCAATTTTAGACTGGCTGCTGCTATGATTCCATAGTTGAATAAGGGTAATGTTGCCAATGATTAAAGTGTTACTATTAATACAAAATATGACTGGGAATTACAATCAACAGAATGCTTATGCGGACTATTTGTTCTGGTTTAGACTGGCTGCTGCTATGATTCCATAGTTGATAAGGGTAATGTTGCCAATGATTATTTTATATCGTTTCAGGTGACATGGAGTTCAAGGATAACAAGTTTCCTGTTAGCTGAGAAACGGATTGTGACATGCAATACTGATATCAACGTGGTAAGCATTACAATCTAAATTTTTAATAGTGTACAATATCTTGCACACTGGAGAAGACAAATTGTGTTTTACTATGGTCAGATTTTATAGTTTTTTCTTTATTTTTATTGTTTAAATGCGTTGTGTTAAAACATATGATCTGTGCAAACTAAATTTATTGGTGATTTTTTAAATTATATGTATTTTTCTAGATAAACATAACAGATGAAGATGAATTCCTTATCTTGGCGTGTGATGGAATCTGGTAACATCTCCTTTCTTTGTTCATTTTATTTTTAATCAGCTTCTCATCTCTTGCATACCAGTGCCATAGAGTCAGGTTTGGTAAAAGTATGGTGGTACGAAGATTTAATGCTTCAACAATTAATTAAATCCTTGAATATTTTGTTTATATGGATTGCATGACGAGTCATCAGCCGATGGATCTTATTCATGAACAACTTAAAACTGTGAGTTCTATTTTTTGACCTATATAGTTTCTCTAATATTAGGCGTGGCAATGGGACTTCCATTTCCCATGAATAAAATCTGGTTGAGGTTGGGAAGATTGACTGCAGCATACTGTGATTGGTATATTAATTATTGCAGAAAAGTTGGTAGCAGTTTGATTTTGTTTTCTTTTTAAACATTTCTTCATGCGTTCTTTTCAATTTTTGTATATGAAAATTTGCGTTCCTTTCATGTATAGTTTCATTTAGTATAACGTATTAGGATTTGCAGATTGATGATGTAACAGGAGAAGATATTAAAAAAAAATAAAATGCTAACAGGAGAATGGTTGGTCAAAGATGATTTACAAAGTGGTCAAAGAGACAAAGTGGTTGGTCAAATGATAAAATTTCAAGTCAATGTGAGAAGGGATTTCATAGTTCCCATTCTCATGTAAACTTCGTTGTTGGATTTTAGAGAATAATTTCGATAATACTTAAAAATTGCTGAATACTCTTCTATATACCTCTTATAGTTATATCATAGATTCATAGGTATCTAATGTTACAACGCATCCGTGGTTTGCAATTGAGTCTTAGTTTAGTTAACAATCACAACCTTATTTTACGCTATTTGCTAAAAGGTCTGTTATTGGGTTCAGACCCTGGCATTATTTCATCAGATCTAGAAATGCATAAAATAAGATAAATACATTTACTTAACATGTGCTTTACCGAACATTAATTAGAAATTTGACATGGACTTTTGTAATGGCTGCTTATTTTTTTTATCAATACATTGGTGGTCAGCATCATTCTCATAGTTTAAAAAAAAACTTTAAAATAAAAATTTAAGTAAATTTTGTTATAATTAATATTAATTATAATATTAATGTGGCCTATATGATTTAATCTGAACCATTTATTCTTTAATGGTGCATTGATTTTGATGGAAAATCAATGGACCAGATTCATTCAAATATGATCCCTTCAATTGCCTTAGTTATATGAACTCATCTCCTGTCATTAGAAGGCACCTTTTCACTGATTTTCGCCTAATTAACAAAAATAGACAGAAGAGAGTAAAAACGCCATTTTTGCCATCAATTTTGGACTAAGGAAAAATTGGAGAAGATCATATTTCCGCATAACGATGTCTTCTCTACAGTCCTGTAAGTTCTAACTCATGAATTTATTTAATTTTATATGAATTACGTGTTCTTGACTATTAATTTCAGAAATATTATTAAGAATCAAATATTTCAATTATCTATCATTTGGTATCAGAGCGGTACGTAATTTCATATAAAATCACTATAATTTTTCGGTTTCAATTACTGAAATTTAATGATATTTTTTCGTATTTAAATCATAATTTCCGAATCTGTTTTTTATATATATTGTATTTAAATATCGAGAATCTGTTTTCTTTTATGTAATTTCAATCCCTTTTATCTCTGTGTGCACATTGGAGATGGAAATTATTAGTATTTTGGTTTCTTCTTTTGTCTTCCATGCGCTGCAGTGCCAGAGAGAGAGATAAGAGAATTCACATGTAAATTTTTCACATAGTCTGGATTGAATACAAGAGTGTAGGATATTTTTGTTGTCCAACCCCTATCACAGCCATTAGTTTTCAAAATTGCCATATCTGGTTAAGATATGGGTAGGACGAACCCACATATATCTAAATTGTACAGGATCTCTACTCCTATTATCTTTCCTATTCTCGCTGTGCGTCATTTCCCTGTGGTCCCACTGCCATATCAAGAAGAAAGGCTTAATTTTAAGTCACTGACGTGTATATTTAAAGAATGGCTTTGACCATATATATGATATAAGGTTTATGCATATGGAATGAAATTTATTTTTATGCTTACACCATTCACTCACGTAACAGTATATAATTTATTTAAATGGACTTTACATCTAGTTACTTCATTTGATTATTATTTATTTTATCAAATGAACATTTTTAAACCGTATGTTACTTATTTATTTTAATATTGTATATTACAAATTTTTTTGTTTAAACCGTATGTAAATATATTTTTATGTATGGTTTCTATATACGATATTATTTAATTATATGATTTTATATTATATATATCAAGTAACCCAACGGAACTATGTTATATATAATTTATTGTCATATAAATTTACTTTTAATATTTGGTTGTTATCAATTTTACAAACTTTAATTGTGACTGCCATTTTATTAAAAGGAACTATGTTTTACATTATGTCTATTGTATTACTTATGTTTTCGTTTAATAAATTATAAATGTCAATTTTACCAACTTTAATTGTCAAGTATAATTTATTAAATGAATATTGTCTTATGTTTCAATTTATTTCTGCCCAACGGTGATTTGAATTGATTTTAATGGATCAACTATTAAACCTGAAATATTAATTGGCGTTTTATTATTTCAGATTAGTTAATTATTAGTCCCCTAATTATAGTTGATCTAATTTATTTAATTTTATGTCTGTGGATTTTAGTTAATAGTAAGCATTTTATTTGTCATGAATTTGCAGCATTGAGCAATATTAGTAATCAAATCACTGGAATAACACCATTGAATGGAACTAATTTTTCAACTTGGAAAGAGCAAATTGAGATTGGTCTTGGTGTTCTTGAAATAGACCAAGCATTACGTTTGGATAAACCTGAAAAACCAAAGGATGATGCTGCAGATGAAGAAAAAACTGCTTATGCAAAATGGGAGCGTTCTAATCGCATGTCTCTCATGATTATTAAAAGCACCATTTCTTTGGCTATTCGGGGAGGCATTCCTGAAAAGAATATTGCTGGTGAACTTTTTACTGCTAAAGAATTTTTAGCCTCTGTTGAGGAGCAGTTTAAGAGTACATCAAAGGCTAATGCAAGTGCTCTCATAATGAAAATGCTCACTACCAAGTATAATGGGACTAGCGGTGTACGTGAACATATCATGATGATGAATGATATGGCCGCAAAATTAACTGGCATGGACATGGCAATTTCTGAGGGATTTTTGGTTCATTTCATTATGACTTCTCTTCCGGCTCAGTTTGGTCCTTTCAAGATCAATTACAATACGCAGAAAGAGAAGTGGAAAATGAGCGAATTGATAGCCATGTGTGTTGAAGAAGAAGAAAGGCTTAAGACTGAAAAACCTGACTTTGCACATGCTGCCATTGAAAGTCCAAAACAGAAAAAGAACAATGGTAAAGGAAAGAATAAGAAAGATGATGGTCTTGGTGTTAACAAAGCAAGTACATCTGGTACAAAACGTGTTTTTAAGTGCAATCACTGCAAGAAACCTGGACACGTAAGGAAGGAGTGTACCAAGTTCAGAGCGTGGCTTGCCAAGAAGGGTAATGATTTTAATTATATGATTTGTGAGTCTCTTTTAATTGATGTTCCCTTAAATACGTGGTGGGTTGACACTGGTGCCTCTGTGCACATTACGAACTCATTGCAGGGATTCCTTTCCGTGAGGATGCTGGAAAAGGGAAAAACGAAGCTTAAAGTAGCCAATGGATTAGAGGCTGAAGTGGAGGCCGTAGGAACTCTTCGTTTAGTCTTGAAGAGTGGCTTTATTCTCTATTTACATGATGTAGTTTATATTCCTAGTGTGATTAGGAATTTAATTTCCGTTTCTAGACTTGATGCGTGTGGTTTTATGTTTCAGTTTGGAAATAATGAGTTGAGACTATATCATAACTCTAAGTTTGTTGGTTCTGGATTATTATGTGACAATCTATATAAATTATGTTTGGATTCTTCCTTTTCTGATTCTTTATTATCCCTGAATGTTAATTGTGTTGATCACAAACGTGGCACAAAGAGAAATCGTGATGTTGGATATTCTTCCAAATTATGGCATCGCAGATTGGGTCATATTTCAAGAGATAGAATGCAACGTCTCATTAAAAATGAAATTCTCCCAACATTAGATTTTTCTGATTTTGAAAATTGTGTTGAATGTGTTAAGGGAAAATTTGTTAAGGGAAATAAGAAAGGAGCCACTCGAAGTGGGGGACTATTGGAATTAATTCACACCGATATATGCAGTCCTTTTCCCACTCCGAGTTTAAACGGACACAAATCATTCATTACTTTTATTGATGATTACTCACGCTATGCTTATTTGTTCTTAATTTCTGAAAAATCTGAGGCACTAGACAAATTTAAGATTTTTAAGGCTGAAGTTGAAAATCAACATAATCTTAAAATTAAAGTAGTGCGATCAGATAGAGGCGGTGAGTATTATGGTAGGCACACTGACTTGGGTCAAAGTCCAGGTCCATTTGCTTTGTTTCTTCAAGAAAGTGGTATTGTTCATCAATTCTCTATGCCGGGTGATCCTCGGCAAAATGGAGTGGCTGAAAGGCGTAATCGTACATTAATGGATATGGTACGAAGTATGATATGCAATACCACTTTACCAGAATTTTTGTGGTCCGAGGCTTTAAAAACAGCAACACATGTTCTCAATCGAGTTCCTAGTAAATCTGTTCCAGAAACACCTTATGAATTGTGGACTGGAAGAAAACCACAACTAGGATACTTACGTGTGTGGGGTTGTCCTGCTGAAGCAAAAGTCTACAATCCACAAATTAAGAAACTGGATTCCAAAACCGTCAGTTGTTCTTTCATAGGATATCCAGAGAGGTCCAAAGATTTTAGATTTTATTGTCCCTCGCATACCACTAGAATAGTTGAGACAAGACATGCAGTATTTTTTGAAAATGGCAACATTAGTGGGAGTAATGAAAAACGAACTATAAACCTCGATGAAGAAGATCGAATTTATGTTCCAACTTCGGTCATTTCAGAGGCTACAAGTTCTGTTTCTCCATTATTACTAAATGAAGGTACTAATGTTAATAATGTTCCTAACAATGAAGAAGTACCTTTACTGCCACAAGAACCTTTACGCAAGTCGCGAAGAGAACGAAAATCTGCAATACCTGATGATTATATTGTATACCTTACTGAAGAAGGTGGCGATATAGGTCATGGAGATGATCCTATCTCCTTCAAGGACGCCATGAAAAGTGATAAGTCATCTCAGTGGCTAGAAGCCATGAATGATGAGATGAACTCAATGCAACAAAATGATGTTTGGGATCTTGTTGAGTTACCTAAAGGTGTTAAACCCGTAGGATGCAAATGGGTTTACAAAACTAAAACTGATTCTCATGGTAACATCGAAAGATACAAGGCCCGATTAGTTGCTAAAGGCTTTACGCAACAAGAAGGTATACATTATGATAATACTTTTTCTCCTGTCTCAAAGAAAGATTCGTTACGAATTGTTTTAGCTCTTGTAGCTCATTATGATCTTGAGTTGCATCAAATGGACGTGAAAACCGCATTCCTTAATGGTGACTTGCATGAAGAAATTTTCATGAAACAACCTGAAGGCTTTGTTGTTAAAGGCAAGGAACATATGGGATGCCGGTTGAAACGATCAATTTATGGGTTAAAGCAAGCTTCAAGGCAGTGGTATCTCAAGTTTGATGAGGTCATAACAGAATTTGGATTTCAAGAAAATACTTTTGATCAATGCATATATCTCAAAGTTAGTGGGAGCAGATTTATCATTCTTGTTTTGTATGTGGATGACATTTTGTTAGCAAGCAGTGATTTAGACATATTGTACGAGACAAAACGCTTTCTTTCAAAGAAATTTGAAATGAAGGATCTTGGTGAAGCCTCTTATGTCATAGGCATTGAAATTCACCGTGATCGGTCTCGTGGTCTCTTAGGTTTATCACAAAAGACATATATCGAGAAAATGCTTAAGCGCTATAACATGCAAAATTGTTCTCCAAGCGTTGCTCCCATTTTCAAAGGTGACAAATTCAGCAAGGCTCAATGTCCCAAAACTGAATCAGAACGTAAGCAAATGGAAAAGAATGAGTATGCTTCGGTTGTTGGAAGCTTAATGTATGCTCAAGTTTGCACACGTCCTGATATTGCGTTTGTAGGACTGGATCATTGGCGAGCTGCTAAGAAAGTCTTACGCTATTTGCAAGGGACTAAAGACTACATGCTTACTTACAGAAAGTCCGATAACCTTGAGGTCATTGGTTATTCCGATTCGGATTTTGCTGGATGTGTAGACACGAAGAAATCCACATCAGGATACATATTCATGCTTGCAGGGGGACCAATTTCATGGAAGAGTGCCAAACAGTCCTTAGTTGCATCTTCCACTATGCAAGCAGAATTTGTAGCGTGTTTTGAAGCTACTGGTCAAGCAGTTTGGTTGAAGAATTTCATACCTGAACTTCAAGTGATTGAAAGTATTGCGAGACCGCTCACGCTATTTTGTGATAATGAGGCTGCTGTTTTCTTTTCTAAAAACAACAAGTCCAGCGGTGCTACTAAATGGATTGACATCAAGTATCTTGTTGTTAGACAGAAAATTAAGGATAATGTTATTGTCATACAACACATCAATACAAGATCTATGTTAGCTGATTCTCTAACAAAAGCACTACCACCTACTCTTTTCAAAGAGCATGTAGCCGGCATGGGTTTGGTTAGTGACTTGTGATGTTGTAATGAACAATAATATATTAATTAAGTTATGTATTTATGCTTCATTTATGTATTGACTATTGACTGAATTTATATTGTTTGCTTATTTCTTATGTTTGCGCATTAATGTAATTTATATAAGCAAATATACTTATGTGGATCGAATGAATTTAATTAACCATATGTTGGAAAGAATGCCATTTCTATAATTAATAGGGATCAAATAACAACAATAGTTATTTTGATTATATTAGTTTAGTTTGGTATTTCTAACTGAACAAGGTTGAAGTTTTTTATTGGCCAATAATGAAATTGTGTTTCATTATGATATTTTATAGGCCAAGTGGGAGAATGTTATAATTAATATTAATTATAATATTAATGTGGCCTATATGATTTAATCTGAACCATTTATTCTTTAATGGTGCATTGATTTTGATGGAAAATCAATGGACCAGATTCATTCAAATATGATCCCTTCAATTGCCTTAGTTATATGAACTCATCTCCTGTCATTAGAAGGCACCTTTTCACTGATTTTCGCCTAATTAACAAAAATAGACAGAAGAGAGTAAAAACGCCATTTTTGCCATCAATTTTGGACTAAGGAAAAATTGGAGAAGAACATATTTCCGCATAACGATGTCTTCCCTACAGTCCTGTAAGTTCTAACTCATGAATTTATTTAATTTTATATGAATTACGTGTTCTTGGCTATTAATTTCAGAAATATTATTAAGAATCAAATATTTCAATTATCTATCAAATTTAACATTCTTTAAAATCAAAATAAAATTTACATTGTACCAACTATAAGTTGCATTTTGCACAATATTGCAATAAAAGAGTCTTTTAAGAATATGATCGAGATTGGATGTATTTATAAAATTTGCAACTGTAAATATGAGCCAGGTCCAATTAGACGATATATTTTAATGTGAAACTTTCAATTGAAAAACATATTTAGTTTCATCTAATTATTTTTTTTGAGTTGTTCACATGTCTACTTTTATTGTTTCTATTTGTTTAAACCGGTGAATACTAATGCTAATTTCAATGTACCGATTAAGACAAATGTTAACCTGAAATATAAAAAATGTACAATATATCTGTGTGAAAAAATATTTTTACGCATTTAAGTCCGTCCAAAACATTAGGTGGGCACTGCTGCTAGTATTAAATTAATGTAATAACAACAAAATTAAAAGCAAAGTATAACAAAGATTTCAGGAGTGCAAACTAGCTTTTTTTATTGGAAAAGCCCACGGTAGCCTATTTAATGCACCAATATTGTAACACCCCACGAGTTTGACCAATCTTTTGACTCATTTGACAAATCTTTTGACCTTTGACCAAAGTTTGACCTTGTTCCATACTTTCACCACCGAGATAGAAAAAAAAAATGAAAGGATAACCGAACCAAAATCATGCCACCTGCCCTTTGTGTCCACGTGGATAGCAAATGGGTATCCTTGTAAAACCTCTCAAGTCCCAACCGATTCACCTCATTCGATATTATTCATTCCTTTTGGTATATTGTGCAGCCCCAAAATAAAATGCATAGTATTCCTTCTCTTTCAGAATTAGCCAAATGAATCAAAATCCATCCAAATACATAGTTAACTTTCCAAATCAATTTCATGGAGCCTATATCCCATCTAAAATGAATTTTAAGTTGGAAGTTCGATTCAAAGTTGATTGATCGACCGTTTGGAATTCTAAATTCTACGTTGCAGTCGAATTGGATCTATTCATGATTTCTGGATTGTTTAATCAGGTAACCGGACTTCTCTGTATTTAATTTCGTGTTGATTGAATGATTTGATTTATCGATTGATTTTGATTGAATATGTTTATCTGAATTGTGATTGGTATATTTTACGGGATATCGGAGTTTGGAATTGGATGTGGAATTGAATCTGAATTTTGAGCCCTGATCCTCCTGAGTTCGGGGAGGGGCCGGTCCTGATCCTCCTGTGATCGGGGAGGGACCACTGTGACTGACTGTCTAAACTCGATTATCTCCGTAATATATATTATTTGTTTTGTGGATTAATCCGATCAGATTGAATTTTGATATAATAATTAAATGTAGAGAAGCTGCGTCGTTAAATAACCGGTTACTGAGGTTTGTACCTGACTCTGTTTGTTTTTTCTGTTGCGACGTAGGTTGACGGACCGTCGGATGGGTGCGGAAGATACCGTTCCCAGCTCGCGCCCCGCGACCCGTCGGTGCGGGACGTGACAGATGGTATCAGAGCATTCGTTCCTCGGACTGTGTTTGGGTCCTTGTCTTTCATTTGAAATTTGATTTCTATTTGATTGGATTTGACTTGTTATCGTTCGTTTGAATTTCGCGGACGAAATTCTTTTGAAGGAGGGGAGAATGTAACACCCCACGAGTTTGACCAATCTTTTGACTCATTTGACAAATCTTTTGACCTTTGACCAAAGTTTGACCGTGTTCCATACTTTCACCAACGAGATAGAAAAAAAAAATGAAAGGATAACCGAACCAAAATCATGCCACCTGCCCTTTGTGTCCACGTGGATAGCAAATGGGTATCCTTGTAAAACCTCTCAAGTCCCAACCGATTCACCTCATTCGATATTATTCATTCCTTTTGGTATATTGTGCAGCCCCAAAATAAAATGCATAGTATTCCTTCTCTTTCAGAATTAGCCAAATGAATAAAGAACCATCCGAATATATATAGTTAACTTTCCAATTCAATTTCATGGAGCATATATCCCATCTAAAATGAATATTAAGTTGGAAGTTCGATTGAAAGTTGATTGGTCGGCCGTTCGAAATCCGAGTCTACGTCGCAGTATCAGTTGTTTTGATTTGATTGTGATATCTGGATTGCTTAATTAGGTAACCGGACTTCTCTATGTTTAATTTCGTTTTGATTGAATGATTCAATTTATCGTTTGGTTTTGATTGAATATGTTTATCTGAATTGTGATTGGTATATTTTACGGGATATCGGAGTGTGAAATTGGAATTGAATCTGAATTTTGAGCCCTGATCCTCCTGAGTTCGGGGAGGGGCCGGTCTTGATCCTCCTGGCATCGGGGAGGGACCACTCTGACTGATTGACTGGCTGGACCCGATTATCTCCGTAAAATATATTATTTGTTATGTGGATTAATCCGGTCTGGTTGAACTTTGTGATAATAATTAAATGTAGAGAAGTTGCGTCGTTAAATAACCGGTTACTGAGGTTTGTACCTGACTCTATTTGTTTTTCTGTTGCGACGTAGGTTGACGGGCGTCGGATGGGTGCAGAAGATACCGTTCTCAGCTCGCGCCCCGCGACCCGTCGGTGCGGGACGTGACAGATGGTATCAAAGCATTCGTTCCTCGGACTGTGTTTGGGTCCTTGTCTTTCATTTGAAATTTGATTTCTATTTGATTGGATTTGACTTGTTATCGTTCGTTTGAATTTCGCGGACGAAATTCTTTTGAAGGAGGGGAGAATGTAACACCCCACGAGTTTGACCAATCTTTTGACTCATTTGACAAATCTTTTGACCTTTGACCAAAGTTTGACCTTGTTCCATACTTTCACCACCGAGATAGAAAAAAAAAATGAAAGGATAACCGAACCAAAATCATGCCACCTGCCCTTTGTGTCCACGTGGATAGCAAATGGGTATCCTTGTAAAACCTCTCAAGTCCCAACCGATTCACCTCATTCGATATTATTCATTCCTTTTGGTATATTGTGCAGCCCCAAAATAAAATAAAATGCATAGTATTCCTTCTCTTTCAGAATTAGCCAAATGAATCAAAATCCATCCAAATATATAGTTAACTTTCCAAATCAATTTCATGGAGCCTATATCCCATCTAAAATGAATTTTAAGTTGGAAGTTCGATTGAAAGTTGATTGATCGACCGTTTGGAATTCTAAATTCTACGTCGCAGTCGAATTGGATCTATTCATGATTTCTGGATTGTTTAATCAGGTAACCGGACTTCTCTGTATTTAATTTCGTGTTGATTGAATGATTTGATTTATCGATTGATTTTGATTGAATATGTTTATCTGAATTGTGATTGGTATATTTTACGGGATATCGGAGTTTTGAATTGGATGTGGAATTGAATCTGAATTTTGAGCCCTGATCCTCCTGAGTTCAGGGAGGGGCCGGTCCTGATCCTCCTGTGATCGGGGAGGGACCACTGTGACTGACTGTCTAAACTCGATTATCTCCGTAAAATATATTATTTGTTTTGTGGATTAATCCGATCAGATTGAATTTTGATATAATAATTAAATGTAGAGAAGCTGCGTCGTTAAATAACCGGTTACTGAGGTTTGTACCTGACTCTGTTTGTTTTTTCTGTTGCGACGTAGGTTGACGGACCGTCGGATGAGTGCGGAAGATACCGTTCCCAGCTCGCGCCCCGCGACCCGTCGGTGCGGGACGTGACAAATATTGTCCGGTAAAAAATTAAAACCCAGAGCTTGGTCCTCCAAATAGAATTTGTAGAGTCTCGCACCATCACTGCAGTTCAAATAAATATATAAACAGGCCGACGAATACCGCTAGACCCACTGAAATGAAATTAATTTAATGCCTGTTAATTAGTTGCACTTGCAAGCAATATCAAATAAATTTATCCCCAATCAATCCAATATAAAAAAAAATTGTTTTTGAATTTTAATTGAAATATGAGGTAGACAAAAATCAGCTATGACTGACGGATGGACCTGTCAGACACGATTAAATCTCAATTTTTGATGTTCTAAAGACTAATCTAAACCATTCAATGTGTTTTTATGAATTTGTTTACTATTTTTTTGAGATTTTTAAAAATCATTGTTACTAAAGGATCCATAATTGTTTAGATTGAGAATTTTGTAAAATATTAAAAAAATTCGAAGCAATATAAAATTTGATCTATAATGAAATTTCAATAAGAAAAAATTGTGAGGTGAATTAGTTGTTGCAGAGTATTTTCAGTTTTCATAAGAATCTTTTTTTTTTTTTACTTAATTGTTAAGATAGACCTTTAGATTAAAGAAACATATTATTTGTTCTTTTTTTCGAGTCATGCTGAATATTCACGGGTTAAATTGCCGATGCCATATTTTCAGGTTAAATAATATGACAGTATATACATTTTTTGGATGGCAAATGCAATGTGGTAATTTTGTGCTTATAGCTAATTTTACTTCGTAGTGATTTTGTATGATTTTTTTAGAAGTCAAATATCTTGTATATCCTTTTGGTAATCAAGTTTGAATCACAATTTTAATTATATAATTGTAGATCATGACAAGACCAGCATTAAAATGACTTTGAAGAACACAGGAGGTGGTCATAGCAGGCGACACCATGATAAGCATATTGCTGAGAGAGATTAATGCCATAGTTCTGAATATAATTTTGTCCTATTAATTTATTATAGATTTTAGTTAGTTGATGTTGTATGTTGTATGAATATAATTTGCACTCTTATTTTAATTCTGGTTATTAGATAAGGATAATGTGATGTATGCTGTAAAATAATTAAATGATATTTGGGTTAATTGATTTTTAAATTGTTTGCATTATGAAAGTATCATTCCTTCAATTAAAAAAATAATTTTATTTATTTGATGGGTTATAGTGTAAATATCACTAGTACATCAGACAAGTAAAAAATAATTTTATTTATCCGATGGATTATACTGCAAATATCACATATAAATCGGAATAAGTAAAGTGTGTTCGCGTGGGAAATATCTGGGTGTGACGATTGACTTGTCTCATAGATAATGGATATTGCGTTCAGCGAACGCAGATAAAAATATTAGCGGCGAGTTTATCTGGGTGGATAATTCTGCGTCCCTACATTCACGCCACTGACTTGCTCAATATTCTAGTAGTGACTGAAAATAAATTAATTGAATGCCTATATCAGTTGTGTAAACTGTAAACTATGAAATAACTTGTTTCCCAATGGATTTAAGCAAATGGTATATACGTACTGGCTAATATAATGCAGAATCTTCATGTAAGATCATTTTATTTATTTTATTATTGGTGGCGTGGACCTAATGGTAACTATATATAAGATCAATTTTGGGAGTACTAAATGCACCTTTAAACCAACAAAGCTATTGCATCATAAAACACCTATATAATTAACTTACAAAAATCCACTTAATTCTGCTAGAAAATGGCTATGATCCTGGATGCTTTTCTCGGCAATTTCAGCAGACTTCTAACAAAGATGGCCGAGGAAGAGGTGGGCTTGTTGCTGGGTGTTCCTAATGAGATTGAAAAGCTCGGGAGGACAGTGTGTGACATCCAATACGTCCTCTCTGATGCTGAGAGGAAGCAGACCAAGGGCAGTGCTATCGAACGATGGCTCCTGCAGCTCAAGGATGTCATGTACGATGCTGATGACCTCATGGACCTCTGCCAGATCAAGGCCGGGGAACGCTGTGCCCGCTATGGTACTTATCTTTCGTCTTCAAAATTCAGTTGTGGCATCAATATCCTCTCTTGCTGTACAAACCCCAAATTTGCTCACAACATCGGTAAAAAAATTAAGGAGCTTAATTCAAGGCTAGATGAGATATCTAATAAGAGGTCAATTTTGGGGTTGTCTGAATTTCGAGATGTTGGTGAGCCATCAAATGTTCGCCCTGGGCACTCAGATTTCATCCGCGAAACTGATTCATCAGTTGTGCTAGATGATATCGTTGGAGATAAAATTGAACAAGACACAGCACTGCTGGTGAAGTTGCTAACAACAGAAGATAAGGTCGTGAAAGAAAATGTTAGTGCAGTTGCTGTTGTGGGGATGGCTGGAATAGGAAAAACCACTCTCGCAAAAAAGGTCTTCAATGATCCAGAGCTTCAGAGGGGATTCCACCTAAAACTTTGGGTTTGTGTGTCAAAGGATATTAAATGGGTTAAGTTGCTCAAGTGTATTATCCGAGAGGCCCGAGGTAACCATGGTGCTGCAGAGGAGAGATCAGAGTTGGTGCCGATGCTGGCGAGGCTAGTACAAGGAAAGAAATTCTTTCTTGTTTTGGATGACGTGTGGCCTGAGAGTCAAGAGGTTTGGAATGGACTTTTGCGTGACGCCATGATTGGTGGTGCTCGTGGCAGTAGATTACTTATCACCACTCGGGATCACAGGGTTGCTCGTTTTATTCAGGCAACAACAACACATCACGTGAAGAGGTTATCAGACGAGGATTCCTGGTCCTTACTTGTTAAACAGGTATGCACGCGACACTATTGATAGTTTGATACCATAATTAATATGAAAAAAAAAAATTGAGAATAAAATCTGACAAATGAATCGTAAAAATAACAAGCAATATATATCAGCATCTCTACTTGGGAGTTGGGATCATAGGGTTTCTCGTTTCATGGACCTTGTAATCCGTCTTCCCTACTTTGTATATATATAAGTTAAAATCTATCAAAAGTTAGGACTGCATCTTGTTGTTAGAATAAAGATCGACGTCTCAATATATATTGTGTGTACGTAGTTTGTATGTATTTATATTTAGACGTATTTCATACATAATAATTAATAAATATTTAAAGGTATATTTTAGATGCATAGTAGGATTGAAGTTATATTATATCATATAATATTTAGCATATGTTGTTAATAATTTTACCAGCATATATAGCAACATCGTTATTGTTTTGTCGGCCGGCCAATATATCATGATACAACACTATATAATGTTTATAATCTTAGATTTGTAGCAAACATAAAAGATCTGTGGCTTGGCACCATCGGCAGGATTTAGAGCAACCACTTAATATTTATATTGTTTGTTGTCTGTACCAGCTGGCAATTTGGAAAAACTAATTAAGAGGTTCTTTTTTTTATTTAAAAAAAAACTATAGCTTTCTCTGTTTTCTCACTTATTGTAGTATAAAGCATCGTGTTTTGCATTAGTAAATAGTACCTTATTTTAACATATTTTCCTGCATTAAATTTGCTATAGTTTGAATTCAAAATTTTACAGTTGCCAATTTTTATTTTTAATTATGCTACTAGGTAGTTTAATACTTCTACCAAGGATCTTTGCGAATAATTTTTATCATATATACAGGGGCGGAGCCAAGGCAGGGGCCTGAGTGGGCTTGGCCTCCCCATATTTTTTAATTTTACTAAAAATCACAAGGTAAATTGTATAAAGGTATGAACAAATATGTAGAATGGCCCCTTCAAAAAGTAAAATTTATAGATTGGCCCCACTCATATTATTTTTCTGGCTTCGTCCCTGCTTATATATGCTCTTAATTTATTTATAGCACATACATCACAAGTTTGTAATTTACTCTAATTCAATTTTCACAGGTGGCACTCGATGAAATTGAAAGTAAGGTTCTGAAAGATATTGGTTTTGAACTAGTAAAAAAATGTGATGGTTTGCCACTTGCTATAAAGGCAATAGGTGGAGTCCTTCGTTGGAGAGGAAAAAATATTACCGAGTGGCAAAGAATTTTGAAAAGCACTTTGTGGTCCTTGGTTGGTTTACCTAGTGATTTTCCTCACGCATTTTACTTGAGTTATGAGGATCTTCCGTCCCATTTAAAGCAATGCTTTATCTTTTGCTCTCTTTATCCTGAAGATTTTGAATTTTTCAAAACAGATTTGATCTATTTGTGGCTAGCAGAAGGGTTTTTGTGCGATGAAGGGGATTTGTCATTTTATGAGTTGGGGATGGAGTACTACAATGAGTTAATCTTACGGAATCTTTTGGAAGTGCATGGAATGTTCTACGATCAATGGGTGTGTAAAATGCATGATCTGTTGCGATCATTTGCTGGATATTTAAGAAACAATGATAGTTTAATAGCGGGGGAAGAAAAGTTGCCCAATAGGTTTGAGTCCTGGTTAAAACTACGTCGACTATCAATAGAAAGAAATGTGGTCGATTCGGATTTAGATTTTCTGAATAACGAAAAATCTCTAAGAACGTTATTGCTTATTAATAGTCCCATGGGTGATGTCTTGTCCAAGGCACTTCTATCATTTTCACATTTGCGAATTGTAGTTCTTTCCCATTCTAATGTCTCGAGCCTCTCCGATTCTTTTTGTGCCCTTATACAACTAAGGTATTTGGATGTATTTGGATCAAAGTTAGAAACTCTTTCAAATTCCATAGGTGATCTTAAAAAGCTAGTATATTTGAATCTCGGAGAATGCAACCAGTTATCACATGTCCCTTCTAGCATTGTTAATCTACATGAGTTGAGATTCCTCTGCTTCTATAATACTAACATTGAGGTATTCCCAGCGGGCTTGAGAAAGCTATCAAAGCTAGTTCAACTTATTGGTTTCAAACCAGACGACAACCGTTCAAGAGGACACAGTAGTTTAGATGATTTAGGAACTCTGTCCCAACTTTCAAGGCTTACATTGTATAGCTTGGAAAAGGCATATGATATCACCGTGGCAGAAGAGACAAACCTCAAGGACAAGATTCACCTCAAGCACCTCAGATTTTTTTACACACCAAACCAGGGACGTCAAGTTTCTAAACCAGCTGAGGAGAAAAAAGCAGTAGAGGACATCTTAAATGCACTTTCTCCTCCTCCATCCCTAGAAATTCTATTTATTGAGCATTACTTTGGCAATAAACTTCCTATTTGGTTGCATGTGGGACTAAACCCATCAAAATTGCAATTTCTTAGATACCTTAAGATCTCTGGATGTGAATGCTTTAGCCAACTTCCTCCACTGGGCCAACTACCAAACTTGGACTATCTTCGTATAATAGGTGCAATATCAGTTGTAAGAATTAGACATGAATTTTTATATGATGATAGCAATGACCCCGATAGATTAGTGGTCAACAACTCGTCAATCATTCCGTTTTTCCAATTAAATCGACTAGTCTTTATAGAAATGTCGAGTTGGGTAGAGTGGTTGTGGGAAGAGGGTCAACCGGCCCTGCCCAAACTAAAAAAATTATCCATTAAAAGCTGTCCTGAGTTGGAATCACTTCCGAAGGGTCTTTCGCGCCAGGCAACTTCTTTGGAGTACTTGGAACTTGATGCTGGTGAACAATTAAAATCTATAGAGGACCTACGATCAGTTAAAGAACTTCGTGTTTTGAATAATCCAAATTTGGAGATAATATCAAACCTACCTAACCTCTCATTGATTTTAATCCAAAACTGCCCAAATCTAGTGAGATTAGAGAACCTTAAACCTTTTCATCGAATGGAATTAATAGATTATCAAATGAATACCCTTCCAGAATACTTGAGGAAAGCTAAGCCAGAGAAGCTGACTGTTTGGTGTGCAAAGAATCTATTTCTAACGATTACAAGCTTAGGAGTTGGCAGCTCTGAGTGGCAGAAATTCGAGCACATTCCAGTGGTGAAAATCTACTCACGTGATGAATCCCTATGTGCCACATATTATCAGACACCATTCAGTTTTACTACAAATGCCAACAACTCAGCGGATAGTAACATCTTGTAGAAAGTTCATTTTGCCACGATCCATTTTAAGGTACATAAAATGAATCACCATTAATTGTTGCTAGGTAGTGTTCTTCTTCTATTTTATCTCAATAAATAAGCATATAGATGAAGACTCTAACAATGTCCTTCGTCCTTTACTCAGCTGGACTTTTACCACAGTTCATACAAGTATATTGAATTTTAGAAATTTCTAACATTACCCTGTATGTCATTACGAGAGCTAGCAATTTTTTCACTCTCCTTTTTCTTTTTATTTTGCAACATTACTTTTTAACTCATCTCATGTCAACACGAAGAACATATCAAGGCACTATTAAATTTCTTTTTGAACCAATGAAAATCCCAAAAGTACTCTTTTTTTAAATTTTAGAAACACCTTGCGTTCAACTCGCAAAATTGACAGAACTTAATTTCAGATTATACTACCATTAACACTTAACAGTTCAGAGAAACTTGGTTTTGTTTTTTTTTTTTTTAAATGAAAATAGGGGTCAAGCCCCTACCTGAAACTTGGTTTTATAAATGAGTGATTTCTTTGTTATACATTCTTTGACAATCTCAGCAGAACTTTTTTGTTCACCTACGCAATTATATGATTAATTTAATTATATTTTTCTCTTCTAGAAGCTGATGCCATGGCATCAGTTAAAAAGCTGAGAAAACAACCCATGCTATTGTTAAAAAGCTGATGCCATTGTTAAAAAGCTTTTTTTTTAAAATTCGTTCATTGACAGCTAGTATTATGAATTAATATAAGAACTATAAGAAGCGTAATTTTTATTTTGCTCTCAAAATTTCTTTGTTAGTTGTTGTTATTAATTGATTCCCACTGGTATTCACAGGTACAGAGCGAAGATTGATACATGCTCTCTCTCTCTCTCTCTCTCTCTCTCTCTCTCATTCTCAAGCAATATCGACTCAGGTTCATCTGTGGATGAAATGGTAATCTTATATTTTGTTCACAATATTTAAAGTGTAAATCTAGGGTAGCACTGGTCAGAGAAAGAAACATGCAGTAACAAATTGGAATAAGGTGTGCTTGTCAAAGAAAAAAAAAGGAAGATGCATAGGTATTACATTCAATTCAAGTACTATGAATAAGGCTCTACTGTTGAAATAGTGGTTGAAGTTTAGTGATGCTCCCTATGTTTCTGAATGGAAAGCATTTATTTCTTTTAATTACTTTATTAATAGAGTAGGGACAAACAATAAATTTCACATTTCTGGGAAGGCCTTGTTTCTATGAATGATATTGGCAAAAGCTCATGGATGTTCTTTGTATCGAAGAAATATTTCATTTTGGCATGAAATCTGGTTTTCTAATTTGATTTACACACAAATGGTCAAACATGACTTTTAATACAGCCTTGAATATGTTGGAAATTAAACTTAATTAATAATAGTTAAATGGTCAAAGTAAAATAATAAATGAGTTTTGATGTTCTAGGTGAGTTAATGGATTAGAAAATCTAGGTTTATCTTGGATTGTGTAAGACAGAGTCTATATAAACTATAAAAATTCATATGTTATGTTATGTAAGAGTAGTGAGAAGTAAAAGGAAAGAAAATAGAAAAAGTCTTTTACAGAAATTTTTTTATTTTACAGAATGGAGTTTTATTACATGAAGTTCACACTCTGCTTGATATTGTTCACAACACTCCCCTACCTCCGATAATGACTTTATTACGGGGACAATGTGGGGCTAATTGGTGATGTTCTGATGAGGTTCTTTACAGTCATGGGATCCAGAAGGGAATCCTCCTTTACAAGGTCAGACAATTGTTCAGTCACATACTAGTGGTTCTCGCAAATTACAGTATATGCACCAAATATAATACGATAATGATATCAGAAGAAGTTTCATATTTGGAAATTGGAAGTAACATAGAATAGTTAGTTCTATGTTAGTAGAATTCTATGTAATGGAATATAATTCAGAAAGTGCTGACTTATATGTAATGGAATATAAATTGGTGTCATTCTGTTACTAATGGAATATAAGGCAAACTGCCACTGGCCATATATAATTTACTGAGGATATATTGAACTACTCATGCGATTGTGCCTAGGCCTGTGTAATTACTGCTCACATGTTTTACGGGTTTTTGTTTCATTTTTCTCTTTACTATTTTTATATTACATCTCTCTCTACTTTATTCTTAATTTACGAAAACAATTTTTTTTCAAGTTCACCAAAAGACCCACAGAAGAAATAAAATGCACTATACGAAAATGACTGTCAGTACAAATCATAGCACACATTGAACAAGTGCACCAAATAGTTGAATGCATATTTTTTGAGTTAAGATCCAGATTTATAGCTTTTTTTTAACAAAAATGTTTCTGGTTGAAATTGAGAAATTTTGTAATATTCTAGTTAATTTATTATATTTAATATTCTCTTGTGCAAATTTTGAAGGAAATAGCATGGTTTTGACTGGATGAACTTGAACCAGCTGTCGATGAGATTATAACTCACTCGCTCAGTAAATGGCTTGAAGATTTACATCGTTGTTCCTTTATTAAAGTTAGTGTTTTTTTCCTCGTTTTAACGTTTAATAGTGCATAGAATATTGCATGTCTATTTACACTAGTGGGTGTGTCGCGCGTTGCGCGACCTATTTTTCGTCTTGATTTTATTGTCCCAGTCTTATTAATAGTAAATAATCTGATGAGGGAAAAGACGATAAAATTAAGCTGAATTTGACAAATGAAATTCTCTAATTCAATGAGCAGATTGGTTGATCACATTAACACATTATAAATGTTCAGCGGCTACATAAAAGTGGGAATTCTCATACGACATATCATAACGCTCACTTTATTAGGCCAAGTAATTAGGCTTATGCTCCATCTGAATAAATGAGGCCTCTTTACTGTGAATATCCTGCGAAATTTTAAGATAACGCACCTCATCAACACATTTAAAAAATTCAACAATATAAGTGCTCAGGTCCCAACATGATTGTTTTTCAGTCACGTGAAAAAAAATGCAGCCCTTTAAAAGTCCTACCATATTAGAAGAATCAAACAAACTGGGTTGCATCAATTAAACATGACTATAACTTTTAAGCAACAATTTTTATATCAATCCAAGTTTTGATTAACTATACTAATAGTGAGCTGCCAATTAGTTCGACATAATGACCAATACTTTTATTCAAAATTAAAAAAATTTGTATTAATTGGTGAGATATTTGTTTTGATATTCTTTGCATAATGACCTCATGTAGAAGCAGCATGCACGAACCATAATGGCAGCTCTAAGGACATCCAAGTTAGAATTTTCAGTTACATTTGTTGAACTCACAAAAGACAATAAAATTTTAGTCTAGTTCATTCATTGAACTCAAAAAAAATAAAAAACAAAATTAATATTCCATAAGACTCTGCATATTGTTATTTTTCATACCTATGATGGCATATATAATTGAACACACAAAAATGTTTTACCTAAAGTTTCATAAATGCTTCCAGCAGCAAGGGTTGGATAAGCACAAAATCAAAACTGAAAACTGACAACATAACTTCACAAACTTGTTAACACAGAGACAAAATCAGAGAAAGAAAACAGAACTATAAAAGAGGGGTAAACTTGCGAAGAACAGAAGTAAAACCGAGAGGCAAAAAAATAAAAGGAAATGAAGAGAGAGATTGAACCTTTTAGATTAATAAATATGTAGTTGTCATGGTAAATAAATGCGATAAGAAGGAAGCCACAGATTTTTTCATGTCTTATGCTTTGAAGAAGTAAGAATACAATAAACATATATTGCAAAAATCAATTCTTATGTTCCTTTTAGATTAATCAGTACCATGCTATTACAACAACTCATGCGTTTGGATAAGAAAAATTATTTAGCGAAATCTGGTTCTGCAACGACTGATGCGTTTGGATATGAAAAATCATTTAGCGAAATCTGGTTTGTAAGGGCAAAATGGTCATGCATGGAAATAAATTAGTTTTAGCTTAATATGGATACAAACTGGTACACCTATAAACATAAACAAAATATGGGAAAAAAATATTACAGTTCATTTCAATCCTGATGCAATTGACAGTACTACTATTACAATTCATTTTACCTAGCATGACCAAATTACTCCAAAGCTGGTAAATGCAAACTAAGGAGAACTGAGATGCATAATATGTTTACTTGCTTTTTCTTAGGGACAGTATCGTCAACTTCCAACTGAATACACATATTGTCAATCCAAAGGTCTACTTACTTGCATAAAAAACATTTTTTTAGTCTATAATTCCAAAATCAAAATACCACAATGCCCTTTTCAAATGCAGTAAAGTAGTTGTGCGTAATTAGCAGCCAAAATAAAAGATAAAAAATAACAACATAAGTTGTACCTCATCAAACCTAATCAGATTGACAAAGAGTTATATATCTGGTTTAGTGAGTCGGTCGCCACAGATGTACCTTTCTTGCTTAATATCTCTTCACATTTGTCTAAGACCTGATATAGCTTCTCCACAACCTGCACAAAATGCATGGAAAGCAATGTAATCGTAGAATTAAACTATATGAATGATTTTACCATTATTAAAAAATGTCAAAATTTTGTAGGAGTTCAGTTAGTTATCCCATTAATCAATTATACGTTTGAGGTGGGTGTATTTTCACTTGTTCCTCTAAAGCCAGCTTAACTTTGCTCTCATACTTGACTCAAAATTGAGTCATAATTTTCTAATTTCATATTCAAACATAGCAGGAGATTGATTTATTGCTTGTAGGACTTTGCTGTCATACTTGACAATGATTAAGTCAAAATAAAAAAGAGCAACACTAAAAAGAGAAATAAGTAACTCACAGCTAGAACCATCAAAAAAGAATCAATCACTAAGCAATGTACGGAGAAAAAGATAGATGAAGGAGCATGCTCAGGCCTCGTGTATAGAACGATTGCAAGGGAAGGAGGCTGACCTCGTATCGCTTGACCTCATGCCTCGTGTTCCTAATGAGCACCTTATCCTTACTCGCAGCTCCCGATATCAAGAGCAGCCTGAGCCATCTACCTCCAATCTCATCTAGCACAAACTGATTCGATTTCTGATAAAGCGATAATCAAGGTGCTGACAACAACACAAACAACAGAAAATGACTCAATTAAGTGATTGGACAAATTCAATCAATTTAAATGGCTCAATTAAGCGATTGGACAAATTCAACCTATAAATGTCTAATATATTGTTTAAATTAGATGCTACTCATGTGGCATAATAATTATGATTGGATAAATCTGAATAGGAAGAATATGTTAAGGATGTAGGTTTCTTGTGAAATTTTTTTTCTTGGCAGTGTAGCAATTCACCAAACTGATTAAATAAATAAAGAATAAAAAGAAAACAAATACTTATGAGTATAATTAAACCATTTTAACAAAAAGGTAAAGAAAACAAAACAACAACTTTCATGTATACGATCAATTAATATTCTCAATCGCTATTAAGTACCAGTAGATAGTTCATTATCTGATTCACATTCATTGACCATGTATATGTATTCTGTAAGCTTAAGATTTAATGCGACTGGGAAAAATATAAACTAAAAAACTGTCATCGAAATATTTGACGAAATTGCCCTTATATGGATATCGTAATTTTATGAGATTAACAAAAAGAAACCAAATTCAACTGCTATACAGAAACTACTGAAATGATACATCTACTAAAGTATAGGATGCAATCATATCTGATAATCTGAAGGGAACCATGCTGGTTTGATAGATCGCGTATAGTTTGTAATTCCATCATAGCTGGCTACATCCATATCTACAAAAACACCAAAATTGAACTAAATGTTAGGTGAGGATGCATCAATCATTTCTGGTACTGGTGGTACCATTTCTATTCCTATAGTAGAAAATTGAAACTGATAATCTGCCAAAGACAAAATTCTAAAAACTTACCATAATTAATGAGGTTATTAATTGAAACCGATCCAGTCATGCGAGCTCCAAATTCAAGATGTTGCATTTATTCTCAACAAAGAATAAGAGCATATAATTGACACCTACAATAAAACAAAAGACAGATCAAAGGAAAAGGGACATATATATATATATATATATATATATATATATATATATATATATATATATTGTTACTTTTTCGGCTATACAACAGAGGAAATGAGATTGTAAGCTGTGTTACATCCACTTGTGATCCTAAATTGAAGTCGCAAATAAACTGGTCAACATGTTGTCATACAGTTTGACCAACACAATATAAAAATATTATTTGTAACATATCAGTTTTTGTTAATAGTTAATTAATGAGGTGAAGTTCTAAAGAATATATATAAATATATAAATTAATAGCAAAACAGTAATGAACAATCAATAGATGGAGGATTAAACTCAAATATTTAGTTAGGGTAATTATTTACCTCAAAGAGGCATGGACTGAACAGACCAATAGCAAGGTTTATTTATTTTTTTCATAATATCAAGCAAGCCCCTCTTTAATCTCCTAGTTGCCAGTCTTGTTGTCACCTATTTGCCATTACCACTCAACTGCTCCCAAATCTGTGAAATTGAAGCTTAATCATACATAAAGAAAAAGGAAGAGCAAAAGTAGAAGAAGAAAATATTCTTTGGAAAGGAAGACATCAATTTCAGATAAGAACAACATATTTTTTTTAGATAAGACAAACATTATTTGATAATCGTCCCTCATGCTTTTTTACAGGTCTCCACCCATGGTGTCTCTTGCGCTAATTTAGAAAGCAAATAACATAACAAATATTCATATATTTATTTTACAATAAAAAGCTAAATAATTAATTGAAGATTCAGCAAAAATAAGAAATACATGCATGATTGTCTTGCTGAGCATAAAGCCAAAAAGTTTGAAACATGGTTCAAGGAAAAAGAAAAATAGAAAAAGAAAGAAAGTGAAATGCTAAACAACTGAGGTTACTTCATTCAGCAAGATTTTCTTTTGTCTACCTATTTCTAATTATTTAACATCAAAAATCTAAACTCACATACCCTTTCATTGGTTCTCAAAGCTTGAACAGCTTGCTGCCGCCCTCGCTAGAACCATCAGTAGATCACTTCCCAAAGAGAGATGAAGAAGTTGTAAAGCCATAATTAAAATGTCAAATTTATAAGTTAATAAGTCAATAATGAAAGAATTATTATTTTTGCATAAAATTATTAAGTGGATGTGTGAAACACTTGTTTACTGATTTATAAATTACAATTCAAGTCAGAATATGTCCATATCATCTTTTTAATTTAGTGCAGGCCTATCTTTTCTGAAAAATTAGTATTCACCAGTACTTCAATTCACACTCCAATTATATTATACCCTATAATTGAGTAATTAGTAAACATTCTTAAAAAATTAAATAAGACAAATATATAGTACAAATAAAGGTTACCTTAGCAACAATAACCTAAGGTGGTAAAAAATACAAATTTGCAACCAAAATTAATAAGCTGAGGTTTGAGAACCAACTTCAGAAAACATATCATTTACATATGTTTTGATACCAATTTCAGTGTCATTGCTACATCGAGCACTTTGTACCATTTGAAAATAACACCCAAGTTTTGTAATGTTTGCAATTAACGACAAATAATTTTTGAGACATTTTACAGTAACGACCAAAATTTGATCTGAGGATAATTCAAGAAAATATTGTATTGTTCTATATTTAATAAATCAAACCAAGAAATATGCATCCCGCTGTTCTATGTTTTTGTTCAATCAAGTTTAGAAAAGAAATTGCTTACAATAAATAAAGCCCGAATCGACAGCACTACAAAATGCAGGAGTACCCTTTCAATCAAGCAATCTAAAAAAACAGTGTATATTCAAGTACGTGAAATTATAATACAAAAGTTACTGGCAATAATTTGAATGTACCAAACAATATTAGGAGCTAGTAAAAACAACTTACTTTCACTGTAGTAAAATAAGGCTCTACCTGGTGTTTCTCTTAAGGGACTTGACCATCTGAGTGGGGGCATATATCATAGTCAGAGATGTTGAGCCAGAGGCCATGAGAAACGGCAGTCTTGGCACCCTCGTGAAGGCTGAATTGGTAACCACGAACAATGTCAGCACCCTCACGATATGGGTCATATAGTGTATTGAAGTAAAAATGGGGTCGAGAGGCTCAGCAGGTTCTTAATGTTCTGTTCTAGAGCATTTATCTCCTTACCAGATTGGTCCTTGGCAACCTACAGTTTAACAAATGTTGTGTTAGATTAACCTAGTGGAAGAAGGAATAATGTTCCATCATTTTGAACTACACAGGTTGCAATAATGTTCCATAATTAACAATTTAAAATTGAAGATTAGCTTTCAAGAATGGATATTACCAGCAACAAAGAAGATAAAATTTCAAGTTAAATGAAGACCTCTTTCACAGTAATGATCAAGTTTTCTCATCACATAGACAGCAGGAAACGAAGTCTTTTGTTTATAAAATGACATTAATGAAGTAAGCCCACATGCTGTACATAAATCTCCCTAAATCAGATAGAAAGCAAGCTCCATTATTATATAAATTAGGCCAAAATAGAGAAATAACTATAATTTATGAATTAAGCATGAAATCATAATATTCCTGAAATCATAACATCTCTATAATTTATAAATTAGGCCTGGGTGCAGCACATCGTGCTTAATGAAAGAGAGACACATGGAGAGAAGAACAACCTAGAAACATTGTGCGAAGCGCGGATGGAACTGTGGATGCGGATGCGGATGCGGACAGAACTGTGGATGAAGCACGACAACTATGGATGCGGATGCGGATGGAACTGGGATCAAACGCGTCCCCACCAGTCAGCCATAATGTTCCAAAAACTGTACGCCAATAGTATCTTCGGAGGGGAGAGGAAGGCCTTTTCACTCTGTTCATGGGGGAAGGGGGGCTAATAAAGATTGGCAAATCAGGTGTCGATCGGTGCAGGCTAAGGTGAAAAACCCTACAACAAAATCCACATCAACAACTGTAGGGTTGTAGGAACCCTAGAACCAGGGTTATCCATCACAGGCGCGGCGGTTGGTTGAGATCGGAGATGGAGAGGAGAAGTATTTAGATAAGAGAAAGCGAAAGACAAAAAGGGAGAGAAAAAGAGGATCGAAAGAGAGGGGGGAGAGAAGCCAGCGAGTACAGATAGCTATTGAGTATTGACCCTTCAGAAGTCGAAAGAACGACCCTAGAAAGATCGAAGAGGCGTGAGATGGACGGACATATCTAACTTGATCGACGAACTGGATTGATCTGAACAGAAACGAACAGCCAGGATCCGATACTGTGCGAACAACTGTTTACCCACAGTTGTTTCGGATCCGGGTCTAATTGCGGAGATTAATAGATTAAATGATGTAAGGAGGCTTTCTTTTCCGTGGGTTTATCCTAACTAGTAAAGCACTTAAGAAAATCCACAAAATGATACGACCAAAATAGTACTGTACTTATGGTGCACCTCCATATTTCTAATATTCTCTTTTGTTTAAATAGTATGAAAATCTACTCGTTGTTCCATTTTTCTCTTTACTTTCTCTACATTACAAGTGCATGCTATAATGGTATATTCGCTACTCATTCAGTCATTTGTAAACCATCTATCTTGACTTACACAATCATGTTGTGTTAATAGTGTGAAATCGTGTCATAAACTTTTCTGATAAATGAAAAAAATCGGTAAATGAAATTTTATGTTATTTTCCATGCATAATAATATTTGGCGAATAAACTGACATATACATGCTAAGTTTTATTAAAATATGCAGTTCTCAAATTATCCACGTCATCTATCCATGTGTCCATCCATGACACATGATACCAACCAGTCAGGAAATGCCACGTGTGATCAAGAAATTATCAAGTTTAAAATGCTGTTAAATTACGCTAAAAAGGAATAGGCGCTAAAAAAAGGTGTCCACTAAAAATAACCACCCAGTAGCATGATGAGCCAATTAAAAATTAGCACCAGATTATTTTTTTTGCCAACGCTAATTAAATATATCCACTTAAAACAATATTGCATACGACTGCAATAGACATTACATGGCATGCATTGTATAATTGCATATAAATTATTCACGTAAATAATAAATAGGCTATATGCATGTACCTAACAATTCATGTGAATTTTATTATAAGATATTAATATTAGAAATTTTTCAATTTAGCGCCGAACTTGAGTCTTGTATTTTAATTGCAGAATGAAAGAAACAAGATTACCAAAAAAAAAAATGACGGATGATGATGCAATTTGTAAGATGGTAAAACATCAACTCTATAATCAAATGTAGTTTTGGATTGGCTATTTGGGAAAAAAAAAATTTTGAAAAAAAAATTAATTTGATGGGTAGGGAGATTTCAATATAAATAACACCTTTAGTGTTTTGGATTGGTTATTTAAACAAAGGTTTAAATAGCGGCCGTAGTGGCTGCAATAGTGGTACTATTAGATACACCGCTACAACGCTACAGATTTAGTGGCCCGTCCGATAGTCCGATCTATAGTGAAAAATAGCGGGATAGCGGTGAAATAACGGGTGCTATTTGACACTGAGGCAAGAGTACTTGGACTTAATGAAAAGCTTCCCGTCTGTGTTTGCGAAGCTTAGTGAGAGAGCAAATGCTTCTCTTGCTCTGCAAAACATAGTTTACAAGAAGAAAACAGTAGGTTAACAGGATGGAGTTCTAGTTTCTTTGTTTTTGTAGGCTATATATCATAGCAACATAACGAGCTTTATTGTAATGTTGCAACTGTTAGTCTTTGATTTAGATGCTAAACTCATTCAGGCAAGTTTAGTGTCTAGATCTTTGGTTTTCTCTCTGTTTTTGCTATCTCTCTCTCTTTTTTTTTTGTTAGTTTAGTTTTATCAATTTCATGCGCAAATGGTTAATCATAAGGTTGTTGACTTGTTGTGGTTTCACTTAACAAATTTTTCTTTCGATTTTAAAAATGGCAATATTGCCCTCCATTATACTCAAATAGTTTTTTTTTTTGGGAAAATTCTTTTTGTACCCTCCAAAACTAGAGAAATACAAGATTTACCCTCCAAAAATCAAAACTCCTAATTTTGCCCCTATAAATTTCAAATTATTTATGTACTTACCCTTCTGGCCTTCTTTACAATATAAATGACATTTAAATAATAAAAACAATTTTTGCTGACCATTATACTCTTGGACCATGCCATTCGATTTTAACCCAAATGCAACCAGGATCGAATAATGAACCCAGTCAACTAAGGCCTTGCTCCAGAAGAAGGGAATGAAGGAAAATGAGGAGAGGGTGAACTGACCATACCCTGCCCAAGAGTTGTTTCTTGCTCCAGAACTTATTTTTTGAAGGAGAATGAAGAGTAACAAGGGAGAATGAAGGAGAATGAAATAGAATTTCTATGTATAAAAGAGGAGAAAGAAGAAAAGCTTGTTACACCACAAATTTGAGGAGTACCACAATTTCCATACTCTCCTTTTCCATCCCTTCCTCTTCCTTTCCAAATCAAGTTCCGGAGCAAAGCCTAAACCTTTTGATTTCTCTTCTTCTTCTCTTACTCGAAACCTTCTCTCGCGCGCACAAACCAAAACCAAAACAAATTGCTCCTCTTCATCTAGCTAAATCGATCTTTCTCAACCAAACCAAATACTAAATCGATCTCTCTCAACCCTAAACACACTCGATCTCTCCTCTTCAACCCGATGTAACTCTCTCTCTCGCACGCACCAGGGCCAAGCGAAGTAAACCCTAGCCTTCGTAGAGTATCGCACTCGCACGGACGGTCATCTCTTCCTTCACCGTATCCATCATCTCACACGCTGCTCCGTCATACAATCTAGCCTTCATCTTTTCGTACAGTCTATCCTTCGTACACTGCTCCGTCGCCTTCCCTTCCGTTTGAACCATCGGAGGATCAAGGTAATTGATTTTGTCTCTCTTCCCTTCTTTACTTTGAAATTTGACCTAGTGTTTCTCTATATTTGGTAGATTGAATTTGATGATACGATTTGGGAAAATTTGATTAATCGATATGGATAATTAAGTTGGTTTCTTTGCTATTTGTGCCAGTGCAATTTGAGAAGTACATGGCACCAGTACAATATTGTGCCAGTGCAATATGATTTTCAATATTTTTGTTGGTGTATTTTGACCTCGTACTTTTTTAGTATTAGCTTTTGTGACAATTTTAGTTTAGTTTATGGTTGATTGTTTGTTTATTCTTTGGTTGTGAATTATCACTAGTAATTGGTCATAGTTCTTAACTGACAAATAAATCTTTCAATTCCATGTGATTTGATATTTTTTCATATATTTAGTAACTCTTTCAATTCCTTTTTGCATCTATCAGCTGGAGCCTATGGTCCCCTTTGAGAACCCTTGTTCAAGACCACCAGGCAGTTGTATTGACAGCATAGGCTTGTTGAGAGTTGATGTTGCCATCTGCTACTTGGTAGAGAAGAGATACCAGATGATGGGTGGTTGATTCTGATTGATGCTTCATGGGACGGATCAAGGAAGGCCTCAATTTAGTTTTAGTTAGTTGAATTTTAGTTTTTTTTTTTTGGTATGGCAATGGGGTAATATTTTTGTGGCTTTATGCTAACTGGCTGGATACAAATTCATGTAAACGTTTATTTTCTTTTAATGAAGTTGGCCTATGGCCTAAGAGTTAAATGTTAGTGATAAGCTCAGTTTTGGTAGAGATTAACAACGTGAGAGAGTTTTGAGATGAGAATGAGTGGAAAATGAATTTTATTGATTATTTGAGGGATTACAATCTGTTTACAATCTGTCTAATACAAGCGCATCTCTCTACAAAAATGCCAACCTCCTATACAATCATCTACCCCCTCTATTTATAGGCCTATTTCCCATAACAGAATGCTGACGTCACCCGACAGCCGTTAGCCCACTGGGTGCCTCTAGATTCTCCCGATTTATGTTCGGTGGGGGTGCTCCGTATGAGTTTGTTATGGCCTGTCCTCCCGACTTCGTTTGGGGCGCGCTGTTTAATTTTACTTTTCCCGCTTCTTTACCACCATTGTAGGCCTCTCTTGGATTGGGTTCCATATCCTTCTATTTGGGGCCGAGCTTTATCAGGCCGGCCCTATCATAAGCCCTTGAACTTGGGATGAGTATTCATCGTAAGTTGAGAATCAAGTCGCAAAATACAGGACTCTTAGGTGAGGCACGAAGTGGTGAAGCCCTCGAGTCCCGAACACATGACTCTTGGGTGAGGCCCGAAGTGGTGAAGCCCTTGAGTCCCGAACACATGACTCTTGGGTGAGGCACGAGATGACGAAGCCCTTGAGTCCCGAACACATGACTCTTGGGTGAAGCACGAAGTGGTGAAGCCCTTGAGTCCCGAACACATGACTCTTGGGTGAAGCACGAAGTGGTGAAGCCCTTGAGTCCCGAACACATGACTCTTGGGTGAAGCACGAAGTGGTGAAGCCCTTGAGTCCCGAACACATGACTCTTGGGTGAGGCACGAAGTGGTGAAGCCCTTGAGTCCCGAACACATGACTCTTGGGTGAAGCACGAAGTGGTGAAGCCCTTGAGTCCCGAACACATGACTCTTGGGTGAGGTACGAGATGACGAAGCCCTTGAGTCCCGAACACATGAAACGGTTAGGCGGTCAAGTTACCTGGCTGTCGTTTGGTATGCGCCTTGATCCCAACGCCAACCCTTCCATCTTCGCCTCGTGATCTGTGAAAGTTATTACCGCCTTTACTGTTGTCCTTTCAACTTCTTGTCTTTTATACTCCATTCTCTCCCTTCTTCTGCCATTTATCACTTCAGCCTTCTCCTCTTCTCCTCTTTCTTCTCTGTCGAGCTATTCTCTCTTTGCTACTCTTCCAGACGATCGTTCATCCTTCCTTTCTTACTCTCCGGTGAGCCCCTCTTCTCGTCCTCTGACGGGCCTTCCTCTCCTTCTCCGACGAGTTTTCTCCGGCGAACTCCTTTTTCCAGGTATTTTTTCTCCTTTATCCTCCTTTTGTTCTAAGTTTTCCTTAGAAATATCGTGGAATCGCCTTTTTCTATCTGTTTGGTATGAATGTCAGGGGATTTAAAACTGGTATGGTTGATACCTACTGTGGTCTTGGTATAAAGATTATTTATTCTTCATGTTCTTGCTTATACCCTTCCTATAGTTAGCAGACAGTTCTCTACTGTTTCTTGTTTTATCTTTTTAGGTATGGTATATACCTTGTCTTTGTATCGATTGGTATAAAAGGTACAAAAAGTATAAAAGGTACTGGTTATTCCAACTATACTGTTGGTATCTGTTCTGCGATGATCCTGTTCATTATTACCAGTCCCTGTTCTACTTGCATCCGAACTCCTTTCATTGATGCTGCATGCTATCCTTAGGTATTGTGCTTATGTGCTTTGTTTTCCAGTTTCTATGGCTTCTAGCAGTTCTAAGCCACAAATTCCATCTTCGGACGTCCCAGAGAAATCTGCCAATTTGGAACGACAGATGGTTGTTCACTCTTCAACCGAGGGAAACCTAGAAGTCGACACTTCTTCACCTGTTCGGGATCCCGAAAAGGGGAAAGGTCGAGTGGCTCCCAGAAAGGAGGTTTTTCGTCGCACCTCTCGTCCTCTTGATGAAGTATTCAAGAAGGCGCCTACCTTTCAATCTCAACCCTGGAGTGAGAAGTCTTTGTATGCCTTTTCTTGTCAGATTGGTCTCACTGAGAAGGATGCCTTAGAAGCTGCAGCCCCAGAGGATCGACCTTACGATGAAGAAAAAGGGGCAGTTCTTTTCAAACCTTTATCGAGATGTGGTTTCAAAGTCCCTCTTACACAATTCGTGATCGACATTCTCTCGCTTCTCGAGATTGCTCCTGGACAACTTCACCCCAACGCCTGGTGTATCATTAGATCCTTCGAGACTGTGGTGACTTTATTTTCCTTGGCTATGGGCTTTGAAGGAATGACAGCTTCCTTACGGATGTTCGGGCATTATTTTGGATTCTCAAAAGCTGGGGATCTTTGTACCGTTCGGAACAAGGTGAACATGGTCCTATTCGGGAAGGTCAAGAAACTTGACAATTGGGAAACTCACTTCTGTTATCTTCGTCAGCCTTATCTGAATGTGTTCGGGATTACCAAAAAATGGAATAAGGACACTGACAGTTTCAATGGTGTCTCCATTGATCCTCCCACTATAGAAGAATACGCTTTTCTTCTCAAGTTGGACTCAGTCATCAAAACCGAAGGTCCAATTCGCTTGGTTTTCAATGGGACTTCCTTAGAGGAAGAATCTCCGATACATCTCGGGGTCGAACCTGTTATTCCCCCAGTGGCCCCCCCGAAGGTCTTAAAAAGAGGAGTTGGTTCTACTACTGCTTCTGAGCGTCGCCAGAAGAAAGCGCGACGAGATGCTGGACCTGCTAAAGTGTCACATCCTGCGGTGTCCGAATGAGGTATCTCGTTGAAAGGGACTGGAAGTACAACTAGTGGAAAGGGTCCTTCTCACACTCGACCTTCCTTGGAGACATCTTCTCACCCTCCTCAAGAAAGGGCAACTGTTGATGTTTCCGATGACGAGTTGTTCGTGGTACCCCCTCGTTTGCCGAAACCTTGTTCATCCAAAGTCGTGGTCCTCCTGCTTCGGAGCCTATTCTTGAATTTGTTCCCGAGTTCATCCCAGAGCCTGTTCCCTCTCATCAGATTTCAGAGGGTTCAGCTCGTTCTTGTCCTCCAACTCCTGCCCGATCTCTTCCTTTGGAGGATGAAGACCTGATGCATTCTGCTTCTACTCCTCTTCAAATGCCTGCGAGTTCTCTGAGATCTCACCTGGATGCAGCTGTTGTAACTCTGAACCCAGTATCTCCATCTTCTCATTTAACTCATTGTCTGGCAGAGCTTCGAGCGATCTTTTCTGCTCAAGAGGCTCGCATTGCCTCTTTGGAGGTAGAGTTGGCGAAGGAGAAGTCAAAGGTACAAAATTTACATGTTGAACACGAACAGCATTATAAGGACTGGCATTCTATGACTCACAGCTATGTTGACTCTAACAAATTCATTGTACTGTTCGCTCAGAATCTTCTGAAGGAAAATACCGAGCATGCCAAGAAATTGGAGGATTTCGAGCGGCTAAGGCATTTACTGCTTTTGAAATTGGATTCATCCCTGAGACAAAAAGACCAAGTCGTGGGTCTTCTTTCTTCTACTCGGAAAGCTTTGGCTGAAGAAACAAGTAGGAGGCAGAAGTCCGAGAACATCTCGGAAGTTCTAAAGGAAGAAGTGACAAAGTTATCAGTAGAGAATTCTCTTCTTGCTGGGGCTGCCGAGTTGTCTCAGGATGACAAGTACAAAATCTTAGAAGAACTTCTTCCTTCTTTCCTTCGTTCTCGCGCTTTCAAAAGGGCTGCTGGAATGCAGTCGGCGTCAGTTCTCAGAAGTGTTTTACTTCGAGTGTGTCGCGGGCTCCAATGGTCCTACCCGATTACAGACGAAGAATTTGGACTTCTTGCAGCTAATGAAATTCCACATCTTCCTCCTGTTGCCGAGTGCAGTTGGCGCCGTTCTGATGATCGACTTTTAGGCCCAGATGAAAATGTGTTATCGGGTACCATTGATGTTTTGGGAGAGATGTTTGCTCCTCGGTACCCGTGGCCTGAAGAACAAGTGCCTTGGCTTGCAGATGTTCCGAAACCTGTGGATGACGAAGATAATTCGGGATCTGGATAGGCTAGTATCTTTATTATTTTATTTGGGTATAGCTGGGGTTATGGCAGTGGTCTAGTGAATTAAGGTTTTGGTGATGTGACTTTTGATGTAATATGGTGCTTGTTTGAAATGGAAATCGTGATTTCTTTTATCATAATTGTCTACTCTCTCCTAAATATTTTTTTTTTTTTTAGCGAGATGTTTACAACATTATCTAGGTATATCCTTTGCAGCTTGGTTTCGAGATTCGTTCTCAAAATTAACAAGTATACTAACTCCGAGATATATTCTTTAGGAAAAAACTGTTCATTAACCTTGAGATACGTTCTCGAGGAAAAATAAATTAATTCTGAGATACGTTCTTAAGGAAAA
Source organism: Rhynchospora pubera (assembly GCA_028095005.1). Taxonomy (NCBI): domain Eukaryota; kingdom Viridiplantae; phylum Streptophyta; class Magnoliopsida; order Poales; family Cyperaceae; genus Rhynchospora; species Rhynchospora pubera. The sequence goes on from CM051461.1 coordinate 19,239,697, forward strand.
ATAAAAATACATTACTTCCGAGATACATTCTCAAGGAAAAATAAAAATACACTACTTCCGAGATACATTCTCAAGGAAAAGGAAAAATAAAAATACCTTACTTCCGAGATACATTCTCAAGGAAAAATAAAAATACACTACTTCCGAGATACATTCTCAAGGAAAAATAAAAATACACTACTTCCGAGATACATTCTCAAGGAAAAATAAAAATACACTACTTCCGAGATACATTCTCAAGGAAAAATATTTTCTAACTTATTGCTAACTGCACCGAGGATAATTCTTCTTGACTTTCTTTCTGTATATATTCGCGGAAAATCCTCAGAAAGAAGTGATTTGGGTCATCTAACACTAACAACCCCGGGTTAGTTAATAAATCTTCCCAGACTTAGGAGAAAATCTTCTAAGGCTAGGGAGATCTCCATCACCCGAAACAAATTCAATCCATTGGATTCGGAACGACTGAGATAACAAAGCCGCTCCTGAATTCACTGGATCCAGGTGTTTCGGGGATGTTCGGAACCGAAGACTGGTGTATATCTGATGCGAGTATTTTGCTTTACATCAGCTATCCACCTAAATCTCCGATTCCTTCTCAGCTATCCTCCTAAATTTCCTTTTATTTTTGTGGGATATATTTTATTTTTCTTTTTCTTTCTTTTTGCCATTGTTGATTTCAAGCTTGGTGAAAACGTTCTGGTGCATCTCCTTTGGGGAAGACGATGGGTTCTATTTATAGCTTTTTATCAGCTAACTGCCAACTAACCATATTAATTGTCATCATTTATTGTCAGGTTTGCCCAGTTTTTGTCTTTATTCCTAAGTACAAGAAAAGTACAGTTATTTGTCAGATTTTCCCGACGTTTCTTTTTGATGCTTTTACTCCGAGAATTCTCTCGAGGAGGGTCACGACTTTTATTTTTTCATGCGCTTACTCCGAGAATTCTCTCGAGTAGGGTCACGACTTTATTTTTTCATGCGCTTACTCCGAAAATTCTCTCGAGGAGGGTCACGACTTTTTTTTTTTTTTTTCATGCGCTTACTCCGAGACTTCTCTCGAGGAGGGTCACGACTTTTATTTTTTCATGCGCTTACTCCGAGAATTCTCTCGAGGAGGGTCACGACTTTTATTTTTTCATGCGCTTACTCCGAGAATTCTCTCGAGGAGGGTCACGACTTTTATTTTATTTTTTATTTTTTTTATTTTTTATTTATTTTTTTTTAAGCATGCGAGAATCAAATAGAAAACAAACTGTCTTCATTTATAAACCGAAATTATATCAAGATACAAGGGCCTTAATACCCCACCTAAAAACAAAAAAGACCCAACTACGATACTGGTCTGGTTCTTGTTCTTATCCATAACTAAAAAAAAAAGACGAAAACATAAAAACAATTCGGATATGAAGAGACCGGCTACGATATTGGTCGACTTCTATCCCCCCTAAATGTAAAACTTTCTGAGATGGGCAGCGTTCCAAGCATTTGGAATGCGCTTGCCTCTCATGTCCCTGAGATGGTAAGCCCTACCTTCAATAGACTTGATGATCTCGAATGGGCCTTCCCACGCGGGGTCAAGTTTCCCCACTTGTTTACCTGTGGCTTCGATATTCCTGAGCACCCAATCACCTGGTTGGAAATGTTTGGGAGCGACTTTCCTATCGAAGCCCCTTCGCATTCTCCTCTGATACTCTTCCATCTTCACTCGAGCTTCTTCCCTCAACTCATAAATGGTCTCCAAATCTTCTTCTCTTCGAGTTCCATTCTTCTTCCAAGTATATGACTTCGTTCTCAAAGTAGGGTGTACTGCTTCCATAGGTGTGACAGCCTCCATTCCATAAATCATGGAAAAAGGTGAACGGCCTGTGGAAGAGCGAGGTGTGGTACGGTAGGCCCATAAGATTTCATCGAGATATTCGGGCCAAGTATTCTTGCTGCCTTCGATTTTCCTCTTCAGTCCTTCCAATATAGTTCGGTTGGATACTTCAGCTAAACCATTAGATTGGGGATGACAGACCGAAGAGGTGCACGATCGGATACCCAGTCCTTTGTAAAAATCCTGAAATGGGGCGCCAGTAAACTGTGTGTCATTGTCGGAGATGAAGGTATGTGGGATCCCGTATCTATACACGATCTGGTGTCTCGCGAAGTCCACTATCTTTTGCGATGTGATGGTTGCCAAAGGTTTGGCTTCAATCCATTTGGTGAAATATTCTACGGCCACCACTAGGAATTTAACATTTCCTTGTCCTTGAGGAAAAGGCCCCAACAAGTCTAGCCCCCACACATCGAACGGCCATGAGCTGGAGATAGATTGCATCGGATGAGGTGGTTGTCTTGGTATGCGAGAGTGGAATTGACATTTTTCGCATCTGCGAACATATGTCTCTACATCCTTCTTCAAGAAAGGCCAGTAAAACCCTGCTCTAACGATCCTCCTTCCTAGTGAAGATATTCGTTGATGGCTACCGCATATCCCTTCATGCACTTCTGCAATAATTTCGTCCGCCTTTGCTCTTCCAACACATGTGAGCCAGGGTATTCCATATCCCTTTTTCAGTAATAGACCGTCTCGGATGGTAAACTCGAGAGCCCACCGCTTGACTTTTCGGGCCACCTTGTCATCTTCTGGGAGTTTCCCTTCTTTGAGAAAATTCCATAACAAATCATACCACTCCTTTCCTGCCTCAATGATATACACTTCGAATGCGAGAACATCAATGCTAGGGTGTGGCACTTCCAACATAACAATAGGTTTTTCCCGATCTAGATCGCTTTCTTTAGCAATTTTAGACAGAGTGTCTGCTGTTTCATTTTGAGTACGTGGCACATACTCTACAGAAGCACTTTCAAAGGCAGCTAACACTGTTTTCACCTTCTCCAAGTATAGAGCTAGCCTTTCGTTTATTGCTGCATATTCTCCTTTGATTTGGTTTACGACCAGCTGAGAATCCATGTAGAAACGCACACTTCTTGCTCCGATTGCCTCCATAAGTCGCATACCTGCCAGCAACGCCTCATATTCTGCGACATTGTTGGATACCTCGAAAGTCAAATGTATCGCATAATGAAATTTCTCGCCTTTCGGTCCTTTTATCTCAACGCCAACACCCGAACCCTTCTCAAAAGCTGCCCCATCCATGAATACTTCCCACACTTCTTCCTTGGGATTTTCAATTTGTCTAGCTGTGCACTCGACTATAAAGTCGGCAAGAATTTGTCCTTTGTATGCTGTCCTTGGCTCGAAACTCACATCATATTCGGACAACTCAACTGCCCATTTTAACATCCGTCCTGCTACATCAAGCTGTCCCAAAGCTTTTCGAAGAGGCATGTCGGTGAGCACTTTGATGGGATGTGCTTGAAAGTACGGTTTGAGTTTTCGAGATGCTATCATGACCGCGAATGCCACTTTTTCAACAGGAGGGTATCTTATTTCAGCATCTCGCAAAATGCGAGACACGAAATAGACAGGTTTTTGTTGGTTTTCTTCAATCTTAATGAGAGCTGCACTCACAGCTGTTTCAGAGGTTGCCACATAAAGGTAAAGGGTTTCCCCTTTCGTGGGTCTACTGATGATCGGTGGTGTAGCCAGATATTCTTTTATCTTTTCAAAGGCATTTTGACATTCTTCTGTCCACTGGAACTTCTTGTTTTTCCTGATCGTCTGGAAAAATGGTTGACACACTTCGGCTGATTTTGAAATAAATCTGTTTAGGGCAGCTATTCGCCCTGTTAACTCTTGCACTCCTTTGACTGTTTTTTGTGGTTCCATATTCACGATCTCCTGGCACTTGCTCGGATGGACTTCTATGCCTCTTTCGGATACGATAAACCCTAAGAATTTTCCACTTCCGAGACAGAAAAAACTCTTCTTTGGGTTTAATCGCATTCCGACTTCTTTCATTTTAGCGAACACTCTCTCCAAGTGTTGCACATGTTCTTCCCCCGAACAACTTTTGATCACCATATCATCGACATATGCTTCCATAATCTTCCCGAGTTCTTCTTGAAACAATTTATTCACCATCCTTTGATATTCTGCTCTTGCGTTTTTCAGACCAAAAGGCATGACCTTGTAACAATAAATCCCTTTTTCTGTGAGGAAACTGGTTTTCTCTTCGTCTTCTGTACACATTTTAATCTGATGATATCCTGCGTTGGCATCAACAATGCTCAAGTGAGAAAAACCCGCTGTCGAATCCACTAATACATCAATGTTCGGCAATGGGAAATGATCTTTCGGACAGGCTTTGTTGAGATCAGTGAAATCAATACACACTCTCCACTTATTGTTAGGTTTCGGAACTACCACTGGGTTGGCTAACCAAGCAGGACATTTGACCTCGCGAATAAATCCAGCTGCGAGTAACCTTTGTACCTCCTCCTCAATTATTGTTCTCCGTTCGGGTCCGAACTTCCTTTTCTTTTGATGGACTGGTCTGGTGTTTGGAAAGAGTTTGATTTTGTGCTCCGCAATCTCCCTCCTAATACCCGGCATCTGACCTCCTTCAGCAACAAAAATCTCTTGGTTTCTCTTAAGACATTCTTTCACCAATTCTCTGTCCTTGGCCCCGAGCGCCGTCCCCAGTTTAGTAGTTATTTCCTCACTCAACTCTACTTCTTCCACATCTTCTCCTGGAGCACCCGAGTTGGGTACACGCACTTTCTTCTCAATATTTTTCTTCTCTATTTGCGTTACTTGATCTATCACTGCTGCCTGATAACACTCTCTGGCCTTTTGCTGATCACCTTTCACCACACCCACTCCGAGTCTAGTGGGGAATTTGATCATGAGATGTTTGGTCGAAGCAATTGCCCCAACATCATTCAAGGATTTTCTCCCCAAGATCACATTGTATGCAGACGGTGCATTGACCACTATAAATTTTACCCTTGATATTACACTGTTGGGGGGTTCTCCGAACTCGACTTCTAGATCAATTGTCCCAAGTGGTATCACGGTGTCTCCTGCAAAGCCAACTAATGGTGTGTCCATCGGAGTCAGGGGGTATGAAGCCAAATTAAGTTGTCTTAACGCGTCGAAATATAACACATCTGCTGAACTTCCCGTGTCCACTAAGATTCTTTTGACACGCTTGCCATGTATTCGCAGTATCAACACTATGGCATCATCATGTGGGTAGCGGACGCCTACGCAATCTTCAGGCCCGAAAGATATTCGGGTATTAGTTAAGGATCCCTCTGCATGCAAGTGAAATACCTCATAACGTGAAGGTTGAGATAATCTTCTCGGATCTGCGTATGAAGCTCGTTGATGAGGTTTGTCGCCTCCAGATGCGTCCCCACCTGCGATGAACATCACTACCGGAGACCCTTTGTTTTCTTCTCTAGGCTTATTCGGAACATTTTGTCGCTGGATGGGAATATTGTTCGGGTTGTTTCGGTTGTCGGTTCTTTTCCATTGGTTATTGTATGGTTTTCGTTGCCACTGGTTGTTGAAAGATTCTCTAGTTCGGTTATCCTTGGCTTCTTCTTTCTCAATTTACTTCTCCAACAAATGTGTATGTCGGATTAACCTTTTTATCTCATCTTTCAATTTCAAACAATCTCGGGTGCGATGTCCCGAACTGCGATGGTATTCGCAGTAAGCCGACTTGTCAAACTTCTCTGCTTCTATCAATGGTTCGGGTTGTTGCAACTCCTTGCTATCTTTGATGACGTTAAACAATCGCTCCCTGGGTTCTGTACATATGTGGTAAGTGGAGTACAGGGGTGCATATGCCTCTCCCGTCTTTCTGTAATTGTGGAGTTTGTATGTCGCTCCTTTGATCACCTTTGTATTCCTCCTCCTCCCAAGAGGGGATCCATTGCGAGGTTGAGGCGGGGGAGAACAACTTCTTCTCGTTAGTGTGGTGATGTGTCTCTCCGTGACATCTTGCCAACCCATTCGTTCTGCATCTTCCTCTGCTTGTATCACTTGTTGTGCACACTCCCTGAATTCTCGAAAAAATCCACAATCTTTTTTTTATTAGCTCATATCTCAAATTTTTACTCCGAAGACCTTGTAACACTGCCGCCAACACCAGCTTTTCATCAAAATCAGAAACCTTATACGCCTCTTCGGAGAATCTCGCGAGATATGCTCGTGATGATTCATATGGTTCTTGCTTTAGGGTCATGAGACTTGTGCATTTGATGGTTGGTGCTCTTAACCCTCCGAACCTTCCCAAAAATTTGTCAGTTAAGTCATCAAAACTATGGATTGACCCTTGGGGTAGTCGCGAATACCATTCCCATGCACTTGCTGTTAACCTTGTCGGAAAAACTAAGCACATCACCCTGTCGGATGCATGTGTGATGGCCATCATTGCTCGAAAGCTGTTCACAAAAGCTTGAGCATCCTTAGCTTCTCCTCCCGAATATCTATCAAGGTGGGGGTAATTTTTCATGTCAATTCGCGCCCCTTGGTATAACCTTCGCGCTAGGGCACCGACAGGTGGTGACCCTGATCCTTCTGATTCACGTGCACTATCTGAACTATGTTCGCGGCGCTGTCTTGTTTTCGCACGGCCCCTAGGAGATCTTTTTTCCTCGCGTTCCCTTCTTTCATTATTCGGATTTCTTCCCGATAATACCTCTCTGTCTTCACCCGATTGTGGTGCCCTTGTTCTTTCCACTCGAGATCCTAAGGGCTCTTGATTCACTTGTGGGATAGGTAATGTCGGTACAGGAATTGCGAGAGATGGACTTGGGTTTGTTGGGATGATGTTTTCGGGAGGCCTTGGAGTAGTTTGTGGCCTAGTATGTTCGGGTTGTTGAGGTGTTCGTGTCCATGAGTAAGGATTAGGGGTGTTCCATGAAGTATGTACGCCCCATTGAGCTGGATGGCCCCATGGAAAATAGGTGGATGGAACCTCTGGTCTAGGAAAACCGTAAGTATTATGTTGGGAAGGATACCAGTCTGTCATATGAGCTTGTGGTATTGTGTGGTGAACATATCCCATGGGATGCCATTGGAACATATGTGGAGGGTGTCCGACATTGTACGCTTGCGGTGTTCCTTCTGCTCTCCATGCTACGCTTTGGCGAGGATTAGCGACATACCCGTAACTTTGAGGAGGTTGTGTTACGCTTGGCATCTGTCGCGGGTTCTGGATCTCCGGTCTTGGTGGATTTAACTGTACTGCTGGAGTTGGAGTGGCTGATGTGAAGGCTGCATGCAGTGTTTGCTCTACGAGGTTTGTGAGATCTGCTTGAGAGAGAGAGCGTTGGTTCTCTAAATTGGTGGTGCTTCTCTGTTTTGCTGTAGATGTTTCGGGGTTTTCCAATCTTGGCTCTTCGCGAGGTTGTTGAATAGCTTGCAAGATCGGGTGCATTGTAATTGGTGTTGCTCTCTCTGACTCTTCGCGAGATTGTACAGCCTGCAAGATCGGGTGTATCACAGCTGGCACTGCTCTTGTCGATCCCAGATCTAATGGTGTATCATTGTCTGGTTGTTCGGGGTTGACTGGCCGCGTAGTTGCATCGCCGACCACTGTTTGTGTTCTTGAAGTTTCAGCGTTTTGTTTGTTTTGAAGCTCAGTGTTCATCAGATCTGGTTGTGGTGGATGAACTGCACCGCCTGGTGCCTGAGGTGTGGAGAGCTCGATCTGGGTTTGAGATTCAGATCTAGCTTCGTGAAGGACACGGTGTCTCTCCTTGTTTAGTTTATCAGTAGCAAACTCCAGATCCAACCGCCTGGGTTGAATCGCACTCCTATTCTCATCCATTTCTCAGGTTACCAAATGCAACTTTGAATTGCCAATGGTCGAATTCAGGTGGGCGCCAGTTGATAAGCTCAGTTTTGGTAGAGATTAACAACGTGAGAGAGTTTTGAGATGAGAATGAGTGGAAAATGAATTTTATTGATTATTTGAGGGATTACAATCTGTTTACAATCTGTCTAATACAAGCGCATCTCTCTACAAAAATGCCAACCTCCTATACAATCATCTACCCCCTCTATTTATAGGCCTATTTCCCATAACAGAATGCTGACGTCACCCGACAGCCGTTAGCCCACTGGGTGCCTCTAGATTCTCCCGATTTATGTTCGGTGGGGGTGCTCCGTATGAGTTTGTTATGGCCTGTCCTCCCGACTTCGTTTGGGGCGCGCTGTTTAATTTTACTTTTCCCGCTTCTTTACCACCATTGCAGGCCTCTCTTGGGTTGGGTTCCATATCCTTCTATTTGGGGCCGAGCTTTATCAGGCCGGCCCTATCAGTTAGTATGATAATTTCTCCTTCTTGTGTACCGCTGGTACCAAATCGTAATGTGTCACAAAGGAAGATGTGTGAATCAATCAATCGCTCTGCAGAGGCTATTTAATAGCAACAAAATGAAACTAAGAAAAACATCTCCTAATAAGAATGGTACCTATACCATGCACTATGACATAAACGCATATAAAAAAAAAACAGACAAGGCTCCTCACATATATAGCTGTTGGTTCTACCTAATTAAAAAAAAAAAAGACAGCTGTAATTGGAATACATGTGCAGACCATAAAAAGACCACAAAACAAGGAAAATGAATTTTTCAAAATCAAAAGCTGGGTGAAAAGGAGGAAACAAAAAAAACATCAGTCTGTACTATTGATTGAGCAACGCTTTCTTATTGGGAAAATTCCATTTTTTTTGTTCACGCAATGTACTATTGATGTACCAATGTTTCATGGATTATTGAGACTGAAAAACAATCCTATCCAAATCACTAGACAATAAAGAAACATCAATCGAAGATAGAATATGCATTAATGAAAATCACAAATTATTATAAAAAATATATTCCCTGAAATAAATCTAAACTTATGCAGATCAATTATCCCCATGAAGTTCTGAACCAATTATCCATGCACATCATTTTGGTACCAAATTGTTGCCGGCATTCAAACCAATTTCAGCCATACAAGCAGTAAGCAAAACATCTCCCTCATCAGATTGGCCTTATCCAGGTTTAGTTGCGATTTTTTGGCCAACAACATCTCCACCTTAAATCGCAGCTGAAGGGAAAAACAAAACAAAAAGTCAACCATCGATGGCATTGTTTTATAGATTGTATCAATTACTAGGAACTTACTGGGAACTGGCACGATCAGGTAGTGCTTCTCTAAGCTTCGATACAGACCAATAACAGAAATTACTTGCTGAAGTTCTTGGCCAGTGTAATGAATAGATTGTATCAATTAAATGCTGACCCACAATGAACAACACTACAAAGGGCTTGTTTGGATGGTATGGGAATTTGGGAAATTTCCAATTCATAGACATAAATTTATTATAAACAATCCAAACTCTTCACAAATTTACACACTTTCCAATAAATTTATGTCTAGGAATTAGAAATTCTCCAAATTCTCCAAATTCCTAAGCGATCCAAACGGCCCCATAAGATTATTTACAATGACATGATGCGTGGTTTAGTAAAAGAGTACCAAAATAGTGAGAGAAAGAGAGAGAGAGAGAGGTTACCGACTTACCGTTACAGAGGCGGGATTCGAGCTCTTTGTGCTGAAGAAGCTTCTTGCTGTATCCGTTGATGGCGTTTCTCCACCATGTCGCGGCCTTATCGCCACCATCTCCGGCACTGATCATTCATTCACTACTTTAATTCGATCCAAGAGGGATTTCAGAGATCGAGAGAGAAAAAGAGAGAGGAGCAGTGAAGCGAGGAGGGGACTAGTTGATGGCGCTTCTCCGCCATGTTGAGAGAGGAAGGTGGACTGTGTGTGCGAGAGAGGAAGATTGATCTATCGGAATCGAGAGAGGAAGATCGATCAATCAACTTAGTATCTAGGGTTCATCCGTAAAAAATAGTCGAAGAGGAGAGACTGAGTGGGTTTAGTCGAGACTGGTTCGATTTTTTACTCAGCCACTGAGTTAGACTCGATGGGTATAATGGTCACCAATTTTCAGTTTTATTATTTTAATCTTATTTATCTTTACTACTTATAAAAGCACCAGTCTAAAGGTCTATCCAATTTTGAGTCCAAAGGTGCAAACAATTGTTTACCCAATGCAATATGGACCGTTTATTTTTGTGATTTAATTAAATCAGTGGTTTGGATTTAATTACGAGATAAAAAGTTTAAACTTTTGGTATAGAGCTGTTAACTTTCGCTACTAGCGGGATTGCGTTGGTTTTATTAACATAGAGCGAATGTTCGATTCTCGCGTCCGATAATTTTTAATTGCGTTTCATTAACTCTCTTCCGCTTTATCCCTCTCTCTTCCCCTTTTCTTCTTCTCCCGTGCGCACCAACTGCACAGAACCTAGAACCCCTCTCCCTCCTTCTCTTCCCCAGCCGATTGTCTCCCTCATCCCTTCTCTCTCGGCAGCACAGACCCAACCTCTCCATCCTTCTCCCTCTTTCGACCCCACAACAGACCCCACCTCCGATCACCCCTCTCCTCCACCTCCCCGTGTGTCTCACCTCTCCTCTCTGGCTCGAAACCCCAACTCAAACCCTTCGCCCTCCTCTCAGACCATGGCCCGACCTTAATTCCTCTCCCTCTCGCTCATACCTCTCTTCCCCTCGCTGCCACTCACTCTTTTACTCTCTCTTTCTCGAGTTGGTCGACATTGTCGAGACGGGTGACGATTGGCAGTGGCTTGACAGCAAAAACGACGGCGATGACTGGTGGCTGATCGGTGGCAACGAGGCATAGAAGGTGGCAACAGGCAGTGGACAGGCCGAGCATCTCTCCTTCTTCTTCTCTTCCTTGCTTCTTATCTCAGTTTGGTATCAATCTCCTCCCTCTCTTTTGTCGTACTGTGATTGCTTGAGAGGCATGCACTAAATTGATCGGTTATCTGTGATTGTTTTGGTTGCTTACTCGATTGAATATTTGTTGTTAATCGTGCATTGCCCTTGTTGAATTTGATCTGTGTTGTTGGTTGCCTTGTTGGCTCGATTGAACTGTGATTGAGATGTGAATTGTTTCAGGATTAGATGTGCTTGTTATCATTTCAATCTGAGTTGTTGATTGCTTAGTTATCTAAATTAATGGAATGGATGTTTCTCTGTGTGTTTGAAACATTCAATGGTTCTTGAAATGATTCGGTCAAATCAAGTATACGACTTGTGGGCATGTTTGATGGTTCTTCAATTAAACATTCTTTTTGTAGTAACAGTTTATTACTATATTTTAGTCATGTTTGATTTAGTTGCAGATTTTGGGGTAATAGAAAATATAGTCATGTTTGATTTAGTCGCAGATTTTGGGTTGTTCTTCTGCTGTCTTAACCAGATTTATGGTCATTTGTTCTATTTCGCTCTTAATTTTACTTATTCTCGATACAGTTAGGAAATGACAATACAGTTAGGAGATAAAAAGTGATGATGTATTATTGGTTAATAACTAAACGATGTAAAAAAGAAAAGTAGGCATATATATTGGTTACTGGAATTGGGAATAAGGTTTTGGTTACTGGAATTGGGAATGTTTGATTCATTCAAAAGGAACAATTACAAATTGTTGGCACTCTCTTACCTGTTCCAACCATACACAGAGAAGGTTTGATTTGTTGTTTCTTTTTTTGTGAAATGAAATATGACTATGCACTTGATTCATGTTACAACAAGCACTTTATTTAAGCGAAATTGGGTTTTGTTATTCCAATCCAGGTTTCTGTGTGTTTTCATTTTCGTACAGTTGACTTAATTTGCTTTGTTGGTTCTTTAATTGGAGACATGTGGATCGGATTTTATGTATGTTGGAGCAATTGCTAATGAATTTGGTTGTCAGGAATGGAGAGTGATGAGGAGATTAGGAGAGTACCAGAATTTGGTATTGGATCTGGTGGGGCATCGACATCGGGTCAGGAAAAGGCGGTCGCTGGACCCGATAAGGCCCAATCTTCATCCCAACCTGGTCAGAAAAGAAGAGGAAGAAGCCCTGCTGATAAAAAGCACAAGCGGCTCAAAAGGTACCTTTATATTTAATTCAAAATTAGTTAGACAGATTTTTGTTTGGAAATTGAACATGATCAATGTATAACTTGACTATATAATATTCAAGAGAAATTGTAGATTGGTTACTGATGATTTTTATTTTGTGTAAATATGAAAAACAAAAGGTATAACTTGACTATATAATTTAGTGTTTGTCTCTGTCTGTTGGTTCCCCTCAACTTGATTTATAATTCAGTTTAACAGAAGGTACTAAAATGAAGTTTCTATATTATGTGAATTTACTGTTTACTTCCCCGAAATGTGATGACTTTCATTATTAATATTTTGCAATAGTGGTTGTTGTCTGGTGGTGAGTTTCAGTAGAAACAAGGACAAGGTTCACTGATGATTGTTATGGTCGAATTTATCAACTATCAAAGGTTCTGAAGCAAGTGTAAAAAATATAATTTAATCTGTTACTGCCTGCTATTCCTGTGTGCATTTCATGTGTAAGCCAAATGTGATTTTGGGAAAAGTCAAGGGTTGTAGTGAAAAAGTGCTGTCAGCAAGTGATTCAGATTGAATAATTCGGTCTAGGATGTTAATCAAGTATTTGCAATAATATATGATATGTGGGTATGTTTGTATAATAGCTTAAACGAAGTGCTCACATGCTGGTATAAGTTATAGTTAGAGGTAAATCCAAGGAGTATAACTGAAACTAGAACCTTATTTTACTTTTTGTTCCAGTTTATTAATACTTGTTACTTCTATATTTAGTTAAGGGTTAAGCTGTACGAAACAATGCAAAAGATGGTATATTCTTGTCCTCTGGAAATAAAACCTGAAATCAGGAATTTTAGTTGGTAAAAAGTAAGTTTGTTAATTTGAGTAGTGTGTTAGTGACTGACATGGCTAGATCTGTTGAAAGTTGATACACGTCAGTAGTCCAATGTTACACGTCAGTATTCTTATCCAATCTCGACGTAACTCTGTTTTTTCCGTTTTATCGCCGTTTTATCTATATTTTTGTTTATACCGCACAACCGTTTTATCCGATATTTCACCGTTTTATCTGTTTTATCGCCGTTTTATCACCGATAAACGCTAAATCACCATCCAACCGCTAAACCGTACAAATCGCATTTTAAAACCTTGGTATTGTGAGATTCACGTTGAACCAATTTTGGTTTTGTACCAGACCACGGGAAGCTAAATGAGGAAATGAATAATGATCATATACAAGTATATCAAGTAAAAGCCATGTAAGTTTAGAACCCAATTCTTTCTTCGACAATCACATGAGTTTAGCGTGTAAACGTCATCTCTGCACCTTCTAGGTAGCATCCAATTAAATACTCATATGGTAAATTGACCCTTGAAGCATCCCCTCTGTATCGTCTCGGCACTCAATTGATCTTTTCTGGTACGGTCTCACTTCTAATTAGACATCGGAACCAAACCCTGACGTCATCGTACCTGCCCTCTGTCCTCCCACCGAACAAAGCTAACGCAGCACAAATGAAGTTCACCGATGCACTCATCTCAGTCTCACGATGCTTCCAAGCCCCTTCCCTGAGGCAGCGATGGTTGGAATACTTGGCAGATCCGTACCTGCTGCCGTCAAACCCGGTAACGAAGAAAACGAACCCGTCGTCTTAAAAGCCCTAGCGCCTGTATCCTTTTTTATCTTCTGTGACGAAAGAGAAGCGTAACAGATCACAAGGCTGTCAGCGACCTGCCACATCGAGTTACGTCGAGATTGGATAACTGACCCCCATTAGGAGCCCCAGTGATGCTTAGCTGACGCGGACCAACAAGAGAACGCCACGTTAGCAGAAAGTTTACAAAATTCATTAAAAATAGTAGAAAGCTCAGAAAAATACAAATAAAATATCCATAAATAAAATCCTAAAAATCTAAATGAACCGAATTCACTGATACTTTGCTATGAAATTGTGTCAAAGTAGTGGCCTTTTGTATTTTTGAAGTATTTTCACTTTAAAAGTGACTTTTATAAGTAGTTTGCAATTGAGCTTTATGCAATATTATAATTATTTTAATAATAACTTGATTTATTTATTTAAAAATTGTCCGCACATTGAGCGGGCACTGCTGCTAGTATTAGAAAATATAGGAGAGGGGCAAATACAGAAGGCGTCCCAAATTCGAGGGGGCAAAATCAGGAGTTTTGACTTTCGGAGGGCAAATCCTGTATTCCTCAGTTTTGAGGGGTACAGAAAAAAATTTTTCCTTTTTTTTTAATGAACAATATGTAGTTTCTAATTTTATTATAATATTCTTTTCAGTTATCTATAATAAAATTGTTTTACCAATATTGATTGTTTATGGAATTAACTCTTTCATATAAAAACAGAGTAAGCTTACAAATGGTAAGAAAAGGCAGGCATTTAGTATTGTACACCACTGGTGGCGGACCTAAGCGCAATTTAAGCCTAGGCATTAGGCTGCAGTCAATTAAAAAGTTAAGCATTTCATGGAACAAAAAAAAAAAAAAAAAAAAAAGCTCTAACCAATTCAAGGTTCTAAGACTAAACACTTCCATACATGTCTGGAGTCGTTTCTATGTAAATCCGCCAGTCCACCACTGCACGTCAGTTTTTGCTCTTTATGTTAATGTCAGAGGAACTTCAATTGGTATTATTGGCACAATTTGATGGTGGATTTCATTACTTTTTACTCAGTTCCTGCCTTTTTCTAAAATTCAAAATTTAAATTGTAGTATACTTTTTTATTATGAATAATTAATACCTTTTAACAATTTAAACGACAGAGGAGTGATTTTTTCAATTGAAAAGTTAACTTTTTGACAGTAGAGATAAATAATTTTTTGACAGTAGAGATAAATAAGTTAACTTTTTAACAATTTAAACGACAGAGGAGTGATTCTTTCAGCTTTTCCTTTTCCCAAAAGATAAATAAGTTGACAGTAGAGACCACTCGAATACTCTGAGTGACTGCATATAGAGAGAAATCAACTTTCCTGAAGTGCTTTTAATATTCTAACTCAATAGCACAAGTGAAAGTAAAAATTGAATATTGGTTTTATTTAATAACAGGAAGGCATCAAAAGCACATGCTCTGTAGTACCTTGTGATGCAAAATCCCAGTCAAGATGCCACAAAATTAGACCATGAAATAAAATTAAGCTACATATATCTTAGTAATGGACCACAACACCAAAAAGGGATAGCAGGAATAAGGCACAGTAGGTAATTCCAAAGATATACTTTGGAATATTTAAGCTTCAAGGAGGATGTGCTTTTGGATATACCATTTTCAGAATTGAGACCAGCAGCCAAAAATTGATTTCCGCACCGATAAATAGCTGCTTCTGTCATCTTCAGTTCTTTGAAGAGAAAATAATTTTCTCCAGAAAAATTGAAAGGAAAGAGACCAGAATATGGGTAGTTGAAGAAATGATTTGGTGACGCTATCATTGAATAATATACAGAAGCGATGTGGAGAAGCATTGCTGGGCAATTACTTCCTTGGCAGGCATTCACTCTGTTTCTCATATTCGGTGTGGATTTCATAATACAGTGAGTTACTGCCAAAGGAAATTTGCCCTGCAATTCGCCTCCACTGTACATCCTTATTTTTACTTGAGCTATACATTGAATTTTTGTCTCATGGAGACCAGACTAACACATTTTAGCTTCATCTTAAGTCTATTTCTTTTATTTTTGTTTTTATTAGGAAAGTTTTAAAAGAAATGCTTACTCACTAACTAGACTCTGCATCATATGCCCTGCTTTTAGGCCGTGATGGTGCAAAATCTTAATCAAGCGTTGATCAACGTGCTTCCTCGCCAGTATAAATATATATATATATTTTTGAGGGTCAGGTGGCAATAACCGCACCGAGTGGGTACATTTTCTCGCCTGAAGCCACATCAAATATAGACAGAATCATGAGAAAAATCTAACAGATACAAAGATCTTATTACAAACAAACAACATTTAAAATAAAAAAAAAAAAGAAAAAGCATACAGCATACTGATTCTATTCCACATGACACGAGATCTCAGTTATGAAGATAGCAAGTTGGGCAGCATCCACACACAAGTAACTGGTCCCTCCACTCTATGCATGCTTGGATGATATTTGTTATCCTCCATGCAATAGAATATCCTTTTCTTAGAATTCATGCCATCTTCAAACCATGGGACATATATCCTGTTTGCATACTTATTCTCCGGAGATGTGATCGCAATCGAATTTCTACGATCTACAAAGAATGTCATGCCTCCCAAGTGTTCTAGCTTTTTCCATACCATCTCCGACTGATTGAGCTTGAAAACACGGATAGGTGTTCTGATGTCATCCGTTCTAAAAACAGAGATCAAATCCCCATCTAACTCTAACAAATGACAATATTCATTTCCATAGTGAGGCACAGTTACATGTATCGGTTCCGGTTTACAAAGTACATTCCAAGTCTCCAATTCAGGATTGAAAACCCCTAGTTCTCCTTTCCTGCCCAAACAATAAAACTCTCCCCGTAATAAGACAGGGTTGTTGGATGAAGGAAAGAATGGGATAGACTGCCAAAATTGAAGGACGCTCTACTCTTCCTCTCCTGGACGCCATGAGGATATCTCAACAAATTCACCACATATTTGGAAGAAGAATCCATAAACTACGAAATCTGGTGAAGTAGGCACCGATGTAAAAGAAATGCCGTCGAAGAAGTAGTCCTTCCAAAGGAAGAAGTGGCAGGTTAATAACCTGAGATGTGAAAGGATTCAGTAAAAAAACGCTTTTGTTGCCTTCTGTGATGACCACCCAACCATCTTTGGAGAAACGCAATGAAAGGTGATGGTGTGCACCAAGAACTGCATTGCTCTTTTGAGTGTACTCCCTGCAATTGAAAGGGTCAAAGAACTTGCATGATCTATATTTGAGATTGCGCAAATGCATAAGCCATGGACAAACTCTTCCTTTCCAAAAGAAGCTTGATGTTTTGGACCACCCCTTACAAACAGACGGAAGACGCAAACAATCAACCAGTGACAACCGTGGGAACAGCAACTCCACTAACTCAATGGGGAGCTCATCCCATTGTCTTGAGATGACGCTGTCAGTTTCATCCTCTTGGCCAATAACAGTAGAATCAGTCTGTGAAAGAATACATCCATGACAAAAGTTAGTTTTCGTTTCACAAATAATTTTCTTATTGAAGAGTAACAATATCCATTGAAAGAACCAACGCACAGCAATGTAAAAGTCAGCACCTTATAAGATAGACAGACAAAAAAAAAAAAAAACAGAATTTAACCATATACATGTCTAACATATATTGACAAATGCATCATCAACAATAAAACGTTAACTTGACAGGACAGAACAGTAACAGATTAGGAATCAATTACTGACACCTTATCACAACAGAAATCAACAAAACATAGTCCTAATTGGATTAATTTCCATAAACACCATACCTATCTCTTCTTTTTTATTTTTTAGCTGTAAATTATATCGGACTAGCCATATGTACAATCAGATAGAAGGTCTCTACATACCAAAGTTGAATTGTTTGTTTTTGACAGTGGTAGAGCTCAATTTTCAGTGCAGACTTGCATAGCATAACACCCTCCTTAATAAGGCAACCGCAACTCTAATGAAAATGCAACTTTATAAATTTCTTCTTTTTTTTTTAATCTACTGTTTTATTTTGACAGTGGTAGAGCATAACACCCTCCTTAATAACATAACCGTAATGAAAATAAAACTTTATGGATTTCTTCTTAGTTTTTACCTACTGTTTCCTCAGTTGAAAGTAATAACTGTGGACAATTGACAATATTCTCTGACTATAATTGGACAATTTCTTCTTAGTTTTTACCTGCTGTTTCCTCAGTTGAAACTCCTTGTAGAACCGTAGAAACGTATCCCTTTTCTAACAAATTGGACAATTGACAATATTCTCGGACTATAATTGTTCATTTTATTGTTTTTCCTAGTCCAACAATATATATATCATTTGGAAATTTCAAAAGTCAATTTTCTATGATGCTATAAATTTTGTTTGGAATGAAAACATCAAATAGTCGATTTAAGTCTCCTAAGTACTAACAAAACAATAAAAGTAATTTTAACATTATAAAAGAAACAGAGTAAAAGAACAACCTCTGTAGATCTCACGACATCAGATGAATTGAAAACAACTTCTTGGACAGTTTGCATCCTGCAAGGATCACAATGTAGTTTAATATTAAAGTAATGTAATAACAACAAAATGAAAAGCAAAGTATTACAAAGATTTCAGGAGTGCAAACTAACTTTTTTATTGGAAAAGCCCAAAGTAGCCTATTTAATGCACCATTAGTGTCCGGTAATAAATTAAAACCCAAAGCTTGGTCCTCCAAACAGAATTTGTAGAGTCTCGCGCCATCACTGCAGTTCATGACGAAATAGATGCAATTTCGCTGTGCTCCCCAAGCCTTATTTGCCGGGAGTGATCTCCCATAGTATCCAGCCAAGAAAAATGCATGATGACCAATGTCTTGCACCCTCCTCCATTGCATTTCATTACAGGATAACTCCAGCCGACGGACCTCAAAATGGGTGATCATTTGACCGCGACCATATGAGTGTACTAAAATTGAGAATAAATCGCCGGCACACTTCACCAAATATGAGTACCAAGCATATGTCACCGGGCAAACCCTTAAGTGTTCTATGGCTGTCATCTTCACACCACTCCTGACAAGTAGGGCAACATCAATTACCAAGGTCACATCCATATTGTCCAGTACAAAAAGCAGCCCATTGTGGATTACACTAGGACCACTAAGTGAACCGACATTCTTGTTGAAGTACTTGAGGAGTACCTTAGTCTACTTTTTTTCGATCAGGAGAGCAAACCAGCAGGAAGGTTTTCTGGGAACAAACGAGTATAACAATACAGTTGGATGTATTTGGAGGTGATGTGATGCTGACACTTCCATGAAAGAAACCAGGGGACTCAGGGAAAGAAGGGATGTAGATTTTGGAGAAAGAGATTATGCTCAGAAAGAAGCATTCCCTGGTTACTTCATCTGAAAACAGTACCCATTCTCCATAGGAACCCAATAATTCCTTCCCTTGCAACTTGGGTAAGATTCTTTCCTCCAGGCTGTTGTTTATAGGATCAAGGAAGCTGCAAGTTTGCTTCTTGCTTCCATGCATTTGGAAAAGCCATGGCCGACTTCCAAAACTATGGGGCAGTAAGTTTCTACCTTTCCGACAAATCACCCCCCCTGCCATTACACTTGATCACCTGAAATTTGTTTCACATAAGATATTTACCAGAACTAGTTCCAATGAGGACTGAAAAACTGAATTTTTATTAGTAGATATATTATCTAACGGTTTGGCTTTACAAAATTCAAAATGATCTACTAGTCTGGCTGGAAACTTGGAGCTCTGAAAGACAACCACAAAATTCAAAATGCCAGATGCATATTAACAATTCCTCAAATTATTTCTATCTGGCGCTCTTCTGCATAACACGTTCATTTTGACAGATCCAACAAACAAGGTGTTCGCATGATCAAGAATTCAAGATGTTAACTTGCTGTTAGAACAGAGACATTGCTCTTTTCACCACCGATTGTTCTTCAGTTATTTCGACCATTTAGGCGCTGATAAAAATCCCATTTTTTAACGTGGGATTTCATTTTATTTCATTTCATTGGAATCTGGATCAAAATAAACGGATTTGGTGTCATTTGGTTGGAATTCCTACGTAATTAGATCCAACAAAATCCTATGAAATCAATTGAATTGAAATGAAATCCCGGAAAAAAAAAAACATTTTGATCAGGGCCTAAATCAATGTCTAGAAAGTTCATACTTGTCAGATATGGTTGAATGGCATGTAGAGTGTTTGTTTCATCCCAAATGGTAATAACAATAATTAAACCAATTTCAATACTAGCAGTACTCCCATAAAACTATTTTCATTTTTAAAAAAGAATAAAAAAAAGTGGCTTCTTTGCCTACCCGTTCCATTCATTTAAAAATAAGGTAGGTTCTTTGCCATTTTTTTTTAAAAAAAAAAAACAGAGAAAAAGAGAGAGGCGAAGCTTACTCTCTAGGCGTGATCTTCCTTTTCGTTACATCAGCGGTGGAAAGCAGTGACTTCGGTGAAAGATAGGAGCTTTCAATCGGATATAAGGTTTCAATTTTGTCGGTTGGGAAGAGATGAGAGCAAGGTGGCAAGGTTACCGATCCTAGGTTGTTACTCGTCAGGCGGAATAACGGCGTGTCACACCTTTTTCTGTATTTTTGGTTTTTGTACAAGTTCAAATTGTAAATTGAAGGAAAGGAAGAAAGGAACGCTTAAGAAATTATACAAACTAACAGTTATGTTTTCTTTTTTTCCTCATCAATTCTCGTACAGCAGATCCAATTAATATACAATTTATATGATTACAACCGACTGGAAGTTAACTAAATTGAAAAATAGAAACAACATAAACTTTCCAAAGTTTTTTATTTGAGTGCCGAACTTTCCTAAGTTTGCGTTTGAATTATTATTAGTCAACTTCTTGTATTTCCAATTACTTCATACGTCCTGCCATTAATTGTGAAGTCCATAATTCAGCCAAATCAATTACGGCATCCTTTCTTATCAATCTCTGTCTCCATCGTTCACGACATTACTAGGCTGTCAATAGTTATGGTACGGTACGGTAGAAGGTATTTTCATTACCGTATCCGTTAAAATTTTCTTTACCCGTACCCATTAAAAATAGCTTTATCCGTACCTTACCCGTACCCTTTAAGAATTAACGGTACGGATACGGTAACGGTAAAAAATGAATATAATAATAATAAAATTTGTACACTCTGTCTAAATAAATTATATCAATAAGTATATTAATAAAGTGCAAAATGGTGGCGAATATTTTAGATTTATGTTTTTTTTATTTTTTCGTACACTGAATGGAAAGAATTATAAATCTTAAATAAAATCTAGCAATATTTTTTTACCAATCATGCAATATAAGATGTCATATGTATCATGTAATTGTATCTTTTTAATTGTGGCAATTATCCGTTATGAAAACGATACGAAATAGTTTTTACCCATACCCATACCCGTTAAATTAACGAAAAAATTTCCTTACCCGTACCCGTACCCGTTAACTTAACGAAAATAAAACTTTACCCATACCAGTCTTATACGATACGGTACGGATTGGGTAAACGGGTAAACGGGGTACGGGTTGGGTAAACGGGTAAACATGTTTCATTGACAGCCCTAGACATTACTCACCTCACTCCTTCAGATACTTCTTGACCTGGAAGAGGCTGTTCGATTTGCTTCTTCTAATAAACGAGTAATCTTCCCAAGTGCATCATCCAGCAAAGTTAATTAGACCACCTAACAACTATTTGAGTTACTAAAGAACCGGATGCACAATTTATCGACCTAGCACCATCACTGATTCCACTTTAATCTCACCTTCGGGTTCCACTAAAGAAGGCTTGGAGATGCCTTCTTCTCACTTATTCATCTCTTTGACTTCGAGTTGACAGACATGAAAAACTGGGTGGATTCGACTCTGTAGAATCGATTTATGCAGCACCTCCTATTTTCTCAATTAGTGGGAACGGACCATAAAATTAAGTGTGTGCTGCTCTTGATGCTGTTGATGGCACTGACAAATTCAAAGAGGATGTATGGTCACGGCCTGGTAGCAGTGTTGGCATCAGCAGGATGTTGTAGGATATGGTACTGTCTTCGAAAAGTCTCAGTAAATTATGGCACAATGCTGCCTGATACATATTCTGCTGTCAATGAAAATGCTGGGACTGATAATGGGGGTACCAAGGCAGGGACCGGCGTTTCTTAAATTGTTGCTGGCATCACCACGATTTCAGTTTTTCTTTTGTTGCTTATCCAACGGAATTTCAAACTTGTCATATTTGTTCTGGTATTGCTGATCAAATAAGAGTAATCTTATATTTTAATTTGTGTTCTCTCTATTTTAGAGAGTTTTACAAATTTTTAGAGAACTCTACAAATTATTTTTCAGAAATGATAACCATCATCTACGGCCTTCAAAAAAAATAATAATAACCGTCATCTGCAATTTCGAAATCACATGCTAAACACAAAGTGAACACATACAATAGACAAGATAAACATATAGATGATCAAAATGAATACTTACAAATAAATAATTGTTATTATCTCTTGTTCAGATTTTTATATGCATATTCAATTTATTTTTATTAAACTTATTTGTTTGTATGTGTTCACTTTGGTCATTATATATGTTCACCTTGTCTATTTTATGTGTTCATTTTTTATTTAGCGATGATAAAAATGCATATGGCAGTAATCAATTTCCATTATATTTTTACCTCCATAAGAGAATTTTGGCAGACAAATAACACATCATTTGTTTCATGACTGTGCAAATTTTTATAGAAAAAATTTCTTATTTTAGAGGTGTGTCACTTTTTTTGTTTTTACGGCTTTTTGTGTTCCAAAATTGCTAGATCTTTTTTAATAAAAAAAAAGTTACATTAATAAAATTTTACATTCACAATACATTATGATCTACATGTAATTTATACAATATAAACCAGCAAGTTCACTCCATGCCCACATTTGCCATTAAAATATATGATTAACTTTTCACTAACAAGTTCACCTTTAGGCTGAAGTTTGTGGTTCAAGCAAAAAGCCACATCAAAATACAGGTCATGCATGTATTTTCTTTCACCAAAAAATTTAATTAATTGTTGCAAGTTTATAGCTTCATATCAAAATATTGTCTGTACTTTGTCAAAATCGTAAATTTGGACAAGTTGCCAAGAGTACGGAATTTTTTTTTATCAGATACGTAAATTTGGACAGGTTGGAATCTGATTCTCTGTCTTTTTTCTTTCGGATCCAACAGAAAGCCAATGGACGCCCCTCTCTCTCTCTCCAAAACCAAACCAAACCAACGCATCTAAGTACTCATGCGTTCACCACACTACCCTCTCTCATCATCTACCCTCGAATCACCATTTGGAGACCTATTCTTGTCGCATTTTTTCGACGAAAGTTTTTCGGAGGTTGAAGCAAACTCGTCAGATTTGACCGTCCTTCGACTTGGAGCACTCTAAGACCTTCTCCATCGATTTTTAAGTGGTTTGGCGATTAAGCGGTGAAAATTGAGTAATAGCGAATTTAACTCTTTTTCTCTTGCCACCTATCTTTGGCTGAAATTAAGTAAGTATATTCATGGATTATTACTATATTACCCTTCTCTATTGTACTCTAAAGTTATTTGTATGTTTTTCCTAAAGCAACAATGAGATTGATTTCTAGGTTTCTTGCAAATATGGATTTGGCTAAGTTTCTCTTGAAAATTATGAAAGTTGTTAAAAGTTTAATGATTAAATGCAAGTTTGGAATGTTTACTAAATTCCTTGAATAGTTCATTTAAAACTGGCCTTATAAGTACAAATTTTCAGATTTTATGTGAATTTACTTAAGTACAGGGGTTTCATTGCATACTTATAAAACTAGAGTTTGAAACAAGCATACTAAATACTTGGTATTGGATTAGGTTACTAAGTTAAGTTGAACCAATATTCTTTCCTTCTTTATCATTTTGGAGAATGAAACTAACTTAAATTGTTTTGGTACGCTCTTGGTGCTAGTTGAGTACAATAAGATATGGAGTATGGTACAATCTCAAAATTGACTATACAATATTATTAGTTATTAGGGGCCGTTTTGGAATGAGTATAACTTTGGTTTCATAATTAAGAACTTGAGGTCATAATTTTATGTCTTAGAGTTGGAAAGATTCGCATGACAAGGTAGAGAATGATCGGGTCAAGCTAGAGATCATAAGAGTTGAAGAAATTGCTTGTGTATTTGTTGCTTGAATTGCTTGGCTCGACTGCTTTTCTTTTGCTACTGCTTTTGAGTTTAAATTCATATATGAATTTCACTTGAGATTTAATTATATGTGATTTATTAGTAATATGCATTTTGAATTCATAATGTTATTTTCATTCATGAGAATATTTTGTGAATATGTAAAGGATGCATGATTGTACAATAGCATATTGAATGGTATTCAATTGAAATATGATTTGATTATGGTAAATACAGCTTGTGTGGTTGAGATAGACTTTCATAATGTTTGGAGGTGGAGTCATGAGACTCATGACCCATCCTACCAAGCACCGTGTAATAAGCGCTTATGTACCGTAACTCAATAGGTTCAGTCTAGAATATTTCAGAGTGTGAGTGTCCCCAACTTGCTTGTACATTTGATGATTTGGTAGATTGAATGATATATGAATTGAATGAGCCATTGGCAACTCTCAAAGAAGGAAACTCGTGGCATATCTGATTGGTCGTTTGTAGCCCTCATAAAAAGTGTCTCGCCACATTTATGACTTTGATAATGAGAAATGAAATCAGACTTGCATACTAGATAATTGTCCAACCAAATGAGTCGGCTTTTGTTATACTTTGAAATTTGAATTGCTATGGAATTGATGCCGAGCTCACATTTCATATTGCATTGATTGAATTAAATGTGTAGTTGATTTGAAGTAAATGTGAATTTGATTTGAAAATTACTTGGCTCAGTCATGTCTTTAGTTCCTACGCATGATAATCAAAACTTAAATGGCTAGAACTGAATACCGTACTGAAATAAGTTTTATTTATCTCATTCTTTCACTTTTTGTGAGTTCTAGAGTTAACGAGCGAGGTAATTAAGAGCCGTAAAGGATTAAGTCTTTTAATGTCACTAGGTGAGTATTATTTGACTTTTTTAAGTATTGTACATGTAAGTTTTGAGATCGTACTTGTATATTAGTAGTGATCTGTATGTATGTAAATTTAGTTAATGTGATTATGCAAATTTGATCTACATCTCTTGTAATTCTTGTATCAATATCCTTACTTTTACATTCACCCAAAAATCTTCTTGCATATATGATACTTATATGTTACCGTCATGGCTAGATTATGCATACTTGTATTCATTTTGAAAATATAGGTATCTTAGTTGATGTTTAAATGACATATAGGCATGTTTGTATTCTTTATTATTATTTTATACCTGTTGTAATTTTAAAGATATGTTTTATATGTTGAAGTAATTTATGTGTATCAAAGTGATATGGCTTATTTTCTAATGTTTGAAATGTAAAGTGATTTTGATAAGTGTACAAAAAGTTGGAATGACATGTTAAGGGATTTTATTTATTTTAGTGAGCATGTCCTATCAAAGTAATATGACTTATTTTTGTTTAGCGATGACAAAACTACATATGACAGTAATCAATTTGCATTATATTTTTACCTTCATATCAGAGAATTTCGCCAGACAAATAACGCATCATTTGTTTCATGACTTTGCAAAATTTTATAGAACAAATTTCTGTTTTTAGAGGTGCGTCACTTTTTTGTTTTTATGGCTTTTTGTGTTCCGAAATTGCTTGATCTTTTTTTATAAAAAGAAGTTACATAAATAAATTTTTATATTTACAATATATTATGATCTACCATGTAATTTAATTATACAATATTGACCAGCAAGTTCACTTCATTCCCACATTTGCTATTAAAATATATGATTAACTTTTCACTAACAAGTTCACTTTTAGGGCCTACGGGCTGATATCAAAAAAAAAAAAAGTTCACTTTTAGGCTAAGCAGACGTCATGGTAATTTACAATACATTAATAATATTAGGGCTGTTTGGATCAAGTGAGAATTTAGAGAATTTTTTATTCCTAAACATAAATTTATTATAAACAATCTAAACTTTTCACAAAATTACACACTTTCCAATACTTTATGTCTAAAAATGAAAATTTCTCTTATGATCCAAACAGCCTATGATCTTATGTAGTGATTTCTTTTTCTCTAACTTGTGGGACCCACTACAACTATCCTTTGTGTTGTAGTACATGTCAATGTCGGGGCCTAATATCCACATAAGCAAAGGCTGCACACCTCATGTCAATGTCGGGGCCAATAAATGATTGTTAATAACGAAAAGATCTATTTTACTATTTCATAAAAATGAGTATGCTTAGTGATGTACGGTTTTCGTACTTGATTTTCAACCAGAATAAGTCCCAAATTGCGTTCAAATACTCGTGTTTTTATTTATTTTTCTTTAAATTGTGCTAATCTTAGATGTAGGAAAGTTCAGCCGTAGCCCGGCAAATTTTTATACAGGTTCATTGCATTTTGGCGCGAAGAACGAAAAAAATCGACCAAGTTGTACAAATTAGGCAAATTGGAACGAGCCGCCCCAACCTCAGGATGGGTCGTCCCAACTCAGTGCAGACGTAGGCAGAGGCGATCCAGACGACGCAGTCAGACCATGCTGGGACGGGCCGCCCCAGATCCAGACCAGGCCAGACATAGCTATTTCGAGACTTCTAAGAATAGAGCGCCTGATTTGGTGAGACGGTTTCTTCAGTTTCCACAGCCTTACAGAGCCATTATGCCACGTTTGGAACTGCCTATGATGCCTATATAAGCTCTGTCATGACCCTAGTTGAAAGTTAAGTTCGAAACCCTAATTTCCAAGCTAGAAACTAGCTCAAGAAAATCAGCCTGTTGAGACGGCCAGCCACCAGCCTAAGACGCACCGCCACAGATCAGGACGGGCCGCCCTAGACAGAACAAAGCGCAGAAGTTAGAGATTTTCGAGCACAATCTGTTGTAACTTGGTTTTTCTTTTTTCTTTGTGTTTTTGTATGATGAAACCTGCTTTTTCTTGCATGGAGTTAGTAGAGTAGTTTAGTTTAGGGGCTATGGTTCGATAACTTTTCTTTTAGTTGTTTGTTTTGTTCGAATACTTGCTTATTTGCTAAATTAAGTTGCGTTTATGATTTTTGAAATTCTATTCTATCTTTTTGTTGCAATTTGTTACTGTTGAATCTGATTATTGCGTTAAACAAAGGCCTCGTTTAATTGTCAAGTCAAAATCGAATTGCAATAACAAACTAACATTTAGAACAATTAGGTAGGCAATATCCGAAAGGATTTAACCAAACTTTAAGCAATTAGAGTTTTACTCAATAAATCGAGAGATTGAGAATTTACCAAGACCCAGAAAATCAATTAGAAACACCTAAACCAAGAAACGAGAGTTGAAATTTAGGAGTTTTTAGGATTTATAAAGCAAAACCCCACAACTTGACCTGAACGAGAGTTAGAGCGCAAGTCTGTAGGTTAGGTTTGATTAAATTCACGCAAAAACACTTAGCGAATAACCAAGTAGGATGATAAAACAAGCATCTGGTGATTGGAACGGCCCGTTCCAAGGTCAGGACGGACCGCCCGAGAGGGGGCGTGGCTTAGAACGGCCTGTTCCAGCCATCTGACAGGGCTAGGACGGTCCGTTCCAAAAATGGAACGGTCCGCCCCAGCCTTGACAGACAAGAAAAGTTAGACAACCTGAACCCCTAATCGTCCGTTAACTGTTTAATCTCTTAAGCACTTTAGTTTTCTAGTTAATTAGGACTTTAATTCTGCAAATTTATCTTCTGTTTAGACCTGTTTGAAAGCTGAATTGTTTATTTAACCTTAGAATTTAATTTAATCTGAACTGTTTAAACTTAGAAAAGAATAGTTTGTCCCCGAGATTCGACCCTTAAGCTATACTGCAAATGAATTAATATCGATTTTTAAGGAATTAATTTGACCTGTACCCTCAGAACCGTTACTTAGTGAAAGGTAAAAGGGTCGGGTCGGATTTCAAAGGACTGGACTTGGCGTGTTCCGTAGAAGGGCCGGATTGAACCGGGTTAAGAAAAATGATCGAGATGGGACGGGTTTGTTTACGAAAAATGAGACCGATCCTTCGAAAATCTAGCCCTTCTAGTCCTTCTAAATTAATACCAACATTTAATTTTTTTTAATAATTTTTTAATCTCTATCCTCCCATCATGATCAAATAATCACACGATTGAAAGACTACATCGGATCCGGCCCTTCAAAATCCCTCCCTTCTACATCCGCATTTGAAAAAAAATAGACCCGATCTTTTCAAAATCCGGCCATTGTCCGTCAAAAGCCCTTCGAAGGACCGGTCTGGTCCGAATTTTAGGACGGTCTTCCAAAGTGTGGGCCAAGGACCAAGAATTTTTGGACTATCACTAAGTATGCTCGTTGTTGCTTGAAGTTTGATGACATCAATTGGTCAATAGTCAATCCCTCCTTAATCACCAGTAGTGTATTATGGGTAAAAGTAAAGTAAAACATCTGATAAGAGATCCCTCCTTAATCACCAATAGTCAATCCCTCCTTGCTGTTACCATGTCCAGCAAAATATAAAAGATTGGGGTTACGATTTTTCCACGTATAGCAATTGGAACATTAGAATTTCCTATTTTTTTTTTAACATATAGGAATTTAGCTGTTAGAACTCTTTGCCGGTAAATAGGCTTTAGTACTCATTTTAAAGGATCAGAAATATGAAAACATTTCATCATCTCTTAGAAAACCAATATGGCTACTATGATTTAATAATTGACCGATTTGTGATTGGACCATGGGGTTTTGGAATGTTGCTGGCATCATTGTTGGGCTCAATAAGCTCAAGTGAGAAGAGTAAATTGCCAGGAGAGTAAATTAAGCAAAAAATAACTATCCTTTGTGTTGTACAGGGTGTGAATCACACCGTGTGATTGCTTCCTTGGAGGGTGTTCCTATATCTCGGAGAAGAAATCCAAAAAAAAGCGAGTGTAAACATGATAGATAAAATAAAAACCAGATGGATTTGGAACTAATGGACATGGTAACACATAAAAGTAACATTGTAAAGCTTTAGGCTTAGGATCGGTTGTCTTATTCTCTCTTCTCTGGTCTCTTCTGACTTTGTACACTGTATCTACTTTTTAATTAATTTTATTTTCCATCGGTAGCTAGCCAATAGGCCTACGGGAAAAAAAAAAAAAAAGACAGTGTCCCCCTTTTGTTGGAAAATCATTTTCTGATTTTCGAAGAATTTCATCTATGTCAGAAAAAAGATGGGGAATTCATTTTCTATCAAATGATAAATATCAATACCTCATTGTTCAATCAAAATCAGTATTTATTAATTAATTAATTTTTCCTTTGAGTGAATTTTGATAACAGAATTGTTGTATGTTGTTTGATTACTTATTGTCGATTTTATTACTCACAAGTTTTTAATATATAATAATATTAAACTATACAGTTAATTTTCATATGATTCATTGAGCAGTGAATTAAATTAGTCAAATTTTGCGGTGGACTAAAATTTAACTCAAGCTCCAACACCGAAATTAGACCTCCTATAACCAGAAAGGAAAAAATAAGACGTGAATAAATAACCTAAATTTATCCTTCTGCTTTGATGTAATTGCGGAATTTCTTGTCCCTTCAAGGTTCCAACATAAAAATCCATAGTCAGTTTTCTCTGCTCGTCTGGTGAAATTTATTGTCTTTCATCCGCTCCTGTTCGTCATCTTCCTTTTTTTTTTTCCCCTGCATTATTATATAATGCTAAACATATATGTGGTCATACTTCGTCTTTCCAGCATTTCAACCTCTTAAATTTTTTTTTTTTTTTTTTGTAGGGGGGGGTTGGGGGGGTTTCATCTAATTTTATTTGCCCCTCTTTAACGAAAGCCTCTGTCCTTTTTTTTTTTTTATAATCCTCCGGGTGTCCCTGGGCACCTAACTTGCTTGTGTTTGACAAAAAAGCCTGAGTGAAACTCACTATAACTTTTGTTGAATACCAATCCAAATCCGTTGTGTCGCTCACCACACGGATCGTCCGATCAGATCTGAACAGTTCATTTTGTCTATTTTCAATTTGCAGTGTGCATCATTTCATTTTAATGATACGGCTGGATTGTAAGCCATTATTTTTCAAAAAAAAAACAAAAAAACAAAAAGGAACTAACTATAAATTTTTGCTCACATACTTTTCAGGGAATACTAAACAACTGATTCTCCACAAAGAGGTCGTGAAACTTAAGTCTTAGTTGATAAAATTAAAATATTAATTCATAATAATATTTCTAATTAATGGCCTAAAATCACATATTTCTTATAAAATTAATTTATTGTAAGAACTTACAGGATTGCAGAGAAGACATGTCGTTATGCGAAAATTCAAATCTTCTTCAATTTCTCCAAGTGATGGTAATTAATGGCCTTTTTACTCTCTTCTGTCACTTTTATTAATTAGGCGAAAATAGTTGAAAAGTTGTGTTCTAATGACAGTAGATGAGTTAATATAACTAAGGCAATTCAATGGATTAAAATTTAGTGAATCTGCTCCATTGGATTTTTCATCAAAATCCAATGCACCCTTTAATTTATATACTAAATGAACTTGGTTTATAATTAGTAATATATGCCAACTTAATTATAATTAATGATATTAATTATAACATTCTCCCACTTGGCCTATATAATATCATAATAAAGCACAAATTGAGAATTGGCCAATAAAACTTAAACCTTGTTTAAGTTAGAAATACTAAACTGAACTAATACAATCAAAATAATTGTTCTTGTTATTTGATTCCTATTAATTATAGAAGTGACATTTTTTCCAACATAATGATTAATTAAATTTACTCGATCCATAGAAGTATATTTGCTTATATTAATTATAATAATGTGCTACATAAGAAATAAGAAAACATTATAAATTCAGTCAATATATAAATGAAGGTTCAATACATAACTTATATATTATTGTTCATTACAACCTCAAAGTCACTAACCAAATCATGTCGGCTACCTGCACTTTGAAAAGAGTAGGTGGTAGTGCTTTTGTTAGAGAATCAGCTAACATAGCTCTTGTATTGATGTGTTGTATGACAATAATATTATCCTTGATTTTCTTTCTAACAACAAGATATTTTTATGTCAATCCATTTAGTAGCACCGCTGGACTTGTTGTTTTTAGAGAAGAAAACAGCAGCCTCATTATCACAAAATATCGTGAGTGATCTCGTAAAACTTTCAATTACTTGAAGTTCAGGTATAAAATTCTTCAACCAAATTGCTTGACCAGTAGCTTCAAAACACGCCACAAATTCTACTTGCATAGTAGAAAATGCAACTAATGACTGTTTGGCACTCTTTCAAGAAATTGGTCCCCCTGGAACCATGAATATCTATCATGATGTAGATTTCTTCGTGTCTACACATCCAACAAAGTCCGAATCTGAATAACCAATGATCTCAAGGTTATCAGACTTTCTGTAAGTAAGCCTGTAGTCTTTAGTCCCTTGCAAATAGCGTAAGACTTTTTTAGTAGCTCGCCAATAACCTAGTCATAGATTTGATTGATATCGGCCTAGTATGCCAGCTATAAACGCAATATCATGACATGTATAGACTTGAGCAAACATTAAATTTTCAACAACCGAGGCATACTCATTATTTTATATCTTCTGACGTTTTGATTGAGTTTTGGGATATTGAAACATGTTGAATTTGTCACTTTTGAAAATGAAAGCAACCTTTGGAGAATAGTTTTGCATTTTGCATGTAGTGCTTAAACATTTCTCAATGTATACCTTTTGTGATAAACCTAAGACTCCACGAGACCGATCACGGTGGATTTCAATGCCTATAACATAAGAGGCCTCATCAAAATCTTTCATTTAAAATTTCTTTGAAAGAAAACGTTTGATCTCATACAACATAGCTATGTCACTGCTTGCTGACAAAATATCATCAACATACAAAACGAGAATGATAAATATGCTCACACTAACCTTGAGATATATGCATTGATCAAAAATATTTTCTTGAAATTCAAATTCTATTATGACATCATTAAACTTGAGATACAACTGCCTTAAAACTTTCTTTAACCCATAAACTCATCGTTTCAACCGGCAGCTCATATGTTCCTTGTCTTTAACAACAAAATCTTCAGGTTGTTTCATGAAAATTTTTCATGCAAGTCACCATTAAGGAATTCAGTTTTCACATTCATTTGATGCAGCTCTAGATCATAATAAGCAACATGATCTAAAACTATTCTTAATGAATCTTCTCTTGGGACAGAAGAAAAAATATTATCATAATGTATACCTTCTTGTTGAGTAAAACGTTTAGCAAATAGTAGGATCTTGTATCTTTCGATGTTACCATG
Organism: Rhynchospora pubera; assembly: GCA_028095005.1. Lineage (NCBI taxonomy): Eukaryota > Viridiplantae > Streptophyta > Magnoliopsida > Poales > Cyperaceae > Rhynchospora > Rhynchospora pubera. Next base: position 19,271,746 of record CM051461.1, read on the forward strand.
TGAATCAGTTTTAGTTTTGTTGCATTGAGTTCATCTCATCATTTATGGCTTCCAGCCACTTAGATGACTTATCACTCTTCATGACGTCCTTAAAGGATATAGGATCATCTCCATGACCTATGTTCTCACCTTCTTCAGTAAGATATACAACATACTCATCGGAGTATTGTAGATTTTTGTTACCTTTGTGTCTTGTGCAAAGTTTCTTGTGGCAGCAAAGGTACTTTTTCATTGTTAGGAACATTAGTATCTTCATTTAGTGATAAAGTAGAAACATAAATTGTAGCCTCCAAAATGATCAAAGTTGAAACATAAATTCAGTCTTCTTCATCGAGATTTATAGTTTATTTTTCATTACTCCCACTAATGTTACCATTTAAAAAAAATACCACATGTCATGTCTCAACTATTCTAGTGGTATGCGAGAGACAATAATATCTAAAACTTTTGAACCTCTTTGGATAACCTATGAAAGAATAACTAACGAATTTGGAATCTAGTTTCTTAATTTGTAAATTGCAGATTTTTACTTTAGTAAGACAACCCCACACATGCAAGTATCCTAGTTGTAATTTTCTTCTAGTCCACAATTCATAATGTGTTACTGGAACAGAATTACTAGGAACTCGATTGAGAACATGTGTGGTTGTTTTCAAAGTCTCGAACCACAAAAATTCAGGTAAAGTGATATTACATATCAGATTTCATAGCGTATCCATTAATGTATGATTATGTCTTTCAACCACTCCATTTTGTCGAGGTTCTCCCGGAATAGAGAACTGGTGAACAATATCATTTTCTTGAGAAAAAGTTTAATATACACTATAGTGCATAGGACTTTTTATGCACAACAAATTTTTTGGGATATTTTTGTAAATTGCCAAATCTAATTTAACCAATCTAATTTACATATTGAATTCTCGTAGCAAACTAAATTTTACAATTTTTTAGATTTTATTACTATTTTTTCGAATTTTTTTAAACTTACCATTTTTGAAATGTTGTAAATAGTAGTTTGTTTCCAATAATAGCTTGTTTTAAAAAATAAAAAATAGTAATAAAATCTTAAACATTGTAAATTTTGGATTGCTATGAGTTTTCAATATGTAGATTATATTGGTTAAATTAGATTTGTCAATTTACAAAAATACTATCGAAAAATATTGCGGTGCATAGAAAGTTTTATGCACTATTGTGCATATTAAACTTTCTCTTTTCTTGAAGAAACAAAGCAAATGAGCATGGACTGGCCTAAGTCGATGTTCCTACCATAATATTCAGCGCCTCTATCTGATCGCACTACTTTAATTTTTAAGATCATGCTGATTTTCAACTTCAGTCTTAAAAATCTTAAATTTGTCTAATGCCTCAGATTTTTCAGAAATTAAGTACACATAAGCATAGTGTATGTAATCGTCAACAAAAATAAGAGAAATGCTAGTGTCCGATATATTGGACGGACGAGTCCGTCCAATACGATCCTTCTCACGATTCAAATTTCAAATGACTAATCTAAACCGTTTAATATGTTTTTTCATATTGAAAACTTATAAAAAAATATTTTTTACAATTTTTTAAAATTTTATACTATTTTTTGTATTTTAGAAAATTCAACATATAAAAATTATGGATCGTACAATAACAATAATTTTATAAAATACCAAAAAAAGTAAAAAAATTTCAAAAAAATATTTTCTTATAGGTTTTTAATTTGAAGAACATATTGAATGGTTCGGATCGGTAATTTGAAATTTAAAAACGTGAAATCGATCGTATTCCGTCCAATATATTGGATGGACCTCATCCGTCTAATATATTGGACTCTAGCATTTCTCTAAAAGTAATGAATGATTTGTGTCCATTCAGGCTCGGAGTGAGAAAAGGACCGCATATATTAGTGTGAATTAATTTCAATAGTCCCCCACTTCGAGTGGCTCCTTTCTTATTTCCTATGACATTCAATGCAGTTTTCAAATAAAAAGAAGAATTCAAACATAATTTATATAGGTTGTCAATAATCCAGAAACAACAAACTTGGAGTTATGATATAGTCTCAACTCATTATTTCGAAAATAAATCATAAAACCACATGCATCAAGTCTAGAAATAGAAATTAAATTCCTAATCACACTAGGAATATAAACTAAATCATGTAAATTAAGAATAAAGTCACTACGCAATGAGTTCGTAATGTGTACAGAGACACAAGTGTCAACCCACCACGTATTTAAGGGAACATCAATTAAAAGAGACTCACAAATCATATAATTTAAATCATTATCCTTCTTGGCAAGTCACTCCTTGAATTATTTGGCACATTCCTTCCTTACGTATCCAAGTTTCTTACAGCGACGGCACCTAGGAGCACTCTTTGTACCAGATGTACTTGCTTTGTTAACACCAAAAACCGTATCAGTCTTATTCTTTTCTTTACCATTGTTCTTTTTCTATTTATGACTTTAAATGGCAGCATGTGTAAAGTCAGATTTTTCAGTCTTAAACCTTTCTTTTACTTCAACACACATGGCAATCAATTCGCTCATTTTCCACTTCTCTTTCTGCATATTATAATTGAACTTGAAAGGACTAAACTGCGCGGGAAGAGAAGTTATAATGAAATGAAGTAAAAAACCTTCAGAAATTGCCATACCCATGCCATTTAATTTTTGTAGCCATATCATCATCATGATATGTTCACGTACAACACTAGTCTCATTATACTTGGTAGTGAGCATTCTCATTATGAGAACACTTGCATTAGCTTTTGATATACTCTTAAACTGCTCCTCAATAGAGGCTAAAATTTCTTTATCAGTAAAAAGTTCACCTGTAGAATTCTTTTCAGAAATATATCCTCGAATTGCCAAAGAAATCGTGCTTCTCATAATCATGAAAGACATGAGATTAGAATGCTCCCATTTTGCATAAGCATATTTTAGGACAAGCAGATCTCAATTTTCTCTTTCCAAATTGAAAAATTAGTTCCATTCAATAATGTTATTCCAGACATTTGGACACTAATATTGATCAATGTTGTAAATTTATAACTTATATAAAGCTTACTATTAACTAAACTTCACAAAAAAAATAATAAGATTAGATCACCTATAAGGAGAATAATAATTAACTAATCTGAAGTAATAAAACACCAATTAATATTTCAGATTTAATAGTTGATCCACTAAAATTAATTCATATCACTGAACTTGATTTATAATTAATAATAAATAATATATAATATAGGCGATATTAATTATATATAATTAATAATATTAATTATAACATTAGTTGCAAAGCATGATGCAAGATTTTTATGGTGGGAATGATTACATGCACATAGGCGATAATGCACAGGAGATCCAAGAGGTATCACTGCCTGTGCAGCTTGGCGCTCTTTTGAAAGGCGGGGAGATGACGGATGTGGTTATTCAAGTGAATGAGGAGCTGTTTCATGAACATAGTTCGATACTTGGAGCCAGATCACCTGTTTTTAAGGAAGAACTCTCCGGATCAGTATTCGCCTCGAAAGTCATAACGATCAAAGATAAGAAAAGAAAAGTCTTCAAATATCTACTCCAATATATATACACAGACACTATAGACGGCCGGAATCATGGGATTCCCTCATCCAATTTGGTCCGGCATTTATTGGTGGCTGCCAACCGGTATGGAATAAAGGGGCTGAGGATAAAATGCGAAGAAAAGCTAATCAAGGATATTTCCATGGACTCTGTCTGGTCTTGTTTCATCTTTGGCGAAGAGAATAATTGTAGCAAATTGAAGGAAGCGTGCTTCAAATTTACAACTGTGGGAACAAATCTTGCAAAGCTGGTATTCACAGAAGAATACTTGCAGTTTATGCAAAATTATCCAGACCTTGTTGCTGAGCTACGTAAACGCTCCATGCTGCTCTAATGCTGTCAAAGAAGGAGCTTGGAAATAGTAGTTCAGAAGAGGTGAAGTGGCTCTGGTAAAGTAGCCTTTTTTTCGATGAACTGGTAAAGTAGCCTAAGTTGTACTAGCTATTTGGTTGGTTATTATATAAGTGGAAATCTGGAAATTTATTTCTTGTGATTTACTGTTTAACTATTGGCATCCAAGTTTTAATTGTTAGAGCTCCATCAGTTTATGAGAATTTTCTTTTTCCTGACTTGAAAAATGAGTGCTAGTTTTGTTAATATGTCCTTAAGTTGTGTTGATACTTGATACTATCACGTTTGGTATTGCCTTTATAAGTTTACTATCATATTCTGTTAATTGTACTCCGAGTCAATTGCGCCGAGTCCCTTTGATTTCTATTCAGTAGTTGCAGAGATATGTAGTAATTCGCAAAACAAATTCAGAATATGCATCAGCAGATGCTCATATTTTAAGACTATTCTTGGGTTTTACCCACTTATACCCCTCCAATCTATACCTCTTAATTAATGTAGGTCTTTATTCTCTTCTGGAATCCTTTTAAGCCAGAAGCAGAATGTTTCTCCACAAACATATGTTGCACAAAATGTCAATGATTTGTTAACAAAATTAATTGAATATGTAATTTCGAACATCAAATATCTCTGTCAATGATAAAATAAAATACTTGAATGTGTAATCTCAAATATAAAACAGTCACTCTTAATTCAATTCAGTTCACCACATATTTTTGACATATGCGCAGTGTTCAGCAGGTGCTTTTTAAAAGCCTTGTCTGAAGAATTGGAAATTATAGTTCTTTAGATAGCACCTGTAGTGGGATATGTCAGTTTACAACCTTCTAAGCCAACTTTTAGCATATGTATAAATGCACGAAGGAAAGTGAAGAATTGGAACAAGCTAGATATATACACCACTTAGCTCAAGAAAAATAACAACCACAGAATGATAGGGTATTACTGGGCCTGATCTTCTTGCGAAGGGGCAGAACTGGCATTGGCAAAGGAAATTAAATGCTAATTGCTCAGTAAAGAAGCCTACTGTCAAAGAAGATTTGTCCAGCAACCCGTCTTTGCATTGTCACGAAAATAACTAACTATGGCATGAGGGTCCTGGGATTCCAATTGTCAAGTTTGCATTTGTCAAATTTATTGATTCTGTTAAATACTGAGTTAGGATTAATTTCTTGGGTTGTTTTAGATTAACATCAGCATATGTAAAGAAATCTGTCCACGTCAGTGCGATTGCTTCATTCAGGTTGACTAAATTCAAGTCAACTTTGGGTTTAGGATGTAAAGCATTCAGATAATCATATTCTTATTCTTTGTTTTCCTTTTTTTTTTTTTTGCCAAAAAACATATAATAAGACATTAAGAATCAGAGCTACATTTGATCCAGTTAGTGAGTCCTGGTCACAAATGTAAGGTGTATACTTTATGCATCAGATAGAGGACTACAGAAGCGCAGAGGATCTGGATTAGATCCTACCATTTATTTTTGTCAAAAAATAGTGGAAGGTGGTAATCCTAGATAAAATTTCATTTTTGTCAAAATTTTATTATACTGTTTGTTTATATTTGTTATACTAACCATGAGCATAAGTTATTATATAAAAAAACGCATTTAAAATTATTTAAATAGGTTAACAATAAACAATAACTACCGTTATTGAGGATCCTTGTGAAGATTAAAATTCCTTTTAAACCAGGCTGTAGGAAGATTCGATTTCAAGTCTAATTGCGCGAAGTCTCAAGCCATGTTCTTATTCAAGATCCATCCAAACATACTTTGACCGCTTAAAACCCCAAAAAAGTGCATACAAGGAATGAAGGAATTATATTATTGTTATTAGATTATGTTTATTTGCTTATCAATATAAGTCATTTTGTAATGACAACATAATTACAACTACTAGATATACTAAATTAGATAACATAATTGTATATAGAAGTATTTCGGATAGAATTCAAGCGAGTCAAATAAATCAAATTCTAAATTGAGCAACTTGAATTCTAACCTGATGTAAAGGGATGTCTAATTAATTATCTAAAAAAATATTTGGACATTAATTAATTAATTAATTAATGCAACTAGAAAATTTTTTCGCGACTGCCCCCTCAGATTTTTTTTTAAATTATTGGAAATAGCAGGACCCCGAGTCCCCGACCCAACTATTAAAATATATTTGTCGTTTCAATATTACCGAAATAAGAGGGATTTTCCTTACAAATTTACAAACATTGTAGTGTGTAGACGAAAGCGAATCTATCACAAGAAGGATCCTCTGTGACAGGTTTCGTACCACCATTCGTGCAGCTTACTGAAAAACAATTGCAACTGTTATACGAAAGCTTCACATGAAGGACCACATGAAATTTTCAGGATGCACTGTACAAAAATGGAACCGACATTTATTTATTTTTTTATTTTTGAGATTTTGACAGCGGCTGTCAAAAGGGAACGGACATTTATTTTACGGAATTGCTTAGGACCATCCTTCAGATTCTATCATCCCCATCATCCTCACGCGTACGTAACTAACTCCTCCCTCACGCATACACTCTCGCGCCTTCCCCTCCTCTGTATCCGCCCCTGTCCCCTCCTCCCTCCCACGTACACTGTCCCCCTCCCTTCTCCTCCCTGCTACGTACATCGTCCCCCCTCCCTCTCCTCCCCTCCTCCCTCCCATGTACACCGTCCCCCCACCCTTCTTCTTTTTCTCTACACACTTCATAACTGTTGAAGTTAATATATATAACTGTTGAAGTTATATGTGTAACTGTTGAAGTTATATATGTAGCTGTTGAACTTATATATGTGACTATTGAAGTTAATATGTTATATATGTAACTGTTGAAGTTAATATATATAACTGTTGAAGTTAATATATGTAACTGTTGAAGTATATATGGATCTGTTGAAATTATATATGTGACTATTGAAGTTAATATGTTATATATGTAACTGTTGAAGTTAATATATATAACTGTTGAAGTTAATATATGTAACTGTTGAAGTATATATGGATCTGTTGAAATTATATATGTGATTATTGAAGTTAATATGTTATATATGTAACTGTTGAATTTAATATATATAACTGTTGAAGTTAATATATGTAACTGTTGAAGTATATATGGATCTGTTGAAATTATATATGTGACTATTGAAGCTAATATGTTATATATGTAACTGTTGAAGTTAATATATATAACTGTTGAAGTTAATATATGTAACTGTTGAAGTATATATGGATCTGTTGAAATTATATATGTGACTATTGAAGTTAATATGTTATATATGTAATTGTTGAAATTAATATATATAACTGTTGAAGTTAATATATGTAACTGTTGAAGTATATATGGATCTGTTGAAATTATATATGTGACTATTGAAGTTAATATGTTATATATGTAACTGTTGAATTTAATATATATAACTGTTGAAGTTAATATATATAATTGTTGAACTTGGCATATTTAAATGTTGAATGTAATATTTAAAGTGGGCATATTTAAATTATTGAAGTTGGCATATATATTAGGTTCAACAGTTATATATATTAACTTCAACAGTTATATATATTAACTTCAACAATTATAATCAATATATAGTGTCAATATATAGTGTCTGTGAGAGAGGGGAGTGGGAGGGGGAGCACACGCGGAAGGAATGAGAGGGGGACGAGCGTACGTAGCAGGGAGAGAAACAGAGTGATTTCCAGAAATAGAAAACGCGTAGAGCCAAAAATAGAAAAACGCGTGGGGATGATAGGGATGATGAATATCGGGGATGATCCTTATCACCCCCGTTTATTTTAAGCCAAATATATTTAAATATGGAAAATTCTTGGACATAATTACCTTAAATGTATATAAGTTTCTTTAATAAGTAGCAAGAATATAGTAAGTATATGGGCAGAAATTAGATTTTCCTGAAACCAGTTACCAAAAATAACCGTGACTGCAACAATAAATAGCCTGAATTTCTCTTCCTTCTTTGTCCATTCAAGGTTAATTTCAACGGAAATCAAGAGTCGTCTATCTCTATTCGGTATAGTCTCCTCTCTCTCATACTCTTCTACTTCGATCTTCATATCTTTGTGTGTTAGACAGAAATTAAAAACCGATCTTTAGTTAGGTTTGGTTGCCAAGTGTCTCTTTCAACTTCGATCAAAAAGATTTCATTTGATTAGAATTGATTTCTAAGGTTATGTTAGGTCTTATCCACTACACCAAATTTGAACATTAGTACCGGTTTTATACTTATTATTAGTACCGGTTTTGTACCGGTACTAATAATAGGGGGTACTAAAAACAATAAAAAACCGGTACTAATAAGCCGGTACTAGAAAGAGGTGGAAAGTGGCGGCAAACACAATTAGTACCGGTTTTTAACTAAAAACCGATACTAAAAATATTACATTTAGTACCGGTTTTTTATAAAAAACCGGTACTAATTATATTTAAAAATAACCGAATTTATTTTTAAAAGTTTAGTACCGGTTTTTAAGTAAAAACCGGTACTAAATTGATTAAAAAAAAAAGCCGAAATTTTTTAATTAATTTAGTACCGGTTTTTAACTAAAAACCGGTACTAAATTAATTTTAAAAAAAATTATTAATTAATTTAGTATCGGTTTTTAGTTAAAAACCGGTACTAAATTAATTTTAAAAAAACCAAAAATATTAATTAATTTAGTACTGGTTTTTAACTAAAAACCGGTACTAAATTAATTACAAAAATAAAAAAAATTGTTTCTCGGCTAGCCAATTTTGTAGTGACTTCCATTGAGCACAAAATTGAAATTATTATATAATTGTTGCAAAATATGACTGGATTCTTTGTCAAACAATATTAGTCAGCAGATAGGCAAAGAAGGCATGTTTGTTCACAGTATTACAAAACATATCAGTATCAATAACTAAAATTTTAAATCTAGGTATTCTGCCACATCAGGCAACTTACAGTGATAATACTTTCCAGTCGATCGTGCATCCACCATCACATTTCCAACCATCTCTGAATATATCTGGAAAAAAAATAAATAATTATGTGGAGGCCCAAGAGTGAAGTATAAAATTTATTAAATTCTAAACATATGAACATATGAACACATACACATATTTAGAAAAGAAAGACTGACAAAAAGATACCTTGCAAGCAGTGTCAAATCCCAAACTAGCAGGTACTTCTTTGCATTTTAGATCCCCGTTGATTGTCACACGGGTCTTGATGTTCTTTGACCTATGGGAAGAGATATATTTAAGGGTTCATATTTAAGTCAGACAAGGCACCAAGTTTTTTAAATGCGTGATAGTATGGAAGCCTAATATAAGTGGAATATTATGGGCATAAACAGTGAGGAAGTGAACCTGAAGTACTCCGCAAGAAGACATGCATTTGTATTAGAGTCGTCACCACCAATAACAACAAGGCCATCAAGATCGAGCTTCAGTGCTGTATCTTCGGCTTCCTTAAACTGAACCGAGAAGGTTATGAACAGTGAGTGTTGAAGAAGCTATTTTATTTTTTAGAGAAAAGAGCAACAAAAGAAAGAAAGAGTTGAGAAAAAGGACCTAGTTGGGTGTTTCAACTTTGTCCCTTCCACTACAAATCATATCAAAACCACCCTGATTTCTGAAGGTGTAGACAAAGTCGGGGGTCAGTTGGACATACTAAATATCAATATATTAGTACCGGTTTTTATAAAAAACCGGTACTAAAAATCAATTAATTAGTACCGGTTTTTTATGAAAAACCGGTACTAAAAAACGCTTGAAAAATAAAAAAACCATTTTAAATTTAGTACCGGTTTTTTATAAAAAAACCGGTACTAAAAATCAATTAATTAGTACCGATTTTTTATAAAAAACCGGTACTAAATAACTCTTGAAAAATAAAAAAACCGTTTTAAATTTAGTACCGGTTTTTTATAAAAAACCGGTACTAAAAATCAATTAATTAGTACCGGTTTTTTATAAAAAACCGGTACTAAATTTAAAACGGTTTTTTTATTCTTTCGAACCTTTAGTACCGGTTTTTTTATAAAAAACCGGTACTAATAATCAATTAATTAGTACCGGTTTTTTATAAAAAACCGGTACTAAATTAAAAACGTTTTTTTTTTCAGACGATTTTTAGTACCGGTTTTTTAAAAAAACCGGTACTAAATAATAAATCCGACAATTATGAAATTGCCATGATTTATTATTAATATCGGTTTTCTTAAAAATCGGTACTAATGAGCCGGTACTAATAATCCTTTTTGTTGTAGTACGGTATTAAATATTCGATCAAATTATATTAAATCCAGACATTTTTATTAAAAAAAATTATATTGAAATGGAATTTGGTTTTGTTATATATCATCTGGTTAATATTTCGATATTCCGGTATTTCAAGGTTTTATTATTTATTTATTATTATTTTTTTTGGGTCCATCTGACTTCTGACTCTTATTTCCATAAGCCTACATGGGTATTTTCCTTTTTGAAGTAGATGAGCCTCTGTGTATTCCGTGCACTGGACTTGCTCGTGTTTGACAAATGCCTGAGTGAAACTGGCAATAACTTTTTGTTCATATATTTTCAGGGAATACTGAACGACTGATTCTCCACAAATAATTTTGTAACTTGAGTTGTAGTGTCCAACTCCAGAGTACGATATGGATGGTGACAATTATTACATCTCAGCTGTGTATGATGCACAGCATCAACTAAGAGCCGACTTTGGCAATTTGTCGAAAAGCGGAAACATCGCGGATGTGGCAATCGAAGTGAATGGCGAGTTGTTTCAAGTGCATATAGCCCTGCTTGCAGCCAGATCACCTGTTTTTGAAGCGGAGCTATATGGATCAATTTTCGGATCAAAATCGCAGCACATAAGGATTGAAGATATGGAAACAGAAGTCTTCAAATATCTTCTCCAGTATATGTACACGGATACTTTCGACGGTAATCCTGAGATTCCCTCGACCGATTTGGCTCAGCAGTTATTGGTGGCTGCCCATCGGTACAGAATGGAGGCGCTGAAATTGAAGTGTGAAGAAAAGCTCAGCAAGGATGTTTCCTGGGACACTGTTTATTTCTTTGCTGAGCGGCACAATTGTAGCAAGTTGAGTGAAACCTGTATGAAACTTGTGAAATAAACCAAAATCTTCTGAATCTGGTATTCACAAAAGAAAACTTGCAATTCATGCAAATTACCCAGACCTTAATTAGTTTGTATCACTATGTTTGGTATTTACTTTTAGTTTACTGTCATGTTTTGTAATTTGGTCGCTTGTGCTGGAAATGTAGCAACTTGTAAAAGAAAATCAGATTGTGCTACAAGATATATATGCTCATATATAATTTATTTAAGGCGATTCTTGAGATGTACCCTCATATCTCCAATATCTACTTTAGATAGAAGACTTTACTCTCTTCTTTGTCATTTAAACTAAAAGCAGCAATGTTCTCAAATAATATCTTATGCACAAAATGTGAATGATAAATAAAAATCGTTCAATATATGTCATCTGAAATATCAATGATCAAACAGTCACTCGTAACTCAATTCAACGAATAACGTTGACCAAGTGAATTTTGGGTTCATACATGAATCAGTCCATGTCAGTGCAATTGCTTTCTTTTCAAGTTGATTAATTGAATTTTGGGTTTATAAATGATCCAATACATGTCAGTGCAATTGCATTTTGGGTTTATGAAGATTCAGTCCACCTTTGAAATTTCGAACATTATATATTCCATGCAATGCAAAACCAATAGTTTGTGAATTGTGAGGTTACAAGTGTGATGAAAATAGAAAATTGATATCCAACAATGTAACTTGAAGTTTGAAAAAGTCAAAATTAAAGTATATGAAAATTTTGTAACTTAGAAAAATGAAAGTATAAATTTTAGAACTTGAAAATTTAGATATATCATATAATGTTGATTGAATGCTAAAACAAGAATTGTTGTATTAACCGGCGAATTTATTTTTTGTATTTTGTAGCATATGTATTAAAAAATTAGAAAATTCATATTGTACTATTCACAAATTAGTAAAATCATAATACAACCTTATAAATTATACTTTTGAATTGTGACTTATATAGATATAATTAAGCTTTACATCATAATCTATTACAAAATATGTATATTTTGGGAAGCTCAAATTCGTTAACTAATATTTAAAATATGAAACTTATAAATTATTCAAATATGGAAATTATGAAGAAAATATGAGGAGATGAAAAGTGAGAGAAAAATGGGTAACAGAGACATATTATATATGGGGACAATGAGGTCATTATTTACAAGTTTAGAAAGGAAAATATTTTCCTTCAAAACTTTTCAAACAAGTACAATTTGTTAATTTCCAAGGGGAACGATCTGCCTAAGTAGAATTGGTCAAAGCATATGCGTTTTTTTCGGAACACCAATTTAATATGAATCACGCAAACAATGTTCTTCACACCTTCCCGAACAGCATTATGTCGAATACATACAATTATATGGTTCCGTTTGGATGATGGCTTCTTCTCGGAATAAGGAATAATTATTTTTTACCAATAAATTTATTTCTAATCATTCAAACTCTTCACAAAAATTACACACTTCCCAATAAATTTCTTCTCTTCTTCCTTCTTTCTACCTTATTCTCAACTACAAAATTTGAACTATTTGCGTTTTCGCTAGAGTTGACTATTAATTTAACCTGATATATTGAATTAAAATAAGATATGGACCCGTATATGCGAAATGAGATGAGATACACCTTGTCACTTGTTAGGCTAGCGGTTGGTATCTAGGTATCAAATCAGTACCACACACCTGCCATCCGGACCCACTTAATTAAGGCTCCGTTTGGATGGTGCAAAAATAAGGAAATAGCTTCTTTTTACTCTCAAATTTATTATAAACAACCCAAACTCTTTACAAAGGTACACACTTCCCAATACTTTTTCCCTTATTCCTCTTATTTTCATACTATCCAAACATAGCCTAAGAGGATACTCAAATACGTGGCTAGAATTTTCATTAAATATTGGAAAAATCTAGACACGAGGTATCTGACAAGAAAATTACAACAATATGATAAATTTCATTTCTTGAAAATTTATTTTAAATCTTTTAATTTTTTGAAAATTTTCTCATTTTTTATACTAACTTCTCAAGTTTCACGATTTGATCTAAAGAGAAGTCTTTGAAAATAAACAGCTTAAAAAGAAATTCTTTCTTTTTTTAGCTTCTTGATTTTTAGAATTCTAGGTAAGAAAACTTACTCTCTTCTAAGAGATCCAAGTTTAAAGCCTGTATGCTTGCGATAGACTTGACGAGCCAGCGTAAAAACTCAGCCATATATATAAAAAATGACCAGGGTCGGAGTGTCATTTCTAATCTACCCAACTTGTTTGGGATAAAATACTTAAACATTTTAGGTAAGAAAACTATATTAAATAACCAAATTGAAAAACAAATAGTAGACAACCAAAAACTGAAGTACAGGAGTAATTAATGACTTTGAAATTAGTTTAAAGTAATAAAAAAAATCAAAGAGCATAAAATATAATGATTCTATGTTTTAACAATCTCTGTTTTCCTTAGAACTGCCCAAGTGCCTTTTATGGATCCTATTGTTTTCAGATTTTTCAGAAAATTGCTACACAATAACCTAGAAAGCACTCGTTGCAAAGAATCCGAAACGACAGTATCTTGTCATCAGGGGAATTTTTAATTCTACTCGTTATCCTTTCAAGTTTCAAGTTTCAACTGGAGTCCATATGGACCATATCTCAGATACCGGCGCTTCTATGCCAAATTCCAAACCGTTCCATCACATCAAGATTCGTGCCAACACAACGCTGACGAGTGTGCTGACTAGACGCCTACGCGGCGGTTGTTTCCCAATTCGCAGTGATAATAGTGGATTAGTCATTGGGATCTCTCCTGGCGAATCCGGTACTTTCCCTTTCCCATTCCCCCATTAGTGAAGTAACCTCTTACTTAATTTTCCCAAATAAAACATCTCATATATAAATTATAAATACGACACAGCCACCAATCCTACATCTTTCCCTTCATATATATATACTTTCCCATTGCATCATTCCTTCTATGGAACAAGAAGATACAGCAATAACACGCAACAATTTTGAAGACATATTATCCCTCTTTGATCTCTATTGGTTTCACCACCTAATTCTCTTCTCTCATCCTCCTTCGACTTCAACACCGGTACCGACACCGACTTTACCAGAGGTACAAACAGAACTGATATCGCCAGTGCCTTCACCACTCCACCATCGACGAACACGTAGCGACGAATCCATGTCTTCCTTTCTTTCGCCTCGAGTCAAACCACCGAGCCTTGAAACCATCTTCTCTGGCAAGGAATCAATGTATCCAACTCAATCTAGCCAACGACATTCGCTCGACATAGACTCTGTCATGAGAAAGAGACAGCCGCATGCCCGAATGAGGCGCAGGAGCATGTCGGAGCTGGAGGTAGAGGAGTTGAAGGGGCTTATGGACCTGGGGTTCAACTTCTCTGACACCGAAGTGGAGAAAGACCCGAGAATAGCTGACATCGTACCAGGGCTCAGAAAGCGGAATGAAGGAGAGGTGGAGGTGTCGAGACGGCCGTACTTGTCGGAGGCATGGCGTGTAAGAGATAAAGAGGAGAGGAGGAAGGTGCTGAGGGACTGGAAGGTTTTGGCTAATGGAGATGAAAGCCAAGTGAAGGAGCAACTCCGGCGGTGGGCCCATGTGGTTGCATCGACCGTTCGGTGATGGATAGATATATTAATTTTAGGTGCACCAGGAAAAAAAATATATATCATTTTTTTTGTCCTTGTGAAAGTGTGAAATGAGATGAGATTTTTGTTTTGTCGCTTGTATTTTGTACTTTTTTTTTCCGGATGGAAACATAGTTAATGTGGGTCTAAGTTCAGGCTTTAAGGCTTTAATCCGAATGTACTTTTTAGCATTATTCAATGAGAAATGCTAGTGTCTTACATATAGGACGGATGGGTCCGTCCAATACGATCGTTTTCACATTTTTAAATTTCAAATGACCGATCTGAACCATTCAATCTATTCTCAATATTGAAAACTTACAATAATCCAATGTTTACATTTTTTCAAAATTTTTTACTATTTTTTTATATTTTAAAAAATTCATGATATAAACATTATGGATCGTCCAATAACAACTATTTTCTAAAATGCCAAAAAAAAAAGTAAAAAATTTCGAAAAATGTAAAAATTGGTTTCTTAGAAGTTTTCAATATGGAAAGCATGTTGAACGGTTCGGATCGGTTATTTGAAATTTAAAAACGTGAAAATGATCGTATTTGACCGAGCCCATCCGTCCTATATATTGGACACTAGCATTTCTCTTTTTTAATTGATCGATGTCATATGTCATTTTTTCGTTATTTATTATCATTTAAATAAAATGAACGTATAAAATAGATATTGTGAATATATAGATAATAAAAAAGAAACATACAAATAAATAACTTTAATAAAAATAAGTTGAATATGCATATAAAAATCTAAATAAGAAATAACAAAATTATATTTTGCATGTGTTCACTTTAATCACTTAAATTTTCACCTTATCAATTTTTATGTGTTCATTTTGTTCAATCGATTACAAAATTGAAAATGATAGTTATCATTTCTTTTATTTTTTTTTGTGCAAAATGTGTTGAAAATGAATGAAAAATAAGGCAAGATGTAAATAATATTAAGGAAACTCCATGCGTATCATTTGGGGAGCAGAGGACCTCGAGTGCAGCTAACAAAAGTAACAATTATTGAATTTCATGATGGGAAAAATTATAAATTATAAGGACTTTTCATAAATTAATGCGGTGCCATACTGCTATCCAAACTCTATAATATTTAAAAATGACTCACAAATTTTTATATAGAAAAGTACATTAATGTGCCAAGCTCAGTGGCCATCATCTTGTTTCCAAGCACAATTTGTTGGGTTTCAATTTGAACATGCCAAGAAAGATATTTTAATTTTTTTCATATATTATAATATTACACTAGCTTATTGCGAACTACGTGTATAAATTTTTTTAATTTTTTTAACATCATAATGGATAAAAATAAAGGAATCTATAATAATAATAGTTCGATAAGAAATTTTAAGTCAGAACTTTTTAGCACATTAATTGGTTTTGAAATCATCGTTTTTGTTTTTGTAATTAGTCTCTGCTTGTAGGCTGCCAAAATTAGTATTTGAGTGCAACAAATGGATGCCTTATGAAAAGAAGAAATATTACGGAACTGGATGGCCAATTAGTATTTAAATAAAAATGGAGGGGTAGATTTTGGCGATCGGATTATTTAATGGTTTTTAACATTATTCACAAATAAGATCTTTTCCATATTTCCTGCCAATACATGATTCAGCCATCGACCGAAGAGATACACTGTACCGTCAGACGACCTCAATTATTTCCGACAATGCTTGTTCAATTAAATTTCTTGCCACTAATTTGTCGTCTCAATAGTCAATACAAATACACAATAAAACATTTTCCCAGTTCTATTGAGCCGTTTGCATTTTGTTGGTTGCTCCTGTTTTTATCTCGGTATTATTTTTGTCTACCTCAGGGGCCGTTTGGATCGCTTAGGAATTTGAAGAATTTGGGGTGCGTTTGGATAGGTGTGGGAAGAAGGGAAGAAGGGAAGAAGTGGGAAGAAGTATTGGGAAGTGTGTAACTTTGTGAAGAGTTTGGATTGTTTATAATTTTTTTTCTTCCCATCTTCCTTCTTCCTCTTCTTCTTCTCTCATCCAAACGCACCCGGAGAATTTCTTATTCCTAGACATAAATTTATTGAGAAGTGTGTAAATTTGTGAAGAGTTTGGATTGTTTATAATAAATTTATGCTAGGAAGGTGAAATTCCTCAAATTCCCTAAAGAATCCAAACAGCTCCTTAATTATTTTGGCGCGGTAGAATTGACTAGATTAGCACTACAACTAATGTATTATATATTGCTTATAGAAAAACGCACGATATAATTAAACAACTTTAAAATCTCAATCAAATCAGCGATTGACGTATAATATGTGTTCATTCTCAACTAATGACTTTGGACTCTTTTCAATTATATATTACAAATTCTTAAAAAAAATCTAACTATGAATCATACATTCATGCTTTAGTAATTAGTACTTGTCATGATGCACGCTACCGTCGCTTATGATAACTAATGGTGGAGCAAACCGTTCACCGATAAAATGACATTATATAGAGTTTTTCTATAGTACTAAACAACCTGAATATTAGACAAATGATATTAGGACATTTAAAAATACTGACACGCGGGGCCAAGATAGCATGCCAAAATCTAATTATTAGACAAGCAAAAGATATTACAAAAATTAGAAGCACTAAAATGTGGATAATCAGATCGTCTAATATATGTAACATGTACCAAATCTGTTTTTTTTTTAAAAAAAAAATAATAATAATGGAATAGAAGGAAAAGAGAATAATTCTTCTGTAAGCTAATTGTCAATCATTTTTCTCTAAATTTCTAATGTAACAATTCTACCATCACTTTTTAATCTATTTCTTTTATTTCTAGCGTTGTTGCTATAGGAAATTGCTTCCTACTATCTACAAATTTGTCATCTGCGTCATCCATCTTCTCCGCTCCTTTCCTCATCCAGCGCCTTTGCTCTCTTTCACATCTCCTCTCCTTCTCTCCCATCCATTTACCCTAATGCTTCATCTCTTTCTCTTCATTCCATCATTTTCCTCTCTCAATGCTCCATTCACCCTAACGTTCTCATCACCCTAGATCTCCATTTACCTTCAGATCACATTCCCTCCTTCTGCTCTCTTCGCTCTCCCTCCTTCGACTTTTCTTCTCCTTTTTCTTTTACTGATTTTCGGTCTCTTCTCCTCAATTTGGTCGCCTATTTTCAAGGTATTAGTTCAACATGTTTTATTTTTTTTTAATTTTATTTGTTTAGATTATTTTCTTTATTTGTTCATTTTGCCTAGTTTATTTGTTCAACTTATTTATATTTATATTCAAATTATTTTTATTAAACTGTTTTGTTGTATTTGTTCAATTTATTTGTTATATATGGTCGTCTTGTTTATTGTTTTTGTTCAACTTGTTTTTCTATATATGTATATCTTATTTTGGTGTTTTCTTTAAAATATTTAAAGTATATGTTCATTTTTTTATTTTATTTCTTCAATTTATTTGTTTTATCTGTTTATTTATTTGTTATATTTTTATTCAATTTATTTAATATATTTGTTCAACTTGTTTACTATATATGTTCAACTTGTATTAAGTTCAACTTATTTGTTGTATTTAGTTCAACTTATTTGTTGTATGTGTTTACATAGTTTGTTGTATTTATTCAACTTGTTTATGTATTATATTTGTTCACTTTATTTTTTTATGTGTTCAATTTCTCAAATATTTTTGTAAGTTTGACGGAGAAATTTTTTTCTGAGAGGACAGAGATGAAATAAAATACGGCGGAGGTGAGGGAAGGGGGAGAGGGTAGGATGAGAAAATAAAATGGAAGGACATGCAAAGGTTGAGGGAAAGAAGGTGGGCAGGAGGGCGAGAGAGGGCGTCTGAGATAGGTAAGGAGAGAAAGCGGAGATATGAGGGGAGCTCAGTTTTTATTTTCGATAGCTGGACGGCGTGGATGGCAAAACAAAGATAATAAAAGTTTTTGCATAGACCAAATAGTCCATTACGGACAATATAATATCAATTTGTTTATGAGTATTGAAGCCCATTGAAATTATAATACTTTAGTAATGGCTTCTGAGCCCATTACTTAAAACATGTTAAATAGCCCACTACTCTGTGTTAAAATTTCAAACTATAATAACTCATACAAACTGAGCCCAAAAAAAAAAGCCCATTCATTTTACATATAACATAGTTTATTCGTATACCGGTCTACAGAGTTATTTGCCACAGAAGACATATAAAGTGGCTTGGAGCTAGGGTTTTACACCCATATAATTAGACTCCTTCTAAAGCCGCCGCCTCCTTCCCACACTCTTCATTGCGCAGCCTCCTCCTCAGATCTCTACAATGGTGCCTCTCTCAACCTCTTTCTCTCCTGAGCTCCTAATCTCTTTGTGCCTATCATGTTCACTTTGTTCTTACTCTTTTTTCCTTATTTTATTTATAGGCGTCGGAGAAGAAGTTGTCGAACGCTATGAGGGAGATAAAGGTGCAGAAGCTCGTTCTCAACATCTCCGTTGGAGAGAGTGGTGATCGCCTCACCAGAGCCGCTAAGGTAATAAGAGGCCTTCGTTTCTGACAAATTTTGTCATAATGTCTTCAGATATACACTGTTTGTATATGTTGTTACTTTTTTGCGTTATGGGTAATGCGTCCTTCAATTTTGAGATGGTTTTTGTTGGGTTTATTTGTTATTGCTATGGATGAAAGTATTCCTTAATGGTTCTGTATTTGCATTGTTGAAAATAAATAATCTTGACGATTCTAAGGTACTTCTACGTGCTTAACCACATTTATACCTGTGTTGGATCTGCTATAAACTTTTAATTCATTTCGATTGAAATTAATTTGTTTCTCTATCATATCTGGTTCCACTTGCCTACATTATTGGCCTCAATATATTTGTTTAGTGCATCTGTATTGGTTGACTATATGCATTCGTTTAATCGATTTTGCATGATCGTTTGTATATATATTCTTAATATTCTTCTGGCATGTGGTCATGACATTTGGATGCTTAGTATTTTGTTTAGTTAGATGCTGAATTATTATCGTATTTTGTTAGTCATGTGCAGTTTATGCTTTTTTTCATCTAGTGTAATTGTATCAATTTCCTTTCCAAATTAAATAGTTGTTGTCAAACTTGTGTAAAATTTGAAATTATTGTTATGATTTTTCAAAAAAAAAAATCTTATTACAAGTTTTCCATTTCTGATCCTTGTAGATATGAAACTTGACCCTTGTTTACATTGTAGTAAAATTCTACGTATCAGGCTTACTGCATTGTAAACAGACTTCCACTTGGCATTTCATATCCATTTTACATGCTTGTATTTGAGATTGTTTTGTCCCTGTTCTAACATATCCAATTTGTTAACTATCCAGGTCTTGGAGCAATTGAGTGGACAGACACCTGTCTTCTCAAAGGGTATATCCACTGTGAAGTTATCTTAATTATTTGCTCCTATCTTTTATGTGGAATCACCAGCTTTCAACTAATTCAGTTTGGTACCTTCACTATTGCAGCTAGGTACACTGTGCGTTCTTTTGGTATCAGGCGTAATGAGAAGATTGCATGCTATGTGACAGTGAGAGGTGAGAAGGCCATGCAATTGTTGGAGAGTGGGTTGAAGGTGAAGGAGTATGAGCTGCTCCGGAGGAACTTCAGCGAAACTGGCTGCTTTGGTTTTGGTATTCAAGAGCACATCGATCTTGGCATTAAGTAAGATTTCCATTTTGTTTCTTTCAAGTTGTAAATATTAATGGTTTTCTCTCAATTGCCTTTTCTATCTTATTGGTTTGTTTGCATTTTGGAAATGTAATATGATGGTGTCATTCAAGCCAAGTAAATGCCTTTTGTTATATCACCAAATAATACCAATGTCTCACACAATCTATTTGGGTGTGTTTGGTCGCACCAGAATAGGGAAGAGGGGATAAGAGTGCCCTTCTTTATTCCATGTTTGGTTGTGGGAAGAGGGAATAGAGCCTATCCCCATGTTTATCCCATGTTTGGTTGTGCTTATGCCCTCTTTCCTCTCCTTTATTCCTTACTCTTGGTGTAACCATACCTTTGTGTATAATAAGAGCTTTGTTCTGATATATATTTTCATTGATTTTGGATATGGAAGTCTATCCCACCTGGATCCTGCCATTCTTTTTCTTTATGTAAATAATTTTTAGCATATTCCTATCATGTGCAGGATAAACTTCAGGTTACAATAATGAAATTTTGTATGTTTCAGGTATGATCCATCCACTGGTATCTATGGTATGGATTTTTATGTGGTGTTGGAACGTGCAGGCTACCGTGTTGCACGCAGACGCAGGTGCAAGTCTCGTGTTGGAATCCAGCACAGAGTCACCAAGGACGATGCCATGAAGTGGTTCCAGGTCAAGTATGAGGGTGTCATCCTTAACAAGTCCCAGGCAAACACCGTCTAAACAAATATTGCTCGTTCTGTTTTATTGTGCTACTTGTCAGTAGTAATATTGAACTCTTTAGTACTGTTGTTAGCTGGTTATTTGTTTTTTTAAGAATGAGGTGGTTTTGTTGGATACCTTTTGTTATATTTAGTCAATTTTGCCTTCTGTTCCAGTTTTTGGATGCTTGTATTTTGAATGGAGAAAGATGCCTAATGATTAGCTAAAAGCATGAGCATATTTTTGAATTCAATTATAATTTACTGAAGCTTGAGAGAATATTAAGTTGGCCAAATGATCTTGCAGCGCTTTAAGCTTATTATTATTATGAGATTTATCACTTCATTATTTTTTGCTGCTAGGTATGAGTTCAGCTAACATAGATCGAATATGCCTTACTGTTAATATAATTTATCGGCTTCTGTGTTGTAGCTACAGTTGAGAAACTGAGTTAACCAGAAAGTTGTAAGAAATCTTATTGTTCCAAAAGGAGCATAATGCCAATATGCCATCATTTACAAT
This sequence comes from Rhynchospora pubera, assembly GCA_028095005.1. Classification (NCBI taxonomy): domain Eukaryota; kingdom Viridiplantae; phylum Streptophyta; class Magnoliopsida; order Poales; family Cyperaceae; genus Rhynchospora; species Rhynchospora pubera. Next base: position 19,293,359 of record CM051461.1, read on the forward strand.
CGTCCTTTCTTGTTATATGCGTAATGTAATTGGCAAGTAACTAGTAGCAAACGATAATTAAAGGTTTGAAGTGGACAGAGGATGCACAACCATTAACTGCCGTACCAACCGGATCCTCATAATTTATTAGATTTTAAGAAACATCACCCGGTCCTATTCTATTGCATTAATCACTCTATAATAACAAATCGCCATTTGCCTGTGTCTGTACATCTCTATCATTGCCAAAAAAGTAAGTTTCAAGTCTGCAAACGAGAAAGCTAGAATGACCATTCTATGGCTTCTTCTCTTCTATATTTCTCCAGCTTTGTCAGATAACTCCTATGACGCATTCCTCAATTGCCTCTCTCTTTACGCTCCTAACTCAACCGTATCTGACATTTTGTATAGCCAAAGCAGTCTAAACTATACAGATCTGCTCAATTCCACGATCCAAAACCTAAGATTCACATCTCAAAACACCACAAAACCAATTCTAATTCTCACACCGACCAACCAAGAGCAAATTCAAGCCTCAGTATCTTGTTGCAAAAACTATAGCCTCTCGATTCGAGTTCGAAGCGGCGGCCATGATTACGAAGGCCTTTCCTACCGCTCAGTCAATTCTAGTCAGTTTGTCTTGCTTGATCTAACCAACCTCCGATCTATTCATATTAATTCACATCGTGGTACTGCCTGGGTTCAGTCTGGTGCCACCATCGGTGAACTCTACTATAAAATTTCTATGAAGAACAATACACTTGCTTTTCCAGCAGGTACTTGTCCAACTGTATGTGCAGGAGGTCAATTTAGTGGTGGTGGTATCGGCACATTAACACGGAAGTATGGATTGTCAGCTGATAATATTTTGGATGCCAAAATCATAGATTCTAATGGAAAGATTTTAGATAGAGCAGCTATGGGGGAAGATCTCTTTTGGGCTATTAGAGGAGGCGGTGGCGGTAGCTTTGGCATTGTATTATCATGGAAACTGAGGTTAGTACAAGTGCCAGAGATTGTCTCCATATTCATTATTAACAGAACTTTGGATCAAGGTGCTATAGGATTAATTTACAAATGGCAATATGTTGCATTTGAAATGGAACCTGATATGTTTCTAGAAGCTGACATTCAGCCCAACATCAATGGGACTGAGCCAGGCGCTGTATTCCAGTCCTTGTATCTTGGTCGGTGCACAGATATGTTGACTTACATGCAAGTGCACTTCCCTGAGCTAGGAGTGGGGACAAGTGACTGTAGAGAAATGAGTTGGATACAATCTGCCGTCTACTTTGCCAGATTTGGAGATGCTGACCCAAAGATTTTACTCGATAGAGGATTGCAATTCAAGAGTTATAATAAAGGTACCTCGGATTATGTAATTGATCCAATTCCTTTCCCTGCATGGGAAGGCATCTTTGATTGGTTTAGGTCCAACCATTCAGGTTTAATGTATATGATTTCGCATGGTGGTGTGATGAGTCAGATACCTGAATCTTACATACCTTACCCACATAGAGGTAGGGTGTTGTACAATATACAGTATCTTGTAGGATCGAAAGATGCCAGTGATATTGAGGCACCCTTGGGATGGCTTCAGGGGCTGCGTACCAGTATGACCTATCTGGTTAGCACCAACCCAAGGCGTGCCTATGTTAATTTTAGGGATTTGGATTTGGGGAGGAATGATGTGGGTCGAAATATAAGTTATGAAAATGCTAGGGTTTGGGGTGAAATGTATTTTAAAGACAATTTTAAAAGGTTAGCTCTGGTCAAAGGTGAGGTTGATCCTGAGAATTTTTTCTGGCACGAGCAAAGCATACCTCCACTTATCGATGAAGGAAAAAATTACATAACTTTGTAATGCGATATTCATTATGGGTGACCTGTTGTTGTCAGCAATATTTTAAAACTTATATTATTGTTTTGATTTGTGTTCATCATTCTTTTAAATATCATGCTATTGTTATCAAATCTTATTTTAGTGCGTAAAATTTTCTGGTACCAAAAATTTAATTAAACACGTCTCCATCAATTGATTTCAGATTACATATCTTTTCATTAAAACTTGAAAGTTAGGTATAATTAATAAAAATTTTTTTGCTTGTTTACAATTTATTCATGTCCTTATAATTTTTGAAAAAGAGCTTAGTTACCATGAGCATGTGACTTGTCAGCTACTAGAGAGTGAAGATAATCATTCTATCTTTATCTTAGCACCAACGTTTAAAAAAATGGCCCTTAAATGCGCTTTTCCTTTTTCTGGGTCATTATGAAGGTCTAGGACCTTTTTCAAACCTCTCTAGTCTCTCCTAACGAGGCATTAGGTTTCATTGGACTATTTTAATTGTAGAACAAGAAAAATGAGGGGAGTTTTTCTTTTCTTTTTTTTTTTTCCGGAAATGATAGGTGAAATTCTCAATATTGTCATTCGTATCTTCCCAATTAAAAATTGAAAAGCGCGTTCAATCAAATAAAGAAAACAATCTAGCATCCTTTTTCTCCTCTTCTTTCTCATTTATACGTAATAAACTGTATATTTATACTTAATAAATTGAACATATATATTTAGGCTCCGTTTGGATGCAAGAAGAAGAAGAGGAAGAGGAAGAAGGGAAGAAAAAAAATTATAAACAATCCAAACTCTTCACAAAGTTACACACTTCCCAATACTTCTTCTCACTTCTTCCCTTCTTTCCTTTTTCCCACACCTATCCAAACGGAGCCTTAGTGAAGTGACATTTATACTTACTAAATTGATAAAAAATGGAAATCAGTTTCTGGCCTCTTATTTCACAGTTCCAACAAGCCTAGTGGCAAAATGGAAAAAATTTTAGTTGAGCTGGACTGATTTTTTATTTCTTCTAATTTTTCCATACATTATTGGCCTGTTCGTGACCCTTTCTTTTTTCTCATGCATTGAACCGAATTTTGATGAACTGAACATTTATACTTAGAAAACTAAACATTTATGCTTACAATATTTAATAAATTGAACATTTATGCTTGTAACATTCTAATAAAGTGAATATTTATACTTAGAAAACTAAACATTTATGCTTATAATATGTAATAAACTGAACATTTAAGTTTATAAAATTGTAATAAAGTGAACATTTATACGAACAGTAAAAAAAATTTATGCACTGATGACGCGAAAAAGGAAGAGGTGCGTATCGCTGGGTGGATGTGCAAAAATGGAAAGTGGATGATACAGATTGGTACTCTTGACGATAACCGTAAGTACACCATATACAAGGATCTAAATACACCATATGTATGTATATTTAAAAAATTGATCATATATATGTAATATGTTGGATATATCAAATTCATGGTGAAATATTAAGGGAATGAAGCTTTAATGGACAAATTATGTAATTTCGGAGGGTGAACGGAGAAAAGTCCAATTAGAAAGATCTGATCTACCGACACCTAATTTTTGCTTTTAATTTATTTCAAGCCACATGGTGCACTATCTAATTTGTTTCGATTCTGTCACATGCAAGATGTGCGTCAAATTATGCCCATAGTCAACACCAATGTTTTGAAAACCGGACACTATCGGGCTGATAGTTCGACCGGCTGATCGAACCGGTGTGTAAAAATTGAATTGTTTATTCTTCATAAAACAATATTATGATTTTAGATCTTGTGATAATTTTGATATGTACGCACAAAGACATATAATATTAATTTTCTTTTATTCAAAGAAAATCCTAGATGACCTAGAATGCACGTTTTGGACTTCCAGAAAAATAATAAAAATATATATATATTCATGACTAATGACTTCGCATATGTACAGTAATTTCTTTTGTATTCCAACTTTTTAATTAACTTAAAATGGTGAATTTGAACCATCTGTCAGAGAAAAATCCGCCAAAAAAATTTTGAAAACAAAACCGGCGGCTCCAGTTCAACGGTTTGAGTGAAACCAGCTGAACCGGCCGGTTTTTTGTGGGTCACTGGAAGGTGTTTTTTTTGGGTTAGATTGGACTAGATGGAGATCCGGTTCACGGTCAAACCTGCAAATCCGATCCGGCTTTTAAAACATTGGTCAATACTGCATTCATAAAATAGAGTTCACAATATATAAAACAAAAAGAAAAAAATCGCAGTTGTTTAGCCCGAGGAACATTAACTAATCAAATAGATTAGTTGATAGTAAAAATGTGAAGCCAGACAAGGGGATGTCAATACACTCCAAAGTCCAAAACTGAGCTTCTATGATCTATCTCATCACAACTCGCAGATATTTTGAAGATGAAGATCCTCTTCCAACACTCAATCAACCAAGATGGGCGGGCCCACTTTCATCTGGAAGCAGACCATAGATGGGAACTACTCGGCCTCCTCATATCATAAACAACTCTGGAATTAGATCAACGCTCCACCAAAAGTCATTTTCTTCTTTTGGTTATTGCTTTTGGACAGACTACTGACACAAGAATAATTGTTAGTTTCTTATATTCTTTTTATTTTTTTAGGAAAAAATGGAGATCAAGTCTCCATCTTTTTTATTAAAATGGGTAAATACAAAGTTTAGCCAGCGGCTAAAGAAAAGGAAAGCTATAAAAAGAACAAAAAAATAAATAAAAGAGTAAACGGCGAAAAAACAAAAGTGATAAAACCTATGCTATCCTATCAGCTGAGCATTAAGATCTGAGTGTAGTGTTTACCAAAAACCCGCTGGGTCAGACCCGCTCCGTCCAAAATCCGTCCCATGGACCAGACCGCCCCGGACCGCGATGGACTGAAGGATTAGATCGGGGCAGGTCTACGACGGGTTTGGGCCGCCCATTCTAGAAAAACTCGTGTTAACCCGTCCCGTCTTAATCCATGGACCGGACCACCCTGTCTCGTCAACCCGTCTTAAACCAGTGCAATGTTATTATTTTATTTTATAACTCCGCCTATGTTATTATTTTATAAAATAATTTAATAGCATAGCCGGTCCCAAATCCGAAAAAAATGAGGGTAACTTTATATAATTATGTGACATCCCTGAATTTTAGGACCTGTTTGCAATACATCATATTCTAAAGTCCTATTTGAAAAATGTTCATGCTTATCCACTTGAAAATATCTATTTGATCTTATCCACATTTATAGTAGCTAAGTAATCAGTATTTATATAAATAATTTTTAATAATTAATATTTTTATAAATAGACTCCATTATCTTTATAAATAGTATTAATATTTTCAGATACAGTAGCTAAGTAATTCCTTTCTGCCTACTTAGCCATCAAGTAATCTAGAATATTTACCATTTTAGTCAGACCTCCACTATAAATAGACCTCAGCCTCATTTCATTTCATTTTGTATATCAATTATGTTTCTCTCTCTCCCTAGCAAATTTTGAATAGCAACTCGGTTTTGAATAGTCGGCCATTTGGAATTCGAGTATATGTCGCAGTTATCATTCTCTCGATTTGCTTGTGCACTGGATCGCTCAGTCAGGTAACCGGACTTCTCTATAATTAGTTTCGTATTGTTTGATTTGATTATCACTTGACTTTGCTTGCATGTACTTACTCGTATGTAGTATGTTTTGTGGAATATCGGGTTTAGAATTGGAATTATGAATTTGTTGTGTATACGGATTTGAAACTCCCTTCTGCCTGCCCAGGGTTGGAGATATGTCTCTTTTGCCTGCCTTCGGGTCAAGGAAAGGTCTTTTTTTAGCCTGCCCAGCTAGTTGGGATAGGAGACATGACCATGATATGACTAATCAAGACCGATAATCGCCGTGAAATATATGATTTGTTATATGAATTAACTCAATCGTGTTTAATTTATTTTATCAACTAATATAGAGAAGTTGCGTTGTTAAATAACCGATTACTGAGCTTTGTAGCTAACATCCGTTTTGTTCCTTTTTTGCTTGCGACGTAGGTTGACGGGCCGTCAGATGGATGCAAAAGATACCGTTCCACCATCGCGAAAATTTGTCACATCCCGCAACTGGGTATGGCAGTTTCTCGCCACGAAAATACAAATTAATGTATTCCCGTAAGGCTTAACCTATTTGAAATATCCGAAGACGTTCTATATATATTTTTTTTAAACCAAATCTGCTCACAGTAGATAATATAGGAAATATTATCTCTTACGAATAAAATTAAGTTAAAAGATAAAAGAAGAAAGAAAGAAACATAAACATAGCAAACACAGTATCCATATCCATATCAAGTACAGGCCATCAGTATCCATCCGTATCTCTCAAAATATGACTACTGTCTCTGAAGGAAACTGGAATCTATAAACAGCAACACAGTCTAGTTCACACACTACATACAAAAGAACTAGTACTGGTGCAATCAAAAGGTGATTCCAGTTCCTAACAACTACCTGACATCACCACAACACAAACTCAAAACACATCAGGGTCATCCTCCTCATCACTATCTATCTATATGATGGGACTAGCTGGGACTGGCTCGGGAATAGGTGAAGGTGCTGGGGAGTCATAGGTGGGGCTGGAGGAATAGGGGGATCGGGGTACTCTAAGGCTTCGCTCCAGAAGGAGAGAGTCGGAGCGAAGGGAAGGGACTCGGTACTCTCCGATTTTGGAAGTAACCGATTTCTCCCTCTATCTGTCTCTCTGCTCTCCTCCCTTTCAGTCCATTCTCTCCCTTTATCCGAACTCTCCTCCCTTCCCTTCGCTCCCACTCTCTCCTTCTGGAGCGAAGCCTAAATAAAAGTAAACACTAGATGGGGCAAGAGAAACATGGTAGGTTATAGAGAAATGAAGGTGTGGTACATATATCTGCATGTGGACATGCGACCCGTCAAAAATAGACAGTGGCGGTCCTCTCACAAAACGGTGTGTTGCCTGGCTTCTCTCTCTCCTCTCCTCTCTGCACTAACTATAAATACCTCTTTCTCTCCCCATTTGTCGGTTGGCTGGGCGATTAGGGTTTCCACCTTAAGAAAGGAGAGAAATGAAGGAAGAGAGGGAGGGAGTAGCTGCCAGAGATATAAGGTATAAGCTCAGTCCTCCTCTAATTCGATTTGTTTGAGACATTTCTGTTGAATACTTAATTGTTAACAGTTAGGGTTTATGTTGGATTTTGAAATTTTGACCTTAGCCCAGTGCTGGAATGAGGAAATAAATCCTTAAATTGATGGGATATTGAATCAAAAGCTTAATTGTGATGTTGACCATGGTGAAAACCTAACTGTTATGACCATTGGGTCTGAACCGTGTTGAACAGACGAAATTCTGTGATTTTGAAGTTGTTTTCCTCTGTTGGGCACAAAGGAGACTTGTGTGAGGCTTTGCGACTGGGTTTGAGGCTTGGTACCAGCCTCTGGTACACTGGTTGTACCTCTGGTACCATACTGGTACGTTGTGACGATAGACAGGGTTCGTTTTGTGGGAGAAAAAGTTTTCTGAGGACCTGTTTATAAATTTATAAGGGCCTATTTGAAAGAAAAAGGATGGGACTATGAATTATTTTGATTCAGGGGCCCCTGGGAATAAGTGGTTGATCCTGACCCCTTCTTATCGAATCCATGCGGACCCGTTATGGCTGGCTCAGGTCAACGGGGCCAGGTTGACCTGGCTCGATCAAGTTGCTTGTTTAGCTGGCTTTTGCTGGGCCGGAATCTTCTGGGCTGAAAAGAAAGAAAAAAATGGGCTGGACCCAATTTTCGATTTTTGGGCTAACATTTCTGAAAACTGAAGATTAATTATAAAAACTTAATCTTTGATTAAATTAAACTAATTGTGGGCTTAATAAATAATTAATTAAAGGAGAGGCCATTAGAAATAATTGGGTATTCCTTTAGTTAAAGCGGGATTCGATTTTTGGGAGATGATGAAGATAGTTCGAGTGAGTAAAGAACATATACAATAACATTAATCAACGACTTTCTGATTCCAAACAAATAATTAATCAAAATTTCAGTTTTAAATTGTGTTTTCTAAATTTTCTAATTTTGATTTTGATTTTGATTTTATTTTATTTCTATTTTTTATTAATTACTATTTCTTATTTATTAAACATTTAATGATATGTTTAGCTACGTAATAAATAAAAAGAATTTCAATTTAATAACTTAAATTTCATATTGATCATTAAACAAATAAACTGAGACAAAAATAATAATAACAATAATAAATTAAACAATTTATAACTTACTAAAGATTAAATAACTTAAAAAATATTATAATAATAATAAGATTAAAGCTTATTAAAAATACAAGCAATTACTATAAAATAATAATAATAATAAATGTCGATATAGTAAAGTAAGCCCAGTCCGTTAATCTAGAGGTTAGGAAGGGAAAACCAATTAGTTAAGTTTTAACGACTTTTAATCAAATTACAGGAGACCTGACGGAACCGAGTTTTTACCCAACAGCAGGTGCGAACACGTGGACTTTTATAGAAATCTTAATTCTAGTAAAGTATATTTGTGCATAGCATGTTGACAATCCGTTTTGCATGCATAAAATCGATTGTCATTCTTATAGGAACAAATATTACAACTCATGTTGAATATGAATGTGTCATTTTCTCAAAGTTGCTCAGCAAACCAGGCAAGTTCGTATATTCCTTTGTTATCAACTGAGCTGGTATAGCTCAACTATTCATGCTTGGAAGATGAAGGGTTGTGAGATGCAGAAGATCGCTGGAATTTGAACCTGATGTGAAATCAAAACCACTCTCCGAAGTCGGTTGGCCCTTGGCTTCAGCCAGTTCGGTAGCGCTATGCGAATTTGGAATTCCCTCTACTTGCCGAGGGTTAGGGATACGTCCCTCTGTCTGCCCTAGGGTTAGGGAAAGGTCTCCTCTGCTTGCCCAATCGGTTGGGTTAGGGAATCTGAGTGAGTCTGAGATGTGATGAGATATGACTTGATTATTGATCTTCTGTGACTTACCATTTGTTTATTATTAAAAATTATTTTGTAGCATGGTTCTGATCGGACCCTTTTTGCTACGTTGTTCGGTATGCAACTAGCTACAGATTTGCATTTGCATTTGTCTTCATTATTTAATATTTATTTCATCTTGCTCAATTATTATTTTATGCCTATTCATGTTGTAAGTAGGGTATTAGTTCTAGATTAAAATTTCAACTAGAAATCTACGTCTGGAACTAAAACTCGCACTGAAAAATTTATTCTCACTCGCATTTGTTTTGCATGTTCCTCGATGGTTGGGGGTTACAGGTGACACACCGTCCTATGAAAGGACCGCCACTGGCTATTTTTTACGGGTCGCATGTCCACATGCAGATATATGTACCACAGCTTCATTTCTCTATAGCCTACTGTCGCGGCTTTTTCGTCATTATTCTCCTCGAAGGAATTTCTCGAAGAACAATGAGAACATAGCCTTAGATTCACCTCCCTTAAGATTTCGATCTCTATGGCGGATATCTCTCGAAACAAGAGAACCCTATAAAGAGTCGCTACTTAAAGAAGTTTCTTCATTTAGCGGGTCCTTTCTTTCCAGTAGGCGCAAGCCCCTACTGTTAATTACCCCGTAGTTGCCTACGAGAACCTCTGATTAAGGGACGCAAAGGGTATTGACGTAATGGGCTAAGAAAAGAGACTTATGGAGTGCTATTACTTGACTTAAGGAGGCCTTAATTGATGGTACCAAACTCAATGGACGGGACCCAATTAAGGATCACTGAACTTTCTAAGATTTTTGGCTTAAAGGATGGTTTTCGTTTCAAAAGAAGAGCTCTTCATATGGAGTCGTTTGAAAGCCACTTGATAATTTAAGTCATCTGAGGTTGATCTCAACTCCAGCGAGGGACTTTTCCTCAAATGAAGAGGTTTCGACTTTGACTTTAGGTTTCGTGTTTTTGACTTTTAATTTCTGAAGTTTCACTTGGGATATTTGATGATTTCATTCACCTTGGCTTTTGCACTTTTGATTTTAGAAATTCTCTTCCATTTCGAAAATATTTGACTTTTGAAGATATTTAATTTTTAGAAAATATCATACTTGAAATCATTTAGACTTTTAAAAATATTTGTACTCAAGTAGACTTAGCTTTTTGAAGATAGAATATTTGAAATCTTTATTTTGAAAGTACTTAGCTTTAGTTTTAGAGGTTTTACAAACAAGTTTATTAAAAAACCATTTAATAATGAAAATACTTCAAAATGCAAAAGGCCACTACTTTGACATAATTTCATATCAAAGTATCAGTGAAACAGGTTTATTTAGATTTTTAGAATTTTATGGATGTGTCGTTTATATTTTTAGGGGTTTCCTACTATTTTTAATAATTTTCTAAAGTTTCTGCTGACTTGTCTTTTTCCTATTGGGCCATGTCATCAGGTGGGCTGATGTGGCAACTGACTGGGTTTATTGGGTTATCAGAGGGGTTTCCTTAGCCGACGGTTATTTGGGCCTTGCCATGATTTCCATCTTGGGCTGTAGCTTCCTTCAATTTCATTCAACATTTCGCCTGTTGTCAGAGGTCAGGTATATGGGTTTTATAGCTGTACTTGCCACAAAAGATCGAAGCGTCCCCCACACGCTGAGCTTTGAACGGAGATGGAGGCGGTTTCACTTCTTTCGCCAGCGGGTTCGGTAAGTTAGCGGATCCAGATCCGATATCGTTTCCGACCATCGCAAGACATAAGAAAGGGGCCTACGGTATCATGACGCCAAGGAGAAGACAATGGTGGGGTCCACTCGCATTGCGTCACGTTGGATCAATGGGGGAACCGAGTAGTAAGTATGGTGAAATTGGGACAGGAGCAATTCGGTACCAGCATATTTAAGATGAACTTTTTGCACCAAACATTGGTTTCCTGTGACTAAGGAACGGTATATACACCAGGCATAACATATTTACAGTTTGTGTCTCCGAGCTTGGACAAGTGACAATCTAGACATACACATTGACTGAACATGTCAAGGTCAGGAAGTAATACTTCTTTGTTGATGGTCATTATGACAATAAATCAGGGAATACCATGCGCCATCATTTCATTTATACAACTCCAACCTACCAGGACCTGCATATACACCTGACAAGCTATTGGACATCACAAGATCAGAAATGCATCCTATATTGTTACAGGGATCAGGTTATTTTGAGGTTATGACTACTTAACAAGATAAGGCAAGCCATACTTAATCTTTATTACCAACTGACCCTCACCTCCTTACATAATTACGGTCAAGGCAGTCATGAACTACACCAATCATCATTTAGCATACAACTTAATGTTACCCTAGAACAGTAGAACTTTGCATAATAGATCTTGGCATATTCTTACCTGTAATTTCAGATTGTATAAACTATAACCTGATTCTCAGACGTTATGCACACAGTACCAAATATCATTTCTTGACTGACAACATTACCAACAGGTCCTTTAATTTTTATCAATGATCAAGACATGGAACCATTGCAATTAACAAGGTTTAAAGGCCTGAGCAAAGAAATTGTGTTCTGGTTATGCAATTCTGCAACAAAGACTCCTAATTACTTCAGATTATCATTTAACATTCGTATCATTAAAGAATTGAATCTAGCAGCTTTAAGAAACAACATCACAGATTTTACAAGGAGGACCCTAATGATTATTCTAATTCCAAAACGGTGATAAACACAATCTTTCCATCTCTCATGTGATCTGAGCTATGCATCAGAATCACATATGAGATATACTAATCATTGTGTTCAAACTCAGCTTCACAGTGACTCAGCTATGCTCGAGATCACATGGGAAGCGAGGGATGTTATCTCTCTCATGTCTACTGAGCTATGCTCAAGACATCCATGAGAGAGTCGTGAAGCCTTTCCATGCCACAGCTGAGCTATGCATCAGACTGAGATCAATGGATTAGCAGATTTATTTACAGAGGAGAAATCAGATTAAATTCATCGAGAAAGAAAAAGAAACTTTATCAAGATTTTAGGCAAAACTGCATGATTTGGATCATCAAAGAGAATTAGTTCTACCTCTGCCGTGACTGAGCTATGCATCAGATCATGGTCAGCGAAAGAACAAGGAAAACGAGAGAAAGAGGTAAGAGACGAGACTCAGCCAAATCGACTTGGAACATCTAGGAAAAGGAAGAAGAAGAATGCAATTAGACTTCATCTCTACCATGACTGAGCTATGCATCAGACCATGGCTTCAAATCAAATCAAGAAGAGAGAAGAACAAGATTATACAATGCTAATTCCATCAATTCAGCAAGAATATAACCAAAACCGAGAAGATCAAAGTCAAATCAGATTCCAACTAAATTCAATATCAATTACTCGAAATGCTTACAGATTACACAGAGACTCCCACCTGATCTCACGATTTTACCTTTCTTCTTCACAGAATCCTCTTCCTAGCTCTTCTTTCTTCTTCTTTTACAATGCTCCTTAAGTGTTTGTCGAAATGCTAGCCTAACAGTACATAGTGAGTGTGTGATTTGTGTATAGCTATCCTAACTTTTAAGTCTTCTTCGAATCCTCTCCCCCCAACCATCCCCTTTCTCTTCTTTCGCTCCTCTATTTATAGCCCGCCTCCTTGCTTCTCATCCCGTCCAGGTTCGATGAACCTTGCTTAGGAGCCCGGCGGTTAGTCTCTTCTAACAAATTTCCGTTAGCAGCTCTCTCCTCTTCTTTTCTTCTTCTTGGCTGCGCTTGGGCTATGGTGGATCCAGAATAGGTAGAATCTAATGGAACCAAGAATTTTGTGAAAAGACCCCTCCTACTATTTTATTTGATTTCTTCAAAATTATGAGCCTCTTTGCATAAAACAGCAACTCTGCAGCTCCTTCGACCATTCTGAAAGCACCATAATCTTCCTCATGCTACACTGGATTTTTGGGTATTTTTCCATAATTTTTGGAGTCCATTTGCTATTTTTCATGATTTTCTCAAACTTCTTGCAAATCGGTCTGTGTCTCCAATCGCGAAATTTTAGGGTCAAACACCTACCATGTTTCTCTTGCCCCCTCTGGTGTTTACTTTTATTTAGAGTTCCTCGATCCCCCTATTCTTCTAGCCCCACCTATGACTCCCCCAGCACCTCCACCTACTCCTGAGCCAATCCCAGCTAGTCCCATCATACAGATAGATAGTGATGAGGAGGATGACCCTGATGTGTTTTGAGTTTGTGTTGTTGTGATGTCAGCAGGGACGGAGCCAGAAAAAAATTAAGCATGGGCACAAAACTGGACCAAGAAGAAAGAGAAGGGAAATTAGAGGTCCAACCCAGGCACAATAAAAATATTAGCCCAGGAACAATACTAAAAATACATAACTGGACCTTGATTTTCAGAGAACAAGCCCAGGCACTTGCCTGGGCTTGCCTCTACTTGGCTCCGTCCCTGGATGTCAGGTAGTTGTTAGGAACTGGAATCACCTTTTGATTGCACCAGTACTAGTTCTTTTGTATGTAGTGTGTGAACTAGACTGTGTTGCTGTTTATAGATTCCAGTTTCCTTCAGAGACAGTAGTCACATTTTGAGAGAGATGTATGGATACTGTGCTTGCTATGTTTATGTTTCTTTCTTTCTTCTTTTATCTTTTAACTTAATTTTATTTGTAAGAGATAATATTTTCTATATTATCTACTGTGAGCGGATTTGGTTTAAATAAAAAATTTATATAGAACGTCTACAGATATCTCAAATAGGTTAAGCCTTACTATACATTAATTTGTATTTTCGTGGCGAGAAACTGCCATACCCCGTTGCGGGATGTGACAAATTTTATTCAAATTTTTCATTTAATAAAATAAAGGAAAAACGTAAAAGTAAAAAATAAAAATAATTAACGGAAAATAAAAAACAGAAAAAATATTGAAAAAACAAAAAAATATTGAAAAAAACACACAAAAGAGAAAAACAACAAAAAAAATTATAGTGATTACTATAGTATATCATATATATGTGTTTATATATATACTAACGAAAAATCTAAAAAAAAATAGTAATAAAATAAATGAAAATTATAATCCGTGCGGGTTACATGGGGCGGGTTTAAAAAGGGTTAGAGTCAAGATTTCTAATATGGACAGTCCCAACCCATCCCGTCTTAATCCATGGACTGTCCTAACTCGCCCCGTCATAACCCGTGAACCGTCACGGGTTAGACCACCCTGTCCCGCCCCGCCCCATTTGGTAAACCCTATGAGTGCATCCCATTCAAAGAAAGTCTGCTCTACCAGTGCAAGCACGACACGATTTTTCGAAACTAGTTTTGAAATTTGTATAAAGAGATTACAGAAAAATTCCCATTGCTGTTCAAATTCCACCTGAAGCTATCTTTGGTTATTGATAAGGATAAGAAGAATAATTAACAAAATATAATTAATTAATTTTTTAAAACTTACAAATTGAGAAAGAAACTTGATAAATAGAAGTTTAATTCATGAATGGAAGATGAAATTACAGAGTTTAATTGTGCGTAAGTGTTAAGATTAGAGTTAATTAATGCAAGGGATATTAAATTTGGAAACATAAAAGATAGACGCATAGAGATGCTACGAACAGTTGGCCTTTTTAGAAAATTTTAGAAGTTCATACTTCACAGCCTCTTTTGATATTTCATGAAAGATTTCGGCCCTTTCAGAAAAATAACCCCGCATTGGTGCTTTATCTACCTTGTTCCAATTAAAGATTTCCCTCGTATTTATGCACATGCTAAAAGTTCGCTTTTGTACTATGCATTGGCATTTGCTCAAAAGGAGGCGCTACCATAAGTATGCCATTAAATTATTTTCTTTTGTATTTTCTTTTTCCCCTTTAATTTTTCTGTAAGGTCAGAACACCGGCTATAAGATCCCTGAGCATATGTCAAACCAAGACATGTTGGTCCATTGAATTGATTTAAGAGTGATAGCTCATGTTTACGATATTTTTATTTTTCTATTATTATTTTAATTTCTGGCGTTTTGCTGCATCAGTTGGTTGCGGGATTTGCTCTTTTTGGTTGAAAGAATGTGAGAATAGAATAAAGTTTTGTACCAACGAGTTCAGGAGTGGAGAGAAAGGGGAAGATCCAAAGAATAGCCTTAAAACATGAGCATATCCTACTGCATATTCTGATTTTATTACACGATTTGCTACATATCTGAGCAACTGCTATCCAGCAAGTTGAAAGGAAGTGCATCTTTGCTTCAGAACCAATGAACCATATGTACTCATTCTGAGATGAACATATTAATTAAAAAATTATTCCCAGAAAACTCATGATGTGATTGATACTATTAATAGTTTTCAGTTGATATATAATTGGCATTATACCAAAATTTTGTCATAGTTGTTTATTTGTAACTAGATGATCTATATTTAATTAACCAAGGGATTAATTCAAACATAAAAAGTTAAGAACTGAACAAATTAATGGTTATTCTATAACAAGAATTGAAATTAGTTGGCACATAATTAAGCATGCAAAAAGAGAGAATATAGTTGGCAGAGGTCAAATTTAATTAGAGTCATATCTATCAAGCAAAAGTTTTTTTAACGACAAATTTACAGGTTATCATAAGGGTCTGAAGTGAAAC
This sequence comes from Rhynchospora pubera, assembly GCA_028095005.1. NCBI lineage: Eukaryota > Viridiplantae > Streptophyta > Magnoliopsida > Poales > Cyperaceae > Rhynchospora > Rhynchospora pubera. Next base: position 19,308,843 of record CM051461.1, read on the forward strand.
TTGGGACAAGGATTGAAAAGGGTCACAATGTACAAATTATAAAAATAGAGGGTAATTTTTTGTTGACGTTAAAAAACATTGACAAAAATTATTATTGGTTAACTCGGTTGAACTGCAAATTCTCTTTTGCATGAGTGAAGCAATTCATTTTTCTTGTCAAAGGAAGAAAATATGAAACATTGTTAATATGATCATATTTTAATAGATTATATATCACTACTTATTTTACACACGTGTTATAAAATTTATGCTCATGGTTATTATAACAAAGATAAAAAAAAGCACCAGTACAATATTTTTAAATAGATCAGTAAATTAAGAAATCATTTTTCTAGAATAACCATTTTCCACTTTATTCAGACAAAATGGTGGTAGGATGTAATCCACGATCCGCTGAAATTTTGCAGACCAAGAGCATTTTGTGTCGCTCTTGACCCTTCTTTTTGCATCATACTTCATTTTTTCTACGGATCACAAGATGAATTAGCTGCATAATTTAGTAGGATGTGATAAGCTATGAATTTTGCATAGGTGATGTGGACGTACTAACGAGGTCGACAAATGTAGCGCTCTGACACTATTTTTCATTCTGGTGACAAATAAAGAAAAAAGATATGAATCCTAAACCCAAAATTGACATGGACTAATTCCTTTATAAGCACCAAGATGAATCTAAAAATAAATGAGAAGTCCTCACTCAGTATTTAACAAAATCAAGAAATTAGACCAATCTTAACTTGCCTCTTGTATTTCCTCATCTTATATATAGTTTAATCAATTTCCTAACAATGCAAAGACGGATTGCTGGGCAAATCTCCTTTGGCAGAAGGCTGGTTTACAATGCAATTAGCATTCAGTTTCCTGTCATGCCAATGCCTGTTCTGCCCCTGCCCAAGAAGATCATGCCCTGTAATCCCCTAGCATTCTGCACTTATTATTTTCTCTTCTGCTTAATGGTGTCACTGGCTTGCTGCAATTCTGGGCTTTTTCCTCCTTGCTTTTATACATATGTTAGAGGTCAGGCTTTGTAATGATAAACTGGCATATCCCTCATAGGTGCTATGTGAAGAAGTATGTCTTTGGATTATTCAGACAAGGATTTTGACTTTTGAAGAGCACCTGCTAAGAAGATCCTTGAGCATATGTCAAAGCAAAACATGTGGTTCATTGAATAGATTTAAAGCGGCTGTTTCATGTTTGAATATATTATTTCTTTTTATTATGTACATTTTATGCAGAAGATGTTGGTTGAGACAAAAGCCCCTTTTGTTTTTATTGGATGTGACATAAGATTAAAGTCTTATATTTAGGGAGGTATAGATTGGAGATGATATCTTTTCTATCAAAATAAAAATAAAATAGAACATGTTCTGATGTATATTCTGTCTTTCTTTACGAGTTGCCACATTTCTCTGCAACTTCTAACCGGGAACCAAAGAGAGTTCATCTTTCCATAAAGAGAGCAGCAGTACAGTAACCAAAAAGAAAAAAAATGGAAGTAAAACAAAAGTAGTACCAAAGAAATAGTACTATTTAGATCATGTCCAACAGCTATTTTTCCTTGTTTACAATTGAACTAAATATTCTGAGCTCCAATTTCAGAGCAGCCAGAGATAGGTACTTTTGCATGAATTGCAAGTATTCTTATGTGAATATCAGATTCCCAAGATTTGCCAGCTCAATGCAAGTATTAGTTTATGCTTTTTTCATTCAGTGTAACTGTATCAACTTCCTTTTGAAATAAGTAATTAATATTATACTCGTCAAAATCTGTAAGAGATTGTTACAATTTCCAAACAAATCTGATTTCAGGTTTTTCACTACTGGTCCTTGTAGATATGATATAATCTTTGTTTACATTATAGTGAAATTCTATGTATCAGGCTTACTGCATTGCAAACAGAATCCCACTTGGCATTTCATATGTATTTTACATGTTTGTATCTGAGATTGTTTTGTCCCTGTTCTAACAGATCCAATTTGTTAACTGTCCAGGTCTTGGAGCAATTGAGTGGAGTGGACAGACACCTGTCTTCTCAAGGGTGTAAGGATTATTGACCCGAATTGCTATTGGGCCTAGCGGGCTTGTATCTCATATCGCTTATGTAGTTGGGAATATTGGATATAACCCGTACAAACTTCTCAATCTAGATATAATCCGCTAGAATTTTCAAAACCGAATATAACCCCTCAAATCATGTTTAATGAATATAAGCCCTTCTTAATAAATGTGGTTATCTTTTAATTAAAATAAATAAACAAATATTTTGTTGACCGAACTACCCTCATCTCTTCTAAATAAAACATCACCTTCGTTCTTTCTAAAATGGACGATGCCAAATTCAATTTTAAGTCATCAGTTTCTCTTTCTTTATTCCAACCCCCCTCTTCTCTGACAAATAAGAATGGAGATGGGAAAGAAACCAGTATTTAATTCAACGAAAGAAACTATTATTTGATTTTTATGGCTTATTTTTGTCAATGCTTGTTAAGGATTGCTATGTTCACATGATCACATCTCAATGGCACTTCTTTGATTGATTTTCGTATTTTTATTTACAAATGCTTTTCATAATTGTAGTGGCATCTAGTGGCATGTCCAATTTCCAATTTATCTTTGAGATCGAAAAAAAAAGGAAACATTCTATATTACGTTATTGCCTCAACCATGGTTGAAGCCTCTCGTCTACTCATGCCATAAATTGATATATTAATTTTGGTGGTCATGAAAAAGTATAACCGCCAATCAAGCTTTTGAATTTCACCGAAATGACGACGTTATTTCTGAAATTTCGTTTTTCTGGACAAAAACTCACCAACTTACAGTTTCAAACAAAAAAAATGAGTAACGCGTCATTTTCGAAATAAGACCATTATTTCGGCAAAAAATTTCGTTTAGCGGAGAAAATACAAAGACAGGAGATACTTTATACAATATTATACTTATACTAATAGTATTGTTCATTAAATTCTAGTGGTACAACCAGTGGCGAAGCTAGGATTTCGTGTCAGCAGGGTCCATAATTTTTTTTTTAAAACATATGTATGATATAACGTCTAATATAGATATAGTATAATAATAATTTTTAAATAAACAACTCTAAAACATAAAATTCATGAAAAATCAAATATATATCATAATAACAATAAAAAATCTAAAATAATATATTTAATATACAAAATAATAATTCAAAAATCAAGACAATAAAAAGTATAATAATTTTCTCTGAATGTTTATTTTTCTCATAATTTTGCATAATAGGTTCATTAGAAATCTTATTGAACACTTATTTTTTCTATATTATAAATATAAAAAGATGGGAGGCATATGGAGAAGTTTGGCCACTGTTCAGACCACAATATTTTTTTTATCTTTTGTGGCATTTGGCATTTTTTGACGGGAATAATATTTAGAATTTTTAGTGGCAGATTTTATATAATATTCGAATTGTATTTTTTTATCTTTTGTGGTATCTTTTGTTTATAATGCTCTAAAGTTCACAAAACATTATATAAGCGAATCATGTAATGCGCGAGATTTGCGCTAGTATATAGATACTATAAATAATTATTCATTTAAATATTTCATTTTATTCTAAATTTTGTTTTAATAAGAATCATTAGAGTGAAAGAAAGAAGACGATTAGTCAGGAACAAATACTATCTGGGTCCATATGCGATTTTTTAGACATCGTTATGCAATTCAAATCAAACATGATATGTTCAGCTGGGTCCTTCAAATTTTTGAAATGGGTCCCTAACCTCTTATGATTTTTTTTAAATTACAAACAAATAGAGTATTAAGTAATTTCTTTTTTTGAGGTGGGTCCATGGACCCACCAAACCATACATGGCTTCGCCCCTGGTTGTACCACTAGAATTTAATGAAGTATATTGAATTATTCCTCAATTGTACAAATTTATATGCCTCGTGTACCAAAATAATTCTCTCTGGGTGCGTTTGGATCGTTGGAAGAAAGAAGAAGAAGAAGGAAGAAGAAGAAGAAAAAAAATTATAAACAATCCAAACTCTTCACAAAGTTACACATTTTCCAATACTTCTTCCCTTCTTCCCTTCTTCCCACACCTATCCAAACGCACCCTCTATGTACCAAATGCCATTGCCTCTCTATGTAGTATGTACAAATCGTCCAATCATCTATATGCCCTTTGAAGTAATTAGATATTACTATATTAGTTATTAGATTATTAGCATATTCAAAAGAAATATATTCTTCTGAATATCGCATATACACCGTTTTTTCATCGAAAAAATACCGCACCGTTAAATCAATTCCGGACCGTCATATCGAAAAAACGCATTTTAAAAACTTTCCGCCAATATAAAATAATACAAATCATCATTTTGGAAATCAGCTGAAACGATAATCTTGTCGTTACATGAACTGTCAAATTTTTCATCTTCATTCGTGTTCGGTAGAGAGAGAGAGAAAGATAAACCGGTGACTTAAAATAGAATTTGGTATCGGTAAATTTTAGAAAGAAGGTGAAATGTTATCTGGAGGGATGAGGTTACGTAGTTTGGTCAACAAAATATGTTGCTGATATTTTTTAATTAAAAAATAATTAAATTTAATAGTAAGGGATTATATTCCTATTAAATGTGATTTGAGGGGGTTATATTCAAAGATTGCAGGAGTAATATTCAGATTGAGAAGTTTCTATGTACAATAGATGTAATGGAGAACATTTCTAGACAGCCAATATCGTCTCCTTCCTTCTCCCTTTCTCCTCTCTAAACTGTTGCACAGAGAAGACAGCGAAAGTCTAACAAAGGGTATATCCACTTTGAATTTATTTTAATCTTTTTCTCCCAGCTTTTATGCGGAATCACCAGCTTTCAACTGATTCAGTGTGATATCTTCACTACTGCAGCCAGGCATGGATTTTTCCTTTTATCCAAATTTTCTGATCGGAAAAGGTTTACGGGTAAGAAATGAGTTCAATCGTGGGATTTGGTGGGAGAATTTCCCGTCAAACAATTGTCAAGAAAAAGCAAGAAATTTTCATGAGATTTCAAAAGCGCAGAGCCATATATTTGTCCATCGATCGGACAAAAAATTGGCCCTTCGATAAAACACCTTTTGCAGCGATCTGCCTTCTCTCACCATGTCTCCCTCTCTCCCCTCTACTAGATCCAGCCATGGCAATCCCTTTCTCACTCTCCCTTTCTCCTGTCTACTAGAAATTTTATGGGACTCAAAAGGGTTACTTACTGTGAGGAAAAAGAGAATAATTCACTGATAAAATGACGGGTCACAAAGAGTTAAATGGAGGACAACATGGTTATGTTACCTGAGTTGAAATTCATTCCTTTTTCATTTTCTATTGTTTTCGATCATTAAATGTCAATGTGTAATGAATTCTTTTCTAAAGAAATGAAATCAATTCCACATAATGAGGTATTCCTATTAGAGCCTTATTGTACCAAAGGGAGCATAATGCCAATATGCCATCATTTCCAATTGTCCCTTCTTGATATATGCGTAATGTAATTGGCAAGTAACAAGTAGAAAACAATAATTAAAGATTTAAGTAACAAGTAGAAAACAATAATTAAAGGTTTGAATAAATGAAACAAGTCGGATATGCCTTTGTGAGATTAACTGCCATACAGATGCACATAATTTTTGTTAGCCTCTAAGAAATATCACGCTGGTCGCTGGTCTTTTACTGCTGTAATGATTCTATAAAAGCAAGTCGGATTTGTCTGTGTCTCTCTATCATTGTCGAAAAAGTTAAAATTTCATGTCTGCAAACTAGAAATATAGAATGGCCATTCTATGGCTTCTTCTCATCTATATTTCTCCTGCTTTGTCAGATAACTCCTACGAAGCATTCCTCAATTGCCTCTCTCATTACTCTCCCAACTCAAACGTATCTGAGATTTTGTATAGCCAATGCAGTGTAAACTATACAAATGTGCTCAATTCCACGATCCAAAACCTAAGATACAAATCTCAAAACACCACAAAACCAATTCTAATTCTCACACCGACCAACCAAGAGCAAATTCAAGCCTCAGTGTCTTGTTGCAAAAACCATGGCCTCTCGATTCGAGTTCGAAGTGGTGGCCATGATTATGAAGGCCTTTCCTACCGCTCAGTCAATTATAGTCAGTTTGTCATGCTTGACCTAACCAACCTCCGATCTATTCATATTAATTCGCATCATGCAACTGCCTGGGTTCAGTCTGGTGCCACCATCGGCAAACTCTACTATAAGATTTCTACTAAGAACAGTACACTTGCTTTTCCAGCAGGTACTTATTCAACTGTATGTGCAGGCGGTCAATTTAGTGGTGGTGGTATCGGCACATTAACACGGAAGTATGGATTGTCAGCAGATAATATTTTGGATGCCAAAATAATAGATTCTAATGGAATGGTTTTAGATAGAGCAGCAATGGGGGAAGATCTTTTTTGGGCTATTAGAGGAGGCGGTGGCGGTAGCTTTGGCATTGTATTATCATGGAAACTGAGGTTAGTACAAGTGCCAGAAATTGTCTCTACATTCTTTATTAACAGAACTTTGGATCAAGGTGCTATAGGATTAATTTACAAATGGCAATATGTTGCATTTGAAATGGAACCCGATATGTTTCTAGAAGCTGACATTGTCCCCAACATCAATGGGACTGAGCCAGGCGCTGTATTCAATTCCTTGTATCTTGGTCGGTGCACAGACATGTTGACTTACTTGCAAGTGCACTTCCCAGAGCTAGGAGTGGGGACAAGTGACTGTCGAGAAATGAGTTGGATCCAATCTGCCGTCTACTTTGCCGGATTTGGAGATGCTGACCCAAAGATTTTACTTGATAGAGGATTGCAACCTAAGATTTATAATAAAGGTACCTCGGATTATGTTATTGATCCAATTCCTTTTGCTGCATGGGAAGGCATCTTTGATTGGTTTAGGTCCAACATTTCGGGTTCAATATATATGATTTCACATGGTGGTGTGATGGGTGAGATACCTGAATCTTACATACCTTACCCACATAGAGGTAGGGTGTTGTACAATGTACAGTATCTTGCACTATGGAATAGAGCCAGTGACACTGAGGCACACTTGGGATGGATTCGGGGGCTGCGTTCCAGCATGACCTATCTGGTTAGCACCAACCCAAGGCGTGCCTATGTTAATTTCAGGGATTTGGATTTGGGGAGTAACGATGTGGGTCGAAATACAAGTTATGAAAATGCTAGGGTTTGGGGTGAGAAGTATTTTAAAGACAATTTTAAAAGGTTAGCTCTGTCAAAGGTGAGGTTGATCCTGAGAATTTTTTCTGGCACGAGCAAAGCATACCTCCACTTATCGTTGAATGGAAAAATTACTAAAACTTTGTAATGCGATATATATTATAGGTGACTTGTTGTCTACAACAATATTTGGAAGTGTTATGAATAAGAATTAAATAGTTTATTAAGTGACGGTGAAGAATTTTTTATTCATAAATTGTCTGATGTTGGTTCAGTGGTTAGCTATGTCAGGATATTGGGCAAAATAAATTGATACGAGATGATCAGATTGTTGGATTAAGAAAATCAGCGCCAGAGGATGATCACATCGCTGGTTCAAGACAATCAGCGCCAGAAGGTTGAACCGAATCTGTGCCAGTCTCATTAGGAAAGTTAGACGTATTTAGAAGATTTGTTTTTTTAGAAATTGATACATGTTATATTTAGAAAGGTTTATTTGTATAGGAATAGTTGGTATTATGGTTTGGTTAATTTGTTTCCATGTTTCTATTTAGAGTTGTATAAAGAAGGCAGAGACGTAAATTGTAAAGTAGAGTTTTTTATACAGAATTTGATTATTTCGAAAGCCAGAAATTATTATCTCTCATATTCCTCAAAGTTTGTCATGGTATCAGAGCACGCTGTTATTTCTGTCTGTTTGAACGGACAGAACTATGTTTTATGGGAATTCAACCTTCGTTGTTTCATTCAGGGACAAGAATTATGGGGCTATGTTGATGGTACTGAAGAAAAGCCTGATGTGGTTAAGGGTTCTGACGGCAAGGAAGACAAAACGGCTTTGAAGAAGTGGATTAAGGAGAACTCACGTGTCATGAGTTGGATCATAGGCTCTGTTGAACCACAGATTGGCATAAATCTGAGACCGTACTTTACTGCTGCTGACATGTGGAATTATCTACAGACTCTGTATCTTCATGAAAGTGATGCAAGAAAATACCAACTTGATCTAGAAATTCATGACTATTCTCAAGGCACCAAGAGTATTCAGGAGTACTATTCTGGTTTTGTGACACTGTGGCTTGATTATAACTCTATTCTGTACTCTAAGGTTCCAGCTGCGGCTTTGATTGCCGTTCAGGAGTTACAAGAAAAGACCATGCGAGATCAATTTCTAATGAAGCTTCGACCTGAGTTTGAACCTTTGCGAAGGCAGTTTATGGCGCGATCTCCTGCACCATCGTTGACTGAATGTTTTCGTGACCTTGTCAGAGAAGAACAGACCATGTCCACACGATCGAGTCTTGAGGCAGCCGTTGATTCCAATAATTTGGCATTTGTGGCTCGTGGTCAAAATTCTAAGTCTGGTCAAGATGTCAAGTGTTATTCATGTAATGAGATGGGTCATATTGCTAAGAATTGTAAGAAGAAGTTTTGTAGGTATTGTAAGAAGGATGGACATATTATCACCGAATGTCGTCGCCGCCCGCAGAATCGTTTCTCTGTTCAAACTGTTGCTGCTTCTGGTGAGCGCTTGGTGAACTCACGCCCAGGGAATGTCCTCTTGACTAGTGCTTCTTCAGACACGCACAATAGAAACAGTGAGCACTCCAAACCCATTGCGCAAGTGGCTGTCACACCTCACGCTGCATCTCTGTCCTCTCCTGTGGCGATCACTCCTGAAGCCATACAGCAAATGATTCAAGCTGCCTTGTCAACGATGGGCATCTCAGGTACACGTTCTTCAAAGTGGTTAATGGATTCTGGAGCGTCAAACCATATGTCTGCAAAACCAACTGATTTTTTGTCTATTGCTTCATACACTGGTAATGATACAATTTCAACTGCTGATGGAACTAATCTGCCCATTACTGGTATTGGCAAGGTTCCTATGAATCATACAGTGTTAAAGGATGTTTTGTTGGTTCCTAGATTATCAACAAATTTAATATCTGTCGGGCAACTTGTGGAGAATGGTTATCATGTGCTTTTTACATCTTCTGGTTGTGTGATACAGGATCAGGTAACTGGGAAGAAACTCAAGATGGCGCATAAGGATGGTCGACTTTTTCCTGTTGTGACTAAACAAAACGAACATGGCTTAGTTGGTTCTGCATTTGTTACTTCTTGCAATCTCGATTCCTGGATGTTGTGGCATCGTAGATTAGGTCATTTAAATTCAAGTTGTTTATCTGTGTTGTTTGAAAAAGGTTTAGTTCCAAATAAAAATTGTTTTCCTAGTCATTGTTCAACGTGTTCTTTAAGTAAAAGTAAAGTTCTTCCATTTCCTGTTAGTACTACAAAAACTTCTAGTGTTTTTCAACTTATACATTCGGATGTTTGGGGTCCTTCACCGATCCTATCTTCTTCTGGTTATAAATATTTTGTACTTTTTATTGATGACTTTACTAAATTCACATGGATATATTTGTTGCGAAAGAAATCAGAGGTCTTTCAGTTTTTTAAATATTTTGTTGCAATGGTTGAAAATCAATTTAAAATAAATGTCAAAACTCTTCGCTCTGACTCTGGTGGAGAATACATCTCAAATGAATTTCAGCAATTTCTATTAGAAAAGGGTATATGTCATGAGAAATCTTGTCCAGGCACGCCGCAACAAAATGGGGTGGCTGAACGTAAAAATAAACATATTCTTGACACTTGCAGATCACTTCTCTTAGATGCTGCTGTTCCAACCACTTTTTGGGATGAAGCAGTGCGTACCTCTGTGCATTTAATAAATCGTCAGATTTCCAAAGGGTTAGGTAATCAGTCTCCATACTTTCTTCTGTATAACAAACACCCACACTATGATATGTTACATACTTTTGGTTGTATATGTTATGTTCATCTCCCACCTTCTGAACGCACAAAATTAACTTCGCAATCAGCCAAGTGTGTTTTCTTAGGATATGCTGTTGGTCAAAAGGGTTTTCGTTGCTATGATCCAAAATTTAAAAAATTTCGTATCTCTCGAAATGTGGTGTTCCTTGAATCCGTTTTTTATTATCATCAGTGTAGTGTTTTGTCTCCCAGCGTTTCTAGTTCTATACTGCCTCTTTTTCAGCCCCATACAGAATCATTCAAACCTTTACCATCTGGTGATGGCACTGTCTCTGGCCGATTTAAGCCTGATCTTGTTTATGTTAGAAGAGGAAAAAGAGGGTCCGTTCTTATGGACCGTTCTGACAAGTCTTCTCAGGACCTGGCACTGTCTCCATCTTTCCGTGAGAATAGCATTGTTTTGGGTCATGTTCCCGATCTAGTGGCGACTGAAGGATTGCCAGAAGCTATTGAGACCTTGTCTCCATCCGTTCAGGATCTGACTGCCTCTTCTCCAGACATTGCATCGGTTCCTGATCAAGACCCAGATTTTTTTGACTCGGATCAGGTTGCTCCTACTGTTGCGACAGATGAAATTCAGCACAGAAATCCAATTTCTAATCGAGACCCTGATTTGTCTGTCACCACTCCTGGTGTTCGTCGATCAACCCGCCAGCATAGACCCCCAGTTCGGTATGGATTTTTATCAGCTCTTTCATCAATTTCAGTTCCTGGCACATTTAAAGATGCAATTCAGCATGCTTGTTGGAAATCTGCTATGCAAAATGAGTTGGATGCATTAATTCAAAGTGACACTTGGGATTTGGTTTTGTGTCCTAAAAATGTGAAACCATTGGGGTGTAAATGGGTCTACACAGTTAAACTGAAGTCTGATGGTACTCTTGATCGGTATAAAGCTCGACTGGTTGCACTTGGTTGTCGTCAAGAATATGGCATTGATTATCTTCAAACTTTTGCCCCTGTTGCTAAGATGACTACTGTCCGTGTGGTTCTTGCTTTGGCGGCTGCCCACCAATGGTCAATTACACAGATGGATGTGAAGAACGCCTTTCTTCATGGTGAACTGAATGAGGTAATTTACATGAAACCTCCTCCTGGTCTTCCTGTCAGTGACCCAAATGAGGTTTGTAGATTAAAGCGATCATTGTATGGTTTGAAACAAGCACCGCGTGAATGGTTTCGTACTTTTAAAAGTACAGTGTTGTCTGCTGGTTTTCGTCAGAGTCGTGATGATCCTTCCTTGTTTTTGTCCAAATCTTCATATGGAGTGACCTTGGCTCTTGTCTACGTTGATGATATATTGATCACTGGTAGTGATTTACAAGGTGTGGCTCGGCTTAAATGTGCATTGACTTCATCTTTTCAAATGAAAGATCTTGGAGAAGCACAGTATTTTTTGGGTCTTGAGATTCATCATACACAGCATGGAATGTTTGTAAATCAACACAAGTATCTGACTGAGATAATCAATAGGGCACAACTTCAATTCTCACACCCTGCTAACACTCCTATGGAAGTTAATCTGAAACTTCGCAAGGAAGATGGTGACTTATTAGAGAATCCTACTCTGTATCGAAGTTTGGTTGGGAATTTGATTTATCTCACTATCTCAAGGCCATATATCTCCTTTGCGGTTAATGTTGTCAGTCAGTTCATGCATGCTCCAAGACATCTCCATTTGGCAGCTGTTCATCGTATCATACGATATCTCAAAGGAACACCAGATCTTGGTTTATTCTTTCCAGCTGAAAACGATTTTCAATTATCTGCTTATGCAGATGCTGACTGGGCTGGCTGTCCTAATACGAGGAAGTCTACTACTGGTTGGTGTGTTTTCCTTGGTAATGCCCTTATTTCTTGGAAATGCAAGAAGCAAGATCGTGTATCTAAGTCCTCCACAGAAGCCGAATATCGAGCTATGTCTGCTGCTTGTTCTGAAATTGTTTGGCTCAGACGTCTTCTTGAAGATCTTACATTTCCTCAGTCTGGTCCCACATCACTTCATGCTGACAATATTAGTGCCATTCAGATTTCTACTGATCCAGTTTTCCATGAGCGAACAAAACATAATGAGGTTGATTGTCACTATATCCGTGATGCTGTTGAAGAAAAGCTTATCACACTTCCTCATGTGTCTTCCCATCTTCAGACTGCTGATATTTTTACCAAGGCACTAACAGTAGCACGACATAATTTTTTGATAAGCAAATTGATGTTGGTTAATTATGGTCATCAATGTCATCAATTTGAGGGGGGATCTCAGGATATTGGGCAAAATAAATTGATACGAGATGATCAGATTGTTGGATTAAGAAAATCAGCGCCAGAGGATGATCACATCGCTGGTTCAAGACAATCAGCGCCAGAAGGTTGAACCGAATCTGTGCCAGTCTCATTAGGAAAGTTAGACGTATTTAGAAGATTTGTTTTTTTAGAAATTGATACATGTTATATTTAGAAAGGTTTATTTGTATAGGAATAGTTGGTATTATGGTTTGGTTAATTTGTTTCCATGTTTCTATTTAGAGTTGTATAAAGAAGGCAGAGACGTAAATTGTAAAGTAGAGTTTTTTATACAGAATTTGATTATTTCGAAAGCCAGAAATTATTATCTCTCATATTCCTCAAAGTTTGTCAAGCTAAGAATAAGAATAGAGAAAAAATATAAAATAATGATTTGTCATTTTGATGGTTAGCTAGTTTCAGTCTAGTCTACATTTTGTTGGAACAAGAATAAGATTATAAGTATTTACATTGTTAATTTGGCTTGTTCGAAAATATGTTTGGTAGCTTCTAGAATTAGCAATTTCGAATAAAACTTGAAATTATTTCAAGAGTTACAAACAAACATATATTATTGTTTTTTATTTTCATTGTTCTTAAAAATATCATGCTATTGAGAACCAGCTCTTGGTCTAGTGGCAAAGAGCAATGCACTATAATTTCTTGAGTGAAAGGTCCAAGTTCGAAATCCGACTGAAGATCTTTCATAGACATTTAATTTAAAAATAAATTGGATGACTAAGATTTTCAATTTATCTTAAAAAAAATATGATGCTATTGTTATCAAACCTTATTTTAGTGCATAGAATTGTCCGCTACCAAATTTAAATCAACACGTCTCAATCAATTGGTTTCAGATTGCAAATCATTTTATTAGAACTTGAAAGCTCGGTATAATGAATAAAAAATTCCTGCTTGTTTATAATTTATTCATGTCCTTATAGTTATAATTTTTGGAAAAGAGCTTTGTTAAGAATTTGTTGATCGCAGTAGAATAATTTTTCTATCAAGTCGGGTATGAAGAGGTACGATCTGAGAACCACAACATACTAATCGTGCCACTATATAAGAATCTCGATACGGTGAACTCCAAAATCAATCAAGCACACAAATAAAAAAAATAAATACAAGATTTAACGAGGTTCAACACTAACTTAGTACTTAAATTTTCCAAACACGCACACTATTTTTATTACTTTGAATAATCTGAGTTAAAAAAAATTGACTGCAAATATTAGGGGCGTTTGGATCGCTTAAGAATTTGGAGAATTTTCAATTTCTAGGCATAAATTTATTGCGAAGTGTGTAACTTTGTGAAAAATTTGAATTGTTTATAATAAATTTATACCTAGGAATAGAAAATTTTCCAAATTCTCTAAATTCCCACTTCAATCCAAACGGCCCTTAAGGGTTTAAACATGCAGTTGAACTGCAAATTTCCTTTTGCACGAGGGAAGCAATTCATTTTTTTTTTTTGTCAAAGGGAGAAAATATGAAACATTATAAATATGATGATATTAGATTATTGGCATGTTTGCTATGGTGCGAACGAACTAGAGCGAACTGCGTAATTCGTGCGGAACCAAACACATAAAAAATTCCCCTAACAGCCAACTAAAGGCCTGTTCGCAATTCCTCATATTTTACGAATAGCGAACTGGATGGGGAGCGAACTGCTCTGTTTTCTGTTCGTTGTTCCCACCCTTTATTTAAGTTGTACCAAACAAACCTATATCACTACTAATTTTACACACGTGTTATAAAATTTATGCTCATGTTTATTATAACAAAGTTTATAAAACACCATTACAATATTTTGATATAGAGTAGAGGACACATTTTTTCTAGAATAACCATTTTCCACTTTATTCAGACAAAATGGTGCTAGGATGCAATCCACGTCCTCTGAAATGTTGCAGTCCTTGAGCATTTCGTGTTGATCTTCGGCTCTTGGCACTTCTTTCACATCAAACCTTATTTTTCTACGGATCACAAGATGAATTAGCTGCATAATTTGGCAGCTTGTGATACAACAACTAAGCCTTTTGTCCCAAACAAGTTGGGGTAGGCTAGAAAGAAACCCAACAAGAGAACACATCCCAGAACAAAAAAAAAATACAAAACATAAAAATACTAATAGTAAGACTAGCCATACTAATAATAATACCTCTAATAATAATAGTAATAGTAGAAATCTAGACCTCGACCGTGACCTAATAGAGGGACCTACAAACCTATGGCATCACTCCTACCCCTAAGTTCCTACGTCATGGCTCCGGTACATGAATTGCTAACTTCCAAGCGCTCCTATCGATCGCCAACTCCTTGGAGACGTTCCATTCTTTAAGGTCTCTTTTCACCGCTTCAAATTTAATTAGAGTCATATCTAATTATGCAAAAAGAGAAAATATAGTTGGCAGAGGTCAAATTTAATTAGAGTCATATCTATCAAGCAAAAGTTTTTTAACGACAAATTTACAGGTTATCATTAGGGTCTGAAGTGAAACTTGGGACAAGGATTGAAAAGGGTCACAATGTACAAATTATGAAAATAGAGGGTAATTTTTTGTTGACGTACGTTAAAAAACATTGACAGCAAACATTATTATTGGTTAACTCACGCGGTTGAACTGCAAATTCTCTTTTGCATGAGTCAAGCAATTCATTTTTTCTTGTCAAAGGAAGAAAATATGAAACATTGTTAATATGATCATATTTTAATAGATTATATATCACTACTTATTTTACACACGTGTTATAAAATTTATGCTCATGGTTATTATAACAAAGATAAAAAAAGCACCAGTACAATATTTTGAAATAGATCAGTAAATTAAGAAAACATTTTTCTAGAATACCCATTTTCCACTTTATTCAGACAAAATGGTGGTAGGATGCATGTAATCCACATTCTCTGAAATTTTGCAGTCCCAAGAGCATTTTGTGTCGCTCTTGGCCCTTTCTTTTTTCATCATACTTTATTTTTCTACGGATTACAAGATGAATTAGCTGCATAATTTAGTAGGATGTGATAAGCTATGAATTTCGGATAGGTGATGAGGACGCACTAACCAGGTCAAATGTAGTGCTCTGACACTATTTTTCATTCAGGTGACAAATAAAGGAAAAATATATGAATCCTAAACCCAAAGTTCACATGAACTCTTACTGAGTACCGACACTGACTAATTCCTTTATGAGAACAGAGATGAATCTAAAACAAACTGAGATATCCTCACTCAGTATTTAACAAAATTAAGAAATTAGACCAATGTTAACTTGCCGCTTGGAATTCTTCGTCTTATAGTTAAATCAATTTCTGAACAATGCAAAGACGGATTGCTGGGCAAATCTCCTTTGGCAGAAGGCTGGTTTATAGAGCAATTAGCATTCAGTCTCCTGTCATGCCAATGCCTGTTCTGCCCCTGCCCAAGAAGATCAGGCCCTGTAATCCCCTAGCATTATTTTCTCTTCTGCTTATTGGTGTCGCTGGCTTGCTGCAATTCTGGGCTTTTTCCTCCTTGCTTTTATACATATGTTAGAGGTCAGGCTTTGTAATGATAAACTGGCATATCCCTCATAGGTGCTATGTGAAGAAGTATGTCTTTGGATTATTCAGACAAGGATTTTGACTTTTGAAGAGCACCTGCTAAGAAGATCCTTGAGCATATGTCAAAGCAAAACATGTGGTTCATTGAATAGATTTAAAGTGGCTGTTTCATGTTTGAATATATTATTTACACTTAATGCAGAACATGTTGGGTGAGCAATTAAAATATCCTTTTGTTTTATTGGATGTGAGATAATAAAAAATCCTTATATTTAGGGAGGTACAGATTGAGGATATAAAAGGGTAGATCCCAAGAACAGCCTTAATAATACCATAACTTTTCTATCAAAATAAAAATAAATATAAGCCTACGGGCTTTTATTTCAAAAAATAAAAATAAAAAATAAATATAAATAATAAATAAATAAAATAGAACATGTTCTGATGTATATTCTGACTTTTGTTTACAAGTTGCCACATTTCTCTACAACTTCTAACCAGGAACCAAAGAGAGATCATCTTTGCAGAAGCTAGCAGCAGTACAGTAATCAAAAAGAAAAAATGAAAGTAAAATAAAAGTAGTACCAAAGAAATATTACTATTTAGATCACGTCCATTAGCTATTCTTCCTGTTTATAATTTAACTAAATATTCTGAGCTCCTTTTTCAGAGCAGCCAGAGCGACTACGGAGCTCAGAAACAAGGGCTGGGTAATTTTGCATGAATTGCAAGTATTCTTCTGTGAATATCAGATTCCCAAGATTTGCCGGCTCAGTTGCAAATTTGAAACAGGCTTCCTTCAACTTGCTACAATTATGCTTCTCAGCCAAGGCAAAACAAGTCAAGACAGAGTCCAAGGAAACATCCTTGCTGAGCTTTTCTTCACATTTTATCCTCAACCCCTCTATTCCATACCGATCGGCAGCCACCAATAATTGCTGAGCCAAACTAGTGGAGGGGATCTCAGGATTTCCATTTATAGTGTCTGTGTATATATATTCGAGTAGATACTTGAAGACTTCTGTTTCCATATCTTCGATACTTATGAGCTGCGATTTCAATATGAGTTGTGCCTTAAAAACAGGTGATCTGGCTCCGAGTATCGACCTATGTGCATAAAATATCTCCCCGTTCACTTCAAGACTCATATCCGTCGTCTCCTTGTTTTCCAAAAGTTTACCGAGTTGCCGGGACAGTGATAGCTCTTGCCCAGGTCTTTCAGGTACTGCTCCAGGACCTGTGCAGTGGATGAAGAAACAACCATCAACCAGAGCCTCTTTTTCCAAGTACATCTTCGGAACGAGTAAGGGGAAGATATGATTATGTCCACCTTGAGAAGCAGTTACAACCGGCTTCCCGTCATTGCCAAGAAAACTAATCTCAAAGGTCTTCCTAAAATCCCAGAAAGGTCCAAAGTGAATATCAAATGAAGCAACACC
Source organism: Rhynchospora pubera (assembly GCA_028095005.1). Taxonomy (NCBI): domain Eukaryota; kingdom Viridiplantae; phylum Streptophyta; class Magnoliopsida; order Poales; family Cyperaceae; genus Rhynchospora; species Rhynchospora pubera. Next base: position 19,326,179 of record CM051461.1, read on the forward strand.
CATTGCCATTGGGTAGTAGTATGATCTATTGTAACGTAGAGACAAACAAACCCCTCCTACTTCCACCTTGGGAGAATAAAAACTTGAGCAGTGCATCACCCTTTCAAGAGATCGATAATTAATCTTGAATCTACAATATCCAGGGTCAAGTTCTGCAATGCTTATGTAATCGCTGTTACTAGAGGAAAAGTGCATCATTGTAGGCAAATAAGGCTCAAATTTCAAAAACTGTTCGTGGAAAAATCTCTAGTAAGTAGTACTTCCTGAAATGATCCAAGAAAAAGTTTATATAGTGAGTTTCAATTCGGCATTTTATCGAAAAAAAGCAAGTCAAAAGAATATCAACACTGGGATGTTTATCTTCAGAAAAAAAAATACACGCGCACGCGCGCATTGGCTTATGCAAAATAATTGGGACAATAAATTCATATGACCCAAAATGAAAAAAAAAATAATGAAATATTGGAATGATGACATATGAACCAGTATACAAAGAAATAATGAAGCAGGCAAAAAGGAGCAGAAAAGGATGAGAAAAAAGAGCTTTTACCAGACGAATAGGGAAAACTAACTCTGGAGATAATTTGAAATCAACCTTCATGGGAGAAAGAAGAAGAGAAATTTAGGTTGGTTATATACCAGTCATGGCTTATTTTAGGTTACTGATTTTATGAAATTCTAATTTCACACCCATTTATATGTGTTTGGACTTTGGACTTTTATTAAATTCCCAATCCTTTTTGGAGCTTACAGATTTTATTCCGAGTTTCATGGCTCAGCTGACAATTCTTTTGTTGGTGAGGCTGCAAATGTTATAAACTTTTTAGATTATATTTTCAAACTATAATTGGACAAGATATAAAAGTCTTATCATGCTGATTATTTTTAGAATTACGTGCATATATGACATGGTCTGGGAATCTGGGTTAGTTATTAAATAATTAATACTACATTTTAAGTTACCTCTACTATTGATTAGTTTAATTGTGAACATACATTTGCTCGGGGTAAAAAATTTAGATTGTTAAAATAATTTATCAAAAAATGCTCACGAGTTTAATAATGCTTTTGAACTGGACTATATAATGTAAAAAATTACTTCTACAATTTTGTAAACTTAGAAGTTTGATTGAAAAATTGACTACCTTGACAAAATTATGCAATCTCTGATTTCTTCAATGATACTTGTTTTTAATTTAAAAGTTTATCATATTAATTTTACAAAATCGTACACTAATTTTACACAAATATATATTTAAGTTAAGATTATACACTAAGATCGTGCCATTAATTTAGTTTTTGCATTGTCTAAATTAACCTACATACAATATTGCCTAAACTAATATAGCTCGTTAAAAGTGTTTACAACATTTTTAACTTACTAGCAAAATATGCCATCAATATGTAGGCAAATAAAAAAAAACAAAAGAATGTTAGACATTATGTAGGCAAATAAAAAAAATAAAATAATCTTAGGCATTATATTTGTATTTATTTTCTTACTATGTATTCTTTATGTATTGTTGTTATATTTCTAATTCTAGCTCGGTCTAGACGAAATATTTAAACCTTTTACATAACACTTTATTTTTCCATGGATCGCAAGATGAGTAAGCCGCATAATTTAACAGCTTATAATAAAACTTCTTTTACAATTCATTTCTCTTCGAGTCTTTTTTTTTTTAGGGTAGGGAGAAAACCTCTCCTACAATTTCATTGAACGAAAAATATTCGTACAAGTATAAAAAAAATAAAAGAAAGCCAAAACTAGCTGTACACAGGCCTAATTACAGTTCTACCCCCTAAAGAATAAATTAACAATTAGCTATCCAAGCTCTAATATCCTGGATCGACTTGCGTACAATTAGCTATCCAAGCTCTAATCCTCTTATCTTCGAAGACCATGGGTCGATGGCATTTCTCTTTGAGTCTTAACGTCTGTTCCCTTTTGAATTAGTTTGACTGAGTCAAACTCAACTGCTTCAGTCCTCATTTATGATATTTGAGCAGCTGACAAATCCCTCGTCTCACAATTAATCAATTTCCCAACAATGCAAAGACGGATTGCTGCGCAAATCTCCTTTGGCAGAAGAAGATCAGGCACTGTAATCCCCCAGCATTCTGCACTTGTTATTTTCTCTTCTGCTTAATGGTATCACTAGCTTGTTGCAATTCTGGGCTACAGTAACAAAACATGAAAGTGAACTAAAACTACTACCAAATCATAGTAATCATAGTAAAGACTTCAGAAGAGAGAACTAAGGCTCTGTTTGGATCGTATGAGATTAAGGGTAGGATTAGCTATTCAAGATTAAGATTCTTAATCCTAAATTCTTAAGAATAAGCTTAATTTCAGATTAAGACTTTTTGTTTGGATGAGGAAAGAATAAATAATGAGCTTTTCTTTCTAATCTCAACTCTTATTCTAACAAAATGTCGGATTAACTAATCTTAGTCTCATTAAGAATAAGCTCTTAATTCTGGACTGTTTGGATGGTTTCTTAGTCCCGAATAGCTATTTAGTCTAGAATAGTCCTTATTCCTAACTATCCAAACAGGACCTAAAAGATTATTAAAAGGAGAGCTCATTAATTTTTATATTCTAGGAAACAATGAATGTTTATAAACAGATTTTTGTCTCACAATTGCTTAATCACAACAAGTCAAATACTGAGCCAAAGGTAATAAATTCCCTTTTCCAGTTGTACAATTAATAGTAACCTAACAAATAGTACTACTTAGATCCTGTGAATCAGCCAGTTTGTCTCTTTAAAATTGCATAAAAATTCTGGGTTCTTCTTTCAGAACAGCCTGAACGACTACGGAGCTCAGCAACAAGGGCTGGGTAATTTTTCATGAATTGCAGGTATTCTTCTGTGAACATCAGATTCCCAAGGTTTGCTGGCTCAGTTGCAAATTTAAAACAGGCTTCCTTCAACTTGCCACAATAATACTTCTCAGCTAAGGCAAAAGAAGACAAGACAGAGTCCAGGGTAACATCCTTGCTTAGCTTTTCTTCACATTTCATCTTCAGCCCCTCTACTCCATATCGATCGGCAGCCACCAATAATTTCTGAGCCAAATTAGTCGAGGGAATCTCAGGACTTTTGTCTATAGTGTCTGTGTATATGTACTGGAGTACATATTTGAAGACTTCTGTTTCAGTATCTTCAATCCTTAAGTACCCCAATTTTGATTCAACCATTGATCCAAAGAGGAGTGCCTTGAAATAGGGTGATCTGGCTCCAAGTATAGCCTTATGTGCATAAATTGCCTCCCCATTCACTTCAAGAGTCAAATCAGTCATCTCATCACCTTCCAATAGTTTGCCGAGCTGCACGGGCAGTGACATCTCTTGCCTGGGTTTTTCAGGTACTGCACCAGAATATTTACAAAGAAGGAAGAAATAGCCATCATTAACCAGAGCCAGACTGTCCAAGATAAGGTTCGGAACGATTAAGGGGATGGAATAATGATATGCTCCTTGGGAAGCAGTTATAATCGGATTCCCCTGTTTGTCAAGTAAACTTAATTCAAAGGTCTTCTTAAAATCCCATAAAGATCCAAAAGCAAGATCAAATGAAGCATCAGTCAGCGAGTAGAATGCTTTACTGTAACGTAGTGAGAAATCAATCCCTCCTACAACCACTTCGGTAGAATAAAAGGGTGAGTAGTCCATGATCTTTTCAAGATTTCGATAATTAATTTTGAATCGGCAATATCCAGTCTCATGTTCTGTAATGCTTATTTCATCAGTGTAGTAACCGTAAAACTCGCCCATCATGATCTTAAATAAGGCTCAAATTTCAAAAGCTGTTCGTGGAAAAATCAGTTGTTAATACTTAATAGTTAAAACACAAAGCAGGTCAAGTGCATAGTGAAACATGGAGGCTTATCTGATTCAGAATGAATCACATACGCACACATTCTTATACAAAATATGACGGAAAAATGTATTCAGATCAACCCAAAATGAAACAAGTATTAATTGAGATGCTGGAATTATGAAATATGAACCAGAGATGTTACAGATTAATAATGAACCATGAAAAAAAGAGCGGCAGAGCAGAAGAGAAGCTGGGTTCCACCAACCAAGTGGTCATTGGTTCGATTCACGAAGAGAGCATTTATTTTCAAATTTCTTATAACAAAATTATTGGTTTGAAACCAACCTTCAAAAAAGAAAAAAGAGAAGAAGAGGATGAGAGAGAGAATCTTTTACCAGACGAATAGAGGAAAACTGACTCTGGATTTACTTTTAAGAAGAAGGAAAAATTTAGGTTGTTTATATATCAGTCAGGCAGTCGCAGCTTCTTTTTGGTTACTGGTTTTAGGAACGTCTGTCTAATTTGAGCCATTTATCTATGTTTGAACTTTATAATTAACTCTCCAACGATTTTTGGAACTTCCAATTTTAGTCCGATCTCATGGTCATCTGGCAATCTTCGGCTGGTGAGGCTGCAAATATTATGAACTTCCTAATTATATTTTCAAACTATAATTGAAGTAGATTTAAATATTGAAGTAATCGACTTGTCATGTTGATTATTTTAAGAATTACGTATATATATACGTGGCTTGGATGAGTTAAATAATGTTATTAATCAGTTTGAATTATGTCATTGATTTGTTAGAACTTAGAAGTGCAAAAAAAATTCTCAAGAGTTGAACAATCCCGTATTTTTAGCTTAACATGGCTTTTGAACTAGATTGTATAGCTTTAAAAATAACATCTACTATTTTTAAATATAAATTTGATTGATATTGATAATTTTATAGAATTTTACAAGATCCGAAGATCTTCAACAATTTTTGTGATTAATATTGCCTATGGGCTTTATCGACGGAAAGAAATTAATTTAACAAAATTATGTTGTAGAATTTCTTTTACACAAAAATTTGCTTAGTTATAAGAAAATGCCATTTGTTAAGATTTTGCTTTGTAATAATAATCTACAATATTGAGAAAACTAGCATAGTGCAGCTTAAAAAAATCACAGCATCTTTTTTTTTAGAGAAACTAGATAGCGGCTATCTAGGTGCAAAGAAAAAGATCCAAGAAAAGAAACAAATAAAATACACAGGAAAAAAACGTAAGTAACTCAGCAGAATTTCATAAATAAAGAAGCCTGTTGAACTATCCAGTCTTGAATTGCTTGAATATTTCTTCTCTCATCCCTGAACACTCTGTTGTTCCGCTCTAACCAGATCGCCCACATTCCTGTTGACATCAGGGTCGAAGTTTCTTTAGCTGTGTTTGTAGAGCAGATTGTGTCTAGCAGAGCATGCACATCCATTTGCTGGTATGCACTGCAGCCAAGCCGCAGCCAAAGCTGTGAAGAGAAATTGCAACCTGCGAACAGATGGTCAGCTGTTTCCAACAAATCTTGCTGGCATAAATGGCATTTCTGTTGAAACTGGAAATTCCTCTTCAACAATTGCTCCTGTGTGAGGAGGCGGCCATGAGCTACCAGAACCAAGAAAAATCTGATTGAAGGCGGCAAGATAACTTTCCAAATTGCAGAATACTTGAAGTCCATCTTTCCAGCATAAATTAGCGATTTGTACATAGATGCTGAGGAATACTTTCCATCTGAGCGCCATTTCCATAAAATGGAATCTCTCTCTTCATTGAAGTTTAAACTTTGCAGTTTAGAGAACAAGGTACTGTGGAACATAGTCAGAGGTGCAGGAACTATCTCATACCAGGAATTAGCTACATGCCTGACCGTAGCGAGTTTTCTGACAGGTGGCGGTGGCTCCTTACCAAAAAAATGTAAACATCCTTCTCCCCAATTGTCAAACCAGAAAAGCGAGTTCTTGCCACTACGTATTTGTGTTGTAGTTGAAATCTGGAAGTAGAAGTGCAACGCTATGATCTGTCTCCAGAAAAACGATCCATTCTTGTTCCATGCTAGAGGTGGGGTATTTGGGTCAGCCTTCCCGTAGAGAATCTGAACATAAGAAGACCATAAAGATGCTCTCTGTGAGTAAAGTCTCCAAATCCATCTAAGAAGTAGAGAAATATTCTGTAACTTTAATTGTTGTAATCCAAAACCACCCAGTTTTTTTGGAAGACACACTCTATCCCACGCCAATAACGGTACGCCTTTACCAGAAGCTCCATTCCTTTTCCAAATAAAATTCCTTCGTATATGATCAATGGCCGTAATCACCCAAGCAGGAAGCTGGAAAACTGACATGAAGAAAATAGGGATGGAAGATAACACCGAGGTTGCCAGTACTGTTCTTCCTGCTCTAGACATGAGGGAGCTTTTCCATCCCGCAAGCTTATTTTTAATCTTATCTATAACTCTTTGGAAACACAACCTGTCAGGTCTTTTATGAGTCAGCGGCAGCCCCAAATATGTCAGAGGGAGTGAGGACTGTGGACACACCAGAAACGCTGGAGAAAGATTTGAGGACAATATCAAGCGAATGTAGAGCTGTGCCCTTAACTGTGGAGAAGATCAATGTGTCATCAGCGTATTGGAGTAGGTAAAAGGGGTCTGTAAGCTTTGAAGTGAGGTTAAGTTGAAGTGTCAAAGCCACAGCCTGTAACATGCGGCTTAACACATCTGCCGCCATAATAAACAGTGATGGGGACAAAGGGTCCCCCTGGCGAAGCCCCCTCCTATGTTGAAAAGCAGGCCCCACCGCTCCATTCAAAAGGATTGAAGATTTGGATGAGGTGAGAAGCAATTTAATCCAATCTATAAACCTTGTAGGGAAGCCCCTCACATGCAGCAGATTGAACAAGAATGGCCATGTTACAGAGTCAAATGCCTTTGTGAAGTCCAACTTTAGCATTACTACTGGATCCCCACTTGAGGCAACATTTGCAATTATCTCCCTTACCGCAATAAAATTTTCAGAAATTAATCTACCCTTCACAAATCCTGTTTGCGAATTCGAGATCAGGGCCGGAAGAAAAGGTGTCATTCTGTTGCTTAAAACCTTTGAAATCAATTTAGGTAAATAGCATATAATGCTAATAGGGCGATACTGGTTCAAGAATTGAGCATTGTCCTCTTTCGGTAACAGGATCAAATGTGCCAAGTTAGAATTAGTCAGGTCAAGAGAGAGGTTGAACAAGGCGTCAAAAATCTGGAGCAAATCATTTTTGACAATTTCCCAGTTGATCTTGAAAAATTCATTTGGGTACCCGTCCGGCCCAGATGCTTTATTATCTGCTAGGCCCATTACCGCTCTTTTAATTTCTATTTCAGAAAAAGGAAGGTCAAGAGAGGAGAGAACCGAAGAGAAGTCAGGATATAGAGCAGCAGCATTCAGAGGGGTTGACGTGTATTCAGTTCCCAACAAACTCTGGAAGAAATTAGTGAACTCGCAAATGATATCATTAGTTTGTGTAAAAGTCCTCTCATTGACCTGTATAGCATAAATCGTTTTATTCCTTAACTTTTGTGAGGCCTTCGCATGGAAAAAACGAGTGTTGCGATTCCCACATCTTAACCACCTTGTTCTAGCCCGCTGATGCCACCTCATTTCGATAATGTTTGCTAAGAAGTAAGCCCTCTCTTTAAGAAAAGTTCTGGTTTTGAGTTCTAAAGCAGTTAAGTTTCTGACTTCTTCCACTATGTCCAAACAGGCAATAAGAGTTTTAGCATTCTGGAGAAAAACAGTGGGGTATGGGAGATGTTGCCTGTGCCACTCACGCAAGGCAAAGTGCAGGTTAGTGGATTTTGAAACAAACGACTTAAGCACATCTCTTTCTTCATCCCCTGAATAAGAATTCCAGACTGTATTAATAATTTTTGAACAATCTCGATTGTGTAGCCAAAAGCTCTCAATTTTGAAAGGTTTCTGTTGAGTCGCAAGTTGCCTGCACTTCAAAACAATAGGAACATGATCTGACACAACTGTAGGTAAGGCAGCAAGGGAAATATGAGGGTATGCAGAGTTCCAAAGAGTAGAAAGTAGCACTCTATCTAGCCTGGACATGGTCGGAATCGGCTGGTGATTCGACCAGGTAAACCTCCTATTTACTAAAGGCGTATCAAAAAGTGAGAGATCATCAAGTAATTCATTAAAACACTCCATCTCATTGAAGTCTAGGTTCAAGGTTGACCTCTCATGTGACCATCTTGTTATATTGAAATCTCCCGCTACTACCCAAAAACCTGGATCCATTCCAGCAGTGGTACGCAGGTTACGAAAAAACATAGATCTCAACTCCCTATTATGGGGTCCATAAACACATGTAATAAGGGAAGTTAACTGAGTTCTGGTATCTAGCAAGAGAGCAGAACATGTAAATGCAGTAACCCAAGAATTGATAAGAGTGAAATATCTTTTCCATGCTATTAAGCAACCTCCTCGAGTTTGAATCGCATCTAGAGTAACTACATTAGAATCGAAAAAAGAAGGCAGCAAACTAGACATAGAGGTATGATCGATGCTACTCAACTTCGTCTCTTGTAAGCACACTACATCACACCTGGATGTTCTAATTAAATCACATACGACCTTTCTCTTGGCTACATCCCCAAGGCCTCTTACATTCCAAGAAAGTAAGTTAAAAGGTTTAATATTCATTACAAAACTCAAAAACCGCTACAAAACAAAGCCATCAACATAAAAACTGCTGAAAGACTAAGCTAGGCTAGTCTGACAATTCATCCCCAGAACTAGGGTCCAATTGCAGCCTCTCAGTCGAGGTAAAGTCCAAATTTGTTGGAGCCTCTTTGATGATCGGCCCTGGCGCTCTCCAACGTGCCCTTTCACTTGGGTTGGAAGCAGGTCGTTACTTGATTCTTGAGCCGCCCGTCACAGCCAAGCTATGATCCTGCAAATCAGAAGGAGACATCAAGTTGACAATCGAATTCTCATCAACTCCAACCAGAAGGGAAATGTCTTTAGTCTCAACGTAAGTTAGAGGGACATTAAACAAAAGTTCTGGTTGAACTTCAGCTATACTAGGACCCACTGCACAGTCGTTCTTGGTTGAGGAACTTTTTTTTATTTTGTTGTGCACTTTACAAGCACGATTGATAGGGGTCCTAGCAATCAACTTCTGTTTGGAACACTTTCTTTTTACCCCCTTGGGTGACACCAAAAAATCACAGCATCTTATTTCTAATAAAATTTACGGGTGTGGTACTTTACGGAGGCACAGCCGCACAAGGTAACGGCACTTAAGTTCAGACACTGCCAAATGGGGTCTAAACCAATTAGAGAAACGACGACCTTTCTGAGTTGTACCGCAAAGAAATGATGGTTAGTAGTATATTCGATGAATAAGAGCTGAGGAGAATGGTTCTGATTGGTTAAGTAGATTAGTGTAAATAATTATGAAGCGGAAATCATACGACTATACAATTTCTTTTTTTTTTCTTTTTTTTTTGTGGAGGATCTGCCCGTAGGTGCAACTTTCATTGAACTTAAAAGAGTTTCACGTACAAATACAATACCAATACATTAAGTCCAGCAGTAAAATAAAACACAAGCTGCCCCCAACAAGTACTAAACGAAATAAAAGAAAAACTCAAAAATCAGGTGACACAACATAAAAAACTAAGTACTAACCGGTGAAAAGAAAAGAAAAGAAAGGGGATGCAGCAATATAAAACCTAACCCAATTAGCTAATCTAAAAATAAGACTATACAATTTCTTGGGGTTTCTACGGTATATCCAAGTTGTTTTTTTTTTGGATTTTATGCGACTATTTCGTGTGCTCTCTTTTGTAATGGATCAACTATATGTTCCAATTCAGTACGCAACAGAAAAAGCTACACATAATTGGTTGCATAAAAAACTGATGACAAAAATCATAGAACTGTACAATTTTAAAGAGGTTTCTACGGTACTCCCAAGTTTTTTTTATTTTCTGTGACTATTTTGTGGGCTTTCTTTTGTAATGGAATAACTATAAATTTTAATTTACTACGCAACACAAAGAGCGATACACAATTGGTTTCATAAGAAAAACTGATGACAAAACACAGCACCATATGCTTGATTTTTGGATCTTTTGTGGTGGTATTTGTATATTCTCCTACGTGCATGCAACACTAAATACAGTTAGGTTGTTGTACACAAAATCAAGGCAAATTAAAAAAGGCAACGCAATTTTCAGAAATTTTAGTTATTTTGATTAATTGTTTAGTGATTTTTGTCCTAATTACTTTTTCTTGAAATTTAATAGATATTCTCAGAAAATTGCAAAGCAACCATTAATTTATTTTTTCCTACCTAATATTTTAAAATTCTTTGTTTCAAAATTTATTTTGATGCTATTTTCCTACATTTTAGAACAAATACCATTTTAATACAACTTTGTTTAAATTTTCTCAATATGTCTATTGTCATTAATTTCATTGCATAAATAGAAAGAATCAAAGATTACATATCCTTTTGCGAATAGGATAAAATATTATCTCTAATTTACAAAAATAAAAATAAAGATTACATATCCAGTTTTACAAAATTTATTTTTAAATTTAGTTTCTTCCATTTATTATTAATATCATTCATATAATTGGATGTTCGGTCTTTCATTTTTCATTTAAAAATAAATGATTGTGACATATTATTGAATTTATATTTTGGATTTCCCAAATTTTGTGTGAAATTTTTTCAGATTGATGTCATTTTTTTTATTTTGAGACTAGTATAATTCCAAAAGGATGATATTTTTTTAATAAAAAAAATTAAAATGTCAACTTTGGTTCAGCATTTTTCGCGCGAAGTGCAATACTATAGCTATTTGTATTTGCATTCCTTGATTATCTTTTGGAAAGTAGTCAGTGTGTTAATTGTTAAGTGAAATTAAATTTGTGAAATATTTGCAACAGGTTTATCTGTCGAATAAAACATTTGCAACAAGTTAAAACGAAATTCTCGGAGGTCATTTATGAAAAATAATTAAAATGTTGTGCTCTATTTTGTTTCCCAATGGTGTAAATGAAATATTCTTAAAAATAGAGGGACTTAACCCATATATTTTCTAGCTACGTCGGTTGGTGATCTATTACAGTAGTCAAGGAAAATTAGCCATCCAATAATTTTCAATTTGGAAACAACAAATTTGTTCCCCAAGTAACGCTTCAGAAAAAAAGAAACAAATAGAAACATGTTCATTGTTCTGGAAATAATAAATTTATATAAAGGCGAAGCGTTTTCTCTGTTAACCCTTTTCTCCAATCGCCTTTAATTCCTGTTCAACGTCATCATCAACCCCTTTCTCCAATCCTCAAGGTAATTATTTGAGAATTGTATTATGTTGATGGGTTTATTTTTATTATCTTTATGTCTACTAAGGGTACTTCGCACTTGCCAATCTTAGGCTCCGTTTGGATGGCTTCTTCCCGGAATAAAGAATAAGGAATAACCACTTTTTACTAATAAATTTATTTCTAACCATCCAAACTCTTCATAATAGTTACACACTTCCCAATAAATTTATTCCTTCCCAATAAATTTCTTCCCTTCTTCCTTCTTCATACCTTATTCTCAACGCATCCAAACGGAGCCTTACAGCTTTTAGTGCTCTTCATATATACATATACATACTTTTTTTTAAGAGTCATGTGGCTCGTTCACCTGAAAAGTATTTTATGTACTGTTAGTCTATTACCAACATATTTGATAAATCGATCAGAAGTAGCCTAATTTACTGTTTAAGCTCCCAAGTCTTCTCCTCTTTCAAATTGGCATTTTTATCTGTGTGTTGGAGATATTTCCTATGCTAAATAAATTTACATAAATTAATCTTTCAACTTGAATGCCTAAATGATGGTATGGAGCTAGGTACTGGTTTCAAACACTGCATAGAGTTTTGGCAGATTTTTTAGATTGTAGATCAAATAAAAGCTCAATTTGTACACGCTTTAGTGCTTCCTTTTTTTCCTTGAACTTATATTGTTTGTACTATATAAGATATTTTAGGTAGTGCTCATAAAAACTATTATGAAAGTGTGTTGATTCAACTATCTAGCAGTTTAATTGTATGGTTCATGTTGAACATAATAGAGTTAAATGTGCTAGTATATCACAATTATAGCTGTGGTTTCATATATTGCTGATTTGTTGGAGACGGTTCTTTACTTTTGTCATAATTAATATTTATACTATATTAACCTACACAAATTTGCTTTGACTTGAAGACATGAACAGTGGAGAACTTGATGATTTGACAGATGACTTGCTTGCACATATTTTATCCTTCTTAAGTGCAAAAGAGGCAGTGCGAACAAGTGTAATATCAAAGAGATGGAAGAACTTATGGAGGTTTTTATCTCGCATCGACCTTCACCAAAATTGTTTCAGTTGCCTTGAAGAATTTTCAGGTTTTGGTGATATGGTGCTCTATGTAATCGTGAACCCACATATTTGCACACTTTTTCAATGCGTTGCTATGCTGAATTTGCTTGTGAACCCTACTCTGACATTTGTAGAAGATGGATTAATTCAGCCATAAAGTTTAAACCTCGAGTTTGTCATATTGAAGCTTTTGTCCCTGATAGAGATTTCATTGCCTGTGCTTTCACTTGTGAAGTTGTGAGTCAATAGAGGATATGTCCTTGGAGATATCACCCCAGAGTTGTCCTTATATAATGCCAACTAATGTAAATCTCCCACATATCAAAAAATTGTCTCTTGCTAATGCTTATATAAATGGAAAGACGGCCAGATGGCTTGTGAAAGGGTGTCCTGTCCTGGAATCTTTAGAGCTGAAAAGTTGCTCCGGTGCATTTTCTCCCATTTTCAGGCAAAAGCTAATACGTTTATCTCTCATTGATTGCAAAAGCGGTAGTAAAAATCTCCTGATTTTATCAAAAACACTTCCAAAGACTGTATATCTGCCATGCATTAGAAAGTTGCATATAAGAACACTTTTTGTAGATGAACAGAATTTTGCTAGGCTTCTCACAGGCTGCCCACTCCTTGAAAATTTATCATTGGAAAATTGCCGTGGTGAATTTTCAATCCCTTTTAGAAATAAGATTAAATATTCTATCTGGGATTGCACTTCCAAGACCTGGCCGTGGCTCGATGATAGAACTATCTGGGATTGCACTACAACAAAGACCAGGCACAAAGTTTTGTGCCACATTAGTAGGGCTATTGTGAAATTTAACCTATCTGGGGATGCCGAAGTTCTTATTAAATGCACTTTACAGCCTTTGCAATTGATATTCATTTGGAATCCCCCTATTGTTACTGCTGTGTATTTGAAAAACAATTTTTATCCAAGCATCATCTTTTCCGATGCTGAATGTCTCAAGTTATGCTTCCCGGACACCAAGGTATGTGTTTCAATGTTTCACATTCTACTGTTTGCTATGTTACATCAATTCTCATATATTAATATCCATTAATAAAAATTTTACGATGTTATTATTGTTGTCTTCACCATTATTATTTCATTATTCAGTAGTCCCTTTTACTGAAAATATTATCATCATCGGTTGCATCTGATCTTATATATCATTCTTTAATTTACCTAGGTTGAATGGATGAACGAGTTGTCAAAAATCAGCCCATTCAACAATTTAAAGAGCTTGTCTCTTCGACTTGCTGACTGGTGCATGCAACCCAAAGAAATCGATCCAGTTTTTTGGTTTTTACAGAAATCACCTAATATCAAGGAGCTCACATTATACAATCCTAAGCGTGAAATTGAGGTCAACAAAAGGGGCAAGCCAAAACCACTTGTCCTCTGTCATGAAATTGCCTACTATACCTCCCTGTCGATGGCGTTGCTTGAATTTGAGAAACTCAAGCAAGTCGAGATTAAAGTTTGCAAAAACCTTTTTCGTGCCGACAGTTTAAAAGAGGTTTTACTTCGACAAATCGAAGACTTAGTGACTGTGAAGGTAGTTTTATCAGAATATGATGATGAGTTGAAGGGATAGTGTCAAATTTTTTTGAAATCTACATTGACGTTGTTTAATTTTAATTTGTGCATGGAAAATAATGAACATTTTTTTGTTTTTCTTTTCTAAGTTAGTTATTACTGGTTCATCACTTAGGTGTTGTGTCTGATGCAAGTTTTTGCAGTTGTATCGATTTCGCATTTAAGATGAAAGCTGCTTGATTTTTTTTTTTTGTTAATTTTTTATGCTTTGTGATTACCGAGTTCTGTTCTGTCGAAATGGGTCATCTCCAGTTCTGTTTTTTCTTCTTATTCTGTTTCTTTGTGGCTTTAAGATATATATTCATTTTTTTGGTGATCTTTCTAGCTAGTTTATTATTATCAAAGTAACATTTGCTTCTTGACCCTTTCCCCAACTAACCATGAGAAAGGAAGTATCTAGATTTACACAATGTTTTGAAAGCCGGACTGGCCTGTTCGATTATTTCAACCACGAACAGATTACCAGTCGGCAGTCAGGGTAACCCATTTATTTTTGAACCAGTAAACCCCACCTAGTTAAATGTTTGTATAAGATTATCAATGTTTTGTAAATTCCTGATCTGTACCTAGCTGCAGAAAATTGTTCTCACGTCAGATAGGTAAAATTTCCATTCTAAGTATCATGCCAAAAAACGAGGCTGCACATGCTTTTGGCCCAACAGATCATATAGACCATTTTAAATGGATCCCCCTGTGCACATGCTCTTGGCCTAACTAGATTTCTTTTCTTTATGAAATTGAGACGTAGAAAGAAAGTAGAACTTTATATGTTCTTTTGAGTAATTCATTTTAATTTTACAAAGGAATATCAATATCAACAAATAAATGAATATGAGTGATATAAGAATTAGCAATTGAAGAAGATGATATACAGCTGATCAGAGAAAAAGTGCATGGAGAAAATATGAAGGAAATCTTCAGAAGCCACTCATGCTGAGCATAGCAACGAGATCTGTCTCCTTGAGTCAGCTTTATCCTGCTTTCTCTGCTCTTTATTTATCTTGCCTTGCATGTTGCAAGACCACTACAGAATAGTTAACAGCTGTACTCGTTTTAACTAAGACGCCAGATGTTATATCTTGGAGGTAATGCAGATGCTTTCTCTCCAGGCGCTACATATTCTGGCATGTAAAATGGAGATGACAGGTTACTCAGAGGGTGGCTTGACAGATTATCTTTTTTTATTACGTGCTTTACCTGAGCTGGCTCTTTTGTGGGACGGGTTGATTGTGAGTCTGTTTATTGCTTTTTTCATGGTTTGTCAACTTGTATTAGACTAATTCTACTCGTATTGTGCGCCCTTTAATTGGTACAGCTTCCATGACTAATTAACTAACTCTCCCTTTTATTGGACAATATTACAAAAATTAATGTCTCGCCTGAACTTGTTTTCACACGGACCAATAACTGAAATACTGAATAGATAGCTTGTGTTGGAAAATGCATTGTTTTCAAGACCGTACCATTTCAGTTGAAATATTAGTAAAATTATAAACTTGGAACAGTAACTGTTCTGGCTGTATCTAATAAAAGAGAGAAAATACCAGAAAATATCGAAAAATATCAGATTTCAGTTGCTGACCAGTATGGATGCCAATATGATATTTAAAAGTTAAAACATTGGAAAAATGCTGAACACACCAAAACAAAACAATAACAAATAGAAAAATCCGATATATATGCCAGCGCATGAATTAAAGTAATAATTAAATAATGAGTATTGTTCGTCGTTACCTGTGGCCACTTAAAAGCCCCAAGAGTAAAAAACTAAACAAACGGAATCACTAGATTTTTCGGTAGCGTCGTTGCCGTGAGGAGGCTACATCTAAAGTCAGCATAGTTACAAAGAAACAAAGACATTTGTCAAAAATAAAGCATTTGATTAGAAATTTAATTAAGGTAATTAAAATTCGAGCATAATGTTTTTCAATTTGTAGAAGTCCAATGGCCGAAATGAGTAAAATAAAAAGTAAGAGGTTTAAGAGGGGTAAAAAACTGTTATTCAAACATATTAATTAACTTCAAAAAACTTTGATATTTTTATTTTATTGAGTGAAAGAAGCACTTTTATGATAGAATAAGCAGCAAGCATTTTACTATAAGTAAAAAGATTATTTTGTTTTAAGTAGTCAGTGTGTAATGTGTAAATTGCTTAGTGAAAATAATCTTTGACGCATTTTAGAATACCTCAAAAATTCAAGTATTCGTGTGGCAAATGTTACAAAACAGAATTGCAACAATTGATGCACTTCAACTGAGAGGATGGTCATTGGTCCCCACCTGACAGATGTTCACTGTGCCATCTGTATAATTCGTGTCCTTACTTTTTGACACAGTTTCAGTTGATCTCCAATATTGTTATTGGCTGGCCAACGCTACCAGGCACCACCTCTTCTGTTCTGTCTTCCAAATTCCCACATGTGTGGATCAAAGATATTTATGCAATTGTCTATAATTTGTTTGGTGGAGAGAAATGCGCAAATTTTTTTCTAGAATCAGTTAAATCTCCAAGTGATTTAGATTCTGAAATATTCTCAGAATGGTGCCTTTCTGGAGTTCGTGTAACTAGTTAGCAATTATACATTTTTCTATTTTGTTTAAAAAATAATTTACGTTTATTATTCACTATTATGTGAAACATTAATTAGTTCCTGTGTAGAGGAATTTGTAATTCAAGACTTCTGTTTTATTCAATTAAAGGATTGGGGATCCATCCATATTTTTCTTTGAACTAGCAAAAGATGCTCTCAATATGTGGGCAAATAAAAAAATAAAATGTTGATATTATTTTTTATTATATATAAAATGTTACATGTTAGGCAATAAAGATATGGTAAAATCAATAATTTAGTCTTTCCTTTTAAATAAATAGCTAATTTGATAGTAACTTAAATTTTTTTTAAGAAAAGTCTAACATTGATCTAGACCACTGATCAAATCAAATTACACAAATCAATGGTCCATAATTGATATAAGAATTGTTTACATCCTTTTATATGATAAGTTTACTCACTTTATATGACAAGTTTACTTCTTTTATATGGTGGGTGCTTTTATAAGTAGTATAGATAATGCAATAATTAAGATAAATGAAATGTTCGGTGGTTATTTATGGAGGTTAAATAAAAGTTTGGGCTCTATTTGTTGTCTTAATTGCAGTTATAGTAATCAAGGAAAATGAGCAATCGAATTTGCTGGAAAAATAAAAAAGGTAAATCCGATCTTTTGTATTTTGGGATACAAGTACAACAAATTTGGTCCCCAAGTAACGTTCCCGACCAATAAGGGAACAGAAATCAAAACAGGATTTAAAATAAATTTATTTGCACAATAAAAAGTTTGCCAAAAAAAAAAAGCCAAAGCGTTTCTCTCTCTCTCTCTCTCTCAAGTCTCAACCCTCCCCCCCCCCCCCCCTTTCTCCAATTGTTATTTTATTTTTTTTTTGAAGGAAATAAGAGTCAAATTATTCTCAAGGTTATTAATTATGAGAATTGTTGTTCTGTTGATGTGTTTATTAATTATTATATATTCTCTTTTTGTCTATTAGAGTACTTCATCGTTAGTACTTACTGATCCAACAGCTTTTACTATTCTTTATACAAATATAATTCTTCTTAACGAGTTTTCTTGATTGTTTACTTGAAAAGACTGTATTATTTCCTGTATTTGATAAATCCATTAGAAGTGACCTAATTCACTCTTTATGCTCCAGAAGCTTTCCTCTTTCATATTTGCAATTTTATGTGTTGTATAAATTTCTTATGGTAAAATTACGTGATTATTTAAAAGTGTTGGTTCACCTATCTAGCATTTTAATTGGATTCTCCTTTATTGAATATAATATAGACACAACTGCTAGTATATCATAATTAAAGTAGTGATTTCAGACCTTGCACATTTGTTCGAGGTTGTTTTTGCCATAATTAATATTTGTGCTTGTTATGCTGCACAGATTTGTTTTGGACTTGAAGACTTGAATAGTGTAGAACTGTAACAAGATCAGTAGTATGACTGACACTGACATCGACAGGATCAGTGATTTGCCAGATGGCGTGCTAGAACATATTATTTCCTTCTTAGGAACAAAAAAGGCTGTGCAAACAAGTGTGATATCAAAGAGATGGAAGAACTTATGGACATTTTCATCTTGCGTAAACCTTGATCAAGATCATTTCAGTTGCTTCAAAGATTTTATATGTTTTGGTGATATGGTGCTATGCCGTCTTGAAACCTCTTACCTGCACACCTTTTCAATGAATTTCTTTCGCTATGATAGATTTGGTAGTGAACCTGACACTAGCTTTTGTAGAAGGTGGATTAATTCAGCCATAAAGTTTAAGCCTCGGGTTTGTCAGATGCGAGTTTCTATCCCTGATTGTGATGTCATTGCCAGCATTTTCACTTGTGAATCAATAGAGGATATGTTCCTAGATATATGTGTGTCAGGATGTACTTTGCATTGGTCAAATATAATACCAACTACGGTAAATCTTCCGCACATCACAAAACTCTGCGTATCTTTTGCTTATCTAAATGAAGAGACTACCGCCAGGCTTCTCAAGGGGTGTCCTGTCCTGGAAAATTTACAGCTGAGATATTGCTGCGGTGTATTGTCTCCTATTTTCAGGCAAAAGCTAATATGCTTGTCTCTCATTAATTGCACAAGCAACCATGAAAAAGATCTCCTGATTTTACCAAAGATTGTAGATCTTCCATGCATCAGAAGGTTGCATATAACAAATCTTTATGTAGATGAAGAAAGCTTTACTTGGCTTCTCGCTGGCTGCCCACTCCTTGAAAATTTATCACTGAGTTGTTACGGTACAATTTCGAACCCTTTTAGAAATAAGATCAATTGTTTGAATATCTGGGGTGGTACTATTAAGACCCAGTGGAACAATATTTGGTGGCGTATTGATGGGGCTTTTGTGAAATTCAACCTCTCTGGGGATGCGAAAATTTCTATTGCATGCACTTTAGAACCTTTGAATATGGAATTCATTTGGAATCCCCCGATTGGGACTGCTGTTGATTTCAAAAACAATTTTGATCCAAGCATCATCTTTTCTAGCGCTAAATGTCTCAAGTTGTGCTTTCCAGATACCAAGGTATGTGTTTCAAGTTTGAACTTTCAATGTTTCACATTCCACTGGTTGCTATGTTAAAACAGTTCTCTCTCTCTCTCTCTATATATATTCATTTATATCAATTGTTTTTTTTTGGACATTCTAGATAACGACTATCTAGTACATTTATATCAATTGTTACGATGTTATTCTTGCTATCCTTATTATTATTATTTTGTTATTCTGTAATCCTTTTTTGCTGCTAATAGTATCATCGTCATTATAATCATGCATATCATTCTTTAATTACCCTAGGTTGATTGGATCAAAGAGTTGCAAAAAATCGGACCATTCAACAATTTAAAGAGCTTGTCTATTAGACTTGCCGACTGGTGCATGGATCCTAATGAAATCGATCCGGTTGTTTGGTTTTTGCGCAAATCACCTAATATTGAGGAGCTCACATTATACAATCCTAAACGAGAAATTGAGCACAGTGGAAGGGGCAAGCCAAAACAACTAGCCCTTTGTCATGAAAGTGACTACTATATCTCCTTGTCAAAGGAGTTAATTGAATTCAAGGATCTTAAGCAGATCGAGATTAAAGTTTGCGAAAATCTTTTTGGTGCCCGCGATGTAAAGGAGGCTTTAATTCGACAAATTGAAGACTTAGTGACTATGAAGGTTGTTTTATCTGTGACACCCCGTCGAATACTGTAACATGACAACACGCGACGGAGTGCCCGCCGCGGATGCCTACTGCACCCGCAAGGCTTACTATTACTTAATTTATCCATTAATATTGATTTTACTCAAATAATATACCGATCAATTAGAAATTTATAATTTATTTACTTAAATATAAAGTAAATACTATAAAGGTCTGGTATATTTGGATTACTAACCACAATATCCAATGGTCTGCTACTCGTCTTGCAGTCCCGCACTTGATCTGAAACCTGGAACCCACAACCAATCGTGGAAACAATGCAAAAAGCACGGAATGAGATAAATAAAATTTATCTCAGTACGGTATTCAGTTCCAGCCACTTGAGTTTTGATTATCATGCGTTGGAACTAAATACAAGACTGAGTCAAATCAATTCCAAATCAAATTTCATTTCTTTTTATTTCAAATAACATTAAAACTAGACTTTCGATCAAGCAATGCAATTAGACAAATAAATTCAATACTCTTAGAAATCAATTTCTTTTCTTTGAATTCAAAATATGACAATTATCATTTCAATTACCTGAACAAATAATTAATAACTTGTTTCCAATAGAAATAGCAAGGTCAAATCAATTCAATCAATGCAATATGAAATGTGAGCTCGGCATCAATTCCATAACAATTCAAATATCAATGTATAGCAAAAGCCGACTCATTTGGTTGGACAATTACCTAATATGCAAGTCTGGTTTATCACAAGTCAATCATTTCAGTCATTTCCTTCAGATACCGCGAACCACCCTATAGATGGATGCCAACGGCCAATTCAATTCATACATAATTCAATCAATTAACTCATCAAAATGTACAAGCAAGCTGGGAACACTCACACTCCGGTCCATTCCAGACTAGACCTACTGAGTCCCGGTACATAAGCGCTTATTACACGGTGCTTGGTAGGATGGGTCATGACTCCACCTCCAAACATTACGAGTGTCTATCTCAACCACACAAGCTGTACTTACCTCAATCAAATCACATTTCAATCGGATACCATTCAATATGTCACTTTCCAACATTTCAATCGGATACCATTCAATATGCCACTTTCCAATCATGCATCAATATACAATTTCACAAAATGATCTCATGAACAACATTCCAATTATGAATTCAGAATGCATAATGACAATAATACTAGTAATAACAACAACAATCAGAATATATATATATCACATATAATTAAAACTCAAGTGAAATCCGTATCTGATAGCAAGGCAAATCCAAAGCAAAAGCAAGCAAGAGCATAAGACAAGCCAAATAATCCACTCAATAAGTATACAAGCAGTTTCTTTGACTCTTCTCGACCTTGACACTTGATTTTCTGACTCTAATACAAATAAATTGTAACCTTAAGTTCTTACTTAATTACAAAACCGAAGTTATAATTATTTTAAGCCTTCAATTAATTCTAATCTTAATTTCAGATTATTTCTAATTTAATTTCCTCCAAATTGCAAGTTGCTCCTAAATTCCGACTCATAACAGTCTGACTCTAAAACAATATAAATTACCCTTTTTAATTTTTATAACACTCAAAGTGTGCTACTTATAATTTTTATAAATTAGATTAGAAATTATACTACCATGCATCATGATTATGCCATGCATTTACTAGACTCAATAATCATAAGTCATGCAACTCATATAATATCCTTACCTGACATTTATCAATCCTGATCCTAATTCAATTAATTTATGTAAGTCTAGTATGCCATGCATTAGTATCTATGTTTGCATAAAAACTATACTTTTAGAACCTAAATCAATAGCACACAAACTTGTATTATTAAGTTACTCTTTATTATTAGATTATGCAATACAACACTTAACTAATGTAGATACTTTTACTTGTTAATTTTTCTTCTAACCCTAGAGTATTAGACGACCATGATATGCCATGCAACTCAATTGATGCCATTTAATACACCTCTAATCTCACATGTAAAACTTATGCAAATGCTAATGCAACTTTTAGTAAAAACCATTGCGTTTAGTTTTCCAATCAATTATAATAAGTATCTCTAATTCTAATATGCAAAAATGCATGCATGATACGACCAAAAATTAGGGTTTAATGCCAAAAATTCTAATCCGAACCCAATATGATCTCTTTTTACCAAAATAACCCTTAAACCCAAAGATGTCAATATTGCAACATAAGTAATAATTATCCAATAAAATGCACGACATGCAAAATCTCATATTTACCCTTTATATACATGCATCTATTTATATCAAAACTAAATGCGATACTTAAATTAAAATAATGTCATATGCTTAGCTACGCTTAACAATTCCTATTATGCATAAAATCCTCACATATTAATCATCACACACAAGTATTCAATCCATCTCAATTTCGCATTACTCAGATTGTACATATCAATCAAATTTCATAAATTTCCCGATAAACCCTAAAAATTTCATGCACATTCCATCTCAATTAAAATTTGCAATTAAATCAAGAAAATAGCAAGGAATAACAGTATAGAACTAATCCAAAGGGATTACTCACTCAATTTCGGCCAAAAACCGATGACACGACAAAAAGAGTCGAATTCGCCATTTCTCGATTTTCGCCACTTAATCCTCGAAAGAACTCTGCAAGACCACTTGGAAATCGATGGAGAAGGCCGTAGAGTGCTCCAAGTCGAACGGCGGTCAAAATCGACGAGTTCGCTTCGATTTTCGGAAAATTTCCGTCGAGAAATACGACGAGGAGAGGCCACCAATCGGCGATCCGAAGGTGGATAGTGCAAGAGGGTGGTGAGGCGAACACGTGGATACTTCGATCCGGTGAAACAGCGGAGAAATTGAGGTGGATGGATTTGGGGGGGGGGGGCTTCGGTTTTGGAGAAAGAGAGGCGCAAGCCTCTTTGTTGGAGCCGAATGGAAAGACAGAGAGGAAAAAGATAAAGGGGTCGGCTCCCCATTTACACTTCCGATTTTTTTTTTTTTTTTTTTTTTACAAAATTCAGAAATTATCAAATAAATCAAAAATCAATATTCTATGCATAAAAACAATTATGCAACAAAAGGAAAATAGCTAATCTTTTTATAATGCCAACTTAAAATTTAGAAATTTTCATATTCTTATTTTTAAGAATACCAGTAAGTATAAAAATTTAATTTCCAGCACAGAAATTATTCAAATAAAACCAACCAATTGCACCCAATTTTTATATTAAAAATAATTTCAGAAACAGTAAAAATTTCGGGTGTCACATTCTTCCCTCCTTAAAAATAATTTCGACCGCGAAATTTATCCAAATACATAGCAATCATACAATTAATAATACAATCAGATGGAATGGGCATATTATGCAACAATTATCAAGCAATTTCAAATTAATGCAATGCGAGAGTGCCTGACATTTTATTCAATTCAAAATTAAAATACTAATGATAATACTAGAATGTCGGTCCAATCTCGGTAAATTAAATGCAAGCATGACAATCCTAAGTCACAATCAAAGATCAATCAATTCAGAGTCAGATATCGCGAGTCTCTTTTTCAGAGAGCTACCAACGATTACAGATTTTTGAATACCGTGAATCACCTCCAAACAGGGTTGCCAACGGTAATTCAATTCCCTTTACAATTCAGACAATTCCATATCAGAACATTATAACAATTCAAATAACATAGTACTACAAGCAGAAAATACTACCATTTCTTACGTTATCATAAAAAAAACAAATCTTTCAATTCTTGTAACTAGTAACATTTTGAAATATCCAGTTCTTTTCTTATCTTTTAGGAAGCACGGTAATATCAAAATTATTCTTGGCTGCCTTGGTGATCAGTCAAGGAAGTAAGAATAATTCTTATATTATTGAGATTCAATTAACAAGTCAGATGATCAGTCAGCTTGTTTGATCCTTGTGCCAACAAAAGATAAGAAAATCTTTACTCAAATAAGTTCCAAAAATTTGTGCACACTATAGTAAATTAATAAATCCTTAACATTTCAACCAGGCATTAATATAAAACAGAACATGCTAACTATAATAAATGAAATGCCTTAACATGTCATACCAAGTTCTGTACACATTAGAAATTAAGCCATGTTACTTTAATGCGCATAAATTATTTCAACCTATAAAATACATCTTTAAAATTACAACACATATATAAAATAATCGAACAACCATAAACAATTAATGTATTAAATTATGAACTCATATATTATAACTTAAAAAAAAAAAACTATGCAATACAGACACAAAATTTTTTTTTTAATTCACTATTCAACATGAAAAGAACAATTTTTTTTTTTAAAGAATCACATTAACTTTCTAAACAATCATTATTTGAATCGATAAATCACCTTGTACTAAAAATGAAACAATCAAAACTACAAGTTAAGATATATATAGAACAAAGCATCTGTATACAACCACAGTATAAATAAGTTAGACAAACATTAATTAGCTAGCACAGATAGTAAGAAATCAAACTTATCTACAAAACAACCCTTAAGACGCACTCACGGATCCTATTGGTCTAGTTTAGTTGTTAAACCATTCTCTGATACCATCTGTGACACCCCGTCGAATACTGTAACATGACAACACGCGACGGAGTGCCCGCCGCGGATGCCTACTGCACCCGCAAGGCTTACTATTACTTAATTTATCCATTAATATTGATTTTACTCAAATAATATACCGATCAATTAGAAATTTATAATTTATTTACTTAAATATAAAGTAAATACTATAAAGGTCTGGTATATTTGGATTACTAACCACAATATCCAATGGTCTGCTACTCGTCTTGCAGTCCCGCACTTGATCTGAAACCTGGAACCCACAACCAATCGTGGAAACAATGCAAAAAGCACGGAATGAGATAAATAAAATTTATCTCAGTACGGTATTCAGTTCCAGCCACTTGAGTTTTGATTATCATGCGTTGGAACTAAATACAAGACTGAGTCAAATCAATTCCAAATCAAATTTCATTTCTTTTTATTTCAAATAACATTAAAACTAGACTTTCGATCAAGCAATGCAATTAGACAAATAAATTCAATACTCTTAGAAATCAATTTCTTTTCTTTGAATTCAAAATATGACAATTATCATTTCAATTACCTGAACAAATAATTAATAACTTGTTTCCAATAGAAATAGCAAGGTCAAATCAATTCAATCAATGCAATATGAAATGTGAGCTCGGCATCAATTCCATAACAATTCAAATATCAATGTATAGCAAAAGCCGACTCATTTGGTTGGACAATTACCTAATATGCAAGTCTGGTTTATCACAAGTCAATCATTTCAGTCATTTCCTTCAGATACCGCGAACCACCCTATAGATGGATGCCAACGGCCAATTCAATTCATACATAATTCAATCAATTAACTCATCAAAATGTACAAGCAAGCTGGGAACACTCACACTCCGGTCCATTCCAGACTAGACCTACTGAGTCCCGGTACATAAGCGCTTATTACACGGTGCTTGGTAGGATGGGTCATGACTCCACCTCCAAACATTACGAGTGTCTATCTCAACCACACAAGCTGTACTTACCTCAATCAAATCACATTTCAATCGGATACCATTCAATATGTCACTTTCCAACATTTCAATCGGATACCATTCAATATGCCACTTTCCAATCATGCATCAATATACAATTTCACAAAATGATCTCATGAACAACATTCCAATTATGAATTCAGAATGCATAATGACAATAATACTAGTAATAACAACAACAATCAGAATATATATATATCACATATAATTAAAACTCAAGTGAAATCCGTACCTGATAGCAAGGCAAATCCAAAGCAAAAGCAAGCAAGAGCATAAGACAAGCCAAATAATCCACTCAATAAGTACACAAGCAGTTTCTTTGACTCTTCTCGACCTTGACAACTTGATTTTCTGACTCTAATACAAATAAATTGTAACCTTAAGTTCTTACTTAATTACAAAACCGAAGTTATAATTATTTTAAGCCTTCAATTAATTCTAATCTTAATTTCAGATTATTTCTAATTTAATTTCCTCCAAATTGCAAGTTGCTCCTAAATTCCGACTCATAACAGTCTGACTCTAAAACAATATAAATTACCCTTTTTAATTTTTATAACACTCAAAGTGTGCTACTTATAATTTTTATAAATTAGATTAGAAATTATACTACCATGCATCATGATTATGCCATGCATTTACTAGACTCAATAATCATAAGTCATGCAACTCATATAATATCCTTACCTGACATTTATCAATCCTGATCCTAATTCAATTAATTTATGTAAGTCTAGTATGCCATGCATTAGTATCTATGTTTGCATAAAAACTATACTTTTAGAACCTAAATCAATAGCACACAAACTTGTATTATTAAGTTACTCTTTATTATTAGATTATGCAATACAACACTTAACTAATGTAGATACTTTTACTTGTTAATTTTTCTTCTAACCCTAGAGTATTAGACGACCATGATATGCCATGCAACTCAATTGATGCCATTTAATACACCTCTAATCTCACATGTAAAACTTATGCAAATGCTAATGCAACTTTTAGTAAAAACCATTGCGTTTAGTTTTCCAATCAATTATAATAAGTATCTCTAATTCTAATATGCAAAAATGCATGCATGATACGACCAAAAATTAGGGTTTAATGCCAAAAATTCTAATCCGAACCCAATATGATCTCTTTTTACCAAAATAACCCTTAAACCCAAAGATGTCAATATTGCAACATAAGTAATAATTATCCAATAAAATGCACGACATGCAAAATCTCATATTTACCCTTTATATACATGCATCTATTTATATCAAAACTAAATGCGATACTTAAATTAAAATAATGTCATATGCTTAGCTACGCTTAACAATTCCTATTATGCATAAAATCCTCACATATTAATCATCACACACAAGTATTCAATCCATCTCAATTTCGCATTACTCAGATTGTACATATCAATCAAATTTCATAAATTTCCCGATAAACCCTAAAAATTTCATGCACATTCCATCTCAATTAAAATTTGCAATTAAATCAAGAAAATAGCAAGGAATAACAGTATAGAACTAATCCAAAGGGATTACTCACTCAATTTCGGCCAAAAACCGATGACACGACAAAAAGAGTCGAATTCGCCATTTCTCGATTTTCGCCACTTAATCCTCGAAAGAACTCTGCAAGACCACTTGGAAATCGATGGAGAAGGCCGTAGAGTGCTCCAAGTCGAACGGCGGTCAAAATCGACGAGTTCGCTTCGATTTTCGGAAAATTTCCGTCGAGAAATACGACGAGGAGAGGCCACCAATCGGCGATCCGAAGGTGGATAGTGCAAGAGGGTGGTGAGGCGAACACGTGGATACTTCGATCCGGTGAAACAGCGGAGAAATTGAGGTGGATGGATTTGGGGGGGGGGGGCTTCGGTTTTGGAGAAAGAGAGGCGCAAGCCTCTTTGTTGGAGCCGAATGGAAAGACAGAGAGGAAAAAGATAAAGGGGTCGGCTCCCCATTTACACTTCCGATTTTTTTTTTTTTTTTTTTTTTTTTTACAAAATTCAGAAATTATCAAATAAATCAAAAATCAATATTCTATGCATAAAAACAATTATGCAACAAAAGGAAAATAGCTAATCTTTTTATAATGCCAACTTAAAATTTAGAAATTTTCATATTCTTATTTTTAAGAATACCAGTAAGTATAAAAATTTAATTTCCAGCACAGAAATTATTCAAATAAAACCAACCAAGTGCACCCAATTTTTATATTAAAAATAATTTCAGAAACAGTAAAAATTTCGGGTGTCACATTATCAGAGTATATATGGTGAGTAGATGGGAGAGGGTTTTAAATTTTCAATGAAGTTTATATTGACTTTCTTAACAGTTTAATTTCTGGTTGGAAAATAATGAATAGTTCTAGACAATTATTTAGACTGTATGTATTTTACTGTTTCGAATTTTGTAATGGTTTGCTTAGAAGTCCCAAGTAAATTATGCAGTTTCTAACAATTTGGTATCTGCATACAATCTGTCCTGCTCCCAGTTCGAGCAGCGGTGAGATAATAAAATTTTGACTAGCAAGCTGAATAATATAAATTTTCACCACCCTTGAACGATTGAGTACATTGTGAAATATTTTATAAAATAGCAAGTTATGGATGCATAAAACATGCAAATTAATTGAAGCTCTCATGCATTTCGAAGAGTATGAAAGAAATTACAAATCAAGAGTTCAGTGATGGGCCGATGGCATCCGAGTATCTGACTGTCTTGACTCTTCACATTGATTCTCTCTGTTTTTTTTTTTTTTTTTTAAATGTCTACTGAATATGAACTTGCATTTATACAAATGCAAGATAATAACCAAGTAATCTTTCAATAAATAATTAGGCTTTGTTCTCTGAATGGTAGAGAGTGAGAATGCTACGCCATTTAAAATGAATCCATATCTGTGAAAAGATATATAGATCAACTCTAACTAAATGTTTTTTTTCCCCCTTTATGAAATTGGCGCTGACACCGTAGAATGAAAGAACCTATTTATTAATTTATTCGCGTGAATAATTTATTTCTTTCTACAAAGGAATATCACGAAATAATGAATATGCATATCCAATAATTATTGTTGTTCGGACAAATACAGGTGTTGTCCTGAAGATGATAACCAATTTAATTAAGGATGATTTAGATTTATGCCACTACAAATATTTGAAATTAGAAATATGCCATCACTAAATGATAAATTATTTTTTTTGCCACTATAAAATTAAAGAAATTAGTTTTTTGCCATCATACAATTGTTTGACCATTTTACCCTTTTAAATATGCCACTGTAAAACCTAAGAATTAGTAATATACCATCACAAAAGATATAATTAGTTTTATACCTTTATAAATCATCAACAATTAGTTTTTATCAACTTAGTACAAGTTATTGCAACTTAGTATAATTAGTTTTATACCATTATGAACTCTGTCTGTTTTTAATAAGGGTAATTTGGTCATTAAAAGTAATTAATGACCAATTTGGTAATGTCATTTTTAGAATTTAGTATGTTTTTGAAGAAATAGTGACATAGAACTAATTTTAGCAATTTTATAATGGCATAAATTTAATTAGCAATTTAACAATGGCATTTTCCTAATTAACAAAATTCACAATGGCATAGAACTAATTATCTCTTTAATTAATGTTGTTCGGACAAATACGGTTGTTGAGTGTTGTCCTGAAGATGATAACTAATTTAATGTTATTCGGACAAATACAGGTGTTGCTCAAAGCAGTCCCCCTTTTTTATCATCGCACATCCTTTGAACACGCATAATTAAATTGGGATGTTCTCTATTTTGTTCTGGTTGCTTAGGTTCCGGTTAGATATAATTAAATTCTTTTTTTATATATATCATTTTCCTTCAGTCGAATTTTTGAGTTTAGGTTGATAACTGCATCATGACCTTCCACAGCTCATAGGTGGCTTAAATTGTATAATTAAACTTCCAAACTTCAGGATCTAAACATGGAAGTCAGATTATATTTTTTGAACATCCCTTTTGTTTTAATTTCTTCCGCCATTATGATTGTAGGGATGGAGGGTTTTGATGATTTACCGTACAATCGTTTGATATCCCTTTCTACTTTTCATTAGGTTTTCATTTCTATGTTTATGAGAATTTAAATCACAATTTACAAAAGATATTTTGTTATCATCTCCAAGAATGTTGAAATAATCATTTTCCCTCAGAAAGTCAACATCTAATTTATTAAACTGCGAGTTTGTTTATAAGTTTATTGTTCAGGTTTGTTCATCACTTGTACATATTAGAGGGTTTAAAAATATAAAATTTGGTGTCCAATGAAATTTCAACGTGAAAAACACATTGAACGGTTCGAATTAGCTATTAGAATATGAAAAATTAATATAGTCAGTGTGTGATGTGTTTAATTGTTAAGTGGAAATAATCTTTTCAACGCCCCGCATTTGAAATAATCTTTACTGCTTATAAAAGCACCAGTTCAAAGGTCTATCCAAATTTGAGTCCAAAGATGCAAACAATTGTTTACCCAATGCAATATAGACCATAGATTGATTATGATCTAATCAGATCAGTGGTCCGGATTGAATAACGAGTTAAATGGTTTAAACCTTTCGTACAGACCTGTTAACATTTGCGCGGTTCGCTCCGCTGGTTTTAATTAACGTAGCTGAGAGTTCGATTCTCCGTGCCGGGTTTTTTTATCTTTTGCAATTTTTATTCAAATCTCCGATATTTGTCGGCTCCTCTAGGTTTTATTTCGTCAAAAGAGGAAAGAGCAAATCATTCCATTAAATTTTTCGCATTTCCTTCGTAACCGTTTTTCCTAATTTTCTATCAGATCCAACTTCTTCCTCAATCCAGAAAACCTATTCCCTCGCTACCACACCTCTCTCCTATCAAATGGCGTCGCACAACAATCCCACTCCACTCCTCTCAACCCCGTCGCCCAAACAGCTCGCGCGTCTGACTCCGACTCCGACACAGTAGCCGTGCATAACTCCCACTCAAGCAAACCTCTTCTTCCTCTGGACCACCACCTTGGTCGTCGCATGCTTTTATGCGCCAGATCAACCCGAGGTACCCTCTTTTGGTGAGCGCCTCACGTCCTCTTATTTTCTTTGAAATTATTTGTACAAAGAGGTTTTATCCTTGGTGGCAAGCCATAAATGCATTTCAATCGTACACAGTTTGTAGATTGAAAGCAAAATTTCCGACTTTTAAATTAATGCAAAGAATATCTTTTTTAGGTTGGTTCAAGAGGAGGGTTTTATCAGGGGACTGGAATAATTGGAAAGGGCATGTATTCTCAAAGATGTGAAATAATTCAGCCTCTACTAAATCGATGGTAATATTCTTCTATAACTACTTCTTTTCATTTTTGAATTAGTAGGAACACAAACAGATAGTTTACTTTTCTGATATATGTTTTGAATTTGAACCAGTTTTTGGAGAGAAAAGATATATGCGGGTTCATTCTTCTTTCTTTTTTATATACTTAATTCTTTTTGCATTAGTGTGAAATTTCCAATAATTCCTCTCCTCTCTTATCTCTCTTTTAAACGGTCAATATCCAATAATAGAGTTGTGAATTCAGATCCAACCCAATAAGTAGAATACAAGATCCAACCCGATAAGCATGGAATTTTGCAAAATTCTACCCTCTGACAAGAATGCAACCTTCTTTTAATCAATTTAGCCCTTAATTTTCCTTTTATTTCACATTAAATTCTTGAATCTATACTAGACCCAATAAACCCATACCAATGACTGGTACTAGACCTGAACCAATACCAAAATCAAACCCAAGTTCATTTGCAATGCACAATACCCTGTTACATGCATAATTAATGTTAGATATCCCTTATATATTATCTTACCTTATCTATAACAGAATTCATTATTCTTTTTACTGTATTTTCGAGGGATTTTAACATATTTTTTGTTTTGTATTTACTTCTCTATTTTTTTAAGTACATATGTTGTATTCGATTTGGTGCAACATATGAATAATTGGGCAATAGCATTGTGCCCAAACGTGGCCATGTACTGGACCAACAGAGCACTGTGCTACAAGAAGAGAAGTGTGTAATTCATCTCTCTTTATTTTCCAATCTATTTAACTTGTTATTTTCTACTTAATTTGATTTATGCAATAGTATGTTAGGTTTACTTACTATGTTTCTTTCTTTCTACTTAATTTGATTTATGCAATAGTATGTTAGGTTTACTTACTATTTTGATATTTTCCTTTCTTATATGTTTAACTAGATAGTTATTTCTTTGTTGTAGTGAATGGAGAAAAGTAAGGATGATTGGGCTTATACAATATGATGTCGGGTTATTGTTTGGATTTGACATATTTGGCAATCAAAAAAAATATTTGGCCGTGCCGATCTGGCCCTCCTTCAGAAGTTCCTGCACGGTAAGTTAAGGGACTTGCCTCAGGAGGCGATCAAAGTCCTTGATGTAGATCTGAGAGAGTCTCCATCCCTTAAGTATGCGCTCTTGACTTTTTTTTCTAATTTATGGAAGGGTTTATTTGCTTACTGAATTGACTGGACATATCTAGGTCATAAAAAACCTTTAATTTGAAATGCCGTGGGTTCTTTTACTGATCTGCTACATAATTCATTATGTCAAGTTGGAAACATTAAATTATTCAAGAAAAAAATGAAGTCAAATTGTCTGAACTTGTAAAATCTTTGTTTGAAGTGGCTGTTATGCAGTTACATCATTGTATTGAGGTCATTCTTCTCTACCTGTTGGGCCCCAGAGATGACATTAGTGATGGCTTTGAATGCTGGAAAGGGTACTATCAGAGCCTTCGTCCAACCAAATGGGGCTCTCATTGAACATTGGTAATCTATTTCTGAAATCAATTCTTTAATGACAAAGATAATCCAACTTGTAATAATTTATTTTTATTATTCATTTATCTTTTCTTCTGTTATAGATATCTCAAGGACAAGCCATGGTCTTTCAGTATAAGTAGCAAATTGATCAATTACTTCCATTTTGTATATCTTCTCACTTGCATTAGGTTATTTTTAAAGAGAAAGCAATAGTCTATATAGATACTGTATGATAAGTTCTGAATTTTACTACTCTCTTTTGTATCCATAAATTGTGTAAATTGCTACCCTATGATGATTTTTTACGTTACTGTTACGTACCATTCTATTCAATTCAATTCCCCCAATCTCTCTTTTATTTTCATTTCTTTCTTTCATATTGGGAACTAAGCATTTCGATTAGTTTGAACTTTTTGAAATATATCAAATAAAAAATTGCCCGCACATTGAGCGGGCACTGCGGCTAGTAAGATAAAATAAAAAGTTTGGAGGTTATTTATGGAGGGTACTTAAAAGTCTGGGATCTATTTGTTGTCTTAATTGCAAATATAGTAATCAACTAAAATTAGCAACCGAATTTGCGACAAAAATAAAAAGGCAAATCCGATATTCCGATCTCTTTAATTTTCTGTTTGCTCCCGAAAAATATAGAACAAATCAAACAGGATTCGAAATAAATTAACTTGCACAAAAAGCCGAAGCGTTTTTCTCTTAACCCTAGATCGCCATTCCTGTGTCCTACCTCATCCTACTCATTCTCCAATTCTCAAGGTAATCTTTATTTTGAACGAAAACTAAGTGTAAAGTATCATCATCAATCCTATAACCTATTAAAAAAAGTTCTTTTCATATTATCCTTTTTTCTCTATATTAGATAATTATAATTTGAAATTAGTTTAATTCTCTCTTTAATCTTTAAGCTCCGAAGGTTTTCTCTTTCAAACTGGCAATTTATCCGTGTGTTATAGAAATTGCTTATGGTAAAGTTACATGAATTAATCTTTGAACTTGGTGCTTGATTTCCTATTTCTCAAAGCGTATTAATTGGATTAATTGTCATTGTTGAATGTAATATATAGTGACATGTTCTAGTATATCACAATTATATATAGCAGTGGTTTTATAGTGTCAAGTTGTTCGATCTGGTTGGTTTTTATCATAATTAATATTTATGCTATATATGTTATCCTGCATAGATTTGCTTTGACTTGAAGACCTGAACAGTGGATAAATAGTATGAGAGACACTGAGATCGATGATCTGCCAGATGGTGTGCTTGCACATATTTTATCCTTCTTTAGGACAAAAGAAGCTGTGCAAACAAGTGAGATATCCAAGAGATGGAGGAACTTATGGAGATTTTCATCTCGCATCGACCTTGATGAAAAAGATTTCAGATACTGCGACGAAAAATTTTTAGATTTTGGCGATATGGTTCTTTGTCGTCGTGAACCCTCTTACTTGGACACCTTTTCAATGGATTGCATTAATACATTTTATGATGAGCCCTCCTACTCTGACATTTGTAGAAGGTGGATTAATTCAGCCATAAAGCTTAAACCTCGAGTTTGTCGAATCCAAACTTCTGTCCCTGATAATGATTTCGTTGCATGTATTTTCACTTGTGAATCAATACAGGATATGTCGTTGGATATACACATCACAAAATCGCCCTGGGATTTTATAATACCAGCTACTGTAAATCTCCCACACATTAAAAGATTGCGCTTAAAGAGATCTGTTCAAAAAGAAGGGACTGCCACCAAGCTTTTCAAAGGGTGTCCTAAGCTTGAATATTTAAAGCTGAAATATTGCTCCGGTGACTTTTCTCCAATTTTCAGGCAAAAGCTAATACGTTTGTCGCTGGTTTCTTGCTCAGGCGATTTAATACCAAAGGTTGTAGATCTTCCATGCATCAAAATGTTGTGTATAAAACAACTTAAAGTAGATGAAGAAAGCATTGCTAGACTTCTCACAGGCTGTCCACTCCTTGAAAATTTAACTTTGGAACGTTGCTCTGGTAATATTTCAAACCCTTTCAGAAGTAAGATCAAATGTCTGTCTATCCGGCGTTGCACTCTGAAGACCCGGTGTGACGATGATTGGACTTGGGTAATTAAAAGGGCTTTTATTAAATTCAACCTCTCTGGGGACGCGAAAATTTATATTGCGTGCACTTTAGCACCTTTGAAAATGAAATTCATTTGGAAGCCTCCGATTGGGACTCATGCTTTAGATTTCAGAAACAATTTTGATCAAAGCATCATCTTTTCTGGTGCTGAATGTCTGAAGTTATGCTTCCGGTCAGATACCAAGGTAACTTTATCAATTATCATTATTATTTTATTATTCTGTAATAGTGTAATCCCTTTTAATTGATGATATTATCATAATATTTATCATCGTATATATCATTCTTTAATTCACCTAGGATGATTGGATGAACGAGTTGCCAAAGATGGGAGCATTCAACAATTTAAAGAGGTTGTCGCTTAGACTTGCTGACTGTTGTATGCATCGTAAAAGCGATCCAGTTGTTTGGTTTTTACGGAAATCACCTAATATTGAGGAGCTCGCATTATACCATCCTAAACGAAAAATTAAGTACAGTAAAAAGGGCAATCCAAAATCACTAATCTGTCAAGAATTTGGCTACTACATCTACCTAACGACAGAGTTATTTAAATTCAATCTTAAGAAACTTGAGATTAAATTTTGCAAAAATCTTTTTGGTGCCCATGATGAAAAGGAAGCTTTACTTCGACAAATTGAATACTCAGTAACTGCGAAAGTTGTTATATCACAGTATTAATTAGTAGGAAGGAGAAGCTTTAGAATTTTTTATGAAGTTTATATTGACTTTGTATGGCAAATAATGAATATTGAATAGTTTTTAATATTATGTTGACTCTTGTTTGACTATTAATTGTGGAATTATTTTATTGTTTTCTGAGATGTCCCAAATAAATTGCAATTTTTTTATCAACGTACATCATGTCCTACGCCTAATTTGCGCATCGCTGAGTTGGAAAAACTTTTACTGGGAAGCTGAATAATATAAATTTCCGCCACCCTTGAGAGGTCGAGTACATTGTGAAATATTTTAAAAAACCGCTAGTTATTACTGCATAAAACATATATGCAAATTGAATGAAGCTGTGATGCATTTCAGAGAGCATGAAGGAAATTACAAATGAAGCTGTCTTCATATTTATTCTCTCTGTTTTTTAAAATGTCTGCTGAAACAAATTTGCATTTTGTACAGATGACGTTGTTACTATTTGTAAAAAATGATAACGAAGAAGTAATTAAACTTCCAACAGATTATTATGCTTTTATTTTCTGAATGGTAGAGATTAGAGAATGAGAATGTTACACCATTTAAAATAAAAATCCTGTGTGGAATGTGGAGAATGCAACAGTACTAACTAGATCTTTTTTTCCCTTTATGAAATTGACGCTGACACCGTGGAAAGGCAGAACAAATTTATTTGTTCCAGTGCATAACTAATTTCTTTTTATAAAATAATATCAAGATTTATATGAACACGTACGACAAATACAATAATTAGCAATTGAAGAATGATGAAGCTGGTATGAGAGAACGTGCGCGCAAAGAGAAAAAATTTAGACAAACGTCGTCATTTAGAAAATTTAAAGTTGTTCGGACGAATGTAGGTGTTTCCTAAAGGCTAAAGCATGTAGAAAATTTAAATGTGTTCATGCTTTGTACACGCATAAATCAAATTGGGATATTCTTTGATTTTGTTTTGGTTGCTTAGGTTCCAGTTAGAGATATACTTGAATTTTGTTTTTCTTTCTTTTTCTTCTTGTGCTGTTGCTCAGTCGAATCTGAGGGTTGGATCAGTTTTCTCTCGCCGTCATTTGTAATTTAAGGCAGGTGTATCTACAAAAAAAAACATAAAATTAAACCTTAAGAAAACATTTTAATGTTATGCTTATTGAAGACAGTTTATTATTTTTGGCTAAAAGAATAATTTAGTAATTGTTCCGTTGAGGAAACCTCTATTTATTTGTTCGGTGAAATAACAAAATTAATTCTACGAAAGTCAAGATCCTGTAGTGTAATTAAGGTAATGTGGATTTCATGATCAATAGATTTTTTTTTAAAAATGATCGATAGATTCAATACCATGGTTTTGCCTTTTGGTGGTGTAAGCTGTCAACGATATGCCACTTACCATTATGCCGTTTTGTTTAACCTAAGTGGAACGGTAAGTGGCATATAAAATTAGACCATTTTTTAAACGAAACGGTAAGTAGCACGCTTTGGTTTAACCATTTAAAGAAAATAGAGCGCTGAAATTGGTTATTATAGTAAAAAATGGTAATTAGAACATAAATATGTTTTG
The DNA here is from genome assembly GCA_028095005.1 of Rhynchospora pubera. Classification (NCBI taxonomy): domain Eukaryota; kingdom Viridiplantae; phylum Streptophyta; class Magnoliopsida; order Poales; family Cyperaceae; genus Rhynchospora; species Rhynchospora pubera. Next base: position 19,362,629 of record CM051461.1, read on the forward strand.
TTTAATAAACGAAATGACATACTAATTTTTACTGTTTCATCAACGAAACGGCAACGGTAGCACATATTTCGCTGTCTTTTACCACGTTAGACAGCTATGGTGTTCTCGCAGCGCTGGCCTTGGGTTTTTTTTTTTTTTAGAAGACGATTGTATTTAAATTTTAATGAGATACGGACACTAATCTTTCTATCGAATAGGAAGTTGGTAACATATCCCTATTCGCTAAAGATGAGATGACGTGGTCGCTTGATGAGCTTGACCGATTTTCTTTTCATTTTTTATAGATTAGCGGATTTTTTGTATTTCAATTTTAAGAACCACTAATAATTTGTCATTAAGTCTAAATTGTGTGCGACATGCTTATAAGTTCGAAGACAAAATGCCATAATTTTTCTTTTCATATGAGCTGTAAAAAATTATGTGCATAAACATCATACTTGAGCTGCTTTACATCCATATACATTGAAATTTAAAGAAACATATATAAGCTGTAAAGAGACCCACATAGAAACATCCAGCGCTTCATTTACTTTGTATAAATCAATGTAAGTTTTCGGTCTAAATAAGCATGCCTCAATTATAGAAAAAGACAAATAATGAATCTTTATGTTCGTTGAGATTAGTTTAAAGAAAAATATACCTAAAATAGTTTCTAGCTTTTTCTAAAACCAAACCAGAGAAAAATCGACTAAAACAATGCTTCTTCAGCAAACAAGTGTCTTGATATTGTAAGGCAAAATTATGGGCATTCCAAACATCTTCATAAGTACTTGCTAGTTTTAGAAAAGGATCAGGATAAGCCTACTTGAGCCTCATAGCCCCCCATCACTATTTGCACTTATCTTATTGCTAGCTGCGTTGTAATAATTATCTGATTCATTTGCTTGGCTGCTCAACTGAATCAAATCGCATAAAAACAGTGTAAGAACACTGCTCTAAGTTCAAACCTTTACTTACTTTCCAACTTGTATAAAAAATAATGCTGAAACTACTTTTTACTTGGTAATATTTGCATAACCGAGGTTGGGATATATATAGGATAAATAAAGAATAAAAAATTTCTAAGATTTTATATCAAATTGAGGGCTTAATATGTTAAATGTAGGCTTACTTTTATAGTCTACCAAACAGCAAGGATACCAGTAAAACCCATCTCAGTCATAACCAATGAAAATAATGATTATCATAAAACAAAAATACAAAATACATATTCTAAGAGGAGAAATACATACACAGTGCCCCCTCCAGACATGATCAAATTTTGTGATGACATCACTACAAAAACGTATCCTCAACACATTTTAAACTGAAAAAATGCCTAATTACACAATAGTTGGATAAAGTGCTGCATTTTATTCCAAGAGTAAGCTTTCATAACAAAAAAAATTAGGTTGCGGTTACAGAGCTGAAAAATCAAACAAAGAAAACAAATATTCAGTACATGACAAGCTATTAATTGTAGTGAAATTAGCTAACAAATAAGAATCACTGTTACTTTCTCTAAGGACAAAGCTACACTTGAAATGGGGATTGCTTCGAAACACATTAATTAAATCCAACATATTTTTTCAAGTTGTCGAAAAAAAAATAACTTCCTAAAGGTGAGAACTGAGAACCACATTCCTAAAGGTGAGAACCTAACCTAACCTAACATAACCTATCCCAACCATTTCACATAGCCTAGTCATAATCAAAATAATATCCTTCTTAAGTCTCAGAATTGTCATTTGACAATTTGGGGTGCTTACTGGCACAATGGCACAATGTTGGTTGTCAGATACTAATCATGCTCTCGATTGAAAATTGAACACAGAGACAGTGCTATAGGTGGAACTACTAGGGCCTGAGTTTGGAGCATTACGGTTTATCTAATTGCCTTTTACACATTTCCTTCAAATTTGAGATTAAAAATAATAGATTGAAATTGGAACTGAATTTTATAATTTTGAGTTAGATTATCTGTCGTACCAACAATAGTTTATGATTGCAGAGAGCTTGTCGTGAACCTAACCTCACGCATGTAGCCCTTGTGCACACTATCGTAGTCTGCCTCTGCATCATGACGTCCACTGTCTTCTTCCTCGACAACACCACCATTATCCCCTTGAAATTAAACAGCACCATCTTCACTTTCCCTCTTTCCCTTTCTTCCTTCATTCAACCCGTTGCCTTTCTAGCAAACTGACGGGTCATCAACAGGTCCAGATTCAGGTTGGACCTGTTGCTTCTTGACAGGTTTGGTGGTGAGCTCTAACAGGTAGGTCATGTAGACCCACTTCTGTTCGGGCTTGCAGCAGCTCGGCAAGGAAGGAGAGATTAGGCACGATTAACTGTTCAACATTTCTCTAGATTAGAAGAAACATAAACCAAATTTCTCAGGGGATAATCTGCCAATAGCTGATCTGCATAAAGATAAAAATAGAAACCTCGATTGACTATGATATGTCTAATAAAGAGAAAAATTTAGATTTGGAAAGGAGATAAGTTTGAGAATAATATTACCCATGACCCCTTTTTTTTATGGAATTAATTTGCTTCATAACGATTTACCAGAATCATTGTCAAACAAAATTGGTAAACTGGTACAGATGAAGTGTAAATAACAGAAGGGGATGTGATTTTTGTAATATGGAATATACCTTTATTGTGATTTAAATCTTCTCAAAGTTATTTTATTGTCATTGGACATAACCTACACTTACTTGGCACTGTTCGTATTTTTGAAAGTTTCAGTGATCTTGGTTTCACCTTTGGTGCAGGATGAATTCCGCAGAATACAAACTGGCCAAGTAAATTGTTATCTTTACTTTGCATCCTTTCCCCCTCGGAAATTTTGAACTTCACATATTTTTAGAAATCATTTGTTGTAAAGAAAAGCTCCTTTTGCACAGGTATTGACGTATAGTTAGGAACAACAATAATTGTGATTTCACTTGTCACATTGATGCCAATGCAGGCTCAATTTTGTGATTTTTGGAAATGAACAATTATCTGCACCTGTGTATCTTTTTTCTGGTCATCAGTACCATCTTTGGCAAGATCTACGCAGCTCCTTCGGAATCTGTAATTTGTTTTAAAAAAAAGGACTTTAGTAGCAAATAAAAACACAAAAGGTTTAAAAAAAGATCCATATATATATTGAAACATGTTTTTAGTTTATTCATGCGGCCATATTCTCCCAGCTTAAGATTTGTCTTAAATGATTTACCTTAAATATATGACTTCATAATTTTTCTCTAAAGTAAGTATAATCAAAATTTTGTGCTCAATATTATACCTCCAGAATATGACAAAAAAAAAACCCAGAATTGAGATCGGATTATATATAAAGTAATTTAAAAATAGATGTTCAAGGGTTTAAAATTGAACTATAAACTTTGTATGAATTGAGATTTGAAGAACTCACCAGAGATTTGCGAAGAAATTAAGGTTGAGCCAGTACAATGTTTAGGCTGGCTATGACCTTTTCCTTAGCGTGCTCTCTTCTTCCATTCTCTCATGGCCTCGTGATGCGAGAGGGAGTAGAATTGAGCCGATAAGGAGGGCTTGTGATGCGCCCTTTTATCTTTATCTTTTTTAGTCTTCTCGTTGCCTTGCGTCCTCTCTTCCAGAGCTGATAGGACAGGGAAGGAGCTGAAGATGGAGGAGCAGCATCCATTGAACGAAGGTATGGAGCGAGAGAGTGGTGGCAGAACTTGAGGTCGGATGGGTTCGGCGAAGGAAGAGGCCTGAGGCGACGAAGATGGAGAGAGGGCTGCGTGGAGGAGAAGTTGGGGTCGGAAGTGGGACGCGGTTTGCAGAGGAGATATCAGGAGGTGGGTTCTAACTTCTAAGGTTACGGAGAATAAAAATAGCATCAGATATCAGGAAAAAACAATCGAACGGCTGAGATGGCATGTCGCAGGATAGAAATATCGGTCACGGATATCGGCCACGGCAATTAATATAGGGAAAATCAGTCCTATACCCCTCAAATCTTATTTAATTGGAAATATCCCCTCTAATTTTTTAATTTGGAAATATCCCCTTCTAATCATAGTTAATATAGATATTTATCCTTTTGGTCATCTTTCATAATTTTTTAATTCTGAAAATTAAATTTTTAAATTATCAAGAATACCCTCCACCCCTAGCGATTGATCTTCCTGTTATTAATTTATTATACGCTCTATAATATTGAAAAGGGATATTACTTGTAGCTTAAATTCACTACAGAAGAGCCTCTGTATTGACCTCCTTAAAATATGCAATTATTGATAAGTATTAACGAAAAAGGTCTCGGGAGAGAGATAACAAAAGACAAGCATGAGATTACAAAAGTTTATTTTTAGTGATTCATTTTTATAAGCGATTTTGTTATTTTTGTTTTGTATTTGTTGTGCATTTGCTTCTATTTCTTTAATGGCACCGTTGCATCCTTCATTTTTCTGATTTGTGATTGGATGAGAGATTTATCTCAAATATCTTGTTATTCTTTAACGGCACCGTTGCATCCTCTACTTTGTTTTGCATTCGTGACTTGTAATAGACTCAATACAAAGAATAAGAATGTAGCAAGAAACAACAATTGGTCTAGGTGATCGGGTCAGAACTCAGAAGGGACCTCTTGAAGATCGAGCAGCATAGCAAGAAAAAAGAAGATGAACAGTCAGGAGTGAAGAGTATTTTCGTCCAAAATTTAAAACATTCAGTTTTCAACATTAAAAGATCTTTAAAAGTAACCAGAAGGGTAAATATCTATATTATATGTGATTAAAAGGGGATATTTCCAAATTCAAAGATTAGAAGGGAATATTTCCAATTAGATAAGATTCTGGGGGTATATAACTGATTTTCCCATTAATATATGTGCTTTGTCCGGTCTGATTGCTTGAGGGGCAGGTTGACTATGATCCTGACTATGAGTCCTTTCATGCTTATTCTCATTTCTCACTTCAACACGTGCACCGCAGCACCGGACCAACTCTACTAATCTGTTGTATACTTTGTGTGAGCCTTACCTATAATTAATAATCTAATTGGTACAGGCGTACAGCTACCGTGACTAATTAATAATCTATCTCTTTCATATTGCAAAATAAAGGAAAAAAAAATCATCTTACCTAAACTTGTTGTTTTCAACCGGACTAGGACTAATAATTGTACGTAGGTTAGGTAATGTTGAAAAATCACCAAAAAACAAGACGACGACACATAGAAGAAAATGTCCAACACATAGCAATTAGAGAATATTTAAATAGTGAGTCTTGTTTGCCACCCAATTCATTATCTATCAAGCTTTCACCACTCAGAAACCACAAGAGCAAAAGAAGAAACAGATGGATTCCATCCCCAAAACCCTTTTTCTTCTCTTCTGCATCTTCTTATCTCTAGCTTTTCCAATTGAATCTTATGAAGCCTTCCTTGATTGCCTTCTGCATCAAGTCCCCAACTCAAATCTTTCTCAATTGGTGTACACCCAAAACGACCCCTCTTTCACTACCTTACTTGATTCCTCTATACAAAATCTTAGGTTCATTTCCCCTAATATCACAAAACCAGTCCTAATTCTTAAACCAACAAATGTTCGAGAAGTACAAGCATCTGTTATATGTTGCAAGAACCAAAGTATACCTTTGAGGGTGCGTAGTGGGGGTCATGACTATGAAGGCCTCTCGTACAGGTCTATTTCAGCAATGCAATTTGTCATGATGGATTTAGCAAGCCTACGGGACATACATATCGATTCGTACCAGCGCATTGCTTGGGTGCAATCTGGTACAACACTGGGGGAATTGTATTATGCAATATCACAGAAAAGTGGTATGTTAGCATTTCCAGGAGGTACTTGTCCCACGGTATGTGTTGGTGGTTTATTTAGCGGGGGTGGTATTGGGATTATGACGAGAAAATTTGGGCTTTCCGCAGATAATATTATTGATGCTGAATTGGTTGATGCTAATGGAAGGGTTCTAAATAGAGAAACAATGGGGGAGGATCTCTTTTGGGCAATTAGAGGTGGTGGTGGAGGCAGTTTTGGTATTGTAATATCATGGAAAATTACATTAGTTCAAATTCCCCGGATTGTGTCAGTTTTTACTTTAACCAAGACTTTAAAAGAAGGAGCAATTAGTCTTGTAGATAAATGGCAACGTGTAGCTCCTAATTTTAGTGAAGATGTGCTCTTAAAATTTGCTATTGAGCCTGACATGAATGGAGGAGAACCTGTAGCGGTTTTCAAGGCATTTTATCTTGGTAGGTGTTATGGTTTGCTTATATACATGCAGGTTCACTTCCCTGAACTTGGTCTCGAGAAAGATGACTGTGAAGAAATAAGTTGGATTCAGTCGGTTGTGTATTTTGCAGGTTATGGCCATGCTAAACCAGAAACAGTTCTATTAGATAGAAGAAGATCTGAACCTAAAGAATATAACAAAGGCACATCAGATTTTATAACAGATCTGATCCCTTATAAAATATGGGAAGAAATATTTGATAGATTTCGATACGAAGGAGCAGGAGTAATTTACTTTGAAACAAAAGGTGGACACATGAGTACAATATCAGAGTCTGCTTTGCCATTTCCTCATAGGAAAGGGGTCCTGTACTCGTTACAGAGTCTAGTGTTCTGGCCAGAAAATGCTAAAGTGTCAGAGGAGAGGTATTTGGGATGGCTCAATGAAATGCGCAACTTTCTGACACCATATATGAGCAAAAATCCCAGGCGTGCATATGTAAATTTTAGGGATTTGGATTTAGGAAAGAATGAAGAGGGAAGTACAAACTACGAAAATGCCAGAGATTGGGGGGAGAAGTATTTTATGGGAAATTTCAAGAGATTGGCTTTAATCAAGGGAAAGGTTGATCCAGAAAATTTCTTTTGGCATGAACAAAGCATACCCCCTCTTTTTTCAATACCAGTCGCAGAGAGTTAATTTAAAGGTTTACTATTCATATTCTGTAATTAGACATAAATTTTTGAAAGGTCTAGGCGGGAACAGACTTACTATCTAAATTTTCTAGATCTCTATCGCAATAAATAAAAAGAAGCAGGGATATAACAGAACGATTTGATAACATGTACCCACAATTATTTATCTTATCCTTTTTTTTTCAATAAAAGCAAAATTTTACTTCACTTGTTTCCCATTCTTTAAGGAGAAAAAATTCTAAGAAAATAAGGCTACAACATCCATCAACTGGCCTGTAACTCACCCGCATTTTATACTGGCAGCAATATGAACATAAGCTGGAAAGATGTACCGGTAACTGGTATCATCCTAATCATTTGTTGACAATTTTCCATTAGTAGTTTACAAATTGCTCCTCGAAGAGGTTGCGTGGTGGTGAATACAACCGAAGAAGATAGAACAATATAAATTTAATTATAAATAATTTAATTATAAATTAAAAAGTAATTATAATTTAATTAATAATTGATAAAAAAAACTCGAATAAGATAGAACAATATAAATTTATGGCCAACATCAACAATTAATAAAAAGTGAAAAAATATGAAGATTAAAAAAAAGTGAAAATTGGATATATGCCACTCTAAAACATCAAAATTAGAAAAATGCCACCTTAAAATTGACTCTTAAATTATTGCCACCCGAAACTCAATATACCTACATAATAAGCTATCCATTTTCACCGTTGTTGCTGCATAGTATATGTATATATGTAATATATTTTAATTATATAAAATAATATGTATGTAATGTATAAAATATATGATACACAATATATATATATATATATATATAAGAGTTTGGATTGACCGATTGAATTTCGGATCTTAAAAAAATGACTCAAAAAAACATCTATGGCATTATATATAGAGTTTAGCTACGGTGAGTCGCGGCTCACGGACCCTCCGGTGAGTCACGACCAAAACTCCTAGATCTAGATCAAAATGACCGATCCAAACCGTCTAATATGATCTCCCTATTGAAATCTCCGTGCAAATCAAATTTTTTATTTTTTCGAAATTTTTAAGTATTTTTTTTCGGATTTTTAAAAACTGATGTTTTTGAATGGTTCAGAACCAATTAGATTAACGATTTTCTAAAATTTCAAAAAAAAAATATTTAAAAATTTCGAAAAAATGAAAAATTTGGTCTACATGGAGATTTCAATAGGGAGATCATATTGGACGGTTTGAATCGATCAGTTTAATCTAGATCTAGGAGTTTTGGTCGCGACTCACCGGAGGGTCCGTGAGTCGCAACTCACCGTAGCTAAACTCTTATATATATATATATATATATAGATTGGCTAACGTATACTCCAGCATATAGATAGTCCGTATGCTAGAGTCGTTTCTCAAAATCTAAAATGCATACAGTCGATCCGAACCTTTCAAATTGTTCTCCATATTGAAATCTCCTAGGAAACCAAAATTTATATTTTTATATGGAGAACAACTTGAACGGTTTGGATCGACTGTTTGAATTTTAGATTTTGAGAAACGACTCCAGCATACGAGTTTAATCCGTATGCTGGAGTATACTTTAGCCAATATATTACATATATATATTATGTATCATATGCTTTATATATTACATACATATTATTTTATATAATTAAAATATATTACATATATACATATACTATGCAGCAACAACGGTGAAATGGATAGCTTATATCTAAGTATATTGAGTTTCGGGTGGCAATAATCTAAGAGTCAATTTTAAGGCGGTATTTTATAATTTTGGGGTGTGTTTGGATGACTAAGGAATAGGGTATAAGAATAAAGATTTTCGGTTTGCGTGCTTATCCAATTTTTCTTTTTTTTAATCTTATTATTTTTTCTGAAAAGGATTGTTGATGTTGGCCATAACTTTATCTTGTTCAATCTTATTCGAGTTCTTTTTATCAATTATTAATTAAATTATAATTACTTTTTAATTTATAATTATTTTCCCAAAAAAAGGATTACCCCTGAAATGTTTTACACGAGTACATATCTAAATTATTGATATGTTCATTCATCCCTATGCCTATTCCTGCTACTTATTAAAACACAAATTCATAGTTCTATCCAATCTAGACCAAAGATATATCTAATTTTAATCAAAGGTGTATCTAATTTTTTGTTACAAACAATATGGTTTATTGATTATTATAATCTAATTTGATCAAGGGTGTAGATTCAATCTCTAGATTAAAAAGTTTAAGCACTTCGCTTAGAATAAAAAGAGCACTGCATGATAGAATGCAAAAAATATTAATCCGAAAATTTTTTAATCCCATTAATATATATATATATATTTATCAAACTTTTAAAAAACTCCGTTTTATCTATATTTTTGTTTGCACCGCACAACCGTTTTATCCGATATTTCACAGCTTTATCCGTTTTATCGCCGTTTTATCACCGATAAACGCTAAATCACCACCCAACCGCTAAATCGCATTTTAAAACCTTAATTTTTATCAATCTTAATTAAAATGAAGAAGACAAAATTAGAAAGTTTAAGAAAGGAGATAATTTGTTTTGTAAAATAGTTTCACTACATGCTTTATGAAATTATTATCATAAATTTTGTTTTGATGATTTTTTATTTCCTTAAAATTGTGTCCACACGTTAGAGGACGTGTTTGTTAAGTCATTTTTGTACTATGTATAGCAATTGGATCGTTAATTCAGAATACGATCCGATCTTAGGGTGCGTTTGGATAGGTGTGGGAAGAAGGGAAGAAGGGAAGAAGTGAGAAGAAGTATTGGGAAGTGTGTAACTTTGTGAAGAGTTTGGATTGTTTATAATTTTTTTTCTTCTTCTTCCTTCTTCTTCTTCTTTCTTCCAACGATCCAAACGCACCCTTAGATAGTTAATTGGAAGGGTGATTTAGATATATGCCACTGAAAAAATTTGAAATCAGAGAAATGCCATCACTAAATGACAAATTATTTTTATGACATTACAAAACATTAAAAATTAGTTTTATGTCATCGGACAATTGAGATGACCATTTAACCCTTTTAAATATACCGCTATAAAATTTGAAAATTCGAGATATGCCATTGTGAATGAAATAACAAGTTTTATGCCATTACAAATCAACTGGACTAAGATGAACATGCCTTGATTTATTATACCTAATTATTTTTAAATTATTTTTTTAAAAATAAACAAGAATATAAGTGGAGGGAACATATCAATGCATCTAGAAAATATAATGGACATTATAGTGTTTTGTTGTATTTTTTCACACAACCAGTAAAGAACTAAAGGTAGTTATGTAATAAAGAGGAAAATACAGACAGACAAAAAAATTCATGATTACTCTAAATAGTACTATCGGTATAACAAAATAATGAAAATTTTCTCTCTTGAGTGAGTTCATTTATTTTCCCTCCAGCGCCGTCTTTTTATTTTAGATTAGGGTTTATTTTCAAAAGGACAATTTGGTCATTAATAAAAAATTATGACATGTTAATGATAACATTTTTAGAATTTATTTTGTTTCTAGAAAAAAATAGTGGCAAAAAACTAATTTTAATAATTCTATAGTGGCATAAATATAATTAGCAATCTAAGAGTGGCATTTTCCAAATTGACAAAATATTTAGTGGCATAAAACTAATTTTTCCTAATTGGAATGACGATCTAAGGGTTTTGTCGTTTCATCAATTCGAAGGACGATCCAACGACGTTATTTTTTAAATTTTGAATTTTTAACTGTTATTATCGAAATTCGAGTGAAAAGTAAAGTTAGTTTTAATTTTTTCGGTTCTACAGAGATCCCTACACAGCCTCGGACATTTCTTAGGCCCAAGTAATTATCTTGAAAATATGAAGATACATTCAATTAATGGTACATTCAATTATCTGTGTAAGGTTTATATGATGAAAACGGAGCCATTTTTTTCTTGTTTTTAGCTGTATTATATTTGATAATAATGGTATACATAAAGTTCTTCCTTGCTGATTCTTCAAATATAAAATTATAAAAGCTACAATGTGCACGTTATTTTTACTAACGATTAATTAACTGCCTGTTGAGACTAATCTCAAATAATCAACGTCTCACCATAACTTGTCGTTTTCACGGAGATATATAATTGGGTAAGTAGGTTGTATTAAAAAATTCTGAACCCACACAAAAAATAATGCAACCGGTACATCCGCACATGGTAGAAAAACCCTGTATCAACGTACAAAATAACGATTAATTAAATGGTTGGTATATTTTTTAACTCTATTTATCATCTATCAAGCTTTCACCACTTAGAAACCCCAAGATTCAGAAAGAAATAAATGGAATCCGTTCGAAAAAACCTTCTCCTATTCTTGTGCTTCTGTTTATTTCTAGCTTCTCCGATTCAATCATATAACACCTTTCTCGATTGCCTGTTTCACCAAGTCCCCAATTCAAATATTTCTCAATTGGTGTCCACCCAAAATGACCCTTCTTTCACTACATTACTTGACAGTTCTATACAAAATCTTATGTTCATGTCCCCTAATACCACAAAACCACTCCTAATTCTGGAACCAACAATTATACAAGAAGTACAAGCATCAGTTATCTGTTGCAAGAACCATAGCCTAGCTTTAAGGGTGCGTAGTGGCGGTCATGACTATGAAGGCCTCTCATACCGGTCAATTTCAGCTACCCGATTTGTCATGATGGATTTAGCAAGCCTAAGGGACATACATATTGATCCATACCAGCAGATTGCTTGGGTGCAATCTGGTACAACACTGGGGGAATTCTACTATGCAATATCTCAGAAGAGTGGTACATTGGCATTTCCAGGAGGCACCTGCCCCACAGTATGTGTAGGTGGTTTATTTAGTGGGGGTGGTCTTGGAATAATGACAAGAAAATTTGGGCTTTCGGTAGATAATATAATCGATGCTGAATTGATTGATTCTAATGGAAGGGTTCTAAATAGAGAAGCAATGGGGGAAGATCTTTTTTGGGCAATTAGAGGTGGTGGCGGGGGTAGTTTTGGTATTGTAATTTCATGGAAAGTCAGATTGGTTGAAGTTCCCAGGATTGTGTCAGTTTTTACTGTTAGCAAGACTTTAAAGGAAGAAGCAATTAGTCTTGTAGACAAATGGCAACGCAGTGCTCCTAATTTTAGTGTAGATGTGCTCCTAAAACTCTCTATTGAGCCTGACAGGAATAAGGGAGAACCTGTAGCTGTTTTCAAGGCATTTTATCATGGTAGGTGTTCTGGCTTGCTTGCTTACATGCAAGTGCACTTCCCAGAACTTGGCCTCAAGAAAGATGATTGCGAAGAAATGAGTTGGATTCAATCAGTTGTCTATTTTGCCGGTTACGGCCATTCTAAACCAGAAGCTGTTTTACTAGATAGGAGATCTGAACCTAAAAAAAATAGAAAAGCCGCATCAGATTTTTTCACAGATCTGGTTCCATATAAAATATGGAAAGAAATTTTCAACAAATTTCACTACAAAGGAGAAGGGGTTATGCACTTTGAAACATTAGGTGGGTATATGAATACAATAGCAGAGTCTGCTACGCCGTTTCCTCATAGGAAAGGGGTTTTGTACTCGATAAACAGTATAGTGTCCTGGCCTGCAAATGCTGATGTGGCAGAGAAGTATATAGGATGGCTCAAGATGATACATAGCTTTCTGACCCCATATGTCAGCAAGAATCCCAGGCGTGCATATGTAAATTTCAGGGATTTGGAGTTAGGCATGAATGAAGAGGGAAATACAAACTATGAAAATGCCAGAACTTGGGGGGAGAAGTATTTTATGGGAAATTTCAAGGGATTGGCTTTGGTCAAGGGAAAGGTTGATCCAGAGAATTTCTTTTGGCATGAACAAAGCATACCCCCTCTTTTTTCAGGACTAGCTGCAGATAGTTGATTGAGAAATTGATGTTATCTTATCATAATTTTAATTGGACATGCATTTAAAGATTAGTTGGCCCTTGAGCATACTTTTTTTTTTCTAGGTCTCTATCACAATAATAAAAGGAAGCTAGGATGAAACAGAATGATTTGCTAACATGTACTTGAATTTTCCTTTTTATTTTGGAAAGCAACCCAAATGTTTACTTCACCTGTCTCCCAATATCTAGGGAATCAAAACTGCCCACAATTTGATAAAGGCCACCATACATATAAGTTTGAAAGATGTACCGGTAACTGGTACCATCCTATAAGGCTATAACCCACAACCTACCAACCCTCCACAAGTGGAAAAGCAATCATGTAGACACGGTACCATAAAAGGCATAACAAACTACAAAAATAAGTACCAACAAACTGAGAAGATAAATTAGAAACTTTTTCGGGCGTGTAATGAAAAATTACCTATGGGTGCGTTTGGATAGGTGTGGGAAGAAAGGAAGAAGGGAAGAAGTGGGAAGAAGTATTGGGAAGTGTGTAACTTTGTGAAGAGTTTGGATTGTTTATAATTTTTTTTCTTCTTCTTCCTTCTTCTTCTTCTTTCTTCCAACGATCCAAACGCACCTATAGTATAATTTTCTATCGCATGATTTAGCTGGAACTGTTTTGTAATCTCATGTAGTTATATGTTGTAAAATAAACCGGTTAACAAACCCAGAAATCCGCGCACAAAGTGAGAGGAGGAAATGAGGTTTAGTTTAGTGATTTAGTCTCGCGCGCTGCTCGCATCCTCCAAAAGTTGTTTGCTTAGTTACGTTGGTAAACATCAAACAATAGAGAACTAAGTTAGAACTAATTTGCGACTGAATGAGGAAGAAAGGTGTTTCGTCACTTTGAACCAGGCCCATTTCAAGTCCAAATTCAGTCCCAAATTCAATTCAATCTGTCTAAGGTCTTGCTCCAGAATTTGATAAGAAAAGAAAAGGGATGGGATGGGAAGAGAGTGAGGATAGACCCCAAATTTGAGGGTAACTCATCTTTATACTTCTTTTATATTTTTACATCTATAATCTATAAATACTCCAGTTCTAGAGAGCTTTTCTACGGTAACATTGATGATGTCATCATCATGTCTCTAACTACCATCATCTTTATTTTCCTGAAATTGGAGCCTCCATTTCTAAAATTTCAGATCAAATATAGTTATATTTTTAAATTGTTATGATCCCTTAAAAAAAATCATTTTGTGATAAAAATTTATATGCAAGCTCACAAAAATATGTATCCTTTGTTCATCAAAACCTCACTCCCCGAGGTATTAAACAATAGCTTTTAGGAGCTAGGAAAATGCCCTCTCGCACCCACATACCAAATTCATCTGGAGATATATACTCCGAAGGAAGCGCACTTCCAAAAACCACCGAGTCTGTATCCGTGTAGAAACAATCATATCCTTTTATGAAAGGGTGCATCTGTACGCGTGCTGCGGCTTTAATGGCAGCTGCCATTTAGCGCCTACACGAGGAATCCAATTGCTTGCTAAATTGACAGTGCAAGGCACTTCAAAGATTAGATATTCCATTCAAGACAGTGCCCGCTTCCCTTGGTCCGCATTGAGGGAAAGCTACCTGCTCCCTATTGCATAAAGCCTGGAGAAATATTTATCATCATTTGGTCATAAAAAAGGGGCAGGGTCTTCAGCGTATTCAGTAGGCAAGGAAGTTTTGCCAAGACTGATCCAGAAATGACTAGAACGAAATAGGAATGCATTAGGTGAATTTTATTATATAATTTTTTTAACTATAGAATTAGAAAATATTTTAATTATTTTCTTAATATCATAAATTTTTTTCTATTATAGTTATATTTTTTAATTGTTTCAAGGATTTGGAAAAATCATTAGGCTATGAAAATTTATGTGCTTACTCAAAGATATATGAAGAATTTAGTGACATGAAATTTTATAATTATAGACTTATAAATATTTTAAATATTTTTTTCAATCTCATAAAAATTGAATCCTCATAATTTCATAAATTTCAATAGGTTTTTAATTATTTAAAGAAATTTATGACTTTATTTATGCGTAAATTTTTATATAAATATTTCTAAAATTATGAAAAATTTATTCATGCCATAGAGCTATTTTTAATATAACCATATAATTTTGTGCAATATAAAATATACGGTATGTTTAAATTTTTTTTAGATTAATTATTAATTCAATTGGCAGCAAAAAAATTTATATCTTTCATCACAAAAATATAAATTTTAATAATTATAGAGTTCTAAATATTTTCTAAAAATTTTTAAATATGATTACTAAATTATATTATTTCATAAAATATAATTCTACTTTTAATTGTTTCCAAACATTTCCAAAATATGTTGATGTATAAAATTTCTATACATCATACAAAAAATTATACAAAAATCTAATGATATGAACTTTTTAGATTTTATACTTTTGCAATATTTTATATAATTTTTCATTTCTGTAAATTTTCATAGTAGTATTTTAAATGTTGGATTGCTGACATATAGTCCTAGATTGATTTTTTTTTAATTAAATTTTACATGTATGCATACAAAATTATGTTGATCCAATGATATTGAATTTTTTCAATATAGCAATTTTCATCTTTTTAAAATTTTACAAATTCTGTAGAACTGCATAACTTTTAAAATATTTGGCGATTTTTTAAAATTAACTTTTTCATCAAATTTTATATGAATAGTAAATATGTGAAATCCATTGTTGCTAAGTAATTTAAATTATTTGTAAGATAGTATTTAGTTTTATTGGTATTCAATTATTGATTATCCATAATGAAAAAATAAAAGTTGATCAAATTGGTAAAACTTAGAAAAAATTTAAGATAGTTGGTTTTGTCCAAGATGAACACAGTCGATTTTGTTCTCATAATTCTAACACTTTTTAACAAAAATATTTAATGATTACATGTCACCCTTAACTTTCTATATATTAAAAATGATAGAGACAATTAAGGTCCCTTGAAATTAAAATTCTCCATAAACAATAGTTCCGATACAAATGATAATATATTATAAATGGCACACATACAAAACTATGCAATTAATTACAATCAAAAGATCAATTGTAAGGTAATTTGGTATTTATTCAAATATTTACAATCATAATTCTAGCCCTTATAAAAATTATAAGTTTGCCTTAAAATTCCTCTCAACGCGCGAAGCGCAAATCCAAAGCTAGTAGAAATTCATCTTCATTCTCCTCCATTCTCTTTCACTTCCCTTCAAATTTTTAATTTGGGAGCAAGATAACACACTTGGACAGAGATTGGAACAGTTGCCTTTCTCTTTCTTTCCCCTTCATTCTCCTCTTCTGGAGCACAGCCTAAGACCATTAATTCTGCTCATTCTTGACTATATATTGTTAGTTAAAATAAAAAACTCAATCTGAACCGTTTGATCTGATTTAAGAAAATACCAGATCATCTATGGGACGGGACCAAACCCATTCGCATCCAACAAAAAACGGCACTTCCTTCACTGGGAAAAAGAAAAGAAAGGGACAAGTGGGTTCTGTAGGTTTCTGGATTCAAGCCGACTGTTGGATTAC
This sequence comes from Rhynchospora pubera, assembly GCA_028095005.1. Classification (NCBI taxonomy): domain Eukaryota; kingdom Viridiplantae; phylum Streptophyta; class Magnoliopsida; order Poales; family Cyperaceae; genus Rhynchospora; species Rhynchospora pubera. Next base: position 19,379,050 of record CM051461.1, read on the forward strand.
TATACTGTGTTATCTTCTGAAAAAAAACAAATTATGTACATGTCTACTTATTTAATAATCTCTGCCTCAATACAAAATTCAACTCTTCTTTCAACTCAATTCTATCTTTGGAACATAGTCTGAAAATAAATCTCAAGAGTCAAGAAGTTTGGTGTTAAAGTAAGACAATAGATTAAATAGTCCTCGAAATAAAAATTATGACTACGTAGGTTACGAATTTTCGGTAAATTTCATGATACGAAAAGAGAACTGCGTGCTCTTACCTCATTTACCGTTTAGATGGATGCAAAAATAAGAAAATAGCTTCTTTCTACTTTCAAATTTATTATAAACAATCCAAACTCTTTACAAAATTACACAATTTCTAGTACTTCTTCCCTTATTCCTCTTATTCTCACACCGTCCAAACGGAGCCTTACTTATTTTGTTTGACAGGAATATAACAATGTGTATGGATCACTTGAGAATAAAAGAAGAAATAGTTATTTAAACAAAATGTATTATTCTTAGACGGTCTAGAATAATTTTTTTTAATTAAGAGTGCTATTTTTAAGTGGTGATGAAAATTTGAAATAAATTTGTATTCCTAATGTGTTTGGATTATCTTCTAAACCGAAATTAAATAGTGATTTCCAACAACTTAGATGATCAAATACAATATGAAATAAAAATTATTCTAGACATAGAACCACTTTAAAATAAAAACTCTAAAACTAATCCGAATAATTAACCTTAAGTTTACTTTTGTGCGATCCAAACGCACCTAGTATATTTTAAAAGCCATGAATTGTTACTCCATTATCACTTTGACTATCTATAAAGGTACTCTACAATAATTTTTTAACATACAATCAATTTCATTAGGTTTAAAACAGCAAAAGATTATAATCATAAATAATCAAATAATGAAATAAATAGATCGAAGCAATGTTAGATTTCAGTTGTTGTTCTTCTTTTTCTTCTTTTTCTTGTTGTTGTTATTGTTATTATTGTTATATTGTTACTACTGTTATTGTTGTTGTTGTTATTATTATTATTATTTATTTATTTATTTATTTCTTATTATTATTATCCGTGTGGATCACATGTATAAAGTCAAACGAGAGCGGTCAGTGAACCAGTCGACAACCTAAGCTAATTCTTCTTTTTTTAAAAAAAAAAAAAGGAAAAAAAAATTGAGCTGCTCACAACTCACAAGTCGCAACTACTCGAGGGTCGCGGACGTGGAAGCATATAAATTAACTGAAGTTGACATTTGACACCTCGTAACGAAGAAAAAAGAAAAATAATAATATAAAAAATACAAAAAATCTTCGGACATATCATGGTTCTCTATCAAGGAAACAAGAATACCATGGCTAAAGAAATCATTTTCCTTATCCTTTTCTTCTTATCCTGCTCTGTCCACATTTCTCTTGCAAATCAACATACCAAAGTTTTCTCCACTGCCTATACAACAACATCCAATCATCCGAGGGAAACTCAAATATTATCTACACACCAAGCAACTCTAATTACACCTCGTTCTATCTCTCCTCCATTAGAAATCTAAGGTTTGTTAATTCTGCAACTACAAAGCCATTACTTATCATAGCACCAACGAATGTCTCTCATGAGCAAGCGTCGGTCGTGTGTGCGAGGGAAAATGGATTCTCGATCCGGGCCCAGAGCGGCGGGCATGACTATGAAGGGTTATCATATAGGGAGGTCGATACTAGCCGTCAATTTGTGATTGTTGATTTGGCCAATCTGCGAGAAATCGACGTAGATGTGACCCGAGGCACTGCTTGGGTACAGGCAAGTAATGTGAGATTGGTTATTGTTTTTATAATTTTGATCAACTGATTAGGGGTGTCAAACGTGGTAAGTGGCAACGGAAATGACTCTAACCGTTAACGTTATGTTTAATTAAACAGCACACATATTAATGCCGCTAACCAATTCGTTTAGCAAACGGCAGAGAATTCATTGCCACATATCGTTTCGTTAAAATTTAACGACAAAACGGTTTAACGTTTAAATTGTTTCACACGGTACATGAAAATTTAATACATAAAAATTTGACACAATTACATAATTAGAATGCACAAGTTCCACACAATATTATTTCACCCAGCAAAATATCAAACATGCATAAAATTCAATACAACAAAACAACCCAAAAAAACAAGTTTAATACATCATAAACAAACAAATATACCAATGAGGCAATGTCACAATTGAACACAACATCAGCCCAATATACACAATTAAGGCCTAAGATCTAAGATTTCAAACTTTCTTCTCGAATTTACCAATCTCAAGTTCTCAACTCTCCTTTTCTCAAATAATCAATGAATCGAAAAAAAAAACAGAAAGCACCATCATTCAGTTCATCACTAAAAGAAATTGAGACAGAAATAATATCTGCAAATATAGAAGAAATAAAATCAGATAACAGAAAGGGAAAAACGAATAGAATAAAATTCATAATAGAATTCTTTTTTCTGACTTGGTTGAGTACGGCATGAGATCGACTTGACGGTCTTGTGAAAGCGACAATTGGTAGGCTGCTTCTCCAATCTTCTCTAACACCATTACACCATTCAAGGGCTATAACACCTCGAGTCAGCTTCAAGTACTAAAGCTCAAAGGGGTACAACTGAAAGGAAGGAACTCACTGCATAGCTGGCTCCATTCGGAATTTCTTTTTTCTGTTCTCCTCGAAGGTGTTGCCAAGATAGGGAGAGGGAGAGGGAAGACAAAAATTGATTGATTGAGGTGCCTCTCTTCTTGAGTTTGATTGAGCAAGAGTGAGAGAGAGGGCTAGACATACAAGAGCTATCGCTTGTTGGCGCTGCTTAGAGTTTTGAGAGAGGGAATAAAGGAGAAGACAGAGAGACATTCGAGTAGTTGAGCGGCGCTAGGAAGGAAATGGGGATAAACCCTACCTCGAGTTTGTCGACAAGGACTCAAGAAATGGGAATATCCTTCTCAGATCCTCTAGATGCTCTGTACTCCTCTCTCTGTTATTACACCATTCTACACTGGTAAAATAATAAACGCGAAAACGAAATAACGAAAACGAAATACCCTATATCGTTTACCTTTCCGTTTATATGTGTATTTACCAGTCTATTCTGTTTGCCGTTTCGTTTTATTAACGAAACCAATTTCACTATCGTTTACCGTTCCATTTAATGGTAACGTCACGGAATAACGCTAAAATCTATACCGTTGACACCCCTACAACTGATCACCAGAAAGCATTTCTATCAAGACTATTACTGACAATTACAATGTATATCAGTTACATGTATTTAATGTGGTTACAAACTATTTTATTGATTATCTTTTTTTTAAAATCAAAGCTGGGTGGTGACAGCCACTCAGGCAAATTTTAATATAAAATTAAAAGTTATACAAGAAAACAGGAGGATGAAAACAAGCAAATGTCACTAATTACCAGTACAAAGCCTTTTTCATTTGATAGCAATCGTCAAAAACCAAAAATGTCATAGACGAAGATAATCTAATGGAATGAACAAATCCTAGTGTACCCTACCTATCTTACTGGCATATATTATATAGTAATGATAGAGACCAAGTCATCGGCCATTACTCAAATTATACATCGATCGAATAGTTTTTTTTTTTTTTTTTTGCTTCTTTTTGTTAGGTCATCTGACAATGTCACTAAAAAAATGAAGTCACACATATGACAAAGCGTTCAATTATTACACTCAATATCAGTAAGTAAGAAAAAAATATTTTACTTGACAGCTACTGTCAAGTCTTAAAAAAAAAAAGTAAGAAAATAAATCAAACTGAAATCTCAACCAACAACTAATTTTTATACTAAAGAAAAACAAAAAAAATCACCTCTCAGCTGTGCAAACTTGCAAGTTTGGTAATTGATTATATCCTAATAACATGCAGCATCTTTATTTGTGCTGCCGGATATTGTGAATTATAGATGTTACATATCTTCTTAATTTGATGAAATTCGAATTTGATGGAGTCAATGTATAGTTTTGACTTTGCCTAGTATACATAATGTTGAGATTGTGGAGGAGAGGAAGTGTTGGTACCGATCGGTACAGAGAGAGAGATCAAGAGAGAGGAGAGTGGAATTTCTGTTTCGTTTCGCACAGAGAGAAACTCACGCACAAAAGCCAGAGAAGAAACAATGTTGGTGGGGTGTAAAAGCTACAACCCCGTTTTTTTCATTTTTCCTTTATTAACAAAAGGTTGCACTTTTACACAATGAACCTTATAACATTAGATTATTACAAAGGGTATAAACATAAAAGGAAAAGCTATATGAGGAGGGACCCAACAAACTCCTCCTCCCGACTCATGGAGCGTGTCTACCCACTAAACCCGCCTTCTCACAACAAGCTTCAAGCTTCAATGGCGGTATCGACTTGGTCAACATATCCGATCCATTATCACTCGTGTGGACTTTCTCCAACACCAATTCTTTTCTCTCAAGCACATCACGAATCCAATGATATCTCAAATCAATGTGCTTGGACCTAGAGTGAAACATCGGATTTTTACTCAAATGAATTGCACTTTGACTATCACATAACAAAGTATACCTCTTTTGCCGAATACCCAACTCATGCAAGAACTTCTTCATCCAAATTAGCTCCTTGCATGCCTCCGTAATGGCTATGTACTCGGCTTCGGTGGTTGACAGTGCAACACATTTTTGTAACTTGGATTGCCATGACACGGCCCCGTTTCCAAAACAAACCAAATAACCGGATGTAGACTTTCTAGAGTCTATGTCACCGGCCCAATCGGCATCCGTATATGCCTCCAACACCGAATTTCTTGTGCCACCAAAACAAATGCAATGAGTGGATGTACCCCTCAAATATCTAAGTATCCACTTAACGGCATTCCAATGCACTTTATCCGGATTAGAAAGAAAACGACTCACTACACCAACGGCATGAGCAATGTCCGGTCTAGTGCATATCATTGCATACATCAAAGAGCCTACAACCGAGGCATATGGCACCTTTCTCATCTCATCCTTTTCTTTGTCATTCTTAGGACAACCATCCAAAGATAATTTAAAATGACTAGCAAGAGGAGATGTTACCGGTTTGCAATTTTTCATGTTGAACATTTGAAGTACCTTCTCAATGTACTTCTCTTGTGACAACCAAAGTTTTCGATTCTTCCGGTCTCTAGTGATACTCATACCAAGAATTTGCTTGGCTGCCCCTAAATCTTTCATAGCAAATTCGCTTGCAAGTCTCTCCTTTAATGCTTTGATTTTTCTCAAATCACTTCCAATAACCAACATATCATCAACATAAAGCAAGAGAATGAGAAAATCACCACTAGAATACCTCTTAACAAAGACACAATTATCGGAAATGGTTTTAGTAAATTTATTGTCACACATGAAAGATTCAAACTTTTTGTACCAATTTCGTGGTGCTTGCTTCAAGCCATAGAGGCTCCTCCTCAACTTGCACACCATGTGCTCTTGTCCTTGCACCACAAAGCTTTCGGGTTGCTCCATATAGAGCTCCGCCTCCAAATCACAATGGAGGAATGCAGTCTTGACATCTAGTTGCTCAATCTCCAAATCCAAACTAGCGGCCAAGCCAAGCACAACCCGAATTGATGACATCTTCACAACGGGTGAGAAAATTTCTTCAAAATCAACACCCTTCTTTTGACCAAATCCCTTCACTACCAACCGAGCTTTGTATCTCGGTTTTGCTTCTTGACCCTCCAATTTAACACGGTAAACCCACTTATTCTTGAGCACATTTTTGCCTTTTGGCAAATTCACCAACTCAAAAGTGTTGTTCTCATGCAAGGATTTTATCTCATCTTGCATGGCATCCAACCACTTATTCTTGTGCTCCGACTCAATAGCCTCCATAAAGCATTCGGGCTCACCACTATCACCAAGCAAAGCAAATTCATTTGTGGGATACCTTGTGCTAACTCGCCTTTCACGAGTTGACCTCCTCAATTCTTGCACTTGTGAGCTATCACTTGAAGAGGTTTCGGATTGAGGATCGCTCTCTTGAATTTGTGGGACACTAGTTTCGGTTGTATGGCTAGGGTTTTCATCATTTATTTCGGTTCTTGGGTTGTTGGAAGAGAGAGGAGTTAGGTCAACATAGCTACTTGTAGAGGTTTTCGCTTTGTCGAGGTTGCCAACATTTTCAAAGGTTTCTTTCTCAAAGAACACCACATCTCGACTTCTCACCAACTTCTTCTCAATTGGATCCCACAACCTATAACCGAATTCACCATTTCCATACCCCAAGAAAATACACTCTTTAGTCTTGCTATCAAGCTTTGACCTTTCATCCTTGGGTATGTGTACAAAGGCCCTACAACCAAACACTCTTAGATGGTCATAAGAGACATCTTTTCCTTTCCAAACCCTTTCCGGTATATCACCATCCAACGCATGAGAAGGAGAACGATTGATCAAGTGAACCACCGTGTTCAATGCTTCTCCCCAAAAACCCTTTGAGAGCTTAGAATGAGAGAGCAAGCACCGAACTCTTTCACATATGGTGCGGTTCATGTGCTCGGCCACACCATTTTGTTGTGGAGTCTTGGGTAGGGTCTTTTCTAATTTAATACCATTGGCCTTGCAATATTCCTCAAAAGGACCACGGTACTCACCACCATTATCGGACCGGACACACTTGAGTTTCTTGCCGGTCTCTCTTTCAACCTCCATAACCCAAGACTTAAACACATTCAACACTTGATCTTTTGTTTTCAAGGAGTATGCCCACAATTTCCTTGTATGGTCATCTACAAAGGTCACAAAATAAAGAGCACCACCAATACTCCTATCACCCATAGAACAAAGGTCGGTATGTACCAAATTCAAAGCACCCGATTTCTTGGTAGTGGGATTTCTTTTGAAGGCTACACGGTGTTGCTTTCCGGCCAAACAATGTGTACAAGAGGAGAGAGATGTACCTTCACAAGAGACATATTTCTTCTTGGAGAGAATTTCTATGCCCTTCTCACTCATATGACCCAACCGCAAATGCCACAAATCGGTTGAGTTGTCTTCCGATACATTCACCTCTCCGCACATCTTCACTTGAGTCACATAGAGTGACCCGGATTTATACCCACGAGCAACAACCAAATGCCCTTTCACTAACTTCCATCTACCACCAATAAAGTCACTATGGTACCCGTCATCATCAAGGGCACCAACCGAGATGAGATGATGTCTCATATCCGGCACATGCCGCACATTCTTGAGGATAAGCTTGCACCCTAAGCTTGTCACAACTTCTATGTCACCAATTCCAACAATTTTACATGCTCCATTATTGCCCATTCTCACAACACCACGATCACCCTCCTTGTAGGAAGTGAACAAGTCACGTCTAGGCGCGACATGGAATGAGGCCCCGGAGTCTACAACCCATGAGGAATCATGACAAGTAAGGTTTACAAAACCTTCATCACAAGCAATGAACACTTCGCCATCGGAAGCAATAGCGGCGGTACTTTCATTCCCACCATCATCATTCTTACCCTTAGACTTATCTCTCTTGAGCTCATCATTCTTTGCCTTTAACTTCCGGCACTCATTTTTCATATGACCGGGCTTCTTGCAATAATGACAAATGATTCCCTTTCTTGATTTAGACCTTCCTTTTGACTTGCCACGCTTGTCATCATTATGGGAGTTTCTTTGAGTGCTTCTACCACGATTTTCGGTGACAAGGGCCGAGGACTCACTAGTGATTCCCGACTCCTTACGCCTTAACTCTTCATTGAGCATACTATCCTTCACCATGGCTAAGGTCACAACACCGTTAGGTGCCGAGTTGCTCAAGGTCACCACCAAAGTTTCCCAACTATCGGGTAAAGAACTCAACAAAATTAGGGCTTGCAACTCCTCATCCAATACCATTTCATAGTTGACAAGCGGTTTATGCAATCTTGGAATTGACTCAAATGATCCGAAACGGATGTTCCCTCTTGATATTTCATATTCACCAACTTTCTAATAAGGAATGCCTTGTTTTGAGCGGTCTTGCGCTCATACAAACTCTCAAGTTTTTCCCACAACACCTTGGCATCGGTTTCCGATGATATATGGTGATAGACGGAGTCATCAACCCATTGTCTAATTAAGGCTATTGTCTTTCTATTAGACACTTTCCAAACATCATCGGTGGTGGTAGCGGGTTTGGTACCCGAGAGGGGTTCATATGCATCCTTACAATATAACAAATCTTCCATACGAGACTTCCAAATGGAGTAATTGGAAGATGTAAGCTTGACCATGGTACCACTATTACCCTCTTCCATTTTTAGACACAAACCCTAGGTCCCAAATGTAATGCACCGGTCAAGAGAACCTCACCTCAATACGGCGTAGCAACGGCCACTCGCGACTCGACGGCAACAACCCGATCGAGGTCGGAAACGGAGGTGATCAACGGCTGCGGCTCGGCAGCGGCTAGGGTTTGACGGCGGTGACTCGACGGCTAGGGTTTCCGCAACAGCGACTTAGCGGCGACGAACCTCGCGCTCTGATACCAGTTGTTGAGATTGTGGAGGAGAGGAAGTGTTGGTACCGATCGGTACAGAGAGAGAGATCAAGAGAGAGGAGAGTGGAATTTCTGTTTCGTTTCGCACAGAGAGAAACTCACGCACAAAAGCCAGAGAAGAAACAATGTTGGTGGGGTGTAAAAGCTACAACCCCGTTTTTTTCATTTTTCCTTTATTAACAAAAGGTTGCACTTTTACACAATGAACCTTATAACATTAGATTATTACAAAGGGTATAAACATAAAAGGAAAAGCTATATGAGGAGGGACCCAACACAAATGTGTTGCAATGCGGTCCCGAGCACACTTCACGAAAAAGAGTGTAATGACAGGAGCTGCGTGACCTAAAATCCGAAACAAAGCAAACCATTTCGTGAGATTAAATTCGGGATCCGAGTCTTTCCTTCATGGATTTTTTTAGGCTTTCTTTACAAATTTCAGGGTTTTTGAGTTGTTTTAGCAATTTTTTACGTATTTTATTTATTTAGGGTTTTGTATTCGGGGCTGATAAGGATCATCCGTTTTTCACGATCATCTCCATCATCTCCCAATAGACGTTTTTATTTTTTTTCTATTTTTGAAATTCCAGCATACTTCAATTTCCATTTCTAGAAGTTACAGTTTCCCATCATCCCCATCCTCATCCTTGCCTCTGTTTCGCTCCCTCCCCTCTCTACCTCTTTGTTTCGCTCCCTCCCCCTCCCTTTCCTCCTCTGTTCTACTAAACTAGAACATCATAATTATTTTTTTATTTTCAAAACAACTAGAACAATTATTAACATTAACTAGACAAGTTAGTATTTTTTAGAACAATTAGTAACATTAACTAGAACATATTAGTAACTGTAATTGTTCTATTTAATATATATCTAACTATTATAGTTATTATATATCATTGTTTTAGTTAATATCATAATTGTTCTAATTAATATATATGACTGTTCTAGTTAAATATATATAACTAGAACAGTTATATATATTAACTAGAACATTTATGATATTAATTAGAATAGTTATATATTATCACTCACTCCCCCCTCCCTTCCCACTGATTCGTTATGTTCTCCATTTCTCTCCATCGCTCAACCTCTCATCCTTTTAATAATGTTGGCCTATGTTACCCGGATACTTCAAAAAATATCTGTATCCCGTATCCGATGCGTATCCGACGCGGATTCGCATGTGATTCGCGTCGATACGCACCCGACGCTCCACGTGATGTATCCGATAATTTTAATGAGTTTGACTGCAAGATCCGGTCAGGATACTCTTTAGATACTTCATAGATACGAGAGGGATTCGTTTCGGATATAAGTGAGATACGTTAATACACATTTCAAAAGTCACAACTTATTAAATACGTGAATAATAGTGCCTTGGGCTTGGAGACCTGATGTTTCAGCCTTTCAGGAGATGGCCTCACGTGGGTGGGTCCATATGGCACAGAAAAAAAATTATATTTATATTAATTAAATAAATTTTGACATTTATTATTTATACATGTTTGCATCCAGGGACCAGGATGGAGTTGAGAAACGTTTGGCTTTGCACTTTTGACCATGTGCTATACGCATTGCCCAATTGCCTAATTGAGTAATTAGTTTTTTTTTTGTTCCCGATTAAAATGACCACGGCGCCCTGTTCAATATGCATTGTAAAATTTTAAATTTTGAAACATTACATAACAAATGCAGTAATCGATTTTAAAATATAATGGGATTTTTTATTAAATTTAAAAAATACTGGATATCATAGCAAATATATTATAAGTGGTACTTGAATGTAAAAAATAAAACAAAATATTTTAATATATAATGTGATTTTTTGATTATTTTATATATACTGCCGTATTCTATTTTTTTTTAAATGCCGCATCCCCGCACCCGTATCGTGTCGGATACGACGCCCGGACTCGCACCCGTGCAACATAGATATTGGCTGAAATTGAAAAAAAAACGCGTTTTACTGAGAATGATGGCGAAAAGCGGATGACGGAAAGCAATTCCAATTTTGTATTTGCTTATTTAAGACAGCCGTAGTGTTTTTTTTTTTTGACGATTATTGATGTTTTATAATTGAACTTTATTAAGAATTGAGAATATGTGTGACGTCGGAACCAAAAGAATCTCTCTTTTTTTCATATTTTTTAATTATCTTTCTTTATCGTTGGTACATCAAAATCGATAGTCTCAAATTTTATTTTATCGTTATAATTAATGCTCACTCAACAGGAGCTATTCTAGGAGAACTGTATTATAAAATTTCAATCAAGACAAAAATCTCTATGGATTTCCTGCCGGCATTTGCCTCACAGTTGGCATTGGAGGCCACATAAGTGGAGGTGGATTTGGTACAATGTTGCGAAAATACGGCCTTGCCTCCGACAATGTTTTGGATGCACTACTTGTTGATTCAAATGGAGATCTCCTTCATAAAGACTCAATGGGACAAGATCTTTTCTGGGCCATGAGAGGTGGGGGTGGTACAAGTTATGGCATAGTGGTTTCTTGGAAAGTGAAGTTGGTACCGGTTCCTCCAATAGTAACAGTATTCACAATAATGAGGTCCTCCCATGTATCTCGATTGTTAAACACGTCTTCATTGTCCGGGGCAGGAATGAAAGAGAGAAGAGAAAATGGGTAGCTTCAACTGAAATGGTGGAAATCAACAAAGCATCCATCAACAGGTGCAATGATTATAGCATAAAAAACTGATGGAGTAACAATGGCTCCGTTTGGATAGGTGTGGGAAGAAGGGAAGAAGTGGGAAGAAGTATTGGGAAGTGTGTAACTTTTGGCTTCGTTTGGATAGGTGTGGGAAAAAAGGAAGAAGTGGGAAGAAGTATTGAGAAATGTATAACTTTGTGGGCTCCGTTTGGATAGGTGTGGGAAGAAGGAAAGTAGGAAGAAGTATTGGGAAGTGTGTAACTTTGCCTTCGTTTGGATGTGTTGAGAAGAAGTGGGAAGAAGGAAGAAGGGAAGAAAAAAAAATAAACAATCCAAATTCTTCACAAAGTTACACACTTCCCAATACTTCTTCCCATTTCTTCCCTTCTTCTCTTCTTCCTACACCTATCCAAACGGAAGCTTTGTGAAGAGTTTGGATTGTTTATAATTTTTTTCTTCCATTTTTTCTTCTTCCTACTTCTTCTCAACGCATCTAAACGGAGGCGTGAAGAGTTTGGATTGTTTATAATTTTTTTCTTCCTTCTTCCTTCTTCTTTCTTCCTATATCCAAATGCACCCTTTATGAAGAATTTAGATTGTTTATAATTTTTTTTTTCCTTCTTCCTTCTTCCTACTTCTTCTCAACGCATCCAAACGGAGGCAATGAAAATAATGGTGAAAAGGACAATAAAAGATCAAACCGACGAGGGAATACTACACGACTGAGGGAATAATTTACAAGATATAAAACACCTCCGAAAATTAATATTACTGAAACAATCAACATATTAATTATAACATTTAATTAACAACTTACCAATTGATCAGAAGCATGTTGTGCTTTTCTATTGGTTTGTTTAAAAAGTATATATGTGCAAACATTTGATGCGCCGGACGGCTGACATGTGAGCATAACAACTACAATTATTTGGTTCACTTCGGCTGTGTTTGGATGGGAGTGAGAATAAGAGAATAAGAGAAGATGAGAATAAATTTATTATTAATCAATCCAAACTCTTCATAAAGTTACACACTTCCCAATACTTCTTTCTTTGGGTGCGTTTGGATAGGTGTGGGAAGAAGAGAAGAAGGGAAGAAGTGAGAAGAAGTATTGGGAAGTGTGTAACTTTGTGAAGAGTTTGGATTGTTTATAATTTTTTTTTTCTTCTTCCTTCTTCTTCTTCCTTCTTCCAACAATCCAAACACACCCTTTATTCCTCTTATTCTCACACCATCCAAACGGAGTTCAATATCTCATATGAAAAAACTTCATGAGTCATACTTGTATATTTAACTCACAATATCAAGAAATAAGTTGCTCTTACTCTCTTTTCTTTGTTCTATTTGAAGTGGGTTAACGAGATGTCATAAAAATGTTTCTATGAGGCTTCGTTTGGATGGTGTGGGAATAAAAGGAATAAGAGAAGAAATGGGAAGTGTGTAACTTTGTGAAGAGTTTGGATTGTTTATAATAAATTTATTTTCTTATTTCTTTATTCTCTTATTCTCACACCTCATCCAAACACAGCCGAGTTAAATAGTGATATATAGAACTTAAGCCACACATAAAATATTTTTGTGCACACAAGTTATTGTGCTCATTAAAATTTAGGTAAATCATTCAATAAGCAAGGCAAACTATTTGAGTACAAAAAACATGAAGTAGAGAAAAAGTTAAAAAAAAATTATTTTATAAAGATGAGGTAAATAATATTGATTTCCAAACATATACTAATTGCATCCAGAAACGTATATAGAAAACAAGCACATTCTATAACTTTTTGCCGATCTGCACAAGCATGTACCTCTCAATTTGGATTGATAATTAAGCATCTTTGACTCCGTTTGGATGTGTTGAGAATAAGGTAGGAAGAAGGAAGAAGGAAAGAAATTTATTGGGAAGGAGTAAATTTATTGGAAAGTGTGTAACTTTTGTGAAGAGTTTGGATGGTTAGAAATTAATTTATCGGTAAAAAGTGGTTATTCCTTATTCCTTATTCCGAGAAGAAGCCATCCAAACGGAGCCTTTAATGAAATCCCTTCCAACTTGAAAAAGAGGATTAGTAGGCCGGATCGGTCGGTTAATTTAACAAATTTTGTTCACATGAGATGTGTATTTTTAGAACGGCTTGCACACACACACACGAAAAGGAAAATGAAAGGGAAAAAAAGATCAATCATAAATGCTTGGTTTTGACGATAAGAACTGACGTATTTTCGATCATAAGTTCATAACTACATCTGACTGAAACTCTTGTTATCTACACATAGCCTCCGTTTGAATGGGAGCAAGAATAAAAAAATAGCTTCATTTTACTTTCAAATTTATTATAAACAATCCAAATTCTTCACAAAATTACACACTTCCCAATACTTCTTCCCTTATTCCTCTTATTCCCACACCATTTAAACGGAGCAATAAGTACATAACTGGGCTTGTCACAATCCGGCCGACCAGATCGAAAAGATCAAATTTCAGAAGGTTAAAAGAGTTAATTTGTCGCTTCTTTGGTTGAGGATTGCCACCTGGCAAGTAACATATGTTACATACAGTATGCTTATTGTAATCCCAGTTTATGTTTTACCCTCCACATGTTATATACCAAAAGTTCAGATCAAAGTCGTGTGAAGTCTCGTGTACACATGTTATATTTGGATTGATAAAAAAAAAACAGCATTAATTTGGGCTCCGTTTGGATAGGTGTGGGAAGAAGGAAAGAAGGGAAGAAGTGGAAAGAAGTATTGGAAAGTGTGTAACTTTGTGAAGAGTTTAAATTGTTTATAATTTTTTTTCTTCTTCTTTCTTTTTCTTCTTTTTTCTTCCAACGATCCAAACGCACCCTTGAATGGGTAATTGTCTCGAAATACAATATCAGACGTTTAGATGAATCAATAAATTTTAAAAAATAATAAATAATTTTGTTTTTTTTTATTATTTTAAATTTTTAATCAAAGTATTTTAAAGTTTAAATTAGCACACACCTACCGTTGTAATCAGGACACTGAAAATAAGACCTACGTTGAGTATAGCTTAGAAAAGTGACGTGGCATTGTAGCTAGCTTTCTTTATAGTCTTTAGGTGTGTTTGGTTGGAGTGGGTATTCCGGTGAAAATCAAACAATTAAGGAATAGGAAATTTGAACTTATTCCGGCCCTTATCCATATTCTAATTAACAAAACTAAGGAATTTGGATAAGCAATAAGCTTTTCTCTATTCTTATTCCCTATTCCCACTCCAACCAAACACACCCAGTACTACTACACTACTACATATACATTTTTATTTTTGAAAAATTAGATGTATACCTTCAAATCATAGCCAATTGAAAATATCCCTCTAATTTTTAAATTTGGAATTATATCCCCTCCAATCATCATCACAATAGATATATATCATTTTTCTTATATCTAATAGTTTTTTTTTTTAATGAGTAAATCTATTGTGAAACATGATTCATATAAGCTTTCGTGCACCATAAACGTTTTGGTCGGTGGTTTCATAAATTATCAAATCTAATTTAACCAACCCAATCTATATATTGAAATCTCATAACAAACAAAATTTTATAATTTTTTAAGTTTTTTTACTATTTTTTCAAATTTTTTAAAGTTTACCATTTTTTTGCTATAAATACACTAAATTTTTAGCAAAAAATTTCAAGTTTTAAAAAATTCGAAAAAAATAGTAAAAAAATTTCAAAAATTATAAAATTTTGTTTTCTATGAGATTTCAATATATAGATTGGATTGGTTAATTTAAATTTGTCAAATTGCAAAATCACCGATCAAACGGTCATGGTGCACGGAGCCCTCTATGCATCATGGTTCACAATAGATTTACTCTTTTTCAATTGTGAAAAGTTATTTTTAATTTTCGGACAGAAGTGCCCTCAACCCCTGCAATGCACCTTCCCGGTATTCACTGCTTTATATATGAAAAATGTTCTATTATTTATCTTACGTACAGTTATAATCTAATAATGTTCTATTTTTTAGAAAAACATGATGCCTGAATTCCATAAAATAATATTTAGTGCCTATCTAAGACTTACAGCCATACATTAGCAAAAATGTAAAAACCTTGAAATGCACACTAGCTAAATTGCAATAACTGATTCATGGTGCCCTTTGTCCTCTGTAAAGTCTAAGCTCTGAACTCTCGACCTTCTCACAATATTTTTCGCAAAGAACACACGAAGAGCAAATGAGTCCCAATTTAACTTTTAAGGGGAAAAAAGGAAGAAGGTACAGAGGCTCTCGTTTTTAGTTGCTCCGAAAATAAATTCAGATGAGAAACCCATTTGGCGATTGAGTAAATATTACAAATAAATTCTCATAAGTAGGGGTGTCAACTGCAACCGTTTCGCCGTTATGTCGTCACGGTAACGGTAAGTGGTAGCGAAAATTGTGACGTTTCGATAATGGAACGGCAAACGAAATGGGTAGTGGAACGGAATAGCACATGTCGTTTATTGAAATCGTATATTTTGTACATGCCGTTTAGCGAAATGGTAAATGGAACGGCAAACGGAATGCCGAAATTGTGCCGTTTCATTTGTGGCACGGCAAATGGAACGGCATGTTCCGTTGCCACATACCACGTTTGACAGCCCTACTCATAAGGCTATGTTTGGATGGTGTGGGAAGTGTGTAACTTTGTGAAAGAGTTTGAATTGTTTATAATAAATTTACGTCTAGAAAGAAATTATTCTCTTATTTCTAGACTCATCCAAACACAGCCATGCTTTGCAGCTTCGATTCCAGGTTGCAACATTCTTTTGCAGTTTCTTTTTCAATTTTATAAAAATAAATATCTTTGCCTGTTTGTGACACTTCAAATGAGAATACAATATGTTAAGAAATGAATGACATATTGGAAAATATAGTGCATTTAGGAAGATATTTTTCCGAGAGTTATTTTAAATAGATATTTTTCTAAATTTCAAATTTTATAGTGTCGTGATCCAAACTTCCCTAACAAGAGATATGCACAATATGTATCTGTCAGGCAGTTGTGTGGTGAGCCTAGCAACTACTACTATTTGATTCGCTCCAGCACCTCACATACTTGTAAATTGAACTCACAATAGCAAGAAACAATTTTGCCCTTACTCTCTATTTTTAGTTCAATTCGAGGTGGGTTACCGATAGGCCTTAAAAAATCACATACGAATTAAATAGTGATAAATAGAACTGTATCCACACATAAATCATTTTTGTCCACACAGGTTGTTGCACTAATTAGGTAAGTCATTCAATAAGAATGGAAAACTATTCGAATATGAAGTTGGGAATAAAGTGGAAATTATTTTGTAAAGTTATTGTATTATCGCAGGTGATGCATGTCAAAATGAGGTTTTTTTTTTTTTTTTTTAGAAAAGAATGTCTCCAAAAGAAGACACTCCTGCTTCATTAAGCCAAAAACTAAAAAAAGAGTTTTAAGTACATCAAACAAACTTCAAAAGCTAAAAACCACCTTTACATCCACAGCATAAAGTAATCTAACCAAAAAACAAAACATAAAAAAACTACATCAGTCTTCCTTAGAAGGAGAGGGGTCTGTCACAGCTCCATCAACCCTCTTATCTTCATGCGAGGCTTTTATCATATCCCCAACCTTATTCTGAAGATCTCCTGAATCACCTGTCCAATTAACAAATAAACTTACAACATTAAAATATAAGTTCAGCGAGTTGCTACCAACCTCAAAAGTAAAAGCCCTTTTATTTCTATCATTCCATCTAACCCAAACCAAAGCAGCAAACATTCCCATGGCATAGTTTCTAGCCGAACTATTTAAAGAACTCAAATAATTCAAACAAGAAGTAATGGTATCAAAATTAAAATTAATCCCCTTATCATTATAACAATTAAAGAAATGCCAAAACTCCGCCACATTAGGACAATTAATAAACAAATGATCTACACTTTCTTCTTGACAATAATGAAAACACTTATTCGGACCATACCAACCACGTTTCATTAAATTATCCAAAGTTAAAACTTTATTATGAACAACTAACCATAAAAAAAGTTTAACTTTGAGAGGAACCTTCAAAACCCAAACACTTTTATTCAAATCTACTTTAATCCCCCCATCATTTATAAAATGATAACAAGACTTAACAGAATAAATTCCAGAGGAGTTACCCCTCCACAAGATAGAATCAAAATCTTCAGAAAAAACTACAGTAGACAAAATATGCAGTAACTTCTCTCTCTCCCATTTCATACTATTTGAGAACCATCTTTTAAGATTTAAATTCAAAACCCCTGATTTCCAAACTTGAGCTAGAGATGCATCAGGTCGCTTAGTTTTAGCAAAAAGAGAAGGAAAAACAGTACTTAGAGCATAACTTTCATACCAAACGTCAAACCAAAAACTAATAGAAGAGCAATCCCCTATTATTCTACTAGAATTAGCCCTAACAATAGGAGCAGCCTTTTGCACACCTTTCCAAAATTTAGAAAAGGAAACACTAACCTTAAAACCGTGTTTAGAAATGATTAAACTTTTCCAAAGACTACAATAATCCTTATAAAAGAATTTCCAATACCATTTGCCCAACAGAGCTATGTTCATCTATCTTAAATCTAAAATCCCCCAACCTCCAAACTCCTTTTTCCTAGTAATAAGATCCCATTTAACCAAATTATATTTTTTAGTACCTCCTGATTGAAAAGAGCTCCATAAAAAATTCCTCCTAATCTTTATCTAACTTTGAAATAACCCAAACAGGAGCATAGAAAAAAGAAAAGTAGTAAAGAGGAAGAGCAGTTAGAACATAATTAACTAAAATTAATCTACCACCCATTGACAGTAAAGTTCCTTTCCAATTAGCTAACTTTGTGTTAAAAAAAAATGTCAAAATGAGGTATTAATTAAAAATAATTTTAATTACGAACATACGGCAATATTTTGTTATGAACAAAGATATATATAAAAAATAAGCGCAGTTTAAGAAACTGAACTATAAAGCCGAGGAATATTGTCTAATTTCTACGTCAGGCACCCATACTATACATAATAATTATCATCATTATGTATAGTATAATTTCTGGCGAAAATAATTCTACGACATTTTTTGTGTGGTGAGTAAATTCCTGAGGCGAGTAGAATTTATTTTTCATCCGTCGTTCTTTCTCCAAGATTTGAAATTATTACCTCAGGAATAAATGACGAAACCATTAACCAGCCATACAGACATCGGATGTCATTTTCACATAATAATTTTTTCTCAAATAACTCTATAATTTTGTAACAATTTAATTCTAAGGGTATTTGATAATTTGTATATATGAATACCACCTTAGATATTTTTCCTTTTCTTTTTTGTTTCTTTTTGCAAAACAAAAAGTATACTTATTAGTTATTACAGAAGAATTATCAGCAATAGGTGTCATGTCCAGGGAATTCCGGAGGGGGTGGCGGACAATTTAACTTAGGCATACTAAAATTTGAAAGTTTAAAAATCTAAAAATAATTGACAACAAAAAATATTATTGCATTATTTTATAGTAGTAATTTTCTGAACATGAATTGTATCAAATAAATAAAGAAATATTTTTTTAAAATAATAATAAGTAAAAATTTTCATATTTGAGCAATGTTTTATTTGTAATTTTTTGTCTTCTAAATTTGATCTAAAAGAAATATTATAACTAAAGTAGTTTGAATAAACAATAAACTTAACTAGATTGTATTTGAACTCCTTTATTAGGGTGCAATATGCTATATATTAAAAAATTTTAGTATATAATAGAAAAGCACTTCATACAATTTTAAAATATTAGGAGGGGCAAGCCTCCTTTTGTCCCTTTATTGGCTCCGCCCCTATTTGGTAACATCTGTAAATCTTAAAGATTTTTTCCTGGTTGAATATCTGATAATTTATGTAAATTTCATCTTCGCTAATTTTGTTTTTTTTTCTTTGCAAACATATAGTTACAAAAAGTTTAGTTATGGTCCGACGGATGACAGAATGCTTTGACTGCTTGGTCATAAAACCCCGGTTCAGTTATGGTCGGACAGATGATTTGGTTAACAATTCTTTTTTACCCAAAATAAAAGGTGACTAAACCGGCTTGGAGAAAATACTAGAACGGTCGGTTTTTTGGGTGTATTTTGATGATTCTAGAACTTCTTGCATCCAGTGTTTTTAAAACTGTACCGGCACCTCTACCGGCCAGATGGTTAAAATATGATATTTTTCGAAATAATCCAATATTTTCTCTCACAATATTGGATACCATCATTTCGGTCAATGTTTCGCGGTATTACCAGAATTTTCCGGTATTTGTTATGGTTTTTAAAACAGCATATACTATATAAAAAAGAAAATGAAAAAAATAAAACCAATCATAAATGCTTGGGTTGACCAATATGAACCGCTGTATTTTCGATCAGTGGCTATATCTTAATATCTGACTAGATTTTTTATTATTATACGCATATAATTGGGCTTCTCATAGTCCGGCCGACCACGGCGACCAGATTGAAAAGATCGAGCAGGCTTATTATACACATAAGGCTTCTCATGATCTGTAACTAAACATATATGTTTTCTGCGTGCAGGCCAATCGATATGATTGAATAGCTTCACTATGCATATTCTAACAGAATATTTATGTAACTTTTATTTTTCGGGGACCGGTTTGGTCTCTATTTTTTGTCTGGCTTGTAGTTATTTGTGGGTTGCTGGAGGCACTAAATATTATTAACCAATGAAAGAGTTTTTTTTCCGCAAGTCTGACCAATTTACACGAATTTTGGAGTATTAAAAATTATAAAAAATTTTTGAAACTACTAGTGTCGTTCGATTTTGTATTGTACTGATCCAACGCAGCACTACTAACTAGTCACTCTCACTCTTGTATAAAAATCGCTGCGCATTTTTATTGTTATAAATTATCTTTTTGTTTTGAGGAATGAAAATACATCTACGTTGATATCTCATTTTTATATGCATATTTTGACCATACTTAGCACCAAAATAACACTCAAACCAATATAAATTGTCTCATAATTAACTGTGATTTTCAGGATATTTGGTACTGCCGCCGCTTCTTTGTTCTTTTGTAGAATTCTCGTGAAGATTGAAGACTAGACACGCAAACAAGACGAATTGGAGCTTAGGTCACTGCCAGACGTCTCATTCCTGGCCCACAGACGCATGAAATGGACTAGAGAAGGCCTACAAGCACCATGCCAAGCCTGGATCTCACATGAATGCTCAGACTCCACCTTTCGGCCCAGACCAGCAGAATTTCGGTCCGAAATTCTGAAATTTCGGTCCGAAATTCCATGTATGGAAAGTTTTCTTATGGCAACTCGAAAGGAAGGAAACTTCTCTCTTGCCCTGGCCGCCTCTGGGATTTTGCTAGGGTATTTATATGCGTTTTTCTTGACCAGAAGGCATCCATTATTCGCTCTAGAATATTTTCCATAATTTGCACTTGTGTTCTTGGCTCTTTTCACGGGATTGGGGATTAGGTCAGAAGTTGGACAAGGCGGCAGCACGTCAAGAGTTTCTCTCATCGATTCCTTAGCCCTGAGACAGCGATATTCGCATCGGATATTTCGGTTTACTCTTTTATGCTTATGCTTCGTTGTTTCATGGCTTGTATCGTACTTATTTACATGATATTTATTGTTTTAGTTATAAACATGTTAGGCTAGACTTTATTATGATGTTCTAGGGATAGTTAGTAGAGAAATTTGGTGAAATATTATGACTTGATCATTTATGCTATGTTATGTGATGAGTTTTGTTGAGATTGATCTCTTGCTTAGTTAGTTTGATTAATTGTTTTATTGTCTACCTATTGATGTCTGCAGCACCGTTAGGACATTAGTCAAAATCAATTAATTGAATTGTTAAGTACATGAAATAAACCAACGCTCGAAAGAGGAGGTTAGATGCGACTGATAGGTGCATCTTTTATCGATCTGACAGGACCTTAAATATTTCTAGAACCCTGACTTAACTCACTTAAACAATCAGCTTAGGACGAAAGTACACGTTGATTGTTTACGAGGCGAAAACCAAGTTCCAGACCAAGTTAAAATCGAAATCGTGAAAACTGAGATTATAACTTAGGTCTGGTTGTTAAGTACCCTTTACATAACATCGTCTAGAGATATCAAGTCGAAATATTCATTCTAAAGCAATTTCAGTCCTAGGTACTAAGAATTTCGGACCGAAATCCTTATATTTCGGACCGAAATTTGCCTCTGTCTAGACCATAATCGAAGACTTAGGTGCTTTAGAGCCAAATTACTTGAACACTAAACCCCTAGGACATCTCTTGCATTCATTTGGACATTTTAAAACAGGAAAAATCAACCCAAAAATATTTTATAATTATTTTATTAGTTTTCAATTGTTACTTAGTTGTTTCCTTTAAATTAAATCCTCACAATTTTTATTTGTCTAGCTTTTAAGAAAAACTAAGTCCGGTACTCATTTTTTACCGTCCTTTGGGTTCGACCCTTAGCTTTACCAGAACGATTAGTAAGGTAGAACAAGGTTATAAATTCATTTGACCTAGGTTGTAATTTCCTTATCAAATTGGCGCCGTTGCCGGGGACGGTATTGATATCGAGCACTTATTTTAGTATTAAGAGACTAGATTTTTTTTATTATTTAATCTTTTCGTTGTTATCCTTCTTACTTTCAGGTTGAGAACTGGCCGGGAAACCAAAGAAAGGCAAGCCAAAGCCCCTAATTGTGCGCAAGTACTTCACCAGGGGACTTGACTCAGACCCAGAACTCTCAGACCAAGCAACCTCGAGCCAGGCCCACTCCGTAGCTCAATCAACATCCGAGACAGTACAGATTTCGGACCGAAATTTCCAAATTTCGGACCGAAATTTTGAGGCTGTGACTGAAACAGCGGGCGAGATGGCAGCCAATCAGGGCCCAGTCAACGTCGAAGCAGAGGCCCAGAGGCTGGAGAACCTGAGACTTCAGCTCGAACAAAGGGAGGCCAGACTTGCAACCGATCGCGCCAATGTTGAGACTCAAAGGCGAGCACTAGAAGATGAAAGGCGGCGATGGGAGCAGGATGACGAAAGTGTTCATGGAAATTCAGATGGAGAGGAGCAAGGGGGGCAGAACAGATCTCTCATGGACATTGCAGCTCCAAAAGCCAGCCACGTGGGTGGCCCTGTGGTGATTCCAGGGATTGAAGCCAACAACATGATAATCACCGCCAACCATGTAGCACTTGTGCAACAGAATCCGTTCTACGGAGATGACAAAGAGGACCCACACGCTCACTTACAAACTTTTCTTGATTGCACACGTTTGGTTAAAATTAATGGTGTATCCCAACAGGCCATTAGACTTTTGTTGTTTAGGTTTACTCTTAAGGACCGAGCCATCAAATGGTACAAAACCTTAAAAAGAGGGTCTATTAGGAGTTGGGACCAAATGGCACAAGCCTTCCTTGATAGGTATTTCTCTGCCGACAGGGCTGACACAATTAGGAAGGAAATCAATAATTTTCACCAAAAGGACAATGAGTCAATGAGAGATGCATGGGAACGTTTTAGGGACTTAGAAAACTCTTGTCCACACCATGGTATCCAAGATTGGATGGTAATTAAGGCTTTTCACAGTGGTCTATACGACAACATTAAAATTAACCTTGATTCTCTTTCAGGTGGCGCATTTAAGCGACTGGATGCAGCACAGGCACGTGACAAAATTGATGAATGTGCTAGAAATTACGAGTGGTATCCGATTCCCAACAACCGCCGCCCGTCTAGCAAGCACCAAGTGAATGAGATCACAACAAGGGACTCGAGGATTGCCGAGCTCGAAGCGGAATTAGCGGCATATCAGTCACTTCAAGGCACCCACCTCAATTCCAACACTTGTGGAGCATGCGGCGAAGAGGGGCACAATTCCATTGATTGTCCACTTGCGCGAGGAGGCGGCGATGGGCATCAAGTCAACTCGCTTAACAGCGAACCTTCTTACTTTCCTGGACATATCTTTAGTCGCAGTTACTCTTTGAGTGATCGAGAACAAGCCAATTGGGCAGACATGAATCACCCTAATTATCACAACAATGAAGATAGACCTTTTGTGCCAAGGAACCAGTACAAAAACACCAACCAACCAACTTTGTATAAAAATACCCAATTTAACAACAACGGTCGTGACCAACCTTTTCCAAGAAAATCTGTTTACAATAGAGAGGGTGTACCACCAGTTGTCCAAAGCTTTATGCATGAACAGGGTAAATTTAATCAAATGTTGACTGAGGAACTGAAAACTAACGCTGGAACTTTGAACAGGTTGGAACAAATGATGGAATCACACTTTTCGAGGCAGCAAGGGAAGCTACCGAGCCAAACAGAGGTGAATCCTAACGCCCAGTGCAAAGCTTTGCACACATTGAGGAGTGGCACGCAATACATGGACCCGCCAATGCCATTTGAGGCGGACGAGCCACCAAACAGCAAGGGCAGGGAGGTCAAGGAGACGAAGGGGCCATGTTTGGAACAAGCCCTACCTTCCTCACCTCTCCTGGACTCAACCGACACAACTGGAGCTCAGTTCGGCGCGCAGACAGAGAAACACCACCCAATTGAGCCAGAATTTCGGTCCGAAATTCAGAATTTTCGGTCCGAAATTTCTGGTCCAGAAGGTGAAAAAGGCCCTCCAGAGAAGAAAAAGGGAGTAAATGCAGTCCCAGAGCCTTCTTACCAGCCCCCTGTACCATTTCCTAGAAAGTTGGCTAAAGAAAAAGAGGATATCCAGTTCATGCGATTTTGGGAGATGCTAAAGGAGGTCCATATCACCATCCCCTTCTCTGATGTGTTCACTAGGGTACCCATTTATGCCAAATTTCTCAAGGAATTGTGCACTGGAAAGAGATCCCTAGAAGAATTGAAGGCGATAGTTCTGACAAGGATGAGCAGTGAGGCCCTAAAAAGAAAAATGCCACCTAAACTAGGGGATCCAGGGAAGTTTGTTTTGCCTTGTCTTATTGGAAAGGAGTTCATCAAACAAGCACTGTGTGATATGGGGGCAAGTGTAAGCCTGATGCCCAAGTCAGTTTTTGAGAGGATAGGATTTGGTGAATTGTTGCCCACAAACATCACAATTCAGCTTGCTGACTCATCAAAGCGTTTGCCCATGGGTGAAATCAAAGACATTCCAGTGCAAGTTGGCAAATTCCTTGTTCCAGGCGACTTTGTGGTGATGGACATGGAAGAAGACAGAGAGGTTCCAATCATTTTGGGGCGTCCCTTTTTGAGTACCGCAGGGGTGATGATGGATGCCAGAGAAGGCACGATCTTGGTTAGAGTGGGAGGAGAGACGCTTCGCTTCTCCATCAAGCATGCCATGAAATACCCTAGCGCCAATAACCACCATTGTTGCATGATTGAGGAAACCGAGCCAATTGTTGAAAAATCTCTTGAGGACCAATATGAAAATGCTCTAATCCTGTATCAATATTTTCTTTCTGATGTGCAGGAATCCATTGGAGTACAGGAGAGCATGGAGGAGTTTGAAGGCGATCAGGAAACTGACGAAATTGCCTTGCCAGAGGAAGTCAACTCAGCAGATACCGAAAATTTCGGACCGAAATCCAAAATTTCGGACCGAAATTTAGTACCCCAGATCGAATTAAAACCTCTTCCAGCCACTCTCAGGTATGAATTTCTCGATCCAGATCAAAAATTTCCTGTTATTGTTAATTCTGGATTGGATGCAGATCAAACAGAGAGACTTTTGGTGGAACTTCGCGCCCACAAAGGTGCAATTGGCTACTCTATTGATGATTTAAAGGGTATCGATCCCTCAATTTGCACTCATAGGATCCTCTTGGAGGAGGGCCACAAACCATCCATTGAAGGGCAGAGGCGACTCAACCCTAATCTCAAGGAGGTGGTCAAGAAGGAAATCCTCAAACTCCTTGATGCAGGCATTATTTATCCAATCTCAGATAGCAAATGGGTGAGCCCAGTGCATGTAGTGCCCAAGAAGGGAGGAACAACAGTGGTGAAGAACGAAAAAGATGAGATGATTCAGACAAGAATGGTGACTGGATGGAGGATGTGTATCGACTATCGCAAACTCAATACCGCTACGCGAAAGGATCATTTTCCACTTCCATTTGTTGACCAATTGCTTGAAAGACTTGCTAATCATTCTTACTTTTGTTATTTAGATGGTTATTCTGGTTTCTTTCAAATCCCTATCCATCCAAATGACCAAGAAAAAACCACTTTTACCTGTCCCTATGGTACTTATGCATATAGGCGTATGCCTTTTGGTCTTTGTAATGCACCTGCAACCTTTCAAAGGGCCATGATGGCCATTTTTTCGGATTTTATTGAAAAAGAAATGGAGGTATTTATGGATGATTTCTCTGTTTATGGCACTTGCTTTGATTCGTGCTTAGCTAATCTTTCTAAAATCTTGCAGAGATGTGAAGAAGTTAACTTGGTTTTGAATTGGGAAAAGTGTCATTTCATGGTGCAACAAGGAGTCGTGCTTGGACATGTGGTCACATCAAGGGGCATAGAAGTTGACAGGGCTAAGATTGAGGTGATAGAAAGGCTTGACATGCCGAAGAGTGTGAAGGACGTTCGGAGTTTCTTGGGACACGCTGGATTCTATCGTCGATTTATCAAAGATTTTTCTAAAATTGCTAAACCTCTAACAAACCTCTTGATTAAAGACAATGAATTTATTGTAACTGATGAATGTCTTGATGCTTTTTGTAGGTTAAAGGAAGCCTTAATCTCGGCCCCTATCTTACAACCACCTGATTGGAGCCAACCATTCGAGCTTATGTGTGACGCGAGCGATTATGCAGTTGGAGCGGTTCTTGGGCAGCGCAAAGACAAGAGGCCAGTGGCTATTTACTATGCTAGCAAGGTGTTGGACCCTGCCCAAGTCAACTACACGACCACGGAGAAGGAACTTCTTGCCATCGTCTTCGCGCTTGACAAGTTCAGATCCTATCTCGTTGGTTCCAAGGTGATCGTGTACACAGACCATGCAGCAATTCGCTACCTCCTCAGCAAAAAGGATGCCAAGCCTAGGCTGATTCGTTGGGTGCTACTTTTGCAAGAATTTGACCTTGAAATCAAGGATAAAAGAGGCTCTGAAAATTCAGTCGCTGATCATCTCTCTCGCTTACACTCAAATAAAGATCAAGAAACTGAAATGCCTATAAACGACTCTTTTCCTGACGAAAAATTGTTCTCTGTGCAGGAAATTTTGGGGGCAAAATTTGAAGATGTGATGGCTGAGATCGCGTCTGTAGCAGAAATTTCGGACCGAAATTTTAAAATTTCGGACCGAAAATTGGGAGAAAAACAGAAGGCAGAAGAGCCTTGGTATGCAGATCTGGCTAACTTTCTGGCGAGTGGCTACTTACCCTCTGACATGACTTCCCAGCAGAGAAAGAAGTTGAAATCAGACTCGAAGTACTACTTTTGGGAGGAGCCATACCTTTTCAAACTTGGAATCGACAACATTTTTAGGAGGTGTGTGCCACACGACGAAGTTAAAGCTATTCTTGCAAGCTGCCACTCCTCTGCCTATGGGGGCCACGCGTCATTTTCAAAAACAGCAGCCAAAGTGCTCCAATCAGGTTTTTACTGGCCTTCTCTTTTCAAAGATGCTCATTCTTTCGTTTCTTCTTGTGATCAATGTCAAAGAACGGGCAACATTTCCAAAAGGAATGAAATGCCTCTTAACCCTATTCTTGAAGTTGAAATTTTTGATGTATGGGGCGTGGATTTCATGGGGCCATTTCCAAGTTCACATGGATTTGAGTATATTCTGGTAGCTGTTGATTATGTCTCAAAATGGGTGGAAGCAATTGCATGCAAGGCGGCAGATTCAAGCTCAGTCATCCGTCTTTTCTCTAAGATTATCTTCCCACGATTTGGTGTGCCAAGGGCGGTGATAAGCGATGGTGGCAAGCATTTCATCAACCGTTACTTTGATGGCCTTTTGAAGAAACATGGTGTCATTCACAAGGTGGCCACAGCCTATCACCCTCAAACAAGTGGGCAAGTTGAAGTGTCCAATAGGGAAATCAAAAGCATCTTGGAGAAGACGGTGGCTCGTTCGCGCAAGGACTGGGCCAGCAAACTTGATGATCACTTTGGGCCTATCGAACCGCCTTCAAGACACCCATTGGCATGAGTCCCTTCAAGCTAGTCTATGGCAAGCCGTGTCATTTGCCAGTTGAAATCGAGCACAAGGCATACTGGGCAACTCGTGCCATCAACATGGATTTGTTAAAAGCTGGTGAAAAGCGAATATTAGACTTGCACGAATTGGATGAGGTACGCCTAAACTCCTATGAAAATGCTAAATTCTATAAAGAAAAAACAAAACTTTTGCATGACAGGAGAATTTCAAGGAGAGAATTCAAGGAAGGCGACTTGGTACTTCTATTCAATTCACGATTGAGACTTTTCCCTGGCAAGTTGAGGTCGCGATGGTCTGGCCCGTTTCGCGTGGTAAAGGTTTACCCTTTTGGTGCCATTGATATTTGTGATAAGGATTCGGAGCCTTTCAAGGTCAATGGGCAAAGACTAAAGCATTATATAGCCAATGAAGACATAGCGAAAGTGGCTAGTTTCTACTTCTCCGAACCTCCAAGTGAAACTTAGCCAACGACGGTCAAGCTAATGACCTAAAACGAGCGCTCCTTGGGAGGCAGCCCAAGACTCTATATCATCTCTTCTCTCTATTTTAATTCTATTTTTCACACATGTTAAAATGTCTTATACGTTGTTAAAAAAAAAAAAAAAAAAAAAGAAAATGTGGTGCGATTCATACGAATCAGAAAATAAAAAATTATATATATGTAATAGATATAATAATTCTATATGTTATTGTAGTATTTAATCATTTTTATCTGTTTGGTGTAGGAAATCCAAAACAAAAAGAAAAAGAAAAGAGCAAAATTGATCGGGGCATCATGAAGAAAGTAACTCGTGCCAGAGCACCTATGGCCCGCAAGAATCAGGCCTTCGCACGACCTCATACGAGTTACACCACGAACAATTTTGGGAATCACACGAAATGGAGATGTTCTTGCCAATTTCTGCAAATTCCAGAGACAAAATCAGGATCTACTTTACTGGAAAATTAGCACCCATTTTTCTTGATTTACTGTCAAATTTGCGTGATGAAATGAACCATAGAACATATGTTTTAGCACATCAAATTGTAAATTTCGCACCGAAATTTCCAAATTTCGGACCGAAATTTTGGTTGGGCCCTTCTGTTTTAATTCCATTTTAAATCCTTTTCAATAGGCCTTCATGCTGTTATACTCTACTGGGCCTAAATAATGGTTTTCGCTGTTTTTACTGCAGGCCCAATCCGTGTTGGTATGCTTTTCTTAATGGATGCAATCCTCCTAGTGCCAAAACCCATTTGCCCTTTACCCAATCCGAAACCCAAAGACACATCAATACACCCCTTCGTCTCTCTCCTCCCCCCCCATTCGAAAACCCCCAGAAATTGAAAACACAGAAAAAGAAACGCCTACTCAAAAACCGCCCCTCTTTCTCTACCACTCGCACCCCTTCCCCTTCCACCATCTCACAGATCGAACCACCCTTAGAGGCGCCTCTCTACCCTCTTCCTGCTAGAGCTTTTGGTTTCTCAAGAGGCGGCTTCATCACGACGAAATTTTGAATTGAAGTTGGCGACCTTAGACCAAAACCAATCCGAAATTTGGTGTCCTACCCCACCGAGCGACTCTACGGCACTTTACCTCACATAATCTCACTGCCTGGGCCGTTCTCTCTATCTTTTCGGCACTGTTTTGCATTCTCTAGGGTTTAAGGTTGGTGCCTCTCACTTTTTCTGTTGGGAATTGGAATTTCTGGTGAAGAACAGAGGGAAAGAAAGGAACACAGGGAATTTGGGGAGTCAACCTGGGGTGTTCTCAAAGAATTGACGCAAAATCACAAAACCAGGGGCTTCTTTGCATATTTTTATCACAAATTTCGGTCCGAAAATTCCAAATTTCGGTCCGAAATTTTGGTTCTGACAATTGGTTTCTGGTGAAAGATGGAGTATTTTAGGAGGAAGACAAGGTCTCAAACTCTTGGTGCGGGGGCCTCTTCCAGCAGGCAGCCCCGATTGGGCAGCAATGAGGCCAGGGACCCTGAGGCAGCGAGGTATGAGCCCGCGGCGGGATTCTATATGCCGACGAAGTGGCAATTTGACAATTACAAACGGCTCATGAGGCGTCCCATTGAGCACACTAGGTTGGTTGACTTAGAGGTGCTGGCAGATTTGGGGATTAAGGAGGAATTTCTAGAATTGACTGCACAAGTTGGTTTTACCAAACGGTTTTGGGAAATTGGGCAAGAAGCTTACAAAAGGTACACTCTTGAATTTCTCTCTTCATTGAAATGGGTTAAGCACAACGGGGAGGATTGGATTGAGTATAGGTTGAACAACCATGATGTGAAAACCAAACCTGATGTGATTGGAGACATGCTTGGGTTGGAACCCGGATGTGCAGTCATAAATCTCAAAGGAAAGGGGAGTAAGGGACGGAGAGATAGGGTTTGGAGCAGGATTACACGATCCCCAGGTTCCGATACTTTTATCCATCTGATTGAGCACCCAACCTTGAGGATTTTGACCCGTGCCTTAGCTTCCATGGTGTTTTCTCGCGGTGAGACCATGAGACGTGCTGTCTCGAAGGACCTATTACTCTTGGATCAGATCCTCCAGCCCGAGCCACAGAAATTGTGCATCATCAAGCTCATGATAGATCATTGGATTGACCAGCGCGATCAGCGCGGTACTGGGGCCATTTCTATGGGGGCCTATGTGACATGCATTGCACTTGCCGCGGGTGACCCGTTACCAGAACATACAGAGTGCACTGCTTGGTCTTTCACTGACGCAGATAGGTACAAGGAGATGGGATTTTTGGAGATTGAGGATGCAGAGCCATCTCTCAGGTACAGGTGGAAGATGAATCTCCGTCCAGACATTCTTTTGCCATATCCACATAGGGTTGACCCTTCTGATCCTTCCACCTGGCTAGTTCTCATGGACCATGCAGCCCCAGTATCTCAGATGGGCCCAGCACCTTCGCGGCGGGAGCCTCCACGTTCTGACATGCCAGAGAGCTCTCATAGGCCAGCAGCTCCTGTTGAGTACCCCTCATGGTATGGAGAGTTGAGTGGCATGGTGAGGACCATCCTGACTACCTCTACAGCTACACAGGCAGCGGTCGCGCGTCAGGAGCAGCGTTTGGATGAGTTATCTCGTCTCGCCAATGCCAACCACCACTACCTGCGTTACAATCAATGGCCGCCAGACTGGATATCTTCCCCTTCTGACTCGACTGTCCCATCCGCTGGTACTCCCGGACAGCCGCCTCATGACGCCCCGCCCGAGGGGCCTCCTCCTCCTCCCTTTTGATTCGGTACCTTTCTTTCCTCCTCCCTTTATTTTCTTGTGATTATGATGCACTGGGACAGTGCTTGTTCAGTTTGGGGGGGGGGGGTTACACGAAACATGGACAAAATTTTTAAATTGAAGTTGGCTGTTTTGGACTTAAATGCAAAAATTTCGGTCCGAAATTTCAAAATTTCGGTCCGAAATTCTCTCTGTTTCTTCTGTTTGGATTGCAATTTGGATTCTGGAAATTTGGGAAATGACTTTTGCATGAATGTTTGATCTCTGGTTTAATTAATTGGATGAAGTTTCTTACTGTTTTACACAACTTGAATTTTAGAAAGCATTTTGAAATTTTTTCTCAAGGACTATTGATGTTTAAAATGCTTTAAGTTGATTTGGGCACCAATAGAACGAATTGAAAATTAGTTTGAGGATTGAGAACCTGATTTTGGATGCTTGAAGTTTGTCAAAATGATCTAAGTCAAAATTCACAAGTTTTCGTCGGGTGAACGATTTTATATCTTGCAAATGTTTGTTCAAAAAGGATTTTATGAACTTTGAAAATTATAAGATGACCCTAGAATGTGTTCTTTAAATGCTTGAATCACCAACGAGCAAAATTCTAAATTGACAAAAATTTAAATAGTTGTGAAAACGAGGATGCACCGAGGCCTTCTTCCACCAACTTAACCATAAATTGGAGGGTATCGGACCTGGTGCGAAAGCATTGGCAAAGGAGTTGTTGAGTATTATGGCCCAAGTGTACCGTGGCCATAGTCGAGCAACACCCGTCCAACCTCCCTAGTGCGACATGTGCTAGTAGCAAATTTAAGGCCAATGACACCGCATTATATCCTCTAGGGCGTAAAGCCCCACGACTCGACTTGCACAATGTAAATTGGTGAAAAATAAATTCAATTGAGAAGGGTTCATTATAAAATTTTCAACTTTGATGAATTGCCTTTACAAATATTATGCAAGATGTGGAAAAGAACGGACGAAAGAAATTGGGTTTTTTATTTGAAAAAATGAAATTCATTAGGACTAAGAGATGCACAAATTCAATCGAAAAGAAAATTAAACCCTTGCCCTTGAGTTGAAATTATTGATTTGCTTGAATTGTTCAAACTTGTGTGAAACATTAAGAAAATCCAATTAATTCTTCATTGATCGGTTTGAGATGATTTCATCCTAGGTCTAAGTATAGTCAATTCTTTTAAGCTTAGGATTTTGTTTGAGGACAAACAAAGATTTAAGTTTGGGGGGATTTGATATCTCATTTTTATATGCATATTTTGACCATACTTAGCACCAAAATAACACTCAAACCAATATAAATTGTCTCATAATTAACTGTGATTTTCAGGATATTTGGTACTGCCGCCGCTTCTTTGTTCTTTTGTAGAATTCTCGTGAAGATTGAAGACTAGACACGCAAACAAGACGAATTGGAGCTTAGGTCACTGCCAGACGTCTCATTCCTGGCCCACAGACGCATGAAATGGACTAGAGAAGGCCTACAAGCACCATGCCAAGCCTGGATCTCACATGAATGCTCAGACTCCACCTTTCGGCCCAGACCAGCAGAATTTCGGTCCGAAATTCTGAAATTTCGGTCCGAAATTCCATGTATGGAAAGTTTTCTTATGGCAACTCGAAAGGAAGGAAACTTCTCTCTTGCCCTGGCCGCCTCTGGGATTTTGCTAGGGTATTTATATGCGTTTTTCTTGACCAGAAGGCATCCATTATTCGCTCTAGAATATTTTCCATAATTTGCACTTGTGTTCTTGGCTCTTTTCACGGGATTGGGGATTAGGTCAGAAGTTGGACAAGGCGGCAGCACGTCAAGAGTTTCTCTCATCGATTCCTTAGCCCTGAGACAGCGATATTCGCATCGGATATTTCGGTTTACTCTTTTATGCTTATGCTTCGTTGTTTCATGGCTTGTATCGTACTTATTTACATGATATTTATTGTTTTAGTTATAAACATGTTAGGCTAGACTTTATTATGATGTTCTAGGGATAGTTAGTAGAGAAATTTGGTGAAATATTATGACTTGATCATTTATGCTATGTTATGTGATGAGTTTTGTTGAGATTGATCTCTTGCTTAGTTAGTTTGATTAATTGTTTTATTGTCTACCTATTGATGTCTGCAGAACCGTTAGGACATTAGTCAAAATCAATTAATTGAATTGTTAAGTACATGAAATAAACCAACGCTCGAAAGAGGAGGTTAGATGCGACTGATAGGTGCATCTTTTATCGATCTGACAGGACCTTAAATATTTCTAGAACCCTGACTTAACTCACTTAAACAATCAGCTTAGGACGAAAGTACACGTTGATTGTTTACGAGGCGAAAACCAAGTTCCAGACCAAGTTAAAATCGAAATCGTGAAAACTGAGATTATAACTTAGGTCTGGTTGTTAAGTACCCTTTACATAACATCGTCTAGAGATATCAAGTCGAAATATTCATTCTAAAGCAATTTCAGTCCAAGGTACTAAGAATTTCGGACCGAAATCCTTATATTTCGGACCGAAATTTGCCTCTGTCTAGACCATAATCGAAGACTTAGGTGCTTTAGAGCCAAATTACTTGAACACTAAACCCCTAGGACATCTCTTGCATTCATTTGGACATTTTAAAACAGGAAAAATCAACCCAAAAATATTTTATAATTATTTTATTAGTTTTCAATTGTTACTTAGTTGTTTCCTTTAAATTAAATCCTCACAATTTTTATTTGTCTAGCTTTTAAGAAAAACTAAGTCCGGTACTCATTTTTTACCGTCCTTTGGGTTCGACCCTTAGCTTTACCAGAACGATTAGTAAGGTAGAACAAGGTTATAAATTCATTTGACCTAGGTTGTAATTTCCTTATCATACGTGTTGTCGATACTGTCGATAATAATAATCCGGAGGTATTTTAAAAAAGTTACGGGTATAATTTGGTAACTTTTCAGTAGCCGATGATCCTTTCCAGTTTCCCGCATCCGTCGAACTCTCCTGAATCCTGATTCTCTCTCCTCCTCATCTTTGCCTTCGCTTTATCTCCAGTCTTAGCGCGAAACCCCTATCTTAAAATCGTATCTCAAAATCTATCTTAAAATTTATAATTTTTTTTATTACATCATTAAATTTTTTACAATTTAATTTAAGATTTGATTAATTTGATGAGAGCTAATAGCTCTGAGACTGAAACACAAACAACAAAACAATCTAAATCCTTCTCATCGAATCGGAATTTTCCGCATCAGATATGAACCGCGTCGGAAGTTCCGAATGGATCTGCATCGCTCTCCTCGACTCCGACTCAAATTTGTCTCATCTCCTCGACTCCGTTTTTAGAAATAAATGGTGCCATCATATATCGAACCGTCCATTTAGATCGAACAGTCGACTCTGAGAGATGTCCACTGGCGTCACCCCCCTCCGGAAGCAAAAAGAGACGTAGCCAGTCACATCACTGCAGTTCCCCATATTGTTACAAGGAGACGCAGAGAAAGACCCAACGAGCAAGGAAGAGAAGAGGTTAGTTTTACTAGTATTGGCCTCACCTCTCTTCAATCTCCTCTTAATTGAGTTATCAATCGGCTCTCTTATGTTGATATAGGATTTTTGTTTTCTGCCCTGAATATCATTTTTTTTTTTTTGGAAATGATAGATGAAATCGCGACTCGGATCTAGGCATTCCAAGCAGTAGCCTTGGTGAAATGGTATCTCAAAATCTATCTTATTTTAAAATTTATAATCTTTTTATTACATCATTAAAATTTTTACAACTTAATTTAAAATTTGATTAATTTGATGGGAGCTAATAGCTCTGAGGCTTGAAACACAAACAAACAAGCACACAGTGTTACGCCAAAACGATCTAAATCCTTCTGATCGAATCGGAATTTGCCGCATCAGTTATTAACCGCGTCCGAAGTTCCGAATCGATCCGCATCGCTCTCCGACTCAAGTTTCTCTCGTCTCCTCGGAGTAAGGAATAAATGGTGGACAGTGATGTCCACTCAAAACTTAAAAGGAGACGCCGTTCCCCATATTGTTAAAACTTAAAAGGAGACGCAGAGAAAGACCAACGAGCAGGGAAGAGAAGAGAAGAGAAGAGGTTAGTTTTACGAGTATTGGCCTCACCTCTGTTCAATCTCCTCTTAATTGAGTTATCAATCGGCTCTCTTACGTTGATCTCTGTTCAATCTCCTCTTAATTTCTAGATTAGGATTTTGTTTTCCGCTCAGAATTTTTCCTGAATATCCTTTTTTTGTTTTGGGAATGATAGATGAGATCGCGACTCGGATCCAGGCATTCCAAGCAGCAGCCCTGGTGAGTGATCAATTCTTCAACTCAATTCTGCTACATTACTAAATTACAGTACATTATAACCAGATTCGTGTCAAACTCACTTTACCACTGTAACGATACAGTCCACTTTACTCTTTTTGTTCAACTGCATTATTATTATTATTTTTTTTCCCATCATAGTAACTTAGAAAGTTGCATATGTTTCAATCTGTAGGTTGAAGGGTCTGTCACTGAGACTAGGAATAGCTGTGGTTGTCCTTGTGATATGCGTTATTTCGCTCTTCTTTTCTTTTGGATTTACTAACTCTTCTTATAGTGTGGAGGTTTGTACTTTTTTTATTTTGTTTTCTTTTTTCATGTTTATGATCTTATATTAATTGAAATTGTTCTGAAAACTTCCTTGTTCCTAATTGATGTCAAATTGGTACACAATTGGTGTGAGTTGAGGTTTGGTTTATTATGAATTGATAGGGGTGAATTGGGGTATCTCTGATCAATTAATTTAATTGACATTTTGCAAAACGTTACCATGATACTATGTTGAAATGACAGTGCTGTTTACCGGCTGATTGTATGGTTACTGGTCAAAACTGCAACTTTCACTTTTGCTTAAGATTTATTTGTAAATCTTTTTGTTACATATTTGCCAGAATATTGATGTAGATAAACTTTGGAGGACAGCTGACTCAGGGGGTTGGAGATCTTCATCAGCCCCACGATCTGATTGGCCTCGTATGTATATATTTTATTTGAATAATGTCAGCACATGATAATTTTTCACTTTTTGTAGGAATTAAATTGAGTCTAACTGGTCTAAGCACATTTCTTTTATTCTGATTTCAGCCCCACCAGCTGAGTCGAATGGGTATTTACGGGTGCGATGTAATGGTGGCTTGAATCAACAGAGAAGTGCGGTATGAATATTATGGAAGCATGTTGAAATTATTGTAAACTTGAATCATAAGTTTATACATTTATTATGTTAGCCCTTTTGTAGATTATGGCTTTTTTTCCTTTTTATAATTTTACATGGTTTCTTTAACAACATAGTAGTATTACTTAATTGTGTACACAAATATTGTAGATATGCAATGCTGTAGTTGCTGCACGCATAATGAATGCAACACTAGTACTACCCGAGTTGGATACAAACTCTTTTTGGCGGGATGAGAGGTACATTTTTTGTTGTCTAGATAATCAATGCCATACACCAAATTTTATCTAAAGTGAATTTCTGAACCAAATTTTACAGACAAGCCATTTTTTCTTTTAATTTCATCTTCTGAATAAATTTAAAATTGTTTGTATCTACAACCCAGTGGGTTTCCAGGTATCTATGATGTTGAGCATTTCATCAAAACCTTGAGATATGATATTCACATTGTTAAGAGCATTCCAGAAGTTTCTTCAAAAGGAAAGACTAAGAAGTTGAAAGCTCATCAGGTTTGAGCCACAGATGCTATGCTTTGTAATTTGAGGAAACTTGTTCAATTTTTCTTGGGCTTGACAATAGACAACCCAATTATATATGTCTGGATTATTGGATTGCAAATGGGAGTACATTCTATGGTCTAATTAGGTATGACAACTCCAAGGGTGTTTTTTTCATTCTGGAAACCATTTTGGTCTGATGGCTTACTGCTATCCATGTGAACTGATAGTTTGATCATGTTTGTGGTCCTGTGATTCCTTCAGAGTAAATAATAAAATTGGGTATAATTTATCTAAAATTCCTTGAGGCATAATCTGGGTATAATTTCAAAATCAAGTTTAATTTGGTACAATTGGTGTTAATTGAGAGATTGGAGGAGTAATGAAGGTTAATTTGGGGTAATGTAACGTCGGTCTAATAATTATTGGAACCAGCGCCCACTTTCTTTGTGCAGTTGTGAATCAACCTTTTCTTGTAAACTATTTCTCAGATAAGGCCACCAAGAGATGCACCATTGAGTTGGTATACAACCTTTGCTTTGGAGAAGATGAAGCAGCATGGGGCAATCTACCTCACCCCATTCTCTCATCGTCTGGCTGAGGAGATCGATGAGCCTGAGTTACAGAGGCTGAGGTGTCGTGTGAATTACCATGCATTGCGCTTTAAGCCTTATATCATCGAAATAAGTAGGGAGATTGTAAACAGGCTGAGATCTCAAGGGCATTTCATGTCAATTCACCTTCGATTTGAGATGGACATGCTCGCTTTTGCTGGGTATAAGAGTTTGTTTTGTGCTCTTTTCTGTGTTTTTTTTTTTTTTTGCATTATTCTTACCAAATTATACGTAGAATCCACTATGCTCAATTGGGCTCATGAACCCACTACCCCTGTAAAATTAGAAATATAAAAACTCAGGCCAATAATCTGGAATTTGGACTATACCCTCTTCTCACTTCTTGAGAATTACCATGCATTGTGCTTTAAGCGTCATCTCATGGAAATTAGTAGGGAGATCGTAAACAGGCTAAGAACTAAAGGGCATTCATGTCAATTCACCTTCATTTTGAGATGAACATGCTTGATTTTGCTGGGTATAAGAGTTTGTTTTGTGCTCATTCTGTCAGTTTTTGCATTATTCTTACCAAATTATATGTAGAGTCCAATATGCTCAATTGGGCTCATGATATCTTGTAGTTTACCCATGAAAAATTAGAAACATGCATATAATCTGGAATTTGGACTGTACCCGCTCTCCTAACTTCTTGAAAGCAAGTAAAATTTCTATCTTTTCTTCTCTTACACAAAGATATAAATGTGTGAAAGGAGTAGTAAGTTCTGTTTCTTCATGTAATTAGGGAGGGAGGATGCAAGAGGATATATATTCATATTGTTTGGGTAGAATATAATGCACATTTTGCAGGATTATGAGATTAGTATCATATAGTACAACTGGGTTGCTCCCTTTACCACCATGAAAGGCTTAATAGAAGCTCAATCTGTCTCATCTAATGTTATCCGTTCCTGCTTGACCTACTTACCAGTGATAATAATGAATTCCTGAGATCAAATGCCAGTTTTAAAGAAACTCTAGCAGATGTTTAACCCTAGAGTTGTATCTTACTTTGATGATCTTTTTAATTTTATTTAGGTGTATCGACATATTCACTCCTGCAGAGCAGAAAATTCTGATAAAATATAGGAAGGAAAATTTTGCTGACAAGAAGCTTGTATATAGAGAGAGGAGGCTGATTGGGAAGTGCCCCTTGACACCAGAAGAGGTAACCTTGAGCAATTTTTACTTATCGGCTTTTTGTTTAATTGTTAGGTTCTACCATTTTTTTTTATGTTAATTCTGTTAGTTATCAGCTCTACTCTCAAGTAAAGTGACATAGAATTTATAAGAATTTGAGAGATGTTTTACCTATATACATTTCTGTTGGATTTAAGACTTCTTCTCTTTTAGGGTCTACCATTGTGTTTGAATTTTCATATTACCATAAAAAAAATATAAGCAAATCACGGGAGATAAGTCATATAGGTGAAATTGTCAATTTCATTGCTATGGTGATCATGCAATCCATTCCTCTTTGGCAAGGGTGAACATAAGACCTTTGCTTCTGCAGGGAGCATGAGATATTTTCCATGATTTTGTTTTTATTTCCCATTATTTATTGCTTATCCATACCACATCCACAGGTGGGTCTGATCCTAAGGTCAATGGGCTTTGACAACTCAACGCGAATCTACCTTGCCTCTGGCGAACTGTTCGGTGGGGACCGCTTCATGAAGCCTTTTCGTGCCTTATTTCCCCACCTAGAGAACCACAGTACGGTGGGTCCTGAAAAACTTGAAGAGAATGCCCGTGGCCTTGCAGGGTCTGCTGTGGACTACATGGTATGCCTATTGTCAGACGTCTTCATTCCGACCTACGACGGGCCAAGTAATTTTGCAAATAATTTAATGGGCCATAGGTTGTATTATGGTTTCAGAACCACGATCACACCAGACAGGAAGGCACTAGCACCAATTTTTATGGACAGAGAGGAGGGGAAAGGAGACGGGTTTGAGGAGAGGGTCAGAAAGGTCATGTTTAGTAGTGGAAAATTCGGTGGGCCCCACAAGAGGGTCCGTCCTGAGTCTGTTTATACAAATTCTTGGCCTGAGTGCTTTTGCCAAGTGAATGCAAAGAATAAGAAAGACAAGTGCCCGCCAAATAATGTTGTTGAATTGTTGGAAAGTAGATTGCATAGTGAGGAGCTCGATGAGTCGGATGAGAATAGAACAGCAAATGATAGTAGTGCCGGTTTAGCAGAAGATAGTTTGATTTGATTATGGCTATACTATTATGTACTATTTTTTCTGCTTCTATGTTTTGTTGTCCACTTTTGGGTCCAGAAAGAGGGTTGGGGGAATGATGGGGCTGCTGATCATGATATCTTATCAATGCTTGTTAGATTATTCTTTTGACACGGAGGGCAAGGGGGAGAGTTGATAGAGAGAGATGTTTTAGGATGGTTCTTTTAGATGGTACATCAGTGATGGTGCAACAAGATGAATTTTTTATTGTAAAATACGAAACAATCTCTGCATTTTGTAAGTTCTGCACAAGAGATCTTAGAGGCCTGGGGATTTTAGTACCTCTTCAATCAAATTTAATTTGATCTAATTTGTCGCAAGTTCTATGATATAGAAAGAAATATGAGAACTGCTAGTGTTCATCCGTCTAATACGATCGTTTTTACGTTTTTAAATTTTTAATGACCGATCCGAACCGTTTAATATGTTCTTTCTATTGAAAACTTATAAGAAGCCAATTTTTGCATTTTTTTTGTTATTTTTGAAAATTTATGATATAAATATTATTAGTCGTCCAATAACAACGATTTTTTAAAATACTAAAAAAATAGTAAAAAAATTTGAAAAAAATGAAAAAATTTGTTTCTTATAAGTTTTCATGGAGAACATATTGAACTGTTCGGATTGGTTATTTGAAATTTAAAAATATGAAAACGATTATACGAACTCCATCCATCCAATATATTGAACTCTAGCATTTCCTAAGAAATATTGCATTAAACTAGCTACTGCATCGCGCTTCGCGCGATGTAAGATTAATCCTTAAGTTTAATTTAAATATATTTAAATTAAGAAAAGTAAGACCATAAATTTGAAAGCAAGCTCTTTTCTTAGTCATTTGTTATCACATGCATGCTTTATCTTGTTCAAAGAATTAAGAAATGTAACTATATGGCAAAGCAAGATGACAAAATCGGACTGCACTATGACGAATGAAAAGTCTTGAGCTGTGCAATTTTCTTGTTGTGGTCTTGTTATTAGCCAACAAAGTAGTCCAGAGGGGGAAAAACGACAGCATGTCGCACTGACATTATATGTTATCAAATTCCAAAGTACCAAAAAATAATCAACCATAGCTTGCCATATCATAAAAAGAAATTATGTGATCATCTAAACAACCCAATTATACAGACAGCAACAATTTCAAAGCGAACAGAGTAAATTTACATAATAAATAGAGGCAAAAAAAAATAATGTGCCCTTTTTATAAAGCAATCATGCAAACAGAAAGTGCAAACTAAAGCCAATTTAAGAACCGCTAATGCACCTTTTAATATACTTATTTAATATATCCTAATATGCATTCTTTTACAAAAATAAGAGAATAAAGAATAATGGTGTCTTCTATTTTTTCCACTAACAGAATCTATTTATGTTCACCATCCAAAATGGTATTAGCTGAATGAAATACCAACTAAATTTCTCAGCACAAATTGCTTGCTTTGAATAGCTAACGCTGATCTTATATTGTTCCATCATATCTAACTTCTATCTACCGAAAAAGAATTACTTGGAATTTGAGGCATTGCTTCAGTCCTGAATTGGTGCCTAGTGCCTACCATCAGCACTTGCAGCCTATGAAAAGACCAAGTTTTCTGTACAGAAACAACGCAAAACAAAAGCATGAATAATCAACCTGTCTGTAATTAAGAAATGATATAAACCTGATTACAACAAACAAATTGGGCAACATTCAGTTTTATACTCTACCCAAAAATATCTAAAAAAATATGGAGTAAATCATGAACAAAATTAACCAAAATGATGCATGATTTTGAATCAAAGTATGTTCTGCAACACGACATTGTAATTGTAATATGTAAAAATTGACATGCATGACTATAATGTAAAAAAAAAAAAAAATACAATACCTCATGTAAGCCATTTGCCAGACTATCTTAAAATCGCATAGAGTTATTTCTCTATTGAGCAGATTGTTCCTACCAAATCACCTACAAAACATGGAATGCAATTAGGAGGAAAGTACCCACAAACTATTGTACTTTATCATATTATATCCTACACATATACAATACATATATTGATATATCAGTGTGGGATTTAATAATGAAATCAACCCTTTCACACAAAAAAAAAATGGAGGACGGAAAGAAATACCTGCCAGATGCAGCGATAATGGCATTGCTGTATTGTTGCTCACACAGTGCCATAACAGAAATGAATTAATCATTCTAATTGCCAAACAAAAATACAATTTGATTCTTTTTTTTTGTGTAGATGATTCAATATCTGTGATAGATGTATAGATGATTCTAAATGCGAAATAAATGTATAGATTATTCAATATCTGAACAATATAAAGTATAAATAATATTGAATTTATCTCATCTAGTTCCAACCAACAAATTATGCACCCTTTTTGAACGGTGAAAGAAAATAGTGGTGAAATACTGGTGAAATACCTCTGGTGAAAAACCAAGCTAAAAGCACACAATAAATTAACACAAAAAAAAAAATCTAGAGGTGAAGCATCATTAAAGGATACTTGTTGAATCGTTTTTGCGGTTAAAGATAACCTAAGGAGAAGGATTATTTTTTTTTTGAATTTTTTTTTTACTTAGTGTTGTTGTATATATTGTTTAAATTATTCATAAGACCCTTAATTGCTAGATATCAAAAAGTTATTGCATGTAATACCCAAACCAGTAATAAATCAGGAGGTTAATTAAAGATGAAAATATAATCTCTCTAATATTCAATAGTTCAATCCTATATACAGAACAATGTTTTCACGGTCACAAAGGAATGACATGCTTGAACCCTACTTTATTGGATATGAGAAGTCTTTTATCTGTCGATTTCTCTACTTGATGTGAGAATTCCCTGTGCAAGTGTAGGCCACAAGATCAAGGGCTCACTTGCAAAAGGGAGAACTTTTTTGAGAGAAAATGAAAAAAGAAATATCTACCTAATATTGACCTCAAGGCTGCACATGTACATTGGCCATGCAACATCTTGCAAAAGCTAACCTCCATAATCATGTAGCATGTACCTCTCTAAGCAAACTGCAAGAATGTTCTGGTAAAAGTATTTTGACTCAATTAGTGACAGTTGTACTGAAACAAAATAAAATGAAATGGAACTATATGTTGGCTCGATGGTTATAGGAATTGAAGAGATTTTTTGTTCGCTCTGAACCTAACAAAATTAATTTTGACCATAGTGTTTTTGGAAAATAGTAAAGGCCAGATGTACTGCAGAGTAGCGAATTTGTAAAACAAAAAAATAGTTCTGTCAGTACATCCCTTCTTTGTTGCTGCCATCGTAAAACACTCTCTGAGATACTCCCAAATAATTTAATGACTGATTTTTTATGCAGTTCCATATCAAATAGCATATTAGAATAAGATTATTGATGCCGAAGAATGTCAACGACATGACCGAACACTTACAATGCAGACTAATCCAGCCAAAAATACATTGAATGAAACCAGTGCGAAGGGAGACTAAAAGCTAACCTGAATAAAATCCAACGCAACCAAACCAAGGGAAATATAGGGAGTGAACATGGCACTATCTGTCATGAAAAACAAAAATGACAATAAAATTAACTTTTCATAAATAAAAAGCAAGAAAGGGAAGGGTATAAGAGGAGACAAATTAAATACAGAAATTTTATATTGATTGGCAATGGCCAACGATGCTACTCGAAATTCTAACCAAAGATTGCCTCTCAATCAAAATTATGCTAAATAAATTTACCTTCGAACTCCCTAATCCAGATGCAAGACCTGACAGATAATTAATTTTCTGACATGCAACCTAGAACCATTCAAATATGGATAGCAGCATATGCAAGCTACTACCATGATAAGATGGAACCTGAGGAGTATAGGGGGCTTCAATTAAATCAATCTCTTCATAAAACTGCAAATATAAATAATAGTACCAATTTAAAAGAGAACACCCAAAAAGAAAATAAAAATAACGTTGAATGGCCAAAAAGTTTGAATATGCTAAAATTGCACAGAAAAATTTACCAAAGAAACAGATGAATGGCTGTAAAATTCCTTACCAATAGAGCAAGACCCACTCGGGCATACTGCACTCTCCAGACTCTTTCCTCCAATATGCCAGCAGCTCTTCTTTCCTCTGTAGTTTAACCATGCTCAACGGATTTGGATAAACAGTATAACATCATACAATATAGATATCTGAAAATCAATCTTTATTTTGTTATTATCTTTATTCCTTTTACCTGCAAGAAAGAAACTTCAAGTGGTAGGGAGTCCTTCCTGCTGAATCGAAAGTGGCGACTTTTTGCAACCATCTACGTCCGAGGTACTGTTTCTGCAAGCTGTGGATGTATAAATATATCGTCGGTGAAAGAGGAAATCAACCTGTTCTTTTGCAGTACATGTTATCAACAAAAAAATACAAAATATCCATCACAATAAATTTACTGTACTTGTAGCAGCCTAATTATTCCTCCACTCACTTTGATTGTAACGGAGTTTTCAGCTATTAGCAGCTGTACACTTAGTTGGGCACTGCAAAATTACGCAATATTATCCAAACCTACAGACAAAATTAGAAATGTATATATTCAGTATTTTATTGGTATTTTGCACCCAATCATAATAAATTTAAAGGATATATATGAAATAAGAATACAAGGAAGGGCAATAAAAACAGCAGCTCATTCAGGCATGGATCCAAACATGAATTCGTGTTGGTAGCAGATCGGTACTGCCCCAATCGTGAACACTCCTTTAGGCTTGCTCATGTCGACAGTTGTGGGTGCCATTTCCTGCAAGAAAAGAACTCCCATGTTATAGTTAGAAATGTTTATTTGGAATTTCAAACAATTTAAGAAACAACAATCTATTATTATTTATCATCATTTTTACTATTATTATTTTTATTTACTTATTATTATTTCTTTATTTTATGTATATGTTTTATGTGTTTTTTTTGTTATTATTATTATTTTTTTTTTGGTTTTTTTTTTGAGCCTTTACATTATATTCTTTAGACGAGCCGCCAAAGATGAGAGGAGAAAGATGTCCCACCGGGCGTGCCAGAGAATCTGTGGTGGCTTTTTCGTCATTCCTCGAAGAATGAAATGAGTTTCCTCGAGAAATAGGAACATAGCCTTAGATTCACCCCCCCTTAAGGTTCAATCTCCGTTCGAGTATCTCTTAACGACAAGATAACCAAAGCATGAGTCGCTTCTTAAAAAGGTTTGTTGATTTTGTGGGTCCTTTCATTCCAGTAGGCACAAGCCCCTACTGTAAATTACCCCGTGATTGCTCACGAGAACCTCTGATTAAGAGATCTAAAGAATTATATGTAAAAGGCTAGGAAAATCGTGTTCTTTGAAAAGATTTTTGTGTTTATTTGGGAGTTTATTTCTTTTGGCTTAGACCGGACTCGATTGGTGTACCAGACCTAATTGACGGGACCCAATTGAGGACGTTTCGATATGCTGCAGAATTTTTGTTCTTGAAGTGGAGAGGTTTTGGTCTTGATTTCGGATTTCATATTTTGACTTTTAATTTCTTAAGTTTCTCTTTGGGTTTTACTATTTTCACAGTTTTATTTTATTTTTATTTTTAATTTTAGACTTTTGAAATATCTTTTTATATTTTTAACAATGTTTATTTTTTTAAAGTACTTGATATTTAAC
Organism: Rhynchospora pubera; assembly: GCA_028095005.1. NCBI lineage: Eukaryota > Viridiplantae > Streptophyta > Magnoliopsida > Poales > Cyperaceae > Rhynchospora > Rhynchospora pubera. The sequence continues at coordinate 19,423,954 of CM051461.1, forward strand.
ATATTTCCTTTGAAATCTTAACATTTATTTTTGAAAATTTAGAAGAGTTTAATTGAGTTTTGAAATTATTTTAGAATTTTACAAAATTCCTTTAATATCATTTTAGGATTTTATAAAGTTTGTTCATTATGGAAAATACTTCAAAAATAGAAAAGATCAATAATTTGATAATTTTTGTGAAAACCCGTAAAATTATAAAATAAAATTTAACTTTAAAATTGATAGTTAATTTCTGAAATAATTAAAATTATTAAAATTAATGACTGATCTGAATCTAATAGAGAAATTCTCAGACATCATAATAAAAATTTAGTTTCAAAATATTAATCAAATCGTAAAATCTAGTAAAACTTCAAGCAAACAAATAAATTTAATTAACAAAGATTCAAATATCAGATTTATGGAATTTATGTGGATTCAAATTCGATTAAAAGCTGAGTTTTACTGATCAATTAATTCAGAAATCAGTTTCCATTTGTTTTCCTGTAATCTGGACCGTTTGATCGAGTTGTTTTTTTTTCTCTGGAATTTTCTGAGCCGTCGGATCATCTCCTCTTCTCTCCTTTTTCTCTTCTTCTCTTTCTCCTCTCTCTTTTCTCCGACAGAAGTTGTCGCCCCCACTCGACCCCTCCTCCTTCGATCAATCCGCTTCGACCCCTCTCTCCTTTGTGACCACGACGGAACCCACAGGCCCTACCTCTCTCCTCTCTTCCCTGGTCAACAAAGGCACAACCCCATCCCCTCCTTTCCGCTGCCTTCGACCAATCCATTGTCTTCTCTCTCTCTCTCCCTGTTGACCAAGGCGGAACCCCACCAGAGCCCATACCTCCCTCTCCTTCCTCTGGCCAATGACAGCGAAGGCCCCCACACTCCTCTCTGCTCCTGGTTTCGCCAAACCAGACGAGACAAACCCTAAACCCACTCCTCCTCACTCTTCAAGCCGCATCTCTATCCCTCTCTCACTCACTCTTTCACTCACTGTCTCTCTCTCACCACCAATCTCTTCCTTCTTCCACTCAAAACAACAGAGAACCCCTCCATTCCCTCTCTACTTCTCTCCCACTCAGTCACTCAAACACTCACTTAAAGATGGGAGAGGATTACCATCAGTACAGTTATCCAAATGGGTATGATCCCAACCACATTAAAACACCAACACGTCAAAACATCAAATTACTAAATGATTATCTTAGAACTATCCTAAAATATTTAATTACGTTACATATCATAGACTTATGTATTAAATTAGTCTTTAAATCAAAAACATACATTTTGCATATATATATAAGCTTATAATCTAAAGAATAATTATGCACCCACTAAAGAATAATTATGCACACACTATTGTTTAATAAAGTTGATAAAAGTATCTTAATCATCTTAGACACTCTTTAACATAAAAATATATTTTCAAAATGACTTCTAAATTAAAGTTACTACAACTTTAACATGCAGGATAAACTGAATAAACTGTATGAACTCATCTAAAGACGTTTTCCTTCACACTCACCTTCTATATGAAACTCCGTCAAAATTATATAAAATATTTCTCTAATTATAATAATATATTTTAAAACAGAATCCCTTTTTCAGAAATCTCTAGTCCAACTTATCTTAAATCCTAATCTCATTCCTTTGTAAATGTCTAGTTTTTAAGTATGGTTTTGTACACCAATAACCAGAATGGGATAGATCGTTAGGTTAGATTTTAACGTGTGAGTTTCGCTCGCCAGGTGTACCGCAGGACTTCTCTGGACCGGTGGACGACTTCTACCCTGAGCACGAGACTGCAGTAGCTGGTCAGGACTTCGTTGACCATCCTGAGGAGTAGCTCTGTCTTCGACTTTCCAGGTGTGGTAGTCTTTTTATGACATGTGTGGATGCCTTAGGTTTTGTTTAAACCTTAGTTTTAGAAATAGATCAACAATTAATTGTGTGCATATCATGTCATCGACATTAAGTAAACAGTTAAGAGCATGCCATTAAATAAAAGATTAGATTTGCATATAGGATATGCATCCATATTAATAATGTGGTTAATAAACTTAAAAGTGCCTTAAATCAACACTTGCATTGGTGTGGTTCAGGATAGTGAGACCGAGTGGTATGACCACTCTGCAGGTCGACTGTTGGGCGACTCTGCGGTCACATGGTTATTTATTATATGTATAGTTGTTATTATATTTCCCTTGACCTTTGGTTATATGCCAATATATATTGGACTGCCTCTCGACCTCCTCGTGCAGTTTAACCGGTACTGTGTTTGCTGTCCCATACTCTTTCGCGAAGAGATATGGGCTTGGAGCCCTGTTCATCGAGCCACGTTCGGGTTGATCTTGATATATACTTATTAGGCGTAATTCTTGTCATACTGGGATTTGTGAGGATTGATTCTGGATTCTATCTTACATATATATGACCATGAGATTGGGTGCTTGACTCTATATTGATACTTCGTATTATTCTATATTACTATCCTCTACTATTTTCAAATTTCTCTCTTTTATTGGGCATGGATTATCAGGTAGAATGACTTCATTAATACATTAAGTACACTTAGAAATTGCACGATAGGATTTTAAAAGTGACTAATCTAAGTCTGGTTTAGTTCTAGCTTTTGTTTAACCAAGACCTTGTTGGCACTTCCTTTTGCCACCACTGAGTATTCGCGTACTCAGCCCACATAATTGCTTGTGGCGCAGGTTCAGGTTTGGTAGACTTAGCAGAGGAGTTTTAGCCAGAAGACCAAGCCGAGCTGGAATAGTATTTATCCGCTGTGCATTATTCTATGTTTTGTTTGTATGATGACTGGAGATTTTGATATGTGTATATTTTACCAGTTTTTGTTGTATGAACAAACACTGCCATTAATATGTGATATTATTTGTGATTATTTGTTTTTGTGATACTGTTTTATAGCCTTACGTGTACACAGTAGAGTGTGTACGCGTGGCGGGGCTGTCCATCCCAAATTGCGGCTTGGTTTGGGGTGTGACAATTTTTATATCAAAATATCAGTGAATTTAGTTTATTTAGATTTTTAGAATTTTATGGATATTTTATTTGAATTTTTCTGAGTTCCCTACTATTTTTAATGAATTTTTAAAATTTATGCTGATTTGGAATTTTCTGATTGGTCCACGTGTGCTGGGAGGCTGAGTTGCTACTGACTGGCGTCTGGCTGGCACTGAAGTGGCTTGCTGACGCGGCACTTATTTATTTTATTTTCTGACAGCGGGCCCCATGCGTTAAATATATTTTTAATTTCAGAATCTTCGGTGTAACGAGTTGCTGACACGTCAGTTACCCGCCACAAGTAGGTTCGCCACACAAGATCCAACATGACGTGGGTTTGAACCCGTCTTCCCCGCCTGGAATTGATATTTTTGCAGAAAGGCCCTGGATTATTCTCCGGCCAAATTACGGCGTTTCATGTCACCGTTTCGAGTGATGTTTGGTGTGTTGGAATCGTGATGGTAAGGAGAGGAGTTTTGTGAGCTTCGTTTTCGCTGAGAAGGCTTGCTCTGCCTCATGAAGCTTGAGGTGTCTCGAGCTGCCATTAATGGTGTTCAGAGCCCTTCGACCATCTTCATTTGCCATAGATAGGTTCCATGCACTCTTGATGTTGTCCTGAAGTTTTTTGTGAGCTCAATTTGACATGGTGAAGCTTAAAGGCAAGTGATCTCAACTGAGGCATCTCGGCCTTAGCTTGCACAGGAAAAAGCTTGACTGGTGGGGCCCACAGAGCCATCCTCTTGTGCCAGAAACAATTCAGGTAGCTTCAGGGGATTGATTTTAGTTTGTCAATATATTTAATTTGATTTGAGGCATTGTAATTTGTTGTGAGAAGCACCAGGGCAGATTTGCACACTTTGAAATGTTTTATTCAATTTTCTGTCTTTGCCTGCAAGTGAACTTATAGCAATAGGGTTTGTTTAATGCTCGATTTAAGTCAGTTTGGATTTGTTTTATGTGTTCAAATTGCACAGAGTATAAGAGCAAGCCATCTAACACTTTTCACAATTTTCGGTTTTCATTTTTATGCTAATTTACCACTGTTTTGATGATTTTTGTTTAGAGTTGCACAAATGCTGAAAATGGAGTTGCAGGAGTTGCAAAAGGAACATTTAATTATTTCTGCAATTTTTAAAGTAAATGAGAAAACATCATCACATTTATTCAAGAAATCTATAATTTTGTAAGAAATGTTCTTTAACATATTTACAAACTTTCCATATAAAAAGTTTTGCAGAAAAGTCCAAGGTTTTGAAAAATAACAAATTATTTAGAGGATACCCCTGCTGCCTTTATAATTTGATATAAAATCATATAAATTTCCCAAAATAGCAAAAGTTATTCCCTGCTGTCCATATCTATTTTTGTGTGTTTATAAAAAAGAAACCTCAATTTTCATTTATTATTATTATTATATATATTTTTTTTATTTATCCAAATTCATTTATTCATGCATATATGTATTCTTGTCATAGCAACATGAAGCTAGCTTAAATCATACAGGACTCATGCTACATTGCATATATTCAAACCCTAAATTTTGAGTGAATTGCACATAAAAGGGGTGGTTAGGATTTAACATGCATTTACTTATTCATTTTTTTATTAATGCAAGAAATTAATTCTAATTGTTTTAGACTTGTTATTCTTTTTTATTTAAATATAGAATTCTGACAGAAATTTGACAGCATAACATTTATAATATAGGGGTTACATGATTTCATGATTTGAGCTATTTCTAAAACAAATCATGGAATCTCGGCCTAAAAATGAGGAGACCTCAATCAAAGTCATTATTTTGCTTATCCTTTAGCATGGCATCAAGATAAGCTCCCCTCTCCAGTCTTCAATTGAGGAGACCTCAATGAAAACCGTAATGGAGAGAGGTGAAGAGTTGGAGGACTGGAAGGGGGATGAGAAGAGAGAACAAAACAGCAAAATTTCACTTCAAACACACTTATTTTGATTTTACTAACAAGGGATTACAAGAAAGAAGCTCTCAATTCTGCATTTCTTCTTCTTTTCTCAACTGTTTGTATTAATGCCTCTCGCAATTACAAAGGGATTCTATCAATTGAGCACCACAGAGCTAACCTAACCCTAGCCTGACCTTACCCCTATCTTTCTCTCTCTTTTCTGTCTGATTTGGGGGTCTTTTATAGGCAGGGAACCTAGGATTTCACCTCCTATGACTCAGCTTGATCACCAACGTCGAATTTCCATCAACGGCTCAGATTGGGCTGCACTAGGTTTCAGGTTTTCGAAAACCAGAGGCGCAGGTGTGTGGTTTTGCTTCTGTGGCGCTGGAGGAAGCCACGTCGTTCTGCTTTTCCCTTCTCTATTTTCACATGGCGTCCATGGTAAGAAGTCGAAACCCCATTATGTTTCTTCTTTTTACCAAGGGAAGAGACGACCCTGTATTTGGGAACGCAACAATAAAAGAAGCAATTAAATGAGTGAGAGAGGAAGAAACCAATTTAGGAACGCAACAATCAGTTTATGAATTGTTTGAGAAATTAATCCTGCACAGATGCTTTTCATCACAACATAAAGGACATACTCCATATATAAATACTCACAGTGAAAGCCAGAACTAAAATTGGTCTCTAGTTGCGATAAATATAGAAAAACGAATTCCCTATAAAAGCAAATCATCCACAGAAAAAAAAAAGGAACTAAATTACCTATTCATCTTCCATGCTGTATCAATCATCATTGATCTCAAATCCTGACTTGTCATGTCCTTAATTACGGTAGCGTGCAGATTGACTTGCCAACACATTAAAACTATCGACCACAATCAAGAAACTAAACTAAATAACAATTGCGACTAATAACGATTATGAGTGCATTTTTAACAGATAAAAGAAGTCATTTTCTTTGTGACTATTATCATTTTTGTTGCTGCCAATAATAAAAAGATATTCGATTGTTATTTTGTAGGTTTTATTGTATTTGTACAATCATTAACTTAACATATGATCCACCATAATAAAAAGGTAAAGAAAAGAAAAGGAATTTGAATGAGTCATAGAAGGGAAATTGGCGTTGTGGAAAAAAAATTTTATCTAACAAAAAACAAAAGAAAATTGGCATACCTCTGCATCAAAGTAACAAATCAAACATGAAAAATCTCACCGAGGTGCAAAGAGAAGATGACTTTGTTCTGCAAAATTAAGCAGGAAAAAGAAAAATTTGTAAAAGATGAGCATCACTAAAGAAGATTGTAGGGTTTAAGCACAATGAAAAGGAAAAAAAATGGACTACAATGAAATACAATATCGCAAAACATAGTAGAACATACTGTTATGAAATGCACAATTTTAATTTTTGGAGCTAATTACACTTAATTAACCACAAACAAAATCATGCATCAAAATAGATCTAGTGCAAAAGTCAATTGACACAAGAGAAAGGGTTTGGATTTGTGCCTCCTGCAAAATCGTATTTGCGGGGCTCGATCTAATGGCGTAGGAGTCGGTGGCATGCTCTCCTCGCGCCTCCACCATGGTTGACTGTCGCCTCGAGTCCACCTAGAGATTAACCAAGGTCTAAATCGATTCGTGCTAGCGATTCGATTAGAACAAAGCTAATCCGAAGGTATTCTTTCTTCTTCCTAATTAACCAATTTAATTAGTAGAGAATATGTGCTCAACACATGAGCAAATGGAGAGAGAGGAGGGAGGTGGCCGACGGCCAAAGAGGGATGGGAGAGGTGGCGGCTAGGTTAGGGAAGAGAGAAGGTTGTATTTTGCTACAATACACCTCCTTATATAGTGCACAAACTCTACCTACCTCCTACTAACTATTTACAAGAATGTCACCTACCTACCACCCTATATGGCTGGTCCTATTATGGGCTTTTGGGCGTCTCATCTCATTTATTTAGGCCTCTAATTCATATAATTAGAACCTACTCCAATTGCTCTTCAATTGGGCTATATATTTAACATATAAATAACGGCCCAAATATTCAATATAACTATTTATATTAAATCTTGTTGATCTAAAATAATTATTAACTAATTAATAATTATTCTATGATTAGCTAATGCTTTAATTTATTTCTATATGATCCATTTAACTTAATTAATTATCACGTTCAATAACGGTATATAATTAATTAACCAACATATCATATTTTCGCAATTTCAACTGTTGCGGATAAATAAATAAAGCACTGTTTTGGTCAAAACTCTATTTTGTGTGACCCTTTGAGGATTTATGATATATTAGACATGGAATTAAATCGTTATTTAATTCCAATAATCATAAACGGTATCTAGCAACACGTTATGATTCTCAATTCACATAAATAGTGTACTGCTAAAGTATTTTAATCCTGCATAAGAGAATCAATGTATTTCCCTATTTTGATTCTTATGTCACTCGATATCATCGTATAATCCAAGATAGAAATGTGTCATTCTTGCAGATTATACGATTCTTGATCTAGAGTTGATCGCCTAGTTGTGCGCATACAATCCAACTCCATCACGGGGCCCAAACAGATATCGTCGCTCATTAAGCGAATTAATGAGGAACATACGATTTTCTTAATGATTAGCTTTTCCCCGCACAATTCAAGAGAACATAAATAAAGTCCGTATAGCAGCCCTTATTAAGAATCAGCGGTAGACGATAATTATTGAACCTATCCTCATGTGGAAAAGATAAACATCTCAAACTAAGAACCAAAATCATAATGAAATAAATAATGACACATAACACAATCCATATATTTATTTCGTTGGATCAAGTCTTGTGCTATGTTCCATAACATACACATATGCAATTAAGTTGGCAACTCTTTACCTATGATTTGTAGAACTTAATCATCACTTAACTTGCATACTAATTTTATATGATAATTAATGTTCCTTGTTAATTATCAAGATTACAGACCGTTTAGATTTATTATTGTCATTCTAAAGAATGATCCACAGAGATCCACAATTTAGATCCTCAACCTGAATGATCTGTCAATAATAAACCTAGAAATAGATGATAAAATATTATCCATAACATAAACTAATATTTAAGTCATTAAACTTATTGACTTCTAGGACATAACTCCAACACATACAGTTGGGTTCCCATAAGCCAAAGAGCCCTCCTTTCGTCACTAATTGTTCAATGGATCTTGAACCCTTATTGTCGGCCTGCCATTAAACGTTTTAAAATAGAAAAATTACCGCATCAGTTCCTTCAAAGTATAGAGGCAAATATCAATCGAACTCTGCTGTCACTGATAAATTGATAGAATAAAATTACCGAACAAAACCAATTTCGGAACTGAACAAAACTAATTTATACAGAAGTATAAAATGACCAGGCCAGGTTAGAAGATCGAAAGGAGGCACATTGAAACCCACCGATCAGGTACCGGAGAAGAGCAGCAAGCAAACAAAGCTGATAAAACTGAGAGAGCAAAGCATAAATCGCTCACCGAAGCAAAATGCAGGCACAATCGAGGGAGAAATGAGGAGAGACAGGCGCGGAGGCAAGGAAAAGAAGATAGCAATGGGGCACAGCAGAACAGGCTTAGCTAGAAACTTCGATTGGACACGGAAGCGAGCCACCACAGTGCCAGCCATCGGGATGAGGGAAAAGCATGGGAGGAGCCAACAACTCCGTCCGGAAAAGAGGAGAAATAGATCAGATGAGGCAGTGGCGGAGGCAAGGCAACAGGAACGCACAAAGAAGGAAAGGGAACGACGCAGGGAAATAACAAATAAAGCGCACCAGAAAACCGTCAAGAGCAGGCAAAGGACAGGCATGACAAAGAAGGACGGGCGAGATTAAATCCATCTGGGACGTAACAGGAGCAGAACCGTTAGGATTCGAGTTCTTTCTACAGGGATTTGAGGCTTTAAAATTGAAGTATCTATAATTTCTCTATGATCTGTATATATTAGTAATAAGAAAAAAAAAATCCAGGTTTTGGTATATATTATTGTAAACATATATAAAAAATCATGCTTGTTATAGATTGCGTCATGACCTAACTAAAAAATATGATGAAAGAATACATAACATGCTGAAAAAGCAAGTTGTCAAATGGTTTGCCGTTTGCCATAGTCGAATGTGATTGGTACTGATAAGTGTGGATCCGATTGTATGCATTTGAGACATCAAGGCATATGTTCATGTGAATTGAATGATTTTGTGCTCGATCTTTGGTCCTCATAAGAGTTAAATCAACATCGCAAATGTTGGATTCGTATACCATCTGTTAGACTGTTACCAACTGAAATCCAGTGGAAATTATTTGCCCGAAGTGGATGACATTTTGGTTAAATGCAACTTCTATGCCAATAGAGATTTCTGTTCCAGGCAGTAACGAGTAAAATACATGGGTTGTGTTGTACCGTGCAAAAATGATTGGTACCTTTTAGGCCATGTTAGGTTTCTTCTAGTTCTTGCCAGGATGCATACTATTCCAGTCTCAACTCGGTATCTATTTTGGTTCTAGACTGATTTAAGATGTGAAAATGAAAATATCTGAAAAGTTTATCAACCATAAAAGTACTTCGCAAAATATTCTAGGGCTAGTTTGGATGGGCTAAGAATAAGGAAAGAGGAATTATTTCGAACGAAAAATTAGGAAGATTATTATTTCGGGAAGCGTGAGAAGAGTGCTATTTCGGAAAGAAGAAATGTTGTTTGGATGATTTGTTAGGAATAAGGAATGAAAATAAAGAATATGTTAGGAAGAGTGTTATTCTAGGAAGAACTATTCCCACCTTATTTCTAACACGTTTGGATGCTTACGAATAATTCTTCCTAATTTTTCGCCTAAAAAGGATTATTCTTGTGCCATCCAAACGCTCCCTTAAGAGTGATGAAGGAAGGTGCAATTGATCTTATGTCTAAATGGCAGAGCATTGCACCTAGGTTGCATGAGGATTTGCTAATTAGAATAGTTGCACAACAAATTTGTGGGGCTGCTTGGATTCCTCAAGGAATTTGGAAAATTTCATCTTCCTACCATAAATTTATTATAAATAATTCAAACTCTTCACAAATTTACACATTTCCCAATAAATTTATTCCTAGAAATTGCAACTTTCCCAAATTTCTAAGCGATCCAAACGACCCCATGATGGAGGTGAGAGACAAGTTCAGGCTGGGTTCAATGCATTGTTTCTTGGATAGTGTGTTCAGTTGGTTGAATTGATAGAAACGGACTTCCCTGTCTCTTAATATCTAGGGAGATCAAAACTGCCCACAATTTGATAAAGGCCACCATACATATAAGCTTGGAAGATGTACCGGTAACTGGTACCAGCTTATAACCCACAACCTACCAGCCCTCCGAAAGTGCAAAAGCAATCATCTATTCATCCAGGCACGGTACCATAAAAGGCCTAACAAACTACCTTAAGTCCAAAACAAGTACCAACAAACTGAGAAGATGAAATTAGAAACTTCATCGGGCGTGTAATGAAAGATTACCTATAGTATAATTTTCTGTCGCATGATTTAGCTGGAACTGTTTTGTAATCTCCTGTAATTATATTGTTTTTTTCCGAAAGTTCTGTAATTATATTGTTAAATTAACTGGTTAACAAACCCAGAAATCTTATGCGCACAAACTGACAAAAGTGAGAGACTGAGTGGAGGAGGAAATGAGGTTCATTAGTTAGTTGGTTAACAAAAAACGGCACTTTCTTCACTGGAAAAAAGAAAAGAAAGAGACAACTGGACAAGTGGGTTCTGTAGGTTTCTGTATTCAACAACTACATTTAAGACTTTTGAAATATATTACATCAGCACATGCCGACTGTTGGATTACTATACTGTGTTTATCTTCTGAAAAAAAAAAATTATGTACATGTCTACTTATTTAATTAATAATCTCTGCCTCAATACAAAATTCAACTCAATTCTATCTCTGGAGCATAGTCTGAAAATAAATCTCAAGAGTCAAGAAGTTTTGGTGTTAAAGTAAGACAATAGATTAAATAGTCTTCGAAATAGAAATTATGACTACGTAGGTTACGAATATAAGAATGTGTATGGATCACTTAAGAATAAAATTAGAAATAGTTATTTAAGCAAAATGTATTTTTTTTATAAGGTCTAGAATATTTTTTTTAATTAAGAATGCTATTTTCAAGTGGTGTTGAAAATTCGAAATAAATTTTTATTCCTAATATATTTGGGTTATCTTCTAATTCGAAATTAAATAGTGATTTCCAACAACTTTTTAATAATAAGATAATCAAATACAATATGAAATAAAAATTATTCTGGACTAGAACCACTTTAAAATAAAAACTCTAAAATTATCCGAATAACTAACCTTAAGTTTACTTTTGTGCGATCCAAACGCACCCTAGTATATTTTATAAGTCATGAACAATTGTTACTCCATTATCACTTTGACTATCCATAAAGGTACTCTACAATTAATTTTTTAACATACGATCGATTTCATTTGATACTTGGGGACGTACAATATAATTCAACTTTGAATTAAATATTTTCTTAGATTGAATTTTTCAGAAAATATTAGTCCTGTTAATTTAAAAAAAAAGAAAATATGCAGTTAAATTTTCTCGAAGACATATATGTTGAGGTTAATATTAAAAAATAATTGTACTTAACAAACATAAATTTTTTCATATAATATTTTATAATTAATGTGTTAGGTTTAAAACAGCAAAAGATTATAATCATAAATAATCAAATAATGAAATAAATAGATCGAAGCATTGTGAGATTTCGGTTGTTCTTCTTCTTCTTCTTCTTCTTTTTTTTCTTGTTGTTGTTATTGTTATTATTATTATATTGTTACTACTATTATTGTTGTTACTATTATTATTATTAATTAATTAATTTTATTATTATTATTATTATTATTATTATTATTATTATTATTATTATTATTATTATTATTATTATTATTATTATATATCATCATCATCATCTGCGTGGATCACATGTATAAAGTCAAACAAGAGCGGTCAGTGAACCAGTCGACAACCCTAAGCTAATTCTTCTTTTTTAAAAAAGGAAAAAAAATTGGGCTGCTCACAAGTCGCAACTACTCGAGGTCGAGGGTCGCGGACGTGGAAGCATATAAATTAGCTGAAGTTGACATTTGACACCTCATAACGAAGAAAAAAGAAAAATAATAATATAAAAAATACAAAATCTTCGGACATATCATGATTCGCTATCAAGGAACAAGAACACACCATGGCTAAAGAAATCACATTCCTTATCCTTTTCTTCTTATCCTGCTCTGTCCACATTTCTCTTGCAAATCAAAACTACCAAAGTTTTCTCCACTGCCTCTACAACAACATCCAATCATCCGAGGGAAACTCAGATATATTCTACACACCAAGCAACTCTAATTACACCTCATTCTATCTCTCCTCCATTAGAAATCTAAGGTTTGTTAATTCTGCAACTACAAAGCCATTACTTATCATAGCACCAACGAATGTCTCTCATGTGCAAGCGTCCGTCGTGTGTGCGAGGGAAAATGGATTCTCGATCCGGGTCCGGAGTGGCGGGCATGACTATGAAGGGTTATCATATAGGGAGGTCGATAATAGCCGTCAATTTGTGATTGTTGATTTGGCCAATCTGCGAGAAATCGACGTAGATGTAACCCGAGGCACTGCTTGGGTACAGGCAGGTAATGTGAGATTGGTTATTGTTGTTATAAAATTATTATATGAACGATCACCAGAAAGCATTTCTGTCAAGAGTATTGTTGACAATTACCATGGATATCAGTGACATGTATTTAATGTGGTTACAACCTATTTTATTGATTTTCGTTTTATCAAAGCTGGGTGGTGACAGCCACTCAGGTAAGTTTTAATATAAAATTAGAAGTTATACAAGAATACAAGAGGATGAAAACAAGAAAATGTCACTACTTACCAGTACGAAGCCTTTTTCATTTGATATCAATCGTCAAAAACCAAAAATGTCATAGACGAAGATAATCTAATGGAATGAACCAATCTTAGTGTGCTACTTATCTTACTGGCATATATAATTAATGATAGAGACCAAGTCATCAATCTAATTATATATCGATGGAATAGATTTTTTTTCCTTTTTTTTTTTGCTTCTTTTTGTTAGGTCAACTGACAATGTCACTAAAAAAATGAAGTCACATATGACAAAGCTTTCAGTTATTGCACTCAATATCTGTAAGTAAGGAAAAAAAAAATGAATGCACTTAACGAATACTATAAATAAATCAAACTGAAATCTTAACCAACAACTAATTTTATCCTAAAGAAAAACAAAAAATAACCTCTCAGCTGTGTGGAAACTTGCAAGTTTGGTAATTAATTATATCCTAATTACATGCAGCATTTTTTTTATGATGCAATGTGGTCCCGAGTACACTTCACGAAAAAATGTGTAACTTTTGATCTGGCTATCGAATCAAACTAAACTTTTGACAGGAGCTCCGTGACCTAAAATTCGAAACTAAGCAAACCATTTCATGAGATCAGATTCGCGATCCGAATCTTTCTTCATGGACTTTTGTGGCCTTCTTTACAAATTTCGGGGTTTTAGAGTTGTTTTAGCAATTATTATGTATTTTGTCTTTTTAGGATTTTGTATTTGTTTATTTAAGACAGTCGTTGTGTCTTTTGACGATTATTGATGTTTTATAATTGAACTTTACTAAGAATTGAGAATCTATGTGTCCTCAGAACAAAAAAAAAATCTCTCTTTTTTTGTATTTTGCGTATTTTTTCATTATCTTTCTCTATTATTCGTGCATCAAAATCAATAGTCTCAAATTTATTTTATCGTTATAATTAATGTTTACTCAACAGGAGCTACTCTAGGAGAACTGTACTATAAAATTTCAATCAAGACAAATCACTATGGATTTCCTGCCGGCATTTGCCCCACAGTTGGCATTGGTGGCCACATAAGTGGAGGTGGATTTGGTATAATGTTGCGAAAATACGGCCTTGCCTCCGACAATGTTTTAGATGCACTACTTGTTGATTCGAATGGAGATCTCCTTCATAAAGACTCAATGGGAGAAGATCTTTTCTGGGCCATGAGAGGTGGGGGGGGGGGGGGGGTACAAGCTATGGCATAGTGGTTTCTTGGAAAGTGAAGTTGGTACCAGTTCCTCCAATAGTAACAGTATTCACAATTAACAGAGTGATGAAGGAAGGTGCAATTGATCTTATGTCCAAATGGCAGAGCATTGCACCTAGGTTGCATGAGGATTTGCTAATTAGAATAGTTGCACAACAAATTTATGAAGGGGGTGAGAGGCAAGTTCAGGCTGGGTTCAATGCATTGTTTCTTGGAGAGTGCGTTCAGTTGGTTGAATTGATGGAAACAGACTTCCCTGAACTTGGAATGCGGAGGCAAGATTGCAAAGAGATGAGCTGGATTGAATCTGCATTATATTTTGCTTTCTATACTTCCGATATCTCTAAGGAGGCTCTATTGGACAGAGGCACCGAACCATATAGGTATACTTTTTTTAATCTTCAAGTTGTAGTAGGAAATTAATTTCTGCACTGAGATATTTACAAAACCCATAAATGCATTTATCTTACAACTGGTCAGATCCAACAACCAACAATCATCATATACAATATAAAATAAATGCGCCACTAACATTCTAACTAAACATTAATTACCATATTATCCCATCACCAGTACGTAGAGAGAGGCTGGTATATCCCCCAACTAAGCAGTTCATTGTGGAAGTAACATACTTATTTAATTATTTCTTTAAATGTTTGTAATTTAATACTTAATCCAAAATATAATCCTATTATCTCAAACAATGAGAATATTAATACATAGGTATTTCAAAGCTAAGTCGGATTTTGTGAAGGAACCTATTCCAAAATCAGCATTAGAAAAGGTGTTGAGCCTGATCTTAGATGACAATGCTGGAGTTATAATTATGGACCCATATGGTGCAAAAATGGATAATATATCAGAAACTGCTACACCATTTCCACATAGAAAAGGCAACCTCTACAACATCCAGTACTTCACTGAATGGACACAACATGACACAACGACGTATGAGGAAAGGATGAGATGGATTAGGAACATTTATTATGAAATGGAGCCGTATGTCTCAACCAATCCAAGAGCAGCATATATAAACTACAGGGATCTTGATTTGGGTATTAATGAATTAGTAGATGGTATTAGCAGCTACGAGAAGGGTAGAATTTGGGGAGAGAAATATTTCAAGGGTAATTTTGAAAAATTAGCTCTTGTAAAAGCAAGGGTTGATCCTTCTGATTTCTTTTGGAATGAGCAGAGTGTCCCTCCACTATTTGCAGGAGACACGTTACTTTCATTTTATTTCGATGCTTAAATATGTATATCTCTTTCTTCACTGGGAAAAAGAAAATTTTACATTTGTTGATTGATTTTAATTGATTCATCAATTTGATTTTGTATATCGTTATATGCATGATGCATCTTAGCATTAAGATCTAAATTTTAAGCCTTTTGTTGTGACTTGTGAATCAAAGAGACCGAGTTCCATCAAAATGAGAAGAAAACAGGCTAACATTATGGAAATTGATTACTACCATCTCTATTTCTACCATCGCTACCATCGTTCGAAGCGCTCCCCTCTCCTAATCCAGCGAAGCGAAGCGCTCCTCTCTCCCCAGCGAAGTGAGCCCTCTCCTCACCCTGCGAAGCGCTCCCCTCCCCTCTCCTCATCCGGGTACGCTCCTCTCCCTTCGCACTCTTCATTCTCTTCCTTCTGTGCATCTCTCTCCCTTTCCCCTCCCTTCGCACTCTTCAGTCTCTTCATTATGTTCAATTTGTTGGAGTATATGTTCACTTTGTTCATTCATATGTTCAATTTGTTATTCTATATGTTCAATTTGTTTTGTTGCTTGTCAGATTTATGTGTTTATTTTATATCTCATTTTGTTAGTGTATATGTTCACTTTGTTCATTCATCTGTTCAATTTGTTATTTCTATGTGTTCAATTTGTTTTGTTGTGTGTCAGATTTCTGTGTTTATTTTATGTCTCACTTTGTTGGTGTATATGTTCACTTTGTTCATTCATATGTTCAATTTGTTATTCTATATGTTCAATTTGTTTTCTTACTTGTCAGATTTATGTGTATATGTTCACTTTGTTCATTCATATGTTCAATTTGTTCATTTATATGTTCAATTTGTTATTCTATATGTTCAATTTGTTATTCTATATGTTCAATTTGTTTATTCTATGTGTTCAATTTGTTCTGCTGTTCGTCAGATTTCTGTGTTTATTTTATGTCTCACTTTGTTGGTGTATATGTTCACTTTGTTCATTCATATGTTCAATTTGTTATTCTATATGTTCAATTTGTTTTCTTACTTGTCAGATTTATGTGTATATGTTCACTTTGTTCATTTATATGTTCAATTTGTTATTCTATATGTTCAATTTGTTATTCTATATGTTCAATTTGTTACTTCTATGTGTTCAATTTGTTACTTCTATGCGTCAGAGTTCTGTGTTTATTTTATGTCTCACTTTGTTGGTGTATATGTTCACTTTGTTCATTCATATGTTCACTTTGTTATTCTATATGTTCAATTTGTTTTCTTGCTTGTCAGAGGAAAGACAGAGAAAAGAAGAAAAGGCACGGGGGTAGAAGGAGAGTGAAGATGGACGGAAGGGAGTGTGGCAGAGAAGGGAAGAGAGGAGGTGGAGAAGATGAACGCGCTAGGGAAGGAGAGCGCGCGTGAGAGGAGAGAGCGGAAGGAGTGCGCGCGTGAGAGGAGAGGGAGCGGAAATTCTATTTTTGATTAGCGATGGTAGCGATGGTATAAAACGCGATGGTGGTTATAATTCCTGTAACATTATCATTTCTAGCAAAAATAGACTCGGTAACATGACTTGAAGCCGGGCCTAATTCAAGCCCAAAGTACAACCCCTAAAGGGCTCTAATGGCTCGAAAGAGGTTGCATTTTATATTTTATAACAAATCGTACCATTCTTTTCAAATATAAAACTCAATCTAGTATGGAGACGAACCCATTCGCGTCCAACAGAAAACCATACTTCCTAGGTTGTTTTGCTGAATTCAGCACTAAAGGCCAAGGATCGGATGTGGTGGTGCACTTGGCTTTCTCTTTGTGCTCTGATGTCACTCGCGCGCTTCCCAATAATTGCCAAGAATTATTGCTTGCTCCGGGAGCACTTGGTTTAATGCATTACCAACGCACCGTTCTTCAAATATAAGTTATTAAAGAAATCATTATTATAGGTAACAGTATTTGTAGCTTGAAAATCCATGATCATAGAAATTTTTAGTGTATACAAATTTATATTTTTATAATGCTCATAAATATCTGATATGTCATTTTTTTATTGGATAACTCCGGTGAGAAAGGGCAATTATGTTTTATTTTGATACAATTCTCTATTTATTTTTAACAAATTCAATTAATTAATTAACTTAAACATGTGATGTGACTATTAAGAAGACCGTTTCTCTTGAAATTTTCATGTATTGCGCCCAATGAAAATAGTAAAAGATAAACAAAGTCAGATTGCAAAATCTTCGATCCAATTTTAAAGTGGTGGCCGCATGCATCCTTTGAAGTGCTCCCAGCAAAATTTTTGTCACTTGTTAAATTTTTTTTATTGCTTTAGTTTTTTTTTTTCTAGTGCATACTTTTAAGTGAGATGAAGAAACAAAATTAATTGATTTTAACTGGTAGTAATTTAGAAATTCAAAAGTGAGACATGAATTGTCAAAAAATTGTCTTTAATTTTCCTTCGTCCCTCTATGGTGAGTCGTTAGATGGTATAGACTCACAAAAAAAAAGATTAAACCAATAAACCAATAATAATGAAATAAATTATGAAAATTGGTCAAATACAACATACAAATGAATAAAAAAGGAAAAAAAAAACAAACAGAGAGAGATACGGAGGAAGACGAGGGACTCAAGTTAAAAAATAATATCTATTAATAAAAGGACTCTTCGGTCATACTTAAAGTAACATATACTATTTTAATAAAAAAAAAAGTAACATATACTATGATAGGACTGAAAATTGTTATCTGAATTGTTTTAAATTATTTGTTAACAAATGACCTTTGGTCAGACTGTCTATTAATATTACATTTTTTTTAATATTTATTGACATGATCAAGATAAGCTTGTTTTCTAATTTGCTAGCTTTTTAAATTTTAAAAGTTCAGATAATACCAGCTGCTATTATTTTTTTCTTTCATGCAAGCACAAACTCGGCTTAACCTGTCCCTCTTGCACCAGGACCAAGCATTATTTTCTCCCCACCTCTTTCTTGTTACACTAGTAATAACTCCCACGCGTACCATCCTTTTTAATTACTCTCTCTCACAAAAGCGAACATTGTACCTGAAGAACCTCGCTTTCTCCTCCAAACTCCAGTTCTCAGCCAGAGAGAACATAGAGAGAAAGAGGCGGAGAACGAGAGGAACAAAAATGGCATTCAGAGCTATGATCTCCTCTCGTGCGACCCAACAAAGCAAGTGGGTCCCCTCTGCAGGGGTTGCCAGACAGATGTCCTCTTGGTTCGGCCACGTGGAGCCCGCCGCAAAGGATCCGATCCTTGGTGTGACTGAGGCTTTCCTCGCCGATCCTAGCCCGGATAAAGTTAATGTTGGTGTGGTAAGTGTTTGATCTCACTTGATTATGGTATGGAATTTAATGATTAGATGGAGAAGGGAAGGTGGGATCAGTGCAAATTTAGTCTTGTTTAGTATGATCTGCTCAAATTATATTTTCTTATTTGTTTTCTTTTTTTTTATTCTGATGTTAAGTTCTCTCCACATACCAAAATTTTCATTGATCGTAGTTGTATATATGTATGCTTGTTTGTTAATTTATTCAGACTAATATTTAAATTTTAAAAATATCAAAGCATAAACTCTTCCGGTCGATCATGTTCGACCTCATGACTCATAAACGATGCATGCACGTATAATATTGTAATTCATGGAGATTTTATCAATGGATCAACCTGATTGCATTTAACAACACTTTGTGTATTGATTTCTTTTTTTTTTTTTTTGACCTCTTGGTCTTGTACAAAGCAGTTTAATAATTTCACTAACTTTCTAACTTGCATTCATTGCTCATGATATTATAATTTCGGTGATGTAAAGTTCTTTTCTTTTTATGAATATGGGATCTGATACTAATATACTATTAATTTGGAAGAGAAAGTTTCCCACCACACAACTTGTAGTATAAGAAATATTGGGTATTGGGCCCCTACAAACAAGTTAATAGTAGTCAATAACACTTCGTTTTTTCCTCTTTAGTTGTTATATAATTTTGTTCTTCTGGTATGATAAAGTAGATATAAGTATTGTACCAATCTATAAAAATTACTGTTGTGGAAGAATTCATGGTGATTATAAGAGAAAACAGGAACATCACTGGTCCAATTTTTTTTAAGGAATTTCTAAAAATATTTTTATTTTTAAGGGAGCATATCGTGATGATAATGGAAAGCCAGTGGTCCTTGAATGTGTCAGAGAAGCTGAAAGGCGAATTGCAGGAAATCTTAATATGTAAAATGCTCCCTCTGTATCTATCTACATGCCATGTTTTGTCCAATTGGAAAGCACAATTTATGGTCCAGTGGGATCAATCCCTTTTCTTCTTTTATTTCTGCTGCTTGTGCTTGTGGCACCACTTGTTGGTCAGCTTTTTTTTTAGATAATGAAGCTTCTACTAAATCTATAAGCATGATTTACCAAGTATTAGATGCTATAGTGCTTCAATTTTCAAAAGTTCTTGGTTTTAGAACTCATATGTGCTAAATTTAGAAAAGCATATAGTTATTTTGTTATAGACATAGTTTATAAAATATGTTAACCTAGGATGCAAGTGATGTACAATTTAGTGGAAATCTGTTTATAGAATGAGAAAAGGTTATTGTACACTTTCTTGTTGAACAATATTCAGGGCGTATTCTCATCCAATTGATTTTTATTTGTTGTCAATTTGGGATAAGTCCTTTGGTTATATGTCTTTTCAGCAAACACTGTTTGTTTGCATGGTACTGATAAAACTGAGGTTTTACAATTTTTTATTTTACTGTGCTACACCCCCGCACCCCTTTTTTAAAAGGCTTACTGTTTCCTTAATCAGTTCTTACTGCAAAGGTCCTATGTTTTGTTTTGATTTTATTATTTTTAACTTTGTTATGATTGCATTATAAAGTAGTTCTTTGACTGTGGCTACTTTATACTTAATATAACTAAACTGGATCCAACCGCAAGAATTCAATGTTTTCATTTTGTATTTTAACCAAGGTTTAGATCAAGAAGTCAACTATTAAGTTCCATGTGGTCACCTCAGACTACTGATTATTTTGTTTGTTTATTGACTTTTTTTATGTTAGGGAGTATCTACCAATGGGAGGTAGTTCTCATATGATAGAAGAGTCGCTAAAACTGGCATATGGGGAAGATTCTGATTTCATAAAGGATAAGAGAATTGCAGCTGTTCAAGCTCTTTCTGGTACCGGTGCTTGCCGGCTTTTTGCCGACTTTCAGAAGCGATTTCTGCCCGACTCCCAGATATACATTCCAGTTCCAACTTGGGCTAAGTAAGTTCATCCTTTCTCAATCCCTTAGCATATCCGGAAACTTTGGGGGGGGGGGGGGGGGTGCTGGTCTTGTTATTTTAGGCTTGAATTTCAGGATGATGCCCTTCACAGTTTTAAAACAAAATGTATTTTAGAAATAAAGTGTGTAGCTAGCTTGACCTATCCGCAATGGATTAAATTTTAGATAGTAATTGTTAAAAGCAAAAGCATCAAATGGGGGTAACAAAGTGAAAAAGCCGAGGATGTTGGTAACAGATATCAGCATGGGGTCATACAAACAAATTTTCTGTCTGCCTGTAAAAGCCGAGGATGCTGGTAACAGATATCAGCATGGGGTGATACAAACAAATTTCTGTCTGCATGTAAAAGCCGAGGATGCTGGTATTATTTTATCATTTTAGAGTTATTACTTTGGATTAATTTTGAACTTTAATTTGGTAAACAGCCATCATAATATCTGGAGAGATGCTCGGGTTCCACAAAACACGTTCCGCTACTACCATGCTGAGACAAAGGGACTTGATTTTTCTTCTCTGATGGAGGATATTAAGGTCAAAACAGCATTTGCATGGGATTGTACTTTCTATCTTTTATTTTGTTTAAATGTAAAAAGTTGGAGTTTCTTCTTCTTTGCTTAAAAACTATTAAGTTTATTGCTTCTGTCTACTACTATTATATTAGTCTTGGCAACTGGGAAATTATAAAACTTTTTTTTCTTATAATAACATAATTCATAATTGCTGGGTTCAGTTTTAATGTGTTTGTTTCCTTTTGTCTGGCTTATGCTTGGTAGTTTCCCTGATTTCCTTAAAATTTGTTTCTAGAATGCGCCAAATGGATCCTTTTTCTTGCTTCATGCATGCGCACACAATCCAACTGGAGTGGATCCTTCAGAGGAGCAATGGAGGGAAATATCTCATCTTTTCAAGGTAGAGTTGACCGCATGATTAATACTTTCTGGTTATTCTAGCTTCCTCTCTTCATTTTTACAACTTATATACTATTTCTTTTGCATGCAGTCAAAAAACCATTTCCCATTATTTGACATGGCATACCAAGGTTTTGCTAGTGGTGACCCAGAGAGAGATGCCAAAGCAATTAGAATATTCCTTGATGATGGCCATTTAATTGGTTGTGCCCAATCATTTGCGAAAAATATGGGTCTTTATGGCCAAAGAGCTGGCTGCCTTAGGTAATCACTAGTGTTCACTTTATTTTAAAAATAATTAAACAGATTCAATAAGAAGACAAATAGGTGTTGGAAGATTCATTATCAGTTAGTTTCACTAATTATTTGCATTAAACATGATTCTTTTGGTATGATGATAAATGAAGGAGCACTTACATTTTGAGTTTGTAAATCATGTTTGACATGGAGATGAATGTTTGTTGTGTATTTTTGTTTGAATTTGGCTTCATTTTACTTTCTGAACTAATGGAGGCTATATGCAATTTAATGCAGCATTTTGTGTGACAATGAAATGGAGGCAGTGGCTGTTAAGAGCCAGTTACAACAGCTAGGCCGGCCAATGTACAGCAATCCTCCTGTTCATGGTGCATTGATAGTTTCAACTATTCTTGGTGACCCTGAATTGAAAAAGTTGTGGCTGCAAGAGGTTAAGGTATGGGAAGTGTTTTTTTATTCTTCTGTAATTCTTGGACCAGGGTTTCTCATGGACTTCGGAAATCTGATTGGAACCTGATCTTTCTCACTGGCCCATTTAATAATGCAGAAGAATTTATTTTTTGAGAAAGTGTGATTTATGAATGATTACTGTCAGAAAAAACTTGACAGAAGCTGCCAAGGAAATTTGCGATACACTTTTATAGTGCCTGCTTGTGATTTTGTCCTTCTTATCTTCCATTTATTTATTATTATTATTATTTTTTTGCCTTCAATTTCCTTCTTTTTCTTATAATCAGTACTCCTATTTTTAGGGTATGGCTGATCGTATAATTGGAATGAGAACAACACTAAGAGAGAACCTTGAAAAGTTGGGTTCACCTCTGTCTTGGGAGCACATTACCAATCAGGTCAGTGTAGCAATTGTAGTTATATCATTATTAAGTTGTAGTGGATAGATATCATATGTGGTTTCTTTAATGATTTTCTGGACAGATTGGGATGTTCTGCTACAGTGGTATGTCACCTGAACAGGTCGATAGATTGACAAATGAGTACCATATTTACATGACTCGCAACGGCAGGATAAGGTAATTTCTCTGCTTCATCTACCAGTCTACCACTCTTCCTGCCTTGTTGCAATTTTAACAAGCTTTACTGCATTATTAGTTAATTTTTTTGTACTGATATTTTACCTGACTTGCATACTATAGTAATCAACTGGGAATCAATACCTAATTTGACCGGTACAACGTCTTTTATAGCATTTTACATTATACTATCAAATGTTGACTCCCTCTCTCTCTAATAGTATGGCTGGTGTGACTACGGGAAATGTTGGTTATTTGGCTAATGCTATCCATGAGGTGACCAAATAAGGTTGATGATCCTACAATTTTTTATGTGAAGGCAACAAAGTTTCGCCTTTTCTTGTTGACATTTCTTTTGGTGAGCAAAAACTTGGCTTGTCTAACTTGATAGAAAAAGTTAGATTTTGTTTTTAAGAATAAATTATCATTACATTTCTTGACAAAGGAATAAGATGAGTGAGAGATCAATTTTTGAGCATGTAAATTTGTACTCGGCTGATGCTATTTACTGCTATAAGTAATTGGAATAATTGGAATAATTGGAATAATTGGAAATTGAAAAAAAAAAAGGAGAAGCAATTTTGTGTCATGTGGTCGCTTTAGTCGTTTCTGGGCAAGTTGTGGTGCACCTTTTGTTTAGCCAGAAAGAACATGCAAACTGAGCAGCTTTTTTCTAGGTTCATCAGATTTCAGTAGATAGAAAAATATTGCCGTTCTGGATACTTACGACGAGTGTGATGGATTTAAGTTTAATAGAAACATAAGAGAAATAAAAAATGGGAGATTCTGTCATGAACCAATTTTGAATCGGGCTTTAATCGCAACCGTTCATAAGTGCTAATGAATTAATCTTCCTTGAAAATGTGCGGTTGAGATTTAAACCAGATTAAAAAATTAGTTCTCTTCCCATAAAAAAATATATATCATTTTTTGTCATATTTGATATAGTAATGGATGACATGCACTCATCCACTTTGTTTCGAAAATTTTGGTCACTGCATTTGTCCCCTTCAGATTCATTAAATTTGATTAAAACTTACCAATTTTCTAGTTGCCGCGTGACCAGAACCAGAAAGGCAGAAACCAAAAAATAAAACACATGGAATCTTCCGTGCAGCTAGTTAACTTTTGACCATCCAATTTTATTCTAGTTCTAGTATTCAAAATTGGCATCTCAATGGTGCCAATGCAGCGACTCATTGCATCTCGCCTGGGGACCCATCCGTTATCCCTCAACCCTCATTATTCACAAATCACAAATCACAACTCATGTTTTCCGTTCAACCTATCTTGCATCCTCTGATATCTAACAATTGGACTACACAGTGAAGAGTCGGAATGGAGTTTGTTCCAATCCTAAGTTTGGATGGTGTGTTGAGACTAGAGAATAAAATGATGAAAGTTGAATAAAATCATATTTTTCATTTTTTAAACTATATTTTATTTTAAAATAATTTTCTAAAGATGTTCTTTGACATCGATTATTGATAGTACGAATAACTATAATAATTTTAATAATAAAAAATATAATAACAACAATAATTATTATTGCCATAGTAATACTAATTAGTCCCATTCTATATTCTTCTTCTTGTAGTTGGGTCTCTTCATTTTTTTTTTAAGGTGCAAACATTTTAGATAATTTGTTGAATTCTGATCCAACGGCATACCAAAAAAAAAAAAAAAAAAAAGCACGGATGCATCTTGTTGCTTGATGATTTCCAAAAATCAAAATTTCTAGAATAGAATAATGAAATTTTGAGTTTCCTATCTATTTAATGCGAACGGTAGTATACTGGAATAAAAAATTTTCATTAATCTTTTTATTTTAAGTTATCGTTCCAGTTGGAGCATTTTTTTTTTTTTTGTCATCTTATATCCATAGGGAGATGCTTATTTGATTTTAACCCGCCGTGAAAATGAAATTGTAATGAACACATGGGTGATATCAAGTATTTTAGAATTTTAATTTTTACATTTTTAATTATTTTGTTTGTTATATAAAGTTTTTTTAAAATATTTCATGTTGAGTACAATTTTTCTATTATTCATTTTGGGTCTCAAACTTTTTGAAATTGTGCTTAAATCTAAAGTTTTAAAAGAAGTTATTTTAGAGAAAATGAGAAGCTACTTTTGTAAAAACAAACCACCTATTTATTCTCTCTCCTTCCTTCTATGCAGCCATTTCTCCTCTCTCTCCCAAGTCCCAACACACCCCACTGCCTCTCTTTTTCTCTTCCCTTGCTCTCAAGCAAACTAAATAATTTCCATCTCAAAGAAATAGAAATAAATTCTGAAAAGCTCTGTAGAAGTCGAAAAATTTTAGCCGCTACTTAAATTGTGATATTTAATGTATTAGCTTAAGTCAAGCTTTATGGATGTGCGGGTGGTAGCGTGCACTTGCGGCAGTTATGGTATATCCGTTTTTTGGGGTGTCACAACATGTATCTCTTTCTCTGTTCATTCCTATAATCGGTTTTTGCTATTAATTTTTAATTTCAATATTGTCTTATTAAATTTCAACGTTCAACTAATAAATAATAAGCATCAACCTTTTTGTAATGCTTGATCCTAGAAAAAAAAAATTATACAAAAAAAGAGGTTCCACACTCAAAGCATTAGGCGGAGTAGAGGTGACAAATTTTGAGCCAACCTCGAAAGAAAATGTTTGATTTAGAAATTGGTACTTTTGAAAAGATAAAATAATTTGAATTTATTTCAATAAAAAATTAGACTGTTCTTAACACGAAAACGATCCGAAAACCATGTTGACTCATAACAGGAAATGAGCTGTCCTTAATAATCTTAACTCGAAACCTTATTTTTACTAAAGCATAATATAAACAAGGCAACATATGAGAATAGTGTACCAAGTGATCACAGCAACCAGTGTGTTTCTTTCTGAGTCACTGGAACCAACAAAATGATCTTCAATGATACCACAGAATTACTCTAAACTATTGCAGCGAATTAGTGCTGGTGATTAACTAGAGGTGACTCACTAACATACACTCTGATCGGAATAAGGAAAGAACTCGATAGGAATTTTAGTTGATTGAAGCTGAACGGAGATTATTTGAATTTTCAAATCGCTTTTTGGATCGGACGGCAGAGAGGAAACGGGATTGGATTGGATTTAAGCAGCAATCAAACTACCTTCGCTGTGCATCCAAGGTCGCCGCTTCAAATCCCATCAAATTTCTTATTTTTTGAGAGAATTTGGCAATGGGATTTCAGCGCCTCAACTCGCGCCTAATCCGATTCCTTTCCGCTTCTTGTGTGGTTCTGGTCACTGGATTTCAATCAAATCCAATTACAATTCCGATTCCACCTCTAATTTGGACGTTCTGATCATGGTGTTGCATTCACTGGAGAGCTACCCTACCAGTGGTTCCATGATTGCAAGGAGTGCCAGAAATACTTTAATGAGCACCAAAAGCCAATTCAAGTATGTCTACAGCAACCTCCTAGAAAAGCTGCCAATTTTGCAAGGAGAAAAGTACACTGCTTCAGCGGAATGCCTTGCCTCAATTTGCGTAGTAGCAGCAGAAACTAGAAAGATTAGGTTACAGGTCATATACAGATTTCCCCCTTAGTTGTTTGACCACTCAAAACCTCTTGTTTGTTATAGGTACTGTTTGTATCCTAGTACTTACATGGAGCTCTCACACTAGATAGAATATACCAAATTCTAAATGTTAAAATATATATACGGCAGATAAAGGCAAGTACATACAGAGTGATGATCCATGATGAGGCAGCTGCATTGGCAGGCAAGTATCATTGCTATCAGCTAGTCAGTGTTTATCTGTATCAATTATAAAAGCACAGAGAAAAATGAAAATATTTGGTTTGTGGCAATGTAAAGACACAAATAAAATCTTATATGCATCAATACATACGAAGATTATTTAAATGACAAATATTTCATGCTTATGTCACGAAATTTCAAATAACAAACACCAAAAATAATAATAAAAAAAAAACCAAAGGGTAAAGGGCAAGTGGCAAATGCCCTATTATAAACCACAAATGTAATGTTAATATCACACCAAATAACCAGGCTAAAGGAAGAAGCACAGGCAATCAAGAGTCAAGATATTACTGCTTCAATAGTCAGAGTTGAAGCCTTGATCTTTGATAAGTCGATGAGCTGACAAAAAAAAATAATTTATTACTAGAAAAGATTATGATATAATTAAAACTTATTTTTAAAGAAGTGTACCTGTGCATGTATGTGTCATGGAACACTCGCTTGATTTCTAACATACATCAACCTGGAAGCGATTTTGTTGAACCAACTGTTTACTCAAATTTCTGACTTGACAATTTCCAGTTCACATTGGGCGCTGTTTTCAATCACTGGGAATATGTTCAAATATCGGATGTGAGAGATCTTGCACCAGTCTCCACCTTCTTTCTTGTAGTAAACTTCATCATCTTTGCCTCGTTCAATTTTCCACTGTCTTGACAAATGAAGGCAGTTATCGATAGTTAGGTTCTGGAGGAAAGCAATTTGTTCCATCCCTTCAGGTAACCTTTGTATACTGGGAAGATGAGCTAGTTCCAAAGATTGGAGGGCAGTGAGACGTGCCATGCTTTGAGGGAACTCTGTTATATTGGGACAATTCGCTACTCTTAAAGACTTCAAGTAAGAGAGACTCCCTAACCAGTCTGGCAATGCTGCCAATGAATTACAGGATTTGAGTTGTAGAATCTCGACATTAGCAAAGAAGTGTAGAAGTTGATTTCTCGAAATCCCGTCCCATTCTTGTCTTTCTTCCTCTAGTAACCGCAACTGTTCCATGTGAGAAATTACAAGCTTTTTGAAAGAAGGAAGATGGTGACATAACAAACCAGGTGGCAGAAAGGGCCATTCACTGAACATTATCTCTAGCTCTTCCAGGGCTTTTAGGTACATCATCCCTTCAAACACAGTGAATTTAAGGGGTACTGATGTTAACATCAATTTTCTTAGTCGAGATAGGCCTTGCAGGCTCCTTCTTGATAAAATTTGTTGCCCACAATCACCTCTGATATCCAGGATCTCAATGGTCCGTGGGAGGAAAGAAAAAACTGTTGTGAAGGGGCAGGATATCAATTGTACCTTTTTAAGGCATGGGAACATCATGCTCATGGACTCTGTTTCTGCTACTGTCTCTCCAAATGCTACGATATCATCATTATATAATTGACCCAGTTCTAACTGCTCCAATACTGGATATATGCCACAGGTCCCAGAAAAATTGTTCTTTTATTTTTGTTATGGAAAAATACAATGACAGATGAAGTACTTTTAACTGAGGTAGTCGGCCAAATTGTGGAAAGCATTCACATTCATTTAACCCATCTAAGTGAACATCAATCAGCTTTGTGTACATGAAGGGGAAATCCATGGTTCTGAGTGAACTAGGGAGATCACACCTAAGATAGGGGGCATCAAATCCTGAATACCTTAACCAGAGACTTTCCAAGTGGTGTGGAACCTGCAAGCTTCCAACCGGATGCTTGATGAAATCCTCATCAGATGCACTTAACATGTGAATTTTCAAGTATTTTAAGTACTGCTTTGCTCCCAAATTCGCACTTCCAAAATCCTGTAGATCACATTTTTCATTTATTACAAGTAGCAAATCATTTTTGATAAAATTCAGCTGATGCAGTTCACTAATAGAGCATCCCTCATCACCGCCAGCAATGAATATTGGAAGCCTTTCTAGTTTTGTAAGTTTTCCTATCCCTTTGGGTATCGAGACTAGCTCACTGCAGTGAGAAAGGTCTAAACATCTAAGGTTTCTCAACCTACATAAACTTGTTGGGAGCTTCTCAAGACGACAGCAGGCCCACAAATTTAACACCTCTAAGTTCTCAAGATCACCTATACTGGTTGGGATCTCTTTAAGATATTTACAGCAAGTCAAATTTAGCACTTTCAAACTTGTGCTCAACCTACATAAACTCATCGGAAGCTTATTAAGAGACATGCAGACAGACAAATTTAACAGCTCCAAATTCTTGAGATCACCAAAATTGGTTGGGATCTCTTTGAGATCCTCACAACCAGACAGATTTAGCACGTTCAAACTTAACAATGCAGTAACTGAATCAGGTACTATTTCCAAATAGTTCCTAGAAAGATTGAGGTATTTTAAGTGCCTTAAATTGCCAATGCTGGATGGCAACTCCTTAATCCAACAATTACTTAGATCTAGCACACGCAGATATTGCAACTGCATGATAGAATCTAATTTTACCTCCACATTTCCAAGATCAGGAAGTAGGATTGATCGTAACTTCTTAATTTGAGAAATATCATTTGAATTAACAGAAGAGTACCTGAAACTCATTGCACTTAGTTTATTTTTACTTTTGCTTTTTAAGATGAATTCATCACCAGCAATATAGCAAGCAAGTTCATGAATTAGGTCATGCATTTTGTATTCGTCAGGTTGAAAAATACTTTCCCTGTTCTCCTCAAAGAAGGATCGTGAGAGTAAAAGGTCAAAGCATGAATTCGCTGTGCTTTCTAGATGTTTAGGGCCCTCTGATTTTGGGATAAAGCCTTCACAAATCCATAATTGGGTTAAATATTCCTTTTGAAACTTGAATCCTTTTGGAAAGAGCGAGCAATATGCAAAACACCTCTTCAAATGGGAAGGCAAATAAAAATAGCTCAACACAAGCGACGGCTTTATTCCACTGTAATATTCTGTCATCTGCCATATATCACTGTCTCTTATAGTACACCAGTCAACTTCCCTAGAGCCAGCTAAATTTCCCAAATGCTTAGCTGCTAAAGGTAAACCATTGCATTTTGTTACAATTTCTTTTCCAATATTAACTAAGCTTACATTTTCTTCTTCATTAACATTTCGAAATGCCCTTTTCTTGAACAATTCCCAACAATATTGAAATTCCAAAATTCCCACCCGAAATTGATCAAATGTTCCCATAATCATTGCAACTTTTTCACTACGGGTTGTAACTAAAATTTTACTTCCTACCATTCCACATGTTAAGATAGTGTTCAATTTATCCCATTTGGCAGCATCTTCATTCCACACATCATCTAAAATCACCAAAAATCTAGTTCCATTTATCATAGATCGTAGGTTCTTTTGTTGTGTTTCGATATGTGAAACACCACAATTGTTTCCAGAAATACATTCAATCATTTTATCAAGAATCTTGCTCAACTCAAAATTCATTGGGACGTGAACCCAGACAATCGGGTGAAAATATTTTTTAATCTCTCGGTCATTGCAAACCACTTGGGCAAGAGTTGTCTTACCAATTCCTCCCATTCCCACTATAGGAAGAACAGATAATGTTTTGTCATTTTGACCATGAATAAGATGATTAATTATTATTACTTTTTCTTTTTTTCTTCCATATACATCGGATTCATCAACAGCTGAAAATGTCTCTCTTTCGGTATTATCTTCTTCCATTAGGACATTTCCCTCAACTAGTTGAAAGTTTCTTCTCTCTTCTAAAACTTTATCCAGTCTTTTGTTAATTTTCTTTATTTTCTTGACCATTTTATCACGAAATTTTACTTGGTTATTATCCGTGGAAAAAAAATCTCGTACTGCTCCAACTGGAAACTTACCTTTGCTTCTTCTTTGTTTTTCAATTTGTAAATCATCTAGTAAATCATCAACATCATATGCTACATCTTGGAGTTGTGAAAGCCAATGACGAATGAGATCATCGGTTATGGATTTTTTGTCAGCATCTTCCAAGACCTTGCTTATAATTTTGAGCATATTCTTTGTTTTATCACATTCCTTGTCAAGTTTCCAAAACAAGCTCATGTCCTTCCATAATTTGCCTGACAACTTCTCAATCACTGGCTTCACCAAAGCAGCACTGGCAGCTATAGCAATGCTGGCCATCAATCATCAATCGCTTTCTTGACTAGCACATTGATAACAATAATAGAGAGAAATTAGTACAATTTTAATTAAACAAAAGCTTATAAGAAACTACAATCCAATTGCAAGATTATTATAACAACACCAAATTTGCATATTATCCAAAGAAGGAAACTTATTAATTAAATAACATATTATGCCAAAATAGAACTGTACTGGAATATAATAGCTTGGTTTAATTAGTCGTGATAGTAAGGCCCTGATCAAAATGAAGTTTACGTAGGATTTCATTTCATTTCATTTCAATTGAATTGATTTCATAGGATTTCGTTAGATCTAATTACATAGGAATTCCAACCAAATGACACCAAATTCCTTCATTTTGATCAAGAATTTTCCAACGAAATGAAATGAAATGAAATCCCACGTTAAAAAAATGGGATTTTGATCAGGGCCTAATAGAAAAAGATCAGCTACTCCTGCAATATACCTTTTGCTGATATGTTAACAGTATGCACAAATAGATTAAATTTAACTAACGTTAAGCGAGCAAATTTTATACTGCCCTTGGGTATAGCCAATTTCATGGATAAATATTTGCTGCTATATCATATGGATCTCATCGTCCAGTATGGACTGCCAATAAGATGGTAACTGTAAATATATAAATCCACTTATCTCCCTTGATACGAGTCTTTGTCAGATCTTGGGGAACAAATTAACAAAGTTTGTCAAGATATACCAAGCAACAGTTTTAGCGGATCAGCAAGTAAAATTCATTTCACGTTACAAACCCATATATTAAGCTTTACATATTCATATTCCAATCAAATTGAGAGCTCTGTCATGAAAGACCGAATAGTTTAGAAAATAAGTGATCCCGTACCAGATCAAACCAAGATTTAAATTGAAGGAGTCGATGGATGTCTCGCCGATTGAGGATTTTTCTTTTTTTTCCTTTTATTTTCGCAAAAGAAGTAATGAGTATTTTTGAGAGGAAGGATTTAAGGTGAAATAAGGGTTTACAAGCACGCAACAATAATTGAGAGTAGTTCGAAACTTAGAACACCACCCAGGAGTGGAGTGGAGTAGTTGCTGATTTAAGGTCACCAACTTTCGATCCGAACCGTCCGATCCAATTTCGACGAACAGAATTTAATTGGCCGCATGAATCTCATATTAATCACGAAATATTCATCATTGATGGGATGGTTCAAATAAAAAATTGACACTCTGCTGAGAGGATGTGATTCCAGCGGTGAAGGGCCTACGGACAGACTAAACAAAAGAGAATTGGAGACAACCTTCCTCGAAGCTCCTTGACATCGATGGCTTTTGAATTTTGATTTGAGTCTTTCCGTACCATTTGCAACGGGAACATGCGACCTTTTCCTTTCGATCAATTAAAATAAGGGGAAATTTTTTTTATGAATGTAAAATTTGTGACATGCCATCGGTACATGACTAATTGTTTTTATGTCACTATATAATAAGGTTTTGTTAGAATATGAATAAGAGTCGGAATAAGTTTAAATTTCTTATTCCTTCGTTGTTTGGTTTTCATCCGAATAAAGAATAAGGGCTTATTTCTTATTTATATGTTTGGAAGTGGTGTGGAATAAGAACGGGGCCGTTTGGATCGCTTAGGAATTTGGAAAAATTTGAGGAATTTCATATTTCTAGACATAAATTTATTGGGAAGTGTGTAACTTTGTGAAGAGTTTGGATTGTTTATAATAAATTTATGCTTGGAATTTGAAATTTTCCAAATTCCAAATGCCATCCAAACAGGCCCAACAAGAACAAGCTTATTTTTGTTCTTGTTCTAGTTCCATATTTTTGTTGGAACAAGGACAAGGTTGATTTTGTTCTTATTCTCTTTGTTCTAAATGGTGTCAAACAAGAAATAGCTTGTTCTTATTCTATGAACTTCCAAACATACCATGTGTGTTACCAAACATACCCAGTGTGTTTAGTTCCATTGGGAATAAGGAATAGAAATAGAGAAAAGCTTATTCCTTATTCAAATACCATAGAATATGAATAAGGACCGAAATAAGCCCAAATTTCTTATTCCTTTGTTGTTTGGTTTTCACCGGAATAAGGAATAAGGGGCTTATTCCTTACATTTTTAAATACATATTTAAATATATATATATATTTTTATATACATTTTTAAATATATATATATATAATATAAAAATAGAAAATACATCACTGGAACTTTTTATGCATAAGAAATAAGGAATAAGCTTTTCTCTATTCTTATTCCCTATTCTCACTCCATCCAAACATATAAGAACTAGCTACAGTTTTCGCACTTTGCGTGATTAATTTTTTTATATACATTTTTAAATAAATATATATATATATATATAATATAAAATAGAAAATACATCACTGAAACTTTTATAATTTTTAAGAACATCTATAAATTTTCATGGAGCAAAATTTTGGAAGGTTTGTAAACAATTAAGGCCTAGGAATAAGGGAATAGCTTCTTTCTTACTTCCAAATTTATTATAAACAATCCAAACTTTTCACAAAGTTACACACTTCCCAATACTTCTTCCCTTATTCCTCTGGGTGTGTTTGGATGCAACGGAATAAGCCGTGAATAGGGAATAGGAATAAGGAATTTCGATTTGCGTGCTTATCCTTATTCCTTATTCTTATACCATGGTTTTGTTAGTATAGGAATAAGGGCCCAAATTACTTATTCTTATGCCGTTTGTTTTGCGCAAGAATAAAAATAAGCATGCAAACTGAAATTCCTTATTCTTATTTCCTATTCCAGGCCTATCCAAACGCACCCTACCCACACCATCCAAATGGAGCCTAAAAGAATTAAAATCTTAAATGAGTTGGTAAAAAAATGAAAATTTTCATTTCTTATGAGATTCAATACATTTTGAAATGAGTTGATTAAAAATTAGATCTATCATTTTATAGAAATACGATAAATAAAATCATTATGTGCTAACAGGTTTGTGCATCATGTTGCACCATAGCATTACATACATATATTACATATGTTATTTTTTTTAAATAATAAGATCTAAGTGATTTTACAATAGAATAAAAAATAATAAATAAATTATAGAAAATATTTGATAAATTCGAACCATTAAAATGCAAAATAACACGGTAACCAAATTTTAAGAAAGGTATGAAGCAATAAAAAATAAAAAGTATCATTCCTGAAATTCGTATGATATAAAAAATATAGTTAATAATTTTATTTTATAATTTTGTGAGTATGTAAGTAAAATTTCTTGCATAAATAAATTTAGGAAGACCCTCAAACGTTTTAACATGTGAATACATTCTTAAATTATAGAAATGAAATACATTTCTTAAAGTATTCTTAAGTCTTCACTGAAAAAAATTATGTTAGTAGATTCCTCACAAATTTAATTCCTCCAAATGAATTTTAAAATGTTCTCAAGTGATTATAAAACTAGTGTAATATTTTGTACCAAAATACAAAGGGGAGCGTCCATTTTGTGAGTACCGAGTAGGGATGGTGCATCCGGTTTGGCGCGGGATGAAAACGGATCCGAAAAATATGCTAAATATTTGAACCATATTCGTCTCCGACAAAAAAAATATAAATGTGGATATGGTTTAAGATTCATATTTGTATCCGACAAAAAAATTTGTTATCCGATCTGTACTTGCTCTTTGTCCGAACCGCTTTCACTCCTAATTAAATCAATGATACAAAATAATTAACCTAATTACTCCTAGTAGAAAAAATTTTGATTTAATAAACTAAATGTTTACTAGTCAAATTGGCTTATAATGACATTTTGGCAATATAATAACAATGATAATATAGAATTAATTAATTACTTTTTCTTAATTTATATATATTTGTTTTAAGAGTTTAGCTACGGTGAGTCGCGACTCACGGACCCTCCGGTGAGTCGCGACCAAAACTCCTAGATCTAGATCAAAATGACCGATCCAAACCGTCCAATATGATCTCCCTATTGAAATCTCCGTGCAAACCAAATTTTTTATTTTTTCGAAATTTTTAAGTTTTTTTTTCGGATTTTTAAAAACTGATGTTTTTTAATGGTTCAGAACCAATTAGATTAACGATTTTCTAAAATTTCAAAAAAAATACTTAAAAATTTCGAAAAAATAAAAAATTCGGTCTACATGGAGATTTCAATAGGGAGATCATATTAGACGGTTTGGATCGGTCATTTTGATCTAGATCTAGGAGTTTTGGTCGCGACTCACCGTAGCTAAACTCTTGTTTTAATATATGAAATATATCTGTATTCATATTCCGTATCCCGTAATATTTGATTCATATTCGTATCTATTTAACATCCGACCCGTATCGTGTTCGAACATATCCGTATTCGTATCCGTATCCGAAAAAAATATAGATATGAATATGGTATGACCATTATCCGAACCGTATTAGAAAAAAAATAAAAAAAATGAAACAAAGTGAGAATCAACGATTCTGATCAGTCCAAATGAAATCCACGATCTAGAGAAATATGGAGGAGTACCGTAGAAAACCTCCCTCAACTTATATAGTGTAATAATAATATAATATAGATATTGATTGATGTACTTAGCATCTCAATTGCAAGCTATTCAGACTTAAATTTTGGTTATTATCGCTTTAAATTAAATGAGTAAGGCTAGAATCAAACATATTTGACGTTAAATACGATTCTAGACTCAACTATTGAAAATTTTAAATTACCGATCCGAACTGCTCAATATGATCTTCATATTGAAATATTCTTACAAACCAAATTATATATATATTTTTTAATTTGTAACTATTTTTTCAGATTTTTTAAGATTGAAAGGGTCCAAAATTAATTAGATTGATGATTTTCTAACCTCCAAAATAAATAGTAAAAAATTTCGAAAAACTATAAAATTTGATCTCCAAGGACATTTCATTATGGAGAACAAATTGAGTGGTTCAGATCGGTCGTGCTAATTTCGAAAATTGAAGTTCGATCGCGTTCGACGGGCCAAGGGTCAAACGCGTTTGACTCTAGCATTACTCAAATTAAAATATCTAAACTATAACTTATTTTGTCGATAAAATATCTCAAAACCAACTTTGATTAAGACATTTGAGTGATGTAATTAACATCATCTCAATCGTAAGTAATCCAGACTTAAATGAATTTTCACTCAAATTAAATATGTTTGATGTGAAACATGATCCTACTATCAACTTATTAAAATTTCAAACTGCCGATTTAAACCTCTCAATGTGATCACCAAAGTCTTTTTGAAACCCAAAATTAACATTTTTTTTTTCAAATTTTAACTATTTTTTAAATTTTAAATGATGGTGTTCTCTAAAATTTCAAAAATAAAAATAAAAACAAAAATATTTGAAAAATTATAAAATTTAGTCTTGACAGATTTTTCATTGTGGAAAACAAACTAAGCAGTTCAACACAATTGTTGTAATCTCAGGAGTTGAAGTTTGATCATTTTTGACAAATGTACTGTTCACACACGTATTTGAATCTAGCAATTCTCCAAATTAAATATCTAAATTATTTTTTTCCATGAAATATGTAAAAAAAACAACTTAAATTACCACATTCGAATGTATCCATATCTGGGTTATCACTGAAGCTGTGATGCAAAGACATCTCGATTTTTAGCTGATCTTGATTTGTTCCTAATTGATCAGAACCGACACAATTTTATGTTTATATTCTATTTTTTTTGGCAAGAAAAAACCAACGGGGCGTTTGGATCGCTTAGGAATTTGGGAAATTTGGAGAAGTTGAAATTTCTAGGAATAAATATATTGAGAAGTGTGTAACTTTGTGAAGAATTTAGATTGTTTATAATAAATTTATGGTAGGAAGATGAAATTCTCCAAATTTCTACCATAATCCAAACAGCCCAACAGTATCTGGACTCAAGGCGACACAAACACGGAAACTCGACAAAAAATGACTAGAATCTAATAACAAGATCCAACACAAATCCATCTGTCCATATCTACTTGCCGCCTCCAGTGAGACTCACAACCACATATTTGAGTTTTATTTTTCTTCACATATCCGTACATATTTTATTTTATGGAATTATTCTGACAACTTTGAATCATTGATTTTAAAATTGAAAATTACAAATCAGATAGATATGACTAAATAGCTGTCTACAATTGCTTTGTTCAATTTTATAAAAGATCACCTCAATCTCTGGTATTAAATGAAGGGCCCAGATCTTGTATGAATCATTATCATACATTGAATTCTATCATAGTCAAGAAAACCGGACACCTCCAGTCCACTCCAATTGAAATTCAATCAAAACTACCGGACTGGTCCAGTAAAATATATGAATCTGAATCAACATGAGTAGGTTGGTAGTCCGGCTAGGCGGCTAGTTCCAGAGTAATCAAACAACTAAGCAGCAGCGCCTACTCAATTATTGCCTCATCTCTTGATTGCATCTGAACCGTCCATCTTAGTATGATCGCGGGGATTGGGGAGTCAAAGTGCGGCTGGATTTGACTGGGCCCCATAGAAACAAGCGCACATGATTGGTCCCTAGCTTTGTCTCAGCCGTAAAACCCGCACAACTTTACCAACGGGAAATTAATTTTTAAATAAATTAAATTAAAAAAGTACTCCAGCACAATCCTTTCATCACTTTGGTCTGCGTGTTTGACTGCCTTACCCACCCTCTCATCTACTTTTGTTCTCTTCTGCACTTTTTTCTCTCTTTATTCTTTACATAACGGGTCGTTTTGGTTGTGAAAAGGAAATGTTTTGATTTGGCACACAGATGGATGTATGGATAGAGATGTAGAATATTTGGAGCCAATTACTACGACCGCCTACTCTCTGTCTCCGCTTTATTTAAAACTACCCCTACCTTTATTGGAATTACCAAAATGATCTGACCTAAGATTAGTGTGTGTAATTTAGTCCCGGACCTAAACCACTAACCTCTCATGCTTCTACTTTAACTAATGCACTAGTGTAATTATTGGACTGTAAATTTGTCCATTTCCATATATTATATTTTTCATTGACACCCCTTTATAAAATTTTTTTAAGCTTTTATTTACACATATTTTAAATAGCATAATGCTAACATTGTTGTAAGATGCAATTAAAATGTTTTACATATCTTCTATTTTAATTTGGAAATCAGTATATATATATATATATATTTTTGAGAAATAGCATATTTTAAAAGTTAGAGATAAGAATGTATGAAGCGGATATATCGTACCATCAACACTCAACACGGTAATAAATGCTATGCACTGTTTTGGATTTTGGAGGATTTAGTATAAAAAATAAAAAATGTTTCTATATTTCCAAATCATTACTTCATTTCCAAAAACACCCTTATCAGATTCGGCCCAAAATAACGGTCAGTGATACAGGTTGGAATCATGTGCCAACCGGGATTATTTTTTATTTTATGGTCTCCTTGTCGGAGACCTAAAACTTGTGATTAAGGGGCATTTGTGGAATTGTCACGGTCAGATGCCAGGCTGCCATGTCTAACAGATCCCTGGCCATTCACGTAATTTTCAGCAACTATCAGTGGCATTTTCAATGACTCGTTTGTCGTTAGCTAAGGTGGTGCACAGACGGTTCGGTGTTCCCACAGATGGATTTTATGGGTCCCACAGATTAACTATTTGTGTTCGGTTCTGTGGTCTATGCGTATTTAAAATATATCGTATTATCATTGCATCAAGTGGTCATGCGAGCCGGAGTAGAATCCAAAGAACACCAAGTTTTCATTTCAGAAATATGCTGCGGAAATATATAAAACTTGACAATGATTTACATGAACAATTTTATATAATGCAAATTCTTGATTAATTTATGTAAACTATTTTTATAATTCATAGTTTTGATTAAAAAATATTATTATTTTTAACAAACATGATTTTTATGATTGTCAATTTATAATTTAGATCTCAAATTTAAACTTTATTTTTGTTGATTTTTAACATCGCCAAAATGAAAAATTGTCAAATAAATTCCTCTCTTTATATTATTATATAATAATACAAGGAGTTCTCATACTTTTTTTGAAGAGTAATAGGATTATGCATCGGTACTAAGTACTAACAAAATTCTGAATCAAAATTTCTAAACTAATAAACTGAATTTGCATTTCCGGTCTACCGTAGACCACGAGTACCTAAAAGTGAACAGTCTGTTGATCTCCAAAACCGGCGCTTTTCCAATTTCAACTTCGTACTTCCAATAAGGCAAAAGACCTATCTATTATTAAACTTCTTTTTTCGTTAATTAATCTTTCCTCAAAATGCTTTATTTAATGTCTTAACCCAGTGGCATTTTGGGAATCCAGCGCAACAAAAGCAGCAGAGTGAGAGAAAAAGGAGCTGTGCTTCAGTCTCTTCTAATCACAGAAAGAGAGAGAGAGAGAGAGAGAGAGAGAGCTTCTGATCTCGTCGAACATGGCGGAGGCGGAGCCGATGAGCATTGACCCTCGTCCAGTGGAAAAGGTATTTCTCGGAGGCTAAACTCTCTTTCAAATTGAGTGCATTTTTGTTTTGGATCGCGTTATTATTGAATACTAGATTCCTAGATTTGATCTGAGTTAGAGTATAGCAATTTTAAGTGTTTCTTGTTCAAATCTGTGGCTTGTTAGAGTGAATCGATAATCATTATTTGTTAGATTTGGTTCTCTTGTTTGCTTGGTAAAGTAGCTGAAGTTGGTTATCTAGTTTTAGTTTTTTTTCTCTCTGATCCCTTTCCTTTCTTGTGAGTTTTTCGATTCCCCATTTCCCCCCTTTTCCTTTTTGAAGAAGCCTACTTTGGCCTCTTTTTCAGCTTAATTTTTGTTAATTTGAATTTTTAGGGGTGCTTTTAACATGCAATTTTGCATTCGAGTAAGTTTGGAATGGGTCAATTAGTTATTTAAGATTTTGTATTGAGTCAGTCAACATCTAAATTTGAGGACTTAAAGGGATATTTAGGAGTTTAAGGAGGACGATAAAAATGCTTAGTATTTTTTCCTTTTTTAATTTTTTTCCAAAAAAAAAAAATGTAAAGTTGAATGGTTTGTTGCTTTGCAGGAAAAGAAACTTATAGAAGGTAACGATCCGGTGACTGGCCATATAATCTCAACAACCATTGGTGGCAAGAATGGTGAACCCAAAAGGGTAAAAATTTTCTACAAAATAAGAATTTCAGTTTCTAATTACAGAGTTGCTTTGACTTGGACTTCATTTGTGTACATAATTTGACATGTTTAGTCGTTTTTGTACTGCAGACCATTAGTTACATGGCAGAGCGTGTTGTCGGTACCGGCTCGTTTGGCATCGTTTTTCAGGTGTGAGAATAAGTTAGTTAGTGCCCAGAAAGCCTGGCTGATTGCATTATGCATCGTGCAAGTTTTGTTGGAAATTAGATGATAAATGATTATTTTTCAGATTAAATAAAAGACTCTCTCCTGCCTAAAGCATCAACAAAATTTAAACCAAAAAGTTTCAAATCAAACTTTGGCCATAATTACAATTTTTATAGAGATACTATTGCATTTTGTTGCTTAATTATAATCATGGAGCTTGTAAACTAACATTCGCCTTTGTGCTGGTTTCTAGTTTTTGCTGTCATTACATTTTGATTTTGTTTCTGTTCCTAGTATTGTTGCTAATGACCGGATGGCTAAAGTAATTCTGTTCGTAGTATTGAAGCATTTCTATTTCATTAAAATCAATATATCAATTGCTTCAATTGTCTCTACATTGAACTACAATTTTCTTGTTTTATATTCTCTTTTTATTAATTGTTTCTAGGCTAAATGCTTGGAGACTGGGGATGCAGTGGCTATAAAGAAGGTGTTACAAGACAAACGGTACAAAAATAGAGAGCTCCAAATAATGCGAGCTATGGATCATCCGAATGTCATCTCCTTAAAGCACTGTTTCTTCTCTACCACAAGCCGAGATGAATTATTTCTTAATCTTGTAATGGAATTTGTACCGGAGACCCTTTATCGGGTATTGAAACATTATAGCAATGCCAATCAGAGGATGCCATTGATCTATGTCAAGCTTTACATGTATCAGGTTTGTATTTGTTTTGTAGTGGTAGAATATTTTTATTTGTTTCTACTGGAGATTTCAACTTGAATTGAATATGTAATATCTGATGCTGGTGTATATACTTTTATCATTGGTCTTTTCCATTTCACTAAAAGATATTAAGAGCTGATTTTGCATTGTTTTGTGGAAGTTCCAACGTTCTGATCATATACTAGTTCAAACTTCAAAATATTTCTTGCTTGATACTGAAATCTTTTTCTTATCTTTATAAATCTGACTTTTCAAGGGAAATGCAATAAAATTAATTTCTTACAACACTGATTATTATTTGCTGGTCACTACCTGGAAAATGAAGAAAGATCTAAGTATTATGAAAAAGCAATAAGTTTTTGTACTTTAATACTTTTTTTGGAAATAGATTGTGCTAATTAATTGAGTTAACTTCATAATAATGTAGACAATTTGTCCTTTGTATTTGCAATGCAGATATTTAGAGGGTTAGCTTATATCCATAATGTACCTAAAGTGTGTCATAGAGATGTGAAGCCTCAAAATCTTCTGGTATCATTTTTCTCTCTCATATTATGCTTATTTGATTAATAATTTTGTTTAAATGCAATGTACTAACTCATTTGCTATGATGTAGGTCGACCCACTCACACACCAAGTCAAGCTTTGTGATTTTGGAAGTGCGAAAGTTCTGGTAAGTTAATGGGTTTTGATGCACAAAATATTTAACTTTACTTCCTAGCTCCAATATCTTAAATTTTCTTGAAAATCAGGTTGCAGGTGAAGCAAACATATCATACATCTGCTCCAGATATTATCGTGCGCCAGAGCTTATTTTTGGTGCAACAGAATACACTACATCTATAGATATTTGGTCGGCTGGATGTGTTCTGGCCGAACTACTTCTTGGTCAGGTAAGATGCTTTTGCACAACCAAAAAGAAAAAAAAAAGAATAAAGAAAGGGAGAAGGGTATAATTAAAGGACCTGCATTTCTAAACTCTTTCTTTATTTTCAGCCACTCTTTCCTGGGGAAAGTGCTGTCGATCAGCTGGTTGAGATCATCAAGGTAGTACATCTAAAACAACTATTGAAAAAGTATCTGATATTTATTCGTATTGGGAAAGTTTGTATACTGACAGCTTGTTAAACCGTTCCAGGTTCTTGGTACACCAACCAGAGAGGAGATACGGTGCATGAACCCCAATTATACCGAGTACAGGTTTCCCCAGATAAAGGCTCATCCATGGCACAAGGTGATTTTGCTCTATTAACCCTGTTTTATTGTAAATTTCATAACACAAGAACAATGGTCAGAAATTGGTTTGTAAATTAAACTTCAGGGACTAGAACATAATTTGGTGCTGAATTTAAGGCTCTGAGATCTCCAAACTTCTTTGATGCTCAATAATTTGTGCATTTATTTTACTATGCTCCTCTGATATTTGGCAGTGACAGATTACCTAATTTCTAAAGCTATAGTTGATGGGACTTGAGTATCTGTTAGTGGTCTTGATACTATGCATAACAGAACAGTTCTATCATTTATGCAATTATTATATTGACGATCTGGTTTATTTATTTATTTTTTTTCCATTTCAGATCTTTCACAAGAGAATGCCACCTGAAGCAATTGATCTTGCCTCCCGCCTTCTTCAATACTCTCCAAGTTTGCGATGCACAGCTGTGAGTTCAAGTTAGCTTTAAATTAAATAATAGAGCTTTTCATTAGTTGTGTTTTTTATTAATAGCGGTGTTAATAATGCAGTTAGAAGCATGTGCACATCCTTTTTTTGATGAGCTAAGAGAACCCAATGCCCGTCTACCAAATGGCCGTCCCTTCCCTCCGCTTTTCAATTTCAAACAGGAGGTACATTAATTTGCTTACATTCTTTGTGTTTGCTTTTCCTTGTTTCTCGAAAGGATACCCCAGTAGGCCAGTATTGGCTGGCATCTATGTTTTATATCCCTTGAGATGCTTGTAAGCGTTTCAAACAAGAGTGGGAACCTATTGTTTGCAACAGCATGTCAATCATTTGTAACTGCTTTAAATTCCTGGGCACATTAGTCAAGTGGCTTTGAACTTTCGGAGCAAATTGAAGTGGTTATCAGATTTTAGAATATCTCAAGTTTTTATGAATCCCAATTTCACAATTTTTGAGGATCAAAGGTGAAATTGTTGTCATTTTATGACAAACCACGCCATACGTGTGCAAACCAGCTGGTGAAGTCTTGCCCCATAACTCTACTCCATACATTGTCCTCAAGTTGCAGTGATGGATCTCATGATTTTCTATTTTCTTTGTCAGATAATGGGTGCATCGCCTGAGCTGGTCAACAAACTGATACCAGAGCATGCAAGACGGCAATTCAATCTCGCCATGCAGCCAACTGGGTTGTGAATGAAATTAGAAATATCTCTGTTATTGTAATCATCTAGGATCTGAGTCTGACCATGGCCTACTTGACTAGTGTTTGGAGGGGTTCTGGATTCCTGAAATTTTAAGGGGGGGAATTGACAATCTGTTTTGTAGTTTTGTTTATTAGTTAATTTGTAAATTTACTTCTACCGGTGGTCCCTAGCTGTAAGAATTCCAAAGGGGGTTTTGGGTCGGTGCTTTGCATTTTGTACTAAAGTGCTCCTAACATATAACAGCTGTGAGTTAACTTTCAAAATCTGATGCACATTATATCTAATCCATTTATTTTTATTAGCTCAGATCCTTCAGTAGTGTTAAATTATTCGGCTACTTTAATAGTTTGTTCCGTCATAGCATTAAGCGTTCAAACCAGTACAATTAACAGCGGCTTTTAATTATGAATATAGTGTAAATTAGATATACGCATTGGTCAATACAATCAATGCATGCCAACGTGCCTTACGAAGATTAAACAGTGTGTTGTCGACTTGACGCAAGGATGAAGATGGCTTGTGCCGCTGAAAACGCTTACCAAACTAAAGAAATGATTGAGAACTTGACGTATGCTGGAATCTGTATTTCGTAAAATTGGATTTGTTTAATTGTTATGCCTCTTGTTACGAGTCCGTTTCATTTTAATCTGCACTCCTGGTCTTCTCTAGCCATTCAATTTTTGTTGGTTTAAGTTGACCTATGTTGTAATATTTCACTCGTCCACATTAGTATTAACAATAAATTTATAGAGCGACAATTGATTAAGTAATTCTCGGAATTAAAAAATAAAATATGAAATATTTTTAATATAATCTAATGATTATGTATTACATATATTTTAAATTAGAAAAATGATTGATTGTGGCTAGATAAGTTAAAAAACAGTCTAAATCATTTTAGTGGTGACCAAATTGTTTTCATACTACACCAAATTTGATAGGTTTCCACAATTTTTTTTTTAATTTTATATCTATGTTGTTCCTAATCGCAGTTGTTATGAATAAAGGAACAAACTACTCCTTCATGAAGGATTGTTGTGTAGCATAAAAAAATTGATAACAAAATTTATTTATCCTTTAAAACAATCAATAATAGCCTGCGTTATTAGAAAAATGCAAATCTATCTTCTCTAATGATTTTACAAATTAATTACATAAAACAATGTTCCCTTGTTCCAATAAACTGTCAGTGCAATTAATCTATGCGACTTGCAACTAGAACATAGTGATTTAATGTGGCCTAACAATTTGATCACATTCGATCAAACTTTCAGCTTAGTCTATTAGTCTTGTAATTATTTGGATCTAAATTCATATTTAATTATTTTCTAGCCAAGCCTCAT
Organism: Rhynchospora pubera; assembly: GCA_028095005.1. Lineage (NCBI taxonomy): Eukaryota > Viridiplantae > Streptophyta > Magnoliopsida > Poales > Cyperaceae > Rhynchospora > Rhynchospora pubera. The sequence goes on from CM051461.1 coordinate 19,468,484, forward strand.
TTCAAAATTCAAAGCTAGAAACTAATTATATTACAAACATATCATTTTATAATTGCCATTGGTCTTCCTCGTAAACAACCCGCCTACTTCAACGAGGCAGTTGAGATTCCAAGGTGACTTCTTAACACATCTCTCTCTCTCAATCCAACCTCTCTAATTTCTAATTCTCAAATCCAAATCCCTAAACCCCTCTAATCTCTAATCTCTAGACCAATTATAACATGATGACCCAGAAACCACAATCAGACCACCAAACAGACCCACCTTACACTCACCATGTCTTTCTCCTTGCTTCGCTTCTCTCTCTTTCTCCTTTCCTTTTCTTCCCTTTTCTCTCTCCTCCTCTCCTCTGACCCCCCTCTGTCTCCCAAAGGCCTCAACTATGAAGGTACATGCACAGTATAGTGTTTCTTTCAGACTAGTTTTTATGCATTTATGCCCCCAAAGGTTCAAAGTTTTATTTGTATAAGTTGTGCGCCTTACCCTTTTGTAGGTAAATCAAATTATCAAACAGTTCCCAACTTTGTCAATAGTATAATGCACTATCAGAGTTGAAGCCTTAACAAACACATTTTCCCCATAAAAACTGGGGGAATGTAGTGAATTTGGAGATCTTTATGTAGCAAAAAAAAAAAGAAAAAAGAAAAAAAAAACTATAGGGGCATGTGTGAAATTTTTAGCTTATGCAAATTTTGAATTTTTGGAGGTTTATGAATAATAGTGTGATTTGACAGTGGCTGCGCTGATGTCAGTGAAAAGCAAGATGATAGATGAAGAGAGAGCCATGGATGGTTGGGATATATTCTCAGTGGACCCATGCACTTGGTCCATGGTGAGCTGCTCCTCTGACGGCTTCGTAACATCCTTGTATCCTCTCTTTTTCTTTTCGTTATCTTATCAACTTTATGATCTAATTAAGCCAAGGAGGTGTGCTGATACTATTAATAGATTTCTGGTTAAAATTTGTTGTCCTTTGTTTTGCTTGGTGAGCTCTACTGTTCCTTATCCTGGGGCATCAATGCAGGGTGTCTTTGGTTCTTTTAATAAAACTGATGAGATAGATTGTTTTAGTATGAATAAAACAGGTTGTACTATGTAGGACCTTTTTCATAAAAAAAAATGATCTGATTCAGTAGTATGTTTGTTTACTGATCAATAACACCCCTAAAATGTGGCCTGCTAAGTACATAGTAACAGGTATACCATAGTAGAAACGTTGTACATTTGTACTTATTTTAAATGAAGGAAGTTGTAATACATAGGGTATACTTGTTAAAAATCAGTTTAATTAGACCGAAGTATATAGCATTTGATGACCAAACAGTGTTTGCAGTGCTTTATTAATTTGTGCTTTACGGGTCAATATGTTCTTATCAGAAACTAAGTAGTAATTAAATTCAACGATAAAGAAAGAGGCAAAATTTGAAGCTGGTATTCTTTTAATTGTAGGGACATGGCAAACAAGGGCCTCTCAGGAACTCTTTCACCAAGTATTGGCAATCTCAGCCATTTACAGACCTTGTTGGTGCTTGCTACTTTTTTTCCTATTTGTTTTCTTTTCTCTCCTCGAGAAAAACATTTAACTCAAATAAATAAATAAATAAAAGTAATAAACAAAGCAGCAGGATGAACAAAAGATTTGATGGTTTTAAAAATGTAATCGGTGGTTTAAGTACCATTCTATTCAGAACAGAAAAAAAAGGAAGCAGAAGATTTTGCACGTCCTTGATTTATGCTGGTGTAGTTGCTATTCCAAACTTGAACCATATTTCGTCCTTCTATTTTTTTCTCAGGTTGGTACATAACAACAAGATATCAGGACCTATTCCTTCTGAAATTGGGCAGCTTTCAGGACTTCTAACTCTTGATCTCTCAACCAATCAATTCTCTGGAGAAATCCCTGATTCGCTGGGGCAATTGACTCGGCTTGGTTATCTGTAAGTTTATCAAAGCATTTTATTGCATGTCAACTAAGTTAGATATTTTTATTCAATTTAATTCTGACAGGATACCCAATTGATTTTTAGGCGGCTAAACAGGAACAACCTATCAGGCCATATTCCTGAATCAGTTGCTAACCTCTCAGGTCTTTCATTCTTGTATGTAAACCCTTTTTATTGTTTTTATTGACTCTTTATTGATTAATTGCTGTTTCATTTTTATTTCCTTTTGAATCTTATTTGAATTACATCTGTTTTCAGGGATTTATCATACAATAATCTAAGTGGGCCTGTTCCAAAAATTCTTGCTATTGATTACAGGTATGCCTCTGGAATGGTTTATGTAAGGTCATATTAGACTTCTTGTGCTGATCTAAGTTTTTTTCTTGGTACTATTTGTTGCTTTATCTTTGTTTCTTGTATCTGTAATGACCTTTGTGTGCGGTACTAAATCTGCATAGCTCAACATGAATACAGCCTTTTGTTGCATGATAAAACAGTGATGACACTGAATTGTTACAACTGTAAAGTTCAGTCATCTCTGGTAGCAGTAAAATGCTGGTAATAGTTTGGACGTGTGATTTATCTAGCCAATAAAGTTTCCTCCACTTCTTTTGCCTTACAGCACTGGTACATATTAGTGCCAGTTAGACACGTCCAAGCACCAGGAGCTGTTAAATTCTGTAGTCAAAAGTATCTCTTGTTAGTGAATTTTTCTTAAGGGTTCTAATTATTTAGCCAAGCAGCCTAGCATTTTTGTACACCACCATGATGAGGTTTATTGTTCTTGTATAAGTTGTTTTCCAACTTTACTAGTGTTGCAGGAAATATGTTTCTATGCAATTCTTCCACTTTACGTGGTTGTAAGGATGTCCATGCACCAGCCACCAACGGTAATTCTCTCTTAGTTGGTGATTTTTATAAATAACTATTAATGTTCATTGCATAACAGACAACCATAATATTTTACTCATGTTCATTATTTATGCTTCTTTCAGAAACAAACACAAACACAAACACAACTGTAATGGCAAAACCTAGCCATCACAAACAGCTTGAAATTGGCCTTTCAGTGAGCTTAGGCTGTGCCTTGGTTGTTGCAGCTATATTGTCACTCATGTATTGGTTCCGCTATTGTAGATGGCGTTTGCCTTTTGCTTCAGTTGGTAGGTTTATGTGAAGAATTTTCTCTCCTATCAAGTCGAACTTATCTTGCTTATACATCTGCAGATCATTGAGATTTTATGTTAGTATGTAGAAGTAGAAAACTAGCATGCCCTTATAAGTGAAAGAAACCATGCATGAACCTCCATGCGACATATTGCAAATATGATTTATTGTTTGTATGTTTGATATTTCCGCATCATATGTAGTTATCTACAGTCTACACTGAAAGTTACTTTCTGCATGTCAAATGAGAGTTGCAAACTCTTTTTCATCTCTTCATGACTCTTAGCAAGTCTTGCCAATCAAAATACTTATTGTGGATGAGGTGTTGGGTGAAATGCAAACTTATAACATTTAAATTAACATTTCAGATCAATGCTATGAATTTGAGATGGGCCACCTGACCCGTTTCACCTTCCGTGAACTTCAAATGGCCACTGATAATTTTAATCCAAAAAATATTTTGGGGCAAGGTGGGTTTGGCGTGGTTTACAAAGGATGCCTCAGAAATGGTACTGTGGTTGCAGTTAAGCGGCTCAAGGACCCAGATGCCACCGGAGAGGTCCAGTTTCAGACTGAAGTAGAGCTGATTGGCCTGGCTGTGCACAGAAATTTGTTGCGTCTTTATGGTTTTTGCATGACCTCAGATGAGAGGTTGTTGGTGTACCCTTTTATGACCAATGGCAGTGTTGCTGACCGTCTAAGAGGTATGAAAATTGAAAACTCGAACAGTTAGTCGTACTGTTCTATAGTGTGCCAACTGGTACTTGAGATGGTGAATTTGGAAGGGGTTTCTCCTTCCATGGGATTATGTGGTGTTTCTAATGTTTGGAGGCATAGACAGTACAGAAAAGATAATACCAGTTGGAATGGCACTATTGAACTAGCATATGCCAGCTGGGATGGGATCTATACTGACTCTGGTATCAGTAACTTGTTTTGAAGGGTGCATGTATATCTGGACCTCCTTTTTTGGGGGGATAGTAGGAGTATTTTGCATAAAGTTAAATGAATTATGTTTAGAATCAGTACCAGAGAGCTCCACTTGCCACTTATGAAGCAGTTCCAGCTTGGAAGTGCTTCTTATTACTCATTCTTGTATAACAGAAATATGAGACATTTTGGACTGTTTTATATGTGTACAAAATTGTTCCCCTGACTCAATCCACTCATTTACTCAGATTATGGTAGTGTTAGGCCCTCGCTTGACTGGGCCAAGCGGATGCAGATTGCACTAGGATCCGCCAGGGGGTTGTTATACCTCCATGAACAATGCAATCCCAAAATAATCCACAGGGATGTCAAAGCGGCCAATATATTATTAGATGAATGTTTTGAAGCTGTAGTTGGAGATTTTGGTCTTGCAAAACTTTTAGATCGGCAAGAATCACACGTCTCCACAGCAGTACGTGGTACGATTGGTCACATAGCGCCTGAATACCTGTCAACTGGCCAGTCATCAGAAAAGACTGACGTGTATGGTTTTGGAATCCTTTTATTGGAGCTTATTATGGGCCCAAAGATCCTGAGCTCTGGGAATGGGCAAGTTCAGAAAGGAATGCTTCTTGATTGGGTAAATGATAATTCATCTTTTTTAATTGAAATATAAGATCCAGCTTAATGTTTTCTGTTTATTTGTGCAACTGACCCTCGTTAATGCATTGAAGTGTCAGTAACTTTGAACAATGCTTGTTGCCTCTAGAATACTGTTGGCTTACCAAATTTCGCTGACTGAACACTAAAAATGCTGCAATAATTCCTAAGGTACTATCAATTTATTTTCAATGGTGTGGTTGTGTTAACTGACCGTGGCAAAATGGGGCATCCTGAATGGTGTGGTTGTGTTAACTTGCTGACTTTATGGCAGTTCAGGGACCGTGATGTCAAATTATGTAAATTGTATTCATTACTTCCAATCAACTATACTTGTGCAATTTATACCTCAATTAGGACCAGACTCATTGTGTGATTATTCCTTCATTAACTTTGGTCCCCAATTATATTGCAGGTCAGAGAGCTTCATGAGGCAAAAAACCTTGAAACACTAGTTGATAGAGACCTTAACGATTCTTTCAATCCAGCCGAGTTGGAGTGCGCAATCAGTGTTGTTCTACTCTGCACCAAGTCTAACCCTACTCTTAGACCAATGATGTCAGAGGTAGTAAAAACCCTAGAATCTGTGATCAAACTGCCAGAGCAACATGCCGATGAGCTCAATCGACATGACATCCATCTTGTAAAGTCTTGGAGTTCTAGGAGGCATGGTGATGGAAATGATTCATCATCCTTTATCATTGAGCCAATACAGCTTTCAGGCCCCAGATGAATTGCCATTAGTTTGCCAAAAAACCCAAGCACCTAGTCTAAATTGCAGAAATCCATAATGCAGGGTTTAGCAATTTGTCCAAAATAATCTATAGGTTGTACATATCACTTGGTGCAATTTTGTCTGGACATCCCAACTTGTCCCCTAACTTGTACTTGCTTTGTCGGAGTTAGAAAACAAGTTGGGTTTGTTGCATGATTTTCTTTTTCTCTTTGCAATGCTGTGACAATGTGAACACAAACCATTTCCTGTAATGAACTGTACATCAAGTGCTGCTCAGAATCGTCTTTTAGGGGGCGTTTGGATGAGGTTGGAATAGATGGGAATTGCAAATTCCCGGAATTTCTTATGCCAAATTTATTATAAACAATCCAAACTCTTCACAAAGTTACACACTTCCCAATAAATTTATGCCTAGAATTGACTATTCCCCCAATTCCCAACCCATCCAAACGGCACCTTAGTTGGTTTACAGAATAGGATTTTGGTATTGAGCCAGCCAGGCTTGCTACAGGAAATTAAGCTAACATCTTTGCAACTTTTTGGTCAATTGTCATTATGGGTTGGTAAGTTCACTGTTCAAAATGTAGATTTTGCTTTATACAAAAAGGTTATTGATATTCTTCGAACATCTACTTTGTCCAAATTTCCTACATATGCTTTTGAACAGTTGGTCGCTTTTCTAAGATAACCCTTATTTAAACTTCAATCAAAAGAAAAAAGTAACACAGGCAAGAAATAAAACCTTTTTTCATATGGATATTGAATTTTTTGTCAAAAATTAAGTTAGATGGCCCAGTTATTATTCTCCGCAGGTGGTTCTACATCACTCTCCGTGGTTCCACCATCTGGCCTTCTTGGTTCCTTGCTAAGAATAGACTGGACTAGCTATTCCCTGACTGGAACCACCTATTCCTGTATCAGGGAAACTTTTCCTTAGCCAATGCATGTGAAGTATATTTATTCCACTCCCTGTCTAATATGCTGGATTGAAAACACACCTTTGATGTTGATGAGAACAGTAATTATTACTTGCTTCCACTCCCTGTCTAATATGCTGGATTGAAAACACACCTTTGATATTGATGAGAATATTAATTATTACTTGCTTCATGCTAATGCGTTGCTTTCATATAATTAAGGCACGTTAAATCATTTTGAAATCCTTATGGCATATAATGAATAACCAATCTTTTGGTCTAGTAGTTAAAAAGAGCAACGTATCTTGAATAAAGGTCGTGAATTCAAAATTCAACTGGAGAGTTCATTTTGAATATTTCAATGAATTAACTGTCGTGATGTTTGATACTCATATTTCTTCAAAAGTCCCTATAGCATATAATGAAAATTCGGCTTTTCTAGTTTTACATCTTAGGAACGTATTTGTCTTTTCGAAATCATGGCAAAATGACCAAAACTCATCTGAGACCATGTGCACAAAGTCTATTTTTATAATTGAAGCTAACCGAACTTGACAAGACGTGTAGTAAATCCCATAACCACATGTCTATGTAGGTCTTATGTTTCATGACTTTCTAGTGTGACAAATTTATAGCGGGAAAAATTGGAGGAACTTATTTGAGTAAACAATTTGCTTCTACAATTTTAAATCCATGCCATGATCGTCCGTTTGAAAATTAAATATCACTATCTCAATCCATTCATTTTGGTTTTTGTTTTTATTACAATTAGTTGTTAAAAAACAATATAATTTTTGTTTTGATTTGCTTCATAGTCTGAACAGCTCATAGGCATGAGAAGTGATGGTGCCACATCAACCAACCCATGAGCCCGTGACTTGTAATTTGTCACTAATGATGCTAAGATAAGCACTTTATTCGCCATACATGTTCCTTTCCAGCGCTAACTACATGCATTTGACAGCTACTTGTTATGAAACTTCGAAGCTAGCTCATTATATATTGAGTAACAACAGACAACTCATTTGGATGTTACCAAAACAAGAGAAAATGGCTTGCTCAGACATGCAGTATCAGTTAAATTTGGATATGTTCAGGATTCTGTGTGGCCTGATGAGGATCGTTAAAATATGTGGTGGGTAACTAGCGCCAGCGATACAAACCATTGAGGGCCTTTTGCTTTTGGGGTAACATAAAAAATAAGTTGCATATATAGGTGTTGCACTTTTTTTAGAAAATAGGTACATTACATAGGTGGCATTACTTTCAGGAAAGGTACATTAAAGAAACATATAAAATTATAAAAAAAAGAAATATACAATATATATAAAAGAAGGAAAACAAAGTACTTAATATTGCGTAAATTAGTCGGAAAGACCGTTCATTTATATAATAATAGTATTAGTTATAATATTATTTGCAAAAAATTAAATTTGTCCTTTTATAAAGAGAAATGGGATCCATATATGAAAACCAATCATGTTGGCAACGTGGTTTCACAGTTTATATTTTTTTACTTCACAAACAATCTCTTTATTCTGATGGTATTGAATTTTGTCGTACGCGTTGGTTTGTCTCGGTATCAATCAGCACGTACGTATGCTCATGCATAATAGCATATACCACATACCCACCCAATAATGAATTAGGATTCTGCTTGAATGCATGAAATGGACATACATTCATGTAAAGACAAATAAATTTGTATTCTCACAACCAAGCCGTATAATGCTACGACAACATTTTCGTTTTCTGCACATAAATTGGTTGGTGAAAAAAGGCCATATTTAACCGCTCACACATGTGATGTATGGATGAGAATGTATATTTCTACAATTATAAAATAAAATTTTTCTTTTTTCATCCAGCAATTCTAATGATTATTTCTTAAACAAAATCAGATCATTTTTACCTGTCACTTAAGTCCAATTTCAATTTAAGAAACTATTTAGAGAAATATATTAACGTATTTTGTTTTAAATCATTAATCAGTTTCACAAATAATATAAAAATGGCTGTGTCCATTTCAACAAAATTACCAAATTAGCAATTTATTTTATATTATAATAATAAATAATTGTAATAATCAGGTGACTAATTTTAATTAATATTTATTGCAATTTAAATGAACATGTTCTAAGAATATATAGACAAAAAAAAAAATGCTCGAGTTTGTCACTTTTTTCTATTTGTGCCGAGACATTGACTCATTGAGCCGTTTATTTACACTGTGTTTGGATAAGAGGCAACGGATGGGAAGGGAAGAAAAAAAAAAGACAAAATTCGAAATTTATCTTTATTTGGATAGAGGGAAATCGGGAGGGGAAATTTTTGGCGAGGGTAGACGTTCCTTCTAATATTTCCATTTTTGTGCAAATATTTTCGAGATAGGCTAAAATCACCCACGACTAACGGATGGACCCGTCAGCTGCGATTATATCTCAATTTTTGAGGTTCTAATGACTAATCTGAACCGTTCAATGTGTTCTCCATATTGAAATCTCATCGGAAACCAAATTTTACATTTTTCTGATTTTATTTACTATTTTTTTGAGATTTTAAAAAATCATAATTATTGAAGGGTTCAGAATTGTTTAGATTAAGAATTTTGTAAAACACCAAACAAATACTAAAAAATTTCAGAAAAATATAAAATTTTATCTCCAATGAGATTTCAATAAGAAGAACACATTGAATGGTTGAGATCGACTGTTCAAATCTCGAAAATTAAAATTTGATCGTAGCTGACGGTCTCAACTGTCAGACTGATTTTAGCCTATCTCAATATTTTCTCCTCCGATTTGGAGGAGAATGAACGGGAAGGAAAAACTCAATTAACAGTCTCTACACAATTGACAGTCGCTGCCCCTTCAGCCTTCCTTTCTTTACCGCTTTCGTCCAACTGTTTTCAGCACCGCAATGGGTGCGTTTGGATAGAGGAAGAAGGAAGAAAAAAAAATTATAAACAATCCAAACTCTTCACAAAGTTACACACTTCCCAATACTTCTTCCCACTTCTTCCCACTTCTTCCCTTCTTTCCTTCTTCCCACACCTATCCAAACGGAGCCAATGAGAAGATTAAACTCGTGGCTCGTGGTCTCCTCTCCCTTCGTTTCATTGGCTCTCTACAACTATACGTATTAAGAATCCATTAAAATATATATATTTTGAATTGATTGATTATAACTATGCGCCAAGAATTGCTTATATTTTTTTTGTGTTGCGACTACGCAGTCAATTTCATTTCCAGTACAAGGATACTATATAGGACAATGGGTGTGTTTATCTATTTGAGATCACGAGTTGAAGGGACATGGGGGTAGATTGGTCAATTGTAGTCATTTCATTTTGTTCCGGTAATTCATCCAAACAAAAATTAAAAAAGAAAAGAAAATTACTCTTCACTGCTCATCCAAACAAAAAAAAGTAAAATAATTTTTCTTTCCATCCCATCCTATTCCTTCCTTCTCTATATATGATTTCCTTCCCTTCCCATTCTCTTCCATCAAACCAAACATAGTGTAGTATGAATCAAGACGAGTATTGTTCAAATTAAAACCTAGAGAGCTATCAAACTCGTTTAATTAGATCGATCTCAAATCAAACTAGGGCACTAGCTCAATTTCATTTTTATATTAATTATTATACTATCTTTAAATTAAATCAGAAAGTAACTAATTATAATTTTAAGTAAAATATTTATCCATTTATTTAATGTTTTTTGGGAATTTTTTCTAATAGAATTTATATTATATATTTATAATTAAATCCAGTAGCACAATTATTATATCCTGAATGATTTCGAACTCAAATGATTTCAAATATAACAATCTGTTATATTTGAAAATTACCACTTTCGAGCTAAAATTGAAGCTTGATATATCTCTTAAGCTCATTCATTAATCAAAGCGTGCCTTGAGTCCTGCTTGTGCCAATTTATTAGCAAAAATCATATCCTCAAATTTCAGTGTGTCCTCGCATATATCAATTAACATTTACATAAGTAGTCATTATAAAAAGTTAGGCCAACACTTTATTTAAAAACACATAAGTACATCTAAATTGACATTCAATAAGTGGTGTAGACAGAAAATTCTATATAAATTCATAATTCTAATGTTATCATTCTAAATTTAAATAAGTTCAGGCATCTATTGATATATAACTTCACATTTAGGCTCCGTTTGGATGGTGTGGGAATAAGAGGAATAAGGAAAGAAGTATTGGAAAGTGTGTAATTTTGTAAAGAGTTTAAATTGTTTATAATAAATTTGGAAGTAGTAAGAAGTTATTCCCTTATTTCTAGCAAACTCCATAAAGAACGACACGTGGCCCATGCTGATTAGTGGGAGTTATTTTTTTTTTTTTGAGGGAAAAGATTTGTGGGAGATGCATAAGAAAGCCACTCTTTGGGGATTGTTAGCAGATCTGTCCATTTTGTGCGCCTATTTGTGTTTTCCGAAGGATACAGGTCAAAATAAGTAAGTCCCCCGATTGCTGACTTGATTTCAATGAACCTGGCCACCCAGGTGGTCTTGCGCAATTGACGTAATTGACTGGCTCAAAACAAATAATAATAAAATACAATTAAATGAACAGAGGGAAAAAAAAATATATAAGAGCAAATACATGAATTAAAAATTTTCACCTGAATGTGGGTCGACGCATGTTTCCAAAATTTGGTCCAGAAATTAAAGCCTTGTACAGAAAAAAAGGAAAAATGAACAAAGAAAACGAATCAAAATGAAACCCATTCATTCAACAGCTATTTTACAAGCTTGGATATTTTATTATTTTTAAAGTGCTTGATATGTTGGGATGTCAGTATCTCACCAAGAGGTTTGTTCATGCCATGAAATCTTTGAAGGCAAAGGTCTATTTCAAACCCAATTACATAACGACTTTATTATTATTACCAAATGTACTCATATGGCGCCATCACAACGCCTAAAGTTATTATCAAATTTATACCAATTGATGATACTTGATTCCTTTCCTTTACACAACATCATATTTCTGTTCCTCAACATAAACTCTGTTCAAATCATGTGCAATACAGAAAATAAAACAGAAAGAAAACTCTGTTCAAAGCAAACAGGATAAGCTGAGACATGAAACAAAAGGTCACATATTTTACTTGAAGCATTACACTTGAAGTAGAATCAAAATCAATTAAGCAACCGGCCGCTAGGGACACGCGTAATTAAAGAGGTATGGTCCATACACCATGCAACAAATAGCTTTTTCTTAACCACCTAATCTTAGCCGGATTTCCCATATATACAAACATATTCGCTTCCAGCACTCATCATGATTCGTTAATAAACAATGACACATGCCGCTATATATTCAAATTTCTCTTTTAGTCTGTAACCAATCTCCACACCTGAAAGTTTGCCAAAAGCTATAGGTAGCAATGGCCTTAGCCAAGGGACTTCACTTGGTAGTTCTCGTTTCTCTCTTGGCATACTCCTCTAATGCTCAGCTCTTTCCAAATTTCTATGGGGCTCGATGCCCGAATTTGCAATCAATTGTCCGGTCAGTCATGTCTCAGACGGTTGCACAGGACCCAAGCATGGGTGCCTCCATTCTGCGTCTCTTCTTTCACGATTGCTTTGTCAATGTATGTATATCTGCATCTCTCAGCCTTTTCCTTTATGTTCAAATCTATTTTTTTTCCTTCTTGTGCTTCAAAACATTTTCTTTGAATAGATTTTTCTTATGGAATCAGTTATGTATTACACTTTATACTGTTAATAATAGAAGCATCTTAAGTGATCATGATGAGACAGGATGGCAGATGGGAGTGTTGAAGTGTAGTAGAAGTTAGATGGTTTATATAAAATGAAAAGATAACTGAATGTACTAACTTTTGGCTTTGTTATTATGTATAAAATTGTCAATATAATTAAGATTACCAGCATCTTTATTAGTATCATTATAGCTCTTATTACTGCTACTACTAGACTATATATATAGTCACTATTACTAGACCTGTAGTGTACTATTACTAATTGTGCTACATTTTAATAAGTTAAGATCAATCAATAAATTCAATTTGAATAATTTTAAAGGGACCAACATAATAAAATAATAGTACTGATGCTCTGCTATTTGAACTAGTTCATAATATTAGTTAATTCCTTCAATTACATTTGTTAGGGTTGTGATGCCTCAGTTCTATTAGACGACACGGCAACATTCCAAGGTGAGAAAAATGCAGGGCCAAATGCCAACTCTCTTCGTGGTTTTCAAGTCATAGATGCCATAAAATCACGAGTCGAAGCAGCCTGCGGAGGAGTTGTCTCGTGTGCTGATATTCTTGCTCTTGCTGCTCGGGATGGCGTCAACCTGGTTAGTATCATATCAAAACTTCAATGCTTCATTAGAGGAAAATGCTAATAATAGCCATTTTGTCTGAACTATACTGGAAATTTGCAGTATTGATTCTTTCTCTTTTTCAACCCTCTTTGCGATTCTGTCTTAATTTTTATTTTTTCATTTTTTTATTTAGTATTAAATAAACAAAAAGATAATGTGTATTTTTAGCATATCTGCCAAAATTACAGTTACATTTTGATATTGAAAGGATTGGATACTTTCCTTGATGAAATGAGTAATGCTAGAATCAAACATATAGGACGTCAAACACGATACAAACGTCGCACATTAAAATTTCGAACGGTCGATCCAAACCGCTCAATATGATCTCTATATTAAAATATCCTTGATAATCAAATTTTATATTTTTTCATATTTTCTAACTATTTTTTTCAAATTTTCAAAATTGAAGGGTTCAGAACTTTTTAGATTGAGCATATTGAAAAATTCCAAAAAAATAGTAAAAAAATTTTAAAAAATATAAAATTTGGTTTCCATGAAGATTTTATAACATAGAACAATTTGAACGATTTGGATCGGCCATTCCAATTTTAAAAATTAAAATTTTATCGCGTTGGACAAGTGTACGTGTCCTATATGTTTGACACTAGCCACTCCCTGATGAAATTCATGCAAGTCTTTTAAGTGATTCTAGCTAAGCCATCACATTCACATGCCGAATTGCCGACTAAGGAAGCACTTGTGATGGTAGTTTTCAGTGAAAGTTTCAATTATAGCTACTGTCGGTACTGAACTAACAAAAAGTGCATCTTCTGATGTTAAAAATGAGATTTCACTTGTCCTATAACAGTACATGTCGCTCTCTTGAGAGGCTGTTATGTTAGGAGAAATGTCCTTTCTTCATCCTAATTTTGGCTACTCTGTATTTAAGAAAGATCAACTTTCATACGTATCCTTGAAAAGACTCAAAATATCATTATACTAACAAAAATCATAGTGATATCTCAATACTCTTAAAATAAAAATTATTACTTCACTACCTAACTACTACCTATTTAATCCATTTTAGCATTACTCTACCTCTATCATGAACACCATTTTTATAATTACAATCAGTTTTTTTTAAATTGACTACTTAAGAAAATTATTTTTAAATAAAAAAGGAATAAAATTGGTTATAAAAAAGATAGAAGGTTTTTGCCTTATGCATTCTGACTCTAAATGCATATTTAACACAGCATTGTCTGCAGATTATCACTGACACGACAATATCTTAATAACAAAACTATTGGAAAATTAGAAGTTTCTATAATATTAAAAGAGCAAAAATAATCTAAAATAAATTTCACAGTTTTCTCACAAGAAATATTTGTCTTTAATTTATCAGGCATAACAGTGTAATCGAGGACGACACTAATCATACTCTGTATCTAACATTCACTAAATTAATGCAGCTTGGTGGTCCCAGCTGGACAGTCCTCTTGGGCCGCAGGGACTCCCGCACCGCAAGCTTTAGTGCTGCTAATAGCAACCTCCCGAGTCCATCATCCAGCTTCAACACTCTCGTCTCTGTATTTGCCTCCAAAGGTCTTGGCATCCGTGACTTGACTGCTCTTTCAGGGGCCCACACCGTCGGTCAGGCACGCTGCACAAATTTTCGGAGCCACATTTACAACGATCCCAATGTAAACCCTAGTTTTTCTGGGGCCCGCCGGAACATGTGTCCCCAATCAGGTGGCGACGGGAACTTGGCTCCCCTAGACTTTCAGAGCCCTAATCGGTTCGACAACGGGTACTTCCAAAACATCATGAACCGGGCCGGTTTATTACATTCAGATCAAGAGTTATTCAACAATACCCCTGCTGATGCATTTGTGCGAGTATATAGCAGAAATTCTGCAATTTTCGCAGCTGATTTCGTGACTGCAATTCTTAAAATGGGAAACATTAGCCCCTTGACAGGGACTAATGGAGAGATTAGGGTAAACTGCAGGAAAACAAACTGAAAGAGAAATTACAAAATTTGTTGCATACGTTAATTCTGTAACTTAACTAGTATTTATTTTGTTGGGACGGTAAATAATATTATGTGATACCATTGCATTTGTTCATATTAGTTATCATGTCCTGCATGGGATCAAAATAAATCATTCAAGGTGGAAAGTTTCACTCTTTTTCCAAATGGAAATGTAAAGTCACTTTCTATGTTTTGCTTTTAGTATAAATGATGTTGGATGATAATGTAAAGTCACTCTTTTTCCAAATGGAAATGTAAAGTTCCATTGTTGGATGATAATGATTACTTTAGCCAAACTATACAAATAGGTTTTGGCAGATGTGTAAATTTGCATACAATATATTTTTTTCCATTAGAAAGCTTGACAGCGGCTGTCAAGGATAAATTTGCATACAATAATTGATAGAGGGGTGTATGAAAATGAAGTTCTGCTTTTCTATGGCCCATGCCAACTATATCATACATGATGGGTTTGCTTCTTGGTTAAGTGTTATAATTAGAAACCGTTAAGCGTACTACAGCAGGACTATATTAATTGAAGAGAGCTCATCAATTTGGATTTTGGTGCCTTGAATTAAGCCGGGAATTGTGGTAGTTGAACCTGTTTATTGTAGAAGTAGAACCCCACACACTTCTGTAAGAACTGTTTTCAGAATGTAGGACTCCTTGCTTAGGGTTAATATTCAATAAATAAATATATAAATAGAGTAATTAAAATAAAATAAAAAGGGAGAAAATCAACACTGGTTTCTGTCAGATTCAGGGAGGCTAGTTGTCGGAAAGTACATTTTATCATTTACACACACAATTATAACAATCTTTTAAATTAATCAGTCACAGGTGCATCACTTCAGAATAGTGATGGAAAAATGAAGAAATATCAGTCTTGCCAGCCACCACCAAGGTTTCAGAAGGAAAGGAAAAAAAAAAATCAACCACATATTCATTATTATTTTAAAAGACATATATACTCTTCGGCAATCCCCACAAACTAACAGGACAGTTATTAAAATTAATAATATAAGTTGGTGATTAATAGGCTGAAATTTTCCGGAGCTCAGAAAAGAATTTATCAAACATTAAAAATGTAATAGCGCGATTGTAAAACCATCTGAAGTTCTGAAGCCCAGTCCGTTTGTTAAACCAATTAAAGCATCAGAAGGCTTGAATTCCATTGTTATGGAATCAAAATATACAGACCAAAATCACTAGTCCAAACATATTGGGGGCCTCTATGTATATATAGCAACCAACAAATTTCGGATGAGCAAGAGTTCTTTATGTACTCGTTTTATTTTGAGAAAATATAATTTTTTTTTCTGATTGTATTTCTTGTTATAAACCCTCAAAACCGGAATCATTTCTTTTGTATTATGCACTTACTTTAATTAATAAAAATTTGAAATTAGAATCATTGTAATAATTATCAAAACAAAATATATTCGTGATACCCTTTTGTAAAACTTTCTGTATACCCCACCGTGAAATTGTAATCTTTTCGTTTTGCAATTCTGTATGCCATATCTTGAAGTTCATTTTAGTTTTTTTTTTTTTTTTTCCTTTTTCTTTCCTTTTCTTTTACCTCTTATGATGTCTTGGAAGTACCCAAACACCCTACATAACGTGAACAGCAAAGTTCCATACATTTTCAGGTCCCACTTTCAGATCAAGTAACCTAGTACCTCAGTTGTTCAGGACTTCAGGCACATGCGCTTATAAACCGATAGAAAACCTTCCCATATCAGGATACAGGACATTACTTCTATCTTCAAGCGGTTCAATTAGACCAACTTAGTATTAATGCTAAAAAAATCTTAAGAATATATACAACTAATTCTTACATTTTCTGTTGCACGTTTTCTCAGAACAGAAATGGAAATCAAATGTGAATCTACAAATTCAATAACACCAAACAATTGATCAATATGACTAACTAATTAATTAATTAACCTTCTTACAATTCAACCTAATCTCCCCATTTTTCCCGGTCAAGGGTTTAATGTTCCCAAGCTTCACCATTGCCTTAGCAAAATCAGAGGCAAACAAAGCAGCATTGGTGCTGTATTGGGTGATTAAATTGTCCTGGGAACCACCATTGAATAGTTCTTGGTCTGAATGAAACAACCCCTGTTTGTTCACCAAATCAACATAGTACGCATTGTCAAAAGAGTTCGGACTCCGCACATCGATAGGCGCAAGGGTGTTATCGCTGCCAGACTGGGGACAGGTCTGCTGCCGTAAACCGGCAAAACTGGCATTTATGTTGTTTTCATTGAAGATGCGATTACGAAAGAATTGGCAGCGTGCCTGGCCGATGGTGTGGGCCCCAGAAAGAACAGTCATGTCACGAGCTGTCAAACCTTGTGTGGAGAACATTGAGATTAAAGTGGAGAGGCTCGAGCCAGGACCAGGCAGGTTTGAGTTTGCGCCACTCAGGCTAGCAGTTCGGGCATCCCTCCTACCGAGTGGTACGTTCCATGTGGGCCCACCAAGCTGCATTTATTATAAAATTAAGACTAATTAAAATCAAGAAATGCATTAAAAATCCTTAGATAACTATTGCGGAATTTTAGTTGCAATAATACACACCAAGTTGACTCCATCACGAGTAGCCAGAGCAAGAATGTCTGCACAAGAGACAGTAGCATTGCAAGATGCTTCAACTTGAGCTTTGATGGCATCGATAACCTCAAACCCACGTGCCGAGTTTGCATTTGGCCCGGCACTCTTTTCACCAGTGAAGGTCGGAGTGTCATCCAAGAGAATGCCTGCATCACATCCCTGTAAAGTGTAAACAAACAGAATTTGCTCTAAATGAGACGCCATTACAGAAGAGGCCAAACTGGTATACTTATAAATTCAATATACATTAAGTTGCAATAATACATACATTAACGAAACAGTCATGGAAAAAGAGACGAAGAATTGAAGCCCCCATTCGAGCCTCTTTGGCTATTGCTTGAGTCATGACGGATCGAACAATGGTTTCTAGCTTTGGACATGTCTTTTGGTAGAATTTGTTCGTCAGCTGCCCATGAGCAGAGCAAGCAAGAAGAGAGAGTACTAAAAATGCAAGAAACTTATTAATGTAAGAGAAGGTGGCCATTATTAGATTAGGTGTGGGTTTAAGAAAGAAAACTTTGGTTTTGAGTGTGAAGTGGGATGGTTGTGTAGGTGTATATATACGGGAGATTATCCTCTGCCAATCTTTTAAGATTGGTAGAGTACAATTTTTTATGCCGGTTGTTAGATCTAATTTCGACGGTTAAAAATTTTTCAGATCTATCAATCTGGTATTATACATAGGGCTCCCATAACTGTTGGCACTATGTCAACTTTAAAAAGTTGGCATAATGCCAACCTTAAATGGTTGGAAGATATGGTTCCGTATATATACATTAATACATGACAATATGACATTGACGCTTTTGATTCGTGCAATGCCAAGAAGCTCCGCCAAACTCATTAACTCAACGTGAGCTTTCTTCGACTTTACGTGGGGTTTGATTGTGTAATATATCTAATTATAAACAATTAATTGGCGATTTAAATAATGATTAGAGGACTGGAACAAAATGATAGTTTGGGTTTATATAAATAAATCCCAAGTTTAAGTGGCTGATATCGCTTGGAATATTGGAGACTTAGGTCTTATAATCTTGTCGCCAACCAATTTTGATTGTCTGTCTCTTCTACCTGTGTACATCCCGGTAAAAACGATATTGTCAAAAGAATTTCCCGGCTTATATAAGTAGCACCGATAAGAAAAAAAAAGAAAGTTTGTTCTTCATCAATTATTGCCTTTGTTTCTTGAATATACATAAGTCGAACATTTGCAATAGTAATAAAGTACTTTAGTGTTGTTCATTTCTGTGATGCATAGAGATGCATGGTTGTTCAGTACCTTTAGTAAGTGGAGATATTAGAATCGTTTATCAATTATCATGGATAATATAGCTTTCCAAGGTGTACAATAAAAGTTCTGTTAGTAGGTAGGCGTAGCCTCTTTTAGAGGCCATGGCTAGGGCTGTCAAAATTCAGTTCCGCATGGGTGTTCCGTTCCGTTCCGTCCAAACGGAATTTTAAATGGAAGAGATTTCAGTTTTGTTTCTGAAAAAGGAACGGAAACGAACTGAAATTTATAAACGTTTTCGAAACGGAAAACGGAATTCCGCTGAAATCAGTGGTAAATGAAGGACGAAACGTTAAATATAATGGAAAACTGTTACGTTTGACGAAACAAAACTAATTTCTGTTCCGTCGACTGAAACGGAATGGAAGCGGAACAGGTCTGTTCCGTGTTCCGTTTCAACGTTTGACAGGTCTAGCCAGGGCCCATGTCATCAAAGGGATTGGTTCGGATGATACCCTGCATTTCTTATGTCCAGCAGCACTTCTTTTTGGGGCCTTATTGTAAACGTGGAAATTGAAATTATATCACAACGTCTTGTGTATGTCTAGACATCAATAAGATTCCCAAATTCTCAGAATAAATGTTGAATGAACACATGAAACTCGTATGACAACTTTTTTATGAGAAGGGAACCTCAATTGCTCATCGAAAGATTTTGGGTCTTGGTCAAAATTCATCTCTTTACACACTGTACAAAAAAATTATAATCTTTTTTTTGTGGTTTATACGGACCAATACTATTTTCATCTTGGAAACTTGTAAAATTAACAACTCCAACATGAGTGCATCAACAGGAACTAGCTAAAAAATTAACCTCGTTGTTTTGAACTCGATAATGAAATGAGGGGCCAAAAATTCTTAGAACTTAATTGAGAGTTAATACTTAAAAGTCTAAGCCTTTTTATCCCAAACAAGTTGGGGTAGGCTAGAAATGACACCCCGACCCTGGTCATTTCTTGTATATATGGCTGAGTTTTTACGCTGGCTCGCCAAGCCTATCGCAAGCATGCGGGCTTGAACCCTGGACCTCTTAGAAGAGAGCCAAGTGCTCTTACCAACTGAGCTACTAGACCTCTTGTTCTAATAAAATTAATATTTATATTGTTATTGTTCGTGTCTGCTTTAATATATATACTTATCTGTTAATTGTCTTATTTCAATGAAAATAGGTATACTTATCTGTTAATTGTCTTATTTCAATGAGATTTATGATATAATCATTTAACGGTAATCAAAGAAAAATTGCATCCAGTATTAATATCTTGAGATACCCTTTAAACTTTATAATCATGAAATGATTATCAGGTGGTTCATAAAAATTTTTCTGCATAGCCCCGTGAAATTGTATTATTTTCTATCTTGATGTTTATTTTTCTTTGTTTTTTTTTATATCTTACAAGTTAGAAGTATCCGAACACCCTCTATCAGAACATCAGAGTCCCGTATATTTTAAAATTCCGTTACCAGATCATGTACGATTTTAAGTACTTCAGTTGTGAAGGGACATGCACATGCTTTCCCAAATGAGGATGCTAGACATTAAGTTTATCATTCTTTGAGGGCTAAACATTAAGTTTTTCAATGTTCAAACATCTTAAAATTACAAGTAATTCTTACAATTGCTGTTGCACACTTTCTCAGAACAGAAAATCAAATCAAATCTAAATGTACAAAGTAAATAACCAATTACTTGTATGGGTCTAACTAATTAATTAATCTTCCGACAATTCAACCTAATCTCTCCATTTTTCCCTGTTAAGGGCTTAATGTTTCCAAGTTTCACCATTGCCTTTGCGAAATCAGAGGCAAACAAAGCAGCGTTGGTGCTGTATTGAGTGACCAAATTGTCCTGGGAACCACCATTGAACAGTTCTTGGTCTGAATGAAACAACCCCTGTTTGTTCACCAAATCAACATAGTACGCATTGTCAAAAGAGTTCGGACTCCGCACATCGATAGGCGCAAGGGTGCTGTCACTGCCAGACTGGGGACAGGTCTGCTGCCGTAAGGAAGCGAAGCTGGCATTGACATTTTTTTCATTAAAGATGCGGTTTCGGAAGAATTGGCATTGTGCCTGGCCAATGGTGTGGGCCCCTGAAAGAACAGTCATGTCACGAGCCGTCAAACCTTGCGCAGAGAACATTGAGATTAAAGTGGAGAGGCTCGAGCCGGGACCAGGCAGGTTTGAGTTTGCGCCACTCAGGCTTGCAGTTCGGGCATCCCTCCTACCGAGTGGTACGTTCCATGTGGGCCCACCAAGCTGCATTTATTATAAAATTAAGATTAATTAAGATCAAGAATTGCATTAAAAATCTTTAGATAACAATTTCGGAATTTTAGTAATAATACACACCAAGTTGACTCCATCACGAGTAGCCAGAGCAAGAATGTCTGCGCAAGAGACAGTAGCATTGCAAGATGCTTCAACTTGAGTTTTGATCGCATCGATAACGTCAAACCCACGTGCCGAGTTTGCATTTGGCCCGGCACTCTTTTCACCTGTAAAGGTCGGCGTATCATCCAAGAGGATGCCTGCATCACATCCCTGTAAACCAAACAAAATTCACTCTAAATGTGATGTCCAATTTTCTATTATATAAAATGACACATTAATGAGTAAAATAGTTGCTAGCACATACATTGACAAAACAATCATGGAAGAAGAGACGAAGAATGGAAGCCCCCATTCGAGCCTCTTTGGCTATTGCTTGAGTCATGACGGATCGAACAATGGTTTCTAGCTTTGGACATGTCTTTTGGTAGAAATTGTTCGTCAGCTGCCCATGAGCAGAGCAAGCAAGATTAAGAGAAAGTACTACAAATGCAAGAAACTTAATGTAAGAGAAGGTGAACATTATTAGATTAGCTATGGGTTTAAGAAAGAAAGCTTTGGTTTTGAGTGAGGAGTGGGATGGTTGTGTAGCAGTGTAGCGTGTAGGTGTATATATATATATACTTCAATACTTGACATTGACGCGTTAGATTCGAGCAATGCCAAGAAGCTGCGCCAAACTCAACGTGGGCTTTCTTTGACTAACGTGGGATTTTATTGTATATCTAATTGTAAATATAAAAAAAAACGGCGATTTAAATAATCATAAGGGACCTGGACAAAATTTTTTTTTTTTTTGGATTTATATTAGTCACAAGTTGTGGCTTATTGTGTTAAGTGGCGCATGTAGAGCTGTCTAACGTTTTAAATGGCACGGAATTGCCCTCTACTGTTACCGTGCCATTTATAAACGGTATGAAATCGGTATTGCCACTTACCGTTCCATTTATTAAACGAAATAGATTTTTGTGCCATCAACCGTTCCACTTTAGAAATTACACATTAAACGGTTTAAAATGAGATTGAAACAGTCGAAACGGTATAATCAACCGTGCCACTTACCGTTTCATTTAGAAAACGATATATATTTCTATGCCACAAATCAGTTTCAACCGAAACGTGGTGGCGAAATGGCAAACGGCTGGCGTTGACAGGTGTAGGCGCATGTCGGATTGTCGGTTTGGAATATTGGAGATTTGGCCGAGATTTTGATTTTCTATCTCTCCTAGCTGTGTGGTCTACTGTGTTCGTATAGTCCATTAAGACGGCCTTTGTGGGCTGACCCAGTGACCTTGGTCAGTGGTCAACCGTTAAGTTCCTTCTTGGTCAAAGTTCGAAGGCTTAGTTATGGGAATTGCTTTATACACGTCTAGGGCTGTCAATATATCACCGTTTCGTACGTTTTCGTTTCGTTCCGTCCGAAACGGAATAGAAGTGGAAGGAAAAGTAGTCTCATTTTCAGAAACGGAAACGGAAATGGAACGTTGAAATGAGAAATTTCAATGTAAAATGAACGTGGAAGTGAAATTTCCGTTCCATTTAACGAAATGGAACGAAAATGGAATAATTTTCTGTTTCGTATTTTGAAACGGAATGGAAACGGAATGATGGATTTCCGTTCCATATTACACGTTTGACAGCCCTGTACACGCCTCCAAATTGGAGATCCACTCCTTTGTGGACTAAAATACCCTTTGCATTCCTCTAATTTACACCTTTTAATTCACAATTTAATTTAGACGTCAGGGGTATTTTCGTCAAGAGGGAGTGGATCTCTAAATTCGGAGAGTGCATGAAGCAATTCCCTTAGTTCCTTATGGAGGTCAACTGATTTGGAAATTGGAAACGACGAAATGATGTATTGTATCTTCATATGCATTTTAATTAGTCTGTCTGTATAAAACTCGAGCAAAATGTTTCATACAATTGAACATTCGATGTTTGAAATAAGTTATTTAATGCAAACTATTTGGGTACATTATATATATTAATATTTTTAATATTTTTTAGATATGTGTGAAAAACTACAGATATGGAATAGTTCATATTTTTAATATTTTGTTGCTTCTAGAATTCTTCTCTTGAATGTTCAAGGAGGTATGCACTCGATCGAGTCAATCGACGAAACTTCGAAACTCATTTACACAACTATTTTATTTACACCATATTTGATGAGACAAATATAACATACTTCTTATTTTACTTGTAACGAAAAATGGCATAATGTAAACAAGGATTTTATTTCATGAGTTTATTTGATAATGGAACCTGTAAGGAAAATTTTTCATTCGCTTAATGGTTAAAATTTTTTAAATATATATATATATATATATATATATATATATATATATAGAGATAGGCTATTGTCCTTTGGATAGGACAGAGGTGGTTTCCTATTAAGTTTTTAGCCTTTAGATGGTGTCAAGATTCGTGCCAGATTATAGATAAGCGATGAGGATTGATGCGCTGAAGAGAGGGATTCTGCGTTAAGCGATTTCCGTCTATGCACCTCCGTTAAAAGTTTCCGTCTATTCTACGCGCCTCTCAGCTTGATATCTACGCGATCTCTCTCTCTCTCTAATCCGTACGTGCTCTCTCTCTCGAACCTTCGACCAACTCTCATCTGTCTCTTTCTCAAAATCCATTCGAATTTCATAAAAATTTCATCTCGGCTCAAGCGTTTTCGCTCAAAAGAAATTCATAGCACTTGAGGCCTAAGGTAATCTCTTCATTCTCTTCATCTCTCAAATTTGATGGATTTTCTGGAATTTTCGTAAAAACCCTAGATTGCCATGACTTGTCTAGCCTGGACGGATATTTTCGAATCAATTTTATGGATTTTCTCAAATTTGTGTTTAAGTATTGTTGGCATGGTAAATGCATGAATAATGTGCCTATTGGTTCGGCTGCACATGCCAATCTGATCTGCTTAGGCCTCAGGCCTTGCTCGTCTACTTTCAGCATCCATTAACCATCCTGAGTCGGTTGTAAAATTTTGTAGATATTGTGCTATGAGGTTATCCATGAATACTGTGCTTGTGAGGTATCCATGAAGAAAATTTTGTAGATATTTTCTAAAATTAGGCAATTTTGTTATTAAATTTTGTAGGAATCCAATTAAGATGAGTACAAATGAAGTTAACGAAGGTGTTGCAACAGCAATTGTGGATGAGAATACTAACCATGAGGAATTCTCAGATGGCATCGACCCACATGAGGGTCTAGACCTTGTTCCTTTTGTCGGAAAAGAATTCGGCACAACGGATGATGCTTTTGAGTTCTACAATGATTATGCTTTACGAATGGGGTTTAGCATTCGTAATGAAAGTCATTACAAATCTTCCAAGTTAGGATATGTGTCATCGATATTGTATACATGCTCGAAGGAAGGCATGTGCAAGAGGGATAAAGAAGCCAAAAAAACAAGAGAAGATGGAGTCAACTTTGGTGTATTTTCAAAAGAAGAAGGAAGAAGATGCGGAATTTTTTTATGATGTAGAGGTGGATGAGAGTGGGCGCTTGAAGAATATATTTTGGATTGATGCTAGAGCAAGGTGAGCATTTCAAGAATTTGGAGATGTCGTGACATTCGACACAACCTATCAAACAAATAAGTATAGTGCAAATTTGTTTTTTTTTTATTAAGATTTCAATTCAAATTTATTTTTTTTATAAGATGTAATATGTGTGCACTCTCTGTATATGCGTGCTATGAAAAAGCACCCTTTGGCTATGCATGTAAAATAACGATATGTGCACTCTTTAGTCAATATTTGCTCCTAAAATTTTTTTTTCTTTAATATGTTAACTATAGGTTTTGCATGCCTCTTGCACCATTCGTTGGCGTGAATCACCATCGGATGTGTATTATCTTTGGACTTGCAATGTTAAGGTCGGAGGAGGTATCGAGTTTTGTTTGGTTATTCCAAACATGGGTGAAAGCCATGTATGGTAAGGAACCAAGAGCGATCATCACCGATCAATGCCCCTCAATGAGAATTGCCATCAAAGAGGTATTCCCAAACACCGTTCATAGATGTTGCCAATGGCATATTATGAGAAAGGCGAGAGATCATTTAGGGGCACTTTATAACATGAAAAAGGGTTTTGAAGTAGAGTTAAAACGGGTTATAAATTGTAGCTTGACGGTGTCCGAATTTGAGGTGGGTTGGAGGAACATGTTAAAAAATCATAAATTACAAAAAAATAGGCACCTCAAGAATATGTATGAGAAAAGGTCGGAGTGGGTTCCGGCATACTTTAGAGATATTTTTTTTGCTAATATGTCTTCCTCACAAAGAAGTGAAAGTGCCCAAGTTGTCAACTCTTTATCGGGTTGAAAAAGATGCAAGTGAAGTTTACACCAAAAAGGTGACGAAGGTGTTCAAGGAAAATTTAAAAAATTCTCAACTTGGTCAAGTTGACGAGATTGAGAAAGATGCTTTATACAAGGTGACCATCAAAGACCATCCACATATTAAAAATTGGATTACACAAACCTACATGGTAGAAGTGAACAAATTGGAGGAAATAGTTTGTTGTACTTGCAAAGGATATGAGTTTGAGGGTTTACTTTGTTCACATGCCATTAAGGTTATGCATCATGTCAACATGTTTCATCTTCCAAGCCGATACATAATGAAACGATGGTGCAAAGATGCTAATGCGCGTGTAAAAAGATCAAATATTGAGATGAGCATGGAGATTGGGGGTACTCAAGAGCAAGAATCGGTTAGGTTTGCTACACTCAAACCTCGATTGATGAAGATATTGAACAAGGCATCAAAGTCAAGTGAAGCTTTCATCAAATTCAAAGGACTATTAGAAATGGTGGAGCAAGAAATGCAAGATGTAGTAAGTGAGGAAGATAACTTAACATGTGAAATTGACACGTCATCAAGGGCAAGGGCACCTTCTCAAGGGATAATAGATCCACCAATTTCTCAATGCAAGGAAAAGAGAAAAAAACCGCAAAGATTTAAACCACCATCGGAGGCCAAAAAACCAAGAAAATGTGGCATTTGCGGTAGTAAGAAAGGAAGCCATAATAGAAGGACTTGTCCGGTACTAATTAATTCCATCTTTTATTAATTTAACATTTATATTTTTTGACATGTTATTAACTTTCTTTTCTTTTCTTATTTTAGCTTCGGAATGTTCAAGGAAAGGGTAACAAAAAGATAGTAAGTAGTGATGATGAGGAGGTCGAATCGGATGGTTCGCAAGAAGATGCGGAGGTGGAATCGGATAGTGGATATGAAGACTTGTCAAATTAAAAAGTAGTAGTTTATATTGTTAGTTTGAAGTATTTTGTTAGTTTGAACATGTTAGTTAATATTTTGTTGTTTGGAAATGTTAGTTTGAACATGTTATAGCTTTCAACAGAGACGTATGGTGTATTTTGTTAGTTTGGACATACCGATTTGAACATGGTGTATTTTTTAATGCTTTTGTTCTTAGCAAGTCGTCAATTTCCAATTCACAGAGGTGAATGACCAATTCAAGATATATAGAGCAAGTTTATATATGTTCACTCAGAACTTCAAATTAAGCAACTTTATATAAAAATGACCAATTCAATCTCGTCAGTATATTGACAGCATAATAGTAACTTATTTAAGTTTCATCTCTCAAGCTGTCTCTGAAAAAAAATTTATAGCACCTTAAGGTAATCTCTTCATCTCATCTCTCAATTTCTTTCTCAATTGTATTGTCTGGACAAAATACAAGCATCAAATATTGTCATCAAACATCCAGTAGCATCAAATAAACCTAAACCTAAAGTAGCATCAAATACAAGCATCACATCGCACGCAAGGTGGGTTTGGTCACTCATTCCAATTACTTTGGGTGCTCATTCCTACATTGCAAGATCAATGTACTAGTTAGTACAGTATGCAATTAAATTGTCATGAGTGTTTACTGTTAAAATATCAATAAAAAAAATTATCAGAGATATCAAAAAAATGCTTACTACTAATTCGTGCACAAAAAAACAACTTACTGGTTCTTCAATTTAGGTTGTCAGTTGAAAATTTCAAAATATAAAGGTCTATCTTTCTATTAGGACTAAAGCATAAAATAATAAATCATAACCCAGGCTTTCTGGCCTTTGTTACCAGTTCCAATCATGCTTGGCACATAAGAATATTTGATCAATTTTCTAATTCGTTGTTACCAATTTCAATCATACTTGGCACAATTTCAATCACAGAGAGGGAGGTGATTTCGCGGAGGCCGACGAGGAGGTGATTTCGCGGAGGCGGAGAGAGAGGTGCTTTGGCGGAGATGTCGCGAGTACGATCTGAGGAGAGGGAGAGAGAGCAAGAAGTCCGATTGCTTAGATCGGAGGGAGAGAGGCGGAGAGGGAGGTGATTTCGTGGAGGCGGAGAGATCTAGGTTTCTCAGCTTTTGTGTGGGAGAGAGACGATTTGGAGACGGAGACAGGAGTAACGGACAGAGGGAGAAGTCACGAAAAATTTTAACTCACAATCTATCTTCAGCGCATCAATCCTCATCGCTTATCTTTAATCTGGCACGAATTTTGACACCATCTAAAGGCTAAAAACTTAATAGGAAACCACCTCTGTCCTATCCAAAGGACAATAGCCTATCTCTATATATATATATATATATATAAATTGGAGTCAAGCCTTTCAATTTATTTTTAAATTAAATGTCTATGAAAATTCTCAACCTGCGACATTTCACTTAAGATACATTACTCTATTACTAGTTAAAACTTAAAAGTACATATGAGAGATATTTCGAGACATACGTAGATAAAAAAAATAGTTATTATTATCGTGAAACTTACATTTCACTGCATAAAAATACACTTTTTTCTCTACAGTAATTTATATTTTGTAGAAAAAAAGGAGACCAAATAAAACATATATTTTTATTATATTTTAATTAATATTATAGCCATGCTGCGTTTAAAGTATCATATTTATTTGCGTTGCTAATCATCATGTGAAACTAGCTTACAAAGATATGAAAAAAATATCTTCATCGGGCCTGTATTGTATTCCCTTATCCTCTTTTAACTTTTCTCCTTCTCGCCTTCTCTAGAAATCTTTATAACAATTATATTATATAAAAACCTATAAGATGTTGTACTGTAGATATACATTTTTTGTCAAATCTACTGTAACTTGCGGCTAAGATGTGGCAGGTCAAAATGGGTTATAATTTTGGCACTCGCTGCATGAAAACTACAAAGAGTTTTATTCGCTGATACTGGCTTTTAAACAATGAAAGGAAAGGGTTTTGGGCGACAAAAATCCTCTGCGATAAACTGCTAGCTCTCTGCAGTTTTTCATCACGACCGTCCGATTTAATTTCGACGGTCAAGATTTACGAACTGTATGAATCTGATTTTAATCACGAACTCATTGATTCGAATGGTTGTGATGCAGAGCTGCTCTTTGAAATATATTCCTCTATGGACTTACAACTTATCCCTGAAATTGACGCGCGCAGAGCGATAAATCCCTAGGTTCCGATCAAAATCTCATTTTTTAATGTGGGATTTCATTTCATTGGAAAATTGTTGATCAAAATGAAGAAATTTGATATCATTTGATTGGATTTTTCATGTAATTAGATCCAACGAAATCCTATAAAATTAATTCAATTGAAATAAAATGAAACAAAATCCCACATAAACTTCATTTTGATCAATAAAATATAATTCCGATCCGTAATAGGGATGATTCCTTCTCTTTCAGAAAGAGTGACAATCATAAGGCGACTTTTCTCAACTGAACCAAAATAAATAAACAAATAAATAAATAAAATGGACAAACAAATAACAAAGTGCAAACAATCCTTGCTGAAACTGAAAAATTCCTCCACTGCATGCTAATCCCGGTAAACGAGACAAATATTGATCTGGGAGCATTAAACCTTGATGTTTAACTACTAAATAAATATTGAAGCCACTTTACCAACAAACAAACACAACCCTGTTTCAGAGCTGGCATGGGCCATATATTGCTAGTAGTACCCATAACAAAAGAATAGTTTGTTCTCATCGGTCAATAGTCATCATTCCTTCATCAATTATTGCCCGTCTTTATACATATCTCAAACATTTGCAATAGATAGGATGTGCTTTGTTGTTGTTTATTTGAGTGATGCAAAGAAATGGTTGTTCAATATCTTGAGTAAGTATTGGAGATATTTAGAATCATTTATCATGGAAAATATAGCTTAATTTCCAAGGTGTCCAGAAAAGATTGAATAAGTAGGCCTAGCCTCTTTCAGAGCCCATGACATTACATTACCCAATTTGACATGGCAAAGGTGTTAGTTCGGCTTCGATAATTCCTGTGTCGATCTCCATGTCCGCAGCACTTTCTAATTAAATTAGTCCAAATCTCCAATAACGTTAAAAAGGAGTTGTCTCGGTTGTAGTTGCTTTCTTCATATAAGTCCATGTTTG
Source organism: Rhynchospora pubera (assembly GCA_028095005.1). Lineage (NCBI taxonomy): Eukaryota > Viridiplantae > Streptophyta > Magnoliopsida > Poales > Cyperaceae > Rhynchospora > Rhynchospora pubera. The sequence continues at coordinate 19,497,891 of CM051461.1, forward strand.
CAAAACAATGTTAGGTATTCATCTATATCTTTTGTTTTTATTTGAACTCGATTTACAACAGTTAACTTCCACCGTTAATTTTTTAGAGATAATTAAATTTATGCAACTATAAAACTTAACAAATTTGTAAAGAGAAAGATTCCACTACCACCAATTAATACCACCAAATCTCAACCATTGAAAAGAAAATTGATTGATGGTTCTGATTAAATCTATAAACAATACTTCTATTTAATTTTTTCATTTGTCTATGACACTATATAACAGTCTTTTCCAATAAGATAATAATTAAGTTAGTCTGCCTGCTTCTCCTCTCAACCTACGCCTCAAATGTGAAAATACAAACCTCTACTTCTCTCTCGCATTGTTCTCTCTCACACTCGCGCCAGTCTCTCACTCTCCTCTTCGCATTTGCGCTTTGTTATCTCTCTTCAAATTTTTACCAACAGGAAGTATGGGAGATTGCGCTATTCATATCTTTTTTTGAAATAGTTGATAGCAGCTGCCAACGGATACGCTATCCATATCTTGCAAGTAACACCGTGCAGATTGAGGGTCGATAGATTATGCTATTCATATTTCGCAAGTTATACCATGCAGATTGCTAGAAGCTATCCTCTTATCTATTTATTTCGCAAATTAATTAAGGATTTGTATCCTTATATAATTAATTGTTCTCTTTTGTTTAACTAGTAAAATCGTTAAAGTTTATAAAAGACGCTAGTTAATGATAAAGTTTGGAATGAGAACAGGGGTGTACAATTGCAGATAATTAAATTGCTTCTAGAAAAAAGGGTTGGATTAATTGAAGATATATCGAAAACTAGTGTGACACCTCAATAATTTTAAATTGTTGAGATCTAATTTACAGAATTTAATGTTAGAGAATATAAATAAAACAAACAGATGCTTCCATCCTTTTATTTCTCTGATCACTTTGAACCGAACCTTTAAGCAGTGACAAATCATATACAAATGTCTAAATAAGAAACTAGCTAGATGATTTTTCATAATATCTGAAATGTGAAGACGACAACTTTTCAAAAAAGGGTTGGAGTGAAAATTTATAGCTATCATTATCCTCGAGCTCAAGATTATTCCACCATTCTTGTGAGCCCTTTATCAGCTTTAATTTTTCAGGGTGGTTACTTGGTTTGAAAGGTAGATTCTTCAACTTGTCGCAATTATCAACTAGTAAATATTCCAACGCTGGAAAAGAAATCATGAGATCTGAAATTAATTCTAGCTCATCACTGTACCTTAGGTCCATCTTAGTTAAGAATGGGAAGCAAAGTTGACTCATATGAATTCCACTATCTTTCAGCTCATCCATGCGGATCAATTGCTTTATACTCGTGCAATGCCTTACAGCAAGCATTTGAATACGTGGGAGATTAACAACCCACGAAATGCTTGTCAAACTAGGACAGAAGTTGAATTCCAAAATTTGTAGTCTGGGAAAGACATCCTTTGGGTCCAGACCCTTCCATATTACTTTCTTCATATTTCGCATCCATCGAAAGAATAAACACTCCAATCTCCCAAGGTGACAAATGCTTTGGTTTTCGCTTTCATTCTCAAACTTTACACACTCAATATCATCTGAGTGACTTATATGAATGGAAACTATGTTGCTTCCAAGATGAGAGTTCTCAAAAAAACAACTTGAAAAGGATAAGTAACTTTCATTATATTTGCAAACATCAAACCATCTTACGGGAACACTTACTGTTTGAGAGAACCTACTGAAAGTAAGTTTGCTAGAAATGATAATTCCTAGTGCTTGAAAGTGAGGAAGCAACTGCAAATCTTTCTCTATGGTTGGGAATATGTCCAAGTTGTAAGCTTTATGACCAATGCTCAAGTCTAGAACCCTCAAAGCTTTTAGTTTTGATAGGACCTTATTTGGAAAGGTACAATTAGTGTACCATAAAATCAGATATTTCAAATCGATAAGGGACCCTAATTCTACGGGCAATGATTTTAAGGGGTTCCCTGATAGGTTGAGAAATTGAAGATGTACTAATTTGCATATCTCAACGGGAAAGTCTTCTAACCTATTAATTGATAAATCTAGAACAGTTAGTTTAGAAAACAACTCAAGCTGAAGAGTTTTTGAATCAATCAAGGAGTTGTGACTTAGCACCAGAGTGGAGAGTTTGGTAGAAGAATATATGGTAGAGAATAAAATTCTTTTTGCACCATTATTCATGACGGATAATGCTTTAGTGTCACTAGATATTTGTATGTCTTTGGATTCCGTGTATGTTCCCGCATGAACAATCCATTTGTTTGTATCTTCTCCTTGGTTATTTGCAATCCATATTGCCATATCACGGATCAAGTCATGCATTCTACTATCATCATCATGAATTTCCAAGAGGCAAACAGCTTGCAGTCTTCTTATGTAACTGTACCCAACATTATATGCTGATTGTATATTTGGCTCATTAATCAAGCCTAACCCCAACCAAAGCATAACGAGAGCATCTTTACCGATGTTAAAATCCTCAGGCCATAATGAGCAGTGCAAAAAGCATTGTCTCAGAGTATCACTTTTCAAACTGTCGTAACTAAACTTCAATATGTGGAATACCGACCGATTCACACATGAGAATTCGACATCATTGAGGCGTGCATTCTTAAGCGACACAATAGCTTGCTCCCATTCACTGGGATCCATTTTGTCATGCATAGCTCTACCGATAGTAAAAAGAGCTAATGGCAATCCATCCAATTCCTTTACAACATCCAATGCAAATTTTTGTATGAGTGGGTCTGAATTGATAGTTTCCGCAGTCACCTTCTCCTTAAAGAGAGACCATGCATCATCCTCATTTAAAACATCCACTCTAATTCTTTTCTTTACCTCCATTTGTCCACAAACCTCAGTTGATCTTGTTGTCAGAACAACTTTTCTCCTGCATGTACCAACAGTTCTCAGTGGGTCAGGGATCCCAATTGTTTCTAGATCTACACGGTTCCAGAGGTCATCCAAAAGAATCACAAAACTCCTTTCTCTCAAAAAGTTGTATATTGTGCTTTGTTTTTGTTTCATGGTACCATTCTTATCGAGACGAAGGTTATCAATTATTTCATTTTGAACCTTTTCTTCATAACACTCTTTGGAACACGTGACAAAAACTACACAATTGAATGCAAGCCCATTTGAAAGCTCGTTATTAATTTGCTTTAAGAGATGTGTCTTCCCAACACCACCCATTCCCCAAATGCCAATGATACCGTGCACATCATCTTTGACATAATGAAGTGCTTCTCTGAAATTTGGCGAAATTGATGAAGAAGCTGGCATCTCATGAGCTAGTGGCGGTGGCATTTGAATGATTACTTCAATAGTTGCTTTCTTATCACATAAATTTTTCACCTCAACTTGTTTCTTTGCTGCACTTCGACTAATCTTGTAAATTGCATAAAAATTAGGTGAGATGTTCCAGACGCACCGGCACAGCTGCTGGTATTTATGTTGAATCTCTGTTGCTTCATTTTCAATGGCCTCTACTTGGCTCAGCCATTCTCGAGCTTGGTTTGAGGGAGCACTGTTGTCCCACTGGGCATTTGTGATCTCAGTTTTCACATCCTCTTTCATGGCCTGTAATTCGCGAGTGGCCGACTCTAGGGCCCTTATATTGCCACGTGCCATGAAGGGATATTCCAAGTGCTCAATGATTCTATTGGCAACCAAAGGTAAAACCGATGAAACTGCCGATTTTAGTAACTCCATCAAGTTGAAGAGGAATTAGTTTATGGGATCGGTGTAAAAGAACAGGGCTTGTAAACGGACTCAAGAGTAATAATATTGGTTAGATTACACGAGCCTAATAAATGACCAGAGAAAAATGAAAAAGAAATGAAGATCTGATTTTCGACACTTTTTTTCGTGATTTCTGTTCGGGAGAATCTAAAATATAAGCTTAGTGACTGGAGGGTGAGGAGGCACCAATAATTTTGCAATTAAAAGCTGAAGTGCTCTGATTGAGTACAGAAGGGGAAAGTGAATGGGAATAATAAACTTACAGCAATTACTCGAGTGCTAAAATTTGTGGTTGAATGAATTACAAAAGCTTTGCAAGATGTTTATGCAAATATCAGCTGAAGTTGTTGGATAAGATAATATGAACTATGGAATTGTGAAACATCAAAGCATGAGCAGAGGAGAAGACATATGGAGAGAGTATGTGTCCCGTATTGTTCTGCTATACTTTTATGATTACTCGGTCTTACTATTCAATTTTGGATGTTAGATCATCATCAGATGCTCCATAATTATGCCTGAAATATAAATAAGCTGATTTTTGTCTAAGCTGGTCATAATGGATTTGATGCAAACCGTTGGATTACAGGAGATCAGTGCACCAAGTTCGGAGGAAAAAAAAATGGGTACCTGGAGTCCTGGACCCATCAACGTAAAATATTAGCTTTCTGACGAGATGCAGACTCAGATTCCACCTTGCTCCTTGGCTTTACCTATCCCATCACCATCTATTCGCCAGTAATTAAATAGAGAGGAAGTTTTCTATATCCTTGTTAGTCGGAAAGCACATCGTCCCATAATATTAATAAATTCATGGACCCAGCTGCCATGTGATTTAGTGAGCTTTAACATGAATTATCTTGACACTTTTCCAAAAAAAAACGCAAAGTGAAAATGTGAAGTGTCTTGACTAGTTGACTTCAACTGTGATTGATAGTTTAGAACATAAACTTATGCAAAATTTAAGCATAGCAGGAGCATATATTTCCAAATTTGAAGAGATTCGAACTCCAAAATTTAGTTAAAAAATTGCTTTCTAATATTGCTTTTCAAAGATGTTGTGTTTGATTTTTCTCTTAAATAAAAAAGATTTTGGTGTGATAGCTCTATGATTCATGTTTGCTTCTCAACTGCTCATAGTGATAGCTGACATAGCTGTTTTCTTTTGTGAAGTCTAATCAGAGCAATGAAAGTCTTATTACGTGGAATTGAATGTTGTCAAGTTTTCAATGTTTTTCTTTTCCATTGTTTTATATACAGCAGAAGGAACGGAAAAAAAAAAGAATGCAAATCTCTTTTTATTGAGGGTGTGATTTAAGCCATCATAGTAGAACTATTTTAAGAACATTCATTAATTATATATAATGGGTAGAACTGCAAATTTAGTTTCGGGAGTCCTATATGTGGACAATTAAGCTTAGAATTTGATTGGATTTCATGTTAAAAGATTATTTTCTCAACAAAAAGAAATATGATTCAAATTGATAAGTAGTACTGACTCTTTATTGGTTTTCCATCATATATTCTTTGCTATAAATATCACGCTTGGACCATTGATTTTTTTTTTTCTCTGTATCTCATGCATTTCTTAAATCATTACAAATGTTCAATCATTCATGTGATCATAAATACAACGAATTTGACCATAATTGTAAACTCCAAAAGACTCGTATATAAGTCTGTACCTTCATAAGATGCACCATGTAATATTAAGTATAATCACTCTTTGATTGGTATTGAATTTCTTGATGTGTATCATGTCTGATGATTTTCTAAGTCATCTTAAAATGGTTGTTTTGCATAAATAAATTTTAGGTTGTTGTTATTCTAGCAGCTAGGGATTGATGTGAACTTTATTGAACCAGTAATTATCTGACTATTGCAGCATTTTGTACAGATTAAGGTGAGATAATTAATCAAATTCACCATTTGCATGTTTGCCAACTACAACTTCTGAGAGACCAAATTTCTGTCACTAATTGATTCAAATCCACGCCCTTTTAGTAGCAACAAGGCATCAAAATTGATATTTGAAATTCTCAATTGAGTTTCAATATAAATAATCACATGAATGCAGATGACGTGCATGTTTTGTCCCTTTCATCTCCAATGGATGACCAAGAATATTTGCATACGCACATTCTTAAAAGTTTAATCTTAAAATTTAGAGTCATCCAAATGGCAGTCCTTTTCTGTGGCCAGCTTCTCTATCTACTTGCCAAGAGTTCAGTGGTTCAGCAATAAAAAATTAGCAGCTTGGGAAACAGAGCAATTGCATTTTGGCTTAGTCATAATAATTATATTATGAACAAGTGTTCAAATTTGAGAACAGAAATGTAGTAGGGATCATAAATATTGAAGCAACTTCAGGTTCATTTTTCTGCATACTTAAATTGAGCAAGATATTGTAACAAATCAAGAACCTGGAATGTTCGGGGATCTTTCACTAAAACTAAATTAGTCTTTGCTAGAAAATTGTAACACTATGCCAGAATTTAATCAAGAATGGTGATGGCTTTGGTGGTGGTTTGATTCTTTAGGTTGTTATCTCGTTTTTTTTTTATCTGAATGGAAAGGGAATTTATGGCTCAAAGTTGTTTGTAACCCTTGAACTTGACTTATGGCACAGTCCTTGTGCCAGGGCTGTATGGCCTGATTTTTTATTCTGGTAAACAGACCCTACATTCAAGGGTATAATGAAACAGTTGAGTTTTATTGGGTTGTATTGGCCTTTGTACCACGGTCTGAAAGGTTGTAATGCTTGGAATAAGCTTAAGAGGTTGCGACACTGGTGCACGCATGGTACCAATCAATGGTATTGGTTAAACATGTTTTCTGGTAACTCTCCTGGTTTCATGGACGAAAATGCAAATACCAGAATAGTTTAAGGATCAACCGAATAATGAATGAATTAATGAAGGGTTTAACCTTGTCAGAAGGGCTAAGACGTGAAATCTCTATCTTTGTGGGTCGGAATCTATTTTCATCTCTGTTGGATTCGGATTTAGAAACCAATAAGCCACTTCTGTTAAACCTTATTCGATCAGCTTTTGAGTTTGGATATTATAGTGGATTCGGATTTGAACATACTTGAACAAAATAATCATGGAAGAAGAGGCAAAGTAGGGAAACCCCCATTCCGGCCTTGGTGGCAACTGCTTGCAACACGATGGACCGTACAATTGTTTGCAAATCAGGGCATGATTTTTGGTAGAAGTTCTGGTTCAATTACCCATGAACTCAAGTACTCAACAAAAGATAAGACAAAAGTGTAAAATCCGATCCTTACCCATAAATAATGAACGACTTCCGCACTTGTGTGGAGTTTGAACGGCTGAATCAGAATTCAGATCACATTATTTTCCCTAATACAAATGATATACTTTCCTTTAGTAAAGTGGGCCCATTAAAGGTATATGGCTCATAGGTAAAGTATTAATTACCAATAAAATAAATTCTGGGTACTTGTCAAACGTCTTAACAACAAATAATTGAAATGCAGTGACAAGGTTTGCAAAATTTGCTTCAAAAGCCGAAATTCCTCTTTAGTCTACTCAAGGTTTTTTTCTGAGCGATATCTGTGGCAAAACATTCAATTGAAAATAGCTTAAATTTTGGATATAAAAATAGGTTTGATTTCTTCTCTTTTAGAAAGAGGTGACAGTCATATGGCCACTTTTCTCAACTGGACCAAAATAAATAAATAAATAAAATGGACAAACAAACACCAAAGTGCAAACAATCCTTGGTGAAAGTTTCCACACTGCATGCTGAATCCCGGTAAATGAGACAAATATTGGTCTCAGAGCATTAAGCCTTGATGTTTAACTACTAAATAAATATTGAAGCCACTTTACCAACAAACAAACACAACCCTGTTTCAGAGCTAGCATGGGCCCTATATTGCTAGTAGTACCCATAATAAAAGAAAAGTTTGTTCTCATCATTCCTTCATCAATTATTGCCTGTCTTTATACATATCTCAAACATTTGCAATAGATAGGATGTTCTTTGTTGTTGTTTATTTGTGTGATGCAAAGAAATAGTTGTTCAATATCTCGAGTAAAGGGGAGATATTAGAATCATTTAGCATGAATAAAATTGGAAATTGATTACTGCCATCTGCAGTTTTGCCATCCCTGTCATCGCTAAATATAAAGTGAACATATACATCAAACAAAGTGAACATATAGACGATCTAAGTGAACACATACAAACAAATAAGTTCAATGAAAATAAGTTGAATATGCATGTAAACTTCTGAACAAGTGATGACAACACTTATTTGTTTGTAAGTGTTCACTTAAATCGTCTATATGTTCACCTTATTTGCTGTATATGTTCACTTTATATTTAGCGATGGTTGGGATGGTATATTTGCGGATGGCACTTATAATTCATGAATATTTGCTATCCAAGGTTTACAACAAAAAATCTTTAAGTAGGCCTAGTCTTCTCTGTTCCAGAGCCCATATCATATTATCATTACATTATTCTTGACCCAATACAACATGGCTAAGCTGTTATTAACGAGACTTTGGTTTGGCGGATTCTGACATAGTGACATCTCTTATGTCCACCAGAACTTTCTAATTGGGGATTATAACGTGAAAAAAATAAAAAGGTTAGTATTTGATTCCGTAGGCTTACAAAAGGTGCTCATGTTCATGTAGTACTGTAATATATGAAATTTAAATATTAATTTTTTTATAATTTAAGAATTTTAGTTGTTGTTAAAATTTATTTCGAGTAGAATTTCGAATGAGTATATAACATAATTCTATATTCAACTCAACTCTGAAAAAATGTTTAGGAAAAGAAAAGCAGTTGAATCTATCTCATCTCATGTAAGCCTAAGTTACAAACCTTTTTTTATAAAGTGCATCTCGAGTTACCACATCACAAAACAATCGAAATCCTCTCCGACTTTCAAAAAAAGTTGCAGTGCAAATTTTTCATCCGTACTCGTCCCATCAATAATAAATATTCCGTGATTAATATCAGATCAATTGAAATTCGTGCGCTCCGTAATTTTACTGAGATTAGAGGGGATGCTCATAGATGAAAGATTTGTACTGCGATTTTTATTTATTTATTTATTTGAGTCTCTGATCCCTCATAAAAAAGGTCCGCTCAATTGGAAATATCCTCTGCAAGGTTTTTTTTTAAGAGCAAGTACCAACATTTTGATTGCCACCAAATGCCAGCATTTTACTATTAAGTTATTTTTTTCAAATTTTAAAATTCAATTATTTAGTTTAACGAGCGATGCGTTTTCATATAAGTTTTGTAAAATTTAGAATTTATTTGATACTCGATCAAAGGCTAAAACATGAACGTATTAGAACGAATCTATCATATTTAACAAGGTTCGTTTGTTTTTTCTATCTATCGATCGAGTATCAAATAAATTCTAAATTTGATGTTGTAAGATAAAATTACTCAATTCAGGAAATCAAAAGGAATGCATCTAAATTTCAGAAAAAAAAAATTCAAAAACAACAAAAATTCCTAGTGTCACAAAATTGACAAAGCTTCTGCAGATGCACATGTGGTATTTGTAGACATCAATAATATGAGTTAGTGAGGGACTGGATACAATGTTAGTTCTGTTTGTTTCTTGATCTCATATTTGTTTTCTTAGATGTATATAGCAGTACTTTTTCTGCTGGAAATCAATGAGATCTCCAAATTTTCTTAATTCTGAATGGGATTGAAACTATCCATATCAGAGTTCTTTTTACGAGAAGGATTTTGAGTCTTAATTCAAAATTGATCTATTTATAGTGTCATAAGTAATACATACATAAAAAGAAAAATTTTGAAAGTTTTTCTGTGATTTATTTGGACTGTTAATATTTCTATCTTGGAATATTTTAAAATTAACAATAAAATTAACAACTCCAACATGAGTGCATCTGGAGGAGCTAAAAAACTTAATTAAGATGTAATGCTTGTCCTGAAAAAACATTTATGATGTTATCATCCACGTCTTTAGTATATGCTCTATATAACAGATATACATCTGTTAATTTCTCTGTTATTCATTAATTGGTTCGCATCAGTACTAAACTTCTAAAATGAGTTTCCATGACCCTGATTAAAAAGGTTTTTTTTCCCATGTAAATTTCCATGACCCTGATTAAAATGAGTTTTATTTTTTTTCCCATAGAATCAATTGAAATATTTTGATCAAAATTAATAATTTTATTTTCGTATGATGGGAATTTCCATATTATTATATTTAGACCAAAAAAAAAATCTAAAAAAATCAATTCTGATCAAATAAAATTCCATGTATAAATCATTTCGATCAAAACCATATAATATAATTTTACATTGAACTGAACTCTATTTGGAAAAAAAAAAAAAAACCTGAATTCAAACGAGCCTAAATTTCAACGAAATTACTACATACCCATCTCTTAACGTGACATTCTGTACTATCGCATTTATATTTATTCACCTTATTTATTTATATATCAAGTTTGCTTATATATGTGTTCACTTTTATTCAATTATGAGTTAGATTTTATTTTTTATATTGTTATTTAGATTTTTATATGCATATTTAACTTATTTGTTTGCATGTATTCATTTTAATTATTTAAATATTTATTTTATCTATTTTATATGTTTATTTTGTTCTAGGATGAAAAAATTGCATACTGCAATTACAATTTTTTTTTATAAATCGTACCTCTAGAATATAAAAAGGATTATATATTGAGTTTTGTCGTGGCCGAATAGTTATGGCCTTATTGGTCCATCAGACCATCAATATACAATATTCTAACCACTAACCCGACCCGGATCCTCTGTTTGTTTTATAAAACGCCAGTGGTTAGTTCTTCGATCTTAGTCGTTTGATTTATTCTCAACAGTTAAATTTTTTCGAACCAATCAATACGATTTTATTCACGGACATTCATAGCCGTTCAGATTAAATCAGACGACTGAGATTGAAAACGGATCCAGATCAAGTGTCGAGCGCACAAAACGATAAATTTTTTTATGGTGACATGGGTAGCGCACCAGCGCACAATAATCAGATAGCTTAATCAAATATTATGGTGTTGGTGTAGCGCACAACACTGTCAACACCGCTATACTTGCCACCTCCCAGTTCCAATCTCCCCTATCTATGCCACCTCGTCACCGCCACTCTTCGCCGCATCACTGCCCCTCCTCAACCTCCTCCACCCAATTCTTCGAATTAGTTTTCAGATGGCATCACTGCGAAATCAATTTCAATCTAAGGCATCCGAGGTTTCTCAATCTATGTCAATGCATGGATGTGCATATTATAAGAATTTTAAAATTTTGGAACGGAATCAACCAAATGATTTATAAATAGTGGATTATCGCCAGCTGAGTGCTAGAGTTTTACTCCTCGTCCCGTTCGAGTGCATATATCTTGCTCGCTATTCTCTCTGATCTCCTTTCTTAATTAATTTTTCAAGCCATTGCACAATGTTCTCAAGCTTTATTTTTCAAAGAACAAAAAGAAAATGGAAAAAAATTTTCTATACCCTTTAAACTGAGTAAATGATGGAATTACCCCCGAAAGTAAAATCTTCTGATTTTATCTCCCTAAATTTCAGATTCCTTTTCTATTTACCCCTTTATCATATTTAATATTATAAATATTAGTTTTAAATAATATAACTTAAAATTTGTGACTATTATACCCTTCGAATCTAACCTAGTAGCTGAGGAAACCAAATCGCAAATGAACCCAGTCGAAAAAATTCTCTTCGCCTCATCTTTTCTTCTTCCTCTCGCACGAACCTAAAAGCTTCTCCTCTTCTCTCGCAAATCTCACAACATCAAACCTAATCAGTTTCCTCTCTCGCACGAACCAGTCGAACGCAGTCCCAGCCTGTGTTTTTGGTTCGTCGAACTCAATCCCAGCCTCCATCTTCTCTGAGTATGAACCAGTCTCAGCCTGCCTCGCATTGCCTCTCTCACTAATCTGATGTCCTAAATCGTAAGGCATCCGTCTCCTCCCAGGTTCGTATTTTCGTTTCAATCTGCTCTTGAGCGGCTTATTTGTTGAGCTTCTGAACAATCACTGTTACAACGCAATTGAAGGAAGCTTGATAAAAATTCAAGATTTCAACGCAATAAATGATACACGTAGTTACCCACGAGACTATTGCGAGAAGAAGAATTTAGCAAGTAATTAACTAATTATCTGGGGGCTCTGTTACTTGACTATATATTGGGGTATTCTCCATGTTTAGAAATTAGGCCCATAGATATAGAGAAAATATGATAACGTAAGTTTGACATGGTTAATTGTTAATTTAAAAGTATATTATTTAATTTAATTACGTAATTGTTGTTTGCCAGATTAATAAGTCAAAAATATTGAAAAAGAGATATGAGATGTGTTTTAATTCATAGCTATTCATCTAATTATTACGATTTGTGTAGATAATAGACAATAGCTCAGAATGAAGACCAATAGTTCAGGATGGAGTAGCACTGGAGGGATTAGACAATAGCTCAAGATGAAGACCAATAGCTCAGGATGGAGTAGCACCGGAGGGAGTAGACAATAGCTCAAGATGAAGACCAGTTTAATTTTCTGCTGTTTAATTGATTTTTCCATTCTTGAACTTGTATAATGCTATTTTTTTTTTTTGGGTTCATTGTTTGCTTGATACTGTCAGATAAAGGATATTGTTTTGTTTTGGGTAGACGAGTCCAGGTGTGCTGGTATTAGTGAGATAAAATTGTACCAGTGTGTTTATTTTTCAGGGTTGTTTTGATATTTGGTTCCTGGTGGGTAGAACATACAGTAGGGATATTTGTATAAACTTACTGTTAAGAAATGAAGAGTGGTGGAGAAAATATTATGTATGACATTAATTTTAATTAAGACTAGTCATTTAGTTTGAACCTATATATGTGCATAGGTAAAGATGATATATACAAAAAAGAATCAAGAAATAAATGGAGAAAAATAAATTTGCATGTTCTTCACCAAAATAAATTTACTTACCAAGCAACATACATGAAATTTTTGCTAACTAAAAACAATAATAAAAGCAAGACACATAATATATAAATGTATTGGCCAATTCTAATTAATTATACAAAAGTCTAGTAAATCCTTTTTGGTTTGTCATCTTTAAAGCCACATAATAACTAAAAGCAAGCATAAAAAATGAAACTCAACAAAAGTAAGACTCACAAGACCTGAAAATATCAGCAGTCCTCTACTTAAAACCTCTCATAATATATATTCCAAGGAGCAAGAAATTTCAAACAAAAATCATAGTCCTGGCCAATTCCAGTGCCTGCTTAAGAATTTCTCATTATAGAAAGAGCAAACTCCATGGAGGTACCAGAGCCTTGGCTAGTAATCAGGTTTCCATATACCACCACCCGGTTGTTACTCTAGGACTTGTCAGATAATTTTTCGATAATGGCAGGATAGCATGTCGCCTTCTCCTCCTATATTTAAAGTGAATTGATATTTATCCAAAACTATTATTGTTTACTGTAATCTTAAAAAGGGTACTCTTAATACATATTCGTTTGAGACTATGTTGCACGGATGCGGGTGCGGGTGTCGTATCCGACACGATGCGGGTGCGGGGATACGCAATTTTTAAAAAAACTAGGATACGGTAGTATATATAAAATAATAAAAATAATTAAAAATATTAAAATATAATAAAATACATCCGATCTAATTTGCCTTTTTTTAATCTTTATTTCAGTTTAAACATGTAAATATGTAATATATGAAGTTTGTCAAACTATGATCTTTGTAAAAGCATTGAAGTCCACAAAACTTTGCCATGAATAATAAAACGTTGGATTAAAGGCAATGCATGGTCCAGATCATACTTGGGATGTGCAATCCGTGGTTCATAACATCAGCCAATTAGAGAGAGCCACGTGGCTTCATAGAAGTGGTCATTTCAAAAAAATATGGGGTGCAGTGGTGCACGCAAGCATTAAAGGGTGTAAGTCACCTTGGAAGTTGGTACACAGATTCACGTGCGATTATTTTGTTTGACCCTAAACAATGAGTAATTTTTTTCGAAGGTCCCTGAACTTCATCTATAATTCATTTTTGGTCACTGAACTTTCGTTTGTTTCTTCGGGAGTCACTGAACTCTTCAATCATCCACTTTTGGTCACTTTGTCTATTGTTCCGTCTAAATTATCACGTTGGGTACAAATTGGAGTTATGAATCTGTCAATTTTTCTTTCTCTCCTAAATATCCAGCATTTTCGTTTTTCTATTGTTTTACAATTCTTAGTATCGTCTCTCTAAAATAGCACTTCTCTCTGTATGAAACACCTCTCCCTTGCCATTGTTCTACTTTTACTTGATTTTTTTTCTTTAGAAATCATCCATTCTCCTTTCAATCGGCACTTTGTGAGAGAGAAGAAGAAGTGGATTCGCAAATACAAAAGTAGATTAACTCAACCGATTCTAGGGTTTGGCGGCATTACAAGATGAGATTAAGAAATTCTCATTTGAGGCCAACATACAGTAAGTAGATTAACTCAATTGCATTTTTTTTACTCGAATTTGTTGGGATTAAACAGAAATTCTCTATCACAACTGCCCCCTTTTACCGTGTCTTATTTACTGCCCTCAGTTTCCGTCTTTTTTATTTCTCACAAAGATAGATATTCTTCATTGAGATGAATGATAGCAAAAATGGTACCGTTGGTATCTAGCCAAGGCAGGAAATTGCAACATTGTTCTTCATATTTTGTGTCTCACCAGTAAAAATATTTAGGGGATTTGGTCCTTTTGTCTTTCTTCTATATAATGTAATAGCTATGTACATGACACAATCTCTTCTATATCAGTACGATTCATTATTCAATCATACAGCTCTCTCATTTTCTTTATTGCTTACTACTACAGAATCTCTTCAGTGAGAAATTTGTTTAATTTAAATACAGAAAAGAATGCTTACTTCATTTTATGCCTTTGTTTGCAAGGCAACTTATGCATCATTTATATTATAGACTAACTTATGCTTCATCTTTTTTTTTAAGTGACAGTTATTATTTATTACTCCTCATATTAAATCAAACTTTTTAAAAAATTTGTAGGTTCTAATGAGAGTTTGTTTACGTGTGAATTACATCATGGTGGGACAGTGTGTATGGAAGAGAGTAACTTTGGTTATAATGGAGGTAAAAAAGACTACTTTGACTATGTGGATCCTGATGTAATGTCTTTACTTGAGTTTGAAACAATGGCTGAAGAGTTGGGGTACTCGAAGGAAATCTCAGTTTGGTGCAGAGTGTGTGGTGAGAAGGAAAAGAGTGATCCTAAATTGATAATCTCTGATCAAGACTTAATGGTAATGGTTGATAAAATTTCACAAGGGAACAGAATGCTTGAATGTTTTTTGGAGCATAAAAGTAGTCAAGTTGAGATTGAAAATGGTGCGAGTGATTTTTATGACCCTGACAATGATGTCGAAGCTGATGATATTGATGTTACCTCTGACAAGAATGTGTTAAACAATACTACAAAGTATTGGGTAGTACCTCTCGAAACTCAAACACAACCAGAGATAGGGGAAGAAGATTCTGATTATGCACCCTCATATGTCCTTATAAGTGGTGGTGAATCTGATGAAGATACCAGTCAGAGGTACCCTGAGTTCAATGCCACTGTTGATATCACAAATCCACAATTTCAGGTTAGCATGATTTTTGGTTCTTTTGAGGAGTTCAAAAAAGCCATAAAAGAATATGCAATTAAGCAGAGAAGAAATATTCATTTTGACAAGAATGATACCTTGAGAGTGAAGGCATCATGCAAAAAAGGTTGTCCATGGAAAATTTGGGTTTCATGCATGGGAAATGGGACCACAAATGTGCAAGTGAAGACATACAATTCCTCTCATACATGTAGTAATGAGCATAACATAAAATTTCTCACAACGAAGTGGCTAGTAAACAAGTACCTTGACATATTTAGGGCTGATCCAACTTGGTCTTTGTCAGGTATTCAAGCCCGAGTTAGAGCTGACTTGTACTTGGAGATATCAAGACCAAAAACTTGTACTGTAAGGTCAAAAGCATTGAAGATCATAGCAGGTAACGAGGAAAAGCAGTATTTAAAACTACAATATTATGCCGCTGAGGTAAGAAGGACGAATCCTGGTAGCACAATAATTTTTGATCTCACAAATAAAGTATTCAAAAGAGCCTATGTTTGTATGGCTGCATGCAAAGAAGGCTTTTTGGCTGGTTGTAGGCCAATAATCAGCTTAGATGGCTGTTGGTTGAAGGGTAGATATGGGGGTCAATTATTGAGTGCAATTGCAATTGATTCTAACGATTGCATATTTCCAATTGCATATGCTGTTGTTGATGGAGAAACTTCTGAAAGTTGGAGATGGTTTTTGCAGCTACTTGCAAATGATATAGCTATTGAAAATAGTCATGCTTGGACATTCATGTCAGACAGACAAAAGGTATATAGTACTTTTAATTATATATTTTTGCAATGCTGTATATAGTACTTTTAAATATATATATTTTTGTAATGTCACACAACTATTTGCAATTGCTTATTTTTGTAATTTGTCTTAATTTTAGGGTTTAATACCTACAATCCAAGCACTTTTCCCTGCATCTGAGCATCGGTTTTGTGTGCGTCACATGTATGGTAACTTCTCTGATGCTGGACATAAAGGAAAGATATTGAAGGATCATCTATGGGGAGCAGCAATGGCCACCTATGTTGCAGACCATGAGAAATGGATGATGGAGATTAAATCTCTTTCACCAGCAGCTTTTGAGTGGTTAACTAGAAAACTAGCTGCTGAATGGACAAAATCTTATTTTTCTACCATTTCTAAGTGTGATATGCTGCTGAACAATCTTTGTGAATCTTTCAATAAATATATTCTTGATGCTAGGGATAAGCCTATTATAACTATGTTAGAGATAATAAGGACAAGACTAATGCGAAGGTTTCAAATGAAGAAAGATGAATCGATGAAGTACAAAGGCTCCATCTGTCCTAAGATCCAGAAAAAGCTTGATAAATGGAAGGATGAAGCAATCAAGTTTGATGATATTTGGAATGGTGGTACTCAATATCAAGTTACTGGAAATGGGAGTCAATTTGTTTTTAACATTGCTACATCTTCATGCGATTGTCGAAAATGGGACTTGACAGGTTCACTATTTATATTTGACATTGAATAATGTTTTGTAAAATGATAATATGTTATAGCCTTACAAATTATTTGTTAATTTTCTTAGGTATTCCTTGTGAGCATGCTTGTGCAAGCATGAGAGTTAATGGTTTGATGCCTGAAGATTATGTTAATGATTGCTACAAGGTTGAAACCTGTCTCAAAATATATTGTCGTGCAATTAATCCAATTTCCGGAGAGGAAATGTGGGATAAAAGTTCAGTACCTCAAGTGATCGTACCACCCCAAGCTAATCCTTGCAAAGCTGGAAGACCTAAAAAGGCTCGCAAGAAAAGTAATGTGGAACTAGAAAATGATTATAATAGAACAAAACTTTCTAAAAAAGGTAAGAAAATGGTTTGCTCAATTTGTCACCAAGAAGGGCACAACAAAAGATGGCATGCAGGATCTACAATTTCTGAACATATCACTCCATCAGTAGCTGCTCACAATGAAACCAGAAAAAAGCTAGCGGTCAGTGATTAAATTCTTTCCTCTAAATTTTTATTTGTATTGAAAATTTTCATGTAAGTAAGTTTGAAATTATTTGACAATTTGACATATTTGATATGGTGCAGGTGAAAAAGAAAAGAGTAGTGCTTTCAAATGACTCTAACGCCAGTTTGGTTTGAAACGTCATTTGTTATTAATGTAGTTTGTTGGTTTCATTTTGTTAAGTTTCTGGGAGATTTTGAAGAGTAAGAGTTGTTGTAGGATGTGATTTTGAATTAACATAGTTTGTTTGAATGCTCCCATGTACTGAATCTAGTGATGTAGAATCTATACACATTTTAATTACTGATTCTGGTGAAAGATTGCTTGTGAATGCTATTTACTGCATGCTTGTTTCTATTTTAGTAAAGACATAATTATTGAAAATGCTATTTATTGCTTGCTTGTTTCTATTTTAGAGAGACCATAAAAATTGCATTGCTTGCTTGTTCCTATTTACTGATTCTGTCCATATTTATAAAGCTTTTGAATTAAACATGTTTTGGTGCGGTTACAGAGAGAATATGGAAATAATTTTGGCAAAAAAATTTTGGGCAATTGAACATGGAAACAATATGAGGAGCTTGGCAATTAAATTAATGCACTTACGTTATTTACCAATCATGATTGAATGCACTTACGTTATATGAGCAGCTGGTACCAATCATGAAATTAATGCACTTACGTTATATGAGCAGTTGGACAATCATTTCTTTATTGGATGCATTTGCGTTTGGTACCATGATTGGTACCACCTTCAACCGGTACTGTGATAACCTTAAAAAAAAAAAAAAAAAAAAAAAAAAAAAAAAAAATCGGAAAATAAAAAGGTGACCTTTCTCTCTTTCTTCCTGTGCGCAAAACAAACCAGAGAGACACCTCTCTTTCGAAACAAAACCGAAGCCCCCCCCCCCCCAAATCCATCCACCTCTATTTCTCCACCGTTTCACCGGATTGAGGTACCCACGCGTTAGCCTCACCACCCTCTCGCACTATCTACCTTCGGATCGTCGATTGATGGCCTCTCCTCGTCGTATTTCTCGACGGAAGTTTTTCGGGAAATGGAGCGAACTCGTCGGTTTTGGCCGCCGTTCGACCTGGAGCACTATGGGGTCCTCTCCATCGATTTCCAAGTGGACTTGCAAGGTTTTGTCGGGGATAAGTGGTGAAAATCGAGAAATAGCGATTTCGGCTCGTTTTCTCGCGTCATCGGTCTTTGGCCGAAATTAAGTAAGTATTTTCTTTGATTTGTGGTATATATATAGCTATCTTTGCAATTTTCTTGTCAATTGCATGTGTGTTGGATTTCTAGGGTTTATCGAGAAGTTCACGAAATCTAATTAGTATGTGTAATTTGAGTAATGGGAATTTGTGTTGGATTGAATACTTGTGTTATTATGTCACCAATTGATGAATGGATTGATTGCTTTGATAAATGTTGGACATTTGGGAATTTTATGCATGATAGGAATTATTAAGCATATGGCATGGATTTAATTATTGCATTTATTGTTGGTATAAATAGTTGCATGTATATAAGGGTAAATATGAGATTTTCCATGTCATGCTTTGCATTGAATAATTATTGATTAGGTAACAATATAGATTTTATGAGTACAAGGGGTTGAATTGGTAATAATGATATTATATTGGGTTGGGTTAGGATTTAGTCATAAACTCTAAATTATGATCTATCATGTGTGCATGTATACATTAAAGATAGAAATGGATTTCAAAAATAATTAGTGATACTTATTGCAATTGAATTAGAAACCTAAATAAATTTGTTCTACTAAATATTATGTTATTATTTACATGAGTGTTGTATGCAAGGTTAGATGTGTATTTAGTACTCAATGGTACTAATCAAATGGCATGTCATATCATGATCATTTTTACGTATCTAAATTTAGAAGATAACTATTAAATAAGACTAATGCGAATTTAACTATTGCATTCCATACTGTCATGCATGTAAGAAAAGTTTATTAAAGTAGCTTGCTTGTTATTGGTTTAATCTTCTAAAAACATGATTCTTTTATTTGATATATATATATTGGCACATGGCATATTAGGATGCATAAACCATTTACTTTGGCATACATGATCATTAATGTAGAGATGACATAGTGTGAATTGTATGACTTATGATTATTGAGTCTAGTAAATGCATGGCATAATTATGATGCATGGTAGTATAGTTTCTAATCTAATTTATAAAAATTATAAGTAGCATAGATTAGTTGTTATAAACATTAAAAGGAGATTTATATTTGTTTTAGAGTTGGGTGGTTATGTGTCGGAATTAGGAGCAGCTGACTTGACAGAGCCACTGTAGAATTATTTTGCTTGCTTACTTGCTTATGCTTTGGATTTTGCTTGCAGTATAAGGTACGGATTTCACTTGAGTTTTAATTATATGTGATATGTATTTTGATTATTGTTATTATTGTTATTATTATTATTATTATTATTATTATTATTATTATTATCATTATGCATTCTGAATTCATAATTGGAATTTTGTTCATGAGATCATTTTGTGAAATTGTATATTGATGCATGATTGGAAAGTGGCATATTGAATGGTATCCGATTGAAATGTTGGAAAATGACATATTGAATGGTATCCGATTGAAATGTGATTTGATTGAGGTAAGTACAACTTGTGTGGTTGAGATAGACACTCGTAATGTTTGGAGGTGGAGTCATGACCCATCCTACCAAGCACCGTGTAATAAGCGCTTATGTACCGGGACTCAGTAGGTCTAGTCTGGAATGGACCGGAGTGTGAGTGTTCCCAGCTTGTTTGTACATTTTGATGATTTAATTGATTGAATTATGTATGAATTGAATTGGCCGTTGGCATCCATCTATAGGGTGGTTCGCGGTATCTGAAGGAAATGACTGAAATGATTGACTTGTGATAAACCAGACTTGCATATTAGGTAATTGCCCAACCAAATGAGTCGGCTTTTGCTATACATTGATATTTGAATTGTTATGGAATTGATGCCGAGCTCACATTTCATATTGCATTGATTGAATTGATTTGACCTTGCTATTCTTATTGGAAACAAGTTGTAAGGGTTGCTTTTAATTTGCACGTTAGTTATTACATGTTATTAATTATTTGTTCAAGTAATTGAAATGCTAATTGTCATACTTTGAATTTTAAGAAAGGAAAATTGATTTTGAATAATACTGAATTTATTTGTCTAATTGCATTGCTTGATCGAAAGTCTAGTTTTAATGTTATTTGAAATAAAATGAAATGGAAATTTGATATGGAATTTATTTGACTCAGTCTTGTATTTAGTTCCAACACATGATAATCAAAACTCAAGTGGCTGGAACTGAATACCGTACTGAGATAAATTTTATTTATCTCATTCCGTACTTTTTGCATTGTTTTCCACTATTGGTTGTGGGTTCCAGGTTTCAGAGCAAGTGCTGGACAGCAAGATGAGTAGCAGACCATTGGATATTGTGGTTAGTAATCCAAAATACCAGGCCTTTATAGGATTTACTTTATATTTAAGTAATTAATTATAAATTTCTAATTAATCGGTATATTATTTGAGCAGAATCAGTATTAATTGGTAAATTAAGTATTAGTAAGCCTTGCGGGTGCAGTAGGCATCCGCGGCGGGCACTCCGTCGCGTGTTGTCATGTTACAGTATTCGACGGGGTGTCACAGATGGTATCAGAGAATGGTTTAACAACCAAACCAGACCAATAGATTGCGTGAGAATGGGTACGTCTTAAGGGTTGTTTTGTAGGTAAGTTGATTTCTTACTATTTGTGCTAGCAAAATAATATTTGTCTAGCTAAGTTATTAGTATTATAGGATACAGATGCTTTGTATTTGTATATATCTAATATATTAATTGTTTATAGTTGCTTGATTATTTTATATATGTGTTGTAATTTAAAAGTTATGTTTAATAGGTCGTAACAATTTTTGTGGATGAAATTAATAGAGCTTATTTTCTAATGTTTGAAATGTAAAGTGATTTTGATAAGTGCACAAAAAAAAAAGAGTTGGTATGGCAAGTTAAAGGATTTTGGTTATTATAGTAAGCATGTTCTATGTTATATTAATGCTTGGTTGGAATATTAAGGATTTCTGAATTTACTATAGTATGCACAAACTTTTGGAACTTATTTGAGTAAAGATTTTCTTATCTTTTGTTGGCACAAGGATCAAACAAGCTGACTGATCATCTGACTTGTTAATTGAATCTCAATAATATCAGAATTATTTTTACTTCCTTGACTGATCACCAAGGCAGCCAAGAATAATTTTGATATTACTGTGCTTCCTAAAAGATAAGAAAATAACTGGACATTTCAAAATGTTACTAGTTATAAGAATTGAAAGATTTGTTTTTTAAATGATAACGTAAGAAGTGGTAGTATTTTCTGCTTGTAGTACTTTGTTATTTGAATTGTTATAATGTTATGATATGGAATTGTCTGAATTGTAAAGGGAATTGAATTGACCGTTGGCAACCCTCTTTAGAGGTGATTCACGGTATCCGAATATCTGTAATCGCTGGTTTCTCTCTGAGAAAGAGACTCGCGATATCTGACTTTGAATTGATTGATCTTTGATTGTGACTTAGGATTGTCATGCTTGCATTTAAGTACCGAGATTGGGCCGACATTCTTGTATTATCATTAGTATTTTAATTTTGTATTGAATAAAATGTCGGGCTGAGTTGCATTACATAAATCGATAATTGTTGCATAATATGTTTGTACTATTTGATTGTATTATGGATTGTATGATTGCTATGTATTTCGATAAATTTCGAGGTCGAAATTTTTTTATAAGGAGGGAAGAATGTGATAACCTTAAAAAAAAAAAAAAAAAAAAAAAAAAAAAAAAAAAAAAAAAAAATCGGAAAATAAAAAGGTGACCTTTCTCTCTTTCTTCCTGTGCGCAAAACAAACCAGAGAGACACCTCTCTTTCGAAACAAAACCGAAGCCCCCCCCCCCCAAATCCATCCACCTCTATTTCTCCACCGTTTCACCGGATTGAGGTACCCACGCGTTAGCCTCACCACCCTCTCGCACTATCTACCTTCGGATCGTCGATTGATGGCCTCTCCTCGTCGTATTTCTCGACGGAAGTTTTTCGGGAAATGGAGCGAACTCGTCGGTTTTGGCCGCCGTTCGACCTGGAGCACTATGGGGTCCTCTCCATCGATTTCCAAGTGGACTTGCAAGGTTTTGTCGGGGATAAGTGGTGAAAATCGAGAAATAGCGATTTCGGCTCGTTTTCTCGCGTCATCGGTCTTTGGCCGAAATTAAGTAAGTATTTTCTTTGATTTGTGGTATATATATATAGCTATCTTTGCAATTTTCTTGTCAATTGCATGTGTGTTGGATTTCTAGGGTTTATCGAGAAGTTCACGAAATCTAATTAGTATGTGTAATTTGAGTAATGGGAATTTGTGTTGGATTGAATACTTGTGTTATTATGTCACCAATTGATGAATGGATTGATTGCTTTGATAAATGTTGGACATTTGGGAATTTTATGCATGATAGGAATTATTAAGCATATGGCATGGATTTAATTATTGCATTTATTGTTGGTATAAATAGTTGCATGTATATAAGGGTAAATATGAGATTTTCCATGTCATGCTTTGCATTGAATAATTATTGATTAGGTAACAATATAGATTTTATGAGTACAAGGGGTTGAATTGGTAATAATGATATTATATTGGGTTGGGTTAGGATTTAGTCATAAACTCTAAATTATGATCTATCATGTGTGCATGTATACATTAAAGATAGAAATGGATTTCAAAAATAATTAGTGATACTTATTGCAATTGAATTAGAAACCTAAATAAATTTGTTCTACTAAATATTATGTTATTATTTACATGAGTGTTGTATGCAAGGTTAGATGTGTATTTAGTACTCAATGGTACTAATCAAATGGCATGTCATATCATGATCATTTTTACGTATCTAAATTTAGAAGATAACTATTAAATAAGACTAATGCGAATTTAACTATTGCATTCCATACTGTCATGCATGTAAGAAAAGTTTATTAAAGTAGCTTGCTTGTTATTGGTTTAATCTTCTAAAAACATGATTCTTTTATTTGATATATATATATTGGCACATGGCATATTAGGATGCATAAACCATTTACTTTGGCATACATGATCATTAATGTAGAGATGACATAGTGTGAATTGTATGACTTATGATTATTGAGTCTAGTAAATGCATGGCATAATTATGATGCATGGTAGTATAGTTTCTAATCTAATTTATAAAAATTATAAGTAGCATAGATTAGTTGTTATAAACATTAAAAGGAGATTTATATTTGTTTTAGAGTTGGGTGGTTATGTGTCGGAATTAGGAGCAGCTGACTTGACAGAGCCACTGTAGAATTATTTTGCTTGCTTACTTGCTTATGCTTTGGATTTTGCTTGCAGTATAAGGTACGGATTTCACTTGAGTTTTAATTATATGTGATATGTATTTTGATTATTGTTATTATTGTTATTATTATTATTATTATTATTATTATTATTATTATTATCATTATGCATTCTGAATTCATAATTGGAATTTTGTTCATGAGATCATTTTGTGAAATTGTATATTGATGCATGATTGGAAAGTGGCATATTGAATGGTATCCGATTGAAATGTTGGAAAATGACATATTGAATGGTATCCGATTGAAATGTGATTTGATTGAGGTAAGTACAACTTGTGTGGTTGAGATAGACACTCGTAATGTTTGGAGGTGGAGTCATGACCCATCCTACCAAGCACCGTGTAATAAGCGCTTATGTACCGGGACTCAGTAGGTCTAGTCTGGAATGGACCGGAGTGTGAGTGTTCCCAGCTTGTTTGTACATTTTGATGATTTAATTGATTGAATTATGTATGAATTGAATTGGCCGTTGGCATCCATCTATAGGGTGGTTCGCGGTATCTGAAGGAAATGACTGAAATGATTGACTTGTGATAAACCAGACTTGCATATTAGGTAATTGCCCAACCAAATGAGTCGGCTTTTGCTATACATTGATATTTGAATTGTTATGGAATTGATGCCGAGCTCACATTTCATATTGCATTGATTGAATTGATTTGACCTTGCTATTCTTATTGGAAACAAGTTGTAAGGGTTGCTTTTAATTTGCACGTTAGTTATTACATGTTATTAATTATTTGTTCAAGTAATTGAAATGCTAATTGTCATACTTTGAATTTTAAGAAAGGAAAATTGATTTTGAATAATACTGAATTTATTTGTCTAATTGCATTGCTTGATCGAAAGTCTAGTTTTAATGTTATTTGAAATAAAATGAAATGGAAATTTGATATGGAATTTATTTGACTCAGTCTTGTATTTAGTTCCAACACATGATAATCAAAACTCAAGTGGCTGGAACTGAATACCGTACTGAGATAAATTTTATTTATCTCATTCCGTACTTTTTGCATTGTTTTCCACTATTGGTTGTGGGTTCCAGGTTTCAGAGCAAGTGCTGGACAGCAAGATGAGTAGCAGACCATTGGATATTGTGGTTAGTAATCCAAAATACCAGGCCTTTATAGGATTTACTTTATATTTAAGTAATTAATTATAAATTTCTAATTAATCGGTATATTATTTGAGCAGAATCAGTATTAATTGGTAAATTAAGTATTAGTAAGCCTTGCGGGTGCAGTAGGCATCCGCGGCGGGCACTCCGTCGCGTGTTGTCATGTTACAGTATTCGACGGGGTGTCACAGGTACGCACTTACATTTGGTACCACCTTCAACCGGTACGCACTTACATTTGGTACCAGTTTTCTATAAAACATTTCCTCTCATAATTTGAAAGAGGGCTAGGGTTTAAAAGAGAAAGTGAGAAAAAGAGACGCAGAGATGGGTGTGAGAGTGAGACGCTGGACATTTGGGAGAGAAAGAAAAATTGACAGATTCATAACTCCAATTTGTACCCAACGTGATAATTTAGACGGAACAATAGACAGAGTGACCAAAAGTGGATGATTGAAGAGTTCAGTGACTCCCGAAGAAACGAACGAAAGTTCAGTGACCAAAAGTGGATTATAGATGAAGTTCAGGGATCTCCGAAAAAATTTACTCCCTAAACAATGGTGCCAAATTCATGAATTAAATTGAATAATTTCATCAAGAAGTTTGAGAAAATCATGAAAAATAGCAAACGGACTCAGAAAAAAAAATTATGAAAAATTACCCAAAAATCCAGGAGATGATGAAGAAAATTATGGTGCTTTCAGAAGGATCAAAGGAGCTAGAGAACCTCCATTTTATGCAAAAAAGCCCATGATTTTATGCAAAAAAGCCCATGTCTTTTCAGAAAATTCTTGGTTCCATAAGATTCTACACATTTTTATGAAGCTGTGTACAAGATTGCATGAAGAAACTCAATAAAGAGGGGGTCCAAACAATTTGTTTGATTTCAGCATCCCATGAAAAAAATAACAAGTGCTATAAATGGACAAGTCCATTGGTTTTGTAATGAAGAGGATCAATCTGAGGAGAAAGAAAGAAAACGGAGAGGAGATAACTCTGGTTTTGAATTCTCCCCGTATGGACATGGGATATGGCTGCACCCGTTATTTCACACACCATTACAAACGGATTGGGAGGCATGCACGCGGCTCATGAAGACCAGGAGCACGCGAAAGGGAAGAGAGCATGTTGCTGGTGAGAGACGCGTTCTCCCTCTGAATCCTTCGCTAGTGAAAGGGAGATACGCACGGAGCTACCGAAACAAATGAGATAAGGATTGGTGGGCCCCATGATCAGTGGTCGGGTTCACCATACACCAGGGCCGTTCAAGGAAAAGAAAAGAAATGGGGAAAGGTTCTCAACTGAATGTCGTTTGAAGGAGAGGCTTGCCAAACCGCCGGGCTAACAACCTTTGCCAGCTGGCCAGAGACTTCAAGATCCCATCCCCGACGCCTATAAATAGAGGAGAGCGAGGAGAAATCGAGGCCTCTTTCGCTTCTCTCTCCAAGATCCAAATCAACGCCAGACCAAGAGTTTAGGTTAGAAAAGAGAGAGAGAGAGAGAGGCATTTAGACGAATACTTGTTAGGCATTATAGTGGAGAGAAGAAAGGTTGAAGGAAGAGATCAAGAATCGAGTTGTAAAGGCATAGGTAGGTGTTTGAAGGTAGAGGGACGATCAATTAATGATCGATTCTCTTAAGACTGTAATTTGCAGTTCTTGTTTTGAACAAAGGTTGAGATTTGCGATTTTCTGTTATTGAACATGACTTTTTCCTTCTTTTCTTGATTCCTTTCTGAAATTAGAACCATCTGGTATTGTTCTTGATCCGTCGTGGTGTTTAGATAAGTTTATTTGTCTGTTGCATCTCCTTTCAGATCGGAAGAGAAGAGCTACCAGGGAGCACGGCTCCCATGGTGGATCCTCAATTCCGAGATGAAGTTCATCTCTTTGCTTTCTTTACACACGAATTGAACACTTAGTTTAACTTCTCAGATCAAGAGAGGAGATTGACCAAGGAGCACGGCTCCCATGGCCGATCTTGAATCTCAAAACGATTGGGTTGTTTTGCCTAATTGCTTCATTAGTCGAGTTCTCTTGTTCCTTTGAGTGTTGTATTCTTCTTCATTTCCTTAACCTAACCTTTTCTTCACCTGAAAGCACGGCTTTCATGGTGGAAATCATCTCGGCTAGGAGCATGGCTCCATGGCTGGATTCTCTCTTGCAATTTGCTAAGAGGCTTGGCCTCCATAGCAGATTGAGTTTAATCGGCTGAATTGAGTTCATTTTGGGATCAGTTTGATCCATTAAACTTCAAAAACAAGAGAGAATCAAGGGGAGATGCTGGCCAATTTTGTCCAGGATTTTAGGTGTTGATTTCTTCTCCTTAATCTATGTTTCATTCTCTGGAGTATAAATAAAAGTCTTGTGAGGACCATTTTAGATAAAGTCATAGAATTCCTGTCATAGTTCTTTAGGCTAGGAAACTGTCTTGATATGAATTTTCGCTTTTCTGAACTTAGTCTGATATGGTTTGAGGGCTCCTGTAATTTGTTAAGGTTCCGGGGTTGACCATGTAAAAGTGCATTTCTTTATACAATCAACATCTGACAAGGTTATGGCTAACTATACTCTTTCTTATGATGTCATCTCAATGCATTAGAATCTCGTTACAAAACACAATTGGGTATCCTTGTGAATGTGAAGAAAGTCATTTCCTTCTGGTAATAACTGACCTTTCGTAAACCAACATCTTTGAATGAGTGTGTCAGGTTACTTGTCAATTCAAATAACTGCTAAAAAGATATTTTCAGGAAGATAGTATGTTAGTGACCTAGATTTTAGAATTGAACCGCCATTTGTTGTGTTTGTGATGGCGAAGAAATATAAAATGAACAATGCCAGACATCATAGTGAATATCCCCTCTATGTAAATTAGAAAAGATCCTATGTGAAGTATCTAAAGGAAAGGTATAAACACGAGTTCGGTAAGTCCAGCTGACTGTTGATCTTTGGATGTCCTTTAATCATGATTAATGATTGGTAAACGCCAGAGAACCAAAAATGAGGGCAAGGTGATGTTTAACTGATGAACAAGCTGTTAGAGATTAATATTCTAGACATTCAATACCAACGATTTAATATATGGTTTATAGCCAAGGAAATTCTGATCCATTTGTAACTTATGTTTCATGGCCACGATTGATACAAAAGGTGAAATATGGGTATAATCTTAGTTACATTCAGATACTTAAGTGTTAAGATGTCAAGCGTAAGTGTAAAAGTGCAATATGATAAATTAAGTACCAAATTGAACAATAAACACCAAATTAGACCCGTGAATGTCAAATTGATGTTATGTAATCTATTTCCTGCACTATGTTGGCATCAATCGACATATCCCTGGCTTATTGTTATCACTACGAACCCAGTTTAGTACTAAGCCCATACCACTACATCGGTGGGTGGTACACCCACTAGGGGAAAGTGACGCAACGAAAACGAAGAGCACCATTGTATTCCCCTTCGTCCCACGATGCTGACGAACCCTTCTTCAATGGCTACGGCGGCCGAAATCAATAACGGATCCAAACCCGTTTCGTCGGAACCGTTGGCGAAGAAAACAAAACCCGTCTCTCTCGTTCGAACTTCAGCGCCGAACCATCTCTGATCCTTTGTGACGAAACGACTGTAGAGACTACGTTTACCCAATCTGACAACCCGTGGGGATATTGAAAGGGAAGAAGAAAAATAGCTTGGGCCCAAGGAATGCACAGAAGCCCATTAACGAAAACACGACAAGCCCATATGAATTTAATTCTTTTGACACCTCAGCAATCCCTGGACCAATCAGGAAACACCATGTCAGCTAGAAACTTTAAAAGATCGTTTAAAATACTACACACCTTAGAAAAATATAAACGACATCCACAAAATTCTAAAAAATAAAATAAACTAAATTCACTGATACTTTGATATGAAATTATGTCAAAGTATTGGCCTTTTGTATTTTTGAAATATTTTCACTATAATAAATGGATTTTATAAATCTTAGAAAATTAGTGAACTCATTTATAAAATTTCTAAAACTAAAACTAAGTATTTTTGAGATAAAAATTTCAAATATGATATTTTCAAAAGCTAAGTATTCTCGATTACAAATATTTTCAAAAGAACAAATAATTTCAAGAACGATATCTTCTAAAGTCAAATATATTCAAGGTTAAATATTTTCGAACTAAAAAAAAAGAAATTTATAAAAGTCAAAAGCGCAAAAGGTCAAAGTGAATAAAAATTATCAATATCCAAAGTGAAACCTCAGAAAATTAAAAGTTAAAATACGAAACCCAAATTCAAAGCCAAAACCTCTTCGTTTGAGGAAAAGTCCCTCGCTGGGGTTGAGATCAACCTCAGATGACTTAAATTATCAAGTGGCCCCTAAACGACTCCATATCAAGAGTTCCTCTTTTCAGACGAAAACCAGTCCTTAAGCCAAAAGTCTTTAGAAATTTGAAGGTCCTTAATTGGGTCCCGTCAATTAGGTTTGGTACCGTCAATTAAGTCATCCTTAATAGCACTCCGTAAATCTATCTTTTCTTAGCCCATTACGTCAATACCCTTTACGTCCCTTAATTAGAGGTTCCCGTAGGCAACTATGGGGTAATTAACAATAGGGGCTTGTGCCTATTGGAAAGAAAGGACCCGGTAAATCAAGAAACTTCTTTAAGAAGCGACTCTTGTTAGGATTCTCTTGTGTTGAGAGATACCCGCCATAGAGATCGAACCTTAAGGGAGGTGAATCTAAGGCTATGTTCCCATTGTTCTTCGAGAAATTCTTTCGAAGAGAATAATGACGAAAAAGCCACAACATATTTTTGTTAAAACGAATTCAAAATTGCATGTACAGGGAACCCACAATTGATTTCACGTATCCAAAAACGTATCCCTCAATGTATCAAGCACGTATCCATGCCTATTCTAGCCGAATCCTGACCGAATTTTGCAGTCAAACATATTAAAATTATTGGATACGCCATGTGAAGTGTCGGGTGCGAATCGCATGCGAATCCGCATCGGATACGCGTCGAATACGGGATACGGGTATTTTTTGGAGTATCCGAGTAACATAGGTTTGAGAAGACTACTATCAGCTGGGGTGGTTCAGTGAGTGTCCAGGGCCACGTTAGTTTTTGCAAAATAAGGAGTTGCAATCTGGCATTTCATTTATTTTGTTTGTATATTCTGTGTGCGAGAATGAATTATCTCTTTCACCAAAGCTGGTATGCTAGATGAAAGCATGCTTGAAGTCGACAAATTTGCAAAATAGAAATTTTATTTTAATTAAAGAAAGTTGAAATCGGGAGCTGAGGTCATAAAGTACCTGCTGACCGAGACATAGGCGTCAAAGGTGAGGGAATTAGGGCAAGAATCGAGAGACTGTAGCAATTCGATGAGTCGGTGTGTTTGGGGAGTGAAGTAGCGGTCGTCGGTTGGAAAGGTCGGAGGAGAGGCGGTGGATGAGGATGGCGTGATAGAGGGAGAGAGGCACGCAGGCGGCGGTGTCGGAGGAGGAGGGCCAAAGCGCCAGGATGAGAGCGAAGGAGAGAAGAAGAGAATTTCTGCTAGGTAAGATTTGAGAGAGAGAGAGAAGAGAAAGGGTTAGATCGATCGATTGGGTTCGTCTAGATCGATTTGGTCAACTCTGCGAATGGGTTAGATTCGAAGAGGGTATAATAGTCACACATATTTTTTTTTATTATTTAATAAATTTTTCTGACATAAAATATGACAGGAGGGCAAAAAAAAGAGAATCTGAAATTTATGGAGACAAAATCAGGAGATTTTAATTTCGGGAGTAAATTCATCATTTCCTCAATTTTGAGGGCAATGAAAAAATTTTCCAAAAAAAAAAAATGTAGTCGTTGGAACTTGGAAGAGAAAGAGAAAGATAGCTGGATAGGTACCACGTGACTCAGATTTTTCCATGGCCAGTGGAATAAGGTATAATATATGACATGTTACATTGTTACGTGTCATATATGAGTGGTTTGATATTTTGAATATCTATCAAAATTAGGTTCATTATAAATTTTTCTTTTGAATTGAATATTTAAACAGAATGAAACTATTAGATTTTGAACTGATTATGCTAATAGATTTTGAAAAAAAAATTATTTTCCATATTTAAAATTTTTTTAATAGCATAATATGTCAGGACAAGATTTTTTCTTAAAAAAAAAATAAGTTAAAATAACAAAATATTAAAACATAAAATGAACTAAAATGTAAAAATAATACAAGTACGGAATGTTATATAATTACGATTTGAACATAAATCTAACTTTTGTTAATAAAATCAAATATATATTTTTCTTTTGCATTTATTAAAATTTATGATTCGATAATTAATAAAACCAAGTGATTTGAAAAGCAAATATACAATTTCTTTCTTTTATTTTATTTTTTTCCTTTATAGATTTTTATTGTTATCACTTTAATCCTGATTTAATTTTTACAAAATATAGGGCTTAATAAAAATCAAACGAAATGAAAATCTGTAGCAAATGCAAATGCTGCAAATTGGAGGCCTTACATTATATATTACATAATTATTGTAACAATTTGGTTCGGGGTCAAACGCGTTGTATGGAGCAAAATTTGTCAAACAAGGAAGGCGGCTAGTCAAAGTGTCAAAAAAAAAAAAAAAAGGAGTGCTTGGTGGAGTAAAAATGTAATCAATAATTGAATATTGTTGGCGCCGCGGTTCACCAATCACCACTTACAACCTCCCAAAAAGAAAAAGGTCCCCTCCATTGTCACCAACCCAGCAAGGCAGCAACCCTAGCGAGAGATACTGAGATAGAGAAAGAGTAGAGAAAGCGGCGACGGATGGGCGAAGTCGATCGGATCAGCGATCTTCCCGAAGAAATCAAGGTCACCATCTTGTCCTACCTCCCCACCACCGACGCCGTTCGCACGTCGGTCATCTCCCGCTCTTGGCGTCACCTCTGGACCTTCCTCACGAGTTTACACGCTCATCTGGATTCTTACAGACAATCCATTGGATCCACCGAGAGTTTCGGTCGCATCCTCTCCTCCTTTCGCGGCCCCATCCGCCACTTCTCCCTCCGGTGCTTCCTCCACGACAGCAATCAATCGTGCCTCCAGCACTTTCTCGAGATAATCTTTCGAAAGTGCGGTCTCTGGGCTCTTTCTGTCAATTGCATGCATCTTCCAGTGTCCGTCCAACTCCCCTCTTTTCGCTCACTCAGAGATCTCCATTTTGAGTGGATTGATATCAGCTTGCCCAGTGATTTTGGTGGCTTTGAGCAGCTCACCTCTCTGAAGCTTCATTCTGTTTGGATCTCACAACGGGATGTTCAGTTGCTGATTGATGGGTCGAAGAAGCTGATGTCCATTGAACTATCCATTGAGCATTTTAAATCCCCAGAAGATGCTGCTCCCGGTGAACGGCCTTCATTAGTGTGTTTGAACTGTCCATTGCTTAATTCTCTAAGATTTGATTTTACGGAGAAAAATGAGGCACAACTTAGGATAATTTCTGCTCCTTGCCTAGAGAGTGCACATATCACTGCTGGGACGATGGTCTCTCGTACTGTCGAAGGGTTGATCCGTGTTGGTGCGGCTACTCTCAATTTGATGCCAGATATTGCTCATATTTCTCACCTCTCATTAAATTCTGAAGTTCTTGAGGTAATTGTTGAATTTCATTGTGATTCATTGGACTAATTTTTAATTTTGCACACAATTTTGTAAAAGCATCTGTAACAAGCTATTTGTTCTCCCAATAATGCTGTTTAATTTAATCTACACCCGATTTAATACCTCATTACAGCCTTTGAAGTTTTTGTGGTAATTGTTCAATTTTATTTGTCTAATTCATCACATTGCACACAATTTTGTATCGGCGTCTCTAACAAGCTATCTTTTCTAATTTAATCTACACCCGTTTTAATGCCTCATTACAGTGTTTGCCTTTTTCTGATGTGGAGGCACCCGTACCACACACCCTACCAGTTCATTTTCGGCAATTGAGATGCCTAAAGTTAATTGATCAGACGTGCTACATGGATGAAACAATGTTCAGAGTGCTTTGTTGCTTTCTTAGAAGTATGCCTTTCCTTGAGAACTTTGAGTTGCAGGTTACATTCTTTCGTGCTTTAATTTTCTAATTTCAATTAGCTGTCTTTTAATTTCAATTTGCTCACAAATGCGTACATATATATATATGTTTCTTTAGTTAATTAAACTGTGATATATATTTTTTTAATTAAAGTAAGAGGCATTTCTCCCCTTTGTTGATTTCATCACCTTCGCCACTGTTCTATCTTTTAATTTCAATTTGCTCACAAATGCGTATGCAAAGTAGATGCATCACCTACATATATATATGCTCCTTGAGATCTTTCAAACTGGTCCGAATAACTTCCATAGATAATTGAATATGTATAATCAATGATGGTGCTGTGCTGATACATTACATAAATGGCTGTTTGGGACTTGTATAGTCTTGGACTCCTGGTTCAATAAAGAGTTGTACTAAATGTAATGACAATAGCTCGTGATACAAGTCCATAATTTTTATAGTCTTCTCTTTTTTGTTTCTTATTATTTTGGTCTTGTACGGTGACAATAGTCTCCAATGTGTTTGGTACTAAAAATTTTGTTGTTGTTGTTGTTGTCGTCGTCGCGCTAAGAGTAATTAAGGGAATTATTTAGTTGTGTTATGGAGTATTTTTACTGGGGTGACAATGGTCTCTATGCATGTAATTACTGAAGCAATGGTACTTGGGCATTAAAGAAATTATTATGAGTATTCAGTACCCATATCACTTTCGCTCTAGAGTCTAGCACTTGCACCAACTAAATTACTAATTGTGCAGCTCACTTGACCTATATCTTCCAAATGTTACTTTAATACTACATATTAATTCATGTTTCATGGCTTGAAACTTTTATGTTAACAAGCAAAATTATTGCAGTGTCATAACTTGGGATGTGTTGCAGAGAGAGATGGCGGACCCTTTAATGAATACAAGAAGAAGGTAGATGGCTATCTCTGTCTGGACCGAACTTTGAGAAGAGTTGCAATATCCATGAAAAACTTGAGGGGCCTCCAGGACGTCATGTGGATGCTGCACTTTATTCTCTTGAATGCAAATGTTCTTGAACTCATCGAGATTACATATTCCAATGATAATAAGGTCAAACCAAGAATACTTGAGGGATTGTGTGAA
Organism: Rhynchospora pubera; assembly: GCA_028095005.1. Classification (NCBI taxonomy): domain Eukaryota; kingdom Viridiplantae; phylum Streptophyta; class Magnoliopsida; order Poales; family Cyperaceae; genus Rhynchospora; species Rhynchospora pubera. Next base: position 19,532,156 of record CM051461.1, read on the forward strand.
ATTGACAAAGCTTCTACAAATGCACATGTGGTACTTGTAAACATCAATGATATGGGTTAGCGGGAAGTGAACTGGATGCAATGTTAGTTCCGTTTGTTCTGGAAGAAGGAAAGAAGGGAAGAAGTGGGAAGAAGTATTGGGAAATGTGTAACTTTGTGAAGAGTTTGGATTGTTTATAATTTATTTCTTCCCTTCTTCCTACCTTCTTCTCAACGCATCCAAACGGTGCAAGTAAACTATTTAGAACGTGAATTCATAAATCCATTATTTTTTAGTGTTACTGTCAAAAAAAAAAATTGTATGTCAGAAATCTATTTTTTCATTTTTCTGTTTCATTTACAAATCCAATGCATATACCTATTTCTTTCTTTGCTGGTAGTGAATAAGGTCATGAAATTCCTCAAAATGCAAATACTGTCAAACGTTCTGAGTCCAGCTGAGTGTAGTTGCAAAAATAATGAGTTAGTCCTTTTATTTCTAACGCAATTCACCGAGTATATTTGATTTACTTGACAAAGTTTTTTTAATATACATGCACGCACATAATATATTTAGTTGCAAAAATAATGAGTTAGTCCTTTTATCTCTAACGCAATTCACCAACTATGTTTAATAGAAATAAATATTTTTCAAGTAGGGTCGTAGGGACAGTGAATATTTCAAGCTACCTCCAACTTTGTTCCTTAATATACAGGCACGTATTGGAAATTTGGGATGCTGAATGTTGTTCAATACAAATTTTTTAAATAGGAAGGAGGGAACGCTTGATATTTCTATTTTACAGTTTACTGGAAGATCAATCGTCTAAGGGCACTTTTGTCCAAAAGATATAAAAATGATTTCTCAGAATTAAAAAATCAATATAGTTAATGAAAAAGATAAATATCTAAAGTAATCATGATTAGAGGGGGTATATCTAAATATAAAAATTAGAGGGGTATTTCCAATTGGCTATGCTTAGAGGGGTATATGTCTAATTTTCCCGATTAACTGTTGTCGCGGCTTTTTCGTCATTATTCTCCTCGAAGGAATTTCTCGAAGAACAACGGGAACATAGCCTTAGATTCACCTCCCTTAAGGTTTCGATCTCTATTGCGGGTATCTCTCAATACAAGAGAATCCTATAAAGAGTCGCTACTTAAAGAAGTTTCTTGATTTAGCGGGTCCTTTCTTTCCAGTAGGCGCAAGCCCCTACTGTTAATTACCCCGTAGTTTCCTACGAGAACCTCTGATTAAGGGATATAAACGGTATTGACGTAATGGGCTAAGAAGAGAGACTTATGGAGTGCTATAGTGGAGGACTTAATTGATGGTACCAAACTCAATAGACGAGACCCAATTAAGGATCAACAAAAGACTTCCAACTTGACTTAAAAAGAAAAAATGGATTTTTGGTTTGGAAGAGGTTTCTGGTTGATGAAAGGGAAGGCTTCACTTGATGTTGTTTCTGATAAACTCTCGGGGCTATGATTGGCCTTCTTGTGAGAGTGAAAGGAGTTTTGCAACCTTCGGGACTTCTTGGGCGGCCTCGAGCGAAAGTTGGTTCTTTTGCAACCCTAGGGACCATCTTCATCGGTATTCTTAATAAGAGTTGGTTCTTTAACGACCCTAGGGACCATCTTAGTCGGTCTTCTTGTGAGAACAAAAGGAGTTTTGCAACCTTCGGTTCCTCTTTGATGGCTACTCGACGAAAGTTTGTTCTTTTACAACCCTAGGGACCATTTTCATCGGTCTTCTTAATAAGAGTTGGTTTTTAACGACCCTAGGGACCATCTTCATCGGTCTTCTTAATAAGAGTCGGTTCTCGGGACCATCTTAGTCGGTCTTCTTGTGAGAACAAAGGGAGTTTTGCAACCTTCGGGTCCTCTTTAATGGCTACTCGACGAAAGTTGGTTCTTTTACAACCCTAGGGACCATCTTCATCGGTCTTCTTAATAAGAGTTGGTTTTTTAATGACCCTAGGGACCATCTTAATCGGTCTTCTTAATAAGAGTTGGTTTTTTAACGACTCTAGGGACCATCTTAGTCGGTCTTCTTAATAAGAGTCGGTTCTCGGGACCATCTTAGTCGGTCTTCTTGTGAGAACAAAATGGAATTCTTTGGACGAGGGGGGCCCGTAAGAATTCAATATTTAAGAATTCAAAGAATTCAATTTCAACCCTAGCGAGGGACTTTTCCTCAAACGAAGAGGTTTCGGCTTTGACTTTGGGTTTCGTGTTTTGGATTTTTAATTTTTGAAGTTTCACTTGGGATATTTGATGATTTCATTCACCTTGGCCTTCGCACTTTTGATTTTAGAAATTCTTTTCCATTTAAAAAATATTTGATCTTTGAAGATACTTAATTTTTAGAAGATATTTGAAATCATTTAGGCTTTTGAAAGTATCCATAATCAAGTATATTTATATTTTTGAAGATAACATATTTGAAGTTCTTATTTCGAAAATACATAGCATTTTTCAAGGAGTTTATTTAATTTTCTGAAATTCCTTTTAAAGTGAAAATACTTCAAAAACACAAAAGGCCGCTACTTTGATATATTTTCATATCAAAGTATCAGTGAAATCGGTTTATTTTGATTTTTAGAATTTTATAGATATATCGTTTGTATTTTTCTAGGCTTCTTACTATTTTTAATGAATTTCTAATTTCCTGTTAAATTAGTGTTTCCTAATTGGGCCACGTCAGGTTGACGCCTCTGGGGGTACAGAATGGGAGTTGGTTAACTGATCTCGTCATGGCTTCATGTGACGGGTCGCTGACAGCTCCTTGACTCGTTACACCCTTCTTTCGCCACAGAAGATGGAAGAGGTCTTGGCGCTGAACATCAAACGAAGGGGACGGGTTTCGTCCTGGATAATGGGTTCGACGATAACGGGTTTCGATCCGCTATGGGTTCTGGCCACCGCTGCCTCTGGGAGGGAGCTTGGAAGCGTCGAGAGACTGAGACGAATGCATCGGTGTACTTCGTTCGTATTACATCGACTCCGTTTGGTGGGAGGACGGAGAATAGCTTCGTTGCCATCAAGTATCGGTACTGACATTGAATAGAGGGTGGTATCGTACAAGAAATGATTAGTTCATTGCTGAGACGATGTGGAGAAGACGCTCTAGGAAGCATTTGCACATCCTGGACAAAACATTTCTTTCACGGGTACCCTATGTAACATTTGTATTAGATAAACATGGGATAGTAACAGATATCAGTTTACAACAGATTCAACTATATCAGTAATTGCCAAACTTTCCTACTTCAGGTTCTATTTACAGAGGGCGAGAATATACCATCATTGTTTCATACGGCTTAAGTCTTAACTAAATATAGAAATAGCAAATTAAAACAGAAAAAGAAATGGGGTTTTTTGCTTTTCAATTATACTCCTGGGCTTGCTTCTTACCACGGTTTTTTGCCGGCATACAACTTATTTCATTTAAACTAATTTACAAACAAACCCTCAAGTCTTATCTAACTACAGAAAATCATAGTATGGATTATCAACATTACTACAGTCCTCTATTTTCCTAAGAATCATATCCAAACTATATTGAGGCAAGGCAACGTCAAAGCGCAGTCAAGCCCACATACTTCATGCAATTACACGGTTCTTATTTACCAATCAAATCAATTATCAATGAAGGCCACGAATCAAGATTGATTGAAGATATTACCTGCTGCCGTTATTTTGCACAATAGTCCCTTACTTTTTTCATAACCAGTAATTATACCACCATTAGAAATGTTCAATGTACCTTTACTATTTGGTTCTACGGCTTCCTAATACACATGGCTTGTACAGAAAAGTTCCTCCATTTTACTTACAGAATCAAGTCAAGGGAATGAAACTAGACCTAATAAATTAACTCAAAAAACAAGGGAATCACTCATACAAAACAGGTCCCAAAGATGTAACTTAAGTCTATGCTTGCTGGTGTGTTCTCATGATCATGGATTTGATCAGTTTCTTAACACATGCTAAGTCAAGGCTTGACCTCTGACTTGAGCATGATTAAGGTGATAGCTCTTCCATAAAGACTGATGCTATGCTTCAGATCTTCATGAAATTGCTTTTCTGGAGTGACCAGCAAGCAACCACCACATGAGATCTGATGCAAAGCTTCAAACTCTCATGAGGTTGCTTCAAACAAACTCCTTTGAAGCCATGGCTAATGCTAAGCTTTAGACCATGATTTCAAGGAAATAGAAATGCGATGACCGCGTACACATCATATCCTATTATTTAGGCCAAAGCTGTCATAGAGCAAGAACTAAGCAATAAACATATATGACCAAGAGATTTCATTTTACTCCTGACAATTGAGCTAACTTAGAATACACAGTACAAGAACTAACAATTAAATCTCAACCACGATCGATGCTATGTCTATTGTAAAGGAAATCAAAATCGGCAAATCACATTCCAGTTGATGCTATGCTTCAAACAAGAATGTAATCATGCCACAAAAAGAGGGAAATTAACAACGATTCTAAATCCTGACTAATGCTATGCTTTAGATCAAGATCAGAACCCAAAGAGAAAAGAAATGAGCAGATTTCTTGAAGAATTAACTTAACTAAACGAGATTATACAACAAGGGTACAACTACACTACACGAGAGGGGATTGATTGATGGAATCGGATCTCAACTGATGCCACGCTTCAGACTAAGATCAGATCCAAGCAAGTCAATTAAGGATCAAGAGAAAGGTGAATAGGCGAGTTAAATGAAGAACTAATCATACTAAACAAGAAACACGCTCTAACTGATGCTACGCTTCAGATTAGAGCAAGAATCAACACATTAGACAGAAGAAAAAGGAAAGAAAGATTCAGCCACGGAATTCAAACAAGAAACATCAAATTTATTCAAGAACTCCGAATTACTTACAAATTGACCTTCACTGCTAATCTTTAGCCTAATTACCTTCTCCTCTTTACAAAATTGCTGCCTCTCTGGCTTCCTTTTCCTTTCTTCCTCTCTTTCTACTTATGCACGCAACGTGCTTGTGAAATTGTCTAACCTAAACCTCTCTCTAGTGTATGTGTGTACAACGTGTGGCTCTCTCCTCAGATCTGTCGAAGAGCAGCTAGGCGCTCTAAGGGAATGTTTGTGTATGGGGAGAACCTCTTCTTCTTCAATCGATGTAGTATTTATAGACAGTGTGACTGGGTTGCTTCTTCAAGTAGCTTGCGATGTCATTGCATCTCATCCGTCCATTGGGAAGCACACGGATCGCCATCTGATCCAACGGCTGTGGTTGTGTCACGCTGTGCTTCTTCAGGTGGTCAAACGAGACCGAGAGAGAAGGTTGACCAAGCGGTTACGAGGCCGTTGCAACGCCTTCGCATTTCTCTCCTTCTCTTCTTCTTTTCTGTTGGAGGAGATGAACCCCTCGCGTGGGGCCCGCTCGTCGGATTAAGTGAGACACAGGCTAGCGTCTCCATTCTTCTTAGTTTTGAGTGAGTTTGGTTCACGGCAGACCAATTGCCTTCTAACTTCCCTTCGTGCGTGGCTTTCAGAGAAACAGGTGCACGAAACTTCTTTTCTGTGGGAGAAGACTCAATTTTCGTCCCTTTTCCTTCTCTCCATTTCCAACACACTGATTCTCTCCATTTATCTATTTTATTGCATTTTACAAGACTGCTGAAACCAAATAAAATGTTTGGGGCACTTCTCAGTTGAGTGTTCGCATGGAATTTCAGTTGTAGGTTCCTTAAAATATTTAGAATTCAGTGGTATCAAGAATTTTCCAAAAACACCCTTCCTACTATTTTATTTATTTTCTCCAATTCCATGGACCTTTTTGCATAAAACAGAAACTCTGCAGCTTATTTGACCATTATTAAAGCACCATAATTTTCTTCATCCCATCTTGGTATTTTTGGTGAATTTCTGAAGTCTCATGTAAATTAGTCTGCTTCTCCAATCGCGAAAATTTGGGGTCAAACAACTGTATAACTTTTACCATGGGTCAATCCTTTTCTCTTTCTACATTCAAAATTTTGTCCTTCTCCATTTTCAATTATAACGTTTGTGTATTATTCTCCGATGAACCTATGTTTTTACTATTTATTTCTACAAATTTATCTTTTGCATTTTAACCTCTCTATTTTTTATTTACAAAAGGATTAAATAATATTTCAAATAAAATGATATTATACACATGTTAAAAAAAAATATGCATAGTGAAATGCATATAAAGTATGTGTAATATGCTCATTTTATCTATTTAATACATATTTAAATTGAATTTTTTTTTAGAAATGTTACAAATATAAAACATGCAGCGACTTTGATGCAAAATATTCTTTTAAGAAGTCAAAATTTTCGTCTTAACGTCTCTGACATCCTTTTCATACGTGGAAAGTTAGTTTAGACAAATCAAACTTGCAAATTCAAGTCCTTTTCATACGTGAGTAAAACAAAATATGCATTCAAGTCTTCAGGAGAGACCATATACTGGAAACAAAAGGACAAATCAAACTTGCAAATTCGCTGAATTTTTAGTTTAGATATAGTTAGGAATCCGAGATTCCGTAACAAGTTAGTTACGGAATTTTGATTCCGTAACTAGCCTGTTACGAAATCTCAGATTTCGTAATTAAGATCGGAATTCGGAATTTCGTACATACGATACTATTTAAACAATTAAGATTATATTGATATTATTATTAATATTTTATATTATTTAATATTATTTTTAAATTGAGGTGGCTGTGGGCCTAGTCTGCTCTGTTATTAACATTATTATTGACCCAATACAACATGGCAAAGGCGCAAAGCTGTTATTAACGAGAGTTTGGTTTGGCGGATTCTGATTTCTGACATCTCTTATGTCCACCAGAACTTTCTAATTGGGGATTATAACTTGAAAAAATTAAAAGTTTAGTATTTGATTCCGTAGGCTTAAAAAAAGTGCTCATGTTCGGGAATTGCTTTCCGTTCAAACTTGGAGATCAACTTCTATTTAGATTAAAATGCCCTGTATTCTTTTTAATTTTTTTCTTTTGCGTTGCATTTCCACCAATGACATTTAAGTCATTTTTAAAGGAAAAGAGAGTAGATCTCTAAATAATGGGAGTGTATGAATCAATTTTCATAGTATCCTCTGCTGATTTTAAAGGTTAGCTGAGTGCTAACTTTCGATCCAAACCGTCCAATCTAATCTCGACGGTTAGATTTTTCGGACCAATTAATTTGATATTATTCAAGGACATCTATTATTGATCGTGCGGTTTGAAATGAAAGTCAGCACTATAATGACCTTAAAAAGTCAACACATGATGTGATTCCTCTGTAATAGTGTTGTGTTGGTGGCGAATGGACGGATATTAGAATCCTTTGCGGTAGTGCTAAGTTTTTAATCTGAACTGTCCGATTTAATTTGGACATGCTGATTTTTAGGAGCTACATGAATCAACGGACCTGGTAATAATTACGGAACATCCATCATTAATCAGACATATCAGATCAAAATAGTTGCACTGCAGGTTTAAAAAAAAAACTTGCTGAGGATATTTCAAATGGAGGGGACCTTTTTTTACGAGGGATCAGAATCCTCTGCACAAACCTTTCATCTATGACCATCCCCTCTAATTTATATGAACTGATTTTTTACGGACTGCACGAATTGCAAAGAACCTGATATTAATGAGGAAACATTCATTATTGATGGGACAAGTATGGATGAAAAATTTGCATTGCAACTTTTTTTGAAAGTCGCAGAGGATTTCGATTGTTTTGTGAGGTGGTAACTAGAGATGCACTTTATAAAAAAGATTTATAACTTAGGCTTACATGAAATGAGATAGATTCAACTACATTTCTTTTTCTAAACATTTTTTCAGAGTTGATTCGATTATAGAATTATGCTATATACAACAATTAAAATTCATAAATTATAAAAAAATAATATTTAAATTTCATATATTGCAGTACTACATGAACATGAGGGCCCTGTTAGGCTGTTACACACACTATTAGGGCTGTCAAACGTGCACAACGGACACGGAAATGACTAACTTTCGTTTACGTTTCCGTTAATTGCACGTAATTTTTTTTAATTTCGTTTAATGTTCTGTAATTATAGCGTAAATAAAATTTATTACGTTGTACGTTCCGTCTGTAATGAACGGAAAAACGTAACTAACGTTTAATTTATTTTTCCGTTGACAATATAGAATTTTTTTTTTTTTGACGAGACGTTGACAATATAGAATTCACAACTTCACAAGTAAACGAAATACTTTGCCAGTAAAATACTTTGAATCCTTTCAATCGCCTCTTCTTTATTTGTTCCCAGCATACAATATAATATTACTACAAATCAGACCTTAAAAGAAGACAAAAAAGAATAGTAGCGCAAATCAGACCTTAAAGAAGAAAATTGACCTCTGAATCAAGATAAAAACAAAGAAAAAGAATTGAACCAAAGAATTGATACAGAGGTAAAAACAAAGAAAAAAAATGTACAAACTACTGATTGTTAAAAAAGTAACTCAACTAACAAAAATTACAGATAAATGAAGTAACAAAAACTACTGATTGTTAAGGTAAGAAACAGCTAGAATCTGGTACAGCTTATGCACCATTTGCCTTCATATCTTGTGGTATAGTTTTTAGTAAAATTGCAAATGCAAACTGATTGCTAGTATTATTTCCATGACAAGGTACTGTCAAATGAAAAAAACATGAGAACATAACAAAAATTCAAAAAATCTAAGAGAAGTTACTGAGCTCCTATCCCTCCTACTTTAATAATCAAACCTGCACAACGATACCCCTTTCACAACAATCCTCTTCTTATTTTATTTGCCAGTTGCCACAGCTTAATCATCCAGCATCCAAATACTCTCTCTGGTACCACTGTACCAGTCTTTAGCACCCAAACATACATCAAAAAAAAAAAAATCAACACTTAAGCACTGAATAAAAAGCGAAAATAAAAAAAATTAGATAGAAAAACTGAAAAAATCAGTCCAAAAATAAAAAAAGAAAACATCAAAATTGCACTAACTTATCTTATTTCTCTGTACTTTCCTTTTCTCTCTATTGTACCTTCTCTGTCATCGAGCTTCCACCAATCGCCTCCTTTGACATCCACGAAGTAAGGAGAAGAGCTATTGCGGAGAAAGTGAGATTGGTTGTGTGAGAGGGGGAGAGCACAGTTGGGGCTTGGTTTTGAGAGTGAGAGGAAGCTTGAGAGGGAGAGACAGTGAGTAGGGGATAGGGAAAGGCGATGGGGTTTGGGGTTGGTGCTCGGGTCAGAGAGAGAGACACATCGGAGGGAGAGAGAGAGAGTGGTGGTGTCACAGCCTTGGGTTGGTTCAGATCCTGACAGGTGGGATTGTGGTGAGGGTGAGGGAGGCCATCGGAGGAGAGGGATTTGGAAGCGACGGAAGAGAGAAGCGGCGATAGCGAGAGAGAGAGAGAGAGAGAGAGAGAGAGAAAACTGAGCGCACATCGGCTCTCCCGCTCTTGGCGTCACCTCTGGACCTTCCTCATGGGTCTACACGTACGCCTATTTAAATTTATATTCTCCTCATCGTAGACACTCCATTGGATCAGCCGAGAGTTTCTATCACATCCTCTCCTCCTTTCGCGGCCCCATCCACCACTTCTCCCTCCGGTGCTTCCTCGACGACAGCAAACACTCCTACCTCCAGCGCTTTCTTGATATAATCTTTCAAAAGGGCGGTCTCTGGGCTCTCTCTGTCGATAGCATGCATCTTCTGGTTCCAGTCGAACTCCCCTCTCTCTGTCATATTTAAAAGGATAAAATTGTTATATCAATTTTCGCTGGCATAAAACTATTTTCTATTATTTTACAGTGGCATAAAAATAATTTGTCATTTAGTGATGGCATATCCCTAATTTCAAATATTTGTAGTGACACAAGTCTAAATCACCCTAATTTTTTTATTTCAATTAAAGGTCTTTTAATTTCAATTTGCTCACAAATGCATAAACTTATATGTTTTTTTTTTTAAAAAAATTAATTGTGTCATTTTTTTTAAAAAGTAGACATCTAGATTGCAGAGTGATTTTAGCACTCTTGTATTTCGCTGAGAACTAAATTTTTTAAATGACGCAATTAACCTGGCTACAACTGTTCCCACAATGCTGAGTCTTTTTTCTTTATTGTTTGCCTTTCTTGAGCTCAATGGACATTAATGCCTGTACAACATGGTAACCAATTGAACTAGGTTCAAAGAAATTTAGATTGTCTGATCAAACAAATCAAATGGTAAAAAAAAAAAAAAAATCTTGCCTCATACTGCTTCTAATTTCTATGTTCCCAAGTAATCAAGCAGATAGCATTTTTTTTATGGTTATTTGAAAGTTTGTCATCAGGATTGCAACATACAGAATCAATTGACACATGGAGTGCATTCTTTTTTTCTATAACTATTCTATGCTTCGACCTTTAAAAAAAAAAACTATTCTTTGCATCGAAGCGTAATTATTTGATTCAGAAAAATTTTATGTTACTCCTTGAGATCTTTCAAACTGCTTCTGAGGGTTGTACTATATCTAATGACAGTATCTTGTGATACAAGTCCTTAATTTCTCAAGTCTTTTCTTTTTCTTTTTCTTTTTTTTTTTGGTTTTGTACAGTGACTGTAGTCTGGCTAGGTTTTCTTTTTAGCCTACTCCAACATATTTGGGACTAAATGCTTTGTTGTCGTTTTCGTTGTTGTTGTCGTCGTTGTTGTCTTTGTTGCCGTTGTCTTATATGGGTGCTACGCTATGCATGTAAATTAATTGCCACAAGCAAGGGTACTTTGGTGTTAAAAAAATTATTATGAGTATTCAGTACCTTTCACTCGTGCTCTAAACTTGAGCACTTAAAATAAAAAAAAAACTTGAGCACTTGTGCCAACTAAATAGCTAATGGTACAGCTCACCAGACCTATATTTTCCAAATGTTACTTTAAGATCCCTATTAATTAATCCAATATTTTTTTGGATTTATCTTTATGTTAACAAGCAAAATTATTCCAGTGTGTTTGCCTTTTGGGATTGGATGAAGAAGATGGCGGACCCTTTGAATACAAGAAGAAGGAAGATGGCTATCTCTGTCTGGACCAAACTTTGGGAAGAGTTACAATATTCACGAGAAAATTGAGAGACCTCCAGGACCTAATGTGGATGATACACTTTATTCTCTTGAATGCAAATGTTCTTGAACTCATCGAAATTACATATTCCAATGATATTAATTAAGAAGATCAAACCAAGAATACTCGAGGAATTGTGTGAAATTGACAAAGCTTCTGCAGATGCACATGTGGTATTTGTAGACGTCAAAGATATGAGTTAGTGAAGGACTGGATACAATGTTAGTTCTGTTTGTTTCTTGATCTCATATTTGTTTTCTTAGATGTATATAGCAGTACTTTTTCTGCTGGAAATCAATGAGATCTCCAAATTTTCTTAATTCTGAATGGGCTTGAAACTATCCATATCAGAATTCTTTTTTACGAGAAGGATTTTGAGTCTTAATTCAAAATTGATCTATTTGTAGTGTCATAAGTAATACATACATAAAAAGAAAATTTTTGAAAGTTTTGCTGTGATTTATTAGGACCGTTAATATTTCCATCTTGGAAGATTGTAAAATTAGCAATAAAATTAACAACTCCAACATGAGTGCATCTGGAGGAGCTAAAAAAAAACTTACTTAAGATGTAATACTTGTCCTGAAAAAAATATTTTTGATGTTATCATCCACGTCTTTAGTATATGCTCTATATAACAGATATACATCTGTTAATTTCTCTGTTATTCATTAATTGGTTCGCATCAGTACTAAACTTCTAATACTTCTTAAAATTTATGAATTATTATTTCATATCGGATTTTTGTTTGTGTTCGTATTTCATCAATTGAACAAATCATGCAGGGTTACACGTCACATTCATACAGTATACATGTCTCTCAAACTTCCATAATTAATTCATAAGAAAAAATAATTTACACGAATCAAACTCCGTTTAATACTGTAGGGAAGAGAGATAAAAAAAGTTTGTAAATATTTCTAGAAGACTTCAAAATTAAAACAAAAAGATGAAAAGAAAAATCAGTTGAAATTCAGGAAAACCCAGAATACTTAAATGGTTTATATAGGGCTGTCAATGAAACCCGTTTACTCGTTTATCCAATCCGTACCGTATCGTATTATAAGACAGGTATGGGTAAAGTTTTATTTTCGTTAAGTTAACGGGTACGGGTACGGGTAAGAAAATTTTTTCGTTAATTTAACGGGTACGGATAAAAGTTATTTCGTACCATTTTCATAACGAATAATTGCCACAATTAAAAAGATACAATTACATAATACATATGGCATCATATATTGAATGATTGATAAAAAATATTGCTAGGTTTTATTTAAAATTTATAATTCTTTCCATTCAGTGTACGAAAAAATAAGAAAGCAAAAAACCTAAAATATTCGCCACCATTATTGCACTTTATTAATATACTTATTGATATAATTTATTAATACAGAGTGTACAAATTTTATTATTATTATATTCTTTTTTTACCGTTATCGTACCCGTACCGTTAATTCTTAACGGGTACGGGTAAATTTATTTTTAACGGGTACGGGTAGGATACGGATAAATAAAATTTTAACGGGTACGGTAATGAAAATAACTTCTACCGTACCGTACCCTTGACAGCCCTAATATATTGTGGACTTAATTGACAGTTCTGCAATTCAACCTAATCTCCCCATTTTTCCCTGTCAACGGTGTAATATCACCAAGCCTCACCATTGATTTCCCAAAAGCACTGAAAAATGCAGCAGAATCTGTGCTGTACTGCTGGACCAAGCTGTCCTGCGAAACACCATTGAACAATTCTTGGTCTGAATGGAACAAACCCTTTTGGTTCACTAGATTAACGTAGTATGCATTGTCGAATGTGACCGGGCTCTGCACATCAATAGGTGCTAGATTACTGTCGTTGCCGGAGAAGGGGCAAGTTTGCTGTCGCATAGCAGCAAAGTTGGCATTTATGTTGGTGTCATTGTAGATATGGCCCCGGAAGAGAAAGCAACGAGATTGGCCGATGGTGTGGGCCCCAGAGAGAACAGTCATGTCTTGAGCACTAAGATTTTTTGCATTAAACATTGAGATTAGAGTGGAGAGACTAGATCCTGGACCTGGCAAGTCTGAGTTGGCTAATTGGCTTGGCTCAGGCTAGCAGTTCGCGCATCTTTCCTGCCAAGGACAACATTCCATGTCGGCCCTCCAAGCTTCATTTAATACAAAATTATTAAATCAATATGTGTACACTAAGTCACTAATTGTATACAAATTTAATTAATTGGTTGCATTCGAAATTGGTTGGCTCTAATACGCACCAAGTTCACACTATCTCGAGCAGCCAATGCAACTATGTCAGCGCAAGAGACGGTAGCTGGGCAAGATGCTTCAACTTGAGATTTGATTGCATCAATGACCTCGTATCCACGAACCGAGTTTACGTTAGGGAATGCAGTTTTCTCTCCGGTGAAGGTTGGGGTATCATCCAAAAGGATGCTTGCATCACAACCCTACAGAAACACAAGTTTGAGCTCACACGATATTAGGCCAAAGTTTGAAAGAGAGATGTTAATTTATTTCATATCTATAATTTATCAAATGAGGGTGAACCTACTTGAACAAAACAATCATGGAAGAAGAGACGAAGAAGGGAAGCCCCCATTCTTGCCTCGGTGCCAATTGCTTGGGACACGACAGACTGCACAATTGTTTGCAAATTCGGGCATGATTTTTGGTAGTAGTTCTGGTTCATCTGCCCATGAACACAACAAAAAAGAAGGCAAAGTGCTAAGAATGTGGGGATCCTGTCTGACATGGAGGCCATAGAAAGCATGATTTTGGAGGAAAGAAAGCTTTGGTTATTTTGGATGAGAGAGGTGTGCTTGATGATGAGAGATCAGTGGCCTTATATAGGCGAGTCACAAGTCACAACCAAAGAAAATTTGAGAAAGTACAAAGCAGATTATAATTTTAGGAATTCAGAGTGAATTTTGGAGTAACTAACCAATTATGGAGCATACAAGTCAACTCGAATGAAACGATATTTTATGTCCCACTTGTCCCACAAAACACGTACGTGTATTATTCCTGCAAACTAAGTATATAACAGATTACCAAAGGTTCAACAATTTAAACATAATATGTTAATAACACTTGAAAAAAGAATAGTCAAGTTATTTAATTATATTTTCAAATTTTCAGTTGGAAGACTTGCTAACACTGTTTGGTTCAGTGTTGGCGTCTGTTTGGAGACCTGAATATATAGGAATTTTTTTTTCGGATTTAAAATTAACAGTTCGGCCTCAATTATTTTACAAAGGTTGACAGATTACGTAAGGAAAATGTGCCTCTGTTCAAAGTTTTGATTTCATATTGTGAGGAAATTGTTTGTTAATTAATGTTCTCAGCTGTTGATTGATTCATTCAATACGTATAGATTCCTTAAAAAAAAAATCAATTAGTAAACTAATTTCGCATTAATTATCTCAATTTTAACGATTTTCACTATAAGAAATTGCTCTCGCAGAGACAAATTAAATACAACAACAAAAGGAATAGTGAAACATTTTTAGTAAAAGGAATAGTGAAACAACAAAATGTTCTCAGCCACAAACACACGGACAAATTAATACAACAACAAAAATTCATCAAGTCACTTTCGCATATTAAAGTAAAAGGAATAGTGAAACATTTTTAGTGTTTTCGCAGATCAAGTGTCTAACATTACAATAGAAGTCAGTTTATGTCATTATTTTTATTTTTATTTTCAGTTATAATTAATTTATCCATTTATATTTTCTGTATAATTTCTTTGTTTGTTTTATCGACCACAATGGGGCTTTATTTTTTTTTTTAATAAACACAATGGGGCTTATGTGGGTGCTTTTTTCTTCTTTTCGAGAGAGGAGAATATTATAAGCAATTAAATGTTGGAGGGAGTATGTTGTTAAGGTATTTAGCCCGTTATTCCCTCTAATTGGTCTGTTGGTGCAAAAAAAGTCAAATGCAGTCAATAACGTTGGAACTTGAATTTTCGTGATTGCTTGTTTAAAAATTTCCCAACCAATTAATAATGACATGCAATAAATGTTGTTGCATTTTGAAGGCGGTGGAAATTATTATTCCACAAATTACAAAGTACAATTGGAATTTAGATTATTTGTAGATAGGAAATCTTGAAGTCAACTAGTAGCCTATCCACAATCAATTAACGACCAACCTACCGAATTAACCATCGCTGTTTCAACCTGATTTGTGGAGCATGGAATACAAAATAATGTAAATTCCAACTCTTTGAAAATAACTCCTCATTCCATGCATATCGCTCAAAATATTAATATTATTTTTTGCTGAGAACTTTTTATTCAATTTCACTTTTTAACAAAATTATTCGTTTGTTGAGGGACTGATACTAAATTATTTACGAACTAAATCATGAGTCATTTACTCGTAAGTTAAATTTCCGTCTAGCTAAAATTTTAGTATCTCCAGATCCCTATTTTTGTTCAACGTATCGGCTGGACAATTTTGGTTAAAAAATTAGATTTTAATACTATATGATTTGCAGCTAACCATGTCTCATCTCCAATTGAATGTGTTACAACAGTTATATGATAAAAATGAAAAAAGAGATGAGTGTGCAAAAGAAAAATATATATATATAACAATATTTTTAGCATTTAAGCTCTGTATAAAATACACCAGTTGAAAATTTCTAAAACAGGTGAGTTTATGATTTTGTTTTTCTTCTAGGTTGTACGTATGTGCTTGAATGTACAAGAAGAGGGTTAGAAGAATGATTTAAACATTTTTTATATAGTGGTTGTGAAGAATATTTTCTAGTATGAAAAAAAAAAATCCGTCATATACTCCAAAAATCTTATCTAATTGAAAATATCCCCTTCTAATCACATATAATATATTTAGATAATATCCCCTTCTAATCACATATAATATAGATATTTATCCTTCTGGTTATTTTTAAAGATATTTTAATGTTGAAAATTGAATGATTTAAATTTTAGACGAAAATACCCTTCACTCCTGACTATTCATCTTCTCTCGGCTCCGTTTGGATAAGGTGTGGGAATAAAAGAAGAAGGGAAGAAGTATTAGGAAGTGTGTAACTTTATAAAGGATTTGGATTGTTTATAATTTTTTTTCTTCCCTTCTTCCTTCTTCCTACTTCTTCTCAACGCATCCAAATGGAGGCTTTATAAAAAATAGAGATTGTTTATAATAAATTTATTCCCTTCTTCTCTTTTTCCCAAATGAAATCCAAACGAAGCCCTCGCTATTCTACTCGATCTTCAAGGTGTCCCTTTCTGACTCGATCACCTAGATCAATTGAGCATTGTTATTTTTGTATTCAGAAGTTGCAAATGCAAAACAAAGTGGAGGATGCAAGAATAACAAGATAATTGGGATAAATCTCTCATCCAATCACAAAACAGAAAAGTGGAGAATGCCGTTAAAGACATAGAAGAAAATGCACAACAAATGCAAATAATAATAATAAATAAAATGAACTAAAAAAAATAACAACTCGCTTATAAGAATAAATCACTAAAATAAATTTTTGCAATCTCCTGGTTGTCTTTGTTATCTCTCTCCCGAGACCTTTTTCGCTAATACTTACCAATAATTACATATTTTAAGGAGGTTACTACGAAAGCTCTTTCTGTAGTGAATTTAAGCAGGTCAGACGAGGGGTTCAGATGAAAAAGGATACAATATGTCAATATCCCTTTACAATATTGAAGAGCATATAATAAATTAATAACATAAAGATCAATCAGGGGTGGAGGGTATTCTCGTCTGATAATTTAAAATTTTAATTTTCAGAATTTAAAAATTATCAAAGATAACCAAAAGGATAGATAACTAAATTAACTATGATTAGAAGGGGATATTTCCAAATTAAAAAATTAGAGGGGAGATTATAATTAAATAAGATTTGAGGATATAGGACTGATCTTCAAAAAGGAAAAAAAAAAGAGTATTGTTATGGAAAGGATGATTTTTGTTTGATAAAATAATGAAAAATATTTGTTTTTTGTTGTTGGAAATGGCAATGCACTTTGACTAGGAATGCGCTTTCCTGGGTGAACAATAGATTGCCATCACTAGCAAATTGAGGTTATCTTGGTGGTCACCACTAAGCTTACTTTTTCTAATTTAAGGGAAAAAATAAACAACTTTCAAGGATATTTTTCTCAAGCCTAAAAAGTAAAAATACGAAAATTTGGAGCTCCAAATAAAAAAAAAGAGGATGTACATTACATAAATTGTAGAACAACTTTAAAAGCATATCCTTTTGCAGCAGTTCAGGCTGTAACCTGTAAGTGGAAGGAGGAATCAGTCATGTGTGTTCTACACGGACTCCAAACGGCTGCGGCAGCCTAGAGGGTGTACCCTTTCCTTCCCTTATATTTATGCTATATGTGCGGGAAATTGAATTTAATTTAGAGAAAGTTTAATATGCACTATAGTGCATAGGATTTTTTATGCACCGCGGATATTTTCAGAAGTATTTTTGTAAATTGACAAATTTAATTTGACCAATATAATCTACATATTGAAATCTCATAGCAAACCAAATTTTACAATTTTTTAAATTTTATTACTATTTTTTCTGAATTTTTTAAAACATGTCATTTTTTGAATGTTATACTATTTACAACTTTCCAAAAATAGCATGTTTTAAAAAATTCGAAAAAAATAGTAATAAAATCTAAAAAAATATATATAATTTGGTTTTCTACGAGATTTCAATATGTTGATTATATTGATTAAATTAGATTTGTAAATTTACAAAAATAACCCCTAAAAAATCCATGGTGCATAGAAAGTCCTATGCACTATAGTGCATATTAAACTTTCTCTTTAATTTAATAGAAATTAGTAACTATTGTTAAATTTTTACTTTTAATATTGGTCTAAAATGTTCTCAGAAGAAGTATAAATGCATGTGTCATGTAGGTTCAGATATAATCAACCCAAAGCAAGAAATAAACATATAGTAAATAATAAACAAACGTACTCTCTTGTCTCCTTCACATACAAGCTCAAAGTTCACAAAATTTAAAACTTAAAAGAGACCATTTTATTCCCTTCTAATAATATTCTTGAGACATGTATAATTTGAATAGCTTTTAGGGGGAAAAAATAGTGCTGCCATTGAACATATGATTTGTTCAAATGTCATCTTTGTTGGATAAACTTGATAAACCAATGATCTGAGTGCAAATTATAAATTTGATATTGAATAATGACCGAACCTTTTTTCAACTTGAAACCCGGCTAAATCTTTTATAGACATTTAATTTAAAAATAAGTTAGGTGACTTGATTCTAATTTATCTTAAATAAAAAATCTATTTTTCAACTTGCCTCATACAAGGTTCCTAATTACTAACAAAGGAAATTTAATTATAAAAAATTAAAATACTCAGCAAATTAAAGAACTCGTGAGGATGTCTCGATCGGGGATGAAGTTCTATGAGATGGAGTGTCGTGGATATGAAATTTCAAAAGCTGTGTGAGAGATAATCGGAAACAAATTCATTTTTTGTTTTCACTTGACTCTATATGTGTATTATTTACTAAAACAAATCACTGCAATTTGTCAGGCTAGCAGGCAGGCTAATGTCTATCTTGTAAGACAACAGTACAGAGCAAGTATCCCTATTTTTATCCTAAAAATAAAAATGTGGGGGGGGGGGGGGGGGGGGGGGGGGGGAATAAGAAACCAATACAGAGCAAGTAGCTCTTCTTGCCAGGTTTGTGTGTGACGACAACACTGGGAAGAATGGTCAAGAATGAATTCTTTGTTTGTATCCAAAAGATTGTATATTGATATATTCTATTTTGTATCCAAAAGATTGAATATTAAAAGTTCTTGTGTTTTATTATATATTGATATATTGTAATTTTCCCTTTATTTTCTTCCAATAATCAAGAAAACTTTTTTCAAAGTGTAATAAATATAGTTTTATGTAATCTGGTTCATAATTTCAAATGCATAATTTTCTAAAACATTAGACAAGCTACTGCAAGGGAAAATTATGTAGAAGACATAAAAGGAGAGAGAACTGTAAACGCTGTGACGTGGGGGAAAACGATGATGGAATCTCAGATTTTCTATGTTTTGATACGAAAATTTTCAATTGTATTGTTGATGCAACGTGCCGATTCATTATTAATTTCTTTTCACAATAAGAAACTAAATTATCTCCTTGATATTAGAACCAATCATGTATTTAATTCTGTGAATTAATATCCGTAATTGTTTACTGTGGAAGCAGGCTCTGAGCAACTATCGGTGCAATGTATGCACATTCCTATGTACCAACCAACATGAAGACCAACTAAGCTGTTATGAGTTGGCAAATAATTAAAATATCAATAAAAAATCTTCTAATACAAAAAATTAAACTAAGCTGTTAGAAAAAAGATTGTTATGTTTATCTTAAGTCCTTACTCCCTAATTACTTCCTAACTTGCTTGTTCTGGTCAACTTTACAAAAATATGGGTACGCATATGAAACGATGAGTGTAATATTCCACAATTTGTGGGAAAAATTACGCTGGAAGGATTCCGATTTGAATTTATAAATGCATTCCTTCGAAATCTTTTACTAATGATGATCATGTAAAAAAAGCTCTTTGACAGAACATTTTTTAAGTTACATTGAATATAACCTTAAATGTATATGAAGAACACTTTTTTAAAAATAAAAATGGAGGTATTGTGAAATTAATTAATTTCCGTAATTTATTTTTTAATCGTACGGGTGAAGGCGGGAAGCAACAATGTACATATAAATATATATATTGAATTAACCCTTTGAAATCATGTTTTAATAAATTGTTTCCGCATAACAACATATCATTACAATGCACGTACCTAATTAGGACTGACTTAGCCGGATTAATAAATCTGTATTCATTGACAAAACAGTATACGACTTAATTAAAATAAATAAAAGAGATTGCCATCTGGTATCATACCATACGTAGTACATATCCCTCGAAAATTATGTCAACCATGCATGCATGAACATCGAAACATATATTAATCCGGACTATTTAGATCCGGATCCGTTACTGTAGCTAAGCACTGTTGGCGAACAGTAACGAATCTGGACCGTCCATTCCATTGCTTCCATCGTGGTCGTCTGATGCGGTTAGCCTCTGCCGCTTGATCACTTCTCCTTCCAGATATTTCGTTCCTTTGCCTCGAGTTCCTCCGCTCAGTACAGCCTCTCTCATCTCATGGCCTGGGTGCTCCTCGCGGACCGGATAGGTGGCCGTCCCCATGTGATTGACGTACGAATCCTCTTCGACAGATAGTCGTGGTTTCTACACTGTTCTCTCTACTTTAGTCTATTTGTGTTCTACTGTTCTTTTGTGCTCCGATTCTGGTCTATTGCTTCGATCTGCGTTTCCTCTTCTCTGCGCTGGGTCCACTGCACCTCCGATTATGATTTGGGAACTTCTACGCTATTTTTTTGTGGTCTCTGTCTATCTGCGTTCTGCGTTGTTGCTGCTGTTGTGTATTTCGAAGTTACCTCTCCTAAGTTCCTCTTCTCTTCTGTTTGCTTCGCTCACAGTTGCCTATTGGGATTGCATTCTTCGTCTGGTAGGTTTTCCCTCTTTTTTTCTTCTGATTTTCTCTTTGTTGATTTTGGTCAGATTGTTTCACAATAGTTAAACGAAGCCACCTGCATTTTAGTGTGTGTATTATTCTTCTTCACTTTTTCTCCTGCTTCTTTTGTTTTGAATACTGTCTTTGGAGGAGAAAGAATCAAACAAACCAGGCAGTTTTGCCTTTTCCTATGCGCATTGATCAGGTCAAAAAAACACACACTACCGTTCTCTTTATCGTAGAGAGAAATCAACTGGGTGCATCTTTTGTGTGCATAGGATTGTTGCTCCATTTTTTTCCCTGTACAAAAATTCTCAGGAATGCATTGTATACCGTTTGGGTGTTTTTATTGCTGTTAGATAGTTCGCACTGATTGTTTCTTTTTATAGATCCTGTTTTCATTCTGCATTTGGACTTCATATTTTGTATTATTTTGGGTCTCCCGGTTTGATTTTTGTTTTTTTTCCTGGTACTTATATTCTTTTATATTTTGTTTGTTGCAGGTTGGTTTGGACATATCTGCTGGATTAATGGTATGTTCTTTGATTTTTCTCTACTCTTACATTTTCTTCTGTGTTATTATGCGTACACTCATCTCCTTTATGTTTGTTGGTTGTATTAGTGTCTTTGCTTTCGTTTTCAGCTTTATTCCTTTTCTTTTTTTACTTTCTTGCAGGTAAGCTTGGAGGTTTCTGCCACATTTTTGGTTTGTTCTTTCGTTGTTCTTCTCTGCTCTCAGGTTTGTTTGTGTGCTTCATTTATGCCCTTTCATGCTCCTTTATTTCTTATTGTCATTGTTTTCTGCTTATCGTACTGTTTTGCATAATTTCCTTCTTTTTCATATCTTAGGAAAATCAGCTGTTGCAGGATCCTTCTTTAGACTATTTCATGTTCAGTGTTGCTGCCTGTGCTTTGCTTTCATCTCCTTGGCTTCTTTAGGTATTTTAATCTGCTTAGTTGTTTATGTTTGTTGTAGTTTCTTCTGTTCTCTATTTATATTTACATTTTCCGTTGTTCTTATTATGTGTTCGCTGTGTATATAGTGATGCTTTTTTTGTGTTACAATTTTTCTATTGTGTTGCGGTACAGTACAGTTCGCACTGATGGCTGTATGCATGTTTGGTCTTTTTGTTACATCGTGACCAGAGGTGCACTATCAAGTTTGTTGCAAATCTTTGCTCATATGTTCATCTCTGTTTGTGATAACTACTGCAGTATTCATGTTTCAATTCTCATTTACGTGCTATTGTTTTTGTTTTCTTCACTGACCAGCCAAGTGTAGCTGATTGAAGATTCGATTGATGTAGAAATTGCTGCTTCTAATGATATCGTATATAGTTTTAAAGGTCATGTTAAAAATCAGCTTTTTGGTTACTATAAACTCGAGATGGTGTGTTTTTTGAATAATTGATGCAGCCCTCAACATTTGTTTTCATCTTCTAGATAGTACAACTTTTGAGAAACCATATTCCTTCACATCACTTCAAAAACAATTATAGTGAAACTTCAGGGTTAAATTGTTTACTTCTGAAATATGTTAATGAGTTTTACTATGTTGGATATTCGCAGGATATCCATGATCAAGAAGGGCCAATTTGTTCGATCAGGTGGAGGAAGGGTTGAAATGCTTGGTCGAATAAAGTGAACTTGCATAGGTTGGAAATCAGAAGTTCGCTTTGAGGGCAGCTGCACCCCACCCGATACCAGTACAAGAAAATGCCGATGTCTCACTCACTCAATCGCCAATTGGGGTTAAGGTCATCGATTTGGATCATGATGTTATGTTGTATGGTAAATAATCAACATATTGCATTTATTCATATGTTATTCAAATGTTTTAAAATTTTAAATGGATGAACGGATGGAAGATTTTATTTGATGGATACTACCAATATGCTTCTGTTATTATGATCATTGGTTCTTCAGCTAGGTAGGACCTCCTGACAAATAAAAGAGAAAAGAATTAAGTTATATATATCTTGGATCTCAGTCATTGCAAGAAAAGGTTTTATATAGGTTTTATAAGTTATATACATCGTTAACGGTTATTTGCAATGCACTTTTCACGAAAGAAACAAGAAACGACTCTATATAGGTTGTATCATATGATTTCGGAATTTATTATTATAACTCTTGGTGCTTTTGCAGATATAAGAATTTTCTTTGTTTACTTTATGCATAAAAAAATGATAGAATATTTTCTTTCATCGTATAACCAATATCTGTTGGTACTTTATATGACAATATTTTGTTTGTACCGGTAAAATCAAGGTTTTATATAACAGGATATATAAGGTAGGAGGGTACTTTTGGAAACAACTAAAAAAATTCGAGATGCATGCTATAAGTATGAACTATTTTTATTCTTATTTATTATGAAAATCTATATTGCGATCAGTGACACAATGTCTTGGTTGACTTCCCTTCGGTGGAGGTGGAAAGTTGTTTTTCTTGCCTCTTAAGCCCCTGTCAACCTCCATTTGGTACAAAATCCTTTTATTATTATTATTATTATTATATATATATATATATATATTTTGCTTTGAGGCCTTAAATTAGAGGCTACATTCCATTTGGATCAGACAATAATATAAGACGAGACCCATGAGCAATTTCATGTCTCTATCTTTGTACATTGTGTATTGCTTTTTCCTCCAAAATTTAGATCTCCACATACCATAGGACTGTGTATCAAACTGATTTGCTTTTTTTTTGTGTGACCTTGAGATAGAATGTTTGGTATCACCTAAGGGTCGATTTAGATA
Source organism: Rhynchospora pubera (assembly GCA_028095005.1). Classification (NCBI taxonomy): domain Eukaryota; kingdom Viridiplantae; phylum Streptophyta; class Magnoliopsida; order Poales; family Cyperaceae; genus Rhynchospora; species Rhynchospora pubera. The sequence continues at coordinate 19,555,626 of CM051461.1, forward strand.
TATTTCTGTTCAACAGCTTCTTGCTTTCCTTTTTCAGGCCCGAAATTTTTTTTTTTTTACGATTCACTCATGTATTTTTGCTTGGATCATTTTTAGATTTCCATTTCTCTCGCAACACAGCTCAATCAATTTTATATATTGTTATATCCTCCTAATCTTGAACCATCTCTGAATTTATGTTCAATTTAGCTATTAATTCTACTTATAACAGCTCTCATGAGTTTGAAAATTTTGAATTCAGCTTTATTATTTTTTTTATTGTTGTGTTTGTCATTTTTCCTTTGTGCAGAAATCTATTGCCATAAAGATAAAATTCACAACTTGAGCTCCTATGGTTCTCTTTCTAGACCATCATAAAGAACTGGCATACATGAGTAGTCTTCTTTAGTCTAACTGAGTTTTCCTAAAGAAATACTGATTGGAATTTTTTTTATTTTTGTAGATAATGACACATAATGGACTGGTACAGGCTCAATCAATCTGAGTACTCTAAGAGGAGCTAAATTTTTCAGTCTTGGTATGCTAACATTCTTAGTTTTTTTCCCCTTTCAGTTTGAGGTCAAGTTTTCAGAATTTATTTAATGTCAACGTCATTTCAATTGAATTGAAATCATTTCGCAATTTATGTGATTCACTTATTGTTCCCTCAGAAATTATATTCGATTGTTTCTATTTCCAATTACAAAAAAAATATGGATTGAATTATCATTTTTATTCTTTATTAGGATACTGCTATAAGTGTGAAGCATTGTCACCTATTGTGTTATTTTCATTTTCCAGTTATAACAATGAGCCTTTCGCAACTTATCCATGAAATTTGATCTTCTGCATCCCTGATGACGTTTCTGGTACTGAAAGCCACAGGTAAATATTGCAAATTGTCTATCACTATGTTTAAATTCGATCAATTTGTGTTGGTTTTAGAAGATATAATATTCCCATTTTGTCATATTTGAGATGGACAATATACTGGTATGGATGGGCATATTTTTTTATATCAACAATACTATTTGGATAATCTTATTAGATCAGTAGAAGCAAAATATTCTATTGTATCTGGTGCTCACTTCCATTTTATATTTTTTTTCCTTTTTTTCATTTAGCGATCATTGTTCAAATTGCATTAATGTGGCACTTATTCGAATGGTTTAAACTAATTGAAATTTTTATAATTTCCGCAAGAATAAAATGGATGAAGGATGATTCATGTTTTTCTTAGATTTTTTTTTGTCACTTAATTTACGAATCTCTAGATGCTAGGAGTGAATGCATGTTTTATCTTTCAATTATGAATTATTTCATCTTTTTCTTTGATAATAAGTTAGAGATAAGTAACCCTAGCTGATACATGTTAGTGGGTATCAATGCTGATGCACCTCATAATAGCCAAAGAAAAGAGATTTAGCTTTAGTTAAAAAATTATGGTGCAGGTGTTTTAAATCTATGGTCAAAATTTATTATGAGGTTTTAAATCTATGGTGCAGGGTGTTTTGGTTCGTTGGCAAAAAAGATGTCCTTGCGATGGCAAGCATAGCGATTCATACCATGTTCATGCTGCTCCTATACAAAGATTCATACATGAAAGAAGTAGGTATTTGTAATTTTAGAAATATAATTAGTGTGTTAGGAAACTTTTTTTTTATATATTATGTCTATATTCTTTCTCATCAATACATGTAAATAATTAAAAAAAATAACTATCACAAACTTTTAGTGTGAAAAATAGATCGCGCAACGCGCGAGATCCTGCTAGTTGTAAAATTAATTTAGGCCAAACCGCCATTTTAAATCCGAAAAAAAACCTACAGCCATCCAGGTCTCCAACCGACACAAATACCAGCACCGAATCATAGAGCGTTAGGCCCTGATCGGAAACACAAACAAGTGGGAAAAGAAAAAAAAAAAAAGAAGAGAAGAAAAGAAATCTGAAGCGAAATCGTTTCCAGCGATCGGCGGTAGTCGGAGGAAATTGCGAGAGTTCAATCACTCACCGGAGAAAGAGAAAATCCAATGGCCAAAACAAATTCTCGTCAAATTTCTTGATTTCTGAGCGGAATTCACATAGCCAAAATTTTCTCGCCGACTCTCGCGAAATGAACTCTCGCACACCTCCTTCCTTGGTTTCGATCAGAAAATTTGAAAAAGAAAATTCCATTTCCGATTCTCACACTAAATTTATGATTTCCGATCACAGCCTTAATCTTATGGTTGGAAAAAAACAATACATGGTTTGACTATTATTTTTATTTTTGTTGTTATTACTAGCAAAAGATGTCCTCAATAGGCGGGCAATAAAAAAAATATTGATATCATTTTTTGTTATATATAAAATGTTACATGTTAGGCAATAAAAGATATTGTAAAATAAATAATTTAGTCTTTTCTTTTAAATAAATAGCTAATTTGGTAGTAACTTAATTTTTTTAAAAAAAGTCTAACCTTGATCTAGACCACTGATCAAATCAAATTACACAAATCAATGGTCCATAATTAATATAAGAATTGTTTATACTCTTTTATATGATAAGTTTACTTCTTTTATATGACAAGTTTACTCTTTTTATATGGATGTTTTTATAAATAGTATAGATATAGATACGTAAAATTATTTATCTTTTTGATTTATAAACTATTGATCAACTGCTTAGTCCGCATTTTGGGAAAAAAATATTAAAAAGGAAATAGAAGAGCGATTCAGTCGCGTTGACTCTTGTAATTACTGTAAGCTAGAAAATTAGTTAATTAACTCCATAAATCTTTGCATGCTCTGAAATTCTAATGTGCTCTCAAGTCATCAATTTTTCTTTGATTGAGACTCTTATATAAGGGTATTCTGGTCTCATCATCAAGTAATAACCAAAGCTCTCTCTCCAAAAACCATAGAAACATGCCCGCCATGTCCGACAGGTTCTCCACATTCTTAGTACTTTGCCTTCTCTTCAGTTGTGTTCATTGTCAAATGAACCAGAAGTTTTACCAAAAATCATGTCCTAATTTGCAAACAATTGTGCGGTCCGTTGTGTCAGAAGCACTTGCAACAGAGGCCAGAATGGGAGCTTCCCTTCTGCGCCTTTTCTTCCATGATTGTTTTGTTCAAGTAGGTTCATTTTTGTCATTTGATTGACACATATGCAATAAATGTTAATACAATTTTTTAAGACTTTGACCAAGTATTCAATAAGTACAAACTCGTCTTTTCCATAGGGCTGTGATGCAAGCATCCTTTTGGATGATACGCCGACCTTCACAGGAGAGAAAACTGCACTACCTAACATAAACTCGGTTCGCGGATACGAGGTCATTGATGCAATCAAATCTCAAGTTGAAGCATCTTGCCCACGAACCGTCTCTTGTGCTGACATTGTCGCTCTCGCTGCTCGTGACAGTGTCAACTTGGTAAGTATTGTAGCTACTAGCTAGCCAATCTAAATGACTAAATGCCACCAATTAACAAGATTCAATTAGTGTACAATGATCTTAATATATAATTCTCAATTTTTTTTTATATGAAGCTTGGAGGGCCCACATGGAATGTCGTCCTTGGCCGGAAAGATGCCCAAACTGCTAGCCTGAGCCAAGCCAACTCAGACTTGCCAGGTCCAGGATCTAGTCTCTCCACTCTAATCTCAATGTTTGCTGCTAAAGGTCTAAGTCCACAAGACATGGCTGTTCTCTCTGGGGCCCATACCATCGGGCAAAGTCGTTGCTTTCTTTTCCGGGACCGTATCTATAATGACATCAACATTAATGCCAGCTTTTCCGCTTTACGTCAGCAAACTTGCCCCCTGTCTGGTGGGGACAGTAATCTTGCACCTATTGATGTGCAGAGCCCTATCACTTTTGACAACTCGTTCTATGTTAATCTGGTGAACAAACAGGGTTTGTTCCATTCAGACCAAGAGCTGTTCAATGGCGGTTCGCTCGACAGCTTGGTCGCACAGTATAGCAAGGATCAAGCTGCCTTTTTCTCCGCTTTTGCAAAATCCATGGTGAGGCTCGGCGCTATTAACACATTGACAGGGAAAAATGGAGAGATTCGGTTGAATTGCAGAACAATCAATTAAGAATTAATTCAATGTAACCATTTCCAGTCTGTTCGTTTTTCTATAGAATTTGCAATAAATTTATTATTTTTTTAATTTGTTTGTTGGACAAAATAACTTTTTTCACTTAATCTGTTTTTTTCCCTCTTTTTCTGTTTTGTTAAGGAAGTATAGTAGGGCTGAGACACATGTATCAAAGGAGAGCATTTGCTTGCTAGAATTTGTCTATGTTTTGTGTGTTTTTTCTAAACTTCAGTTGTTTTGCTTGATTGTTGAAGATTGTCATCTATATTTAATTTGAATAGTTAACGAAAATTCTTTCCGTGGATGAATGAGGTTAGGCCTTCTCTTAATAATAATAATTAAACAAAAATGTGATATGAGTATATGACTAGTTCCAAGCCATTCAGCAAGTGCTTGTGGACATAAAATAGGCCTGTCAAAAGAGGGAAAAAAAAAAGTGCTGCCGTTCTGTTTTCAGAAACGAAACGGAATGTGACATTAATTTTGTCCGTCGTTTCAAAAAAACGGAACGAAAATGAAATAGATAATTATACTGTTTAACCAAAAGAGAACACGAAAATAATGAATTATAATGGAAAATAGAAACGAAACAGAATGTGGCACTAATTTTTCCTGCCGTTTCAATAAAAAGAACGAAAATGAAACAATTATTTCGTTCCGTTTCAAAAACAAAACGAAAACGAAATGGAATTATTCTGTGTGCATTTGACACGTTTGCCAGGCCTAGCAGCAGGAATCATATGGACCACAAACGTCATGAATTCGTGCTGTACGTATTGAATCAGAATGGGCTCTGAATAAGACTAGCTCATGTCTGAAATCATCTTCCGTTATTCCTTCAGCAGTTCAGCCCCAGTTAACCCAAAATAAGCAAAGACGAGCTATGCCCATGAGGCACAACAACGCACAAGTTAAAGGAAGTGCGGAGGCAGTTAATTGGGCTTGACGGCTTGTCAGTTTTTGTTTTAGAGGTTTGGCTTTCGCTGGCAAGAGGAGTCATTGAATTTTACTTAGGTCTTAGGTTATCAATTGTTTCTCCATTTAAGATTTTTTGTAAAAACGCCAACATGTTCATTTATATGATATATAATATATTAGATTTCAAGTGATTAATAGAATTAGTACAAACATATAGCTACTTAATTATGATTATATTCTCTAATTTAGCACAGAAATAATCTATCAAATTATCTTAAGTAGTTCCTATATACCTAGAATAAAAAAAAACTATTAAAAAATAGACATCTTATACACATTCGAAGTACGTGACAAAACGAAAGGGCATATCCTTCCATTGGCAGCAGAAATTACTATCTATTATGAATCACAGAAATTAGAAAATGTTAAAATTATATATCTTTTCTTGATCTTTTAACAGATTTTGAATCACCTCGATTTAAATTCGAAGCATACAAAAATGATAGGTAAAATAATAATTAGTTTCCAGTAAAACTCCATCATAATGATCATATATAATTAATTCGTCCAATTATCGAAATGATTTAACAACCATCTGAAAAGAAAAATATCCAAAAAGAGAAATTAACATTACTTTAAATTATAGGAAAAAGAAAGAAAACATACTTCAATGCTTAATTTCAAACGGCACAATTATTGATGCCATAACATATTGAAATCACATTGTATAGGAGTGCCTTGCATTTTTGGAGTTGTTACTTCCGATGACATGAATCAGGTTATCTTACATTTTATTTATGTTTTTTCATTGTTTAATTTGATCATAATAATATAAGTTTACTTTATGTCAGTTAACTGTACAGGCATTAAATCGTGTTGGGGCCAGTGATTTAAATAGCGCCGCTATGAACCGCAATAGCCCCGCTATAGCGGTAAGACTTGGTAGACCGCTACGGTGCTAAACTAAAAGTGCCGCTATAGCGGTGTTCATTGATATATAGTAAAAATTATATTTATTTTTGGCCTTTTATTTTTTTATGGTGACTATAATAGTAAAAATTAGCAAAATATAGATGCATTATAATGATATTTTAGAGATATATAGCGACACAATTTATTACTTGCTAGTATAAAATCAGTATTACCAACATAGCTTTGGCATATTTCTGACTTACATGATATAATATTAAGTACAATGAGATTTGTCTATTGCAATAATGGATTGTAAAGTGTATGTATTAAATTTAACTATCATAACATGCATATAATTAATGTAATATGATATTTAATTTTTAACTAAAAATATGTATATGATGTAATAAATAAGTACATTTGTACATGTCCATTATGATCCTATAGCGTCCGCTAAATGACCGCTATCTGCTATGACATGAGATTGTCCGTTACCAACCCGCTATCCGCTATTTAAACCTTTAGTTGGGGCAAATCTGCAGATAAAGGTGCAGAAGTTGCTCTTACTACTGTAAGTTTTTTTTTTTTAAGATAAATTGGGATCAAGTCTCCCAACTTATTTTTAAATTAAATATCTATATAAGACCTCCAGCCGGATTTCAAACCTACGACCTCTTACTTGAGATGTATTGTTCTTTACCACTAAATAAATAACTGGTTCTCATACTACTGTAAGTTTTTATTTGTTTTTTTAACATTGTTACTCGTGATGTTTTATGCTGTTATCCAAGTTATATACTCAACTATTTTGTTTTCGATCATTAATTTGCGGAATAGATTGAAATCGCGGCTTCGCTGTGTAAGCATCATTTGAGCTAAAAGTTCAATAAAGTCAATGATTCTATTTTGTACAAGTTTTTTAGCTTTCTCAGTATAGGTTAGCAATATTGATTCTCTGTTGGTGTTAGCTGTTTTGTACTATTTGAGCTGAACATATTTGTACCTCTTTTTTGAAGGTTAGTTGGCAAGAATCAACCAACCAATTTTATTAAAAAAAAAATACAATCAAAATAAATGAAAGAAAAAAAAGGAAAATAAATTTACAAAAAGATCTAATACAAAAAGTAAAAATGGTCAAATCAGCAATTGATGAACCAATGTTGTGATTAAGGTGGGTATTTCTTCAGTCGACGGGAGGGAGTGGAGTAGTAATTGAATATTCTTGCATTACTGTCTTTTGAGATGAGCCAACAGCTAGCTACCCATATTTAGTGAATATCCAAAAGCTTTTGATCAGGGATATGTTTCTGGTCAAGCTCTTCTGACACAAAGGGCCGGTCTGACCTCTCAAAGTCCATAAGAGAAGGGTCATGAGATGTAGAGAGACCAGGTTTTGAAAGAATCAGATCACAATCTCAACTGAAAAGAGGCCTAGAAAATTAATATTTTCAAAGGGCTAGAGTCTAGAGAGGCCAGCCTTAGGAAGGGCCAAACCTAGAGAGGTCGAATATATGAAAAATCTGACACAATCTCAAATGAAAGATAAGATCCTATCTGATCTAATCAAAACAACACTGATCATTTCAAATAATGTTTAAATTGTTTCACTTGATGCTAATACAAGTTTTTTTAAAATATACATATTTGTCGTATTTTATGTTACATTATTTCATACATTCGAAATTTTTAATTATTTTAATTCATTAATATGTTAATTAAACTATTTTTTTATTTTTTCTATATTATTATAATATAACCAAGTCTTTAATTTGGATTGAAAATTAAAAAATGTTATACATAATGAAAAATAAATGTATACAATTTATATTTAAATTTATAGTATTTTATTATATGTTATAAAAAATTATTAATTTTAAATATAGTTCAAATAAATTTTTTTAAAAAATATTGTCCATTTGTTGACCCTTCAAGTCCGACCTCTTAAAACTCGGAAGGCCTAAAATAGTCAGACTCAATCTTCACATTTAAGCCCATATAAGTCCGGTCCTTCCAAAAGCCTCTCTAACACTAGCCCGGTCTAAACCTTGAATAGGCCCATTTAGATCTGACCTCCCGAGAGTAGGGCTGTTTAACGTTTACAACATTGGAGATCTACGAATCCTTGCTGACACTGACTTTAGAAAGAGAATAATATTTTCATGCAATCGAAAGCGAGATCTTTTGGATTATTTTATCAAAAGTAATCCAGATTTACTTATGTGTATTTACCTGATGGAATTAAAGGAAGCAAAAATTCGCTGGCCCGATCAAAATGGATCGGGTGAAGATGACTCCAATCCTGCCTTTCTGTGTTCTACAAACTTTTATGTAAGTATAGAGAGTCGGGATATGATCCATGATTTGAGTATCCCCGCGAAAAGTTTGATTTTAGGAGATTTTACCCGCTGGTGTCAATTAGGGGGTCTGTGGACTTTTGTTGCTTTCCACGGTGCTTTTGCACTGCTACTTTTTGGAAAATCCTGATCCTGAGGTATGTTTATGTCAGATACCCTTGCAGAAAGACTCAAAACAAAATGTTTTTTTTGACCGACGTACAAAGAAACTATTTTGTTGCGAATAAATGAGATATTGAGGAATTTTCGATATGTAAGATCCTCATTATTGATACAAATTTTTTCCACAAAAAAGGTCACATTGATATAAAAGATGAATATAATAAGCTAATGTAACCGGCAACGGTATTATACACATTCGTCATTCGTTCCGTTCATCGAACGGTTTACATTTTTTTTCCGTTGAACGTTTCGTTTGATGGACGGCTTGGATATTTTGAGTCGTTTTCGTTCCATTTTCTAAACGTTGATAACGTTTAAAGAACGTTAATGGAGGAAACGATCGAGAGGTGGCTGGTCGAGTAGAGAAGTCGATTGGAGAGGTGGTTGGTCGAGCGAGAAATGGATCGTTGCAGTGGCTTGACCAGCGTGAAGGAGTTGGGGATGGAGGCGGCTGAAGAAAGAAAGAAGGAAAGAGGGAGGAGGTGTAAGGAAGAAGGAAAAAAAGAAAGAGCAAAAAAGGGAGGAGACGGCTGAAGAAGCAAAGAAGGAAAAATGAAGGAGGCGCAAGGAAGAAGGAAAGAGGGAGGAGGCGTCTGATTGGCCCAAGATTCATTTTTTTATTTTTCTCAATCCTCTGCTATAGTTCAGATTTCAAACCCATAAAATTTTAGACGGAACGGATTTGAAACGTGCACGAAACATACCATTCCGTTTCACGTTCCGCTCGTTCCAACGTTACCAGATAGCATTCCGTCCTTCGTTCTGTTGTATGCAACGAAATGTGAAATCATTCCGTCACTCGTTCCGTTTGGACGGAACGTCTACGGAAAACGAGTGACGGTATACCGTCGGCAGGTCTACCCGAGAGTCCGACCCAACCCTGAAAAGCGTTGACTACCCATATTGAATCCCAAAGAACATATTTTGCGTTGTGCCCAAAACCTCTATACTTCCACCAAATAGCAGAGATTAAGTCATGCCATGAACGATTGTTTGTCCTAATGAGGAAAAGCCAAATTGCATTTCAAACACATTAATTTTAACCTCTAATAAATGATTGTTTTGTATCAATTAATTCGATGTATATTATTCAATCTAAATATACTTGTACCCGAAAATAGTTGGTTTGCACCAAATTAGACTTTAGATTTGCAACTATTAAACAAATCTACTAATATTTTGTTTGCACTTTATTTGTTGGTTCGTTTAAAAAAAAAAGAATTTCTTTTCGTCCGGTTAATAAAAAGTGACAATGCGACTTAATTGTCAATCATTCTTTACAAGAGGCAAACCATTTAATTTTCCAAAAAAAAAATGTTTTACTTGAAGTTTTTGTCACATATGATTGCCCAAGAAAGCAAACAAATGGAGAAAAATAAACTTGGCTTACAGGATGCAAAGTTGAAAACCATCACTTTGTCATTTTTTTTATATAGTTAAGATGTCTTTTAAGTGATTATCTCTTTGTATTGTTAAGTTGTCTGTTTCATGAAATGAAACAAATTGTTTGTGGCATATTGTTGAAAAAAGAAATGGTTTGTCCACCGAAAATCGATATGGTCGAATATAATTCGCCACGGGTGCCTTTATCCATGGCAGATAAGCAAAAGAAAAGAAAATTACAAAATTAGTTTATACTTTATAGCTATAGGCCATTCTAAGCGAGATCTTTTGCGCGTCATTCCCGCCTGATTTTCGTCTGCTCTTGGAAAAAGGTCAAATACAGCTAATAATGTATCCCTAATTTCCTAATAAGGTATTGCATGAATAGTTCCTATTGGAAGAATACTTTAGCTGTGAGCCATCATCTATCTTTCACGGACCCACTTTACCTGAAATATCCTATCTATTATTCTAATTTGCATTATTATAAAATAAATGGGAAGATAATGTGTTTTGAGTCGGACGTTGAAACAAGGCCAAATTCTTTCATTTATTTTTTCAGATAGAGAAATAAACAGACCGAAGGTGGCAGCCTGTGCCAAAAAAGTAGGGCAGAGAGCTCATATAAAATTTGTTTTACTCACATAATTCATTAGATCCAATTAATTTAGTTTGAAAAAATGATCTAAATCTAAGTTTAATTAGTTAAAAATTTTATAATTAAATTAATAAATGAATATTTGGTTATAGATTTTATACAATATACCAGAGTTAATCCCGACCAGATTGGCATCATATAATTGAATTTGTACGTGTTTATAATTATTGGAGAGTCTTAAGCATGCATATATATATGTTAAATCAATATGATGTTAATATGATCATGCATCATTGTAATGTTTATCTTTATTGTGCTGAAAACAATTTATTTATTTATTAATATAATAATGTGTTGTTTACTGAACAATGTTCTTCATATATATACTGTTATTTATTTATTGGTCATGCTTTTATATATGATTTTATGTATGGTTTTATGTCAGTAAAATCCGTCCAATCTGATCGCTAAAATGTACTGCGTAATCCAAAGTTTTTAATTTAAATGCTGAAAATATAATAGACCCTTATTTACCCTTACTTAGTGAAACAACATAATGTGTTGTAATTTATTACTACTATAAATAATGGTTGGAATCCAACTTACACTTTCTTAAGCACTAGCCAGTTTTTAAGGACAACACTTCCGAAATACTAATTACATTTCTATTACCAATTATATTGCAGTGTTGGTCGAAATATATCCAGGCTAATCAAAATGCATATGTAAACAAAACACATCTTTTTGTATTCTTTCTTGAGGTCAATTTTTTCTGAAATCATGTTCATTTTAAAAGTCGGAGTTTCTCCTTAACATACGAAAGAAATACCGCACAATATGAAGGAACTGATCATGAGCCTATCAAACATCGACCAAGAACGACCTCAATAATTGACCAATGACCTTTGATTATGAACAGCCGACAAATTAATAAGGCCGTCTAATTAGACTATATGAACACAATAGGCCATATAGCTAGGAGAGACAGAGTATCAAATTTGGTGGGGACCCCAACCTTCCAATAAGACCCCAGTCTCCATGACTCCAAAGTCCAAATTCCAAACAGACATCAACCACTTTGCGGGCAACTTGTGTTTTATACTTCCATATCGTCCCTAAAATTACTTGTCCCTTAATTATTATTTTAATCGCCGCCATCTTCTTATATAAATAATAGTTTACACAATCAAACTCCACATTAGTCAAAGAAAGCCATGTTGAGTTCGGCAGAGTTTCTTGGCTTTGCATGAATCATTACGCGTCAATGTCAACTATATATACTCCTACACAACCATATCCACTCCTCACTCAAAACTAAGCTTTCTTCTAGAACCCATAGTTATGCTAATAATGGCCACTTTATCATACAAGTCTCTTGCATTTTTAGTACTTTCTCTTCTTGTTTGCTCAGTTCAAGGGCAGCTGTCGACGAGTTTCTACCAAAAGACATGTCCAAAACTCGAAACCATTGTTCGATCCGTCATGTCTCAAGCAATCACCAAGGAGGCTCGAATGGGAGCTTCCATTCTTCGTCTCTTTTTCCATGATTGTTTTGTCAATGTATGTTCGATCCGTGTCAGTTTGTCACTTATCATTGGATTCAATAATACCAATTTTTAATCCTTAATTTTTCGTTTTTATGTAATGGACATCTGATTTAGAGCGAATCCTGTACATGCATGTTTTGTTTTACAGGGATGTGATGCAGGCATCCTCTTGGATGACACAGCCACCTTCACTGGCGAAAAGACCGCCGGACCCAATGCAAACTCGGTACGTGGGTTTGAGGTTATCGATGCGATCAAAACTCAAGTCGAAGCATCTTGCAATGCTACTGTCTCTTGTGCAGACATTGTCGCTCTAGCTGCCCGTGACGGAGTCAACTTGGTGTGTGTTATATTTAGCAACTAAAATTCTGACATAATTATTAAAGAATTAGAATGAAATACATTTTTAATCTATTACTCTTAATTAATTTTAAATAAATACAGCTTGGAGGACCCACTTGGAAGGTACCACTAGGTAGGAGGGATGCCCGAACTGCTAGCTTGAGTGGTGCAAACTCAAACCTGCCTGGTCCCGGGTCGAGCCTGTCCACTCTAGTATCAATGTTCTCTGCGCAAGGTTTGTCAGCTCGTGAAATGACTGCTCTTTCTGGAGCCCACACCATCGGCCAGGCACGCTGCCTATTCTTCCGTAACCGCATCTTTAATGAAAAGAACATCAATGCCAGCTTCGCCACCTTGCGGCAACAAACCTGCCCCCAATCTGGCGGTGACAACACTCTCGCCCCGCTCGATGTGCAGAGCCCGACTACTTTCGACAATGCGTATTATGTTGATTTGGTGAACCAGAAGGGATTATTTCATTCAGACCAAGAGTTATTCAATGGTGGTTCCCAGGACAAATTGGTCACTCAATACAGCACCAATGCTGCTTTGTTTGCCTCTGATTTCGCAAAGGCAATGGTTAAGCTCGGGAACATTAGTCCATTGACTGGGAAAAATGGGGAGATTAGGTTGAATTGCCGGAAGATTAATTAATTAGTATTAGACCTACTCAACTGTTTGGTCAATTTATTTTGTCAGATTTACATTTGATTTTAATTTCTGTTCTGATAAAATGGGTAACAGAAATTGTAATAATCAACAATTAGTTGTGTAATCTTAAGATGTTTGAACATTAATACTAAATTGGTTTAATTGATATGTTTGACAATTTTTTCACTGCTTAAGGGTGCTAACAATTATTCTGATGTTATAATGGTGCTCTTTAACGTACTAACCCTCAGTAAACCAGAGGAAAACAATTGGGTGACGGGAATTCTAGCCAATTAATACTCTTCAGAGATATTTACCCTTCGTTTAGAGTACTATTCATTTCCCAATTAATGCATAATAACTAAAATGATGACGTATCATAGGCCAAATTACACAAATTTGATACTCCGTTAAGATTTACGAGGGATGAGTTTTCAAATTTATTAGTTAGGCATGTCAAGTCTTCTTTACCATCCATATAATTAGGTATGTCATGTCATCTTTTATATCATCCACATAATTAGGATTTTGTTGTTGGTATGTTATCAATAGACGGCCAATGTTGGCTAGGTTGATTATTTCTAGGTTCTCAATACATAAATATCTTAACTCAATAAATTCACTATATGATTCTCCAAGAAAGTTTCTTATGGTCAATGGTGTAATTTTTATAGTTTTCTCACACTATATTTTATTTGCTTTTACTAAAATACGAGTAATACTAAAGTCAAATATGTTTGGCAGAGTTTCCATCAAATTTCATTGAATATCAATGTTTCATATTACAACAATCAATTCGAATCGCTCAATTTTTTTTTCCATAATTAATTTTTTTAAGAAACGAAATATTATATAGAGAGATAAAGAGAAGATGGATAAAATACACTGGTATTAGGTGTATGGATCGTCCCAAACACCCGAGTCGTTTTCTAAATAAAAAATTAAAACAATCAATTTGAACCTATCGAATTGTTTTCCATATTGATAAACTCTTTAGACCAAATTTTATATTTTCAATTTTTTTTCTATATACTATTATATTATGATATTTTCAAATTAGAGGACCTAAAATACTATAATTATAGTGTTTTTTGAAAAAAATCATAATATATAATACAAAAATTTGAAAAAAATATATAGAGTAAATCTATTGTGAACCATGGTTCATATAAGCTTCCGTGCACTATGACCGTTTTGGTCGGTGATTTCACAAATTGTCAAATCTAATTTAAGAAACCCAATCTATATATTGAAATCTCATAGCAAACAAAATTTTACAATTTTTGAAATTTTTTTACTATTTTTTTCGAATTTTTTAACACTTGCCATTTTTGGCTATAAATATACTAATTTATATGACTCGGGTGATTGTTTTGTTTTAATATGTCTCCAAGGATCTTTTAATATGGAGAACAACTTGAATGGTTCGGAGTGACTATTAAATTTTGAATTTTGAAAATGACTCTGGTGTACGAAGGACAATTAAGTATACTATATCTAACCTCCCGTAAGCACACTATTTTTTTTTTTGAAATTTAAAAAATCTTCAATATAATTGGTTATCGACCTTTTAAGTTCAAAAATAATTAGAAAATTTGAAAAAAAATAAATAAAAAGTTGGTTTTCAAAAAAATTTTAATATGCAGATCATATTTAGCTGTTGGGATCGGCATTTTAAAATAGCGGAAGGAGATCAGAGAGAAAGAAAAAAAAAGGCAGAGATAGAAGAGAGAATGGAGAAATGGAGGAGTGTCCGAGCGTGTGTGAGTGACAAAGAAAAAAAAAATTAAAAGTCTGTCCAAAAAAAAAAAAAAATTGAACGCTGGGACGACGGACGAGGGGAGTGCTCAAATGCGATGCTACGGAAGTAAGTAATTTCCGATTCCCAATAGAACGGTCAGACTCACCCTCACTGTTGTAACTTGTAACTCTCCCCCTCTTGCGCCAAGGTATCTCCTCCCTCTCACTCTCGTTTAGTTATGAATCTGTCTGAATTTGAGCTATTTGTTTCAATGCTTCAATGTGATGAATCTGATTCAATGTTTTAGAATTTTAATGTATCTTACCTTTTTGTTGCCACTATTAGGCCTTAGCCCAACATTTACAATTGAAGAAAAAAAAACTGACATGTTCCGTCTCAGTCTTATCTCTCTCTTCACAATCCATTAACGCCCTTGATTTACACATCCAAAGAGTAAGGTCTATAGTTATATTCTACTTTTTTCGAAGGTTTTGTATGTAAAGAATATTTGTATTTATTGTAGAGGCCATTAGAAGAATCAATAAATATGCTCTGAATTAGATTTATGCCCAATTAAATATTTCTCATTTCCGAGTATCTTGTTTCTGCCACTGATCATTATAGATGTTTAATTCTAAAATCCCAAATATAACATATGAATTCTTGAATTGCTACAGAAGAAAATGAGAGGCGTTAGTACACGGAATGGGTCTCTCTCAGTAGCTGACTTCTATGCTTCAGCTGTTTATTTTTCTCAAAAGTCGAAAGAAATTAATTCAGATTTCTCAAATTGGATTTGGGTACCAATTAGCCGATTAGGTGCTATTTCTGAGGTTTGACATTCAAGTATTATTGATTGGTCTGCATCAGTATATACAAATCTCTTCTAGAAATGCAAACTAAGTGATCTTATTTACATAGGCTGAACTGTTGAAGGTTATTTAGCACTTGAAAAGATGAAACTCCAAACTGAAAGGAATGACTCCTGTTTGGTATGTGCTTTCCTTCTCAACTCTAGTATCTATGTGTTTGTCTCCCAAAATTCAAAATATGTATTAAAATTTTAAAAGGAAAACAATAGGTGTTGCAGCTGATGTTTGGCATGTGTCGGTACTATTGATTACTTAGTATTTTTGATTCAATAGGTGTTGCAGCTGATGTTTGGCATGTGTCGGTACAGGGATTCAAATGATGAGCTTACAGATGACGCTACTCTGGTATATTTTAATTTAAATATCTGCAATAATATGTTTTAGGTATTTCAAGTTGTCACCTTTTAATTCCACTATCTTTTATTTTTCTTGTTCTTAGGTTGACAACTATAGCATTGATGCTCACCTTTATGATTTACATGTAGCTTATAGCTTCACATACAAAGTTCTGTACTATATTTTCGTGGCTATAAATCTGGTATATTTATACTGTACTTGCAATTATGTCAGATTCATTTTCTTTTATCTTTTTTTTCGCTGAATTAAAAGTATTTTCTATTTTTCTCTAGATGGTTGTCCGCTGAGCTTAAATGAGGTAAAAGAGGAGCTTCCTTCTCATTCTTTTCAAATTCTAGAGAAGTCAAAATGGACTTTTATACTCAGGAGGTATGTTAACTATAAGTACCAGCACAATATGGTACAAAAATGACCATTACATTTGCTTTTATGATCCTAACAGAGACAGAGAGAGAGAGAGAGAGAGAGTTCTGACTGGTACCAGTTTAGTAAGGCATGCGTCTTGATTAAGCTATCACTTGTAATAAACTAAACCTACTAGATTTTGAAACACAATTATACAAACCTGGACCTTTTGTGATTTTTACGGACCAGTATATTACTCATAATTTGGCATGAGCTTGTAGCTCTACTGGTAAGTTATGTTTTGAATTCCATTGACACCTGTCAAGACAGCAACTAATTATAGTCCTTCCAATAATTCCCAGCAAAGTTATGTTTTAATTTACTTAAAACATGCTTCCTAAGGAGAGATTATTAACTATGAAATTGAAATATGTCAGGAACATCCTTACTTAAATACACCGTGGTACACTCTGCACCTTTGTGGGACCAGCAATTGGATGAAGTTACTTCTTTCTCACAGTTCATTTGTTGGTGAAGAAGTTTGTTTACTACAATACTTTCCTGAATGGTTTGTGTAGTCTATTTTTTCTCCTCCATTATATTAGTGCATGTGATTAATTCCACTACTTTCTCTTGTTATTAATATGTTGTTTATTTAGTATACTTCTTTGTACTTGGAATGATACTGTGATATCATACAAGGATATAGTTTGGATATAGTTTAGTTACATCGACACATCGTAAATTAATCCTCATTTATACATAGGTGCAGTAACAATTTGAAGGCCGAATGTCTTTCATTTTTCTATTAGGCCACAAGGCCACAAATGCAAGTCTGCAAATCTGCAATAGGTCCATCAAAGTACCGAAATTTTGTAAAATAATATTAAAATAATATAATCCAATAAAATTAATATCAATTTAATCAATTTAATATAAATAGTATCGTAAGATCGGAATCCTGGATTCCGAACGTTAGATCGGATTCTCGGATTCCGATCTAACGTTTACGATATAACTCTGCTCCGGACCTCCTTTCCGCGCGCGAGCACAGTAAGTTTAA
Source organism: Rhynchospora pubera (assembly GCA_028095005.1). Lineage (NCBI taxonomy): Eukaryota > Viridiplantae > Streptophyta > Magnoliopsida > Poales > Cyperaceae > Rhynchospora > Rhynchospora pubera. The sequence goes on from CM051461.1 coordinate 19,572,938, forward strand.
TTTTTTTTATTTTATTTTATTATTTATTTATTTAGTTTATTAGTTTTTAATTATAGTTAATTAAATAAAAAAATAAAGAAAATATTCAAAAAATATTTAAAAAATCGGAAAAAATGAGGAAAAATAAAATTTAAAATTATATGTAATTTATTAATTATATTAGATTTTTTTTGTTGTCTTTTTATTTGTTTATTAACTACTTAATTAATTAGAAAAATAGATAATAAATTGTAAAATTATTTTAAAAATACGGAAAAATAAGAAAAATTCATATGAAAATTTATGTGTAATTAATTTATTTATTTTTTTTTTGCTTTTAATAATTAAGATTTTGATAATTAAATATGAGAAAAATTAGAACTGAAAAAACAGCTCCGGATTCGAAAAGTTTGGCGCTAGAAAAATAGGAAATACGCTCTGAAAAATTCTAACAAAAATACTAAGCTGTTAATTGGCGGACCAATTTTCCTAAACTTAAATTTCAAAATTTTTAGGCGTACCATTTGTTGAAAACAAAAATGACAAAGGACCAAGATAGTCATACTTTCAACTGAAAAAACAGCTCTGAATTCGAAAAATTTGGCGCTAGAAAATTATGAAATACGCTCTGAAAAATTTTATCAAAAATACTGAGCTGTTAATTGGCGGACCTATTTTCCTAAACGTAAATTTCAAAATTTTTAGGCGTATCATTTGTTCAAAACAAAAATAACAAAGGACCAAGATAGTCACACTTTCAACTGAAAAAACAGCTCTCGATTCAACTTAGTATTACGAATATTACAATTATTTTTCACATCACATAAGAGTACAATTCAACTAAATATTACATTATCACCACAAAAATTACAATTATTTTCTTCCTCCTCTTGCAAAATTAGTTATTCTTGCGCCAAGACATAAAATTCCACCACGTATTCCGGTTTGTGCTCTGCTACTCGATGCTCCTTGACTGTCCCTTGTAATTGATGTCCCCTGACTTGTGACATACCTAGCAGAACTTGAGCGTGGATCCACGCTAATGAAATTTCGGCGTGGTTCATTTCCTCCTATACCAAGACTAATACGACTTATTGCTTAGATCGGAATCCTGGATTCCGATCTAAGATTAGATCGGATTATCAGATTCCGATCTAAGCTTAGATCGGAATCCAGGAATCCTATCTAAGCTTAGATCGGAATCCAGGATTCCGATCTAAGCATGTCAGGAATCCACCGCCCAATCAAATCAGTTTTTGGTCTTTTTCCCTTTTTACTGTTATTTATTTTATTAATTTAATAATATTTATTATAAATATTTTAATTATATTAATTAATAAATTAAAATTTAAATATATATATTATATTTTTTGTAATTAAAATTGATTTATTAATAAATTATCATATTCATTAATTAAAATAATTCATTACCTAAAATAAATTATTTTTTTCAAATATAATTACTTACATTAAATTAGTTAAATGAAATTAAACTAAATTAAATTATTCCATCCTTTTCAAATATAATTACTTAAATTAAATTAGTCAAATGAAATTAAATTTAATTAGTTCAATTAAATTAGTTAAATTAAATTAAATTATTACATATTCAATAGCTACATATTTAAATTAAATTAAATTAAATTAGATCGGAATTCAGAATTCCGATCTTAGCTCAATTAAATTAAATTAATTACTCAATCAAATTAATGTTTATAAATTAACTAAAGTAGTTAAAAAAATAATAGCTCAATCAAATTAAATTAACTAAATGAAATTAAATTAAATTAATTACTTCAAACAACTAAATAAGATTTTATTACATTAAATTAAGTCAAATTATTAAATAATTTTATTTAATTAATTTTTAATATATTAATTTTATAATATATTAATTTAATATTAAAATTTTATATATTTAATTAATGTTTATAAATAGAAGTAAAATAAAATATATTAATTTATTATTTTATCTTCAAAATATATTACTAAAATTTCATAATATATTAAGTTAATATTAAAATTTTATATATTTAATTAATTTTTATAATAGAAGTACAATAAAACCATGAAAAACGACAAAATTGAGCAGTTACAGCACTGTTCGGAATCCCAGAATCCGATCTAACGTTAGATCGGAATCCCAGAATCCGATCTAATGTTAGATCGGAATCCGAGAATCCGATCTAACGTTCGGAATCCAGGATTCCGATCTTACGATACTATTTATATTAAACTGATTATATTGATATTAATTTTATTGGATTATATTATTTTAATATTATTATCCAAAATTTCGGATCAAAGTACCAACTGGTATTTTAAGGCCCAAAGCCTCAAACCCTGTAAGATTGCTTAATCAGATTGAACTGTAGGAAGGTTAATTAATTAGGGTTTTGTTGCAGTGTGTGGATTATAACTCTTTAGTAGGTCCTAAGTGTATGCAAAGTATGAATAGATTGATTGGTTGACTACAATTCTTGTATTCTTTTTTAATTGTAACACACTTGAGTATAGATCTGCCTTTTGCTTGTATTTTGTTCAAAAGATTTGTAATACAGATAATAAAATAATTGTGATTGTTTTTAAATGAAATGTAACACATTTATTTATTGTGTTAATGTACATTCTTGAGTTATCTTTATATACTAGCTTGTATGTAATGCGAATTAGGCTAGAAGTTTACTAACTATAGACAGATACTAAAATAACTGTGATTCTTTCTGGATGAAATGCAGCACATTTATTTATGAGAAATCAGAAATGTTCTAGTGCCACAACTTTAGGGTGCTATCAAATGCCATAACTTAAATTTCATCAATAACTAAAAAATTAAAATGTTAAATCAAAACCGTTGATTTTATACAAATTAACAAGCGATGCGTTTCTTTATAAGTTTTATTAAATTTGGACTTTATTTGATATTTGATCAAGAGGTTAAAAAATAAACAAATCTTGTTAACTATGACAGATTAATTATAATATATTCATAGTTTGACCTCTTGATCAAATATCAAATCAACTCCAAATTTTATAAAATTCATATGGAAACACATCGCTCGTTAAGTTTTATCATATCCACGGTTTGGATTTAACATTTAAATTTTAAATTTTTAATTATTATTGAAAATAAAATTGTGGTATTTGGTGACACTCTAAAATTATGGCATTGTAACCTTCCTCTTTATGAGTAGTATTAATGTACATTCTTGAGTTATCTTAAAAATATTTAAATGTGATGCAAATTAGGCTAAAAGTTACTAACTAATGAATTGTAAGATATTTTGAAACTAGTTTTATATATGAAATCTCCTAGCAGCTAGTGAATATAATTTGTTCGACGTTCTTTAATGAGCAAACTTAAAGGAACTTTTTGCCATAACAATCTGAAGGCCGAATGTCTTTGATTTTTCCTATTTTGCCACAACTGACCATCAAAGTTCCAAGTGGTATTTTTAAGGCCCAAGTCCTCAAACCCAGTAAGATTGCTTAATTCTTCTATTTCTATCCATTAATCAATATGGCAATATCAATGTATTGCCGCTTTTATCTAATAAGTCTTCCTTTCAAGAAAATAATAGTTTTTTATGCATTATTTGAAACAGTAAATTATAGCTTCTATTTCCAGAAGTGGACAGCTAATTATTTTTCTTTTAATATATGTATAATTGGTTCATAACCATCCAAAATATGATAATTAGTGAAGAAAAACCTCTTTATTTCATGCATCCCAAGATTGAAACTGTCTAGAACACAATTTTCTTTAGAAGCAATCTATAATGAATAAAAAAATCATTCGAATACCTCTTAAGAAAGTTGATCTAAACAAGTGAAACAACTTAGTACATTAAATGTAGACTTCCAAACTAGATTAAACACGTGTTATGAGAGAGAAGACCATACCATGCGGGCCAAAGAATTCACGAGTTTGCCCAATTAAGGTACGGAGCAATTGACCACTTCTAGACTGCGCAAAAAGCATCCATGGATCAAGTTCAAGCCAATATACTGTTTCCCTCCACGTGCCTTTTCTTTATTTAATTACTAATATCCTGCCATTCACGGTTTAGGAAGTACATAAAATACCTTGTTGAAACTTATATTGAATTTTGACGGACGGGACTTCAAATCAAATTCAAATTCAATTTTTTTTTAGTATAGTTTAGTTGAAAACATTTTAAACGTGTTTTTTATAATATAGGGTGAATGAACATAAATAGGATAAATGTGCTACGTAAATATCTATTGAAAAAGTTGTTATAATTACGGCAGGAAATTTTAATTTTGGAATAAAAACATGTCTGTTTAAATAAATTTAGATCTGTATGAAATTGAGAAAGAGATAACACATTTTTTTTTAATTACTACAGGACAAATAGTTAAATGTGTACAATTTTTTCGGCTATAACAAAAGTAAAGTTTTTGTACCTTCATGAATTAGGATAAAGTAAATAATAATGAGGGTATCGGAACGTAAAAATATTCCACCATTCAATGAAGTTCTGATGAAAATATCCTGGACCATCTGACCAGGACGGTCTAGAACATCTCTTTTTTCTTTTGTTTTTTAGTTTTCGGTTTGTGCGGCTTGTTGTACACCCGATCGATCAAGATATAAATATGCAATTAGCATGAAGCGTCGGTGTCTAGTTTTGCGAGTAAAAAATATTTAATTTGCTATAAAAAAGTGCTTCTCAGAAATATTAATAGCTATAAAAAATAAATGAAAAATGTATGTTATGGGAAAGTGTACGTTTCTTTTAACAAATATGGAAAGAATGTTGGGAAATTGTGATTCTGATTTCTGAGAAGGCAAGATAATTCCTTTTCCCTTTTTTAATGGAAGTGGCAGGGAGTTACCCCTGTTTTTAAAAAAAATTTTAAAAAAATAACAACAACAACAACAATAATAATAATAATAATAATAATAATAATAATAATAATAAAAAAATTAAACTGAGAAGGCCAGTTTTCATTAAAGCAAATACAGGGTAAGCGCCCATCTTTCATTTATTATAGTCAATTTTAGCCAGAGGCTATGAAAGAGAAGTCAAATATTTATAACCTGAGAAAGCCAGTTGTCCATCTCTTATTTTTCTTTTCTGAATTACTGATAGACTGATATTATATATATTTTTTTATTATTTTGATGAACAATTGCATAAACCCAACCAATACCGGCTCAGTTATTGTCATGACTCATGATATCCAAAACAGTGTAGCGAAGTTTAACCTCATCTGTACTTATCATCATTTTAGAGTGAAATCAAGTTTTTTACATACAATTATGTATCCCTACTTATAGTAATACTAATACATATTTTTACATTCCAAATCAGACTTCGAATCTTGCAGTGCCCATAGTATAATGTATATTATCTTCTCTAATGAGTAGTAGTGCTTTTTTTTATTCAACCACCCGGTCCAAATTTGCTACCAATACCATGTATCTTTGTATTCGAAAGAAACCCAACAGCAACAAGCAATAGTTAAGCAATCACGCGTTGAATACATGCTCTATCCAGCCATGTGCCACTGCATGTCTGCATGAATACTACTAAAACGCGTCCAACCTTCTTTCCTCAATACCTCTCTTATATAAACAACCAACCTCATTTTGAATGACACCATCTCCATCACTCAATCTCTCGAAAGGGAAAGAAGCACAACACTTTCTATCCAAATTAAGCTCCAGAACACTCCCCTAGAAGGCTAAAATTAACCCAACACTTTGTTCTTACTTCTCAAGCAGGAATGGCGGTGCATTCCAACAGAGCTCTTTTACTTGCTCTACTTTCTCTACTTCTTTGCTCTGTTCATGGACAGTTATCCAATAATTTCTACAAAAAGACATGTCCCAATGTACAATCGATTGTTCGATCGGTCATGACTCAGGCGGTTGCTAAGGAGCCCCGAATGGGCGCCTCCATTCTTCGCCTTTTCTTCCACGATTGCTTTGTTCAAGTAAGAACTAAGATCAACTGATTAACCTTTTTATCTAAATTCAATGGATTTGAAATAGCTATAGTTGAACATATAAATTGACCATGGCCACTTGTTTTGCATTAGGGTTGTGATGCATCAATTCTGTTGGATGATACGGCGACATTTACCGGTGAGAAAAATGCAGGACCTAATGCGAACTCGGTTCGTGGTTTCGAAGTCATTGATACCATTAAAACTCAAGTGGAAGCATCTTGCAATGCCACGGTCTCCTGCGCTGACATTGTAGCTCTTGCTGCTCGTGACGGTGTCAATTTGGTAAGTACAGCTTAAATTTAATAAATTGTGAATATCAGAAAAAACTAATTTTGTTGAACAGTAAAACTCAAGATATTGAACTAATTATATCTTTATTATTCAGCTTGGAGGTCCGACATGGAATGTACCACTCGGACGGAGGGATGCAAAAACAGCCAGCCAAAGTGCGGCCAACGCAAACTTGCCGGGTCCTGATTCCAGCTTGGCCAATCTAATCTCCGTATTCGGCTCAAAGGGATTCACTGCGCGTGAAATGACGGCACTCTCTGGTGCCCACACAATTGGCCAGACACGATGCCAACTCTTTCGCAACCGCATCTTCAACGAAGCCAACATCAACTCAAGCTTTGCCACAATGCGCCAGCAAACTTGTCCACAGACCGGAGGTGACAATAACGTAGCACCAATAGACGTGCAAAGTCCGACGACTTTCGACAATGCATATTATGTGAATCTAGTCAATAAAAAGGGATTGTTCCATTCTGATCAGGAGCTATTCAATGGCGGTTCACAGGATAAGCTGGTGCAGCGGTACAGCAAAGATGCAAATCTTTTCGCAAAGGATTTCGCCAAGGCCATGGTGAAGATGGGCAACCTCAGTCCTTTGACAGGAAACAATGGAGAGATCAGATTGAACTGTAGGAAGGTTAATTAACTAGGATTATTTTGCAGTGTGTGGATTATATACCTCTCTAGTATAGGTCTCAAGTGTATGTAAAGTTTGAATAGATTGATTGGTTGACAACAATTCTTGCATTCTTTTTATTTGTAACATACTTGAGTAATGAGTATAGGTCCGTTTTTGCTTGTATTTTGTTCAATAGATTTGTAATACAGATACTGAAATAATTGTGATTCTTTTTGAAAAAATGCAACACATTTATTTATTGTATTAATATGTACATTCTCGAGTTATCTTAATATACTTGTATGTAATTAATGTGTAATGCAAATTACGTTAAAGTTACTAACTAATGAATAGAAAGATATTTTGGAACTTGTTTTATATATGAAATCTCCTAGTAGCTAGTGAATGTTTGTTCGACGTTCTTTAATGAGCAAACTAGAAGGAACATGTCATGACGATTCTACAGATATATGTGATTAAATAATTGAGAGAGATAAAAAAAGATAAGGTTGGGAAGTAGCCTGAACAGGGTGGCAAACTGGCAATGGGACCTGAATAAGGAACCCAAACACGGTTTCCCCATTCAAAATTTGAAAAAAGTGTTCACGTCTTATGTCGTCTTCAGCAACTTCCATGTTTCTTCTATGTAGCAGGTCATAATACAGCTCATTATACAACTACATGGTTGATTTCATGTAATATGCAACAGAAAATAAATGATCACGAGTCACAGCTGGATCCAAACCAACAAAAGGAGCAGCGGTCAGATTACGCGGGGTCCATAGCCCATGTCGTATTACGAGTTTACGACGACCCCTGTTTGGTGCTTGGGGTTCCACCTAGTAGGTCTCAAATGTACTGCCTGTGCTGCCCATGTTGCGTAACCCATCGGAAGGTCCCTATATATCCTATCCCTTCCGTCACAGTTCTGTGTTGTGAATCGTACTATTATTTTTAGGTTTGTCGGATCATAATGTCATAGTCATACTCTCATAGTTGCGCAAGCAATGGGGAAAGTGTGCAAAATAAATAAATGGTCCAACATTACTAGGTTTAGTTTAAATAATATAATTTTTAAAAACGTAATTGAATATGAAAAAAAAGCACTTTGTTTTGCTACATGTTAGTGCTTTTATGATGGATAATTTTCTTTTAAATGCCTACATGTAACATGCCTCCCCCATTAAAAAAAACAAGATAATTAATACTTTAAAGAAAAATGAAATAGTGGAACAGTATGTCGTAGAGACCAAAAAGTATTAATATTTTCTTTTATTATATATTTACCCAATACAATTTAAATCTCTATATATTTTTTGCCTTTGTATACTGTTTTAACAGTTGAGTAAGCCAATTGAAAAGTGTTATAACAAAACAGACAGGTTTGGAAATTATATATGAACAAGAAAAATATAAATTGATCTCCTGTTGAAGCAAAAAAAATTAAAAAGTTCCCAAACAAAAAATTAAGATCGATCTGGCAATTGATAATTTCATTTTCTTATTCATGCATGTGTGATGTGTCCATCCAAGGTGCCTAGCTAATAATTACTCCCTAAAACCTCAGTTCTGCGGACCCGAATCCGGTGTAGCGCGGGACACCGTGTAGCACGCGTACGAGCCGTCTGATCTTGATCGGACGGTTCATTTTTTACGGGCCTATCAATCTAGGTTACATGCACGGGGCTCCCTTGTCCATTGGATCTTGATCAGACGGCTCTGATGCCGCGCTACACGGTGTGCCGCGCGGCACCAGATCTGAATTCCAGTTCTGCCAAGGAGAAGGCAGTCATTTCTTATTTTGTTTTCTTCCGTCAGATTCCAGACAATTTATAATGATCTTATTGTTTTCTATCTCTAGTACTTCTCTTTTTGCATTTTTTGAGATTGTCCTCCAAGATCTGATTCATTACTTCTCAATTTATAGTGGATTTGTTCGAGGAAAACAGCTCACTTCCAATTGACATGTTATCTGTACCACTGTGGCTAAGGTGGTGCGCGTCCTTTCGGTTTGCACAGAACCCTGCATGTCATATCTATAACTGTTAGCTCCTATAAATCACAATGCTTTCATGAAAAAATGTCAGGAATCTCCATTGTTGCTCCATGATATCTCCACTGTCTATTTCACCTTTTTTGCGCCATATATACACGTATCATCATGCAATTATGTTCAGAAAAATATGCTTGACTGACATTCTTTCTTACTAACCAGCCCTCTCAGTTTTGGAATACATATATTAGTCTAGGGGCTCTTCACAAAATTACATATTTTCCAATAAATTTATTCCTAGGAATTGCAACTTTTCCAAATTCCTAAACGATCCAAACGGCCCCTAAAAACTAAAAGCCTACATCAATATATTTTTTTCCCTATTTATAAGTAAAAAAATATCAAATTAAGTTTTAAGGAAAATAAAAAACAAATAGTGACGCGCATAAATTTCTGCTAAATAAATTATAGTTCTTTTATATCTTTTAATATTTTTAATCAATATCAGGCGCATTCAGACTTTGGACTAGCTAGTAGCTAGAGACAGTTTTTGTTAACTAATTAATAAAAGGTGCCAGTTTGAAATTCTGACTAGAAAGCTTCTTACAAATATTTTAAGTTGAAATGCTGGAAATTTGTTTTCAATTTCGAAATATTACAAACAAATTTGAAATACATAGTCTCAAGGCAACTTTTGAAATTGATTTTCAAGATTTCTATTTAGTTATATTATACAATTAATAACCTTTTAAATTTCAGTTTGAGTAGTTAACGAATTACAAAATATACTAATATTTTTTTAGAGGTATATAATAAAAGGAAACCAGAACACCTCTTTCATTTTTTTGGGGAAAAAACATTATAAATTGAGAATGAAACTATTTTATATAGAATAAATTATAAATTACAAAAAAAGTTCCACAAATATCGATGTTCAGAATGTTATGAAAAATTAATATTGAAAGTATTGGTGACTGAGCCAGAATAAATTAGAGTAACTAAAATAATTAAAAACTAAATAGTTAATATTCTTATCAATAGTAGGGACATTTTTATGGAGGTCAAAAAGTGTTTTAATTAAGAAAATTATCAATAAAATCATAAATATTATATATAGAAAAGCTTGATTGGGTGAAAATTACGAGGGGCATTGCACTCGTTGGCTCCATCTAATTCCGCCTCTGATTAAGACTACAAAGTATGAAAACTATCCTAACCCCTGTTTACAGAACAAACCCCCTCTAATTGATAATTAGCCGGCTTGGATCATTTGTCCGGCATATAACGGTGCCGAACTCTATTCTAAACTGATTAAAGAGTAAGATTTAAGTACACAACCCAAGGAAGGATGCAAGTTGAGGTTAATACCACTTGCATAATTTTGTTTTCCCCTGAATAGCTGGCTTACACAGTTACACACCAGCGAGTCAAGAAAGTATGGCCGACTTTGAAAATTACGCAATTTAATTATTGGGTGCGTTTGGATCGTTGGAAGAAAGAAAAAGAAGAAGGAAGAAGAAGAAAAAAAATTATAAACAATCCAAATTCTTCACAAAGTTACACACTTTCTAATACTTCTTCCCTTTTTCTCTTCTTCCCACACCTATCCAAACGCACCCATGGAGTGGTTATATATAGATTAAATATTTTGAATTATTGTACATATCGCGTTTGTAACTTTCTGTTAAATATTTAGTAATAAAATAAAACGAGATGGATGTGGTTATTTAAACATTTGATCCCTAGTTTTTGCATTTTCATTAGAAATAGATCGAACCATTAATTGTTGCTACTGATAAACAAATGTTGCATTTTTATTAGAAATAGATCGAACCATTAATTGTTGCTACTGATAAACAAATGTTGCATTTTTATTAGAAATAAATTGAACCATTTTTGCATAACAGTATCTAATGTTGCTAGATGCTACTGATAAACAAATTTTAATATTTCGCCGGAAAAGCCTACTTAGGGGGATTAATTTATTATCGATTCAATTATAGATTCGGAAAAATTTTTGCCAGCGAATTTCCAATCACTCGATTGCCACAATTAGTGAGAGAAAAAGACGTTTATTAAAGGATTGTACTAACGAGAAAGTCATATTTCCCGACCGACTAACTGCTCGCACATTTGCTAAACGACAATTAATGTTTAAGAGGAAAGTCTTCGTGTACATGTTCATCATGAAGTCAAATTATATATTGTTTTTAAAAAATTTTGGATTAAGTCAGACTCGATTGGTCTACGGTGTCTCTCGTTTCCGGTTGTTATTATCCTAAAGTTTAGGGAAGAGAAACAAAATCCATCTTTACTTTAGTTTGACTTTCAAGGGTTCCGTTTGGATTACATTTGGAAAGAAAAAAAGAAAGAATAAGAAAATAAATTTATTATAAACAATCCAAACTCTTCACAAAATTACACACTTCCCAATACTTCTTCCCACTTCTTCTCTTCTTCCTTTCTTCCCACACCTTATACAAACGGAGCCAAGGAGTGTTGAGCTGTCGTAGTTTGTGGTATCATAGTTTTCCGGTTGTCCCATTTACTTTTTAGTTTTTAAGTTTACATTTTAGATTTTAAATTTCAGATAACATATCTCAATTCTGAATAATAATAATAATAATAATAATAATAATAATAATAATAATAATAATAATGTTTTTATTCAATACATGCATGTACATTTTTTTTTAGATAAGACTTTTTTTCTTTTAGAAGTTCAGTTAGTTTGCGAAATTCCAATTTAATTAACGAGGTGGCCGTTATTATTTTAGTTAATTTTCTTATAAAGGTGTTAAATATAGGAAATTTGTTTATCAGCTAATTTGTTTCTTGAATAATTTTCAATATTCCTTTTTTCTAACATGGGGTTAGTGGGTTGACTGGGTTCTTTACGGTCACTATATGAGTAGAGATTTCATCTTAGATCAAGATTCAAGATACATTTTAAGCGAAAGCAAACCTACTATTGGAGTTCGAGACCAATAAAATTTCTGTCGCAAATGTTAATTCACATTTTTTTTATTTTGGAGAATGTTCTAAGTTCGCATAAAAAAATGTATAAAAACTAAGGACTGACTGGTTCCATTTTGTCCTCTGCTTCGTCCCCGGAATTGCGGCGCACCGCGCACAGTACTACTTTTGGTTGTTGTTTAAAATCAATTAAAAGAATCGCAGCTTCTAAAGCTGTGTTTGGATATAGGAAGAAGGAAGAAAAAAATTATAAACAATCTAAATTATTCACAAAGTTACACACTTTCTAATACTTCTTTCCACTTATTTCTTTCTTTTCTTCTTCCCACACCTATCCAAACGGAGCCAAAGTTATAATAATATTCTAATATACCATCTCATACCTAATGGGTGCGTTTGGATCGTTGGAAGAAAGAAGAAAAAGAAAAAAAATTATAAATAATCTAAACTCATCACAAAATTACACACTTCCTAATATTTCATCCCACTTCTTCCCTTTTTCCCTTCTTCCCACACCTATCCAAACGCATAAGTAAATATAATTCAATTTGAAATCCGTGAAGTCGTCCAATTCAGCTTTAATTACGTTCGTATGGTTCCAGTTGGAATGAAAACGACTGCAATCTGTATAGCCTCAATCAAATGGCTATTTTCATTGACAATAACGGCTCCACTATCACTATGAGTTATGTACCAAACAACAACTAATAATAAATTTCTAGTAATAATAAATTTGCACAAAAATTAGAAACTATCTAAATAATAATTCTATCAATATGCATATGACTAATTATAAAATCTTGGACAATCAGAAATGTAATTATGAAAATGTTCATAAACGAAAATAATTAAAATTATAATACTATGCTAATGTAAATAACAACTAAAACACAACCTGAAAAGTAACTCTGTCAATATGCATGACAACTAATAACTCGGTCACTTAATAACTCATGGAACAACACTACATGGGGTCAATTGAAGAAACTGTGGTTACGGTGATGTCAGATATGTCTAGACGAACTCAATCATATATTTACTTGCGAAATTTGATGATCAAACTATTCGATATTGAATATAAATAAGAACTTACTGATTTATAATAACATTATACTCATTTCGTTTCATGAGTCAAAATGAATAATAATTATTTTTAACCAAGACTACTAGAAAACTGGCATGTCCTCTCTGGCTTTATTAAATTCTTCGGTAAATATTTTGGAAGAACTTTACAGGTGAAGTAGAAACTAGAAAATCACTGTATAAAATATGTTATAATTACTAGCAAAAATACCCCAACACATCGACAAATAAAGAAATAAACTAATATTAGACAATACAAATAGATAGCTAAATCTACCAACAATACAAGTAGATATTTTTCTAAAACGTAAATTGTTTAAACACTAGACCTTTTTTCTATCAAAGAGTCCGATCTTCAATCTGAAATCAATATCTAAACTACATATAAGATAAGATCATATCATAAAATCAATGGTCCATACTTAATACAAATGTTGTTTACATTTTTTGTTGCAATTGTAATGATTTTTGAGATGGGCTAAAATCAGCCACGACTGACGGATGCAACCGTCAGCTACGATCAAATCTCAATTTTCGTGATTCTAACAGTCGATCCGAACCGTTCAATGTGTTCTCCATATTGAAATCTCGTTGGAGTCAAAATTTTATTTTTTTTGAAATTTTTTGGCATTTGTTTGAGTTCCAGTGCCCATATTTTGGATGCCCCAAATGCCCCACAATACACTTTTTTACTACTTTTACAAAATATAAAATTCAAACTTCGAATCCAAACCGTTGATCTTATTCGATATAACTAGCGATGCATTTTCATATAAGTTTTATAAATTTTGAAGTTTATTTGATACTTGATCAAGATGCTAAAATATGAACAGATTAGAATTAATCTATCATATTTAACTACATTCGTTCAATTTTCAATCTCTTGATCAAGTATCAAATAAACTTCAAAAATTATAAAACTTATATGAAAATGCATCGCTAGTTATATCGAATAAGATCAACAGTTTGGATTCGAAGTTTGAATTTTATATTTAGTAAAAGTAGTAAAAGTGTGTTTTGGGGCATTTGGGGCATCCAAAATGTGGACACCGGAACCCTCCTCTTTACAAAATTCTTAATCTAAACAATTCTGGACCCTTCAATAACTATGATTTTTAAAAATCTCAAAAAAATAGTAAATAAAATTAAAAAAATGTAAAATTTGGTCTCCAATGAGATTTCAATATGGAGAACACATCGAACTGTTCGGATCGACTGTTAGAATCTCGAAAATTGAGATTTGATCGTAGCTGACGGTTGCATCCGTCAGTCGTAGCTGATTTTAACACATCTCATGATTTTTTATGGATGTTTTTATAAATAGTTGATCGGGAGAATGACTAGTCACCATAATTATGAAATTTGTTTAACATTTTGTTTCCATAAAATTGGGCCGAATCTAGGCTTAGTTCCCTGATATGATAAAAGGGTGAAAGGGAAAAGGTTCGATCTGCTTATTTGTAGCTTAGGAACTACCTAGACTCCTAAGCTACAAATAAGCCGTGAATAGTAAATAAGAATAAAAAATTTCGATTTGCGTGCTTATTTTTATTCCTTATTTTTATACCATAGTTTTGTTAGTATAGGAATAAGAGTTCAAATTCCTTATTTTTATACCGTTTATTTTGCACAAGAATAAAAATAAGCACGCAAACCGAAATTTCTTATTCTTATTCTTTTTTCCCGGCCTATCCAAACACACCCCTAGAGGCTAGAGGTCTGCAAATGGGCTCATGTGAATTGACAAACGTAAGCACTTTCCTTGACAATGCCTGTCAGCACTCAGCAGCCACTACTCGCAGCAACTTGAAAGAATGGTTGTTGTATAATCTATACATGGTGAATGCTATACTAGCAACATTGAATTTATCAGAAGGATTTAGGTATTTGATCAATAAATTTCTTGGCAACAAAGTAATAAATGATCAGCTTGCAAAATGTACACAACATACTCTGTTACCACATTTTGAACATTGATAAACAATATATCTGGTTAGAATGCATCACTAGTACATACCAATTATCACAACTAAGACCATAACAACAAAATATTATCAAAGGAAAGATGAACAACAGTGTTTTTGTCATAAATTTTGTCTATCAACTTCACTTCCGTACTATTTTATTGAAACTTATCACTGCAATTACACTGAAAACTATCTGCTTCTTAAGGAAACTCAAGAAAAATTCATATATTCAACAAATTAATAAAAAGAAGCCTAAAGCTTGCAAAGCTCAGAAATACAACTTCATGAGGTTTTAAAGAAAGAACATTAAATAAGCACATATACTGATACTGCCTGGAAGCAGATTCAAAATTGAAAAATCAAATTGCTCCTTTAACACTTTATGCCAAGCAACAATTACTGTATGGTTATTCTGACATGGTGAATCCTTGCATCATTATTTGACTTGAAGCTTGCTGTAGTGGTCAGCAGCAGCAGATAGAGATTGTACTGTCACAGGAAATCCAGGGCCCATCTGGCAGAGATTTAAGATTGTTACAGCACGAAGAAAAAACTATATTTCTAAAACCTCTTTTATACTAATTATTACAGAAAATGAGGCTAGCTGATTTTGCTGACAGAAATTGAGACTAGAAACCATGATAACTATTAGTTTAGTGATGGCATTTCACTTACCGTGCAGCTCAGTGTAAAATTCTTCACATAACCCGCATATTTAGAAGCTACAAAAAGGTAGTGTAGGTAGTCATTACCAAGCAGTCAAAGTCAAACCCAAAAAAATAATAATAATAAAGATAATATAAAGGAACTCACTCTTCTTCAAACCAGCAGGCTTTGCAAGCAAAAGAGCATTAACAAAGGCTCCAATGTTTTCTCGCAATACTTCCTCCGAGAAATTTACCTTCAATACAAAATGAACAATTTAAGCAATTATAGGGAAAACAACGCCTTTAGTCCCAAACAAGTCGAGGAAGCCTAGAAACACAACTAAAAAAGCAATCATGGAAGCATAAATATTTACAAGATGGTCCTACCAATCAAACACAACTAAGTACCCCTAATACTTGTCCCTCAAAAATTGCGTACTACACCTCATTGCTGAAGTTCCTTTGCCAATTAAACAGACCAAAAAAAAAAGGGTTTGCAAGAAACATTTACCTTGCCAAGGCCGACATGAACTATAGCAGTCTTGTCAATTTTAAAATCGATGCGGCCACACTTTGCAGCTTTGACAGCATTAGAAACATCACTAGTCACGGACCCTAGCTATTACATTTTAGAGAAGTACAAGGAAAGCTTTATCAATCATCATAAGAAAACTATTTTCTTTGTGTAAACAATAAGGACTTATTATGCTGTGTAACAAAAAAACAAAAAAGAAAAAGAAAAAAAAAAACAAATGAACCTAAGAGCTCACCTTTGGGTTTGGCATGAGACCACGAGGCCCAAGGATTCTAGCTATCTGTGGAAATAATGAGTAATAAGCACGATAAAAGTATTGAAATTACAAAATAGAAAGTCTCTGCAAATGTGCCTTAGTATATAGTATTGTGCAAGTTAACACAAGACAAGTCAAAAGGAAATGAATAAATGAATGGAGTTGAACAGATAACAAACTGATAACCCATTCCATGACTTGTACATGGTAGTAGTAGTACTGTACTGATACAGGAACCCAAACATGAACTGATACACTAGTAGTAGCTAGCACTTATCCATCCTACAGATAAGTTTGTAGTACAAACCTTAGAGAGACGAGGCATATACATTGGTGTTGCGATACATTTATCAAAGTTCAGTTTGCCGCCCCCTATCCATTATCAAACTTAAATTAGCTCAGAATGATAGGCCCTAAACAAAATAGAAGGAAGGACAGATTGTATAGAAAAGATAACTAAAAAAAGACTTTATATTTTTCATACGATATAATTTTACATTTAGATTGACGTATATGTGCAGCTACTTTACGACAATTAAACTTAAATAATAAACTCATTTATGGACCATTTCAGTTTGCTAAACAGGCCGTGGACTTTGCTGTTTAATCTTGGCTCCCAATATGGAAAATATCTAATAGTCAGTATACCCAAGTAAACCTTATTCTTAAAGGCAAAAGGTTTAAATAAAAACAAACACGAACTGTGGAGTATCCCCACTGAGACATTTTATATTGGGTTAAAGAGTTTGTGTGTACCAGTTCGTATCTGCTCTATGAGTTCATCACCTCCAACAACATCAGCTCCAGCAGTCCTCGCTTCTTCAGCAGCTGCACCTTCAGCAAATACTGCAACTCTAACAGTCTGATGCATTCAAAGCTGTGAGTGACTTGTTCTATAGCATATTACAAAAAGAAGAAATGCATTCATGTACCTTGCCAGTGCCATGTGGAAGTGTTAATGCACCACGTACCATCTGCACCAGAAGAAAAGGTTACGTTAATACCATAAATGGAAAGAATACTTAGCAAAAAGAGGGTGATTATTCTGATAGGGAATTGATTATTATTTTTAAACCAAATTTAAATTTTTAAAACAAAACAAAATAAGCTTCAATAAGCTATTATTTGAGTACCACCAGAGGTTTTTAATGAATATGGATAAAAGTAAAGAGTACCAACCTGGTCACCTCGCCTTGGATCAACACCCAAATTAACATGAGCCTCAACTGTCTCTACGAAATTACGCTTTGCATTTGCCTGACAAAAAAGATAAGGCATGTTGTTTAAAAAGAAAAAAATTAAATTTGCTTGTAAAGTTGGTTTCGCATTAGTCAAACATAATTTGTTCAGGAATAAGGGAGAAATATTGTAATTCTCTCGATAATATTAATGATAAAGCAGATGATAATATTGTAATATAAGGGAGAAATATTGCATTAGTCAAACATAATTTGATGAACTCAACAGATAACATCAATTACAACAAATAAATAATATGAGAAAGTTCCCAAATATGAATAAAGCAGATGATAATATTAATGATAAGAATTAAAAAAGGGAAATAAATGATACAATCTTTTTGCTATTAATATGAAAAATACATGAGTTGATTGGCATGGAACAATAATGCATATATTCAGCCCTTTAATTGAGCTTAACCAACAGAAGATGGTAAATGAAACTTACTTAAGCCCCAAACAATTAGCCCCATTAAACACTAATTGTGGCCGCATTGCCAAGAAAAATGAAACAAAAAAACACAACACGCAACACAATAAAAGATTAACTTGCAGAGGAACCATCTAGGGAGTAACCTTCCATTTGAAGAAAAAAAACAAATACCAACCTTGACTTGTCTGATTGCCTCCATGAGATCCACAGCCACTTTTTGGGGTTTCTTCTCAACCCTGATTAGTGTCGGGTATGGTATTTTCTCTTCCTCTTGTATCCCAAAAATATGTCTCCTCATTCGAAAATCAGGTTCCATCCTCCTAGCCTCTCTATTCAGCTGTTCTTGTGCCTCCTGTCTTTCTTTTTCTTCAATCTCCTCTTGTCTCTCCTCCACCCTATCCTCTGGCAATGGTGCCACCTTGGCTGCATAAGACACCTGCATTTACCCATCTTAGTCAATACCCAGTACATAGTGGTTCACCTAGCTACATTACCAGTAGAGTAAGGTATTAAGTTATGTCTAGCATTAATAACAAGTAACAGTATCTGCAGCAAAGATCCTGAAAATAGTGAACCATGCACACAAGACGTTCGACGAAATGCCTCTGAGAGCATCTCATTAACAAGTAATTAGCAACAACATTCGGCTACAGGATTCTTACTGGAGTTATAACCGGCGCATCCTTCATAAATCGCGCTTCTTCCCGTGTCCATGTCGGTGACGGTGAGCTCTTCAAGGATTCCAGTAAATCTAGAGTCTCCGTTGTTCCTAAACGACCAGAACTAGAAGTGGGTTGTTCTTGCGTTGGCGCTTGGTTTTGGGTTGTTGTTTCTTCTTCGGTAGGCTCTTTGGGTTTGACGGGGTATGCGACGGGCTTGATCGGAGCTGAAGAAGAACAGAAGGGAGCGATCAAACGGAGAAGAGCGAAGTTGTGGTCGCAATGGAGAGAATGGTGACGAAGTAGTCGGAGGTGTGCCATTGAAGAAGGAGCCGTAACGGTGGTCACGGCGGCTCGGAGGGTTTAAGCACAAGAGACGACTGGAGATGAAACAATGTTCACTTCCTCTTCTTTCCTCTAGAACTAGAATTACAGTAATTTAGGATACTTCGGACCGTTTACTTTTGATCAGACGGACGAAATTAAAATAACAAAATCTCAATTGGACAAATGAATGTTGGTTGCATGGATCGGCAATTAAATTAAGTAAATTTTATATGAGTTTAGGCTCAATGGGGGCGTTTGGATGAGAGAAGAAGAATGGGGAAGAAGGAAGAAAGAAGAAAAAAAATTATGAACAATCCAAACTCTTCACAAAGTTACACACTTCCCAATACTTCTTCCCACTTCTTCCCTTCTTCCCTTCTTCCCACACCTATCCAAACGTACCCAATAAGAACGTTTTGCAATATTAATTTAAATAAAAAAATGAAAAGTTTTAATGCCCATAAATATTTAATGTCCTTAAATATTATGATCTTTCTTTTTAGTTTATTTTTTTTAATTTAAATTTGCAATTTCTAATTTCAATTGTTCATTTTGTTCTTTAGGAGTATTGCATACGTGATGGTTTATATTCTCTGAATTTTTTTTTAACAAGATCGATCAATCATTAGATGAATGAATTGTTTTAACTTACGTTTTGCTCTACAAAGTTTAGGCGGAGGGAAATCGGAGTAAGGAAAGGTAAAGGATGTCCTGAATTTTCTCACCGTAAAATCGGATATAACCTTGGCGATTAACTCTTCATAAAAAGTTAAAAACACATTCTCTTCCCTCTCTGGCTCTCCCTTCACCCCCTTTTCATCTCCATTGTGGAGCAAGTTACCAAATTCGGAAAGCCTTGATTTCCGATTTCTCACCTCATATCTACCTGAATCTAACTTCTGGAGCAGAATACCTTTTGATCTGTCATGTCATGAAAACGTACGGACTTGAAGAATTATAATTTTTTTTGTCAAATTCCCTTTATTAAAAAATAAGGTCCACGATTTGGATGCGATTTTTAAGTTTTTTTTTTAATTATAATTTAGAAACATACAATTATCATTTTTTACGGCATTAATAATTTCAAAATTACTATCTAGCATCTCTTCACGTGCCATCTTGAACTATCACGTTTGTTTTTGTTCAGTTTATTTATTGATGTGTCCAACTTATTTATCTATTCATTTTGTTAAATTATGAGTTAGATTTTTTTTATTGTTCAGATTTTTTATATGCATATTCAACTTATTTGTTTGTATGTGTTCAGTTTGTCTATTTTATATGTTCACTTTCTTCAATCGATGACAAAACTATAGATTGCACTTATCATTTCTGAATTAATTTATAGCATGAAATCTTATATGCAATTAAAAACTATTGATTGCTCTTAACTTATAAATTGGAATTACTTGATTTTTTTCTTTTTGAAATGAAAATTCCTTGATTCAATTTATTTTGGTATGCCAAATGTTTATATTAAAGAACCTTTTAATAAATATTGAAAATATCTGCATTCTAGAATTTTGAACTCATTTTTTTGTAAAATTTGAAGAGACGAATATGTAGAGAGAGAGAGAGAGAGGGGGGGGGGGGGAGGGGGTGGGGTTCACACTGTGAGTGAATAAACGTAACAATATTTCAATCTTGTTGTAAATTGGTGGATATTGAATATGAGGGATACATGTCTCTGTATTACTATATAGGCCTCTTATATATCTAAACATCATCTTAAATAATTGCTCTAACAACTCTCTGTAACAACTTTAACTGGTCAATAATAATTGATCTAACTTTGTAACGCCTAATGCATTGATCTGTCTAACATTTCTCAACCTACATACATAAGTTCGTCTCTATTTTGTTACTTATAAATTTCAATTATTCATTTTCTTCATGATTGAACTCTTTTATTATTATTATTGAGACATTTTCTAGTAAGATTTAAGTTTTAACAAAAAATTGAAAATAATTATAAAAGAACGAGAGCTTTTTTTTTTTTTGGTTATGGTTAATCGGAAATTCGGAATATAGTTCACCTACCGAGATTTGAAAGTGTATGCTTCTTTTTTTTTTTTTTTTTTGTTTGAAGAAAGTGCATGTTTCATTGGACTTTTAAGTTCAGTGGAAAGAACGCGGAAGCCAACTTGGACTCGGAGTCTCGCAGACCACGAAATGAACCGTCGATTTGCCATATTTATCATATACACCCCGACTAATTAAATGATTTATCCTTCTCCATTTATCATATGTTCCCTCCAAATGTTCAAAATTTCATATGTTCAATAAAACATGTGAGTGATATTATTATTTTTTTTCTGTTTATCATATCCCTAACATGATTGTTAAAAGTGTGTTATAAAATATAATCGCTCTATTGAGGCTTTTTCCCTTATGTTTGCCTTTTATTATTATTATTATTATTATTATTTGCCACAACTACTTAACGTATTATATTTCCTCAATTGTTATTTATTTAACTAAGATCATTTAAAGAAGAATAATCCAGTTAATGGGTGCGTTTGGATAGGTGTGGGAAGAAGGAAAGAAGGGAAGAAGTGGAAAGAAGTATTGGGAAGTGTGTAACTTTGTGAAGAGTTTGGATTGTTTATAATTTTTTTTCTTCTTTCTTCCTTCTTCCCCATTCTTCTTCTCTCATCCAAACGCCCCCAATAAAGAATTTATCTCTCATTTTGTTAATTTATTATCGTTCACGAAATATGAGATCACCAGAGAACCAATGATGATAATATTCAAATATTATCAGACCTAAAAGGACATGCCAGCAACAAATTTTGCAAGCTTCCCAAAATAGTAAGTTCAATGGATTGCAAATAGAAGTATAAAGTGGGACCTTTCTGCATAATAAACTGTGTAGTTGTTAATTATAAAGGTGAAGATTGGAGGTGCTGCTGCTAGAGGGAAGGAACAAAATGAGTAAAGGTCGACTCAATACTTGCTCTTATACTATCAAGCTCGCTATCGTTATAATTTTGTTCCTCGGCGTAATGGTGCTACAAGTTGCCCCGAGAGAAGCCCCACCAAGCGGTGTAAGTACTATTTTATTTATCATTAACTTTTTAACTTTTAAGTGACGTAATTAATCATATGCATGACGAAAGAGCTTGATCAACAACATATCTAAGCTCAACTTCTACACCCATCAATCCGGATTCCGTGACGCGCTACACGCGAGCCGTTTGATTTGAATATGACGGTTAACTTTTTTCGGACCTTATAATTCGGGTTAAAATAGAGACCATCCGATTTGAATCTGACGGCCTGTGAACCGCGCTACATGGGTGTCGCGCGCCACCTGATTTGAATTTCTACACCCATCGTTACTCTGTCATGTTAATTTGAGCATAATATCAGTCCGGCAATCTGGGGGTTAAGGTACTAAAGCATTTACAGCTACATAGATCAACACACAGTCGTTCTACCTTTTGGTAAAACAATACCGGATTACCGGTAAATCCGTACAAATCATGTTTATGAAAATTAAGTAACACAATTATTAAAAAAAATAAGTTGTTAATTTCGATGCTTTTGTCATATATAAGTCTTTCATCATGCAGTTTACTTATCTCTTATAAATGATTTTGATTAAGAGTTGATTATTTTTTTCTTCAATTAAAATATTTATAGGTTTATAATATGTTTTAAGTTGTAATGAAAGCTTTCAAAACAAGACAATTCCTTTACACAAATGTTCAAATAGCGGTCATAGCGGCCGCAATAGTGGTGCTATTTGATACACCGCTACAACACTATAGATTTAGCGGTTCGTCTGATAGTACGATTTATGGCTAGCAATAGAGGGTTATAACAGTGAAATAGCGGCAAACAATAGTGCTATAGCTGTATAATAGGAGAAATTGTAGTTTATAATTTGCTAATATAATATTAGTATTTTGGACATATCTTTCATATATAAACTCTGATTGACGTGATTCAAAGTTCTATAGAAATTTTACAAAATAAGTCACAATTTTTATATTTTTGAACATTTTGAAATTCTTATAATGTAATGGTCAAATATGCATATAAAATGAATGTAATTTTAGTTAGAGTTAATTAGCTAGTTGCATGAAAATAATTTAATTTTTATTTTAGACTAAATTAGACCTTCAAAAGATACTTGTGTGTGCAAATCCGCTATGGTCCGATAACGACCTCAAAATATCTACTACTATCCGCTATCCGTTATAAGTTAGCAATCTGCTATTTAAATCTTTGCCTCTACATATGAATGTTGATGTGTCTTCTTTTAAATTATTATTATTATTATTATTATCATCGTACAGGTATTTAACGTCCTCCGGAGGCCATCCGTACTCCGAAGAGTACGTTAGCCAACCTCATCTAGTAATTATAAGTACAAACAATTATAATTATTTGGGACGCTGGTTTTTAATGAATATTACAGCGCGAAAAAAATCCCTAGTTATTAGTAATTAAATATGCACAATCTCCACGTCCATAGTGTGGCAATTAGGATTTCACAAAGGGTGGAGCATAAATAATAGGCCAAACTCCGTCAGCTTTGGTATATAAGACTTTTAACGTACTTGCAATCTGTATAAATCAGGTTACAATTTGCAAAGACAATTATTACGACAAAGTCAAGGGATAATCATTTAATTTGTCTACTAATAGTCTAATAGAGTCCCACAACAATGATGTAAAATAATCATCTCAGTTCTTTTGCTTGAGTGAAAGATATTAACTCAGGTGACGTCTATGAGAAAAGCATGGCCAATAGTCCATTATTTTATCAATTTGTTCACTAAAGGCTGTGTTTGGATGAGTGAGGGAATAAGAAAATAGTTTCTTTCTACTTTTAAATTTATTATAAATAATCTAAACTCTTCACAAAATTACATACTTTTCAATATTTCTTTTCTTATTCCTCTTATTTCCACACCATCCAAACGGAGTAGAATATACTCAGTCGGGAGAAAATAATATAACCCGGCCCACATCCATAATCCCTCTGATTGGTTTTGAACTTTTGTCCAACACAGCCGTCGGCTGGCCGCGCTCCAATTTCTACTTTCCATGGTGGCAACTGCTGCATGGGGTGTTGTTAGCAAGCACCAATGCAGGTACCACTATCTTTATCATGATATCTTCTAAATTTTTTCCTAGGATCTGATAATAGCTATTCTTATCGACTCTTAATTCCTGTATTATTAATTCATGACATTTTTTTCTCCATCGAAGGATGAAGATATCCTTGGAAAAATAAGATGGCGATTTCTGGAAAGCTACAATTTACAGATGATTATTCATAGATAGTACATCTTGCTATAAGTTGCTATAACAATGCTTTTAGCCTTTTAATATGAATATTATTAACTATTGTGTAGCGGTAATGAGGCTTCAAAATTGTTACTATTACTTATGTTATGCCGAATATACTTTTACTGGTAAGTTAATAATGCTGCAATCCTCGGAAAAAAAATTGAAAAAATAATAACATAATGATCAATTTTCATGCTACAATTATTTAAGTCCTGCCGAATATAATTTTACAGGTAAGGTGATAATGCTGCAATTATTAAAAAAATACTAAGGTATGATCAATTTTTATGTAAATAATTTGCTTGTCCTTGAGAAGAAACATAAAAAATGGAAATATATAGCTAAAGGCTGAATGCTTATCATTCTTTATTTGAATTGGTACCGAACACTTTGCTCGACTATCAGGCCTATTTAGGTGGGAACCAGCCCAAGGAGGTTTAGGTGACAGCCCATGACACTAGGAAATTTTTAAGTAATAAAATAAGAAAATTCATTACTGCGTATGTAGTTTTGCCATCCTTTATCATCGTTAAAAAATAAATAAATAAATAAATAGATAAGGTGAACATATATAATGATCAAAGTGAACACATACAACCAATAAAAATATTTTGAATGTGCATATAAAAATCTGAACAAGAGATTACAACACTTATTTGTTTGTAAGTGTTTACTTTGATCATTTATATGTTTTATCTTGTCTGTTTTATCTGTTCACTTTGTGTTTTGCGATGACAAGGAATAACAAAACTGCAGATGACAGTTATCATTTATGATTAAATAATTCTAGAAAAAATAATGGAGAAATGGTAATTGTCATATGCAGTTTTGTTATCGCTTGTCATTGTTTGAACAAAATGAAAACATAAGTAGGGGTGTACAACGGGCGGGTCGATGATATTTTAACAAAATTTGAACCCAACCCGACAATATCGATTTAGAAAATAAATTTAGTTAACCCACCCGTAACCTAATCCAACCCGTCAATTTTTTTATGTACGGGTTTTTACGGGTTAAGCAGTTTAAACGGGTTTAGTGAATTAAAATTTTAATCAAATAAAAATACATATAAAATCATTTTGTGGCTATTACAATTTAGTATGAGGCAAATTAGAGACACATTTGAATCATCTTTCAACTTTCGAGTCATTGTGAGAGGAATAGAGGACATGCATGCCTATAGAGGAGATCGAAACTTCATGAAATAAGAGATATTTGAATAAAGACATGAGAAAAAGTGAGACAAAGAGGAATAAATAATGATAAACGGGTGGGTTGAACTATACACGGGTTTACTAGTACAAAACCCGTAACCCAATCTGAAGTAACGGGTTTGTCAAAATTAGAACCTGTACCCAACCCAACATCATGCTAACCCGATAAAAAATGGTTCGGGTCGGGTGGGTTGAACGGATTGAACGGGTTCACGGTTTTTTTGTACACCTCTAAGCATAAGGTTGTGTTTGTATGAGCCTAGAAATAAGGAAATATCTTCTTTCTACTCCCAAATTTATTATAAACAATTCAAACTCTTTACAAAGTTACACACTTCCCAATACTTCTTCCCTGATTCCTCTTATTACCACACCATCCAAACGAAGGCAAAGAGACAAGATCAACATAGAGATAATCAAAGTGAACACATATAAAAAATAAGTTTGGTCATTCTAATTTTATATGAAAATTCAACTTATTTTTACTAAACTTATTTGTTGTATGTGTTCATTTTGATCATTTATATGTTCATATTTTCTAATTTTTGTGTTCACTTTATTCAAGCGATGACACAAATGACACTAATTAATTTCCAAAATTGTATACGGTACTCTCAAATATTGTTGATTCGGAAAATTTCCCCTTGAATTTTTAAATTATGTACGGTGCTGCCAAAATGTTTTTACGTGGGATTACATTTTCTTTTTATTTCATTTGAATTGATTTTTCAGGATTTTCGTTGGATTTAATTACATATAAATTTCAATCAATTGACACTAAATTTATTCATTTTGATTAAAAAATTTGAAATAAAATAAAATCCTGTGTTAAAAAAAAAAGATTTTGACGAGGGCCTGTATTTTGCCATTTTAATTTTCATTGAAGATATTTTCCCCCGTTACAAATTAACTTCGTTGGTAAATTTTAATATCAGACGTATTACCTTCTTAGATCTTATGCATGATGTTATCATTATATGTGATTATGTAAAACCGCTAAAAGTAGCCATAAGCAGGTTGTAGGCTCTGTTTGGATTTTATTTGGGAAGAAGGAAAAAAGAAAATAAATGAATAAATTTATTATAAACAATTCAAATTCTTCACAAAGTTACACACTTCCTAATACTTCTTTCCACTTCTTTTCTTCTTTACACACCTTATCCAAACGGAGCCGTAAATACCACGAGATCCATCTCATCACCAGTTGCCTTTTTTCAATATATCGAAAAGAACTCCGTTCTCCAAGATAGCAGAATCAAAAGTGTTATTTGTGTGGCACAATTATTTTTTGATCAAAATATTTATTACGTAGGATTTTATTTCATTTTAATTGAATTGAATTCATAAAATTTCGTTGGACCTAATTATATGAAAATTTCAATCAAATGACATCAAATCTCTTCATTTTGATCATAAATTTCCAATAAAATGAAATTCCACGTTAAAAAAATAGAATTTTGATCAGGGCCTTAATTATATAATAAATCCAACTATTGTTTAAAGTAAGGGGAGCTGACCTAGGGCTACGATTTGACAATGCCTTCGTTTGGATGCGTTGAGAAGTAGGAAGAAGGAAGAAGGAAAAAAAACTTATAAACAATTCAAATTCTTTACAAAGTTACACGCTTTTCAATACTTCTTCCTACTTCTTTCTTTCTTCCCACACCTATCCAAACGGAGAGAATGTACATAAATATTGAATCCATTGTAGTTTGGTAAAGTATTAGTATAACAGTGGATGTTTGGGTAATGCTTTTAACTTTTCTTTTTGAAGGGTGCGTTTGGATTGTTGGAAGAAAGAAAAAGAAGAAGGAAGAAGAAGAAAAAAATTATAAACAATCCAAACTCTTTACAAAGTTACACACTTCCCAATACTTCTTTCCACTTCTTTTCTTTTTTCCACACCTATCCAAACGGAGCCGAAGATAAATGCTTTTAACTTTTAACTTTTGTGTTGTATTAAGTAAAGAGGCTTCAAAATACTTTATGTATAAAGTTGCGCCTATTATACTTTATTACTTTTATACAAGTGAGATTTTTGTCGGTACATAGTGGTTTTCCTCTAAGTCCTCAATCCAGATCCTGTGCTCTGGAGGATTCACATCCTCTACAGTCAAGGATATGGCTGGACCATCTAGCCAAGATATATTTTTTTTTAATATTTTAAAATTTTAAAATTTAAATGTTAAATTCAAACTGTTGATCTTGTTCAACTTTACAAACGATGCATTTTCATATAAATTTATAAAATTTGAAGTCGATTTGATACTTGATTAAATGTTCAAATTATGAACGTATTAGAATTAATCAATGATAATAAATCATGTTCGTTCATTTACTAATTACTTGATCTAGTATCAAATCAACTCCAAATTTTATAAAACTTATATGAAAATGTATCGCTCGTAAAATTGAACAAGATCAACGGTTTATATTTAACATTTGAATTTCAAAATTTTTAAAAATAGTTTGGCTGGACAGTACAGCCTAATGCCATGGCTGTAGAGGATGTGAATCGGTGCTCTGGACCGCTCGTCTAATCAAGGGTTCCGATTTATCCCTCTTCGCTCCTTCAGTCCCACTCTTATCGGATCCAATCCGAAACAAAGGAACCATTTAGATCGGATCGGAGACGGATTTCATTTCTTTAGCGATGGCTATAAATGATAACGGGTTTGAATCCGGTAACATTTCCGGCCACCGCAAGAGGTCTACGGCATCGTGGTAGATGGCCTTAGTTTTTGTTGCGTCGGTGTAGATTGTTGGGTGAACCGTTAGCTGGTACGGTTGCTCAGAGACCGATATGGATGGTATGGATGGGACTTTAGGGGAATTCGATTTTATCAGAAAAGTGTTAGTTGGCATCGTGGCAATTAGGAGAGGATGTTAAAGGGTCCACATTGTTTTGCATTTGCCCAATTTAGCAGAATTAATTTGGCATCAATAGGGAGGCTGGGACTTAGGAGGTTCAATTGAAAATGGTTTTTATTTGACTTCTCTTAATCTGTTAATCCAGATTCTGATGTATACAATCAATTTTGAGAAATTGTATCGACCGTACGCAAGGAGTTACTTCAATTTCAGATCAGATGATACTAATTTCTTTTTAATATAGATTCCTTTTGGATGGTGTGGAAATAAGATGAATAGAGAAAGAAGTGAGAAGAAGTATTGGAAAGTGTTTAACTTTATGAAGAGTTTGGATTGTTTATAATAAATTTATTTTCTTATTCTCTTATTCCCACGCCTCATCCAAACGGAACCATAAGATTGCTAAAGATGCACATTCGTATTTTCATTTAACTCACTTTAACTTTCATTCAGATGGTTATCGTTCAATTATCATTACACACATTCATATTTTCAATTGGTCTTCACACTTGAGTTAATTATTTATATGTTGTTCAATTATCATAACATCCATACTTTTTATCTAAGTTATGAGAAAATAGAAATTGATAAAGCTTCTTTTAGAAAGTTTGACCACTGTACCAGAACGGTACAAGAGAGGAAGTTTGCGCACTAAGAACTGATACCACTCTTTTTTAGGACATCTCACGAGTCACGACATTGCTTAACATATGTTCTATCACCGTTTCATTATATTGCTTCAAAACAATAGCAAATCAACATAACAATAAAGGCACAAAGACAAAATAAAGTTATACTAGTAATTCACAAAATGAAATTTTTTTCTTTTAAATCTATACTAATAGAGGAGCGTTCCGCTGCCTACATTTTTTGCTGCCCCAAGTTGTCATAAATCACTGACCATTAGATAAAAATGTGATAAGCGGTCAGGATTTTATTTTTCTTAAGTTAATCTATCGCCTTCTAAAAAAAACCCAACAAACGAAAGAGAATCAAAGCCTCCGACTGCCCCCTTTCTCCGCCGACGGGTGCATCTCAACTCGACTCACCTCTCTCCGACTCTGTCGCTTTAAACTCTTCCCTCGCCTGCTCTCGCGTCTGCCGTCACGACCTCAATCGCTCTTGCTCGAACCCTAGGTTCTCCTCCGTCTCACGATAGCCACCGTCCTACTATCAAAATGAGATGTGACAACATCTCTCACCATTGAAGTTGGATTATATTTTAAATTTAGATGCTCTGGTGTCATTTATGTGCAATTTTAAGGTTATATAGCAAAATCTTATAAAGTTATAATCTTTTAATTATACTAGGGGTGGCTACGCGCTTCGCGCGATGAAGGCGTGTCTAGTATGTAATTATTAAAAGTGTTAGAATTATGATATTG
Source organism: Rhynchospora pubera (assembly GCA_028095005.1). Classification (NCBI taxonomy): domain Eukaryota; kingdom Viridiplantae; phylum Streptophyta; class Magnoliopsida; order Poales; family Cyperaceae; genus Rhynchospora; species Rhynchospora pubera. Next base: position 19,602,694 of record CM051461.1, read on the forward strand.
TGATTATCGCCTTAGTTTTGTGCCAGCCCAGACATGGCATGAAATGGTTGATGATGGACATAAAAGAATTGAGTTTTTTTGGGTAGGAAAAAGTAGGACTTTGTATAGAATGGCAATTTAATTGGATAGTTTGGTATGCGTGTTATTTTTTGATATATTTTTCATTTATGTTGAAACTATTCTTTTTTTTTTGCGTTAGTTTGATTTTAGAGGACCTTCGTTGTCTTCTTCTATATCTGTGGAAAAATAATAAATGAAAAGGAGAAGTGTGGCATATTTGACAACCTAAAGTGGGGCAATAAAACCCTCCTTATAAGTAATTAAACAAAAAAAAACCATCTTAAATGCTATTTTATGTTTACATGAGTTTAATAAGCTCTTGGTGTTTGAAGAGCTAGATACTTAGATTTGGAGCTAAATAAACAATAATGCAATTTTAGAAAGTGCACCAACGTAGCTTAACAAATAAAAATGAAATTGATATCTCTGGCATCCAATTTTCATATCAAAGATAAAAGTATGATATCTCTTTGCCAAAAGTAGAGGTTTTTCATATTTATTTATGATTCATTGATTTACCAAATATGTGTGGGTGTGTGTGTGCGTGCGTGTGTCTGTCTCAGCCAACCTATGTTTATTGCTTGGGAAATTACTTCAATTTATAAAGGTGCGAGCCCTGTGCCTATAAATGTGCGAGCCCTGTGCCTATATCTTTATCAAAAACAGTACCTAATACCAGTATCATTTTATCAAACGTTTTAAAACCAAATTAAGAACACAATGATAAGTTCAATTTTATTGATAAAGTATTCAGAATTAGTTAGTATATAATAAGAATAGATATGGTTAGTAAAAGAAAAAGGTAAATATTTTATTAATGTATCAAATCCAAAAGCAAAACTTGAAGCAAGAAACATAGATTTGTGTTCATAATCTTGAACTATCGTAATCCAACAATGACAGAAATAATCTTTTTTTGTCAGGAGAATTGTGGCCTTAAGCAGAAGACAGTGTGGCATCATTCACAGCCAGGGTTGGTACATATAGACGGTCTGTTGCATCTGGAATTGTTGTGTGAGAGCTGGTTCTCCAGAAGATGGATCGCTGAAATATCAGATTCATATGAGAAAACTGTAATAAAAATGCTAGCGTCATCTGGACATCTTACTGCCCAAAGCTTGAAAATTCTTATCTGAATCTTAACCAAGTGTGAGTTATCCGGCAGCTATGCTATTGGAACCAGTTTGACCACTATAATGACCTGTACAATAGTAAAGAAACCAAAGATCAATGAAAGAAAATTTGGTTAAACAAAAAGAGTGCTCAAATTAGAAAACAATACCAACTGCATATATAAATAAGTTATTTGTTTTAAGCAGAAATCAAGTGTGTCAAGCTGGTTTGCTTATTTCCATACTTTTCTGATAGATACAGCCTTCTAATGAAGGCCTGGCCTGGCACTAACACAAATTAGAAACAAAATTCACAGTAGTCTATAAAAATGGGCATACTTTAATCCCCTCGAAACCTGAATTTTGTTGCCTACAAAATAAAAACTGTAAATACATTAAATCCCACACAACAGTAAAAATAGTTTAGAATTTGAACTAACATTCCACTTATCAACAATATAGAGAAAAGGAATTTATTTTGTAGCAAATGCTTTAGAAATAAAAAAAATACAATAGACACTCAAATTGTACATGAACTGTTTGCTTTTGACGGTAAGCCTTTAATTTGTATTGAGCACATGAAAAGAAACGTAACAACTACATTGACAGATGCAAAAAGGAGGGCCAACCCATAGTTTTCATACCAGTATAGAGGACATCGATTTTAACCAAAAACTATGTGTTACATGTGTAATACAATGAGGCATCTCTACTCAACTTCTCACAGTGGGTCAGAATACCTTAGCAGTAGAATCATGTGCATAGCTAGTTAGCTACATTGAAGTGTTGGTTTTTCATACTTCCATGGCAGTCAGACCTCCAATTAGATTAACCAAGTATGCTAAATGACCAAAGGCATGATGAATTTATGAAAACAACAATGACAACAGTACTTGTAGTGTCAAAAAACTAACAATAATATGAACAAAAAGTCAAAAAGACATTATACTAATTTATCCTTCATTTCAAATAATGTTTTACACCAAGACTGTTATACCTGACCCAAGCTTGAAACAAACAGCTCAATAGGGAAGATCTCTTATTGCAAAGATAAATTTATAACAGATTCTTACAAAAGAATATGTATAGCCGAAATACATTCTTAGTGCCATGCCCCATATAGTAAACACTACCATATGGCATTGCACTTTGTCTGCTTTAATTGACTATAAAAGATGACATACATAATAACAATAAAAAAATATTATGAATAAGTATTTACGCATATATCATTAATTATCTGAGACAATCAAATCTGTTACAGTTTTAATAATTACATATTTATTCCCATGCAATAACATGAAAATATTCCATAAAAGAAATGTCATATGACTAAATTACTCAAGATTTACGTTATTAATTGCAATTGGAAATTTTTTTTATCAAAATGTATAACATTATAAAGTAAAGAAAAAAAAATGAGATTCAATTGTTACCTTATGTGTACAAAAACAGTTCCTTTCCACCAAAATAATGGTCATAAGAAATAATAAATAATAATTGCCAGAACTTTTGCAATTTTGGCATGAGCAACCTGATAAGACAAATGGCATCAAAATTATCGAACAACATGGCAAAGAAAGCTTTGTCTATCAAATAACGTTGAAATATGAAATGAATACGTAATATACATTTACCCAAAATTAAGTCTACAAAATTGTTTATTTCACACCAGGAGGGAAGAAGAGCCCAAAGCATCACACTTTACTTTCCTCAACCATCACCTCTCCTATCTTCCTCCACACATGCTTAATTCAATGTTCACTAAACAATCAGAAAAGGATGCGTCAGGAGTGTGGCCTGCAACACAGATTGTCAAAAAAAAAAAAAAGATGGTTCGATTGAATCAAAAGCTAAAAATTGACCTATGTGTTTAACATCCATGAAGAAAAGAAAAATGAAGAAAGACCAACCCACTTATAGCTGACCGACGTACAGAGTTATAATAGGTGGTTGTTTGCATCTGTAATTAAAGATGTAGCACCATTTTTTTTTAGTAAATAAAGGCAAATATAATTTCTAAGAAAGGAGGAGTATTGAATGCCCAAAACAACAAAATCAAGTAAAAGAGGAGTATACTGAATTTTTGTAGAGGCGAAGATGCAGCAGAGGTCAGCGAAACAAAGGCGAGAGCGATCGAAGATGGGTTGGATCATCAGTAATCGCTGCTGCATCACCTCCTCTCCGGCTCCGATCTCTCTCTCTCTCCCTCACTCCACGCTACTCAGAGGAAAAAGGGATGCCGAAAGATATAACCAGGGAATTGGGAAGCGAGAGGGTCAGCCTCCTCTTTTTTTTTTTCCTGTTTGGTCGAAGAAATGGGATGGGGGGAGCACTATGAGAAAGGAGCGACGGAAAGATCGATGTAGACGACGGACATATCGAATCGAGATAGAAATTGAACGGTCCCGATTGAGAGCCCACGCGAAATCATTGGAGAAATCCGACGACCCCGATTGGTATCTGACGTCAGCAGAAACACTGTAGAAAACACCCCTAGAAATGGAGTATTTTTTGATGGAAATATCTACCTCTGACAATAATTACAAAATAATATTGAAATAGACACCGAACCACATCTGCGAGTCTATACTTGCTTACTCGTACATCCAAACACACCTTAGTATTACTTTGATAAAAACGCCAAATGGATTTCTAAAATTACAAATAACAAATTAAATATGAAAATTTAACGTGTGATATTCACTCTTTTTATTTATATATTTTCTTAATCATAATGCCGAATATAGTTCACCAAGCAAGATATGAAATTTATGCAAGTAATATTTAGTGCTTGCTGGATGCATGTGTTATGTACTTACGTGAAATTAAAGAACTTTTTAACTTCGTTGGTAGCTGGCCGATGCCGGTCCTGGTTGGAAGGTGCATGTAAACCAATTTGGACTCTCATACATTAAGTACAAAAAACGTTGACTTTTCAATTTTAGTTGGCATATTTGTGAGTAAGCCCTGAAACCTAATATAGATCCTTCTTTATTTTTCATATATACCATCCAAAATTTTAAAATATAATATATTCAATGAAATGATTGAATGTTATTTTCTCATTTTTGTTTTAGTCGCGCAAACAAACTTAATTGCCAAATGCTATTCTTCCATCAGCAGGCCTCTTTTTAGTAAGAGGCAGCGAAAATTGTGACGTTTCGATAATGACATTTCGTTTGCCGTTTCATTATCGAAACGTCACAATTTTCGCTGCCACTTACCGATAACATGACGGCAAACAGAACGTCGAAATTATACCGTTTCGTTAGTGGAATGACAAATGAAACGTCCAGTTTGGTTGTCACTTAACACGTTCGACAGGCATATCCGTCTCCTTGAAGACTTTTTGACTCGAAATTGTCAAGTCCAGAAATCGGGTTGAGTGGGATGTAGAATTCTCCGATAAAAAGACACTGGACTTGGAAGTCGGAAGTAACAACAAACAACCGGACCGTTGACTAGATCACTTTAGCTGGCATATTTATGGAATACACCCTGAACGAAAAATGATTCTAGTTCATCATTCTGCATGCGCCCTCCAAAGTTTTAAATTTCATGGGTTGGACGAAATGTTTGAATGATACATTCTTTTCTGTTTATCAAACTCCTAACATAATTGACTTTAAACAAAGCAAAGAATAGCTCGATATTAATTTTTTTTATACCTTCCTTTTTATTATGTGTTTTGGGCCCCCAACTACTCCAAATATAATATTTCCTAATTTTAATAAAAACTATCATCATTAATTTATTATCCTTCACAAAAGATAATAACAAAAGTTTAATAATGATAATATTCAAAGTACATCTGGAGAAGAATTCCAAAATAAGTGGCGCTCTACTGCAACAGAGCAAAAGTTCAATAAACTTTGCAAGCATCACAAAATTGCAGTTAAGATCTATTCTTTCCGAATAAAAGCATATAGAGGGGTTATTTTGCAAAATAAAACATGTAGTTCGTTATAAAATGGTGAAGATGGGAGTGCTGTTGCTAGAAAGGGGCATCAAGATGAATCAAAGTCGAGTCAATAGTTGCTCTTATGCAATGAAGCTCGCTATCTTTATATTCTTCCTCCTTGGCCGAATGGCGATACCGGCTGCCATGGGAGCTCTGAATTACGGGGAAGTCCTGAACCCTGATACTGGGAGTGGCTCGGTATAAGTTCTCTTTATATTTTCAAGAATAGCAGTCGTATTTTGTTTTGTACTACCGAATAAGATATCGAGAAATCAGATTATTTTTAATTGTGTGACGTAATTTTGTAATCAATGAGAGGTTATGAAACTATAGATATAAGCTCAAGCTCCACTCCAATCGTTAATTAATTTGTTAAGAGATGTTAATTTGAGCATAATGTCATGATTTTCTAAGAGTTGAGCACATTCACATTGTCCAAACTCCTTCGGCTATTGGGCATATAAGTTCTATCGTACCGATAAATTCGTTAAATTGGGGTTTGTTAAGTATGACAATTTGCAAAGACAATTACTGAAAACATATAAGTATTTATGTTGAGTTTTAAATTTCGTTAATCATACCATATCATATATTTCCTCACCAAATGGCTTACTTACCTTTTGTAATGAATCCTGTTTGAACGATTCTTCTATTCGTATTTATGTTTCTCACCACATGTTTCTTTTTTTCATATACTTTTATTATTATATAAATAGTTTTCTTATGAAAACTATACATATGCTTAAAAATGTAACTATAATTCCATTATAACCTCAAATTACTTTTTTCGTATTGATCTAAAATTAATTATTTAAATTTTTAGTTATTAAGTGATATCCATTGAAAATTTTTCCTGCCTCCGCTACTTTTTTCTTAAATTAAATGATATGTTTGTAATATGTCTAAGGTGTAACAAAACTTATGAGACGATACCATTATTATTATTATTATTATTATTATTATTATTACTATATACTACTACTATCATCATCATCATTATTATTAATTTTAAAGCAGCAGTTCGCCTTATATTCATTACAATCAATTGAGGAATAGAGTTAATGTTAAGTAGAGAAGGGAGGAAGCAAAATCATTATCAACACTGTAATTATTAAAAAGGTTTTTTAATTTTTTGAAGTACAATTATACAAACTCTTATAATTTTGTAGCAATGCTTATATACATATAATGGCTAACATGCCATAGATGGCACAGAGGGTCCCGTGCCATAGAATCATTTTTCGAGATCCAAAATTCAAATGATTAATCCGAACCGTTCAAGTTATTCACCATATTAAAATCCCCTATGAGACCAAATTTTACAATTTTTTTAATTTTTCTGCTATTTATTATGATATTTTTTAAAAAACGTTATAATTGGAGTATTTTAGACCCTCCAATTTTAATATATCAAAATAAATAGTAAAAAAATTTTAAAAATATAAAATTTGGTCTCCAATGATATTTCAATATGGTGATCAATTTGAACGGTTTGGATTGACTGATTGAATTTCAGATCTCAAAAAAGTTATATATGACATTGCCATCTATGACACTTTATCCCACCTCATATATATAAGTGATGTTGAATTTGATAAGAGAATTGCGGAGCCCCAGTCTCCTTGACTCTGTTTGGATGGTGTGGGAATAAGAGAAATATGGAAAGAAGTATTGGAAAGTGTGTAACTTTGTGAAGAGTTTGGATTATTTATAATAAATTTACGTCTAGGAGAAAGTTATTCTCTTTTTTCTATGCTCATCCAAACACAACCCTTGAGATCTGACTCTAATTAAAATTGTAGTCTATCATTTTAAGGCCCAAAAAAAAAGGAACAAAATCGTAACTAAAGGAAAAGGTTGTAAGATCAAAGAATAGAACTAGCTATCGATCGGATTTCATCAGTCAATCAACCTTGCAAACCATCATCTAATTTGTATTGTGGAAACAAATGACTTGGGTGATCCTCATGACAAAATTAATGCCTGTTGCTTTGTAATTTGTTCATTAATGAACCGGACAAGATTATATATTCAGTTCAAGATAACCCCAAAACGCGCCTGTTAATTTATTCAAGTAATGACCTGTGAACTTATGCCTTACAGGGAAGAACACCAGGCCAGCCTTATGAACAGCCGCGGCGTCCATTTTCTCGTATCTACTATCCGCCCCCATCCCAGCCCCAATATTGATTGTTGAAACCTTTTGTGCTTTCCCATTGAAGGATGACGATTATCCTTTGGACAATAAACAAAGATATTTCTTCAAAGCTGCAATTAATTTACAGATAATTTATAATAGATTTGCTATATAGTTTAAAGCAAGTGTTCCATATATTGTAGTTTCCTGCACACTCTATTAATTAGTATAGTAATGACTAATAAGAAGATTGTGTCATGCTTTTAACCTTTTACTATAAACTATTGTATTGTGCTACTGAGGCATTTCAAAATGGTTTAAGCTTCTACGTTGCACTGATTATACTTCGATTACAATATGTTTGTCCTTGGAAGAAAAAGAAAAGCAGCAAATATATTCTTCAATGAGTGGCACCAAAGACCAAACAACTGCTGGGAGCCTGCGGCCCATTAATTCCATCACAAAAAGAAACAAATAAATAATTAACACTATTAGACCTGCTCTTGATCAAATAGGGATGAAAACGGTCACCGTTTCGACCGTCCTTTCGTTTCGTTTCATTCAAAACGGTTAAAAAATTTCGGTTGCGTTTCAAAAACGAAACGGTTAACGAAAGTTTGAAACGGTTTCGTCCATGTGTATTTTTGTGGTATTTTCGTGATTTCGACTGTTTCGTCCAAAACGAAACGTGAACGAAACGGTTAACACAAATAGATAGTCAATTTCGTTTTCAAAACAAAACGGTTAACGAAATCGACCGTTTTCGTGATCGTTTTATACGTTATGCAGCCCTAGTGGCAAAGAACAACGCTACTTCAGCTGTATTCAAAACCCCGGCCGGAAGTCCTTTGTTATATTTAATTTCGAAATAAATTTGAGATCTTGACTCCCATCTTATTTTCAAAAAAAAAAAATTAACATAATTAACAACAACAACTTTGGATACCAGTAATGAGGCGAGCCTTAAAATCGGCCTAAAGGGAGCCAGCCCAAGACACTGGGAATTAATCTACGAAACCGGCAATCCAGAATTTTAGCAAGTCTGGCATAAATTGCCAAATGCCAATGTTTCATTTAGTGATTTTCTTTTTGTTTTAAGAAACACCTCTCTCTCTCGTGAAAATACGATGAGTCTAAAACATTGTTGAAAGGAAAATCTACGGAATATTTTAAATACTAAATTTCTAGATTAGAAGATGCGACAATATTTCACGAAAAAGCTTGCCCTTGACAAATGACAAGAAACATAAAGAAGCAAATATATAGCTGACACTTGACAGTAGCAGGCTTAAACGGTTTGCTTGGATGTAAGGCTCAATTCGGCCCAGAAGGAAAGAGCCGAAATTATTTAATATAAAAATTCAGACACCAAAAAATTTAATACAAAGAATTATTTATTTTTTTTTAATAAGAAGAAAGTTCCAACGCGTTTATAAACCGCGCCTCTCTCTCTCTTCTCGAACGCGTTTTATAAACGCGTTACAAGCCTTAAAACACGTTTATAAAACGCGCTAGAAGGCTGAACTTTCGGAATAGTTAAAATGCAATTAACGCATTTATAAAATGCGCTAGAAGGCTTGTTACCCGTTTATAAAACGCGTTCGAGAGGGCAACATTCCAACTGCTACCACTTCGATCAAACTTTAGTCATTTCGATCGAACTTTAGTCATTTCTGTCTATAAGTTTGTGAATTTATAACCGCGTTATTTGAAGTTATATAAGACTATACATTCTCGCAGAATTGAAATCGTCAACAACAGATTATCTCTTACAATTTAAAAACCTATCAATCAAATCCAAAAATGTCTACAATTACAATATATGTCAACCAATGTCCAACTTTTGGTGCTTCTTACTTCCACATCGGTTGTAGTATGCATACCACATTTGCTGAAATTCGAAATGAATTATACAACAGGCTACAGATTTTAGAAACCCAGTACACTTTGAATATCCATGGTCGTTACAACGAAATTGTAAATGGGAGATATGAATCGCTATTTCTTCCTGTAAATTCTGAAGATCAATGGCGCCTTTTTTACCATGAGACATTCGAGACGAGAGGGTTACCGATTATTGAGTTGCATGTTGATTTCATCCCCGTATATGGCACGGGACCAGATCTGAACCTAACACCCCTTGACGAGCCCGGTAGCAGTGAGCCAAACACTTCCTTAAACCTTATGTGTGGCCAGCAATCCACCCCTTACCAATACATTGGCGAACAGTTCGTTCCTACGCAAGACAATAACACATCAGGAGATGAAGTCGAGGTTGCCGATGGTGATGAAGATGAGGGTCCGGCGACTTACTCCGACCTTCCTACCGGAGAAGAATATACCGATGTGGAGGACTTCTCCGAGAGAGAAGTGCCTTTTATGCAAACTGCGACCAGCCATACGTTTCAGGAAGGACGGACTTGCACCATCCTGTAAGTGAATTGTGTGATATTTCCATGTTTGAGTATGCTGGTATGCCGGAGCGTAGTTTAGGGCCACAAGTCGAACTTGCTGTTGGTAAACAATTCGGTTCCAAAAAACAATTAATTTTAGCTGTCTGTGATGTTTCATGCAAAACAAATCGAGAAGTTCGAACGGAAACTAGCAATAAACAAAAAATTGTAATGGTTTGCATGCAAAAACCGAATTGTAAGTGGCGATTGTATGGTAGACGTGAGAGTTATAATACAAATTGGAAGATCTCTACCAATCCAAATGAGCATATTTGTTCAAGACCCCCGGGCCAAAAAGGTCACGCAAACCTTACAGCTAGTCTCATTGCCGAACACGTTAGAGATGAATTGAAAAAAAAATTGGGAAAAAGTGTCCAGGACATAGGAAGCCTCATAAGGGCTAGATATCCACGTATTGAACCGACTTATAATAAACTATGGCGTGGGAGGGAGCGAGCGTTGGAGCAATTATTTGGGTCTTGGGAAGGGGCCTACAATAAACTTCCACGCCTCCTGGAGGCAATGAAGGCGACTACCCCAGGAACGAAATACACAATAGTTTCTTGACCTACAAACGATCCTAACGTTGACGTCTTCAAGATGGCAGCCTGGGCTTTTGGTCCGTGCATAGAAGCGATGAAATATGCCAGACCTGTTATCTCAATTTATGCTAGTTTTTTATCGGGCCGATACAAAGGTAGATTGTTCTCAGTGTGTGGTTATGATCCAGAAAATCGATTAATTCCGGTTGCATTCGGATTGGGCGAAAAAGAAGATAAGGATACTTGGGGATGGTTTATGTCTTGGGTTAGATGGGAAGTTTTAGGGCAGAACACTAGATACTGTGTCATATCTGACCGTCATAAGGCAATAAAAGCGGTATTTGCATCCGTAGATTACGGTTGCAAGGCACAAGGTGCGCATGCAGTAGCGATTCATCGGTTCTGCATGCAGCATGTTGCGGAAAACTTATGGAAGGAGGCTGGCGGGTCACAAGATGCTGATTTGAAAAACTTTTTCAAATGTAGACTTGCTAACAAGAAAAACCCTAGACGTTTTAGAGAGAATTGGAGAGTACTGAAGGAAAACAACCTGAGGGCTTATCATTATCTAAGAAATTGTGGTAAAATTAATGAAAATGACAACAACGAGCGGCCAAAACTATATAAATGGGCTCAGAGTTTTGACAAGGGGCATCGATGGGGTATAATGACAAGTAATGGATCGGTAGAGTTCTGCCGACCCAATTAGGGAAGAACTCGACGACTGTCGAAGGCTCTCGCAGAATTGGGCAACTGTTCATGAGTCTCCGCAAATCGTTGTTTTCATATTAATGAGAATTATTGTAATGAAAATTGTTATTAATTGAAATCGTTGTTTTCATATTAATGAGAGTTATTGTAATGGAAATTTTTCTTAATTTTTATATTAATTAGTTATAAATATTAAAACATAGATAAAACATAAATTCATACAATAACATAAATTCATACAATAACATAAATTTCATAGAAAATAAAATACATAAATTCCATTATTCTAGCACAATTAAACTTTAATTTTTCTCCACTTCCTTAACCTCTTTATTCTTCTCCTCCTCCTTATTCTCACTAGAACTCTCATCTATTTTAACCCCCATACTAAAATCAGGGCTCCTGCCACATCCTGGAGGGAAACGACGTACAGCCGAGACGGCCCTTCTCTTCGGAGGGCCGTATAATGGGATCTTTTTTGCTCCCACATTAGGTGTTCCCTCTCCCACCTTGGATGTTTCCTCCCCCATCTTATTATTGTTTTGATCCTTCTCCATTTCTCAAATTTCTAATTTTACGCGTCTTTTGTTTGTGATTTTTTGATACGAAATAGGAGAACGAATTGAGATATATATAGGCAATTATTTAACCGTTTATAAAACGCGCTAGAATAGGGGTCTGCTCAAAAAACGCGCTATAAAACGCTGCTCAAACACAGTATCACGCTGCTCAAAAAGTGGACACCACCTTTGTACGCATTTATAAAACGCGTTGGAGGCCTCCGAACGCGTTTTATAAACACGTACGAAGGTGGTGTCCAGGTAAAACAGTAAAACAGACTGACAGCCTGCGAAAGTATTGAATTCCATTAACTTAGCCCTTCGTACGCGTTTATAAAACGCGCTCAAACCTTATTACGCGTTTTATAAACGCGTACGAAGGGTTGAGTCTATAAATAGTCCTGCTTCTCCGCAAATTCACGTCGAAAATTCAGAAATCAAAAACCAAAACTTTAGAGAAGTTACGCAGAGAAAAGAAACCGAGAAAACATAATGTCAACTAAACCACGTCATGTTTGTACCGGTGTGCTTCTACAAGGAGATGGAGGAATAAGTAAACGAGATATTCTTCGGCACGTCTACTTGCACTATCCTTCCGACAAATTTTACGTGAAGGTTTTTCAACGCGACGTTTTTGAAGTCAGAGGGCCGAAATATTGGACGGATGTAGTTAAGAGGGATGGAGGATATCATGTCCGACGTGGAGATGGAATCGTTTGGTTGCGTTTGCAACAGGCATGTCCTCCTGGATTTGAAAATCACCCGTTAAATGGAAATGACATATATCATTTGGACTGATTATTAGATTTTCTATAATTAGATGTTTTTATTATTGTGTGTTCTATAATTAGGTTTTCTATAATTAGATGTTTTTATTATTGTGTGTTCTATAATTAGGTTTTCTATAATTAGATGTTTTTATTATTGTGTGTTCTATTATTAGGTTTTCTATAATTAGATGTTTTCTTTTATGTTTTAGTATATGTATTAATTCGTGTTTTAGTATATGTATTAATTTGTGTAGTATATGTGTTGTAAGTTTTATTATCTAATTTATTTTAGTTTTTATTTTATCCATTTTCATTTTTATTGTGAAATTCGAAATATTAATATTAAAAGACTTAATATTTATTTAAATTATATTAGACATTACAACTCAATGAATATTATAATAAAAAAACACAATACAAATTAAAAATTACAATTTATTAAAATTTTGAACCACACAATACACAACAAAAAAAATTACAAAATACATGATATTAAAATTTTGAACCACATAAAAAAAAATTGTAGAAGATCCATTGCTAAGGGTGGGAAGAGAAAACATCACCGCAACTAATAGAGAAGAGTCGGGCGACTGATTGTCACCTTGACCCCCTCTTTTTCTGAGACTTGGATGAGGATGACTGCAAGTATGCAGATTCTCATCCAAGGATGTCGGCTGCGGTGTTATGGCTCGTAGACCCAGCCCAACAAACCGTCCTCTACACGTAATAACAGATTCCACAGGAAAGTTTTTATTTTAAAGTTGGTGGAATATTAATAGCCATAAGGATTGTGTGCGACTCTGTATCAGTGAATAAGTGTGCCGCATACAACCCTTATGGCTATTAGTTTCGCACCAACTAATATTATTTTGCATTCCACCATCTAACTCTTCTTTTCCTCTCATTTTTTTCTTTTTTTTCAGATTTTTTTGGACGACAGAAGGTTGGGTATTTATATGGAAATTAGATCTCTCGAACGCGTTTTATAAAAGGGTAAGAAGGCCTCTTACGCGTTTTATAAACGCGTAAAATCAGAAAATAACGCGCAAAGTCAGAAACTTTCGCCGCAATCACTGCAGCTTCTAGCGCGTTTTATAAATGCGTTTTAAGGCTTGTAACGCGTTTATAAAACGCGTTCGAGAGGAGAGAGAGAGGCGCGGTTTATAAACGCGTTGGAACTTTCTTCTTATTAAAAAAAAAATAATTCTTTGTATTAAATTTTTTGGTGTCTGAATTTTTATATTAAATAATTTCGGAGGAAAGAGCCAGCCTATCGCAATGTCTGTTGGAGCTGGTTCCAGTCTTCCAGAAATAAAATCGGAAATTAATTATCGCCATCTACAATTTTGTCATCCCTGTCATCGCTAAACAAAAAGTTAATAACTTAAAACAGATAAGGTGAACATATATAGTGATCAAAGTGAACACATACAAACAGATAAATTCAATAAAAATAAGTTGAATGTGCATATAAAACTTTGAACAAGAGATGACAACACTTATTTGTTTATAAGTGTTCATTTTAAAAGTCCATGCATAACTTTATCTTATTTGTTATATATGTGTTCATTTTAAAAGTCCATGCATATCTTTATCTTGTCTGTTATAAGTGTTCATTTTGTATTTAACGATAGTAGAGATGACATAATTAAATATGACACTTATAATTTCTGAATAAAATTTACATTCAACACCAAAATAAAAGAAGAGAAACAAACACACAAAAATTATTTATTTTGATAGGACAATTAATGTGATCATATTATTTTTTTGAACACAGGCTCCGTTTGGAAGTAAGAAGAAGAAGAGGAAAAAGGAAGAAGGGAAGAAAAAAAAATTATAAACAATCCAAACTCTTCACAAAGTTACACACTTCCCAATACTTCTTCACACTTTTTCCCTTCTTTCCTTCTTCCCACACCTATCCAAACGGAGTCACAAAAAAATAATATGTTTGTAACATGTCTAACTCGGCACAGTCAGATTAGAATCGGACTATTTTTAAAACCATTCAATATATCAGTATCATCATCAGTATTATAAATAAAGATGCGTGGGAGTCCGATTTTACGCGTTCGATTTTGGACGGACACGGAAATCCTTCAATATTATGTGAGGTGATGCTTTTGTATGTTTCTGAGACGTGGATTGTATACTTCTTGGTGTGACGAGTATGATAATAGGAAAAAATAACCCGATTCATCAGCAAATGTTTAATTGAATGCGCAATTTTTTTAATAGTTTCGTCCCTTTTATCTAATTCCATCACATCTGAAAGGGAAAAAAATTGTCGCCGTCTCTCTTCTTCGCTGTTTCAAGCCACCTACCCTTATTCCGCACCTCCTCCCTCCGTTCATCCTTTTCTACGATTGATGGGTTCCAGTACGAAGACCCTCGATTTGTTTATGAAATTAATTAATTGCAGATTTCTTTCTATGTCTTCGATCTCTAATGGCAGTCTTTTTTTTATCGCCTCTTTCTTTCTTTCTTGCTCACCTTCCTTACCTCAGTCTCAGTGTCTCACCGCTGCTTCGATTTTGACAAGGAGACCTCAAAACCCTAGCCACCATCGCAAGATGGCAAGAGACCTCCTGGGACCTTTTCTCTTTTCCTCGCCTCTGCCTCTGCTCAAAGGATGGTTGTTGGCTAGCATCTGAAATATAATATGTTTTCTTTTTTTTCCCAATTCATTTCATTGCTGGTTGGTAGGCATTTCAAATTTAGATATGCGCCTCTAGGGTCTGATATATAATATTTGTAGTCATGACTTCTTTTCCTTCCTCAGATATGAAGGTATTGTCGATAATTTAAATTTGTTTTCAAGAGGAACAAATTAAAGATATTGCGAAGGCCTAATCAGATATGGCACACGCCATTAGAGGATTAATTAGACTGTGATGGAAGGTATGTATGCATTTTTGTCAAGTACTTTGTTGAGCTAGACTGAGAACCGACCTACATTTGCATTATCATGGGTTTGTTGTAGATTTAAAGATCTCTGAAATTATTTCATGAGAAATTTGAAGAAAGGTCAACTTGGTTTGTTTATATTCAACTATAATAATATATGTATTGGAGTTAAGACTTAAGAAATATAGCAAGCAATACTGCAATTAGATTGTACTCATGTTTATAGGTATAACTGTATAAGCACCGATTGACATATGGCATGGTTATATGAAGAGTACCTATGTTTGGACATACAAAAATTATTGGAGATGTCCAGAGTGATATGCTTGCCCAAGGTATTATGGCACTTTTCTAAAGCATAGCAAATGGTCCTCATTGTTTCTTGACATTTGAAACTAATAATGTTTTTTATTTTGGAATTTTGACTCAAATTGTAAGGCATGTCGATGGGAAGGTTATTATTCAATAATGGACCTTTGTCTGTTTTGCATTTTATTTTGGCAAGTTCAAAACATTAAAGTAAAATGAATTGAAGCAAGAGAAATTAATTTGTTTTATACCAGATTTCAAAGAAGTAATAATGGAGATTTTACTCAAAAAATGAAATAAAAATTGTGGCGACAGTTGGTCGAGCTATATAAAAGAATTGATACCCAAATTACTTTTTGGTGCCAGTAACATCTCAGTGTTGCTATATTTATTTTTTTTGTCATATCTTGATCAATTATGTGCCAGTTTCACATAAGTGGTACTGTTGCTGGCACGAGGTAATAGTCTGCTCTATTAAATATTAAATATTATGCCACCTAATTATCTGATAAAAAAATTTCTATGTAGTTTACATGATAAATAGAAATCATCGTAATAGCTCGCTACAGTTACTTTAAACATTGCACCTTCTCTCTCCCTGTTGTTTTCATTCTTTTAGAACTTATTGCTTTGTAAATTGTAATTTGATTTAAGAAAATATTTAATAATTTAGGTGTGGGATGTCACCAAGTTCTCAGAGGATCACACAGAGGAGGAAGTTCTATTCCATGCTTCAGGATTTTTTATGTTTTTTTTATTTTTTTACATATAAAAATGATGCATGGACATTTGAGGCTGTTGATTCTAACAGTGGATATTTAAGGATGGGTCTTTTACTACAAACTAAATTTGTAAAATAAAAAGAGTCAATATATCATTCATGTTGATTCAAAATTTTCATGAGTGGTATTGCATTGCCGGTGGATCTTTTAAGATCCAGAAATTTAATAGAGGGATGGTGTTATTGGAGGTATATTTCCGTAATAAGACATGCTCCTAAGTAATTATATTATTAGGTATATTAATAAAATAACGTATTTTTTCGTTCATTTCATTAGTTATCTATACCGCATATATCGAGCGAAACTCGATTTTCCCACCTAGTAATGTAATAGAGTCTGACAGGCAACAGTGGCATTGAGTAATCACCTCTTTTGCTTTGATAGAATTGTCCGTATAAAGGGGGTTCGGGACTGAACTCTGAAGGCTGTCCATTTTCTCTCCTACCTTACTTCAACTAACCTAAAAACCACCGCGTACATTAAAAACTTAGAAAAACGTATCATCAGAACTATAAAACAAGCCGTACAGTCATAATAAACAATTAATTAAAATAAAAATTACAAATTCCTACAGTAGTCCTACTCAAAGACACTCAGATGTGTTCCTTCAAACTGAAACCATCACGGTGGATCTTGCTGTACTCTTTGGAAAAATTTGTCATCGATTTGCCTCTGAATCTTTCCCTGCTTGTTTTACTGCCTGTCTTCCAGCAAATTGCAATTGCATTCCATTTTGCCTCGAATCGAACTGATGATTCGAACTGAAATATTAAGGCCCTGATCAAAATTTCATTTTTTTTAATGTGGGATTTCATTTCATTTCATTTCGTTGGAAAATTCTTAATCAAAATGAAAGAATTTGGTGTCATTTGATTGGAATTCTCATGTAATTAGATTTAATAAAATCCTATAAAATAAATTCAATTGAAATGAAAAAAAATAAAATTTCATCTAAAATTCATTTTGATCGGGGCCTAAATCAGCCACCTTATTCATGGCTCTGGAAGGTAGTTCAGCCACCTGATTCATGGCTCTCCAAAAGATACATTGGGCTATCGATTTATTGGGCTAGCCTATAATGAATCAAACAAAATACAAAATTTCTTATAAAAGAGCAAGACCTTTTTTTTTTTTGTTATGGTAAAGCGTAATATAGTTGACCTACCGAAATTTAAATCAATGCATGTAAATTTAGTAATCGCTAGATGTCTGTTTCATTAGACTTTTTTTAAGTTCAATGGTATTATTATGACGGAATGCGGTTTGTCTCTGATCTGGGTTCTCACTTCTCACTCTCAGTGTCAAAGCACGTGGGTGGAAGCCAACTTGGATTCGCGCGCAGATGTTGAAAAATGAAAAGAACCGTTGATTTCTCATTTTTAGTTGGTATATTTATCAAATACGCCCCTGACTTAAAAATGATTCATTCTTCTACATTTCTCATGTTCCCTCCGAATTTTCAAAATTTCTTATGTTCAATAAAATGTGCGAATGATATTATTTTTGTGTTTATCAGATTAAGTCCTAATTAACATGATTGATAAAGTGTGTTAGAAAAAAAATCTATAGAGAGAGAGAGAGAGAGAGAGAGAGAGAGATTGGTTAAAGTAGACTCCAGCACAAGGATCGTCCGTATGCTGGAGTCGTTTTTCAAAATCTAAAATTCATACAGTCGATCTTAATCATTCAAATTGTTCTTCATATTAAAATCTCCTAGAAAATTAAATTTATATATATTTTAAATTTTTTTTATATATTATACTATTTTTAAATTGCAATTACTCTTTTATATTGTTTTTTTAATAGCATAATATATAGCAAAAAAATGAAAAAAATATAAAATTTTGTCTCCATGGATATTTTAATATATAGAACAACTTGAATGGTTTGGATCGACTGTTTAAATTTTAGATTTTGAAAAATGACTCAAACATACGTGTTTGATTTATGTGCTGGAGTCTACTTTAACCGATCTTTGTGCGTGTCTCTATATATATATAATTATATATTGTTGCCACAACTGCTTCGGGTATTGTGTTTCCTCAATTGTTATTTTTTCCTGTAAAAAAGATCATTTATTTTAAGAAGAATAGTCTAGTTAATAAAGACTTATATCTCATTTTGTTAATTTATCATCCTTCACAAAAGATGAGACCGGAGTTTCAATCTTGATAATATTTGATGCACGAACAACAGAGAAAGATTGTGGAAAAATACGAATAAGAGAGATTTTGATTGAGATCACACAGATTCTCAAATTAAACAAATGGCTATTGCCGACTAAAATCAATATTCTGTATTCTGTCCTTTTTTCTTTGCCGCCTCCGTTTGTTTTAATACCAAATACATTAAGCAAAATTAGGAAAATACTTTTATGGAAATACTAAACCTAATCACGGTGCGTAAAAATTAAAGATACAAGGCCCAATTATAGTTGGCCCATATTGCATATTCTCGTCCATCATTCTCCCCCCCTAAGAAAAAGATTCGTCCTCGAATCTGTCACTTCATCTTCTGCTTCAGATGTCTCTTTTTCACTGTCAGTAATGTATGGAGATAAGTCTGCTACATTAAAGGTCCCTGAGACATTATATTCACCTGGCAAGTCCACCTTGTATGCATTGTCATTGATCCTTTCAAGCACTCGAAATGGTCCATCTGCTCGAGGTTGCAGCTTGCCATACCTGCCAGTTGGAAAGCGTGCCTTTCTCAAATGAATCCATACTAGATCTCCTTCTTTAAACACCACCTTCTTGCGATGTTTGTCTGCTCGCTCCTTGTACTTCTTGTTGGATTTCTCAATCTGATCACGAACCTGTGAATGCACTTGCTTGATGTGTTCAGCATGTTCTTCTGCATCACCACTGAATTGACGCTGGACAGACAATGGTGTGAGCTCGAGAGGTGTTATTGGGTTGAATCCATAAACAACCTCAAAAGGACTTTTTCCCGTAGTTCTACTCTGTGATCGGTTGTAAGCAAATTCAGCTTGAGGTAAGGTGAGATCCCATTGGCGTGGACTGTCACCTACCAGACTCCTCAACAGATTTCCCAGACTTCGATTGACCACCTCTGTTTGTCCATCAGTTTGGGGGTGATGAGATGAGCTAAACTGCAGCTGAGTGCCCATCTTGCGCCAGAGAGTGCGCCAAAAGTGACCTACAAACTTCACATTTCGATCCGAGGTGATTGTTTTGGGCACACCATGTAATCTGACAATTTCCTGCAAAAACAAACGAGCTACCTGCGAAGCATCAAAGGTTTTGTTGCAAGCAATGAAGTGTGCCATTTTAGAGAACCGGTCCACCACCACCATGATTGAATCCTTGTTTCTCTGAGTTCTGGGTAACCCGAGAACAAAGTCGAGGCTGACATCTTCCCAAGGAGCCACTGGAACAGGTAGAGGTTGACATAGACCCGCATTAGTCCCTCGTGTTTTGGCCAGCTTACAAGTCCTGCATCTCCCCACAAATCGAGCCACATCTCGCTCCATTCTAGGCCAATAAAATTGGTCTTGCAACCATGCCAGTGTTTTATCAACTCCAAAATGCCCTGCAAGTCCTCCAGCATGTCCTTCTGTGATAACTGCCTCCCTCAACGAGCCTTTAGGAACACACAGGCTGTTACCTTTGAAAAGAAAGCCTTCTTGTCGGATAAAATGCTGAAAAGGACCCGATTCGCATTTCTGCCAGATATCTGCAAAATCAGGATCATCTCCATATAACTCCTTGAATGCATCAAATCCGTTCACTTGAACCCGCATAGTTGTTATCAGTGAATGCCTCCGACTCAGTGCATCTGCTACCTGGTTCAGCACTCCAGCCTTGTGTTTAATAGAGAAGCTGAAAGCCTGTAAAAACTCAACCCATTTGGCATGTCTTGGCTTCAGCTTGTGTTGCCCATTGATGTACTTCAATGCTTCATGATCAGAGTATAAAACAAACTCTTTGGAAATGAGGTAGTGCCGCCAGTACTCAAGACTTCTTACTATGGCATAAAATTCTTTATCATAAGTAGAGTACTTGAACCTGACCTCATTCAGTTTCTCACTAAAAAATACCACTGGTCTACCCTTCTGGCTCAATACGCCACCAATACCCACACCAGATGCATCACAGTGCACCTCAAAAATCTCCTCAAAATTTGGCAATACCAGAACGGGTGCTTCAGTTACCTTTTTCTTCAGTAATTGAAATGCCTCCTCAGCCTCTTTGGTTCAAGTGTACTTGCCTCCTTTGATACAGTCAGTAATAGGAGCAATGATAGTGCTGAAGTTACGAATGAACCTTCGATAGAACGAGGCAAGTCCGTGAAAGCTCCTGATATCATGGAGGTTTGTCGGTGTTGACCATCCTGTGATTGCTTCCACCTTGGCTGGATCCATCCGAATACCTTCCTTAGACACTATGTACCCAAGGAATGTCACTTCACCAGAGAAAAAGTGACACTTCTTGGTGTTGGTATACAACTTCTGCACTCGCAAGACCTCAAAGACTTGTCTCAAGTGTTGCAAATGCTGATCCTCAGAAGAACTGTACACCAAAATGTCATCAAAATAAACAACCACAAATTGACCAATGAAAGGACGAAAAACCTGATTCATCAAGCGCATGAATGTGCTCGGTGCATTGGACAACCCGAATGGCATCACCTTCCATTCATAGAGGCCATCTCGAGTCTTGAAAGCTGTCTTCCATTCATCTCCGGGTCGGATCCGGATCTGATGATATCCGCAAGTCAATCTTGGAAAACACAGTTGCTCCATGCAATTGGTCAATTAGATCATCAAACCGAGGAATTGAAAAACGGTACTTGATGGTGATCTTATTAACAGCTCTACTGTCTATGCACATCCTCCATGAGTCATCTTTCTTTGGAACCAACAAAGCTGGCACTGCACATGGGCTCATGCTCTCCTGCACATAACCCTTGTCCAATAACTCACGCACCTGTCTCTGCAACTCCTCATGCTCCTTCGGACTCATGCGATAAGCAGCTTTATGAGGAATGATAGCCCCTGGCACAAGGTCAATGCAGTGTTGGATATCTCTCATAGGTGGTAATCCGGACGGCAATTCCGCTGGTGCCACATCAGCGAACTCTTTCACTAACGACATGACCTGTGGAGGGAGTTCCTGACCATCATCATTAGCCTCTGTCACCACCAAGGCAAACACCTCACCCTTTTGCTCCACTTCCTTCTGAAATTCCACCCGAGATAACAACTGACTCTTCGCCTCTTTTCGCAAATCTGAAGGACCAAGAGTAATGGATATACCATCCTTTTGGAAAGTGTAGGTGTTTTTGAACCCATCATGCTTTGTTCTTCTATCAAATTGCCATGGCCTTCCCAATAAAATATGACAAGCATCCATAGGAACCACATCACACCAGATCTCATCAGTATATTTCTTCCCTATTGAGAATTTCACAAGGCACCGCTTTGACACTTTCACCTCACTACCCTTCTTGAACCAAGACAACTTGTAAGGTTGTGGATGATTTTCAGTACTCAACCCCAACTTCTCAACCATGGTATTAGACACTACATTTTTACAACTACCCCCATCTATAATCACATTACAAACCTTACCTCCACTGGTGCACTTTGTATGGAAGATATTGTGTCGTAGCCACAGCTCATCTTCACCAATATTAACACTCAATGCTCTTCTAACCACCAATGATTCACCTGAGTCAGCATAAGTGATATCCTCATCTTCAGCTAAAGGATTCTCATCATCATCCCCATAATCATCATATGTTGGGTCCACATCTTCTTCAACCAGTGTGACAATTTGCTTGTTAGGGCAGTCAGCAATAAGGTGTCCTAAACCCTGACATTTAAAACACCGCCGGTTTGTGGAACCTCCTCTACTAGATTGTCCTTTCTCTGGGTAGGTTTTGGAATTTTGGATCTGGGTTGTTGTCGGGTTAGGTTTTGAAGGAGATGCTCTCCTGTCTGTCTCAATTCCTGAAGAACGACCTTGAAATCTAGAACCATTAACCCTTCTCTTCTGCTGTGATTCAACCTTCAAGGCTAACCTACATACATCCTCAAAGGAATAATATTGTTGTAGGTACACCACATCAGCAATTTCTGATCTTAACCCGGCAAGAAACCGAGCAACAATCTGTTCATCCTCTTCCACCACACCACATCGCATCCGCAACATATCAAACTCATTGGTGTACTGCTCCACTGTCAGGTTTCTTTGCTTAAGGTTGTGATAATCAATAAAAGCTTCCTGTTTGTATTGGGTAGGTAGGAATTTGGCCATTAATTTCTTTTTCATCTTATCCCAAGTTCGGATCTTTGGTTTTCCTTCTCTAACACGCCTACTTTTCACATGTTCCCACCAGATTGAGGCATGTTTTCTCAATTTAATAGCTACTTCACTTTCTGATCATCAGTCAGGTTCTTTACATCAAAAACCCGCTCAACAGTATGCATCCAATCATTAAACTCATCAGGATGAAATTTACCTTCAAACTCTGGAATATCAATCTTCACCCCAAGGTTTTGAAAGGATTGTTCAGGCTCTGGTCGAAATCTCTGGTTTCGCCCCTGATTTGGATTCCCCCACGGGTTGTAATCCTCCTCGTCGCCTGCTTCAGAAGAGTTGAAGGACTCTGACTCTTCTCCTTCTTCTCCGTTTGTGGAGCCCATCCCTGCCTCTGCAAGTTGGCGCTCTAACTCTCGAATCCGTCTTCCCAACGCAGCAATCTCTAGATCTCGCTAGTCTCGGCGGCGCGGCTCTTCTTCTTCGAGGTTGAGGTTGACTCCACGACCCCGACCTCCTCGCCCACGACCTCTACCACGACCACGATTCACATCCGTCATCCTGGGCTCTGGTACCAAATGATGCACGAACAACAGAGAAAGATTGTGGAAAAATACGAATAAGAGAGATTTTGATTGAGATCACACAGATTCTCAAATTAAACAAATGGCTATTGCCGACTAAAATCAATATTCTGTATTCTGTCCTTTTTTCCTTGCCGCCTCCGTTTGTTTTAATACCAAATACATTAAGCAAAATTAGGAAAATACTTTTATGGAAATACTAAACCTAATCACGGTGCGTAAAAATTAAAGATACAAGGCCCAATTATAGTTGGCCCATATTGCATATTCTCGTCCATCAATATTCAAATATTATAACTTACAATCGCCAGCAACAAATTTTCGAAGTTTCCCAAACTAGTAAGTTTAGTTGACTGCAAATAGTATAAAGGGAGCATTCCGCAAAAGAAAACTATGTAGTTCTTATATAAAAACTGGAAAATATGAAAATTGGATTGGAGGTGATGCTGCTAGAGGGAAGGAACAAAATGAGTAAAGGTCGACTCAATACTTACTCTCATACAATGAAGCTCGCTATCTTTATAATCTTGCTCCTCGGCGGAATGGTGGGATTAGTTGTTGCCCGAGGTAGGAATTCAGATCCGGTGCCGCGCGACACACCGTGTAGCGCGGCATCGTAGCCGTCTGATCAAGATCCAATGGACAAGAGAGCTCCGTGCATGTAACCTAGATTGATAGGCCCGTAAAAAATGAACCGTCCGATCAATATCAGACGGCTCGTACGCGCTACACGGTGTCCCGCACAAGCTTAATCATTTTTTAGTGACACGTAATCATGTAAATGGTGAGAGCTTAATCTCCACGCCCCATCGTCAATTTGTTATGTTATTTTGAGCTTAACACATATCATCCGTCCAGACTTGAGGATTTCACATGACTTTAGCATATCTACATAGGTTAAATTAATTCAGAAACGATTGAAATGTATATGACATGACTTTAGCATATCACATGACTTTAGCATATTTAGAATTAATCATGTAAGATTAGTATTTTGCAACATTTGTCAACATAATTAGGGTCTAATTTAGCATATCACATGACTTTAGCATATCTACATAGGTTAAATTAAATTAATTCTAGATTAATTCTAAGTTATTTTGTCACAATAATCTACATAGTTTCTGGATTAAATTAATTCTATTTCATATTAGATGATTTAGACCAGTCATTTTGAATCAAATCTAGGAGTAACGGTTTAGAAGGTTTAGATTTCAAGGGTCTGTGAGTCGCGACTCTGTTAGAGATATGTCCTAGAAGCCAATCTTATTAGGCTACTTCTATAGTTTATGTTATTGATGATTTCAGATCATTTGTTCTTTGATTTATTAGTTGACAGTTCATTCAGGTTGAGGATCTGAATTATAGATCACTTTTATTCATTTAGTAGTAAATGACAACAATAAATCTAAAAGTCCATAATCTTGATAATTAACAAAGGACATTAATTATCAATAAGATTAGTATGCAAGTTAAGTGATGATTAAGTTCTATAAGTCATAGGTTAAGAGTAACCAACTTAATTGCATATGTGTATGTTATAGAACATAGTACAGGACTGGACCCCACGAAATAAATATATGGATTGTGTTACGTGTCATTATTTATTTCGTTATGATTTTGGTTCTAAGTTCGAGATGATTATCTTTTCCACATGAGGATAGGTTCTATAAATCATGTCTACCGCTGATTCCTGATAAGGGCTGCTATACGGACTTGATTTAAGTTCTCTTGAATTGTGCGGGGAAAAACTAATTATCCAGAAAACCGTATGTTCCTCATTAATTCACTTAGTGAGTGACGATATCTGTTTGGGCCCCTTGATAGAGATAGATTGTTTGCTAGCAATTGATACAATTATCTCTAGATTAAGAAACGTATAATCTGCAAGAATGACACATTCCTATCTTGGATTATACGATGATATCGTGTGACATAAGAATCAAAATAGAGAAACATAATTATTCTTTTATGTAGGATTGAAATATTGTAGCGGTACACTATTTATGCGAATTGGGAATCATAACGTGTTGCTAGATACCGCTTATGATTATTGCGAATTGTATTCTTGACAAGATACCGCTTATTTATTCAAAAAGATTGGATTATAAGTGCTAATTATGCATATAAAGTGCAAATAATGCAATTCAGAGCATCTTTTAACCATTTCAATCGTTTCTGGATTCATTCAAAGTCATTTCGTCACAATAATCTATATTTAAAATCTTTATTCTGTCTAGAATACGATTCATATATTATTTATTCGAAAAGATAGGTTTATACATGCAAATTACGCATATAAAGTGCAAATAATGCACAGAAAGTGAAAATAATGCAATTTTGAGCATCATTTAATCATTTTAATCGTTTTGGGATGTATTCTAAGTCATTTCACCGCAATAATCAGCATTTAAACTCTCTATTCTGTCTAAAATATGATTCATATGTTATATATTCAAAAATATTTGATTATGCAAGCTAATTACGCATATAAATTGCAAATAATGCACAAAAAGTGCAAATAAATTTGACTGTTTCAAGCGTTTCTGGACTCATTCGAAGACATTTCAACACAATAATATACATTTAAACATTTTATTCAGTTTAGGAATACGATTCATATATTTTTTATTCAGAAAAATTGGATTATGCATGCTAATTACGCATATAAAGCGCAAATAATGCAATTCTGAGCATCATTTGACCATTTCAATTGTTTCTGGATTCATCCTATGTTATTTGATCACAATAATCTTAATTTAAACTCTTTATTCTGTCTAAAATACGATTCATAAGTTATTTATTCAAAAAAATTGGATTACACATGCTAATTACGCATATAAATTGCAAATAATGCACAGAAAGTTCAAATAATGCATTTCTGAGCATAATTTGCCTATTTCAATCATTTCTGGATTCATTCTAAGTCATTTCATCACAATAATCTACATTTAAACTCTTTATTCTGTCTAAAATAATCTTCATATGTTATTTATTCAAAAATATTGGATTATACATGCTAATTACGCATATAAAGTGCAAATAATGCAATCTGAGAATCATTTGAACATTTCAATCTTTTTCTGGATTCATTGTAAGTCATTCCAGCACAATAATCTACATTTAAACTTTTTATTCCGCATAGAATACGATTCATCTGTTATTTATTAAAAAATATTGGATTATACATGCTAATTACACATATTATGTGCAAATAATGCAATTCTGAGCATCATTTGACCATTTCAATCGTTTCTGGATTAATTCTAAGTTATTTTGTCTCAATTATCTACATTTAAACACTTTATTCTGTCTAGAATAAGATTCATATGTTATTTATTCAAAAAGATTGGATTATATATGCTATTTACGCATATAAAGTCCAAATTATGCACAGAAAGTGCAAATAATGCAATTTTGAGCATCATTTGACAATTTTAATCGTTTGGATTAATTATAAGTCTTTTCATCACAATAATCTACATTTAAAATCATTTATTCTGTATAAAATACGATTTATATGTTATTTATTCAAAAAGATTGGATTATACATGCTAATTACACATATAAAGTGAAAATAATGCAATTTTGAGCATCATTCGAACATTTCAATCGTTTCTTGATTCATTTTAAGTCATATCATCACAATAATCTACATTTAAACTCTTTATTCAGTATAGAATAAGATTCATAAGTTATTTATTCAAAAAGATTGGATTGTACATGCTAATTACGCAAATAAATTGCCAAAAAAAGTACAAAAAGTGCAAATAATGCAATTCTGAGCATCATTGACCATTTCATTCGTTTCTGGATTCATCTAAGTCATTTCATCACAATAGTCTACATTTAAATTCTTTATTCTATCTAAAATACGAATTATATGTTATTTATTAAAAAAATATTGGATTATACATGCTAATTATGCATATAAAGTGCAAATAATGCAATCTGTGCAATATTTTTACCATTTCAATCGTTTGTTGATTGATTCTAAGTCATTTTATCACAATAATCTACATTTAAACTCTTTATTATGTCGATAATATGATTCATAAGTTACTTATACAAAAAAATTAGATTATACATTCTAATTACGCATATAAAGTGAAAATAATGAAATTCTGAGCATCATTTGACCATTTCAATAGTTTCTGGATTCATTCTAAGTCATTGCATCTCAATAATTTACATTTAAACTCTTTTGTACGGTCAATAATATGATTCATGTGTTATTTATTAAAAAAGATTGTATTATACATCACAATTACACATATAGAGTGCAAATAATGTAATCCTTAGTATTATTTGAACATTTCAATCGTTTTTGGATTCATTCTAAGTCATTTCATAATATTAATAATCATTTAAACTTTTTTATACTGCAAATAATATCATTCATTTGTTATTTATTTAAAAATAATAGATTATACATGACAATTACGCATATAAAGTGCAAATAATGATAATCTTTTTGCATCATTTGAGCATTTCAATCATTTTTGGATTCATTCTAAGTCATTTCATCACATTAATCAACATTTAAACTCTATTATACTATCAATATTATAATCCATTTGTTATTTATTTGAAAATAATAGATTACACATAGCAATTACACATATAAAGTGCAAATAATACAATCCAGAGCATCATTTGACCATTTCAATCATTTATAGATACATTCTAAGTCATTTCATCACAATAATCTATATTTAAACTGTTTTATACGGTCAATAAGATGATTCATGTGTTATTTATTCAAAAACAATGGATTATATATGGCAATTACACATATAAAGTGCAAATAATGCAATTCTGAGCATCATTTGAGCAGTTCAATCGTTTCTGGATTTATTCTAAGTCATTTTATCAAATTAATCAACATATAGACTGTCTTATACTGTCAATAATATGATTCATGTGTTATTTATTTGAATAGAATGTATTATGCATCACAATTAAGCATATATGAAGGAACAAATAATGCAATCATGAGCATCATTTGAGCATTTCAATCGTTTTTGGATTCATTCTAAGTCATTTCATTACATTATTCAACATTTAAACTCTTTTATACTGTCAATAATGTGATTCATGTGTTATTTATTCCAAAATAATGCAATTACGCATATAAAGTAAAAATAATGCAATCCTGAGGATCATTCGAGCATTTCAATTGTTTCTGGATTCATTCTAAGTCATTTATAACAATAATCCACATTTCAAATCGTTTATACTGTCAATAATATGACTCATGTTTTATTTATTCCAAAATAATGCAATTACGCATATAAAGTGTAAATAATGCAATTCAGAGCATCATTCGAGCATTTCAATTGTTCGGGATCAATTCTAAGTAATTTCATCTTATAAATCAGCATTTAAACTCTTTTATTCCGTCAATGTTATGATTCATGTTTTATTCAAAAAGAATGAATTATACATGGCAATTACGCAAATAAGTTGCAAATAATGCAATTCTGAGCATCATTCGAGCATTTCAATAGTTTCTGGATACATTCTAAGTCATTTCATCTCAATAATTTACATTTAAACTCTTTTGTACGGTCAATAATATGATTCATGTGTTATTTATTCAAAAAGATTGTATTATACATCACAATTACACATTTAGAGTGCAAATAATGCAATCCTTAGCATTATTTGAACATTTCAATCGTTTTTGGATTCATTCTAAGTCATTTCATAACATTAATCATCATTTAAACTTTTTATACTGCAAATAATATCATTCATTTGTTATTTATTTAAAAATAATGGATTATACATGACAATTACGCATATAAAGTACAAATAATGAAATTTTTTTGCATCATTGGAGCTTTTCAATCGTTTCTTGATTAATTATAAGTTGTTTCATCACAATAATCGACAGTTAAAGTGTTCTATACTGTCAATGATGTCATTCATGTGTTATTTATTAAAAAAGAATGGATTATAATGGCAATTACGCATATAATGTGCAAATAAATCAATTTTAAGTATTAATTGAGCATTTCAATTGTTTCTGGATTCATTCTAAGTAATTTCATCTTATTAATCAGCATTAAAACTCTTTTATACTGTCAATAATATGATTCATGTGTTATATATTACAAAAGAATTGATTATACATGGCAATTACGCACATAAAATGCAAATAATGCAATTCTGAGCATAATTTGAGCATTTCAATCATTTCTGTATTCATTCTAAGTCATTTCATCTCAATAATCTACATTTAAACTCTTTTATACTGTCAATAATATGATTCATGTGTTATTTATACAAAAAGAATGTATTATACATTTCAATTATGCATATAAAGTTGAAATAATGCAATCCTGAGCATCATTTGAGAATTTCAATCGTTTTTGGATTCATTCTAAGTAATTTCATCTTATTAATCAGCATTAAAACTCTTTTATACTGTCAATAATATGATTCATGTGTTATATATTACAAAAGAATTGATTATACATGGCAATTACGCACATAAAATGCAAATAATGCAATTCTGAGCATCATTTGAGCATTTCAATCATTTCTGTATTCATCCTAAGTCATTTCATCTCAATAATCTACATTTAAACTCTTTTATACTGTCAATAATATGATTCATGTGTTATTTATACAAAAAGAATGTATTATACATTTCAATTATGCATATAAAGTTCAAATAATGCAATCCTGAGCATCATTTGAGCATTTCAATCATTTTTGGATTCATTCTAAGTCATTTCATCACTTTAATCAACATTTAAACTCTATTATACTATCAATAATATAATTCATTTGTTATTTATTTAAAAATAATAGATTATACATAGCAATTACACATATAAAGTGCAAATAATGCAATCCTGAGCATCATTTGACCATTTGAATCATTTATTGGTACATTCTAAGTCAATTATTCACAATAATCTATATTTAAACTGTTTTATACGGTCAATAATATGATTCAAGTGTTATTTATTAATAAAGAATAGATTATATATGGCAATTACACATATAAAGTTCAAATAATGCAATTCTTAGCATCATTTGAGCAGTTCAATCGTTTCTGGATTTATTCTAAGTCATTTCATCAAATTAATCAACATATAGACTGTCGTATAATGTCAATACTATGATTCATGTGTTATTTATTTGAATAGAATATATTATGCATCACAATTACGCATATATGAAGGTGCAAATAATGCAATCATGAGCATCATTTGAGCATTTCAATCATTTTTGGATTCATTTTAAGTCATTTCATTACATTATTCAACATTTAAACTCTTTTATACTGTCAATAATGTGATTCATGTGTTATTTATTCCAAAATAATGCAATTACTCATATAAAGTGAAAATAAAGCAATCCTGAGGATCATTCGAGCATTTCAATCGTTTATAGATACATTATAAGTCATTTCATCACAATAATCTATATTTAAACTGTTTTATACGGTCAATAATATGATTCATGTGTTATTTATTAAAAAAATAGATTATATACGGCAATTGCACAATAAAGTGCAAATATTGCTATTTTGAGCATCATTTGAGCAGTTCAATCGTTTCTGGATTTATTCTATGTCATTTCATCAAATTAATCAACATATAGACTGTCGTATACTGTCAATAATATGATCCATGTGTTATTTATGTGAATAGAATGTATTCTGCATCACAACTACGCATATATAATGTGCAAATAATGCATTCATGAGCATCATTTGAGCATTTTAATCTTTTTTATTGATTCTAAGTCATTTCATTATATTATTCGACATTTAAACTCTTTTATACTGTCAATAATGTGATTTATGTGTTATTTATTCCAAAAGAATTGATTATACGTGGCAATTACGTATATAAAGTGAAAATAATGCTATCCTGAGGATCACTCTAGCATTTCAATAGTTTCTGGATTCATTCATGACAATAATCTACATTTAAAATCTTTTATACTGTAAATAATATGAGTAATGTGTTATTTATTCCGAAATAATGCAATTACGCATATAAAGTGTAAATAATGCAATTCAGAGCATCATTCGAGCATTTCAATTGTTCGGGATCAATTCTAAGTAATTTCATCTTATAAATCAGCATTTAAACTCTTTTATTCCGTCAATGTGATGATTCATGTATTATTTATTCAAAAAGAACGGATTATACATGGCAATTACGCAAATAAATTGCAAATAATGAAATTCTGAGCATCATTCGAGCATTTCAATAGTTTCTGGATTCATTCTAAGTCATTGCATCTCAATAATTTACATTTAAACTCTTTTGTACGGTCAATAATATGATTCATGTGTTATTTATTAAAAAAGATTGTATTATACATAACAATTACACATATAGAGTGCAAATAATGCAATCCTTAGTATTATTTGAACATTTCAATCGTTTTTGGATTTATTGTAAGTCATTTCATAATATTAATCATCACTTAAACTTTTTTATACTGCAAATAATATCATTCATTTGTTATTTATTTTAAAATAATGGATTATACATGACAATTACGCATATAAAGTGCAAATAATGATAATTTTTTTGCATTATTTGAGCATTTCAATCGTTTTTGGATTCATTCTAAGTCATTTCATCACATTAATCAACATTTAAACTCTATTATACTATCAATAATATAATCCATTTGTTATTTATTTGAAAATAATAGATTATGCATAGCAATTACACATATAAAGTGCAAATAATACAATCCATAGCATCATTTGACCATTTCAATCGTTTATAGATACATTCTAAGTCATTTCATAACAATAATCTATATTTAAACTGTTTTATACGGTCAATAAGATGATTCATGTGTTATTCATTCAAAAACAATAGATTATATATGACAATTACACATATAAAGTGCAAATAATGCAATTGTGAGCATCATTTGAGCAGTTCAATCGTTTCTGGATTTATTCTAAGTCATTTTATCAAATTAATCAACATATAGACTGTCGTATACTGTCAATAATATGATTCATGTGTTATTTATTTGAATAGAATGTATTATGCATCACAATTACGCATATATGAAGGTGCAAATATTGTAATCATGAGCATCATTTGAGCATTTCAATCGTTTTTGGATTCATTCTAAGTCATTTCATTACATTATTCAACATTTAAACTCTTTTATAGAGTAAACAATATGAGTAATGTGTCATTTATTCCGAAATAATGCAATTACGCATATAAAGTGTAAATAATGCAATTCAGAGCATCATTCAAGCATTTCAATTGTTCGGGATCAATTCTAAGTAATTTCATGTTATAAATCAGCATTTAAACTCTTTTATACTGTCAATGTTACGATTCATGTGTTATTTATTCAAAAAGATTGGAATATACATGGCAATTATGCACATAAATTGTATATAATGCAATTCTGAGCATCATTCGAGCATTTCAATAGTTTCTGTATTCATTCTAAGTTATTTCATCTCAATAATTTACAATGAAACTCTTTTGTACTGTCAATAATTTGATTCATGTCTTATTTATTTAAAAAGAATGAATTATACATCACAATTACACATATAGAGTGCAAATAATGCAATCCTTAGCATTATTTGAACATTTCAATCGTTTTTGGATTCATTCTAAGTCATTTCATAACATTAGTAATCATTTGAACTCTTTTATACTGTAAATAATATCATTTATTTGTTATTTATTTGAAAATAATGGATTATACATGACAATTGCACATATAAAGTGCAAATAATGAAAATTTTTTTGCATCATTTTAGCTTTTCAATCATTTCTTGATTAATTATAAGTTATTTCATCACAATAATCGACATTTAAACAGTTTTATACAGTCAATAATATCATTCATGTGTTATTTATTCAAAAGAATGGATTATAATGGCAATTACGCATATAATGTGCAAATAAAACAATTTATGTATCAATTGAGCATTTCAATTGTTTCTGGATTCATTCTAAGTAATTTCATCTTATTAATCAGCATTTAAACTCTTTTATACTGTCAATAATATGATTCATGTGTTATATATTCAAAAAGAATTGATCATACATTGCAATTACGCACATACAATGCAAATAATGCAATTCTGAGCATTATTTGAGCATTTCAATCATTTCTGTATTCATTCTAAGTCATTTCATCTCAATAATCAACATTTAAACTCTTTTATACTGTCAATAATATGATTCATGTGTTATTTATTCAAAAAGAATGTATTATACATTTCAATTATGCATATAAAGTGCAAATAAAGCAATCATGAGCATCATTTGAGCTTTTCAATCGATTTTTGATTCATTCTAAGTCATTTAATAACATTAATCAATATTTAAACTCTTTTATACCGTCTACAATATGATTCATGTATTATTTATTCAAAAAGAATGGATCATGTGTGGCAATTACGCATATAATGTGCAAATAATGTAATTCTGAGCATCATTTGAGCATTTGAACCGTTTCTGGAGTCATTCTAAGACATTTCATCTCAATAATCTACATTTAAACTCTTTTATACTATCAATAATTTGATTCATGTCATATTTATGAAAAAAAATGTATTATACATCTCAATTGCGCATATAAAGAGCAAATAATGAAATACTGACATTATTTGAGCATATCAATCATTTTTGAATTCATTCTATGTTATTTCATCACATTAATCAACATTTAAACTCTTTTATGCTATCAATAATATAATTCAAATGTTATTTATTTAAAAATAATAGATTATACATGGCAATTACGCATATAAAGTGCAAATAATGCAATCCTCAGCATCATTTGACCATTTCAATCATTTATAGATACATTGTAAGTCATTTCATCACAATAATCTATATTTAAACTGTTTTATACGGTCAATAATATGATTCATGTGTCATTTATTCAAAAAGAATAGATTATATATGGCAATGACACATATAAAGTGCAAATAATGCAATTTTGAGCATCATTTGAGCAGTTCAATCGTTTCTGGATTTATTCTAAATCATTTCATCAAATTAATCAACCTATAGACTGTTGAATACTGTCAATAATATGATCCATGTTATTTATGTGAATAGAATGTATTCTGCATCACAACTACGCATAAATAAAGTGCAAATAATGCAATCATGAGCATCATTTGAGCATTTCAATCGTTATTTTATTGATTCTAAGTCATTTCATTATATTATTCAACATTTAAACTCTTTTATACTGTCAATAATGTGATTCAGGTGTTATTTATTCCAAAAGAATTGATTATACGTGGCAATTACGCATATAAAGTGAAAATAATGCTATCCTGAGGATCACTCTAGCATTTCAATCGTTTCTGGATTCATTCATGACAATAATCTACATTTAAAATCTTTTATACTGTAAACAATATGAGTAATGTGTTATTTATTCTGAAATAATGCAATTACGCATATAAAGTGTAAATAATGCAATTCAGAGCATCATTCGAGCATTTCAATTGTTCGGGATCAATTCTGAGTAATCCCATGTTATAAATTAGCATTTAAACTCTTTTATACTTTCAATGTTATGATTCATGTGTTATTTATTCAAAAAGAATGGAATATACATGGCAATTATGCACATAAATTGCAAATAATGCAATTCTGAGCATCATTCGAGCATTTCAATAGTTTCTGTATTCATTCTAAGTCATTTCATCTCAATAATTTACATTTAAACTCTTTTGTACTGCCAATAATGTGATTCATATGTTATTTATTCAAAAAGAATGAATTATACATCACAATTACACATATAGAGTGCAAATAATGCAATCCTTAGCATTATTTGAACATTTTAATCGTTTTTGGATTCATTCTAAGTCATTTCATAACATTAGTCATCATTTGAACTCTTTTATACTGTAAATAATATCATTCATTTGTTATTTATTTGAAAATAATGGATTATACATGACAATTGCGCATATAAAGTGCAAATAATGAAAAGTTTTTTGCATCATTTGAGCTTTTCAATCATTTCTTGATTAATTATAAGTTATTTCATCACAATAATCGACATTTAAACAGTTTTATACTGTCAATGATATCATTCATGTGTTTTTATTCAAAAAGAAAATATTATAATGGCAATTACGCATATAATGTGCAAATAAA
Organism: Rhynchospora pubera; assembly: GCA_028095005.1. Taxonomy (NCBI): domain Eukaryota; kingdom Viridiplantae; phylum Streptophyta; class Magnoliopsida; order Poales; family Cyperaceae; genus Rhynchospora; species Rhynchospora pubera. Next base: position 19,638,024 of record CM051461.1, read on the forward strand.
GCAATTTATGTATCAATTGAGCATTTTCATTGTTTCTGGATTCATTCTAAGTAATTTCATCTTATTAATCAGCATTTGAACTCTTTTATACTGTCAATAATATGATTCATGTGTTATATATTCAGAACGAATTGATCATACATGGCAATTACGCACATACAATGCAAATGATGCAATTCTGAGCATCATTTGAGCATTTCAATCATTTCTGTATTCATTCTAAGTCATTTCATCTCAATAATCTACATTTGAACTATTTTATACTGTCAATAATTTGATTCATGTCATATTAATGAAAAAAAATGTATTATACATCTCAAATGCGCATATAAAGTGCAAATAATGAAATACTCAGCATTATTTGAGCATATAAATCCTTTTTGAATTCATTCTAAGTTATTTCATCACATTAATCAACATTTAAACTCTTAAATACGGTCTATAACATGATTCATGTTTTATTTATTCAAAAAGAATGGGTCATGCATGGCAATTACGTATATAATGTGCAAATAATGTAATTATGAGCATCATTTGAGCATTTGAACCGTTTCTGGAGTTATTCTTAGGCGTTTCATCTCAATAATCTACATTTAAACACTTTTATACTATCAATAAAGTGAAATAATAAAATACTCAGCATTATTTGAGCATATCAATCGTTTTTGAATTCATTCTAAGTCATTTCATCACATTAATCAACATTTAAACTCTTTTATGCTATCAATAATATAATTCATTTGTTATTTATTTAAAAATAGATTATTTTTTTTAGACAAATTGGATAGTGGCTATCCAATAAAAAAGCCAAAAAAAAAAAAAAACCAACAGCGATTCTAGACTTAGCAAACTTGCTGACCCTAACAGAACTATTTAAAAATAGATTATACATGACAATTATGCATATAAAGTGCAAAAAATGCAATCCTGAGCATCATTTGATCATTTCAATCGTTTATAGATACATTCTAAGTCATTTCATCACAATAACCTATATTTAAACAGTTTTATATGATTCATATGTTATTTATTTGAATAGAATGTATTATGCATCACAATTACACATACGTAAAGTGCAAATAATGCAATCATGAGCATCATTTGAGCATTTCAATCATTTTTGGATTCAATCTAAGTTATTTCATTACATTATTCAACATTTATACTCTTTTATACTGTCAATAATGTGATTCATGTGTTATTTATTCCAAAAGAATTGATTATACTTGGCAATTACGCATATAATGTGAAAATAATGCAATCCTGAGGATCATTGGAGCACTTCAATTGTTTCTGGATTCATTCTAAGTCATTCATAACAATGATCTACATTTAAAATTTTTTATACTGTCAATGACTCATGTGTTATTTATTCCAAAATAATGCAAATATGCATATAAAGTGTAAATAATGCAATTCTGAGGATCATTCGAGCATTTCAATCATTTCTGGATTCATTCTAAGTCATTGCATAACAATAATCTACATTTAAAATCTTTTATACTGTCAATAATATGACTCATGTGTTATTTATTCCAAAATAATGCAATTATGCATATAAAGTGTAAATAATGCAATTCTGAGCATCATTCGAGCAGTTCAATTGTTCTGGATCAATTCTAAGTAATTTCATCTTATAAATCCGCAGTTAAACTCTTTTATACTGTCAATGTTATGATTTCTGTGTTAATTATTCAAAAACATGGATTATACATGGCAATTACGCACATAAAAGTGCAACTAATGCAATTCTGAGCATCATTCGAGCATTTCAATAGTTTCAATATTCATTCTAAGTCATTTCATCTCAATATTTTACATTTAAACTCTTTTGTACTGTCAATAATATGATTCATGTGTTATTTATTCAAAAATAATGTATTATACATCTCAATTACACATATGGAGTGCAAATTATACATCTCAATTATTCATTCTAAGTCATTTCATAACATTAATCATCATTTAAACTATTTTATACTATAAACAATATGATTCACTTTTTATTTATTTAAAAATAATGGATTATACATGACAATTACGCATATAAAGTGCAAATAATGAAAAATGTTTTGCATCATTTGAGCTTTTCAATCGTTTCATTATTAATTATAAGTTATTTCATCACAATATCGACATTTAAACTGTTTTATACTGTCAATGATATCATTCTTTTGTTATTTATTAAAAAAATTATAATAATGGCAATTACGCATATAATGTGCAAATAAAGCAATTTTAAGTATAAACATTTAAACTGTTTTATACTGTCAATGATATGATTCACGTGTTATTTATTCCAAAAGAATGGATTATAATGGCAATTACGCATATAATGTGAAAATAAAGCAATTTTAAGTATCAATTGAGCATTTCAATCATTTCTAGATTCATTCTAAGTAATTTCATCATATTAATCAGCATTTAAACTCTTTTATACTGTCTATAATATGATTCATGTGTTATATATTCAAAAGAATGGATTATACATGGAAATTACGCACATAAATTGCAAATAATTCAATTCTGAGCATCATTATTTCAATCGTTTCTGGATTCATTCTAAGTCATTTTATCTCAATAATCTACATTTAAACTCTTTTATACTGTCAATAATATGATTCATGTGTTATTTATTAAAAAAAAATGTATTATGCATTTCAATTACGCATATAAAGTGCAATTAATGCAATCCTGAGCATCATTTGAGTATTTCAATCGTTTTTGGATTCATTCTAAGTCATCTGATCATATTAATCAACATTTAAACTCTTTTATACCGTCAATAATATGATTCACATGTTATTTATTCAAAAGAATGGATTATTCATGGCAATTACGCATACAAATTGCAAATAATGTAATTCTGAATATCATTTGAGCATTTGAACCGTTTCTGGAGTCATTCTAAGTCATTTCATCTCAATAATCTACATTTAAACTCTTTTATACTATCAATAATTGATTCATGTGTTATTTATGAAAAAAGAATGTATTATGCATGTCAATTGCGCATATAAAGTGTAAATAATGCAATCCTGAGTATCATTTGAGCATTTCAATCGTTTCGGGACTCATTCTTAGTCATTTTAAACTCTTTTATACTATCAATAATGTGATTCAAGTGTTATTTATTCAAAAATTATGGATTATACATGGCAATTACGCATATAAAGTTCAAATAATGCAATTCTGAGCATCATTTGATCATTTCAATCGTTTCGGTATTCATTCTTAGTCATTTCATTTTCATCAGAATAATCTACATTTAAACTCATTTATACAGTCAATAATATGATTCATGTGTTATTTATCCAAAAAGAATTGATTTTACATGACAATTATGCATATGAAGGATAAATAATGCAATTCTTAGTATCATTTATATCCCGGGAAAAAAGAAAGTAATTTTCAGTGATTACCAATACACACTTAGGGAAGATACTATGTAAAAAGGATAAACTGAATTGCTTTGTTCATTTTCATTCCTTCTTCAGGAAGGACTTAGATTGCTAAAAGGCACCTTAATAGTAAAACTATTGTACTTTTCAGTGAATGCCTGAACCTGAATAGTGATATTCTGAATTGACTTGCAAATTGCAATGTTCTGATTTTTGAAGAATTAAATTAACTAAGTTGAGTATAGTTATGATAATCTTTGAATAAGTTGGTTAATGATTAAATTATATATAAACATCCAATGTATACATAATGCATTTGATTAAAATTGAATCACTGCTCTCAATATCTCTTTTTGTCATTTACAAATTGAGATACTTGTAAATATTTTTACATCTCCCTCACGGAATTTTTTCTTAGTAAACCCAAATGAAAATGAGAAATCCACAACAGTCCTAGCATCACCTAAAAATTACTAAACTGTCCTAAATCAGACCGCCACTTTAGTTGGCAGCCCCTCTGCCACCGGGGCTTGCCACGCAGGACGCCAGCTAGATTCTATAATGGACTGGGCCGGGCCGATGCTTCAATTACCGGGTTTTCGGATTATTATGATGAAATGATTTAGTATGAATCCAGAAACGATTGAAATGGTCAAATGATGCTCAGAATTGTATTATTTGCACTTTCTGTGCATTATTTGCACTTTATATGTATAATTAGCATGTATAATCCAATATTTTTGAATAAATAACATATGAATCGCATTTTAGAAAGAATATATAGTTTAAATGTAGATTATTAGGATGAAATGACTTAGAATGAATCTAGAAACGATTGACATGGTCAAATGATGCTCAGAATTGCATTATATGCACTTTATATGCGTAATTAGCTTGTATAATCCAATCTTTTTGAATAAATAACTTATGAATCGTATTCTAGATATAATAAAGAGTTTAAATGTAGATTATTGTGATGAAATGGGCATTTGTATAGATTGGTTAATTTCAAATTTTATCTATTTAGTAGAACAAAATTCATGACTCATGTATTTTTCGTCTTCCAATCTGTTGCGGACAAAATTTTTGTGACCTATGCACGTATCACGCCTATATTGTTATCATTTTACAAATGTGAAATTGTTGATGGAAAGTTAAAAATGAGAACAATTAACATGGTTATAACTTTTAGCATGTCTACACCCACCTATTATTGGTTGTTCTGGTGAAAGAGGTTATAAATAACAAAGACTATATTTTAAAAAACAATTATAGATGATTTTTAAAATAATAAAAAATTTATTGAAAATTTTTATGAAGTATGTAGTCACATGACATCCATCCATAGTGGATCCGTAAATTTAATTCTATACAGAATAAAGACTTTATATTTTATTCTGGATTATGTCATATCCACAAATCATTTATCCTTTACTATATAAGATAATTAGGTAAATTTAATCGATTGTGTAGATCCGTACGTCGAGCTTCGCTCGACAATATTGAATGTTATTATAAAAAGTATATAAAAATTGTGCCGCTAATTTTTTTAAGTCGATAAATGGTTTTAAAAAAAGTATCTTGTTTTAAAATATAATTTTTCTATAAGACAATTTGATAAATTGATATTAGATAAAAAAATAATAATTATATAATTGTAAATTCAAAATGAATTAAGGTGAAAAATGAATCAATAAAATGAAAACAATAATTACATACAAATAAAAAAATTGAAAAAGATACATAATCATGACAATAAAAAAAAGTAAAATTGAAACAATAAAGTCTTCCCATATTATATGGTTTAGTTTTCAACATGATCACCTTCATATTCTTTCAACATGACGGAGTTGCATGCTAAAATGATTGGCATTCCATTAGAGTTTGCTTGAAGCTCTTCAAATATGTAAATTGTACAATTCGGAAAAGGTTCAAATAATTAAAATATCTTAATGATTAAAGTAGAACTTTATTGATAACAGAAATGGTATAGGAATTTTAGTTTGGTGTCAAATTTGAAAATCCATTTTAATGTAAACATAAAATTTATAAAAAAAATTATCTTACTATCTAGTAGAACGAATTCATACCACATGTATTTCTCATCTCCGAATCTGTTGTGGTCCAAATTTTTGTGACCTATGCAGGTATGACGTCTAGATTTCTATTTAAGAATGACGTTATATCTATTATGTTTGTCATTTTGTAAATGTGAAATGGTTAATGAAAATTTAAAATACTGAGCACTATGTTAGCACCATTTGGTGGAAAAGGCATCTATTTGATTGCATTCTTTGGCAAGACATCCCTTAAATGACATCCTGTTGTGGTCCAAATTTTTGTGACCTATGCAGGTATGACGTCTAGATTTCTATTTAAAAATGATGTTATATCTATTATGTTTGTCATTTTGTAAATGTGAAATGGTTAATGAAAATTTGAAATACTGAGCACTATGTTAGCACCATTTGGTGGAAAAGGCATCTATTTGATTGCATTCTTTGGCAAGACATCCCTTAAATGACATCCTTTTGTCGCTTTGTCAAGATATGCACCTCTTCAATCGCAACATTTAAAGAATCCATTAGATTGCATTCTTTGGCAAAAGATATTTCTTAAATGACAAAATATGATTTCTATGCTAAGATATCCACCTTTCTGATTGCACCCATTAAAACAACCGCTTGATGGCATGGCATCTTTTGGAAACAATATAAGAAATTTATCGATATGTCATATAGATAGGTATTCCTATATAACAAAATAATTAATCTTTCAGTAAAGAAATTGAATATTGAATGAACAATTCAATGATATATGTGAAATCCACAAAATTTAAAAATAAAATTTAACTTTAAAATGATTGTTAATGATTGTTAATTTCTAAACAGATTAAAAATCGTATAAATTGACGAACAATTTAAAAATTTTAGAGAATTATCAGAACTTATAATACAAAATAGTTTGAAAATAGAAATTCAATATTAATATTAAATTAATCTTCCAGCAAACAAATAAATAAAATTAATTAAGAATCTAAATAAGAGTTCATAAAAATAATCATTATTTAAAATCTTTAAAAACTATAATCTAGTGACCAAATAATTTAATCTTTGAGTTTTTCAGTATTTCTGAGTCGTCCGATTTGAGTTTCAAATATTTGAATTTTTCTTAGCCATTGGATCTTTGCTGTTTTTGATATCCAACCAATTCCTTGAATTTTGTCAGACTGTATAATTTCCAATTCAATTTCCTTTGGTGTCCACCGTCTCATCCCTTCTTCTTAAACTTCTCCTCCTGAGCTCCGCTCTCTCTCACTCGCACTCACCTTCTCACCGAAACCCCTCCCTCCTCACAGAAACTCTCTTTCTTTCGCTCGCATTCACCTCAGCCGAGACCTCACCCCTCTCTTCTCTTCTCTCTCGCAACCGTAACCCTCCACTCTCCTCTCCCTCTCGTTCGAACCCAGAGCACAAGACCCCTCTTCCCTCTTCCTCCGCCATTACCCCTCTCCTCCTTTCACTCCTCCGACTCAACCCCTAAACCCCTCACCAATTTCCCTTCGCCTTACCTCCACAGAAAACCCCAGCCACACACACACCACCTCTCTCTCTTCTTGTTTGGTGGCGACGGCGGTCGGTAGTGACGGCGGCAGCAGCTGGTAGCTGGTCAGAGGCAAGGAGACGACTCAGGCGGCGGCGACTGAGGCAGGGCCAGGCTGAGCATCTCTCCCTCCTTCCTCTTCCTTTGCTTGCTATCTCGGTTTGGTAACCAACTTCCTCTTTCTTTCTTCTGTTGTGCTGTGAATGTTGAGGCGTGCACTTGAATTGTGTCAATTGATCTGTGATTGCTTGATTGAGCTCTGGATTGAATGATTTGTTTTGAAACTGAGCATTGCCTCTAATCTGATCTGTCTTGCTTGAATGTGTGATGAGGCATGCTTTGAATTGAATCGATCAGTTATGTGCTTGTTGCAATGAAAGCATGCAGTGTGTGCATCGCCTCTTGTGATGATCTAATTTGTTTACTTGTTGTGTGGCTCGACTGAGCTTTGAACTGTCTGTGTTGATGCTTGTTTAGATGGCTTGTGTGAGCTTTGCTTGCTCTATTGTCAAACTTTGATCTGTTTAGGACTAGATGTGCTTGTGTTTGGCTCAGTTTTACTGAGTTATGTTGTGAATACTGTTGAGAGGCGTTATTTGCCTCCTCTTTGAGTCTGTTATGGCTCGTTTGTGTGTTGTGAGCTCCCAGCCTGATTGTGGACTGGTGCAGGCTTAGTACCAGGTTGGTACAGGCCTGGTACTAGGCTGGTACAGGTCTGGCGATGCTCTGTTGGCTCTCTGGTATGCTTGTTTCGCTGCCAGGGACCTTTCTCTAAAGGTTTCTTGTTATCAGGGACCTGGTTGTAAACTTCTTTGAACTGAATTTGGACTAAGTTATAAATAAAATTGTTATTAAGGGCTTAAATGAAATTCTAAAATAAATAAAATAGATTTGAGGACTTATTTGCAAAATGGTTGGATTGCGGGTCGGATCTGACAACGGTTTGGGTCGGATTCCATTTTGGTTGTGGGTTCGGATTTGATCCCCGAAACCCACTCACCCGCTGAACCCGATCCATTAGGCATCAGGTTGGGCCCCTTATACCCACCTGGGCCGTGGCTAATTTCCTGGCCTGTCGGCCTTGTTTGTTGGGCCTTGAATTTTCTGTTGGGCCATGTAAAATCTGAGGCCTGTCTGCCTTATTTATTTCTGGGCCGAAAAACAGTGAATTAGAAATTAAATTGCTGGACTTTAATTAAATGTTGGACTGGGCCAGGTCCATAATAAATTCTAGATTAACACTAAGTAAATAAAGTAATAAAAAAATTGATTAACTTAAAAATATGATTAATTATAAAATTAAATTGTATTTAATTAAAATGGATTAATACGTAAACTTAAAGATGGGAGAGGATTACCATCAATACAGTCATTCAAATGCGTATGATCCCAAATACATTAAAACACCAACACGTTAAAATAACAATTTTTATTATTTATATTATCACCATGACAAACTATTTAAGGATTATAATAACTTTATTCATTAGTACAACTATACCATTCAATATAATATTATTTATGACTACATTTAAAATTACGTAACAAAAAAGATAAAAATATCAAGACATTATAAATTACTAAAATCCATTTGAAAGAAATTGGTTATAAAAATTAATAAAAGAATTTCATACTTGAGCAAAACACTATTAATAATATTACTAAACTAAAACACTTAATTATACTTATTACAATTCAACGTATAGAATAGACTGTAGGAACTCGTACAAAAACGTCTTCCTTCACAGTCACTTTTAAAGGAAACTCTGTCAAAATTTTACAAAATACTTCTCTAACTAAAATAATATATTTTAAAACAGAATCCCTTTCAGAAAACATTAAATACAACTCACTTAACACAATTAGACTAATTACAATTGAGGGTTAATTAGAGAACGTTAGTGAGCGTTTCTTAGACTTTGTTTTCTAAGTGCTAGTCTTCTGTGTTTGGTCAGGTGACCAGCAGGGCTACTCAGACTTTGCAGAGGACGGATTTGCTGAATTTGAGGGCGGTGTTGCTGAGCAGGACTTTACTGACCCTCCAGCTGAGTAGCAGTTCTACACCCGACTTTCCAGGTGTGTGGAAACTTTAGATTCTCTTTAAACTATAGCTAAGGATTAGATCTTTAATTTTATGTATGCATGACATGAAAATAACATTAAGTAAACAGTTAAGAGCATTATCAAAAGATTAGTTGCATTAATAGGTTATGCATCTATAATAAAGTGTGTAATAAACTAAAAAGTGCTTAAATCAACACTTGCATTTGGTATGGATCAGGATAGTGAGACCGAGTGAAATAGGAACGCTTTGCTCGCGGTCAGGAGCTGCACCCAAGCTGAATGCCGGTGAGTTCAGGACGATTCTCTGATCATGAGCAACACGTCTCCGATTATCACTCAGCAGACCGACTTATAGACGGTTCTGCGGTCACTTAGTAGTTATTTATTATTGTTAGGATTTGTACGTATTCCCACTTGTCCCTATCGGATTCTTTGGGGTTGCTCGCCAGTATAGACTTCCTCTCGATCTCCCACGTCAGGAGCACGGTACCGCGACTCGCTGCCTACACCTCGACGGGGGTGCAGGATTTGGAGCTGGCCTTCGGGGCTCAGGTTGATCTAGGCAGAACCCATGACTTGTTGATTTGTGTGAGAAGAGAATATGGATTTGATTACGATTATATTTGACTACTGAGTGAGGGTGCTTGATTCTCGTATTATTATTATTATATTTGACTTTGTATAGTAATATCTGTTTCTCTAGATACTTTTTGGGACTTTATTCTTTGACATGTCATGTTTGGTAGATTATTACTATCATTACACTTAAATTACACTTAGCCTTTGCATTATAGGATTTTAAGAGTGTTAAGTATGGTTTAGTTCTAACTTTAGTTTAACCAGAATCTTTGGTTACCCTGTTATTGCACTGAGTATTCGCGTACTCAGCCCACATGTTATTTGTGGAGCAGGTTCAGGTTTGATGGATTGTGAAGACGGTGTTTTATCTAAAGATCAAACCCAGCTGGACTAGTCACTTACCTCTTTATGTATTTTGTTTACATCTCAGGCTGAACAATTTTGATCTGTAAATTTGTGTAAATATTCTTTCAGCCATGTTTTGTATAAACAAACCAACTAATCCTTTTTGGTTATGTAACATTTATTTTTGTGATTGCTTGTGATGATATAACTGTACTTAGCCTTTCGTGTGCACAACTTAATGTGTACGCGTGGCGGGGGTTGTCCTCCCTAGAACGGATTTTGGTTCGGGGTGTGACAATATAAATATATAATTGACTCTCTTGAGGACTACGATTTAGGCACCAAAATAATGAAGCATGAAAATTTGGATAATTATTAATTCATATCATTTATTTTCTAATTATTTTGGTCTAAAGATATCCTAAATGGTAATTGTTCATTTTCTAAACATATAAAATCTTGATTAGAAAATGTTTATATCATTGACAATCTTTTTTTCCTAACCATAATTTTTTTACTCTAATCCCAACAATTCTACTAAACATGTAGCAATCTTACTCTAAAAATCCGAGATAAAATATATATGTTATTTTTTTAATAAGATAATTGTGTTGCAGAACAACGTTAAGCAGTTTATATATTAAATAATATATTTTTTTGTTGTAGACAAAAAAAGTACAATGACGATAAATTTTCAACATTTTTTTTCTGGATAAAGAATATAATGGGGACAAATTTTTACGCAATTATTGAAATAGAAAAATAGAAGAATAATATAGGAATTTTAGTTTGGTATAAATTTTTTTAAAAAATACTAACGAAATCATAAAATTTATATATAATATTACCTTTTTATCTAGTAGAATGGAATGCATGCCCCATGTAATTAGTTTTCAAATCCATTGCAGGCCAAATTTTATGACCCATGCTTTTATGACGCCTAAATTTCTATTTGAGAGTAATGTGATATCTATTATGTTTGCCATTCTTTGGATATGTGAAATATTTGATGAAATTAGAATTATGAAGCACTATTTATGGATAGAATGTTGGCACCCTTTGGTGGATGAGGCATCTATTTGGTTGCACCCTATGGCTAGACTCTCATTAGATTACATTCTTTGGCCTTCATATCATGATATGCACCTTTTCAATGGCATTCTTTAAAGTACTCATTTTTGCACTTTTTGACAATGCATCCTTTAAATAAAACCATATGGTCTCTATATTTAAATAACACATTTTCATTCGCATCTTTTGAGGTCATACACGCATCTTTATTCTATATAAGATTAACAAAACAATGGTACTAACATTATTTTGCCTTGTTCCTTGGGCAACAACTTGTAGCACCATTCCGCTGAGGAGCAAGACCTAAAGATAGCGAGATCGATGGTATAAAAGTATTGAGTCGACCTTTACTCATTGTGTAACTTGTGTTGTTTTATGCATGTCATGAACAATGTACTCATCATGGGTGTATTATTATTTGAAATATATCTTGATGAAGAAAACAACACAAACAAGAATCCTCAGAATTTTATACAATACTCTAAAAAGTCAATAAAATAAATACACAGCACACAAAGATGTAATTCATATATATCAAAACTGTATCATAGATTTATATATGTTGTAAATCCACTATACATCCCGTAACCTGAAAGACAAAGAATAGCTAAAAAACATACCATAAATATGACACTCGTAGGCTTTCTAAACCGCTCATTTTTGGGCCAACTGATTTTGTTAGCCCAATTTGGTAGGTTTCGTTTAAATCCCCCTTTTATCCAAAGGAACGTAATCACTCGAGATGATGCCCATAAACCCGCAATAGCAAAGACAACAAACCATGCAATGAGCAAACTTAATACCCAATTAAATCTATTATCAGCATCTGCAAATTGCACCTGAAAACTCCCGTTATTACCTTTACGAGTGGAATAAGGGACATAAATTATGAAAGCAGCAGAAGCAAATGCAAGTGCTGTGCAAAAGGCCGAAAGCCACAAAACACCCACGAGGAACTTCATCACAATCTTTGTTCTAGGAATTCCACATAACAAAAAGAGAATGACACTTATTGATGAAAAAAGTGCCAGAGAGTCTAAAACAAAAAATGTTTTCAGCCGCCAAAGAAGAACTGGTCGTCCAGCAGGATAGAAATTATCAGATATCCAATCATCATAAAAAGTTATGTTACTAGAATCGCTCTTCTCAAATTGTGGTGCAATAAAACCTCCAGGAGGATTTGAGATTGCTACGAAAGTTATCGTTGCCACCAATGTTGCTCCTAACAACAATGTTTGGGCATCACTCTGATTTTTTGTGTTGCTAAAATATGATTTGGAATTTCCTCTTTTTGTTGTTTCTTCCCCTCCAGCTCTTCTTAAGATGCTCATAACAGATATATCAGTAGCAGAATACCTCGAGGATATTGATAGTACATCAAGTGGCGTTAAACCTCTTGAATTGGTAGAATTTACTTCTATACACTCATGATCTAACAGATACGTGATCACCTGAAAACGTATAAAAAGGTTGTTTGCATTCTTTAGTTTTCTAAGGCTGATTCTTATCTATGTATATGTGAATACCAAATATGTGCTTTAAATTAATATGGGAATATAAGATTTAATACATACTTGGTGGTTTTTGTTATAGCATGCGAGATGCAATGAAGTGTTTCCGTCGACATCTTTTTCATTGGGGTTGACACCTTCATTAATCAAGTAGTGGACAGAGTCTAAACAGTTTGCTATGACAGCCAAATGTAGGAGGTTTTCCTTTCTTCGTGTTGTTTTGTCCAAAACATCTTTGCATTTGTCAACGAGCATTTTCATGATGGTATGTTTTCCATTTATTGCAGCAATGTGAACAGGCAGGTACTCATATTTGCCCGCTGGCCAGAGACAAAATTTTCGACCATCCTAAATTTATTTTTATAAATAATATTACAAAAGTACTATTCGAATTGTAAACATATTATTTGAATATCTAAAAGCTGAAATTAAAGATATGGTACCATCTAGGATGAGTCATTTGACAATATCTATATGTTAAATTATAATTGTAAGCAATTGTCAACATTAATTAATTGTTACTATGGTCAAGTGGTTCCCTCTTATATCCATTATCTAAATATGGTGTACATAAAACCTGGTAATTCCGTGTAATTAAAAATTTAATCTTAAACATAATTACAAAATAAATTGAGGGACAATTTTATTTTATTTCTTAGTGGAATTTTTTCTTAATTAATTTATTGAAAATTCGAAAATCTCATTTCATTAGCTATCATTTTAAATTTCTATGACTTTATTAAATCAAAATCCGAATTTTATTGATGATTACAAAGTTCAAATCCTAAAATGAAAGCATTTTTCTGATCATTCGGGTTTCTTCTAGTATTGATTGGAGTGATGCAATGTATTGGTTAAATCAGGAGATTTTTGTTAGGTCAAATCTGTAGGGGGTTTTCTCTGACTGGATATTAAGTTTGATACTGGTCCAGCTTGTCTATCGATTGATGTCTGATTAGTAATATTTTTCTTTCGTTTCACGAGAAGTGTTTTTGTCCCCTCAGGAAAGCTTTTTGTGGAGTTAAACATATGTGCATAACACCTGAGAGCATATAGGTTGATTTTAGATTTTTCCGACATGTCTGCTAGCAAATAATTGCACCCCCCCCCCCCCTCTGTTAGAATATTTGTTACTTGCTAAGAATGTTAGAATATTGGTTGTCTTCCAACCTCTTGTTACGCGCTAAGAATGTTAATTAGAATATTGGTTGTCTTCCAACCTCTTGTTACGCGCTAAGAATGTTAGAATTTTTGTATAATGTACTCTAGCTAGCTTGTATCTCCTTCTATAGAAAAAGTAGACAAAAGAAAAAAATGTATATCTAATTATTACGCGCTAAGAAGGTGTTTAGATCTCTTAAGAATAATATTATGATTAGTTATTTAGAGTAAATGATTTTACCCCTAAACGATCGAGAATATTTTTTTGGGATCTAGAGTGCTATATTAAAGTGGTCTAACATCCGGAATAAATTTTTATTACTAATGTATTTGGATCATCTTCTTAACGAGAATTAAGAAGTTATTGAGATCACTTTCATAGACAACATTCGGAATAAACTTTTATTCCTAGAATTTTTGCATCATCATTTTACTCAGGATTAAAAAGTGATCTCAATAACACTTAAAAATAACACTTTAGATTATAAAAAAACTTATTCTTAATCGTTTAAAACTAATATTTTTTTTATTCCCAATAACTAATATTTATTTTATGAGGACGGTTCCGCTGCCCCAAATTAGAATGCCCCAAGTTGTCACACATCTACAGCCGTCAGATTATAACTCGATGAGCGGCTGAGATTGTGATTTCATTAAATGATTTTATCGTTTTGTAAAAGGGAAAAAACCAAAGAAAGAGAAACCTCTGACAGCCTCCTCTCTCGTCGCTCTCTTCTCCATGGCAGGGTCAATCCCTCCTCTCGTCCGAGGCTCCGACTGTCCCTTTTCTCTCCCCCCCCCCTCTCTCTCGTGAGTGCGTGTAATTATCCTGCATCCTACTGCGATATGCTCCAGTGCGAAATTGCTTTGGGGGAACTCAACTTCCATCACCTTCACAAGTCACTTTCTCTAAACCCTCTCCGAGCTCTGAATCCGATCAAAGGGGACTTAGAAATTTGAATCTCTTCCGCTTTCGAGCTCTGTTAGCTTGTGTTTTTGGACGAAATGGAAATGCTGGTGCATGAGGCACTGGAGGTGGAGGATATCAATAGGTAAAATTGATTTCTTATATTTATATTTTATTTATTTTTATTTTTTGATAAAAAATTTCATGTACTGGCATAGCTTTCAGTCTTTAATTTACCGTCAATTTAGAGAGAAAAAGGTTCTAATTAAGCTATGAAATAATATATATTTGCGCAAGTATCTCATCGGATAAAAATAATGTCATTATTCTTAATTCCTTAGTCACATTTGTAATTTTTATATTTTATTTGTTCAATTTTATCTTTAATTGTTGCTATATGGCGGTCGTTATCATCCTCTTGACTTAGATATTGATAATTTGATTAGCCATGGATCGGTCTAAGGTTGCTTCATTCAAGGATTCAACCTCACCTCAAGTTGTATATTGATCAAAATAATGATAGCATGAACGCAATATAGAACGCAATATAAGTCTAAAATCTTGTCCATCCATTAAATTGTACCGATGATTGTATTGATAAAGAATTGTGATATGCTATATTAGTTACCAAGGAGAACCTTCAAGCTGCACTTGGACGATAGGAGTGAGGTGGTGGGAAAAGAGTTTCAAATCAGAGTGATCGGGGTCGGATTAGTAGAAGAGAGAAGGGGTTTGAACACGAAAGAGAAAAGAGAGAAGGGAGGGGTGGGATCAATCTGCCATGGAGAAAGAGGAAGAGAGCAATGGAGAGGGGTGCAATTGGGGCTTGGGTTTCTCTCTCTTTCTTTATTTTTTCTTTTTACAAAGCGATAAAATCATTAAATAAAATCACAATCTCAGTTAATCCGACGGCTGTAGATGTGTGACAACTTGGGGAATTCTAATTTGAGGGGAGCGGAACCCTCCTCTTATTTTGTTCATACTTCATAGACAATCCAAATGCCCAAATGAGAAGGATAAAAGGAACTGACCTGCTGATCAACAAGCTTCTCGGCTACTTGGTGGTGACCACTTGCTGCTGCCAAATGGAGTGGTAACTTCCCTGCCCTGTTGCGCATCTCGGCTAGCTTTGGTTTCAGCCCAAGAACTTTGATGGTGAAATCAACATGACCGTGTGACGCTGCTATGTGGAGAGGGTTGTCACGCGCTCTATCAGTAACAACCCGATCGAATACATCTAACAGGGATGGATCCTCTTCCATGAGCTGGTTGAGTTTATTAATGTCTCCTTCACGCGATGCTTCATCAAGATGTTTAAGTCGTTCATTCACTATTCCTAAGTCGCACATTTCTTTAGAATTCATTAGTTGACAATTAGGACTGGCTCTTCTATATGAGGCTCACACAAATTTCACTTTTCAAGGTCTCTCTCTCTCTCTCTCTCTCTCTCTCTCTCTGTTTATATAGACTTGGAGAATGGAAGAGCAGGGGACTACAGAGAAATTTCGTGAGAGAGAGTAGAGTTGGAACACATTCCTAATTTTTCAAGCAATAAGCTATAAGAATTTAAAATACGCTAACTAATGCAGGTAAGAAATTGACTGTGTCTATATATAGAAGAGAGGCAAAATATATTTTACGCTTGATTATTTATCTAATGATTATATATATATAGTTGCCAATCCGTTCAAGTAAACTGGAGAGAGAGAGAGAGAGAGAGAATGGCTAACGTGCCATCGATGATACGGAGGGTCTCGTGCCATCAAGTCATTTTTGAAGATTCAAAATTCAAATAGTCAATCCAAACCGTTGAAGTTGTTCTACATATTGAAATATCTTTGGAGACCAAATTTTATATTTTTTGAATTTTTTTGCTATTTATTATGATATTTTTAAATATATTATGATTAGAGTATTTCAGGCCATCCAATTTGAAAATATCATAATAAATAGGAAAAAAAATTGAAAAAAATATAAAATTTGGTCTGCAAGGGTATTTTAATATTTTGATCAATTTGAACGGTTTGGATCGACTATTTGACTTTTGAATATCGAAAAACAAGTCGATAGAAAATTGATGGCACGTGCCATCGATGGCGCGTTATGTATATATAAAGTTTTGCTATGGTGAGTCGTGATTTACCAAGGGTTTATGAGTCGCCCTCAAAATTTCTAGATGTGGTTCAAAATGACCTATCTAAACCGTCGAATACAATCTACTTATTAAGATCTCCAGGCAGACCAAATTTTATATTTTTTCGAAACTTTTAAATATTTTTTTTGAAATTTTAGAAAATCGTAAATCTAATTAGTTCTGAACCGTTCAATAACAGCAGTTTTTAAAAAATATAAAATTTGTTCTACATGGAGATTTAAATAGAAAGATCGTATTGGACGGTTTGGATCGGCCATTTTGAACCACATTTAGGAGTTTCTGAGCGCGACTCACCAAAGGGTTAATGAGTTGCGATCAAAACTCCTAAATCTAGTTTAAAATGACCGATCTAAATCGTCCAATATGATTTCCTATTGAAATCTCCATACAAACTAAATTTCATATTTTCTTAAAAAATTTTAAGTAATTTTTTTCGGATTTTTAAAAACTGTTATTTTTGAACAGTTCAAAACTATTTAAATTAACGATTTTCTAAAATTTCAAAAGAATACTTAAAATTTTGAAAAAAAATATAAAATTTGATCTGCATAGAAATTTCAATAAAGAGATCATATTAAATGGGTTGGATTAATTTTTTTATAAACCACATGTGTTAGATCATCATTTGCATGCAAGGTCGGTTGGATGGCAGTAAAAAATTGAGAATATGGTAATAATAAAAATATAGCGTAGATTCTTAAGTAGCTATAGCTCATTGGATAAATTAACGAAATTAAATGTCACGAAATAACCTTTAATCGGTTTCAAACCCGTGACTTTTAATAAAAGTATGTTGCTTTTTATCACTAGACCAAACGCATTCAAGAATTCTTTAAAAATAGATAAAAAAAGAGTTGTAATTAAGTAATTTAACAAAAAAATTGCGGTGATAAATCTTGAAAACGCCAACGGGGAAGTCTGGAGTTCAATTAGATCATGTATATACCGATGCATAACATTGAACCATTCAATTCATTATGAAATTAAAGAGATTTGTCTAAATCACGTGTATATATATAACTTTAGTCAGTGTTTTTAAAAACGTACCGGCACCCCTACCGGTCAGGTGGTCGAAATCCAGTATTTTCTGGTATTTACTGAAATTGTCCGGTATTTCCTCTCACAGATGCCTCCGTTTCAGCACTATTTTGGTTTCTGGTATTACTGAAATTTTTCGGTAGCCGGTACGATTTTCAAAACACCGACTTTAGTAGAATTTGGTTGAATTGTCGAAATGAAAGAGTCAAGAGATATGCCTAAATCAACACGGTCTGGTGAACCGAGATTCCGAGAATATTCTGTAGCATGGTGGCCCCAATATTCATTACTTTTGCATTTTGAAAGAAAACTCGGTATGCAAAGTTGAACTCCTATTTTACACATTTTATTTTGGTCTATGTATGTTTAATATATATAAAAACATAGCACCACAAACATTTGTGCATTGAATTGTGGTACTGAAATTAATAAATGGGAGTTTGTGTTCTGTTCATTTCTGCAAAAGAAGTTGAGTTAAAGTGAGCTTATTCTAATTTATCATGCTTTAATCATAATTAAATCGTATCAAATACGATCGAGATTTTCTCGATCAGCAATTGAAGTTAGACTAATTAAAATTTGAATCCAAAAAGAATTCTACATTAACAAAATCGTTAACTATTTTATACTTTTTTCTTGCTATCTTAAGCAACTAAATTGTAAAATATTTGCTAAAATATCAGTAATAAAAACTAATTCAAATTTTTGCGCCTTAGATGCATGTTTGATTCTATGGTGAGTATCAGAGTATGTATGCGCGGCAAAGGTCAAAAAGTTTAAGCAATACTTGAAAAATAGATTTTTAAAGATAAATGCCAATCTAATTTGCATTAAATCAGTCAACTAAAATTAAAAGTGGAACATTTAGAGAGGAGAAACATGATTTTAAAAGCGCCAGGGTATAGTTCAAGCACCTAAAATGGATTGTAAAAATATTTATAATGGTTAAAAGTGTCATGACAAGTTTGAACTTGGTTATAAGAAGCCAAAGTCAAACCAAAAGCTGTAACTTGTTGCACTAAATGAAAAATAAAATGCACATAATACATACATTTAAAAGTTTAGAAATTTTCGTGGTTATACATATATGTAGTAATGAAAACCAGAGCAAAAGAAAAAGAATTTACAAAATCAAGATCAGAAATTTTTTTGAACCTGCAGTGTGCCAGAAAGGAGCCAGAACCTCAGCATCAGTAACTAATGATCTGCCCTCCTGCGATCGATGTTGCTTCATTCAAATTATTAGACAGTATTTTTGTACGTGGTTCTTTAGTTGTATAATTGATTTATCTCTAAATTATTTTGTCAAATAGATTTTTGATTTAGGGGGTATAAATTTTAAAAAGAAGTCGTTCTTTTATGATGCACTTACTGATTTTCAGCAAGTAAATTCATAAGCATCCATTCAAAATAATTTGACGGTGTTAATGCAAGCAGAGTTCATTTTGTCACAATTTGAGCAACTGGTTGGCTGAATTTAAGTCTTCAAGTTCGATGAGTGAGATTTTAACGATCCCAATTTGCTTCATGTCGGTTTTTGTAGTTCCTAATTGGGTGGTTAATGAGATTGACAGTGTAAGAAGGAATTTTATTTGGAACACCACATCTAGTGGAAAAAAAAGGGTCCATCTCCTGGCTTGGGATGGAGTATGCATGCCAAAGGAGATGCGGGGTTTGGCCTTGGTGAACCTGAAGCTGCAAAACATCGCACTACTACTCAAGATGGTTATAGAGACTTTATGCACATCCTGAGTCACAATGGTCCTCCGTAACTAGAAAATTATACAGCAGACCAAATCATTTAACTCCACGTCTCCACCCATTCTCCGGAGCCGGGCTGGTTCTTTCTTCTGGAGAAGTTTGATGTCTTTGAGACAGTACTTCCAACTCTCTGTCCATTACGAAATAAGGGGAGGAGCAAATACTCCATTTTGGTTTGCAAATTGGGAAGGATCGTTACTGTCTGTTTTTGGCGCATAACGTCACCCGTCAATGACTTCGAAGAATGAACGGATGATGCTCACCGATGCCATTATGGACCCACATGGTTATCTCGAGGCTCCATTCTCGGCTGAAATGTCTACAACTCTCTCAAAAGCTAGGGAATTAAACTTGTCCACGGGCCTGGATAGAGTTTTCTGGCGATGGAACTCCAATGGCGAATATACTGCTGCTGCGATTTATCAAGCATTGGTGACGGCGGGGAAAGTGAATTTTAAATTCAAAAATCTCTGGTTCCTTAAGGTCTCTCCTTCAATCAAACAGTTTTTGTTCTTTTTATCTTTGGGTAGAATTTTAACTCAAGATCAATTATTAAGGCCTAACATTCATGTTGTTCCTCACTGCTTCATGTGTCAACAAGATATCCTTGAGGATGCCAGCCATCTTTACTGTGGCTGCATTTCTGCTGTGAATATCTGGTGCGCACTACAGATTCCTCCACAGGTTGTTCGGTCACTGGACAACATCTTTCTATTTCTTCACAACACCACTCCTACTGGTACGAGATACAAGAAAACAGTTGTAGCAATTGCACTTTGGAATTTGTGGAAAGAGAGGAATATATAACAGAGTATTTAGAAATGAGAGAAGAAACTCACAAGCTTTACATGACTGGATTGTGCAGGAGACAACTCTTTTCATGAAATTTTGTTAGATAGTTGATTGTGGACAGCTTTTAGATTACTTTTTGTCGTTCTTTACTTTTCTCTGTAATTTGCTAGGTAGCCTCTATCTAGTATTTATCTTGAAAAAAAAAAAGTTCGATGAGTGAGGCCCGGTCCGAAAGCAACTACACAATAACTGTGTTCCTTGCTATTTTTATTTTTTATTCTATTTTGTTTTTTTTTAATTCAGAATTTAGTTCATTAACCGGTCGGGATTGGAAATGCCTTTATTAATTTTGTTTTTTTTCCTTTTACAAGTTTTTATGTATGAACTTTTCCAGTGCTAGAAGTAGGGACATGTCTGTTTTGTAATTTCCTTAAAGACCTTCAGTGGTAGATAACTAGATGAATGTGTGTTTACTTGAAAGACTTTTGAGTCGAAATAGAAGTGGAGCACTATCGTTAGTGATGAAAATATTGAAATAAGTGGAGCACTATGGCAAGGACCAAAGAGATGCTGACTTCCACTGAACAAATCACAATAAATATTTGCAAGATGAGTGCTGCTGCTAGAAGGGGGCCGGGATCAAGATGAGACAAGGTCGAGTCAATGCTTGCTCTTATAATCATCCTCCTCGGCGGAACGGCGGTACCAGCTGCCATGGCAGGCCGTTTAAATCCGGTACAAGTTCTATTTTAATATGTCATTTTTATGCAACGTAATATGTAATCAATGAGAAGTTCCATCAATCATAGATCATATAAACTCAAGCTGTACTCCCATCGTTAATTACTATGTTAAGTGATCTTAATTTGAGCATTATATATCAGTCCTTCACCGTATATGGTTTACTACTTATCTTTTTTGTGATTAATTCTGATTGAACGATTCAAGTTTTCTTTCTTTTTTTTTTTTTTTGTTACTGCACCTACTGTTAGTTAATATACACGACGACTGCCATATAAACTAAAAAAAAAAAAATACTATTTTTACAACTGTTGCTAAAAGTATAAAGGTTATTCGGCTTTAATATATACTACTAAGCTCATCCCACGGTGTGCAATCTATTTATTTTTATTGTTATTTTTGGCGAACTGCTACATAAATTTCAACACAAAAAATAAGATGTCAGCAGGATTACATATAAAGTGCCACAGAAACTATTCTTTTAAAACTGTTTCTACAATTATTTTTTATAATAATTACATGGGTGTACTTCAAATATAGGATATATACAGTGATATATTTTTTTTTAGTTTTGAAAATTTTTATTATATATTTTTTTACATTGATAATATTTTATTAAATTTTAGGACTCATATTAGTTTATCGCAAACTTTACTTGACATTTTTTAATAGGCATGTTATTAATAATAATTATGTTATTAGATTATATCTTACTCATCGTAAGATACAAAGAATCAAGTGTTATAGATTTTTTTTTTATTTTGGATTTAAAACTTATTTTATTTCTAATTATTTTGTTTATGGTTATTTACAAGCCTTACTCAAATTAGTTTTTGAATAAACCTTATAGATATTCTTCAAGAAATTCAATGATTTTTTTTTTCATAGTATGAATTTCTACAACTTTTTAATAAAATTATAATATTATAAGCATCTCAATTTCAAGCTGAGGGAGGACTGTAGACTAACTTCAAATCCCCTCCGTCCGTTCCCTTCTGCTGTGTTGCATCTGAGCCCTCCGTTCCTTGCACTGTACTCTGGTGGTTTGGTCTTCTTTCTCCGCGTGGGCTAGCGATGACCTGGCTGCATTTCTTCGGGTTTTATGTTGCAGTTTCTGTGTAAATCGTGTGGGCTATGCCTGTTCCTATACGAAATCGCGTGGGCTAGCGATGACCTAGCTAGCCTTCATTGGATCTGACTCCCCTTTTCTCCGTGCGATGCCCATTCCTCTTCTGTACTTTCTCCTGGTTCCAATGGGTACGGCTAACTGTGTTGGACTTACTTGCTCCTCTCGAAGGCTCTGGATCGTGCTTTTTGGCTGCGACAGTCTCCATCTTCCTTTCTTTCTTTGCTGCTCTATTTCTTTGTATGTGCCGTCTCTTTTTTTGTTTTTTGCCTTGATTCTCGCTTGAGTCAGGTTTGATGTCCTGCACCGTTGCTACTATAGAACACTTAGTTGGTCTGGTGTTAGCTTGGGAACCATCCTTTCTCAGCAAGCGGAGATGGACAAACCCTAGCGTGCAGGTTCTGTCCAAAAGAAGGTGATTTTGAGGCCGGTGGATGTCATTTATGCTTCTCCCTTTTCTATTTTTTCCATGGAATTTTCAGATTTCTTCATCAGTTAGGTTGATTTTACCTTTCTCAATCGTAGGTTTCGTACCTTTAGCGATGACCTCAGTTAAGACAGGTATGCTCTTTCTTGCACTGTGTGCCAATTTTGCCTCTTTTTTCTTTCGATTGACCTTACAAGCTTTTAGATCTCAGAATTGGTCGGCTTTGTTTAGCCTTAATTTTGTAGGGTTCTTCTATTTCAGATTTACAACTTTTCTCTTTTGTAAACTGTGGTTCATAATTGTAATAGCTGTTCAATTATTATAAAATAATGTAGTATTTTTTAGGGAAAAACTTTTAAACATTTTATCCATCAAACATTAACACTAAGAAGAGATGTAATTTAAAAATAAATACTGATCTTTGCAAAAAAAATCTGTCATAGAACATATCTTTATTTATATCATTGTTACATAAACGGTTGTATTGTACACCAAAATAGTATTGTACAATAAACAGTGGATGCATAATAGATAGGGTGGAGTAGGATTTGAGGTTATAAATTTAAGGATCGAACAAATAATGGAGTCGAACTAAACTAGTCTTCTGGGTTCAGTGCGGCCGAATAATATAAAACAAACTCAAATTTTCTAAACTAATGACGTTAGGTTCCAGCAAAATAAGCTTTTTTTTTTTGTAGTTATGTAATAACATTCAATTAAGCTGGCCAACATTAAAGCTAAAAATTAGGGAAGGTTGCTTGCTTCCTATCGCAACGCCTCAAAGGACATATGTTAGAAGCTGTGAGTACTTTCATCTCCTTTCTTATTTGGATGCTTGGGGACTCATTAGAACTTTCAATATTAATGTATGGGATTCTTTTTCTTTGATTTTGTTTTGCCCTTTATTATTCAAGACAATGCAAGAGGGTAATATTTTGTTTTTATTATTTACCACTAATATTATTTGAATAAATTGCTTTTTTTTGTAAGAATTCAGTAAGAGATTGTATGTCAGCATTCAAATAAAGATCACTATCCTGCTGCATTAATTTTTACAGGTATTATTTTTTATTAATCATTTTCATTTATTTTATTGAAGAAATATTGTGTTTGTTCCCTTTTTGGTAGAGATAATCAACTGATTTTATAATGATTGACCAACCATATAATATGAACTGTTCAGATATATTCCATTTTTTTCTTGCTTAATTAGCTGAACAATTCTTACTTAACTGAGGAAGTGCGAGGGGGTCAAGGTGCTAGGATTAAAGATTGGCAATATATGCTCCACCAAATTTCGAGCTTGCCTCAACTGATGATTGGATATGAAATCACCTTCTCTTACCATGGTATAGTTTCAGAATTAGTTCTGATGGTCTATAGTATGAATAATATTTTGAGACGGCTTTATGGGGTTCTTGAGAGGCGATTGAAAAATTCGGAATTTATCCTACATAAATTATGGTCTCCATGTTAATTTTTGCATTTTTTTTGATGACTGGTAACAATTTGAGTCTTTGATAGGATGAATTGCTTCATAATGCATTATTGAAAAGATATGGTGTCGTATCGTTTACTATTAAAGAGAAAGAATAAATTATTAAATTTATACTGAATGTCAACAAATAATGACCAACGACTAAAATGAAAGAGGATGTATGTAGAGTGACATATTTGAGTTCTCAGGGAATTAAAAATTGCTTAATTTTCTTTGTACTTTGGTATGTTGCGTTTGTTTTTATATAGGATTCGTGTAGCATTCTTGACATTTCGCAAAATTGTGTCCCTCTCTGTATCTTATCATTATTATTTTTTTGGGTTGGTAGAAAACCATACTAAGTGGGACATACCAGTGCATAGCATGGATGGTAAATCTGAATAGTTTGGTGCTCCTATATTTTTAACTGCCTTCTAAAATAGTTGGAACCGTACCTTAGTACTGCCCAGCTTGATTGATGTTTATATTTTGTATTTAATAGGAAAGCATCTCCAGGGAATATCTTCGTAGCACATCAACCCACAATGAAGCCATATTAGTTCTGATTGAGTCTCCTTTTTTATATTAAAAAGGTATGGCACACTGTTAACTTAATGAAAGGAATAAATAAAGCTTTTGCGTTGAAAGATAAGATTGTGAGTTTGGGTTCGCGAATTAGTTTATGCCATTTTTCTATTATCAGGAACTAAGACAATCAAGAAAAGATCAGGATCTTCTCCAAGACGAGATTCAGCGATTATAATTCTCTCAACTGAGCTGTCCTTTGTTTCTTATTAAACAATATTGTTGATAGAGCAAAAGTAATAAACCATTGATATTGTTAATGGCATGTGCTTACCTCTTTACCCCATAAGCATCAAAATTAAGGTTGTGTAAATAAATAAGATGGCATATGGCACTGTGGGGTCTTACTAGATATGTAATGTGTGCTGGCACATTCCAGGTCTAAATTGTCTACCAACAAATTGATTTTTTAACTTAATGTTCATTTTTGTCGCAATATGCTGTTAACTTTAGGCATTCATAGAATTTGACTAACAAAGTGAAATACTGAAAAAATATTTACTATTTTTAAAAATTTTAGCTTAATGAAATTAAAAGCGAAGAAGTTGCTGCATTTTCTCACATTCTTTTTATTTTCTGCTATGGTGTCGCGACAGCTATAATATTTAATTTTGTTTTTAAAATTTGTAGTGCCATCTGGAGCTATTTATACTATTTTCTTTCTTTTTATTTGAGAATTTAATTTTACTTCACCATACCCCTCATCGTTGTTCAGTTATTGCGGATATTGTATTTCTGTTGTGCGCTCTCGATTTTTTCAGGTAATCTTTAAAAAAAAACAGATTAACTCTTTTTGCGATTTTTCTTTATTTGCTTGGTAGAAGGTCATCTGATCTGTTTGCATTTAACTAAGCTCCTTAGCAATGTATTTGACGATCATTTAGAACAATTTAGGTTGATACAAGAGATATTATTTATCCTTGAATGTTATTTATTATGACACGTTCCATATATAAAGAGGTCAAAGGATAGAAAAAAGCCTTCTCATTTTGCAAGTGCTCCATTTTATGGTTAGCTTAACCAGTATATACTGATTTATGGCATTGAAATTGATACCAAAATATATTGACATGGTCCTTCTATCATTTATATCTAAGTAGCTCAATAACAATGTGTCATAGGATATGGTTAGATTTCTGCTATTTTGTTTTAGTTGCTATGCATTAGTTCCAAATGGGCTCCGTATCTAATGCTCTATACATGTAGTATTCTGACAATTGTTTGTGCCCCTTGCAAAAAAAAAAAAAAACCCTTTTTCCTTTTGCACCTGAGAGCTGAGTCAGCAAAACACGACTGGCCAATGGCATCAATTTCAAGTTGTGTTATTATCGTTATTTTCACTCTTGGATTTAGGTTCTTTTATTCTTGGATTTAATTAGTGTATCTTATGTATTTATTAAAGGTTATGGAAATTTGATTAGATTATGGCTAAAATGAACTCAACCACTATCCAATTTGATTAGATATGTTATTATCATTATTTTCCTCTTGAAGAAGTAAACTCTACTGCTATCCAATCTAGGCTCTTTGTAAGAATATATAGAGAGAGGTAGGGTCATCAGAGGTCGTAGTTTCTTCCCTTTTTTCCCTGCAATTGTTCTTTGGTTGTGACAGATTTTGTTTGTTTCAGGATCTGGTGTGGAGAAAAAAGGAAACAAAAGATGGGAGAAAGCTCTTCAAGCAGACCCAGTGAAGAGTGTTGTGATTCTTCTTCTTTTTTGTTCGTCTTTCATTTTTCATTATGTTTTCTTTTTTCTGTCCTTTCTGCTATTTCTACTCTCATTGCTAAACTTTGGTTGTTCAATTTATTTGTCACAGGTACTATACTGGACCATGGAGGTGGGGACCTAGAAGAAGTGTCTTAAGGTGAAGTTATTCCTTAACTTCTTAATGCTTTAGTTATTTTTGTGGATTTTTCACAGATGGCACAAAGGATTTGTGGGGAATATTTATTTTCAGTAGTTATTAGATTTTTGAGAGTTATTTGTTTTGGTGATGCTTTTTGTAGTTTATTATTTTGTTATTTTGTGGTTTGCTAAATAAAGAAGATGTTACTTTTCTTAAAATTTATACACTTAAAATAGCTTAAATACTACTGAGTACATTATATAGCAATTATCAGTGAATTGCCTCCCTTTCTCACTTCAGAAATCTAGCCCAAATTAACATCATGCTGTCCTTGCGGTATCAATTTGTTCCCTTCACTATTAAAAGAAAAAGAAAACAATCATTTAAAAAACATAAGATCCTCTCAAAATTTAAATAATTCTTTAAATATTTGACCAACCTCTTCAGCTGATACCACACTGGTGAGATGTGAGTGAACTTAGAATTGAACACCTTTGCCATATCATAACCTTTTGAATTCATGCATTGATTGAAAGAGTTTAAATTAGAAAATAAGGGCTATAATCATGGATCATGGTACAAATTTGGTCAGGCTCATTATCTGTTGGTTCAATGTAAGTAATACAAATATACAAATATCTCTATTAAATGGTCCAAAATTTTTAAAATCAATTTTTTTCGTTTGTTGTTTTTGTTACTTAATTAGTTTACTCATGGATTCTTATTGTTATTCTAGAGTCAAAATCTTTTATTTTTAAACTTCTTTTATATTTTGTAGATGAGTTGTGCATGTGATGGCATACTAATTGAGTTCTTTGATTACTTCAATTGAAACTATTAGGTATGGCCTTTTGTGCATTTTTTATGGTCTTTGGAATATTGTTTGTATGTTATAGGCAAAGTATGTTGGTCCTTTTTAGTTCAAATGGAAGACATTAGGTTTCTGAGGCTCAAGGCGATAGCAACACATTGGTTAACACTCAACATATATTTTGGTTTTTTTTTAGGTTACTGTTGTTGGATAGTTATTATCCTGGTAAGCATATTTTCATATACATGAGATCCCACTTTCTGGTAACTATTGATTATGTTTTTGTTCGATTTCTAATTTTATTCTGGTTAGATTGAAATCATGGCTTCATTTGTCCTATAAAGTTGTATTTTGGTGATCAAAACTACAATTGACCATTATTATTCTGGAAATACTGTTTTTAGTGTCAATTTTTGTAGCAATTTCGGACATGGTGTAGTTTCAATATGATGTGTCAATTTTACAATGGTTAGCTTAAGCTTCAATGTATCACAACACTATTTTGAGTTTACAACAATAACATGAGTTAGATGGTTTGGTGTTTAGATCAACTTGATATCAGCAATTTTCATTTCCTTTTCAGCTTATCATGTCGTGTTTTTATTAATTTCTTGCGATTTGTAAAATATTTTAGATTTTTACATATACAAATAAACTATTTTCGAGTTGATTTCTGGACCTTTTTTGAGCCTTCAGCTCTATATGCAAAATAAAGTGCCTCTCTGTTGAAAAGGTTTTACTTTGTTAGCCTTTAGAACTATATGTATAGAATATACAGAGTACTTTGTATAAATTGACTTAAAATTTTTTTTTATCGCTATACGAAATTATTAGTATATATGAAAACATTTACTCCAAACTGTTACAACTAAAGCACATACATCTCTTTTCTTTCTACCTTTACAATTTTTTTGTCCCTGCTTTGGAAATAGGATTTGATGTTTATATTGAAGGTGTTTCAACGATATATCTTTAAATTTATCAAGTTTCTCAATTTCTTCTTTTTTTTGCGATTTTGGAATCCAGTAATAAATAGAAGTGCAGGATTTACATGTGGTTGTCAGTTTCACAGATTTGATGGCATGAAAATCTTATTTTCTTGATGAAAAAGTAATTTTTTATTCTATCATACAAGATGGGTTTAGCAAATATGGGATGTTGAGGTGCCACAATGGCATTTACATGAACATGCCACGAGGTGCAGCTTGGATCCACCAGACCACCCGACCTGGTGTTGCGCCAGCTGCAGATCCACCAGACCTGGTCTCTTGGATCCTTGCCAAACCTGATTTTCCCTCCTAGGAGCGGTCCAGCAATGCCAGCAGGCATAGCTTGAGCAACGCAAAGGAGGAAGCTAGGGGTTCGCCTCATCTTTGGACGCAGAAATCTCAAGATTTCCTCCTCCCCGTTTTCAGGTCAGATTATTCCTACATTGGATCGTTTAGTGATTGCCTCCTAAACTGAATGCATTTAATAGATTTGCTTAGAATTGGATTGCTGCATGTTGATTAACTGATGAAATTGTTCCCTTTTTTCTTTTCTTTTATGATGGATCCAAAATTTTGGAGTTAGATTTATAGTTCTCTCAGATCTTACTTGGCTGATTACTTCTCTTTTTCATGTCTTTTCTTTGTAGTTTGGTATTCTCTTGCTAAGTTGTTCTTTCAAAATTACAGAATTCATACATGGGCAATGCATTTTAATTTTTGTTTATGAGTTTCTTATAGTCTGCACTCATTCAATGGCCCCTTTTCAATAGGACAGGATGGTATATGCAAGTTCTTTTGTCAAAATTTTTAGAAAGAATTTATAAATTGCTATAAGGAGTGGCTATTGGGTGAAAGATTTCTCTCATGCTTTACCTTTATATTATACTGTAAAATTTATAATTTAAATTCCTCTCCAATGTTACTGATTAGCTTATATTGAGGAACATTAGAGACTGCATTTGTTGGGTTATTTCATTATTTGACTATAATTTTTTCCCTTACTATGCTACCATGTTAAAAGTATGGTATAAAATGTTGTTTGTTTTGCATGACAGACATCGGTATAAACATGGGGCTACACATTCTTTTCTAGCTGGTTATAGATTTCTCTGTTTTCAAACTTACTATCTTCATGGAAGGAACAACAGTATACTACTTTTATTTTCTTTGCATTAGTTCTTATATATAATGATAGAAGATTGGAAGAAAGGATCTAATGAAAATATAATGTGATTGCACCTCATATCAAGGCATATCATAACATAGAATGCACATTGATACGAGCTTTTTTCAACAGGTGCAGGAGGGACCACCTTAAGGGTTATCTTTAGTTTATGTTTCTTTTGTACCGATTTTTATTTTCCTCATCTGGTTGGTAGTTTTAGATAGCTGTAGTCATTTTCTATTTCCTTTGTGTTTTTATTTTTCCTTTTCCGGTTTTGTATCTCAGGGAGCTTTTATTTTAGCATAGGGCATTGTAGTTAACTCAACTTGCCAGGTTTTACTGGTGTTCCTTTTGTACTATTTTTTAATGGATAGAAGGATCCTATTGTCTATGCAGACATCTATGTATATATATGTGTACCTATCTTCTTATGTATGTCACGATCCACTCTTATTTTCTTTTTCTTGCTAAAATAAAGCGTGGTGAAAACAAGCACAAAAAAACACAAAAAAAAAAACAATCAGCAGATAACTACATAACCAAGAAACAAACCTAAATTAATGATACAATCATCTTAAATTGGTCTTACATCGCGCGGAGCGCGATTCAATAGCTAGTTGATGTTATTTTTTAATATTTTGAGACTCATAGCACTCACTTAGAAATTATATACTTAAAATTTAATAATAATATTATTGTTCTGACGTTAATAATCAACAAATATATTAATAATTCATGATAGTAAAATAATAATAAAAAAATCGAGAGAAGCACATTTTAAGCAATATTTTTCTGGCATATGTTGATTGTATATTACTTGTAAGATTAAATATTATCTCTAATTTACAAAATAAAAAATTAAAATGAGTTAGTCTTAAAAAAAAAAAAATTGCATTCCCTGAATTCACCAAAAATTTGCAAAAGGATATAGTGATATAATTAATGATCCTAGTACTTGATCTAGGCCTCTGGGGGTACTTTAGTCCTGTTTTATGGCTAATTCATAAAATTAGCCTGCTTAATTACCTTTCCCCTCTTTCCTGCTCCATTCGGTCTTCAATGAGTGGCAAGGCAGCGAAGGCGCTGGGCAGTCAAGTGAAGAAACTAGTGAAGCAAAGATGCGATGCGGAGAAGCTTCAGCTGCAACAGTTCGCCTCCCGTTTTCTTCGCCTTCTCTCTCCCGACATTACTCCCCCGCCCTCCAGCTTCCGCCTGAACGGCATTCTCAGATCCATCGCCAAAATCGACCATCCCGACAGATACCCAACACTATTCGATCTCTTCAATCGCTTTAAGAGAGCCAGACACAGGGGAAGCAGCGTCTCTCCAACTGTCCATACCTTTGGCCTCGTCATCGACTGTTGTCGTCTCATGGGCCGGGTGGATCTCGGATTCTGCGTGCTTGGCCAGTCGATCCGAGAAGGATGTGGTGCTGATACCATCATGTTCGGCTCTCTTATCAAAGGGATCTGTGCAGCGAAGCAGCTTGGCGAGGCAGCAAAGGTGCTTGCTAAAATGCCACTGTTGGGATGTCATCCTGATTTGATCATTTACACCACTCTTATTGATGCTTTTTGCAAATGTGGTAAAACTAAGACAGGGCTTGAGCTGGCTCGTCGAATGGCAGAAGAAGGGAGTTGCTGTCAGCCTAATGTTGTAACTTACAGCACTCTCATTCATGGATTCTGCAGAGAGGGTGAGATTGCTGAGGCTAGGATGGTGCTCAATGAAATGTTTGTTGCAAGAGTGCTACCTAATGTAATCACTTTTAACATTCTAATTGATGGCCTTTGCAAGAATGGGGATATTAAGGCAGCGCAAAAGGTGTTTAAAGAAATGCCTACCTATGGTGTTGTTCCTAATTTGAATACCCACAACAGTCTTATTGATGGTCTTTGTAAGAATGGGGATGTTAGTGCAGCACAAAGGGTGTTTGAAGATATGCCTGCCCATGGAGTTGTTGCTAATTTGTATACCCATAACATTCTTATTAATGGTCTTTGCAGTCATGGTGACAGAAATGGTGCTTTGAGAATGTTTGAAGAAATGATTGCTAAAGGAGTAGCTCCTGATATTACTACCTACAATTCCCTTATTCATGGTTCTTTTGGAGTCGGTGACAGTCACAAGGCATTTCAATTATATGAAGAATTATTTGGCTGCGGACTTCTACCAAATGTCTACACATATAATACCTTAATACATGGTTGTTGCAAAGAGGGTGCCTTTTTGCGTGCTTTAGAGCTTCTTCACGAAATGATAGCGCGAGGAATGATGCCAAATGTTGTCACATACAGTTGTCTAATCCATGGGCTCTCTTCTGCTGGTGAATGGAGCCATTCAATTGGGATGTTTCGCAAGATGGTAAGTCAGGGTATTTCACCAGATGTAGTAACTTTTAATGCATACATTGATTCCCTGTGCAAGCACGGCGTAACCTGTGAAGCAGAGAAGCTGGTCGGTTTAATGGAGGAAATAGGTGTTAAACCTAATGCAATCAGTATCACGTCCTTGTTGCATGGTTATGTTTTGGAAGGTCGTGTTGATGAAGCAATAACTCTTTTCGACACGATGACTCGAAAAGGCATTGTGCCGGATAAGCATAGTTACAATGCATTAATCAATGGCTATTGTAAAATTGGTAGAATCATTGAGGCTTTACAATTGGTTGAGAAGATGATGATGCAAGGTCTTAAGCCAGATGGTATCACCATTGACATAATTTTATGTGCATTAAGTAACTGCGAGAATCCAGATGAAGTGAAATTGTTCATCTCAGGGATGAGTGATGGAAGAGAACTTGTAGAAGAACTCAACCGCTGTAAATAGTTTTGGCTGTTACACCTATTTCAATTAACCAGAGAGGCTCTTGCACACTATTGAGCTGACACCAGTGCTCCTCCCAGAAATCGTTTTGGGATTTTTTTTTCTTTTTTTTTTACTTTTTTCTAAGCTTCACTATATAATTAGTACTGTAACTGTTTTCTTATTTTTCGTAGCATGAATCAATATGTACCAACATTACTTGCGACTTGTGAAAGACAAGTGCAATTTGGAGAAATATGCCGCATGTGACTGTGAGCACCCTGGAAAGAGAATGCGTGTTGCTGCGACAACTATCCAAGTTCAATTACTTTTCTAACTTCCCGTTGACCATACGAAAAAAAAAAAAAAATTGCACCGCATGGTGCATGACAAGTGCAATTTCGATTCTTTGGTAAGGTATAAATATATAAAAATGTGTACGACTTCCTAATTGAACCACGAGTTTTAAAAAATCTTGAGCACAAAGACGTATACATTACTTGAGCATCTTTTCTCTGTAAAAAATCCTGATGCTTGAAGCTTCCTGAAAATGACACACAGACTATAAGCAGGTGCTTCTGAAGGCTATTTCGGAGAACTCGTTTTCGAAAGACCTACTTTTTCTACTATTACATCATACAGTTGCTTCCCATTCTGTACAAAAGACAAAAAGGAAGTAAATGAGAAAGGCTAGGACTCTTAGCCACAATATCAGTGCACCAGGCATCAATCTGTTTATCTTTGTACTTATCATCGCTTGTTTGATCTTTAGGTTTAGGCTGCGTAATTTGGGGATCAAGAAAGTTTTTTTTTTTTTAATTCGAAGGGATCAAGCAAGTAGTACAATAGATTTTTATTCACAATCACACAGTTACATAGAAGTGATATGACAGATTAAGAATTCGTAACGAGTTAAGTCATCTTACTCCATCAAAATTAAATTGTGTTTGGTATGGATTTAAGAATTAGTAACAGAGGAGATAATTATTTTTGTATTAACATATGAATTGTTATTATAAAAAGGCCAAAATACCCACATACATTTTTTTATCAAGAAAACTGATAAATTTGTCTTATTATTACTCCATCATTACATCAAACCATATTATAACATAAACAAACATAAATAATTTTAAGAACAATTAGATAGCAAACAAATTTTAGATCCGACAAACAAACTAATTATTACTGCATGAAAACAAATAAGATATAAAATAATTATTTAGTCCCCTCCTTCTAGAAGACTGTTCTACATTGCCATTTTTCTTATTTCCTTTGTTGTTGTTCCTTCCTGATTTATCCATGCTTTAAAGAGCTGTAACGATTGAAGAACTACCATTTACTGTTTAAAAAAGCTGCAAGGTTTATAACTGTTATACAAGAATACATAGAATTCAATTTCTTTCATTTGCTCAATTACAGAAAAATAAGAAGAGTTGACCCCATTCAACACTTTAGTTCAATCAGACTGCCTTTGAACCCACTCTTAATTCATCACTTTAGTTCAACCAGACTGCCTTTGAACCCACCTCTTACCAGGAAAATAACCCAAATTCATCAAAGGAAAAAAAAAAATTTTACAATCCAATGAACATTTCCTGGGATATATAAAAATTGCGCATTCTCCTGAACACTGTCGTACTAAACTGGAACCCAACCAATCTTAGGCTTTGTTTGGATGGAGTTGGAAGAAGGAAGAAGGAAGAAGGAAGAAAGAAGAAGGTCCAAAAAAATTATAAACAATTCAAACTCTTCACAAAGTTACACACTTTCCAATACTTCTTCCCATTTCTTTCCTTCTTCCCTTCTTCCCACATCTATCCAAACGGAGCCTATAGAAATATATAGTGGGAGTATTATGCAAAATAGAATATGTATTTCTTCCGTTTGGATGGCTTCTTCCCGGAATAAGGAATAAGGAATAACCATTTTTTACCAATAAATTTATTTCTAACCATCTAAACTCTTCACAAAAGTTACACACTTCCCAATAAATTTACTCCTTCCCAACAAATTTCTTTCCTTCTTCCTTCTTCCTACCTTATTCCCAACGCATCCAAACGGAGGTGAAGATGGGAATCAGGGGCGGATCTACCACCGGGGCGGGTGGGGCTAGAGCCCCACCTCACGCCGTCGAGCCCTTGGAGCCCCCCTTTAGCCCCAGCTAATTTTTTCTGTCATTGGAGCACTCAAAAGTGGAGTTGAAAACTTAAACAGAGGTTGTTAGACCCACCTAAATATTTTTTCTAGATCCGCCACTGATGGAAATACCTGCTAGTAAGGGGCCGGAATCAAGATGAGTCAAGGTGGAGTCATCAATACTTGCTTTTTTGGTATGAAGCTTAATCTTCCTCCTCGGCGGAATGGTAATACCTGCTGCGGCATCGTTTAACGCAAACCGCCCGATAGTCGTCCCAAAATATACGGTACAAGTTTTATTTTTATTTATCATTTAATTTTTGTGTGGCATAATCATGTAATCAATGAGAGGTTAATTTTTTTTTTTTTAACTAGCTAAGAGCAACCCAACTACCCAAGCCAGCTTTTCATTAAGGCAGTGTTTGGATTGGGGTGAGAAGAAGAGAATAAGAAAAGAAGAGTCTAAATTTATTATTAAACAATTCAAATTCTTCGTAAAGTTACACACTTTTCAATACTTCTTCACACTTCTTCCCTTCTTCCCACACCTATCCAAACGGAACCTAAGACAGGTAAAAGAGTTTTACAACTAAAAGTAGCAAACCATGCAAAAGTGAAAAAAAAAGCAAGTAGAGGTGGAAGGTCCGTATAAATCCGGTACCAGCTGCTGGGAGTCCGTATAAATCCGGTACAAGTTCTATTAAATATATCATTTTTATGCGACTTAATCATGTAATCAATGAGAAGTTCATCAATTATAGATCATATAAGCTCAATCTCTACTCCCATCGTTAATTAATATATTAATTGATCTTAAATTGAGCATATATATCAGTCCGTCCGGTAATCATGATTTTCTAAGGGTTGAGCACAGCTACATTAATGGCAGAACACTGTTGGCTTTCTGGCGCATAATTTTTATTGTACTGGTAAATTCGTGTATATATTATGGTCTCGTAAAGTAAGACAATTTGCAAAGTCAATTACTGAAAACATGAATACATAAAAAAGTTGAGTTTTTAATTTTTAATCATGTCGTATCATATATGTCCTACACAATAAGGTTTACTTATCTTTTGTGATTAATTATGATCGAACGATTCGTGTGTCTTTCTTTTTTTTCTTTTTTTTTTCCTATTCCTCCTACTACTGCTACTTTTTTTATATAGCTAATATACACGCACAGTCCTTGGCTGACCTGTGCTTCGCAGCGAAAAGAAGGGAAGAAGTATTGGAAAGTGTGTGACTTTGTGAAGAGTTGGAATTATCGCTTGGATAGGTGTGGCTTCTAACTTTCTTGTAATATTGATTTTTGACATTGATATTTTTCTTTTGAAGGATGAAGATGTGGCTTGAACAAACGAGATGCTCATTTATTTCTGGAAACCTACAATTTACAGGTAGTTTATAAACTAATAGATATTGATGTAGTTTAAAGCAAGTATACTATTGTAGTTTGGCACTGTGTCAGTATTGTAATGAGATGATTGGGTAAATTCTTTGAGCTTTTTTAAGCTATTGTATTGTTCTAATCAGACTACAAAATGCTTTAATTATTTAAGCTTGCGAATATACCATTACTAGTAAGAAATGCTACATCTATCGAAAAAATAAAAGAATAATTATGTTATGCTGATAAACATCATTGTAAATGCGAGGATATCATATCAGGCATAATTCGGCCTAGAAGAAATCCGGCCCAGGCCCGCGCAAGCATGTTTCGGTGACAGGCTGACAGCACATCATCAGGTGCTCCTAGGGGTGCAAAACGGTTGTAACGATCACGCAAATGATATGTTGCGTTGATCGTTGCGTTCTGTCTGATGAAAATTATTTTTGTTTCGTTTTGCGTTTCGTTCACCAAACGCAATAAATAGTTGTTGCGCCGATTGTTTCGTGCACACTAGCGATCAAAACCATTTAACTGTTTTAACCGTTTGTAAGACCTTACTACCAGCATGAATAACATTTATATCCTAATGCTTATTCAAAATATTTTGCAATTGATCCTTGACGCTAGAAATAATTCTTTACATTTGAGTCCCTGGTGGCATTAAAGCTATTCAGTAAGCACCATAGGTTGTGCCAAACTGGTACGGGTACTAGTCAATTAAAATGCTAATATGTATCAATCAATTTAAACTATTATGCAACAAACATTCAGGTAACAACTTACCATGTAATGAAACAATTATACCAGATAAATGATAGAGCAACTTAAACAACTATTTCTCTGTCATATGCCTTTGCCTCCATCCATTCTTAATTGATTTAAATCAAATAAACTAGAAACAATAATTCTCAGTACCCCAAATTAAACAACCAAAGACAAATTTTATCAGTTGCCAGAAGGAGAAAACAGCTTCTATTATTCCACAAATACAGTTTCTATAGCTTCTATTTTGCCGGAAAGAGAAAAACAGCTGCTATAGCTATAAAAAGAAAAACTGCTCTTTACTAAAATCAGTTGCCATGAAAAAAAATACAAATTTGTCAGGAAACAAAAATACAAATTTACCAGAAAACTGGTATCAGTCTAAACTCTAACCCCAACCTTTGATCGGAGCTCTTTGGGGGTATGAGCTCTTTGGAAGCTCAAGGACGCAATCTTTACCACCACTGAACACTAGTCCAACACCCTAGCATTTTATTATCCATGAGAGAGCCTCCTCTACCCCCAAATCAGAAATCCTAATTGTGAGTGTTCCACCATGAAAGTACAATCAGCTTCCTCACACATCACCATGACAGCAACACTGTCCACTGTATGCAAGGCGTGGTACAAGATTGAAGAAGAGTGAGAGGATAAGTGTTCAGTTTAGAGAGGAGGGCAGAGGTGGGCGAGCGACTGTGAGGCAGTGAAGAGGGATTTGGGAGGTCAGCTATTGGAATTAGGGTTAGGGTTTTTGATTGGTGAGGGTAGCAATCGGAGAGAGGCTCTAGTGCTCTAGTGAGGTGAGGGGCGTCAGATTTGAGAAGTGAGTTGTGAGCGGCGACAGATTTGAGAGAGGCGAGAGAGAGATGGATCTACTGAGGAATGACGAATGGAGCGACGCACAGATTAGGTTTTAGTGACGCCTCGTTATCTCCGCCTCTTCCTCTCTGCAATCCATAGATGAAACAAACGATATAAACAGTAACGAAACAGAGCTGTTTCGCTAACCGTTTCGTTTCATAGACGAAACTGATTTTATTTGCGCCGATCGTTTCGTTTCTGAAATGAAACTGAAATCCTTAACTGTTATCGTTCCGTTTCAGACGAAACGAAACAGTTAGACGGTCGAAACGGCTTCCGTTTTCACCCCTAGGTGCTCCTGTCAAACATTAAAAACGGGCATGGATACTTTATTTTCATTTTTGTTCCGTTCCGGACAATGAAACAGAAATTTCTTCGGTTTCTGTTCCATTTCGTCAAACGAAACAGTTCTCTATTTCGTTTAACGTTCCGTCCTTCATTTCTCATTGATTCCAGCCTATTTTCATGTTTCATTTCGTTCCGCTTCAGTAATATTTACAAATTTTAGTTCCGTTTTCAAAAACGAAACTGATTTTTCCTTTCGTTTAACGTTACCATTTATTTTTTGGCACTGGCAATGCCAAATAATTAATACATAGTAACATACCCCCTCAAAATCTTGTCAATTCTGAAAATTTTCATTTAAAATTTATTAATTCAAGATATTTTCCCCACATCATTTTCTTTGTTGATAATTTTAATATTAAAATTCAATTTCTTTTAAATTTCTGACGTATTTACCCTTTATACCTGATTCTTCATTCTTGACTGGCTCTGAAGCATGAATGTATTATATTCGACATTCTTAGATTAATTGCAAAGGCGCAAAATGTAAGCCATAAACCGAGGTTGTAGGTTCCACCACGAGACCTCATCTACCGGCTGCTTTTCAATAAATCCGAACTGCATCTCATTATTTTCTTTTTTTCTAATCCTTTTGGAAAAAGTACGAACACTAAAATCCTTCACTCATTTTATTAAACAAAGTAAGTGAAATACTGGTGGCAAAAGCCAAGAAATCAATTTTATGATCAAAACAGAGAAGGAAAGGAAAAATTCACTGACAATAATATTAGAATATTTCTAAATCTTCACTACGGGTGCGTTTGGATGAAAGAAGAAGAAGAGGAAAAAGGAAGATGGGAAGAAAAAAAATTATAAACAATCCAAACTCTTCACAAAGTTACACACTTCCCAATACTTCTTCCCACTTCTTTCCTTCTTCCCACACCTATCCAAACGCACTCTACAAATGAAGTCGGGATTATTTATATCTTAGGAGGAGGGGTTAGGGACTTGGTGTCCGAAAGCCAAAAACCTTTAAAATAAAATG
Organism: Rhynchospora pubera; assembly: GCA_028095005.1. Classification (NCBI taxonomy): domain Eukaryota; kingdom Viridiplantae; phylum Streptophyta; class Magnoliopsida; order Poales; family Cyperaceae; genus Rhynchospora; species Rhynchospora pubera. The sequence goes on from CM051461.1 coordinate 19,676,874, forward strand.
ACACAGAAATAGATGATATGTTTAATTGAATAATAACTCGCTAAAAAATTATAAAAAGTATCGCTGCAAAATTGTCAATCAGTTTTCCAATACTGTATGTTCAAATAAATATAGAATTATTTAACCAATTTACTTATATTTACTGGCAGAAGATACCGATTTCTCTTGCTTAGATGAATGATAAAAAAAATAAAAAAATGGTTGTACATATGCCTGATCAGTGCTAAGATGGATAAAATTTGAATTTTTCATTTTTTTTACTATATTAAGGAACTCCCATTATATTCTTTGTTTGTTTTTCTTTACTTGTTCAAATTTGCATTGCTCCCTATAAATTATTAACTTTTCATTTTTTTTTAATCAAGTTGCTCCGTTGTTGGAGTAAGGTAATAAAATAAAGATTACATTCAGCCCAAAAAATAAAAAATAATAATAGAGAGTAAATTAAATTTGAATGATTAAAGTTGAACCGGCCAGTTCGATCCGGTTTTTAGTGAACAGTTGAACCGAACCGTCCGGTTTATAATTTTTAAAAAAAATTTTCGTTTGGTTGAAATGAAATTCTCAAAAAAACTGTGATAGGGAGGGATCGATGTATTGAATAAAAATGAGATGTTCTACCACTAAATCAATGGACTTTGATGTAAATTAGTGAACATTTAATTTATATAAATTATATGATATCGATGACATCATTTGGTTCATTCTACCGGTTTGACCGGTCGAACCAGTTGGATAATTGAACTAATAATTTCGACGGTTCGATATCCGGGTCGGGTTTCAAATTATCTGTCCATCGTAGTTTGGACTTTGGAATACAGTTCGTCAAAGTCAATTCGTCAACCAAGATTGGTAACATATGCATGTAATTTTCAGTGCTACTGTGCTAGACTGCTAGCTGGAAGTCTGTTTCGTTAAAGACCTTTTAAGTTGAAGTAGTATAATACGGCCGAACAAGTCCACTGCAGTCCTCTGGCCGTCGGATTATCCAATGAGAAGTCACTTGGAAGTAAACTTTTTTTTTTTTTAAACTTACTTGGAAGTAAACTTGGCACTGTTGGCAGGCTTCTAAAAGTACGGTCGGAATTTGTCATTTTTAGTAGGCATTTTCACGAAATACACTCTGAACCTAAGAGATTCATCCGTGTATCATTTCTCATGCATACCCTAAAATTTTTAAAATTTTATATTCTCAATGAAATGTTTGAATGATAAGTTTTTTTTATCTGATTCCTAACATAATCAGAGATAATAAAGGGACTAGAGAGCTGCGGACTTCAAGTCTTCAACAGAGTAAAACACAACAAATTTCGCAAGTATCACTAAATTGTAAGCTCTGTTGTTTCCAAATAGAAATGTATAGTGGGATTCTGAATATAGATCACTAAATTGATACGCAGATTCTCAAAATATTGTCAATAATTTAAATGTAAAAATTGTATATATAAAGTTTAACCAATAATTATATTTTTCATAATTGTACAAATATTTTATTAAAATGTGATCGTGCTTGTTAATTAGTCTGCTATATATTTTGAGTGTACTTTAAAGAAAAAAAAATAGATTGTTATTGCTTCAACCACCTGTATCGACAGTCCAGTTACATAGATAATTATATACTCTCCCCTTCTGAAAGGCAGTCAGCATACTGCGCCAAGCATCAGTCAGCACTCAGCAGATATTTTAATTCAGTCAGCAGATCTTTTTAACACCAGAAATTATTTTGCATGGATAGATGCATCTGACAATTCGTCAAATACTTCAAGTGCATCCAAAAGGATGAGTTTAACTTAACGATTGTTCTTCAGTCCCAAAAAAAATAATAATAAAATAAAATAATAAAATCTGTGCCATTTTAATGGTATATTAGCTAATAACTAATAATGTTACAAATAAATTAATTATCATACAATTAAAGAACCACATACAAAAAATAATCCCCAAAATAATGCCGAATTTGTCTGCCGTATGGTTATCATTCAGAATATATACATTATATTAACTTATCAGATCACACGCCAGTCAGGCAGTCATTCATATTTGAGTTGCTATCCATAAATTATGAATTTTCATTTTCTTATTAAGTTGCACTTTCTTTTATAGCAAGTTAATCGAATAAATTGTTTTCAGCCAAAAAAGAAAAAATAATAATTTATAGAGAGTAAATTAAATATGAATGATAACATGTGATCTTTCCATCGTAATTCGAAATATAGTTCCGTTCGTCAACCAAGATTGGTCTATATCCACTCCGACCCGTATCTATATCAAAATAAATACAGATGCGGATACGAATATATATTAAGTAATATTGATGCCGCGGATTTAGATACGGATATGGATATCCATATTTTCATATAAAATGGATATCCGAGTTGACATTTTTGATCTACCTATCGTCGTTGGACATAATATATATTTTTATAAATCTCATAATATATTACCATGCTTACTCTTTAGGAAATTACTAAAAAATAAGTTTTTATCAATTTTATTGAATTGATGAATTCTATTTTTTATGATTTTATTTTTGTTTAGTAGCATTAAAGGATATAGATTATTATTTTATTTCTTTAATTATTAGCCCACCAATAATCATGGTGTAGAAAGTTTGAGATTGAAATTTTTGGCGGGAAATGGATTATCGATTAAGATGTTTTTTTTTTTAATAAAAAAGTCTCATGCAAAATAAAAATCATATTCGACAAAATATATCTGTATCCGTTTTCATATTCAACAATATCTGAGCTCTATCTGTATCTGTATCTAATTAACATCCGAACATATTTGTATCGTATCCGAATTCGAAAAAAAATATGAATACGAATATGATATGACCGCTATCCGAACCGATCCGTTTCCACCCCCAAGCTGAAAGTATGTTTCATTAGAAACCTTTTAAGTACAAAAATCAATAATACGGCCGAATTGAGTCTAGTCCAGCCATGGTTTTGGGATTTTCCGATGAAAAGACACTTGCAAGTAAAATTTGGCAGACTTTTAAAAGTACGGCCGAACCATTGATTTGTCACTTTTTTTAGTTGGCATTTTTCTTATGTAATACACCCCGAACTTATGTGGATTCATCCTTGTTCATTTTGAAGTCTCCCCAAATTTTTAAAATTTATTCTGTTCGATGAAATGTTTGAATGATATTATTTTTTGTGCTTAGTCCTAACATGATTAACTATCGACAAAGCAAAGTATGCTAGAAAAAAAAAAGATCGCTTTATGTTATTTCCTAGGTAGGCCTCCTTTTTTATTATGTATTTTGGTCCCAACTGCTTCAAACATTATATTATATTTCCAAGTATTATTAAAGCTATCATTATTAATTTATTATTCTTCAAAAAAGATGTAAACGAAAGAATAATTATGATAATGTTCGAAGATTATCAGGGAGCGGAATTCCAAAACTAGCAGCAGTGCCCGCTCAATGTGCGGGCAATTTTCTATTTGATATATTTCAAAAAGTTAAAACTTTCTATGCTAAAATCATCCACCCACCGTGTGGGCAAACTTAAATATAAAAAAAATGTTATTCTAACATATGATTAAGTTGCTTGTATTCATGGTTAAATTGCAAATAATCCGAAAGATGGCCAACCTTCTGGTATTTATTTATTTATTGTTATTTCAGATGACCCTTGTATGAGATGTTAGTAAACATCATCAAAAGTTCTGTTTTTTCTTTTTTCAGTCTTAATTAAAGCTGATAATTTTTGTTCTTAATGAATATTTCATTTAATTGCATAGTTTTATTTCAGCAATGAAACGGGTTTTTAAGCCTTTGTTCAAAAAATTAATATCAGAAGGTTGGAGTACTTGGTTCCAGAGGAAATGTAATTCGCTAAGATTATCTTTTCACAGTAGACTCATCAGCCAATATTAGTTTTAATTACAAAAAAAAAAATGAAAATTTGTACTCTTGGAAACTGTCAGCTTGGATACTCAGTGCCAACCTTTATTTATATAGGTATTTAAAATCTGGTATATGTAATATTTACAAATAGAACCAACTGAAAAGTGGTAAATTCAAGCAAAGGAGCACTTGAAGGAGATAAACAAAAATAATGAACAACAAATTAGAATGGAAAAAGTAGACCTAAGATGTCAAGGCAATTTCTGGAATGCTGAATGCACACATAATGCACAAAATAAGAATGGAAAAAGTAGAATTATGCTAAATTTGCTGTTATCATGGAAAAGGCATAATGATTTTATCCCTTCCAGAGTTGAGTATTTACTTGATTGCAACAGTTGAGTTTCTTCTTTAATTTCTGTTTTTTTTTTCTTTTTATATAGTTTACTTCTGGTAAATATAAGTTCACTTCTTGTTCTAGAGACAAAGCGGACAAAAAAATCGTTGCCATAGAGAGCTAGCCAGCACAATAAAGAGAGAAAAGAAAGAGACGTATACCTGATTCAGTACTCATCCAAAAAAGGAAGAAGCCAACTGCCGAGATCTGATTTTGAAATGAACCTCGTCAATATAAGAAAATTTAGATGTAAATCCCATAGCTTTTGAGTACTTTTGGTCATGAATATCAATTAAACAAAACATCAATCAATCAAAAACTATATAAAAACCTAACATGAGAAATCATGTACTTATGTAACTGTTTGGAAGTACAAAAATTGTCTATTACTTAATGCCATCAATCATCATAGACGAAAAAGCTAATGCCAAGAAATTGGAGCAAGGAAGTAAAAAAGAAGATGAATATATCCAACTAACAGACCATAAGCTCACAACAGGCAAGGAGCATCTTCTTGCTTTCACATAATCTAAGGTCCACCAGTTTTTAAACAAAGTGCCACTTTATACTGCCAGACAGATTGATTAAGTCACTAACAGACCATAGGACAAGTTTAAACAACTTATTTAGAGAGGGTGACATGGGAAATGACCATGAATGCACGTAGATTATTGAGTGCACATAAAGTGATTTCCCCAACTTTCCTCAATTCAGATGAAAATAGTAATAACTAAATCAAATTACAGTGATAAACAATAGTACATGAGGATCAGATCAACAGTTGTGAAATAAATCAAATAATATTGACACCAATTTAGTCAACTTCCATTTTCACCTCATTCTAGATAGCGGTTGTCTTTATTTGCTAACTTTGTCCCAAAAATCGACCAATTTGAAGATAGGCAGTCTCATATTGAGAGGCCATCTGAAAAAATCAACCTATTTGTCAACTATCTATATAGTACAATCATTTGATGAGAAGAAGGTATATATTTTAAAGTGCAACTGATCCAACAATATTGTCGGCACATAAGGAATAGTAGAGTATAAAGGTCAATTTTGTTTCCTTTTACAACACACACATAGACGCATCATTCCAAAAAGTGCATGCAATTCTCAGTTTGATCAACTGTCGGAAATTCAATCAATTTAACCAAAAGTAAAACGGGGAAAAAAAAATTCTAACCTGAGAGCATTTGAAGAAGAAGCTCTCATCTCTAGATCTATTTCGAACCCTTTATTGCACCCGCACAGCTCTCTCTCCCCTTGTCCTCTCCTTGTCTTCAAAATTGAACTGAAACTGAGAACCAACGAATGGATTAAGACGGAGAAGGATTCAAAGAATAAATTAAACCAAAAATTTATAATCAGTGTGTCCTTCAAGAATAAATTAAACCCAATGGAGTGAATGATCTCTCTTGTTGTACACACAGAGATCATTCAGTATGTTCTTCAAGAATTGTTGCATCAATTAAACAAAACACTAAAGTTAAAACAAGGATTCTATGAAGTAACACAGGTTCATATTTTGAGATTCTGGCACTAAAATAATTTATACCACAAGGATGTGTTACAGTAACAGAAGTAAGATAAGAACAGTAAATAACAGTAAGAAAAATAAATTTATGTTAACACTTAGCAGAGAGGTAAACTTACTGTAGAAAATAAAAAAAACAAATTAAACTCGCGTTTAGTAGCTGAGAGTGTCGTTGTGCCAAGAGAAGAGACCTTTTGTTCTTCATGCATTATCCAATATCATCAGATTGATCTGTCACTGTCAGTAGTGAAAGCAAAAGGGCATTATTTACGCATCGAGAGGCCAGATTGGCATTGAATTTCATTTCTCCTTCTACTTGGCACATTTTAAACTTTATATGGGCGAATGAGAGAGGTTGATAGAAACTATACAAAGTTGGTAAATCTATTGGACTGATAAAGCACAGAACCAATGCACACTTATAAAAATTAAACAAACAATACTCCTAATTGCTAACCTGTATCAGCATCTTTATCCACAATTCCTGCATTAGCATCTTTATATTTTTGTCCATCCTTATTGTCTTATGCTCCATTTTTTCAGATTTCTAACAACATATGAGACATCAATAATTAGAGAGAATAATCTAATCCTAAAACATACATTGTATTATGTTTCATTTTTATAAAATGAAATAGGGTGACGCTCCCACCTTTTTTCGAAAAAGAAAATCCTAAAACATACAAATTAAACTCAAAACTTGCAAAATAAAAAAAAAGAAACATTGAAGTTCCTCAAATAGCATTTTGAGAATAAAAATACTGTTCATGGCTTCCACTATTGTTCAAGCTTCTCATTTGTTTCTGTCTGCTCCACAACAAGCACTTGTCAACATACAGAAAGAGACTCTTCGCTGAAAATCCAGAGTGATGTTGTTCTCCATGGACTGTTAAAAAGAAAAGAAAAACTGAATAGACCTTAATGTCTCAAGTGAAATAAAAACATATTTAAGCATGAAAAACTAAACCCAAATTATAAACCCTAAAATCCTAAACATCAAGCCAGGCATGCTAATTTGGAGGTCAAGCTCTTACCATGATCGGAGATATTCTGACAAAGGTATTAACAAATCAAACGATTCTGAACACAAATTGCTCATTTAGGAGTTTCGATTAGAAAAGAGAAAAAAACTTGCACGGGGAACTGTTGGACGGGATAAGAATATAGAAGCGAGAAGACAAAAGGGACAACCATCAGAGGCCACTGGAACGCTTGTCTCGATCAAGCACCGTCTATTTGAAGGGCGTAGCAGGGCTGAGGAGAGCTTGATGGAGGGCGTAGCAGAGCTGTAGAGGTGCAGCGGGGGAGAGCTTGATGGATATTTGTTTAGAGAGGGTAACGAAAGGAGAACGGCGGCCACAACTCGCCAAGAGAGAGAAGGCCAGAATTCGCATGAATAATCATTTGAGGCCGCTGATTAGGAAAAATTAGAGTAAACCCTCTGCGCCGCCGTTTGAAGGAATAATCTAGTCTAGAGGGGCTGGCGAATGAAGAGGAGGAGACGAGCGTCGGGAGGAGAAGAATCTCAGCTTGGGGATGGGGGCGGAATTGGCGGAGGCAGCGGAAATGCGAGAGTTAGTAAGGTTTGATCAAGAGTGAGTGAGTCGTAGGAGGAAATAGAAGGAAAGAAACTGGAAATGAATTAGGGGGCTAGGGTTTCAGCGATGATCTAAGGAGGCGGCAACAAAAAAATTAGGGCTCAGCGAGAGAGGAAATAAGGAAACAAGAGCAAAGCAGCAGCAAAATGCGAAAAAAAGTTACGGAGGACGGGATTCGCACCAACAGAGCGCCCAGACAGTTTCGCTATAAAAAGTCGACCTTTTTTTTTCTGATATTTGAATCTGAACCGTAGATCACACTAGATTAACAAAATTAATGATCCATATTTGATATTAGAGGGATGTAATTCCCTTTTATCTCGAAGTTTATGTCTGTTCTACTGATGCTTTATAAGTAGTAGAGATAAGTGGAGCTTTATTGTAAGGTGAGAGCTTTTAATTTACTGCAACAAAGCAAAAGTTCAACAAACTTTGCAAGCATCACAAAATTATAAGATCTATTATTTCGGAATAAATGCATGCAGTGGGGCTGTTTTGCAAATAAAACATGTAGTTCGTTATGAATGTAGTGGAATAAAACATGTAGTGGGGCTCATTTGTTCGGTGAATGTACTACTTTCAAAACATTCTCAGATATTCTGATGTCAATGCAGCCTCTCTCTAGTGAGATCATCTCTTCCTTTACAGTTGACATCTCTGCACTCACTTCTGCACATCTTTCGAAAAGGGCAAAACAGTTTTTCTTACTGGTCTTCTTCATTTTCTGGAGAGAACGCTGCAACAGGATTTTTAAAGAGACTCACAAAACTTTGTTGGACCTCGCAAGTGAGATCTTTTATGAATGGTAATTTCTGTTAAGAACAGCACCTTGATCGGCTGATCTGCATTCTTTTTTTTTTCTTTTTTTTTCCTTCAAGGGCGCCTGTAACATCTTGTTACTGGTACCGTTTTCACTTTTCCTTTTTACTTAATTTGTTTGTAATTATTTTATTATTATCAATAAAAGGCTGGGGCTTGACCCCCGTTTTTTGCTCAAAAAAAAAAAAAAAAATGGGGAATACGGGGATCAGGATGTGGAGTCATCAATACTTGCTTTTAATGCTATGAAGCTCGCCATCTTTATAATCTTCCTACTTGGCGGAATGGTAATACCTGCTGCTGCCACGACAGTCCAGTACCCTAGAATAGTCCAGAATAATCCTAGAGGCCCGGGAAGTACGGTACAAGTTCTATTAATTTTTATTTATAATTTATTTTCAATTAGTTATGATTTGAGGGGTATAGGACTAATTTTCTCTTATTTTTATGAGGCATAACCATGTAATCAATGAGAGGTTAATTAAACAACTATATATAAGCTCAAGCTCCACTTCCATCGTTAATTAATTTGTTAGTGTTGTTAATTTGAGTACAGTTACATTGTCTGAACTCCTTCGGCTCTTTTGGCATGTAACTTCTTACCGATAAATTTGTGTAGTTTGGTTTTGTAAAGACAGACAATTTGCAAAGACAATTAATGGAAACAAAAAAGAGAAAGTTTAATATGCACTATAGTGCATAGGGCATTTCGTGCACCGCAAATTTTTTCGGGAGTATTTTTATAAATTGACAAATCTAATTTAACCAATCTAATCTACATATTGAAATCTCATAGAAAACCAAATTGTACAATTTTTTAGATTTTATTACTATTTTTTCGAATTTTTTAAGACATGTCATTTTTTGGAAAATTGTAAATAGTACAACATTCCATAAATGACATGTTTAAAAAAATTCGAAAAAATAGTAATAAAATCTAAAAAATTATAAATTTTGGTTTGGTATGAGATTTTCAGTATGTAGATTTGATTGGTTAAATTAGATTTGTCAATTTACGAAAATATTTTCGAAAAAGTCCGTGGTGCACGGAATAACCTATGCACTATGGTCAAAGGGTTCCGGATAAAAAGCCATAAGAAGGGAGAACGGACTTTTGGACGTGTCTGTCCCACAGTCTGGTGAGATGTACGACCTCCAACTGAACCTAACCCAAAAGAGTGTAAGCGAGAGATTTTCAACCTATCTAGCTCCCTTCCTTTAACAGCAGCTATCTTGGAAAGCCCTATGAAGAACAACCCTTGTAGTCCATAGCATAAGGAAAGACAATCAATAGCTCAGCAGCCCGCGCAGCTCAAGCAGCAAAGAACAACTCAAGACCGCATACTCCTCTATCAAACAACCTATCAAGCTAGGTGCATATTAAACTTTCTCAAACAAAAATACATAGAAAAGTTGAGTTTTTAATTTCGTTAATCATGTCATATCTAATATGTCTTTCAACATATATGGTTTACTTATCTTTTGTGATAATATTTCTGATAGAGCAATTCATGTGTTCTTATTAGTGGTAAATCTAAAGTTAATGTAAATATGGAATGCAAAATGCTCCGTATTTTTCTTCCTCGCAACGTATACTAGCTTTCAAATATACTTTTATGATTACATAAATAGTTTTGTTGATAAAACTATACATATGACCCCTCTTAAAAAATATAGCTATAATTCTATTACCACCCTCAGAATTACAAAATTCAAATTTTGTGATATGATAATTTTATTAAATATTGTTCAAAATTAATTATTTGATTTTAGTTAGTTAAGTGATCACCATTAAAAATTTTCCTGCCTCCACTGCTTTTTAGAAATTATCTTACTCAAATAGTTTTATTCTTTCTTATTTCAAAGTGAATAATAATAAAAAAAAATTTTAAATGCAGCAGCTTTGCCCTGTACCAATTCAGTAGAGTTAATGTTAAGTAGAGAAGGGATAGAGCAAAATCATTATCAACACTTATTATTTACAAGAATTTTTATTTTTTGAAATAGTATTTTACAAACTCTTATAATTTTATAGGAATTCTGATTATTTATTTTAGTAGTGTTAAATTTGATAAGAGAATTGCGGAACCCCAGTCTCCTTGTGATCCGTCCCTAATGAAAAATTTAGTCTATATATCATATTAAAGATATAAAAAGGAAGAAGTTAATAACAATAAAGGAAAAGGCTGAAAGATCAAAGAAGAAAACTAGCTATATATCGAACTTCATCAGTAAATAAACCTTGCGCATCATTTTATTTGTATTGTAATGGAAAATTAATTTGGGTGATCTTGAGAAAATTAATGCGGGTCCGTTGCTGTAAAATTTGTTCATTTGTAAAGTGGACTCGATTATATATTCAGTCCAAGACAACCCAGCATCCATTATTGAGTAATGGCTTTTTTCAACTTTTGTCCAACAGATGAAAGGCCCAGCTCATACATGGCCGACTTCGCAGTTTGGATAAAATGTGGGAAGAAGAGAAGAAGGAAAGAAGTGAGAAAAAATATTGGTAAGTGTGTAACTTTGTGAAGAAAAAATACATGGCCGACTTCGCAGTTTATAATATATTTATTCTTTTATTCATTCTTCCCTTCTTCCCAAATAGAATCCAAACGAAGCCCTATACTATATACCATCCGCCGCCCCACCCACCACACCATAGCTAGGCAATTGATGTTTGCAAGTGCCATCAGTACCGGTACCACTATATTTATCCTGATATCTTCTACTAGAGCTTCCTGCTTCTAATTATTCTATTCAATTCTTTATTAACTCTCCTATCGTAATATTAATTGTCGAAATTTTTTTTGTTTCCTCCCATTGAAGGATGACGATATCCTCGGACAAACAAGTTGTACCCATGTTTCTGAAAAGCTGCAATATTATTTACGGATAATTTATAATTAGATTTTGCAATATTATTCCATTGTTTTCCAACTGTATTAGTATAGTAATGAGATGATTGGGTCGTCGTGCTTGTAACCGTTTACAATAAACTATTCTTTTGTGCTACTGAGGCATTTCAAAATGGTTTAAGCTTCAACGTTGCACTGATTATACTTCGATTATTAAGGCATTGATACAATAAAAGAAGCAAGTTTTTCATATAACAATGTGTTTGTCCTTGGAAGAAAAATAAAAGAAGCAAAATATTCTTCACTGAGTGGGCACCAAAATACCAAATACCGAACACTTGCTGGTTGCCTACGGCTTATTAAATCGCTCAAAAATAAATAACAACAACTCTTTGGATACCTCATACCAGTAACGAGACAAGCCTTAAAATCGGTCTCAAGGAAGCCAGCCCATGGCACTGGGAATGAATCTACAAAACAAATTGGTCAGTATTTTTTGGTTCATTTTTTGCATGTGATTCTTAGATTGTATGCTTAATCTGTCGACTCTGATATTTTTATTTAAAAAATATTTATTAAGTATACAGTATGGTGTAAATACTAACTTGGCTCCGTTTGGATTCCATTGGGATGAAGAGAAGAAGAGAATAAAAAAATAAATTTATTATAAACAATTCAAACTCTTCACAAAGTTACACACTTTCTAATACTTCTTTCCACTTCTTTCATTCTTCTCTTATTCCCACACCTTATCCAAACGGAGATAGGAGTCGCAGGATTTTTCTCTTTCAGTTTTTTTGTCTTTGGGGTTGAGGAACAACTTGTTAAATCAAGTCGCCATTTTGGATGACTTGAAATGTTTGATAAATTGTCAAATAACACATTGCTAATTTTTACTTTTAGCAAGTAATCTCAGATGCATCAATGCAAAATAATTTATGGTGTTGAAAAGAACTAGATCTGCTGACTGATGCGTGGCGTACATAGTATGCTGCATGGCGCATCCGACAATCCAGAATTTTAGCAAGCCTGGGCACAAATTGCCAATGTCTGATTTTAGTGTTTTTTTCTTTTTGTTTTAAGAAACACATCTCTCTCTCGTGGAAATACGATGAGTCTAATTAAAACATATATTGTTGAAGTCCCACAGTGGTATCGCATAGTCACCTCAGAGGTGTGTTTGGTTGGAGTGTAAATAGGGAATAGGAATAAAGAAAAGCTTATTTCTTATTTCTTATTCAAATTTTTTAGTTTTGTTAGAATATAAATAAGAGCTAGAATAAATTCAAATTCTCTATTCCTTAGTTGTTTATTTTTCACTGGAATAAAAAATAAGAGACTTATTCCCTATTCTCATTCCAACCAAACACACCCTGATCAATTCATTTGCTTTGACAGCATTGTCCGTACCAAGGGGGCCACGGCCGCACGGGGCTGAAAGTCTCCCATTTAAGGCCATTTTTCTCGTACCGACCCAGGCGGGGGCTGTTAGCAAGCACCGTAGTTGGTACCACTATATTTATCCTGGTATCTTCTAACTCTCCTGTTTGATCTGCTTTGAGTTTTTCTGATCAATACTTGACTCATTTTGTAATATTGACTTTTGACATTCTTATTTTTCTTTTCAAGGACGACGATCTGGCTTAGACAAAAACAAGATAATATAGAACTAAGATATATAATTGTATAACAACTTCCCAATAAATTTAGATTGTCGAAAAAATGTCAATTAGCTTTCCCATAATGTGTGTTGCAATAAATATAGAATTTAATACATAAATTTAACCAATTCATCTTTAATTACGGATAGGAAGTACTGATTTCTATTGCTTAGATGCATTAATGAAAACCGTTTATATACATGATCACTGCTAAGACAGATATTTCTAAGCTCATAATCTAATCTAAAAAATTGATATGTGGATTCTGAAAATATTGTCACTAATTTAAATGTAAAACTTGTATGAACTTTATAACCAATAATTACATTTTTCATAGATTGTATAAATATTTATTAAAATGTGATCGTGTTTGTTTAATTAGTCGGCTATATATTTTGAGTGTACTTTTTTTTTTGGATTGTTATTGCTTCAACCACCTCTATGGAGAGTCCCGTTACATTTTTTTTTTTTTTAAGATAAATTGGAGGTCTAAGTCACCTAATTTATTTTTAAATTAAATGTCTATGAAAGATCCTTCAGCCGAGTTTCGAACATGCGACATTTCACTCAAGAAGTCAAGATGCATTGCTCTTTGCCACTAGACCAAAAACTGATTCTCAACAGTCCAGTTACATAGATAAGTATATACTCTCCCCTTCTTAAAGGCAATCAGCAATTCATACTACGCCAAGCATCAGTCAGCAGATCTTTTTGACACCATAAATTTTTTTTATTTTAAATGGATGGATGCATCAGACATTAATTGCTTGCTTAAAAATACCGAATAGTTGTTGGCAATTCGTCAAATAATTCAAGTGCATCCAAAAGGATGACATTTTACTTAACGATTGTCCTTCAGTCCCAAAAAAATCTGTGTCATTTTAATATTATATTAAATTAACTAATAACTAATATTTAATGCTACAAATAAATTAATTATCATACAATTAAAGAACCCACATCCACACACACAAAATAATTCCCAAAATACAGCCGAATTTGTCTGCTGTATGATAATTATTCAGTATACATTAATTATATTAACTAATATGATGGCACGTCAGTCATTCATCATTTGAGTTGTTATCTATAAATTATGAATTTTCTTTTTCTTATTAAGTTGCTCTTTATTTTTAACAAATCGAATAATTTTTTTCAGACAAAAAAGGAAAAAAAAATTTATAGAGAGTAAATTAAATATGAATGATTAACGTGTGATCATTATTCTATTTCGTGATCTTTTCATTGTAATTTGAAATATAGTTCGTCAACTATGATTGGAAATATATGTCTGTTATTTTCACTGCGAGCCGGTGGCTGAAACTGGAAGTCTCTTTCGTTAGAGACGTTTAAGTTGAAAAATCAATAGTACGGCCGAACTGAGTCCAATCTGGGTTTTAGGAATTTTCCAATGAAAAAGGAGCATAAAAAAGTATGGTCTGACACTCACACATCTTTTTATTTGTAGGAATTTTAAAAGTATGGTCGGACTGTTCATTTGTCCTTTTTTAGTTGTAATTTTTTTATTTTATGAAATACACCCTTGATGAATCATCCTTGCGTTCATTTTCGCGTCCCTCCAAAATATTGAAATTTAATTTTGTACATTCAATGAAACGTTTGAATGATATTAATTTTCGGGGTGATAAGTATCATTCCGATATTCATCATCTTCAACATTTAATAATGTGTTTTCTATTTTGAATAAGGATTATCCATGCATTTTTCAAAAACAGAAATCCAAATACTCATCCTCTGTTTCGCTCCCCTCCCCCGCGCTTATATTTCGCTCAGTTGAACAACTACAATTAACTTTACAGTTGCATATTAATTTTAACAGTTACATATTAACTTCAACAGTTACATATTAACTTCAACAGTTATATATAAACTTCGAAAATTAATATATATATATATAACTAGAATAGTTACGATTTTAACTTCAACAGTTGTGTTATTAACTTCAACAGTTATATATATTAACAGTTAATATATATTATAGTTATAAATATTAACTTCAACTGTTACGATATTAACCTCAACAGTTCAAATATTAACATTTTATATATATAAACAGAACAATTATATATATTAAATTCAATAGTTGTATATATCAATTTCAACAGTTATGTATACTAACTTCAACAGAGGGGCTGGATAATTAAAGATACTCAATATGTAACGGTTGAAGTTGATATGTAATTGTTGAAGTTACATATTCAGGAGGAGCGAAGCACAAGGGTGGGGAACGGGAGCGAAGCAGAAGGCGCAGAGATACACATGGATGATCCTTGCCAAAAATAAAAAAACACGTTATCATCTCTATCATCTCCTGAAATCCTCATTAATTAACCAGCTTCTTTATTAATAGAAGTCCATGGATGATGTGAATGATAGAAGATTGGAATGGTCTTAAACAATTCCGATTAATTTTTTTATTTATTTTTTGTGTTTATTCCGAACATGATTGCCTATTGACAAAGCAAAGTATGTTATAAAAAAGCATCGCTCGATGTTATTTGCCTATATAGGCCTCCTTTTTTTATAATGTATTTTGGCCCTAACTGATCCAAATATTATATTTCTTAGTATTATTAAAGCTATCATTATTAATTTATAATTCTTCAGTAAATATAAAACCGAAATGTTAATTATGATATATTTAAAGTTTATTAAAAGGGAAATTCCAAAATAAGTGGACCTCTATTGTAAGGACCAGAGAGCTGCTGGCCGCAACAGAGCAAAAAAAAAAAAACAACAAATGCGCAAATCACAAAGTTCAAACTTGTAAGTTCGATTCTTTTCGAATCGAAGTATGTAGCGGGACCATTCTGCAAAATTAACTTCGTAGTTTTCTTATAAAATTGTGAAGATAAGATTATATTAAATTAAGGGAAAATTGGATGTATACCCCTCAAATCATAGTCAATTGGAAATATCCCCCTCTAATTTTTAGATTTGGAAATATCCCCCTCCAAACATACATGCCATAGATATTTACCCTTTTTCACTTTCTTAATTATAAAAAATCATTTTTAGAAAAATTTAGACGAAAATGCCCTTTGATTCTGACGATTCATCTTCCTTCTTTGTTCTTTCTCGTTCTGTTTAATCGGAAACAAATATAGTCATTACCAGGCGATTTTATTTCTATCATTTACGAAGCTTTCCTAATGGCTTGGCTTGTAACTAAGGTTAGACTCCCCTATAATCTTTTGCCAAATAGATTATACAACTAGGCCAGTGAGAAAGAAAACTTGAAGTCAAAATTCATATTGTCTTTTTTCTTTTTGAGTAATTGTACGTGCACAATAATAATTTATTTTTTCACTCAAACTACAGAAACTTGGAAAACACCTTTTGGAAATAAGAAAAGAGGCTAATCCCTCCATCCAATAGTCTTTTGAACGTCCTTGCGTATTCGACCAAATAAGAATTTTAAAAATATGAAATTTTGGTAATTTATATTGATATTGTATCAGAAACGAAATACATTGATTATTTTATTGTTAATTTACAATCGATTTTGATAACATCATAAACTGCAACTAGCTTAGCCCCCTCCATGAAACAAACTACTATATTTTTTGGTAAACATCTTGTCAGAACCTTATCAGTAGCATTAGAGTGCTTGAAGCGTGTTTATTAACCAGAACGAGAAATAGAGGGAAGATGAAAAGTCAAGACATGGGCATTTTCGACTAAAATTTTATAAATTGTTTTTTCAAAATTAAGAAAGTGATAGAAGGGTAAATATCTATAGTACATATGTTTGGAGGGGGATATTTCCAAATCTAAAAATTAGAGGGGGATATTTCTAATTGGCTATGATTTGAGGGGTATATAACTGATTTTCCCTTAAATTAACTAATAACTAATAATTAATATTACAAATGAATTAATTATCATACAATTAAAGAACCACATACAAAAAATAATTCCCAAAATACAGCCGAATTTGTCTGCTGTATGATAATTATTCAGTATACATAATATTAACTAATAAGATGGAACTTCAGTCATTCATCATTTGAGTTGTTATCTATAAATTATGAATTTTCATTTTCTTTTAAGTTGCTCTTTATTTATAACGAATCGAATAAATTTTTTCAGACAAAAAAGAAAAAAAAAATTTATAGAGAGTAAATTAAATACGAATGATTAACGTGTGATCATTATTCTATTTCGTGTTTTTTTCATTGTAATTTGGAATATAGTTCGTCAACTATGATTGGAAATATATGTCTGTTATTTTCACTGCGAGCCGGTGGCTGGAACTGGAAGTCTCTTTCGTTAGAGACTTTTAAGTTGAAAAATCAATAGTACGGGCGAACTGAGTCCAATCTGGGTTTTAGGAATTTTCCAATGAAAAGGCACATCAAAAAGTATGGTCTGACACTCACACATCTTTTTATTTTTAGGAATTTTAAAAGTATGGTCGGACCGTTCATTTGTCCTTTTTTAGTTGGTAATTTTTTTTTATGAAATACACCCTTGATGAATCATCTTGCGTTCATTTTCGCGTCCCTCCAAAATATTAAAATTTAATTTTGTACGTTCAATGAAACGTTTGAATGATATTAATTTTCGGGGGTGACAAGGATGATCCCGATATTCATCATCTCCACCATCCCCAACATTTAATAACGTATTTTCTATTTTGGATAAGGATTATCCACGCGTTTTCCAAAAATAAATATCCAAATACTCATCCTCTGTTTCGCTCCCCTCCCCCGCGCTTATATTTCGCTCAGTTGAACAACTACGATTAATTTTAACAGTTACATATTAACTTCAACAGTTACATTTTAACTTCAACAGTTATATATATATAACAATTAATATATATTCTAGTTATATATATTAACTTCAACAGTTACGATATTAACCTCAATAGTTTTATATATTAACATTTAATATATATATATATATATATATATATATATATATATATAAATAGAACAATTATATATATTAAATTCAATAGTTATATATATCAATTTCAACAGTTATGTATATTAACTTCAACAGAGGGGCTAGATAATTAATTTAATATGTAACGGTTAAAGTTGATATGTAATTGTTAAAATTAATATGTAATTGTTGAAGTTACATATTAAGGAGGAGCGAAGCACAAGGATGGGGAACGGGAGGGAAGCAGAAGGCGCAGAGATACGCGTGGATGATCCTTGCCAAAAATTAAAAACGCGTTATCATCTCTATCATCCCCTAAAATCCTTATTAATAAATCAGTTTTCTCATTAATAGAAGTCCAGGGATGATGTGAATGATAGAATATTAGAGATGGTCATAAGCAGTTCTGATTAATTTTTTGTGTTTATTCCGAACATGATTGCCTATTGACAAAGCAAATTATGTTATAAAAAAAGGATCACTCGATGTTATTTGCCTAAATAGGCCTCCTTTTTTATAATGTATTTCGGCCCTAACTGATCCAAATATTATATTTCTTAGTATTATTAAAGCTATAATTAATAATTTATAACTTCAAAAAATATAAAACCGAAATGTTAATTATGATATATTTAAAGTTTATTAAAAGGGAAATTCCAAAATAAGTGGAGCTCTATTGTAAGGACCAGAGAGCTGCTGACTGCAACATAGACAAAAAAACAATTCAAACTTGTAAGTTCGATTCTTTTCGAATCGAAGTATGTAGCGGGACCATTCTGCAAAATTAACTTCGTAGTTCTTATAAAATTGTGAAGATTAGAGGGATGCCTCTACAAGGCAGGAACAGGATGAGTGTCTATAGTTGGTCTTACGTTATCAAGCTTGCTATTTCTGTAATTTTGCTCCTCGGCGGAATGCTGGTACAACCTGCTGCTGTCGCGGGAGCCATTAACAATCAGCCACCAGTAAGTCGCATTTTATTTATCAATTTTTAAGTGATGTAACGTTGAGGGGCCTTATCAACTTAAATCTAAGCTCAAGCTGCAAGCCCATCTTTTTGTTATGTTGAGCATAATTACTAACCCCGCTGCCCCCGATCGGAAATCAGGATTTTTTCCAAGCGTTGCGATTAAGGGCTGTCAAACGTTAATAACGGACACGAAAAAGCTTAGTTACGTTTATGTTCCGTGATAAAACACGTAACACATTTTATTTCCGTTTAATATTCCGTATTTATAGCGTAAATGAAATTTCTTACGTTTATGTTCCGTCTTTCTTAAACGGAAGAACGTAAGTAACGTTAAAAAAATTGTTATCGTTGTCAGCAAATCACAATTTGAAAATTTTATTCCAAAAACAAAATTAAAAGAAAGAAAGTAAATAACATTAAACTAAAATATATCCATATCAGTGTTTTAATTATAAATATGCTAGCAAGCTGTTACTTTGTCACTCGTCAGTATATCAGTGTAATTTGGATCATGTTAAAATGAGTGTGCGTGAGGTAGTAATTAATGGTACAAAACAACTAGAATACAACCATATGTTGACACCTGTACTCAGTACATGCCTCTCTCAGTATCAATTCCTCAATACCTCTCTCAGTACGGAACCGCATCCTCAGCAGTCCGAAAAAGGACTGCTCCAAGCAGTCTTTTTTATTTTTTTTAATTTTAAAAAATTATAAAACTCAAATGGAGAATCCAAACCGTTGATCTTGTTAAGTTTTATCAGCGATGCATTTTCATATAAGTTTTATAAAATTTGAAGTTTATTTGATACTTCATTAAGTGACCAAATTATGAACGGATTAGAATTAATTAAACCAGGTTCGTTCATTTGTTGACCACTTGATCTAGTATCAAATTAACTTCAAATTTTATAAAACTTATATAGAAACACATCGCCGATAAAACTTAACAAGATCAACGGTTTGAATTTTCTATTTGAGTTTTACAATTTTTAAAAATTAAAGAAAATAAAAAGGACTGCTCTAGAGGATTCGGTTCCCTCTCAGTACCAAGTCCCTCACCTCATTACACTGAATCATGACCCCCATCAAAAGGAACAAATGCAAACGAAACCAAGAGAACCTCCTCTACTCATCTCTGTAATGCAATTGATCCCATTGCTGGTACCATCCAGTTCTCTAAGCCACCAGTACACCAAACATCCCACTTATTATAAACCAATACAACCTGAATAAAAAAATGCAGAAGTCAGGCCTCTTCAAAACTATGCATCTGACATCCCTTCTCTCTTAGTTGCCACACACAAAACCTTAATTAAACCACAGAAGGACAATCAAATTTTTTTATGAGAATGAAAATGAAGTTTATAAGTAATTAAGTATATTTGTTTATTCTATTATTAATGTAATTCAGAATATTTCTAGTTTCAGAAAAAAAAAAATTAAAATCAGAATTGTAAAGAAATAGAAGGCAATAAGTCACAATGTAAAAACTAAAAGGCAAAAACAAAAAAAAGACAAAAGTTCAGAAAAAATTGAAGCCAAAAATCAAAATTGTATAGTTCTTATCTATTTCCCTTTGTGGATTGTGCTTTCAGTTTTTTTTCTTCAGAAGAGCAACAATTGCTTGCTAGAAATGATTGCATAAACGGCTGTTGTCGTGACACGACTGAGACTTGGCGAAAAAGGGAGCTGTTGTCGGCCACCACTAGTTGACAGTCACCACTAGTCTCCAATGAAGCCAACCAAGCTAGAGAGAAAAAGGGGAGTAGAGTGAAAGGATGGTTAAGGTAGTGAACCGAGAGAGGGAGAGGGAAGTGAGGTCTCCTCTTTGTGATTGTGGGGCTGGTGCTGGGAGGAGAGGGGTTTGCAAGAGAGGATGCCGCATGAGGCAGATCGGAGGCGAGAGAGGCAAGAGGATCGGAGGCGAGAGGAGAGGCGAGAGGATCGGAGATGTCTCTCTCTCTCTCTCTCTCAGGTCAGTTCGGAGGAGAGAGAGGCGAGAGGAGGCAATACTCGCGAGAGAGACGAGCGGCTAGAGCAACATCTCAATTTTAAGCTGCGAATGGGCTGAAATTTTAATGGGTTGAAAATTAATGTTAATTCACGAAACGTAAATGGGCCGTTTCGTTTCCGTTCCGTCCAGCTCAACGAAACCACAAACCATTTCGTTTTCGTTCTGCTGGCTGAAACGGAAGCAAAAACCCTTCCATTTCCGTTCCGTTTCGGACGGAACGAAACGAAAACGTTCGAAACGGAACGGTATTGACAACCCTGGTTGCGAATAGCTATAGAGGCCGAAATCTGTCTGCTTTTCGCATATAATGACTTCTTCCATTGCGGTAAATCCTCGTAAATGGGGTATTTGTAAAGTGCGACTTTTTTCAAAGACGGTTATTTAAAAAAGAAATACATAAAAAGCAAAGAGAATTTTTTTTTCCCGTTAATCATGTCATATCTTATATTCATATATGTTATTATTCACTAATGTGTTTTACTTATGTGGATGAACTCTTGGAAGGGGGCAGTGGTATTTTCAAAGATAGATTTGAGAGCCGGCCGGGTACCCCAAAATACGAATTCAGATCTGGTGCCGCGCGGCACACCGTGCAGCGCGGCATTCTAGCCGTCTGATCAAGATCCAATGGACAAGGGAGCCCCGTGTATGTAATCTAGATTGATAGGCCCGTAAAAAATGAACCGTCCGATCCAGATCAGACAGCTCGTACGCGCGCTGCACGGTGTGCCGCGCGGCACCAGATTCGGGTCCCCAAAATACGAGTTAGAGAAGAGTCTATTCCCAAGACTACAGCAAAGTTATCATACTTCATAGTTTTATTATTTCTTCAACCGATAAAGTTTTTGATACACGATAATTGTTAAATAGTAGCAGCCCTCCCCTTTTATCCATTATAATTTAGTTGAGTAGTAGTTCTATTTTAGGGTGTGTTTGGATTGTTGGAAGAAAGAAGAAAAAGAAGGAAGAAGAAGAAAAAAAATTATAAACAATCCAAACTCTTCATAAAATTACACACTTTTCAATACTTTTTTCCACTTCTTCCCTTCTTCCCACACCCATCCAAACGCACCCTTAAGGAGGAAAAGGATGGAAGCAAGATTATTATCAACACTTTAATAAATTATAAAAAAAAACATTCTTAATGTTTCACTACAATTATTTAGGAACGCTGGTTTCAAATTTATTGGTGTTGAATTTGATAAAGAGATTCCGACCCCCAGTCTGCATTAGATCTGGCCATAATTAAACTCAAAGGGGCCGTTTGGATGGGTTGGGAATTGGGGGAATAGCCAATTTTAGACATAAATTTATTGGGAAGTGTGTAACTTTGTGAAGAGTTTGAATTGTTTATAATAAATTTGGCATAAGAAATTCCGGGAATTTGCAATTCCCACCTATTCCAACCTCATCCAAACGCCCCCAAAAAAAAAAAAGATCTGGCCATAATTAAAATTGTAGTCTATCTTTTCAAGGGGGGAAAAACGAAGAAAAAGGGAAGTAAATAAAAAGGATCTAAAATCAAAAAAATAATTGTAGCTTTCAGATTGTATTCATTTTATGTATATCGCAATGGCGAATGGAGTCCCCCAATTAATGGTGTTCGTGATCACCTCGGTTCTATTGTTTAAACGGGAAAAAAACTAATTAATTAAGGGTGATATTGAGGAAAACATGGTCATTGGTAGCTTTATCGACTTGTTCATTTCTGTGTGTTTGGATGCTTCACGAACAAGGAAAAAAACAAAGGCCCACGAACAGGCTCACGAACAAAAACTAGTTCGTGAAAATCAGGGAACTAGAAACTAAGAAGAAGTTCACAAACTACGGCTGTTCGTGGGTTGTTTGGTTCGTACGAACAGCACTAGTTCACGAACTAGCTGTTCGTGACACATTCCAAACACAATTTTTAAAGTCCGATCCGGCTGATTATACTCTGTTAAAGATAGCCCTCCATACATTACATACACAACTGATTGCTTTTGAACTTTTCTCCAATAGAGCCCCGGTCCGATCCCTCCACCGCCTATACATCCTCCTCTCAAATGCTGCCAGTATGAATGGTGTTGTCCACACTGCAACGGGTGTTTATAAATAGAATGCACTATAGGAGGTACCATTAATCCTCATGATATCTTCCAATTTTCTCCTGGTATGCTTTCAGTTATTCTCATCGATTCTTAACTCTTTTCATGGTTTGATTATTCCCTTTTGAAGGATGAAAATATGCTTGGACAACGAGATGGAGATTTCTGAAAAGCTACAATTTCCGGATGATTATATAATTATAAATCTTGCTATATATTAAAGCAAGGGGAGCCGACCTGCATGCAGATCTTATCTCGCAATTAATGTATAAATGAATCTATTGTAATTTGGCACTGTATTGGCATAGTATTATAGTAATGATTAAGTAATTAATGTTTTTAACTTTTTACGGTTAGCTATATATTGACCTATTGTGTTGTACTAATGTGGCTTCCCAAAGTGCTTTGTCTATTTAAGTTGTACTTTTACTAGTTAGTAATGCCACAAATATCGAGTAAGATAGAAACTAGTGATGTAGTGCACTACAGCACTGGTGCTGATAGTATTTGGGTGTGTTTGGATGAGTATGGAATAAAGAATAAGAATAAAAAATTTTGGTATGTGTGCTTATTCTTACTCTTGCTTGTACAACCCAAATAACATAAGAATAAAGAATTTGGGTCCTTATTCCTATACTAACAAAACCATGGTATAAGAATAAAGAATTTGGATAAGCACGCATACCGAAATTCCTTATTCCTTATTCCATGCTCATCCAAACACATCCTTTGTATATTGTATTTCATGAAAACTGTGTGCATGTCCTTGGGAAGACGGAAGAAACAGGACGAAATGGATAGCTGACTGTTGGGATTGTTTATTTGGGACTGAATTGTTGCACAATACTTAACTTTCTGGGATATCAGCCTCAAATCAACCCAGAAATTATCCAGCCCATTGAACTGGAAATTAAGAGTAAATTTTTTCGAAAACCCTGAACTTTCTCTGTAGTTTAATTTTAGTCACTAAGATTCAATTTGTCCTTTCATGACCACTGAAGTTACCTGATTTGGGAGTGCATCAGCTGGGGGAACATGGATTTGCTATGTTTGCGAATTTGATCTGGTCCCTGTGGAAGGCTCGTTGCAAACAGGTATATGAGGGTGCCAAGATTGACATCACACAGACTTTGGGGATGGCCACCTCATACGATAGGTTGGCAAGGGTTGCTGGTATAATTTCACAGGTCAAACATGGTGCTGTACAAGTCACTGTGGAGGAAATTCAGATTCATGGAAGGATCTGCACGATGGATGGCTCTTTTAAGGAAGGGAATTTGGCGGGGTGGGCTTACATGATGTATGAGGATGGAAGGCTTATGTCGTATGAGATGATAACTGGGAGTGCTATTTCTCCACTTCATGTAGAGGCACTGGCTATAAATGCTGCTATGCAAGGTGTAAAAATAGAGGGATGGTCTGATGTTACCTTCTACACAGACTCACAGGTCTTAACTAGGCTGTTGAATGGTTCTCTGTCTCCTGACTCAATCGTTTGGAGAATTTATGTTGAAATTGTTCAACTGATCTCTAATTGGAAGGGCAATGATGATTTCAATTGTGGTGCTGTTTCCAGGGAATTACTGCCCATCGAGCATGGTTTGGCTAATTTAGCAAAGTTGAAGGGTTTTACTACAAAAGGGTTCACGTTTCCTCTATTTCACTCCTTTTTTCTATAGTTTGCTACTTAGGTAGCGTTATTTCCCTTTTTAGCTTTTTTAGTTGTTTTAGTTTCTATTTGTGGATCAGGCTTTTAGTTTGTTGTCTCTGGTAACGTAGAGACTTAGGTTTGCTACTGGTATTTTTCTTTTTTCTGTCCTTTTGCTATACCGTGGATGTTTACTCTAATTATTGATATTGCCTATGGGCCATTACCAAAAAAAAAAAAAATAAATAACCACCGAACTTTCAAATAATCTAATTTTATTCACTTTGTTGTTATTCCGTCAAACTCTGTATAATTTAACCGATGAAAGTCGGAATCATCGTTACGCACGTACACCTTTTTATTTTTTTGTGGGCCCAATATAATAGATTAAACAGTGATATAAAACAAAAAAAAATGAAAAAAAAAGTTGTCTCTTCTCTCTCCTCTCGTCTCTCTGTATTCCTTTAGCTGCCATGGCCCATGGCCACGAGCACCTCCTCCTCTTCTCCATCGCCACCACCTTTGTGAAGGTACAAACTGCATCTATTCACTAACATTTATCCCCTCTTTTTGATATTATCTACCGTGGCTATCTTGTCTTGAGTCAATTGCCAAATAAAGATTTTCATTCTTGGACCCGGGTCCGAACCGCAATGCCTCGCGAGTCATGAGACGGAAGCACTAAAGGTACAGCGTAACAAAGATTTATTTCCAACAGGACTTCAACGGTGACATTACTGACATCCCAGGCGATGATAATTCAAGCCGGAGATCTCCAGTTCCGAACGGTACATGCACATGCACGCACACTCTCTTCTCACACCCGCCAATTGTTCGACGTTTTGCCCCTCTGAAGCTTCTCTCTGTACAGACTTGGATGGTACACCGAAACCTTAAATCCAATCGACCCCACCACCAGGTTTGGTTCTTGATGATTCTCATTTTCCTCGTTCGTTAAGGCAACTAACCCCTCTTTCCTTTTTAATAATACTCATATGTAGTGTTTAAAAAAAACACGACGTGTCCGAACACGGTATGACATGGTATGGAGCTGGTACTAAACGGTAAGCACCATCGCTGGTACCACTAATTTGTCCAGCTGGTATCTTTTAATTTTTCTGCTTTGATCTGCTTTTAGTTATTCTGATCGACACTTAATCTTTTTGTAATATTGATTTTTGACATTGATATTTTCCTTTTGAAGGATGAAGTTGTGGCTTGGACAAACAAGATGGTCATTAATTTCTGGAAACCTACAATTCACAGATAGTTTATAAGTTATTTGGAATATAGTTCGTCAATTCGTCAACAAAAATTGGAAACATATGCATGTAATTTTCAGTGCTAGACTGATAGCTGGAAGTCTGTGTTAGTTAAAGCTTAAAAGCCTTTTAAGTTGAAATAGTATAATACGGGCGAACCAAGTTCACTGTAGTCCTCTGGCACTCCGATTATCCAATGAAAAGTCACTTGGAAGTAAACATGGCAGACTATTAAAAGTATGGTTCGACCGTTAATTTGTTAATTTGTCATTTTAAGCTGGAATTCTTACGAAATGCACTCTGAACCAAAGGGATTCATCTTTGTTTATTTCTCATGTGCTCCCTCCAAATTTTTTATATGCTTCATGAAATGCTTGAATGATACTTTTTTTTTTTATCAGATTCCTAACATGATTGAACATTAAGAAGTTTTAGTCGAGCAAAGTGGGGTAAAAATAATTGCTCCATATTATGTTTCGTTTCGTAGTCTCCTTTTGTTATTATCTATTTAGGCCCCCAAATGCTTGTTTAAAGTATCATTATTCAGCTATTATAACTGCCATCGCTAAATAAACAAGACCGACATTAAAGAGTCGGGCGGAAAAAAGGGTAGAGCTAATAATAAGATGTGTTCAGTTAAATGCGTCAGGGTTGCGCCAGAGTCAGAGTCGTGCGTGGATCAAGAGGTGTGCTAGGAGGCAAGGGTAGAGTCGGAAAAAAATTAATTTGAACCGGATCGGTTCATGACCCCTTCTAATTTTTTCATGTGTTTTTTGTCTGGTTCGTGACCCCTTCACTTTTTTTTTAATAGTTATATTTCTTATTGTAACTAACTGAACATTTATATTTAAATAACATAATATTTGTACTTACTAAACTAAACATTTATACTTAATAAAAATAAATATATTTGCTCATAACATTTATATTTTCTGTTGCAACTAACTGAACATTTATACTCAATTAATAGAACATTTGTACTTACCTAACTGAAAATTCGTACTTACTAAACTAAATATTTATGAGAAAGTTTAATATGCACCATAGTGCATAGAGCATTCCGTACACCACGGACTTTTTCGGGGGTATTTTTGTAAAATGACAAATCTAATTTAACCAATCTAATCTACATATTGAAATCTCATAGAAAACAAAATTTTACAATTTTTGAGATTTTATTACTATTTTTTTCGAATTTTTTAAAACATGCCATTTTTGGAATGTTGTACTATTTACAATTTTCCAAAAATGACATATTTTAAAAATTTCGAAAAAAATAGTAATAAAATCTCAAAAATTGTAAAATTTGGTTTTCTATGAGATTTCAATATGTAGATTAGATTGATTAAATTAGATTTGTCAGTTTACAAAAATACTCCTGAAAAAGTCCGTGGTGCACGGAATGCCCTATGCACTATAGTGCATATTAAACTTTCTCAATATTTATACTTAATAAAATAAACATTTTTTCTCATAAGATTTATAATTTTTTGTTGCAACTAACTAAACATTTATACTTAAATAACATAACATTTGTACTTATTAAACTGAACATTTAGATACGGCGAAAGTACGTTGGGTGATGGACCTTCGTTGAGGCGTTGTGCAGCGAAATGGCGCGAATGGTAATTAGTGCGATGACACTAATCAATTTCCATCATTATTGGTACATTGTCCTTCACAAAGGGGCCGTTTGGATTGCTTAGGAATAAGAGGAATAGTCTCTTCCTAAGCAGAAATTTATTCCTAACCATCTAAATTCTTCACAAAGTTACACACTTTTCAATGTTTTCCGCCTAGAAATAGACTATTCCTCTTATTCCTAAGCGATCCAAACGGCCCAAAAATTAAGAACGAAGTTTTTATAACGATATATTCAATAATTTAAATGTATAAATTGTCAAAGTTTTACTAATGATTATATTGTCATAAATTGTATAGATATTTATTAAAATGTGATCTTGTTTGTTTAATTCGTCTGCTAAATATTTTGATTGTACGTACGTTTTTTTTATTTTATATTGTTATTGCATTAAATACCTATATTGACATCCAGTTACATAGATTTTATATATATATACTCTCCCGTTCTTAAACGCTATCAGCATACTGCTGCGAGCATCAGTCAGCATATCTTTTAACACCAGTTGTTTTGCATGGATGGATGCATCTGACATTACTTTAAAATATCAAAGAGTTGTTGACAATTCGTCAAACACTTCAGGTGCATCCAAAATTTAGTTAATGATTGTTCTTCATCCCCCCCCCCCCCCCCCCCCAAAAAAAAAAAAAAAAATCTGGGTCATTTCATTATCATACAATCAAAGAACCCCATAGAAAAAAAAATAATCTAGAAAATTTATACTGCCGAATTCGTCTGCTGTATTATGATACTAATTCAGTATAAATTAGATTAACTAATAAGATCATCACACGTCGATCATTCATAATTTGAGTTGCCATCTATAAATTATCAATGATTCAATTTTTCATTAAGTTGCTCCTTTTTTTAACAAGTTAATCGAATATAATTTCTGTCAGACCAAAAAAGAAAAAAATAATAATTTATAGAGAGTAAATTAAATATGAATGATTAACGTGTGATCTTTACTCTATTTGGTGATCTTTTCTCGAATTTTGGAATATAGTTCGTCAACCAAGATCGGAAATGTATCTCTGTTATTTTCAGAGCTAGCAGGTAGCTGGACGTCTGTTTCGTAGAGACCTTTTTAAGTTGAAAAAAAAAGAAAAAAGATAATACAGCCGAACTGAGTCCAGTCTGGGTTTTAGGATTTGCCAATGAAAAGGAACTTGGAAGTAAACTTGGCAGACTTTTAAAAGTATGGTCGGACCGTTGATTTGTCACTTTTTTAGTTGGCATTTTTTCTTATGAAATGCACCCTGAACGTATGATGATTCATCATTGTTCATTTTCACGTCCCTCCAAATGTTCAAAATTATATATATATTTTGGGAATAAGAGGAATAGAAAAAAAAAGTATTGGAAAGTGTGTAACTTTATGAATAATTTGGATTGTTTATTATAAATTTGTGAGTAAGAAGAAACTGATCCCTTATTTTTGGGCTCATTCAAACACAGCCTACATGATTGGCCATTGGCAACGCAAAGTATGTTATTAGAAAAAAGAATCGGTCGATGTTGTTTTCCGAAAAAAAAACAGAAGAAACATTAATTATGATAATATTGAAAGCTTACCAAAGTGGAGCTCTATTGTAAGGACTAGGGCTGTATACGAGCCGAGTTCGAGCGAGTTAGCCTCAACTCGAACTCGAACTCGTCGTAACTCGAGTCAACTCGTGACTCGACAGCAAAGCAGTTCCGAGCTATTCGAGCTAACTCGAACTCGGCTCATTTTAACTCGAGTCAACTCGTGACTCGGCAACGAACTCGTGAGAAGGTATTGTGGTACTAGTCACCTTAAAATTTTGCTCGAAAATAGAAAAAGAGGAGCAGTCATGAGAGTGTAAGGGAGGAAAAAAGGTCTGGGGACTTAGAAACTAGGGTTAGTGCACAAGTTATTGAATTGCAAATCAATAAAATTGTTGGGTTGTATATTAATATGATAACATTTTATTTTTTGCAGCTTGTATATTCCGACTCGAGTTGTACCGAGTTGAGTTGGGCCCAACTCGAACTCGGCTCGTAAAATTAACGAGTTGGCATAACTCGAGTTGTTATAACTCGAGTTCTTCTAACTCGAGTTTTCATCGAGTTTTTTTCGAGTCGAGTTCGAGTAACTCACGAGTTACGAGTTTTTTGCTCACCCCTAGTAAGGACCATAGAGCTGCTGACTGCAACAGAACAAAAAATAACAAAGTTTGCAAGCATCACGAAATTGAAAAATTGTAAGTTCCAGTCTTTCGAATAGAAGTATGTAGTGGGAGTGTTTTGCAAAATTAACTTTGTAGATCTTATAAATTAGTAAAGATTGTAAGGCTGCCTCTACAAGGCAGCAACAAGATGATGAGCTTCCTGTGAGCAGAGCTGACGCATATGCTCGTTGTCGTCAGCGACCTATTAGTGAGTTTCAGTATGTTCCTGTGGCGTCCAGAGTACATTCACAGATTTGTGTAATTCAGCGACCTATTAGTTTTTTTTTTTTAAATTGAGTGTGCTAATTTATATTATGGTTATAAATTTTAGTTTTTCTTCTAATGGTGTGTATTTTAATATTAGTAATTTTATTTGTATATTAATTGTGAATACATATCATAAAAAAATAAATAAAAGAATATGGACAAAAAATCTAATATTATAATGTAAACTAAAAAATATGGAGAGATGTAAATAATATTTTGCTATTAATTTATTTTAGATAAGAATCCATTTCTATTACTGGATGTAGGTAAGAATTAAATAAAAAATCTATATTCAGAAATCTATATTAGAGATGTTTTGTATAGAATATGGAACTTTTGTACAAATCTTTTGTATAGAATATCTAGTCGATCTTATTATTACTTCTCGTTTTTCTGGCTACTATCTTAGGAAGGATTTTTTTTGGCTTTAAAACCCGTAGGTATCATTAATCAGAGAAGGAAGTTACAAGGTATTATAAGTTCTGATTTGTTGCACATCTGTAACTCTAAAAAGCCTAGCAAAATTAGCTAAATTGTGTGCCATTACATTCTGTTCTCTCCGATTCATGGAATGCGGACAGAAAAAAAGTTGCGGAAAAAAACAAAACAAATTAGAGATGTCAGCCCAAAAAAAAAATCCCTATAGTGCCGCTATAGAGGAAAAATCCAAAACAGACAATGCACCTTTTCTTTTTCTGCGCAAAAACAGAAGTGTCAGTCCGAAATAACGGTAACAGTAATGCCGCTATATCCCCCTATAGCAGTAATGCTATTGCCGCTATAAGACTGAGTTATTACGGCATTTCTATTACCGCTATAGCTGTGCTCTTTTTAAAATTTCAGAGACTCTTTTGTCTTTTTTAAAATTGTCAGGGGCATTTTTGTCATTGATAAAAATTTTCCAGCTATAGCTCATTGGATAAATTAACGAAATAAAATGTCACGAAATGACCTTTAATCGATTTCCAACTCGTGACTTTTAATGAAAGTATGTTGCTTTTTATCACTAGACCAAACGCATTCGAGAATTCTTTAAAAGTAGATAAAAAAAGAGTTGTAATCTATGTTACCCGGATATTTTCAAAAATAACCGTATCCCGAATCCGATGCGTATCCGACGCGGATTCGCGTGCGATTGGCATCCGACAGTCCACATACCGTATCCAACCTTTCTTCTCCTCTCCGTCGCCTCTCACCTCAATCTCACATCTGACCTCTTCCTCTCCGTCGCCTCTCAGCTCGTTGACTCTTCCTCTCCGCCGCCGCCTCTCAGTCTCTCACTTTCTCAGGTTCTCGACTCACCTCTCAGTTCTCTGATCACCTCCGCTCACCTCAACGGCTCACTCTCTCGCCACTCCGCTGAGTTTGCTCCACTCTCAGCTCCACCTTCAACCTCTCCGCTCAAAGTTTGCTCCGCCTCAGCCTCCTCAAATTGTCAATCAGATTGCTTGCCTCAGCCTGTCAGTATCTTAGCTATTAGGTCTGTTATCTCTCCATCGTCTTCAATTAAACCAGAATCGAGCTTCATACATTCATCTAGTGTAAGAGATAAACCCATGAAACCATCTACGTCTTCTACCTCTGTTGATTTGATATCAAATTGCAAACCAACTGTGCCTTCTAAACCTAGAGAGAGGGTATTTTGGTAAATTTTCTCTTCCAAAGCTGATATGTCCTAATGGATTGAGGTATGATGTTTGATGGGGCCTCTTCGTCAGACATGCCAGATTGAATACGGTGGCCTTCAATAGATAAAGCCTCTGTCTTGATCTCCATTGCTAAAGGTGCAAGGTCCTCAAGTGAGACGTACTTTGATGAAGAAGCCATCTCACCTCCAGTGGAGGCAGCTTGCTTGAAATTTGAAAGCTTGCTTGTCCATCAAAAGAGGTAGAAGATGTTGATTGAAATCAGAAAGCTTGCTTGTGTTATGAATTATGATTGTTATTCCCTTTGTAAAATAATTTGTTCTTGTTGATGATTGCTTCTCTATGTTGAGATTCACTAATTGCTTGTTCTTGGACTCGTACAAGATCTGTGATGTGTTGATTGATCCCTTGGAACTTTGTACTAGGCCGGTACAAGGCTCTGCACCATTCTGGTACGACACCCAAACCTTCAAGGATTAATATATTAAGGGTGTGTTTGGATGACTAAGGAATATGTTATGGGTGTGTTTGGATGAGCATGGAATAAGGAATAAGAATAAGGAATTTCGGTATGCGTGCTTATCCAAATCTCTTATTCTTATACCATGATTTTGTTAATATAGGAATAAGGACCTAAATCTCTTATTCTTGTGTTGTTTGGGTTGTACAAGAATAAGAATAAGCACGCATATCGAAATTTCTTATTCTTATTCCTTATTCCATGCTCATCCAAACACACCCTTTAAGAATAAGGATTTTCGATTTGCGTGCTTATTCAAATTTTTTATTCTTATACTATGGTTTTGTTAGTATAGGAATAAGGACCCTTATTTCTTATTTTTTGTGTTGTTTGGGTTGCACAAGAATAAGAATAAACACGCGAACCGAAAATCCTTATTCTTATATCCTATTCCTTAGTCATCCAAACACACCCTAAACAATTTTGTTTCCAAGGACTTCTATGTAAATCTATTTGAACTAATCTAAGGGTTTTTTTTGTGAAAAATGCTGTTATTTAAGGTTGTACTAACAATGTATCACGAGGATTAAAAACAAAACTCATACATTTTTATATATAATGTGATTCTTTTTATTATTTTATATATACTGTCGTATCCTAAATTTTTTTAAAATATCGTATCCCCGCACCCGCACCCGCACCCGTGCAACATAGGTTGTAATTAAGTAATTTAATAAAAAAAAATGCGGTGATGAATTTTCAAAACGCCAACGGGGAAGTCTGGAGTTCAATTAGATCACGTATATATCGATGCATAAATAACATTGAACCATTCAATTCATTATGGCTGTGTTTGGATATAGGAAGAAGGAAGAAAGAAGAAGGAAGAAGGAAGAAAAAAATTATATACAATCCAAACTCTTCACAAAGTTACACAATTCTCAATACTTCTTCCCATTTCTTCCCTTTTTCCCTTCTTCCCACACCTATCCAAACGGAGCCTATGAAATTAAAGAGATTTGTCTAAATCACATGTATATATATAACTTTAGTCCGTGTTTTTAAAAACGTACCGTCACCCCTACTGGCCAGGTGGTTGAAATCCAGTATTTCCTGATATTTTCTGAAATTGTCCGGTATTTCATCTCACAATAACAGATGCCTCCTTTTCAGCACTATTCTGGTTTTTGATATTACCGAAATTTTTCGGTAGTCGGTACGGTTTTCAAAACACTGACTTTAGTAGAATTTGGTTGAATTGTCGAAATGAAAGAGTCAAGAGATATGCCTAAATCAACACGGTCCGGTGAACCGAGATTCCGAGAATATTCAGCAGCATGGTGGCCCCAATATTGATTACTTTTGCATTTTGAAAGAAAACTCGGTATGCAAAGTTGAACTCCTATTTTACACATTTTATTTTGGTCTATGTATGTTTTATATATATAAAAACATAACACCACAAACATTTGTGCATTGAATTGTGGTACTGAAATTTATAAATGGGAGTTTGTGTTGTGTTCATTCTGCAAAAGAACTTGAGTTAAAGTGGAACATTTAGAGAGGAGAAACAGGATTTTGAAAGCGCCAGGGTAGTTCAAGCACCTAAAATGAATTGTAAAAATATTTATAATGGTTAAAAGTGTCTTGACAAGTTTGAACTTGGTTATAAGAAGCCAAATTCAAACCAAAAGCTGTAACTTGTTGCACTAAATGGAAAATAAAATGCACATAATACTTACATTAAAAAGTTTAAAAATTTTCGTGGTCATACATATATGTAGTAATGAAAACCAGAAAACACTCAATGCGCAAAAAAAAAAGAATTTACAAAATCAAGATCGGAAATTTTTTTAGACCTGCCGTGCGCCAGAACCTCAGCATCAGTAATTAATGATCTGTGATCGATGTTGCTTAACTCAAATTTTTAGACGGTATTTTTGTACGTGGTTCTTTAGTTGTATAACTGATTTATCTCTAAATTATTTTATTAAATAGATGTTTGCCTTAGGGGTAATAAATTGTAAAAAAGAAATCGTTCTTTTATGGTGTACTTACTGATTTTCAGCAAGTAAATTCATACGCATCCATCCAAAATAATTTGACGGTGTTAATGCGAGCAGAGCTAATTTTGTCACAATTTGAGAGACAGCTTCGCTGAATTTAGGGTGCGTTTGGATCGTTGGAAGAAAGAAGAAGAAGGAAGAAGAAGAAAAAAAATTATAAACAATCCAAACTCTTCACAAAGTTACACACTTCTCAATACTTATTCCCACTTCTTCCCTTCTTCTCTTTTTCCCACACCTATCCAAACGCACCCTTAAGTTTTCAAGTTCGATGAGGCACGGTCCAAAAGCCAACTGCACAATAACTGCGTTCGTTGCACGGTCCAAAAGCTTCTTCAGTGGTAGATAACTAGATGAATGTGTGTTTACTTGAAGACTTTTGAATAGAAATAGAAGTGGAGCACTATCGTTAGTGATGACAGTATTCAAAGTATACCTGAGGGGGAGTAAAAATTCCATTCAAAAGTGGAGCACTGTGGCAAGGAGTCAAGACCAAAGAGATGCTGACTTCAACAGAACAAATCACAATAAATATTGCAAGATGAGTGCTGCTGCCAGAAGGGGGCATCAAGATGAGTCAAGGTAGAGTCAATAGTTGCTCTTATGCTATCAAGCTGGCTATTTTTGTAATTTTACTCCTCGGCGTAATGGTGGTACAAGTACAAACTGCTGCGACCTCGGGACCGAGAGGCAGCAGGGTAAGTAGCATATTATTTATCATTTTTTTAAGTGATGTAACGTCATTTGTCAACTCAAATCTGTGCTCAAGCTGCAAGCCCATCTTATCATTTATCATTTATCTTATGCTAATGTCGGTCAGCATTTGGCATAAGACTTTTTCTACGCCGATAAATCCGGCCGCGTAAATTGGGTATTTTTAACGTGCGACAATTTTAAAGACATTTGTTTAAAAAAAGTTACATAAAAAGATAAATTTGTTTATTTCGTTAATCATGGCATCTCTTTTATTCACATATGTCATTATTCACCATGTGCTTCACTTATCATTCAAAGTTATCATATTTTAAATATAATTTTATTATTTCTTCAACTGATATATATTTTGATACGTGATAATTTAAAAAAGTAGCAGCTCTCCCGTTAAATTCATTATAATTATTTGAGTAGTAGTTTTAATGTTAAGGAGAAGGGAGGAAGCAAAATCATTATCAGCACCTTAATTATTTTTTAAAAGTTTTCTTAGTTTTTATTTTAAGATAAATTAGAGGTCTAAGTCATCTAATTTATTTTTAAATTAAATATCTATGCATGAAAGTCCTCTAATCGGATTTCGAACATACGATCTTTCACTAAAAGTGCATTGTTATTTGCCTCCAAAACAAAATTAAAGCTGGTTCTTCAAATTTTCTTAGTTTTGTCACTATAATTATTTAGTAACGCTGGATTCAAATTTAATGGTGTTGAATTTGATAAAGAGATTCCGATCAACCCGCCCAGTCTCCATTAGATCTGGCCATAATTAAAACTGGAGTACCCTTTAAAAGGGGAAAAAAAAAACGAAGAAATAGGGAAGTAAAAAAAAAGGCTCTAAGATCAAAGAAATAAAAATAGCTATTGTATTACATCAGTAAATGAACCTTGTATATCATTTTAATGTATATCGCAATGGAGTCCCACAATAGTGTTACGCGATCACCTCGGTTCTTCTGTTTAGACAGGAAAAAATAATACGACCCTCCATCCATGGCACAACTAATTGCTTTGAACTTTTGTGCAATTGGCACCCAAAGTTTAAACCAATGCCAACTCCTCGTCCTTCCCCACCCAACAAGCCATGCTGCACGGAGAATTGTCTATGCTGCTGCGAGGGGTGTTGTTAAATATATAGCACGCACCATCGGAGGTACCATTAATCCTCATGATACCTTCCAATTTTCCCCTTCTGGTCTGCTTTCAGTTATTCAGATCGATTCTTAACTCTTTTCATGGTTTGATTATTCTCTTTGAAGGATGAAAATATGTGTGCTTGGACAACGAGATGGAGATTTCTGAAAAGCTACAATTTACGGATGATTATATAATAATAATAAATCTTGCTATAGATTAAAGCAAGAGGAACCGACCTGCATGCGGATTCGATCAAAATTAATGTAAAAATGAATCCATTGTAGTTTGGCACTGTATTGGCATAGTAATGAGATGATTGGATAATTAGTTTTTAACTTTTTACTATTAGCTATTGTGTTGTACTAACGAGGCTTCCAAAATGCTTTATTTACTATAAGCTATTGTGTGATTACTAGTAAGGTAATGGCATAATTATCGAAAGAAAAAGATAAAAACTAGTAATGTAGTGTACTAGTGCTGATCGTATTTCATTTCATGTTAATAATGTGCACATTGTCCTTGAGAAGAAACGAGAGGAAATGTATAGCTGACTGTTGGGCTTTTTTATCGAATTGGTACCAAAATACTTTGCTGTAAAATCTGGCTCAATTCGGCTCAGAAAGGATCCAGCCCATTTCAATGGGAATTAATTCAGCCTGGTAGACTAGAGGCTCAGTTTAGACAAATTCAGGTTGAAAGACACCATCTTCACTTCTTCCGTTCTTCGGGTTTATATCTTTTGTGCGAGGTTCCTTGTATGTATGATTAATTTGTCGATATAATTCAGATACATAGTATAATCAAACATTTAGTGTTCAAGATCGAGAATATTTGATTATCAATTCATCATGGTGCATCGCCGAATAGACTAGGAGTCGCTGCACTGTCAATTAGGTGGTAAGAGAAATAAAATTTAGATTCAACGCAAAAAATTAAGGAAAATTTTTTTTTTACTCAAACTATATAGAGCATCCTTTTAAAACGAATATTATCAAAATTTTTATTAATATTAGTCAACTAATTGTTTGGGGAAACCTTGTTGTTTCCACATGGACCCACATGAATCGTAAATCTAGAACGAGAGACGTTTCAGATGTGACCTAAGAACACATATAATGGTTGAATTTACGGCAGCAATGTTCAAAAGTCTACTGATTTTGCCTCGGACCAGATTACATGCGCTACCTAAGAGGTGTCACGCTATAAGAAGTTAAGAACTTGAGCTTTCAAATATTGAGATGGGCTAAAATCAGTCACGACTGACAGATACAACCGTCAGCTACGATCAAATCTCAATTTTCGAGATTCTAACAGTCGATCCGAACTATTCAATGTGTTCTCCATATTGAAATCTTGTTGGAGACAAAATTTTTTATTTTTCTGAAATTTTTTAGTATTTGTTTGATATTTTATAAAATTCTTAATATAAACAATTCTGGACCCTTCAATAACTATGATTTTTAAAAATCTCAAAAAAATAGTAAATAAAATCAGAAAAATGTAAAATTTGGTCTCCAATGAGATTTCAATATGGAGAACACATTGAACGGTTCGGATCGACTGTTAGAATCTAAAAAATTGAGATTTTATCGTAGCTGACGGTTGCATCCGTCAGTCGTGGCTGATTTTAGCCCATCTCTCTCAAATATTTGTAAGTAAGAGGGATATTTAGAAATCCTATATGCGAATTTGCAGAGTAAACATGAATGGTAATTAAAATATTATTAATTGTTTTTGTTTTTTTTATTTTTTTTAAAATGGTCAACTTATCTTCCAAGTTTTCAAATTGTACTAAATTGGTCCCTACGTTCATCGCCGGTTATAAAATATACTTAAAATCCCTATGTCACAGCTCGTAATGGAGTGTGACAGTTTCCCGTCACGAAAGTACATGCGAATGTAATCTCGTAAGGCTTAATAAAATCTAACTCTTATTACTAAACAGATAATATAAAAGAATATTATCAACTAAAGATTAAAAATAAAATGAAAGGCAGAAAATTTTAAAAACAAACGAATCAGAACAAAACTTCAAACTGCGGCATACATACATAGTTCATAACAGTACAGTATAAGGTAAACTGTCTGGCACACAAGACTAGAATTTATACACTTACACTTAGCCTGGTCCGTATATATATACATCAAAATAAGGACTAGGTCTAGTGTAGCCAAAATATAATCCTAACTTAACTATAGTTTAACGTAAAAGAAAAATAAAACAAACTATAGCTGAAAAACATATTAAGCAAGTGTAATATATAGGTGGGAAACAAAGTCCCGACATGCGTATATGAACCCTCATATACCATCAAAAAGGTGGCCTCCTACTGATATGCGTCCTCTGGAACCCCCATCCGCTGAGGAACATGCAAAATGAGCACGGGATGGGAATAAATTTCTCAGTGCGGGTTTTAGTTCCAGACGTGGATTTCTGGTCGAAATCTTAATCCAGAAATAATACCCGTTTAATCAACATGAACATTAAATAATAAATAATGAGTAAAATATCAAACTACAAAACAACGTAATAAAGGTCATGCAAATAGAAATCTTCAGTTAACTTCATACTGTACATCTGATCAAGAAATGATATATCCAAAATCATGCTGCGAAAGTAAACGTGAAACAGAACATGACAAGCCAGATCAAATAAAGGACCAATCAATTCCCGTGACATATTATCGTGATATTATCGTGATTTCACTCAGGTCAAACCCAACCGGTTGGGTCACGTGAGGAGACCTTTCCCTAACCCATGGGCACGTGAGAGACGAAGCTCTAACCCTGGGCACGTGAGGGAATTCTAAATCCACATAGTGCTATTGAACTGGCCGAAGCCGGAGGCCGGCCGACTCCGTAGAGTGATATTAATTCTCATACCAAGTCAAAATTCCATGATTGTCCTTTCGTGACGTGAATTCCAAGTTTCCAGGTAAGATTAATTTGAACTGAGACAGTTCAGCTCATTTATAATCAAAAGGATACACAAACTTACCTGATTACTCATAAACACTTGAACCAACGAGATCAACATCAACATGGGTTGCAATATTTGTTCCTGTATACTAGCATGATAATGAATAATGCATTCAACAGAACTCGTCAACATGCCATGCATAATTTTAAATTACCGGAACAGATCTCTATAAAAATCCACGTATCCGCACCTGTTGCTGGGTCAAAACTCGTCTCCGTCGGGTTTCCTGTAAGTTGGTCAAAAACTGTTAAGATTTAACCAAACGGTTTCCGTTTGACCTTAACTTAAAAGTCTAAAAGGTCTGGCTTATACTACTAGACTGACTCAGATTTAATTATAGTAATTGCTTATGTTTTTAGTAGGCTTTAGCTTTAATTTTTATTATAATATTCTTTTATTTTTAGTTTATTTTATTTAGTTTTTATTTTCGTTAATTCATAGGTTATTTAATATAATTCTTCTAAATTTATTTACGTACTTTAGTGTTTTATACGCAATTTGTTTGATTATTATTCACTTAAACCTCTTTTAGACGGAGTCGGATCGGCAACTTAAAAACGACCACCTGGTCGTTTCGTAAACTAAGCTGTCCGATCTAAACGGACGGTTAGATGTCAAGAGGATTAATTCATCAGTCCCAGTCCCCCCCCCCCCCCCCGGAATCGTATCCTCTGCCCATCCTAATAAGATGGGCACTCTGCCCATCTCTCATCCCTGATTGTCCGATCTAAATGGACGGTTTAGATATAAAAAAGCTCTCCATCCCTCAAAAATAAAAAACACGGTTCCTTTCGTCTTGCTTCTTTCTTCTCAAACTCTCGATCCCTTCTCAGATTTTGCTTAAGCTGCCACGCGGGAGGAGCAATTCCGCCTTGAGCAGTCACGCCGCGCCGCGTCGAGGCCGAATTTCGCCTCCAAAGCCTCCGTGCGGTCTGAGTCCTCGCCACCGCTTCTGCCTCGACAGCATCTAAGTCAGAGCCCGTCGCCGCTGCTCCAGACTCAGGTGATGTCGAGCAAAAGGACGGGGATTCTTGCCATATAACCTCTGTAAATTTCTTGTTGAAAGGCTATACACAGTACACTTGTATAAGGTGATCACCTCCTCTTCCGTGGTTGTGGTTCTTTGTACTTGACAAATTACGAAATTGGTACTTCTATAATTCTGTAATTGAAAAATGGCGAGAGGAAAGGAATAAAATTAGTACCAGTGGTTTGATGGTACTAATAAGGCAGTTGTTTCCATTGTTGATTTCTGTTTCGATAAAAACTCGGGAGATTCCAATCGTGACCAAATTGCTTCTTAAATTTGCATAACCTGATAAAATCTATTAAGAACCACATGTGCCAATTTAACATGGGCATTTAATCGTTTAGAATCTATTAAGAACCAGATAAAATCTATTAAGGGCTACATTGTTTGCACATTTTGAACCAAATCAAATGGTCTGTATGGTTTGTTTGCTATTTCTCTTCTCACCTTGGTCTACTATGGTCTGGAAGTGAGGAAAATTTTATAGAACTTCTTGATAGTCTAATACTCGGGTTGAAGTAGGTAAAGAAAGTTAATCTTTGAGGTAATGAGAATAAGCATGAAGCAAAAAATATAAATTATGGCACTGACTATGCACAGATTCATTCAAGTATTTGTCTCACATATTTGTGTTAAACAATCATTATTTGATTAAGCAATTTGTAAGTTTTGCTATTTTTTAAATTGTAACAGATCAGTGCTGAAAGAAGGGAATAATGCTATTGTGTAAAAATTCAGGATTTCATCGCATAAAATGATATTTAGTTAAATGTTAACCGTTTATGAAAAACAAAAATGTGTTCACTTAATTGGCTTTTGCCATATTTTTTTAACAAGGTTTTAAAATACGTTTTTTCGATTTGACGGTCCGGAGTTGATTTAACAATGCAGTTATTTTTCGGTGTTAAAACGGTGATAAAATGGTCATATAACGGTGATTGTATAATCAAGCAAAAATGAAGTTTGTAGTTATTGATTTAGTAGTTTTAACCTTTTTTTTGTTTTTAAGTTGTATAAATATTGAATATTCAATAATGGAGACAACTCTTGAATTCTTCTTATACAGGTACACAACATTAGGTACTGGTCACGTGGCAGTGGCATTGATTAGTTTCCATTTCAAACCAATGGAGAGTCCCATGATGCAATAGAGCTTCTCTATGAAAGTCGCGATAGCCGGAGTTGGTCGGAAGGGCGTAACAGGTTCACATCCGAAAGGCTGAGTAGTTCGATTAACACATTGGTTCGATTATGCTGAGACCTATATTTTCTAATCCAATACGTACATAGTCTGATTATGTAATCCTTGTAATCTAATCTTGTTGTTTAATTAAATTAGTTTGATGTTTGTATGAAGTAATTAGTTTTAGTTATCTAAACTTTTTTGAGATATGTTTAATGAAGATCTACCATGTTTTCATGACATGGCTTTTGTATATGATGTTTATTATACATTTTTTTCAATGCTAACGTACCATGCTTGATTGAATTCTAATGTATTATGGTCTATGGTGACTTGATGTGTATCATGCTAAATAAGGGATTTTAACGTATGCTTCCCCTGCCATATGTACCTACACAACATTTCAAATATCATTTAAAACGTCCCCTTTACAAAATGAAACATCATTTGAAAACAACATATCATCGTTTTAAGGCACGTGATTAGAAACCTAATTAATGAAGCCAACTATAATTAAGAACCAAATTGAAAATCTTATATTTTTCAACATAATAAGAACTTCATATGGATGGCATGCACCAGTCATTGAATTCTTTACAATCCAAATTTCCAAGGAAGGTTTCAACACCTTCACTACTTCATATGTATGCATCACATTTCCAAGGAAGGTTTCCGTCTTGATTCCAAGAGCTTTGACTTTTGCGTACTCATTCTAAATTAAAAAAAATATTATGATTACTTTTCAATCAAAGAGAAATCACATGGAAAATATAATGAATGTACCAAATGATCTCTTGCCGGGTCAAAACATTACGAGTAAATCTGGTTGTCAAAATCTGGCCTGTGTAAGGGTTGGTGAAGACAAATTAAGCAATGGATTATGGACCTTTTTCATGATTTGTGTAACAATAACTAAGGTAGCAATGGTATGTGCAATAGCTTGTTTTAAGGCTAACAGTGGTAAAACCAAGAAAAGTAAAACCGTTACTTTTCATTACCGGCACATAGTACATAATTACTGACAAGATATCCAAATTTTCCATTTATTTTATACATGGCTAATGTGGCAGAAAAATAGCAAACTTTATATGAAAATTGTAAACAGTACGAGTAAATGTTTTCATGTGCCTTTCTTGGTGCTCATGCATAGTTTCAAACCGACTAAATTGATTTTAATTTCAAAATAGAAGTATAGAAGAATTACATAAGGTACCTTTTCGCAAAGGTCACGTTAGAAAACCTAAATCTTGGACCACCTCAGGCTGAGGTCTAAGCGCTCGGCCACCTCAGGTCGATGAGGCCTATGATCTCGCGGCGGTGTACCAGTGCACCTCGATCGGATCGCAGAGAGAAAGAAGAGCGATCCTAGGGTTTTTCTTCTGGCGCGCTCATGAGCGATTGACCCCTTTCAGCGATTCTGAGAAGAATTTTTTTTTGTTTTGTTTTGATATAAAATAGAGCGATTTAGATCTTAACCGTCCATTTAGATCGGATGGTCCACGCTGAGAGATGGGTACTCTGCCGGAAATAGGGAATAGGAATAAAGAATTTCGGTTTGCGTGCTTATTCTTATTCTTGTGCAACCCAAACAACACAAGACTAAGGAATAAGGGTCCTTATTCCTATACTAACAAAATCATGGTATAAGAATAAGGAATAAGGATAAACACGTAAACCGAAATTCCTTATTTCTATTCTCTATTCCCGGCTCATCCAAACACACCCAATGAGATGGGCAGGGGATACGGTCCGCCCCCCCTCCCCCCCAAAAAAAAAACGCACTTTATACGCTTCTCTTCGCTTGGTCCGTACACGCTCTGTATCAGAATCCCTTCTCCCACTCTCTCCTTTTTCTCCATCGCCGAGCTTCGACAGCGACAGGGGCGGATCCAGTGGTGGGGCGGGTGGGGCTAGAGTCCCACCTATCGCCGTCGAGTCCCGAAGCCCCTCTTTAGCCTCAATGAATTTTTTCAGCCATTGAAGCACTCAAAGGTGGGGCTGAAGAACAGAAGAAGAGAAACAGTTCGATCAAATGATTCATTAGAGCACTCAGCCCCACCTAAATATTTTTGCTAGATCGGCCACTGGACAGCAACTAGGTTGATCGTTCGTGAGACTTCCGTTAATCGTTCCTGCGACTTCCCACCGTTCTGTTCTCACTCGCACTTCCCGCCGCTTGCTTCCGCTCAGATCTGTACCATAGCGAGCTCAAGTACAATCCCTCTCTCTCCTTCCTCTATCTGTTATAGTAGTATGCGTTGATTAAAGCTGGTTCGTTGCTTAAACTTTAATAATATACAGCTGAAAAGAATTTGACCAATCAAGCAATATGTATTTTCGCCCACAATCTCTCTGCCAATTTGCTTATTTGATTTCTAAATCTTCTTGGTTTTGTTTTATTTGATTTGTCCAAGGAGATCCGATTCTTTTTCTGTACAAATGAGAATTTACTTTTATCCTTATTTATTGTCTCTTTGTATTGTATTATCAATTAACTTTTGCTAAATTATTATCCTACCAAGATACTTGAAAGAAGTGATGTAGCTACCAAAGAAGGATATGAAGAAGACCTCGTATACCTAGGCTCCGTTTGGATAGGTGTGGAAAGAAGGGAAGAAGGAAAGAAGTGGGAAGAAGTATTGGGAAGTGTGTAACTTTGTGAAGAGTTTGGATTGTTTATAATTTTTTTTTTCTTCTTCCTTCTTCTTCTTCTTTCTTCCAACGATCCAAACGCACCCCTAAAAAAGAAGGTAGATGCAGGCGCCGACTTCATTGTGACACAATTGTTTTACGACTTCAGCAAATATTGTTTGAACTAGAAGATAGAGAGCTAATTAAAATTATAGCGAATTATGGTCTATGGAAATATACTTATGTGTATCTTGGAAAAATTGTATCAGTGTCAATAAGAAATTGATTTGGGTATAAAATATGTTTTAGATTCTGTATTGTAAGGAAAGTAAATTAGGGTAGAAGGGGCATATATGTGAGATAGACGTCTGTAATGTTGAGATTCAGAAAAATTACATTCCAATTTTACTCAAAATTGTTCAAAAAATTAGTTTCGCAATGGTTGCAATTTACTTTGGTTTCACTAATTTATCAAAATTTTGATAAAATAGAGGTGTCCTGGTATATGATTCAGGGCTTTAAAATGTACAACCTGGGAATGAAGTATTAGAGAAGTGGCTTAACTGGTTATGAAAGAAAGTAAGCTTTTGTGCTATATAGAGGCTAGAGCTGAATGCTTTGTAATCTCCATTTTTTTTTTTTTTTTTGAACAATATCGAATCAATTTAATAATCTCCATTTTTATTACAACTAGATGCATAATTGCGGCTCCGCCGCAATTATATCCTAGCTATGACTTACATAATACATGAAAAATGTTAAATTTATTTTTAGACAAAATCAAATA
The DNA here is from genome assembly GCA_028095005.1 of Rhynchospora pubera. Classification (NCBI taxonomy): domain Eukaryota; kingdom Viridiplantae; phylum Streptophyta; class Magnoliopsida; order Poales; family Cyperaceae; genus Rhynchospora; species Rhynchospora pubera. The sequence goes on from CM051461.1 coordinate 19,721,236, forward strand.
TAAACTCTTCTAATCTTTGCTATCCGGAAACAAATCCTGTAATAGTTAAAATCGGGTATAACCTCTCTAATTTTGAATCGTTTGGATATAAATTCTTTTCACAGTTTCTAATTTTATTTTAAATAAAAAAATATGAAATTCAAAGTTGTGACTAAAATACTCCAACTAACATGCGATATTTCCCTACCTGTTTGTATCTCTTCTCTTTCTCTCTCTCTTTTTTTTTTTTCCCCAGCATGTTTGTATCTCTTGATTTAGCATTATCTTGGGATTTAGCATTATCTTCATGAAAGATCTTTAGTGAGCTGGTAAGAAAAGGCAAACTCACCATGATAAAAGTTTCTTGCCGACTTGGTGACAAAATAGCATGATTTAAGATTACCTATAAATTGCTATAAAAGTTTCTTGCCTGACTTGGTAACAAAATAGAAAAAAATAAAAAAAAGGAAATGCGTGAAAAAAAAACATGATTTAAGATTATATATATATATAGAATTTTGCTATAGTGAGTTGCAACTCACAAAGGCTCTGGTGAGTCGCAATCCAGACCTTTGGATCTGCATCAAAATCGCGCAGATCGCTGAGATTTGATTTGCGCTGGATCGACTATTTTCTCCGTTCCGTCTCTCCGTTAAGTCTCTCTGCTCTTTATTTCATCTCCTCTCTTTGAAAAAAAAAATCGATTCTCAGATCTGAGCTAGAGAGCGCCTCCTCAAATCCTAGATAGTGGATCGGAGCCTGAGAGTGGATCGGAGCCAGAGAGCATCTCCTCGCAACCGTTGCCTCCTCTTTTCTCTCTCCTCTCTCCTCTCTCCTCTCAACCGTTTCCTCCAATCGTCATTGTTGCTTCTTCTCTGCTACCGCACAACTCGCCTTCGATTCATTTGAATAAGGTACGTACAATAAAGTTTTTTCGAAATATTTTGTATCTGGTGAAACCAGTACCCTTAATGATTGTTGGTCAAGTGCATATTATTGAATAATGAAATTAATCTGGTATGATTTTTCTTACAAGAGATGGGGACATTGGTTCTTTCCTGGACATGACGTAGGAACTAGTGTTTTGTCCTTTTTTTTCCATTGTGCAGTTGTACAATATTCCTTTACTTCTTTTAGTTAGTTCTTTTAAATTGTTCTTCTTTACATGTTTTTGTTTTTTTCATTCCTTATATCAAACTTTTCTAGTCTTAATGTTTTCAATGAAATCTTGCTGGTTGTGCTTGCCGCCTGATTAATTTTTCATTTTTCTAGCCAATTTTGCATTTTTAGGTTAAATTAGTTGACCCACCCGGTCAAAACATGCCCATTGGTAACTTGATGTTGCTTTGTTGCTGGCAGTGCCAAAGTTAACATTGTGTCTTAGCAATTTCAGAAACTAGTTTTGTTACCACTCAAGTGGAGGAAGAGAAATCTCTATACCTGTCATACCCCCGATGCAAGCAGATTTACTTACTGCGCTGGATACCCCCAAAATCGGAATCTTTCCTCTTTTTGTTAGGCCATACGACATGAAAGGTATGCGGTTGAAGCACTGGTATAGTTAGCAAAGGGTAAGCTTTATGCATATACAGGTAGCGCTCGAAAAAGACAGATTGGATGATTCTCGTTCACTCAAACCTCCGGCATTCCCTCTACTCAACCTTGACTAGCTGCCCTCAGGGACCTACCCGGGCTACCAAGCCTAAAAACAAAAAAAGGAAAATGCCAAACCAGATTCTCATTTACTTTCTTTACTTTCCTAGGAGAAATTGTTTCATTTCATTTTTAGGGACAATTTCGTTTGTGCCATCCAAAACTGGTGAAATTATAGAATTGCCACCTGATTTTTTAAGTTTGCAATTTTGCCACCCAAAACTATGGTCACCTTTGTGATTTTGCCACTTTTGATAAAATTTGCTGCTATATGTACCCAATTTATGCACCCAGATTATTAAATAATTTTCTTTTGTTCTACTAATTTAAAGTTGGTATACTTTGGTTATAACCTCACATCATCGTGTTAACCCGCGATCTTCTCGCTCTTCTTAGGTACTGTACGGCAGGATGATTCTTTTGGTTCTTTAAAATTTTACTTTAAATTAGAGTTGTCTAGTTGGCCAATTTGAACATTTTTCTTACAAATTTGGTATAATCTCACCCTAGAAACCTACCTAGAATAATTAGAAAATTAGAAAGTCATGATATTAAGAAAACAAACCTCGCTCTGATACCAGAATAGGAAAGCGATCGAATCGACTTTGAAACTTCTGATTACTAATGAATGCTGGTTTCAAAGTTTTGAGAGGAAAATGAGAAAATTTTATTGATTTCTGACAAATGATACAAGAGAAGGGTGATTACTTGGTGTGGGATGTGTGTCCTTCCAAGTGATACACCATCTGCTTATATAGCCTAAGGGACTCTTCCTTTGATGCTCAATAATTGAGTGCGGGTACGCTGTTTGGGCCCCATCGTCCATCTCAATTAGTGGCATTTACAGGTGAAATTTGTCCTTACACATACTAGTGGGCATCAATAGTACAATAATTGCCCGACAAAATTAAAAAGAGATTCCTGCACCAATAAAGTAGGCTAATAATGATACGACCTACCCTGAGTGGTGCCGAAAGTTAATGCAATAACGTGATTCCCATATGATGGTGGGACTCACTAATAGTAATGGCCTTGCTGGATCACTTGTATCTTATGGTGAATTCTTAACAGCTCATCAATGTTATGATTAACTGGTCCCAATGCACTGCTAGCCCAGTTGTCTTTGGATGCATTTTGTTCAAGTCGAATCTTTTGAAGATAGCTCAATGTTATGAGTCTTTCAACTTCTTTCATGGTTTTCTGTAGTTGTTCGTCGTGTATTTCCTTGAGTCTAAGCTTCATGGCTCCTCCCCAATGTAAAGACTTTGGATAGACTGTCATTAAATCACCAGTGATTATTTCATAATCTTGAAGGGAGTTTGTCTCTCTCCCTAAAGTTGCCCATCTCTCGGCTTGCTGGAAAGCTTGCCTACTTCCTGGTCTAAACCCAGTTGTTGGGTTTCCTTCATGAATTCTCATCAAATTTCGTAAATGATCAAGCACCATCTCCTGAAAATAAAATTTGCAAAATTACATACATAAAACAGAAACAAATTTTCTAAAAATGTCAGCAGTTTTCCGTAGATTACTGCCAGACGGGTCCTTAGATACAATGGTTATGGTGGGTTTTTCCAGCGGTCCACCATGCCCGCTCTCGCTCTAGAGGTTTTGAAAGAAAGATCTTTCATCTAGCATATTATCAATATGCCCGACAATTGTTGCTAGATGATTGATTATTTCCTCAGGAGCTTCCTTTGTTTCTTCGTGCACCTTTTCCAAATCTGCTAACTGTTCGTTAACGAAATAACAGTTTCCGGTCTTCACCATATTTGCTGTTAATCGTGATAGCGAATCAGCCAACACATTCATTTTGCCGTCAATATGCTCGAAATTTACTTGCACTCCCGTTCCTGTAACAAAATCAACAAAATTAATCCATCGGACTCTTGAAGGTTTGTTTTGTGCTGACTTCTTATAGAAACTGATTATGGCCTGACAATCAGTTCTGAGAGTGATCTCTTTTTGATCCAGGTAGTGAATCTTGAGTGCCTTCATTGTTTCCATGCAAGCATAGATTTCTGCATCTATTGTGGATTTAATCACTGGGAATTTCCCGCTTGCATATGCACAAACTTTCTCCGTGTTTCGGGGGTCATGCTTTGCTTTCTTCCATTTGCATACTCCGCCCCACCCTTCCATGCATCCGTCTGTTTCAAGGATGATGTAGGATCCTTCTGGAGGAAGCTCGAGATCTGGGAGTTACTGCACCGCTTGTTTGACCTTTCTGATGATCTCATAGTCTGAGCTTTTGAGCCTTTAGTCGCCGTGTTCGCTTGTTTTTGAGTATAATGGCCCAAGTAATGTTCTCAATTTTGGTATGTATGATCTGGCGTAGTTGAGAATGCCAAGCCATGATCTCATACCAGCCTTCTCCTTCAATTTTTCTTCATCAAAAGAAATGATCTTCTTGATTATGTGCGGTTGAAGTTTGATTTTTCTGTTCCCAATAACTGCACCCAGAAATTCGATTTCCTGTACAGCTATTTTCATCTTAGTTGGGGAGAGTACAAGCCCCCATTTCTCACAAATTGTCAGCATAGCCTCCAAGAGTTTGGCATGCTGTTCTTCATCTTCAGAAAACACCAGTATATCATCGATGTAGACTGCTATGAAGTTTTCCGTTCCCCGGAAGCAGTCATCCATCTTTCTTTGAAAAATTGCTGGTGCATTTTTCAACCCGAATGGCATAACTAGCCATTCATACAAGCCATTTGGAACGACAAAAGCCGTCCATTCAACCGATTCAGGATCCATTGCCACCTGATGGAACCCACTTTTTAAGTCGAATTTCGAGTAAATCCGACTATTGCCGACTTTCTTAAGGATGGTATTAATTCCTGGTAGGCTGTATTGGTCTTTGTGGGTATTGTCATTGAGGGTACGGTAATTAAATACCATACGCTCCTTGCCTTTGATTTCGGCACCAGTCTTTGGATCTATTGATGTACCTGAGTTTACCATCATTGCCATGGTTCTGTGTCGGCTCTTACTGGGTTGTATTACTCCAATCTTGAGTAGCGCCTTGACATGCTTGTCAAATTGCTCCTTCATTGCTGGTGTGACATGTTTCAGGGGCTTGTCTTGGATTGTGATATCCGGGTGGATAATGTCTAACTTGCACTTAACCTGATTCTTTTCCCAGTGTTGGAGAGGATTTTCTCCAATATACCCTTGTTCTTTTAATATCTCCAAAAGAGGCCTGAACCTTTCTTTGAATTTCTGCGATTCTTCACCACAAGAGTATGCAGTGATTCTCTGGATCTCAAAATATTCTAGCTCAGACAGCTCTAGTTCTTCGATTGCTGCTGAAGCTACCACCTCAGCGTCAACTTTTGTCGCGATTGTTGTAACATTTTTGTAAAATGTCACCATTTGGCCCTCGATCCTAAGCCCTCCTTGCATGGCTCTGATGAAATTACAACCAATCAGCATTTGGATCTCATCCCTCTGTTCCATTGGGAATGCGTAGGTGAAAGGGATACGAAAACGGTTTTCCTCGATAGCCATTATTCCGCACCTGAGTTTTTGGTTGGCTATTTGAGAAGAGTTAACCCCGTTGATTTGAATGGGGTACGCACTTGCTTCCAAAGCTTCTTTTGGAACTGCATTCTGGTCTACGCAACAAACTGTTGCGTCGGTATCCAAGATTGCTTGGATTTTGAACTTCTCAACCCCTGGTATTTCCATTGTCAGCTCAATATTATAGAGTCTGTTTAAGACTCTTTTCCCTTTTCTTGGATCCGGAACTTGGGTACTAATGTATTCGTTTCTATCTGTCAGCATCTTGATTACTACTCCATTTTGTTTCTGGAGTTTTCAATTGCTTCGTCATCCGAATCTACTCCTTCAAGAATTGGCCTTTACGGGGCTTTTCCTTTTGTTGGATCTCGCATTTCGTCCCGATCCTTTCCCATCTCCAATTCTTCAATTCTTTCCTTTAGCCTTTGATTTTTTGCTAAGAGGAAATTTGTATACCCCATCAGCTCATTGATTAGGGTATCTTTGTTGTCATACTGGGGATTTAATTTTTGTATTGTTAGCCTTCTTCCCAGGTTGAATCTTGAACACATCGAGCAGACAGTCAAACGACATATACTGCAATGTGCTCTCATCCTTGGATTAGTCTGTTCTTTGCAGAACAGACACTTCATGAATTCTTGCGCCACTGGACTGTTATCCTCCCATTGATGTGCGCAATTTTGAATTTCTTGAGGCACTGAGATCACTACCCGCCATGAGATTTCTTCATTTGTTATCATCATTGCGGTTTCGTATGGTACCTCATTTATACCAGCCATTAAAGAATGACCAGTACTTCCTTCCCCTTCAAAAAATGAACAGATTGCATCACTATCTGGTTCATTTTGATCTACCGAGAGCACATCCCAATCGTCATCTAGATCTAGATTTTCGACTATGGCTGCTCTTGCAATGTTGCCCTTTTGTCTTGTGCAGTTGCGGGCAAAATGTCCTTCTTCACCACATATAAAGCACTTGCATTTTCTTACTTTATCTGCATGCTTCCTTTTGAATACCCTGATGTGCGTATCGTGTGGTTTTCCTCGGTATGTCTTTGCCTTTCTAAGACCATACTTCTTGTTCTTTTGATAATAACCTGGCACTGGTATGCGGCTACAGAATGAGAGATCTTTGAGGCTTCTTTGGAGTGCAACTCTCTTACACTGCTCTGCCAGGTACTGGTAGGTGAAATGTATTCTTGGAATAACTCCTACAGTATTGCCTGGGTATTTCTCAGTAAACGCCTTCTCAATTTCTCCACCAATGATCGGAGGCATTTTTCTGAAAAATTTTGTTGAGAGTTCAGGAGATATGTACATTCTTCCTGATTTTGCCGCTAAGATCTTATAATCGTTTATATAGTCGAAAAGATCTTTCACATTGTGGCATGAAAGCCTCTCCAGGTCGTTGTACGCTCGATCTTGTTCTTCAGTGGACCCGGTTGTCGGGTCCTCCAACAGGAACATTCGTCGGATTTGTGATATTACATTTTGCGGATCATCGGCGATGTTCACTAGTTCTTCATATTCAGTGGGGAATGCCATTCTCCACTGAATCCAGGTCTTTTTCTCCGTTTCACCTAGGAGATTTTCGATGTAGTTGACCTTTGATTTGTTATCTGCCCAGTTTTTCTCATTTATCAGGTTGAGCGTGATCGATTCCCATCGGGAGATAACTTCTGAGTATAGCCCAATATCTTCTGGTAAAACCAGGATTGCGCCTTGACTGGCTTGGGCTGTTGGCAGATTAAACCTTTCGTTCATTAGCCTTGCATAACCACCGCGGATGTTGCCCAACCGTGCTTTTATCTCTGGGATTTGGGGATTCTGGGGTTGTCTTGAACCAGGTGGGTACATGGCTGGTCCCATGATTGGTTCAGGTGGTATTCTTGTGAGTGAAGACTCTGCGGTTGAGAGTACCGTCTCCACTTTCTTTTTGAGATTTTTGAATTGTGGGTATTCCATCTCTTCTACCATATAAACCGTCTCGAATAGATTTTCGTCCCACTTTGTTTTAGAATTTGGGGAACTGGAACTGGCATCTTCCCCACCACCTTTCGCTAGAAGACTTAGCAAGTCTTCATCTCGGTTTGTCGGTGTATCCAATTGAGATAGGAATCGCACCATAGAGAGTGTCTCATCTTCATCTGACTCATCCCATTGACAAGTCATCATCAGGGCTTGTTCCTCAAACCACTCACTTTCTGCATCAATGGTTTCTAGCCAATTAAACTCTGCAAATGTCATTTGCACAAGTTCATCTTCGTTGTCTAGTTGTTCAATAGTAAACCATTGATACGGGTTTATTGGTACCATCATTTCAACTGTTGGTTCAGTTTGTTCGGCTTTGAGTATTGCCAAGAACTATTTTCCTAATAAGGAACCATCATCTTGCTCAGTTTCGTCATCTTCACTGAATTCCTCAGGGTCTGAATAGATTTCTGGGAATTCTGGGTCATCTTCGAATGGCCAATCATCATCGATTGTGAGTAGATTGATGAATTTTTGTTCGAGTTCTTCCTCATGATTCTCTCCACGAATAGCTTCTTGTTCGAGGGTTGTTGTTGTATACCCCGAAAATCTGACAGACAATGAGCCGTCTGTCCTTGCTCGAATTCGTGCTGCTTGGGGATTCTGGATTTGTGAGATAACAGCTGGTCTCACAAGCCATTGTCTTCCTTGGAGTTCTGCAGTTGTCCTTTGCGAGCCAGGGATGGCCCGAACTCCTCGGCTTGCTAGGTGGTCCGCCACGTTCTGAACATTGTATCTGTAATTTGTGTGGCTTGTATTGGTAGTAGTCCAATTAGGGATCTTGAGAGTAAAAGATTACTCTCACCACCTTGCCATCCTTCATACCCATGAGTTTGAATCACTAGTTGAATGTGATCTCTGAAGTCACGGATACTTAGAGTCATATCTGGAGCAGTATATGCAAACTGCGTTCCAGATGTCAGATCCATTTCCATAGAGCTAATAACAGCTCTATCATCTCGCCATCTAGTGTCCCTGATTAACACTAGTGCATTCACACCTGCACTCCGCCTGTGCAGCATGTATAACCGAACCATAATTAGTCCGATATGTAAATGTTGGAGCCCCTCTTGTAAAAGTCTGTTAAAACTTTCTTCAGAAATGAAAGGTAACTCCACTTGCTGGCCATCTGTGACCAATGTTCTTTCATCCGAGTAATGTTGGTATACCCGGTGTCTGCTTTCTGACCATCCGGCTTGGTACAGAGTTTCTGCTGGGACTTGCTGTGCTCGTCTGTATTGGGAGATGTTGAGCTCAGCATCGGGATTTATTTGTGACTCAAGGCTTCGCTGGTATCGTCGAGATTGACCAGGGAGCCTCCTTTGAGCCTCAAACCTGAGTCTAGACCCAAGGCGATAGCCACAGATCTGATCTTCTACAGTGGGAGTTTGGTTTGTGTCCCTTTCTGATACTGACGGTCTTGCCGTCTCCGTTGTTGTTTGTGTTCTGCTCATGCCGCCTTCTTTTTCTCGGCTTCAAATATTTCTTTTGGCTTTTTGAACACAAAAAGTTTGCCTTTTGGTTTCGGTATTGCTGGCTTGCTGGGCTCTCCTAAGCTCAGCTTCTGAAGTTGTTGCTGGATCTGATCTAGGGAGTCAGTCAGGTCGTCAGGTTGAGTGACTTCCTTTCCTTTCAAAGCTTCTATTTTCTTAACTACTGCTTTCAGATCCTCAATTTGTTCAGTTAATTTAAGCAACAATTGTATGATTGTGTTATTTTGCTTAAATTGGACTTCTGTTGTTCTTCCGGTTATGTCCTGTGGCTTGACAAAACCGACCGCCGGTGAATGGATTGATTCGGTTGCTTTGAGTGCTTCTCTGTAAATTGTGCTGTTTGCGCTGAGGCGCCAATCGCTCATAGGGAAAATAAAAATTTTATAAGAATTTTTTTGAATTTCTAAGGTCTATTCTTAATTTCTAAATGACTTTTTATTTCAAAAATATCCTAGGTCGGTATTTCGGGTTTGATTATACCATTTCATTAGTGTTCTGTTCAAAATCCTGAATTCCTTTGTTTACACATCTGATTTTTCTTGGGGACAGTTTTTGGGGTTCCTAAAGCATTTTTATGTGGTGAGAGTGGCATTTATGAAAGAAATAAATTTTGAGTGGCATTTCTACAATTTCCTTATTTTTGAGTGGCAAAAAGGGAAATTTCCCTTCATAATTTCTGTTTGTGGAGACAACTCTTACATCAGTAGTGTCAATTAGAACTCAGTTAGTGTCATGAGTATTAGTAATTTCTTTTCTTTCAATAATTGTATAGATTTCACTCAATTGTTGCATATGACCTCAACTAAAGTTTTTTTTTATATAGGATATCAAATGAGTACATCAAGTAGCGCTCATCATGGATGCAACACTAGTATGATCAATTGAGCTTTAGGCCTATAAATCGAGAATTTGAAGAGTTAAAATAACAATTGAAAACAACAAGGAAGCAATTAGAAGAAATAGAGAAGACAAATTATATGTTGATTAAGAAGATTAATCAAGCTATTTATGTTGTGATTGCATTATTTGTAATTCTTGTTGGAATTTTATTTTATGTAATTAGGATTTAGGCGGTATGTCCAAACTAATGATGTGGATATGGATATGTATGGACATATTAAATAGGCAGTAGTGTTACTTGAATGTAACTTTGAAGTACTATACTTATTAACTTTGCTTGAATGTAACTTTGAGTATTTAAATGAGGACAGTGGTACCATGCTGCTTTGAGTACTTCATTGTACTATGCTACCTTTTTCTTTATCAGTACAGTGGTACGATGTGTAATTCTGATTCATGTTATTCAAGTTCCATGTGCATTGGAGAGTCCTACGATTTTACCAGAGAAAATGAGATAGTTATTCACACTGATTTCCTCTGAAACTGCTCTTAATTTGAATTACAAGTAATTGTTCTCAATTATTCTTAGCAGGACAAGATGGTGGACCTTACTTTATAAAATTACCTTTACATTATATTTCGTTTATTTTCACTCTGGAAGGAATTTAACCGTTTTAACAATTAAAAGTGAAAAAAAAAGAACGGATTGAGAAATCTTGATGCCGACATTTTTAAATAAATTGTTTTCTCTAATGTTAAAATATTCAAATTACAAATAAAAAAGTTATGAGCAATAAAAATGCTTAATAGTTTGATTCTGAAATAAAATTCTTAAGCAGGTTTAAAGTCGTTGACTTCATATGAGTCACCAAACTAGACTTAAAATTGATTTAACGAGTCACCAAACTAAACATGTAATATGGTACATGGTAAGCTGGTACTTGCACTTTAGTGTCTCCTAGTACCAGCTGGTACTTGCACGCAAGTGTCTCCTGGCACCAGCTGGTACTTCCACGCAAGTGTCTCATATACATGGTCTCTCAAACTTGACACAAAAGATAACAGCTTACGTACAGAAAGTTATAAACTTCAACATAAACGCATGGTACAGAAACACATGGTACAATATTAACAAAGCATTAACATAGAAGTCTAACAGATCCATTAACCTATTCTAATAACACATGGTAGTCTACTACAAATAGAAATAACAAATATGGCACAGATCCATTAACATAGAAATATGCATGTCTCCAATGCTCTCGGTTTCAGTTGTCTCCATTAATCTATTCTTCACTTATCTCCAAGAGCCTAATTAAACAGAAAATAAATAGAAATTAATACAAATATTAATACAAAAATTAGTACTGATGGCCTAATTAAATAGAAAATAAATAGAAATTAATACAGAAATTAGTACCAATGGGCATGTTCTTGCATTGTGCATGATAACATAGCTAAGTTTTATCCCCAACTATTCTACATTTACTGCTTTAGAAAACTGGTACATATCCTAAATTCTTGACTTGACTACCGTATATGGTACCTGGTACTTGTTTGACATAAAATTAGCTACCAAAACATGTGCAAAGTCTAGTTGTCTTTCCCTTGAATATGCAAGCAAAGGCACACTTGGGTTCTAATGAATTGAAAAAGAAAGACATGCAATTGATTAAATTTTTGGAGTGCAAGGAATATTAAAATTAAAACTCGAATGCTAATATAGGGCAGTTTTTTTTAAAATAATTATAAAATAATAACTGAATGTACGTTAGTACTGTCATTTAAAAGTTTGTGGTTAATACCTGAACGAACGGATCAACTAGGCTGAGAATTGAAGAGGTTGAGAGGAGAGAGGAGGCGATGGTTGAGAGGAGAGAGAGGCGCATGCAACGGTCGAGAGAAGAGAGCGCAAAATCAAAGTCGTGCTCTCCGATAGGTGAGGAGGCGCTCCGATCCGCTCTTTCTCTTTTTTTTTCTAGGGTTTGAGGAGGAGGCGTAGGCCTCAGCTTTGTTTCGAGTTGAGAGAGAGGCGAAGTGTAGGAAGAAGACGGAGAGAAAGGTCTGAATTGTGACTAACAGAGAGACGGAACGGAAAAAATAGTCGATCCAGCGCAAATCAAATCTCAGCGATCTGCGCGATTTTTGATGCAGATCCAAAGGTCTGGATTGCGACTCACCAGAGCCTCTGTGAGTTGCAACTCACCATAGATGGCACAGAAGGGAGTTTTGCTATGGTGAGTTGCAACTCACCAAGGCGTCCGTGAGTCGCGCTCAAAATTCTGAAATTTAGTTCAAAATGACCGATCCAAACGGTCTAATACGATTTTCCTGTTGAAATCTCCATGCAGACCAAATTTTATATTTTTTCGAAATTTTTAAGTATTTTTTTGAAATTTTAGAAAATCACTAATCTAATTAGTTCTGAACCGTTCAAAAATAGTAGTTTTTAAAAATCCAAAATAAATACTTAAAAATTTCCAAAAAATATAAAATTTGGTCTGCATGGAGATTTCAATAAGGAGATCGTTTTAGACGTTTGGATCGGTCATTTTGAACTAAATTTCAGAATTTTGAGCGCGACTCACGGACCCCTTGGTGAGTTGCAACTCATCATAGCAAAACTCTATATATATATATATATATATATATAGAGTAAATCTATTGTGAACCATGATGCATAGAGCGCTCCGTGCACCACGACTGTTTGATCGGTGATTTTGTAAATTGACAAATCTAAATTAACCAATCCAATCTATATATTGAAATCTCATAACAAACAAAATTTTACAATTTTTAAAAAATTTTTACTATTTTTTTCGAATTTTTTAAAACCTGCCATTTTTGGCTTATAAATTAGTATATTTATAGCAAAAAATGACAAGTGTTAAAAAATTCGAAAAAAATAGTAAAAATATTTCAAAAATTGTAAAATTTTGTTTTCTATGAGATTTCAATATATAAATTGGGATGGTTAAATTAGATTTGACAATTTGTGAAAGTACCGACCAAAACGGTCATGGTGCACGGAAGCTTATATGAACCATGGTTCACAATAGATTTACTATATATATATATATATATATATATATATATGAACCATGGTTCACAATAGATTTACTATATATATATATATATATATATATATATATATACCTATAAATTGCTATATTATGAAGAACACAAATTTTTCTTGTTTATTTTTTTATTGCGGATGGGAAATGCACGAATATTTAACCACACAAATTCCTTATTTATAAGATATTATGGCGGTTGAATAAAAGAAGAAAAATTGATGTCAAATTCTCTAATAGATAATGGACGGCCATTAATTATGGCCAATGCAATAATATGGAAGGCCACCTTGTGAGGTGCTTTGGGCAACAGGTTTTTTTCTTGGTGCAACATTTTTTATTTTTAAATGACTAAATTGTCCTTAGAATTAATCAATCAATCAATCAGATTTATTATTTATCCTAATTTATTAAAAAATTCAACCTAAGTTTCGTATAAAAATTATTATAAGAAAAGAAAAACAACAATAGAATTATTAAAAAACATCAATATATAGCTTTACTTTTACGAATTTAGAAGTTTAAAATAACAGTTTACCAATGTAGCACTTTTGTATTTACCAAACAGAACACAAAAAGAATCATATATGACGAAGTTAATTTAGCTAATAGAACATAATTTAGTAGTACACATGCAAAACAAACATCAACTAAGTTCTTAATTAACAAAACATCACTTTTTACATATGAACAATGAAAAACATCAAGCATAGAAGTTGCTGAATTCCCATCACTTCTTGGTTAGTTTTTCCGTTGGGTTGTCATCTGCCTATCAAAAAAAGAAAACAAGAAAAAGCTAAATAAAATAAGTTAACATAAAGCATCAACATTAGCAAATAACAAAGCGCTACAATAATAACTCAATTAAACCAAACAAACCAGCAAACAAGCAACTAGTATTTTAGAAAGTTAACGGACCAGTATATACAACAAAAATGCATGTCATAATCACTGTTAACCTGCCAACAAAGTTAACACCTTAATTTTTCAAAATAACCTGATATCAATTTCTCCCAAATAAACCATTTTAAAACTAAACCTAAAAAAAAAGAAAGACATAGTTTAAACATATTTTTCAATTTTATACTTTCGTAATATTTTACATAATATTTTTACTTATACAAAATTTAATTGTAATTATAAAATGATATTTACTGATAAATGAATTTTGACTCTTTTTAACATGTGATTTATCGATGAGAATTAATAATATTTTATGGTATAGTTTTATCAGATTAACAGTCAAACATTTTATTTGCAATTTAAACTGATATTGCTCCATTTTAAAAATACAATTATGGCGGTATTGTATCTATCCTTAACTTATGCCATGTGCCCATGACAAAATGGGAATTGTTGCCTCTAGATATAGAAATTAAGTTGTACGTGAGACGATATTAATGGTGCCTTTGATCTATCTTTAATTTTATTAAAAAAATAGTTGCCTATAGATATATTTTTTCTATTTTTTATTTGGAAAATATTAAATTAAATTGAACAAAATTAAATTCACATTGTATTTGAACTGTTATTAATTGTTAATCAAAATAAATTAATTTTGACCATTCATCGAGCGAAGCGCGATATTTTTTGCTAGTGTACGTAATTTTCAGCACAAGATGGATGTCTGTTCCTTCTCGAGTGCTAGATGGATCATGGATGTCTGTTTTCGGTCCTTTAAAGATTTTTAGTTGAAATAGTACAATAATATCCAGTCCTCTGGGTTTTAGAATTCCCCGGTAAAAAGGAACAAGGACTTGGAAGTTGGAAATAACAATCGGACCGTTTCCACTTTAGCTGCTTTTAGTTTTTTCTGATCAACACTTGACTCATTTTGTAATATTGACTTGTGACATTCTTATTTTTCTTTTCAAGGACGAAGATGCGGCTTTGGACAAACAATATAATGTGAACTAAGATATATAATTGAACAACTTCCCAAAAAAATATAAAAATTAGATAGCCGAAAAAAATAAGAAAACAAGAAAAAGTTAAATAAAACAAGTTAACATAAAAGCATCAGCATTAGCAAGTAACAAAGCGCTACAATAATAACTCAATTAAACCAAACAAACCAGCAAACAAGCAACTAGTATTTTAGAAAGTTAACGAACCAGTATAAACAACAAAAATGCAGGTAATAATCACTGTTAACCAACCAACAAAGTTAACACCTTAATTTTTCAAAATAACCTGACATCAATTTCTCCCAAGTAAACCATTTTTAAACTAAATCTAAAAAAAGAAAGACATAGTTTAAACATATTTTTCAATTTTATACTTTCGTAATATTTTACATATTTTTTCACTTATACAAAATTTCATTGTAATTATAAAATGATATTTACTGATAAATGAATTTTAACTCTTTTTTAAACATGTGATTTATCGATAAGAATAAATAATATTTTAAAATATTTTATTGTATAGTTTTATCGGATTAGCAGTCAAACATGTTATTAGCAATTTAAATTGATATTGCTCCATTTTAAAAATACAATTATGGCGTTATTGTTTCTATCCTTAACTAATTCCGTGTCAAAATAATAATTGTTGCCTCTAACTATAGAAAGTTGTTCATTAGAAAATATTAATCGTGCCTTTGATCTAGCTTTAATTTTATTGAAAAATAGTTGCCGATATATATATTTTTTCTATTTTTAATTTGGAAAATATTAAAATAAATTGACAAAATTAAATTCACATTGTATTTGAACTGTTACTAATTATTAATCGAAACAAATTAATTTTGACCATTAATCGAGCGATGCACGATATTTTTTGCTAGTGTATGTAATTTTCAGCGCAAGATGGATGTCTGTTCCGTTAAAGATTTCTTGAGTGCTAGATGGATGTCTGTTTCCTTTGAAGATTTTTAGTTGAAATAGTACAATAATATCCAGTCTTCAAGGGTTTCAGAATTCTCCGGTAAAAAGTAACATGGACTTGGAAGTAGGGCTGTCAACGGTACTCTTTTAACTGTTTATTCTACCCGTATCGTATTCGATAAGATGGGTATGGGTAAGATTTTATTTTTGTTAAGTTATCGGGTATGGGTATGGGTAAGAAAAAATTTTCGTGAATTTATTGGGTAAGAGTAAGAATAACGCTATTTCGTAACCATTATTTACCCATACTGTTATATATATAATATATAATTGATAATCATTAATGGGAAAAGATATGATTATAATATCCAATTAATATGTTAATAACTAATAAGTCAATTCAATTGGTAGATTTAACTGAGACAATATACTACATTAATAATTTATAATTCATGATGATGAGTAAGTAAACTTTTAATTATTAATTAGTTATATATATTTTTCATGAGAAGATATTATATGATTTTATTATATTTAAAGTATTATTCAATTTTTCACTTTATTATATTTATTTGATATTATTTATTCATCCATATTGTATATTTTTTTATTGAATTAATATTATCATTATTATTCGTTTTCTACCGTTACCCTACCCTTATCGTTACGGGTAAGGGTAGGGTACGGGTAAGTTAATTTTTAACGGGTACGGGTAGGATATGGATAAAAAAAATTTTAACGGATGCGGGTAACGAAAATGTCTCTACCGTACCCTACCCTACCCTACCCATTGATAACCCTACTTGAAAGTTGGAAATAACAATCGGACCGTTTGGCACTTTAGCCTGGCATATTGATTCATACGGAATACATCGTGAACAGTAAGATGATTCATCGTTCATAATATATCTTATGCGCCGTCCAAATTATTTAAATTTGATCCATTGGTTCGATGAAATGTTTGAATATATGATACATTCTTTTCTGTTTATCAGATTCCTAACGTGATAGACTATAAACAAAGGAAAAAAAAAAAAAACTCTTAACGATGCTATTTTTTAGGCCTCCCTTTTTATTATGTATTTTGGCCCCAACTACTCCAAATATTATATTTCTTTATTTAAAATTTTTAAATAGAAGCCATCATCATTATAAATTTATCCTTCAGAAATGATAATTACCAAGCTTTAATATGATGATAATATTCTAATTTTACCTGAGGGGGGTAAAAATTCCAAAATAAGTGGAGCAGTAGTAATAGGACCACAGAGATGCTGACTTTAACGGAATAAAGTTTATTTGGGATGAAACCAAACGCATTTTGAATAAGTCTTATTCCGAATAAAAACTTATTCAACTTCTTATTCTAATATCATCTATATGGTGGAATTAGAATAAAGGATTGAATAAGTCCTTATTCGGAATAAGGCTTACTCAAAATGCGTTTGGTTTCATCCCGAATAAGTCTTATTCGGAATAAGACTTATTCAAACCCCATACCAAACACACCCGTTATATATATATATATATATATATATATATATATATATATATATATATATATATGCATGAATGATCACCGCTAAGACGAATAAAATTAAAATTTTTTATTTTCTATTATATAATAGAACTCCCATTATATACTTTCTTTGTTTTTATTTACTCGTTCAAATTTGAGTTGCTCCCTATAAATTATAAACTTTTCATTTTTTTTTTAATCAAGTTGCTCCGTTGTTTGAATAATGTAATAAAATAAAGATTACATTCAGCCCAAAAATAAAAAAATAATTATTATAGAGAGTAAATTAAATTTGAATGAGTAACGTGTGATCTATTTTATTCCATTTTGGTATCTTTCCATCGTAATTTGGAATATAGTTCCTCAATTCGTCAACCAATTAATTGTAAACATATACATGTAATTTTCAGTACTAGACTGCAAGCTGGAAATCTGTTTCGTTAAAAGCCTTTTAAGTTGAAATAGTATAATACGGCCGAACCAAGTCCACTGCAGTCCTCTGGCCGTTCTCCGATTATCCAATGAAAAGTCACTTGGAAGTAAACTTGGAAGACTATTAAAAGTATGGTTCGACCGTTAATTTGTCATTTTTAGCTGGCATTTTTACGAAATACACTCTGAAGCAAAGGGATTCATCCTTGTTTATTTCTCTTGTGCTCCCTCCAAATTTTGTATATGCTCAATGAAATGTTTGAATGATACTTTTTTTTTTATAATCAGATTCCTGACATGATTGAATATTAACAAGGTTTATTCGAGTTGAGTTGCCATCTATAAATTGTTAATGGTAAAAATTAACTATAATAAGATCATCACACGTCAATCATTCAAAATTTGAGTTGCCATCTATAAATTGTTAATGGTTCAAATTTTCATTATGGTGCTCCTTTTTTTAACAAGTTAATCGAATATAATTTTCTGTAAGCCCAAAATAATTATAATAATAATAATTTATAGAGAGTAAATTAAATATGAATGATTAACGTGTGATCTTTTCTTCGAATTTTGGAATATAGTGCGCAACCAGCAAGTTCGGAAATATATCTCAGTTATTTTCAGTGGTAGCAGGTAGCTGGAAGTCTGTTTCGTAGAGACCTTTTAAGTTGAAGAAACGATAATACGGCCGAACTAAGTCCAGTCTAGGTTAGACCTGGGCAACGTGGATAACGGAAACGGAATGGGAGCGTTCCGTATTCCGTTCCGTTTCAATAAACGGTATGTATCGGCTGATTCGTTATTCGTTCCGTTTGGACGGAACGTAGCGGAACGGTATAATTTACACTGTATTTCACATAAATAAATCACGAATTGCATTCCGTTTTCCGTTCCGTTTGTGAAACGGAATGAAATTTCGTTCCATTATATGTTCCACATGGACGGAACAGAACGGTTTCGCGTATTCGCGGTATACCGCGCCCACCCCTAGTCTGGGTTTAAGGATTTTCCGATGAAAAGGCACTTGGAAGTAACCAATTGGCAGACTTTTAAAAGTATGGTCGGACCGTAAATTTGTCACTTTTTTAGTTAAGTTGGAATTTTCTTCTTATGAAATACACCCTGAACTTAAGATGATTCATCCTTGTTCATTTTCACGTCCCTCCAAAATTTTAAAATTTCATTATGTTCAATGAAATGGTTTTATTATTATTATTTTTCGTTTATTCCTAACACGACTGACTGTTTAACAAAGCAATGCATGTTTGAAGAAAGGATCGCTCGATGTTATTTTCCGAAGTACGTAGGCTAGCTTCCTTTTTTTTTTATTAAATATTTTGGCTCCCAACTTCTCTGGGCACTCTAGGTACATTATATTTCCTAGTATTATTCTTCACAAAAGATAAAGAGTAACGAAACGTTAATTATGGGTGCGTTTGGATCGTTGGAAGAAAGAAGAAGAAGAAGGAAGAAGAAAAAAGAAAATTATAAACAATTCAAACTCTTCACAAAGTTACACACTTCCCAATACTTCTTCCCACTTCTTCTCTTCTTCCCTTCTTCTCACACCTATCCAAACGCACCCTAAGATAATAATTAAAGCTTATCAACAGGGAAATTCCAAAATAAGTGGAGCTCTATTGTAAGGACCGGAGAGCTGCTGACTGCAACAAAGCAAAAAACAACAAATGTTGTGCGCATCACAAATTTGAAACTTTTTAATTAGTTCCATTCTTTTCCAATAGAAGTACGTAGCGGGACCATTTTGCAAAATTAACTTTGTAGTTCTTATAAAATGGTGAAGATTAGAGGCATGCCTCTACAAGGCAGAAACAGGATGAGTCAAGGTCGAGTCAATAGTTGGTCTCATGTTACCAAGCTTGCTATTTTTGTAATTTTACTCCTCGGCGGAATGCTGGTACAACATGCTACGTCCGCACCCCTGAAACCCCTAACCTACAATCATCCCAATTATGTAAGTAGCATTTTTATTAATCATTTTTTAAATTTTAAGTGATGTAATGATGAGAGACCTGCTCAAGCTGCAAGCCCATCGTTTTTTTGCTGTGGCAAGCATCCCAAAGCAAAAATTTTATTAAGGTTAAAATTCAAAAGTCAAATGCAGAATACATGCAAGCCCATCGTTCTGTTATGTTGAGCATAATACTAGTCCGGGATCAGAATTCTTCAAAGGGGTATGTTGAGAATTAATACATATCGACCGCAATCCGTCGGCTTTTGTCTTAATTATGACTTCTACAATACCGGTAAATCCGTGTGAATTGGGTTTTTTCAAGAACAATTTGCAAATAAATTATCGAAAAAATAAATAAACAAAATTTTATACTTTTTTATTTCGTTAAATCCGCATGTACATTATATTACCTTTATGCATTATGAAAAAGAAACTGATTGACCTGAAATAAAATTGAAAACTTTCAAATTTAAAAATAAAAACTTTAGATTTCTAAAAGTTCGAAGTTAAAATTTTGAATTAAAAATTTGTTAATTTCAAATTTTAAACTTTTAATTTTTAAATATTAAATTTTCAGGCTTTTGAATTTTAAATTTTTAGTTTTTACTATTTTTATTGATGGTGTCAAATCAATTGTTTACTTTACAAATGACATATTTCTAATTTTATCATTTTATAGCGGCATATTTAAAAGGGCATTATGGTCAAATAATTAACAAGTGGAATGAATCTAATTTTGTTATATCCAGTGATGGAATAAAAATAATATGTTATCTAGTGACGATATTTCTCTATTTTTTTTTTATTGTGGCATAAACCTAAATCACTTTCTTAATTTTCAATACAATTATTTAGGAATGCTGGTTTCAAATTTATTGGTGAATTTGGTAAGAGATTCCGATCGACCTCCAGTCTCCATTAGATCTGGCCATAATTAAAATTGGAGTTCACCCTTTTAAGGGGAAAAACGAAGAAAAAGGGAAGTAAATGAAAAGGCCGTAAGATCATCAAAGAAATAAAATTAGCTATGGGATTACATCAGTCAATGAACCTTTGTATTCATTTTATGTATATCGCAATGGAGTCCCATAAGGGTGTATACGTGATCACCTAGGGTGATATTGAGGAAAACATGGTCATTGCTAGCTTTATCAACTTGTTCATTTATAAATCCGAGCAGATTATACTGCGTTGAACATAACCCTCCATCCATGACACAACTAATTGCTTTGAACTTTTCTGCAATACTCCCTCACACCATTTAAACCTTAGCGGAATTTGCGTCCATCTCCTCGTCTTTGCCCAGAGAATCAATGCAGCGAATATTGTTGTCGATGCAGGAAGGGGTGTTATAAATAGCACACACCATCGCTGGTACCACTAATCCTCATGATATCTCTAAATTCTGTTCTGGTATGCTTTCACTTATTCTGACCGATTCTTAACTCTTTTTGTAATATTGATTATTTTATTTCCCTTTGGAGGATGAAGACCATTGGAAAAAGAAGATGGGGACTATTTCTGGAAAGCAACAATTTACGGATTATTATATTATGTAATAATGTAATAAATCTAGCTATTGTTTAAAGTAAAGGGAGCCAACCTACGGATTCGATTTCACAATGTACATAAATATTGAATCATTTGTAGTTTGGTACTGTATTAGCATAGTAGGGATGTTTGGGTGATCCTTACAACTTTTGTGTTGTATCATCAAGTCATGAAGAGGCTTCCAAAATACTTATCTATGTATAAATTTGCGCCTAATAAACTTTACTACTTATTAGTGACATTTGCAAAAGTAGATTTGATCAAAGGTACAAAGATATTTGTACATTCAATTTTTAATGATAAAAATAATATAACATAATTTTAAGTCAGTAATTTCGTCTATGTTTTCTCAAACATAATTGATCCCAAGACCGGAAAAAAGAAGGGCAGTTACTACAAAATAAAAAATATATTTTCACATCAAAATAAAAAATAAAAAAATTAACTTATATTTTATTTCAATTGTAAAAATTGTTTAGTATCATAATTTTTGACATATTTTATTAAACACAATTTTTTTATTCCGTAAATAAATTATATTATTTATATTAAAAAGTTAAACGTATCCGATCACACCACAACACATCACGGAGACACGGGATGTGGTGAGCTCTTAGACGTGTCGTATCCAAATTTTAGAATTTAAACACATTGATTATAGTATGACGTCACATAAAAAATTTAAACACCACACGATATGTATTTGAAACACTAGATAATAATATATGCTGATCCCGTTCTTAAACGCTATCAGCATACTAGACCGCGCGAGCAGCAGTCAGCAGATCTTTTTAACACCACAAAATATCTTGTATGGATGTATATATATATGCATCTGAGACAAATTGCTTGCTTAAAAATATCAAAGTGTTGTAGAAAATTCGTCAAACACTTCAACTGCATCCAAAAGGATGCCTTTAATTAACTTAACGACTGTTCTTTGGTCCAAAAAGAAAAAAAAAAAAAAACTGTGCCATATTAATAGTATAGTAACTAATAACTAATAATATTACAAACGAATTAATTATCATACAATTAACATACAAACATATAAAAAAAATTAACATACAAAAAATAAGCCCTAAAATACTGCAGAATTTGTCTGCTGTATGATAATCATTCGGTCATTCATAATTCGAGTTGCTATCTATAAATTATTAATTTTCATTTTTAAATTAAGTCGATCCTTATTTATAATATAAGTTAATCAAATAAATTTTTTTCAATCCAAAAAATATATAATAATTTATGGAGAGTAAATTAAATATGAATGATTAACGTAATAACGTGTGATCTTTTATTCAATGAATATAAATTGATTAACGTGTGATCTTTTATAATAAGTTAATCGAATAAATCCCTGAACGTATGATGATTCACCCTTGTTCATTTTCACGTCCCTCCAAAATTTTAAGTTTTCATTTTTGTTCAGTGAAATGGTTTTATTATTTTTTTTTCGTTTAGTTCTAACATGATTGACTATTGACAAAGGAAAGTATGTTTGAAGAAAGGATCTCTCGATGTTATTTTCCAAATAGGCCTCTTTTTTATTAAGTACTTTGGCCCCAACTACTCCAGATATTATATTTCCTAGTATTATTAAAGTATTATTCTTCACAAAAGATAAAAACAAAACGGTAATTATGATAATATTTAAAGCTTATCAAAAGGGAAATTCCAAAATAAGTGGAGCTCTATTGTAAGGACCAGAGAGTAGTAAATTAAAAGGCTGTAAGATCTAATGGAAAAAAAATTAATTAAAGTTGTCTTTTCCCCTTAAAAGTAAATGAAAAAGGCTGTAAGATCTAAGGAACATAATTAATTAAGGAGCTATCGGATTTCCCCCATAAAAGTAAACTAGTTCAGTGGAATTAGAAAACACGAAAGAAACGATAAATAGCAAAGAGGAACTTAAAGAGTCCAAAGAAAAATTTTATTCATTAATCAACTAAATTTTTACAATGACAAGCTCTCATTTATATATATGGAGGCGGTGCCTTGGGATCCAATCCAGTATATTTCAGAAATAGTACTCTAAAAAGAAAATTTACAGAAATAAAAAGAAAATATGAAAATTACAAATATAGTAATGTCCTAAAATAAATCTACGTCGGAATCTGAGTCACTCTCTCGGGTTTGGCTCGCGTTGTGCTTGGGTGAGGTACTCTTGGTGGAGATAGTGAGGTACCCTCGAGTAGTGAGATACCTTTTCGGATTCGACTCACGTTGTGCTCGGGTGAGATACCTTTGGGTGAAGTACCTTCGAATGAGGGTAGTGAGATACCCTCGTTAGTTTCATAGAGACCTTTTAAGTTGAAAAAAAAAAGATAATGCGGCTAGTCTAGGTTTTAGAATTTTCTAATGAAAAGGCACTTGGAAGTAATCGGTAGACTTTTAAAAGCAGAAATTTTAAGTTTCATATCCAATTTTATCATTCCTGCCATCGCTAAATACAAAATGAGCACATAAAATAGATAAGATAAATATATAGACTATCAAAATGAACACTTATAAATAAATAAGTATTGTCATCTCTTGTTCAGAGTTTTATATGGACATTCAACTTATTTTTATTGAGCTTATCTGTTTGTATGAGCACAGTGTGATCACTATATATATTCACCTTGTCTATTTTAAGTGTTCAATTTCTGTTTAGCGATGACAGGGATGACAAAATGCAGATGGCGATAATCAATTTCCAAAAAAAGTATAAAATACACTTTTTTAGTTAAGTTAGAACTTTTTTCGTATGAAATACACCCTGAACTTATGATGACACGTCCCTCCAAAATTTTAAAATTTCATTATGTTCAATTTAATGGTTTTATTATTATTTTTTTTCGTTTATTCCTAACACGACTGACTGTTGACAAAGCATTGGATGTTTGAAGAAAGGATCGCTCGATGTTATTTTCCTAAGTACGTAGCCTTCCTTTTTTTTTTAAAAAAAAAAAAAGTATTTTGGCCCCCAACTGCTCCAGATATTATATTTCCTAGTATTATTCTTCACAAAAGACAAAAGATAAAGAGTAAGGAAACGTTAATTATGATAATATTTAAAGCTTATCAACAGGGAAATTCCAAAATAAGTGGAGCTCTATTGTAAGGACCGGAGAGCTGCTGACTGCAACAGAGCAAAAAACAACAAATGTTGTGCGCATCACAAATTTGAAACTTGTAAGTTTCATTCTTTTCAAATAAAAGTATGTGGCGGGACTATTTTGAAAAATTAACTTTGTAGTTCTTATAAATGATGAAGATTAGAGGGCTGCCTCTACTAGGAAGGAGCAGGATGATTCAAGGTCGAGTCAATAGTTGGTCTTATGCTACCAAGCTTGCTATTTTTGTAATTTTGCTCATCAGCGGAATGCTGGTACAACCTGCTGCGAGTCGTCCCAATGTAAGTAGCATTTGTATTTATCATTTTTAAGTGATATAATGATGAGAGTCATGCTCAAGCTGCAATCCCATCGTTTTTTCTTCGAGGGCTGGTTGGCAAGCATCCCACAGCATGCAACTATATATGCTATGAAAGTCCATCGTTTGTTATGTTGAGCTTAAAACTAGTCCGGGATCAGAATTTTTCACAGGGGTTGAGAATTGCTACATATCGACCACAATCCGTCGGCTTTTGTCTTAATTATGACTTCTACAATACCAGTAAATCCGTGTGAATTGGGTTTTTCCAAGAACAATTTGCAAATAAATTAAAAAAATACTTTTTATTTCGTTAATCCGTGTAAATTGGGTATATTACATCCTGAATTGGCCGGTTTTTTTACAAGGGCTGAGCATAGATACATAGGCAGGCCTAATTAAATCCGTCAGCTTTGGCATAAGACGTCTACCATGGCAGATATGGCGGTATATCTGCGTAAATTGGGTATTTGTAAAGTGCGACATTTTTCAAAGACAATTATTGAAAAGATAAATTTTTTTATTTCGTTAATTAGACCATATCTTATATTCATATATGTCATTATTCACCAGGTGATTCACTTATGTTTCAAAGTTATCCTATTTTATAGTTTTATCGTATCTTCCACAGATAAATATTTTTTTGGTAAGCGATAATTTTTAGCAGATTCCCTCTTGTATTCGGTGCAATTAGTTGAGTAAATTTAATGTTAATGGGAGAAGGGAGGAAGCAAAATTGTTATCAATACATTTAATTACTTCAAAAAATTTTCTTAATTGTCCAATATAGTTATTTAGGGATACAAGATGCTCGTTTTAGTGAAAGGCAAAAGGGCCGGGCCGGATTTCGAAGGATCGGACTTGACGGATATGGTAGAAGGGCCGGATCGAACCGGGTTAAGAAAAAGGATCGAGATGGGACGGGTTAGACGGGTTTATTTTTTGAAACACGAGACCGGCCCTTATAGGTCCTTAGCCCTTCTAGTCCTTCTAAAATATTATCAACAATTAATTTTTTTAATAGTTTTTTAATCTCAATTGTCCCATCATGATCAAATAGCCACTACTATTGAACGATTAGGTCGGATCTGACCCTTCAAAATCCGGCCCTTCAACATCCTTCTTTGAAAAAAATTAGACTCGGCCCTTCTAGATCCTTGTCCATCGAAAAGCCCTTCGAAGGGCCGGTCTGGTCTAGATTTTAGGACGGTCTTTCAAAAGGCGGACCAAGGACCAAGAATTTTTGAACTATCACTAGCTCGTTTTTAAATAAGATCAGATTCTTTAAGTTAGGAGCTTGACCTCTATTTTTCTTTAAAAAAAAATAATAAGATTAGATTCCGACTCCCGAGTCTCCATTAGATCTGACCATAATTAAATTTATAGTCGATCCTTTTAAGGGGAAAAAACAAAGAAAAATGTGTAGTAAATGAAAAGGCTGTAAGATCAAAGGAATAAAATTAAGTAGCTATTGGATTTCATCAGTAAATGAAACCTTGCGTAGCACCATTTAAATGTATAGCGCAGTGGAGTCCCACGAAGGTGTCAAGGACTCACATCGGTTCTTAATTTGCTTTAACAGAAAAGATTAATTACCTAGAGGGTAATATATATTGAGGAAAACATGGCCATTGATGATTTATTGACTTGCTCATTGATTAATAAATCCAAGCAGATTATTCTCCGTTGAAGTCTTGAAGATCCAACTAATTTACTTTTGAACTGTTGCCCATTAGGTCTATAATCCTTCCCACACTCCAAGTTCTCGTACCCACCCTGGCAACAGGCCATGCAGCCCGGAGTGCTGTCCATGCAGCTACGGGCGTTGTAAATAGCACACACCATCAGTGGTACCATTAATCCTCATGATATCTTACAATTTTCCCTTCTGGTCTGCTTTCAGTTATTCAGATCGATTCTCAACTCTTTTCATGGTTTGATTATTCTCTTAATTTGAAGGATGAAAATATGTGTGCTTGGACAACGAGATGGAGATTTCTGAAAAGCAACAATTTACAGATGATTATATAATAATAATAAATCTTGCTATAGATTAAAGCAAGGGAACAGACCTGCATGCGGATTCGATCACAATTAATGTACAAATGAATCCATTGTAGTTTGGCACTGTATTGGCATAGTAATGAGATGATTGGGTATTAGATTTTAACTTTTTACGATTAGCTATTGTGTTGTCGTAC
The DNA here is from genome assembly GCA_028095005.1 of Rhynchospora pubera. Classification (NCBI taxonomy): domain Eukaryota; kingdom Viridiplantae; phylum Streptophyta; class Magnoliopsida; order Poales; family Cyperaceae; genus Rhynchospora; species Rhynchospora pubera. The sequence continues at coordinate 19,747,750 of CM051461.1, forward strand.
TAACGAGGCTTCCAAAATGCTTTATTTACTAGCTATAAGCTATTGTGTGATTACTAGTAAGGTAATGGCATAATTATCGAAAGAAAAAGATAAAAACTAGTAACGTAGTGCAGTACTAGTGCATGCTGATAGTATTTCATTTCATGTAAATAATGTGCATATTGTCCTTAGTGAGAAGAAACGAGAAGAATTGAGGAAATGTATAGCTGACTGTTGGGCTTTTTTATCGAATTGGTACCAAAATAATTTGCTGTAAAATCTGGCTCAATTCGGCTCAGAAAGGATCCAGCCCATTGCAATGGGAATTAATTTAGCCTGGGTAGAGGCTCTGTTTAGGGCTGCAAAACGGTTGTAACGATCACGCAAATGACTTATTGCGTTGATCGTTGCGTGATGAGAGACGAAAATTTCTTTTGTTGCGCCTTGCGTTTCGTCTTATGAACGCAAGACAATTCTATTACGTTGACTGTTTCGTTTGCTTACAGCGGTTTAGCCGTTTTAATTGTTTAACCGTTTTTCCATTTTTTTATAGCGCATCCAATACAAAATTTGTTCATTTGAACAATTATAGTCTTGACAAAAACTCAAAGGGAAACACCAATTACACAAAGCCAGTACATAACCTCAACAAATTTTGATAACAAAGTACATGACTAACAAAATTAAACCAGTACCAGTACTATACTAGTACAAAATAAATTACAGTAAAGCCAAATACAAATTACATTTTCCTAAATAAAAAAATACATAACGAATTACATAACCACAAAACCAGTACCACTAATTCTAATTCTTCCCTTCTTTTTTTTTCCTCGAGTGTTAATTCAGCTCGTATCAGTAACCAGGAAGATAGAAAAAAAAATTGCCTCAATTCAATCACCAGAAAAAGTTCCTGAATGGAAGAAAAAAAATGAAAAAAAATGTGTAAAATAAGAACCAGAAACTTAACAGTTCAAATGAAAAGAAAAAAAAAACTTAACTGTGATAGAGAGAGAAAGAACAGAAATTCAGAGCACTCAATCGTCTCAGCAAGTACAGAAATCACACCATAACAGATCAATTCAAGTGCATGCCTCGACAAATTCAAAGAAAAAGAGAGATGAAAATGAAAAAACCGTGATAGAGCTCCAGAGAGGGATTTAGGGACTGGCTGTCCAATTTTGTTGCCAGCGCCGTCTAGCCGGCACCAAGTGCCAATCAACAACAACCAGTTCCAACATCTACCAACACCAGTAATAGAAAGGAGGAGAGTGTAGTGTGTGGGTGTGAGGCAGTGAGGGAAGGAGAAGGTGTTGCTGCACTGTGGGTTGAGAGGAGGAGTGACAAAGCTGTGGCTCGAGTGAGAGAGGAGAGGGAGGCCGTAAGAGGGGAGATGGGGTCTCTGATGGAGGCGATCAGAGAGGAGAAGGTCACGGAGGAGAGGAGGTCTATGCGGACAGAAAGAGATTGGGGCTGAAAGGAAGGTCTGAGAGGAGATCACAGCGGAGGCAGAGAGAGAGATTGGATCTGGGTGGAGAGAGACACAAGGGTCTGTGAGTAGACATCGGAGAAGGAGGTTGTGTGAGCTGAGCGGCAGGGGAGAAGAAATCCTTGTGCTGAGCGGCGGAAAACTTAGTTTTCTCCGCATAACAGTTATACTAATAATAGCAGCGCTGAGCTGCACGAAACAGACGATTGAAACGAAACGAAACAGTACAATTCCGCTAATTGTTTCGTTATCCAGACGAAACTATCTCTATTTGCGTTGAATCGTTTCGCTCATAAAACGAAATTAAAAACAGTTTGAACGATTTCCGTTTTCACCCCTAGCTCTGTTTAGACAAATTCAGGTTGAAAAACACCATCTTCGGGTTTACATCTTTTGTAATTTGTGCGAGGTTCCTTTGTATGTGTGATGAATTTGCCGATATAATTCGGATACATAGTATAATACTATATAATCAAACATTTAGCCTTCAAGATAGAGAATATTTTATCATCATGGTGCATCACCGAATATTTGACTAGGAGTGGCTGCACTGTCAATTAGGTGGTTAGAGAAAATAAAATTTAGATTCAACGCAAAAAATTAAGGAAAAAAAAATTTACTCAAACTATATAGAGCATCCTTTTAAAACGAACATTATCAAATTTTTTATTAATATTAGTCAATTAATTGTTTGGGGAAACCATGTTGTATCCACATGGACCCACATGGATCGTAAATCTAGAACGAGAGACGTTTCAGATGAGACCTAAGAACAAATATAATGGTTGAATTTACGGCAGCAATGTTCAAAAGTTCTACTGATTTTGCCTCGGATCAGATTACATGCGCTACCTGAAAGGTGCCACGCTATAAGAAGTTAAGAACTTGAGCTTTCAAATATTTGTAAGCAAGAGGTATATTTAGAAATTCCTATATGCGAATTGCAGAGTAAACAAGAATGGTAATTAAAATATTATTAATTGCTTTTGTTTTTCTTATAGTTTTTAAAATGGTCAACTTATCTACCAAGTTTTCAAATTATAACTATATATATTTTGTCTGGCGTGAGCTGCACGTGCATCCCTCTCGCCACTGTAGAAAGAACAGTAATTTAATCTGGTTTGTTCATTTCAGTTCGGATCATCTCCTTCGTCCATTCCCATTCTCTGTCCCTGCGACGAGAATTCCTTTTCCGTCACCAACTTCGCTTTTTCCACACACATCATATCTCTTTCCTCCGGTTTTTTCTCCGTTCTTCCCCTTTCTGTCACCCTCCTTCGTACGCTCTCTTTCCCACTATAACTTTTTCCACTTCTCCTTGCACTCTCCGCCATTTCCTCTCAGCTGAAGCACCACCACCAAACCCTCACCCTATCTTCGATCGCTTCTGCCCCGACCTTACCTCCTTCCGCTCGAGCACCTCAATAGAGACTGAGAGGAAATGTAACATAATTACATAAATATTCATTATAATTTCTTTATCTTCTTCTACATCCCTTCTCAGCTCAATTGAGCTTTTACTCTCTCTCATTTTTTTTTGTGAACTCACAGCTCTCAAGAAAAAAGATGAAAAGATGCAAGGTGCGCTTCATCGCCGGATATTTAGGACCTTCGGCCTTCGTTCTCAGTGTCAGCTATGCAGATGTGTAGATCTGTTATTTCTCTTTCAGGCAAATTCCGATTTGAGCAAAGAATCTGATTGGACAAGCCTATGCTGGTTAGATTTTCCCTGCCTTGTTTTTCTTTCTTCCTCCCCTGGTTGCGTACAGACTTTCCTCAGCCAACCGCTTTTGATTTGTGCACTGTATCTCACGATTTTCCCTTTTTCTTTGCTGCAGGTGTATGCAATATACTTCGCCGATTTGCTCCAAGTTAGAGCAATCAGCTTTACCAATTGCCCCTTTGATTTCTAGAGCAACAACTCTTTATTTTATTTTGTTCTTCTCCTCTCAGGTTCTTATCTCCCTTTCCTTGATTTCCTTCTATTTTACAGTCTTATTCCCACAGGTGTTTTTTGTTTTCATCGTTGATTTTGTGGTCTTTACCTGCTTGCAGTTCATTCCTCCAAATTTCACTCTTATCTCAACCTATTCTGGTGATGTTTTTCAACGCAATATTTTTAAGGTTTGATTTCTACTCAACAATGTAAGATCCAACTTCAGTTTTGCAAAATAATGTGTTCCACATATGGAATTGTAGAAGTTATTTTGCAAATAAATTAGTTATTAAGCTTGCAAATACTACATCTGATGCTATTAACGAGCAGAAAACTGGGCTTACAAAAAAATAACAGTAAAATTGAGCATTTTATCTTAGATTTACTGGTGCAACATACTTATGTCACAATTGATGATATATATATTTTTTATCTGAAATTGATTCTGTCTTTCTAAAGAAAAAATATTTTCTTCTTATACTTTTGCTCTCCCTTTTCTTTCTGTATGGTTAAGCTTCCAGTTGACGTGGTAATGGCAAAGAGGTGACAACAAGACTAGCATCTAGGAGATTAAAAGGGCTCACTTGATCTTTTGAAAAAACAACCCTTGCTTTTGGTCTGTTCACTCCCCGCCTCTTTGAGGTAAATAACTAACCTAACTAAATATTTGATTTTAATCCTCCATTTATTGATTTTATTGCTATTGTGCTATTAAGATATCTATTGAGATATGCTTTAGAATTTCACCTAATTAATTAACTATTAACGAAAATTGATAAGTTACAATTCATGTTTTTATATCGTGTTGGTCAAGTCAAAACTATGAATAACAACATATTGAACGGTTTATGAGAGAGGAGGGTATTTTTGTCAACTGTTTATAAATACGATTGGCATGCCATAGGTTTACAATTAATGTTATTCTTATTGAATCTCAATTTTTTCTGGAGCTATTCAGATTGTAAAAATTGAATTTTATTTGTGCTTTATGTGATCGAGCTGATGCTTGGTTGTGCATCGATTTGTTGAAAATCCATTGCCTTCATACCTGCTCCCTCTGCTGTTAGCTGCAGCTGTAAACCACAAAGGTGATTAGTGGGTCTTCATGCTGTATTTTCAATTGGATTCTAAATAAATTTATTTAGCCAATAGATATTGAGACTGTGCAGTGTGTTTATTTCTGATTCTTATGGCCAAGTGAATAGGACGCTCTATACTTTTTGGTTCCATGTTTTTTTCTTATATATTATCTGTTCTGCAGTTTATTTTCTTATTGATATTCTTAGGCGATGGATACGGAAGGAAAGTTAAAATGTTTGTTCTTTGATTAACTTCGTTAACATTCATAATGATAAAAAAAGGAAAGTAAAGTTTTTTACTGGTAGAAACTAATGTTGCTGGTATGTTGTGCCACTACTGCCTCTTTTTTATTTTGTTTTCAATATATATAAAACCCAACTATATCCAATTTAGCAGAAAATAAAAAATTACAAATCTGTTGCTTAGGTATGAACTGAAGAGGTGTTATGGCTGTCGTTTTATAAGATGGACATGTGTCAATATTAGCTATAGAGCATCTAATTGATGTACTTGGTTTTTAAGATGGTGCATTTTACGTTTCCACAATAAAAATGCATTTTCTTTTGATTTAGTATGTCATTTTCTTTTTAAGATGGTTTTTAAGAGTACTTTGGATTTCATATGTGTTATTTATTCTCTTTTCCTTTTGTTCAGGTTTTCTTGCGCTCCTTTTAATGTTGCAAAGCCAATTAAAACCAAAGAAGGGTCCAGCAGTTGCAATCTTCGACCGTTCAACAGTTGTAATCTTTGGCTTGGGAGCTATTTGACTTACCATTAGTACAATTAGTTTTTTTTTTTTTGCATTTGTTTCTAATAAAATGGATAGTTTCATGTTTTTTATCTTTAATTGGTATTTTCTTTGTTTATGTAATTAGGCTGCTGGAGGCTGAAGGAGCATGCATTGCAAGAGCTTCCCGAATCATCAGTGTTGATTTAAATTCCAACATATTCGAAACTGGTACAAATAGTTTTTTCTTTGTATGGAATTAATTAAACATTGTAGTTGACATGTTTCAAATTAAACTGCACCTGACAAACTTTGATGTATGGAAGTTTGGTTGCATGAAGTTTGTCAATTTTGTGTCAAGATTGCACATACTTGGAACTGATATCTATTTTGTGTCAAGATTGCATTGTTTGAAAAGTTAATTAGCTAAGTTGGAATTGATGTCATTTTTTTGCATCATTTGTTAACAATAATCGTACATTTGATTAGCGTAATGTTTTACAATTTAACAAAGTATATATGCGACTATATTTATGTCATCCATAACATATCCATGCTCATTAGGAAATCATTTCACTGCATATTCAAATAAGAATGCATCGCGCAACGCGCGAGAATAGAACTAGTTATACTAAATTGGTCCCTACGTTCATCGCCGGTTAAAAAATATACTTAAAATCCATATTAGCATTTGTGTTGTAGAGATATTTTATCTAGAGAATATATAAAATAGTATTTTTGGTTTATGTATGATAACACCAACATCAATGATAATGTACATTTAATTGATATATCATATATGAACTACACATTGGTTGCGATGCTAAGATTATGTTAAAATAGGTGAAACTATTGCTTTTCAATGAAGTAAATGTTAAAATTTTGGTACAGTTTTTTTTTTTAATATTAAACTTGGTACAGACTTCAAGGACCAGTATTACTGTTGCATTCTGTTAGTGAAAGTGGGTTTCCTCCTGCTCGTTTTCAGTAAAATAATAAAAAAAAAAGAAGGATCACAACGATAAATTTAAAATTGTAAGGACCAAAATAGTAATTGGTTGATACTTTAAGGACAGTTTGTGTAGTTTCTGTTTGATATTCAGTTCCAAAATACGCTTTTCATGTTCGACACCAAGTGCGTATTTTGCAATTTAATTATGTATTTTATAATTTTTTTGGCCTGTATTTTGTAACAACAGAATAGAAATTTAGGAACGTTAAAAAGTATTTGAAAGTTCAAAATATTTGTTAGCCTAAAAAATATATTAAGTATTTCTAGACCAAAATAGACAAACTTCATTACGTAAATAATTACCAGACATGTATTAGACAATAAAAAATGCACAATACAGTCATGCATTTTTGAGAAAAAAAGAAAAGAAATATCAACATTTAAAAAGAGTTAATAAATACAAACTCCTCCACCATCCCCTCCACCTCTCCTCCTCCACCTGACAATCACCTGCAAAACAATCATCCCATAACTCCTCCTACTAACACAAACACAACCAGTTCCCATAATGCCCCTGCCAATACCTCACATCACTTGACCACCAGAGCCAAATCAAAGAAACTAAAAGCTAAGAAATTTCCAGATCATCATGTCGACACTATCACTGCCCAGCAACAATCCTAAAAAACAACTGTTTCTGAACCCACATGCTACACTCAAGAAGTCAAAGACCCTCTATGGAGAAAGGCTATGTCAGATGAACTTCATGCACTAGCAAAGAATCATACATGGGACCTGGTACCAAAACCTTCAGGAGCTCATGTTGTAGGAGCAAAATGGCTTTTTAGACTCAAATACAAACCAGATGGGAGCATTGAAAGGCACAAAGCCAGATTAGTAGCCAAAGGCTACACACAGCAAGAGGGAGCTGACTACTATGAAACCTTCAGTCTTGTGATCAAATCAACAATAATTAGAACAGTACTCAGCATTGCTCTCACTCACAAGTGGCACATTCATCAATTAGATGTCAATAATGTGTTTTTGCATGAAGACCTAACAGAAACTGTCCTTATAGAGCAACCACCAGGCTTTTCTGATACACATTATCCCAACTATGTGTGTAAGCTCAACAAAGCATTATATGGCCTTAAACAAGCTCCCAGAGCATGGTTCTTCAGACTCAAATCATTTCTGCAAATGCACAAGTTTCAATCCTCACAATCTGACCACTCACTGTTCATCTTCAAAGGTGACAAAGTACTTCTCTATCTCCTTGTTTATGTTGATGATATTATCATCACAGGTGATGAAGGCTTAGAACCTAGGAATCAAATAAATTTGTAACCTATAGCTAACCTCACTAATCGTTCAGAATATAGCTTTAGGGTCGAACCCAAGGGACGGATCTAAGAATACCGGACTTGTCTTTTCTTAAAATCTAGATGAAAATATTTTATGGGATTTTGAGTAATTAAATAGTGCTTAAATTGTAAATGTTTTTGGTTATTTTTGGACTTGGAATAAAATGTTCAAACAAACCAAAGTAAAATATTAAAGTAAAGTCTTTTTGGGGTCTTAACAGAATTTAAGGCGCCTTAGGAATTGGATTTCATCTATGTTTGGCTGTTAAATTAGAAACTCGAAATACTTTCGCATTTTAATTTCTCAATTTAACTACAGTTAACCCTCTGGTCAATTCGAACACAAATCTGTTCGATTCGAACAGTGCTCTGTTCAGTTCGACCAGATCTCTGTTCGGTTCGACCAGAGAGCAAAGGTGCGTTGGGTTTGTCTACTATGTTTACTAATGTTTTGAGATAGGTTTAATTGGACAAACCTAGCTAACCTAAACCTCAGCCTTCGCTTGTTGGAACAGATTCTGGTTTGTTCACAATCTAGCCTATTTAACTTGATTGGTTCACAACTTTTGGTATAGAATTCAATTCGTTAAACCAGTCTATCAGAGTTCTTAGGAGTATTTAGAAGTCTTTTGTACTAATCTAAAAGTCGCACTTTTGATGCAAACTAATCTCCCCTTTCGGTTCTAAGATTTACTCCAAATACTTAAATCAATTTAGACTTGCTATTCCTAACTTAGACTTACTAGATGCAGCTGTTCAACTAGAAGGTAATTAGAGAACTCAACAAGTAATTAACTCAAGCAACTAATTAATTCATAATAAACTAGGTCTCAAAACATAGCAATTCATAGCATATCAAACTAACTTCATCCAAACATAGAGTTACTCTCCTAATCCTAAGGCTATAAAAAGGTCTAGCCTAACATAGTATCAAAGCAAACAACAAGAGATAAATAACAGTAAAGATACAAGCCCATCGAATCACAAGATAAAAACATAAAGAAATAAAACCAAATACTCCTTATGCTTTTGATCACGATCTTCAAGGCGATGGAGTGATGCTAGATGGAGATATCACGTGAAACACTGCTGCCGTCGTCACAAGGATGATGATTCCCAAGGAGAAGAGAGAAATTGACCCTTAGAAAAGTGGAAGATGGTGTTGAGAAGCGAATCCCTTTTCTTCAGGCCTCCAGGGTATATATAGATATCCCAGGACGCAAGGATGGAAGGCTAGGGCACCAGGGCGCAAGAAATTGCCATAACAATCAATTTCCATACAAGAAATACTACCATAAGTGATATGGTGGCAATGTGGTCGGATCGAACAGGTGGGCAGTCGAATCGAACAGGAGAGAGAGAAAGCAGCCACGCAAGCATGCCACTGTGAGGTCCAGTCGGATCGAACAGCCAGGAAGTCGGATCGAACAGGAGAGAGAGATGTCGCCTGATAGCCATGAGTCTAGGTCGATTCGAACAGGAATCTGTTTGGGTCGACCAGAAGAGAGAATAAAGCCTCCAATGCTAGGAATGAGTCATCTAGAGTGTGTAATACGTCGGGAATCCATCTATACGCTCCAAAGTCATCAGAAATCATCAAAAACCTGTACATAGAAGAGAAGAAACGACGGCAGAACCAAATCCTGGAAAAACATAGCAATTTATCAAATAATTTATTGGTTTGAGTCTATTTTAAGTGCTAAGTACGGTCCAAATAACAATAAATATTGACTACGTCAAATCCCCCCAAACTTAAACTTTGCTTGTCCTCAAGCATCGCCCTAAGCTTAGATTCTTAGACTGTACTTAAATCTAAATCAAGTCATATCTCAAACCAAGAAATCAACATAGAAATCAATTGCTCGTGCCTAAAATTTTCTCACACTTTCAACAAATGAGTCAAACAATAATTTTAAAAACAAACCAAGTCAAGTGTTCACAACTTAATCAATACAACTCTTGGGCCTAAGTGAAATCTTTTCCCAAAATTAAGAACTCTAGCCCCTCTTTGATATTTCAAAAGCAATCTCAATTTCAATCACCCGTTCCTTTTCATATTTCTCAAAAATTTGTAAAAGCCTTTATCAACTCCAGAAATTCTATAATGAACTTTTCTTAAAACAATTTCAATTTTTCACCAATTTTTTATTTTTTTTATTTTTATGCAAGTCGAGCAGTGGGGCTTTACACCCTAGAGGATAATGCGGTATCATTGGCCTTAAGTTTGCTACTAGCACATGTCGCGCTAGGGAGGTTGGACGGGTGTTGCTCGACTATGGCCACGGTACACTTGGGCCATAATACTCAACAACTCCTTTACCAATGCTTTCGCACCGGGTCCGGTAGAAATTAATTACAAGCTCCCCAATTATACCTCGAAACTTTGAGTTATAATTCCTGACAGCTTGTAATTAACCCAATACCCTCCAATTTGTGGTTAAGTTAGTGGAGAAGGCCTCAGTGCGTCCTCGTTTTCACCGCTATTTAAATTAACTTCCCTTTTATTGTTGCTCGTTGGTGATTCGAGCGATTAAAAAGCAATTTCAACAAGACAAAGTTCATCTTTTAATTTCCAAAGTCGATAAATTTCTTTCAAAAGTTTGTCAAATACAAATCAGTTCACTCGGCAAAAACTTGTGAGAATTGACTAAGTTTGAAATAACAATTTTAAGCATCCAATATCAAATTCAAATCTCAAAGAAAATACTTCAGTTTGGGTCCATTGGTGCAAGATCAAGTATGATATCAAAACATTCTAAGGTTATTTGAGAAAATTTTTGTTCGACTCAAAAACAAGTTCAAGAAGTGTGAGAGTTATCATTTAAAATCCAAATCGAGAGAATAGGCAAAACCAACTTATTTCAAAGCCAAAATCATACTAAATTGTGCAAAATTTAAGTTCTGGTCGAGTCGACCAAAGCTATGTTCGAACCGAACAAAGAGAGTAGAACAGTACAAGTTTTTATGAACTGGTCGGATCGACCAGGTACCCGTTCGAACCGACCAGAGAAGACAATTATACATAAATTCCAAATGAGAGATGTTCGATTCGACCAGTGCTTGTTCGACTTGACCAGAGAAGAGAAAAATTCGAGAAAAATTTTCCATTTTCACAGAAAAAAAAAACACCATTTTCATCTCACAAATCGATTTATCTCCTATATGCCCTCCCCCAAACTTATCAAATGCTTGTCCCAAGCATACTTTCACACAAAAATAGCAAATAGGAGAGAAATTGATGGTAACCTTTTAGTAGGGAGGAGGGAGGCTCCTAGAGGAAGAGCCTTGGTTGAAACCACCATCATAGCTTGGGAAAATGCCAAAGAAATCGCCTTGCTGCTCCTGCTGCTGCTGCTCCCCTCCTTGGTTGCCCAGAGATGGATAGTAGCTTGGGTCGGAATTTGCAGGGCGCCATTGTCCCTCAAAAGGTGGTGGTATGGGCTGCTGTGGCGGCTCTAGAACTTGTCCTCCAAGATATGGGTAAAACCCATAGTCGGAGTGAGCGGAGACGGTTTGCCGTGGAGAAGGAGGAAGCGGTGATGCTTGGCTATGAACCGATTGGGCTCCCGGGCTCATGATCGGATCTTCATCATCACGTGGCCAATACCCTCGTTGCAAATAGAAGCGACTCTCAAATGCCATGTCATAGGCCATGCTAACCTTCCTATTCAAACGATCAAGCTTCTTGGTGCAATCGGCCATGCCCTTGCGCATCTCATCCCGTGTGTCCAAGTGAAGTTGAGTGTGGTTGTCCACCATTTGGATGAGATTGTTGGCCCATTGTGGTTGTGGCTCACTCCCTTGAGGAAAGGGTACACGTGGTGGCGAGTTAGGCCTTGTTGATGGCCCCGCTTCATCGGTTTCCATGGGGATGATCCTAGGGATTGGGTGTTGCAATTCCTCCGCTGTCCTAGGAGTCACATAATCATGAGGAATTAGCCAAGAGAGAGAGTTAGAGAGATCTACCCGGTGAGGATATGGAAGAAAGAAGTTGCTCCCCTTGTCACGCACCCACAAATATCGCTCGGATATGTCCCGGCTCTCGCGGAAAATTTGCAAGAAGCGAGCGGCTCGGAACCTATCATCATCATAGACCATGTAGCCGGTGCAAAAGGTTTGCTCGGGTAAAGGTAGGCCCATGCGCTTGGCTAGGATTGTAACAAAGGAGCCCATAGTGATTTTGCCCCTAGCGTTTTCCATATCCCTTTGATAAATCCAATGTTTCACCATTAACTTGATCCAATCCAATTTAGGGGGTTCGGGTTGAAGTACGTGCCATAGGATGCCAATCTCCTTGTCATTGGTGATATTCACCGTCTCACCTCGTGCAAAAATTGTAGAGGCAATGGCACGAAGAACGATTCGAAGAGTAGGGTGCTGCACATGCCTAGATTGAAGCCTACCCCCAGTTGTTCCTGTGAGCCTTTCCCACACTTGCCTCCCGAAAACTTCATCATTAGGGTCCCTTGTCCAAGTAGTCTCCTCCACCTCCCCTCTTTCTAACTTGAAAACCACGGACAAGTCATCAAGCCATGCCTTATGAGTGTTATTCCCAAGCCGGAACCAAATGTAATCCCGGCCATCTTGTTCCATGAGTCGAAGAGAAGAGAAAAACTCTTGGGTGTAGACTTGGTATGCCTTCTCTCGGAATTCCCAAAAGGCGGGGGTAATACCGGCATTGCTCGTGATCTCCAAAAATTGCTCCGCTACCCCAAAGGTTTCTAATGTCTCCATATCCATGAACCTCGTGTGCTCAAAGATTCTATCCCTCATCCTTAGATAGTTCTCAAACATATAGTTCCAAGGCATTTGAAAGTTGGCATCCCTTTCAAACGGTGCTGCCGCGGGGTTACGGACCAAGTCCGGATCCATCTCAGGCCCAATAGGGTGCTGCTGGGGTTGAGAAGAAGAAGCAGCGGCTGCTAGGCGTGCACTGGCACGGGTTCTTGGTTTGGGCGCCATGGGTAAGGGACAAGAGGTGAGGTGTATGCAAGGTTTTGGGTGCTCTGGTCGAACCGAACAGATGGCTGTTCGAACCGAACAGAGTGGGTTAACAGAGGGTTTGCGCTAGAGGTTGTGCTCTGGTCGATCCGACCAAGGTCCTGTTCGACCTGACCAGAGAGGGGGAAAATGCTGGTTCTGATAGATACTGGTACGGGTCGACCCGTTTCACTGTTCTATCCCCAAAATTGCTGGTACCGCCTTGTTAATTCCTCAACCAAACAAATTTAAGTTTCAAATGAGCAAAATAGAGGGAAAAAGGAGCAATTGGACCTTTGTAAACCCCGATGTTGCGAAAAAGCGGTTGATTGGGACGGGGCAGCGGCAATTAGTGGTCGTAGGCACTCCTTGGGACTTTGTGGCGCAAGAGAAGTGTGCAAAGGTGCTCGGGAAGAAGAAAGAATGCAAGAGAAGCCGGAGTCGCGCCCAACAACGACGGAATGGTCCCGTAGTGGTGTCCCTGCGGCCAAACCTAACTTGAGTCCTTCAAGTGTGCAATTAGGGCAAGGAGAGGGCCCTGGAGTACTTCCCCACGAGAGAAATTGAGAGAATAGCAAAATCGCTTGAAACCTCGTGGAGCGTGCCTTGAAAAACCCGTCGCGACGGAACTTCAATAGCAAAAACTAAGGACAGTAGTGAGAAGAGAGTAGAGAGGAGAGCAATTTGGGTTTTAGATCTCTTAAAATGGTGGAGAATTGAGGAAGTTGAGATTTGGGAGGGTTGGTTCGGTTTGGAGAAGAAGAAAACGAGAGAGAGAGATGAAAAATGGGTCGAGTGGGGGAAGGAGAGAGGTAAGGGACGGTTTTGATTAGGCTTAATGGGTTTCGGGTCGGGTTTGGTGGTAACGGCCCCCTTGTAACGGCTAGTCGCGACCCCTGGGGTGTCTCCTACACACATGAATGGAGGCGTCCCTTCAGGCTATGAAAAAGGCGCCCCTTCAGAAAATGGAGGCGTCCATTGATGCATAATGGGCCCTACATAGACAAAATCAACTGTCAGCCCAAAATCAAAATGAACAGGCCCAATTATTGCTTTGGTCGAACCGACCAGGACACTGGTCGATCCGAACAGCAACCAAGTGTGGCTCTCCTTGCACCGCTCCTTTCAGTCGATTCGACCACCCTTGTGTTCGCTTCGAACAGGCTTAGTTCCTGCTTAGGTCCCTCCCCAGCTTCCGTTCGACTCGACCAGAGGTCTGTTCGACTTGACCAGGAAGTGATTTTCATTGATTTTCATCACTTCATCATGCCGTTGTACTTCCTTGTTCTCTCGCTTCATCCAGGATGGCAGTGCTCCATCGCTTGAGGTGTTGTGCAGTCCATATGAGGTCGATCGGGGTTAGTTGGCTCACGTAACCCAAGGTGCTCTAGCATGGAATGCATTCTCTTTCGTTTGTTCCTCAAAATTTCCCTACAATCAAACAAACACAAACATCAAGTTCTATTTTTAATATATCTCTTTTTTTTAATTTTTTTTTTGTGATTTTTTTTATTCTTTTTAATTAAAATAAAAGAGAGAAGAGTTGAGAAATCCTTGGGTTGCCTCCCAAGAAGCGCTTGTTTTCGGTCCCTAGCTTGACCATGCCATTCTAGCTTTCGCGTGGGATTGGCTCGCCTAGCTTGATGGCTTGAATATCTTCTTGCACCTCACTGGCGATATAATGCTTCAAGCGTTGACCGTTAACCTTGAATGGCTCCGAGTCTTTGTCGCAAATGTCAATGGCACCAAAGGGGTAAACCTTGACGACTCGGAAAGGGCCGGACCATCTGGACTTTAACTTGCCCGGAAAAAACTTGAGCCTTGAGTTGAATAGTAGCACCGAATCCCCTTCCTTGAATTCTCTCCTTGAGATCCTCCTATCATGCACAAATTTCGTCTTCTCTTTGTACAATTTGGCACTTTCATATGAGTTTAGGCGTATCTCATCCAACTCATGTAAGTCAAGTATGCGCTTTTCACCTGCCTTGAGGAGATCCATGTTGATTGCTCGGGTTGCCCAATATGCTTTGTGCTCTATTTCAACCGGGAGATGACACGGCTTCCCATAGATAAGCTTGAAAGGACTCATGCCAATGGGGGTCTTAAAGGCGGTGCGATAGGCCCACAATGCATCATCAAGCTTGTTTGCCCAATCTTTACGGGTGCGAGCGACCGTCTTCTCCAAAATACTCTTGATCTCCCTATTAGACACCTCTACTTGACCACTTGTTTGAGGATGATAAGGGGTTGCTACCTTGTGAATCACTCCATGCTTTTTCAAGAGGTTATCAAAGTTCCGGTTGATGAAGTGTTTTCCACCATCGCTAATTACCGATCTAGGCACCCCAAATCGCGGGAAAATCACCTTAGAAAAGAGTCTAATCACTGAGTTGGAATCCGCGGACTTGCATGGAATTGCTTCTACCCATTTAGAGACATAGTCAACGGCAACCAAGATATATTCATAATCATGGGAACTTGGGAACGGTCCCATAAAATCAACTCCCCATACATCAAAAATTTCAACCTCAAGAATCGGGTTAAGGGCCATCTCATTCCTCTTTGAAATATTGCCCGTTCTTTGACATTGATCACATGTCATGACAAAAGATCGTGCATCCTTAAAAAGAGAGGGCCAATAGAAGCCGGATTGGAGTACCTTGGCGGCTGTTTTGGAGAATGAGGCATGCCCACCATAGGCCGATGAGTGACAACTCGCTAGGATCGCCTTAACTTCATCGTATGGGACACATCTCCTGTAAATGTCATCGATCCCAAGCTTAAAGAGGTACGGCTCATCCCAAAAGTAGTACTTGGCATCCGTTTTGAGCTTCTTCTTCTCCTGCCAACTCATTTCAGGAGGTAGGGCACCACTTGCAAGGTAATTTGCTAGGTCAGCGTACCATGGGTGCTGATTTTGTGCCAACTTTCTGATCATTCGAGGCTCTGGTCGACTCGAACCAGAATCTGGTCGGTTCGACCAATGCTCCATGGACAGCATTTCGTGTGCCAGGTCAAGCCAGAATTGGTCCTGCTCAGCTGGTCGGATCGACCAAGGTGGTGTTCGGTCCGAACAGGCATCAATTTTCATCAATTTCTCATGTGGAAAGGAGTCATCAATGGGGAGTTTAGCATCTTGACCTTCCTCCCAGTGCAACCTTGACAGATGGTCTGCAACGGAGTTCTCTGTGCCCTTTTTATCTCTAATCTCAAGGTCAAATTCTTGAAGGAGAAGCACCCATCGTATGAGACGCGGCTTGGCATCTTTCTTACTCAAAAGGTATCTAATGGCCGCATGATCGGTGTAGACAATCACCTTAGACCCCACTAAGTAGGGTCGGAATTTGTCTAGAGCAAAAACAATTGCAAGGAGTTCCTTCTCGGTGGTTGTATAATTTGCTTGAGCCGGGTCTAACACCTTGCTTGCATAGTAGATGGCGACCGGCTTCTTGTCTTTCTTTTGCCCAAGCACCGCTCCAATCGCGAAGTCGCTCGCATCACACATGAGCTCAAACGGTTGGGACCAATCGGGCGGTTGCAAGATTGGGGCAGAGACAAGGGCTTGCTTCAACCTGTGAAACGCATTCAAACAATCCTCATCAATAATAAAATCATTGTCTTTAACGAGAAGATTACTTAATGGTTTGGCAATTTTAGAAAAATCTTTAATGAATCGGCGGTAGAATCCGGCATGGCCTAAGAAGCTTCGCACGTCCTTGACATTCTTTGGTACTCCAAGCTTCTCGATCACCTCGATTTTCGCTTTGTCAACTTCGATCCCTTGAGATGTCACCACATGTCCTAGTACTACACCTTTTTGCACCATAAAATGACATTTCTCCCAGTTCAAAACCAAGTTAACCTCCTCACATCTCTGCAAGACTTTAGATAGGTTAGCAAGACAAGAATCAAAACTAGTACCATACACAGAGAAATCGTCCATAAACACTTCCATTTCTTTTTCAATAAAATCAGAGAAAATTGCCATCATAGCACGTTGGAAGGTTGCGGGTGCATTACAAAGACCAAAAGGCATTCTTTTGTAGGCATAGGTACCATATGGGCAAGTGAAAGTGGTCTTTTCTTGGTCATTTGGATGGATTGGTATTTGAAAGAAACCCGAATAACCGTCTAAATAACAAAAATACGAGTGATTAGCTAATCTTTCAAGTATTTGGTCAACAAAAGGAAGAGAAAAATGGTCCTTGCGAGTCGCCGCATTGAGCTTGCGGTAATCGATGCACATCCTCCATCTGGTTGCTACTCGGGTTTGAATCATCTCGCCTTTGTCATTCTTGACCACCGTCGTGCCTCCTTTCTTTGGGACCACATGGACCGGGCTCACCCACTTGCTATCGGAGATTGCATAGATGATACCCGCATCGAGGAGCTTGAGAATCTCCTTCTTGACCACCTCCTTGAGGTTGGGATTGAGTCGCCTTTGTGCCTCTCGAGTCGGCTTATGATCATCTTCCATGAGAATTCGATGTGTGCAAAACGAGGGGTCAATGCCCTTCAAGTCCTCAATCGAATAGCCAATTGCACCTCTATAGGTTCTTAGCTCCATTAAAAGCTTCTCCGTTTGGCCTGCATCTAGCTCTGAATTAACAATAACTGGGTATGTTTGACTTGGGCCAAGAAATTCGTACCTTAACGATGCGGGAAGAGGTTTTAACTCGACTGCTGGAGGCTCTGGTCGACTCGGACAAGCGCTGGTCGGATCGAACAGGTCGCCAGATTGGGCTTCCATGGCTGGTCGAGCCTCTGGTCGACTCGAACAGGCGTCTGTTCGGATCGAACAGGCCCTGTTGAGAGTGGCGTTGCCCTCTTCCTCGACTTCAATGGTCTCTTCAACCCCTATTGCCTCTTGCATGTCACATAGGAAGGCTTGGTAAGTTTCTAGAGCTATTTGGTACTGGTTCTCAAGAGACTCTTCAATTTCAGGCATCTCTTGGATCATGAAACAAGTTTTCGCGGGGTCGGGACATTTCATGGCATGATCTATTGAAAATAGGAGGCGCTCCCCCCCCACTCTGACCAAAATTGTCCCTTCCAGGGCATCCATTATTACACCGGCTGTTCTAAGAAAGGGCCGACCCAAGATTATTGGTACTTCTTTATCAACCTCCATTTCCATGACCACAAAATCGCCGGGCACTAGGAATTTTCCAACTTGCACAGGGACATCCTTTAAAACGCCCAAGGGCAGCCGGGTTGTGGAATCGGCGAGCTTAAGGGTCATGCTCGTGGGTGTAAGCTCTCCAATTCCAATCGTTTCAAATACCGACTTAGGCATGAGGCTTATGCTTGCTCCCATATCACACAAGGCTTGCATAACAGTGGCTTTTCCAATAGTGCAAGGAAGGACGAACCTACCTGGATCCTCAAGCTTGGGTGGCATGCGGTTCTTCAAAGCCTCACTGCTCTTGTATGTTAATGCCACCGTTTTCAGCTCCTCCATGGACCTTTTGCCCGTGCAAAGCTCTTTCAAGAATTTGGCATAAATGGGCACGTGGGCAATTGCGTCGGTGAAAGGAATTGTAATTTGCATTTGCTTGAGTATCTCCCAAAAGATTCTAAACTGAGCGTCTTCTTTGGATTTTACCAAGCGCTGAGGGAAAGGTACCGGAGGTTGGTAAGCAGACACTGGTGTTTCAGCGCTGCTTTTATCCTTAGGTTGTGCCTTTTTAGCCTCCTGGTCGGACCGAACGGTGGTCTGGTCGACCCGAACAGGCTCCTGGACTTCCACATGGCCTTGTGCAGCTTGGTCGGGCTCTACTATGGGCTGGTCGGATCGAACAGGGGGCTGGTCGATCTGACCAGAGAGCTGGTGTTGCTCGTCAGCCGGCATAGGAGGGTCTTGATACTCTCGTCCGCTCCTTAAGACGTGCATGGCTTTGATTTCAGCATTTGGGTTAACTAGAGGCTGCCCTGGAAGCTTCCCTTGAGGTCTAGAAAATTGTTGCTCCATCATTCGCTCCAGGCGTTGCAAGGAAGCGGCACTACCCTTTAACTCATTTGTGGTCGCCTTGAGCTCATCCAACCCCTCGGCCATCATCAGGTTGAATTTGCCTTGCTGATGCATGAACTCTTGGACAACCGGAGGAACCCCGTCTGTATTATAGACTGATTTCCTAGAAAACGGTCCATTAGAGTTGTTAGGTTGCTGATCTCGCCTAGGGGGCTGCTGATTTTGTCCCTTGTAATTGTACTTGGGTTGGTAGGGCCGGTCAAGAGTGGATTTTTGCATTATATTCTTCAGATTTGGGTCATTCATGTGCTCCCAATTTCTTTGCTCACCCTCATCCAGTGAATAGCTCCGGTTGAAAATATGCCTCGGGTAATAGGAAGGTTCGCTATTCAGAGAATTTACTTGAGCCATGTCATCATTGATTTTAGCAAGGGGGCAATCGGGAGATTTATGCCCTTCTTCGCCACAAGCACCACATTCGTTTGAGTAGAGATGAGACCCTTGGGCGGATTGATAAGATGCTAGCTTGGCTTCCAATTCAGCAATCCTCTCATCTCTAGTAGTGATCTCATGCACTTGGTGCTTCGCATGGCCAGAGCGGCGGGGGTTGGGGATTGGATACCACGTATAGTTCCGTGCGCAATGATCGAGTAGGTCTCGCCCTTGAGTCGCATCAAGCCGTTTGAATGCCCCACCTGAAAGTGAATCAATATTAATTTTGATATTGTCATATAGACCGCTATAAAAGTTTTTAATCAAAAGCCAGTCTTGAATGCCATGGTGTGGGCATGAGTTTTCAAGATCCCTAAATCGCTCCCAAGCATCCCTCATTGTTTCATCATCTTTTTGGGCAAAATTGTTCAATTCTCTCCTAATTGTATCAGACCTATCAGTTGAGAAATATCTTTCTAGAAAAACTTGTGCCATTTGATCCCAAGACCGAATTGAACCCTTTTTCAAAGTCTTATACCATTTGCGGGCACTATCTTTAAGGGTGAAATGAAACAGTAACAGCCTAATTGCTTGTTGAGAAACCCCATTAATTTTAATTAAACGTGTGCAATCAATGAAATTTTGTAAATGAGCATGAGGGTCCTCTTTGTCATCTCCGTAGAACGGAGTCTGTTGGACTAGTGAGACATGATTTGGAGAGATTAGCATGTTGTTGGCCGCGATGCCTGGAATCAACACGGGCCCGCCCACATCTTTGGCATTCGGGGCTCCGTATTCTCCAAGTGTCCTTTCACGGCCTTGGCCATCCTCATCATCAGAGTTGTGGACGCTAGCCTCGTCCTCTTGGGTCCAGCGGCGACGCTCGTCTTCTAATTCCCTTCGTTGTCCTGTGAGAGCGTCCCGCTCTGCTGCGAGTTGAGCCTCTCTTTGCTCGAGTTGGAGACGGAGGTTCTCCAGTTCTTGTGTGCGCTGGGCGATGGCCTCGGGAGTAAGTTGGTCGGCCATCGCAGTGTTTTCTTCTCTCTGCTCGGGGTGCTGGTCAGATCGAACAGAGTCCTGGTCGGTTCGAACAGGACTAAAAGAGGAGAATCTGGCTTCTTCGTTTATTCTTCGGAGAAAATCTTTGATCCTCGGAGGAGGGGACTTCTTCCTTTGTGTATTGCCTGCCAGTCCTGAAATTTAAGAGAGAAGAAAACGTACGTGTCAAAAGAAAAAGAAAAGATCTAGTCTCTTAATACTAAGACAAGGATCCAATATCAACACCGTCCCCGGCAACGGCGCCAATTTGATGAAGGCTTAGAACCTAGGAATCAAATAAATTTGTAACCTATAGCTAACCTCACTAATCGTTCAGAATATAGCTTTAGGGTCGAACCCAAGGGACGGATCTATGAATACCGGACTTGTCTTTTCTTAAAATCTAGATGAAAATATTTTATGGGATTTTGAGTAATTAAATAGTGCTTAAATTGTAAATGTTTTTGGTTATTTTTGGACTTGGAATGAAATGTTCAAACAAACCAAAGTAAAATATTAAAGTAAAGTCTTTTTGGGGTCTTAACAGAATTTAAGGCGCCTTAGGAATTGGATTTCATCTATGTTTGGCTGTTAAATTAGAAACTCGAAATACTTTCGCATTTTAATTTCTCAATTTAACTACAGTTAACCCTCTGGTCAATTCGAACACAAATCTGTTCGATTCGAACAGTGCTCTGTTCAGTTCGACCAGATCTCTGTTCGGTTCGACCAGAGAGCAAAGGTGCGTTGGGTTTGTCTACTATGTTTACTAATGTTTTGAGATAGGTTTAATTGGACGAACCTAGCTAACCTAAACCTCAGCCTTCGCTTGTTGGAACAGATTCTGGTTTGTTCACAATCTAGCCTATTTAACTTGATTGGTTCACAACTTTTGGTATAGAATTCAATTCGTTAAACCAGTCTATCAGAGTTCTTAGGAGTATTTAGAAGTCTTTTGTACTAATCTAAAAGTCGCACTTTTGATGCAAACTAATCTCCCCTTTCGGTTCTAAGATTTACTCCAAATACTTAAATCAATTTAGACTTGCTATTCCTAACTTAGACTTACTAGATGCAGCTGTTCAACTAGAAGGTAATTAGAGAACTCAACAAGTAATTAACTCAAGCAACTAATTAATTCATAATAAACTAGGTCTCAAAACATAGCAATTCATAGCATATCAAACTAACTTCATCCAAACATAGAGTTACTCTCCTAATCCTAAGGCTATAAAAAGGTCTAGCCTAACATAGTATCAAAGCAAACAACAAGAGATAAATAACAGTAAAGATACAAGCCCATCGAATCACAAGATAAAAACATAAAGAAATAAAACCAAATACTCCTTATGCTTTTGATCACGATCTTCAAGGCGATGGAGTGATGCTAGATGGAGATATCACGTGAAACACTGCTGCCGTCGTCACAAGGATGATGATTCCCAAGGAGAAGAGAGAAATTGACCCTTAGAAAAGTGGAAGATGGTGTTGAGAAGCGAATCCCTTTTCTTCAGGCCTCCAGGGTATATATAGATATCCCAGGACGCAAGGATGGAAGGCTAGGGCACCAGGGCGCAAGAAATTGCCATAACAATCAATTTCCATACAAGAAATACTACCATAAGTGATATGGTGGCAATGTGGTCGGATCGAACAGGTGGGCAGTCGAATCGAACAGGAGAGAGAGAAAGCAGCCACGCAAGCATGCCACTGTGAGGTCCAGTCGGATCGAACAGCCAGGAAGTCGGATCGAACAGGAGAGAGAGATGTCGCCTGATAGCCATGAGTCTAGGTCGATTCGAACAGGAATCTGTTTGGGTCGACCAGAAGAGAGAATAAAGCCTCCAATGCTAGGAATGAGTCATCTAGCGTGTGTAATACGTCGGGAATCCATCTATACGCTCCAAAGTCATCAGAAATCATCAAAAACCTGTACATAGAAGAGAAGAAACGACGGCAGAACCAAATCCTGGAAAAACATAGCAATTTATCAAATAATTTATTGGTTTGAGTCTATTTTAAGTGCTAAGTACGGTCCAAATGACAATAAATATTGACTACGTCAACAGGCAATGACCCTCTTGCAATTCAATCCTTAATATCAGCACTTGATCAACAATTCTCAATTAAGGATCTTGGTTCTCTCAGTTACTTCTTAGGAATAGAAGTTACATCTCATGAATCTTGCCTCCATCTCTCTCAAACAAGATACTTGAAAAATTTAATCACAAGAGCATCAATGACTGGGGCTAAGCCATGTGTTACTCCAATGCAAGCTGGTATACAGCTGTCAAAATATGATGGCTCAAAGATGGAGAATCCACATCAATACAGATCAATTGTAGGGGCACTGCAGTATGCCACCATCATCAGGCCAGAACTTACCTTTGCAGTCAACAAGGCCTACCAATTCATGTCTGATCCCACTGATAAACACTGGCAACTTGTTAAAAGAATACTCAAATACATTCAAGGTACACTCAACCATGGATTAGTACTAAAACCATCAATTGATCTCTCTCTACATGCATACTGTGATGCTGATTGGGCAGGATGCCCTGATGACTGACAATCTACTATAGGATTTGCAATTTATCCGGGTTCAAATTTGATTTCATGGTCAGCTAAGAAACAAACTACTGTCTCACGATCTACTGAAGCTGAGTACAAGAGCTTGGCTGTTACAACTCAAGAGATCATATGGCTCAATTCTCTTCAGCAAGAACTTGGCTATACTCCTCCAAACAATCCAACCTTGTAGTGTGATAATTTGGGTGTCACTTTCTTAGCTGCAAACCCAGTATTCCATGCTTGAACAAAGCACATTGAACTTGACTTTCATTTTGTCGGAGAGAGTCAATGCAAAACAACTGACAGTCAAATTCATTTGCTCTGCTGACCAAATTGGTGATATCTTCACAAAGAGCCTCGCCAAAGCAAGATTTCAGGTACTCAGATACAAGCTAAACGTTTTTCACAATCCATTGTGCTTGAGGGGGCCTATAGAAGCATCAGATGATGAAGCACTGGAGGCATCCAATGCTGAATAAAATGGACAGGAGATTTGGGCTTCATTAGTTTGTTAGTCAGTTGACACTGTTAACTGCGAGTAACATGCCTCCAGTGCTGGATAGAATGGACAGGAGATTTGGGCTTCATTAGTTTGTTAGTCAGTTGACACTGTTAGCTGCGAGTAACAATTCCCTTATATCTCTCTATATATAAACAGTATCTCTGTACATTGTTGGAATGGAATGAAAAACATTTCCAAGATTCAATTTCTTTCTCTCTATTGCAATTCTCCTTATCCTTGGAAGAAAAATAAAAGAAGCAAGAGTGGGCACCAAAATACCAAATACCGAACACTTGCTGGTTGCCTACGGCTTATTAAATCGCTCAAAAATAAATAACAACAACTTTTTGGATACCTCATACCCCCATGGCACTGGGAATGAATCTACAAAACAAATTGGTCAGTATTTTTGGGTTTATTTTGCATGTGATTCTTAGATTGTATGCTTAATCTGTCGACTCTGATATTTTTATTTTAAAAATAATTATTAAGTATGCAGTATGGTGTAAATACTAACTAGGAGTCGCAGGATTTTTCTCTTTCAGTTTTTTGTCTTTGGGGTTGAGGAACAAATTGTTAAATCAAGTCGCCGTTTTGGATGACTTGAAATGTTTGACAAATTGTCAAATAACACATTGCTAATTTTTACTTTTAGCAAGTAATCTCAGATGCATCAATGCAAAATAATTTATGGTGTTGAAAAGAACTAAATCTGCTGACTGATGCGTGGCGTACATAGTATGCTTCATGGCGCATCCGACAATCCAGAATTTTAGCAAGTCTGGGCACAAATTGCCAATGTCTGATTTAGTGATATTCTTTTTGTTTTAAGAAACACATCTCTCTCTCGTGGAAATACGATGAGTCTAATTAAAACATATATTGTTGAAAGGAAAATCTACGGAATTTTTTGAAGTTAAATTTCTAGATTAGAAGATGCAATAATATTTCATGCTCGGGACACGCCTCCCTTAATCATTCATTCCAATTATTTTTTAAAAATGACCAAAATATTCTATCTAGTAAGGATATTTTGGTCATTGTTTAGAAAAAATTGTATTGAATTAGTGTTGGAGCGTGACCAAGAGCAATTCCCGTAGTTGACAGTAGTAGGCCTGAACGGTTTGCTTGGGTGTAAAGCTCAATTCCGCCCAGATGGAAAGAACCAGCCCATTGCAATGTCTGTCGGAGCTGGTTCCAGAAATAAAATCTACATTCAACACCAAAATAAAAAGAAAAAGAAAGAAAAAAAAACAAAAAAAACGAACGCACACAATATATTTTCTTTTGATAGGACGTTTTAATGTGAATTCATATTACTTTTTTCTAAAGTTAAATTATGTGTCTGTAATATGTCTAATGACTAATGTCCTCCCCTGATTCTGTTCCAACTCGGCACAATAGGACCGGAATCGGATAATATTTTAAACCATTCAATTTACGATGTAATGAAGTCCCACAGTGGTATAGCATAATCACCTCGGTTCATTTGCTTTGACAGCATTGTCCGTACCAAGGGGGGCACGGGCGCACGGCGCTGAAGGTCTCCCATTTAAGGCCATTTTTCTCGTACCGACCCAGGCGGGGGCTGTTAGCAAGCACCATAGTTGGTACCACTATATTTATCCTGGTGTCTTCTAACTCTCCTGCTTTGATCTGCTTTCAGTTTTTCTGATCAATACTTGACTCATTTTGTAATATTGACTTTTGACATTCTTATTTTTCTTTAATTTCAAGGACGACGATCTGGCTTGGACAAAACAAGATAATATAGAACTAAGATATATAATTGTATAACAACTTCCCAATAAATTTAGATTGTCGAAAAAATGTCAATTAGCTTTCCAATACTGTATGTTGCAATAAATATAGAATTTAATACATAAATTTAACCAATTCATCTTTAATTACGGATAGGAAGTACTGATTTCTATTGCTTAGATGCATTAATGAAAACCGTTTGTTATATGCATGATCACTGCTAAGACAGATATTTCTAAGCTCATAATCTAATCTAAAAAATTGATATGTAGATTCTGAAAATATTGTCAATAATTTATATGTAAAAATTGTATAAAGTTTATAACCAATAATTACATTTTTCATAGATTGTATAAATATTTATTAAAATGTGATCGTGTTTGTTTAATTAGTCTGCTATATATTTGACTGTACGTTTTTTTTTTAGATTGTTATTGTTTCAACCACCTCTATCGACAGTCCCGTTACATAGATAATTATATATTCTCTCCTTCTTAAAGGCAATCAGGATACTGCGCGAAGCATCAGTCAGCAGATATTTTAATTCAGTCACCAGATCTTTTTAATACCAGAAATTATTGTGCGTGGATGGATGCAGCTGACATTAATTGCTTGCTTAAAAATATCAAATAGTTGTTAACAATTCGTCAAATAATTCAAGTACATCCAAAAGGATGACTTTTACTTGACGACGATCGTTCTTCAGTCCCAAAAAAAATCTGTGTCATTTTAATAGTATATTAACTAATAACTAATAATTAATATTACAAATTGAAGAATTTTGTAAAAGAAATTGTTCCTATTCATTTCTACATAATGTACAGAGTTACATGACTATTTATAGCCTCAATCCTATATGACCGTTTGGTCCTTTCCAATTATTCATGATACAGAGATAGATTACATTTTATATTTGGTAACACCTATTGTACAAATCTGCCTAAATCTTATTCTAACGTTCCTTTGTATGTTGCCTATTCTGAATAATTGCTGGCTTGATCGTTGATGATATCTTCTGAGATCATATTATTCTCAACACTCCCCCTCAAGTTGGGTTCAAATAAGTTGATTGATCCCAATTTGAACAAGATTTGTTGGAATGACTTGGTATCCAAAGCTTTGGTAAAGATATCCGCAAGTTGTTCGTGACTCCTCACAAATGGTGTGATAATATCACCATTTTCTACCTTTTCTCGAACAAAATGACAGTCAACTTCAATGTGCTTTGTTCTTTCGTGGAAAACTGGATTCGATGCGATGTGACGTGCCGCTTGATTATCACAATACATCTTCATCGGTTCATTATGTGGAAGCTTCATATCATTGAGCAACTGTTTGATCCAAATCAATTCGCTTGCAGTAGATGCCATTGCTCGATATTCTGCCTCAGCACTCGATCTTGCGACTACATTTTGTTTTTTGCTTCTCCAAGTCACCAAGTTTCCACCTACAAAGACACAATATCCTGTGGTTGACTTTCGATCAAAACTTCCAGCCCAATCTGCGTCAGAATAGCCAACGATAGCATTAGTTCCATTTTTCTTGAGCCAAATTCCTTGACCAGGAGTTCCTTTAAGATATCTAAGAATGCGATTGACTATTTCAAGATGACTAGTCTTGGGATTATGCATAAATTGGCTTACACAACTAACTGCAAATGTAATATCTGGTCTGGTAACGGTGAGATATATCAATTTGCCAACAAGTCTCTGAAATTGTCCTATATCGTTTAAAGGTTCACCTTTTTCTGGACTGGCCTTATTATTGGTTTCCATTGGAGTATTTGTTGGTTTAGCTCCTAATTTACCTGTTTCCTTAAGAAGGTCCAACACATATTTTCTTTGTGAAAGAAATAAACCTTTTTGTGAGTGAGCTATTTCGATCCCTAAAAAATATTTGAGATTTCCAAGATCTTTGATGTCAAATTTGTCCTTCAAGTAATTTTTTACATTTTTAATTTGTTGTTCGTTATTTCCTGTTACTATAATGTCATCTACATAAATCAAAACTATAGTAGTTGAATTGTGATTATGCTTAACAAACATAGAAGGGTCTGCAGAGCTTTTATTAAAATTATGAAGTAAAAGAGAGTGACTAAGCTTGCCATACCATGCTCTTGGAGATTGTTTCAATCCATAAATTGATTTATTTAGCTTACATACTAAATTGTTTTTAGCTTCTTTAAAGTGACCTGGTGGCAGATTCATGTAAACTTCTTCTTCCAAGTCGCCTTGAAGAAAGGCATTCTTTACATCTAACTACGATAGACTCCAACCCATGTTAGTAGCAACTGATAATAAGGTCCTTACAGTTTTCATTTTAGCAACAGGTGCAAATGTTTCATGATAATCCAAACCATATGTTTGTGTATAACCCTTAGCTACAAGTCTAGCCTTGTGTCTTTCAATTGTGCCATCACAATTATATTTGGTTTTGTAGACCCATTTACAACCTACAGGTTTTTTTCCTTTAGGTAGAGGTACAATAGTCCAGGTATTATTCTTTTCAAGAGCATGTAGCTCTTCAGCCATTGCTTGTTGCCAAGCCGGATACCTTTGTGCCTCTTCAAAGGTTGTAGGTTCAGTCTGGTTTGAAATAACAGTAAGAAAAGACTTATAACCTTCATGGATTTTATCATACGAGATGTAATTTTTAATGGGGTATGGACATGTAGCTTGATAAGTCTCGTAATCTTTGAGTCTGACAGAAGGTTGTCTGTCTCTGTTTGACCTTCGTGGTTGTATATTTTCTTCTATCGTATCATTTTCTATAGTATCTCCCCCTGAATAGTTTTCTTCTAACTCTTGTTCTTGGGGTTCCTCGTTTGTACCTTCAAAAAAGGTTAGACTGGGAAGAAAAATATTCCTATTTTCATTAGTGGGTGGACCGAGATCTTTATTGTTTGGCTTAAAGTATGGTTCATGTTCATGAAAGGTTACATTTCTAGATATGTGCATTTTTTTGATAGTTGGCTCGAAACATTTATAACCTTTTTTTTGAGACGAATATCCTAAGAAAATAGTTTTGATAGACCTTTTATCAAGTTTATCATTTAGTTGTGTGTGGACGAAAGAGGTGCACCCAAAAATCCTAAGATGGTCAAGATTCGGTTTTCTTTTATGAAGAATTTCAAATGGGCTTTTGTTTTCTAAGTTAGGACTTGGTAAACGGTTGATCAAATAAACAGCTGTGAGCATTGCTTCTGACCAAAAATTTTTTGGAACATTAGTTGAAAACATGAGAGATCTTGTAACTTCTAAAATATGACGATTTTTTCTTTCTGCAACTCCATTTTGTTCAGGGGTATAAACACAAGAAGTTTGATGTATAATGCCGTGAGTTTTGAAAAAAATTGAGAAATTATTGTTAATATATTCAGTACCATTGTCGGACCTAAAAATTTTAATTTTTGTTCCAAATTGATTTTCTATAAGTTTAAAAAATTGTTGAAAAATCGAAAAAACTTCTGATTTTGAATTTAATAAATACAACCAAGTAGTGCGAGAAAAATCATCAATAAAAGTAACAAAATATCAAAAATTATTATAGGAATCAAGAAGGGCAGGTCCCCAAACATCAGAATGGATAATATCAAAAAAATTATTGGATCTACTATTTGAAATAGGAAAAGATAATCTGGTTTGTTTAGCAAATTTGCAAACATCACAATTATTCATACTAATATTTGAATCAAAAATTTTATTTAAAACTCGATCAGAAGGATGGCCTAGTCTCCAATGCAAAAGCTTATTTGATTCAATCAACCTCTTAGCACCAAAACATTTATTAGAACAGTCAAGGTAATAAAGTCCATTATCTAAGTATCCTTCACCAATCTTCTTCCCAGTTTTTTGGTCCTGAAAAATTACATTCTTGTGAGAAAAAATAACATTGCAATTTAAATCATTCGTAATTTTACTGATTGATAGTAAATTTGAGTTGAATCTGGGCATATACAAAATATTTCCAATGTTTCTCCCAAACAGGTTAGTATTTCCAATGCCATGAACAAGTATTTTTTCTCCATTCGCAATCGTAACGTATTGAGCAATTTCTGTTTTAGTTAAACAATCCAAAATATTTTTATCTTTGACCATATGATCAGATGCACCGCTATCTAATATCCATAAATTTTTATTTTTGCCGAGACTAGATATCATACCTGAGCAGTTCTCACCTGCTTTATTTGGGTCTGTATCTGTTAGCATGGAGCTTAAATCATTTATCATTTGTCGGATCCGAGTCAGGTCAAAAACCGAACCCGTAACAGGCTCTGACCCGCCAGAGCTCGATTCAGCATTAAAGCCATCTCCTCTCCCTGCTGTATGGGCCCGGTATTCTCCTCTGTGTCTTCCGTCTCCCCCTCTAGGGTTTCCGTACCCTCGGCCACGTCCTCTCGCACCGCCTCCACGGCCCCTCCCTCGCGCTGGTTTGAGATGCGGGTGGAGAACCCAGCACCCATCTTGATTGTGACCCGCTTTCTGACAGTGGTCACAATAGGAGGAATCGGTGCCTCCCTGTTCCCGTTGAGTCGAGTTAGAGCTAGGGTTTTGGCGGAGACCGGCATAGGCGTGGTTCTCGACGACCGTGGGCTGAGGGTTCATGGCTGTGCGACGGGATTCTTCCTGCTCAATCATGGCGGCTATTTGATTGAAAGAGGATAGGTCGGCAGACAGCAAAATCTGAGACCTTATGGCTTCATAGCTCGAGTCCAGGGCTGCTAAAAACTGAAAATTTTTTTCTCTTTCTACCCTTTCTTGCAATATTCTCAGATCAGTTGTAAGAGGATTAAGTATATTGAGCATATCCCACTTGGTTTTCAGAACTCCTACGAGTTCAGAGATGGTTTTCGACCCTTTTTTATTTTGATTAATTTCTTGTCTAATGTTGTAAAGGTGGGCATAGTTTTGAGTTTTGCCAAATCGCTGTCTGACATTTTCCCATATTTCCTGGGCTGATTCACAAAAAAGGAATTGCTGGCTTATGTCAGGGTTCATGGTACTGAGTAACCATGTCATAACTTGTATATCCTCTCGAATCCATCTTGGATCGGTTAAGTGTTGTTTTTGTGATTCTTGTATGACAGTACCAGTTTTTTCTGATTTCGGGTCTGTTGTTTTTTCTGGTGATTTTGATTCTATTGGTTCATTTGTGGTGCCAGTATCAGGGGTGCCAGTAAGATGATTTTCTTTACCTTTACCGGCAAGGCTGAGATAAATCCCCCGGGCCCATGATGTGTAGTTTGCACCATTGAGCGGCGGTGTCATGAGTTTCGTCACGGAGAGTGCCTCGCTGTCGAGTGCGCTTCCGGCGATGTGCTCAGCCATTGTTGCTCTGATGTGCTCAAGCAAAAAAACTGAGACCGTCCAGGACCTATGCTCCTGATACCATGAAGAATTTTGTAAAAGAAATTGTTCCTATTCATTTCTACATAATGTACAGAGTTACATGACTATTTATAGCCTCAATTATTATACAATTAAAGAACCACATACAAAAAATAATTCCCAAAATACTGCCGAATTTGTCTGCTGTATGATAATTATTCAGTATACATTATATTATAACTAATAAGATCGATCACACGTCAGTCATTCTTCGTTTGAGTTGTTATCTATAAATTATGAATTTCCATTTTGTTATTAAGTTGCCCTTTTTTTATAACAAGTAGTTATCGAACAATTTTCTTTCAGACAAAAAAGAAAAAATAATAATTTATAGAGGGTAAATTAAATATTGAGTATTAACGTGTGATCATTATTCTATTTCGTGATCTTTTCATCGTAATTTGGGATATAGTTCGTGAACCAAGATTGGAAAGTATATCTGTTATTTTCGCTTCCACTAAAAGAGATGGTCTATTGCTAGATTTTTCTAGATAGACTTTTTTTATTAGTGTTGGACCTTATTTTATTACAAATAGACTTAATTGATGCACTAAATCTATCAATCTTTTAGCAAGACTCAATTTTCTATCAATAGATCCTTAATAATCTAGCAATTTATTTTTGATAGACTTTTTAAATCTTACAATGTTTAATGTAATAATTAATGTAGCAAAGAATTGAGTCTGGATTTTAGGAATTTTCCAATGAAAAAGGCACTTGGAAGTAAACTTTTTTTTGACATTCTTTTAAAAGTAAACTTGGCAGACTTTTAAAAGTATGGCCGAACCATTAATTTGTCACTTCTTTTTCTAGTTGGCATTTTTTTTATGAGTACACCCTGAACTTATGATGAATTGATGATTCATCCTTTGTTCATTTTCACGTCCCTCCAAACTTTTAAATTTTCATTATGGCTATGTTTGGTATCACGTTGAATAAGCCTTATTCCGAATAAGGCTTATTCCGGATGCGTTTGGTTTCATTCCGAATAAGTCTTATTCGGAATAAAGCTTATTCAACGTGATACCAAACAGAGCCATGTTCATGAAATGGTTTTATTATTATTATTTTTTTTTGCGTTTATTCCTAACATGATTGACTAATGACAAAGCAAAGTATGTTTGAAGAAAGGATTGCTCGATGTTATTTTCCTGAGTAGGCCTCCTATTTTATTAAGTATTTTTTTATAATATTATTAAAGCATTATTCTTCTTTTTGAGGGCCATTAAAGTATTGTTCTTCACAAAAGATAAAAACGAAGAGTTAATTATGACATTATTAAAGCTTATCCAAAGGGAAATTTCAAAATAAGTTGAGCTCTATTGTAAGGACCAGAGAGCTGCTGAATGCAACAGAGCAAAAAACAAAAAATGTTGCGGGCATCACAAAGTTGAAACTTGTAGGTTTCATTCTTTTCGAATAGAAGTATGTAGTGGGACTATTTTGAAAAATTAACTTTATAGTTCTTAATTTCTTATAAAATAGTGAAGATTGGGGGGGGCTGCCTCTACAAGGCAGGAACAGGATGAGTCAAGGTAGAGTTAACAGTTGCTCTTATGCGATCAAGCTGGCTATTTTTGTAATTTTACTCTTCGGCGTAATGGTGGTACAAACTGCTGCTGTCTTCTTGGTAGCGAGAGGCCCCAATATCCCACCGACATGCGCATATAGTACCTTGGTAAGTAGCATATTATTTATCATTTTTTAAGGGATGTAACATTGACAGACCTTATCAATCAAATCTGAGCTCAAGCTGCAAGCCCATCGTTATGTTATGTTGAGCATAATTACTAGTGCTCCTGGCCGGGAATCAGGATTTTTTTTTTTTTTTTTTTTTGATAGAAGCCCGTAGGCATTCATTTCATTCAACTATCAACATTACAGTACAGAGAGCAAGTAAAATAGATATACAACTCAACCACCACATCCTAGGAAAGAGAAAAGGAATTACACTCTAAAATTCCTAGAATTACAATTAAATCTAGGCCTAGAGCATAAGCACAAATGTAGAGATCGAGGTGTGCCTTTGTGAAGTTGGAACAAGCATAGAAATTGGATTGTCCTTCTTTCCCTGATTAGGCAAGAAAGCCTTGTAAAGCGCCGGTGAGTAAAGATAAAGTTGTAAGTAATACCTCCATTAAACCTAGTACTTGCTCTCCAAAGAACACCCATAGTCCACCCCAATCATTATGAACAAAAGACCCGTCAAGAAAATGTCTATAAGCCCTCGGGTCATGATCAACACCAGGTAAATAAAGTCTCAAATAGATTGGCGCATCCCAAATATACGGAAAACACATAGTCAAGTCGTGAGTTCCGCCATGAGCTTTCCAAATCCACAAAACAAAATGTTTAGAAACCCTCAGTAAATTAAAGGCTGCCGTAAGGCAAAGCAAAATCCTAACATACTTGAGTAAAAACACAGATGATAAAATATAATTAGGAACATACATAGGTACCCAAAAGTGAAGGGATACTCTAATTTTCTTAACTCTTGCTGAGCCTCCACCCTCAGAAGAGTAGAGAAACTTACTCGTCATATTGCATTCGGCGGTTCAGGGCCCGCCCTCGCCCTTTTGGCAGTGACCTTGCTTGCTTCAGTTTGGTAAACTGGTTGAGAAAATCCAGGAGGGGAGTCTACTTGAGTCATGTTGTGTGAAACAGCCAAAACTGGATGGGTGGCTTGGTTGAGTGAGACAGCTGTTGTCGGCCCAGAAAGAGAGAGCTCACCTGCTACAGTAGTATGCCTTATAAGCGAAGGACCATGTAAGAAGTTGGTGGGGCGTCGAGAGGGCCCAGCGGGGAACAACGAAGCCTCTGGAGGTAACCGCGTGGAATCATTAATCCAAGCACCGATCTGGATATGGGATAGATTCTGAATTTGCGGAAGTGAAGCGTATTGAGGATCAAGTTTAAGAGCATATGCTTGGTGCCACCATGGACAGTCTTGGTACTCATGGAAGAGAGAAAAACAGAAAGAGCAATACTTTCTCAACCTCTCATACACAAGATACACTTTAATAGGACCGAGGGTCTGATGATTAGCTAAGACGTGATCTTTCCACTGCTTATCAATCGAGAGACGCACTTTGACCTTAAAAACCTGCTTATTTCCAACATGAACCTTAATCGGTGGGCCGACCACTTGCTGGCCAACTTGGCCTGCCAGCTCTAATGCACCCTCTTCGGCTACTGCTCGTGGGTGTGAACCGTGGAAATGTACATGTATGTCGATATGGTTTGCATGTTCATAGGTGAGGTCCTCCGGTCCCCGCACCCGAGCCATAGCTACCAGGTTAGTAATGAACAACCATGGCCCGTTGTGAAGCACATAGTCCAGATCAGCCTCCTCAGAAAACTCAGCCACAAAGAGATTTTCCATTTCTAAAGCAATACTGGGCGGATGGGATAGCTTCCAAGCACGACACATCATTTGCGAGAAACTTAGCTCTGGTGCCGGTTTGTTTGAAATAACCCGAAGAAGCAGGCATTTGCTCCAATTGCGGGACCCTGCAGCCGTGTTAGGAAGTTGCACCACCTGCTGGTTGCTTACTGAGAAGTTAGGGAGAGCAGCAAAACGAGCTAGGAAGTCTTCATTAGTGGGTTCCATGGTGCAGAATGGTTCCTTATGTTTGGAGTCAAGGGAACTAGCAGAGGAGGATTGGTTGAGAGGTGTAGAGAGGTTAAGGTGAAACAGATATGTTGCAGAGGTTAAAGGAGGTGGAGGGGAGATAGTCGCACAAGTATTTTCAGTGCGTGGAAACCCAATATGATGGTTGATAGGCATAGCCATCTGTTGATAGGTCTTGGAGCTAGTACATTTAATTTTGAACAGAGAGAGATGAGATAGATGGGACTTCAAAGAGTAGGGTGGCTGGTTACGGCGCTGTGCATAGGTGTAATCAATGAGCCTGTTCCTTGGAAAAATATACAATAAAAACTTTGAAAGACATAACCCACTCAATGCATGTAAGCTCCATAGCATCGACAGCCAGTAAAGCAGAAAATCTTTGAGTAAAGATTTGATTGTGACCTTGGCATTAAATGATCTCAATAATTTTGAAGCAGAACTCGGTGTATGGCTTGACTCATGAACCGAACTATGGCATTGCAACAGAACTACCGAGCATATTGCCCCCTGCCTTGACCAAGGAAAAAATTGCTCAAGGAAACAGCAGAAACTCATAGTTCGGCCTAGCCATAGCAGGGCCGGGAACATAGGAGTAGAAACAGATAGAAGACTATAATAGAAGGGGTAGCAGTGAGAACACGGAGAAAAATGCAGATGTTATAGAAAAAGGAAGAAGATAAAGTTTACCATCAGCTGAGAGAGAAATATATAACACCTAGCTAGCTAGAAAGAATAATGAATCTTCACGGTACAAGTATTACGGTAAAAGAAGATGCTGACGGAGATGGGTTCTACTTCTCTTCAAGGTTGGCTGCACGCCGGAGAGGATGGCATAGGCATAGTTTCTAACCATTCATAAGGATGGAATCAGGATTTTTTACAAGGGTTGCGAATTGCTACATAGGCCAAGGTCTGTCAGCATTTGGCATAAGACTTCTACCATGCTAATAAATCCGGTCGTGTAAATTGGGTACTTTTATTGTGCGACAATTTTCAAAGACAATTATTTTAAAAAGTTACATAAAAAGTTAATTTGTTTATTTCGTTAATCATGGCATATCTTTTATTCACATATGTCATTATTCACCATGTGCTTCACTTATCATTCAAAGTTATCATACTTTAAATATAATTTTATTATTTCTTCAACCGATATATATTTTGATACGCGATAATTTTTACAAAGTAGCAGCTCTCCCCTTATATTCATTATAATTAGCTGAGTAGTAGTTTTGTATGTTAAGGAGAAGGGAGGAAGAAAAATCATTATCAAAACTTTAATTATTATTTTTCAAAAAATTGCTTTTTTCACTATAATTTTTTAGGAACGCGGGTTTCAAATTTAATGGTGTTGAATTTGATAAGAGATTTCGACACCCAGTCTCCATTAGATCTGGCCATAATTAAAGTTGTAGTCTAACCTTTTAGGGGGGAAAAACAAAGAAAAACGAGTAGTAAATGAAAAGGCCGTAAGATCAAAGGAATAAAATTAAGTAGCTATCGGATTTCATCTGTAAATGAAACCTTGCGTAGCACCATTTAATGTATAGCGCAGTGGAGTCCCACGAAGGTGTCAAGGACTGACATCGGTTCTTTTGCTTTAACAGATTAATTACCTAGAGGGTAATATTGAGGAAAACATGGCTATTGATTTAGTAAATTGCTCATTAATAAATACAAGCAGATTATACTCCGTTGAAGATAACCTTCATCCATGATCCAACTAATTAATTACTTTTGAACTGTTGCCCATTAGAACATACCTCCTTCTCACAATCGAAGTTCCCGTACCTACCCAGGCAAACCATGCAGCCCGGAGTGTTGTCCATGCAGCTACGGGCGTTGTAAATAGCACACACCATCGGTGGTACCATTAATCCTCATGATATCTTTCAATTTTCCCTTCTGTTCTGCTTTCAGTTATTCTGATCGATTGTTAACTCTTTTCATGGTTTCATTATTCCTTTTGAAGGATGAAAATATGCTTGGACAACGAGATGGAGATTTCTGAAAAGCTACAATTTACGGATGATTATATAATAATAAATCTTGCTATAGATTAAAGCAAGGGAACAGATCACCTGCATGCGGATTCGATCACAATTAATGTACAAATGAATTCATTGTAGTTTGGCACTGTATTGGCATAGTAATGAGATGATTGGGTATTAGATTTTAACTTTTTACGATTAGCTATTGTGTTGTACTAACGAGGCTTCCAAAATGCTTTATTTACTAGCTATAAGCTATTGTGTGATTACTAGTAAGGTAATGGCATAATTATCGAAAGAAAAAGATAAAAACTAGTAACGTAGTGCAGTACTAGTGCATGCTGATAGTATTTCATTTCATGTAAATAATGTGCATATTGTCCTTAGTGAGAAGAAACGAGAAGAATTGAGGAAATGTATAGCCGACTGTTGGGCTTTTTTATCGAATTGGTACCAAAATACTTTGCTGTAAAATCTGGCTCAATTCGTCTCAGAAAGGATCCAGCCCATTGCAATGGGAATTAATTTAGCCTGGGTAGAGGCTCTGTTTAGACAAATTCAGGTTGAAAAACACCATCTTCGGGTTTATATCTTTTGTAATTTGTGCGAGGTTCCTTTGTATGTGTGATGAATTTGCCGATATAATTCGGATACATAGTATAATACTATAATCAAACATTTAACGTTCAAGATAGAGAATATTTTATCATCATGGTGCATCACCGAATATTTGACTAGGAGTCGCTGCACTGTCAATTAGGTGGTTAGAGAAAAAAAAATTTAGATTCAACGCAAAAAATTAAGTAAATTTTTTTTTACTCAAACTATATAGAGCATCCTTTTAAAAAGAACATTATCAAATTTTTTTATTAATATTAGTCAACTAATTGTTTGGGGAAACCTTGTTGTATCCACATGGACCCACATGGATCGTAAATCTAGAACGAGAGACGTTTCAGATGAGACTAAGAACACATACAATGGTTGAATTTACGGCAGCAATGTTCAAAAGTTCTACTGATTTTGCCTCGGATCAGATTACATGCGCTACCTAAGAGGTGTCACGCTATAATTAAGAAGTTAAGAACTTGAACTTTCAAATATTTGTAAGCAAGAGCTAGGGATATTTATAAATTCCTATATGCGAATTTGCAGAGTAAACATGAATGGTAATTAAAATATTATTAATTGTTTTTTTTTATATAGTTTTTAAAATGGTCAAATTATCTTCCAAGTTTTCAGATTATACTAAATTGGTCCCTACGTT
This sequence comes from Rhynchospora pubera, assembly GCA_028095005.1. Classification (NCBI taxonomy): domain Eukaryota; kingdom Viridiplantae; phylum Streptophyta; class Magnoliopsida; order Poales; family Cyperaceae; genus Rhynchospora; species Rhynchospora pubera. The sequence continues at coordinate 19,784,808 of CM051461.1, forward strand.
CATCGCCGATTAAAAAATATACTTCAAATCCATATTAACATTTGTGTTATAGAGATATTTTATCTAGAGAGTATATAAAATAGTATTTTTGGTTTAAGTATGATAACACCAACATCAATGATAATGTACATTTAATTGATATATCATATATGAACTACACATTGGTTGCGACGCTAAGATATGTTAAAATAGGTGAAACTATTGCTTTTCAATGAAGTAAATGTTAAAATTTTGGTACAGTTTTTTTTTTTAATATCAAACTTGGTACAGACTTCAAGGACCAGTATTACTGTTGCATTCTGTTAGTGAAAAGTGGGTTTCCTCCTGCTCGTTTTCAGTAAAAAAAAAAAAAAAATCACAACGATAAATTTAAAATTGTAAGGACCAAAATAGTAATTGGGTGATACTTTAAGGACAGTTTGTGTAGTTTCTGTTTGATATTCAGTCCCAAAATACGCTTTTCATGTTCGACACCAAGTGCGTATTTTGCAATTTAATTATGTATTTTATAATTTTTTTGGCCTGTATTTTGTAACAACAGAATAAAAATTTAGGAACGTTTAAAAGTAAAGTTCAAAATATTTGTTAATAGCCTAAAAAATATATTAAGTATTTCTAGAGCGAAATAGACAAACTTCATTACGTAAATAATTACCAGACATGTATTATACAATAAAAAATGCACAATACAGTTATGCAGTTTTGAGAAAAAAAAAAAAAGAAATTTCAACATTTAAAAAGAGTTAATAAAGAAAATTAGTTAGGAGACTCGTAGGATTCATATCTACAGTTACTCCAAATTCAGATCATATAACGTTTTTCCTCAATTTTTTTCTTTATTTCAGACCGTTTAATCCGAAGTTAATTCGGGTTAATCCAATTATAATAAGTACAATTAAACCTCGTGAGTCATGAGATGAACTCCAGAAAGGTACAGCGTAACAAAGATTTGTTTCCAACAGGATTTCAACGTTGACATCCCAGGTGATCATTAACTTAAACTGGAGTTCTCCAATTCCCAACGGCACGCACGTACACGGGTCACCCTGCTCACACCCGCCACCTGTTCGATGTTTTGCCCCACTGAAGCTCCTCTGTGTACTCTGTGGAAGGTACACCGAAACCTTAATCCAATCGACCCCACCACCAGTTTGGTGCTTCATGATGCTCATTCTCCTCGTTCGTTAACAAGCAACTAACCTCTCTTTGCTTTTAATAATTTCCGTCTGTTGCTTTTCAAGTATTTTCTCACCAGTCTCCATCAAACCTTCGCTTGCGTTCCAACCTACCTTTTTTAATTTCTAGTCCTTGTTGTTGCTTCCGTTGTTCCCTCTACCTTCTTCTTTCGTCGATTGTCATGCTCCAACGACCAAATATTTTAAAATATTGAACGGGTCAACTAAGCATGTTGCAATTGATTGGTGATTGGTGCATGACTGGTCAATAAGGTGCATACAAGAAGCAATAAGATGGGAAAAGAGAGATATTGGTAGAAACCCAAAAACCAACAAATGGGTTGGTCTCTTATAGGTTTGGTTCCACCAGCTGCTCCTTTGCTTATAGAGAGAGACAGAGAGAGAGAAGCCAAAAGCTCTGATTTTTTGGATGCAGTTCACTGTGGCTATTATTGAAATCTTTTGAGGTCCTATAGTTCTTTGCGATTTAAGATGCTTTCTAATAGAAAGAGTTCTCATAGGAAGAGAAAGAAGGAGATATGGAAGCAATTAAGGCTGCTTGTTTTTGCTATTGGATTGATTTTGTTGTTTATCATAATTGATTCTGTGATGGTTTCTACTATCCCCTATTTTAAGTTTCCTTCGAAGGAGCTACAGGTATGAATTAGCTTGCTTTGTCAATTTGCAACTATGTATGCTACCTTGGGATTGAATACACCACCAGTTAAAATTGAATTTATGTTTGCTAATAGTTACTTCATAATTGAAATTTGTGTGCTGATTACCAATTTGTTCTTTAATATAAAAAATTAAGTTTAAGTGTAATTTTGCTTCATATTTGACGCTTTTATTATATATGATGAAATTCGGAAAACAAACTGAATGGCCATAGCTTCATCAATATTAAATGTGACTTGTTTGAAATTTTCCTTTTTCTCTACGTTTGCATCTACTTATTCTTTTAAACATGTGCATGCTCGTAAATTTAGAATTAGCAAACACATTTATGTAATGTTTCTTTCTTAATTTCACATATCAGCAAATATTAAAATGACCAATACACTGCTTTATGAATTATGAAGGATAATAAACGAAGATTGATTCAAGAGGAGATTGGAAATATTATGTATGGTCGTCTCCTATCTTTGGCTTCATCATCTCTTACAAAGGTTGCTATCTCTTAATTTGACAACATATAACACTATATTATTGTTTAGACAACATATAACACTATATTATTGTTTCATAGTACTTGGTTCCTATTAGCATTCATGAAGATGGGCTATTCCCATTGGGCTTTTACCTAAATGTGACCTTGATTTTGGTATACAACCAATTATGCTTGGTATTGTGCTGATAAGTTATGAACCAGTATTCTAGGTACAGAGTCATTATGGAAAAAAAAATGATACCATCTTAATTTCCATAATATTAAATTGCATTGCATTCTCCTTTGGCAGAATAATACTGCAGCTGGACAGTTTTCATTTCTGGAAGAGTCTGCTGGTCAGACACTTGAATGGACACCTTGTGCTGGCAAGCCAAATAATGCTGACCAAGGTAACAAACATTATTTTTTAAATGTTAAATTAAATTTGAAGTTTTCTTTTACTATTTATCTTGTTTGTGTACAATCTGATTCGTACTGGAATCATCACAACTGCTACAGTAATGTGTTTATTTAAGCTTTGATCAAAATGATTTTCGTGCGGGATTTCATATCATTAGAAATGATTTCTCGAGATTTTGTTGGGTCTAATGACATGGAAATTCCAATCAAATGAATGAAATCCGTTCTTTTGGTGAAAAGATTGTAATGAAATGAATTCCTGCTTGAAAAAAGGGATTTTAATCAAGGCCTTATTTTATTTATTTATTATATTTTTTTAATGTTGGTTGGCTTATTCCAATTCATAATTAATGGATTAGTTAGTGGTCTTAGTTAACGCTTTATTATTTAGACTTATTGTGGTTGTTGTATCTTTTCAGTAGTAAATGTTCTAATATATCATTGGATGTACAACAGGTCATGGAAAGAAGCATAATGGGTACATATTGGTCAGTGCAAATGGTGGTTTGAATCAACAGAGAGTTGCTGTAAGACTTAACACAAAAATTTGTACTATTATTCTCACTTTTTCACATGTTTTTTTCCTTATTTGTAATATAGTATCTTTTCTTACTAGGTATGTAATGCAGTTGCAATTGCGTCTCTTCTGAATGCAACTCTAGTTCTGCCAAAGTTTCTCTATAGTAGTGTGTGGAAGGATACTAGGTTAGATGTTGTGAATTTTTAGTCATATATGCAAAAAAAAAAAAATTGCTTCAGGTACTGCAGTAGAGTGTTTGAGTAAAGTATAAAAATTGCGAAATTTTGACATAAAATAAATATGACATAACTTAACCACAGGAGACTTGTTGCTTTGTTTCAGAGCAAAGTTTGAATTTCTTATTTATCATTTTCTTCTTTATGTTTCCTCCCAGCCAGTTTGGTGATATTTATCAGGAAGAGTATTTTTTGGACTATTTGAAGGATGATGTGGATATTGTAAAAGAATTGCCACCTCACCTTCAGGCCTTAGATGTTGAAGCAATTGGTAGCCAAGTAGGTAAAAAAAAAATTATTGTTGAATAGATCCAAGTTTTAAAAGGGTAAATAACTGATTTCAGTTTTTCTTGGGGTCCAAATTGCAATTAACATTTGTTGAGGGTGCTAGGGTAAAAAAGTATTTTGGTTTCATGAATGAGACGAACAAAAGAAACTTCTACATGTCTTTATTTATCCTTTCTATGTTGCAGATAACTGATATAGAAATAATGAAGGAGGCCATGCCTTCATATTACATAGAAGCTATACTTCCCATACTTCAAAGAAATGGCATAGTTCATTTTCTTGGGTTTGGCAATCGATTAGGCTTTGACCCTTTACCTCCTCTTCTTCAGGTGAAGATCTAATCTTTTACTTATGTACAACATACCTAATTTTCTTACTGTAATTTTCATACTTTATCCTAGTTAGATTTGTTATACTTTAAAAAGAACTAATGGTAAATACTGTTATAACAATAATTTTTTTGGCCAAAGTTACATTAGTTTAGGTCTTCTTCTTGCTGGGTTTCACTTCTAGCCTACCCCAACTTGTTTGGGACAAAAGGCTTACTTCCTGTTGTTCTAAAGTTACATTAGCTTAGGAAAAATATGCCTTGGAGTGGAAGTACCCGTGACAATGAGTGCTGCTAACCCCTTTCCAACCTATCCACCCTACTCCATTATGTACTATTTAATTGTACAAAAAACTGAAACGTGTTTCCTACCTGTTCTAAAATAATGTTAAGATTTTCTTTATGATTTTCTAAAAGTTTCTTTAAAAAGGTTAGGCAGAGTTTTATATGTATAGTGACCACTTTTGTGGGATTGTACCCCAACACTCAATCTGTTTAGAGCACTTTTTTAGTGACCACTTTTGTAGAGTTTGATATGATTTTCTACATTAAACAACTTGCAACTACTGAATTATACCAAATCTCCTGTGGCCTCTTTAAAGTTCCTGTGCTGTAAGCTGATTTAAGCCTAAACTACCCGAGAAGTAGTTCCAAATTGATAAGCTGACAAAGATAGAAAGTTGTTAGAATTTTTTTTTTAGACATGCTAGATAGCGACTATCTAGAGAACAAAAAAAGGAAAAAAAGAAGCTAAAACAGACAAGGTAAAACAAATGCCCTCAGCAGAACTTGAAGAAGAGAGCCGCCTGCTGTACCAACCAGTCTTGAACCGCCTGCACGTTCCTTCTTTCATTTCTAAATATCCTATTATTTCTTTCAATCCACAAGGACCAGAGAGCAGTAGCCACTGTGACTGAGAGTCTATCAGTGTTACACAGGAAGTGCAAAATGGAAGGAATTCCTTGTACAGCTGTAGAAGGTAAGCCCAAACGTGTCCATATCTCCACAGAAAAAGGGCAAGTGCAGAAAAGGTGTTCAGCTGTTTCAAGAATGCTTTGCTGGCAAAGGTGGCAAAGGTGCTGCACGTTTATGTGTCTCCTCAGGAGCTGTTGCTGAGTAAGCAATCTGTCATGCGCTAGAAGGACAAGGAAAACCCGAATTGTTGGTGGAACTTTGAGATGCCATAAGTTGCTGTAAATGAATTTGACCTTCCCAGCAGAAATCAAAGCTCTGTAGATGGAAGAGGCTGAGTAATGGCCATCATTTCTCCATTTCCATCGAATCTTATCAGGTGCCCTTGTGAGAGTATGAACAGAAGCTCTCCTATGAAGATCATCAATCAAAGGCGGCATGGGAGCTGGTACAAACTGAAACCAATTGGTGAAAACTTGTCTCACTGTGGCAAATCGTCGAACAAGTGGTGCACAGTTTGAATGGAAGAAAAATAAGTTGGTATGGCCCCAGTTATCATACCAGAACAAAGTGTTAGCTCCACTATGAATCTCGAAGGTAGTTGATAGTTGGAAATAGTGGCGCAAGGCTAGGATTTGTTTCCAAAAAAAGGAGCCGTTGCTGTTCCATCCAAGAGGGGGAATGGTAGCATTTCTTTTGGCGAAAAGTTGTCTAGCTAAACTTCCCCACATGGAAGACGGCTGAGAATACAATCTCCAAAGCCAACGAAGCAGCAACGAAATGTTTTGTAATTTGATGTCAGTAATGCCGAAACCACCCAAAGACTTGGGTAAACAAACCCGACTCCAAGCAAGCAGAGGTAGGCCTTTTCCCGATCGGCCCTGCCAGATAAAATTTCTTCTAGTTCTGTCAATTGCTTTGATGACCCAAATCGGCAGTTGAAAAACCGACATAAAAAAGATAGGGATGGAGGACAAGACAGAAGAAGTGAGTACCAATCTCCCAGCTCTAGATAAAAGAGGAGATTGCCAGCCTGCAAGTCTTGCATTGACCTTGTCGATTAGCAGCTGAAAGCATAGTCTGTCGGGTTTTTTATGTGTTAAAGGCAGACCCAAGTACATGAGAGGTAATGTAGCCTGTGCACAATTAAGCAAACTTTGTATGTGAGGAAGATCATGATCAGGAACATTGAAAGGAACAAAAGCAGTTTTCCTCCAATTTATGTCAACTCCAGAGATTCTGGAGAAGGTTCGGAGAACAAGGGATAAAGATTGCAGTGCTGTGCCCTTAACTGTGGTAAATAACAACGTGTCATCCGCATATTGCAGCAGATGAAAAGGTTCGGACAGCTTGGAAGAGATGGGGTGTTGGATAGAAAGCGCAACTGACTGGAGCATGCGGCTCAGAACATCCACCGCTAGAATGAAAAGAGTAGGTGACAAGGGGTCCCCTTGACGGAGACCTCTCTTATGTGAGAAACTAGGTCCCAGGATTCCATTCATCATTATCGAAGAAGTCGACGTCTCAAGGAGCATTCTGATCCAAGTGACAAACTTAGAAGGGAAGCCTCTTGCATGCAGGAGCTTGAATAGGTAGGGCCATGCTACAGAGTCGAAGGCTTTGCGGAAATCTAATTTGAGCAGTAAGGCAGGGTCATTATTTGATGACAGATGTGCAATAATTTCTCTGGCTGCGCAGAAATTTTCTGAAATAAGTCTTCCTTTAATGAAACCTGTTTGACAGTTGGAAATTAAGGAGGGAAGGTAAGGGGCGATTCTATTGCTCATAACTTTTGAAATTAGTTTCGGCAGGTAGCAAATAATGCTAATTGGCCTGAACTGCGTTAGCAAATTGGCATGCTCTTCTTTTCGCAACAAAATGATATGAGCCAAATTATTTTTTGTAAGATCTAGCTTGAGTTCAAACAAGGCAGAGAAGAGATTGAATAAGTCACATTTTACTAATTCCCAATTCAACTTAAAGAACTCGTTGGGATATCCATCAGGCCCGCTCGCTTTATTATTAGCCAGGCCGAAAACTGCCTTCTTTATTTCAAACTCCGAAAAAGGCTTATCAAGTCCACATAAGATATGGAAATCATCGGGGTACAACACACTGGGCTGAAAATCAAAGACAGGCGCATCCCTGCCCATAATGTCTGTGAAGTACTCAGTGAACTTGTCAATGATTGTACTTGAATCCGTGATAAGTTGATCACCATGTAGTAAGGAGGAAACATTTTTATTGCGTAACTTGGTGGTAGAGGTGACATGGAAGTATTTTGTGTTTCTATCTCCACTAGCAATCCACTTTGTACGTGCTCTTTGGTGCCATCTTAATTCCAATACATTAGCTAGGAAAAAGGCCCTTTCTTTCAAAAAAATACGAGTTTTGAGTTCCAACATCGTAAGTCTCCTTGCTTCCTCAACTTTATCTAAGCAATCAATGAGACACTTAGCATTACAAAGGAAGACATTAGGGAATGCTATATGTTGCTTGTGCCATGCCCGCAACAATTTATGCAAATCTAGGGACTTATTAATATGTCTTCCTTTGCTTTTATTAATTTTGTGTTAGAATTGGAACTACCAAATTGCTTTTATTAATATGCTGTAGAAAGATATTGTCTAACCAATTTTGGAACTTCATACTTCTCTCTTTTTTTCTAATAACAGAGACTGAGGTGCAAGTGTAATTTTCATGCATTGAAATTTGTGCCAAAGATACAAAAACTAGGCTCAATGTTGGTGCAGCGCATTCGCAACCACAAGTCAAAGCTAACAGAAATAGACAAACAATTATTTGGGAAATACATGCCAAGTTATGAACCTGCGATAAGAAATAGGAATTTGAAAAGGCCGGTTAAATATCTAGCTCTTCACATGCGGTTTGAGGTGGATATGGTCGCATATTCTCTTTGCGATTTTGGAGGTGGACAAAGAGAAAGACTGGAGTTGCAAATGTATCGAGAAGAGCACTTCCCAACTCTTATTACACGAATTCAGAACATGTAAGTCAAGTTGCAATTATTTTTGTTTACCTGAATTGCTGTTAACATGGAATCAATTGAACATCTTTTTGGTGTTTATTTGTGGCTCAATTAAGCATTTATGATATAAAGTTGTATAAGTAGCTCCAGACTGTTGAATAAAATGACACTACCGTTCGATAGTCTTTTACATCAGTGGTGTCATTATGAATAATAAAATGACAATAATTATGGGAGTATTGTTTTCTATAAATTATATTTTGAAAATTTAGTGGAAATTGTTAAACTATGATGTTCATATGATGGTGTTAAGGATAATAACCTGGGGATATTGGTCGAACCTCTCCAATCATGCAGTCTACTTACAAATATTGGAAATGTAGAGTACCAGCATGCAATTCCTTATGTGTTAAAGGCTTGTTGGAAAATTTTAAACAAAGAAGATAAGGAACTACCTGTCATTTTTCTTCCTGCTCTGGTTTTCTCACATATTTACTTCCCTTTTCTTTTCTTTCACTTTGCATTTGACTGGAAATACCATAGATCCATTTCCCCAGAAGAGCTACGCATTTCTGGAAAGTGCCCCCTCACACCTGAAGAGGCTGCACTGATGCTTTCAGCTTTAGGATATACAAGTGAGACGTACATCTACCTAGCTGGGTCCCACATTTATGGTGGTTTATCCAGGTTGCAACCTTTCATGCAATTGTTCCCAAATGTAGTCACTAAAGAAGATCTTCTCTCTCCTGAGGAACTCGAACCTTTTAAGAATTTCTCGTCACAGGTACTAAACTTATTAGGATCATTTGTATTTCTGTGGGTGGGTGGGTGGGTGGGTGGGTGGTGATGTTCAGTATCCATCAGCAGGTCTGGTACCAGCATTTATTGTTCTTATTTGTGCTGAACTTTTACAAGTCATTTACATTAACGGATGACCCAGAGAAAATAGACCAACTTAGTCTATTGCATTTCTGACCCATACCACTCTTAATAGCTTTACAAAGTCGAGTAAACTAACTGAGTAGGAGTAAACAGAAAGCATACAAACAGGTTGGACTCAGCTATAAGATGAAGTAGAAAATGTGGCAATCTTTAATTAAATAAGAAATTAGAAGAATGAAGTGCAGCTTTAACAAAATTGGGATAAGAAGAGGCTCATATGACATTTCATACTTGAGTGAGCTACTTCAATCTATCTAAATTGATATTGGGTACCTATTTCAGCTGGCAGCTCTAGACTTCATCGCATGTGCATCCTCTGATGTGTTTGCAATGACCGACACTGGAAGTCAGTTGTCATCTCTAGTAACGGGATATAGAATTTATCACGGCCGGGGTCAAGCCTCAACTCTTAGACCCAATAAAAAGAGATTTGCGAGGATTCTGACAGAACATGCTGATATTGACTGGGGTGAATTCCAGAAAAGAGTACAGAATATGATTGAAGAGAATCAAGGCGTGACCCCACGTGGCAGAGGCAGAAGTGTGTACAGATTGCCTAGAACGCCTGGTTGTATGTGCAAGACTCGGTAGCACTTTAGCATACATCTTTTGTTTATAAACAAAAAATTATATGTAGGATCCATTTTTGTAATTATTTATAGCAAAGTAAAAGTTTACTCATCTTCCTGGTCTATTTTTTGTACATGTGACGCAATAAAATACATAGTATAGTTCCATTTAAATTACCTTCCAAATTATCTCGCAATGCATTGTATTGTTTTGAACTTTTGATTTATTGGGGTCAATTTTCAGCAATTATTTATTGAATATGAAATGAATTATTCTTGAAGAGATACAACCCAATATTCTTGGTCTGCAAGTTTGAATGTGATAATGATCCCAGTAAATATGCTTTCAGATTGTTTATAGTTTATACTAACTTTGAGCTCCACAGCTTATCACTATCTAGCTTTACAATAAGATGCTGGTTGAAATATAGATAAGTTGAGAGTAATTAAGAGGTAAAATTATTCTCTTTGAAACGGGAGCTATAAGAAATAAGTTTGGATGAAGAATGAGAACAACGAGAACGGTGTTAGTTTATTTTGTGAACGGATTGACAAAACATTAATTGTTCTTGTTACAATTTCACATTTAGTTCTCAGATTCAAGCTAACAGAATGTATTAATCTAGATTGATGGCTATGTTTAACCCGTTCCAAACAAACTCTAAAAGATTTACAATATTAAACTTAAAAGAGATTGGTATAAACACATTATAAAGTTTTCTTTTTTTGTATTTGGTTGGCTATTGCCATGTAAACAACATTTTAAATTTCAAACATTGAGCTAGAACGATAAATGTGATCTAAAAGTACAATTTTAATGGGTCGTTGTATTTTGTATTTCTGAAATATTTGTTTTGTCCAAATCTGTCAACAACGGAGAACATGTGCTTATATCATGCCGAACTAAAAAATAAATAAAAAAAACTGATTCCTATTTACATTCACTCACCATTTTTTTTTTTGGGGTTTCTTTAGTAATCCGAATGTACCTAGTTCCATTCCTTGCTAGACTTTGAAGATTTATACCAAAACTTGGTCAGCTTTTATAGCATATTTTAAATCATTAAATGTTAATTGATGGAGGGATTTGAATTAGTAGCACACCATCTTAGTAAACTTGAAAGCGACACAAGCAAACCGAGACGACACTTCTAGACGTGCACAATCAGCCTCTCAAAGTCTCAATCTTAAATTCAATATCTAGATCTGTTGTTGAGATTGAAACTGTAGATGGGAACCCAAGAATAATTTATGTATAATATATTTTTTTCAAACAAAACCAAAGAACAATTATAATTATAAAATTGTCTAAATGCACCGCCGCATATGCCTTCATTATTAATAAATAAAGAAAGAAGATCATGAAAGTAACTTAAAAACCTAAAAAACAAAAAACAAGTACAAGCCAGGAACCCCTACAAAGAGCTTGGGAGCTGCGTAAATAGTAGGCAACATCTGAAATTTTTGTAATGTAGCATCTATGATCAATTTATCAATGATAAATAGTATGCTGATTGTTGATGACATGAGTCATGACTCATGACACATAACTATTTAACGTGACGAACTTAATTGCTGGTATTAAGTATTTTGGAAAAAAAAAATTAATGGGAATGAATTTGAAGAATTTTTTTCGAGAACCTTTTCTTAAAACTTTTTCATTATGTTTTATTTTCCCTCTTTTTCATTATATTTTATTTTCCCTCTTTTTCATTATGTTTTATTTTCCCTCTTTTTCATTATGCTAAAAAGAATTTGACGAACATCTGAAATTTTTTCCCTCTGTTTGATATTTTACAAAATTCTTAATCTAAACAATTCTGGACCCTTCAATAACGATGATTTTTTAAAAATCTAAAAAAAAATAGTAAATAAAATCAGAAAAATATAAAATTTGGTCTCCAATGATATTTCAATATGGAGAACACATTGAACGGTTCGGATCGACTGTTAGAATCTCGAAAATTGAGATTTAATCGTAGCTGACGGTTATATCCGTCAGTCGTGGTTGATTTTATCCCATCTTTTAATTTAATTGATGAAGAATTGAGCGCTTGTCAGCTTTAGGAATTATCCAGTTTTGCTGCCCCGCAAAATGGCATAATTCTTTTTTTTTTTTTTTGACAAGTTCGACTGAAGCCGCTAAAACGAAAAAAAAAAAATTCTTCAGTTAATGTAGAGTATTATTCTGGGAACCAAATGATTTATGGTCGCTTAAGGTCAATTATTTAAGGACCGACCTTCAAGTCAGCTTAAAATATAAGCCTTAAAACATGTAGAATAAATGTATAATATCTAGTTAATACTTCATAAATCTAGAGTCTACACAAAAGTGCATTAATTTATTCTGCTTAAATTTTTATATTCTTTTTCACAACCAGCTGTATTAACAACACCAGTTCTTCTTCCAATATTCTATACTTCAAACTCACCTAACTTGTTAAAGAAAATAATATTTTGTTTTAAATAACTTTTGATATCTTGATTTTATTCAAACTAAAATGAAAAATAGAATATATAATTGTCTGGCTCGTAAATATTAGGATCAACCATGTGAATTATTCGGTATAAACTGATTTCGCAATACTAGTTTTGCTCAATTTATAGGTGCCACTTAGCAATCACCTTTTTTATTACAAAATCAAATTAGAATTAGAGATCAACAGATCTTACCTCCTTGGTTTTGTCGGAGGAAGATGTGATCAAATTCAAAACAACCTGGTGTTGACGCACAACTAAAAAGCACAATATTTGAATAAATAACAACTTGAATTTAAATAAAGACAAAATCAGACTGTGATTGAAAATCCAGCCGTTTTTGTGAAAGTGAAATTTGGAGCCACAAACAAAATTCAAGGATAATTCCGAGGAGACCCCTGACCGTTTCATTGCTTGGTCCAGTGTTGATCTTCAAAGGCTTGAATTTTTTCTCTCAACCAAGAATTGATCGAGTCCTATTTGATGTGTGGTAGTAGATGCATTTCTTCTAATTTCTATTATCCAAATATGATATATTTATTTGCTTGCAATTTTTTATGGGCCTTATTTTATCTCTCCCTTAAGCAAGGGCTGTGAACCACCAACAACAATTTTGGTGGAGTCGCCAACAATTTTTCTGTTGACCAAAATTAAAACTATTGTTAATTAATATTTATGATTTATAATGAGTATTGGGACTTTGACTAGTTGACCTAAATTTCTTTTGCATCTTACACAATTAGACCATGCAACAAACAATACTAGATCGGATCTGTTAAAGTGGCACTGTTTCCGCATTAGTTATATACACCTTAAATTTTGCACGTGAGACATGAGTTAGAGTGTCCCCGCTTGTCAGTAGCACTGGTGCAGTATCATCTGTCTACCTAACAATATTCTCAGGACGACCAAACACGAAACAGCAAACCTCGTTGCAAGAGATATCATGATGTTATGTGGCGGCTATTTGCAGAATTTCGTGTAACATAGTTTTGAGTAATGGACGGATGAGATCCTCGGAGCACTATCTTGCCTCGGAGAATCCGTCGCTTAAAGCGACCAATCGGATCCACTTTCCTACTTGAGAGGTTTGATTTGTTGTCTTGTTATCTTTTTGTAGCGAGTGCCCATATCCCAGTTTGATAGCGGGTTGTTGATTTTGAATTTATTAATTCTGAAATAAGCAGCTTTTATTTAACTTTTACGCTCTTAAAGTATTTCGTAATATTATTAAATTAATACACTATTATTATGAAAAATAAGATATACTTATTATTAAAAACAAGAGAGATTGGAATGCCTCTAAAAACCAACTATGTTTTTTTAATTAAATAGATGTCACAATAAATGTAATGATAACAAATAATTGGTTTATTATAATCAAATAATTGATAACAAATTAAATAAAAAATGTTATTTGTCTCATGTTATAAATAGATGAAATAAAATAATAATCAAATTGGTTTACTGTAATAAAATTTAAAAATGATAATGGACTTGTGTAATTTGGCACGTGTCATTTGTCTCGTGCTATTTGCTACTTCTTACGGTTCTTTCATCAAATACCATCCCTCTTCATTGAATATCAAGTTATCAACTTGATCGAAGGTGAAATCTAAGTCAAATTAAATTTCAAATCTAATCTAATGCAACGTAGCTTGAGGGTCGAATCGCAGGAACGGTTATTCCCTCTTCCTGGCGGGGGTCGCCAGAACAGTTCGATTATTTAGTTTAATTAGTTTCTAAGTTCAGGTTTTTGGCTTAAACTCTGGGCCAAATACTAACTATTGTTTTTTATTTGGTATTACTAAGTTTTAATCTCTAAACCTCCATAAAATCCTAAGTTTCAACTCTCGTTTCTTGGCTTAAAGTTTTAGGGTTCGCTTTAACTATTCAGTAGGATACCCTAGATCTCTCAATCTTAGGAGGGAATAAATTTTTCAGCTAAGTTCCGATTTTACCTTTTAGGTATACTTCCTATCCTAAGGTAAGGGACTACAAATTGTCTTGAAATTAGGATTCTATTTGCTTATCTACGAGGTAAGCCTAAACCAAGTGAGCAAATCTTCAAAACAATTCAATTTATATTCTCAATTCAAGAAAAGAAACTTAAGTAAAGCAAAGCAACTCAGAAAATTTAGGAAACTAAATTAAACTTTATAAATCTACTAAGTCATGGTTCCCTACAATTGTCCCTAAACTAAACTACTCACTACAAGTCATACTAAACATAAAAATAACAGGTTTCAACAAAGTAAACATCAAGAAAGCAAATAGAGAAAGTTTACAACAAGAAACAACAGCAAAACACTCTCAGCTTGTCTTCTGGCGGGGTCGACAGGAGACTGCTGCGGGAGTTTTCTGCTATCTTCTCTCGATTTCTCTCCCTAAAACTGACTTCTTCTTTTTTGTGCCTTTCCACATGATTAAATAGGCTTCAACGGCGGTTTCCATGCGTGGAGATCATGTCTGGTTCCTCTGAAAATAGGGAATGTGCTCTGCCAGAAATATCGTCTCCAAATTGGGCATGTCGGTTTGAGTCAGGCGGGGTCGCCTGGATCCTGGCGGGGTTGCCAGAACAGGGGCCTTGTTTGGTTTGACCCTGTTCCTTTGCTCCGCTTGAACTTTGCCTTGGGCCTAATTTTGCACCAAATTGACGTTGATCCTGAAATTAAACAAGGGCAAATAACAGTACCACATTTTCTAACCTAAATTGCATTAAAATCTAACTAAAACACAAACATTTAATTGAAAATTAAGGCCTAAAAGGGTTGAATATTTCGATGTGAAACCCGCTTATCACAACTCACGCTCTCTCCCTCACACGTCTATCAAAAAAATTACATTTATTATTATATTATTATTACTATTATTATTTATATGACAAAGGATCATATTTGAAGATATATTTTTACATGAGAGATAGAGTTAAGTTTTATTAATTTTACTTAGAACTCTAAAATAAGTTTAGATAGAATGAAATAATATATATATATATATATATATATATATATATATATATATATATTGCTTATAGTGATTTTTTTTGTAATGCATATAATTACGCCATAAGTTAAGTTTTTAAAAACTTTATTTTTTCTGTTTGACTCTAAGATCATGTTTTTTGGTTTGAAGATGTTCTATCTCCCTTCAAAATATTCTCAGCATAAAAAATTATTTATTTATTCTTTTAGTTAGTTTCTTTAATTTGTAAATAGATATTTTTAAATATTAAACCATGATGTTTATTTTAAAAATAAATAAGTAGTAATATTGAAAATATTAAAAAGTATAGTATCATTTAATTTTAAATAATGTTGTTGTGTAAACTATATTATATCAACTACAAGAATTGTTTGTATCAGTACAACAACACCATTTTATAAAAACACTTTTGCATCACTCTAAAATCATACTTGTTTTCAGTTATTTCGCCAAGCAACTGTAAATCTATTTTTAACATTTCTATTATTCAAAATAACTAAAATCTCACCTCTTTTAGAAAAAAATAGTTCAATTCCACTCAACTGTTCCTACCTCTTTTAGAAATCCAGTTTAATTCCACTCAACTGTTTCTGTTTTGCAACCCTATTTCGATCTTCTATAACTGAATTCTAATTAGGTTAGTTCAACCATCACTTATAACGCCTAACAGTACCGTTATCAACTCCTCGCTCGCTACACGATCGCCACAGAACATTCAACGCAGTAAATCCATCCGCACATCAAAAGCGCCATCACTTTGGGTCGTGAGAAAAGCGACCCGGTATGCGGTGCTAACCAAACCCTTTCCTTGCCTTGCCTTGCCTTGCCTAGACTATATTATTACCACATATAGATCCAACCAAAAGGTCCCAATTGCAGATCCCTCTCTCTCTCTCTCTCTCTCTCTCTTAAAACCTAAACTAGAAAAAAAAAGAAGAGAAAAGGAGAGAGTGAAGAAGAGGAAGAAATGGCGGAGGCGAAGCAACAACAGTTGAAGAGCCCCGTCGGCGTCTGGTCCACTGTCAAGCCCTTCGTCAATGGCGGCGCCTCTGGTATGCTCGCCACTTGCGTCATTCAACCCATCGATATGGTCAAGGTAGCTCGCTAGCTCTTGATTTTAGAACTCTTTTGTTTCTTAGATCAATCGATCGGATGGATCTGTTCAGATCGTGGTTTAATTTGTGTGGATTGGTTTTGGTTTGGTTTGGTAGGTGAGGATCCAGTTAGGTCAGGGATCTGCCGCGCAGGTCACCAAGACTATGCTTGCTAATGATGGTATCTCATCCTTTTACAAGGTATTATCTTTTTCTATGCTAAGATTGTCGTTGAATTTAAGCTTTTTCGAGAATTGGATGGTAGTAGACACTTAGTTTCAGTCTCCAATTAGCAAGGTTTCTGTACTTGTTTGGTAGAATTGTATGCTAGATGGAAATACTTTCAGTTGTGTTATGAAATTATGAACTGAGAAACTTTGAATTTGAAGATTTTTAACTCATTAGCCTTCTATCTTTCTTTCATTAAAAAATTGAAGTTATAAGTTACCTTCTATCATATTCTCTTTAATTTTAATAAATTTAGCTTCTTTGAAGTTTGACTTAAATGCTGATATAATTTTTTATTCAAGTCAACCTGGTGAATAATTAGAATGCCAGTTAAAACACACGACATTTTCCACAGACGGATTTAATTTACTTTATGTCTGCACATGAAATGGTTTTTCTTTCTTTGTTTTCTCCTGATTATGTCTCATATATTGAAACTTTGGACAGGGTTTATCAGCTGGTTTATTAAGGCAAGCCACCTATACCACTGCTAGACTGGGATCTTTCAGGTATTTCTCTTCCTTCTTTGTTGGAACTTGGAAGTTATCTAATTTTTTGTATGAATATAGATTCTGTAATTAAGCATGTATTTTTAGTAGACTTTCTCAGCTCCCAACTTCCCAAGCCACAACAACCCCCTGTCTCAATCCCCAAAGAAACAACCGTGACCTCAACCCTCCTTCCTTCTTATTAGGAGCAAACTCAAACCAATTTGATTGTAATTGGCTTTGCATGCAACTGTGTTGTCTTGTGTTTTATTTTATTTATTGTTCTTCCTTGGAACTTAAAGGTCTTGATCCTTGTGCATTTGCAAAAAGTCAACTTGGCTGTTGAAGTTTCATTTGCTGATTTGCACCTATTGGGCCCTGTACTTTTATTTCAACCAAATTGGTCATTGAAATTTGAAAGATAATTGTTGGTTGTCAATCTTCCAAAATGAAAGGTTCCTAACTAGTATTTACTTCAAACCGGTCCTTGTTAAAAGAACGGTCTTAAATTCTCTTTGTAGAGTAAATTAGTTCCTTTTTGAAAGTTCAGGGGATGGATTTTTGTTTTTTTCCCCCTAGAAGAGCCTTAGGATTAATTTGGTGCAAATGAAAGCTAAAGTACTAATCTTTTTCTAAACTTCAGTGCTGAACTCCGTTCTGTTTTGAAAAGTTTGGGGAACAGAGCCTGAATTACCTTTTTTTTTTTGGAACTTGTTGGTTAAGCTGTTCTGGTTTGACAGTTTTAATTAACCATTGTATGTGGGTGCATGCATAATAGAAAGCAACAAATTCAACCATCTTTATGTTTTATATGATTTGTTGGTTAAGCTAATCAATGGCTTTGTCCTTTTATTAGGGTTTTGACAAACAAGGCTGTAGAGGCCAATGAAGGCAAGCCCCTTCCCTTACTCCAAAAGGCTGCAATCGGGCTTACGGCTGGTGCAATTGGTGCCTGTGTTGGCAGCCCAGCTGATCTGGCATTAATTAGGATGCAAGCTGATGCGACACTTCCGGCTGCCCAGCGGCGTAATTACAAGAATGCCTTCCATGCACTTTATCGTATTGTTGCTGATGAAGGTGTCTTGGCCCTATGGAAGGGTGCAGGTCCTACTGTCGTCAGGGCCATGGCACTTAACATGGGTATGCTTGCATCGTATGATCAGAGTGTTGAACTATTCAGAGATTCTCTTGGATTTGGAGAAATCAGCACTGTTGTCGGTAAGCTATAGTTCTAATAATTAGTTATTACAAGAAGTTTTTACATAGGATAATTTATGTGAAATCATCAGTTTATTTTTATTGTTATCTCGTTGCTACATTAATTTATATAAAAGAAGCAATTCGGGCTGCACTATGAATTGTCCATGGGTTTAATGTGGAACTTCTCTCAATCTGCAGTTATGAGATAATATACAATAAGTAATAGTTTATCAGACAGTTTTAAGATGATTTTACTGGATGTTGGTTCTATTGAAGTCATTATAAATTATCTTTATATTTGTAGGGGCCAGCGCTGTATCAGGTTTCTTCGCATCAGCATGCAGTTTGCCATTCGACTATGTTAAGACTCAGATCCAGAAGATGCAGCCTGATGCCAATGGTAAATACCCATACACTGGATCTTTAGACTGTGCCCTGAAGACCTTGAAAGCTGGGGGTCCATTTAAGTTCTACACTGGTTTCCCTGTGTACTGTGTCAGGATTGCTCCTCATGTCATGGTAATTTCACTCTTGTTAAATTTATATTTCTATTAATTTCACGCAAGGATACTTTGTTAATTGGTATATCTAGGATTTAGTTTGTAGGACCAAATTAAGCATCAGTTAGGCAATTGATGCTTACAGTACTAGACCTGACTACTGAAGTACTGATACAGAAACAATGTATAGTAAGGTTCTCTTTGATTGATGATGTATAAAGGTCTTTGATCGAAACTAGTTTTGTTATTATTAGAAAAATTTTAAATTGCGTAATACATGAATTATCCCTTTCCAGTTTTTGTCTGTGGCAATTTCTCTTAAAGAAAAGTTATTGTGTACATTTGTTGTTTAGAATTAGTTATTGGACTGAATTGTATTTGTGTGAACAACTGAAGACATTGCATAGTGATGTGGGTAGTGTTAAAATGCCTAGTACACAATAAATTTGTGTATGTATCCCTGTGCAAAGTTCCGAAAATGAAATGCTATTGCAAAAATGTTACATGTCATGCTTGACCTTAGAAGCATTGCTAGGATCTTTTCACAGTTTGCGAAGTTGTGGAATGCGGATTTCCTTTATGCTCTTTTGAAGTAATACGATTGATATATTATTTTCAATTTTGATTATGCAGATGACTTGGATATTCTTGAACCAAATCCAGAAGTTCGAGAAGCAGATTGGGTTGTAAGAGAAGATTCGGTCAATAAACAAAACTTTTGAGATGGTTCCAGTTTTCGGCTTTTCTAAACTAGTAGGGCGGATTTTATTTTAGATTATTACAATGCTTAAGTATAGGGCATTTGAAATTATTGTGGTATTATAATAATCATGAATTCTTACCTTTTTTGTTTTGTGGGAGCAAATACCCATGCAATTTTTTCGGAAGTAGTGTGTCATTCTATTAGCTGGTAGCGTGTCTGCTGCTGGCGATTTTCTCGTCTTTCATTGTGGCCAGAAAACTTGCTAAATGGGATTTTCATAAAGTATCTTTCTGAGCAGTACCAAATCGTCATTTTTTTTTTAATGGATATGAAGTGGGTTTTTGCGTTATTTATTGTTTCCTTACTGTTCAAGTACTCTTTAGGTTGCATACTTGTATGCTCCTGGATGTGACTAATCGCACCATTTGTGATCTGTATTTTTCGAGGTTCACATCTCAGGTTACATTAGTAACAACTTGACGGCGGACAAGCCTTGATGATGCAAACAAGTTTGTACTTATTTCAGCAAGGACCTTGGAATGTTGCAAACAAGTTTATATCGAGAAATCAAATTAAAATAATATAATGTATTGGGAAATTTTGTCATGAGAATCAATTTTTGAATCGGGCTTTAATCTTAACTACACATTTAAAAAAAGATTAATTCATTAACACTCATAAAGGTTGCGATCAAAGTCTGATTCAAAATTAGTTATCATGGCATAATTTCTCGTATGTTTTTATTTACCATTATGTAGAAAAAAATTAATGCTGGGGCTCAAGTGAAGAAGATTGGATTAATCTAATGCGGAATGCCTTCCATTGCAGGCCGGCAGCTATTCAACAATTGGTCGATCAAATAGCGAGTCCTTTTTTATATAAAGAAGAAAAAAGGCCTGTATTGGCAGTTGATCAAACTAAGCTTGTTTGCTATTTTAAGGCCAGAAACGTGTCAACTCCTGAAGCCCAATCAGAACACACGACCCATCTTTTAATGAAGTAAACCGTTTTTTTCTTGTAAATGGTGTGTTTGATTTGCCTCATCAAATAAGAAATGTCTTATTCAAACAAGTTCTTGTTCGCCCTCTTATTCTAAAATAATACTTGAACAATAATAAAAGATCAAATGAGTGCTTATTCCCTTTGTTTGGTTTGCACGAATAAGCGCTTATTCGAATAAGTCCTTATTCGAGCCAAACCAAACATGCATGTGCCAGTTATTTTTTATTTTTATTTTTTTTAGTAAAAATCAGATAGAATTTTATTTATAAGTTTCGTCTATAGTTAGTTCTCTAAGCATGAGATGCGTCGTATTTTGTTGTGTTTACAGAAAAAATTATATTACAAATTGCAATAGTTGTGCTAACAACATAAGTTGATTAGTGGTCCATCCTCGTTTTACGTGGTTGTCTGATGTTATTGCTTTCGTACAAGAAAAACATAATCACTTTATGGTTTGCTCTTAAAAATATCACGGCAAACAGCTTTCTTGATACATTTGTCTAATAATTTCTTTCCTATTGCTTTATTCTGAATAAGTGGGGCAACCGGGCAAGGCTTCTCTCTTAGCATATTTTTCTGCTTAAAGCAGTGCCAATTTTATTTGTCTTTGATACCCAATTCAGCGACAATCACCATTCTTGTCAGAAGCCCATAATCACTATCTTTTCATATTATTTTTATATGATCTCGGTATTATAGACATTCCTAGCATAGCTAATAGCCTGACCTGTCCCATTTCCTGTTCGAAGAAACAAGAAATAACAATAATATAAATAAAATAATTTTTGTTGAATGCTTGTACAGAAATGGCATGGAATTTATATATGATAGTAATAGATTCTTTGGCTGGAGCATGACTAACACAAAATGCCAAAACTAGCGAGTTATCACAAACGACTCCATGAGTCGGGTCAATAACGACTGTCAACAACTCTGCTACTAGGACCTTTTTTGTACAGTAGATTATGGATTGGATTTGGATCGTGTCGGATCCTGATCCAAACTGGTGCTGGCTTTATAGTAGAATTTGAGAATCACTTCAATTTTCTTTGGTACATAACATTGGTGCTCAAGCGCGTAACTAATTGCAATGGGATGATCTAGCTTGACTGAATTAACTTGTCCACCACAGGAGCCGCTTGCTTCTTCATTATTAACATTCTGTTTATTTATAGGAGGTGAAAATATGAGATATAATCATATAATTAAAAGATAATTTAATAAATCAAATATATATTAGCACATTTTTTTTTGTTTGTTATACCTTAATTTGGGAAAAAATGAAATTATAAACTACAAAACGTTATTAAAAATTAAAAATTATTTTCATTAATATTATGTTTGGATTTTGGAATAGTTCTGTCATGGATACGTAGTTCAAATCTAGACCCTTCATTCAAGTTCTAATCAAATCACAACCATGTATCATTATGAATGAATGATTTAGATTTAGACCCACCTAAAAATATATCCATGACAGAACAACCTTATTTTGGAATAATTATACAAACCAATAAAGTCATTTGTACATTGTTTTTTCTCTCGCCGCCTCTCTCTTCCTCTACCTCCCATCAAACAAAGCATTACTCATTAAAAAAATGGTGAATTAAAACAAAAAGCAGTCTTTATTTTCTTTAAGCATCAATCATGTAATAAACAACAATGAAATTGCTAATTGCTAAACATGAGTGCTAAGTGTAGTCCTGCATTTTATCATCCTTATCATTCCAACATAGTGCTTTTTCATTTTTGGAACTAACACATCCATCCCTCCTTCTAACTTTCACTTCCCTCTCCTCTCCCTATTCCTACGTGTTTTCTTCTCTCTCTTATCCTCTATCCCTTGACTCTCGTCTTCTCTCATCTGCACTTTATACACTTATATTAAAATGATTCTTTCTTACACTTAAACGGACACTTATACTTATAAAATAATTTCTTATTATATCTAATAGACTTACAATATGATCCTTTATTATAATGACATGATCATTTATATTTATAATTTGATTCATTATTCTATTTAATAAGTGCACTTACAAGATGATCTAATCTTACAACAAACTGAACATTTATTGTTATTAGGTACATCCTTATTATGAAAAATTTAGAACTAAAAAGAGAAGACTTAGAGCGAATGGAGAAGGGAGTCGGGAGAGAGAACAGAGAACGAAGGAGGTGAAGTTCACTGGAGAAAGAAGAAGAAGGTAAGAGATCTAGAGAAATGAGAGAAGAAAAAGACGGAGGGCGAAAGCGTTGTAACTTTAGCTCCGAATAAACTTCATGTAGTTTATCAAGAGGGGAAGAGAAGGGAAAGGGGTGAACGTCGAGATTCGTGTAGAGGTCGAGGATGAGTCACACTGATGGTATCGATCAACCACAACGGGGGAGCTCATAAAAGGGCCCACATGAGAGGGAAAGAGGAAAGTGAAGGAAAGAGATTTGGTGCTGAATATGGTGATAGATTTGAAATATATGAGAGCTAGAGTTTTTCGTAGATATTTAATTTAAAAATAAATTGGATGCTTTCACCCGAATTTATCTTATAAAAAAAACATGTGTAAAATATTGTCAGGATAATAATGAACATGTAATCGGGACACTATTATCTATGCTTTTGAGTAAAATATTGCACGAATAAATAAATCAATTAACCCATAACTCAGTGTTGAATCAGTAATACAGAAGGAACAGTACCAAAAAAGGGTCACGGTCCTCACGGAGGCTAAATAAAATTAAATGAAACATGAGATAAGGAACAAAACAAGTTGCAATGCGCTGAGCTCAACAGAGAGGGACCGGTTGGAAGGATTCTAAGAACAAATCACAAAATGACACAAAACCAGCGCAAGACAAAACAAAATAGGTTGATAAGACCCCAAGGTAGTAAAATCGTTTACTCATGACTCAATCAGTTTCGTTTCAGAATTGAGAGAGAAAACATGATTCAAGCATTTGGGTGGCTGCTTCCTTCCCATATTGCTCTCCTTTCTCTTTACGTGCTTGACCGGGCACTGTCTGGATCTCGGACCCACTTTCCAGAAATTAAATCAGGGCCCACCAGAATAGTAGAAGGTTAGAGAATGTATTTTATGACCACAAGTAGATAGCAACTCAAATCTGAAATTATTAGCAAATGAATTATCAAACTAAAAAAAACTCACAAATCAAGCTCAAAGTAGATCTAGCTTACACTTGATAACTCTTGTCTAGATGATTTACCCCAGCATGATTGAAAATATTTTGCAAACTGAGTCAACTTAATATGTACATATGTAATTTATTAATTTTTAGATTAGTATGAAACATGTTAATGCAATATACTATTATCTAATATAACATAAGGTATAATTTTAATCTTTGATTTTTTTTTCTATTTTATTTAACATGTTGAAAGTTCATTCTGTCCTTAAAATTAAGCCAGCTAACTGAACAAGCTAGCTCGAATTTTTTAAATTTAAATCAAGTCATCTTATAAATTCGAAAGTATTTTCTTCAAAAAAAAAAATCGAAAGTATAATTTGTAGTCCTAAAAAAGGGAGAAGATAAGTGCATTGCATGATGAAATATTTTGCCATAAGGGGCAATAAGAATTTGAAATTAAATTGTATTATACAAATAATAACTCAGTTCAGAGCTAGGCACACTGGAACAGTCCATATGTAATGCCAAGTACAACATTTACTAATGTAACATTTATAGGCACCGTTTGGATGCGTTGATAAGAAGGTAGGAATAAAAAAGAAGGGAAGAAATAAATTATAAATAATTCAAATTTTTCACAAAGTTACACACTTCCCAGTACTTCTTCCCACACCTATTCAAACAGAGCCATAGTTAATTATTAAGCATCATTGATGTACTGCAATTAGCGCCAGGTATGCTGCTAGAAGAGTCTGTTTGCTGATCAAAATTTTTGCAAGAAAAAAAATATTGACATGCAGTACTTGTAGTTGTATGTAGATCGTAGAATATCATTCCCCAAAAGTGGCATACAAAAAGTTATTGGACTTATTTTGTTGCAACGTACAGGATATTTTCAATACAAACAAAAGGCATTTATGGATCCATGATAGACATTGATAGTACTTGGGCAGGACATGCGCACACTGTTCGAATGATACAATAAAGCTAAGTTGTATGGATTTGTACGCGAGTATACGTACCTTCTACAATTTTACCGCTACAATATCTTTGATATATATTTATTTATTATTTTTATAAGTAAATAATATATTTTATTTTAATAATTTGAAAAATAAAATTTATCTCTCAACAGACGAGAATGCCTATATTAGTATTGATATAATATGCTAAAGGTTCAAATTCTAAATTTTTCATATTTGAATGGTTTATTCAAGTTTTTAATACTAAATTATGAAGTATTATAGAAACAATAAATTTAAAATAAAAGTCAAGGGTTTATTTTCAAATTTTTCATATTGATTCAAGTTTTTAATGCTAAATTTCATATTTGACCCAATGATTTCTGATATCGTCATTATTTGTTAGTATTTGGACCGTACTTGGCACTCAAATAACACTCAAACTATTGAATTATTCAATAAATTGCTATGATTTCCAAGGAATTGGCTCTACCGTCGTTTCTTCTCTCATTTTACAGGACTTTGATGATTTTCTGGTGATATTTGAGCTATTTGAAGGTTTTCGACACTTGGCATACGCTATACGACTCATTCCTAGCACTTGGAGGCATCACTGAAGCCACCGTTCGGACCAAATGACTCATGCTCAACCCTAATGGAAATTTAAGAGAAGCAATTGGTTAAATCGAATCACTAGAATTGTAGAGCTCATCTTAACCTTTCCAACGGTTTTTGAATCGCCTCAATCGGAGTTCGGATGGAGGAATTATGGCCGAAATACTATCTCGATGCAGAAATTTCTAGCTCTCTGGTCAGACCGAACAGACCCCTGTCCGGACCGAACAGATGCCTGTCAGACCCGAACAGACCCCTTTTCGGACCGAACAGAACCCTGTTCGGACCGAACAGAAAGCCGAAATATCATATTTGGAAGTATTTTAACATAGAAATTCGTAATTTTGGTATATTTTTTTGCCTTGATGACCAGGCAACCTCCCAAGCACCTGAAAATTGCTATATAACCTCCCCTAAGCCTAAGGAAAGGGAATTCTACCTTCCATACCACAAAATTTCACTTTCCATAGGCGTTTTTCTCTCTTCCACCATGGGAGATCATCACAGCTTGGTTCTCTGAAGCGACGGCAGCAAGGAGACGAGTTTGGTGACCATCTTGCAACACCCCACTGCCTTGGAGATCAAAGATGCAAGCATATAGGAGTATTTGGTTATATTCTTTTATGTCTTTATCATTTGATTTCATGGGCTTGTATCTTGTTATTTCTATGCTATTTGTTGTGTGTTTTAGTACTATGTTAGGCTAAATTTATGTAGTCTTAGGGATAAGATAGTAACTTAGGTTTGAATGTTGTGATTTGACTTGATATGATATGATATATTTTGTTGATTTGTTTTGTTGAGAATTATGTTAATCGTTTGTTTGAATTGTTTGTGATTTCCTAATCACCTTCTAATTGTACGACCGCATCTAGTCAAGTCTAAGTTAGGATAAATAAGATTAGTTCAAATAAAGTATTTGGGATAAATCGTAGATCCGAAAGGGGAGATTAGTTGACACCAAAAGTGTAACTTTTAGACAAGTCCAAAAGACATCTAGATATCCTTATGAACTCCAACAAACAAGTTTTAGTTGATTGAATTCTATACCAAAAGTTGTGAACCAATCGAGTTAATTAGGTTAGGTTGTGATTGAACCAATGTCTAGTCTAACAAGCGAAAACTGAGATTTAGAACATCTAGGTTTGGCCAACAAACCCTAGCACAAGGTATAAATTATCATAAAAGGTCAAAACCACACACTTATACCATCTGTTCGGACCGAACAAAGCGGTATATGCTTGAAAAACACCAATCGATGCACGAAATTGATAAGTTATGTGTTCTAAAGTCCAAACCGAGGTGAAACCTGTACCCTAAGACGTTTTTTTTATAGTGTTTGAAAACCAAAAAACCTTACTTTAGTTGTTTACTTTATTTTAATTGACAAAACAACAAAAAACATCTACTTTGCTTGCACTTTTACATTTAATTCATCAAAACTCCATGAAAATATTCTTGTCTAGCTTTTGAAAAAGGATAAGTCCAGTAATCAATTGTACCGTCCCTTGGGTTCGACCCTAAAGCTGTACTCCAAAAGATTAGTGAGGTTAGCTCTAGGTTATAAATTTATTTGATTTTTAGGTACTAAGCCTTCATCAATTTCGCTCTATTCCGTCAAAATTTCTTATAACAAAATTGTTGGTTTCAAACCAACTTTCAAAAAAACTCTTCTTAAAATATTTGTTTATTTCTCCAATATACTTAATTGTACGAGCATCACACGGTATCAATATATACACACAGTTAAGAATGGTCAAACACAAGTCTAAGTCCATTGTAACAGTTTCCTTAGCAGCCGATGCTAAGTTGTCTTAAAAAAAAAAAAGTCCATTGTAATAGTCCGCATAAGCTGTTTTTAGTGGGACCCGTTATTCAATGCTTTTATCTTTCTGAAAATAAAATTAAACAACTGAACAAATTTGATCGACCTCCAGTGCTCCATTTCTTTCTAAGGATCTTGTTATTGTAAGATTGAAAACAAAAGGCAAGGGTAAAAAAAAGGGGATCCTGTTATTGAAAGTGAACTAATTTGTTACTTTTTGGTAATTTTTTGGACCCACGTCCCCAACGCCTCTTGTCACTTTGATTCAAGTAGTTTTCAAACAAAATGCTTCGCAAATCTGGATCTAATTTTATACCTATAAAAAGAATAACATCAAATTAATTTTAAATAACATCGGATTAATATATTCATTTTTCTTTCTCTCTTTGTTTTGTGGGAAAAATTACATTACTTTTTGACGACAGCAAGTTATCTCCAATTAATATAGTAAGAATGGAGGTGTCTGTGTTCCTTGCGGTAACTTGTGCCATGTCACCATAGTATCAAAAGTCACGCATTAAATGTCTACAATGTTCTCTTTAATTAATTGTCGACACCGCACATTTATAACCAGTATTTCAGTATTTCTTAAGAAAAAGGAAAAAAAATTACAACCAGCGTAACTGTACCGAAAGTACAAGGGAACTGTGCACTGAAATCAAATGTGGACATTGAAGACATCTTTTTTTAAAAAAAAAAAAAAACAATTTACAACAGGAGTTCTACGTCAACATTTAATTCTCTGACATGAAATGGACGAGTTTCCAAACTGCGAAAAAAGTATTGTAAAACTATTCTCGATTTAATAAAAGAGAATACAACCAATCTATATTGCAGAGAAGAAGAAAATAGCGAACTTCTCCGTACTGCAACTACTCTTTTAAATCCAAATTCTGTGGCGCGCGACACAGCGTGCAGCGCACCACAGGCCGTCCGATCAAATCTCAATGGATGAGAGAGCTCCGTGCATGTAACAGATTATAAGGCCCGAAAAAATATAACCCGTCCAGATTTGATCGGACGGTCCGTGTGACATGCTGCACGCTGTGTCGCGCGCCACAGGATTCGGATTGCTACTCTTTTCGGTTCGTGAAGGACATAATTTGTAGTGAAAATATAATTAAACAATATCAATTGCATCTCGTGTATAACATATTAGGAAGTATAATGAAATATTGCAAGCTTTAGTTTCATTTTTTTTAATTAGTAACTGAAGAAAAATGCCGCGGAAATCATTATCTGAATCATTAGAAATATTATAAAATTAATGAATTTAGTTAAGATTTAAAAACTATCATGTATGAATTGTATTTATCAAGTATCATATAAGTTAACGAGTAAAAAATAGTTCTAGACATATTTTTATTCAATAAGTCAATGTTTCTTTTAATTATTTGCACTCTAGATTGATAAGTTAATGAAAATTACAATAGTCTTGTTCATGATATTTAATTATTAGGTCCTTGTAAGTAATGATTACAATGTAAAAAAGAAAAGGCTAGAAAAAAGAGAAAATGAAGAAGTTCCATGACAAATTATTCTGGTAGATACTACCTACCAGATAACAAACTGGATTTTACGAATGAAACGAATCATTTAATAATACAATTAATGTGTTCAGTTGGACATTCATAAAAATCAGTTTTACAATGTGACACTTGAAACCTGATGTATATTTTTTATATTTTATGCACATGAAAAAACGATAAAACTTGATGCAATTAAGCTATATCATTCATCAATATACAAAAAATTTACTACGGTCAAATTTAATTATATTCGATGAAATGTCAAATGATATTAAAAATGATAATGTTTTGGTGTATGCGCCAACCCAAAAATATTGCTATAAGTATTTTTCTTTTAAACTTTTTTTACTTAATTAAGAAAAGTATGGTTGAGAGTCGAGATTATCAACTCAATACAAACATTGCAAATTAATCAGTAATCCATTTATCAATAGTAGCTTCTCTCTTGGAGTCAAAGATTTACAGATGGAGTCGGAAAAAAAGTCTCTCCCGGTATAATTAATATCTTTCACTCTTCCAGTCCATTATGAGGCAGATCTTGTCAATATGTGGAAAATAAAAATAAAATTTGAAACTGTCTGAATTTTCTTTTAGTTTGCATTGATAGCTTCGAACCTAATAACAGTGATGATGGTAAATTATATTATTGCTTATTTTCAATCGCGTGCCCCACTTTATGTGTTCAATACTTGAATTATAGCCTTGGAAAAATCAGAGAAAATAATTGGCAGAAAGTTTCAATTTTTATTTCAGCCTCGTTTTTTTTTAAATTCATAATAAAAGACCTCAACAGTTTATAAGAAATTAAAAGTATTGGGTTTCTTGTATGCATTATTTTGACACTTCAACAATATAATTAATGGGTGCGTTTGGATAGGTGTGGGAAGAAGGGAAGAAGTGGGAAGAAGTATTAGAAAGTGTGTAACTTTGTGAAGAGTTTGAATTGTTTATAATTTTTTTTCTTCTTCTTCCTTCTTCTTCTTCTTCTTTCTTCCAACGATCCAAACGCACCCAATAAGAACAAAACACGGAAAAACATACATATCCAACTATCCATAGATAAGTACGATCTTTTGACGTCCGTAAAACAGTACAAAAAGCATTCTTTCAATACTAACTATAGGTTCATGATCGCATATAAGCCATTTGCATAACCCACAAATTATGGAGAATGACTAATGTGCCACGGGTGGCAATGTCATTCATTTTCTTTTGAGTCATTTTTCGATATCTAAAATTTAAATGGTTGATCCAAACCATTTAAGTTGATCTCTATATTAAAATATTCTTGGAGACCAAATTTTACATTTTTTCGAATTTTTTTACTATTTATTATGGTGTTTTTAAATTGGAGGGTATGAAATATTTCAATTATAATATTTTTTGAAAATATCATAATATATAGTAAAAAAAATTGAAAAAATGTAAAATTTGATCTCCAAGGATATTTCAATATAGAGATTAATTTGAACGGTTTGGATCAACCATTTGAATTTCGGATATCGAAAAATGACTCAAAAGAAAAATGGGTGGCATTGCCACCCGTAGCACGTTAGCAATTCTCCAAATTATGTTTAATTTTTAATCATATTGGAATTTAATTTCGAGTCTCATTAATTACAATGAAAACAGCAACGAAATACCGGAACCAGTGATATGCACATGAGAGTGACATAAGGTCGAATTTAGTAATTTTATTGTTTAAAACTTTTCAAAATACTTATCTCGAGCTCTTCAAAAATGGGGGCTAGAAAAGACACATACAATAATGCATTAATTATATACTAATTACCTTGAAATCACGGTAATCTTTCGCGCTCACAATTTTCGTTTTCGGTGGTGCTTTTTTATCTTTTCTCTCGTGTCTTTTTTATGTATTCATTCGATCCCGTGTAGGTCCCATTAGAGGTTAGAGGATGCATGTGGGTCCGGTTTGATTCTAGGTCCGGTTCAAACTTCGACGAGCCGAAAGTGACAAGACGACTTGTAAAAGCAGATGAAATAAACCCAAATTAGAAACGAAAAGAAACAATGAAGGAGCACAGGAGATGCTGCCAATCACCAACTTGCTTCCAACAAAACTACAAACCTTTCTCATTTCTTTGCATCTACCTTTCAACCTCTCCCATTACTTAACCCTTAAATAAAGAAAAACTCAATAACTCTTTTTTGACTTATAACAACTCAAATTTCACACCTTAAAGTTAAATCTGTAAAAGGTGATTAGGGACTGAGATTCTCTGACCCACTTCATCCTCCAAGTTCAGACCAAAACTGCTCCTTTCTGCACCACTATCTTTTGCCACCTTCCTTTTGTAGCAATTGTTGCAAACAATGGTGTTAATAAACTATGTACTGAAACTTGACATTAATGCTTTTGCTAGCTGGAATGTTGGAATATACATTCAATTCAAAACTAACAATGTTTACTTCTTGTACCAATGCATTTTAGGAACAATTTTTACAGATCATAGTTGCAAAAATGTCTTTGCATCTATGCTTGGTCAACTAATGTACTTCTCATGATGGAACCGATGATGTCGCCGAAACAGGTTGAAGGTCCTTAACCAGACCCACAACTTGCTGCATTGTGGGTCTCTTTTCAGGCGATTGTGTGGTGCACAAGTACCCGACATGCAGGCAGCCAACCATCTGTCGCTGCCAATCGGGCTCCACCCCCTCGATCAAAAGCCTGTCATCCAACAAATCCAATTCCTTCCCTTCCTTGACCTGCCCCCGAACCCGATTCACTGATGCATCATCCCACCCATCGCGACCTGTCATTAGATCAAACAGTACCACCCCAAATTGGTACACATCTCCCTCCGGTGTACCGGCATTGTCTAGTGGACCAATGTCGGCGATATGTGGCTCTAAATCATCCCCAAGTAGAATGTTAGTTAGGACTAAATGGCCGTGGGTGACGGGTTTGCCTGACCCGGCCCAGCCCTGGTGGAGAAATGCCAATCCCCGTGCAATGCCAAGTGCAATGCGATGCCGTGAAGGCCAATCCCCTGCGACCTCCCATGTGTCATCATCCCATTCCTCAGTGTTGGGTGTGCCAGCTGGTAGCTCATGCAGCCACCGGTGGAGGTCTCCTCTCTCCATATACTCATATATCAATAGTTTCTCCCTACCTATAATGAAAATATATTATTTTTCAGACCTTCCCTTTTACTTTACCTCACAAAGTTTAGCTTACGTTATAAAAGATTCAATTCAAATGTACAAAAGCTGAAACATAAAAATAAAAATTATAACCCAAGAAAATTGGTTTCTACAAATTTTTGTGTTGTCATTTGCAGTAAGATCCTACGAAATGAAACATGAATTTTGGCTGTGCAAAACTGAGTTTGATTAGAATTTCTCTAATATTTTGGAGATCAATTGAATGTGTTCTTTTGTCTTGTTTCAAAATTCAAATTCTTTTCTGGTAGGAACAAGCCTCCACAGAGAAGCCATTACCCTTCCACATTTGCACAGGGCATCATTAAATTCACCGTTGTACATGGTACTCAAGAATTTATATTAACGAGGCTATTTTGAATATCTGTCAGAAAAGCAGAGGGTGCATTTAAATTTGTCATAGAGCAGAACAAAATAGATCAACTTTATAAAAAGACCCAGCAATTATGATTTGTTTAAATATTTGTATCCCTTTCCAAAGTTCCTTTTCTTAAAAGCAACCTCTTATTTCACATGTTCATACATGCCATCATATGCGCACGTGCCCTGTAGCACTAATAGTATTAGTCCAATAAACAAAGCTACTAATAGCAATATAATACTATGGTAGTAGACTAGTAGTTTAGTAGTACTCTCATAGCCTATCAGACTATTCACTATGGGGGCATTTGGATGGTGTTGGAATAAGAGGGAATTGCAAATTCCCGGAATTTCATATGCCAAATTTATTATAAACAATCCAAACTCTTCACAAAGTTACACGCTTCCCAATAAATTTATGTCTAGAATTGCAAATTCTCCAAATTCCTACAACATCCAAACGGCCCCTATAGTAACAACCATCAAAGGCATTTACAATTTACAATTTAATAACTTATAAAAAGTTACTAATGTATCTGAAATAAGATTATTAACAGCAGTTCATAAGCATATGCTAAACACCTTTGAATTTTCTTAAATCAAATAGAAATTTATCAATTTGACTTGTTTCTATAATTTCAAGTTGCAATTTCGAACTTTCCGGCCAGACAAACAAAAGACATGTTAAAAACGAATAAATCAAAATACCTGAGATGCAGTAGCCAAGGAGAGGCAATATGTTAGGATGCCTCAACTGGCCAAGGTTGCGAAAAGCCGCAATCGCTTCTTGCTCCGGCATGTCACGTGCACTCTCTACTACACGTATCACTACATGTAAATCTCCTGGCAAAACTGCCCGGTATGCTAGCCCACTCCGGCCCCCTCTTTCGGCCAACTGAGACTCCCGACCAAATCCGGAGGCTGCCACTGCTAGCTCAGCAAATGTCAGCTGCATGAGTGGTTTCTCTATCATTACAACTGGAGCTGTCCATTTGGCCTCGGTGACCCAGCTTGTTTCTGTGTCTTCTATTGCTAATGCAATGGCATCTTTGACTGCTTGCTCGTTTGCTTTATGGTGCTTTTTCTTGATCCTTGTTTTGTTGAGAATACATAGTGTGCAGAGGAATAAGGTTAAGATGATAATTGCAGATATGGGTATAAGAATTGCTAGCAGTAGTGTTCTTTTGTGCTCCCTTGGCTTTTGACTGGTATCATTCTTAGATGTGGTACCATTCTTAGATGTTGTACCATTCACAGAAGAAGAGCTAAGAAACTTGATATTATTACCAGCTTTTATAAAAGCGGATTTACCGAATTTCTTCCAAATCGACATATTGACCTCGCCAGAGAAATTATTGTATGAGATATTAAAAAATCTTAACCCTATAAGAGGCGGTAAATCTTGCGGTACATGTCCATGCATAGAATTGTGAGACAAATCCAAGTGTACCAATTTGGTCAGATTGTTTAATCCAACAGGTACCGAACCTATTTTGTTGCTCGATACGTCAAGCACTTCAAGAGCGTTGTGATGCGAGATGTTGACCACACTAGTGAACCTGTTCTGAGAGAGGTATAAGTACTTAAGGGATGATCTACCTCTTCGTACCGGCCCAAGCCGAAGCGCTCCTCCAAGCCTGTTTCTGGCAAGGTTGACATGCTCAAGAGACGGTACAGACCAAAACTGAGTCGGTATAGAGCCTTGTAAGGAGTTGTTTGACAAATCGACATAGCGAAGAGAAGAGAGGTTGCCGAGAACTGCCCATGAGACCGAACCGGTCAGGTTTCTAGAAGGAAGGGTTATGTTATGGATTGGCTGACAAGGAATTGGATGGAAATTTAAGACTTGGTGAAAGGCGAGAGATAGGAGACCATGGTCGGAGATGTTGCATTTAGAGGAAGAGATAGGAAAGAAGGAGAAGCAGAGGAGGGAAAATAGAGTTAAAAGATTTTTCATTTTGGAGTGGAGTTTCTGATTTTACTGTTTCAGAAATTTATGGGCTTTGGATTGAGTTCGAAACTTTGGAGGGAGGCATTAAAGAAGAGGGAGAGAGAGAGAGAGAGAGAGGTGGAGAGGTGCAGAGTGAGAAAGAAAGGAGGTTTTAATATGTTGAACTTGAAACTAGGAAAAGTACAAAGCCATCAGGATAACGGCGTACGGGTTCAGTGGAGCTGTTAATTAACGGCGCATGTTTTAATTGCCTCGAGGATGTTAGTATGTTACTGTTTATCTATGGGATCTAGACTGTTCATTGGACAAAGAAGTATGGTATAATTGCTAACGGCGCCACTAGAGAGAGGAGTAGTTGATTGGTAAAATCATATAATAAACGTTTAATGCCCGAGGAACAGGTGAGACAACATCTCCATTGCGAAAACTAAAAGACAAATAATGTTTTTCCTAGTTTTTTCTCCACTGAATTTTCTTAGTGATGATTATGACTTGTGATGCTGAATCATATCTTCTTAATTATTCGGCAGAAATTTTAAGTGCCGACTAATCTAAACTGAACTTCGATCCAAATTAGTGGGACTAACGTTGGAGAAAAAAAAAAAGCAAGCCTATATTAATTGATAAGAAAAAATTTAGAAGGATCAAACAGTAATTTGTAAAGTCATTTTGAATCTTTGATACAAGACGTAGCATAATTAATTTACCTTATCTTTAATTTTAGGAGCTAAATATATATACAAGAGTTAGTAAACTTGAGAAGGCCATATAGTGAACAGCTATAATTCTAGGTGAAAAGCTTATAACAGGATAGATTTTTTTTGCTCCAAATTAAACATTATAATTGAAGTACTGATAGAAGATAAATGATCAGCACAAGCAACATTATACATATGGCAGATATAGAGAACTGTTGTAATAATAACAGTCCAGTACTGGCACATTTGTAGTGCAAATAATCTTTCTTATTTTACAAAATAACTGGTTTGCAACTTTGCATGTTTCTACTTTGCACTCTCTTAGCATGCTTGTTAAGAATTTCGAAAGAAAAAGAACCATGAATCTTTTGCTTCCTTGAATGAAGGGAAAATATAATGATCTAATTGGGACAAATAAAACTTTAGTACCTTGAAATAACAATATAAAAGATGAGTAACTTCTTAATTTCCTTTTTTCAATATAATCAAAGAATTCTACCGTAAAATATTTTCCCGTAAGGTGTTTAATTTTGGGTTGAAGAATTCATCTGTTGTTGTACAATTTGGGCCCCCAACAGATTTTCTATATTATAAACGTAAGCGAAATTTAAATAATTAGCCCAAATTTGTACAGTCCGTAATGTTTCAAGGCTTAGTAAATTCAAATTTTAAGTCCTAACGAAAGGACTGAAATTCAAAATTCAAGTCCTCCAACTAATTAGTATAGTAAATTAAATGTTTAGTTACGCATACCAGGGTCTATATAATGGACATAAAACATACTATTTTCTTTTCTTATTTGTTTCTCAATTTAGGACAGTATGATTCAGATGTAAAAGGTTTGATATTGCACGAACAAAGAATAGTAAAAAGATGCAAGAACTATTTGCCAAGTGAGCAAACCACATCACTACCAGATTTGTTATGATCTCGGCATCTCGCACTGAGGGCTGTCAAAAGTGTTCCGTTTCACACGTTTTCGTTCCGTACTGTCTAAACGGAACAGCTAACGGATGGTTTTTAGTTTCGTTTCTGAAAACGGAACGGAAACGGAACGGACGCTAGTAAACGTTAGTGTTCCGTTTACCGAAAAATTGGTTGAAATCAATGGAATATAGGCTAAAATAAATAGAAAATGCCGAATGGAACAGCTAACGAAACGGAAAACTGTTCCGTTTTACAAAACGGAATGGATTTTATTTACGTTTGCTGGAACATAACAAAAACGGAACACCCCTGTTCCGCTTCCGTTTCGCAATTTTGACACCCCTACTCGCACTGAACGGAGCTCATAGTTTGTTTACAACAGATTCAGTTCCAATTTTCCGCTCCCAGAGGATCGTTGCAACTCATGACATCCTTGAATCCTTTCATAAATGCCACCATTATCCAACACTGAATTTCTTACTTTGATCTATTTTATTTGTTTCCTTTCAGTTAATCACACGTTTCAATGACAAAGGGAATATTGAACGGCTGAGCCGAGCAGCCTCAAATTCTGTGGAAAACAACTATTTAAAAAAAAAAATAAAATGTTCTGAATTCATTAATTCATCTGTGGCTTTTTCCTGAGTTCTGGAAGAGCTTCTGAGGTGGCAACTGGCACGGTGCGTTTACTGTTAATTCATGTTATCGCAACGTAGCCTTGCCTGCTTCTGAGGTGGCAAGGTGGCCCATTAGTTATTGGGTCAGAATTATAGTTGGGTCGTGGAGTTATCCATGGACCCGATCAATAAGGCTTTTTGTTTTGCAATTTGTTCTTTTGACAACGAATCATAGAAAATGATTTTCAAGTTTCAACTAATTGTCTACGTATTAATGCATTTGTGTCTATCCTTAGTAAAATATATTAAATGTCCTACTGATTTTTGTAGCAGAATGATGTTTAAAACCAAATTAAGCTTCTCCAAAAGAAAATGAAATTAAGATAACACCAACTACATATTTAACAAAATTCGAAGAAGCAATATCAAACAAATATTAAATATAAACGCATAAAAATAATAAATACTAATGACTACATACAAATATTTTTCATGTTCATGTTTTTCATTTTAATATTTTATTTATTTTTGTAAAGAAGTTGCTAGTGTCAAACATATAGGACACGTACACTTGTCCAACGCGATGAAATTTTAATTTTTAAAATTGGAATGGCCGATCCAAACCGTTCAAATTATTCTGTGTTATAAAATCTTCGTGGAGACCAAATTTTATATTTTTTTCAAAATTTTTTACTATTTTTTTTAGAATTTTCAATATGCTCAATCTAAAAGTTTCTGAACCCTTCAATTTTGAAAATTCGAAAAAAATAGTTAGAAAATATGAAAAAATAAAAAATTTGATTATCAAAGATATTTTAATATAGAGATCATATTGAGCGGTTTGGATCGACCGTTTGAAATTTTAATGTGCTACGTTTGGATCGTGTTTGACGTCCTATATGTTTGATTCTAGCATTACTCCATAAAAATTTTGTCCACACAGTACTATATATTGTTGGCATAATTCACATATATTCATTTTTACTTTTGTTGAACTATAATAATATTTTCTAAAATAAAAATTTGTCCACAGGGCTCAATTAATAGTAAGCAATATATAGATAAAAAGGTTGGATGTACATTTTGTTTGAAATAATTTACATCTTTATAAAAAAATAGGAATAGGAATAACTATTTCAAAATGGCCAATTGAAGAAAACCCAAAAATACAATACCGTACAATACTTTATTTTAAATTTTATTAATTTCATACTTACATCAAGCAATCAAACTGGCTAGTCAATCTATAATATGAATTTGCAAACTGATTAATACAATTGATAGTACTCAAATTCACTACCTAGATTCCTGTAATTTTGTACAAACAACCAAACTCCTAATGTGTTCAGATTTTAGTATCTACTACCATAGCCAAGATCGGTGAAAAAGCAAACTATAACAAGGACTATATACCGCAAAACTGATCAGCTTCTGAGTTTTAGGAAATGAAATGTATAACCAAATCTTTATAACACCCTATTCTGTCTCTGATTCACTATTCTCTTCACAATTACCATCGACAAGAAGTCTACTCAGACGAGGCTTCAGCTCTTTGTCGCAGAATTCGGCATACTCGGCTGCATTTCCCGATTTCTTCTTCACCTCGACTACAACTAACTTTGGTGTAAGTTCAAATACCTCAGCCAAGATGCTAAGTGGTCCCTTCTCCCCTCCTCCAGTTTTTGCTTCTAGGCTAACCTGGCAATCCTTTGTTCGAACTGTGAAATTCACCGCGTTCCCAATTTCTTCGAGTTTGGATATGAGCTGTGGCACTGGTGCACTTGATACGAACCGGGTCTCCTCTCCTTGCTCTTCAAAAAGCCCGGATAGGTTGAAGCCGGATGAAAAGGAGATGATGTCAAATGCATTTAAACTTGGCGGGCGTCTCATGCCTAATCCGTACTTATAGGTCTCTATTAGAGATGGAGAAGACGCCGATGTAGTTAAACCGCCTTTTACTCTTTTAAGGGGCATGCTTGGCATCGATCCGTGCAGTGATGAAGAAGTTTCAGATTCATTGTCTGAGCACAATTCTGATTGTGGTGATTCAGGGTCAGGCTCATCAACTGTATCATAGCTATAAAACTTGTTATCTTCAACATAGAAGCTGATTTGTTTGAAATCAGTCTTGAACCAAGTGCTTTGCATGATCTCTGGTATTGTGATCCTCTTGTTGGGGTTTGGTTCGAGAATAGCACGTATCAGACGTCTTAACTCAGGTGAGAACCAACCGGGGCACCTATACTCGGCTCGATAGATCTTGCGGACCAAGCCAATCATTTGATGGTCTCGAAATGGGGGATATCCCGCCATCAAAACAAATAATACAACACCACATGACCACAAGTCAGCCCGACCTGCATCATATCCTTTACGGGCGAGCACATCGGGTGCTGCGTAAGCAGGTGTGCCACATAGAGTGTGGAACAACCCGTCTTCCCTTGTTTGCTCTGCAACTGCACTTAGACCAAAGTCTGATACCTAATTTATTTGATTAACTCTTATTAATTAGTCAGGAATTGAATTGGGCAAGTATTGATCAAATAGAAATTGACTTTTTCTTCTTTCTCTCGTTCATTCCCTCTTTTCAATAAGTCTCGATGGAGTTGAGGAACAAATTATGTTTAATATTGGGGATCAACTATGACTTGCCTACATTTTTCATTAATTTGATATTTTGACCTAAATTATTTCAATGGCAATCCACAATTAATGATTACATTCAAAAGGAATTATGGGATACAATCATACAAGTTTGAAATTTTGAAGGTAACTAATGTAAATAAGAACCTTTAAATACTTAAAAATGCCATTATCCATAATTAAATTAAGAGTAATTAAGCCATAAAAAACAAACCTTGAGATCTCCGTTTTCATCAACAAGCAAGTTCTCCGGCTTGATGTCCCTATGGTACACGCCGCGTGCATGACAAAATGCAACGGCTGATATCAGCTGCTGAAAGTACTTCCTGGCCGCATCCTCCGGCAGCCGCCCCTTTGAAACCTTATTAAACAACTCACCTCCCCTGACATACTCCATGACAATGTATATCTTCGACTTGGTAGCCATGACCTCATACAGCTGCACAACATACGGGTGTCGCACGCGCTTGAGGACCTCGATCTCTCGCTTCAATTGCTGCACAAGGTGTGTCTTGAAGACCTTTTCCTTGTCTAACACTTTGATGGCGACTTCTTTGTTCGTTTTCACGTTCTTCGCATGGTAGACCTTTGCGAAGTTGCCCTTGCCGAGCATCCGGCCAAGTTCATACCGGCCAAGGAGGAGGGCTTTCTTTTGGTCGCCGGCTGCACCCATTGTTTTGGATGAGAGAGAGAAAGAGAGAGAGAGAGAGAAGAGAGAAGGAGAGGGAGGAAGAGATAGTTCAGTAGGCAAATTAAGGGAGAGATTGGTTTCGTTTTAAAGCAGCTGGAATGAAGTTTTTGGTTGCTCTTTGAGCACAGCCCAAAGTGGACCAAACAGATTCCAATTAAACAACCAAATGCAGAAGCAAAACTAGAAATAGCTTATGAAGATCTTTATTTAGAAGTGAAAGGTTCTGGATTACTATTTTGGTGCACTCTCATTGAACTCATTGTCTAAACTAACAATACCAATCATTTTCGTTTCCCCTATTTCTATTTTTTCATTAAATAAGAAAGTTATTTAAATTTTACTGCATATATATTTATAAAAAAAATTATTTTGTATTTGTATATTTCAAAATAATTATAGAATAATTTTTAAAATCAATTCTTAATAGATGACTAATTTAATGGTTTTGTTTTGCGGGTAGCAAGTATATATAATTAACAAGAACATAGAATATTGTTCAATCAAACAACAAGCTAGCATCTCTCTAACGCACAAATAAGAAATATAAATGTAAAATTAGTATAGTTTATCTGTTGTAAATTGTTTATCAATTATCATCCTCATTAAGTCTATAAAATAAAATTTCCCTTTGTTAATCAGTTACAATGTATATTTTTTTATTCTTGCAATTATATATCTTTTAGAAATATTGACACTAATAATAATCTTTATTTGTATATACTACCACTTTGAAATTTATATATTTTTATCATGTCTATATTTATCTCAATGACTTTTATGAATATTGTATAGCTATAAATCTGCTCCTATGGTTAGAGTTTAACCTAAGGGGTGCTCCAGGTGCAGAATCAAAATCTAGAAAGTTTTGGTCAATGACGGTGGGGTCACATGATCAAAGTGACACCCGGCCCTTTCGTTTTGGAGAATTAAGTACTTTACAAATTTATTATGTGGAGATAAGGGTTGACATGTGTCTTGTATACCTGGACAATGTTATTTCTCCTATATAATCTATTAATGACTCAGTCCAATATAATTCATTTCTTTTTTCCTTTTTCTTATTGAATTGATTTCAATTTTTAAACGTTGACAGCTAAAGAGATTTCTTATGTACGGCTGAAAAGATATTTATGTGGAGAGAATGTTGCTTCGACAAATTGCGCCCGAATGAGGATTCATATCATACATCTGGATAAGATATTAAAAGATTAAATATCAACCAAATTCTATATACATCGGCAGATATTTGGTTTGTCTGTAAAAAGAATTGCATGTGAATATAGTTGATACCATAGCGCAAGATATTTTAAATTAAAGTTCTGCAACTTTTTGAAATAAGTGGCTACTTATTTATAGAGGTTTTAGCCCACTTTGTAAATTAGTGTTTATTCCTCTTCCGCGTCTAGCAGGAATTGAACCCGTTATCCTAGATTTCTAGAATAACGGCGGAGCCACTGGCCATCTGTGCTTGACTCCACGTTCGTTCTGCAATTTTTTCATCATCAAACTCTATTAAAACAAATGAAATTTCAACAACTGAAGGGGGAAAAGAAAAAAATAAATAAATTTTAACGAAAAATTTGTATGTTTTGCCAAACAATGTCTGCTATTGATAGTGTTTTTGGGTCTCCAACTATATTAGCAGAAAACAGAATCAAAGCTAGATACGGAGCAGTAGAGCAGCTAAGTACGCGGCTTCTCAGCAGCGGTAGGTCCATACTCCACTAAACACACACAACTCTGTCCTGATATCAAAAAAAAAAAAAAAAAAAAAAAAAAAAGGAGATATCTCTTTGTATGAGGTGTACATGAATTAATGTAAATGCACCTAAACACTTTATAAGTCTAGCTATATTTTCTTAAAACAAAGGTGGCCTGATGGGTGCACACCGGCTGATCCAACTACAGGTGCAGTTTGTGTATTTGGGTAAAGCCGTATAAATCTCTTTCATCCCTTGCACTAGAAAGCGTCGTTTGAGTGCAAAGGCTCTGAAATATCTCAGCAGCAAATGCACCGGGTTAAAATAATATAAACTCAATTGAGGTAAGAATAATGTATGTTAACGCTGTATACAAATGTTATTTGAATTGTATTAAATTAGTGGTAATACGAAGAGTATTGGTCCTATATTTCTGCAAAAGATTGAATTAGTAAATTAGTGCTAATTTAATGTGATTCCTGTTCCTGAGAAGGATAAACAAAATTGGATTGTATAGAAATAAAAATAGAGAATAAATTTATTGATTATTGTATCCAAATATACTCAAATTTAAATGAGAATAAATTGTAAAATACGTGCAGAGCTTAACAAGCACACAACAGAGAATGTGTGAAAAAATCTCCTGAAAACTTTTTAACTTTTGGAGATTCAAGGGGCCAAATGATTCTTCCAGATTTTAAGGCTTTCTTCCAAACAAAACGGATAACGGCAAGCTGACCTGTAATTTTCTTTTCTTTTTTTTTTTCGCTTTTTACTTTTTCTTCCTGTAACTTGTTTGATACTCTTTCCTGTCACAAAGAAGTCGGTGGGAAACGGTTTGTTATCAAAACAGTGTTGACATCAATTACTTGAGATTGAGAAAAAACAGAATTGATATCATTTTTTTTTAAAGAAACAGAAGAAAAAAATGATCGAAGATATAAATAAACTTTTGCCATTCCGAGTAACCTGGATCCTTGAAGACCTATTACGTGTCACAGAGAGAAAAAAAATATATATCTTTCTGTGGTCGTGTCCGTTCCAATTTGCCGTGCTAGCAAGTAAAGTAACGAAAAAACAATTAATTACTTATTACAATATTCTCTAAAACATATTTTTAATGCCCACAGAGGATTACTTTCTGGCCGATATTTCCAGGTATAGAAAACGTAGGTTTCGTTTCTCCTAGTTGTGGCAGTAGTAATTTAATATATGTCCAGAAATATGTAAACCCTCTCAAGTACAGAAATTTTAGACATAAAAATGACAATTTTGATATATAAGCTAATATGACCAATGTAGTGTATGTAAACGAGGAGAATATGCGCAGCCCTGTTTAACAAATTTGTTATAATTTTCTCTCTTATGCTGTTAATAATTAAATAAAATTAAATGAAGTACAGGCCTCCAGTAGCCGTAGTATATTCACACAAGCTTTAATTTATTTTATTTTTTCTGGTGAGACAGGAGAAAACATCGAGATATTCAACATGGCCCGTTATGAGCCGAGTCTTATTGGGCTCCCACTATGTGAGTAAAATTGTATTCTTCCGAGAAAAATAAGGGTTAGTAGTTGACTAGTTGGTGCATTTTCTTCCTATTTAATTTATCAGAAACAAAATTTGGGCTTTGAAAAGGTGTAACAAAGTGCAAAGTGCAGATTCCAACTTCTGAATCATGGTGCTATGGTAGGTTCAGTTGTTAGGCTTGGCGGCCCATATTTTGTCCCCATTTTGGGAAGTGATCGAACTAGACAACTAGTCATGGAATCAGTGTGGTTAAGAGGGAAGTCAACACTATGGCATAAGCAATAGCAATCAGTGTTAGTATGGATTTATTTTTTATTTTTTTTAGGGTCAAGTGGCAATCACCACACCAAAGTATTAGTATGGATTTAATTTGATAATTTCCGTTTACAAATTCATACATATATATGAGATGATGTATTTTGTTGGGATCATGGTTCAATAGTACATAACATTACCTAGGTCATTAATTGTTGTTTAAAAATTTAAAAAAGGGGGGAATCACTGATAACGTGGAGATGATACGTTGGGAGTTTCTGATTATTAGTCATTCGACACAATATTAAAGCTCATCACAACAAAAGCTTTTGACTAGCTAGTTTGAATACGAAAAATAAAAAAATTTTAATGGATAAAAAAAAGAAATGCAATTTTTTAGATTTATAAGGGCCTAACTACCTCAGTGATTGTGGAATGTATATATACACGACACTGCTCATTATAAAAGAAGTTCCTTTGCCTTCAAAGAAATTCTTAAAAAATGACAATTGATAATATGTGGGACCCCATAATCAGTGACTTACCATTAT
Source organism: Rhynchospora pubera (assembly GCA_028095005.1). Lineage (NCBI taxonomy): Eukaryota > Viridiplantae > Streptophyta > Magnoliopsida > Poales > Cyperaceae > Rhynchospora > Rhynchospora pubera. The sequence goes on from CM051461.1 coordinate 19,828,198, forward strand.
GACAAGCAGTGAAATATTTTTTCCCCTTATTAAATAAAACATATTCCGTCCCAAAAAATAAGAGTTTGCAAATCATATATAGAGAGAGTGTTTTGTTATGGTGAGTTGCAACTCATCAAAATCTCAATGAATTGCGATCAAAACTCATAGATCTAGTTCAAAATGACGAATCCAAACTGTCCAATGCAATCTCTCTATTGAAATCTCCATGTAGACCAAATTTTATATATTTTTTTAAATTTTGAAATATTTTTTTCGGATTTTTTAAAACTGCTATTTTTGAATGGTTTAGAACTAATTAGATTAACGATTTTCTAAAATTTCAAAAAAATACTTAAAAAATTCAAAAAAATATAAAATTTGGTTTGAATGGAGATTTCAATAAAGAGATCATATTAGACAGTTTGGATCGGTCATTTTGAATTAGATCTATGAGTTTTGATCGCAACTCACAGAGGCTTTATAGCAAAACTCTCTCTCTCTCTCTCTCTCTCTCTATATATATATATATATATATATATATATATATATAGTAAATCTACTATGAACCATGGTTCATATAAGCTTCCGTGCACCATGATCGTTTTGATCAGTGGTTTCACAAATTGTTAAATCTAATTTAACCAATCCAATCTATATATTGAAATCTCATAGCAAACAAAATTTTACAATTTTTAAAATTTTTACTATTTTTTTCGAATTTTTTAAAACTTGCCATTTTTTACTATAAATATATATTTTTTAAAACAAAATAGTAAATAATTTCTAAAAATTGTAAAATTTTGTTTGCTATGAGATTTCAATATATAGATTGGATTGGTTAATTTAGATTTGTCAATTTGCAAAATCACCGATCAAAGGGTCGTGGTGCACGGAGCGCTCTATGCATCATGGTTCACAATAGATTTACTCTATATATATAGTTTTGCTATGGTGAGAGGCTATGAGTCGGGCTAAAAACTCCTACATCATATTCAAAATGACCGATCCAAACCGTCCAATACAATCTCCTTATTGAAATTTCGATGCAGACCAAATTTCATATTTTTTCAAAATTTTTAAGTATTTTTTTGAAATTTTAGAAAATCGTTAATCTAATTAGTTCTGAACTGTTCAAAACAACAATTTTTAAAAATCCGAAAAAAATACTTAAAATTTTCAAAAAAATGTAAAATTTGGTCTACATGAAGATTTCAATAAGGAGATCGTATTGGACGGTTGGATCGGTAAGTTTGAATCAGATCTAAAAATTTTAAACCCGACTCACTGACCCTTTGGTGAGTCGCGACTCACCGTAGCAAAACTCTCTCTCTATATATATATATATATGTCTAGATTCTGGTAAGTGGTTACACGTCACAGTTAATAGTCATGTGGTGATGGCATGCTGCCACAATTGCACGGCCAACAACGTAATCATAGTCATACAAAACTTGAGAACACAAAATAACAAATTCAAGCCGGGATTAATCTGTCGTCTATTTCTGAGTTTATGTGCTTGCTATTTTTAATTTTTATAACCAAGTATATCTTTTGAACGGGACATGCTGAACAAATATTCAAAAACTAATTAAGAGTGTACGCAAATGCTGATGATACAGCGCCAGCAACAAGGGAGAAGCTTCTTGGTAACATTAACGGGATCTGGATCCTGTACAAGGGAACTTTTTGAGATCTATGATCTAGCTGCATGGGAGGAAGCAAAATAGGACAAAAAAAAAAACAAACATGCAAACTACAAAGAGAATCTTTGCTTGTAAGTTGTAATTACTAGCTAGTATGACGACTAAACTATATGAATATGGGAGAATAAATTTGTAACCAGACATTAATTAGACTTTTAGGATCACTGGTGTAGCAAGTCTCTCATGCTGTACTAGCCTATATCAAGAAATAGTGTTGCATATACACTATATACACAAACATTTTGACAATACTTGATATAGTGAACTCGATCCATGTAAATAGTTTATATATGAAAGTGCTTAGTTGAAATATTTCTATATGTAAATAATGATTAAATCTAACTACTGGATTAATCGTTTGATGATCAACATAATTAATTACATAATCGTCCGTCACAATAATGAAAAATAGTACTTTCTTTCTGTGTTATCTTAAGATCTTCCCATGCATTTATAATGCATAAGTTGTCAGAAGCGCATAATATTAAGTGAAGTAAATTATGAAAGAGTATTGAAGAAATCAGAAAGAAACAAAAAGGGTGCATGTGAGAGCATGTAGAGTTTGGCAGAATAAATTCCCCTAGTTCTGCGGCGGGTCTTTAGCCATGGCAGAAGGACAGACAATGGTCCATATGGAAACTACCACCTCTTTTTTTAATCACAACATAAAACACACATATTACTATTAAAGATAGAATTTGAGAGAGAGAGGGAACGAGGATGAGAGGGACAGTCAGATCTCTGTTCACTAGCGTTTAAGTAATAGAATGTGGCCTAATTCTTTAGTTAGTCTCGAGTCGTGTATTTTATTTGAGGGGATGTTTGGCCTCTACCTTCCCTTTGATTAGTCGGCAATGATTTTTTTAAAAGTTTGTTGATGCACCTTTCAATCACCTAGAAACCTAATCCTACCTAAGGAACAGAAGAAGAACTGTACGTCAACATTCAATTTTCCACTATTCAGAACAAATTCACTGTAAATAGAAGTTATGTATATCAAAATGGTATACGTGAAATCACATGTGTTATTGATTATTAATTAAGTTCTGATCGATCAACTATATTTTAGATAATTCGGTTTTAGATTATGATTTATTGGGTGCGTAAAATCATGCTACGTACTAATATCATGACTTCAAATTGTACTCTCATTTATAAATATTTTAAAATTATTTTAATGCGTTCCATCCATTATATATTATAATTCGTAGATGTAAATTAATTTATCATTAGAATTATGAGGTGTAAACTAAAGGAAGCCAACAAAAATTGTAAATTACTTCATTCAATAGTTTACGTTTAGAAACTAACTTTAGAATATCTAGAATAAATTTTCTTACGTTAATTACCTTTTTTGTGACAAATTAATATGCTCAACTATATATTTTCCGTGACCTGAGAAAAACGACATGCATGATTGGTACCCAACAAGAATATCATATGAAATGGTACCAACCTTTTTCCAACAAAGAAAAGAGGCATTCAATTAATTCAAAAGTATGGCGATGTAATGTTATGCAGGGCATGTAATTTAGGATAATTGAACTTTCTATACACCAAATCGATCAAGTCTAGAAAACAATGCTTGAATTTTGAATGTGCTCACGGGATGTATCACGTATGAAGCCTACAATCACCTAATACTCTGAGGGGGCGTTTGGATGAGGTTGGAATAGGTGGGAATTGCAAATTCCCGGAATTTCTTATGCCAAATTTATTATAAACAATCCAAACTCTTCACAAAGTTACACACTTTCCAATAAATTTATGCCTAGAATTGGTTATTCCCCCAATTCCCAACCCATCCAAACGGCCCCTGAATGATTCTCCCTTAATCGTTGACATTTATTCTCCCGAGGTTTTCTCTAATAATTTAATTTATTTTATATCTTAATCCTTTGGGACAAGCCAAAATATATGTCCCACGATATATGCCGAGTGATACCAACCATCACTGTACCTTATATCATTCTTCTCGAGCTGTTTGGATGGGTAAGGAATAAACAAAAAATAGCAAATTTTGAACGAAAATTTATTCCTAATTATTTAAACTCTTCACAAAATTACATACTTCACAATGTTTTTCGTCTACGAATAAGCTATTCCTCTTATTCCTAAGCGATCCAAACGGTCCCTCTATGCTTTTGATCATTTTTTTGTCATATATATTAATTACTGCCCGTCCGGAATATTGCACATGTACCGATGACTGATCTGCCACAGAAAATATGGATACTTTTGACTGACGGCTATGTCCCGCACAATCTCGTTTAAGTATCTCTCTCAGGATCCGTTTGGATTTCATTTGGGAAGAAGGGAAGAAGGAATAAGGGAATAAATTTATTACAAACAATCCAAACTCTTCACAAAATTACGTATTTCTCAATACTTCATCCCTTCTTCCCTTCTTCCCACACCTTATCCAAATGGAGTCTCAAAAAAGATATAAAGAGGTTTAATTAAGATAAGGAAAAATACATGAGATGAGGCTCCGAGAGGATTCGATCCCTCGGACACAAAGCACCATACAAGTATACAACGATCTATAATTCTTTACTCTAGCAGAAAAAAGGAATCCGACTCAGAATAAATTATGAATTATGCATTTATCTCCTTCTCAAATGCAAAAATAAATAAATATAAATGAAAGGTTTTCCTGATTTTTTTCCAACAAATAATTTGCAAAAATGTACACCAATTAGTTAATTAATAATGCATACCACCATTTCAGAGAGCAGTTGCTATTCTAATTAATTACTTCTGTCTGTGTATATAATCCTAATCCATTCCGTTAGTTGTGATAACAAATATATTTTAACGTGTCCACGATTTTCATAATCAAGAGAATACATGCATGCCAGAATGATATATCCAATGCATGTGGAAGCTGAGATGAACTGGACCTGTTTCATATTGGAATATTCCTTAACGTAGTTTATGGATCTTGCTTCTTAATTGTGTCAGTCCTGCGCAGTTACATTAATAATTAAATATATCCTTTTCTCCAAAAAATGTGAAATTCTTTTTTCCCCGAAAAAAATCGAAAAATATATAGCCACCAACTAAATCATGCAAGTTAATTACATTTATCACACGTAGGTTTGCTTAACAAAAAAAAAATTGTGGACACTAATATATTTTGTACTTTCTCTACCGGTAACTTTTACACATCTCTAATTATCCATCTTTTCCGGCTTTCTTATAGATCCATCTATATGCATAATTTCATTTATGTACAAATTAAATTAACCTCGACCAATCTTTGCAGTTTTTACATATATATGTAGTTACAGGTAAACATAACTTTTTTCCTTTTTGTTTTGTAAAGAAGTAAGCCATTGCACACTGGCCTATTAATGAATTTATTTGTTTTATTTCGGAATTGCTTAAGACCATTCTCTTGATTCCATCATCTCTTTCTCTTTCCAGCGCCTGATTAATTAACGATGCTTGAATCTTTCTCTCATTTTTGAAAATACAATTAATAACGTGTTTTCATCATCCGTCATCCCTACTGTTTCGCTCCTCTTCCCTGCCCTCCCCCTTCTATTCGCTCATTTCTTATTCCCTCAGTAACGATGTTAACTTCAACAGTTATATATATAACTGTTGAAGTTAATATGTATAACTAGAGCAGTTATATATATAACTTCAACATTTACAATATTTATTTCAACAATTATACATATAACTTCAATAGTTTGAAGATTTATATATATATATATCAAGCTTTTAAATTTCGTTTTTTTCGGTATGACGGTCCAGAGTTGATTTAACGATGCGGCGTTTTTTCGGTGAAAAAACGGCGAAAAAAGCGGTGTATATATGCAAACATCCGTGTCAAAATCATATATAATTTTGTGTGCAGTACTACAGTACAAGTCGGAATTCTATGCTTTTTTTAATATGCTAAAATAAAAATATCTAATTTTTTAAATATGCTAATAATCTATATTTTTTTATAATATCTAATCTTAAGCAAAGAAATTAAGCAAATAGCACAATTAAATTACTAATCCTAATGTTGTGTAATCTAACGGAAAGAAATTAAGCAAAGAGAATAACAAAGAAAAGAGAATAACAAATAGTGAGCACAAAACCTAAGGAAAAAGAACGGAAAGAAAAAAATTACTCTTTATAATAAATTAATACTATAATACAATATAAAATTATGTTGTATAAAAAGTCTTTCCTGTCTCAGTTATTTTGCCGCAAAAATGAAATTTGTCCGGAAAATCGAAATTTCGGAAATAACGCCGTTATTTTTGACGAAATTTAAAATCTTAATATATATATATATAATTTTGAAAAAAATATAAAATTTGGTCTCTAAAGATATTTCAATATGGAGAACAACTTGAACGGTTTGGATTGACCATTTGAATTTTAGATCTTGAAAAATGACTTGATGGCACGGGACCCTCCGTGCCATCGATGGCACGTTAGCCATTCTATATATATATATATATAGTGGATTGATAAAATACACTCTGGTGTATGGATCGTCTCCCATACACCAGAGTCGTTTATGAAATTCAAAAATCAAACAGTCGATCCGAACCGTTCAAGTTATTCTCCATATTGAAAAACTCTTGGAGACCAAATTTTACCATTTTTCGAATTTGTTTGCTATATATTATGATATTTTCAAAAAACACTACAATTGGAGTATTTCAGGCCCTCCAATTTGAAAATATCATAATATATAGCAAAAAAATTCGAAAAAATACAAAATTTGGTCTCCGAGAGTTTGTCAATATGGAGAACAAGTTGAACGGTTCGGATCGACCGTTTGATTTTTGGATTTCAAAAATGACTCTGGTGTACGAGGACGATCCGTACACCAGAGTGTATTTTATCACCCCTATATATATATATATATATATATATATATAGAGTTTTGCTATGGTGAGTTGCAACTCACCAAAGCGTCCGTGAGTCGCACTCAAAATTCCGAAATTAAGTTCAAAACGACCGATCCAAACCGTCTAATACAATCTTTTTATTGAAATCTCCATGCAGACCAAATTTTATATTTTTTCAAAATTTTTAAGTTTTTTTTTGAAATTTTGGAAAATCATTAATCTAATTAGTTCTGAATCGTTCAAAAACGGCAGTTTTTAATAATCCGAAATAAATACTTAAAATTTCAAAAAAAATGTAAAATTTAGTCTGCAAGGAGAATTCAATAGGGAGATTGTATTAGACGGTTTGGATCAGTCGTTTTGAACTTAATTTCAGAATTTTGAGCGCGACTCACGGACGCTTTGGTGAGTTGCAACTCACCATAGCAAAACTCTCTCTATATATATAGAGTAAATCTATTGTGAACCTTGATGCATAAAAGCTTCCGTGCACCATGATCGTTTTGGTCGGTGGTTCCATTAATTGTCAATGTAATTTAACCTATCCAATCTATATATTGAATTTTCATAAAAAACAAAATTTTACAATTTTTCAAATTTGTTTACTATTTGTTTCGAATTTTTTAAAACTTGCCATTTTTTGCTACAAATTAGTGTATTTTGTGTCAAAAAATGAAAAGCTTTAAAAAATTTGGAAAAATAGTAAAAAAATTTCAAAAATTATAAAATTTTGTTTTCTATGAGATTTCAATATATAGATTGGGTTGGCTAATTTAGATTTGTCAATTTGTAAAATCACTGACCAAAACGGTCATGGTGCACGGAAGTCTCTATGCATCATGGTTCACAATAGATTTACTATATATATATATATATATTGAAGTTAATGTATATAATTGTTGAAGTAACATATCGTAAATGTTGAACTTATATATAAATTATTGAAGTAAATATCGTAAATGTTGAAATTATATATATAACTGTTGAAGTTAATGTATATAACTGTTCTAGTTATATATATTAACTATTTTAGTTAATATATATAACTGTTGAAGTTAATATGTAACTGTTGAAGTTAATATGCAACTATTGAAGTTAATCTATAACTGTTGAAGTTTATCGTAATTGTTCAATTGAGCGAAATAGAAGGTGGGGGAGGGGAGCGAAACAGAGGATGAGTATTGAATTTCTGTTTTTAGAAACCGAGTGGATAATCCTTGTCCCAAATAGAAAATATGTTATTAAATACTGGAGATGATGGAAATGATGAATATCGGAGATGATTCTTATCACCATAGTTTTATTTAATTGTAATAAATAAATTACTACTTTACTTGTACGAACTAGATGAGCAATTATGGGAAACCCAATATTTGCATCTCTTCTTAATGTGTAATTAATTTTTTTTTCCTTTGAACAAGCAGATTCGAGAAGCTCTTTCTCTTGTAAATTTGTAATAAAAGAAGAAACCCAAAAGTTCATAGAATACAGTATTTAGTTACAAACCATCACACTAGCTATTTTATGCACTTCACCTTCCACCAAGTTATCTAAACAACCATAATTATTTCCATATGCTTTTCTCAAATTAAGAAACAAGACAGACTAACTTGGCTTGTATTTAGTTTACAGCTTCAACGAGTCAAGTTGTGTATATGGAGAGGCATCAAAATTAGAAAATAGTTGAGAAAGCAACCATGCACCCATGATAAAAAGCATGTATAATTTAATTAAAATAATGAAGACAAACCAAGGTCAACTAATAAAGCTACTTTACTCACGGATTTGGCTTGTATTTCTAGTTATTGACGCCAAGCTTGGGAGGAAAGCTAAAATTCATTGGCTATTTATTGCATCCATGCGCACGATAAAGAATCACATGCTCTCATCCTTTACCTCAGAAAAAAAAATAATAAAAAACAATTAATGTCAATGGTCATATATACTCATATTAACGTAGCTAGCTTTAGCCGGTACGTAGCAGCAGCAGCATCAGTAATAATAATAATAATAATAATAATAATAATAATAATAATAATAATAATAAATAAATAATATATGATATGCATAGTGTATATACGATGATGAGGACAATATCTGATGATCGATACAATATATATTTTGATTATATTAGTAGAGTTTGCAGTACACAGGCTGATTGAATTTTCTGCGCATATGATAATAATTGTTCTTTTTAGCAAACTGTGGAAGCATCTTGCATTATGGTATACGATCGAAACAACACTGTGGGGAATGTAATGTATCTTAATTATGTATGTAGCCAGTAGGTGGATTCTTGAATATATGAACGTGTGCGTACAATTATTGGAATATTTCATCTTTTACCAAATGAATAAGTACAATTAATACTATTTGAATCACAATTCAACTAACTTAATTTTGGTTAAGATTTACGTATCCTTTCGTAAGTGACACTTAAATAATAGTACGATTAGGAGAATATGTCAGATTGGTATTTTTGAATAGTTGGAAGGTTAGACCTTTTCAAATGCCGAAGAATGTGCATTAACATTTACTGTTCAAAATAATGGAGATTAGAACAACAAACGTTGTTTCCATTTGGCGTACGTGGTAAATACAAGTAAGCAAAAAAGAAAATTTGTTTGAAGCCAGAGAGTGCCAGACCGAAGTATTTTATTTGAGAATATTTGACGTTAAAATTTTGACCGTTATATTTCTCTAAAAAAAATATTGTACACATATAACTTAATTAACAAAATAACATTCGTGAATTAAACTAGCTAGTTTGAGCTAAAAATAAGTACGATTTATTACGTAATTGTGAATGATGATAAGGTAGAAAATAACCCTTAAAGCATCACATCAAATAATAAGCTTATTGAAACTGATAGTCCGATAATATATTAAAACATGCATGATATTTCTTACGTCATTGAGACATTTATTCAACATTAATTATTGATCTACTGAAGTTACACTTAATTAATGTAAAGTAATTTCCAATTTGTCAACTGACTAGACTGCTAGTAAAACTATACTTGTAAAACTATCCAACTCCCTTATCCTTTTGAGAGCCTTAGCCATATTTTTGCTCATGCACCACACAGACTCGTAATTTTATCTGATTTATAAATACAGATTAAAAATAGAAATATAAGAGGTAAATTTTCTACGTACATCACTAATATTCTTTTCTTATGTATTTTGGTACTCCTGGTATAATTAAATATAAATATAATAAAATACTTATATAAAAGAAAAAGGTTACATTAGCTAATTAAATGTTTGCATAATAAGGAATTAAAAGAGGGAAGAGAGAGAAGATTTGCAGCTTGATAATGCCAGTGGGAATCAGAGTAAATGGGACACTTAACAGGGAATAATCCACTGAATAGGTTTCCCCAATATTAATTGTAACAACTTTTTGTACATCAGAATGACCGGCAATTAATGTTGATACAGGTTAAGATGTTTTAAACATCATGCTACAACATCCAAAGCTGTATACCTACGCAACAATGCAAACAGATTGGAGATATAATTATAAACCGAAATTATAGTTTATAAGTCAGCCAAAAATAAATAGACGAATTAGATGTGTGACAAAGGCATATTGCATTCCCTAAAAGTTGAAATTGGCATATTGCATTAAACCTGTATGCGAATTCTTTATGCAATTTAGGCATGCCAGCACATAAAACGTAATAATAAAAGACAAATTTGTTATAGACTTATAATGATGAACACAAATACTTTATAACGTATCATGCATGCTCTATTATAATGCAACGATATAACGAAATGTGAAAAAGTATGTCTTAAAGTTCTAGATGTTTATCATTTTAATGTCCGTAACGTGATTTTGAATCCAACTTGGATGACTTATCCAATTAGGCTCTGTTTTTTCAGTCAAAAAAATTAGGCTCTTGGTTTTGGTTTCAGACTGTTTAGCAGAGTTAAAAGAAATCATACTTCTATTATTAATTAATTGCATTGATTTAGTACGAAAGACCAAGGACCGGTAGGAGCTTGACTAGAAGAAACAACAGAGTTAAAATCTGATTGTGGAAGAATAATATTGACTATTGAACTGTCTTATTCTTAAATGCTATTAATTATATATTTCATATAGGAACTGCTAAAAACTAGTAATAAATAAACTATACAAAGGTATTTATATATATATGTGTTTTTGAAGCAACATATATATATGTTGACTACTTAGTGAAATCAGGGGAAGGGGGGATTTGGCTTTCCCTTTCAATTGTGTGCGTGACATGAGAGAGAGATGTAAAGTTGTGATGGAGCCAACTCAGCAAAAGCCAAAACAAATGTTAGCTTCATGTGAGAAGAATTGCTTTGTCATCTATATATATGTGTGTAACCTGCGCTCTGTACAATTTAACATTAAATATTTAAATATCTAAATTAATAACTGATCAAAATTTCAAGTACCATCAGAATTTAACCAGAGCTGTAGGTACAATCATATATATGCCAAATTTTGCTCGGCTACCTTCACTTGTTTTAAAATATATCTAGCATGCCTGCTTGATATGCTACACTCCATCTCTATAGAGAAAAGAGATGAAAATTAATATTGTTTTAATTTTTAGCTTCCATAAACTTTTAATTGTTATGTGCTACAAAGTTAATTTTATAAAATTGTATAGTTTAATTTTCTACCTAATTAAATTGATGCTGCATGAGAATATATATGTTTTTTTTTTTTTTGCAAAGTTAATTTTCCCTATTTTAACCAACAGGAAATGATCGATGTACATTAATCACTACAAATAATGTTTACATATGTCAACAAAATCAACATTAACTACATAAGAATGCACATAGACATGAAAATTATGCAGCCCCAGCTATATTGGATCCCCAACCCGTGAATGCCGCTTTGCAGAATGCAAAACCTGGAGCGATGTTGCTTTCACCCAAGCAAGCAAGTGTCAACTCTTGTGCATCCTTTCCCACCAATTGGCCTTTCTTTTATATGATCCAACCCCTCCTACCTTTCCTTCTTTTTTTTTTTTCTTGTTCCAACCCCTCTGGTGTCTATTATACTAGAATCTCTCTACAATTCATTGGTTCATTTTTATAAAATCTTTGGAACATCTTAAGTAAAACACGCGTATCTATATAATTATATATATATCCATTTAGTAAAGCAGAAATATATAACAGACGTCAAAAATAAGGCCAGCATTGAAATTTCATTATCTTATCCATTCAGCACTACTATAATCACACAAACACAAGGTTTGTTCAATCATATCATACAAAATTTCTTATTTTGACTTAAGGTTGTTCTATAATATTACGCTCATATATAGAAGGGTACTACCAGTGCTGTATTGTGGTTTTGATTTGCATTCTGCTTGTTATAGTTTTCATTTGTGCTTGTCTGTTAAACAAAAAAAGGTAGTCCTATACCTCTACTTATTTTAAATAAATAAATAGATTTAATTTGATCATCGACGATACACATTAATGTAATTTATTTGATAGACATGTCATTAATATATATTGAATATAAATAATTTGTTTTTTTAAACTAATCCATTGATCATATGTGATAAAATATTCATTCGACCCAAAACTTACACAGCTAATTTTCTATATAATTAAAGGCCATTCAAGTTCTCAAAGTGAATATCATATATAAATCTTAACCTTTTCGTTTGGAGTCTAAATAGCCTTCAATTAATTTTGTATATGTCAAATATATATTCATCTTGTATTATTTTTCAGTTTGCAATATTGCATGGATTAATTCCCATTCATAATATATTATTGTTCATATTCTCTCAATTTTATTTAGAAAATTCTTAATTTTTCACTCTATACTTTCCTGAAATATTCTAGAGGAAATGACAACTCCGTATCCTCTCTCTGTCTAATTATCCGTTCTCTCGGCCCACACCTAGCCCCTTCAAATACCCCCATAATTCCTATATAATTCCTTTCCATTACAAAAGAAGAAAAGAATAACCAGAGAATAACTATTCTTAACTAGTCAATGTAGAGAATACTTGTCTGCTTCTCACCTCTCTTGTTTATTTTATCATTTGTGCTGCCATCATCACTTAACCATCCGGCCTCTTCCTCTCCAAAATTTTATATAATATACCAATATTATTCTTCTCTCTCTTTCTGTCCCTCTCCTCTCCTCCTTCGGTCCTTCCTACCTCTTTCCTTTGCAATTCCTCATCAATTGAAGCTAACGAAGCAACCATAGGGAAGATCAAACCACGCATGCTACTATAGGTGAAGAGGTCCTCCAGATAATGAACAAGGTTTATTTTGGTATGCATGTAAAGATATAAGAAAGGAAAAGAGTATGGGTGAAGAAAAGGAGAAAGAAATTTTTGAAATTCATGAAGATGATGCTTATAGTGAGAACGATCAGAACCCTCAAGAACTCGACCTGAATGAGGGAACAACAGAAGGAATCACCGACAGCACCAGCGATGGAGCTGATGAAGATTATTGCTCTGTGGAAAACAGCAGCTCCAATAATTCTCATAACAATAGCAAAGACAATGACGAAAACAAAAAGGAAGGTAACAACAATAGTAACAAGGATGAGAGAAGTGGAGGTAAGTCTGAGGGTAGCAGCGAGCGGGTTCCATCTGTCAGGCAGTACAACCGATCAAAGCTTCCTAGACTGCGTTGGACACCTGATCTCCACATGGCATTTGTACATGCTGTAGAGAGGCTTGGGGGACAAGAGAGTAAGCACTAGCTACAGATGTGTCAATTTAATTTTGATTCTGCCTTTGCCTTTTTTCTTCTTTGAAGACTGAAGATAAGAGCATGATAATTTTCATAAGAGCCGATACATATTGCAAGTCGCATATTCGTAAAAAGAATAATTTTCTAATTATTATTTATATAAAAAGAATAATTTTCATAAGAGCCGATACATATTGCAAGTCGCATATTCGTAAAAAGAATAATTTTCTAATTATTATTTATATATAAGAATAGCAGAATTATTTACTTCGACATTTAATCTTATATAATAGTTTGTTTCTGCCCTATGAGGGCCCGTTCGATGATTAAAAGGGCTATCTTCGTAAAATTAATATATATATTTACTTGTTCAGATTGTAAGATCAATATATCATGCTTTACTGTTGTTGAATGGCAGCAAACTTCATTGTTCTAATAACAATTTCTCGCTAGATAATTATATTTCCTTTTTGGTTCAATGCTTTTGCTCAAAATGACCTATGATATATCAAAACAACGTTACTTACAAATGATTGTTCATCCTCACAGAAATTCAAATGTTTCAACTTATGTGTTTCATTTTTCCAAATAATTTCAGGAGCAACTCCAAAGTTGGTGCTTCAGATGATGAATGTGAGAGGGCTTAGCATAGCTCATGTAAAGAGCCACTTACAGGTAAAAGAGGATGGGGAAAAAGGGTGTGTTTTGTGGGTATGGAAGAGGCATGAGTCAATTTTTCTAGGGTTTACACATGCATGCAGCCTCTTCTTTAGCAAAAATATGTGGCTCCAGATATACGTCATCTAACCATCTCATTCTTTTGCAATAAATTCAGATGTATAGGAGCAAAAAGATTGATGATCCTGCTCATGAAAAATCAGGTGTCTTTCTCTCTCTCTCCCATCTCGCTCTCTATTTTTCAATAGTTTTTATTTTACTTTATTTTTGTGAACCTTGGTAGAGGCTGCTACCAAGGGAACGGAACTCTCTCAATCTCAACCCCCACCCCCCCACCTCCCTCCAGGTCCTACTCAACAGTTAACTTGGCAATATGCATGTTTACTTGACTCGAATGTCATAATCTATAAGATCATAAACCAATTAAAAAGGCAAAAAAAATGTACTGCCAATAATCTTGTACATCAAGTTTGTAATTAAACAAAAGCTTAATTGGAAAAACAATCATTGCCCAGCGCACAACATTTTGATGCAAATATATCAAATTATCAGTACAGGTGCAGGCATTAAAACGTGGATTTGTAAAGCCTAAATAGAGGAAATCAAATGAATATGCACTCATAGTTCTATACAACGAGAAAATCTTGCATCTTCATTTTATATATATATATTATTGAATTAACTCGTTTTGAAAAATATTGTTAATACATTGCATTAATGTTAGCAGTCATGTCACCAATGGAGATGCACCTGAGAAGAGGAGATCACTTTCATGAGATGCTTTATCAGAGAACTGGCTCAATATTTTCACCAAGGATGGAGAATGGCGGATTCTTTTCATCTAGAAATTTTACTGATACCAATAGGTTTTACAGTCTCCTTCACCGGTCACAACCCACACATGCCTTTGACCTCAAGAGCTCCACCTTTAGGTATACGCACATTTGAGGATAAGTAAAAGGAGAGAATTAATCATCAATGAAATAAACAAAATTTCACACGTAATAAACCATATATGGAGAAAACGCGGGGAAAACCGTGCAGTAATAATTGATTAAGAACAAAAACAAAACTACTGGAGATTTTTGTTTCCTGCAGTTAGTTACTAAATGCAGACAAAATAAATTTTTCATTCTTATAAATATCACTTTTCAACAGTTCTCTCTAAAAGTTCCCCCCTCTTTACATTGCAAAATTGGAATTTTTGTTGCATAGATATATCTGAGATTAGATCATCATCTAGTGTGTTCTACATTCACTTACATCATAGATTGTATATGTTAAAAGAAGTAATCATTCTCATTTTTCATTTCCGATATTAATCAGGCATCAAGAGTGGGCTTTCAGCCAACAAGCAATTGCAAGGGCTAACTCAATCAAGGATCAAGGCCCTGCAAAGGGACTAATACATGACATGATTTTTAGAAAAGAAGGGAAACCATCAACATCGCACTTGTTTGACATTAGAGATGCAATTAGTGGAACGACAAAAGGCGAATGGAAGCCACGGTTTCTAGAGGAGAGAATGGAGGGGAGAAGAACTGGAAGCTTCGACTGGAGCGCAAGCACTAGCAATGCTTCTCCAATTTCTAGGAGTAATTTAATAAACCAAGTTTCCAGTGAAGTTCCTTATGGATTAAGAGGAGGAGGTAATTATAACTTGATCAGTGAGAACAAGGCCAACTTAAGCTTTCCAGATCCAGCCAGGATCAATGCAGGAGTCGATAATAAGCTTAAGAACACACTACAGCTTGAGGTATACATAGTATTAAGTTTTTTTTTAGGAATAGGTTTAGTATTAAGTTGAATTAAGTTTTACCATATATAGGTGCACACCTCTAACTACAATTATTACTATTTATGGTAATTAACCATTTATCTGTTTCTGACTAAAAAAAATTATGGTAAATGGCTATAAAAGATAATTATATAGTATTATTCAGGCTAACATAATTAAGATTAGCAGTTAATCATAGGCCTAGTGCAACTTAAAACAAAGTTCTGTTTAAAGTGTTTATCCATGATCAAGAAAACAAGCAGCATAGTGAACTCCCTGTCATTACATACTAGTCCAAATTAACATCAGTACATATATACCCCTATATAGGAAACAATGAATTATTAGTAATGAACTTATCAGCTTGGCATAAGTGCATATCTGAATCTCATGGGGCCGCATATATGAGCTAATCATGTAGTGATTCTAGTTCTGTCCACTCTATATTTCATTTCTACCTCTAAGCTAGCTGCACTCCAACATGTTATTATCTTTACAGGCTCCCTTTTTAATTTTTTTTTCTTCTTTTCTTTTTTTTTCCATCTTTTTTCTTATTTTTTTGATTAAAACACCTAAAGCTCTCTCATCTATCTCTGTCACACCCACACGCAAGCACACAGACACGTACTGTTGTTAAAGCATTGTTCTTTCATTCTGATCAAGCAGACCAAATGAAAGACGGCACATGCATGTTCAAACAACAGTTACCACTCAATTCTGACTCCAGACTATTTTCCGAAGATAAAACGAAATTAGATCACATGTACTTCAATTGAGAACCACAAAATATGTAGGGCGGCCGGAATGGTTAATTGTCCTTCTAAGTTGCAAAAGAAAATTTTGAACCTAATTTTTATTTTTTTTGAGGGCCAACACACCTAATTTATAATTAACTATATATATTATATTTTATGAGCACATCTTTATAAAGATTTTATTTCATCAGCTTGCCACGTAAGCATGCCTCTGGGTTTTCTACCAATATAGATATAAGAAAAGCTATATATATTCAGTTAACTGTACGTTCTTATTTTTAAAGGATAATATATATAGTCTTTAATTTCAAACTTTGTTTTTTCCTCACTTTTGAACTTATTCTGGCCTCCAAAAATCTGTTGTACCTCCCATACATGATTTCAGTGTAAACATATTTATATGAAACTCGTTATTATTGTCAAATACAATTATCTTTGAGTTATATTGAAGCAGTAACATTAAATTCTCTCTCTGTACGTGATTGCCTATTTTGCAGAAAAACCTACTACACAAACGCACGGAGGAATCTGATGATAAGGAAGTACCAAAAGTTGATCCAAAGAGGCTAAAGTTGTCTATAGGTAATGACTTAGTTCCCGATTTGCAACTAAGTTTAAGCCCAAACTTAAAATGCAGCGGCACATCCATCAATCCGAATCCGACAACTGAGGAAGAAGTGGATAACAAGCTCTCCCTGTCACTCTCCCCTCCGTGTTCCATGCAAAAATTTCTGCACACATCATCAAAATCACAAACTAATAAAAGGTTTTTAGAGAGAGAAAGTGAAGCCGCAACGGAGTCGAGTACTTTGGATCTGACCATGTCTATCAAGGCATTGGAGTGAGATCTTTCAAGTACTTGTCTCAAGGCTTCAAATTCAATAACTTAATTTTTCCCCTAATTGTTATTATTTTGGACTGCTTTCTAGATAAGACCATCTTAATTGCCTCTTTAAAGTGAGATATCATGTAGCGTATGCATTGTCGGGTGAGGTTGTCCTTGGTTGTCTACTCATTGAGAACCATCTAATAACAGCATTGACCTTTAATTGAACTTCAAAGTAATTGGGGTTTAGTTATTTTTTATTTGATGTTACTCCAGATAAACATGTAAAAAATATATATATCTCTTGGTTTAGTCCTTCTTTTAGATGTTGTTCGCCGTTACTATGCTAGTTTCCTCAAGTCACCAACAAGGCAAACATACAAGATGCCTTTTAAAAAAGATATGGTTTTGGATTATTATTTGGACACAATTAGATAAGAACATATTTTAACTTTTTGAGTGAGATATGTAGTTTGGCAGCTAACATATAGTCACATGCGATTGTCTTGTCGTTTATATATTGGAAAAACCAAGCCAATTTAGCGATATGTTATGTTGAAAGTCATAGTGAGATCCTTTTCCTTATGATGGAGTTTGTTTCTTTTATATTTTTCGTTCTGAGTAGAAGTTCCATGCGGTCACTTACTCTGGCCTTTTCTCCCTCCCTCTCCTTTTCCCTCTCTCTGCTCCTCATGTTTAAACATAAAACAACAAAAAAGAGATCCACTACATGCGGAAGCATGTCTGATGCAACATATTACTATAGTTTTTTTTTAGAATCTTAGACTGCTGCCAACGTTTTTTATATGATTTGTTTGGTGATTGTGTACTTCATTTTCTGTAAATGCATGTCAGACCTGGTGAAAATTATTGAAAAATCGGCAAATGGACAAAAGAAGACAGATCCCTGATAATTTTAATAGATAATATTTCGTTAATTGATCATGTGTGTGGTGGGTGGTGTGTGCAAAACCTCACATCAGTACTTACAGTTTTATGTATATATATATATAATTATTTTCTAGTAATAAATGTTGGGACGGTGGATAAGTTTTTCTAAAATAAATTTGAAATGTTTTTGAAGACACCAGCCATGAATTAATGGCTCTACGTACGTACTATTTTGTTGCTACTATGCATTGCATAAACAACGTTTAATATGTATTTTTGTTTAAAAGCAAATGTACACGTCCATTTATGTTGTAATTTTCTTAACCAACATTTCTCCCTTTCTACAACAACATGATCGGCTTACTATAATAATTTTTTTCTCAAATCAATGACGCAGGCCATTTATGTTGTAATTTTCTTAACCAACATTTCTCCCTTTCTACAGCAACATGATCGGCTTACTATAATAATTTTTTTTTCTCAAATCAATAACGCAGGATTTCTTTGTTTTGCCATGTAATTATAAGCATTTGATAAAGGCATGAGGATTGGCTTACCCTTTTCTACAAGTGTTATTCTTTCTTCTTGTTCTTTCTTTTTCATGCTAACAATCATTTACGGTCCCATGGACGATAAACTCAAACAAATCCTTCTAAACAAACTATCCTTAGGGGGTTCAAATTCGCTTCAGAATACCTTTGCTAGACTTTTTCGTTGACCGTTCCAGCTTTTGGATTTCTTCAAGGAATCGAGGTATAAATGATATTAATTGGGACAATATTTGGACGTACGATTACTACTTGGAATATCTGAAAGACACGAAACAGACGCATCATTTTTGGTTCTTGATACCACAGATGAGGTTTTACTCATGAATGCAATTTGTGCTGATATACTCTTGGAAAAAGCACGCTTAGGATTTTATTTTTCTAGTTTTGTATAGATTTTTTTTCCTTTTTTTAACTTTGTATATAATTATTTTTTATTAATAAAATCTGTCGCCCAGTCCTAAAAGAAATATATGAGGATTCTCTAATAATTGTAGACCAAAAAACATCACTACTTCTGGAAATAATTATTATATACTGTACACAATATTAATTAGTTAGGTCCCTAAGATCATTAAGGTACATAAACTGCTTACCATGTCATTTATTAATTATTAGGTTCAAAAGTAGGTATACTGTTTGTAACAGTTTTCTCTAGGTTCAAACAAGACAATTTCTCCATACTGTTGCTCAGAATTTCTATGTCTAATTCACGACTGACTGCTTCTTTGGACTTGTTCAAACTTATGGCGACAAGATTGCAAATAGGCCTCCTGATTTACTGTGTCAATTTTATGTTGCATTGGTGTGTTTGGATGGGATGAGAATGTGCTATAAACAATAGTTTGAAGAACTAAGAAGTAAGAAACAAAGATTGAGAATTAATCATAGGAATTGAGTTTGGTGAAAATAATTATATTTTCAGAACATATGAAATGTTATTTGGATGACATGATGAAAATAAAACTTTTTATTCACTTGTTTCTGAGTTCACACAAGTTTAGTTATAACTTAATTATAAATCTCTAATCAGAAAATAGAAGTCTGTTTTTGAAACAACCCTACTCTAACCTCATTCAAACACAACCGCATGTATTCTTCATACCCGGATTGTATAATTAGTGGATTACAAATAATATAACAGCACTTTATGTTTTTTAATATACGTACCTTTCTCTCCTCTGATATTTTTCAATTTTTGTATATATATCTATCTTTACTATGATCTTCTTCTTTCATTTTTTGCATCCGCTATATAAGCATACTTCTTTATTCTTCGATCTAAGTATGTAGGATTGACCTTTGTCTTCATTTGAGAGAGAGAGAGAGAGAGACGTTGATTGAAAATTAAACAAGACAAAAGGAGTAGCTAAAGAGAGCACGGTTACACAGTGTATCAGGAAGGTAAAAAGATAAACGGGAGCTAACTACTACATGTATGTTATGGTTTAAACATTTGAAACATATATCAAAGGGGAACAAGATTGGAATTAATTGTAGGTCCTGACTCCTAACAATGGGGGCAACAAATTTCAAAGGCGGGTCACACACTAGTCCATGCAAACTATGTGTCTATATAGAAAGTGAGCCCTACCTTGACTCTGAGTCCTTGACCATGCATACATAATATGGCCTACGAGAAACAATATTTTATCATTCAATCATCAATTCCACCGCAATTACTTTTCTATATAAATTACCACCGATGTTTTGCAAATCGGATCTGTCGAACCGTGGAGATAGAGCAAACTAGCTCGGTTTACACTGATTCTAAAAAAAGAATGATATCATAATAATGATATAATTAATTAATTATTGTTAATATGCAGATGCGTCAAAGATTCAATCGTTCTAGTTATGTAAAGAAGACAAATTTGATTTTGAGGACAAAAAAACATCACTACAATAGAAAATGTTTTAAAAACACTCAATAATGGCATTTCAGTAAAAAGGGAGAAAGTTTTTAACAGCGATTAAAATCTTAATTATCCATATTCACTTTATCGAAAATAACACGTAAACGGACAAACGAATTTCATTGACAGCCATACTTGAATGTTCTAGAAAAGAAAATTTTTAAGCTGTTACGATGATTCTAAAAAACCGTTGAAAAACTAGGGGAAAAAAAAAATGTACCTGTCGGTCCAATATATATAGTAGAACTTGTGTTGCATGTGCTTCTTTCTTGTTTATAATTGGAGGGCCTGTGGTTCTCAAATCAATCGATTTTCTTAAAATTAGAAAAAATAAATAAATAAGCTAAAAATATATATATAATTTATTTATTTTTTTATAAGATTTCAATATATATATATATATATATATATATCATATTAAATGATTCAAGTCAGACATCTGATTCATTGATGTCAAGATATGAGTCTGACGTATCATAGTCATTATTCTCTAAATAATGTCCATATTATATTAGTACAATTTTTATATCATCTCGAATTATTTTATCAATTTTAATAAGTAATTTTCATATCTGACTTTTTATTGAAAAATGATAATTTCTGTATCTTTTTAAAAGATATTAAAATGTTTCTGTTTTCGATATAACATATGATTAAATTCCATCAAAGTAATCTTGAAGGGTGTGTCTGGAAGTGCGATGAATAAAAATAGAATAGCTTATTTTAAAATAAGAGTGGTGAATAAGGAATGTTAAATAATTGATTATTCTTAAATTAAGAGATGGAGATGTTGTTTGGGTGGTTAGTTAAGAATAAGAACAAGAAAAAAATATTAAAATATTGATTTGTTGTTGGATGGTAAGCTTATTTTATTTTAGTTTCAACATTTTATTGGAACAAGAACAAGGATCCAAATAAGCTATTCCGTTTGTTAAAATGTGTTTGGCAAGCCCTAAAATTAGCAATTCCGAATATATAAGACCTTATTCTAAAAATTCCAAACAACAAATAACCTAATTATTTATTGTGTTAATGAATGACAATCATTTTTATTAGCTCTACAAAACCAACTCTGTCATCACCAAAGAGAGAAAAAAAATCCTACTCAATATGCTGACGCACGTGAGAAGCAGTTGCATTTTTTGGCACTCTTTGTCCCCCTTCTAGAAAAAACAGCTTGTCACATTCATCGAACTCTCACGCTTAAAGGATTTACACATCGAGGCCTAAATTAATTTGATAGCTTTTGTTTGTTGATCAATGGCTCCAATACAGCTCATAATCGTATGGAAAAGTTAACAGCTGATGGAAATTAAAGTAAACATCTGTCCAACTATATTATCCCAATGGAAGCTGTTAAATTGGGGAAAAAAAACAAAATAAAACAAAAAAGTGGAGCTTGTGGTGGTCCTGTAATCATGCAACACAACAGTAACTAATTCTTAGATTTCTCTTTTGATTGTAATAAGTTTGCACAATTAGGACAGATTATTACGACCAAATTAATTTTGACGGTGTCGTTAGTTAAAATCCAACACAATTGTACCAGAGGAAAATAAATATACTTAAATTGACTTACTTGTGAACCTATATAATTTCTTGTAGTAATGCTAGAATCAAACGCGTTTAATGTTAAATGTAGTCCAAGACTCAACTATTGAAATTTCAAACGGCTAATCTGAACAGTTAAATATGATCTTAATAATGATTTCATCATGAAGATCAAATTTATATTTTTTTCGAAATTCTTAGCAATTTTTCCAATTTTTTAAAGTTTGGATAGTCTGAAATTAATTAAATTGAGGATTTTTTAAAATTCAATAAAAATAGTAAAAACATTTAAAATTATATAAAATTTGATCTCAAAGGAGATCTCATCGTAAAGAACAAATTAAACGGTACAGATTGAATGTTGTAATTCAGAAATTAAAATTTGATCGCGTTTGACTCTAGCTAGTATCACTCAATTTCTTTTTTATAAAAATAAAGATGAAAATTTGCTGGTCAGCTCATCGATTCGATTGAAAACAGGACTGCTGGACAGATCAGTGCGCGATTTTTATCAAACCGGCTGATCCATTTTTGTTTTCAAAACCCTAATCGACCGGACTAGAACATGCATTGTATGGGCTCCTCACTTGTTATCTATTTGAGACTTGAGGGTCTGTAATTCAGATTAATCAATTTCTTAATTCGGAAAAAGAATATTAAATAACTTCGAAAAAAAATGAAATTGATTTCTGATAAGAATTCAATGTAAAGATAATTTTCAATTAATTCGGATTTGGATTCGTCATCTAAAGCTAGGATGCCAGGACATGAACTCAAAATATCATCGCCATTCTCTAACATATGTTATATTAGTAATATTTTTATCAACTTATAAAGTAATATTCATATCATAAGTGCCTGAATTTTTTCAAAAAACAATTATAATTTTTTTTATCTTATCTAAAAGATATTAAATTCTCTTTTCATCACATTATTAAATAAGAGATGGGCTAAAATCAGCCACGATTGACGGATACAATCGTCAGCTACGATCAAATTTCAATTTTCGAGATTCTAACAGTCGATCCGAACCGTTCAATGTGTTCTTCATATTGAAATCTCGTTGGAGACAAAATTTTATATTTTTCTGAAATTTTTTAGTATTTGTTTGATATTTTACAAAATTCTTAATCTAAACAATTCTCGACCCTTCAATAACTATGATTTTTAAAAATCTCAAAAAAAATAGTAAATAAAAAAAATGAAAAATTTGATCTCTAATGAGATTTCAATATGGAGAACACATTGAACGGTTCGGATCGACTGTTAGAATCTCGAAAATTGAGATTTGATCGTAGCTGACGATTGCATCCGTCAGTCGTGGCTGATTTTAGCCCATCTCATTAAATAATGTAGTATTGTATTTAAACTTATATAGTTATATTATATTCGAAGCAGACGTATTAAATTTCATGGAGGTATTTTTCTAATGTTTTATTTATCTAATTACTATTGTGGTAGGGGCTAATGACCTGCACTTTTTACTGACTCTTTAAACCTATGTTACCAGGGTGCGGGTGCGGGTGTCGTGTCCGATTCGATGCGGGTGCGGGAATACGGCATTTTTCAAAAAACTCGGATACGGCTGTATATATAAAATAATATTTTTTATAATTAAAAAAATAATTTATATATGAACTCATTTCCTCGGCCTTGTCCAGTTCAATGAAATCAATAAAAAAATCGGCCATTAGTATAAAAACAATAAAGGCCCAACAAAATAAGCTCAGCCCAATTAATGGGATTGATGACTATCCGGTTTTGAAGCGGCGTTTTAGTCCCACATGGGATATTTACATCATATATAGGTGGTATATAACTAACAAAAGCTAGAGCGCTGGTGTATGAACTTGGCTGTAGGTGTGCACATGGGTGCGAGTTTGGCATATGCACATGTGCTCTGCGCCTTTTGTACTAGTAAGTATAAGTACTACTGGTATTAAATTAAATATAATATTAAATACGTTAAGGATACGTACATCAAAACCGTATCTATGGCGTGTCCAGCCGAATCTTGACCGAATTTTCTGGTCAAATGCAATAAAATATTCAGATACGCCACGTGGCACATCCGGTGCGTATCGCATGCGAATCGCACACGTATCCGCGTCGGATACGTGTCCGATACGGGATACGCAGTGAAAATGGCGTATCCAGGTAACATAGCTTTAAACCCACTATTTAATCACAAAAAAGGAAAAGAAAAAACTCAACGCTGCACGCACGTGAGAAGCAGTTGTATTTTATTTCTCTTTTGTCCACTTCTGAAAGAACAGCTTTGTCACATGAAGCAGGGACTGCATCCAACTCTCACGCTTCAAGAATTTACTCAGCATGAGCTAATTTATTAATTTGATAGCTTTTGTTTGTTTATCATTTGCAATACAGCTCATATTTGTACTGGATTAAAATAAATGTGGACCTAGCTAACTTTTTTCCTAAAGAAATAGATGAATAATAATTCTTTTGATTACAATAAAACAAACACTTACAAGGACCAAAAAAATTAAATCGACTCTAATTGACCTCCACCGAATGAAGAGGTTCCATTGAAACTTAAAACCCATGCCTACTGTCTATCTAACTTATTTATTTTTTTCATATTAAGATTTTGAATTTTTATATGGATCTAAACTTTTAAAATTTTAAATGGACTTCGGCTTCATTGAAGTTGAAGATGTGGTACTAAACTACTAAACTGAATCTGAAATATAATGGCCCAGTAATACTGTTTAGTCCCACATCTCATAAATGGCCCATTTTTCTCCTCCTTAAAACCATATTGTTGGGCCTAACATTCGGAAGTAAATTTCGAAAGCAAACCTTCAGACAAATAATCTTTAGGCCCATGGGCCTTACATAGAAAAAAACAAAAAAAGATCGACTAATTGACTTTGACGCAGGATATCTCCAGTTTTAAACACTTGAGAGAACAAACCTACGACATGAGGTACTGGAGAGGATCCGATTCCAGCGCGGGACAGAGTCACGCTCACGCACGCCTCCCCGTAGGTAGCCCGTAGTCATTCCTCTTCTCTTCTCCTCCTCCAAACTCCAAACTCCAAACTCCAAACTCCAAACCTCCTTTTTCTCTTTCTCTCCTCCACTCCACCAAATCAATTACGCAAACGAACGAACCACGACCAAAAACCCAAGTTATGTAATGGAGCGAGGTCCGAGGTGGCAATGGTTCTGAGCTCCGACATTCCCTTGTGGTGATGGAGGCAGCCAAGGGCGGAGACGACGACGCTAGGCGATCCCAATCGGGCGCGGATCTGAGCGACAAGATCCGACCCGCTGACCAAGCGGTTGATCTCCCGTCTCAGGACGCTTCGCAAGTTCTCTGGTCCACTGGGGTTTTGAGCGCGCCGATTCCCAATGGGTTTTATTCGATCATCCCTGTACGTTTGTTTGTTTACTGGAATGCGTGTCTTTGCTTTTTTGCGTTTTTGGAATTTGTGTAAAGGTATAGACTTTTAGTGAAATCGAGGGTGTAATGTATGGAAGGAGCGTTGATATCTTATCTGAAATGTTGTGTGGTCTAGTGGAGTTTGTGTGTGCCTCTAGTGATGGTTTTATTTGATCACTGTTTTCAGTGTACAATCCAAAAAGAAATGGTAATGCAAGTGTTGCATTTTATCTTCTGCAGTTTAATATTGTTGGAAGAATCAGTACTGTTCTTATACCTTTAAATTTGTGACCTAATTTCATTTTTGTTGTTCACTAATTGGGGCCGGTCAATGCCAGTGATGTATAAGTGCAGAACACTACTCGTAGGCTGATGACCTTACGCTTTTCTCTTGGAATAATAATGCCCATTTTGCCGTTATTTCGTATGAGGTATGACATTTTGGTTTTTCTTCTTTTTTGAAATTTTAAAGGAAAAGAAGCTCAAGGAGCTTTTTCAGACAATTCCCACACCAGATGACCTTCAGTTGCTTGGAGTCGACGGGCTCAAGGCAGAGTTAATACTTGTCGATACAGAGAAAGATAAGAGGCTCTCTATGCTTAAGCAATTGAGCTTAGCACTTGTCAAAGGCTTAAGCTCTAATCCTGCCTCCCTAATAAAGAAGCTCGCAGGTTTGGTAAGTGAAGTGGATATCTCTTATCTCATACATTAATACCTAGTTAGTCTCAGCCAAGTCATACTTTAGTATAACTACCCGCTTAATAAAAAAAACAAGAAGAAAAGAGAATTATTCCTGAAAAATGAGTACATTGTGCAGTAATTCCTTTCTTTTCTTGGAGTACGAAAGCAAGTCCTGCCATTATTGTTCCATGGAGATCATTTAGTGATAAAATAAGTTTATTGTTACCAGAACTTCTTGACCCTATCAATATCAAATTTAATCAACCACAGATGAGTCATTTATGCTTGTTCTGTGAGAACTGTAAATTGCTTAATTAATTTACGAACATGCTTTATTGGATTCAAGTTTGGCATGTTAGAATCATACGATCTAGTACATGTAATACAACTGTATTGCATAGGAAGGTATTTTAGGTCATTGCTTTTGAGGTTCCATTTTCCTTCATGTTTTGTGCCTTCTGACCTATTAGCATAATCCAGAGTCTTATGGGACTCCTGTGCAATGTTTTCTTAAAGCAGAAACCTAATAGAAAGTTTCTTACTGTTATTTTCCCATACTATTCTGGGTCTAACCGGTATAATCTTTCATGTGGCATATTTGTGATACTTTACCAAGCTACAAAATTGTCACCAAGTAGGCAACTAGTATGGGTTCATCACAGACCAGCTGTTGCCATTAAAAGCTAGCCCAACTGGTGCAATATGTACTTAACTGATGTTATTTTGTATAAGTGTAGGTTTCTGACTTCTATAAAAGGTCAAACCCACAAATGAGTCCCATGAAAGCATCACCTGATGAAATAAGCCTACTGATTGAGAACCGTGGGATTCAGCTCTTGGGCCAGATCAGACATGGGACATGCCGGCCCCGTGCCATCCTTTTTAAGGTCCTAGCTGATGCAGTTGGGCTTGAGTGCAAGCTTGTTGTGGTAATATTTTAATTCATTGTTTGGTTGGAAAGTTAGTCCAAGTGTTTTAGAAATATGTTATGCACGCAAATGACCTCACAATAATCAGATTTTGGCTCTTTTTTGTTAATTCAATACTTTTTTATTTGTACGCTAGAACAGGGTTGCTAATAAATTACAGTACAGTAAGCATAAAACAGCAGGTTTGTTTTTTTTTTTTTCTTTTATCAGTTACTGCTATAAATTTTATTTTTTTTGGTCATTTGCTTGATAGCTTCAGAAAGAACTTGAACAATGAATAATATTCCAGAGTGCATAGTATTTAAACTTTTCCTGCTTATTTTATTGGATTTTGTTGTGAACTTCTTTTACCAGTATTGAGTCCTGGCCAGAAAGTAAAAAATTTGAGACCTCTCTAAGGTCATCATGTTACTGGTATTCATCAATTGTGTATTGTTTATACAAAAACCCTTTTACCGATTTCATGGTTACAGGGGTTGCCAAGTGAGGAAGCAGTGGAGTATGCAGACTCATACAAGCACATGTCAGTGGTGGTGGGTGTGAACTCTACAGACTTCATTGTAGACCTGATGCGGTACCCTGGACAGCTGGTTCCCTTCTCATCACGTGCTGTATTCACAACCCATATCTCGGCTGCCGGTGAAAGTGATTCAGCTGATTATGACTCCTGCGACTCCCCGCTTGAACCCAACAGTCCACTCTGTGGTTCAGGCCTTAGTGATCGCATCGACATCTCTTGGTATTTACTCCTTTTATCTTCATCAAAGGCCCGTCAATGGCCTGTCTAGTACTGTCAGCTTGTGTCTACCAACACTTGTGAGCTATTAGGTCTGGGGAGGCCCCTTGGCCCTTTCCCCTTCTTCTAGTGGAGTTTTGGTTAATCTATACTGTAAAAATCCTTACTAACAACACATGTTTGATCTCTAACCACTAACAAGATGGTACAGGGATTGACCAGTAGAGCTGTGATGTCTGAGGTCACATTTAATAATTGACAGAAGAATTTGTACTAATCGTGGTCTGTGCTGTACTAGTGTCTAATCCATCCCTCAAAAATTTAAATCTACAATTACCAAACAAGCCTGCTTGTACTGGTCGTGCGAATGTTAACCAAGTTTGAGAGTGATTGTAGTATACTGCGTCGAAAGTGAGTGAAGGCAACACCTGAATATCAAGAATGCTGGATATGTTCTTAGTCATCCTACACTAATTGTTCTTGTTTTGCGCAATAAGATTCCAATTGATTGAGAAACACTTTTTTTTTTTTCTTTTTGCCTTCGGCATTCGAGGACTTGCTTTGACTTGCACAGAGAAAAACTTTTGACTAGAAATGGTACTAACTACTAACTATTACGCATATAAAATTCGCTGGCTTCAGCCTTCACCTTTCACCGCTGAGGCCGTGCTCAGCACCCCCATCCCCTTTGCCAAAATGGGTTCAGCCAACTACTACTCGTCTGATGCAGGCCCCCTTTAAAGCCAACACCTCATGGTGTGATGCTAACCTCAACAACGATATTAGCACTTCACCGACATCCTCTGTTTCTTCCTTGCCTCTCAGGTTCATATTGTGGATCGCTGTATATAGATACTGACTTCTGTAGGTTGATTTGGTACATGTGCCGTTGGATGTGTACAATAAATTCTTTTTATTTATTCTTATATTAAAAAAAAAAAAAGAAAGCCTGGTTCCTAGACAACCAAAGTATAGTTACTAGTCCTTTGTAAATACTATAAAATTGTATTTTGGCTACAGAATATTATTTCTGTCACTTTTTGGAGTTATCTTCACCAGCCATGTCATAGCAGCCGTTCTCAGGCGCTTTTAACAGCGGTCTTTTTCTGTCATGCTGGGTAGAAAATCATATTGTAAATAAATTCTAGAGTTGAGCACCTGGTGACATGTACCTCATATCTTCTATTGCAGCCATGAGCAAGAGGAAAGTTCTAGACATCTACACTCCCAAAGGGAGGGATCGAATGGTGCTAGTCCATCTCTTAGGAGCATTATGCTTCGGCCATCACATCTCTCTGACAGTAAAATAAGGTAATACAACATGCTCATGTGTCATTTCCCTTGCTTCGGTTTTAAATTATCAGGGATGATGTCTAATTTTTATATATTACATTTTCAGTGCATCACATAGTGAACCAAATATTGGAAACTTTTGGGGTCGAAGTCGAACAAGGGTTGTAACAGAACAGCATCAGAGGACTGGTAGCTCAAGGTTTTTACTTTAAATTTCTCTCTTCTTTTAATATACTTTCTTATCCCCAAAAAATAGACCACATAAATTCGGAAATATGTTAATGTTATATCCATTGTGACCTTCATTACAGTCCAGAACACCCCCTAAACAGAGCACGTGGTAGGTCCATGCTGAGCCGTGATAGACATTCCTTTCAAGATTATGCTGATGGTGTAGGCACATCAAGGTACATAGTAAGTCGCTGATATTTTTATTGGCTGTCTAACCTTAGTTCTACCAAGCAGCTTTCTTGAATAGTCCATGCATACATTGTAGTCAGAAGCTCAAGAGTTGAGCGCTAAGTGCACCCATGCAGCGCTAATTCCACTTTGCAATTTTTCTGATACCAAGCAGGCGATGTCTCCAACTAAGCACCCTACTGCACTTAAATGCGTTTAGGCACAAATTTCAAAGTGCAAGGCGATTGAATTTTATTACAGTAGGCACATTATTAACCTGACATATCATTTTTTTTTTCCTTTGCTGGATGTGCGGAGATTTTGCAATCTCTTTAGTTCCTAGACATGAACAATGCATTTAATGAAAGACTCAAACTGTTAAGAAGAGAAGTACTTGTTTACTGCCTTAGTTTCTCCATCCCATTCAGTAAACCAAGTTTATATATAGTTTTGTATTTGTAAGGCAATGTTACGATATTTAAGTCTAGTATAACTATTGTATGTTAAACACCCTATAGATTTTCTAATAATAGATTCTATAGTAGCGTGTTGAGAATGCTATAAGATTTCTGATACTTACTACCCAAAATTCACTATATTGAATATGATATCTTGATATTGTGTGGCAAAAGCTCCTGAGTAATGAGCCTAGCAAGGATAGATGAATATGAAATTGGCCGATACAAATCCAAGCTTGTAAGTCATGTAAATTTTCATTTTTCCAATTTAAGAGAAATCCCACTGTATGATGCTACTTCTCTTGTTCTACAAATATTTTTTTTTTTTTGGAAAGCTGAAAGACAAATTTTTACGTGCTATTTTGATATGCTCATAGCAAATTATAAACTGAGAATGCTATCAATTATATAACTAAATTTCTCTTCATGGAAAAAAGAATTCTATTAGACGTAATTTTAAACTATCTCATTACACCCAGGCTTACTTTTGTGCGGCTTGCACCTAACCTCAAGCTGTTATGACCCTTTGCACCCTTAACTGCATTGCGTACATACCCTTTGAAACCCTCGGTGGTGGTTATGACATCATTTTGGTTGAGCAAGATTTAATGTTAGGAGAATTAGGTATGGCTACTGTAGGTCTTGAAAGTAGAGCCGTTAGGCGACAATATTGATGATGTAATTATCTGGTGAATGTTGAATATGGAATATAATGATGGACTTATCTTGTGTACTTTATGGTTCATGAGAAAATGGAAAATTGTTGCATAAAGCCATGAACCGACAATCTGGGCAATGAATAAGACGAATGTCCCTGAATTGTGGGTCCCAGGGTTCTCTTCCCTAAGGGATAACTTGACATATTTTACAAAAGGGGACTTGTCAGTTCTTTTTAACATGAAATTAATGAACACTGGGTGTCTCTAATCTTATTTATTTTCGCGGGATTAAATTGCAATAAATGCACAAGATACACCAGTTTTATATGCCCTAGTGGTTGGTGAAAGAAATGGGGAAAGCAGAGTTATATTTCCTTGCGTCTTCTGGGATACCTCTTAAGATGAAAAGGTAATTACATGGAGATGAAGAAATTTAATAGATAAATAATTGCGAATGTGAATCTTCAGAATGTAGATCCTGTTGTTTTCATCCACATGCTTAATTTTTACTTGCTGGGTAAATAAATCTTCCTTTCTGGCTTGCAGATCTGATGGTGCATCGGCCTCTAATGCTCGTCGGGCAAGGAGAAGGAGCATTAGCATCACGCCTGAAATTGGGGATGATATCGTGAGGTTGTTATTTTTAATAAAATGTATCAAGGTTTGATTGCTGCTTTACAAGCCTGCTTCTATATTTTTTCCCCCTCTGGAGAAATATCTATTGGCCTTTTTGGCTAGTTTGCTTGGATCAATGTCTGGTTTTGGTAGATACTGCTGCCGTTTTTTTTTTTTTTTTTTTGGAAGAAAATAACCAAAGCCTTTTGTTCCTAATTTACAACTATCACTTTCTTGCTCCAGGGCTGTAAGAGCTATGAATGAAAGTATGAGGCTAAGCCGCACTCCTAGGGATCAATCAGACGAAAGGAAAGGAAATACTAGCGACTCACCAAAAGCCCTTGTAAGTTTCATCTTATTAATATATATATTTTGTTGGTGCATTCTTTGATTAGAAATATATAATTTATCAAATAATTTTCATGGATTATTAGGAATCAGAGGATGAGTCAAACGATAACCCTAACCTGGTTCCTAGAAGGCAGGTATCTTCTCACAAGGCGGTGTCACTGCCATCTTCACCCCACCAATTTATTGCCAGCAGTTCTGGAATTAGTGGGCCTGCTGAGTTTCTCTCAAATAGGCAACTGATGGCCACTTGGAATAAAGTGCTCCGATCCTCCTCTTTCATGAATAAGCCTCTAATGCCATTTGAGGAGTGGAACATTGACTTCTCTGAGCTTACAGTGGGAACCCGTGTGGGCATAGGTACTTGCATTCTCCTTTGAATTTTCTGATGTGCTATTATTCATGATTAAGGTTGAATCAAATTTTGACTTTTTCTTAATTTTGTTTAGGGTTTTTTGGAGAGGTGTTTAGGGGCATTTGGAATGGAACAGATGTTGCAATAAAAGTCTTTCTAGAGCAAGATCTGACGGTCGAGAACATGGAAGATTTTTGCAATGAAGTCTCCATTCTCTGGTAATTCAGTTACTAATTAATCTTTCAATTAGTAATTTTCATTAATTATAGGAAAGTGTTTGTTATTACAGGCCTTGTCACTGAGGTATCAATAATGTGGTCTACTCCTTTAGTAGTATTTTTCATCATAAATTTGTTTCCCTAATTTTTTGATGATTCTTCTGCCAATATCTAAAATTTTATTTCTTTTATTATTGGCAGTCGGCTTCGACACCCAAATGGTATGTCTCTTCTTATGACCCTAAAATATCTGTAATTTGTAAGTGGAGAAAATATTTTTTGGTGCATACAAGTTTTTGTAATGTCATCTTTATTTTTCTTAATATTTCAGTGATATTGTTTCTGGGTGCTTGCATGAAACCACCTCACTTGTCCTTGGTGACAGAGTACATGGAGATGGGTTCCCTGTATTATTTAATCCACATGGGTAGCCAGAAGTCCAAGCTCAGCTGGCGTCGTCGGCTGAAAATGCTTCGTGATATTTGCAGGTCAGGGTTAAATATCTACTATTTTTCTCTTTCCCATTTTTTTTTCTCTCTGGTCCATGTTATGTTTAATCATGCCAAGACACGAGCGACAAGCTTAAAAAGAATAAGCCAAGTAAAATTAAGCAGGTTGTTTGATCCTTCCGCGCTAGATTAATAATACATGTAGTAAACAAATGAAAGAGGAAAATTCATAGTAAAAGAAAATCGGGCACTGCTCTCTGTTGCATGCCACTAATGGTGCTCCAACTTCTGGATACTTAATTTTCTGTTCTGGCAGAGGGCTGATGTCCATGCACCGGATGAAGATTGTGCACAGGGACCTGAAAAGTGCAAACTGCCTGGTGAACAAGCACTGGACAGTGAAAATCTGTGACTTTGGGCTGTCACGTGCCATGACAGGTGCGCCAATGCAAGACAACTCTTCGGCAGGTACACCCGAGTGGATGGCGCCTGAGCTGATCCGCAATGAGCCCTACAATGAGAAGTGTGACATCTTCAGCATGGGTGTCATCATGTGGGAGCTCTGCACTCTCAAACGCCCCTGGGATGGTCAGCGTCCTGCACAGGTAATTCCATAGTTCTAATCGCATATTGTTTTGTGTTCAGTTGTGCAGTAAACATACAAATATGATGTGTCAGGGTCAGATGCATCTGAGGCTTAAAGTTCCTTTCCAGGTTTTGGTCAGTTTCGTGCTCATTGTACATTTGCATTGGATTGTCAGGTCCTAGGTTGGTTTTGGACTTTGGGTTTGAGACTTTTGATTACAGCAGATTCTGTATTCGAGGTCTGCAACTCTGGTCCAGTTCAGCTTGTTGGTCAAAGGGTTTGTGTTCTTTGATAGTGTGAACACATGAAATCTGTTGTGCCTTTTTATTCTTGGTCTTGGGGCAGATGGGGGTTGAGGGATTGGGATCTCAGCCAGATTTGTATTGGATGGCTTAATACATGTGCCTTAGTTACAGTGGCATATAACTATAGCAGCCAATTTGAACACCTTTGAGTTATTGTGGGTGCGAATTGAAGCTGCTATTATATGTTGCTTTAATTTCTTATGTGCAGGTCGTTTATGCTGTTGCCAACGAAGGAGCCAGATTGGAAATTCCAGAAGGCCCGCTCGGCAGCCTTATCCAAGGTACTCCTAAGCATAAATAATTTCAGTTATTCCGTGCACTGCAACCAGTCTTTGCTTATATCAGTGTACTTTTCATACAGATTGCTTTGCTGAACCAGAGAAGCGACCCAACTGCCAGGAGATATTGACCCGCCTGCTTGATTGCGAGTACACCCTCTGTTGATTGAACTTGTATCAGCCAAATTACGTTTTCATTTGTCCTTTATTTCTCTTCAATTGCCCCCCCTTTTTCATAATTGGAAGGCCATCCTGATAAGCTGTAAAGCGTTTACCCATGATAAATAACGTGCTGCCATAGCATTTAAAATTTTGAAAGCCTAGCTCTTTGTTTTCTATCCATGTATAATCCAATTTTCTGAAATTTGCTTTTGTTGTTTTGTTCTCTTTCATGATTAATCAGGGATAAAATAAAGTGGCAAAAATATTCATTAAAAAGTTACGAGGTTTTATGGCAAGTGAAGAAGTATTGGTGATTTAGGTATTTGAGACGCTTTAAAGCACTGAAAATAAGTGCTTTTAAAGTATTTTTTAAGATTGAGTAAAATTAAAGCAATTTATGGAGTAGAGTTAATGCCCCAAGTTTATTTTATTTTATGTTTGACACTTTATCTTACTAGACTTGTTATCATAACGCAGAGTAAGTTCGGGATTTTTTTCATTCAATGGCATCTTGTTACTTATTTAACCACTAGCAAATACCAACATTTTTAAATAATTTTAGTGTCAAATCATTTTAACTTCACTCGACAAATGTAAGGTTAGTTAGCAATATGCTACCAGATATGCATTTAAGAATTATGACCAAGATTTTGGAGTTCTTTACCTTTTACTTATTATTTATGTCTACTTGTTTATTGTAAGGCCGAATAGTGAGTGAGATGGTCTTATTTGGAATAGTTTAAAGAATGGTCGGATTTCATCATTTGGTTCAAAAATCATTCTACTGAGTTCATTTCTTCTATTCTCGTTTATATCCTTTCCTTCGCACTTTTCCATTTTGGGCTCAAAAAGATTGACAAATGGAAAACAGTTTTTGAAGAAAATGGTGCACCGTGTATTGTGGAGGCAAATGTATAAATTGGAAGCGAATGGGGGTGATTAATATTTATAATTCTAGATAATATAATTAATGTCCTGAATATTAAGTTCAGGGCTTTAGAAGGAGAGAAGTCAGATATTATTGTGACAGAATGTGAAGCCAGGAAATATTTTTTTTTTTAAAAAAAACTATTTTAATTTTGGAGAGTTAGTACTGACATTACAAAACAAAAGAAAAATGGGAATAACATTTTGTTGGTTGAATTGTCAAATGGGCGAGTCTTTGGCATATTTGTATCCTAACTTGGGAGTTTATTAATTGATCAAGTTTTAATGCGTTTGAGGTTGGGAACTAACTTTGTTATGGCATATGAAAGGTGGATACAAATCATGGGAGATGGTAAGGGGATATTAGAAGTAATTTTGTGGCTTAAGGTTTTAGATTTTATTTCTATAGAATTTAGTGGGATTAAACCAGATGAATCTTGTCCAGATCGTCTAAATAGAATTATAGTTAAATATAACCTATATTGCACAATGGATTGATGAGTTAACACAAGTTTTCCTTCTTCTTCTTTTTTGTTTATTGGTTCATTTTTAAAGCTTATAAAAGTCATACAATCTAGGATTAAATTATTTGGTCGCCGTGAAATATACCATTTTTAATGCAGGACAAGATAAGTAATGAGTTTTAGGAGTTCTGATACTTTCTAACTATTATAGTATTTGGATAGGTTAGCTGAACGCCACAGATGCAGGACAAGTCAAGCGATACAAAGGTTCAGGATGAAGGCCAGGTCACCGAGAATGAAGGTACTAAATGAATGCAACGATTTGCTTGATTTTGATCAAGGGAGTAACTAAGATCATGCTAGTGTGGGTTTAATTTACTCTACATATATGGTACTGATGCCCTTTGTTTAAGCTAGATGGGGTTATGGAGGGATTTGGTTTGATTTTAAGGTAGAATTAGTATTCGTTTGTTCCTGTGTGTGCTGAATTTGACATTGCATGATTGCAATCATGAGTTTAAATTAGTGATGTTAGCTTGCAAATTTAGATTTTTTTTGGAAATAAGTGGGGAGCGCCCACCACTCTTCCAAAGGAAGAGTATCCAAGAAGTAAACTAATAGTAAAATTACTACACACTAAGCCTTTGTTTGGATGAGAGGAGGAGGAGGAAGAAGGAAGAAGGGAAGAAAAAAAATTATAAACAATCCAAACTCTTCATAAAGTTACACACTTCCCAATACTTCTTCCCACTTCTTTCTTTCTTTCCACACCTATCCAAACGGAGCCTAAAAGTTCAAATACTCTCAGGAAAATGCCTGCCACTAGAAGCATTTTCCATGAATATCAAGCAAATTTAGATTTTCATAGTAGTTGCTAATTGAACTTTTGTTTAAAATAACAGCCAGCTTGATTAGCGACTATTTAAAAATTTATCCATTCATGCAAACGTCGAATAATATTTTAAAATAGTTGTTAATCTAGTTATATTTGTTTTTTTATCGATCTAAACATAGATTATAGGTATAAAAAGCAAAGAAGACCGAGTAATTCTGGAAAAATGCTGCTTCCGACGTTTTCGGATGGAAGTTGGTGTTTGCAGAAACTAGAGAGTAACGGTTTAAATTGCTAATAATTTACATTTTTAGTTCATTAAAAATCGAAAAAAATAAATTTTACAGACTTTGCACTCCGTCAAAGATCACGGATCATTTAATAATCTTATACAATTCATTAAATCTGGTGTTTTTTTCTTAAAATGATCCGTGATCTTTGACTCGAAAAAAAAATGATCCGTAATCATTTAAAACTAAATTTTCGTTTTTGTTTTTTTTTCTTATTTTAACTTGAAAAAACATATAGACTAGAATTTTTGTTTATTTAAGATATTTAATTTAGAATGTTAAACTTATATTAAATAAAAGTTTTGGTCTAATGTTAATCATAACCTGATACAATAATATTATCGCTATCATCCCCATTATGGAATTTCTACTAAAATAGTTTGGCTTATTTTTTTGTATGCCCTCTAACTCTTTCCTATAAATAGTGAAGAAGTCTTCAATAAATTCTCATCAAACCAAACAAAAGAAAATTAATATGTTTCTTATTTGAAATAATTAAATACTTCAAGCCTTCATAAATCATATTATGTATAACGAATTCAATTAAAACAAACTTTGTTCAGTTAAATATATCATCAGCAAATTAAAAGTAGCATGCATTCTTAATAGTTCATAACAAATCAAGCAACGACCGAAAATAAAATCAAAAACCAAAAGTAAAAAAAAAAAAAATAGACACGATAATTCCTTCAGTTGAGTTACCCAACTCCTCTCTCAACTCTCAATTAGCCTCTCCCTTCTTCCAAAGCACTACTTTCTCTCTCCAATCAAATCCACCGATGCCGGCGTTCAAAACTCCGTTTCCAGGCTACGGCGTTCGATTCAGCCCATTCTTCGAAGGCCGTCTTCTGGTAGCAACGGCCCAGTGCTACGGCATCGTAGGAAACGGCCGTCTACACGTGCTCGAACTCCTCCCGTCCTCTCCCGTCATCACCGAACTCGCCTCCTACGAAACCGCCGACGGCGTCTACGACTGCTGCTGGTCGGAGTCCCACGACTCCCTCGCCGTCGCCGCTACCGGTGACGGCTCCGTCAAACTCTACGACCACTCTCTTCCTCCCACCGCCAATCCCGTTCGCTCCTTCAACGAACACTCCCGCGAGGTACCAATTACTAATTCATTATTTTTCAGGGGGCAATATGAATAATCCCTAATTGGGTATTTGGGTTTTGTTTTTATGAAGGTGCAATCTGTGGACTGGAACCCAGTGAGGAGGGATTCATTCTTGTCGGGGGCATGGGATGATTCCATCAAGTTGTGGACCATAGACCGGCCCACATCGGTGCGAACTTTCCTCGAGCATTCGTACTGTGTGTATGCTGCAATTTGGTGCCCGAGACATGCCGACGTGTTTGCGTCCGCGTCGGGCGATCGCACGGTCAAGGTGTGGGATGTGCGGGACCCGGGGTCCAGTCTGACTATACCTGCTCATGGTCATGAGATTTTGTCGTGCGATTGGAATAAGTATGATGCGTCGATTCTTGCCACTGGTTCAGTAGATAAGATGGTGCGGGTTTGGGATGTGCGGGCTCCACGCGCTCCGATGGCTGAGCTGGCAGGACACACGTAAGTTACTTTTACCCATCATTACCTTTTAACATGTTATATGGATTGATTAAAAAATTGCTGCTTAATGTTTGACCTATGTAGGAATTAATAGAACTAGAACATTTCAGTTTTCTCTGATAATTGACTAACATGGAAGCAGTTCCAGACATGTAGTTGCAGATATGAAAATACTTAAAATTTGAAATGGAACTGGCAATTTTGGAGAGAACTTGACTGCTGATTCAAAACAAGGCCTTTTTTAATATGATAACAAAACAAAAATTATTTGTACAATTGGAGTCAGCAGTTTGTTGAAATACATTTCTAAGACCTGAATGCTGAATAATGAGTACCACATTCTAGCTTGAACATTTGAACCAATATTGCTGGCGCCTGACAATTAGGTCTGACCAGCCTGAGATCCACACATTTAGTAAAATTTAGATTGTTGAAATTACTATTGATTAAAAATAAAATCGAGCAACATAAAGAAGATTGATAGATTTTGCTGAATAAAGAAGATTGATAGATTTTTTATGACTAAAAAACGTTGAAATCCCTTATCTCGTGGGCTAGAAATGACACCCCAACCCTGGTAATTTCTTTTGTATATTGGCTAGGTTTTTTCGCTGGCTCGCGAAGCCTATCACAAGCATGTGGAGCTTGAACCCTTGACCTTTTAGAGGGCCCAGCATTTATGACTATGTGATTGTATTGTCTATAGACCGAATCAATATCCTTTTTAGTGACAAGTGTGGCTCCAAAACTGAAATATAACACTAATCATTTGGCATTCTTTGATAACAGGCATGGACTTAGAAAGGTTCGTTTCTCACCGCACAGGGAGAGCGTGCTTTTGACATGCTCATATGACATGACAGTGCGGCTGTGGGACTTCCGGAAGGAGGATTCAATGCTTGGACAGTATCCGCACCACACTGAGTTCGCTTTTGGTGTTGACGAGAGTGTTTTGGTCGAGGGCCTCTTCGCTAGTGTTGGCTGGGATGAGCTTGTTTACACCTGGCAGCTTGGCACTGACCCCCGTGCTGGACTTCCCTGAGACAAATATTAGCTCTTCTTTTGTAATCCTGTAATCATTTTTTGTTATTGCTTATAAGTAATAAGTATAATAAATGGATGTAAGGATTACATACTTTTCTTTATTTATATGTTGTTATTCTATCAAGCAATTAAAAAGTGTCTATGGAACCCTCTCAGGCCTTGATATATGTTTGCTGCTGCTTCTGCCAATTGAGCCCGGACTTCTAGGAAAAAAGTTGAAGGGGTATTTTTGCATCTTCATAACATGATTTTTTTTATATATATATATCATAGGTTATACCACAATAGTCCTGTATGGTTGACTCGTAAGCTTTCTCAGGTGTTGAATTGATGGGTTAGAAACAATAAAATAGGTTTATACCAGCATAAAAGCTTGACCTCTCTGTTTCATGTAATCGTTTAGTACATAAAGCCAGGTCAGCATAAAGGCTTGGCCTCTGGGTTCGCATAGTCATTCAGTACATAAAGCCAGGCCAATTATTTGCAATTAAGGTTTTTGGGTGAAATTTTGATAGGTTAGATCGAGTTCAAGTTCATTTACTAAAGATGGATTCGAAGAGATTTGAAAGGTGGACATGAAAAATGTAGTGCTTTGATATTCTTTTGTAGAGGACTAGAGGATTTCAAAATACATAACAGCTACAAGAAGAAAATAACAAGTAGAAATTAATGAGATATGTTTGGTACTGGATCCTGATGGTACTGTTTCAAATAGTCTGTATGATATAACCAACAGCAAATGCCCCACCAGTAAACTTTTTCCATGTTGCTTTTGATGTCAAATCCAAGTAATCCTTTGTACCTTTCTGTGATAGCTACTAGATGATTTTTGTTTAAAATTTTTTTTTCTAGATCTATCTCACTAGGTCAATGCATGTGATCACAACTCAACGACTGGCACTAAAGCAGTAAAGCCTGGCCATTTAGTTCATTTATTGTTCTGATCTCAAATGTTACAGCAGTTACCAATCTGAAAAGCAAGACTGCAACCTTTTATCCTTTCAAGTCATCATTATTTAAAACTGGTAGCAAGCATGCATTGATGATTGACTTCAATCAAACAGTCTCAATCAAAGAAGAAATATTAACTGAGTGGATTCTGGGTCTGAAACCAGTTTGAAATCTGTTACCAGTAAAAAATTTTCCCCTGGTGTCTTGTTTTTGTCTTCCCAGACTACTCAAGGTCTTATTATTTGATGTAATCCTGCCTTTCATCAAATAATTTTTTTCCCTGCTTTATTCAACTCTTGGACTTTCTCTTTTGCTGTATCCTTTTTCTGCGTTAGATAGCCCTTTTAGCTAGTTTCACACACTACACACATTATGCCCTTGTGAGATAGTGGTTTGCAACATGTTAGGAGGTAGTTTGACTAGGAATATTTAGAGACAGTGACGCAGGGCTGCGTTTTGAATCTCCTTTTTTCTTGGGTAATATTTCAAAAAGAAATTTTCAGAAACCAATTTAGACTTTAATTTCCTGCGTCTGCATTTGTAACAAAGATGGACGGTTAGGATTGCCTGTTTGTAGTGAGGAAGCAACATTGGACCATGGAGTCAA
This sequence comes from Rhynchospora pubera, assembly GCA_028095005.1. Lineage (NCBI taxonomy): Eukaryota > Viridiplantae > Streptophyta > Magnoliopsida > Poales > Cyperaceae > Rhynchospora > Rhynchospora pubera. The sequence goes on from CM051461.1 coordinate 19,868,978, forward strand.
TTAGTCAAATGACCCACTTGTACAAATCGACCTTCTAAGTGTTCAAAATTAAAGTCGAAACCTAATAAACTAAAACCTTATTGTTATCGCTCCACAAAACCAACGCAAACTTCCAAGAACCAATCCTTCCTTTTTGTGCTGTATTATATTTTTAAACCTTGAATTAGTAAACCATACTTTTAGAGTTTGGTTTGCTATCTTAACAGTTTATAACTTATAACAATACACCATAATATTCTAGGTCGTCAGTTTTTAAATTTGAAATTTGTTGATCCAATCAGTAAATTAATAAGTTAGGTGCAAAATTAATAGAGATGACCTGTTTAGTCTTTTTTGCTGATATCTCGTATAAAATAGCACTGTATGTACATTTGAAAAACCTTGATGTGAGGAAAATATTCTGTTTCCAAAATCGTAATGGCTCCGTTTGGATTGCTTCTTTTCGGAATAAGGAATAAGGAATAACCATTTTTTACCAATAAATTTATTTCTAACCATCCAAACTCTTCACAAAAGTTACACACTTCCCAATAAATTTACCCTTCCCAATAAATTTCTTTCCTTCTTCCTACCTTATTCCCACACCATCCAAACGGAGCCAAAAATATCTTTGGATATTATATCACATACAAATCCAGCACTTCAAGGTTTGTAATACTTTTGGTAAACGTGTATCCGTAATCTATTTTCCATTTTTTTTTCTATGAAAACAAGGGAGAAAAATGTTTATTGCCATTCAGTTTGTAAGCTTCTCCTAAATGTAATCATTTTCTATCATAATTGAATTTCTCTACTCCGAACAATTCCCTTCCTTTCTGCTAATTGTCTAACAAGGGGTTAATCAACGTAATATATTGTCAACATCCATTTTGTCGTTAAACATTATTCCATATAAAGGTTATTGACCTAAATTGAGATCAGCAAACTAGCTAGGAGTAATTACACAGTAACAGACATAATTGTGCATTTATTTTAGATGAAGAATAGAATTGTCCTGTATTTATCATATTAATTTGCTTGTGTCGTCAGCAATTTCGCTGTCGACAAACCGCACAGTATTAAGATGCTGACTTGTGAGTTGTGACTGGCGTATAGAGGTCACTGAGCTCGTCATGATATAAAAATCATAAAAATTGATTTTTTTTTTTTTGAAACAAGGCTCTTTATTTATAGATGCTTAGCTCATTTTGTGAAATAGAATTTATCATTCTTTCGCATGTAACAGAAATTGAGTCCGTTACATATTCTAGTATTCTAGTATAATAGCTAAGTCACTGATCTTGAACTCTCATATTCGAGGTCTACTTTTCATGCCGGATCCATTTTCAATTGGGGTTGATAATAATTAAAAATAAAAATACGAAGACTTAACTTTTGTCCTTTTTTTTTCCATCGGACTCAAAATCCAAGACTAAGAATTAATTGTTCTAGTTGTTGTGTAAGTTAATTGTTTTAGTTATTTTGGAAAAAAAATTGTGTTGGAAAAAAAATACTAATTGTTCTAGTTGTTCTAGAAAAAAATATAGTTGTGCTCGAAAAAAAATGATAATTGTTCTAGTTGGTAAAATAATTGTTTTAGTTGGTAAATTATTGTTCTAGTTGTTCTAGAAAAAAAATAACTGTGCTGGAAAAAAATGCTAACTAGAACAATTATATATATTAACTAGAACAATTAGTTTCGGAATTAGAATAATTACTCATATTAACTAGAACAATTATACAAAAAATTGAACAATTACTGAATATGTTGAACTAAACCAATTTACAATGATTGCATTTGATTCGTACACTGGATTGCTTGGTAAGGAATTATACTGGATTCCGTCCCTGCATTTGATTCGTGTAATTGTACACTGGATTAACATGTTCAACTCCGCGATTTTCTATTTCGTCGGAATTCATGGATTGCTTCGAACAGAAAAATGAGAAAAATGGAAAATTGCAGGATTTCATTGCCTATCTGCTGGATGATAGGATGAGAGACAAAAAAAAAAAAAAAAACATTTCTAACTGTCATATGAGGACGATGGGATGATGAATCTTAGGATATATATGCGCTTTTATAAATAATAATTAGTTTTTGCGTTCTTATTACTCTGTAGACTATGACACTTTAAAATGTTTGTTTTGAGTCCAGTCAACTGCTGTACAAATAGTTTGCTTTTTGGTTCCCACTAAGAGACTTGTTGATTGAACATGTGACCCTTTCTGAAGTCACGTGAAACTACCTGGAGAACCAGGACTTGATTCCCGCCATATTTGGAGCAGGGCCTCTTTACGACGTATGCAAGCATATACTAACTGTGTAGTCTCTCTCCTAAACAAATGTGATATGACTATATGAGTATGACTTATGATAGTATATGACAGTTGTAAAATTCATAATTTCAGGTTCATGGAAATAGGTAATTAACAATATAAAAAAAAATAGGTAATTAAGAATCATAATTGCGTTTTATTTTCCAAAACATGGCAAATAAGTCAGATTCCAAAATTTCAGGTTCTTGGAAAATGAGAAATTAAGAATGTTTCTTTTCAAAAGCATGGTAATAAGTTTGTGCTTAGAAAATAATCTCACCAGGTTTTAAAAATATTCAATATAAGACGAGTATAATTTGAAATAGATCGCTGTTCTATTATAATTATATACTTAAAATATTGATACTTTAAAAAGCAAAAAGAGTTACTAAATTTATGAATAGTGCGGAATGAATAATGTATTTTGAGCATGATGTTTTGGAAAGTAATTAAAAAATGTGCTAGATAAAAATCATACATATATAATAGGATTATTCGTTGAAATATTTATTATCATCACTATGTTTGAAATCATTACTGATTCTCCAAAACTGATTGTTTAAAAAAAAAAGAAAAAAAGATTCTCCGAAATTAATTTTTTATTTTAGTGGCAAAAGATACTCTTTTAAGTAGAAGACGCGAATTAAAAACTCAATTACAAAATCCCCTATAAATATTTAAAAGTAAATTCTTTACTCCCCACTAGATAAGATACATCATACATACCACCTAGCACCTAATTGTTGATTATCAAAGATTTTTTTTTATGTGCCTTATTTAATTATTAAATCTCTTTACACTATTTTGGATCGAACAGCTCTAATCTATCACACAAGCTACATTTATTATGTTAAAAGGATCGAATAAACTTCTCCATACCATTCAATAACTTAGCAGTGAATTCGATACCCCTCGAAAGTCACCAAAGTCATTCAAAACTGCTCGAAAGTCAAAATTCAAAACGTAACCTTAACCTAGTGACATTGGAAATTAATTGTAGGCGTCTCTTTAATAAACTAGCTCATCAGTGAAATCATCAAAGACTTCCTCAAAAGGTTAAAAAAACGCAATAAATGAGTCTAATATATTAGTGTATTCATTTGCTCCTTTCATTTGAAAAAAAAATGTATACTTAAGATTAATACTAACTACTATTTTAAGAGCCATTCAAAATTTTATTAAAAAGGGCAAGATATATGAATAGTTGCAAATTATAGACATGTAATGAACGATAAAATTTGTGCAAAAATTTATCATATTTTTATGTGTTTGACGCTTTGAAATTTAAATTATGTTTGAGTTATAACCGATTTTTGGTCTAATGATAAAAAAAATACTATACATTTTGAAGGTAGCATGTCGGAAACACAGTTGTGGAATTCCTTGTTGAAATTTTATTCCGAAAAAGTTAGGAGGTTTTGAACCCTTTCTTATTGCAGCATTAAAATAAAGAGGTTATTAACTTGCAACTTATTATTCAAAATTTAGAACTTCACATTGGACAGTCCAACTCACATTTGTAAAAGTTTTATTATTTAATTTGGCTGTAATTAGTGGTTGTTTAATTTGAAGATGCTTCTATTTCATTATCACAACAGAAACATAACTATGGACTATAGCATATAGTACAATTGTACAAACCATTTGATTTTAACTAGTACATATTTTAAAAAATGTACCACATATTTGACATGTTCAATTGACACGTATCATAATTGTACTATGGTGTAATTATCACGTGAGATTCGGACCGTTCAAAATATACAGCTTTTGTTTTTAGCACCTTTTTTCTTTCCAAAATTTTTTAAGAGCATCGAAAAGGTATATACGGACCTATCTCATTTTAGAAAGTTCAAAATATACAGTCTGATTTTGAGCCTCAATATTGTATACGATTAAATCAAGCCCTCGAACTTCACTTTAATAATTTAATTTATTTGAGTCACTTAACTATTTCAAATTATTTAATAATGTTTTTAACTTATACTCTTGTTTTAATTTGGTTTTCTAATTAATTGATATTACAATTGACAACTTATGCAATTATTTGTCAAACTAATCATAAAGACAATTAGTCAAAATTGTTTTTTAGTTATTAGTTAACATGAATTATAACACAATAAAACAAATAACAAAACCGACATAAAAAAAATTCTAGGTTGCCGATTGAATAAATTTTTTTTTTGAAACCTTAATCTCCCAGAAATACAAAAGGAATATTCGTAGACTAAAAATGAAATAGAACAGTTAAACATGCCTAATTGAGATTCTTTTCTTTAATTGTCCGAAATTAACACCAACAAATCTCCTAATATGATACCATCCCTGATCCTGCCACCGATTAGTGTCAGACCGCATTAAATCAGCTTTTCCAATTTGTGCTCGTCTGAAAATAATTAGTCTTAATTTGATAATAATAATAATAATAATAATCAAACGGACGGTTCATTTCCGATCAGGTCCGTCTGATCTAAAATAAACGGTTCAGATTCTCCACTAGTGTCAAAATAAACTCCGAATAATTTGAGAGGAGGCGAACCCTATTTTTGCCCGCGCTTTATTTAGGAGGGCAATCTCGTCCAATCCATGGCTTTCTTCTTTTAGAGAGAGAAACCAGAAACGCTTCCCCATCTCCCGTTTTCTTTCCCATAAAACGACAGAACCCCCTTCTCTCTCTCCCCTTCAAACCAGAGCATCCTTGTACAACCTCCATCCCCTGTTCAAACAAATACCCAGCCTTTTTCCAACCTCTCTCTCTCTCTCTCTCTCTCTTTGAGTTCTCTTCCACCAACGCCGTGCGTTGATCTCTCGTGTTGCTGTCTATAAATACAACCTCTTCTCTCGATTTCTTTCAGAGAAGAAATGTCTAGGGCTGTTCATGCAAGTAAAAATGGTGGTGGAGGCACAACCAACAATGCTCCGTTGGAGAAGCACCAGTCTATCGATGCGCAGTTGAGGCTACTGGTGCCAGGGAAGGTGTCGGATGATGACAAGCTCGTCGAGTACGATGCGTTGCTTGTCGATCGATTTTTGGATATCTTGCAAGGTTCACATGGCGACAAGCTTCGTGATTTGGTATTGTTTTGTTACTTCTAAATAAACGAACGTGAATTTTAATAGTTTTTTGTGCCTGTCAACTTAAAAGTTTGTCAGAATTAAATATATTTAAGTGGTACAAATTGGAGTTTGAAAGAGATTTTCGTTTCTCAAGAGAAAGGGGACAGCTTTTCTGAGATTTTGAAAGAATTTCGCTCTATGATAAGTTCTATCAGTTGATTTTTCTGAATTTTAGTAGTTACTTTGATCAGACAAACCATATATTATTTATTTTGGAAAAAACGCAGTATAAGAAACAAACAACTAATAAATCAATAGGTTGGCTACATTATTAAAGAACAAAAAGAAAGAAAAGCAAATCAATTTGGTAAGAAATCCAGTTAAAAATCAACAGATTGATCTCTAATTTGGGGAAATAAAATTTCAGATAATTTGCATCTTCTTCTTTGGAAAAGGCTTGGGTAATTTTAGAATAAAACTTTCTTAAAATAATTTTTATGATCAGGTGCAAGAAAGCTATGAGCTTTCTGCAGAGTATGAAAAGGATCACAATATAGAAAAGCTCGACGAGCTCGGGAAACTACTGATGAGCCTTGATCCTGGTGATGCAATTGTGGTAGCTAGCTCCTTTTCTCACATGCTTAATCTAGCCAATCTGGCCGAGGAGGTTCAGATTGCGTATCGCAGGTACAAAAACTTAAAATCCAAACAACGTCCTTATGAAATATTTTGTATCACAGCGCAATTTCATGTTTTCATGCATGAACGCATAATGAAATTATGCGATAGTGTGCATGCATGTTGGGTTCTTTAGTTTAGCCATAATGTAGTTCAATGTGGCAAGTGCTTCAATACCAAATTGTAAAATGACCATTTCAACTATTAAGCTAAATCATTAATACATGCAAATAAAAATTGAGCATGCCTTATACGATAAAAAAATGCATGTATCGCCATAATTTTTTAAGTTACTTTTCTTTATCTTTATCAGTATTTTCTGGTAAAGAGGGAGTTCAATACTTCAATCGTGTATGCAATTCTAAAATTGAGCTACAAATTTTTTCTTTTCTATGTAGGAGGAACAAGCTGATAAAGAAGGGTGATTTCTGTGATGAGGCATCCGCAACAACTGAGTCAGACATAGAAGAAACCCTGAAAAGGCTCGTGTCTGAGGTAGGCAAGTCGAAGGAGGAGGTTTTTGAGGCATTGAAAAATCAGACTGTTGACCTTGTTTTCACTGCTCACCCTACTCAGTCTATTCGCCGATCTGTTCTACAAAAGCATGGCAGGTAACCCAGAAGCATAATTCCTTTTGTTTATTTGGACTTACTGTCGACCATTATGTCTCGAGTGGAGTGGGAACGTGATTTACTGTCGACCATTGGTGTTTCAAAATCCTCAAGACTGTTGGGGTAAAACAGCTGTACCATTGGAATTGTTGGGTGATGCTCAACTGTCCAAAAATGTTTAATGTATTTTTCTAAAATTGATTGTTCAGCCCAATACCAACTGTTGCGCTATAGTGTCAATTTCAACTACTTGATGGTTCATGTCTGAGATTGGCTGTTGGTTGATAAGTTACTTAATTGTTTTTTGTTACTTTAGGCCTTGTATTAAGGCCCAATATACCTTTACTCGTCATATCGTTCAACTTCAGTTCTGGTAATAGTAATATATTTCAAATAGCTCAAAAACGTATGTTTCTAATATATTCTCCAATTAATCCACAGGATAAGGACTTGCTTGAGACAATGTTGTGCAAAAGACATTACCGTTGATGATAAACAAGAGCTTGATGAGTCTCTTCAGAGAGAGGTAAGTTGAGCTGTTTCCGTTCATGTCCTTTCAATCTTTCATCTGTGCCCATCTCACTGAAATGCCTACTAAACAAATCAGGATTATTGTGATATTGTTCAAAATATCATAAAGTTGATTTCAATATTTTTTATAGTCAATTAAAGTATATAAGGATCGTTGGTAGATCACATAGGTTATTAATAAAAGTAAAAAGGTTTTAAAAATACCAAATGTAATTTGTTGTCACTGGAGCTTTGAACTTCTCATGGTTTACACTCTACACCAGTGCATCTTCTCATAAAAAAATAGGAAGTTCAATGCCTTAAGAATGTTGCCAAAAAGAAACTATTTCCTGCTCCAACACAATGTTACAAAAAAGAAATAAAATGATCATTATTAGCTGTGTCCAAATTCAATACTGATGATGTTTATATATAGAAACACAGACTTATCTGCAAACCTGCATGAGGACTGAACAATTTGTGGTTAGCTAATTAATGGCCAATTGTCTAAACTAAGTAACAAATCATGAAAAGCTCACATAATTTTCTCATTTTCTCCATTTTTTGTGCCTTCCTTTTTCAGATTCTAGCAGCATTTAGAACTGACGAGATCCGCAGAACACAACCAACTCCTCAAGATGAAATGCGTGCTGGCATGAGCTACTTTTATGAAACGATATGGAAGGGTGTGCCTAAGTTCTTGCGTCGTGTTGACACTGCATTGAAGAATATCGGAATCGAGGAGCGATTACCTCATAATGCACCTCTCATTCAATTCTCTTCTTGGATGGGCGGGGATCGTGATGGTACATTGTTTTTCTTAAAAAATGCGCTAAATGTTCCAGTTCTGTTTTTCTTTTAACTTGGCCTTAACATGATAGAATTGCTTTCCTTATATTTCAACCTGATCTATCCTTTTCTTGTAATGTTGGCACAATGAGTAGAGATAATTTTTTCATTTTGTGTGGATTTTGGTTGAAGAGTTGGTCTCCATTTCTTTGAATTTTATCTGGTCATGCACGTGCCTAATTTGGCTTCAATTTTTTTTATTAAAAATGGAAAAGTAGGAACATTGACAATTGACTTTCTTCTTTTCTGTGAAGAAACATTTAACATTCCCAGTGTGGTCAGGACAATTCTGGTTTGTGATAATTTCCCATTTCAGCCCTTTCTTTTCCGTAACTAGTTTCTCCATTGAGCTAGTACGTATTGGCATGTTAGTTTACTGACAATGCTATCCCTATAATAATTCAGAAGCTCTTTTCCATGTACATTTTTGCTTTGGTAGATACACCAATTGTTGGGTACAATATATGACAAAAAGCAAGGTATTTGAATTCTGACTCCAGAAATGATTTGTTAAGTTCAGAGTTTCTCAAGACAACTTTCCTTACATTTATGCAGTAAAAATAAGTTGCGTACTATTTACTGCAAGCATTTTCTTTATAATTTTGTGCATCTCCATTCATATAAAATGCTGGCCATATATATATCTTCATTCCTAAAAAAAAATGCTAATTTCTGTTCTTTTCTCATGTAATTAGGAAACCCACGAGTTACACCAGAGGTTACAAGGGATGTGTGCTTGTTGGCTCGCCTCATGGCTGCAAATTTGTACTTTGCTCAGATTGAAGATCTTATGTTTCAGGTGTGTTTTGTATATGCCACCTGACTATATTTATGACCATGTTGTTGTTTCTTTTAACTATATATGCTTTCTATTCTTTAGCTTTCTATGTGGCGCTGCAATGAAGAACTTAAAGCTGAGGCAGAAAAAATACACCAATCTGGGAAAGAGATGGCAAGGCACTACATTGGTATAAAAACTCTTTATCTGTATCTGGTTTCTTGTAGAGTACTTAAAGATTTGAGGTCTGCTTTTTCTGGTTTTAATATAGTGTTCCCATTGCAGAATTTTGGAAAAAGATTCCTCAAAATGAACCATACCGTGTTGTGCTTGCTGAGGTGAGGGATAAGCTGTACTACACTGGTGAGCATGCACGACTTCTTTTGGATGGTGCACCCTGCTCTGACCTAGATGATTCAATGATCTTTACTAGTGTTGAAGAGGTTGGTTGTTTCTTTTACGCTCCTAAAAAGTTAGCATTATTAGTTCTATAGATATTTCATTTATTTGTAATATCACTTATGATTTTTCTTTAGTACTCACGTGTTATTGAAGATAAATAAATACAGCTAATTTTTTTTCACAAGTACCAGAATTAGGCCAGATAATATCCTTTAAATATACAATTTAGTTCTATTTTGGTGCTGCAAACACTTTTTTAATTGATAATAGTGAATTGCAATCTTGTCATATTGTGGTGTGTTGTGTCAAACACGGTCATGTTTGGCACCATGTCGTATTGCGTTGACATGTTCTCAGTACAAGAGGAGGCCAACACAAATTACACAATACAGTTTTAAATATTTTTAAAATTTTAAAATTCAAAATGTGAAAAAGCCAACACAACACAGTTTTAACACGACACACCAACACACTTTGTACATACGGCGTGTCGTGTCGTAGTAACACGCGTGGGTCCTATCGTGTCAACACACATGACACGCCACAATTTGTAATTCACAATTGGTAATGAATAGAATGCTTTGCATGAGTGTACTTGTAATCTATTTGCGTGAACACCAATTTATGGTGATCTCTATATTCTTTAAAATGTTCACATTTGCAAATTTCCTAACATAGTCAAGTAAGCTTTATATCATTGTAATATTTCTCATAACATTCATGCATTCAAATAAGATAACAGAACTTTCTTGTCCTTCAAATGGTAGTTTCTGGCACCTTTGGAGCTTTGCTACCGTTCCCTCTGTGAGTGCGGCGACAAACAAATTGCTGATGGGAGCCTCCTGGACTTCATGCGCCAGGTCTCAACCTTTGGTCTCTCCCTCGTGAAGCTTGACATACGCCAAGAATCTGACCGCCACACTGATGTCCTTGATGCCATCACACAACACATCGGACTCGGTTCCTACCGTGAGTGGCCTGAGGAGAAACGCCAGGAGTGGCTTGTCTCAGAGATGCACAGCCGCCGCCCTCTTTTTGGCTGCGACTTACCTAAAACTGACGAGATAATTGATGTGTTGGAAACTTTAAATGTTATTGCAGAGTTGCCACATGATTCCTTCGGAGCTTATGTTATTTCTATGGCAACAGCACCATCAGATGTTCTGGCAGTTGAGCTGTTGCAGAAGGAGTGTCACATAGAGAAGCCGCTCAGAGTAGTCCCACTGTTTGAGAAGCTTGCAGACCTGCAGGGGGCCCCCGCAGCAATGGAAAGGCTCTTCTCAATCGAGTCATATATGAGTCGGATCAATGGAAAGCAGGAGGTCATGATTGGGTATTACACCATTATTCATATTGAATGTTACTGAGTAATATTAGAATTAATTGAAGATTAAATAATAAAATCTGATATACTACTACTTTGTAACTAAAGATTTAGTACCACTGCAGCTGAAATAGTGAAAGTACTTACTTTGAAATATAACTGATCAATAAAAATACCACAAGCTACCGAACTTATCGCTGGACCAACATAAGAATCAGAACTTTTCTCAATTGGCAGGTGCAGTCTTATCTAGATATCTAATGGAAATTTCAGGTACTCTGACTCTGGCAAGGATGCTGGCCGTCTTTCAGCTGCATGGCAAATGTACAAGACTCAGGAGGATCTCATAAAGGTTGCTCAGAAGTTTGGGGTGAAATTAACAATGTTCCACGGCCGTGGTGGTACAGTGGGAAGGGGAGGTGGCCCTACTCATTTGGCCATTCTCTCCCAACCTCCTGACACCATCCGTGGATCGCTTCGTGTCACCGTACAAGGTGAGGTGATAGAGCACTCCTTTGGAGAGGAGCACCTCTGCTTTAATACACTTCAGCGTTTCACAGCTGCCACACTGGAGCACGGCATGCACCCACCAGTTTCACCAAAGCCTGAATGGCGTGCGTTGATGGATGAGATGGCAGTCATTGCAACAAAGGAGTATAGGTCCATTGTCTTTCAGGAGCCAAGATTTGTCGAGTATTTCCGTCTCGTGAGTGTTTCTTTTCACCTAAACATAAGTTTGTTTTATGCCTTTGTTATCAATGAGTTGCCCATGTTCCTGGAACAATCAATGCAAATCTTCATATAGTTGTTCTGTTCTTTCTAAACTGTGAAACAAACAAAGAAGGAATTGTCCTGCCCTGGCCTAATGCAACAATATATGCCCACTATGGATGCAAACAGATAAAAATGAACCAAAAAATGACAATGAAACTTGGGAGCTGACTTTGTTTCAAGTAGGTAATGTTAGTTCCTGCAACTGATGCATTTGACTGTTTTGATAAATAGCGAATCTTGTAATTAACCATGAAGACAAATAAGATAATAAATTTCCCTCTATTTAATTTTTCTAGGCGACTCCAGAAACTGAGTATGGCAGAATGAACATTGGCAGCCGGCCTTCCAAGAGAAAGCCAAGTGGTGGGATTGAGACACTTCGTGCTATTCCGTGGATATTTGCGTGGACACAGACACGTTTCCATCTTCCTGTATGGCTCGGCTTTGGTGAGGCCTTCAAGGATGTGATTAACAAAGGACCTCAAAATAAGCAAATGCTCAAAGATATGTATAATGAGTGGCCATTCTTTAGGGTCACTTTGGATTTGATTGAGATGGTGTTTGCAAAAGGTGATCCTGGGATTGCAGCACTGTATGATAGGCTGTTAGTTTCTGAGGATCTGAGACCGTTTGGTGAACGACTGAGGGATAAATATGACGAGACCAAAAAACTTCTACTGCAGGTGAATTGAACTGGTCAATAAATTACCTCTATACATTAATCTTTCTTAAAAATTTCTGTTAGTTCCTATTAAAACAATTATGGTCTTATCTATATGTAAAAGTCACTCGATGCCATAAAGCAATGCAATAATCAAAGAGATGGAAATAGAAATGTAGCACCTATAAATTATTAGAGGGGGACCCAACAGTTACTGTCTTATCTGATATGCATTCTATAATCTAATGCAAGTCCTTTTGTGTAAATTGCATAGATTGCAGGACACAAGGAAGTACTAGAGGGGGACCCAACCCTCAGGCAGAGGCTTAAACTGCGTGACTCTTACACGACAGCTCTGAATGTCTGCCAAGCCTATACATTGAAGAGGATCCGTGACCCAAGATTCCATAAAATGGCGACCCAATCTGCGAGCAGGAAGAAGTCTGTTTTGTCCCAGGTGTCAGCGGATTCAGATCCTGCTTCAACCAAGCCAGCTGAATTGGTCAAGCTCAACCCTGCCAGCGAGTATGCACCAGGTCTTGAGGATACCTTGATCTTGACCATGAAGGGTATTGCTGCTGGCATGCAAAACACTGGTTAGAAGTAAGATGTGGTTTTGTGGTCTTTTAGTAATTTATCTTGGAAGTGAATATATTTAAGTAATCGGGTTTATCCAGAGAGATAGTTATCTGCAGTCAGTATGTCTGTTTGCTAAGTTGTTCTTTCTTGATGGTTGGTTGTAAACATTCCTTTAATTAAGATTTTGTAGACTCGGTTGTTTGAACATGAGCCTGGATTCCAATCCATTTTGCAAATTTGATCTTATGAATTGTTGACATATGCTCTGGTATATATTCTGTATTATGAATGAAATTTGGAGCATCCTTGGTGAAGCTGTATTGTGGAAATCACATTGCACCATTTGAGAAATCTGTGATTATTTCGGCTAAACTATATTTATGTTACTAGGTGAATAAGTTAATTCTAATAATTTCACTTTCCGTGACAATGACATCATGTCCTAGTGATATGTTTCGAAGACTAAGGAATTTCGCTGATATCAAATGACGAAAAATATTTTTCCTGTCATTACCTCTGGTTAATTCTAATTTATAGTGACGTACTGACATTAAATGCAGTAAATGATAACTTAAGTACTATAAGTTTTTATGTTTTCGGAATCAAAAGTCTCTCACAAAGACAAACATAATTTAAAAACTTGAATATCTCTGCTTCAAAGAATTTTGTTCTCCTCTTCGATCTGGTCTGATATAATTTGGACTAGGCAGTTGAAAACAATATGCAATCGAAGTTTCTAGCACGTGTGAGGATTTCTTTATATGATTGATCCTTGAACCAACCAAAACAGACAAATAATCAAACAAACTGTGACGGCACAAACACACAGTTGTTACAGAGTTTGATTAAAGCTTAGTGATATACTTAACTTGGCTCAGTGAAAGTATCCAATAGTTCTGTTTGGAAAGTAAATACACACAAGCGCGCGCGCACACACATTTGTAGACCTCATGTACGTTTCGGTACCAGTACTTAAAGGGTTATGCAAAACAGGTACTACAGCGCATTCGGGCTAAATAGTTTTCTCTACTTGAATGCGTGAGTGTGTTTGGATGCGCAAGAATAAGGAATAGGATAAGAATAAGCTCCAAATTATTTTTATTCTTGTAAAATCCAAACAACACAAGCATAAGGAATTTGGACCCTTATATTCTAAAAAAACCATAGTATTAGAATAAGAAATTTGGACAAGCACGTATTTCGAAATCCTTATTCTTATTCCTTATTCAACCCCTCTGACTAGTGGAGGTGGTGATTCTCTTCAGCCTCACAGAGAGAAGAAGAAATCTAATGGAGATGGTGATGAAAGCAACTTGGAGATGTCCAGAGATGAGGTCCTTGTTATGGACCAGTTATTCCTTGTTGAAGGATTAAGGGAGTCAGCAATCCTTTACTGCTCTTGGCCTCCCGCCTCCCTATATACACCAGCAATCCAACTCGTTTCTCTAGTTCTAGAGAATGGAAAAATGCATCTTCTTCCTTCTGCTGGTTCTTTTCATTTTGAGAAGTCATTTATTTACACTGTTCATAATTTTTAAAGAACATGTGACTGAATTTTATTCTCCTCATTTTCTAGTTTACCAGTAGAACATGCTGCTTTTGGCCCCGAAATCAACTATAAAAGACATGACATATTGAACTATTTTACCTCAGCCAGTTTAGGAAACATCTGATAAATAAAGATTTTAATTACCTTGTAAATGCACATCTGACAAATAATGTTTTTCTGTTCTTTTTGAAAGAGAAGTGGTAGAGTCGTTCATCTGGTTCACTTTTGCAGAAAAGGTGCTGAAATTAGGTGCTCAGATAATGGTTTCATGCATGTATTGTTTTTAGTTGTTTCCTGTAGCAATTTTGTAACAAATGGTACATGATCATTTCTATTAATTGCAGTTTAATATCCAGAGGCTGTCATTTGAGGTGGACCATGGAGTGTAAACTCTTGGAGATGCAAAAAGAGAGCGCTTTAGAAAATAATTAAGAAAGGTTCTGAACATTAACCGCACAAATAATCTGAGTTGAATATCAGTTACAAAGAGATGGTCTTGTTTGATCATATGCGACCATCTGGAAAAGGAGAGTAAATGTTCCAATGATATTTTATGGTAAGAGACATGTATTAGGATTAAATAGTTGCTAGTTTTTGAAGAAAAGTATGCTTGGATGTAATTTTATTTACCTGTTTAGTTCCTCTCCTCCAATGTGCTTTCGCAACATTAGAGTAAAGAAAACATGAAATTTTGTATGTTTAAGAAATTGTAGGATTGACTTAAGTAAGTGGCTTAATTAAACCTTTCAACCTAAAGTCAGAGCCAAATCTAGAGTTGAAGTTAGTGAAGTTAGAGGCCGAAGTTAGTACTTTATAAGTTAGTGGTTGAAGTTAGTGAAGTTAGAGATTGTGGAAAATTAGTGCTAATTTGAAGTTAGAAAACGTTATTTGGTGTGGTATGTCGGGGTTAGAGATGGAAGAAAAATAATAAAATATTAGTTTATATATGTTGTCCCTAATGGGGCGGCTTAAACAAGGTTTAGCGGAAGCGATTTAAGGTTTTGGACCGGTTTGGTACGAACTACCCTAACACAATTCAATTGGTACCCAATACAAGCAAGCACACAAGCAATTCACAATGCAAGATAATAAAGAGAGAAAGAGAGAGAGAGAGAAATTGAACACGCGATGTGATTACGGAGTTCCGACCCGCTAGAAGAAGCTAGCCTTAGTCGTACGTCTCCGGGAGTTTCGCTACCACCAAAGGGCGCGCTCCGTTCAATTCCAACAAGAACGGGACTACAACTTCGAACCGAATCACCTCGTCACAAGGACACTCGAGGCGGATCGGCCTAACTCGAATGGCACAACGGCCTCAAAGGAGAAGAGCTCTCAACCTATTCCAACCTACACCTAGCGACAATGTCGGGGTGGTGGTGTTTGAGGCTACTAAATCTCTCAAGATGGTCTAGCTATGAAATGCTCAAGTGGGAGAGTATCCCTATGCTCAAAGGCTCAATTCTGGTCTAATTTTGCAGAGTGAAGCTTTCTTTTGAGAGAGAACAAGGGGTGGATATATATAGGGCTCGAGATGAGCAGTTCCCCAGCAAAAACTGGACACAGCGTTGTACAACTCTGAATGGCGTTGTACAACGCTGGAATATGACCGTTGTAAAATCTAACGGCTCTTTAATATAGCCGTTGGTCTGTCAGAGCGTTGTGCAACGCTATATGCCGTCGCACAACGCAGGAATGTAAAACCAAAGGAAAGCTCCGACAATTCCGTTGGAAATTGTCAGGGCGTTGCTTGCCACTGAATGGCGTTACACAACGCTAAAGGGAGACAAAAGGAACAACTCTGACAGATTCAACAGGGCGTTGTACAACTCTATATACCGTCACACAACGCTAACGTTACCCAACGCTGAAAGGCGTTGGCTAACGTTAACAGAGCGCTATCTGAACAGCCAGCTAACTTGGGATTTTTGTGGCGTTGTGCAACGCTATATGGCGTTGCACGATGGTACTCAGGAAATTTTCCAAGTTTTTTAACTGCAGCGTTGTACAACTCTATTCAGCGTTGTACAACGTTGTGAATCAGCGTTGCCTAACTCTATATAGCGTTGTGCAACGTTGATTCACAAAAGTAAGAAATTAGCTGTTCGGGCGTTGTGTAACTCTATCTAGCGTTGTACGACGCTAGGTCACAGAAAACAGGATTTTGCTGGTTTATTGAGCTTTTCGCTATCTAGACCATTTCAAGGATAAACAAGGACTAAAGTAAACCTTCTATCCTAGTCTAAGCTAGCCTATAAGCTTTCTAATGACTTGATCTTAATCTTTCTTAAGGCTTTTATCCAAGTCCTCATAAATTGTATCTTCTTCCTATAAAACTCAAAGAAGATTGTTAAATGCCAAATGATATTGTTTTGCAATCGACAAACCTAGAGAAGTTTAGTACAACAATCTCCCCCTTTTGACGATTTGCAAAACAATATCATTAGTAAAGCGATTAAATTTTGGCATTTCACAAGCTTTACTACAATTCTCCCCCTTTTTGTAAATCGACAAAAATTGAAAATTGTAGCAAGCTCCCCCTAAATTTATGGCTCCCCCTTAATTTTGGAGAAAAGGAATTGGAGAACCAATTTAGAGCACTACACAAAGTAGTGTGACCAAATTTAACCTCTCAAACAAAAATAAGAGAGAAATAAAGAGGCTCCCCCTAAAGATTTGGCTTATAAGACCGGGGGTTAACTTGGTATTTAGGCCATATTGGTTACCATACCACTAGTTGTACCACTAGAGGTACAAGCTTTTGGAACCCACTTACTTTTGGACTCACCATTTGGTTTCCTAAGTTTGCATTCCAACGAGATATGACCATTTTGACAACAATAGTTGCAATATGCATTGGTTGGCTTAGGCATGGTAGAACCCTTGACAAAATGAGAATAGTAATGGGCTCTAAGGTATTCGGCCTTCTTCTTAGGATCATAGGATGAGGCATTAAAATTCTTTTTGCGATCCTTTTGGAAATGTTGGGAAACATTCTTTTGATGCTCATTGGATTGAGCCTTGTGGTTTTGTGAAAAGTGTTGCTCTTTAAACTCATAAAACCATCCATCGGGTCCTCTAAAATAAATTTTATTGGACGCCTTTGGAACAAACACCTTCTTTTCTTGATTTTGCAAATTCTTTTCATTTTGCACTCTAGTATTTCTAGGTTTCCTTTGGTACATATGTGCATGACCACGAGAATTCCTAGGTTTTTGAAATTGTGTGTTTTGTGCAACTTGTTTCCCATTTTTGTATGACAAGTTCTTTTTCTTGGTTTGATAAGGCTTTTGGTAACCAAGACCGGACTTGTCATGAGGCTTTTGACCTTTGAAAAGGTTTTTCAAATCCGTTTTAGGAGCTTGAGCTAGAATCGGTTTTTCAAGTTGTTTTTCAAGCTCCTTTATTTTAGCCTCATACTCACCCATCTTAGAAGTAAGCTCATCTACCTTGGTTTTTAAGGTTTCTATGGTATCGGATTTCCTAACCAAGGCATCATGGGTAGCATCAAGAATAGAGTTCAACCTATCACAATCAACACATTTGGTTGAACAAGTTGGTTCATCATCACTCTCACTATCACTACTACTAAGAGATTCATTGAGAGGAAGATGTACCTTAGGAGAGCATGCCTTTGGTGATGTTGATGGAGTGGAGTGATTTGAAAGAATCGGGGATTCCATCTCTTTGGCAATGAATGCATGTTCTTCGTAGTTGTCCGAATCGGATGCACATGGATCGAACTCCGAATCCGTGTGGACTCCTCCCATTTGGCTTCCTTCGAAACAACTCAAGATGGCTCTCCATATGTCCCTAGCTATATCAAAATCGCAAGCAAGTGTGCTACCAATTGATTCATGTACCGAGCTTAGGATGACATTGACCGCATAGTCATTATCCTCCTTTTCCCTCAAGGCCTCGGTGGTAAGCTTGTTAGTATTTGGTTTAAATCTAGATTCATTTGCCACAATATACCAAACACCCATGCTTTTGAGGTAGCTAACCATACCATTTTTCCAAATAGAGAAATTTGTGCAAGTATGGTCCAATTTACCCGGTTTTTGTACCATTCTAGCCGCCATGATCGAAAACCGAGATTAAGAATAGCTTAATCGAGGTTCCCGCTCTGATACCACTTTGTTGTCCCTAATGGGGCGGCTTAAACAAGGTTTAGCGGAAGCGATTTAAGGTTTTGGACCGGTTTGGTACGAACTACCCTAACACAATTCAATTGGTACCCAATACAAGCAAGCACACAAGCAATTCACAATGCAAGATAATAAAGAGAGAAAGAGAGAGAGAGAGAAATTGAACACGCGATGTGATTACGGAGTTCCGACCCGCTAGAAGAAGCTAGCCTTAGTCGTACGTCTCCGGGAGTTTCGCTACCACCAAAGGGCGCGCTCCGTTCAATTCCAACAAGAACGGGACTACAACTTCGAACCGAATCACCTCGTCACAAGGACACTCGAGGCGGATCGGCCTAACTCGAATGGCACAACGGCCTCAAAGGAGAAGAGCTCTCAACCTATTCCAACCTACACCTAGCGACAATGTCGGGGTGGTGGTGTTTGAGGCTACTAAATCTCTCAAGATGGTCTAGCTATGAAATGCTCAAGTGGGAGAGTATCCCTATGCTCAAAGGCTCAATTCTGGTCTAATTTTGCAGAGTGAAGCTCTCTTTTGAGAGAGAACAAGGGGTGGATATATATAGGGCTCGAGATGAGCAGTTCCCCAGCAAAAACTGGACACAGCGTTGTACAACTCTGAATGGCGTTGTACAACGCTGGAATATGACCGTTGTAAAATCTAACGGCTCTTTAATATAGCCGTTGGTCTGTCAGAGCGTTGTGCAACGCTATATGCCGTCGCACAACGCAGGAATGTAAAACCAAAGGAAAGCTCCGACAATTCCGTTGGAAATTGTCAGGGCGTTGCTTGCCACTGAATGGCGTTACACAACGCTAAAGGGAGACAAAAGGAACAACTCTGACAGATTCAACAGGGCGTTGTACAACTCTATATACCGTCACACAACGCTAACGTTACCCAACGCTGAAAGGCGTTGGCTAACGTTAACAGAGCGCTATCTGAACAGCCAGCTAACTTGGGATTTTTGTGGCGTTGTGCAACGCTATATGGCGTTGCACGATGGTACTCAGAAAATTTTCCAAGTTTTTTAACTGCAGCGTTGTACAACTCTATTCAGCGTTGTACAACGTTGTGAATCAGCGTTGCCTAACTCTATATAGCGTTGTGCAACGTTGATTCACAAAAGTAAGAAATTAGCTGTTCGGGCGTTGTGTAACTCTATCTAGCGTTGTACGACGCTAGGTCACAGAAAACAGGATTTTGCTGGTTTATTGAGCTTTTCGCTATCTAGACCATTTCAAGGATAAACAAGGACTAAAGTAAACCTTCTATCCTAGTCTAAGCTAGCCTATAAGCTTTCTAATGACTTGATCTTAATCTTTCTTAAGGCTTTTGTCCAAGTCCTCATAAATTGTATCTTCTTCCTATAAAACTCAAAGAAGATTGTTAAATGCCAAATGATATTGTTTTGCAATCGACAAACCTAGAGAAGTTTAGTACAACAATATATTTTTTCTTTTTATAACTAATTACATTTACAATTAATGTTATGATTAGACAAATAATAATAATAATGTATTTATTATTATTATTTTAATCACAATAAATATTATTATTACTAAATAATAATAATTAATATTATAATTACTACACAAGTAGATGTAGTAGTAGTAGTAGTAATAATAATAACAATTACATTAATTATTTTTATTGATTTTTGTAAAGTTGGTAATCGCAACAAACTTCTCTAATTTAACATTTTGTCAAGCTAGAGAAGTAGAATGAAGTTAGAGTACACCTCACTAAATTCAAATATGTTTGGTTGCGTGGGATTTGAAAGTTAAGAGCTCTAACTTGGCTCAACCAAACATAACCGTAAATCCTTAATCAAAAGAACGTTGTCAAGCCGTAACATTTTAGCCAATATTTTAAATAGATGGAAAAACTACACTTGTATATATGCCTAATATTCTTGCCATAATTCTCTTTCTATAATGGTCTAAATTTCCTCAGTTGTGCCAAGTCAGGAAGTTGCTTTTTTTTTTTTTTATTTGGTTACTTATCAACAAACATGAAACTTTGCATTGTTAAATTGAAATTGCACCAATTAGGTGGTAACATAAAACAATCTAGAATAGCTTTTGTTTTACAAAACTGTCTATGTGATGCCTTGATTATTGTTTTAATGACCTCAATTCTGTTGGCCTTTGAGAATATCAATGGATGAAGTACGTGTTTCTTGAACTGTTCAATATTAATATGCAAATGTATTGCAAATGCACGATAAGTATAAAGTAAATAGTTTTTTTTTTTTTTTTCCTTTTGAAACTGAGAGCCCTAAGCAGGGGATCCAAAGCATTAAAACTAAAAACATCTGAGTTACTAAACGTAGAGCAGGTTTAAACATCCACCTACCAAAAATAAAAAACAACCAACTAATGAGACTAAAGAAATTTTTAGTAGACTAGATCCAATTCTAGTAAGAGCTATTACAACCCAGACAAACATAACATTAAGGAGATCCAAGTAAATCCTTATTAGATGCACAACATGGCCATCACAAGTTGCCTCTAAATCGATCAACTCTCGATGCGCCCCTTCCAGTTAACTCCTCATTCCTTTGATTCTCAACTGCAATCTATCTGTTGTGAACCATTTCCCTTTCAGCAATAGCTGCAGGTGTTAGACCATCTCCTATCCCTCCAACTGGAGCATTAGTTGTCTTAACTGGCCCTTTCCAAAACTCAATATATGCTAAGGCATACAAACTACATGAGCAATAATAAGTTTTCTATGGTGCTTCTCTTATAGCTATGTAGTAATATTTAATTGCCGATACTTGAATGAAATATTGTTGTCATAATGGATTGCTAAGGGAGATACAATGTTGAATTCCAATGCGCTACAATGATTGAAACTTGTTAGCATATGACCCCCCCCCCCCCCAATTAAACAACTTAATAAAGTTGTATTTATCAAATCTCTTGTTATATCTTTCATATGAGGCTGATTTACACTTTAGTTCAATACTTGAAATGTTGATTTCGAGAAATGACCCCTACAATCCAATGTGAATTGTTTATATTTACGCAGAAAAAACCTATAATTTAAAATAATACATCAGTTATTTTCCACTATAGCCTTGTAGGTATGAAATACACAAACATTGGATTTAGACTCACTAAGTCTTCTTTCAAAAGATCTTTATCGACTTCTGTATTATTTCTTATATGTTTAACTTTCATGGTCTGCTTAGTGTAAGATTTGGAATTTAGATCGGTATTCAAAGCTGATACTATCATCCCTTTTAAAGATGGATGCCGATAACTGTCCTAGTTTACAATATAGCAGTTTATAATATGTTTGGTAAACAAATTAAATTTGAAATTTAGAACTTGTTTAAAATTGTCATAAACAATTTATTAAATTTTCAATAACCATTTGCAATAATTAAAAATAACTTTTTTTTTCTTGGGATTAAAATAATAGAAAGAAACAATATTACCTAAAAAATATTCTGAAATAATTGTAATAGGTGTATGATGCTATTACCATTATGTTCTTTTAAACCAATTCAAACCCAAGCAAAAAAAGTGCTACTTTTTTGGTATTACAACAAAATTAAAGATTATATATTTTACATATCTAAAAAAATTTTAATAAATTATTTATGATAATTTTAAATAATTTCTAAATTTCAAATTCAATTATCGTGTTATAAACTGCTATATTTCATCCTCAGAGACTCATCATTATCTATATTTAAAAGTATTGGCAATACCAACTCTAAATACCGACCTATATTCTAGATCTTATACTAAACATAACACGAAAGATAAAACTTATAAGAAATTATACAAAAGTCGCAAAGAAGTTTTTGAAAGAAGACTTGATAAGTCTAAATTTAATATTTGTGCATTTCTTCTTCTTCTTCTTCTTATTTTTTATTATTATTATTATTGTTGTTATACTAAACGTCTCTAGGTTTGTCGATTACAAAACAATATCATTTGGCATTTAACAATCTTTTTTTAGTTTTATAGGAAGAAGATACAATTTATGAGGACTTGGATAAAAGCTTTAAGAAAGATCAAGATCAAGTCTTTAGAGAGCTTGTAGGCTAGTTTAGACTAGGATAGAAGATATACTTTAGTCATTGTTTATCCTTGAAATGGTCTAGATAGCGAAAAGCTCAATAAACCAGCAAAATCCTGTTTTCTGTGACCTAGCGTCGTACAACGCTAGATAGTGGCACACAACGCTAAAACAGCTAAATTCATACTTTTGTGAATCAACGTTGCACAACGCTATATAGAGTTAGGCAACGCTGATTCACAACGTTGTACAACGCTAAGTAGTGTTGTACAACGCTGCAGTTAAAAAACTTGAAAAATTTCCTGAGTACCATCGTGCAACGCCATATAGCGTTGCACAACGCCACAAAAATCCCAAGTTAGCTGTCCCATGTAAACAGTCATTTTTACATGCAAAGTTTCTGGAGACGTTAGCCAACGTCTTTCAGCGTTGGGTAACGTTAGCGTTGTGTGACGGCATATAGAGTTGTACAACGCTCTGTTGAATCTGTCAGAGTTGTTCCTTTTGTCTCCCTTTAGCGTTGTGTAACGCCATTCAGTGGCAAGCAACGCTCTGACAATTTCCAACGGAATTGTCGGAGCTTTCCTTTGGTTATACACTCCTTCGTTGTGCGACGGCAAATAGCGTTGCACAACGCTCTGACAGACCAACGGCTATATTAAATAGCCGTTAGAATTTACAACGGTCATATTCCAGCGTTGTATAACGCTATTCAGCGTTGTACAACGCTGTGGCCTGTTTTTGCTGGGGATCAGCTCATTTCGAGCCCTATATATATCCACCCCTTGTTCTCTCTCAAGGTGTGGCTTCACTTTGCAAAATTAGACCAGAATTGAGCCTTTGAGCATAGGGATACTCTCCCACTTGAGCTTTTCATAGCTAGACCATCTTGAGAGATTTAGTAGCCTCAAACACCACCGTCCCGACATTGTCGCTAGGTGTAGGTTGGAATAGGTTGAGAGCTCTTCTCCTTTGAGGCCGTTGTGCCATTCGAGTTAGGCCGATCCGCCTCGAGTGTCCTTGTGACGAGGTGATTCGGTTCGAAGTTGTAGTCCCGTTCTTGTTGGAATTGAACGGAGCGCACCCTTTCATGGTAGCGGAACTCCCGGAGACGTACGACTAAGGCTAGCTTCTTCTAGCGGGTCGGAACTCCGTAATCATACCGAGTGTTCAATTTCTCTCTCTCTCTTTTTCTCTTTATTATCTTGCTATACTTGAATTGCTTGTGTGCATGCTTGTATTGGGTACCAATTGAATTGTGTTAGGGTAGTTCATACCAAACCGGTCCAAAACCTTAATTGCTTCCGCTAAACCTTGGTTAAGCCGCCTCCATTAGGGACAACAAAGTGGTATCAGAGCGGGAACCTCGATTAAGCTATTCTTAATCTCGGTTTTCGGTCATGGCGGCTCGGTTTGTAGAGAGACCGGATAAATTAGGCCAAAATTGTAGAAATTTCTCTTTTTGGAAGAGATGCATGGTGAACTACCTCAATATCTTGGGATATTGGCATGTGGTAGAAAATCGGTATACCCCCGAACTTAAACCAAATTCGGTAGAATTGACCAAGAAGTCCCGTGATAATCGAATGGACAATGATTGTGCGGTTAATGCCATATTAGTCTCGGTCCATGAATCAATTGGTGTGACTCTTAGTCGTTTTGATCTAGCACACGATATGTGGATGGCTCTCCTCACCTGTTATGAGGGAAATTCTCAAATTAGGCATTCTAAATTGTATGAGTTGTACTCTCAATTTGAGAACTTCCACATAAAGGATGGTGAATCCATTGAGGATATGTACACTCATCTTGTACAACTCCAAAATGAATTCACCGAAGGAGGTGAGCCCCTAACAAATGGCAAGATTGTAGGGAAGATGATGCGGGCTATGAGTGGACGGCACGAATGGGATGCTCACATCACGTCGCTTGAGACCATTATCCGTATGGACCATACGTACACCCCGGAACAAATGTATACCGAGCTTCGATGTGTTGAGGAGAAGCTCAAGCAACTCGCCAAACTAGAGCCTCATCCAAGAACCTTAGCCATGACCTCCACAAGCAATCTCGCCTTCACATCATCATCTCGATCCTCTCATCGCCGATACCCACATCAAACACCATTAAACCTCTACGAGCTTGATGAGACAAAGCAAGAGGTGGTGATTGAGAAGATGTTTCGTGGGTTGCTCAAGCATGAGAAGAAGTTCAACAATGAGAGGTTAGCCAATAATGAACGGGAGTTGTGTTTTGTGTGCAATAAAGAGGGGCATTCAATGCACAAGTGTCACATGCTTTTCCCTCAAGTGCAAACCGACAAGCCAAAGCCTAAGCACAAGAAGGAAAAGAAGAAGGCTCAAGCCATGCATGTCTTGTGGGATGTTGAATCCGAAACAAGCTCATCCGATTCGGATTCTCATGAGGTGTATGCTTTGGTGGCAAATGTGGAAGAGGTGGTATTCTCAACGGATGATGTGGAGGATGACTTCGTGAATGACATCCTCAATGAGTTCAATCAAGGGACAAGATTTGTTCATCCGCTACTTCAAGCGAGTAAGGCAACACCACCTCCATCTCCACCAACTTCGTCAAAGGCATGCTCTCCAAAGGTATATCTTCCTCTCAATGAATCTCTTAGTAGTAGTGATAGTGAGAGTGATGATGAACCAACTTGTTCAACCAAATGTGTTGATTGTGACACTACCACAAAAATGACCTTTAGCACCGCCTCATTTAAACCGGTTTTTTTAAATAACTGGTGCAAACACCATTGAATGGCATAACCGATATTATATTAAAATATTTAACACCGGTTTTTATACATTAAGGGATTAAAAATAATAACTAAATAAAATATTAAACCTATTTGAACCGGTTTTAATGTAAAAACAGGTGCAAATCTTTTTGAGGATTAGCACCGGTTATTACATAAAAACCGGTGCACAACCTATTTGCACCTGTTATTATATAGTAACCGGTGCTAATCTTCAAAAAGATTTGCACCTGTTTTTACATTAAAACCGGTTCAAATTGGTTTAATTTTTTATTTATTTTAAAAATAATTATAGCATAGATAAAAACCGGTGCAAACAAAAATTGTACCCCACGTACTGTACCGATACCAAAGAGGTGAGAAAATGGTACCAAAACACCCCCACTGTATTTATATTGTGCGACAATATATTAAGTGAATGAAAATATTCCTAAAATGTTTCATTCGTATCTAAAATGTTTAACTGGTACCCATTTGAATGAAAACGCCCCTAAATGTTTCACTGGTACCCCAAATGAAAACGCCTGTTATGTTGACTTTTAAATTACCATCAGAATAAAAAAAATATATTTTGATTGGCTTTGGTTGAACCTGACGAGGAGGAATGGCAACTAAAGGCGAATTAATTAGAAATCACCATGCATATATGTTCTGCATCATGAATTTAGTAAGACACGAATATGGGAAGAACAAAAATTGATTAAATTAATCATTCAGAAAGGGAAATATTTGAAAGAGGAGATAGCACAAATATTTGGACGTATTCTAGGGAACCAAAATAGGAAACAAAACGATATATTAAGGGAAAAGATGGACGTGGGGAAGAAGTATTTACAGTACAAGGAAAATTTTCAATCAAATTCAGGGCGTTATATATTTTTTTTAATGAATGAAAATAATAATTTGCTATGAAAATTCAGGGTGTTACATCAATTATGCATTGTACATATTATATTAATTTTAATTTTAAAATCTGGATTCTAAAAATAAATTTTAAATTTTATTGATAAAAGAGAGTAGAAATATATATATATATATATATATATATATATAGAGAGAGAGAGAGAGAGAGAGAGAGTTTTGCTATGATGAGTTGCAACTCACCAAAGGGTCGGTGAGTCGCGCTCAAAACTCCTAAATCTAGTTCAAAATGACCAATTCAAACCGTCCAATTTGATCTCTCTATTGAAATCTCTATGCATACCAAATTTATATCTTTTTGATATTTGTAAGTATTTTTTTCGGATTTTTAAAAACTGCTACTTTTGAAAAGTTAAGAACTAATTAAGATTAACGATTTTCTAAAATTTAAAAAAAAATACTTAAAAATTTAAAAAAAAATGTAAAATTTGGTATGCATAGAGATTTCAATAGGAAGATCGTATTAGACGGTTTGGATTGGTCATTTTGAACTAGATTTAGAAGTTTTGAGCGCGACTCGCCAACCCTTTGGTGAGTTGCAACTCACCATAACAAAACTCTCTCTCTCTATATATATATATGCATATAGCGATCAAATCAAAGTGTATTAATTATTGGGATTACTCAAATTGATATTGATATGATAGTAATAATCATAATGGCTTGGTAATAATCATAATTATTGAATAATTAAAAGAAATTTAACTATTAACGAGGTGAAATTATAAAATTTTAGGTCAGCGCATCCTTCGTTAAAATGAGCAAGATCAACAGTTTGGATCGGACAATTATATTTTATATTTTTAAAATTTAAAATATAAAATAAAATGTGGCATTTGAGACACCAAAAAGTGTGGCACAGAATCTTGATCTAACCAGATTGCACCTGACACGAAATTACAAAAATCGCTCTCGATAATATTAACATAATTGAAAATTTGATAATTGAATTTCTTTGCTAATGCATTACTCCACGCATTGTGCTTTAGTATGAACTACTAATGGAAAATTACTTATTGCAAAACGCTATTTATTGCTAAACGCTATTGATGATTGAGTTGATTTATAGTTAAATAAAGTTGGCTAAAAAAATTAGATTGTACAAAAATTATAGTTGAATAAAATCACTAAAAAAAATTAAATTGTACAAAAAATAAATTCCCTCCTATTTTCTCTAAATTTTCGCTAACTCCCTCTTTTTTTTTTCCGCCGTTCCCTCTAAAATTTTCACTAATTTCGCTAACTCCCTCTTTTTTTTCCGCCGTTCCCTCTAAATTTTCACTAAATTTTGCATTTCTCCGCCATACCCTAGCCGCTTTCTCTAAAGTCTCCGCCATTTCTCTAAGGGTGTGCTCCAGAAGGGATGAACCTGAGCTAAGGAAAGGAACGGAAGAGGGAAGAAGATGAAGGAAGTTTAGAAAAACAAAGGTACCCTGCTCCAGGTCTCTAAAATCATGTATTGAAGTTAACAGCTGTACTCTTCTTCTTGGACGATATTACCCTTTTTAGTTTAAATGGGAAGAGAGATGAATTGTGGGAGTCCACTGTCAGAGAAAGAAAAATGAGGGATATTTTAGGTAAAATGTTAAATGTCTTGGTGTGTTTTGGATACACTCCGATTTTGGGGGTAATGGATCTTCTCCGTGAATGAGCTGTTTATGGGCTGTAGTTTAATTGAGTTTATCTCGATTCACCCAGCAGCAGCGACGGGAGCAAGGTACCTCGGTTACACTACCCTTCCTTCGCTCTGGTTCATTTCTTCTGGAGCACGCCCTAAGTCTGAGCCTCTTTCGCTAAGCCTCTCTCGTCTGAGCCTCTCTCTCAAGCAATCGGTAGAGAAGAGAAGCAATCGAGTGTCTCACTTTCTCAAGCAATCGTCTGCGCCTCTCTCTCCGTCTGAACAATCTGAAGTATTGCACGATTGAAGCTCCTTTTCTTCTCGGTAATCCCCATCTCTTTTTCTTTCCTTTTCTCATTCTTTCAATTGGAGCTCCTTTCAAATTTTGACGAGTAATTGGTGACTGGTTTTGACTGCTTGTCTTTTCTAGTGCGTGGATTTGGTGTGAAAATCTTAAGCAGAATGGAAATTATACAAAATGGACATTGGGGAACCTAGATTAGTGTAAAGAAGTGCTTTTCGGAGAATATTTTTGCAAATGGTTAGGCCTAGATTTTTTTTTTAATTTCATTTATTTGTTTTCCCCAGTACTCCCATAGTGCTAAAAGGTGCGTGGTGTTGTGAGGAAACTATTATTTATGGAATGGCTTGTTCATATTATTCTTTTTCCTGTGGATAGTCCTGAACAGTTATTGGTTTAGAAAAGTAAGTCTGTAAACATGGTGTGAAGACTGGAAACGTAAATGTACAGATAATTGTATAAAATTTTGTTTGGCAAGAAGCATGCATTCAGGTGTCTTCATTCAAATTTACCAAACAACACTGCTATATGCATGCATAGATGTGAAACTAATTTAAGGGCAAAAAAATGTATACTGTCAAATTAGAACTTGCATAGGAAAAAAAAATCTGACAAGACCGCTGTCTCAGGAATTCACATTCGCTGCCTTAGAAAACTAACATAATGTGGATTGCTTCAAAAAAACAATAGGATGTGTGGAAGATAATTAATCTGGAATGAACTTGTCTTGCCTGAGAAAGAAGAATATGATTGCAGTGTTATGATTATTCAGTTATTATTCAAACACAGTCTAATTACAAGATGATGGCAGCATGTCTTGCCTAATTAGAAAGAAGAATATGATTGCTTTAATTGGATTGTGCACTACATTCTTTTCTTCCTTTATTATTTGGTTTTTCATCAATTACTTGTCTGAATGTGTTTGTGCTTATATAATTTCTTGTGTTTAAATTAATTGACGGCCATGTCATCGCCGTTCCATTCGACAACAGCGATGTCATTGGACGGATCTGTGTCAAAGCCTTCGAGAAGATCAAGAACAACTTGTATGAAGTTAAGAACTCAAAAGAATCTGGAAAAGACCATTGAGTTTGATGTTGAAGGTGTGCCAAAAGGTGACAATGCCGCAAAATTCTTGAGTTACTAATCTTTCTTGGTGAAGGAGCATGTGAAGATAACATATACTTTGTGGCACCTTGTTCCAAAAGAGCTAAAAGAAATGCTCTGGAAGACAGTGAAGGTAAAGTGCTAGAATTGGAATATTCTGCTTTAGTTTAAATACTTCATGACAATGTCTGTTGCATGGTACTTTAGATAGGTTGATACATATTAATGCTTTAGTTTTAAAACCACCAGGAACTTAGATGTAAGGCACTTTTTAATACTTGGTAATTGTTGATGGTACATGGTCTTGTGCTTGTGTTTGCTGATTGTTGATGGTAGATGGTAATTGTTGATGGTACATGGTCTTTATAATAAGTTCTGCTATTCTGTTTAAGTAAATAGAAAACATTAAAAATGTGTTTAGCTTGATCATTACTGAATGTCTTATAAGTCCTAATTATGATTCTTTGGGCTTCTTTTAGGAATATTGGAACATTGAGGATAATAAGGTAGTGAAGAAGAAATTGCTTTCAACAATGAGGCGACTCGAGAGCTCCTAAAGCAAGCAGTATGTTCATTGCCTTCTAAAATTGAATAATCTGAATCCCATCAAACACCTTAAGAAACGAATGTCTCCTATTGCAATTATTCTAGTTCTAGTGAACATAATTTCCTATAGATTACCAGGCCTAATAATTGCTTGATTCATTTTTTAAATTTTAAACTTCAAAGTAGTTTGGATATCAGAAGAGTCAAATTATTTACATGTTTTGCCTTGATATCCTCATTCCTTAAATATGTTATACTATCTTAATTTGTTGATTTCCTTTTGTGACAGTAGTCGATATCTGCATCAGGTAGTCAGTGTTCAATTGCACCAAAGGAGATCTTAAGTGCTGTAACTGGAAAGCCAGATCATTTGGGGGAGACTACGCGGATGTTCTGGATGGTCCAGCAACACTAGCGTGTGCGAGATTTCATTGGGTCAAAATTGAGGTACACAACTTAGACTACATCAAATTTAGTTAGACTACATCAGATATGAGTAAATTTATTTTCTTTTCAATAAAGTCTTGTAATCTGAGTATTGGTGGAATAGTTTTACAACTAGGATATTTGGTTCAATAACTTATTGATACTTTAATGGAGCTGCCAGAGTAATTTTCTAAAGAGGAGTGATTGGTTTGCCAAAATCTGATGCTATGTTAAGATTAATCTGTTTTGTTAAATAATCAAGGGTACTTTAAAAAAAATATTGCAACCGTTATATTGCTTGTGGTTAAGTCTCTGATTTAGTTTGATTAAGGATAATGAATTGGTTTGCGGTTGGTATTGGGCAGGTCACATGAAAGGACAAGAGAAAGAAGCTATGTCTGAATGGCTACCTCAAGAGTAGATATATAATAGCTTAGGTAATGAAGGAACTAGCTTAGGTATGTTTTTTGAGATGTTTGCTTTTGAGCTAGATTCATGTTTCTTAACATGTGTGTTGGGGAAAAATGGTTCTGCAAAGGACATGGGATATTATATATTATGTGAATGCTTGATTTTGTGGATGCATAGTGATTGAATATGCTTAAATCTGTTTAAAGCATTGGGGAGAAAATTGGTTATGGATATCATGTTAATTATGACAAGTTTTACTTTTAATTAGTTAATAGTTAATTTGTTTGCTGTTTAAATCTGATTGAATTTGTGGATGCATAGTGTGATTGAATGTAAATGTGTATGAAATCTAATTATTTTGTGTAATTAATTCTGATATATGGTTAATGGGCTAGCCACAGAAACAAGCTCGTCATTTGAAAAAATTATAATAAATTTGTACCGGTTTTTAGTGAAAACCGGAGCTAATTTTCTTTTGTAATTTGCACCGGGTATTGAATAAAACTGGTGCTAAAGTTTTCCTTTTGCACCTGTTTTTTATGAAAACCGGTGCTAAGTTAGCACCTGTTCTTCTATGAGAACCGGTGTTAATAATCCTATTAGCACCTGCCTCTTTGCATCGGTTGTTATTTTTATTTGCACCCCCTACCATACGCACCGTTTGCTAAACCGGTGCTAATGCAATTTAAAAACCGGTGCTGAAGCCCTTTTTTGTAGTAGTGTGATAGGTTGAATTCTATTCTTGATGCTACCCATGATGCCTTGGTTAGGAAAGCCGATACCATAGAAACCTTAAAAACCAAGGTAGATGAGCTTACTTCTAAGATGGGTGAGTATGAGGCTAAAATAAAGGAGCTTGAAAAACAAATTGAAAAACCGATTTTAGCTCAAGCTCCTAAAACGGATTTGAAAAACCTTTTCAAAGGTCAAAAGCCTCATTACAAGTCCGGTCTTGGTTACCAAAAGCCATATCAAACCAAGAAAAAGAACTTGTCACACAAAAATGGGAAACAAGTTGCACAAAACACACAATTTCAAAAACCTAGGAATTCTCGTGGTCATGCACATATGTACCAAAGGAAACCTAGAAACACTAGAGTGCAAAACGAAAAGAATTTGCAAAATCAAGAAAAGAAGGTTTTTGTTCCAAAGGCGTCCAATAAAATTTATTTTAGAGGACCCGATGGATGGTTTTATGAATTTAAAGAGCAACACTCTTCTCAAAACCACAAAGCTCAATCCAACGAGCATAAAAAGAATGTTTCCCAACATTTGCAAAAGGATCGCAAAAAGGATTTTAATGCCTCATCCAATGATCCTAAGAAGAAGGCCGAATACCTTAGAGCCCATTACTATTCTCATTTTGTCAAGGGTTCTACCATGCCTAAGCCAACCAATGCATATTGCAACTATACCAAATGGTGAGTCCAAAAGTAAGTGGGTTCCAAAAACTTGTACCTCTAGTGGTACAACTAGTGGTATGGTAACCAATGTGGCCTAAATACCAAGTTAACCCCCGGTCTTATAAGCCAAATTTTTAGGGGGAGCCTCTTTATTTCTATCTTATTTTTGTTTGAGAGGTTAAATTTGGTCACACTACATTGTGTAGTGCTCTAAATTGGTTCTCCAATTCCTTTTCTCCAAAATTAAGGGGGAGCCATAAATTTAGGGGGAGCTTGCTACAATTTTCACTTTTTGTCGATTTACAAAAATTGGGAGAATTGTAGTAAAGCTTGTGAAATGCCAAATTTTAATCGCTTTACTAATGATATTGTTTTGCAAATCGTCAAAAGGGGGAGATTGTTGTACTAAACGTCTCTAGGTTTGTCAATTACAAAACAATATCATTTGGCAATTAACAATCTTCTTTGAGTTTTATAGGAAGAAGATACAATTTATGAGGACTTGGATAAAAGCTTTAAGAAAGATCAAGATCAAGTCTTTAGAGAGTTTGTAGGCTAGTTTAGACTAGGATAGAAGGTATACTTTAGTCCTTGTTTATCCTTGAAATGGTCTAGATAGCGAAAAGTTCAATAAACCAGCAAAATCCTGTTTTCTGTGACCTAGCGTCGTACAACGCTAGATAGTGGCACACAACGCTAGAACAGCTAAATTCATACTTTTGTGAATCAACGTTGCACAACGCTATATAGAGTTAGGCAACGCTGATTCACAACGTTGTACAACGCTAAATAGGGTTGTACAACGCTGCAGTTAAAAAACTTGAAAAATTTCCTGAGTACCATCGTGCAACGCCATATAGCGTTGCACAACGCCACAAAAATCCCAAATTAGCTGTCCCATGTAAACAGTCGTTTTTACATGCAAAGTTTCTGGAGACGTTAGCCAACGTCTTTCAGCGTTGGGTAACGTTAGCGTTGTGTGACGGCATATAGAGTTGTACAACTCTCTGTTGAATCTGTCAGAGTTGTTCCTTTTGTCTCCCTTTAGCGTTGTGTAACGCCATTCAGTGGCAAGCAACGCTCTGACAATTTCCAACGGAATTGTCGGAGCTTTCCTTTGGTTATACACTCCTTCGTTGTGCGACGGCAAATAGCGTTGCACAACGCTCTGACAGACCAACGGCTATATTAAAGAGCCGTTAGAATTTACAACGGTCATATTCCAGCGTTGTATAACGCTATTCAGCGTTGTACAACGCTGTGGCCTGTTTTTGCTGGGGATCAGCTCATTTCGAGCCCTATATATATCCACCCCCTTGTTCTCTCTCAAGGTGTGGCTTCACTTTGCAAAATTAGACCAGAATTGAGCCTTTGAGCATAGGGATACTCTCCCACTTGAGCTTTTCATAGCTAGACTATCTTGAGAGATTTAGTAGCCTCAAACACCACCGCCCCGACATTGTCGCTAGGTGTAGGTTGGAATAGGTTGAGAGCTCTTCTCCTTTGAGGCCGTTGTGCCATTCGAGTTAGGCCGATCCGCCTCGAGTGTCCTTGTGACAAGGTGATTCGGTTCGAAGTTGTAGTCCCGTTCTTGTTGGAATTGAACGGAGCTCACCCTTTCATGGTAGCGGAACTCCCGGAGACGTACGACTAAGGCTAGCTTCTTCTAGCGGGTCGGAACTCCGTAATCATACCGAGTGTTCAATTTCTCTCTCTCTCTTTTTCTCTTTATTATCTTGCTATACTTGAATTGCTTGTGTGCATGCTTGTATTGGGTACCAATTGAATTGTGTTAGGGTAGTTCATACCAAACCGGTCCAAAACCTTAATTGCTTCCGCTAAACCTTGGTTAAGCCGCCTCCATTAGGGACAACAATTATTATTATTATTATTATTATTATTATTATTATTATTATTATTATTATTATTATTATTATTATTATTATTATTATTATTATTATTATTATCATTATCATTGTCATTATCATTATCATTATTATCATTATTATCATTATTATTATTATTATTATTTTATTATTTTATTTTTTTTATTTTGCATGTGCTTGCATGTTCCAGTCGTTGTTGCGCATTGGAATTCAACAATGTATCTCCCTAGAAATCTATTCTGACAGCAATCTTTCAGCAACATATGGGCAATTAGGTATTACTACATTTCAAAGTGTAAATGATATAAGAGAAGCATCGGTAAACTGGTTATTGCTCATGTGGTCTGTATGCTTTGGCATATAATGAGTTTTGGAAAGAATCGATTGAGACGACTAATTTTTCGAATGTGCGTAGTTTCTAATTAATTAGCGTTATCTTCATATAGTTGCATTTTAAATTTATTTGCATCATACTTATTGTGCATTCCCATTACATTTGTAAGTATATTGATATTGAACAATTTCGGAAACATGTAATTCATATTCTCAAAGGCCGACAAAAATGAGGCTATTAAAACAAACAAAAATTAAGGTATCATATAGGACGCTTCTATGAATCAACAGATATTCTATTTTACCACCAGATTGGTGTGTTTCAAATTTAACAATGTAAGTTTCATGTTTGTTGATAATAGGGTTTTTTCTTTTTTTTTTCAGAATTGAAGTCGGTGAATTTCAACTAAAACTTTTATCCAGTGATTAAAGATTTTTGTTAGTTCACTAAAGATAACGCTAATTAGAAGTCGGTGAATTTTTGTAAGTAATTCTCAAGCGATTCAATTTTTGTTAGTTCTATGAATTTAGAGGATGATTCTATCAGTCCCGTACATTTTTTACAATCGAAACATATATTAATCTCCGATATTTAAATTCGGATCCGTTACTATTCATAAGCACTGTTGCGGAATACTAACTGGATCTGAACCATCAATTTCATTGCATGCATCATGGCCGTCTGATCTAACTCTTCTTCTTCGTTGGATTAATATTTTCTAGAGAGTTCTCAGCTGTTCCCCCTCTCTCCTCCTTTCTCGCTGAAGCACTCGACGGACCAGGCGGATGGAGTCGCCCATGTGGTTCCTGTACGGAGCTCATTCCATCGATGCTCTTGGTCTGTACGACGCCGCCTCCGTTCTTTTCTCAGTCCTGTTTCCATGTTCCGCACAGTGCATGCGGTGTTTCCTTTTCTATTGTTGCATGCGCCTGTTTTTCTAAGCCGTCGCTTTGTTGCCTTGCATCTATTCTTTCGTTCTCGTTAATATCTTATATGTTTCTTTTTTACTCGATACTTACTTTCGTTATTATGATTAAATACGTGATGGATTTGTATTGTAATCAGCAGCAATATATATATATATATATATATAACCTTCAATCAAAAGTGGGCTCGTTTGGATGGTATGGGAATAAAAAAGGAATAAAGATTTTAGAAAGAAAATATTGGTAAGAGTGGAAAAAGTGTTATTTCAAGAATAAGAATTGTTATTTGGATGATGAGTTAGGAATAAGCAAATTAATATTAATTTAAGTAAATTATTAAAAATTATTATTTTAATATTAAATAAAGTACTAACTTAAAAGCACACAGAATTTCATTTAGCTATTAGTATTTAGCTAATTTTGTTGAAATTAATTATGTACATATAATTGTTGGAAGAAGCTATTCCTAAGAAGAAACTATTCCTAGGAAGAAATTATTCTTCTTCTTATTCCTAACTTGTTTAGATGCTTGGGAAGAAGCTATTCTTCCTTATTCCTATACCATCCAAACGGCCCTTGCTCTTTGATCGGAGTCCCGGTTAAACCCTCTTCAAATCTCAATTTTCAAAATTTAAATGATCGATCCAAATCGTTCAATATGATCCATATTGAAATCTCCTTGCACATCAAATTTTACATTTTTTTTAAACTTTTAAGTATTTTTTCCGGATTTTAGAAAATCGTTAATCTAATTTGTTCTGAATCCTAAAAAAACTGCTGTTTTTAAAAATCCGAAAAAATACTTAAAAATTTCAAAAAAAATGAAAAAATTGGTCGGCAAGGAGATTTCAATATGGGAATCATATTTAACGGCCTGGATCGGACATTTGAACATTCAATATTAAGCTCTGACGAGATTTAACTGGAATTCCGATCAAAGCGCTTTGATTGAATCATTCCTCTATGTGTGTGTGTGTATTTATATATATATATATATATATACAGAGAGAGAGAGAGAGAGAGAGAGAAAGCCTTCAATCAAATTGCTTTGACCGGAGTCCCAGTTAAACCCCATCAGATCTCAATTTTGAAAGTTCAAACGACCGATCCGAACTGTCAAATATGATCTCCATATTGAAATCACCTTGTCAACCAAAATTTTCATTTTTTTGAATTTTTTAAATATTTTTTTCGGATTTTCAAAAATCGTTAATCTAATTTGTTCTGAACCCTACAAAAATTGCTGTTTTTGAAAATCCGAAAAAAATACTTAAAAAATTAAAAAAATGAAAATTTTGGTCGGCAAGGATATTTCAATATGGATATCATATTTGACGGTTCGGATCGGTCCTTTGAACTTTCAAAATTGAGAACCGACGGGGTTTAACTGAGACTCCGGTCAAAGCGCTTTGATTGAATCCATTCTCATATATATATATATATATATATATATATATATATAGAGAGAGAGAGAGAGAGAGAGTTTTGCTATGGTGAGTTGCAACTCACCAAAGCGTCCGTGAGTCGTGCTCAAAATTTCGAAATTTAGTTCAAAATGACCGATCCAAACCGTCTAATATGATCTTCCTTTTGAAATCTCCATGCAGACCAAATTTTATATTTTTTCGAAATTTTTAAGTATTTTTTTGAAATTTTAGAAAATCATTAATCTAATTAGTTCTGAACCGTTCAAAAACAGCAGCTTTTAAAAATCCGAAATAAATACTTAAAAATTTCGAAAAAATATAAAATTTGGTCTTCATGGAGATTTCAATAGGGAGATCGTATTAGACGGTTTGAATCGGTCATTTTGAACTAAATTTCAGAATTTTGTGCGCGACTTACGGACGCTTTGGTGAGTTGCAACTCACCATAGCAAAACTATATATATATATATAGAGGTGGGATAAAGTGCCATAGATGGCAATGCCATAGATGCCTTTTTTGAGTCATTTTTTGAAGATCCGAAATTCAATCGGTCAATCCAAATCGTTCAAATTGATCAGCATATTGAAATACCATTGGAGACCAAATTTTACATTTTTTGAAATTTTTTTGGTATTTATTTTGATATGTTCAAATTAGAGGGTCTGAAATACTCCAATTATAACGTTTTTTAAAATATCATAATAAATAGCAAAAAAATTCAAAAAAATGTAAAATTTGGTCTCCAAGGATATTTTAATGTAATGAATAACTTGGACGGTTCAAATTGAGCATTTGAATTTTGGATCTCGAAAAACGACTCTATGACACGGGACCCTCTGTGCCATCTATGACACATTAGCCATCCTCTATATGTATATATAGAACATGGAGAACCCGTAGGCATCAGCAGCAATATTGAAATACGAATATCTTTATACTTCTTAGAAGATTCATGGAATATGTTTACCTTTAGGGAAACCTTTATCTATTGTGATGTCCCTACTTTTGCGTGTGGATGTAACCTTCCACCTACTACTAAATTTCCTCTATTATAACGGCCGTCATAAAGGATAAATTAGACATGCAAACACCATTAAAATAAAATTGCTGTCAAATCGTCTGCAATTTGTCTCGCTCTATATGACGAACTATTTTGCTTCCTTCGGAGAGAGGCAATCTGGTACCCAATTAATTAAGATATAAACCCATCAAACTCCAAGTGATATACTATGATTTCCTTCAACCAATTACTCCATTTAGTACTAGAAAAGCAGCTCCTATAGACCGGCCTAACTATGCTATTTTGGCCTACTAAATAATAATGTCATTTTTCACTATTTTTGACAGCGCAATTGTTGTTTTTTTAATAGGAAAATTCGTCGAGATTTTTAGATAAGTATATAAAAAGTACAAACAGCAATGTAATTTTTTTTTAACATGGTATGCGTACTTATCTATATAGGGGTGGGCGCGGTATACCGCGAATACGCGAAACCGTTCCGTTCCGTCCATGTGGAACGTATAATGGAACGAAATTTCATTCAGTTTCGCAAACGGAACGGAAAACAGAATGCAATTCGTGATTCATTTATGTGAAATACAGTGTAAATTATAACGTTTCGCTACGTTCCGTCCAAACGGAACGAATACGAATCAACCGGTACATACCGTTTATTGAAACGGAACGAAATACGGAACGCCCCATTCCGTTTCCGTTATCCACGTTGCCCAGGTCTACTTATCTATTTGAAGCAAGCTTCGCACGCGTGGCTAACTTAATTCCTTGGTGGCCAGAATATAAATAATTTTTCCTTAGACGAGAATTAATTAACAGGTCTCTTTTAAATAATTTCACTCTAATAGGTAATGAGACCATGAGGGCATGAGACCAATTAGCACTTGTTCTCTTATTTGTCTTTCAACTTTCGCTGAAATTGAAGTAAGCTGGTTTAAGTGGTATTCTTCTATGATGACTTGTAAGATTTAAGAGATAATGGATTCAAGTATTTTTTTTTTCTTTTATGGAAATATATATTAATAACTAATTTTCTATGACAATGGCAACAATGCCAAAAACTGACGATGATTATAAAAAGAGAAAATACAAAATTATAAAAACAATATTCTATAATTTAGATAGGTTATCTATTAACTTCGGCAGAATTTGAAATTTGGTTGGTTGCCCGCTAATTGCCAAAATATCTCATAGATATATGGTGCATTAATTTTCTGATTACATCAAATTTGATACACATGCAACCTATGGTGCATCGCGATGTATTAAGACATTTTTACATCGTGATCATATTTGTCGATAATTTTACAAATTGAAAATCTAACTAAACCAATCCAATATATATATATTGAAATTTCATTACATACCAAATTTTATATTTTTTTATTTTTTTTACTTTTTTCGAATTTTTTAGAACCTGCTATTTTTGGAATTTTCTTATTATTAATTGGTACCAAAATGGAAAGTTTTAGAAAATTCGAAAAAAATAGTAAAAAATAAAAAATAATAAATTTTGGTTTGTAATGAGATTTCAAAATATAGATTGGATTGGTTTAATTAAATTTGTCAATTTATAAAGCGGTTGACGAATAATGATCGCGATATACAAAAATCTGATCAATACATCGCGCTGCACCATAACATATCTCTGCAACCTATGTAAGTTATCTATAATATATTATGGGAAATTCTAATGTGGACTCAAAAATTACTGACCGTCAATTCTAAACAAATCTGACGGCTAGCATGAATCCCGATCGTATATCGCTACTAAATGTCTCCGTTAAATTGAACAGAAAACTTTTGGTGCAAGGGCAAAATCGTCCGTCGAACCGCTCGCGTTTATTTTTTCGTATTATCCTCCGCGTCTGCTCGCCGCCTCTCCTCTCGTCTATCGTCTAGTAAAGTCCCTCCGTACCCTTGCCGCAGCTAGAGAGAGACATCGAAGGAGAGAGAAAAAGAGAAGGTTTCAATGTCGGAGGAGAGCCACAGGAGCGGAATTTGGGTGCCTGCACTGAGATCCTCCGATGACTGGAAACCGCCTTCTTCAATCTCCTCCGACCGTTACGGCAGCTCCGACAGGACCTGAAGATAGCGCTCAAGAGCGCTGACATGAACGAGGAGATGTGACAAGAAGCTTTCGACTGTGTACGTGCTGTAATTATTCCTCCTTTTACCCATTTTTATTTTGAATTCTTACAAATTTATTAAACTTGTTATTATCGAAATCTGAACAAATCTTTGGTCTCTTTTACGAGATAAACCCACTGGTCACTCGAGAATGTAAGATTGAATGAAAAATAAGAGTCTATTACTTTTGAAACATTCAATTTGGAATGTTGAGATGTTGTACATTAAAAATGAAGAAACTTAATAAGAAAAGGTAAATTGGATGT
Source organism: Rhynchospora pubera (assembly GCA_028095005.1). Classification (NCBI taxonomy): domain Eukaryota; kingdom Viridiplantae; phylum Streptophyta; class Magnoliopsida; order Poales; family Cyperaceae; genus Rhynchospora; species Rhynchospora pubera. Next base: position 19,908,726 of record CM051461.1, read on the forward strand.
GCATGATTTTAAGCGTAGAGTTTGGTATCTTTATGGTACCAGGTCATTTGTTGTTGCTGGTAAAAAGTTATTTTCCATTGTTGGTTGTTGATTTGTGGGTAATTAATGGTAAAAGGTTTTACATTTATTTAACTGGTACTTATATGCAACGTCTCAAGAATACTTTGATATTGAGCATCTTTGATGTTCTTGAATGGTTGTCTATGCATGAAGTTCCACTTCTAATTACTGGACTTACTAGACAATATCTCTATGCGAAAATAATTGACCAGCTTTGTCGATTTTGTTCTTTATCTAATTATTGGTGCTAAATACCTAATCACAACCTATCAGCAGTTGATCCAATACAGCAATGATGGAGGTCAAATATGCGAGAAGGCAAGACATCTTTATGGCACATGTATTGGCAAACCATGCTAGGTGTCAACACTGTTCCTATTTTGGTCGAGAAACACTTAAAATTATGCAGCTATCTTTAATCTCAGTGGACTTTCAAGATGAATACCAGTATTCGGAAGGGGTTTAATTATCAAGTGTAGGGTGTGGGAAAATAGATGTCAGCTTAGTAAGATGACTGTTGTTGCTTATGTGTACTTAAATAAGTTTTTTTTTTTTTTTTTGTATGGGTTCATGGCCTTTTCTGGTAAACTAAAAGATTCATGTTCTGACAACAAGAACAATTATTAAATTTACAATTTTTGTCTAGATTGAGAATAATAGATTTGTCCAGGCCTGTCATGCCAGAAAAAAGAAAAAGAATCATGTTCTGACAAAACATACTTGTTAAGTGTTTTTAACATTGTTGGTAAGTAAATATTGGAAATGAAATGATATAGTTAAAATCTGTATTTGTTCTATAGACAGCTGAGGTCCACATGTATTGATGATAACAACCTTAATTTAAGAAAGGATAAATCAGGTTCTATGGTACCTTGTAAAAACTGAACCAAGTTATCATGTTTCGTTTTTGTTGTTTTGTCAAATTATTGCTAGTGTGGGTTATATATATAAAGTCTTAAAGTCTGCTAGTTATCGTTAATCTTAAACTATGGCAACTTCCCAATCAAATCTTATTGAAGTTTCTCCCTTCGATGCGAAATTTTCAATATCATGTGTCATATATGGAGCTCTTCTATATATCAATTCAAAGATGGTTTCAAATATGTTAAAAGAAACACTATACTACGGGTCCGCCAATATTTTGCTAAGAGGAGATTGTATAAAATGCGATTTAATAAAAGGCAGTTTAATATTTGACAAATTTAATGAAAGGCAGTTTAATATTTGACAACTGGTGCATTATCAATTGTTGTTGCATAAAAGGCAATTTATTTATTTTTCTAAAATCATTTTGTTCAAAAAGCCAAATCAATAATAGTAAATAAAATCATACATATCTTGTTCTACTTTTAAAAATATTTAAGGATCCATCGAGATATTTTAGTAGAAGTTTCTTTATTGTTGGCAAATCAAATTTTGGTATGGATGTAAAATCACACTGTTATGTTACCATCTCTTTTAAAATTATAATATGAAAAAGTTTAATTTTTATCTTTTAAAATTTTTTTATTCGATTACAGTAAAAATTGGCTTAAACATGAACTTCAATTTAAAACATAAATTTTGACAATTTTTATAAAGAAAAGTTCATATTAATGAATTAATCAATTATATCTAAAATTCTGTCTTATTTTATATAAATAAAGACAAAGTGTAAATGTTATAATCGAAAAAACATATGGGAAAAAAATAATAGAAGCATAATCTTATAAAAAAAATTTCTAATTTGTAAATTGCATATGCATGAAGTGTCACCACAACATGACATGACATGACTAATACGACGTATCAACATGACACGAGTTGACACGACTAATACGACTTGACACGACACTAGCACTGCTTGTCAACACGACATTACATGATATTACATCTTGTCTCTTAAAATGCGATTAGTAATTTTTTTCTTTATTTTAAATTCTACTTGTAAGTTTTTAATTTAAAATTAATAAAATAATCTGACGCGTCGGAGATTTCAGAGCTTCTTTTTGTGTGATCCTATGAGAATCTATGTCTTGTTGGCAATAGAATTAAAATTTAGAACAACCAATATAATCTCAAAAATAAAATTTGATTATGTTTGATAGAAGCTTTCCAAAGTTCAATAAATTTCATTACAAAATAAACCACATGAAAAGGTCTAATTTATTTTTTATGTTACCTTTTTATATTTTATAATGAATTATAATAAAAATTAACTTTTACATGAATGCACGGAAAAATGTTCATGATATGATTTTTGCATGACTTTCTATTTCAGTAAATTTTATTATTCATCATATGAAACCTTTATTTATCATCAAGTTTTGCCTTTAATTGATATTTCAATTTTCTCATTTAAAAATAATAAAATAATCTAAGCAGGAAGTGTCAACACGACTTGACCGGATTAATTTTTGACACGACTTGAACCATTACTAAAAGTTTGTTCTATTTTTTAAACAAATACTTTTTTTTTGAATGAGAGATAAAGTTCAATAGTAACCTACTATTTGCCCTAAATGATTTTTTTTATTTCAATGATCTTATAAATGAATGAGACTTAGAATATAATTGAAACATAAGAATGATATCTTGTTTTTTATGCATGTATTATACTAATTGCAGAATGATATATTTGCTTAAGCAATGCTAGAATCAAATATGTTTGACATCAAACACGATTCAAAATTCAACCGTAAAGAGATGGTCTCGGTTGATCCAAACTGTTCAATGTGGTCTCTATATTAAATTCTCCTTAAAATTAAAATTTTAATTTTTTCAACAATTTTTTTTATTTTTAAAACTGGAGGGTTCATAATTAATTAGATTGAGGATTTTCTAAAATTGTACAAAAACATTAAAAGTAATTTCTAAAAAATATAAAAATTTAGTCTCCATGAAGATTTTAATATGGAAAACAAATTGAGTGCTTTGAATCAACTGTTTTTATCTCAAAAATAAAATTTGATCATGTTTGACAAGTATACATGTCAAATATTTTTTTACTCTTACAAACAAAATAGCTAGCTCTCCTAACAAAAAGCTTATTAGTATCATGTTAGTTAATTTTTTTTTTATAAGGACAAGCCCCCATAATTATTTCAATGATAGACATGTTTTTATTTTTTATCATGATAAATTGTACCAAAAGAGAAAATAATTATCATGATAGACATGTGTAGTATTGATCAATTATTTGTCCTAAATATTGTTTTTAATTATTTCAATGATCTTATAAACAAATAATCTTAGAATATAATTGACACATGAGAATGAAATCTTATTTTCACTAACTAGGGTTTCATAGCTAATAAGAATGAAATCATATTATTTGATAAAATTTTAAAATAACATTGTTTTATTTTTAATTGTTCATTTTGAAATATATTACAGCACGATTAAATAACTAATAAAAACTGCATGTAATTAGTTTTTATTTTTTATTTTAAATTCTCATTTTGATGATATTTAGTTGTAAGAGAGAATGTAATTTTTTAATCCAAAATAAAATTATTTTTATTTTAAATTTAATTTTAATTTTCATATCATTGAGTGATTTTTAAAATGAAAAAAATTAATGTACAATTTTTAAAAGACTACAAACTTGAAAAGCTTAATAAATTTTATAGTTCATCATATGAAATATTTATTTTCCATCAAGTTTTGAAATGTTTGATTTTATTCAGTAACATTTGGCCTTTCCTGCAATAGACAATGCCTTTAACCAATTTAAAGACTCATTTCATTTTATAAAATCACCAAATATGAAAATTTTACTTGTAAGAGAGATTGTTATTTTTTAAATCCACATAAAATTATTTTAAATTTTAATAATTTCATATTTTAACTGTTTTTTATTCAAACATCTTCAAATTTCATTTATTTCATGTTTTTAAGGAAATTTTTTTTAAGTCAATTAAAAAAGTCCATTACAAATCAACAAAATTTATTTGCATTGCGTATATTAAATAACCTTTATTTGCTGTGTGAATAATATAGTGGATTATAACTATGAGCTTTTGTAGTAGTATGACTCAATTCATGACTTGTTAAATGGTGAAAGGATTTGTTGGAGTCTTGTGTGATGTCGTGTTGGTGCAAACTATTTTTTTAGTCGTGCCGTGTCATATCGTGTTAAATGAAAAAAAGAGCCAACATGATATATATTCTGACACGATATGACCGACATTATATCGTGTTGTGTTGACACGTCATGTCATTTTGAAAAAATACTTATTGTTATCCTTGATTTTTTTTTTAATAAGATGGTAAACATGTGTTTCATTTGTACGTGTCATGCATATGCAATTTACAAAATATTAGATGGCAAACATCTATTTCATTATCCATATCCAATATCTTTATTGGCAACAACAAAGGATTGTCGTCTAATATAGATGATAACCTCTATTTCTTATGGACTGTGCAACAACAATTAGCTCATTCTTTGCATAAGAATTAAGAAATAAAAGAAAATCTTGATTAGTTTGGGATGCTCTTTGCAAATATGGAGATAATAGTCGGTCTTTCTTTATTTTGAAATAATATGTTACCTTTCTACTTCTGATCCACTAGTTTCAAATTACAGTATTCACTCAGATTGCTTTACAAGTCGTACTCCTATGAATTTATCGATTTTCTTTTACAGTGTTGTTGCATATCTGACCGCAATGTATCTAAATTGACTATAAGTTTAGAAAGAATATCCTGACTGATCGACTTGAAAAATTTTTAATTGCAGCTATAGGAATATGATTAAGCATGTGCATGAACCCAAATTTATTCAAGATCGGTTTAAGGGCTTGATTATGCGAGCTATATCTTTTAGCGCCTTTAAGCAAAGGAACCTTCTCATTCTGCAGGAGGATGGTAACAAATGAATTTATTAGAGGGGTTAGTACGCAGTTATTGGTACCAATTGAATTTAAGAGTTAAGATGACATATGATTGGATCTCTCCTCTTACATTGTCAAACGCTACCAAGCTCTCTGAAAGAAAGACATGTGATTGGATCTCTTTTTTAATTAGACATAGCACTCACAATTGATTTTCCAATGCCAATTTATGCTTTGTTCATTAACCACTTTATTCACTAACTTACAAACAATTTCATTTGCATCATATCTGATGACACTGGACTTCAAATACGTAACATCATTATATAAAAATGCAATTTCAAGCATATACAAAAGAACAAATAGTTGGCATACAAATTAGTGAATTAAAGTCACTTTGTTATTTTGTTAAAAAAAATGAACAGTCCAGAATTTTTTTTCATTTTTTTTAAAAAAAATAAGCAATCAATTTGAAATTAAAACATTAGACTATTAAAACAGGAATTAACAGACCAGCTTAAGCCGCTTTGTCATTTTATTTTAAAAAAAATGAACAATCGAGATAAATTTTTTAAATTTTTTATTTAAAAATAAAAATAAAAAATCCATTTGAAATTAAAACATTATACTTTCAAAACATACATGAACAGAACAGCTGAAGTCACTTTGTTATTTTGTTAAAAACAAAATTAACAGTCCAGGCGAATTTTTTTATTAAAAAATAAAAATGAACAATCCAATTGATATTAAAGCATTTGACTTTTATAAAATGAATGAACAGAAAATATGAATTTTTTTCATTTTTAAATTTGAAAAAATAGAAAATAAACAATCAATTTGAAATAAAGCTTTGGACTTTTCAAAACATGAATGAGCAGACCAGCTCAACTCCCTTTGTCATTTTATTAAAAAAAAATAAACAATCTATTTGAAATAAAAGCATTAGAATTTTAAAATATGAATGAACAAACCAGCCGAACTCGCTTTGTCATTTTTTTAAAAATAAAAGAGAAAGGAACAGTCCATATGATTTTTTTTGTTTTTTATTTTGAAAAAAAAGAAAATAAACAATCCATTTCAAATAAAAGCCTTGGACTTTTAAAACATGAATGGACAGATGATCAGCTGAATTCGTTTTGTCATTTTGTTAAAAAAAATGAACAGTCCATATTATTTTTTTCTTTTTTTATAGATAAAAAAAAATAAACAATCCATTTGAAATAAAGCATAGGACTTTTAAAACATGAATGAACATATTAGTTGAAATTGTTTTATCATTTTGTTTAAAAAAAAGAAATGAACAGTCCATATGATTTTTTATTTAAAAAAAGAAAATAAACAATCCATTTGAAAAAAGCATAGACTTTTAAAACATGAATGAATAGACGAGCTATTACGATTTTGTAGTATTCTTTTTTTTAAAAAAAAAAGATAATGAGTAATCCAGATGAAATTATTTTGATTTTTTATTTTAAAAAAGAAATGAACAGTCTAGACGAATTTAAAGTCTTCGATTTTTTAAAAATAAATGAACAGGCGAGTTATTGCCATTTTGTCATTTTATTTTTTTTAAAGATAATGAACAATCCGGATGAAGTTATTTTAGTTATTTTTATTTTAAAAAAGAAATTAATAGTCTAGACGAAATTTAAAGCCTTCGACTTTTTAAAATTAAATGAATAGACGAGCTATTGCCATTTTGTCATTTTTTAAAAAAAGATAATGAACAACCCATATAAAATTATTTTTGTTTTTTAATTTAAAAAAAATTAACAATCTAAATGAAATTAAAGGTATAGACTTTTTAAAAACGAATGAAGAGACCAGATAAATTAATTTGTTGTTTTAAAAGAATAAGATAAACAATCCATATGGAATTATTTTATTTTTTAAAAAATTGAATAGTATAGATGAAATTAAAGTCTTATACTTTTTTAAAATTGAATGAAAAGACTTGATGAAGTTACTTTGTTATTTTGTTTTGTAAAAAAATGAAAATAAACAATTCAGAAGAAATTATTTTGGTTTTTTTTATTTTAAAAAATAAATGAATAGTCCATAAAAAAATTAAAGCATTAGACTTTTAAGAAATAAATGAAGAGACCAGGGAAATTCACTTTTTTGTTTTAAAAAAAACAATCTGGATAGAATTATTTTGGTTTTCTAATTTACAAAATAAATGAATAGTCTAGACGTAATTAAACCGTTAGATTTTTTAAAAATGAATGAGGAGACCAGCTAAAATTAGTTTGTTCTTTTTAACTTAGTATATTTAACTTAGTATTGACAATTATTAACTTGGTAATTTTAACATCATTAAAATAACTTACAATTAGAAGTGGAATAAAATAATACTTTAGACAAATCATGCACATATAAAAAGAATATGAAATATGATTTCGTTTCATAATCTATTAAATATGTTGGAATTTACAACGATTCACATATGTGACAATTTGCTAAAAGTTTAAACTGATAATCAAATTGAGTGATTCTTATCTTAATTTTTTTTAAAAAATCATGTATAATTTTTTAGAAGACCAAACTTCAAAAGCTTAATAAACGTATGATTCATGAATTTTTTGTTCTTTTATATTTGTTTTCCTTAATGTGATTTCATTTAGATATAAAATTGGTACATGTTATCCCTTAATTTTTTTTTTAATAAGATGGCAACATGTCTTTTATTTGCACGTGTGATACATGTGCAATTTCCAAAATATAGATAGTAAACATGTTTTTTATTACAATCTGATTTGATTAATATGGGATGCTCTTCGCAAAAAGATATACGAAAATTGGATACAAATTGGATATGGAAAGATATAAATTGGATTTGGAATCCAAATCAATAGTCATATTGTTATTTATAAAATTCAATCTTTTCATAATTTATCTTTGTCTTTAGGCTAGATATATTACCGCGTATAAACTAGCAGGAAATATTTAGCACAAAGATTAATGGAGAGTGTACCAGCCAATCTGGCACCATATGCGAACTCAGTCTGGTGTCCATTGCATGTGTCTTATACTATTCAGTTAAATGGAAAGTGTAAACTACCGATTGCTATCTATTGCAAGTATCTTATACCAACTCATTGCACATTAATTGGTACATACCAGTACCTCTGTGAGATAACCCATAGTATAATTTAAACCAACTGGATCCACATACCATAGACAAGATAGAAACAAACATTAAAACATGGATAAATTGCTTGGATTCACGATCCAGTAAACAAAATAGGAAACAAAAGTATTGGGACTTTTCATTCAGTAGATACTCATAGTCTAGACAAGCATTCAACACATACCCATAGTCATGATGAGCATTTGAACTCATACAATAATTCATGTAGCAGACCAAGAAACCAAAATATTCAGAAATGGCAGAAACAAAGTCACCAAAAATGTTCTAACCATATAATTATCAAATTAGAAGTAGCAGTCTGAGAGAAAAAATATTTTGGGTTCATTTTGCTTTAGTTTGCACCTAGAAAACAAGCACGTAAACAAACAACATTCATTCAGCACTTATTTAACAGTAGAGAGAAATAAAATGGAAATAAAGTTGCTGCCGTCAAAAGAGTGAAATCAGATTTAACCTGTATGTGTTTATCTATTTTGGGTTGATTGACCTTTCGTCCAATTACTTGTAGTTGTGTTGTCCATCTATTTCGGCTCAATCACCTAATCAAAAGACAAGCTAGGTTTTATTGCTAATTGTTTAATCTGACACGCAACAATTCCTCCTTTACTTTTCAACTTCAAGACTAATCTTAAACAGTTAAACGGTAAATGTTAAGGGAAAAAAATATTAAATCACTTATATAAATCAGTCGGTACAGACCTGTACCAGAGTGCCAGTTACGAAAAAGAAAAGAATATTAGGTAGTAGATTGCAACGTATACATCAAAGTAGATTGTAACCTTAAAGTTTATTGGACCCTAAATGAACTTTAAGTAGTAGATCTGACACAATCTCACCTGCAATTTTTTGGTCTCTTTGTGAACCAAATACTGTAATCTTCTCAGTTTGAGCACAATAGAAAATTAAGCTTCTAGCACTAAGTCCTTCAAATCAACACCAGTGTGTGGTATCTACTGGATTCAAGTAATGTAAATAGCATTAGAGAGATTAAGTTAGAAATAACTTGCATACTTTAGAAATATGTATATATCTTCTATTGTTCTTGCAAGATACATAGAAATCATAATCAAATTACAAATCAATTCAGTTTCTATCTTCTTAATATGGTTTTACAGAATACATATGCACGTAATCGGACAGAGATCAGATCAATGCAGTTTGAACCAATGCAGAATCGAACTAATTTTTTATTTTTTGAAACATCTTCAACTACAAAAAATAGAAGGAGAATATAGGAGTGTTACAGTATAGAGAGGAGATAGACCAGCAGTGCGATGTTGTACGTGGAGGAGGAGAAAATTGAACAGCGGAGTAAATGATAGAGCAAACTGTGGAGGAGAGTGATGGGCGAAGCAAACGATGGAGCATTCGGTGGAGCAAATGACGGAGGAGAAGTGTGATCGGGGAGCAAACGTTAGAGAAATCGGTGAAGCAAACGGAAAAGAAATTGACCTAGCGTGGACGAACTGGTAGACAAGAAGGTTGCAAGATTGGAAGGAGATATTGAGCGATGGTAGGGGGGACGGGGAGGGGGATTGTGGGGAGAACGGCGCTGGCTGAGGAGAGAGAATTGGATGGTGGGCTCGGGAGAAATTAGGATTTAGGGGGCGCCGCACATCATCAGGATCAGGTAACCTAGTAACGGAGAGTAACAGAGATAAGTTTTGTACCAATTTTACCCTTCAAGAATTTAACGGTTGTGATTTACAGCTATAAAATTTTTGTGTCCACCGTAGCATGACCCATATATTATATATTATTAATTCAATATTTTTAATTTTACTTACCGTTTGGTTAGTCCCCTAAATCCTAATACATTAATGGCGAAATCTGGCATAATATTTTTCTTTCACATTAATTTTTTAAATTTCTGATTAATTTGAAGGTTGATATTTTTTATGCCACGACTGCATGCTCGCAATTTAAAACCTTTTTGAAACCATTTTGTTAAAAATCAAGAGCGCAAATACTGAAACCAACTAACAACTTCTCATGAATGATTGATTGGTATAAACTTAATAACTTCTAGTGTGATAATTTACAGATGATTTATTTTAAGACTTCTAGTGACGACGTTATTTTGATATGAACAATAATAATTCCACAATGAAGTTGTAATTTGTTATTTTGATAGGGACTATAAAATCTTGAAATATAGGATATTTCTACTACAGACAGCAGTACCTCACTGCTGTCCGTATTTAATTATATTTAATTCAATGAGTGACTCAGCACACTGATAACCATCGGATCACTTTTTTACTCGGTCGGTCAAAGGTGGACCATGGTTGCTGTATTATTAAGCTTAATCGCTAATTTATACGTTGTATAACAATAAGAAAGGTACCAAAATTAATGTAAAGATTCTTACCACAGAAAAGTACCTACAATCCTACATATAGTTTTAAACAAATATCTTTTTAATTTCTTTTAAGTTACTTTTTCAAATAAAATCCAAACTCACTTCTTCAAATCAGGTTTACCAAGAAGGGGGAAAAAAGAAAACAAAAATGAAGCATCACCAAGTATTATTTTTAGAAGGAAATTGTCGCAAATTAATTATAATATTTTATTAGCACAGATCTTCTAAATACGTTGCTCTTCAAATCTTAAAAATCACATAAATTAATTTGCACCGGATAGTACTCACAATAATATCCTTTTCTGCAAAATTAAAAACTATTTGGCAACTAGGAAGACTAATTACGTACAACGTTATTAACCAATCTATTATTTTGAATATTGGATAAAACTGATGGCCGCTTTTCAATATGTGGAATTTTAAAAAAATTGAAGAGGCAATAAATCGTGGAACTATAATGAAATCTCCAATCATTCATCTCTAATTTTTAGTTTACCATTTTTTTGTTTAATCATTACAAGCTTATAATTTGAATATACTTGTTTGCATTATAAAATTTATATGTACTTATTTCTTGCTCTCCAAGGGCAAGAGAAGGATCTGCTCTTATGATCCACTGACGTAATTCATTGGAATCATCGTTTGTTTTGCACTTTTCGCTTTTGCAAATGAAATGGGTGGAAGGTCCCCTAACGAAGTTGAATAAAAAATCGATTTTTTTTAAGATTGTTTTCATGTCCTAAATGTATTATTTGCTTGTCAAACCCGAAAACAGTTTTTGATGTCTTTACTAGTCCTTGATGCCTAATTTTACTTGTTTATTTTTAATTAGAAATTTAGTAATTTCACTTGTAGAAGAAGAATAAATATTTTATCCAAATCATCCGATCATATTCTCCAAAGTGATATTGAATTTTGAGAAGGGTTTTAGTGACAAGTTTTTGATGCCACAAATGTCAGAACTTTTTTTCAATAATATTTCAAAATTTAAAAAATTAATTTTCAAATTCAAACCGTTGATCTTGTTCAATTTTACAAGAGATGTATTTCTATATAATTTTTATAAATTTTAGAGTTTAGTTGATATTTGATCAAGTGGCCAAAAATTGAATGAATGTTGTTAATTATAACATATTAATTATAATACGTTCATGTATTAGCCTCTTGATCGGATATCAAATAAACTTCAAAATTTATAAAAATTGCATAGAAATGCATCACTCGTAAAATTGAACAAAATCAATGATTTGGATTTTAAAATTAAATTTTTTTATTTTAAATATTAATGTAAAATACAAATTGTGGCATTTATTGACACCAAAAATTTATGGCACTAGAACCCTGCTCTTGAATTTTCATGATTATTATACCCGTAACTTTTTTCACAAGTACTTATATAGTTAGAAAATGAAAATTTATTGAGGTTGTAACTGCAAAACATTTTCTAGTAATTGTTTTATTGACTGGAATTGACTTAATTCGGTCAGATATTTAATTAGTTTCTTCTCCGACTTTTGAACCACCACTGGATTCAGTATCTCTCTTGGTGTATATATGTGTAGTTCCAATATTCATTCCTTGCAAGTTGCAAGAGTGACTCACTAAGTGATAAAGGAAGAGAGAGTGAGAGAAGGGTACTTCGCCTGTTTCGCCACCATGACTGTACTTCCCCTAACCTGTTTCTCTAGCAAATTTATACTTTTCTTATTAATTAGTTGAATTAACTCTAGTTCTGATCTTAACTTGGTTGTTTGTTTGACATGCAGGTTGTCGATGTGTCGGTGAGTATCGATTGCGCAGAATGCGAGAGCAAAATAAGAAGATCCCTGCTGAAACTAAAAGGTATTAGGTTAATTAGGTCTAATATCTGATTTACGTACCAGATAGGGCTGTTCGGTACGTACTGGTAATAATAATATATATAGGACCCCTTTCTGAATCATAGTTTGATTTATGTTTCTGTTATTGAAGGTTCTTTGTAGCTGAACTTTACTTTATCAAGGCTCTCAAATAAGGACTACCCAAAGGTTAATCAAAATTAAAGTTCATCAAAAGATGTCCTTTGTGGTAGCATATATATGAACTTGATTTTGCACTTTACATACATATATATACTGATTGTTCCACTCGAAAATTCTTTTTCACTATAGGAGTGCACGATGTTGAGGTAGACAGAATATACCAAAGGGTTCGGGTTCTGGGGTCAGTTGATCAGAAGCGAATCCTGAAGGCCATTAGGAAGAGTACTGGAAAGAGGGCAGTGCTGTGCATATTCCCACATAATCCACAATACCATGCACAGCACCCCGAGTACTATAACCAGTTCCATGCAATACCGGCGCATCGTAAGATAATTCCCGGTAAGATGAGCACATACAACTACCATGTCCATGGATATGATACCCATCACTGGCCTGGTAATTACAACGACGGTGCGGCATCCACGCTTTTTGTAAGCGACAAGGCTCATTATTTTTTCAGCGATGATAATCCTACTGCCTGCTCAATTATGTAAACTTTATGTAAAATTCAGGTTTGTAAATTTTGTACAGATGTTATTTCTGCTAGATGGGGGTTTCTAATTTGTGACATATGCTGGGGCGTGCTCTGTATGGACTGTATTGTATTATTATCCAGTTTCAATAGTTTCCAAGAACATTGTAAAAAACTGATTTTTAATTTGGTACAAGTTATTGTGACTTCCACTCTAAAGCGACGTTTTAACATATTTATTTAAGAGAGAGAACCAAAGTAATGATCAGGACCAGTCATTGCAGTCAACGAATGATTTCTGAAATCCAGGCATGTCGATCAATTAAAAAAAAAATTTGTGAATATGACAGAAACAAACAATATAGCAAGTTGGAAAAAAATGGATCTGCAAGTTTGTTTCATTACACCATTTGACATGGAATTGGTACTTGGGCCATTTGGATAAGACCCAAGATAACATTTAAAACCGTTTGTACAGTTAACAAGGTTTACGTTCTTGCTAAAGCTTAGCCCATGGGATTTCATATACTGATATACGTCATTCTCATTCCTACGTCAGCCTTCATTGTTTGGTTAATTGGCAGGTAGCATTAGGGCTGAAAACGGAAGTCCTTTTAACCGTTTTTCGTTTCGTTTCGTCCGGACGAAACTGTTAACGAAACAACGAAACGATTTCATTTGATTGAACGAAACGGTTAACGAAATAATGAAATAGTTTTGTCCATGTGTAAATCACAAAAATTTCGTCAATTTCGATCGTTTCGTTTGGGCGAAACGATCAACGAAATAAAAAAAATTTTTGTCGCGTAGGACGAAACGATCGACGCAACAAAATATAACCACTTAAGAGGGCACAATTATAAAAATTTTCAATAATATATCATATAAATCGGAATTGTTTTCCATCATCTCCGTCATCCTCTTAAAAACGCGTTTAATATTTTCTATTTTTAGAAAGTGCGCTAATTTTATTTTTGGAAGTCCAGTAAAGAATGAGAGGATGATGAAATGAGAAAGTCCAGAGAGGATGAGTGAATTGGAGGGAGGGAACGACTCAGAGGAGGAAGAAGTGAATCGGAGGAAGGGAGGGAACCAGTTAATATTAAGTAGAACAGTTTGATATAACTGTTCTAGTTATATATTAACTAGAACCTTTATATATATAAGTAGAACCTTAATATATATTAAGTAGAACCTTTATGTATATAAATAGAATCTTTATATACATTAAGTAGAACCGTTACATATATAAGTAGAATCTTTATATACATTAAGTAGAACTGTTATGTATACAAGTAAAACCTTGATATATATTAAGTAGAACTGTTATGTATATAAGTAGAACCTATATATATTAAATAGAACTGTTATGTATATTACTTAAATTTATTAACTAGAATTGTTACAATTGTATATTTCTTTCCTCTGTGTTCGTTCCTTCTCCTCTGTGTCGTTGCCTCCCTCCCTTCTGTGACACGCTCATCTCACACCTCTGTTTCGCTCATTCCGCCCTCCCTTATCCCCTCATCCCACCCTCTCTTTTCTTTTTCGGAATGCAATTTATCTAATTGCTGGAAGGATGATGGGATGATAGAATTTAGAGATGATCCTTATCAGTCCGTATATAAATAGCATCAACTTAAAGTAGCTGAGTGGAAGGGATTTTGAAATACCAAGTTTATATTATTTATTATTAATTTGAAATATGTGGAGGCAAAACAATCTTTATATACCACTTCTATTAATAGAACTAAAAACCTCATATTACATAAGACACCAGTAAAGCCCTAATTAAGCTCCTGCCTGATATCTAATTGCCCCATGGTTACATTTAAATAGCAGTATTGCATGATAAATTGGCATTTTTGGTGGAGATTAACTTACTACTGAGTTTCCCAGAACTTTTTGTGCCTTAATTGGCCTCATCCATGAGCAAACAATTGAATTATCATGGCATGCAGTTGAATTGAATTTTCAAAAGATTATGATGTAAGCGCGTGGCTGGAGTTATTTAAGAAAGAGGCAGGCCACTTCCATGCATCTGCACAGCTAGCACTTCAAATCACAACAAAAAAGAAATTTAAATTCCTCGTCTTCAGAAGTATTAGTTGAGAGTTGAGACCAGGTCGTCATGGGCAAAAGAGAGCTGGAAATAGTCCTCATCTCAGCCAAATCGCTAACGAGACAATACCCCGGGTGCAGAATGGCGGTCAGTGCCGGCGCATACATCACTAATGACAACTCTGTGCCGGTGCAGCATACCTCGGCCGACCCTGTTGGGGATGTGAACCCAAGATGGAACGAAACCCTCCGCTTCACTTTGCGATACTCCTCTGGAAAATCTGCTGAATGGCTCTACATCAAATTATACAGCACCATGCCAGACGGAATGTTTTTCTGTTTCGGCACGGTTCGAATCCCGGTAAATGACTTCATTGCATTTTCAAGCGAGCAGGCAACTCCAGCCCTCACTGTACCGTACCAAGTCAGCACAGGAGGCATCATAACCTTATCCTACAAGCTCGGACCATACGTGGACACAGTAACTCAAAAATTTGGGAACATAATCTGGATGTTGCTCAATAATGTCGTAACAATACTAGAATTTTGTTTATTTCCATGGGTAGATATAAATATTTGTTTGTTTACTTGTGTACTCGCACAATAATTAATATCGTTTGGATCAGCAGAATTTACTATCGCTGCATCAACACAAACAATGACACATGCAATTATGCAAACCCCCCCCCCCTCCCCCCCTAACACTATGTTTGGTTAATCATGTTCATTATATATTGGACAGATCGACGAAAAAAGAGGCGCAAACTCTACTACTCTAGTGCCACCTCGTCATCTCAATATTCTCGAAAAATCCGATCTGTGGCTTCTTTGAGTACATGGACTCGGTGTGGACAGATTCATCGGTTCTCAGTTTAGACTTTGGATTTGAACATGGACGTACTCCCCAATATATAAGTACCTCTCGATCCATGCCTTTGTTATGTTTCTTCTTATTTGTTGTTTCTTATGCATGACTAACATATTATATGAAATTGTTATGCAAAATGCATTATAGAATGTAAGTTCGTGGGCCACCTAGCTAAGATGGTATGATTTGGCTCCTCTCTAATTTTTATAAATTTTATTGAAGAGTTCTAAATAGATGTGAGACCAATTAATACTTCAGATCTTAAATATTTGGTCAAATCTGATCCTACAGTGTTCATTATTTGCTCAGAGAGTTCAGATTTACCTGAACCTTTCAATGACATCCATACATTTGAAAAAGAGCATAATCAAGATGGCGTCGTCTTGGACAGTATCATGCTTGTATATTACTAGTCTCTCCAATCCATAACTTGTCGCTGCCTGTACCTAAACATGGCCATGCATGCCTCTCCTTAGTCACCTAGGAATGATGTTAAAAATAAAGGTTTAAATAGCGGATAGCGGACTCGTATCGGACATGCTAATATCATAGCGGATAGCGAGAATTTAGCGGCTGCTATCGGACCATAACGGATTTGCACACACAAGTGTATTTTGAAGGTCTAGTTTAGTCTAAAATAAAAAATTAAAATAATTTCAAGCAACTAATTAACGCTAACTAAAATTATATTTATTTTCTATGCATATTTGACCATTAAATTTTAAGAATTTGAAAATGTGCAAAACATAAAAATTGTGGCCAATTTTGTAAACTTTCCATAGAACTTTGAATCACGTGAATCGGAGTTCGTATGCGAAAGTTATGCCCAAAATATTACTGCTATATCAGCAAATTATAAACTGCACCGCTATTTCCGCTATTATACCGCTATATCACCCGCTATTTTCCGCTATTTCACCGCTATACCCCCGCTATTGTCCGCTATAGGTCGCGCTATCGGACGGGCCGCTAAATCTATAGCGGTGTACCAAATAGCACCGCTATAGCGCCGCTATTGCGGCCGCTACGGCCGCTATTTAAACCTTTGGTTAAAAATAAGAAAATTTTCTCTTATCGATATCTTGCTTCAATAAGTTAATTATGAACTGTGTAGTCGGTTCTATATATTCAATAGTGAATCACCAAGTATGGATACAATAAAACTCACTCTTCTTTAATATTGTATATTGAAACGCATATAGGATGCGTTTGGATCGTTGGAAGAAAGAAGAAGAAAAAAAAATTATAAACAATCCAAACTTTTTACAAAGTTACACACTTCCCAATACTTCTTCTCACTTCTTTCCTTATTTCCTTCTTCCCACACATATCCAAACGCACCCATAGGTACCTTTGTAGTTTTGCAGATTATGTTTTTTTTTTCGGCCAAACCAATATCGGAGCTAGTACTGAAGTTTAATGGGGTTATGTTTTTTTTTAAAAATATATATATATAATACCACTTAAAAAAGATATTATGTCTTAGTAATTTATCATACTACTTAAAAACTAATTCCACTTCCAAGAAGAAGAAAAAAGAGAATAAACCAGCAAATTTATTACTACTAGTTCTATTCTCGCGCGTTGCGCGATGCATTCCTATCTGAATATGCGGCAAAATGATTTCTAATGAGTGTGAATATGTTATGGATGGCATAAATACAGTCGCATATATACTTTGCTTAATTGTAAAACATTACATTAATCAAATGTATGAGTTTTGTTAACAAATGATGCCAAAAAAAAATGATATCAGTTCCAAATTAACTAATTAACTTTTCAAACAATGCAATCTTGACACAAAATAGATACCAGTTCCAACACCAATTGCAAATTATCCAAGCAAATGTAAACACTAAATTGATGGAACTATTTTATACTTTTTTAACTTCAAAACATTTTCGTATAAAACTGAACATAGTTATTACAATTTTTCCATAAATCTATTATACAAAGAAACTACCAGCACCTATCCTTTATTAAATGAACAACTTTTCCAATATAGCCATTAACCATCCGTTGTGATTGTACCCAAAAAAAAAAACTCAAGCCACGGCATGAGCCGACAAAATGACGAACACTCATCGTAAAAGACTCTATCATGAGTAACCATAAGAGAAAATTTCTGACCTGTCGCAAGACTAACTGACAGACAACAACGGTAACTCCTTGATGCTTACTGCGAAACACCCAACAAAATAAAAAGAAGAACACAAACGAACATATAATCAGTACGAAATGCAATTGAAAAGAAAGATAAATGAAAAACTGGCCAACCGATAATAAGGAACCAGGTGCCATGACACTGCACATAAAGCATATATGTGTGCTGCACTCGGTGCATACGGTACTAACCCAATAGAAATACACGCTAACTTAGACCAAATAAATGAGCTTTTCATGTACTAATACAAATGATGACCAGTATAACCACTGTAAATTAATCACATGATGATAAATGACACGTGAAGGAGTTTTGGATCACCGAAGAAACCTAGATGAACACCACACTGGTAATATTGATGGAAGTTCTCCAAATCAAGAGACAATTTAGCCAAATTGCATATGAAAAAAAAGAAAAACCTACCATTCTTTCTACTCAACAGCAGAGACACCAAATTATAACCTCAGGGACTTGAAGCCTGTTAGTTCATATGAAGAAAACTCGGTCATAAAAAAATAATTATAAACTACAAAATTAACCAAAAATAAATAGGCCTTTTTTTCAAACCTTTCTCAATTGATTTTGGGCAAAAAGGAAAATTGAAATTTAAAAAGAAAAAGGCAGCCATTACAATAGGCAGACGGTGCTGAAACATCTAATCTTTATAGATGTTTATCATATTAGATTGACCACGCGAAAAACACATACATGTTATCAAATAAAAAGATGTTGTGAACTGCCTATTTTGAACAAATAACTCAAAGGGGCCAAGCATCTCAATCTGAATATGAATGTTTCTTTTCTAATACTCTAAAATCTAAATAAAAATTGACAACCCAAAGCAAATTTAGCACTTGTACCAATCAAAGAAGGAAATGTCTGCCTGCCACAAAAATGCCACCACTATTTAATGCCTGAACAACAGCTTCCTAGATAGAAACACAATCGTAAGTTTTATTAAAATATAAAATTGCAAATGACAAATTCCAATATTCAAAGGAAATTACAGATATAGGCCAACTTGTTATGTTGCATCTAGGTTGCAGCTTGTCCCCAAAAATATCACCAGATGTGCCACAACCTGAAAATAATGGCCATAAAGTCCATTAAAAAAACCTAATTCATCGTTGAAGAATAACTTGAACCCAACACGAAAGGACATGAAGTTGTGCAATCAGATTCAAGTCCTTTAAACAAAACCTAATTCATCTTTCAAACTCCTCATCTATCAAATAGTTTGAAATTAGCAGCAATTAACTTTTTATTAGTACATAAATACATCTTACAATTAAATAGTTTCAAATTAGCAGCAATTAACTTTTTATTGAAAAAGTATCATATATTACCAGCGCCCAACAGTACACTGGAACGTATACTGTGTAAGATGTATTTTATTGCTTGATCATTTATTACCAGCAATTAACATTCAAGTCCTTTGTCCACTTGATCAGCTCAACAATAGGACAATTACAATATCCAACCTTGTCTATCAGCTTGGGGAACGTCAGGATTAGATCTTAACTTGCTTCATTGCTCAGATATATCCCTGAATTTGTCTTATAACAAAGAGATAAAGGGCACAATTGTTGGGGGGGAGGGGAAAAAACGTCAGCTTTTGCATAAGCAAACAACAGAAAAGAACGAACTCACTCCCAATTAGAAAACACATTAATTCATATTTTTCTTTTCTTTCTTCGCCCTCCTTTTAGGATCTGAATGATGTAATCTTCATTGATAGCTACGCATACATTCAATATGAATCAATAACAAAAAGAGAAGAAAAATTACAGAAAATGTTCTTCATGTGAAAGTAGTTTCTAGCAGAATACTAATTTTTAATAAATTAATGCTAATAAGAAAGCAAAGCCTGTACCATTAGGATGCACTGTCAAACCGAAGAGTATGCATGTCTCATATGTCTGTCCATTTCTAGAAGCTCCAACTCCATACCAAGGAATATGACTGACATAAAAATTTATCGGAGATGTAATTTCTTATATCTCTGTCTCTCTTGCACTGCTCCTCAACAAAACAGAAGAGCAATTGTTAAATAATCATTCTAGTAAAAAAAAATATTACATGCCTTAAATAACCTTTTAATTCCACAAAGTAGAAGACTAATTGTTATATAATCATTGTGTAAAAAGGGAAAATAGTACACACCTTAAGCTGAGCATCAAGACTATCCTGAGCATGTGTAATTTTGAGTCTGCCCTATTGAATTAGAAAGAAATCAAAACATATTCTCTACCCACAATACATAAATTTTAAGCATCAGAAATATAATTAGAATTTGGTTTATTTTTTTAAAATGTAAAGCACTATGGTTGGTGATCAATTTAATAAAAATATGAACTGAAGACCCTCAGCATCTATTACTAAGTTAATCTTGTTTTAATTTTAAGTTCAATCCTTCAACATTCTAATTTAATGGTAAGTTACACAACTTCAGTACATATTTGCTATCTCATCTAATAATTTATGTATTAAGCCAAATCTAAGAAAGATAGCCTAAAATAGAAAAAGAGAAAAACTAAAGAGAAAAAGGAAGAATAACCTGTCGACATAGAGAAAGAGGATAACCTGATCGAGAAGATCTCTGAGGTCTGACGAATCCGAGACAAAATATAGGAGGACATAGTCCAGAACCTTTGCACACTTGCACACTCTTCCAAACAAAAAAAAATGATCGACAACATCAGCGAGCACACAAAAATGAAAAAAAAGAACTTTGATCAGGCACCGAATTGAGAGAAAGTGTAAAAAAAGTGGCACCTGATATTCATTTTTAGCAGCTTGCTTGAACTGATTTGGTGCTATCTCCATCTCCTCAACTGATAAATGAATCCAACAGCCACATCACCACATCTGAACTGAAAAGTCATAGCACCATCAATCCATGATTAATTCTTCTTCGATGTAATAAATCAGATATAAAAAGCTTATAAAAATCTGATATAAAAAGAAAGGTGAGCAATAATAAAAAATCCCAAAAAAAAAGAGGACATAAAACCATAATCTATCGCTGCGATGCATACCATTAGAAGTGAAGCTGAACAACTGGACCAAATGATGAACAGCGAAATATCAGGGTTTCTTCTCTTCAAAAATCACAGCCTGTACAAAAGAAAGCAAGAAGATTTGAACTATGCAATTGATTCAATAAATATACCAAACACACAAATCGAGACCCAAAAGAAAAAGAACTCCAAAGTGAAATCCAATTGGACGAAAATCGTTTAATTAGCTCCATAAAACAAAAACAAATTCGAGATTAAGGTTCGAACCAGGATGAAACCGAGCAAATGGCTGGTAGGGAGAATGTCGTAGCCTTCTTCCTCCATGGATTAGAAGAAGTGAAGAGCCAGCAGTGAGAGCGTATTACTCGGCCAAATCAGATCTCGCCTTGGAGAGCAACACGCGATCTACTCGTCTATAGAAATCACGGTGAGAGCGGAGGTCGGAGGCGTCTGAAATACGACGACGAAGAGGCTCAGCGCCTTTGCCTTTTTCGCCTTAACAGCCTGACTGATAGCCACGCACCAAAAAGTGAAACTGATGGCAAAGGAGGGAGGGAGAGCAAGAAAGCATGTGAAGAGAGAGATTGCTAATCACTACGCATTCGTACGAAGCCCACATGGTCGATTGACCAAGGAAAAGGAAAAAGAGGAATGCCTGAATCCAACGGAGAGAGATGCAAAGATACGGACGGCTGTGATTTTCCCATCCAAAATCAACGGGCTAGATCAAACTACTGTTCTATCTACAGTGCTCACGTGCAAGTCACGCTGGACAAAATTAATATAGTTTTAATTACTCATATATGATGTGTAATGAGAAGAGGCAAGGAGTACACATTGAAACTGTCTTTGTAATTGAGATTATTATTTCACAGATTTGGTTTTTTTAAAGAATTAAAAAAATTGAATGAACCAGCAATAATAGCAGATAAGAATGTAATATAATATTTATTCCTGCACTTTTGCAATTGTGGCTATTTTTCTATTTCTTCCCTTATTTTTGTAATTTTTTCTCTGACCTGTAGAAGAGAAATTGACAACAAAGAGATTAGAACAAAATTTTGTTGAAATGTTCAATTCTCTACAAAGTCTTTATCAGCTCCAGCGCAACTAGATGGCAAAGTAAACACTTTCTTATTATTCTATAAATGGATTGAATACAAAAATATAAATGGTAGGAAGTCAAATTTTAGAGCCGAAGGACTTGAGAACACATCTTAATCTCTTTTCAAATTCATATCTGAATTAAATATTCCTCATTTTTTTTCAGAAGAATAATTATTTCAAAAAAAGAATTTTCTATGGCTACACACTTACCCATCATCTCTGATCCAATCAGAAAAATCTAAAAATATGGCTTTGATTGGATGGTAGTGCAACTGGAGAGAAATGTTTATGCTGTACCCATCACTAGCCCATTTATTAGCCCATCAAATAGCCCATTATAGCACATGAATAATGAATTGATTAAAACAAAATTTCCGCAATATATTATATATTTATATATATCCCGGTTTCCAGTTCAAACAAATTTGTGGTGCAGAGAAACAGCTGTATTTGTCTCTATAGTTAATTTTGGGTGTCTCTTGGGAAATGGACTATATAAAATCTCCATTTTTTTGAAAGATTTTTTTATATGCGAAGAGGTACTAATGATAACATATTTTATTTATTCTAGTTCTAGTTTCTTAATGGATATTTGACTAAACCATTGTTGAGAAATTGAATAACATAAAAATATTTCAATTGAACAGCTTGCCATTGCTCCAATAGCTCATTTTCTTTTTGGAGTAAAAAACAAAAAGGTGTGGACCAAAGTGCTAAATTCCGGATCTTGTTTCAAGGGCTGAAATCAGCGCTACCACGACCTCTCGGAAACGGATTTCGAATCCAACGGTTGTGATTTGGTCACTGCTCACAACACCCTATTTTGAGACCCCGCCGTAGTGACAAAATCTGTGAGGCTATCCATACTTCATACTTGCCACAGAGCGAGAGATCCGCTCCTTCCCTCATGGACCCATGCACCTGGTGTATATAACCATTCCAAATAGTCAAAGCGTTTCAATTTGTAAATAGTGAAGTGGACTTGATTTTTTAAATACTAAATGCGTAAATAATGATCACATTAAAATTTTCATGTTCAGTTTTAGAAGAAGTGTGAAATAATATTATTAGAAGATCAGAACAACAATATCATCTTACTTCTATTGCTTTCTCAACTATATTCTTTCTTGCATTATAGAGGATATATTTTTCAAATTTATTCAAAAGTTTAAAATAAAAATAAAAAGTATTACATATTTATTATGAAATATATGCATATCATAACAATAAACAGTTTAACTATCACTTAATGGCACCAAGGACCAGTAAATTTTGTCTGCTAAAATTTATACCAAATATCATTATTATTTTTATTATAGTGTAGACACTATAAAGATCAAGATTAAAATATACAAGAAAATTTTATTTTAATTCTTTCATTTGTAATCTTGTCAAAAACCCTTCCTCTAAACAATTCTAAATGTGAAGACAACAATAAGCAGAACAAAATATAAACGCTTCTATTTGTAAGTAATTATGCAATATATTAAATAGAATTATTATTTTAAAATAAAATAACTACATATATTATTAGATTGAGTGAAATATAGCAATCCATTGTACTTCATCACCTAATAATACTTAACCTGATAGTCCAGAATACACCAGGTGCAGCTAAAAATAAGAAGACCTTTTCATCTCTCTCCTCCTTTTTCTATCCTTTTAATTCGCCCCCTTTCGTTGTCCTGTCTCCACAGAAACAGAAAACACAAAAAATAATAACTAAGAAAAAAACACAGAGAAGAAATTTAAACGGAGAGAGAGAGGAGACGCTCAGTCAGATCCGATCCGATCAAGCTTTCGCCATGTCGTCGAGAGAGAACTTCGTCTACGTCGCC
The DNA here is from genome assembly GCA_028095005.1 of Rhynchospora pubera. Lineage (NCBI taxonomy): Eukaryota > Viridiplantae > Streptophyta > Magnoliopsida > Poales > Cyperaceae > Rhynchospora > Rhynchospora pubera. The sequence continues at coordinate 19,932,667 of CM051461.1, forward strand.
AAGCTCGCCGAGCAAGCCGAGCGCTACGATGGTATTGCCTTCCCCTTCCTCTCTCTCTCTCTCTAAGATCTACTAATTTATTGCGATTTTCGAGTGTTATTTTCCGATTATTTTGTTCAAAATTTGGGTTTTGTGATATCAGATATTGAAATGTTGTTTTGTGCACCAACGAGGATTGAGAAATTTTTTGGAAATATTGTGCCCAACCAAACCCTTATCTTTTACCCCTTTTTTTTTCTATAATCAGTCAAAATAGCGCACTCACATACACGCTTACCATAAAGGAACGATGCTTAGAAGTACTGTGTATGATGTATTATTGATGGAGAGAGAAAAGTTTGATTTCTACTACCTAACCAAGTAACCATACACAAAGAGGACGTATTGGTGGTACTTAATGTCCAAGTCTTTCTTGAAATCTAAAATGTGAAATAAAGTAGTTTAAGTTAAATTTGGTTTATACTTTTTGTTTAAAGAAATATTTCCTAACATTTTAATTGAGGACGTAATAGTATCTCTCTGAAATTTTATTTATTTATTTAATTCTTTTTGTCCTACTGACTGTCAAGTCATCAATATTGACTTTTGTCGTCACCTAAAATTCTATCTTAACACAAAGATGTTTAAAGGAGATCAAAAAGGAAATACTAAAAACAATATTTGTTACTCGATCTGATGAATAGAACTTCTATGTATATAGATGTTGGAGATGATGATGCATCTCTTAATATGTGATGGATCGAAATTGCTTCTGAGCCTTCCTAAGCTCTATGTCCTAGTCTCAAACAATGTTTTCTTGTGCCGGTAGTTGAGACCTTATTATTCAAATAGGTTTTAGTGATATTGATCTGTCTTATGTCTTTTAGTTTTTTGTTCTTTTCCTCATCAAATATTGAAGTTAGCCTCACTAATGTTTGAAGGAATAACATTACCAAAACAAATCAATCATGGGGCTAAATAACAGGAAATGATGCCCTAAATTGAAGATCTGACTAATGTGCCCATGTGCTTGTTTTCTTATATGCAGAGATGGTGGAGGCGATGAAGAATGTAGCCAAACTTGATGTGGAGCTTACAGTGGAGGAGAGAAACCTCTTATCAGTGGGATACAAAAATGTGATTGGCTCAAGGCGTGCCTCTTGGCGCATCCTCTCATCAATTGAGCAGAAAGAAGAGGCCAAGGGCAATGAGGCCCATGTCAAGCGCATCAACGAGTACCGCAACAAGGTCGAGACTGAGCTCACCGGCATCTGTAATGACATCATGGCTGTGCTTGATGGCCACCTCATTCCTTCTGCCACTGCTGGAGAGTCATCAGTCTTCTACTATAAGATGTATGTTTGTTTCTTTTGATTTTTTTTTTCTTTTTCTATTGGTTGAAATGGTTCTAAGTTACAATCTGAATTAGTTTGATGGCCACCTCTTTTATTTTTGCTACATTGGACAGGTAGGCCTGTGACTGTGAGCTGTGTCATATTTAAGTAGTATATTTAATACTTCCAAAAATGTTTGAACAGGCAGATTTGATTAAATTTTTCTGTTGTATATGTTGAGGTGCAACACAAGAAACTCAACAGGATATGATCCTTGTACAATAACAACAATATAATTCTTAGCTTGGAGAAATGTAATTTGCACCTTAAACATTATGCAACAAGAACTCTAGGCTATTGTTTGGGTCTTTACTTCCCAAAATCTGTTTACTTGTTCCTAATGTTGTAGTGTGTTTTAATATGTTGGAGAAACAAATAATGGAACTCAAGGTCAAGAAAACTACATGGACAAATAGCGGTCCCATTGGGTTTGTATTCAATAATCAGATAGTGCATAGGCATAATTAGATGGTTTTTGTGTGAATACAAAATTGATTTGTGTGATCAAATTGAAGTATTAGACAAGCATGAAAGATTGATGAGCTGTTTAGAAATAGAGGACATTAGTGAACATAAAATTTATTACATTTACATTCGGTGCTGCTTCAGAGACTTATTTTAAGACTTTATGATGGTGATGTAGGAAGGGAGATTATTATCGTTACCTTGCTGAGTTCAAGAGCGGAAATGAGAAAAAGGAGGCTGCTGACCAATCTCTTAAAGCTTATGAGGTACATAATTAGTAATTCTTTTGGTTGGCTCTTACCTTAACATAATTACTGATTATTGACAGTTTGTGGTTAAATGTTATATCATTGTCTATTTATCAATAACAACAAGAACTAAGCCTTTTGTCCCAAACAAGTTGGGGTTGGCTAGAAAAGAAACCCAACAAGAAATTTATAATTACTGGCAGAACACTGACCCTAGTTTCCACTGAAAATGTAGGCTGCAACCACCACAGCTGAGTCTGAGCTCTCACCCACCCACCCAATTCGTCTTGGCTTGGCCTTGAACTTCTCTGTGTTCTACTATGAGATCATGAACTCCCCTGAAAGGTACAGAAATAGCCCTGTAACTCTACTTGCTTGGTGGAAAGGGAGTGACCCTTCGCAAAATTACATTAAAGCATTCATAGGACAACGGCCATCTAAGCTTTTTGCATAGTGTGGACTTTTAGATGTTCCCAAGTTCTCTGGGGTATTTCATATATTTAGATATGAAAGTCAGAGGTGACTAAGGTTTTATTGTAATTATTTTGTTGGTTCTGATTTGAATTTGTTTGGCCTATTAGGGCATGCCACCTGGCGAAGCAGGCATTTGATGAGGCCATCTCTGAGTTGGATTCACTGAGCGAGGAGTCTTACAAGGATAGCACATTGATCATGCAACTTCTCAGGGATAACCTGACCTTGTGGACCTCTGACATCCCTGAGGATGGAGGTATGTGCTTCTAATGTTTGCTGCAAATATTCAAGTGCCTGGTCATTGCAGTGGAAGGACATACAACTTATTAACACATGGCAATATTTTTGAAGTACCAATTATCAAAAGTGAAATAATTAACTTCAACTTGTATAGTTGACTAATATATGAAATCTTTGGGGGTTGGGATTGTTGTTGCTGTGTCATGTATGAAATCTTTGCAAACATGCTTCTCTGGACAAAAGCAAACCGCATGCAACTCTTATAAAAAAATTTGATATATACGACTCACCTTTAATTGGTCTTTAATTGCAACATGCTTCTCTGAATTTAGTGCCTTTGGAGTCATTAAGTATATGACCTTTAATGTTATGTTTGGATTAATAGCTTCTTTTGGCCATTGCAGAGGAGAATAGGGACACGGCTAAGGCTGGTGCGGCTGATGATGCTGAGGTATGCCTTATTTGTCTTATTTTATTTTATTCTTTTTATAACAGCCTCATGTTGTGTGTTTAACAAGTGAGATGTTGTTTTCCTTGGCTGCCGCAGCCATGTATTTCTTTAAAAAAAAATAGTGAGATGTTGTTGATGGCAACAAGTTAGTACTAATAGCATTATATTCTAGTTTTTCCCCTCAGTTTGTGTTCATGTTTGGTCTGTAGAGCTAAATTAGATTTTGATTTAAAAATCAAAATTTCAGGTGTTATATTTGCAAGAGCCCACCCTTATAAAGTGATTTTTTGTTTTATGTTCTTGCAGTAAATTGATGAAGCTGTGTGGTCTTCAGTCAGACGGACCTACTCTTCAGTTTTTTGTCCTTTGTTTCTTAAAATTATTTTTTTTTAGACTTTTAGAATGAGTGTCATTTTTATATTAGGGATTCATGAACAATATTTTGTATGGTGTTTCATGATGCAACTCAAATATGTACTATTCTAGTTTATTTTGTATTACGCATGTCAAGAGGTTGGCATCATACTGAGAGCAACCCCATACGTCTATATCAGATGATATTATGTCGTTTGAGCAATCAGCTGTATGATGTGGCTTAAATTTTTTTCTTTTGTTAAATCGTTTGGAAAATAAAAGTTTGTATCACTGGGTTGTTTGACATATTAAATTTTAACCATCTGAGGCTGTTAACTAAGCCTGAAATGTTCCTGAGTTAGCATGCTGCAATTCAGGCTGCAGAAATCAGAGTTTGTTGCTCACGTCACGTTTGATATTAGTACTTCCTCTGTTGTTGATTTATATCCCTGCTACTTTAATTACAAATCTAAAGGTGTACCAAAAACTAGATCAAAGGATTATCTAAATATTTATATAATTCATTGATTATTATAATCTAATTTGATCAAGGGTATAGATTTAGTGTCAGAATGAAAATGTTAAGCTGTTTGATTAGAAAGAATAAAGCTAGATGTTAAATTACTAATACAACATTCTTTTCATTTTATTACTATAATTTTTTTTAGTCAATACGAATTACTAAAAGAAGAATACAAAATCGAAAAATATAAAAAGGAGACGATCTACAATGCAAAATAGTTGATTTGCAAATTTTTTTACAAAATTATCGTCATAAATTCTATTTTGATATTTTTTTTAGTTACAAAATTTTGCTCGAACATTAGAGTCGCTTTTGCTAGTCTATTCACTTAACCAATAATGCAGTTTTAGAAACCTCCTAGTTATGTCAGTTATCCAACTATAGTGGTAAAGAACCTAGGCGTTACATTTTGTTATCTAGTAAAAGTGGATTGTTTGCTCTTGTGATTCAGGATAGTTAGAAATCTTCTAAACATTGCTAACCAATGAAGAGATTTTGCCATGTTAAAACAACGTGGGGATATTTGCCTATTCAGTAATAAAAAGCTTATGATACCAGCTTAGGCAGTAAAAAGGTCAAATAACTTAGATATTGGGCATTTTGAGAACTTGATATTCTTATCCCATAGAGGTTTTTGGAAGAAAAAAAGAAAAGATTGGAAACAACGTGAGGACAATAGCTTGCCCAGTAGAAAGGTGCTAGAAACTTAGAAGACTTTCAAATATGCTTCCATTGTATAGATTTTGGAAACAACGTGAGGATATTTTCTTAAATAAAGAGGTTATAGAGACCTCCTGATTCACAAACTTGCCCAATAAAAGGTAGAAGTCTCTTAAACTTCATCTTCCTGTGAGCAGTTGTGTATTTACCAAACACTAATGGTCATCATTTTGAAACCTCTACGTATGTTCCTTTCCTTGTTTAATGTATAAGCAGAAAACAATAATATATATACATTCTGTTCTTTGCATATATTATATATTTTTTTTCAACATCATATATTTATGCCGTAAGAAAAAGAAAAAGAAAAAGAGCATAAATGGTACTCTCTTCTTTATTGACATTTTGTGCTAGTAGTACAATTATACATAATGTAGTACTCTTGTTATTGCGAATTGATTTCTATAAACATTATGTATACGCGTCATCAGACTTTAACAATTAACTTAAAAATAATATAAAAGGAATTATTATATTGATGATACTCCAACGATATACATACATAATAGAAGGAAGAGAAAATAAACAAAAATAATAGGGACTAGATTTGAACAATTGACTTTTGTTGCGATCTCTTTACCTGTGCAATATATAATTCCTAAAAAAGAGATTCTAGGAATTATCTGGGACTGGATACAGTAACAGAATCAGATAAATTGATTTCTGGAATAGCGACAGATGCTAATTTTTTTATATTCTCTTTATCTGTTAAATAGGAGCGCGAATTGATCGACTTGGTCCTTAATTCTCCTTGCATTGGCACTCTTTCCACTATTTGTTTTCTTAAAATATCATGTAATCTACCATATAACATTTGTTTCACTGTCTCAAATGCTCTGTCTAGGTTGTCCATCTGCATTAGAAGTTCAAAAAATGATTAGAAAAAACAATTCAGGAGATTCAATTGTTGTCAGCCAGAAATGTCAGTAGCTTGAATCACGTTCTTTGGTCTTCCTCTGTTACGTGAACAAATTGTTATAGAATAATTAGAAAATACTTGCCTGCTCAGTTGCGTTGACATTGTACATGAACAGCCCATAATAAAGGTCAAAACTATCACTGACAGTATTCTTAGTCTGTCAATTTAAGAAAAATAAAATAACATTATTAAGAAAATTTTCATTGAGATTAGAAAGGTCAGTAGTTCCATCTGTTGTAAGTTGTAACTAACCAGTTGTAAAAGGGTCTTATATCCCTTGGTACTAATTGGAGTTGATTCCAAGTTAAGATGAGATAAAATTCTGTCAAATAGGGAAAGAAAAATTGCACAGTAAGCATAATATATTCATTGAGAATAGAAACAAAAATTATATTGTCGCTTCGCATCTGATTACCTTCCTATGGTATGGGTAATAAATTGGCTACCAGCTGCATGGCGATCATGCTCCTCGCATGTCATCTCCACCATTTGACAACCCTGCCATTAATCATAAAGTCAAAAATAAAAATTGAGATTTTGTTGCTTTTCGTCTCTGACATACCAGTCTATTTCCATGAAAATAAATTTTTTTATAGTATAATGTGCCAACCTCTTGTTCAAAAATGTCCAGGAATTGAGTGCATTTTTCAGCCTGGGTCCCAGCATCAGTGACCCGAACCTTCTCGAAAACAAATGGAAGTCCATTCCATCCATTCTTACCACTCTCTGGACCAAACATCGGATGTGTGCAAACAATTCCAAATCCAGGTGGCAGAATCTACAAGGACAAAAATATATATATAAAAAATTAAAAAAAAGGTTAAGGATCTAATCAAGTGAGAAGTCAAACATTGACCAAATTACTCCAGTCGTTCATATAGGTGATTAAAAACCAATTAATGCACTAGGGAAGATGGTATGGTAGAAAATAAAGAAAAGGTGATATGTAGTGTACAAAAGCTCATATTTAAATGTTTCTAATTGAAAAAAGTTATTCTAAGCTCTTGTGAAGATCCAAAACCTTTCAATTTATTTTAATCTTTCTATTGTTGTGAAGATCCAAAAAACCACGCCTTACAGAAAAAAAAAAACAAACAAAACAAAACAAGAAAAATAGAAAAGAGTTCCAAGACGTACCTCAAGAAAAAGATTCTTTGGGAATTGCTTGACTGATAAAACATCAGCAAAAATTGTGTCTGGTTTAAGTTTATTAATTGGAATAGAGCGAATAATGTTCTCAGTTGAGAGAATTGAGCTGCATACCAAAATCACATCGGGTTGTTCTTCGCATAATGCATCCATGTTTCTACAATTGGTTTCAAATTTTAGGAATATCAGCTCATTTAATTCTCTTAATTAATCTTCTTATGATCTTATATCCAACTCATTTAATAGATGGTGTTTTGCATTCTACATGAAAAATAAGAATGCTTAATTGTACTAGAATGTGACTTTATTCATAAGTTTGTGAATGCTTTCCTTTGTAAACTTAAGGGGATCTACATAGAGGTACCAGAGCAAATACAAAAAGAACTTTAAAATATGTAATACCTGAAAAATTGCATCCCATTTTGCTTGCAATACTCGGAATAATCTGAGCGAGAGGTGGCAAGAACAAAGTGGCCTTGTCTCCTTAGTCCTTTTGCAATGAACTGCCCGAAGTTCCCGAATCCAATAATCCCGATCCTCAACGGCGTCAACTTAGCATTTACATCTCCAATGATTTGGTTGCACGCAGCAATCTCAGTTGTTTTGTTAACACATGCTAGCTTAGTAATAGCATGAGCATTGCTTGCTTTTCCTTTGTTAGGAACTGGTGTAGGGAACACGTTTTTGCTGACGAAAAATGTGTTGGTTTTTGTTTTGAGAATACTATTTGGGAATGTAGGTTGAGCAAACCGAAGGGAAGAAGATGCCATTTTTCTTCGCTCTTATGTTTTTTTTCCTTGTTTAAGACCCCAAAAGAGAGTGAGTTGTGGTGCTTGACAACGCTAAGGGTTCAAGAAAGGTTTATATAGAACATGCATGGGTGGTGCCGTGGTGGTATTGATTTTTGAACCTATAAGCGTACATGTGCCATGTCAGGACGCAAATTTACATTATATCATATTTTAAATGTGTCGTTGACCATACCAACATTATTTAGAGAGAACCTATATTCCAATTGAAATTGAAAATGGTGCGTTTGGTACTAGTGAGGTTAGCCCTAACTTTAGGGGTAGTGTGCTAACCTAAGTAACTTGAGTTTACCAAACGAATCAAGGTTAATTAGACAGGTTAGTAGCTACCGCTGCGCTAACTTACTAAGTCAGCGAATATCTCGGTTAGCATTTACCTCTTTTACGTGAAGAGAGAAATATTAAACAAATCTTCCAACCCTTTTTTCATTATTTCTTTTTCATCGTCTCTTCCAAAATGATGCTTCCTCACAAAGTAAAATAAAACTTTGTCATTTTGTGTAGCTTGGATCTTCATCGCTGAATAACGAAATCACCTTAAATAAATATCGTTTCTGTGCTATTGGAATTATAATGAGCTGATAAACATCCGATTTGTCTCTGTTTCATGCATGGAGAGGATTACAAGCTCTGTCCAATTGAACGTGGTTGGTGAGCTGAGAGTGGGTTTATGGAACAACATATAAATTACTTGCTTCCTTGTAACAACTAACAACATACAAAAATTGTTTGCTTGCAACTAAAATTTGCATCTCCAATTGAACGAGGATAGGTAGTTCGCCATTATAGAGGCTGGTCATGGTTGTCCTAATTTTTGGTGCATTCCTTTATATTTTCTTCATTTTTTCTGATCAGATTGATGAACAATTTCTTTGATCTACTTTTTTCGTTGAACAGATGCTTTTGTGATATAGGCAAGAGTCCATCAATTTTAATTGAGTCGTCTATCTTTAGTTATTTTTAGTTCATTTTAATTCACAATTTTAGTTTTTAAATTTAATAATCAAGGACATATTTTTTTAATCAAAAGAAGAAGCGATCAAAATTTTTGGCATAATTGTTAAATTGATTTGGGTGCTTGTATATTCTCATTGGATTTATTTCATTTTTTTTTTTTTGGCAATAAAGCCCGTAGGAACATCATATATTTTTTACAATACATGGGTGATGTCATTCAAATATGCAATACAAGATTATCTCCATTCAACAGATCAATGGACGCCTCCATTTTATAATTTCAGATAAAATGTAAATTAGATTTTAAATTATTTAGGTGCATTTAAAAATTAATTTGGTTATGAAAATTTGTAAGTGCCCTCAAAAAAATATAAAAGATTCAGGAGTATAAATTTTTTTACTTATAGACTTATAAAATATTTCTGCATAAGACTTTTGTTTTTAAATTGTTTGGAGACATTGAAAAAATCATTTAGCTATGAAAATTTATTTACTTACTCACAAAAATAAGAAGAATTTGGTGATGTAGAATTTTATAATTATAGACTTGTAAAATATTTTAAATAATTTTCTGAACATCATAAAAATTGTATCTCTATAATTTTATAGATGTCATTATGTTTTAAATTATTCAAAGGAATTTGCAATTTTATTAGTGCATGAAATTTTATATAAATGATTGAAAAATCATAAATAATCCAATCATGCCATGGAGCTATTTTTAATCTAATCATACAATTTTGTAAAATATAGAATATGTGGTGCAATTTAAATTATTTGAGGACATTTATTAATTCAATTGGTCATAAAATTTTATAATCTTTATCACAAAAATATGAAATATCCAACAATATAAAATTTTAAATTAAAATATTTTTCTTCAAATTTTTTAATTTGATGACTTAGTTCTATAATTTTAAAAATATATTTTTGTTTTTCATTAACCCAAACCTTTCCAAAAAATGTATATATATAAAATTTTATATACATAATAACAAAATAAAAGGATCAAATGATATGAATTTTTTTAATTTTTTACTTTTGCAATATTTTTGTATTTTTATACTTCAATAAATTTTCAATGTGATTGTAAAGTGATAATTATTGATAATCGAATTTTAGCTCTTTTTAAACATGTGATTTATCAATGAGAATTAATAACATTTGTGGCATAGTTTTATCGTATTAACAATCAAATATGTTGTTAGAAATTTAAATGGATAATGCTCTGTTTTTAAAATACAATTATGACAGTATTTTACCTATCCTTAATTAATGCCATATCAGAATGGTGATTGTTGCCTCTAACTATAAAAAGTTATTCATGAAAAAATATTAATGGTACCTTCTAATCCGACTTTTATTCCATTAAAAAAAGGGGCCGATTCATATCATCCTCACAACGCGTTTTCCATTTTTAGGAAACACGTAATTAACGTAATTTCATTTTCGGAAACTCATCCATCATCCTCTAGAGTCATCCCCTCTCTCCCTCTTTGTTTCGCTAACTTCCCCTCCCTCCATCTCTGATTCACTACTATTCAGTGCTCATCCCTCCTCTCCGTTGTTTTGATATACATAACAGTTCTAGTTAATATATGTAAAAGGTTCTAGCTAATATAGTAAATATTCTTGTTAATATATATAAAGGTTATGGTTAATACAATAAAGGTTCTGGTTAGTATATATAAATGTTCGAGTTAATACAGTAAAAATTCTAGTTAATACAGTAAAGGTTCCAGTTATATACATAATAAAAGTTATATAACGGTAAAAGTTATGTTCTAGTTATATACTTTTATTGTAACTAGAACATAACTATTATGTTTAATATACTAAGCTCTCCCTCGGTCTTCGCTCTCTTCTCTGATTCGCTCTCCCTTTGATTCGTTCTCCTTCTGATTCGCTCTCCCTCCCCTTGACGCTCATCTCCCCTAACGCTCATCCCCTCTCATCCCTGGACTCCGAAAATAGAAAACGCGTTTTCTAAAAATGGAAGGGGATGACGAGGATGATAAAAAAGGTAGGATCACAGAAAGCAATTTCGATTAAAAAAAATAGTTGCGGATAAATATATATTTCCAATTTTAATATTTTTATAAAATATGGAAAACAAAATCTAATCGTGCGAAGCGCGTAACAATGACCAGTAACATCCAATTTTTTTTTTAGACAAGGCGACAGGGGCTGTCAACAAAGTAACATCCAATTTTATTTCATTTGAGACAGATCGAACCGTTGATTGACTTGATTCCCACTTAGTTTTATCCAATTTGATTATCTACATTACTCCTTATATTTATCTACATCGTTGATTTCATTTGAGACAGATCGAACGTTGATTCCCACTTAGTTATATATATATATTCCAGCAATGCAAGTTATTTGGTGGGTCCCCCGCTTCCTCCATGTGATGTTGCTGCCAATTGCCACGTTTTTTCTCCCCCCTTCCTTTCCTTCTTTTTACGTGGCCATGTTGGCACCCTTAGAGTGAACATTAAAAATCAATCCACAAAGGTGAAGGCCTCTATAGATAAGAGTGTATAAAAAAATTTAGAATTCCATGTGATACTATTAGCCGCACCAAACCTGATTCACCATCCACACTCTTCATGAATTTGTCTCCATTTACTCACAAAATGAACTTTCCTCCTTGTGTATTTTGGTACAAAATATTACATTAGTTTTTTTTTATTATTTGAGAACCTTTTAAATTTTATTTGGAGATGAAATTTTATATGCATGCACGCAAATATGTGAGGATCTATGATCGAGGCAAAAACCTAGGTCAAATAAATAAATAACCTTGTTTACCTGACTAGTCGTTTATAGTAAAGCTAAGGTGTCGAACCCACAAGGACGGAGTCTGAGTACTAGTTCTTTTCTGTTCTCAAAAGCTAGAAGGTTTGATTTTGTTTGGTTTTGGGTGTAACAAATAGCAAATAAAGGATCCTAAATTAAATTGCAAGTAAATAAATATTTTTGAAGAGTTTATGGATTTAATATGCAAAAGTATGCCTTAGGGAATGAGTTTCATCTATAATTAGGTCATGGAGTGTCAATTCTTTGATTTTCATCGCTGGAATCGACGAATACGGTGGACAGAGGCATCATTCGGCCTACCATTCGGCCAGGACAGGCCGAACAGACAGCCGAATGACTGCTCTGGACAGCGTATTCTCCACATAAATGTTGTATTCCTGATCCATACTTAATATTACGTGTTGTGAAGGGTTTGGTGACAGTAACTAACCTACTAACCTCTGATTTTCACCTTGGATTAGGGTTGGTACCATGCTAACCTAACGCCTCTTGAATCGCTAACCTAACTTTCGTTTGGTCGAATATCCAAGTCTATTTGTTGTGGTTCTGTGAGATAACTAATTAATGGTTAGTTAATTAGAAATCGTGTTATGCAACTCGATTGGTTATCTTTCGATTTTAACCTATCTCGTGATATTGCTATTGTTTATCATATTAATTCAATACTTAAATACCCCAACTAGATGTGCGCATTCACCAAGTCGTGTGTAGTGATTAACAAGCAAACAATAACAAGTAACATACCAACAAACAAATCACAATAATATAAGGCACAAATCAAGTCTACAACATCCCTAATCAATAGACTACTACTACATCCCTAAGACATATAAATAAACTAGCCTAACATAGTCTCATACATCATGCAAATCACAGTAGAAAACAAATAGCAAAACATAGTAGCAAATAATAAATAAAGAGTAGGTGATACAACAATAAACCGAATGTACGAGTCGAATAGCTCCGCCGTCGCGTCGCAAACCACTCCGAGGTCGGTAAAACTCGCTGCAACAGTGGACTAGGGCCTCCAAACACGTGCTAGAACCTGTCTCTCTCGAGTACAAGGCGTAATCGGGCGTCGTAGTGGAAAACGGCGCACGAAACAAGTGTTTTGAGCTCTCTAAAGTGGATCTAGGGCAAGGAAACGTGGGAATCCCTTCTCTCTCGCAGGGGAGAAGGTTATATGGCAGTCCAGAGGCGGCTAGGGCAGAGGGGGCGAGTTTCCATAGCAGAAACTTGCCAAAACGGAGGTGTTCGACCAGGCATTCGGCCAGGGCCAGCCGAATGGTAGGCCGAATGGCCTGTAAACAGTGCGGGCTGAGAGTCATGCGGGCCAGGAATGAGTCATCTGGCTTGTAATAGGCTTGGGCACGCCATTTGGGATCTGTCTCCATGCATCCAAGCGATCTCTTCGCGTGGTTTGTCCAAAAAGGTCCAATTGTTGCGCTGTTTCCACCAAGTACCTACGAAATGAATGAAAAGCGGCGGCAGTACCAAATCCTAGCAAATATGACATAAAAACGTAGTGAATTATATGAATTGAGTAGTGATTTAGGTGTATAGTCCGGCCAGAATGTATATATAAATGCATGATATCAAATCCCCCAAACTTAAACCTTGCTTGTCCTCAAGCAATACTCTAAACTTAGGAAGATGGACTATACCTAATCCTTAACTCAATCGTTATGCTTAATCAAGGAATTTATTAATCATGTTTCCAAGTCACATATAGGAAAAAGATAATGGTTATTTAAAAATATTTTGCAATACAAAATTCAAAATTCAATCTCAATCAACATGTATAACTCAAGGTCTCGAATGACATAATTTTTAATTGCAAGGATCCTAGCCTTTCTTCATTAATCAACATGCAAATTCAAGGTCTTTTGTCCGTTCTTTTCCACGTCTCGCAAAAATTTGTAAAGAAGTTTTATCAAAGTCAAAAAAATTGTAGTGAATCATTCTCAAAAACAACTTCGATTTTCACCAATTTGAATTATGCAAGTCGAGTCGTGGGGCTTTGCACCCTAGAGGATTTGATGCGTATCATTGGCCTTGGAAAATGCTACTGGTACATGTCGCACCAGTGAGTTTGGTCTAGTTTTTATGCAGGTTGTGCTACGATCCACTATGAAACTAGTTGGAGCTACCCAATCGTTCTCGAGAGCTTTGAGGTACGGATTCCTGACAACTCGCAACTAGTTTCACCCTCCAAGTTTTGCTACTGGTACATGTCGCACCAGGGAGGTCGGTCCGGTTTTTACGCACAACTTGCAACTAGCTCCGCCCTCAATTTTAGTGGTTGAGTTGGTGGAAAAAAAAGGTCTCAACGCTCCTCGTTTTCACAACTATTTAAATTTTTGTCCCATTAAGTTTGCTCGTTGGTGATTCAAGCATTTAAAATTAATTTCAACCAGAGACAATTCACCTTATAACTTTCAAAATTCATAAAACCTCTTTTTGAACAAAAGTTTGCAAGACACGAATCAGTTCACTCGATAAAAATTTGTGAAAGTTGACTAATAGTGTTTAATGATTTTAAGCAACCAAATTCAGATCCTTATCAACTTCAAAATTTTTCAATCAAGGCCTCAAGTTATAAAAATCAATTGGAATCAAATTCTAATCATCGTATTTACCAAATATTTCTAAATAACCATTAAACAATTTTCAAATTTATGTGAAATTCGACCTGATATGTCAAATAAGCATTCATAGCAGCAAGAAAGCACAATAAATTAAATTCCCTGAAAATTCACCATGAAACAGTGTCAGAACAGTGTCGTTCGGCCAGTCATTCGGCCGAATGGTGGGCCGAATGGACAGAAACAGCAACCAGAATTCAAGAAAAATTTGTCATTTTTGCGTGAAAATTCCCTAAATACCCCCCCAAACTTGAAACATGTCATTGTCCTCAATGCATTATCACATCACATTATTAAATAAATAAAAGTAAAAATGACAAAAGAGAACATACCAAATCAAAACCAATGAAAGGGGTCGTAGGGCCCACCAGATGATGGTGGCTGTTGAGGGTTGAATGGAGGCATGTATGGGGGCTGCTCGTATGGTGAATGCGGTGGCGGTGGCACTGGCTCGTGCTGCATCATGTTAGGGTCGTTCTGTCCTCCACGCATGTAACCATGTTGCTTGTAAAATGCTAATTCATCTTCCCATGTGGTGAGTCGCCTATCAACCCGATCAAGCTTTGCAGTGTTTGCCCTAACCTCCGCCTTGAGTTCATCGCTTAGGCGGTGGAGTTCCTTCATTTCTTTTCTTCCCTCGGTCGAGTCACGGCAGAGGTTGTCCATAGACTCAATGAGGTAATCCAGAGACTCAGCGGGGCTCATGTGATATGTACCAGAAGTGCTGTTGCTGCCGCCGCTGGTGGATGCACCTGTTCGGCCACGTGTTCGACTTGGACCAGCCGAACAGGAGAAGGAATGGGCCTTTGATATTGACTAATAATCACTGCCCCACTCCCTGTTATTTCTATTCGTGTTGGTTGATTCGCATGAGGTCGTGCGAGGGAATGTGATGCCGATTTTTGACGTCCCTTTTGGTGCTTTAGCACGAGTCAACCTTGTGCATCCCTACAAGCATTAAACAAACAATGCTAAAGTAAATTAAATATCTTAAACATTTTTAAAAATTCTAATTAAAATTTTCTTTTTTGTTGTTTTTTTATTGTTTTATGCTTTTTTTCATTTTTTTTTTGGATCTTTTAAGAGAAAAATAAAATGACAAAATAAAGTAAATTAAATTAAAGCAAGAAAGTCCTTGGGTTGCCTCCCAAGAAGCGCTTGTTTTAGGTCTCTAGCTAGACCACCATTTGTTTTATGTTGCGGCGGACGGGTCGAGAAGCGAAACAACCATCACTTCTCCCTTGTCATGATTTGCAATGTAATGCTTTAGGCGCTGTCCATTGACCTTAAACGGCTCCGAGTCCTTGTCGCATATGTCAATTGCACCAAATGGGTAGACCTTAATCACTCGAAACGGACCCGACCAACGCGACTTCAACTTTCCAGGGAAAATCTTAAGCCTCGAGTTGAATAGGAGAACCAAGTCGCCTTCCTTGAATTCACGCCTCAAAATCTGCCTATCATGCAACAACTTTGTTTTTTCTTTATAAAATTTTGCATTTTCATAGGAATTAAGACGTACCTCATCGAGTTCATGCAAATCCAAGATCCGCTTCTCACCTGCCTTTAGCATGTCCATGTTGATGGCTCGCGTGGCCCAGTAAGCTTTGTGCTCGATTTCTACAGGTAAATGACAAGGCTTGCCATACACCAACTTGAATGGGCTCATGCCGATTGGTGTCTTGAAAGCGGTACGGTATGCCCAAAGTGCATCGTCAAGCTTCACTGACCAATCCTTCCTTGAGCGGGCCACAGTTTTCTCCAAGATGCTCTTGATTTCGCGGTTTGAGACCTCCGCTTGACCATTGGTTTGTGGGTGGTATGCGGTGGCCACTTTGTGTGTAACTCCATGCTTCTTCAAGAGTGCCTCGAACTGGCGATTGATGAAATGTCGACCTCCGTCGCTTATCACCGCTCGTGGCACACCAAAGCGTGGGAAGATTACTTTTGAGAAGAACTTGATCACCGCATTTGCATCCGCGGACTTGCATGCCATGGCCTCGACCCACTTTGAGACATAGTCGACTGCCACCAAGATGTACTCGAAACCATGCGAGGTTGGAAAGGGTCCCATGAAATCCACGCCCCATACATCAAAAATCTCCACTTCGAGAATGCTTATGAGGGGCATCTCGTTCCTTTTTGAAATGTTCCCTGTTCTCTGACACTGATCACAAGATAAGACAAATAAACGAGCATCTTTGAAAAGGGAAGGCCAGTAAAAACCTGATTGCAACACTTTTGCTGCTGTTTTGGAGAAGGAAGCATGCCCGCCATAAGCGGAGGAGTGGCAATGAGCAAGAATGGGCATGACTTCTTCGTGGGACACGCAACGGCGGTAGATGTCATCAATGCCAAGTCGAAAAAGGTAGGGCTCCTCCCAAAAGTAGTACTTAGCATCGGATTTGAGCTTTTTCTTCTCTTGGTAAGTCATCTCTGGAGGGATAGCACCGCTGGCCAGGTAGTTTGCTAGGTCCGCGAACCAAGGCGGTTGCTGGATAGCCTTTTTAACCACTGTTCGGCCATCTGTTCGGCTGGTACCAGCCGAATGGCTTCCCGAATGGTCTGATTTCGCCGCTGACTGCGCTGCCGCGACTATTCCCTGCAATTCCAGAGACATTAGATGTTCATCAGGGAATGTTTCATTGATTGGTATCTTTATTTTTGCTTCGCCATCCCAATGGAGCCTTGACAAATGATCCGCGACCGAGTTCTCTGTGCCCTTTTTGTCCTTGATTTCAAGATCAAATTCTTGGAGAAGTAAAATCCAGCGAAGAAGTCTCGGTTTGGCATCCTTTTTGTTGAGCAAGTACCTAATCGCAGCATGGTCAGTGTAGACAACTATGTGCGATCCAACCAAGTATGCACGAAACTTGTCGAGGGCGAACACGATGGCAAGTAGTTCTTTCTCCGTAGTCGTGTAGTTGACTTGCGTTGGGTCTAAGACCTTGCTCGCGTAGTAAATCGCCACGGGCTTCTTGTCTTTCCTTTGGCCTAGCACCGCTCCAACCGCGTAATCGCTCGCATCGCACATGAGTTCAAAAGGCTGTGACCAATCTGGTGGTTGCAAGATAGGTGCTGAGATCAATGCATCTTTTAACCTGCGAAAAGCAAGAGAACAATCATCATCAAACACGAAATCAACATCTTTTATCAAAAGATTCGTAAGAGGTTTGGCAATTTTTGAAAAATCTTTGATAAAGCGGCGATAAAATCCAGCATGTCCCAAAAAACTTCGCACGTCCTTGACATTTGTGGGCACTTCCATTTTTTCTACCACTTCTATTTTCGCCTTGTCCACTTCAATTCCCTTGGAGGTCACCATGTGTCCAAGAACAATCCCGTGTTGCACCATAAAGTGGCACTTCTCCCAATTTAAGACTAGGTTCACCTCCTCGCATCTCTGCAAAACTTTAGAAAGGTTAGCTAGACAAGAATTAAAACAAGTGCCATATACAGAAAAATCGTCCATAAACACTTCCATGACATTTTCAATCAAGTCAGAAAAGATGGCCATCATGGCACGTTGGAAGGTTGCTGGTGCGTTACACAAACCAAATGGCATTCTCCTATAAGCAAAGGTACCATATGGGCATGTAAATGTGGTCTTTTCTTGGTCCTCAGGGTGTATAGGTATTTGGAAAAAACCAGAATAACCATCAAGATAACAAAAATAAGAATGGTTTGCAAGTCTTTCAAGAAGCTGATCCACAAAAGGTAAAGGAAAGTGGTCCTTGCGAGTCGCAGCATTGAGCTTTCGATAGTCGATGCACATGCGCCATCCAGTCACAACGCGTGTTTGAATGAGCTCATTCTTGTCATTCTTGACCACTGTAGTTCCACCTTTCTTGGGCACAACATGGACTGGGCTAACCCACTTGCTGTCAGAGATGGCATAGATGATGCCTGCATCGAGCAATTTGATTATCTCCTTCTTCACGACTTCCTTCAAATTTGGGTTGAGCCTCCTTTGGGCTTCCACCGAGGGCTTGTAACCTTCCTCCAACAAGATGCGATGTGTGCAAAAGGAGGGATGAATGCCCTTCAAATCGCTGATCGAATACCCAATCGCCTTCTTGTGTGCCCTTAACTCATTCAAAAGCTTTCCTGTTTGCTCATCACTCAAAGCGGAGTTAATAATAACAGGAAAAGTTTTATTTGGCCCCAAAAATTCGTACCTGAGAGTCTCTGGAAGGGCTTTGAGTTCAACCTTGGGCGCCTCGGGTTCTGCCTCGCTGTTCGTGCCAAGTTCCAGAGGCGTTCGGGAAGGCGTTCGGCTTGCTCCAGCCGAATGGTAGGTCGAATGGACCTCTGGAAGCACCATCAGATCAATTTCAGGGGCCTTATCTGCTTCCGGTTGGTCCTGAACTCTGTACACCTGCGCTAGGGTGCTGTTCTGGTCACTGTTCGGCCTGGCAGAGCCGAATTCTTGGCCGAATGGCACCATTTCACTGCCATTCAGCACATCTTCAATGGATTCTTCAACTCCAACTGCTTCCTGCACTTCAGAAAGGAACTCATGATAGTACCTTAAAGCGTTGTCGAACTGTTCATCCAAGGTTAGCTCGGTTGGCACATCAATCGCATCGATCCTATAGCACGAGTCATGCATGTTGGGCTTTTTCATGCTTTCATCCACGTAAAACTCAAGTCTCTCCCCTCCCACTCTTACAATTATGATGCCGTCCCTGGCATCTATCAATATGCCTGCTGTTCGAAGGAAAGGGCGACCAAGAATGATAGGAACTTCCTTGTCCTCCTCCATGTCCATCACTACAAAATCACCTGGAACAAAAAATTTACCAACCTGAACTGGCACGTCCTCAATGACACCAATGGGCATGCGAACGGAGGAATCAGCGAGTTGAAGGGTCATGCTTGTTGGTCGCAACTCGCCAACACCGATCTTTTCATACACCGAGAGAGGCATAAGGCTCACACTTGCTCCATTGTCACATAATGCCTTCCTAATGCTTGCCTTGCCAATCGTGCAAGGTATGACGAACTTCCCTGGGTCTTTAAGCTTAGGGGGCATCACACTTTTAAGAACATGACTAATTTGATCGGTTAGTTCCACAGTTTTAAGTTCTTCCAAAGAGATTTTATGTGTGACCACATCTTTTAAAAATTTAGCATAAGAAGGAATATAGGTGATAGCATCAGCGAAAGGGATAGTGATTTTCAAACCTTTGATCACCTCAAGAAAACTCCTCAATTGAGCATCCGCCTTGGATTTGGCTAATCTTTGAGGATATGGGACAGGGGGTCGGTAAGATTGTCCTTGTTCAGTGCTTTTGTCCTTCTTTTCTGGTTGTTTGGGCTCTGGGCTGGCATTCGGAGTGATCAGGCCGCCTTTCGTGAGCTGGTTGGTGCTGTCAGCCCCTGTTCGGCCTCCTGTTCGGCCAGACCCAGCCGAATGGGTAGTCGAATGGTCCTCCATGCAGGTCCCAGTCAGAAGCGGTTCCATGTCGTGGTCTGCAGGTGCCCTGGGAGGTTCTGTACTCTGAGAATTTGAGGAATTAGGCACCTGTTCGGCTGTCTGTTTGGTCGAATGGTTGGCAGAATGCCCAGTCTGTCGTGCCGTATTTGCCTCAAAACTCGTCGATTCACCTGGAAATGGTGGGTCCTTGTACTGGGTGCCACTCCTGAGCGTGTGGACTGCCTTCATCTCCGCTCGTGGGTTTGGCTCCGGTTGACTTGGAAGTTTGCCCTGTGGGCGAGTGTTTTGCGCCGCGAAAAACCCTTCCATCATCTTCTCCAACCTAGATGCAGCACCTGATTCTTTTTCAAGTTTAGCCAAACTATCAAGAATTGTTTCATTTAGTTTACCTTGATTCTCAATGAATTGCTCCACGTGCTGTGCCACATAAGGTTTCTTTTGGAAATTTTGGCCACGGTTATTAGTGTTGAATTGGACATTTCTATTTTGATTAAGTGGCGGTGGCGGGTTGCCTATGCGATTGGTGTAGAGTTTTCTAGGGACAAAGGTGCGGTTTTGGTTGGTGAATTGAGAGTTGTCGCCTTCGAAATCCTCCATTTCTCTTGTTTCCAACGAGGGGTTGCGGTTTTGGTACCAAGCATAAACATCATTCATGGAGTTAACTTGCTCGGGCCGTTGATCACCATATTGGAGAGGGCAATCTTGGGACTCGTGGCTTTCTTCACCGTACACGCCGCACTCCTTAGAAAGCAAGTGTGTGCCGTTCATTGTTTGAAGCCTTGCAAGCTCGGCTTCCAACTGTGCGATCCGGTCCCTCGATGAGATCTCTTTCACCTCATGCCTTACTTGGTTGCTTCTCATCGGATTAGGTGCTGCCCAATTGTATTGCAAGGCACATCTTTCAATCGCCTCGCGTGCTTGCTCCGCATCGAGTGACGTAAAACTCCCACCTGAAAGTGCATCAACATTAACCTTAATACTATCATAAAGACCATTAAAGAATGAGTGAATCGTTAACCAGTCTTGAATACCATGGTTAGGACAAGAGTTTTCTAAATCTCTAAACCGTTCCCAAGCCTCTCTAAACGATTCATCCCCCCTTTGTTTGAAATTTGTGATTTCCCTTCTAATTTCAAAAGCTCTCTTTGCAGGAAAATACCGATCAAGGAAAATCTGTGCCATTGTTTCCCAACTTTCAATTGACCCTCTTTTGAGTGTATTGTACCATTTCTTTGCCCTATCTCTAAGAGTAAAGTGAAATAAGAGAAGTCTGATTGAATCCTGAGAAACCCCATTGAATTTCAACAATTTAGTGCAATCAAGAAAAGCTTGTAAATGAGTATGGGGGTCCTCTTCATCAAGCCCATAGAATGGGTTTTGTTGCACAAGTGCAACGTGCGCGGGGTTGATCTGCATGTTATTTGCCGCGATTCCTTTGATCAAGACTGGCCCATCCACGTCCTCAATTCGCGGGGCTGAGTGCTCGCGAAGGGACTTGGTTGGCCCTTGAGTTTCGGCTGCCAGCGGAGGGTCATGAGGTCGCTCTAGAGAATGGCAGCTTGCATGTTGCTCTTCCTCAAAGATTTGGCGCTCATTCGCAATGTTGAGTCGCTCCTGGACAATTCTTTGTTGCTCCAATAGCAGTTGTTGGCGCAAGGCCTCCAATTGTTGAGTTTGCTCTGCAAAATTTACCATTTCGGTGCCTGTCCTTCTTTCTGGCTCGCTGTCTGCGCTCTGTTCGGCCTGCTGTTCGGCCGAATGGTTGGCCAAACAGGTTGAAAATTTGGTTGCAGGTGAGGTAACAGATGGCCCGGGCTCTTCCTCTGCAAAGGACTGGTCCGTGCTTGTCTGTCCTGAGCTCCTCAACCAATAATCGTGTGGTTCAACCGGCTCACGTGGCTTTTTGAACTTCCTTGCCAGAGTTTGTCCTGCGAGGAAAAAGAAGAAAAAGGCACAAATTAGTAAATAAGTTAAATCTAGACTCTTGTTAATAAGATAAGAACTAATATCAATTGCCGTCCCCGGCAACGGCGCCAATTTGATCGAGGCAAAAACCTAGGTCAAATAAATAAATAACCTTGTTTACCTGACTAGTCGTTTATAGTAAAGCTAAGGTGTCGAACCCACAAGGACGGAGTCTGAGTACTAGTTCTTTTCTGTTCTCAAAAGCTAGAAGGTTTGATTTTGTTTGGTTTTGGGTGTAACAAATAGCAAATAAAGGATCCTAAATTAAATTGCAAGTAAATAAATATTTTTGAAGAGTTTATGGATTTAATATGCAAAAGTATGCCTTAGGGAATGAGTTTCATCTATAATTAGGTCATGGAGTGTCAATTCTTTGATTTTCATCGCTGGAATCGACGAATACGGTGGACAGAGGCATCATTCGGCCTACCATTCGGCCAGGACAGGCCGAACAGACAGCCGAATGACTGCTCTGGACAGCGTATTCTCCACATAAATGTTGTATTCCTGATCCATACTTAATATTACGTGTTGTGAAGGGTTTGGTGACAGTAACTAACCTACTAACCTCTGATTTTCACCTTGGATTAGGGTTGGTACCATGCTAACCTAACGCCTCTTGAATCGCTAACCTAACTTTCGTTTGGTCGAATATCCAAGTCTATTTGTTGTGGTTCTGTGAGATAACTAATTAATGGTTAGTTAATTAGAAATCGTGTTATGCAACTCGATTGGTTATCTTTCGATTTTAACCTATCTCGTGATATTGCTATTGTTTATCATATTAATTCAATACTTAAATACCCCAACTAGATGTGCGCATTCACCAAGTCGTGTGTAGTGATTAACAAGCAAACAATAACAAGTAACATACCAACAAACAAATCACAATAATATAAGGCACAAATCAAGTCTACAACATCCCTAATCAATAGACTACTACTACATCCCTAAGACATATAAATAAACTAGCCTAACATAGTCTCATACATCATGCAAATCACAGTAGAAAATAAATAGCAAAACATAGTAGCAAATAATAAATAAAGAGTAGGTGATACAACAATAAACCGAATGTACGAGTCGAATAGCTCCGCCGTCGCGTCGCAAACCACTCCGAGGTCGGTAAAACTCGCTGCAACAGTGGACTAGGGCCTCCAAACACGTGCTAGAACCTGTCTCTCTCGAGTACAAGGCGTAATCGGGCGTCGTAGTGGAAAACGGCGCACGAAACAAGTGTTTTGAGCTCTCTAAAGTGGATCTAGGGCAAGAAAACGTGGGAATCCCTTCTCTCTCGCAGGGGAGAAGGTTATATGGCAGTCCAGAGGCGGCTAGGGCAGAGGGGGCGAGTTTCCATAGCAGAAACTTGCCAAAACGGAGGTGTTCGACCAGGCATTCGGCCAGGGCCAGCCGAATGGTAGGCCGAATGGCCTGTAAACAGTGCGGGCTGAGAGTCATGCGGGCCAGGAATGAGTCATCTGGCTTGTAATAGGCTTGGGCACGCCATTTGGGATCTGTCTCCATGCATCCAAGCGATCTCTTCGCGTGGTTTGTCCAAAAAGGTCCAATTGTTGCGCTGTTTCCACCAAGTACCTACGAAATGAATGAAAAGCGGCGGCAGTACCAAATCCTAGCAAATATGACATAAAAACGTAGTGAATTATATGAATTGAGTAGTGATTTAGGTGTATAGTCCGGCCAGAATGTATATATAAATGCATGATATCAATCTACTAATAAAATTTTTTTCAATTAGACTTTAGAATGCTTTAAGAAATGTATTTCATTTCTATAATTTAAGAAATCTATTCATGAAATGTATTTCATTTCTATAATTCAAGTAATGCATTCACCTGCTAAAATGTTTGAGGGCCTTCCTAAATTTATTTATGCATGAAATTTTATGTACATACTCACAAAATTATTAATGATAATTTTTTATTTTAGAATTTTAAAATATTTGACACAATTTTTTATATCTTACAAATTTCAGGAATTATATTTTTAGTTTTTTTATTGCTCATACCTTTCCTAAAACTTGGTTACAGTGATATTTTTCATTTTAATGGTTTGAATTTATCAAACTTTTTCTATAATTTATTTATTATTTTTTATTCTATTGTAAAATCACATAGATCTTATTATTTAAAAATAATTAAAGTATGTGATATATGTATGATATATATGTAATGCTATGGCGCATCATGATGCACAGACCCTTTCATACATTATGGGTTTATTTATCATATTTATTTTGAATGATAGATCTAATTTAATCAACACATTTAAAATATATTGAATCTCATAAGAAATGAAATTTTACAACTTTAACCAACTCATTGAAGATTTTAGTTCGTTTATTTAATTGTTTACAAACCTTCTAAACTTTTTTTCATCGAAGTTTTATAGATGTTATTATAAAAATTCCAGTTATTATTTTCTATTTATATATATTTTTAAAAATACATAAAAATTTAATCGCGCGAAGCGCGAAAATATAGCTAGTTGGATTTATTTCTATGGCATTTTAGTTTTAACTATCCATTTTGTACTTTGGCAAATATGAACCATGTTTTGCTTTATTTTATTTTCCATAATTAGTTTGGATATTTTCCCCCCGTCGAAAGTATTAAAAAAAAGAACATAATTAGTTTTATTAGCCTACACTGGATTTGCGTGCGTATTTTGGAGCTCTGTACTTGCATGTGAATTATTTTGGAACTCCGTGCTGGCATGACAGTTGGCAATTTGCATTAAAAATAAATATCGTGTTTATCACGGGTTATTTTCGGGCACATGAATTCTGTGCAATATAAACGTAGTAAAATTAAAACATTGCACACACCCGCTTAAAGGTGGTAGCAAGGGGTCCAGGAATCCTATCTTTTGTACATTTTTTTTTTAATAAAAATCGATCCGAGATTGCTGAGGGCACCTGCATTTAGTTTTATATTCAAATAATCTCGGCTATATGTTAATATCATATTATTTGTATATTCAATTTGAAAAATCAAACATTTTAGGAGGTCTGATAGCTCTGTTCCCTTATTGTTCTTATTTTGTCGCCATAAAAAAATTACAATTTACATCATCATATGCCTGTCAATGGATAGGGTACGATACGGTAGAGACATTTGTCATATCCATATCTATTAAAATTTTCTTTACCCATATCCTACCCTTACCCGTTAAAATTTAACTTTACCCGTACCCTATCCTTACCCGTTAAGAATAAATGGTAAGGGTAGGGTAACAGTAAAAAATGGGTCATAATGTTAATAACTCAACGAAAAAAATTGAATAATAAAGATAAATAAATATTATCAGATAAATATATTAATAAAGTACAAAATTGAATAATACTTTAAATATAATAAAATCATACTATATCTTCTCATGTCAACTGTCACAAAAAAAAATTACATAACTAATTACTAATTATACAATTTTTTCTTAAATGACAACAGAGAAGGAAGGATCTTCTGAAAAAGTTTATTATTTTTTTTAATGTAGCCCATGAATGAATGATGTAGAGCGTGAATGAAAAGTAAATAATTAACATATCAATTGAATCTTACCATTATATCTTTCCAATTTAACGTAGTATTATTCCAATCAAATCTTACAATTTAATTGCCTAGTTTAATTATTAACATATAACACATCAATTGAATCTTACAAATATATCTTTCTGATTTTAGTTTGTTATTAACGTATTAATTGAATCTTACAATTATATTTCTTGGTTATGATAACGATTAACGGTACAGGTAATTAACGAATACGAAATAGTCTTACCCATATCCTTACCCAATAAATTAACGAAAATTTTTTTTTATCTATACCCATACCTGATAACTTAATGAAAATAAAACTTTATCCATACCCGTCTTATTGAATACGATACGAATAAGGCAAATGGTTAAAAGGATACCATTGACAGTCCTAACACATCTAGAATTAAAACTTACAAGTGCAAATATATAAATATTTTAAGTAGAAGTTAATTAATGAAATTGTTGAGCATAAGGTTGATAATGGAGTTGCGTCGTATATTGATAGCAAATTTATTAATTATTTATATCAATCAGCCGGTTTCACATCGACACATTCAACCACTGCTACAAAAAATGTTTTTCACGGCAGTTTTTAAGGGGCTTAAAAAATGTTTTTCACGGCAGTTTTTAAGGGGCTTTTTATGGCGGTCCAGGGTGTTGTAAAGGGGGGACGAAAAAAATATTTAATTAACCGTCGTAATTGTCTCTTTTTTTCATTAAGCAGCGTCGTTAATTTTTTGGTTTTCTACAACAGTTTGTAATAAACAACCGCCATAAAAACTTAGTTTTTACAGTCGTTATTTATTAAAAGACACTGTAAATAAGGTTATTTACAACTTTTTTCTATATATAAAAAGAGCCGTAGAAGAGACAATAATTTTTTTTTCAGTGGCTAGCTAGCCCATATGCTAGCCATAAATTCAGAAAATCAAATCGCACAAATTCGCAAAAAATTGCATAAATTCATAAAAGAACACATTAATTCATAGAAATTCACATATAATCAAATACACACATGCAAATTAAAAGTTAATCCAGAAATACAACAATTAATCAGCTTAACTATTAATTATCAATGGACTTAGAAATTCAAAAAAACAACTCTATCGTTTGGTTAAACTCGTCTTCAGAATATGATGCACTTTGTGGTTCCAAAACCTGCACTAATTGTTCACGACTAAGTTACAATTTAACAATTAGTAACTTTTAATGGAAAAATATATATTCTATATAACTGGTTAGACTAACTCTAAAATTTTCTAACAGTTTGACTACAAATGGAGAAGTACTGGATATTCTTGATAATAATTAAAAGTTTCTTCCATTATGAAAACAACTTTCTTTTTCTTCTAGTTCTGGATCAAGGATTCCTTTCAACAAAAAAGATGAATGACTCTTAAACAATTCCACGACTTTGACATATACATATATATATACCTTAAACCAATTGATACGATACCACTAATTCAAACCAACTAATAACTAATTATCAAACATAATTAAAGTAGATGTTTCATATCGATGGCAACTCTCCGGAAGTCATGTACCAACTCTCCGAAAGTCATGTACCAATCTAAGCAGATATTTCATACCGATGACAACTCTCCGAAAGTCATGTACCAATCTAATATTTTACTTATTGATGTCATCGTGTAATAACCGCAATAATTAAAGTTTGGCTGATATGGACCCTACAAGTAAGAATGAGATTTTTACTTTTCGCGATAAATCCAAACATTGACAAAATACATGAAACTATTAGAGCAAGTTGTGTACCGGAACTTTCACCATATTGAACTTAGTCTTTTGAAATATGAATAAAGCGCTACAACAATAAAATATGAAGTTAGAAGAATTTGAAGAACTGCAATCATTAGATATAAATTTGAACTTCAATAATATAGTATTACACAAATTTGCATAGTACATGTACTTGGTCTTTTACCATTAAGTTCATATAACCTTTCTACAGTGTACATGCAAATGCAAAATTATGCTAACCGAAAAGAATGGTCCTTTACTTGATTTTTTTTAATTAAACCTCAATAAAAGGACTAACAAAATCTCTGTCTGCTTTTCCCTTCCCAGTAAATTTTTCCTTCGTTAAATGAAAATCAATGTTTCTCCTGTGCATTTGAAGGATAGAAGTCTAAACTTCATCACAAATTCAGTCTTTTTCTGTACAACGTACTTAATTTGTACAAATTCAGTCTTTTTCTATATCGTGTTAATTTAGTGGTACCAATAATTTTCCAAAAATAATCCTCCAATTATTTTATTTATTTTCGTCAAATCTAGGGACCTTTCTGCATAAAATGGGGATTCTATAACTTCTTTGAGCATTCTGAAGGCACCATAATTTTTCTTGTCCCTTCCTAGACTTTTGGGTATTTTTTTCATAATTTCTAGGTTTAATTTGATATTTTTCATAAAATTTTCAAATTTCCTTTGATTTATTTGTCATGAATTTAGCGCTATCAATCCAAGGTGATGCAACCAAAACTGACCCTACTACTGTACACTCCTTGTTGTCACAATTTTAACGGAACCAGCCTCATCGACATCGACTATTGGTGACGGTGATCGCTAGAAAGTGCAAATACAAAAGTATTGGGGCTAAATCGAATAGTATTCTTTCATTGCCACGACAAATCCTTGGTTCTCCGACCAAACGAAGGCGACCCGAGACGAACCAACCACACCACGACGTTATCCTCACTCCCACGATTCTAATGAACCTAGGCATGGTGACTGTTGTAGACTGAGCCTCACAGCTTCGTAGGAAATTTAAAAAACGAAAATCGCAGGGGCTTAAGTGAAAAATAACTCGGCGCTTCAAAGCTTCAGCGTGCCTCCCTTTACCCTCTTGATTCTCTATGGCGAAGACTCTTTCAGGATGTCAGAAACTCGTTATATGAAACCCGTCATCGTTAGGAAAAGGAAATAAAAAAAAAAAGAGAGAGAGAAGGTGATGGCCCAAACAACACTTGCCAATAGGAGCCCAAGTCAAACCCAGCTCAGAGCCCACTGCCAATTTACAGCCCACATGTCTTTGCCACGTCACCCATTTTCTGACTCGGACTAATAGAAAATGCCGAATCAGCAGAAAATTTGGAAAATCGTCAAAAATAGTAAAAATATCAGAAAAATAATGGTCGTTTGTATTTTTGAAGTATTTTTATTATAAAAAATGAAGTTCATAAATAAAATGATAAACATAATAAACTTTTTATAATAAAATTTCAGAAAATAAAATCTAAATGATTTCAAAATTAAACAATTTTCAAGGAACTATTTTCCAACTAAGTATTTTCAAATAGGTATATTCAAAAAATATGAAAAGAATTCAAAACACCTAGGTTTTTTTTTTAAATCAAAATAAAGAAAAAATTATAAAAATCACCAATGTCCAAAGTGAAAAATAAAAAAAGTAAAAGTCAAAACCAAGATTTTTTCGTTTGAAGAAAAGTTCCTCGCTGAGATCAACCTTAGGAGACTTACAAAACTTAGATTCCATCAAGTCTTCTGTAATGATTACATATCAACTGCATATAAAAACCGTTACATTACATATCTGCTATATATATATTTTTGGGAAACTGACAACCCCATTTTCTATTTTTTATCTTCGAACATATCCGACCCCAGATCGAAATTCTATGCTGTCGTAAAGGACAATAGAGCTATGTTGTCCTCACACATTTTATTAAAATTAAAAAATTTTAAAATTTAAATATTAAATTCAAACCGTTGATCTTGTTCAATTTTACGAGCGATGCTATTTTATACAAATTTTATAAATTTTAGAATTGATTTGATAGTAGATCAAGTGATCAATAAATGAATGAATCTTGTTAACTATCACCGATTAATTCTAATACGTTCATAGTTTAGTCATTTAATCGAGTATCAAATTGACTTCAAATTTTATAAAACTTATATGAAACCGCATCACCCGTAAAATTGAACAAGATCAACGGTTTGGATTCAGAAATTTTAAAACTCATAAATTTTAATAAAATTTAGAAGCTGGTCTTTAGGACTTTGGATTCATCCGAATTCCGAACCCCTCCATTTCATTTCGGTTCTCCCTGAATTCTTTCTCCTCTTAACCCATGAGTCCATGACCTCCCTTGATCTTCTCCTCCAACTCTTCCTCTTTGCTCTCTCTCTTAACGCAATCAATTCATCATCCCACCCAACTCAGAATATTTTAAGAAGACTGTCACTGGTGCGTTTAAGGCTGAGACCAGATCCCTTGATAATTTTCAGAACAAGGTAATTTGATTTCTGTTGTTATTTACTGCTTGTTGACATTGATTACAAGTTGTTTGATGAAATGTCATCCTCTGAAATGTCCGAAACGGTTTGCCATGATCAGTAGTTATTTTCAGAAACATCATTTATGTTAATGAACTCATTAGCAACTAATTAACAACTCATTAGCAGCTTATATTATGCTTTTGCCTTCAATTAAGAGTTTAAGACACAAAATAGTTTGGGTAGTTAATTTCATAGTCAAATTCAGTACATAAAGGGATGAATTTGTTGTAAAGCAATAACTGAAGTACCTATCTTTTCTTTATTTATTTTCAGGCAGACATTATGAAGATGCCAATGCCATTCTCAGAGAGTAGCTTTGATGCAATTTATCCCACAGAGGACACTTGCATGCACCCAATGTGGTAGAAAACTTCAAAATGCTTTTTTATGTTACATTTTAAAAAAAAAATTTATGGTATCTCTCTCATTTTACACATCTGGTGGCATATTAAGTTATTAATAGTGCTCAGTACGTATGGTTCAGTTTTTGTAACCTTGACTGCTAGCATGGTACCAGTATAAAAATGCTATCATTTGAAAGTGCCTTGCTAGGGATTATAACCTCCTGCACCATTTAGAGCCTGAGGCACCATGGTTATTTGATGAAGTTCAATTTTATGACTTATATATTTTGGTTCACTTGTTTGTTTTTTAGATCAAAGAAGGATGCTACCTAAAGATTTAGCATGGGATCATCTCAGCTGAGGTGCTTATCTCCTTACATCATCAAATTGGTTTATGATACACAATTCTGATTGAATATGCAAATTACCGTTCTAAATTGGTTTAGTCCTCTATGTTCATTTGTCAAAATTGATCTATTAAATAAATGAGATTTGGTCGTCCAAATCGACCCCAAAAAGATCAGATATGTATTTGTAAAGCTTCTGAGAATAACATTAGTTGCTTTTTTGTAATTCCTGTCATAAAGAAAGCTTGATTGACAAAGCTTGGTTGACAAATTCCTGTCATAAGGAGAGGATTCTATGATAATAGATATATTGAATGTTTTAGTTTAAACTAGTTTGTGAACTCTTGCTAAGTTGAATTCATTCATACTCTTTCTGAACTTAAACAGATGGCGTAAATTTTCAGTTGAAGGCTTTGAGGGAATGAAGGAAATTTGCAGTTGCTGGGGATGTGATTGTCTCAGGATACTTGGTATGTATGTATCATTATTGCTTTTCTAGTTTCACAATTAAATTTGTTCTTAAGAAACTTGTTGTCTTTTAACTATAGTATATTAATGAAAATCAAGGTTGTAACCTGATGTTAATGGATATCCTCATTCACTCATCAGAAAATGTAAATCAAAGCTTTTCTGTTTCTTACAAATATAAATTGAAGCATTTCTTAAGAAACTTGTTGCAATCTTAAGACTTATATTTCTGTTTCTTACAAATATTCCTGACAGAGGGATTTAGGAAACGCATGGGCTGTTTGGGTTTTTTCTTTTGTTTATCTATTATTTGTTTTTTGTAATTTGAATAGAGTCTGGCGCTAGTGGCAAATTAAATAAAAAAGTGTTTTGGAAAGGTTAGAAACATAGAATAATTGCACGAATTTTCATATCATTGATTGATTCAATCAAGGATCTTGTTTTTGGTTATAGACTCAAGTTTATTTATTTTACAATTTTTGGCCTTGCAAGTGCTGCTTGCATACTTGCGAGAACTAGATGCTGATGTTGGTCAAGAGAACTAGATTGTCAAGGAACGAAAGCCATGGTCAAGCGAACGAAAGCCGTGTCTGATGGATGTAAGTTGTGGTCGAGCGACAAAAGTCTCATCCAATGGATGAAAGTCGTGGCCGAGTGATCGAAAAAGCTGTGCCCGAAGGATGAAAGACGTGGCCGACCGATTGTTATTTATATTAGTTTTATATTATCAATATGCATGATTATGATTGTGCCCGAGTGATCGAAATCCTAACTTTTCCATGGATCCGCTTAGGTGAATTTCCATTTCATTTTGATTAATGGATAGGAATTTTTTTCATTTTGATTATATAATGGCTTTGGGTTTGCTCGAGCAGAGCTGTTTCTGTTTACTTCTCACCTTAGTTATAGTTTTTTTCTTCTTTCTGTTTTCTTTTAGTTATTTTTCTAGTAGAAGGTTAGTAGTTGCTTTCTCAATTAGTTGGAAGGCACTGGTAGGTGGGGGACCCGTTTTTATTTTTACTGTCAGTAGGAGATTTGGTGACAATTGTAGGAACTAGAAACGTTGGAAATGCATTTGACATTGTTGGTTATATGTTGAAATATTTGTCAATTTTGTTTAAAATTTTCTGCTGTGAATATTTGCTTTTAATCTATGTATTAGAATGCTTTTAATCTATGTAGTTATTAGGCATGTGACTATGTTTGCAACCATGCACAGTGGTACCATGTTCCTACAATGGGCTTGTGCAAACATAGTATTAATCCTCGTGCATTGTTGTTTGCAATCCACGTATATACGGCCTTGTGCATTGTTGTTAATCTCTGCTACACCTTGTATTAATCCTCGTTTTACGAAGCAATTCATTGGTAATTCACACGATCCCAACTGTTTGATTGCAATCACAATTCACAAATATGTTGTAGAAGATATTTCACTTTTAATTTCATGCTGAATGAATTAGACTTTGCTCACTTATACATTATTTCCCTGCATGCCAGGTCATTGTAAGAAAGTAAACTAATAGAAGAAAACAGAACGGTGTGTTGATTCTGGAGCTATTTTTTTTTTCTTTTGTTTATATGTGAGGAAAGAAGTCATTAAATTTAAAAGGTTGAATGCAATTAAAAAAAACTCAAATATCCGGTACTTTTGGGTCACCTTTTTTGCATGCAACATTTGTTTTATTATATACTTTTATAATAAACAAACGAACGAACAAAAGAGAGAGCGACTCAATCAGAACTAGGCATCAGTAATTGTTAAATACTTTTTCACACTTGTCCCGATACTTTACATAACGTTTTCACACGTGGCGAACTGTTATTGGATGAATAGATACGAAATATACAACATCATTATGCATGTTCAATAACAAATTAAAAATTCAAAGCTTAGAGTAATTTTATTTTTCTATCACGAATTCTTTAATTTATAAATTGACTTTTGTGCCAATCCTCGTCATCTTTGCAGTAAATAATTCATAAAGATCACTTTCTAGGAATTATCTGGGACTGGATACAGTAACAGCTTCAGATAACTTGATTTCTGACATGCCGAGAGATGCCAATTTTTTTATACTCTCTCCATCTGGTAAATAAGAGAGCGAATTGGTCGACTTGGTCCTTAATTCTCCTTGCATTGGCACTCTTTCCACTATTTGTTTTCTTAAAATATCATGTAATCTACTATATAACTTTTGTTTCACTGTCTCAAATGCTCTGTCCAGGTTGTCCATCTGTATATATTAGAAGTTCAAAACATGATTAGAAAAAAACAATTCAGAAGTTCCTTTATAAATTCAGGAGATTCAATTGTTGTCACTAGCGTGAATCACGTTCTTTGGTCTTCCTCTGTTAGGTGAACAAATTGTTTATACAGATTGTAATAAAATAATAAGAAAATACTTGCCTGTTCAGTTGCGTTGACATTGTACATGAACAGCCCATAATAAAGGTCAAAACTATCACTGACAGTATTTTCAGTCTGTCAATTTAAGAACAATAAAAAGACACTATTAAGAAAATTTTCATTGAAATTAGAAAGGTCAGTAGTTTCATTTAATCTTGATTTCAATCAATTGTTGTAACTTACCAGCTGTAAAAGGGTCTCATATCCCTTGGTATTAATTGGAGTTGATTCCAAGTTAAGATGAGATAAAATTCTGTCAAATAGAAAAAAAAAAACAATGTACAGTCAGCATAATATTTTTATTGAGAATCGAAAAAAATTGTATTGTCGTTTCGCATCTGATTACCTTCCTATGGTATGGGTAATAAATTGGCTACCTGCTGCATGGCGATCATGCTCCTCGCATGTCATCTCCACCATTCGACAACCCTTCCATAAATCATAAAGTCAAAATTTTAAATTGAGATTTTGTTGCTTTTTATCTATGACAACAGTCTATTTCCATGAAAATAATTTTTTTAAGAGTATAATGTGCCAACCTCTTGTTCAAAAATGTCCAGGAATTGAGTGCATTTTTCAGCCTGGGCCCCAGTATCAGTGACCCGAACCTTCTCGAAAACAAATGGAAGTCCATTCCATCCATTCTTACCACTCTCTGGACCAAACATCGGATGTGTGCAAACAATTCCAAATCCAGGTGGCAGAATCT
This sequence comes from Rhynchospora pubera, assembly GCA_028095005.1. Lineage (NCBI taxonomy): Eukaryota > Viridiplantae > Streptophyta > Magnoliopsida > Poales > Cyperaceae > Rhynchospora > Rhynchospora pubera. Next base: position 19,966,380 of record CM051461.1, read on the forward strand.
ACAGGGACAATAAAAAAAAAAAAAAAAATTAAGGATCTAATCAAGTGAGAAATCAACCATTGACCAAATTACCATGCCTATGTACCAGTCGTTCATGTAGGTGCATAAAGAACCCATTAATGCACGAGGGAGTAGGGATGATGATATGGTAGAAAATAAAGAAAAGGTGATAGTGTACAAGCTCATATTTTAAATGTTTCTAATTGAAAAAGTTATTCTAAGCTCTTGTGAAGATCCAAAACCTTTCAATTTATTTTAATCTTTCTATTGTACTGTGAAGATCCAAAAGCAACGCCTTACAAAAAAACAAAACAAGAAAAATAGAAAAGAGTTCCATGACGTACCTCAAGAAAAAGATTCCTTGGGAATTGCTTGACTGATAAAACATCAGCAAAAATTGTGTCTGGTTTAAGTTTGTTAATTGGAATAGAGCGAATAATGTTCTCAGTTGAGAGAATTGAGCTGCACACCAAAATCACATCGGGTTGTTCTTCGCATAATGCATCCATGTTTCTACAATTGATTTCAAATTTTAGGAATATCAGCTCATTTTAATCTCTTAATTAACCATCTTATGATCTTATATCCAACTCATTTAATAGATGGCATTTTGCATTCTACATGAAAAACAAGAATGCTTAATATATTGTACTAGAATGTGACAGTATTCATATTTTTGCGAATGCTTTCATTTGTAAACTTAATGGGATCCATAAGTCATACATAGAGGTACCAGAGCAAATACAAAAAAAATAAAAAAAATTTAAATGTGAATTATGAAATACCTGAAAAATTGCATCCCATTTTGCTTGCAATACTCGGAATAATCTGAGCGCGAAGTGGCAAGAACAAAGTGACCTTGCCTCCTTAGTCCTTCTGCAATGAACTGCCCGAAGTTCCCGAATCCAACAATCCCGATCCTCAACGGCGTCAACTTAGAATTTACATCTCCAATGATTTGGTTGCACGCAGCAATCTCAGTTGTTTTGTTAACACATGCTAGCTTAGTAATAGCATGAGCATTGCTTGCTTTTCCTTTGTTAGGAACTGGAGTCAGGAACACGCTTTTGCTGACGAAAAATGTGTTGGTTTTTGTTTTGAGAATACTATTTGGGAATGTAGGTTGAGCAAACCGAAGGGAAGAAGATGCCATTTTTCTTCTCTCTTTTGTTTTTTCCCCCCTTCTTGTTTAAGATCCCAAAAGAGAGTGAGTTGTGGTGCTTGACAACGCTAAGGGTTCAAGAAAGGTTTATATAGAACTTGAGTGGTGGTATACTGGTATTTGAATCTACAAACGTGTGCCATGTGCCGTGCGGACGCAAATTTACATTATATCATACTTCAAATTAATTAATGTGTGGTGGTCCTGGTGGACCATGCATAGGGATATCATTATTTAGAGAGGACCTACATTCCAATTGAAATTGAAAATTAAAAAGATACCATATTACTCGAGAGTTGTTGCAAACTTGCAATAACATATTCTTCGGCATATCCTATTTGTAGGTAGATCAGTGCCTCCTTTTGAAAATTATTGGTTAGGATTTAACCTACAAGTACATTGCAAAATATTTGGTTCACGAGGAAAAAAAAATAGGCAATGTATGATTGGTAGCAAATTATTGGAGATACGTATATATACCAGTAGTTATTTTGTACACACCATTCTAACTCATCCGTGACATCATAGAGTTGTATTAATATGAGGGACTGTAATGGTGAAATTATTTTCTGGATTCTTAATTCAAGTTTTTGCAATGGTCTAAAATCAGATCAAATCGATTAATATTATTTATGAAGGCATTTTTAATATATATGATCTGGAATTTTATTTTAGATCAGACAGTCCGAACAGAAAAAAATACAGCCGTAGGCTTTTTTTAGAAGAATTATAACAACAGCCAAATTTCTTTCGTTCTTTCCTTTCTTCTTATTCATTTATATAACTTTAATTATTTTCACTTTTTTATTTTATTTAGTGAAAATTTTCTGTTGGTGATCGCCATCCTGCCCTTCAAAGGAAGAAAATGAATGCAGGGATATATATATAATGTAATATGTGAATTTACTTAGATTAATTACCATCTACATTTCAATTTTCTTTGACTTAATTATTTTTCGTAGTTTACTTCTACATACTGTAAACTCTATTAGGTTTCCAAAACCCCCCATTCAGGCCATAAGGATAAGAGCCTGTTGTATAGGGTTTATAACTTTATAATTATATACACATACACATACACAGATACACTAATGCAAACGTGAATCCCCACTGACACTTGTTCAAGTGAAAAAATAAATTATAATTAAGTGATTTCACGAGGCCAGAGAAAAGAATAGTACTCTTCAAAAAAAAATTTACACATTTTTCCAGGCAAGGTGTAGTATGTAACATAATATGCATTTTTTTACCAATAAATGCGGTTTCTGTCAAATTTTGTCTGCTTAAGCAAGGTAGTTTCTGCCATTGATCACCTGGTAACAACATTCAAGCAGTCAACTATGGATGCAAATGTAATATGTGGAGGTTGTATTCTCCATATTCCTGGTTCAAAATAAATAAATACAAGTATACAATGGAACAGCGTGGATGTGTCAGATTCCAAAAATATAATACTATAACAATTTGTCTGTGCAGTGGATACAGATTTTTTTTTTTTTTTTTGAAGGTTGCATTAAAAAGCGAAACAGTTACAAATGTGAGTACAAATTCCATCAGAAAATAAAAACCAGCTCCCTCATCTAACCGAAATTATTTAATATAAAAATTCAGACACCAAAAAATTTAATACAAAGAATTATTTATTTTTTTTTTAATAAGAAGAAAGTTCCAACGCGTTTATAAACCGCGCCTCTCTCTCTCCTCTCGAACGCGTTTTATAAACGCGTTACAAGCCTTAAAACGCGTTTATAAAACGCGCTAGAAGGCTGAACTTTCGGAATAGTTAAAACGCAATTAACGCGTTTATAAAACGCGCTAGAAGGCTTGTTACCCGTTTATAAAACGCGCTGGGAGGGCAACATTCCAACTTCTATCACTTCGATCAAACTTTAGTCATTTCGATCGAACTTTAGTCATTTATGTCTATAAGTTTGTGAATTTATAACCGCGTTATTTGAAGTTATATAAGACTATACATTCTCGCAGAATTGAAATCGTCAACAACAGATTATCTCTTACAATTTAAAAACCTATCAATCAAATCCAAAAATGTCTACAATTACAATATATGTCAACCAATGTCCAACTTTTGGTGCTTCTTACTTCCACATCGGTTGTAGTATGCATACCACATTTGCTGAAATTCGAAATGAATTATACAGCAGGCTACAGATTTTAGAAACCCAGTACACTTTGAATATCCATGGTCGTTACAACGATATTGTAAATGGGAGATATGAATCGCTATTTCTTCCTGTAAATTCTGAAGATCAATGGCGCCTTTTTTACCACGAGACATTCGAGACGAGAGGGTTACCGATTATTGAGTTGCATGTTGATTTCATCCCCGTATATGGCACGGGACCAGAACTGAACCTAACACCCCTTGACGAGCCCGGTAGCAGTGAGCCAAACACTTCCTTAAACCTTATGTGTGGCCAGCAATCCACCCCTTACCAATACACTGGCGAACAGTCCATTCCTACGCAAGACAATAACACATCAGGAGATGAAGTCGAGGTTGCCGATGGTGATGAAGATGAGGGTCCGGCGACTTACTCCGACCTTCCTACCGGAGAAGAATATACCGATGTGGAGCACTTCTCCGAGAGAGAAGTGCCTTTTTATGCAAACTGCGACCAGCCATACGTTTCAGGAAGGACGGACTTGCACCATCCTGTAAGTGAATTGTGTGATATTTCCATGTTTGAGTATGCTGGTATGCCGGAGCGTAGTTTAGGGCCACAAGGCGAACTTGCTGTTGGTAAACGATTCGGTTCCAAAAAACAACTAATTCTAGCTGTCTGTGATGTTTCATGCAAAACAAATCGAGAAGTTCGAACGGAAACTAGCAATAAACAAAAAATTGTAATGGTTTGCATGCAAAAACCGAATTGTAAGTGGCGATTGTATGGTAGACGTGAGAGTTATAATACAAATTGGAAGATCTCTACCAATCCAAATGAGCATATTTGTTCGAGACCCCCGGGCCAAAAAGGTCACGCAAACCTTACAGCTAGTCTCATTGCCGAACACGTTAGAGATGAATTGAAAAAAAATTTGGGAAAAAGTGTCCAGGACATAGGAAGCCTCATAAGGGCTAGATATCCACGTATTGAACCGACTTATAATAAACTATGGCGTGGGAGGGAGCGAGCGTTGGAGCAATTGTTTGGGTCTTGGGAAGGGGCCTACAATAAACTTCCACGCCTCCTGGAGGCAATGAAGGCGACAACCCCAGGAACGAAATACACAATAGTTTCTTGGCCTACAAACGATCCTAACGTTGGCGTCTTCAAGATGGCAGCCTGGGCTTTTGGTTCGTGCATAGAAGCGATGAAATATGTCAGACCTGTTATCTCAATTGATGCTAGTTTTTTATCGGGCCGATACAAAGGTAGATTGTTCTCAGTGTGTGGTTATGATCCAGAAAATCGATTAATTCCGGTTGCATTCGGATTGGGCGAAAAAGCAGATAAGGATACTTGGGGATGGTTTATGTCTTGGGTTAGATGGGAAGTTTTAGGGCGGAACACTAGATATTGTGTCATATCTGACCGTCATAAGGCAATAAAAGTGGTATTTGCATCCGTAGATTACGGTTGGAAGGCACAAGGTGCGCATGCAGTAGCGATTCATCGGAAAATCACGTAAGTAAAGAATAAATTGATCAAGCATGATGGAAAATCACGTAAGTACTTAAAGAAAAATAATTTAATTCATTCATTCATTTTAATCCATTTTGAACTAACTTCATCCTTTTGTTTTAATCTCAGAGGAGTTTATGAGCACATTCGTGTTAAGATTGGACCTTGGAGAATTTCGCGTGAAAGTTCGCGAGGAGTACCGTGATGGTGTAGGCTACGATTATTCGCATTACACAGTTGAAATTCCACCCGACATGGAGCAAACCGATGTGCAATTGCCCTTCACTCGAACCACATGTGAGTGCCAAAAACCACAATTGACAGGTATCCCTTGCGCACATGTTATTGCTGTTTGCAGGGAGACAAATTACAATGTAGATCAATTTGTGGATGGTCACTATAGCATGCAAAACCAGCACATGATTTTGTCAGCAGGTCGGTTTCATTGTTACAAAGATGAGGAAGAGTGGCCAGTTTATACAGGTCCGATAATTGTCCCCGACAAGAGTTTGGTTAATCGAGGAAGGCGCAAAATCATTCGTGCAGAGATGTGGATGGATAGGATGGAAGGAAGGAAAGGTGGAGGTTCCACAAGAAAAACAAAAAAGAAAAATCAAGGTGAAGCTTCAACCAGTCAACCGCGACAAGCAGCACCCCAACCGCCATATCCGATGGACGCATTGCAATCCGGTCGATACACCAGTAGACCACCAACAAGGGCCAACAGTCCAAGAAGGGCAGCGAGTACTGAACATACGGTTCGGACTCGTCAAACACCCATTCAACCAGGACGAATGTCATTGCATGTTGATCCACGAAACAACAATAATCGGGAGGACCAAGGATCTGTACAACCACAGAGAAATTCTATAAGCATTGATCCACGGGTAAGAGATGTCGCATCTGGAAATATGAGAAGTGAGTCGGCTAGATTTCCAACAGATCAAGGCAATACATCAAGGGAGAGAGGACGAAAAGGATTGTTTGGGGGGAAATTTGGCAATGTACTGTCTTTCGGTAGGAAGAAAAAATGAAATAATTAAAGATTAAGTGTTGTCGTAATTTTATATATTGTAATGGAATGTATTGTAAGAGAATTTTACAATTAACTCGTATAATATAATGTTGAAAGGTTTAGTGTTAGCTTGAAGACATGCATTCTTGTTATCTACAAAAAGCCCTAATCCTAAAAGGCTTTGTACTCTATAGTTCATCCGACCTTCATGCAAAGACTGAGGCACTTGAACTGTTTAGTGTTGAGAAGCAGTTAATTTCTTCATATAATGGGACCCTCAGCATTCAATTAACTATTTAGCGTTGAGAAGCAGTTAATTAGCTCGTAGCGCTAAAAGGCTTTGTACCCTTTTATAAAACGCGCTAAAAGGCTTTCTACCCTTTTATAAAACGCGTTAAAAGGCTTTACCCTATTATAAAACGCGTTCGGAGGCTTTGTACCCTTTTATAAAACGCGCTAAAAGGCTTTACCCTTTATAAAACGCGCTAAAAGGCTTTACCCTTTTATAAAACGCGTTAAAAGGCTTTGTACCCTTTTATAAAACGCGTTAAAAGGCTTTGTACCATTTTATAAAACGCGTTAAAAGGCTTTACCTTTTTATAAAACGCCCAATTCTCGCATCTCTCATTCTCACCTCTGAATATCATTCTCATCTCTCATTCTCACCTCTCTCATTCTCACCTCTCAATGTTAATAAGTGCGAAATTGTAATAAGAGATTTTCCGGTGGAATCTGTTATTATGTACGAAGGTCGGCCCAGATGGACAGCTCGCTAACTTCATCATCATCTGAGGTAGACCAACACTCTGCTGCCTACGATCATGGGTAATGGGCGGTAGAGTTCTGCCGACCCAATTAGGGAAGAACTCGACGACTGTCGAAGGCTCTCGCAGAATTGGGCAACCGTCCATGAGTCTCCGCAAATCGTTGTTTTCATATTAATGAGAATTATTGTAATGAAAATTGTTATTAATTTAAATCGTTGTTTTCTTATTAATGAGAGTTATTGTAATGGAAATTTTTCTAAATTTTTATATTAATTAGTTATAAATATTAAAACATAGATAAAACATAAATTCATACAATAACATAAATTCATACAATAACATAAATTTCATAGAAAATAAAATACATAAATTCCATTATTCTAGCACAATTAAACTTTAATTTTTCTCCACTTCCTTAACCTCTTTATTCTTCTCATCCTCCTTATTCTCACTAGAACTCTCATCTATTTTAACCCCCATACTAAAATCAGGGCTCCTGCCACATCCTGGAGGGAAACGACGTACAGCCGAGACGGTCCTTCTCTTCGGAGGGCCGTATAATGGGATCCTTTTTGCTCCCACATTAGGTGTTCCCTCTCCCACCTTGGATGTTTCCTCCCCCATCTTATTATTGTTTTGATCCTTCTCCATTTCTCAAATTTTTGATTTTACGCGTCTTTTGTTTGTGATTTTTTGATACGGAATAGGAGAACGAATTGAGATATATATAGGCAATTATTTAGCCGTTTATAAAACGCGCTAGAATAGGAGTCTGCTCAAAAAACGCGCTATAAAACGCTGCTCAAACACAGTATCACGCTGCTCAAAGTGGACACCACCTTCGTACGCGTTTATAAAACGCGTTGGAGGCCTCCGAACGCGTTTTATAAACGCGTACGAAGGTGGTGTCCAGGTAAAACAGTAAAACAGACTGACAGCCTGCGAAAGTATTGAATTCCATTAACTTAGCCATTAACTTAGCCCTTCGTACACGTTTATAAAACGCGCTCAAACTTTATTACGCGTTTTATAAACGCGTACGAAGGGTTGAGTCTATAAATAGTCCTGCTTCTCCGCAAATTCACGTCGAATATTCAGAAATCAAAAACCAAAACTTTAGAGAACTTACGCAGAGAAAAGAAACCGAGAAAACATAATGTCAACTAAACCACGTCATGTTTGTACCGGTGTGCTTCTACAAGGAGATGGAGGAATAAGTAAACGAGATATTCTTCGGCACGTCTACTTGCACTATCCTTCCGACAAATTTTACGTGAAGGTTTTTCAACGCGACGTTTTTGAAGTCAGAGGGCCGAAATATTGGACGGATGTAGTTAAGAGGGATGGAGGATATCATGTCCGACGTGGAGATGGAATCGTTTGGTTGCGTTTGCAACAGGCATGTCCTCCTGGATTTGAAAATCACCCGTTAAATGGAAATGACATATATCATTTGGACTGATTATTAGATTTTCTATAATTAGATATTTTTATTATTGTGTGTTCTATAATTAGGTTTTCTATAATTAGATGTTTTTATTATTGTGTGTTCTATAATTAGGTTTTCTATAATTAGATGTTTTTATTATTGTGTGTTCTATTATTAGGTTTTCTATAATTAGATGTTTTCTTTTATGTTTTAGTATATGTATTAATTCGTGTTTTAGTATATGTATCAATTCGTGTAGTATATGTGTTGTAAGTTTTATTATCTAATTTATTTTAGTTTTTATTTTATCCATTTTCATTTTTATTGTGAAATTCGAAATATTAATATTAAAAGACTTAATATTTATTTAAATTATATTAGACATTACAACTCAATGAACATTATAATAAAAAACACAATACAAATTACAAATTACAATTTATTAAAATTTTGAACCACACAATACACAACAAACAAAATTACAAAATACATGATATTAAAATTTTGAACCACATAAAAAAAAATTGTAGAAGATCCATTGCTAAGGGTGGGAAGAGAAAACATCACCGCAACTAATAGAGAAGAGTAGGGCGACTGATTGTCATATTGACCCCCTCTTTTTCTGAGACTTGGATGAGGATGACTGCATGTATGCAGATTCTCATCCAAGGATGTCGGCTGCGGTGTTATGGCTCGTAGACCCAGCCCAACAAACCGTCCTCTACACGTAATAACAGATTCCACAGGAAAGTTTTTATTTTAAAGTTGGTGGAATATTAATAGCCATAAGGATTGTGTGCGACTCTGTATCAGTGAATAAGTGTGCCGCATACAACCCTTATGGCTATTAGTTTCGCACCAACTAATATTATTTTGCATTCCACCATCTAACTCTTCTTTTCCTCTCATTTTTTTCTTTTTTTCAGATTTTTTTCCTTTTTTTTTTATTTTGGACGACAGAAGGTTGGGTATTTATATGGAAATTACATCTCTCGAACGCGTTTTATAAAAGGGTAAGAAGGCCTCTTACGCGTTTTATAAACGCGTAAAATCAGAAAATAACGCGCAAAGTCAGAAACTTTCGCCGCAATCACTGCAGCCTTCTAGCGTGTTTTATAAACGCGTTTTAAGGCTTCTAACGCGTTTATAAAACGCGTTCGAGAGGAGAGAGAGAGGCGCGGTTTATAAACGCGTTGGAACTTTCTTCTTATTAAAAAAAAATAATAATTCTTTGTATTAAATTTTTTGGTGTCTCAATTTTTATATTAAATAATTTCGGCTCATCTAACTAGTTAAAACCTTTCCTAGCAACCCCAGCTACAGACATGCATACCAGAACAGCCGACAGAAAGGGAAAAAAATAATAAAAACTACTGCATCAAAAAGAAACTTGAACTAAACTCTAAAAAATAATAAAAACTACTGCATTAAAAAGAAACTTGCTGAAAAAATTGTTCATCCGAGACCAGGCGCCCGTGCTGCAAATTTGGCCATAAATTGAGATCTGAGATCTGGTACACCCTTATAGCTGGCCGGTACTATTCTGGCATGGTTTGTAAGGTTGTGGGCCCCCCAGATACAGCTCATATTCAGTCCAGTAATATGTATATATACCCAATATATATATAACTGCTGCCTCTTATATGCAAAATATGGCTGCAAAAAATCATATGTAAAAGTTAGAATAGTTTGAGCAAAGTTTGTTTTATTTTTTGGATGAATTTAGCAAAACAATGCTTTCTTGGATCGCTATTTCACATTTGACTTTTACCTTTGAATGCATAATAATCCGAAAGGAATCTAGGTGAATCGAAATAGGGTGCAATGTTTATGGTTTTTTTACAATCACACATGTTAACATTGTTCCTTTTTTTATTATTCCTAATTCATACTGATCTTACAATATATCATATTTAACCTTCATAAAATGTGTAATAATTCTACCATTAATCTCTACAGTTATAATTTATATTACAAATATGATCATATATGTTGAATTGACAACGAATATGAGGTTTTTGAACCGTACGTAGTATGCAATCTGTACAGTTCTCTGAAAAATACTCGAACAGAACAGCGGAACAGGGAACAAAAGAAAGGCCTAATATTTTGGGTGCTAAAATGCAAAATGTTGTAAAAATATTATTCACCTGCTCTCTGTCGAGCCGCTGCGTGCAATATTTTATATGTGAATTATTGTGGAGCTCCATACTTCCATGACAGTTGGTAATTTGCGTTGAAAATAAATATCGTGTTTATCACGGGTTATTTTCGGCTACATGAAGGCGTGGATCTTCTGTGCACTATGAACAAAAACAATTATTGTAGTAAAAGTGTAAAACTAAAACAACCCACAGACCCGCAAGTGGTAGCTAGCAAGGGGTCCCAGGGACCCTTTTTTTTTTGATAAAAATTGATCCGAGATTGCTGAGGGCACCTGCATTTAGTTTGCTATTCATTTAATTTCGGTTCTATATGTTAATATCATATTATTTATTTATTCAATTTGAAAAATCAAACATTTAGGAGGTCTCTGATAGCTCTTTGTTCTTATTTTGTTGCCATAAAAAAATTACAATTTACAACATCTAGAATTAAAATTAAGTGAGAACTAGTTTTTGATCTAGTGACAAAAAACTATGTACCTGAAAAAAAAATTAGAACTAAGTGCAAAAATATAAATATTATAAGTAGAATCTAATTAATGAAATTATTGAGCATGAGGATGATAATGGAATTGCGTAATATTAACATTACCAGTTCTGGGTCTAGTGGCAAAGAGCAATGCATCTCAAATGAGAGGTTACAGGTTCGAAATCCGGCTAGGGAGTCTTTTATAGACATTTAATTTAGAAATAAATTGGGAGGCTAGACTCCAATTTATCTTAAAAAAAAAAGAATTTGTTAGATTTTTTCTTTCATCGAGCTTTGAGCATAGGATAAAAATTTCTTTGGGTGTGTTTGGATGAGCCGTGAATAGGGAATAGGAATAAGGAATTTCGGCTTGCGTGCTTATCCTTATTCCTTATTTTTATACCATGGTTTTGTTAGTATAGGAATAAGGACCCTTATTCCTTATTCTTGTGTTGTTTGGATTGCACAAGAATAAGAATAAACACGCAAACCAAAATTCCTTATTCCTATTTTCTATTTTCCGACCTTTCCAAACACACCCTTTTTGTATTGAATCCGAATCATGTGCCGCGCGGGACGGTCCAGCGCACAGGATCGGAACCGTCCATTAAATCCAACGATTTGCGTTGGCTTTCTCTTCGCTCCCAATCCAATTTACCCAAACGATGAGTTATCGGGTTTGCCTCCGTATCGGATTCGAAATGAAAGACACGGAAAAGGGATTAACAACCTCCTCTCTTCTCTATCGTCTCCCTCCTCTAGTCCTCTCTCTCACTCCATCAAAGCAAAAGCAAATCGAACAGAGAATGAAGCTCCGACGGATCTCGTCGAAATTCTAGTCTATTCTCTTTCGACGAGATCCGTCGGAGCTTCATTCTCTGTTCGATTTGCTTTTGCTTTGATGGAGTGAGAGAGAGGACTAGAGGAGGGAGACGATAGAGAAGAGAGGAGGTTGTTAATCCCTTTTCCGTGTCTTTCATTTCGGATCCGATACGGAGGCAAACCCGATAACTCATCGTTTGGGTAAATTGGATTGGGAGCGAAGAGAAAGCCAACGCAAATCGTTGGATTTAATGGACGGTTCCGATCCTGTGCGCTGGACCGTCCCGCGCGGCACAGGATTCGGATTCTTTTGTATTAGGGTCAAAAGTTGGTTTGCACTTTTCTTACTGTCAGATGTACGGTGCACAGTTTATCCTGCATACTCGTGATTATTCGTGAACAATGTTCTTCTCATTATTGATTCCCTCGTGAACAACGTTCTTGATGCATCATGTGATCATTGTACCTTACCATACTATTATATTATTATTTAACGATTCGAATCATACGCGTAGATTTGCAGATCAACCATATGGGCCAATTCTAACATGTTGTGTCGATATTTTTCGCAGCAAGTTCTAATTCAATAAATGAGAAGAAATATTCACCTAGTTATGCTTTTTATTTTTTTTATTATAATTATCCTACTAATTAGTTTGCATGCTCTTTGGTTAACAGTCATACTCATAACACATCATTCGCATTACTCTAGATTTGTAATTGCAAAAGAAAATTGAACGGCCACAAGTTCAATTTAGAACCATATGCACAAAGCTTAGTTAACTTAGAACGTGTGAGTCGTGGTCGTTGACTCCCCGTTCTCCTGGAGAGGTGATTTAATGAGTTCAATTCCCACTCTATGCGAAAAAAACAATAAACTCTATTTCACAGAATGAACTAGGTCTCTATAAAATATAAATAAATGATCTTATTTCAGGATTCGTTTGGATCAAATGAGAATTTGGAGAATTTTCTATTTCTAGACATAAATATATTATAAACAATCCAAATTCTTCACAAAATTATACACTTTCCAATACTTTATGTCTAGGAATATGAAATTCCTCCTATTCTTAAGCGATCCAAACGGCCCTCAAATAATAATAATGGAGGAGCAATATGGAAACATAATTAGATTCTTATGTTGCTTCTCCCGTATATAAGGCCTTGTGCATTGTTGTTAATTCTATACTTTCAATTAGCCCTCGTCTTGTGAAGCAATTTATTGGTCATTCACACGATCCCAACTGTTTGATTACAGTCGCAAATTTATTTTTAAAAGATAAATAACTTTGAATTTCGTGCTGAATGAATTAGACTTTGCTCACTTATAAATTACTTCACTGAATGCCAGGCCACATTGGAAGGCGGTCAAATAATAGAAGAAAACAGAACGATGTGTTGACTCTGGAGCTAGTTTTTTTTTTCTTTTGATTATATGTGAAGAAAGAAGTCATTAAATTTAAAAGGTTGAGTGCTACTAAAAAAACCCAAATGTCCGGTGCTTTTCGGTCACCTTTTTTGCATTCAAACATTTGTTTGATTATATACCAGTGGTAAAGAACAATGCACCTTGACTCCTTAAGTGAAAGGTCGCAGGTTCGAAATCCGGCTGGAGGGTTTTTCATTGACATTTAATTTAAAAATAAGTTGAATGGCTTAGATCTCTAATTTATCTTAAAAAAATATATACTTTTATGAATTGTACTGAACAAACGAACGAACAAAAGAGAGAGCGACTCAATCAGAACTAGGCATCTGTAATTGTGAAATACGTTTCCACACTCGTCCTGACACTTTACGTAACGTTTTCACACGTGGCGAACTGTTATTGGATGAATAGATACGAAATATATAACATCATTATTCATGTTTAATATAACAATTCAAAGCTTACAGCAATTTTATTTTTCTAGCACGAATTCTTTAATCTAATAATACAGGATGAACGGGACGTTTAGGATGGACTCTTTTTTAGTGCTTAGTTGATGCCAGGGGCGGAGGCAGTAGGGGGCAAAGGGGCTCCCCCGGCCCCTCCCAAAAAAAAAAGATTTAGATTTGTGTCGAGAGCTTTAAATTTAAATAATAAATTTGTTAATATATAACATATTGCAGCCATAATAAAAGAGTTTGAATACAATAAATGTAGCTAAAATACAATCTAGTTAAGTTTATTGTTTGTTTAAACTAGTTTAATTATAATTTTTTTCTTTTAGAGTAAATTTAGAAGAGAAAAATAACAAATAAAATATTGCTCAAATATGAAAATCTTTTTTTTCTTATTATTAGAAGAAAAATTGCTTCTTTATTGTATTTGATACAATTCATGTTCAGAAAACTACTACTATAAAATAATACAATGTTATTTTTTTTTTGTCATTTTTTAAAATTTTTAAACTTTCAAACTTTAATCTACCTAATTAAGTTCAAATCCCCTAAATCGAAATCCTGGCTCCGCCCATGATTGATGCATTCAAAAATTCAATAAAACTCATTTGTTTATAACACAGTATTCCAAACTTTTAAACTCTCAAATATATATAGGAATTCAGGGCTTTGATGAAGTGATTTAATCCTAGTACCAAATAAAATTTATACCTAGACCTAACCTCACTAATCGTTTGTAATTTAGTTCTAGGGTCGAACCCAAAGGACATATTAACGAATACCGGACTTGTTCTTTTTCTGAAGCTAGACAGTTAAAAAGAAGTGAATTTGATTGTAAAATAAACTAAATAAATGAACATGCAATAAAATAAATATTTTTGGATGTTTTTGTAAGTTAAAATAATTAAGAAATCTAAAGGGTTATTTTTTAATTTTCAAACAATATAAAAATTTCTTAGGGATCAGGTTTCGGTTTAGTTTGGACTTCTAAAACTCACAGTTTAATATTTTCATGTAAAAATCTAAGTTTTATAGGCAACAGTACATCATCTCGGTCCGAGTTGTGTCCATCTCGGTCCAAGTTGAGAACTGAGGTGGCTCAAGTTGATTTGGTTTGGTGTGTCATGAATTGTGCAAGGATTGGTTGGCTAAGCCTAGACTTTCTAACCCTCAACGTTCGCTTGTTAGACTAGAGAATGGTTTAATCACAACTTATTCCAATTAATCTAATTAACCCGCAACTTTTGGTATAGAGAAACAATTAGCCTAAACTTGTTTAATGGTTTTCGTAAGGACAATTAGAAGTCTTTTGCACTATCTAAAAATTACACATGTGGTGTTAATTAATCTCCCATGTCGGATCTCCAAAGTACTTAGTTCAAATTATTCTTGTTTATCCTAACTTAGGCTTAACTAAATGTGGCCATTCATTTAGAATTTAATTAAGAAATCACAAGAAGTTTAAACAAATCAATTAAAGACTACTCATTAAACAAATCACAAGTTATAACAAAACATCATAAGTCAAATATCACCATCCAAACTTAAACAACTCCCTTACTCCTAAAACTACTCAAATTCAGCCTAACATAGTACTTAAAGCAACAACAAGTATCAAAGCAATAATAGGATACAAGACCATAGAAATCAAAGTAGAGCACATAGGAAAAATAAACCAAATACTCCTCGTATGTGCTAACTTCGATCTCCAGAGTAATGGGATGATGCAAGACGTGTTCTAAAACCTTCTTTTCGCTGTCATCACTTAGAGATTATGGTTCCTTTGAGTTTCGGTGGTCAACAAAGTTTGAAAAGGTTGGAATTGAATTATGGTGGTCAAGATACAGGCAGAGGGAGAGTCTTTTTATATTAGTTCCACCCACAAAAAAAGAGGTCTAGGGCACCAGGGCAAGAAAATCTACCAAAAAGAGCAACTTCCATGCTTAAAAACTTGTCGTATGGTCTGAGGCGACGCCCAACTCGAATCGAGATGGAGAGAACTCGGATCGAGCAAAGGTGAAGGGGAATCATGAAAATTCGACTATCCGAGTTACCTTCATTTCGGTCTGAGATGCAGTCTGAAAAATGCCTTCTTGTGCTAGGGATGAGCCATCTAGCATTTGTCTGTGCATGAAACCCTTGTAAATCCACCAAAATTCATCTAGAATCCTGAAAATAAGAAGAGAGACGACGGTATAGCCAATTCTTGAAAAAACATAACAATTTATCAAATAATTTAATGATTTGAATATAATTTAGGTGCCAAGTATGGTCCAAATACTAACAAATAATAACGATATTAGGCTTCTATCATAGTGTCATACATTAGAGAGATGGAATTTTTATAGTGAGCTATATTGATCAACCTGACAATTTTGACAACCATATAAAATATTAGTAAACTTAAAAATCCAATAGTTTGAAACATGATCTATGCGCATACATACTTTTATAATACTAGCAGCAGCGCCCATCCAATGTGTGGGCAGACTTTAATATGTGGAAGTATTATTTGATATGGATATATTGTTCATTTTTAATATTTAAAGTCAACGTTGTCTTGATCGACAATGAAGGTAGCAGTAGTATTCACCGATTTAAACAAATAGAATTAATAAAAGTAGACATGAATATTAAAAAAAATAGATGAAAATAAATACGTTTCTCAATAAAAAGATTCAAATAATAGTATATCATCTCAAACATAAAAGAAATAGTACAACATGACAAAATTCTTAAATCATTTTTGCTCCATTATTGTTATAAACAATGATCATACTCAAGACGGAGACTTGTTTTGTAAATGAAATATTTTATATACTGACATCCAAAGACTTTTTTTGATAGGATTGATCATACTCAACATAGCAAAAATCATGCGGACTTATCGAGTAGTTAACCAACGTTATTATATATTTATATGTTCACCTGAAAGCAAAAAAGCAAATTATGCTTATAGGTTTTGAAAAATATTGTAAGAGTGGTGATCGTTAGTTGGTAAATCAAGTTCTAATTCTATCTGAATGATCATGATTATTATTAATCATGAATTATATAATTAAGAAATTAAACAAATAAAATTAGTAACAGTAAAATTTATTGGGATCAGTAATCCAAGAACAGGTAAATGTTCTATAAAAATCCAGAATATTTTCTGGATAATTGCCACATCAATCTGACTTTAGGATGGGTTGAATTTGATTAATTAGTGAAATAGCTAATTTACAAAACTGATTGTCAGACTTTGGTAATATGGAAGGCTGCACTGCTTAAGCCACAGAAAATCCAGAGGAATAAAAAAAGAGAAAAAGAGAGGGAGCGGGTCTCCTTTTCCTTCTACCTCGTCTCTCTTTCTGTCTCTCTTCTCTATTCCTTCTCTGTGCTTTGAGCCTACGAGAACGTGGCGCTCCTTATTATTGTCATTTTCCCTTTTATTAATTTTAATTATATATTAATTCTGAAAAAAAAATCAATTTTTAAAATTTAAGACTAAAATATTCCCGCTCTTTTCTCTCTCAATTGTCCCTTCAGACGGATTCATCTTCCTGCCTAAATTTAGAATCATATGTGATATGAAACGATACAAATACGATATGAAAAGAAATCAATACTTTGAAACACTTGAGCAATTCCTTTTGATAAAAGTGCATCTTCATATCTGTTGGCTTTTGCAAACGACGTTAAAGACAGCCAAAGAAAAGAGAAAAGTGCAAGAACATTATTAAATGTTCCTTGCTTGTCACTTCTTTCAGTAAAATTTCAGTTTTTTTTTTTTTTTGTGCGTGTTTGCAGATTTGTTTGTGTGATATTTATTGGTTGTAAACTTGTAATATGTCAAGTAGTCAAGCAACATATACTATCTATATAGGATCGATGCTGGTATATATCAGTACAAAATCTTACATAAGTCCCATCATTTTATCGTCTTAAATTAAAGAAAAATGGAAATAATGGTTCCAATATACAGCCTTTGATTCAACCAGCAGCATGTTTTTTTTGTCGTTATTATTGAAATTTTGGCACAGTTGTTAGCCACCAGCTTTTAATTTTCATAACTTTTCATTTTCTATAAATTAAGATTCATTTTAGAAATATTCATTATTAGACTACTCTTTCTAGTTTATACAATGAAGCGGGATATATGACCATTTACGAAATATTCATTATTACCCTCCATTTTGTTTCTTTCTATTATTTTGATGATCAAACGAATCTTTCTAGTCATTCTGAAACAATCCAATGCAAATGTTGAGAGAGAAATGGACAATTTTAGTCTTAAATTTTAAAAACTGAATTTTCCGAATTAATATATAATTAAAATTAATAAAAAAGATAAATAGCAATAATAAGGATAATTTGAGGGATATATGATCAATAATTAAGAATAGAAGAACATATGGCTGATTAAATAAGATGTTGGGGATACATGGCTGATTTTTCCTATAGTTAAAATACCAACAAAAGGTGATTGATTGACTTACGAGGGTTACTTGCAAGTGTATGTAAGCAATTTGTAATTGAAACTGTGTTGAACAAATGTAACAATATTTCATCATTTTGCTTTGCCGCCTCCGGATCCATTAATCATGGAATTATGTTTATCTTGATCATTGTAATTTGGTGTTATGTTAATTTAACTCTCTATGGGTGTGTTTGGATTATTGGAAGAAAGAAGAAGAAGAAGGAAGAAGAAGAAAAAAAATTATAAACAATCCAAACTCTTCACAAAATTACACACTTCCCAATATTTCTTCCCACTTCTTCCCTTCTTCCCTTCTTCCCACACCCATCCAAACGCACCCTATAAGCAATGATTCCTAACTCCTAAGACAATGTCAGGCTACTGCTCTTAGGGTGCGTTTGGATCGTTGGAAGAAAGAAGAAGAAGAAGGAAGAAGAAGAAAAAAAATTATAAACAATCCAAACTCTTCACAAAATTACACACTTCCCAATACTTCTTCCCACTTCTTCCCTTTTTCCCTTCTTCCCACACCTATCCAAACGCACCCTTAGTACTACTATTATTGGGGCCGTTTGGATGGGTTGGGAATTGGGGGAATAGCCAATTCTAGGCATAAATTTATTGGGAAGTGTGTAACTTTGTGAAGAGTTTGGATTGTTTATAATAAATTTGGCATAAGAAATTCCGGGAATTTGCAATTCTCACCTATTCCAACCTCATCCAAACGCCCCATTGTAATTCCCACCTATTGTAAATATAGTAAATAAAATTATTGGGAAAAAACCACTTCAAGTAAAAGATAAATTATCCTTTATTAATATAGTTTTTGAAGATAAATTGGGTTCAAGCGACCCAACTTATTTTTAAATTAAATGTCTATAAAAGACCCCCCCCCCCACCTCAACGAGATTTCGAACATGCGACCTTTCACTCATGATGTATTGTTCTTTATCACTAGACCGAGAGCTGGTTCTTTCTTTATTAATATAGTTAACATTTAATAACGGATTTTTCTTCCCTCCAGAAACATGCTTCTCTCAACGAGAACACCAATGAGAACAAGATATAAAGATCGAGAAAAATATACGCTGAGAACGATTAAAATTAGAGTATTGTCAGAAGAGCGCAATTAGTTTAATGCTTCGACCAACTTAATACTAATAAACAATGACAATGACAATGAATTAAGAAACAAGATTACTTTTAATAATTTAGATAGCAGTTCTTTCATCGCAATTACATATGCCGCTTTACACTTATTACATATGTGGTCAGGAAACACTAGAGGCCTCGAAACATTTCAGACGAGGAGGGATGGAAGCTAGAAGTGCCAGTACAAACCAAGGAAATCAGGGAAGAGTTGGAGGTGTTGGTACCGCTGGGATCGGTACGGGTGGAGATGTTTTGATGGAGGATGAGGATTTGCTGGGAAACTGATCCTGGTGTTTTCGTTATGGACCATTGTTAGCTTTTGTAGTAGGATGATTTGCTTGGATGTAATTCTTAAGTTTTTTTTCCTTCTGTTTTGTGTGTTTTTTTCCTCTCTTTTGAACTTAAATCACCTCTGGTGATTTTCTTTTGTTTATTGTTTCTACTTTCTACTGCATCAGTAAAGAATGCAGGCTATCCTCATGAATCGCTGTTTTTCAAAAAAAAAGAAAAATAAATAAAAAAAAATAAAACTATGAAGTCTAGGCTAGAGATATTTTGGGTCATCATAGGAAAGAATTGACGGTATGACCCAATGTTTTAAAAACCGGACCGGCCATCGAACCAGTAAGACTATTGGTTCGATGGTTCAATTGGTTGAACCGGTTTTAAAAACCGGATGATATAATTTTATAAAATTCCATATAGCCCAGTGGATAAAGAGCATGGCTATTACCTTGGAGAACCAAGGTTAGATTCTCTGGTTACTCTATTTATTCCGAATTTCTTCAAATCAAAGAGCAAACAAGTTAAAAACACATAAACCGGACGGTCTGGATCACATAAAACCGGGACAAACCAGCCGGTTCATTGTGGGTCGGAAACAGCCATGTGGTCCGGTTCGTGGTTCAACCGGTCGAACCGGCCGGTCCGGTCCAATTTTCAAAACATTGATATGACCTCGAAAATGCGAGATTCATGGCTATTATCTCCAAAGTTCCACGCACGTGAAAATATTCATCTGAAAACACAAAAAAATAAAATAAATCTCTTGAATAACGAACCATATCTCTTCAATCAACATCTAGTGGGATTTTTTTTTTCCCTTAGTGCTTGATTGTTGACATGAAGGACACATTTTGGACACATTGGGACCGTTTGGATCGCTTAGGAATTTGGAGAATTTAGGAAAGTTGCAATTCTTAGGAATAAATTTATTGGGAAGTGTGTAATTTTGTGAAGAGTTTGGATTGTTTATAATAAATTTATGGTAGGAAGATGAAATTCCCCAAATTTCTTGGGAAATCCAAACAGCCCCAATAAGGGATTCAACTTTTCACATGCAAAAATTTTTGGCTACTAAGTTAGGGTTAGAGGAACGCTAGTCTACAGCTTCTGGTTCTTGAATTGACGCTAAAGCCCTAGATAAATGTCCTAACCAAAACTCTGTAATTTATATTGGAGTACATCTAGTTGTTTTCCAAAATGACATGTTAAATTGCAAGAGTATATTAACTATATCTGTCTATAGCTCTTGAATCTTTTCAGATAATGAGATACTTATCTCTGTGTTGTAATTTGGCTTGTACAGTTGTACAGACTATATACCCAGTATTAAAAAAAATGCTAACCAATTTTACCTACACTCATTTCTGTTTTTCTTTCAATTTTTTTTTTATAATGCTTTTCAATAACTAAATTCACAGCCCTTCCACCCCCGAAATTATATATGACAAAATAATACGCAATAAACAGATATAATATAAGAGCATGAAATAAATGACTAATAAAAGCTCAACCCCATTGCTGGATGCGGAATAATTCACAAAAATACATCCGATTTAAACTCCGCCAGATTACACAGGGAGGAAAAAAAAGAGCAAGATTATATTTTAACTAATGCTACATCGTTTCAACAGTTGGTCCGATTCAAAACAAACAACAGTTTGTTTCTCACAGGTAGGAAATGATCCCGGTTTACCAGATACTGACGGCTGCACTGAGCCTGTCATCTCGATAGAACGGAAAACGAAAAAGAAAAAAGGAAGGGTAAATAACAGAGGAGAGAGAAGGCCACATGGAGGAGAGGGGAGTGCTCCATGAACTGGTTTAGTGAGAAGATGATCGAGTCATGCGAGGGCGTACCGGTGTCTTTGAAGGGCTCACCCTGAAAAAAAAAAGGTTTAGATTGGAATTTTGTGTTGACCTCATACGCATCCATGCAGAACTTGAATAAAAGTTGGATGCTGATACATAGCATGAGAAACAAGAATATGCGATAATTTTTTCGTTGTTATAGACAATATACTGTTGTATGGCAAAAAGGAAATAATATATGAGGGTGTATTATGTTTCTTTGAAACATTTTTGCGGTCTTTAATAGTCTTTATACAGGAGGGGGGGCAGGTCACCAATATCTAGCTTGCTCCAATAGATTAATTACCTGATAGGAAGAGTGCCGAGTATGTGGCCACTACAGTTGAGAGCCAAAATTGCACTTTCAGCCTAAAAAAAGAAAATTAACAGATCCAAAAGCGTAAGATATAAGATTAAAATTGTATACATCACTGATACAAAATTACAAACATGAAAAAGTTGCAATAGTTTCTAGGATTTGTTGACCAGCACCTCAGCCAAGGCTGGTCAGATAACTCTTCAGGTCCACCTATTTTTCTGTTTTAGGTCCTTAATTTTTTATTGTTATTGATTTTCTGTTTGAGCTATAGAAACACTACAGTGCCAAGACAGGGAAACAACAACCCACCAGGTACAGATTTGTAACTTTTTAAGACTTCAATCCTTGCTACCATCAAGGTTAGAAATTTTTTTTATTTAGAGACCAAGGAACCAGAAATTAGCTGACTGTAAACCACGCTACCTAGCTGTGTATCATTTTACCTACTTAGTATATTACCATATCAATGATACTTCAAAAGTCCGGTGCATTTCCCACTTTGGTCCCCAAATAAATGTTAAAAAAAAAGTCCCATTTTGTTATTGAATTCATATTTGCAATATTTGGTCCAATGCAGTTTTCTGATAAATAACCAAGAAAAAAGAAGCTCCTATCTGATGCCTTTCATTTAACAATTTACAGGACTGAGTGATGGCAAAGATCAAGTTTTAACGACAAAAGAATAAAGCAACAGTTATTCTGTACAAGTATCACACATTCCCCAATTTGGTTCTCACAGTTCCAAGTTCACATTTTGGTCCTTTTAAGTTGCAATTTAAACCAATTGATGCTATCATTTTAGACATGTATAATGACGTGATGATGTAGATGCTAAAGCGGATTAAAATTTTATAGACAATGTCGCACATTCAAAGCCATTGCCTTAATAATTAATAACAGATATTCATTATGCAGGGATCAACGTCTATATTATCATGGAACCACATCATTAATCCATTTTTTTTAATATATATAAACCTCAGTAGTAACTTCATCATGAATTTGATAACTTCAGTAGTTCAGTGATAAAATGGGAACATCGGAATGTCAGGGCCAAAATGGAAAATGGATGATAAGTTGAAGGGTACTCCATGTAAATAACTCTAGCAAAATGTTATGAACCATAGATAACTAAACCAGTAACCATGTTACTTCTAGGGACCGTATTCACCTCAACCAATTTTTCCTTTCTGAGGTCAAGTAATAAAGTCCAGTCCGACAATGGATCCTAATGTTACTTTTGGCTTTAATTAGCACCATGGTTCTTTTGTTTTTCCTTTTGGATCAATCAGCACTTTTATACAGATTTTTGTGTGAACAAGCCATGTCATGCCTCAATTAGCTTCTGCTGCTGACATGGCAATTCATTGTGCTAATTTGACTATAGTGGAGACCAATTTGATAGATATCACAAAATTTTCAATGGAACCACATCCCCCTTTCTTTTATTTAGTACGAGAGCAGCTTTGTTTGAAAGTGGAGTATAGATGCACCCTCTGAAATATAAACGCCAATTTGGCAATCTATAATGTAAGAAAGAAGAAATTCAAATAGAACCCAGAAGGCCCTCCTTTAACAAGATTTCTCCGCCAACTTCAGATGCCTTTTAAGTAGCGCATCTATTGCAATTCTAAACTCCTATTATTGTTTATGTTAACCAGATGAGAAACTAAATGAAGCAGCACTCCTGTTTCCCTATTTATTAAATTTCAGTTGGTCCCACTAATAAGCCAAACCAACAACTAAGGAAAAGCCTTGTCAGGTCTGTCATGTCAGCTAGTAGTAACTGATGAAAAGCTTAATTGATATTTCAAAGTAATTACACGTAATTGATAAAGAGAGACAAATAATAGTAATTAATGAGTGCTTACTCGAACAAACTCTACAAAGGCAATACATGTCGAGTGCATGCTATCCCCAAGCAACCTCAGCCTAGACACCTATTATTAAAAACAAGATTAAAAATGAAGGAAAATGCAGCCACTGCAAAATTAGGACATAACATGTACATTATTATGTTCATAATGTTAAGTATTTTACATTGAGACCGTGATAGGCAATTCTGGTGCCTGTCAACTCAAGTAATAGCATGCTTGAGCTTAATTGCATTTTTTCCAACTTAAATAGTGTTGAGTCAGGCTTCTGTATTACAAGCAAATTGAGCAGTCTCAAAACTAAACTAAAGAAAACCATTATACGACTGTCAAAAGCTGGGTTGATACAAAAAATTACAAGAACAGAATATTTAATACCTCTCCACAAAGTGGCTCAAAGAAATATTTTACATCAGCCTCTGTCACCTAAAAACAAACGCAATAAATTATATATATGAGCTTACAGAAAAGTTTACACAATGCACTACCAGCATGGAAACAGCTATAACTATTGTGATCTTTTTTTATATGTATATATTTTACATATATAAGGAAATACATTCTTTAAAAAGAACATATCTATAAACATCCTGAGTATTAAACATAACAAATAACAGTAAATAGGAGAATAACTATTACCTGTTTATCTATGTTAGTACAGTACACTGTTCTTACAACCATTTCCTTCTCGTCTTCAGACTGTACACCATAAACAGTGTGTGTCAAGTAAAGAAGAAGATATTGTTCCAATAAAATTGAGAAAAGAGAGTTCGAACTGACCCTTGGAAGAAATTTAGGGTTAACTGGTAGAATTGCAGTTTTTGAAGGTAAAACCCTAACAGGATAGTAACCCAGTACGGTCCCACCAAGATTAAGTGCTGCTCTTGCACCAGCTGGATTGTTAAAAAGTAAATAAATAAAACAAAGAAACCAAGAATACATTAGATAAATTACATTACATAATGCATTACATTCAGAATGCCAGTAACAAATATCAAAGGAAAATTAATGATCTAACCAAAATATATTACAGCTATTTGTATGTAGCAAGGGACAATTAATAACTAAAAAGATCCCTTCCTTACAACTTCCCTCAACTAAATGCAGGAGAAAGGAGGCCAAATCAAGTAATTCAAGACCCCTAAGTGATCTGGTATGAGTTATTTACAATGTCATTTGTAAATTTAAGTATGCAACTCCTTGTTTACACTGCCATGCATTATATTTTGGGTTTCTCAAATTACCGGATTAAGCATAACATTGCAAAAAAAAAAAAAGTAAATAATAATAGAAGACAAGAACCGGATAAAAAGTAAGTATTGTTAGGTACCTTCGTCAGAAAACTCAATAAAAGCAAAACGAAGAATGGAGCGTGGGTCCCCACAAATCCGGCAATCCACAACCTTCCCATTCAGAAAGTAAAGTAGAGCAAAGAAATTAATTACTATAATTAAGAATAAGACTTTGCACCATGCATAGAAAAACTCTTAAGAAAATTAACTACAAGTCTACAAGCAGGAACTGCACTTCTTATTATCTCATAAAAGTTGACGGTTCCTTAGTTGTCTCAATTCCATGACTATGCTTAAATCGAATAAACTTTCTAATAATCAAATAAGTAAATATTTCTTAAAAGTTGACATATTTACCTGACCACATGTAGAAAACACCTCTGCAAGTTTCTCTTCAGTCACCTAATTTTTACCAAAAACAAAATATTTTAAAATTTAACAAATATTCACAGAAAGTCATTATTTCTAATTTGGAATAAAGAAACAGAAATAACTTAGGTAAGTAAGGAATACTGCCTGGAAATAGTCCTATTCTTGTCAAAGAAAATAAGATATTCTTTCTCAGATTTCCAGTCAACCTCTCTTTCTAGACCTTTGACACAACAATGTCTTTTTCCAAAAATTATATGAAACTGGGATGTCAAACTTTGAATTGAACAACCACCATTCTAACCAAGAGAATGTAAAGAAGCTTGTAATTCCATGCCTAAACAGAACCAGAACAAGAAACTAGAAATGGCATTCCCTATTCCTCACAGCACTCCCAATTCCAAGGCAGTATTCCCAAAAACAAAGTAATTATAGTACTGAAATGTCAAAATGATTATTACATTGTGATCAACATCTGAAACATAAATAGTCCGCCTTATGCTATCCTCTCTCTCAGCTCTTGGTGATCTATTCCGTCTCTGAAAATTAAACATGAGAAAAAGATATATAAATTGAATTCAGATATAATAATCTTCCATTTTCATTTATACCACAGCAGAAGAATTTAATAGACGCCAGTTGATGTCTCAAAAGAAAAAATAAACAGAAAAACAAATATTGAAAGTGAGATTATGCATAAACTTAGAACATGAGCATGTAACAGCATTTGTTTGACAAATCAGAGGCCATTAGAAACAATTGGCAACACACCAACACCATAATTTTGGTTTTATAGAATATAAAATAGTAGCAAAATGCCAATAAATAATTTTGATCTCACTTGAAGTATTTCCAGCTTATTAAGCCCAAGCTCTCAAACTAGAAAAAAAAAAAAAGTAGATAAAAATTTCCTGAACTACAAATAAGACTATCCAAACAGAATTATAATTTGTATAATACCCAATCAATCTATGCCCCCCATCTAGATCGAGCTACTGAGGTATTGATCCCACTTGTACTTGTAGCATTTACCTAAAGTAGCAAAAAATACCTAATAGGCAATCTTAATTCTGATCAGAGTGCGTATAAGTTTAGCAACCCAAAATCTCGGACACTTCACACATCATGAAATGAAAAACTAACATTAGAAAAGCTAAACCCTTGACACGATCAAAGATCAAACAAAATAAACCTAAAATCTAGAAAATACCAAACAATTTTACCTTTGCATTCTGCTTAGAGAAACCCATAAATCCATCGGCAACAACCTCTTGATTCCATCCATTTACCACAAACTGGTACCCAAATTCCCTCGGAAAAACGAAACTTGGTGCATCTGCTGAGAGCTTCCCGATCGGCTTGTTAGCGCCATGCGAAGAAGGGATGAACTCCTTAGCTGATGGGTTGAGCTTGGACAACAAATCAGAGAGCTTGTTCACTTCAGAATTCTGCACCGATTCCTTCTGAGCGGCCACCATTTTCCCCTCTCGGAAAGGAGCAAAATTCACCAGAAATTGCTCAAATTCTGAACAAATTCTGATTCTGATCACGATCGAGCTTCGATATCTGACGAGATTGAGAGATTGGAGAGATGGGTTTTGATTGATATGGTTGCTAGAGAGAGAGAGAGAGAGAGAGAGATGGAGAGAGAGAAAGCGATGGTGTCAGTTATAAAGAGGAAGCGAATCCCGTTTTGATTTCGTTCCTCTGCACTAAATGGCAGTTTTGGATTTTGATTAAGAGAGAAAATTAAGAGAGGTTTATGTCTGATATATCATATGAGGGAAATCCCTATTTTATATTCCCCCTTGTGTTTTACTCTTATTTGATTTTATTATAATGTCCGTATCTATATATCTACTAAAGCACCTGTTAGGTCGAGGTTTTTCTATATATGGCCTTTGTTTTGTTGCGGATTTTTTATGGGTTTTTACTTTTTATAATTTATGGTTGGCTAAATAAGTTAATGTTTTGGTAGAATGTTAGCTAGTGGGTGTTGGAAACAAGTTAATTAGTTATACTTTTTTGAACAACTAAAATTACTTTTTTCTTGTCATGTGCTACTGACTAATTTCTCATTGGAGAAAAAAGAATAGGTCAGTTTTTTTAACTCCAACATTCAATTAAATTAAACGAAATATCTCTCTCACAATAATCTAACAATGAGGCTAAAATCATGGAAGTTATCATATAAAGAATTTAACAAAAAAACAGCGAAATATATTTGTTGTCAATTGCAGTTAAAGTACTTGTAAATTTGAAAATTAGTTAATTTCATAGTAACAACTTTTACCATCCATATCGTTGACAGCTCCTATCAACTATTTCAAAAAAAAAAAAAAACTTTTACCATCCATAACTGCTATTTTGTACCTAGAACTACAAGTTTCTCAATTTATTTAAAAACATGAAGGTACATATATAAACTTACTTTCTTACTTTTCAACCAATTACCAAACCCAAAAAAAAAAAAGTAATGCAAGTCACCAGTCAAAATTCATCTATTTTCCATGTGAAAAAATATATAAAAATATTTCTAGCGGAAAATTATATTCTATAATTATTTTATTTTAAAAAAAAAAGACCCTTTTGTCTAATGGAAGAAAATTATGAGGTGCTTGAGGAAAATTCCTCTGAACCGGTTGGACAATTTTTACATTTGGTAATTAATTTTTAGAGAACGCTTGTTTTCTTGTTGGAAGGATTGAGATTGAGAGAGAGTGAATGCGTAGGAGCTTCGGTCAGCGAAAGATTGTTGGCTTGGCACGCATGCATGACTCTTTTATTCGTCGGATTTTCTGTGACAGAAGATTCCCTTGTCTTTTGTGGGTCTCCCTCATATGATAAGTATGAATATTTTTTTATTAATTTCTTCTGATATGCTACCTAATTACTCATCATTATGGCCGGATTAAACAGGGTTGGGTGCAAAATAAATTAATAGTAATAATTAAATAACCGAAGATTTGTTATGATATTTTGAGATATTTGTTTTTGAGTTAATAATATCATAAATATATATTATACTTATAGTTGGTCACGGATGAGGCTTATAAATACAGTTTGCCTTAAAAAGTGTGAGTTTTCATCTAATCATGAGAAACTTCTATACATTTCTTTTGTGTCTAATAAGATAAACTTATTTTTTTTTTAAAAAAAAAGAGTATATTTTTCTCAATTCCTCTTCTTTCCGTTTGTGCATGATCACCCATCCATCTGTAACTCTCCTATTTCGTCTCAAAAATAGAAAAAGTGCAAGCGAAAAATGACAAGTTGAAGAAAAACAGATGAGTTGTTACAGAAAAAGATAAGGAGAAGAGATAGGGTTATGGAGCAACGGATAAACAATATATATATGTGTGTGTAAAGAAAAGAAATAGAGCACACTATTCCTTATGACTTTTTAGGTGGAAGAGAAATGTATTATTGTCCGATAGGTATAGAACAAAAAATACAATGAATCTTTCATACAAATTAAACCAATGACTAATTTTGTAACATGTGAGGTGGGGTATAGGTCAGTAAAATCCAACAAGATTTACCCAAAGAAATGCACAATTTCCCTTTTAATTAATACTCATGATCTCAATAAGTGTTACGGCCCGCCTTACGGTAAAAGTTTTATCCTTTAATTGGGTAAAGCTTTAAGATTTTTTACGTTTGATATATGAGAACTGTAATTTTTCTTAATCAGTTAAATATATTTTTTTTAATTCTAGTTATATAGAAACAAGCTACATAGTAATTTATGTTGGTTTAGCTCTTAGTAGTTGGATAAATGCTGTAGAATATTCCAATAGAAAAAGGAATGGTTCCTATTCCATTTTTGCAAACATGTAACTTGCGAATGGCTCAACGCCAATTTAGAATCGTCAGGATATTATACATTTGCATCCTGTTATCCTGTTTTTGCATATTTGCAGCACATTGACATGGTGGCTCAATTGTCAAGAAGGAAAAAAAATGATATAACTTGGAATCATAGTAATATGTTGTTTCAAATGCAAGTACCTATCTATGATTCCGTCTCAAGAACTAGCAATTGGTGATATGCTATATAATAGAAGAAAATTTAAAGTATTAATTATTACAGTTTAAAGTTTATTTTCCAACATCTGAAACCGTTGTGTAACAATGTTGCAGTTGTTACTATACAATGTAAAAAAGAAAAAAAAATTAAAAGCCTCATTCAAACCATAATTCCAATAATTAGACTTAAATTTGTCTATTATGACAACCTTTGTCAGATAAAAACTTGTGAAATTTGACAGTGATGGAAGGCAAACTGGGAGATGAGAGTAAAAAAGAATACATTAAAAAATAAAAAAGGTAGCTAAGTTCATTAAGTTACGTGCTTTAATTTTCTTAAATGCATTTTGTGAATACCTAGAAGGACCGCCATCTCTTCTAGAAAATTTTGTCATTGTGTACGCTTAGCCTGTCAAGACAGGTTAGGAAAAAAAAATGTCATTGTTTTTCTTGTCGCATCTTCAAGTACTTTGATTTCTCCGTTTACATAAGCAAAAGAAAAAAGGAAATCTCCTTTTGACGTTCACGGAGACTCCGCAACCCTCTAATTTTTTTTCCAAATTTTTTAGAATAAAAGGCGACAAATATAAAGCGCTCTAACTTAAATTATTTTTAGGAGGTTTTTAATTAAATTTTAAATTTGCGACATTCACTCAAAATATATATATATTTCTTAATTCTTTATTAAAACTTATTACGCATGTTTAACATTCGGAAATGAAGCGTTGACATGTTCTCGCTTTTGCATCAGATGTAGGTGATAAAGGGTGATAATTTGAATCCTGTTAGAAAATGTGTGTGGAGCCATGTTGTTATGGTTGGAACGGTCCGGTCCAATTCTGGAACGGACTGGTTTGCTGGGCAAACCAACAGTCTCGCTGTGGTTGGGACGGCCCAGTCCAATTCTGGAACGGCCCGGTCCAACCAGTTGGGACGGCCCGGTCCAACTCTGGACCGGACCGTTCCAGACAGCAGTTATGAATCTGAAAGGTCTGTTTCCAGACTGGCTATTTATACCCCTCTCTTCTGATGCGTCTCTAAGGTTGGAACTCGTGTCTTTTGAGATAACCACCATCCTAGAGAGTCCAGAGAGAGATCAGAAAGAGGGAGGAGCCATCCTATTGCTTGGAGAGCAATAGGAAGCACACGCACGAGTCGACCGGCACTTGGATTCGTGAAGGGTAACGCCAAGCCCTTGCCTGAGGTTGTGGTGTACCAGTTGCGTGCGGAGGAAGACTTGGAGCGCAAGACAAGGGTTGCAGCAAAGCTTTGAGAAGAGTCTAGGCAATCGATCAACTTCCGCTGCGGTACATCTGAACTCTATGCATGTGTGATAGGTTAGATGTACATATAGGTCAAGGACCGACTAAAACCTTCATTGGTATCAGAGCCATAAGGTTCTTTTCGAAGTTTTGGTACTGTTTAACCCCTAGAAACCATGAAAATTGATAGTTTTGTTCTGGTCTGAGTTTTGGTTGTTAATGGAGACTCTAATTTTGATATGTAATCAGTTTTTGGCTTTAGATCTCATCATTAATGATAGATCTTATAGCAAATACTGGAGAAAGGTCGATTTAGGGTATAACAACCATACTGGTAAAGAAAACTGACTTCTGAGGAGTTCCATCGCAGGAAATGCCAGAATCAGGGTTTCAGCAACGTCTGGACCGGACCGTTCCAACTCTGGGACGGACCGTCCCAGGACATTGCTGACAGGACGGCGTGCAGGCTGGTCCGACCCAGCAGTGGGACGGGCCTTTCCAGAGATGGGACGGACCGTTCCAGGCTGGAAACCCTTAACCAGTCTGTAGTTTGCATCTGGGACGGACCGTTCCAATGTTGGACCGGACCGTTCCAATTGTTTGACAGAACAAAAATGAGTAAACCTGTGGTTTGACCTGACCAATTATGAACATACCTGTATGTCCAACATGGTTTCTGACTTATCCTCTAGATAACTCAGTGGTTATTACATGCATTCTTGCATAGTTGAGTGATGGTAGGTCTATAGACCTCTCACAAATGGTTACATGCTTGAGTAGGCCTTCATGGTTTCTGACTCGCATGTAGACCAAAAGCACACAACGGGTGACTTTGGATTTTAAGATCTGGGTATCTTAACCAATGTCTGAACCTCGCGCCAATCGAGTTGGTTGGGAGGTGGTGCACTTAGTTCATGTGATTTGATTGGTGGCCCTGGTTGTCATTTTTTGATCATCGTGGCTAGGTTGCATCATCTTTTGGATCGATTCAAGGGTTGTGCAGTGAGGCATACTGGATGTTATAACTTGGAGTTATATCATATGTGTTGATGCTAACATGCATACATGTGCTTTGTCTCTATTTTGTAGAAAGATGTCGGCAAATAAGAGCATAGTCGCTGATCTCAATGCTGGTGAGAAACTGACGAGCAACAATTACGATGTTTGGCATCGTAAGGTTCAATTTCTCCTTGAGATGCAGGACTTGCATGAGTCACTCACAAAAGAACTCACTGAAGCCGAAAGGACCAATCCAAGGCGAGTTCAGGCCAATGAGGATTTCAGGAAGAAGGACCGTGCCGCTCGCATAACGTTGCTGAGTAGCATGTCCAATGATCTTCTCCTCAGGTTTGAGAGGCACCGCACCACAAAAGAGCTGTGGGAGGCGGTCAAGCTCCAGTATGGTGGTACTTCAACCACCAGGATCCGGCAACTTACACTAAGGTTTGACGGCTATAAGAAGCGCCCTGAGCACTCTATGAGGGAGCATATCTTAGCCATGTCTAACATGATTAGTGAGTTGCAGCAAGCGGGTCATGTCCTCTCGAATGAGCAGCAAGTGCAAGCTGTCATCCGCTCTCTACCTCGCCCATGGGAGCACATGAGAGTCAATTTGACTCACAGTGACAACATACGCACCTTTGATGAGGTGGCGCGTCATGTGGAGTTGGAGGAGGACCGCTTATTGGCTGAGAGAGCCGATAAGGCGGCTGGAGAGGCAATGATTGCCGCCTCTAAGAACTCGCAAAGGAAACCGAGGCAGAATTCCGGTTCCAAGAAAAATGCGGGTGGCAATGGCGTGGCCAATGCCAAGATTGACAAGAAGCGCAGCAAGAAGCGCGGTAAAGGGAAGGAGAAGCCCAAGGGGGCTTGCTTCAACTGTGATCAGGTGGGACATTTCGCTCGTGATTGCACGAAGCCGAAAAAGGTACCCTCTGAACCTTTTGGGGCGGACCGTTCCAAAGTGGGGCGGACCGTCCCAATTCCCTTAGATTCTGGGACGGACCGTTCTGATGCAGAACGGACCATCCAGAACTCATCTGCTTGTGATTCAGCTTTATTTGTGTCCAGTTGCTTTATGCTTACTGATAACACTCCTGTTTGGACTGTTGATTCTGCAGCAACTGACCACATAGCTAGGGATCGAGCGGCATTTCTGGACTATCGTCGCATACCGGCAGGAAGCAAACGGATTTTCATGGGAAATAATAGTAGTGTCCAAGTGCATGGCATAGGCACATGTGAGCTTATGTTTCGCAACGGACATAGATTAATTCTCCATGATGTTTTGTATGCGCCTGATGTGAGGCGAAGTCTTGTATCTGTTTTAGTTCTTGTCAAAACTGGATTGAGTGTTGTTTTTGTGAACAATTGTGTTGAATTGTATCAGAATTCTATGTTGATTGGCAATGGATTTCTTAATGATAAATTCATGGTTTTAGACACAATTGATGGCTCTTCTCTATCTTATAATGTTTCTTCTTCTAATGTGAATGATAACATATGATATGGCATGCTAGATTATGTCATGTAGGTCAGGAAAGGATGACTAGATTGGCTAAGGTTGGACTGTTGGGTCCCTTAACCAAGGTCTCCTTGCCTACATGTGAGAATTGTCTAGCGGGTAAGGCTACCCGAAAGCCTTTTGGTAAGGCTGTTCGTGCCACAACTCCTTTGCAATTGATACACTCGGACATCTGTGGTCCTTTGAGTGTTAGGGCCAGACATGGTGCCTATTATTTCATCACATTTATAGATGACCACACAAGGTTTGGTCATGTCTATTTGATCTCCCACAAGTCAGAGGCACTGGGTTGCTTCACAAAGTACTTGGCGATGGTTGAGAATCAACAAAATGGACTTGTGAAAGCTCTTAGGACAGATCGAGGTCGAGAGTACCTCTCAGATCAATTCAAGAGCTTGTGTGATGAAAAGGGAATCGTTCATCAGTTGACAACTCCCTACACGCCACAACAAAATGGTGTTGCTGAAAGGCGTAATAGAACCTTGTTGGAAATGGTTAGATCTATGATGGCACAAGCAAGTCTACCAATTTCGTATTGGGGAGATGCGCTGTTGACAGCCGCATATGTTCTGAACCGTGTCCCTTCGAAATCTGTGACAGCCACCCCCTACGAGTTATGGACTGGACGAAAACCAGATTTGGGTAATCTCCATCCATGGGGTTGTTTGGCTTATGTCCATGATCCGTCTCACAAACATGGGAAGCTTGGTCCGAGAGGGAGGAAGTGTATCTTTATAAGGTACTCTGAAGCTTCCAAGGGCCACGTGTTTGTTGGAGAGGATCTGAGCGGGACTGTCACGGAAATAGAGTCGAGAGATGCAACATTCCTTGAGAGCGACTTTCCAAAGAAAAATGAGGTTTCACGACTGCAAGGACTCTATGAGGACATTCCTTCTGTCAATGTTGATATTGGTCAAGAGGTGGAGGCTCAACCTCCTGAGACCAGGTCAATTGCAGAAGAGGGAACTCAACGAGTCAATCTCGACAGTTGGAACGGACCGTCCCAAGACTGGGGCGGACCGTCCCAAGGCTGGGGCAGACCGTCCCAGCTGCGAGATTATTCTCCTGATCTGATTGGAACGGACCGTCCCAGGTCTGGGGCGGACCGTCCCAATGATGAAAACAGACAGGTTGAAGCAGAACCTCGTAGGTCTGAACGGGAAAGAGTACCCCGCCGAAGATTTCAGATCGAAGGGGGGGAAATGTTCATGGCCGCTTTGGATGGTTTGGTTGTACCGAAAGAGGATGATAAGCCTAAACGCAATAGGGCTGTTAAGGCTATCGATTTGGATGAACCAAGGAATGTGCGAGAAGCACTTTCTGGCTCTAACTCTAAGGAATGGTTGCTGGCCATGCAAGAGGAGATTGATTCCATGAAGAAGAATCAGGTCTGGGACTTAGTTGACTTACCACGAGGTCGTAAGGCTGTTGGGAGCAAATGGGTTCTCAAAGTCAAACGTAAAAGTGACGGGTCAATTGAGCGTTACAAAGCTCGCTTGGTTGCAAAAGGATTCACCCAAGTAGAGGGAGTGGATTATGAGGAAACCTTTTCTCCTGTGGTTAGGTTTGCCTCTATCCGCTTGATCCTAGCAATTGTCGCTGCAATGGATCTAGAACTATACCAAATGGACGTAAAGACTGCATTTCTCAATGGAGAATTACAAGAGGAGATATATATGGCACAGCCTGAAGGGTTTGTGATTAATGGGAAGGAGCACAAGGTGTGCAAACTTCGCCGTTCCATATATGGTCTCAAGCAAGCATCACGACAATGGAACCTCCGATTCCACCAAGCTGTCTTGTCAAACGGCTTTGAGGTGATGGAAGAGGATCATTGTGTGTATGTAAAGAGGTCCATGGGTGGGTTCTTGATCATGACATTGTATGTGGATGACATATTGCTTACAGGTAACAACAAGTCGCTGATTGGTTCAACGCAGACTTGGTTGTCCTCTACATTTGACATGAAAGACATGGGTGAAGCTAGTTTTGTGCTAGGTGTCAAGATAACTCGAGATAGAACCAAGAGGTTTCTCAGTTTATCTCAAGAAACTTATGTGAAGAAGATTCTTGAACGATTTGACATGGCTGATTGTCGATCGATTGACACTCCTATTGACAAGAACACAAGCTTGAGCAGTGACATATGTCCCAAGACAAATGAGGAAAAAGATAAGATGGAAAAAGTGCAGTACTCAAGTGCAGTTGGAAGCTTGATGTATGCCATGATGTGTACAAGACCCGATATATGTTATGCGGTGAGTCTTGTCAGCCGATTTCAATCGAATCCTGGATTTGCTCATTGGCAAGCAGTCAAGAGGATTTTGAGATATCTCAAGGGCACATCTGATTATGTGCTATGCTACCAAGGCAGAGACCTGAATTTAGTCGGCTATTCGGATGCTGATTGGGGTGGAGACTTGGATGAGCGTAAGTCCACTTCAGGTTTCATTTTCATGCTTGGTAAGAGTGTAATCTCTTGGGCTAGTAAAAAGCAAACGTGTGTTGCTTTATCCACCATGGAGGCCGAGTACATTGCATGTTCTGCGGCTGCCCAAGAGGCAATATGGTTGAGACGTTTCCTAAAGGAACTGGGGGTGGTCAAGGTGCCCATCGGACCTGTGACTATTTATTGTGATAGCACTGCTGCTATAGCATTCTCTAAAGACCCCAAGTATCATGGAAAAGGCAAACATATTGACATGAGATATCACTTTGTTAGAGACAGACAAGAACACAAAAAGATTGTGTTAGAGCACATTTCCACCGACGAGATGGTGGCAGACCCATTTACAAAGGCCATAGCTAGGATGCAGTTCCTTAAGATGGTTAGAA
Source organism: Rhynchospora pubera (assembly GCA_028095005.1). Lineage (NCBI taxonomy): Eukaryota > Viridiplantae > Streptophyta > Magnoliopsida > Poales > Cyperaceae > Rhynchospora > Rhynchospora pubera. Next base: position 20,001,994 of record CM051461.1, read on the forward strand.
TCATGGGTTTGAGATCTGCAGGCGGATCCTAGGATTGGAACGGCCCGTCCCAGATTGGGGCGGCCCGTCCGGATTTCAGCAGGACCGTCTGAACACTGAAAAACAGCTGGGGCGTGGCCTGTTTTAGGCTGGGACGGCCCGTCCGGAATCTGGGACGGCCCGGTCCAATTTTTCAGACTTGTGTATGTGTGTATGTGTTTGAACAATTATGTTTTATTGATATATATTAAGACATTTGCATTCATTTTTATATTGAATTGCCTGTTATTGTTCAATTAAATGTTAGCATGAATGGTAGTGTGTATTTGAACTTGAGATTGTCTCGCTCACACGAGAAATCGCCTCTAATGCCAGGGGCATGTAGAGATGAGACTAGATTGAGTTATGTGCGCTTAGTCAAGGACTAAGGAGCCACCTGGGGTGGTCGAAACTCAATGTCGCTTCAGTCTGGGACTGAAATGAGGCTTGTCTTCTTTTAGGCGATCCGATATGATTGTATCCCCAACAATCATATAGTTCAAATTAAAGCCGAGGTGAGAATCTCCTTAAAACTCTGGGAGTGTTTAAGTGGAGAATCTCAGGATTAGTTGCAATAAGGAGTGGTCTAGACCATAGACACTTGATTTGCAAACTGAATCTAGACTCGTACAGCGAATGTGAACACACGTCTGTTGGTGCAGATGATTCGTTGTAACATGTGCTCATACCACATGTGCTAGGCGACTCTTGGAAGATGGGTTGAGTGGTTCCAGGACCAAGACCGTATGACTCCCCATTGTGTGAGTTCCACAATTACGTACCCTTTGACTTTTGACTATGTCATGAGGGACAGGATCAGTGCCTGCTACTTTGGTGTGTACCCTATGGTGATGCATATTCCGCCTGTCGGGGCATTGCTGGGAAAGCGACTGGTTTTGTTCTGACTTTCATGAGACAAAAGAAAGATCAGATTCGATTTGCACAAATGAGAGATCTGTTGGTGTTCAGGATCCACCAAACTCGTCATTTGGACTGAGGTTGGGAACATACAGCGGACTAAGACTGAAAAGGAAAGGACATGTATCATTGAGCGGTCGATAATGTCCAATCTAGTGCAAATTTGAATGTATCTAAGGTACTAGTATACACAATTATCTAACTGTTTTTATAAAAGGGTAGATGCTTTCTCGCTGGCCTTAACTATGTTATGGTGAGGCGTTTTAGCTCCCGCTTGACAGGTGTATGCGCTGGTCGCACGGTCCATTTGCCGTATGAGGTCTGACTCTGTGTTTGGCAACGATGTCTCCAAGAGGGAGATGTTAGAAAATGTGTGTGGAGCCATGTTGTTATGGTTGGAACGGCCCGGTCCAATTCTGGAACGGCCCGGTCCAACTTCTGGAACGGACTGGTTTGCTGGGCAAACCAACAGTCTCGCTGTGGTTGGGACGGCCCAGTCCAATTCTGGAACGGCCCGGTCCAACCAGTTGGGACGGCCCGGTCCAACTCTGGACCGGACCGTTCCAGACAGCAGTTATGAATCTGAAAGGTCTGTTTCCAGACTGGCTATTTATACCCCTCTCTTCTGATGCGTCTCTAAGGTTGGAACTCGTGTCTTTTGAGATAACCACCATCCTAGAGAGTCCAGAGAGAGATCAGAAAGAGGGAGGAGCCATCCTATTGCTTGGAGAGCAATAGGAAGCACACGCACGAGTCGACCGGCACTTGGATTCGTGAAGGGTAACGCCAAGCCCTTGCCTGAGGTTGTGGTGTACCAGTTGCGTGCGGAGGAAGACTTGGAGCGCAAGACAAGGGTTGCAGCAAAGCTTTGAGAAGAGTCTAGGCAATCGATCAACTTCCGCTGCGGTACATCTGAACTCTATGCATGTGTGATAGGTTAGATGTACATATAGGTCAAGGACCGACTAAAACCTTCAAATCCAATGAAAATATCTTCGTTTTTATTATTATATATTAACTATTAAGTAAAAGAATATATAATATTCAAGAATTTTTATTAAAAAAAAATTATGCAATGAAAACCAAATCAGAAAAAAAAAATGTAAGATTATTATGCTTCTTCTTTGGAATCTCGCTATTCATTATGATTTGTATAATGTTGTAATGTAATTTTTGTTTTTCATTCTATACACAGTTCCTTTGGATCCGGCGTTTTGGCCGGATTGAGAGTGAGGATGACAAGTCTGCTTAGTTGCAAATTAACCCCCTAAACTTTTGACCACACTGGTTTCAAACTTGCTCTCTCTAACCGTTTAAGACTTTTAGTACTTAAATCTCTTTTATATTTACTACATAGCAGCTAAAATAGCAAGCATTAATTATTAATTAGATGAAGATTAGTCTAATATGGCATGCCACCTGGTCAGGAAACTCTCATTGGACCTGACCTACTAGTCTGATTCAATATTGACTGGACAGATGTGTTGTTGGGTTAAATATTGTTGTCAATTTGTCATCCAAGAAAGACGAAAGGAATCTCGTCAAAATTCTATTATATTAGTATAATTGCTAGTGATTAATTCGCTATATATCCAAGGTTCACTATTTTGTAAGAAGATACTTTTTTTTTTTTTGATAAATAACAGAAATATGCATGTGTTCCCAAAAAATAATATGAGTGAGTTATATATGGTACATTAATTGGTATTCCCTAACATTAAAATGTCAACTTCCGTATGATGTGATATAAAATATAATTCATTTGTCAACTCTATTCCAATCAAATATTGACTTGTGTTATACAATATTTATAATTAAATACGTGCTAGTTCATTTTAGGGTTTTACCCCCCCCCCCTTTTTTTAAATAACCATATATATAAGATTTAAAAACAATCAAATTAGTGGCGTTGAGCTATTTTTCCAAGAAAACAATAAGAAAAAGGAAGAAGAAAAAGAAATATACAATGTACTAGCAACATTCTGATGCAGAATTCAGCGCCGGTCAAAAATGAGTTTCCAATGTTTTTTTTTTAAATTTAAGCAACAATATATGTACGTTAAGACGTCAAGGACTTAGGTATAGTCTAACTTCCTCTAAATTCTTAATTGTTAATTTATACGTATTTATTAATACTTTATAATATCATACATCGGATCTCTCAAAAACTTCGTTTAAACTCCGCCACTAATGACATGTATGCCCGCATTTACATGTTTACTGGTTATTATGTCAACAATATATGTGTATTCTCTCAAAACAAAAGTATATGCCTGTGAGTTTATTAGAAAATATGGATTTTTTTTAGAAAGTATATGCGATGTTGAAAAGTAACAATGGATTTTTTTTTTTTTTTTGGATAAATATCTTTGTTCCAGGGCAGTTGCTGATTTAGACTTCTCAATTTATTTTTTTTTTAATAATTCAAATATCTTATTTGAATTGACATGGCCACTGCAATGGATGAATCGGACAGTTCATTGATTATGAAAAAGAAAACAGAAACGTAGAGTATGACTCTGCATGGCATTCTGGAGGACTAGAACATGAAATTAAGTTGTAACAGTTGTTGGAATTGCCTTTTCTTCAAAGCTACACCATATCTTTCTCTGACTTATTGATATAAAACAATATCTTGCATACAATTTTTTTAATATATTTTTATTACATGCTAATTATTTATGATACATTCATTTAATATGTAAAGATGTTAGTAAAATTTAAATCCTAAAAATTCTATAGATTGTCGATCATTGTATTAGATACTCATGATATCAATCTTCAATTAATTTAAAAATAGTTTAAATGTTATTAAGCAATTTAAAATTTCAGTGTGGTAAACTATTTTTCCATCTCAAAAAGTACGTCTGCTTCCTATCAAAAAGTATGTTTAAATAAGATGATAAAATTATATACAAATAAGATTGTATGAACTTTTTGTAACAGATTTTACGCAATGCAATCTGAATTAACTTCATATATTCTTCAACTTGCGTATAGTCTGTTACAATATAGTTAATTACACTTTCTTGATCAGTAGATAATATGTAGATTTAATTTACATCTAGTATGAACACTTTTTGACAGGAGGTATAAAAACTTTGAGGTAAAGAAAAGGACTGAAAAATTGCAAATAAAAACTAACTTAAATTTTTTTAAATTTCAGTTTCAACTTACATGTGGTCATGGGCGAAGCTACACTATTTTTTTATGGGTTCATGGACCCACCTGAAAAAAAAAATTGAGATAACAATAATTTGTAAATTACAGAAAATATAAATAAAAAAAGTAGGGATCTATCTTAGAAATTTAAAGTATCCAAGTGGGCATGTTGCACTTGATTTGAATTGCATAGCTACTCTTAAGAAACCACAGATGGACCTAGATCACATTCATTCGTGATGAATCACCTTCTTCCTTCCTCCGCAATGAAACTTATTAAAACAAAATTTAGATCAGAATGAGAGATGCTTGGATGAGTGATTGTCTTGTAGCATATTACATATATATAGAAAGAGATGTATTCAGAGAAATTCCTAATTAATCTATCATGCAAAATTGTTAAAAAAATGAAAACTCATAATGAATTGTTGTATTTATTTTTATTGACTTGAATTATTATTTTAGATATTTGATATATTATTTTAGATCTCGCATTTTTATTATTTTAGATATTTGATTTCTCATAAATTTTTTTATATGACATTATTTAAAAATTATTATTATACTATGTCTATATTAGACGTATGTCGTATAGATGTTTTCAGTAAAAAAAAAAATAATGAGCCCTGCTGATACGAATTCTTAGCTACGCCCTATGTGGTAGATAATGGTAAAACCGTATTTGTGTATGAATTTTTGTGAAGTAGATACTGATATTAAGCGCATGTAATAATTCAAAACCATACACATACCAATAGTTATGAAATTAAGGATAGAATCAGATATTAACAAAAAATATATAATTATACAAAGGATAAAAAATATGCACATACTATTAGATATTTATAATAGATAACTAGTATACACAATGAGCAACGTTCCGCTGCCACATGTTTTTAGTGCCACAAGTTGTCACAACTTCATATTTTATCAATATTTTAAAATTTTAAAATTCAAATGCCAAATCCAAACCGTTAGTCTTGTTCTATTTAATGAGCGATGCGTTTCTATATAAGTTTTATAAAATTTGGACTCAATTTGATACTCGATCAACTGGTCAACAAATGAACGAATTTAGTTAATTATGACAAATTAATTCTAATATGTTCATCATTTGATCAGTTGATCAAGTATCAAACTGACTCCAAATTTAATAAAATTTATATAGAAACGCATCACTCGTTAAATAGAACAAGATCAACAGTTTGGATTTGACGTTTAAATTTTAAAATTTTTAAATATTAATAAAATATGAAGTTGTGGCAACTTGTGGCATAAAAAACGTGTGGTAGCGGATCACTGCTCATATACAATATGGATGGATTTGATGCCACTGTTACTACAGCCAATCTTTTGTTTTTATTTTTAAATTTTTTTTAATATAAACTATTAATCTTGTTGTTTTTCTCAATAAATAGATGCATTCTTGTAAATCTCTACTCATAAACGCACGGATCCAAGAGAGATTACATGCTAGACCTAGCGTATGTCTATCTGTTTGTGTCGTTCGATCGATTTGATATGTGGTTAGATATCAATCGTTGGACGAAGCAACAAAATGTTTTGGTTTTTCATCTAATAAAGAAATAAATTGTGTAAAATATGTTATTTCTTTATTTGCCCACATTTGAGGGCATATTTTGCTAGCATTTATAGTTTATTTAAATTCATTTCATATTAGATAAAACAATTGAAAATAGACGTCTTAAGATCAATCTGGTACGGTAACTAAGTTCTTTAAATTGACTTTAGAATTTTAATCTAGTATGAATAAACTGAAATTATTATAAACTTTTATGTTGATACAACCTTGTAAAAATAGTTGCAATATCAATAAATTTAAATTAAGATTTTATAATTTAGTATATAAAAGAAAATTAAATTATAATGACCGATGGCACTGAGAATTCCTTCATACTTTATAAATACTAAATAGTATATGCCTCATCTATCTCATGGGAATGGATCCACGTCCTCAGCCGCCAGGATGAGGCTGTTCCAAGCAGCCGAATTTCTTTTTTTTTTTAATATTTCAACATTTTAAAATTTAAATATTGAATTCAAATTGTTGATCTTGTTTAATTTTACGGGCAATGCATTTTCATATAAGTTTTATGAAATTTGGAGTTGATTTGATACTAGATCAAGTGGTCAACAAATGAACGAATCTGATTAACTATCACTGATTAATTCTAATATGTTCATAATTTGATCACTTAATTAAGTATCAAATCGACTCCAAATTTTATAAAATTTATATGAAAACGCATCACCCGTAAAATTAAACAAAATCAATGATTTAGATTCAACTTTTAAATTTTAAAATGTTGAAATATTTTTTTTTTTTAAAAAAAAGAAATTTGGATGCTCGAACAGCCAAATTTTGGCTGCTGAGGATGCCAATCCTAATGGGAACTGATACAGTGCCAAAATTTCCGTCAAAACAGGAAACGGTGACAAATTTTGACCAGGACGTTGCCATGACAGTAAAATGTAAACTAAAGGCTCCGTCAAAGAAGCAATATGTAATATGGTCAACAATTGTCGTCCTTTAATTACGTGGTGACGGTTTGTGCTTAGTAGACCCGGTATGTGCAAAGTATTTTAAATTCTGTAACTACCATTTTATTCCCAAACAAATATATTGACCAATGAGGCAATGAAGCATTATTTAATTAAATATCCCACTATTGTAGTGATAGATAGTCACGTCTCTTTCAAGAACAGATTTTTTTATTCATCATTTCCTTTTTCCCCTCACCGTATCCTTTTTCTGTTTCAACAAAGAAACATGACTTTTGGCAGCCTGGAATACAATTAAACGCAGATAGTTGCGTGGCTGGAACGGGGATTGATTTTGGTCGTCCATATTTATTTTATTTTACATTTTAGGTTTCTTGGTGAATGTCTCGTTTGTATGGGGGCGAATATGCGTGTGAAATTATATTTTTGGTTGAACTTGAAACGGGTTGAAGCCTTGTAGGGACGAACAGTAATATTCTATCAGTGTGCAATTATTAGGGAATTTCAGCCGACTAAGTATAATTCTTGGTGAAGAATATACGTAGAATGATCTATCCGTGAATTGGTTAATTACGATATTATAGAGAAAAAAAAGGAACTAAGTTAATTTGGAAAATAAAATAATTGATTATAGTTGATACTGTATTAATATTTTGGAGTGTACTCAATCAAATTCGGAAAAAAATAATTGTGCACTTATTTTTTATAAATATTTTTGTATTCTTAAGGAAAATAACTATCATTGATACCCTCATTGCTCAAATTTTTACGAATTCTACGATTCTGCCATACAACTAAGAGTACTTTTTTGTCTTTTAGGGGGGAAAAAGGCTACCACGTTTTTGGTTGCCTATTTTCCAGTGCACACAACAAAAACCTTTTTGTCTCACAGTACCGATTCTCATCTCTCAAAAAGCATCACTAAACCCAAATCAAACCTTTGTACAGGACCAGCACACAGCCAATCGACACTGGTACAATCAAAGTCCTATCATAAAAACCTATTGTGCATACAAGACTACCAAGAAATAGCTACTTTGAACACAACACAGCGTGGAGTAAACATCAATTCAAATTGCAAAAATATCAACTGAGGTGCAATCAGCACCATCACAATTAATTCTGCACAATAGCCCTTATAAATCTCCAAAATCATATTGATACCAAGTAAGTTTGAGAACATGCAATAATTATACTTGTGATTGCAATAGTAAAATAACGACATTAGTGACTATTTCAGAAAGCTACTTATCTATCAAAACACCTAATTATATTTCAAAATAAATGTTAATCCAAATTAGGCCCTTATCAAAATGTAAAATTTACCTAATTTACGCGGGATATCATTTCAGTTCAATCGATTTTATAAAATTTCGTTAGATCTAATTACATGGGAATCCCAACCAAATGATACAAAATCCGTTCATTTTGATCACGAATTTTCCAACGAAATAAAATGAAATCCCATGTTAAAAAAATGGGATTTTGATCGGGACCTTAAGTCTTATATACTCCTTATTAATTCAAGCACAACCGAATTCAAGAATTGCATCCAGTGAGTGTTTTTGAAATTCCGATTTCCCTGTGAAATTTACTTGTCCATCTAACATTCAATACCTGTTGAAAAAAGCCTAAAACGTAAAAGATGCACATGCATCCTTAAATGATTTTACAACAAACCTCTTTTGACAAATGCCCCATAGCTTACTAAAATAGCTTATTTGAAATAAATAAAACTCATATGGGAATGAAGTAACTCATCAGACACCTCTCACCTTTTTAATCATTATTACCTATCATAAGGAAATTTTACTAAAATCACCTGAAGATTTTCTATTGAGCGTCTCACACTGAGTGCTAGAATAAATATGAGTGCCATTAAAACTGAGACAAGGTATTGCCCTCTTTTTAATTACTCAACAAAATTGGAAAAGTACCTTCCCGCTTTCTAAGGTTAGGCAATGACGAAGTCTAATCAAATTGAGGGCTCACGATTTATATACATAATATTTTCTGATGACCATCAAAATATTGTTTTAGGAACCTTTATAATAAAAAATATATTGATGTTTAAATGTTTTAAAATTGATGGATATATATTCACACAAATACACAAATGGGTTTGATAAATTACTAGGAACCGAATTTTTACGGTGCATTTTTTTTAGTACTATTGGCAAAAATACAGTTGGCAAATTTACTAATAGTACATGGGGTATAATTGATCCAATTTATTGCAAAAACAAAGTTACTACATTTACTGCCTTGTGGGGGCTTAGACATGGACCAATTTTTCATTTTCTGCTTTTGTTTCAAAATTCGTTAAATTTATATTTGTTTTTTTAAATAAATTATAATGTATGAAAAATATCTAGATAAGAATTTGAGAGTTTTTTTGTGATAAATAACAGATCTTTTGCTTTGTAATGACCCCACATCTCTTTATTTGGAGGATCTTTTATTTCTTGAAATTGGATAAAATAAACATACACAAAAAATATATATATCTGAACGATAATGTTGTCAGACCACCACGTGAGGTCGTGAGCTCCAGCAATTCCGGAATTGATTTTGTCATAGTTTTTTACATAGTTGGATAAATTGTTACTTATTATGATTAGAAAAGAGAATAAACAAGCAAACTTTATAAAACTTGAAAATCGTGTAACTTTTTTTTTTTTTTGAGAAACAGCCACCAAAACATGGTGGCCCGCATACTTTACTGATGCAGGGAAAGTCAGAGTACAAAAGTAGATCACTAGAGGTGATCTTAGTTTGAAAAGAAAGAGAATTACATCCAAAGAGGCAAGCCACAAACCTATTACAGTTCATCTAGAAACTGAGTACATCCACAGACAAACCACAGCCCTACTACAACAGTAACTACAATATGAAAGTAAAACCAAAAAAACAAAACAAAGAGTTTCCAAAAAAAGAAAAGGCAGCTAGATCACATTTCCATTCCCAGTCTGCTTCCTTCCTGAGCACCTTGATTTCCCGATCCCTCTGGCACTCCTCCATAGTGCTCAAATTCAACCAGGTTGTTAGGGGTCCCAGTGTTTTTAGTGTGTCCCTGAGTGACTATGTTGTTGGTGGTACCAATCGCATCTCATCTTCTGAAATGTTGCTCCAGTCCTCTTGTGTTACCTGTCCAAATGTGTAACAAGTGTAAAGCTGCCAAAGCAAGTGAAAGGAAGGATTGTCTATCTACATTATCAAAAGTTAACATATTTTTTCCTTCCACATATTTCACATCCAAGCAGCGCAGAGAGATTTGAAAAAAATCTCTTGAGTATTACTTAAGCTAGAGCAAGAAAGCCAGAAGTTATTTAAAGAAGAAATGTCTAGATACTGTCCATTTAAACTAACATTTACTATCGTATTCCAAAAGGAAGAGGATAAAGAACAGTTAAAGAAAAGATGATCTACTGATTCATCGTGATGACAAAAGGAGCAACACAAATTTCCTTGCCATACTTTGGAGTTGAGGTTATCTCTAGTCAAGATTCTGTTTTTGCGAATCGTGTAACCTAAAACACAAACAAACAAAAAACACTATTTCGGAGTAGTTATCCGTGACGGTCACAGTCTGTATCTCAGCGAATCTTTCAGGGTATGTTTGAATGGAGTGAGAATAGAGAATAGGAATAGAGAAAATTTTATTTTTTATTCTTTATACAAATATCAAGGTTTTGTTAGAATATGAATAAGAGTCGGAATAAGTCCAAATTCCTTATTCCTTCGTTGTTTGGTTTTCACCCGAATAAGGAATAAGGGGCTTATTCCTTGGGTGTGTTTGGATGAGTCATGAATAAGAAATAAGAATAAGGAATTTCGGTATGCGTGCTTGTCCAAATTCTTTATTCTTATACCATGGTTTTGTTAGTATAAGAATAAGGGTCCAAATTCCTTATTCTTGTGTTGTTTGGGTTGCACAAGAATAAGAATAAGCACGCATACCGAAATTTTTTATTCTTATTCCTTATTCAAGGCTCATCCAAACACACCCTTAAAGTTGAAGAGTGCCAATTTTTAATTCGGACCATTTGATCTAATCTGATATTATGCACGAAACTCCCATTAACTATTAAGACTTGAAATTAAATCTAACGATCCAAATTAAATGTTGGCACTCTACCAAAGTTGACAGAGAATGTGAGTTGGATGGTCATGGTCTCGTGGAGTGGATATCCTATATACCATTTTTAGAATGGTGCCATCCTAGCAGGCCGTCGCACTCGGCCCATATTCTTTATGTATTCACGTATGATGCACCTGATCTTTCTTTCAAATATCTCTCTCATTTAAATCTCTCGGCAGATCTCATCGTCGCCAACCACGATCTCCGTTTCGTCATATCCATTCCACCTCGAGGTCGCCTCTCTACTCTCAACGATGTTGTGCCACCATCGCACCTCACCACCACGTTGCTACCTCGACTCGCTGTGCATCCTCTGACCTTGGCGGATCGGGTTCAGTTATAGATCCAAAACCTCTCTTCACTACTTAGATGCAATCTGATCCAAAACCTCTCACCACCACGACCCTATGACGTGCCGCATCGCATAGTTAGATCTCAATTTCGACACATTTTGCAATCTTCAACTCGCTTCCTCAAGATCCAACCCATTATACCCTACGCACAACTCTGCCTTTAGATCGACCATACGACACAATGACGGAGACTAATGTGTTCTAGTAACACGAAGGCTGATCTAGCATGCACAATCTTGGCTGACCTTGCTTCTACAAAAAAGAGACTTCACATTCCTGATGTGGCAGCAGATTTCAGGTTCAAATTTTACAAGAGAATAGGCTCAAATTCTTGTTTTACTGCAATTGATTGTACTGATTCACAAGAGCTTGTTCTATTGACCAAACCTCCCTCTATTTTTCTCTGTCCTTCCAGATCTGATCTCTCCTCTTGTTCTATTGAAATAGATTCTCAATTTTTGAATCGTTTAGATCTAATCTAGGATATATTATGAGAATATATACCAAGATGATGCATTATTATTATAAGTAGTAAATATATAGTATAAGGGAGTATATATCAAGATGATGTGTGCGATTCAATTGAAATTTTTCTTAAATCATTCCCATAAAGTAGAATTGTGATAGGAATTAGGTGAAAGGGAGTAAATTATATTTTGAAAATTAGTATATAATATTGAATAATGGCTATTGATTTTATAACCGTATAGTTAGCAGTGTAAGTACTTCACAACAAGGGAGTAAAATATATTTTGGAAAGGAGTATACAGTATTGAATAATGACTATTGATTTTTGTAACTATGTAGTTAGCAGTGTAAGTACTTCATAACAAGGGAGTAAATTATAGTTTGGAAAGGAGTATATAATATTGAATAGTGGCTATCGATTTTCGTAAATTTGTAGTTAGCATTATAAGTACTTCACAACAAGTGAGTAAATTATATTTTGGAAAGGAGTATATAATATTGAATAGTGGCTATTAATTGTTGGAACTGTGTAGTTAGTACAGTAATTAATTCACAACAAGAAAGTAAATTATATTTTAGAAAGGAGTATTAATTCATTGTTTAAGTGAGAAAATAAAATTTAGAAGGGAGTATATAGTAACTGTGTATAAAATTTTTGTAATTTTGTATTTAGTATTGTAAGTACTATACAATTATGGAGTAAAATATAAAATGTATTGAATTAGGTATTTGTTTTATTTATTATACTATTAAACATTAGGTATGAATACATTCATTAAGGAAGTATATATTCTAAAATTGGACAACTCTATGTTTTGCAGATTGATGTTACTGATGATAAGCGTGTCGTTGCTTACCGGCTGTTATTAGATCCTATTAATGAAGTGAAGTCTAAATTCAGAAATGCGAGTGAATGTGCTCTCCTTGATCTTGAGGAAGAAGATTGAACTTGGTGCTTGCTTAGAAGATTGCAACTTGGTGGTTGAGTATAACTTGTTGCTGTTGTTGGTTTTTTGTTCAATGAATTTCATTTAGTGAATAGTAATTTTGATATTTTATTTGAACTAGGTTGGATGAAATTTTAGCATTGGATGCTTATTTGAACTCCTTATGAAAAAGTTTATACTCCCTTTTTAAGAATTATATACTCCCTTATTATATTGAATTCTTATTTGCACAATTTGTTGTCTGCTTGTTAAATGCTAATATGGTATTCCATATGTAGAAGTATATACTCCCTTACGAAGAAGTATTTACTTCTTGAATATTTTGAATTGTTATCTGATTATTCTTACTTCAAATTCACATGTTGAATGCTTATTTGAACCTTTTTACGAAAAATTATATACTCCCGTATCGAGAAGTATGTACTCATTCAAAGAAGTATATATTTCCTTAATTTTTTTTCAATGCTAATTTTGTATTCCATATGTAGAAGTATATACTCCCTTACGGAGAAGTATTTACTTCCTTAATATTTTCAATTCTTAGTTAAAATATTTATCACCTAGTATTTTTTAGCACTTTTAAAATACTAAATGTTGAAAAAATAAGTAGTGCATTATTGAGAATAATTAATCCTTTGTATATAATTATATACTTTCTCGTATTTCCAACTGATAGCTCCAAATAGCAGAATTTGACATATTAATAATGTTATTAAATATTTTTATTTTATTAGAAAATACATTTATATACTACTTTACACTAATTGAAATACTCTTAGTTTTTTAATGATGTCACCTCATGCGTAACAAAACGTTTTTATTTTCGGGCCAGTGTGCCTCTTTTTTGGGCCAGCATCTCTTGGAATGTCATGGGATGTCATTTTTCTGGAATGCCCTATATCAGCTCCAGGCCCCATTAAAATTAGACAAAACGATCTATAGAGAACCAGCCCAAGGCCCAAAAGTTTTCAAAAAATGGGCCCCGCCTGTTATAGAGCTTTTAGAATTTTTCTTTTATTAAAATTCAAAAGTCTAACAAAATTTCTGACTCATTTGAAAACATCTTAGAAATAAAAAAAAAATCAAAGATCTCGTTTTGAAATAAAGCTCTTAATTCAGATTTTGAAACAAATCCCTTAGAAAATTTTTTACAAATTAAAAGGGCTCGTTTTGTTACAGACTTACAGTGCCCTTTGAAATTTTTAAAAAATACAAATGGTTCGTTTTGCATCAAAGACCTTAAAATTTTAAAAAAAATTCAAAATGGATCACTTTCAAATTAAGACTTTAGATAATTTAAAAAAATTTAAAAGGCTCGTTTTGAAATAGAGCCCTTAGAAATTTATAAACAAAATTCACAAGGCTCATTTTGAAATAGGCATTAGAAAAATTTAAAAAAAAATTTCAAGGGCTTGTTTTGAAACAAAATCCTTAAAATTTTCTGAAAATTCAAAGAACTCATTGTGATACATAAACCCTTAGAACTTTTCAAAAAGTTAAAGGATTCTTTTGTTACAGAACCTTAAAAATTTAAAAAAAAAATTCAAAAGGCTCCACATAGTCCTCAAAAATTTTAAAAATTTCAAAAGGATCAGTTTGATACAGCGGCTTTAAAGAAAGAAAAGAATCACAAAGACAAAAGAGATAGGGGAGGCACAATTGAGCTTACCTTGGTCGTATCGACTAGCTTGTGAATTTGTGATCCAATTCGCGCTCGGTTTGCCTTCAGCCATGGCGCTTCCCTTCGACTTTCATGACCGCCTCCACCAAATGGAAGAAGCTCGACGCTACTGCCTTTCCCTTCTCCGAGTTCAATGCCCCCTCTCTATTTTCATGATCCAATGAATCCGCTACTAACCTTTTGATCTTAATTAATCTGACAATCCAACTGTGGAGAGTTCCCCATTAATTTTCCTAAATCTTCTCAAAACCGGGACGACAGCCTCGATTAAACTTCACATAAGATCTTGAAATATCATATGAATTTTTCACTAAGTAGTTAGGACAATTATCATTTTTTTGTTTCCTTGGGAATTTTTTTTAATCTATTAATTCGACACTCTTTATGAACATCGTAATGCTAGAATTTCCATTTTGTTCTCTCATATTGCAACTGCCACAGAGATTATAGTGATGGCTGGTTTCAGTTCTTAGTGTGCCTCTCGTTTTCAAGTTTCAACTGTTACATTACATCTTAGATTCTTAGTAAGCATTTTTTGTATGCTAAGAAATAGTATTACTATTAAATCCAACCCTGAGCAAACAGTTTTTAAAATTATTAATCTACCGCGGTTACAATGTTATAATAGTACCATTTGGTAAAGTGATAATTACTTTTTCTGTACCGTCGGCCCCGTCGGCAACAAATAGATAGTTAAAAATAAAAAGATGGGTTGTTTTTAATTAATAATGAACTTATTGCCAAGTGGCAAGTGGCAACTCGGGAATAAAAAAAAATCGTATAGACTGAAATTCTGAAGCTCGTTAAGTTTTGCAGTTTGCAAGACCCACTAGGTGGGAAAGCTTGAATCACATCTTCTGTCAACCTTAAAAAGTTGGTAGAGTGTCAACCTCTAATTTGAACCGTTAAATTTAATATCAAAGATTAAGGGTGTTCCGTGCATGTAACTAGATTGATAGGCCCAAAAAATTTTAACCGTCGAGATTAGATCTAACGGCTCGGATCAAACGTTGGCACTCTACCGATTTCAGAAGGTTGGCAGAGAATACGGATCCGGAAAAGCATACCATGCCTTTTAAACCAGTTTTGAACCTAACAGAAATGCATCTTAGGTGCAGCATTGTGGATTTACCTTGTTGTATTTGATCTCCATTGTTTGGTTCTCTTAATAATTGATTTAATGGTAACCTATTCTTTTATTTGATCTTCATTGATTTTTTCTTAATCCACGGTAGCCTTACATTTATTAATCGCTGGACGTTTTTGCTGCATACATCAGATAAATATAATATTATTATTTTCTTTAAAATGGCTATAGTTTTGCTAGATTTTTTATCCTGAAATCAATCAACTGGAATGGTACAATGCCATTAAAATTTGTATTATTAGATTTTATAATTATATAATATCATATTTCTATTTCGATAAAAATTATACATAAACATTTTCATGTATGTTAAAAAAGAAAGTACGGTTATAAAAGAAACTACACAAATTCATGGTTGATACATATCATATGCTTGCGGCAAAGCCGAAATATCTCTGGTGTGATAAGATTTTTATATTATTAAACATAATTACACAAGTAGCAAAGAAAGCACTAAATAAAATACTATTTTTCTATTATAATAAGACTTTTATATAATTAAATATGAATAGAGAAAGATAACATTTGAATAAAACTTTATCATTTCTTACGATAATGTGACCAATTTATTATGATTTGTAAATTGACAACAAAAATTAAATTAAATTAAAAAACAAGTGGACATCCAACACTTTTCTATTCAATAGTGAAAAAGAGTTAACAAAAAAAAAATTTCAAACTCTGAGTATAACAACTTATAGGAAATCGTCAGACCTTAGCTCTCCACAAGTGCATACGTGCCATGGTCTATTGATAATAATGCAACTTACATATCTACCTAATTCTAAATTCCTCAAATTATGTATCCCAATATTACAAAACGGTAACAAATATCAAATGTTAAGTACAAAAATAAAAACATGTCACCGCCATATGTAGCTAGCAAGTGCAATCACAAAGGTAGATATTCTGCAAATGGTAACACACGGAACTAAAAAAATTGTCAATGATAAATTAAAATATTTTAATAAAGTATTTATTCAATTTCCTCCATTATCTTTTTTTTTCAATTAACTAATGCGATATAGCACTTGTCGCGCCTGATAATTGTTTTTTTGGATGTTCAAATGAAAAATTGTACGATTTCAGATCGCATCTCGATCTGTGCTCTACCTCCCTCTCGCTTTCTAAAAATAATTTTTGTGTTCTGTGCCGCCTCCTCTTACGAAGTCAATAAGAGGGTTGAATGACAAATGTATGCTTGCCTACCTTGTACACGTTGCTTTTCACACAAAATTAGTTCCACAAAATAAAAAAGCCAGCACATCTCTACTTCTAGAAAATCCATTTCTGATAAACTGACTAGTTATATTTTTCCTTAGTTACTTTCTTTTCACTCGACAAGCAAAGCCGCTTCGAAACTGAGCTGGGCCTATTCGAAGGCCCACATCTACAAATCATGACCGAAATTTTAAAAAATAATACTAAAATAATATAATCCATTAAAATTAATATCAATATAATAAGTTTAATATAAATAGTATCGTTAGATCGGAATCCTGGATTCCGAACGTTAGATCGGAATCCTGGATTCCGATCTAAGCTTTGATCGGATTCTGGGATACCGAACAAAGCTTAGATCGGAATCCAGGATTCCGATCTAACCTTTGCTTTATATATATGGGTTTCCGATCTAACCAGAGCACGCTTCGACGTTGCCTTCGCTGCGAGACAGTAAGTTTTTTTATTTTTTTTAATTTAATTATTTATTTATTTAGTTTATTAGTTTTTAATTTAGTTAATTAAATTAAAAAATACAAAAAAATATTGGAAAAATATTTAAAAAATCTGAAAAAATCAGGAAAAATAAAATGTAAATTTATATGTAATTTATTAATTATATTGGATTTTTTTGTTTTTTTATTTGTTTATTCACTACTTAATTAATTAGAAAAATAGATAATAAATTGTAAAATTATTTTAAAAATACGGAAAAATAAGAAAAAATCATATGAAAATTTATGTGTATTTTTTTTATTTTTTTTGCTTTTAATAATTAAGATTTTGATAATTAAATATGGAAAAAATTAGAAAAATGATAATAATTGATGGTATTAATTAAAAATGTAGGAAAAAAATTGTTTAGAAGAGATTCAATTCTTTTCTACTCCAGGTTAGCTTTTTTATATGTTTATTTTATTATTGTTTGAATAGAAATGTTTGTGAATTGCTTGTAGATTGATTGATTGATTGTAAAATTGTGAAATACAATGATTGTAAAATTGTGAAATGCTTGTGAAATGAAAATGTTTGAATTATTGATTCATTGATACTTGTGAAATGGTTTATGAAATGCAATGATTGTAAAATTTGAATGATTTATTCAAATTGGGTTGGGTTGGGTTCAAATTGGAATGAAATTGGGTTGGGTTGGGTTCAAATTGGGTTGAAATTGGGTTGTAATTGGGTTCACATTTTTTGGAAAACTCTCCCGGTACAGGGGAGATGCTGCCGAAATTTTGGTAGATTTTATACTTTATTAAATTTTAATTGCAGTAACAGTCAAAATGCCACCGCGAAGAAGAAGACCAGAGGACACGTCGATCCACGAGGCCTCGAGGAGATCCTGGCGCATCTACATCAGGAGGAGATCCTGGAGCATCTACATCAGGAGGAGATCCTGGCGCTTCTTCATCTGCCCCCCCTGCCCCCCCCCCCCGGTTCCTCCTCCTGCTGATCAGCTTCTGCATCTCAGTCAGTCTGAGCTTCGAGGCGTACGAGTAAGTTTTTTTTTATTTATATCGTTAATTCTTTTATATATATTTTTTTAATAGTATATTTAGGAAATATTATATTTTTAAAATTATTTAGGGTATAGGGTTTAGGGTTTAAGGAAATAATAAATTTTGTTATTTATATAGTTAATTTTTGTATATAGTTAATAGTATATATAGTAAATAATATGTTTTTTAACTTATTTAGGCGTGGACGCCCGAAATGCATAAGGCAAAAATGATACGAACTGAGGAGGTGGACCAGAGTTTTGTGACATTGGGCCTTATTCATTTCGTTGAGTTAGGTCACATGTCATTGGATCGTTCCATTTTACAGGGTCAATCAAATTAAATTAACTAAATGAAATCAAATTAAATTAATTACTTCAAATAACTAAATAAGATTTTATTACATTAAATTAAGTCAAATTATTAAATAATTTTATTTAATTAATTCTGGAAAAGGACTGCAAAAGGACAGGCGTGCTCTGATAAAAGCTCAAAAGTATACTGATGCCTACTTAAGCACTGCAAAAAGACAGGCGTGCTCTGATAAAAGCTCAAAAGTATACTGATGCCTACCTAAGCACTGCAAAAAGGACAAACGTATTCTAATAAAGTTTGAAAAGTATATCGATGCCTACCTAAGCTATGCAAAAGGACAAACGTATTCTGAAAAGATATCACATTATATTTATTAATTTTAAATAATTGCAAGTCTAAAATGATCTATAAAATTATTCTTCCTCAGCAAAAATATGTCACACCCACTCAATCCTTCTTTCTTCAACATTCACTACCATGTAGAAAGGAAATACCTCCAACAGTGAAGTGCTAGAATGGCTATCTACTCGACATGAGTACTGACCAAATTACGAACATTCCCCTGCCAATCCAAATGAGATCGAAAAAGGAGATTATCATGCGATATGTAATAAATGTTATCGCAATTTCGACTACAATATCTATACACGGAATGGTGGCGAGTGGCCATTATACACCCACTATCAGTGGCACATTCATGGTGGCCCAGAAAGAGACCGCAGGGAGAGATTGCGACATTACCTGACTAAACCTGAGTCGAGCAACTCTGAACGCTATAAAAAGTACTACACAGAACCTGAACCAATGCCGGAACTTAAACTGTGGAAACCAGATCCTACACCCATGATTGTTTACGAAAGCATATACGATTTTCGTGGAGACCACACAGTGAGCTGTACAAAGTGTAGTCAGGTTTTCAATTTCAAAGATACCATTTTGCGTGACCACTACGATGAACACAAAAAACAAGAAGAGAGGGATGAAATTATAAAGAGATTCAGAGTGAAAGAATAATGGTTCGAAAGGAGAAGAATGGAAGAAAAGGCCGCCGAAGAGAGCCGGAGGTTGCAACAACAAAAAATTAGAAAAAAATTAAGGAGAGCCTAATAAAGATCAAGAAGAGAGATGAACAACGCAAAATTGCAGTGGCTAGAATGGCTGAGATTGAGCAACAAGAAGCCGAGGCAGCTTTCTGGAACGAAGCCGCTCAATTCGCAGACAACCCGGCTGCGAATAATCAACAAGAACATGATGAGGCTTTTTGGAACGAAGCAGCTCAACTCGCTGAAAACCACGGTGCCAGTAATGAACAACAACCTGATGCCGCTTTCTGGAACGAGGCCGCTCAATTCGCCGACAACCATGGTGCCAGTAATCAACAAGAAATGAATGCGGAAGAAGATCAACCCTGGTGGGATGAAATTCTACAACATGTAGATGATCAAGATCTCTAAGTATATTTATTATTTTGTTTTTAAGTACCAAACTAAATTCAGTGTGTTCATTTATATTATGGTTTTTTATGTACATTTTTCCTTTTTTATTATTTTAGTGTGTTAAATTATATTATGATTTTCATGTATTTTTCCCTTTCTTTTATTTTAGTGTGCTAATTTATATTATGGTTAAAAAATTCAATTCTTCTTCTAATGGTGAACATATACATAAAACAAAGTGAACATATAAACGATCTAAGTGAACACATACAAACAAATAAGTTTAATAAAAATAAGTTTGTAAGTTCACTTAGATCGTCTATATGTTCAGCTTATTTACGGTATATGTTCACTTTGTATTTACCGATGGCTGGGATGGTATATTTGCCGATGACACTTATAATTCCTGTATTTTTATATTATGAATTAAATGAAATAAATCTAATATTTAATTATAAGTTAATATTATAATTATTGCCATAAATAAATTATTACATAAAGTATTATGTACTTATTATGTACAACATTTAACATAATTGAAAATTTTTAATATTAAAAATAAAACCATCCATATAAAATTAATATCAAAACTTTAAATATTAAAATATTATTCATAATATAGAATTATATTATATTAACATTCTTCAAAATATCAAAAATCCGGTTCTAAACAAACGACAACAATTTTATAATATAATAATTTAATATTATAATTTTATATATTTAATTAATGTTTATAATAGAAGTACAATAAAATATATTAATATAATATTTTATCTTCAAAATATATTACTAATATTTTGTAATATATTAATTTAATATTAAAATTTTATATATTTAATTAATATTTATAATAGAAGTACAATAAAATCACTAAAAACGACAAAAATTCCTGTTACAGCACTGTTCGGAGTCCTGGATTCCGATCTAAGCTTAGATCGGAATCCCAGAATCCGATCAAAACTTAGATCGGAATCCTGGATTCCGATCTAACGTTCGGAATCCAGGATTCCGATCTAACGATACTATTTATATTAAACTTATTATATTGATATTAATTTTAATGGATTATATTATTTTAATATTATTTTTTAAAATTTCGGAAATCATGACCGGATTGATTTCGGCCGTCCAATTTTCGTAATATTATACTCTTATCAATGTATGATATATCACTGGGCCTATTCGAAGGCCCACATCCACAAATCATGACCGGATTGATTTCGGCCGTCCAATTTTCGTAATATTATACTCCTATCTATGTATGATATATCACCATTCACCCTTTAGGTACGTTTGATAGGTGTGGGAAGAAGGAAAGAAGGGAAGAAGTGAGAAGAAGTATTGGAAAGTGTGTAACTTTTGTGAAGAGTATGGATTGTTTATAATTTTTTTTTCTTCTTCCTTCTTCTTCTTCTTTCTTCCAACGATCCAAACGCACCCTTAAATCAGAATTGAACTCACAATCGCACGACAGATAGGTCCATCGAAATTGTACTCGTAACTATTATCAAAGATGCTCCTCGCCACCGCCTTTCCCTACTCAATTGTTCAAACCCAATCGGAATCCTCTGCGAAGGACAATTTGTTTTGCAGGGTGCGAAGGTGTCCACCTGAGCCGTTCGATTCCATCCAAGGGATCAGATCCAATAACTTTAGATCGCTTAAAAAAACAAAATAAATAAAAAACAGAAAAAGAAGAAAAGCACTGCCCGTAAAACCCTTCGTCTCCTGCTTTTTCTAATTTCTCCGTCCCTTCCTTACTCTACTCCTCCGCCTCCCCCGCCACCCCTTGTTTGTTACCTTCCTCTCTGGGTAAAAAATCGCTCTTTCCAAAATCGCTGCAAGAGGAAAACCTTGCGTGACTCACAGAGAAAGAAAATTGCAATTTTCATTCTCTCCTCTTCTACGTGACTCACAGACTGAGAGCCTTTTGAAAAGGAATTTTCTAGAGATTTTGGACAATCCATACTTGAAAAGGAACTCAATCACGCTTAATGTTCTTGTCAGGTGTTACATAATTTGAGAATGAGTTAGTTTTGTACTTGCTGATATGGAATTGAAGGGAAAAAAAAGGATCGTAGGTTATTAGTAATGGTTTACCAGTATTAGTGCAGCAAGAACAATCTTTAATTTTAATCAAATGATTTTTCTATATCTATTTTGTTGCAGAGGTCTGTATATAAGCAAAGATAAATACATGAAGAATTCAAAAGATGTCGAAAAGCATAGTTTAGTTATCCTAATTACAAGGATAAAATCGGAACATTTTCTGAGTGACAAAAATTTTGTGCAGGCTGTGTTTAAAGAGCGATTTTTTCTGCGGAGGGGAAGATAACAAAAAAGGGAAGGAGACAAAGGGTTTTACGGGCAGTGCTTTTTCTCTCTTTTTTTTTTACGATCTAGAGTTATTGAATGCAGCGAGCAGAGAAGTTATTGAATGCAGCGTGCCTCCTCTCGAGCATGAAGCTTCTTTGATCAAACAAGCCGTGGCATAAGTTCGAGAACAAACCTTGAATGCAGCAGGGAAAAAGGGCGGTACGGTTGCTTTTGTTAATTTTAAACAAGTTTATGTAAAGTCCAAATCCCAACTAAATCCAAAAGCAAAACTAAAAGAAAAGGAAACAAAATGATGATGATATGGATACTTGTCGCACATAGCCCTGATGCAAAGATGCAAATAATTATAAGCTCTTAGCAATTTTCTAAGAAGATTAAAGGACTCCTTCAGATTGTCATAAAAATTCAAAGGGCTCGATTTGATACAAAACTCTTAGAGATTTTGGTAAAAGTTCAAAGTGCTCAAATTGATACAGAGTCCTTAGAGATTTTGGTAAAAATTCAAAGGATTCGTAATAGTTTAAAAAAGAAAAAAAAAAGTATCAGAATCAGCATGAACCCCCTGCAAATTTTAAAAAAAATTCAAAGCCTGATTCCGAAATAGTTCCCTTGATAAAGAAAGACCAGCAAAGTTACGGACTTGTTTGATCCGATTGTGATCAAGTTCGACTCGTTTTGCTTCTTACCAAGTGGCAATGGCGCAATTTAGTAATGTACTTTCCGTCAGATGTTAAAAGCACTTTAGTAATGTATGTTCTGTCAGATGTTAAAAGCACTTTTGGTTTCTTGATTTTTTTTAAAAAAAATTAGTGTCAGCACAATTCAAACTTAAATATTTTTTATAAAAAGTAAAAATATTTGATAAATTTCACTATCAATAATCAGCTAAAGTTTTTATTGCAAATAGTTATTAATAATGTTTTCATTGGTTTACCATTAATACGTAGAAAAATATTAAAAATTTTATTTATATATTTTCATTCCTAACTATAGATCAATTTCTCTCTTCTCAATAAACAAATTTTTTAACAAGTATGTTAATAAGAATACAATTTCATTTATTTATATATAAACAATCTTTAGAAGAAGTTCATGCTGAGTGTCAAAATTGTAGTCAAGCTACATGTCAAAATTGTTCTCCAAATGAAACTTGTGAAGGTAATGCTGTTTGGTTGCAAGATGAGTTAAAAGAACATTTAGAAAAGTGGAGAGCACTCTGATATCATCTTTAAGTTAAGGACGACATTCAACAACAATCTTAGAAAATTCATAGCTGTTAGTCGATTATATATTTGTAGTTTCTCACTAAAAAAATTGTTTGTCAGCATGTTAAGCCATGAATAAGAAATAGTTTCCAAATTTAATTACAATTAATTAAAGAGGTAGTTCTTATATTTGTGGCAAGCATTAAAATTTAACAAATATATAATTAATTTATAAAAGTACTTTTAATAAAATGTTTATTCAATTTTCTCCATTATCTTATTTTTCTAATTATTTGACGCGGAGTTAGCACTTGTCGCGCGTATAATCGATATTTGGATGCTCAAATGATAAATTAATATGTTTTTATTCGAATTTTATATATTGTGCCCTCCCCCCCCCCCCCAACACCACAGCCACTTCCCAACCCCCTCTTTTTTTTTTTAGAAATTATTTTTTGCGTTTTATGCCTGCTCTTGCAAAGTCGGTAGAAGGTGAACGGCAAATGTATGTCTACCATCATTTAATATATTAATCCCCGTGATTCAGATCCGATCCGAAACCACTGTGGGTAAACAGTTGTTCGCACAGTAACCGTATCTGACCGTTCGTTCCCCGCGCGAAATCTTCAGCGTTCGATTAATAATTCTTCTAGAGCCTTCCGACTCTATTTCCTCTTTTCCTTTCTCTCTCCGCGCAGAAGGCCTCTCTCGCCATTAGAGTTCTCCCATCCTTCATGCTCCGATCTCGGTTACTAGGGCTATGTACAGAGATGACCATCTCTACTTTCTTCTCCTCTCGAATCTTTAATTACTGTCTCCGATCTTCGATGCTCCCAGGTATTTTTTTATGTTTCTTCTATGATTTATCTTGCCTAGATAATTTTCCTTTTTACTTAGATTTTGGGTAATGTCTCCGATCTTCGATGCTCCGGTCTTCTTTTTTATTTAAGTTTTAAGAAAACATTATTTCCTTTCATCTCCGTCCATTCACCCAAAAAATATAATTGGAGCAAGTTAATACCATTTCACTTTCTTTACTTAGCTCCGATTCAACTCTTCTAAAACATCGTTTCTTTTCATCTCCGTCCATTCACCCAGAAAGTTTCTTTATACTCACCATATCTCTGATAACAATCTTTATTTTTATTTTCCGTTCTAAAAAAAGAAAGAAACCAAGCTGGTTGGATTCCATCTGCGCATTGAAAGATCAGTGAATTCCTTTTCTCCCATTATTATTTGTTTCTATTTATGTAAAATTTGACAGATTTGCCTCCCTTTGCTAATGTTTTCTTTCTATAACTGATTCTTCACCGTTTATTCTTAATCAAGAGAAATCAATGTTTAATTATTTACCTTTTCCTTTATTTATTGATCTCTTGGTTTGAAAAAGTAAGTAGATAATATGATATGGAAATTACAAAGGATACTGGTACGGTTGATGTAAATGTAAATATCTGTTAAAAAAAATAGTATGTAATGGTGGATCTTGCCACACTATTTTTGGAGTTGATTCAACTTCTTCTTTATCGCTCACAAGATCTTTAAAATTAGATCTTGACACGCTATTGGATTTTGAAGATCAGGTCAGTTTTCTGTTGCACCGAATAAGCAACATTTTTTTATCAGAGCCATTAGTTACCTTCTAATTCTATCCTCCTTTTTTTGGTCTGGCATCCTCCTTTAGTTATAACTTTTTTTTTTGGATCTGCAGTCTAAGGAAATATGCTACTATTTATTCTGGCAAATTATTTATTCTGACAAATAATTAAGTCTCCCAATTACTTCACAGTGGTAAGATAAGACTAATTTTTGGTACAATTTCAAAATTGAATAGTTCTGAATTTTTGGTATAATTGCAATTTGAAGAAATATGCTACTATTTGAAAGAGCATCGCAGTATCTATTTGAAGGTTACACTTACTAAAGGTCACATTTTTTTTCCCCTTAAACTCAAATTGGTTCATTTCATCTAAACATTTAATACGTTATATGATGGGCTCCACTGAACCATCCACAATAGCTATTTCAAGATTAATAAAGACAAGTTGTTCTTTTATTGATTATAGTCCAATGGTAGTTTGATCCAAGGAAAAAATGTTGAGCTTCATTGCTATCTTAATTCCAGTTCCATTGAATCATACATAGCTTTACAGTGAGTTCCATAAAAACATGGTGTGAGTGATTTATATTTTATTCCTCTCTTAGTTTTTGATCCTGCTTTGAGAAATTTACATGAGGGTTGAACCATGTTCAAAATGTATGCAGGTGCTTTGAAATTGGCGTATCCCTGAATCAGAATCAAAATTAAAGTGTTTACGTTACTTTTGTTGAAATATATAAAAGTGTTCGAAACATTTTTTCCATAAGGGCCTGATGTTATTTATGCGTGTTTTTTCCAATGATATTTTCATTTGTCGGTGAATATATTAGGTTTCCATAAGGGCATGTTCAGTTGTTCCTCCTGAATCCATAAGTCGTGTTCATTTCAATTTGCTCTTTGGTTGATTGTTGATCAGGACTAGCCAATAAGGAAGTCAACGCATGCATAGGGGATTTGGTACTGACGGGTTGGAATATATTCCCCCTTTAGACAACATCACTGTTGAGCACTATAACAGTTCCTTTCATGCGGTTGAAGGAGGATGGACGGACAACTTTCAAATCTAGCTGGCTGCAGTTTAGTAACAATAACTACAGCTGCTACAAGAAAGAAAATCTAGGCAACAAAAGCAAATTTGAAATTAGCATGAGGGTATACCCTCATAGATACCAGCCTTTTATTCTATCAACTGTGTGGATTAACCTCTAAATGCTATAAAAACCTAACCAACAATTGTAGCTTTATTGCAATTAAGCAGTATATAATTAGTTGTATTTTGATTTGTCTCTGGTCTTGATGCAGATCTCAGAATCAGCGCCTCATCTTAAACTGGATATGAGTGCAGATCTTGAAGACCTTCATGGTGCCTAATCTTAACATGTGGACCCGATTTACAACACCGTTTCTACGTTAAATTTCACCACATGTAAGTTTATGATCAAATTACCTAAATGAAACATAACATATTTGTAAAGAACAAGAAGTAAATTATAGTTCACTACTAGATATTGGCAATCTACAGTCATCGAGAAATATTCAATCTAAATTTTAAAAGTAATTACGATTCGCTACTGGATGTTGCCTAAGCATTGACAAATATTCAGTAGAAGAACATTTACATGCATTCAAAAAATTTTGGGGATGTGTTACTTATTTTCCTGTGAAAAATGATTACAATTTTTTTTTCCTTTTTTTCTTTTTTCCTACACAATCACGGTTATAATGCCTTTGAGATATGCCATGTAATCATTTCCGGTTGTAGATAAGCTAATTATGCAAATAGTTAATACATTGTTGAAGCTATGTTTGTGTGAATTAAGTTCAAATTAATTTAAAATCATGTGAGGTTCTGATTATGGGTTGCAGATTATTTGACAGAAATTATATTGAAATTAAATTTACGTTAATTTGATTCTTATATTTTAAGCTGCAGGCTTGGAGGTTTTATCTGTTCTTTACAACATGTGTGAAGGCAAACGAGAGGCCAGTCATAGTAACAAGAATGATGATATTATTGTTAGAACCAATTAGATGAAGCTAGAAACAAGATCAATCACTTTTGGGTAGAAACCAAGGTATATTTTCTGCTGCCTTTTTTTTTTGAAAAAAAAAGTAACCTCATGGTTACCATTTTATTACATATGAAACTCAATGTATGTACAAAAACAAAGTGCAAAGAAATAGGCACACTATACCTGACCGCTGCCCCTTATTCAAAACTAAAATCCAAACTGTACCAGTCAATCTGTATCAGTCTAACTGTACCAGCTAAGTAAACTAAACTAGCTTTGTATTCCCTGTGATTTGCTATAAAGGCATGCACAAATGACAATCCATTGAACGATAACCTATCAGATCCATATTTTAAAGTTTCCAAAATGATCCTAAAAGACCTAAAAATCCCAAAAAGAGTGCAATTCTGTTGGCTTTTGAAAAGAGTAAAATATTCATGTGTATTGGCAGTCCTTTAAATAAATAACAAAACAACATGATAAGTCCTTTCAACTGTGTTTGATCTTAATTTCATCAATTGTGTTCATCACTAAATTTGGATGAAACCACAAGTTTATTTATGTTGAAAGTGTGCATGCTGCAATTACTGTACTAAACTGATTAGTTTAGATTGATCACGTGGCTGTTTAAATGCATTAAGCCTGAAATTCCTGGTCTAACTTGGTTTTTCATTTTTTACCGCTGTTAGTTTGGACAGCTAAGTGTGCATGTCCTTTCAATTATGTTTGATCCTTCTTATGTCAACCTGGAATTGGAACCTGGAGGGTACAAAGATTAGACATATAAATGATCTGATGTAACTGATTGGTGCAAACTGCAAAGGTAAAAAATGAAGCTAATTATCTAACTTGGTTCTCAAATGTGTTAGGAGGCATTTTGATTTCTAATTTTTCTTATAACTTTCTTCATTAATTTATTTTCATACTTGATAAACTGGTATACTCTTATAACATGAAGTATGCTTATTTACAGTTCAATTTTAAGTTACATGGTATTGACTTCAAATAAAATTGTGCCTTTCAATTAATCTAATATGAAGTATGCTTATATATTTATTTTCCTATTTCTTATAGTTGCTTGGTTTTAAAATCTGGATTTTGCTCAGTTTCCTATGATTCTCATAGACGATTGTGCCTTTCAAATAGGTCGCGCAACGCGCGACGCACCCACTAGTGCATATTGTTTCTTGTCACACAAAAATCGTTCCACAACACAAAAAAAAAAAAAAAAAACGCTAGCACATCTCTACTCAATCCGGATTCGCTGTTGTGCGACACACGGTGTAGCACACTACGAGCCGTCTGATTTTGATCGGACGGTTCACTTTTTACGGGCCTATCAATCTAGGTTACATGCACGGGACTCCCTTATCCATTGGATCTTGATCAGACGGTCAGCATGCCGCGCTACACCATGTGTCGTGCGGCAGCGGATCTCAATTTCATCTCTACTAGAAAAATCCATTTCAGAATTCAGATGAAAAGACTAGTTATATTATTTTCTTAAATTCTATGGTGTAGCAGCGGATCTCAATTTCATCTCTACTAGAAAAATCCATTTCAGAATTCAGATGAAAAGACTAGTTATCTTATTTTCTTAAATTCTTTCCTTTCAGTACACACGCAAAGCACTCTATAACTGGTTTCCAAACCATGCTGAGAGAGAGAGAGAGGAATCCAGCCGTCCGATTTTCGTATTAAATATTCTTATCAACGGATCCGCCGCTGAGAGAGGATATATCATATATCATATATAATGTCCTCGCTAAAACCTGTTCACTGGTCACACAGTGTGACTCACACTCTGTCTCGATTCCAAGCATGGCGCTTCCCTCCGGCTTCCATGAACGCCTCCACCAAATGGAAGATGCTCGTCGCCACCGCCTCTCTCTACTCCAGGTTCAGTCCCACCTCGCTTCTCTTCATTCAATTCATGTTCCGTCAGTTCCTTCTGATTTTTGTTTCCTTTTATTTAGTATCATTTGGCAATATACATAGGGAATATGGTCGTAAAATGGTAACTTTTATGGATACCAAAGAAGAGAGTTTGGACTCTTTTCATGGTTTCAATGATTCTGAAATTGGGTTACTGGAATTAGTGATAGAGATTAAAGAAGTTATGTTTACTCTTTGGTTGTAAGAGTTGTCATAATGGGGCAATTTCATGATTTTTTTTTCTATTTTAGGCAGAGAAACAATTGCAAAGCACGAAATCGCAATTACTGTCATCTAAATTGGCCAATTTAAGATGCCTGGAGCAGCGCCACTTGTTACTCGAGAGGAGGCACGCTGAATTAGGGTTTCGGATCCTTGCAGAGAAGTCTAAGATTGACTCCATTGACTCTAGATACCAGTCTGCTACCTGTGAATTGAGGTAATTTGAAATACCATAAGCACCTAGAATGAATTGTTTCAGTTAATGTACCAGTAGCTGTCGATCATGCACTTGTGAATTATGACGAGCATCAGTTCTAAAATCAGTAACCACGAGTGTAATTGCAGCCTAATGATATAATTTTATTAAAAAGTTTATGTCAGTGCTCAACATGGGACTTTTTATTTACAACGAGGAAATTCTTGTGATTGGACAGTATAGCATGGAAATTCCTTTTTTTCCCCTTATAAGTTGAATTAATTTGGTATTTAGTGCAGTGAAGTGTGAGATAGAGGAGCTTGAGGAAAAAGAAAAGGAATGGGGAATTTTTTATGACGCAAAGAGATCTGAAATGAAGGAGTTCAAGGAATTGCATATAAAATTTGAATCAGAAATCAGGGTGGAAGTGCAGAGACTGAGAGAGTTGGTATCCAATGTATGTGCCCCGATTTCTCTTCATAAAATAGCAAATGAAATATATTCTCATCCATTTTCTGGTACTTTTTTACAAAACCATTAAGCCGCTGTTTCTTAGCTGATCTGGTATCCGGCCATGGTTGGTAAAAAATAGTTATTAATCTACCATTTATTATAATGAGTGTCTGCCCTGAGCTGTTAAGAATATGAAATAAGTAAACAATAAAACCTTTTTCTTATTAGCTGAAGATGTTAGGATGTATAGAAATTAACAAAGGAAGTCGCAAATATAGATCTAGGTTGCAAACTTTTGTCCTTTTGATTTTCTTCTTTCCTCAACTTGAATTTCCGATGGTTATTATTACATTTCTCCATCTGTGTGCTATTTCTTCCAGCACTGTTAAGTGACATTCTGAAACATCCATAGATGAAGTCGACCTTGAAGGATATTTCAAACAACAGCACTAACTCAAACAATGATGAAATAGCCATGGCTGAGGCGCGGAAATATGACCTCTTGACCAAGAAAGAAAAATTAGAGAAGAATTTAGCCTCAGCTTGTGCTTATAGAGCTCTGTTGCAGATGCAAATTCAAAGGGCTATGCTTTCAGAAAATGATTCCAGGAAAGCATCTCAGAAAGACCAATGATCTGTAATTTTTTTCTCTGGGATATTATTTTCATGATGCTGTTTGGTTACAAAGGATTTTGAATGCTGTTCATAAGCAGAGGAAATTAGGTAAAATAATTTTCTATGAAAAAATGTTTGCATGGATAGTTAGGTGCGTACAATTGGCATCAAAGACGACAATCATTGGCGGTGTGTTTGGTTTGGCTCAAATAAGTGTTTTTTCGTGCGAACCAAACGACCAACGAATAAGCGCTTATTCAAATAAGGGCTTATTCGACCCCTTATTCTTGTTCCCTGCATTTTCTTAGAACAATGGGACGAATAAGGGCTTGTTCGAATAAGGCTTATTCTTTATCCAGTGAATTAACCTTTTCTTTATTCCATTGAGTTGAATCAACACTTGCCTATTCGAGTTGAATTATCCACCCTCTGACCAGTGTTCCCTGTTCAAGTTACCCTCCTTTCTCCTTTATCCAAAGACCCTGGATTTATGCCCTCTATTGACATTTGTTCTTCTGTCGGCAACCCTTCCATTTGCAGTAGCTGGGTCGAGTCTCCCTCCAGTACACAGAGGGTAGTTTTGACTGGAGAGGATGGGGATTGCTCTACCAACCAGTTGTCTGATGCAGCTGAGGCTGGTACAAGCTATACTGGGTCTGATATTGTTTTGGATACAGGTCCTGGACATTTTCCTGTACCATTACCAGTGTCAAGTGTCAGTATCAATGGTTATCCCTGATGATTTTGGTATGGGGCCTGTCCATGGGGGGTTTGTGGACCAAATGATGTTGTCTATGGCTGTTTCTCTTGCAGAAGCACATGGCAGGACAAACATACCAGGTCTGATGTGGCATTAGCTAGTCACTAGGGGGTATTTTAGAATTCCATGTTTTTTGAGGTGGATTTGTATGAACATTTAGATTTTTTTCAGATGGTTTTGGTCTTTTGCCTATGTTGTTGGTTTTGTAGTTTCTGCTATGGCTTGTATTTGATTAGATGCTTTCATTGTTGGATTTGTATAATGAAGAACAATAAGCAAAAGAGTGGTTCAGATGATGTATCTTTTAGGTTTTGTGAAAGGAAATATAGTTCTAATCTGGATATCATAGTTAATTCTGAGATACCCAACCATCAATTTTAGAGTTGCAATTTTGGATAATCAAATACATATAATACTGAGCAGACATCAATTGGGTACAGGTTGGGGTACATTGCCTTTGCTTTATGCACTCCCCGAATTTAGAGATCCACTCCCTCTTGACGAAAATACCCCTGGCGTCCAAACTAAATTGTGAATTGAAAGGTGTAAATTAGAGGAATGCAAAGGGTATTTTAGTCCACAAAGGAGTGGATCTCCAATTTGGAGGCCTGCATAAAGCAATTCTGAGGAATGCAAAGGGTATTTTAGTCCACAAACTAGTCCCCGAATTCTGAGGAACTTGGATACTTCTTCATTTCCGAAGCTGTTTCTAAAAAAGGAAGTGTATATTTGTTATATTTCATTTCCATTCATTGAATATGTAATATTCATGTATATTTAGGGTTAATAATCTTGTCTAATATTGCAATGCTAACTCGTGCGCAACTAGATTCATGGTCTGTAGTTTAGAATCTGATCTTTCATTGCGATCAGTCTTTTTTAGGACCATTTGCTTTTGTCATACATCGGTCGGCCCCAGAGTGAAACTTGAGCAACTTTGTAGTTTTCTGTGATATAGTTTTAGAGTACCCTTCGGTTTGTATGAAGTGTGAAAATACCTTTTTAATGTCTACAACATTGTGGGACATGGTATTGATATTGAAGAGTAAAAAACAATTATGCAAGCTTTATGGTGTCGTTTTGTTTCAGTATGTTATGGTCGTGGAACCTTGTGCTTCCTCCATAATTTACCATCGAATTAACAAAAGTTTTGGCCACATGGTTGGTAGGCACAGTAGGCATCAAAGACGATGCTCATTTTGGGGAATTGGCCATTCTTTTCTTTTTCTTTTTCTTTTTCTATTTTTTTTTTTTTTTTTGACTCGAGAGTCGCTTATTCATTCGTTCTTGTAAACTGTAAAGAGTTAACTAGCTGGTATTATTTTAAAAGTTGTTTTTTTCTTCCAGATTTTCACTTGTTTTTAAGTATTATATTTTGTGCATATGCATA
This sequence comes from Rhynchospora pubera, assembly GCA_028095005.1. Taxonomy (NCBI): domain Eukaryota; kingdom Viridiplantae; phylum Streptophyta; class Magnoliopsida; order Poales; family Cyperaceae; genus Rhynchospora; species Rhynchospora pubera. Next base: position 20,034,554 of record CM051461.1, read on the forward strand.
AGTATAAGCTAGGCGCTAGTACTTTGTTACTTTTCTCCTGTCCATGACTGCTTATTAATAAACTTGTATACAATAATACAAGCGAATGGTCCAATAGGTTCCAAAAACTAGGTCTAGTGTTTTGTCACATGCAGCCACAGTTTAAATATACTTATTATTTATAAATAAATTGTTCCGTGTTTCTCTTCTTTTGGTGCTATTTATATAAGGAACATTTTTTACCCAAGGGTGGTTGTAAAAACTTATCATGAAAAGAGGTAAGAATTGGAATAGAAACAGCTTCGGAAAATTGGAAAAAAAAAAAGAAAGAAAGAAAAAGAAAAACATACACACGCATTAACACGTACACGCACGCACACACGAAAATTATGAAACCTATAGACTGTAAAAGCCAGACAGTTGCTACCAAACTGGGGGCTATTTAAACTTTAGGAGCACCAAATCTAAGCTAGTACACACACAAAAGAATGAAGAAGATGCTGTCAGGTTATAAATCATAAAATCGAAGAAAGTCCTTGAGACATATATATCATACAATGCTGCTAGTGTATCAAATTCGGTTAGAAAATAATTTCTATGCCTTTGATCTACATTTTTAAACTTGTTACATGCTTTCTTAATTAATTTGATTCATTCCGAATATGATTGAAACTCGTTTATAAAAATCAGATTAAAAGAAATGTAAAGGGCTCGCTTTGATATATAACACTTTTGGAGATTTTCGTGAAATTTTAAATGTTTGTTTCACACAGACCCTTAGAGATATTTTGATAAAATTTCAAAGAGTTTTGCTTCTTACTGAGCCCTTAGAGATTTTGGTAAAAATTCAAAACTCATTATGTAGAAATTTTTACCAAAATCTCTAAGGTGAAAATTGGAAGGGCTCGGTTTCAAGATCTTGTTCTGATATGGAGTAGATTTTGATAAAATGCAAAAGGCTCGATTTGATACGTACAAACCCCTTTGAAATTTTGCTAAAATTTTAATGTTTTTGGTTTATTACATAGCCCTTAAATAATTTTGATAAAAAATTCAAAGGGCTTGTTTTGATATAGAGCCTCGGGGATTTTGATAAATATTCAAAAGGCACATTTGAATACATCGCCTAAGAAAAGAATCGGATAGAAAAATAGAGGGGACGCCGATGTTCAGCTTAACCTGGTTTGGTTCGATCCGGTTCGCGCTCAGTTTTCCTCCGACCATGGCGCCCTTCAAGGCTTCAACTCTAATGTATGTGCTATTTTTTTTTTTTCCTGCACTGCTAATTGACAATAACATTCCTCATACATCAATATATAGATGGAGTCAACCTTGAAGGATGTATCAAACAACAGCGCCAACTCAAACAACCCTGAAATAGTGACGGCTGAGGCTAGGAAATATGATTTCTTGGCATAAAAAGAAAAACTAAGCTCTGTTGTGTAAAAGCAAATTCAAAGAGATGTGGGAAACATCTCAGAAAGACCAATGATTTGTAACTTTTTTTCTTCTCTGGCATATTATTTTCAGGATGCTGTTTGGTTAGGAAGGAATTTTGAATTCCGTTCGTTAGCAGAGGAAATTGGGTAACATAAATTTAATATAAAAAACAGTTTTCTCGCTTGCACGTTGCACCAACAGTTGGTTTAAGTATTTTTTTTTAAATTTAAAAAAAATCGTTAATCTAATTAGTTCTGAACCGTTCAAAAATAACAGTTTTTAAAAATCCGAAAAAAATACTTATAAAAATTTCAAAAAAAATATATAAAATATTTGATCTGCATATATATTTCAATAGAAAGATAGTATTAAACGGTTTAGATCAGTCATTTTGAACCAAATTTAGAAGTTTTTAGCGCGACTCACAGATTCTCTAGTGAGTCGCGACTCACCATAGTAAAACTCTATATATACACAAACACATGGGGGTGTTTACACAAGGAACATTTTTACCAACGTTAGAACGTCAAAAATTAGGTTGAAATTAAGCCTACGGGCATTCTCTCTCCAAAAAAAAATAATAATAAATAATATATGAAAGAAGTAAAAGGTTTGGGATAGAACAGCATCCGTCGTAATAAAATTCACATTCATAAAAAATTATTAAACCTAGATCATTCAAGCCGGACAAATACCCCTCAAACCAATGAGTATGAAAAAAAAATGTTAAGGGAGAAGAGAATTTTTTTTATAATAAATCACAAATTCATAAATTCAAAGAAAATTATTGAGAGGGAGAAGAGAAAAAAATTTTATTTCAAGGAAGGTTGACGATGTCGCTAGTATAGTCGGTCATCCAATCATCATGTAATGTTACAACTTACTAGTGTATCCAGCTTAGTCAGAAAAGTATTTCAATACAATTGAATCTACATTATTATACAAAGCATAAAGTATATAGATTTACGTAGATAGCAAAAATTGTTACAATTTTTCCCAGTAATTTGATTTATTCCATAAAAGATTTATACTCCTTTATAGTAAGGACACAACTCAGCCCAAAAGCGCATGTCATTAAAGTTTGTCCCTGTTGTACCTTCTACTCTAACACAAACATTAAACGTTATTGATCAAGCAAAGGCAGCATGAGTGTGTTAATAATAAAATAAAATAAGAACCTTGAATGCAATATATAGAAACAAAAGCATCAAGCGTCAGGGAAACATTAAAAACAATAGCAATATAAATAGTAATCGGGACAGTTTTGCCCTATAAGCATATTTCATATAGGTAATAATAATATGACTCAGGAGTCAGGACCACTAGGTTTAGCTAACTTGGGAACAACCACATGTCCAAATCCTTACACCTTCATGATTTCTTATGCCTTGCTTAGGGGAGCTGCTTTGGGCAACAGGATTTTTTCTTCGAGCAACATAATTTTTTTCTAAATGTCTAAATTACCCTTAGTATCAATTAAGTTCTATTATCTGATTTATTCTTTCACCGTACATTTAGTTTATTTCCTTATTTCTTATTTCCTTAATCGTGCCTCTTCTCTTCTCTAGGTTTTCCGCTAAAAAACTATTCTCTCCCTCCTTGAGATTTCTTATTGCCGCTATTCTTACAAAATTATATTTACAAATCACTTGTGCAAATAATCGCAAATCTTCCAGCGACAAAGAATTCCTGGTAACAATATTCTTATATTAAACTATTTTCTCCCGTTATTTGTATTTTGCACCTCTTTCTTTTGCATGTTGTAGAGTCCTGAAAATTAAAAAAAAAATTGAACACAATTTTTCATCATAACCAATTGTCAGTATAAACAAAGAAAAGTTAAAAATATAATTACTGATATTAGCCTTTCATGGAGTGCAAAATTGATGAAGATAGCAATTGTATGTATAAACATAGTATAGTAAACAAAGGTTAATAATCGTAAGTTTGTAACTATTATAAAATTCATACAAATTGATTATATTTTTTATTGGAAACTTTTATCAGATGGAGATAAGTAATGAAGATCAATTGCTAGCTTTGAAGTTTGGAACTCGTGACGAGTTGCTAACTGGTGTTAGAACTTTTTATTCAAAAAGAGGATATGCCTTATCAATTTTCCGTTCAGAACCAAACAAGCATGTGGATTTACGATGCGACAGAGGCAGGCGGTATAGAAATAGCCACAAGATTTCAGAGGAAGAAAGAAAAAAACAGACAAACTCTCGTTTGATAAACTGTATGTTTCAGTTACATGGGAAGAAACAAGATGATGGCATGTGGACAATTGAAATAAAGAAGAATGAACATAACCACGAACCTTCAGTTGATATTGCTGGTCATCCCACCTTCCGTCGGCTGACTGATGATGAGAGAAGAGATGTACATCATATGTCTAACTCTGGAATTCCACCAAGGCAAATTCTTTCATCTATTCGCCAAAACAATCCAGAGACCAGAATTATCTCAAAAACAATCTATAATGAAAAGGCAAAAATTCGAAAGAATAATTTAGGAGGCAGAACACTTATTCAAGCACTATTTGAAGAGCTTGGACAAGGTGGGTTCAAGTTTAACATTTGCCGAGACGATATTGGTCATATAACCCATTTGTTTTTTGCTAACCCAAGATCGATTCAATTAAGTAAGGGTTTTTCAAATGTGCAATTGAATACCTACTGGTATCAACAGGTACCTATTAGAATTTAAAATATTCTAGCAATTAGTACACTTGCATCTCTCCTGCCCTAAGTGCAATTGAATTAAAAGTTTGTTAGTACCTTGTCTTATCAAGTGTAATTGAATTAGAAATTTGTTAATACCTTGTCTTGTTATTGTACAAGTACAGAAACAATCTATAGGTCATCCTCTTTCAAACCAGAATGTTTCCCTACAAATAATAATAATTATTAATTAATCACTCAACAACTATGTTTTTAAATTATAACAGGTGATATGCAAATCGTCACAAAGAAGATATGCTTAGCAGTTGAGAACCAATTCAATGAGATAAAAGTACAACTTGCAACGGAAAAGATTCAAGTACCTCTTGTTTGCAACATTCCATTTTTCAAGAATCTCATTTATTGCATCTCACATTTTGCACTAAAGGAGCTACATAAACAATATGAGATGGCAAAAAAAGGTACAATGAATCCAATTTGTACAGGTCAGTTCATGGCTACCATGGGTATGCCGTGTGCACATAAGATGGAAACTTGGAGAACTGGTTCTCTTTTTCTTGATCAAGTGCACCCACAATGGAGAATTGATATAAGAGAATTGCATGATTCGGATACTAATTCAAGTTCTAATCCTGCTCAACGAATAAAAAAAATAGTTGATAAGTTTTGTATGGAGTATCTCAAATGGCCTCTAGACAAACAAATATGGGCTGAAGAGAAAATTCAACAGATGACTAACCAATCCGATGTTCACTTTGAACCAACCATTCCATCCCATGAAAATAGATTTCAAGCTGCAAAAAAGAGAAAGGCAAAGAGCTCTACAAGACGAGATCTATCACAATTCGAGATTGTTGAAGCAAGATGGCAATGTAGTTCTTCAAATGGAGTTCCTCAATCTAACCAAGTGCACCAAGTCACTACAGATTTTGAAGATCCTACAAGAACAGATTTTGAAGATTCTACGACAATATCAGATGATGGTGCAATTAATTGGATTGATTTAAATATGTAATTTCAAATTTATATCAAGGAAGTTTTGTTTTAGTGAGAGCGTGAATTGTTTTTTGAATTTTAGTTGATGTTTTTTTTTATATTTCAAGGATCCTTTCATAGGGGCAATTTCTTTCTGCATTTTTGCTTTTCTTTATAAAAACAATGTTTTCAGATTTTGCTTTGCTTTCATTAAAAAATAAGTGGTAGAGCATGAAAGTACTCTATTTTTTATTTTAGTACAATGACATACTTCGATGGGTTTTAAGAGGTCAATGTTATGTTAATTTTTAAAATTGCGAGATACCCTATTGTCCACCTGAAAGTACCAGCGCATTTTAATTTTTTCACCACTTATGTCAAAAACATAAAAGAGAAACAGAGAGAAAAAAACAAAAAAGACCAGGATTGTACTGTTCTATGCTTTATAAAAAACAAAGTATAGTACTAACCAACCTTCCAACAGATGCTACATTTCCAAAGGTGAACAACAATGCAAATTTGACACAAGCGACTACAAAAGGAAATAAAAAAACTGTTAGTGCCAGAATTATTGTGTAATCCACTGAATAACAAAGAACAACTCACTGGTACGTTGTTCTCAGTTCAGCACCAGTACATTAAATATAATATGTGTGCTGCACCTGTGTGTTTAACCATATAGTCAAAATCCTGATATGCAGCATAAAAATTAAATGCAATTGCCAAAATCTGTGTTTTCAAAGGCCAAAAGACCAAAACCATAATGGTTTTTAGTTCAGTACTAATCAGTACCCTAGGATAATTAGGCCGGAATTTTTGTTCTTTAAGGAAATAATAAATGAATATAATTGTGAATCCCTGATGTAAGTTGTTCGAATTACAATTGCTCACACCAATGGTATTAATAATGCCTCAATCTGTGCAAAGTTGAAGCCAGCTGAAGCTAAATAGATCAAATAATCAAGTCTAGCCATTGATTGAAAAAATAAAGAAAAAGAAAAGAAATTAGTGTACCAAGAGCATAAAAAACAGTCCAGCGAGCAGGCATCCACCAAAACCATAGATCCTCTACAAAATAAGTAAAACCAGTCACCAGTCAGTGACTTTTACAATGGGCATTGTAACAAAAAAGAGTTCAAGGAGAGAGTTGGTAATTCCTTGATTTTTGAGGGGTTGACCTGAATTGAGGAAAGATTGCAGAGACCTTGGTAGTCTCCCAATAAAAAGGGGTATCTTTCTTTGAAGATAAATCGGGGGCCTAGCGGAGGCAGGGAAGAGGGTCGAGGGTTGAGGTGGAGCGGTGTTTTTAGAGCCCTGCTTGAGAAAGAAGCAAGGGAAATTGGAGAGGGCGAGCGATTTTTGTTAGAACTGAGAAGAAGAAGAGAAATCAGGGAGACTGTTGAGAACTGACGAGTGACGATTGAGAAACAAGGCGAGAAAAAGAAAACTCGGTTGGGTCTGGATACTGGATAGAAGGTGTGGGACCCGAATCCCGTGTAGCGCGGGACACCGTGTAGCGCGCGTACGAGCCGTCTGATCTTGATCAGACGGTTTATTTTTTACGGGCCTATCAATCTAGGTTATATGCACGGGGCTCCCTTGTCCATTGGATCTTGATCAGACGGCTACGATGCCGCGCTATACGGTGTGCCGCGCGGCACCAGATCTGAACTCGAAGGTGTGAAGGCGGAGGCTCCAAGACAGGAATACTTTTGTTATTATTTATTAAATGATGATGGCATGAATTAACCGATATTGAAACGAGGGTAATTTAGACATTTCGTTAAAAAAAGACGTTGCTCGAAGAAAAATTGCTGTTGCTCGAAGCACCTCCCCTTGCTTAGTATGATAGAAATTCACTGAAACAGAAACAGCAACCTTAAGCTGCCAAGTCTATTGGAATTTTTTTTTTTAACTTGAGAGCAAAAGCCGATAGTAAGATCTACGTATTGAAGAATTTCAAATTTGATTAATCGGTAATCTTGTAAAAAGAAAAAAAAATGATTGACTGTTTATTTATAATGAATATTACTTTTTCAAAAATATGATTGTATATGACTAGAGTCCAACATGTTGGACACATATATTCGTCCAACATGATGAAACTTCAATTTTTTAGATTGGAAATGCCGATTCGAATCGCTCAAATCGTTCTCGATAATAAATTCTTCCATGGAGATCAAATTTTATTTTTATTTTCAAACTATTTTACTATTTTTTTTAGAATTTTAAAATATGTTCAATCTAAAAAGTTATGAACCCTCTAATTTTGAAAATTCGAAAAATATTATATTTAAAAATTTTGAAAAATATAAAATTAGATTTTCAAGGAGATTTTAAAATAGAGATTACATTGAGCGGCTCGGATCAATCATTTGAAATTTTAACAGTTGACATTCCGGATCGTATTTGACGTTCTAGCATTACTCAAAACTAATAGTACATTTTCAGCTTTTGCTTGAACGTTAAAATTTTCGTTGTTTTATTCCGTTTGGATGATGAAGAAAATATTTATATTTTAGATTACTTTTGAATGTACAATTTCTAAAGTACATGCTAATAGAAATGAAAGGATGAGTAGAAGACAAATAACGTGAGACCTCGATTCTAGTATTGTATAAGCCAACTAGAAAAAAGTTGCTGCTCTTTTTTTTTTTTTTTTTGTCAATTTGATTGTAAATTATTAGGAAGCACAAGGTTCAACGGCCCTAGCACATTGAAACAAATTAAAAACAAAAAAGTTGCACAATTGTTCTTAAACTCGTCACTATCATACAGCTTTTTATGAGCCATATTTCAAAGCGAAGCAAAGATTTCATGTCCAAAGTCCAAACAATGCTGTATTCTGTAAACACCAAAATGTATTTTATTTATTACAGTACATACGAACAGAAGAATACTTATGGACAAAGCTGATATCACAGAAAAGTACAAAGAGGCTTTGGTTTCACTCTACGGACGATCAATGTCGACAAAAGCAAAAGGCCCAAAACAGAAAAGAACAAAGCTGATTTCACGGAAACCTTGTCTATTGTCCCTAGTATAGTTGTATATGTAATAATATGTTTAAACTAGATTATACTCATTTTATCATTTTTTAGGAAAAGGGAAAAAAAAAAATCCATGCAGGTGATTAGATTCCATACTGCATAGTATCGTACCAGAATCTATTTTCCCACGAGTTAGCATTTCAAAATCAGACAAATTCCTTAATTTTTAAATATACATGGACATTGCATGCTTTACAAATTAAAATAAAATAAACAATGAAGCCAGATTGGATCTAATAGTGCCACCCATTTTATAAACAAATCAGTGTACCCCAACCTATACTTAAAAGATGTCTGTTCATTCTTATACGGATTGGATTGTCAAGAACTGCATCCCTAAAATAAGATAGTTAAAAGTCTTAGAATGATCTCCAGATTCCAAATATATTTCCCTTCACCAAAAACCAAAATAGACACCATCTGCACCACTCTTTCGCTTATAATGTTCTCCGTTTCTTTCAATTTTACATTACGTATACAAAATCCAACAATGAAAGAACAACTATCTCATCGAGCACAAGCTATAGAAGAAACTATAGAAACAACAACATAAGCAAAAGACCAAAACCATCTGGAAAACCCTAAATGTCCCTACAAACCCACCTCAAAAAACCACGGAATACTAAAATACCCCCCAGCACCTGGCTAATGCCATGTCAGACCTGGTGAATTTGTTCTGCCGCGTGCCTCTGCAAGAGAAACAGCCATAGACAACATCATTTGGTCCTCAAACCCCCCATGGACGGGCCCCATACCAAAACCATCAGGGATAACCATTGGTACTGATACTGGTAGTTGTACTGGCAAATGTCCAGGACCTGTATCCAAAACAATATCAGACCCAGCATAGCTTGTACCAGCCTCAGCAGCATCGGACCATTGGTCGGTTGAGCACTCCCCGTCATCTCCAGCCAGAACTACCCTTTGTGTACTGGAAGGAGACTCTACCCAGCTACCGCAAATGGAAGGGTTCACGATAGTAGAGCACATGTCAACAGAGGGGACGAATCCAGGCCTTTGGATCTGATTAAAGGAGAAAGGAGGGTAACTTGAGTAGGGAACACTGGTCAGAGGGTGGTGATGCTGCTGTTGCTGTTCAGTTAAGGCTGCAACAGCACAGGAGAAGCTGCCAGAGTGTACATCTAAAGGCAGCACTGCAGGATAGGAGTATGGATCTACCCACAGAGACCCGGAGCATGCAGGATAGAGTGGTGCACTTCCTTGTTCCTGATTCATAGGAATTTAGCCAAATATTAAAAATCAAGCTAACATAGCTAAAATTTAGCTTTATCCGTTCCCATTGTTGATCATGGCTATAGTTACTACAGGTATGTGTTTAAAAGCAGAAAAACAAGAACACTTTTTCTGATCACATCCAATTGAATGGTGGCCCAAATCAGGGTATAATTAAATTTCAATTGAACTGATGGGTTGTTATACAGTTTAATTTGCTAAAAGGATGCAAAGAGGTACAAAATATCTCTATACTCCAGTAACCCGAATCTATGCACATCAAATGGTGATGTCACCTGAATAGAGAGCCAGATAGCTTCCATAATCATTACCTCCTCTAAATCCATGTCGATGTTGTCATCCCTGCATTTAACCAGAATTAAGTTAATTAATTGATACTGTATTCCAAAATTTAAAAAACATGGGTAATATCTAATATTGATAAAAGATAAAAACAATTGATAATAAATGATAATGTACACTCAACATTACAGGAAAAGGAGGGATAATGCATAAAAGGATCTATCCTTTTCCAAGGCTTGGTTTATTTAGATTTCTCAAATTAAATACCTCCAACCTACAGGTTAGGGCTTGCAATACAAAAATATTTGGTTTGTTACCTCCCAAAATTTTCTATTCAGCAACTAGCCCTTAAACCTTAGAATTTCACAAGCAATTTTGCTAGAGACCTTTACTTACAATATCAAGACAACATTACTGTTTCAATGTGCGCTGACCAAGCAAGTTTGGAATGTTTGGTAGTATTACTGAAAAATATGATTTTTCTGGGAAAATAAGGAAAAAGAAAAACAGACCGGCTATGCCTGGAGTGAGATGGCTGCGCCATCAGAGAAGCCGAACATGAAGGTTGGGAAGACTCTAGATCATCACCATGTGTAGTACATCTAAATGATGGTACTGAAAAATAAAAAAGAAAAACATAACTTTAATATACATATGATGAAATTCCTGATGCAACTATCAATAATAGAAAATTTGAACTGACATCCAAAAATTATATATATATATTTTTTTTGGTGCTTCTGCATATTCAGAAAGAAATATCTACCAAGATTACATACACCACATTCAGCAATATGGCATAAAGGTAGAACTGGCAAAATCAAACCGGTTCTTAAAAACTCGAATTAAAATGAAAAAAGGTCCAAATTTCTTTTAAAGCTAGAAAACCATGTCATTACCCAATTAGGACCCGGATGAAGCTATTTTGACACACTGAGGTTCAAGTCTGACCCAAACCACATTAAAGTTTGAGATCCAATGAACAACAGCCAACAAAACCATAACCAAACTTCGATACAATCTGAAAGCAATAACTAGAGGTAACCCAAAAAATGAAAAAGAAATAAAAAAGATATATAAGTGAAGTTCTGGTCTGTTCTGCTGGATAACAGAAGACAGGAACCTAACCTAAAAATTCTAAAATTCGTAACTGAACCAACCAGTGCGTGAGATCTGAATGAATACACAAACTTGGCAGTACAAATAGCCAGAGACCAAAATTATCTGGCCTGACACTTGTTACATTACATACAATGTACCAGGGCATGTAAAGGTACCAATAACAAGGAGAATCACAAGAACCTGAAAGGGAAGTGCTACATAAATCGCTGTATTCAATCTCAGTAGGAGGTTGCATTTTTCTAATAGACTGTGATTTCTCTTGCTTTTTCTTCATTCTCTCCTCTTCTTCCTGAATTTCTTGTTGCCTCACACGTATTTGTGCTTCTATAACCCTTTGTTCTTCCTGAATTACAGAAATCACCCAATATATATAAATATGACGAATGTTATATTTCATAACAAGCTAATTAAAAAATGAAATTAAAAGAGGTTGAAATGCAATGATAAGAAAACTTACAACTTGTTCCATGCTTTTCTCTTCCTTTGACTTCACGCCTCTGTACTCCACAGCATAGTTTGGAGTTTTACAAAATGGGCATCTTTTTTTTTTGTTAAGAATAATAAATGATATTAGAGTGTAAAATAACAAAAATGAGAGGTATTACTCAAAGTATCTCCAATATTAATATTAAATTCAGTTAAAAGGATACTGTGTAGGTCGAGTGGAGTTTGGTGGTTTCATCTGTAGAAAGCACTCTGCAGCATAGACAAAAGTCATTTAATGTATTCAGATCTAGGAATAAGACAAACTTGACCTCAGAAAATAAATACAAAATGGATGACAAAAATCTTCTTTGTCTTATTGTTTTAATTTTGTTGGATAAGATAAAAGACTTTTATACCTGTGCATATGCCTTTCATGCAACACTTTGACCTGTTAAGGCTTGGGTAATACTACGAAATAAGAAAAACATATCTTATCAGCATGGACCACTATTCAAAATTAAAAGAAAGTTTAAGCCAACACCATGTATTCTTTATAGTTTTTTTACCAGGTCCACATTGTTACAAGTTCAGTTCACAATATTTATTCTATAAATTTGCTCAACAGCATGTGCTCTGTAAGTAAAACAATAGTAACTTCGATCTGAGATTCTTTTTACAAAAATACAAAAAGGAATTTCAGTATTTAATAGAATGCTGATTACTAACAGGCACTGGATGGAGACACGGAACAATGAAATACACAGTTAAAAATCCCAGCAGTGACAAGTTACACATTTCAGTTGAAACTTAAAGTAGCCCAACTGATGACACCAAACTGATTTGGTTCAAATCTATTGGATTGCTCACAGGCTAATTTCTCTTATTATTTGGATTGCTATCCTAATTTCAGTTATAATTAACCAAAATGCTAATTAATTACAAAGCTAACAACTACAAATCAGAATTCAAAGGATATGTTCAGTGTTAATCCAAATTAAAAGGAATCTAAAGAGAAAATTGACGTACCAAAAAGCAGATAGGGCACTCCTCCAAATCAACTGAACACTCATCATCTCCTGGATAGCAAGGGGCCAGCTTTGATTCTAGAATAAGCTTTCTCAATTTTTTATGGTCGATATCTCTGTGCTCATACAAACCTTGTGGCCTGGTGTATCTTTCATCTACCACTTGTCGCCTTCTTCCAATTTTGTTCCCCATTCCAATGAACCCGATGTTATTTTCTTCTAGACCCTTCTAAATGATCAATTAACAAGACAACCTATTCTCCCTAATCATACAACCAAAGAGATTGTCCTTCCTTTTTCTCCCCTTTCCTTACAAGGGAGAAAAGAAGGACACTGAAAACATAGATGGCTTTGTTGGTGGTAAAATGTAGGTAATTGTACTGTTTTTTTCACCAAAATAACAAAAAAAATTTTTCTTGGCACCCTCTAAGTTGAGAAATTAGATAAATGAATCATCACCCAAAAGAACAAAAACGCAGTTTGTTCTTCTCCTTTCCTTTTCTCACCCAAAAGCAAGTGCACTTTCCCACCTCACTAATCAATTGAACCAAAATAACCAAAGATACCAACTTAAAACAGGAACAATTGGGATCAAATCACCAGTAAGCAGAGCTTGATGACAACTATTGAACCGCTGAATCTGAAACCAAAATAAAAACTGTCAGTGCATGAAACCCTAGATCGCCACCTCAATAAAAAAAAACCAAACATGACATTATACGAATAAAATCAAAAGCCCAACAAAACTGTGTAACCCTGTCAATGGCATTTCCACTTCACAACTTTACTCACCTTAGAAGAGATAGATAGAGAGAGAAACAGAGAGTGACCAAGAGCGAGAGAGAGAGAGAGAGAGTACAAGTTGGTGGAAGCACGAGAAAGATTAGGAAAGAATGATTGGGGAAGGCAAGGTAGGGCAAGCTTAGAGAGAGAGAGAGAGAGAGATTTGAAGAAGTTTCTCTCTCTCTGTTAACTACAAGCACTGTACCTAGTAACTAGTAACCTTCTTTCTCTGTCGCTTTTGTTTTTAGAACAGAGACGAGACGAGACCATGGATTTATCTGCCCACTTTTTCACTAAAACCCTCGCATAAGTACAAAATAACAAATATTACGCTTCCTTTTACGTGGATTGCTGCATTTTGGGATTTTTAAAATGTACGTTGGAAATTTATTGTTTTTGTCACTTCTGAAAATTTGTATGTACCGGACTTCTGTTTTTTTTTTTTTTGTAGGAGAAGAAAATCTCCTGTACGAAATGTCGAATCAAAGTGATGTTACATAAAATTACTTATAGACCCCTAGGAGTACTTTAATCGGAGAAAAGGGAGTGGATAAAGAAAGACACGTTTCACTAACAAGTTTGTACTTGACTTAAGAAACAAGTCTGGAACCAACGCCTTATTAAAAATGGAATTGCGAGTACGATCTGTTATTTGTACCACTCTGTTATATTTGTTTATAAATTATTTAATATTTGTTTTACTACGCTTCCAGCTCCTCTCCAGTGAAGAGCACAGTGATATTAGCCACATAACAATAAACACAGTTGGCCTTTACCTAAAAATAAAAATAAAATAAAATTTGACTAAACACTTATAATCGGTTCATGGATTTAATTTGTTTGCTAATACATAAGATTCTATAATTTCGTAATGAACTGGTAATCTTTGAGGTTATTAATTTAAAAACAAATAAATCTAGTTAATTATGAATCATGATTGTAAAATTTTTTATCTTTCAAACATAAAGCATGTAATATAAACAAATACAACATATGACTAGTCTAAATCTGTTAGAGATTCCTAAAATATAAGATGTTAGCTTAAATTAATGAACTATTACAATTCATACTGCTACGTTTAGTGTTATAAGGAATGACACTAATATTAATCCAAGTTAATGATTATTACGAAATATTATTCAACATTTTTGCTTCAATAAGTTGAATAATTATTCAGAATAGTAGTTAGTGGTTAATTCTACTGCCATGTTATTTTAAAAAAAAAGTTGCTTATCAAAAAAAAATAAGTTATCGAATATTTTTAAAAATTTTAAATTCGCATACTAAACTCAGTCAAAAAAAAAATCACAAAGTTTAAATGAGAGATGGCATGATTTTGATGGACGGAATCTTTTTCCTTTCTTGGTCAAACTGGAGAGGATCGGAATCTAAAGCAACAACTAGGTCCCCTCTTTAATAGCCAACGAGAATAGTTGTTATGTAGTCTGTCTCTGTGGATGGGGCCCACGGTCTTTCTGTCTCCCTAATCCTATCCGTTGGATCTACAACGAAGGCTCTCTATCTGACACATCATTACACCCTAAATGGCATGGTCCGGTTCTCCTGTGGTCAGTACTTTGTACAGTGTGTCCTGTGCTTTGTTTCTTTCTTTGGTTGTATTCTTTTGGCCCATTTGTTTGTAAAATAATAGCCGAACTTTTTATATAATTCGCCTCCCCACCATTTATGCTCCTAGCGGTTGGTGTTTAGTGCGATACATACTTTTTATTATTTTTTAAAGAAACTTTTTTGCAATCATTTTAGTGATATTTCTGTTGATATATTAGAAAAATAGTGTGTTCCTTTTTTCAAGCGTGTATAACTTTTGAGTTCTTCAACCCAAGTACAAAGAATTAACTATAGATTTTTTTTATATTTTATGGGTTCTAGATGCTTCTTTGAAGAATGTGCATTCCACTAAATTAAGGCACTAACAATTGTGGGATGTGGTGCACCAAACATTAATTTAATTTAATTTAATAATATAATATATCCTCGCTGATGCAAATGGCCATCCTTGGATTTAGAATTTGAAGATTACACCAATTACTACTTGGTTAAAACCGCATGTGATCTAGTGTTACATGACAAAGTGAACTGATTCATGGGGATTATATTTATGTCTTTATCCGAAATTTGATTTCTTCCGAACGAATTAAATGAAAAAGAAACGAAGAAGCAGAAACTGAAGCATCAATTCCAGCTCAGTCTGTTCTGTGTTAGAGTTGAAAACGCTATTAATTAAATATTTCTTGTTGGCTATTAATGAATTCAGCAATCATTAGCTTTCCATTAAAAGAAACGTTCTCCGGCTTTGGTCAGATAAATATCAATACATAATTATGTTTTTTTTTTAGTATGAATACATAATTATGTACCATCGAGAATACGAACCTAATATAACATTTTGCCCTGTAAAGAACAATTTTTATTTTTATTATTTTTAATGATTGAAACGTTATATCATAGATGTAGATTACGCATTAGAAATTTACTCCTTTTTGTAGCCCTTAATTATTCGTTTCGACGTGGGCATTAGAAATTTATTCCGAGTTATATCATTCTCCAAACAACTTTATTAAATTTTTTGTAATAGTTCTTTGCCTCCTGATCCGAATGGGACTATAATAACAATATGACTGAGAAATAGAACTTGAGTCGCAATTTGGACTTTATATAAGATGTGTTGTGAATAATTTCATTTCATTTGCAAATCAACTCTATTCTAATTTTCCATTCTATTGTATTGAATCAGTAGTTACTTTTCATTCCAATAGAGGACTGACATTCAAATTTCATTGAATTTAACATAATTCTATCCATGAGGCTACTAAAATCTCAATATTTTTTTTACTTTCGAAAAAAAAATGAAGGAGAACCATGAATATGGAATTAATCTGACAATCTTTAAAGGTTTATTACATATTTTATCATGTCGAAAAATTAATAAACCTAAATGCAAGTTTTATCATTTACTAAACAAGTTGCCACATTCATATATTTAACTCGCATAAACTTTCTTATTTTTTTAATATAAAATGGTAAGATCATTTGAGAAAGAATTGTTTATTTAACATATATCCAGTAGTACGTTTTTTATTTTGGGATAATCAAAGATATAAAATAGGCAAATAGAAAAACCACTGTTCTGGTCATTTTTTAAGCGGGACGTATAATGTCAGATCATGTCCTTCGTGGTGATTTTTTTAAAAAAAGATGTTAGATCATGGGAGTTATTGAATTTAAGATTCCCCGGTACAACGCTAAATACTTTATTTCAGACGAAAGAAGTGGGGTATTAAATTTGCTTTGATCAAGTATAAATATTCTTCGAGTTCTCTTTAGCTTTGCATTTAGGTCAAACTTAACTCAGGCGCATTGTTTCGTTTTCCAAATTACAACTTAAAACTGCATTCCTAATACAAACAAAATACTGCATATTCACAAAAAGTACAATTTTTTTTTAAAATAAAATCAATTAAATGTAAGCAAAAATAAAGCTCACCGTGGTATGCATTTCTTTGCAGCAAAGAGCAAGTCTTCTTTCAAACCCATGAAGAGTAATATATAGTGCAACTATCGGAAATCTAATTTCATTTGGACGCATGTTTCGTATAAAATGTATAGTCACTTGTAATTAATGCAACAATGGATGCTATTTTTAAAATAAAAATAGTACTTTAGGTACTTAATTACACAGTAGAGAGAACATAAAATGCTACATAGTAAGCACTACAACAGATCAGAACAAACTATGACTATATAAGGCCAAGCCCGTTTCCTCCCTAGTTTGTAGAAGGAAGATACATGAAAGAAGAAATTACTACATAGCGGTCAAAAGGCAAATAGTTGTTGGGGTCAAGGTAACATGACCATACATAAACCGAAAAGTTCGTCATGTTGTCACAAATCACAATAGCTGCTCCCACAAGCAAACTAGTAATTAAGACTATTCCACGCACCAATTTATTTTATTGAATAACATAACATGAACTTCACAATGAAATGTGTGTGTGTGTTAGTGAATAGAATATACTTCTCAGTGTGTGTGTGTATATATACCAGAGTCGTTTTTGAAATTCAAAAATCAAACAGTGGATTCGAACTGTTCAAGTTGTTCTCCATATTGAAAAACTCTTGGAGACCAAATTTTACATTTTTTCGAAATTTTTTACTATATATTATGATATTTTCAAAAAAACACTACAATTGGAGTATTTCAGGTCCTCCAATTTGAAAATATCATAATATATAGCAAAAAAAATTTGAAAAATTATAAAATTTGGTCTCCAAGAG
The DNA here is from genome assembly GCA_028095005.1 of Rhynchospora pubera. NCBI lineage: Eukaryota > Viridiplantae > Streptophyta > Magnoliopsida > Poales > Cyperaceae > Rhynchospora > Rhynchospora pubera. Next base: position 20,051,870 of record CM051461.1, read on the forward strand.
TTTTTCAATATGGTAAACAACTTGAACGGTTTGGATCGACTGTTTGATTTTTAGATTTCAAAAACGACTCGGGTGTACGAGAACGATCCATACACCAGAGTGTATTTTATCACTCCCTTCATAACAAGGAAAAGTAAACAATCTCACATAATTTACTGATACTAGCTTAAGATGCCCTAATCTGTGGACAGATAAAAAAAATAATAGTATTAAATAATAAAAATATATTGCTTAATCTAGCATCGATACAAATAGGTATGTTATTTAATTTGTTTCTTTATTAGACAGAAAATTAAAATATATTATTACTTCATATGACGATTAATATTCGATTACAGATCAAATCGATCGAACGACAGAAACACATATTTACATGCTAGACCTAGCGTATAAAACCTCTATGGTCCGTGCATTTACAAGTAGTAGAGATTATCATTTAACTTTTTTTTTTCTGGGTCTAAACCGAGCTATTGAAAACCAAATTATATACATGCTTAATTATATGAAATATATTCGTCACATATCATACATGTAAAGAAGTTGCAATGATAATTCAATGATATCTCTGAATCTGGATATTCCTACGCGATATTACAAACTTTTTTAAAAAAATATATATAATCAGATTCAGAACTCAGAAGTATATATAAAACATTCACTACTTTTATTATTCACGTGAAAGAGGGAGCGTTGCATTCAATTTGACATGAGTCATCATGCCAAACGTGAGGGTGTACACACCTTTAATTGGCTTTTGTTAGTTGCTGCACCTAAAACAAGGACTTTGTATTTATTTACTTCAAATCAACATGACATCAAATTTATTATATTAATACACACATTAGTAATTTATGGTACCTGATAATAATATATAGCTAGTTAGTTAATTTGGAATCATCATCGTTTATATATATATATATATGTATCTAATTTTTATGAAGTTTTGTATATACGGAAGTATTTATTTTGATGCATTACTACAAATTTGTAAGGGATTTTAAATATATACTGATACTGATGCTGGTGGCATAAAAGATTTATTTTTCTGTTTAGGTCGTTTTTTAATTGTCCAGCCAATATGAAAATCATAAATCAGTTTAAGTTTATCTGATCAATATACTATTTCTGAGCAATTCTTTTTTTTTTTTTTAAACCAGTGAAAGCCCTCTCTCCTCTCTTTGAAACAAATTAAGGCATTGGCTTGGCTTGGCTACCATTGAATATTGATATCTTATTGGAACAAAAAATTTACAGCGCAGACCTAACAAAAACCATAATATAAACCAGCTAGCTAACAATTTTTGCACCAACAATAACATATATATATAGTATGTATTTTTTTCTCCCGTGAAACTCTTGACAGCAGCGGCCATAATTTACAACCATATACTATGGGTGCGTTTGGATAGGTGTGGGAAGAATGGAAGAAGGGAAAAAGTGGGAAGAAATATTGGGAAGTGTGTAATTTTGTGAAGAGTTTGGATTGTTTATAATTTTTTTTCTTCTTCTTCCTTCTTTTTCTTCTTTCTTCCAACGATCCAAACGCACCCATATATGTACAATTTTTGTAAGGCGGCTGTAGCCAAAGCCAAGAGCCCAATCTTCAAATTACTATTCGTACATCTAAGTTTTATGCAAACATACTTATTCGAATTTGTGAAAGATATTGTTCAAACAACAGAAGTTTCAGTTAAATGTATTTTTCATTCCTCAACAGTACACGCATTAAATTTAGATCAATTTGAAAGTTGTTTACTTTTCTATTAAGTAATCAAAATGTTTTATATTGAATCTTAATGACTTTTTGGTGGAGAGTTTCATAAAAACTCAAATTTAATTAATTTCGTGTCTTAATGATCAAATAATTAATACATTTACGTACAAAATTAATAAAAATCTAAATAGCCATGAGAGCGTTGCTCTTACAAAAAAAAATAGATTATAGAAATTTTAATACGAAAATTTTCAATCTTCCAGTGCAAAAGCAAACACAAGAAAAGCTTCACTGCTCAGCCATCCGTAGATTGTACCACATCAGAATATCCAGAACATGTTACCATGAACAGTTATAACCTTTTTTGCCATGTTACCATGAGAGAGAAATATTCCACCGTTGAGTACTTGTTTAGAAAATTTGATGTAAAACTATACCAGGACGAAACAGGAAATGTTACTAGTGGAAGTTTGGACGTATTGTTGAAGATTTTAAGAAATAATTTCAAGGTAACTGGAACAGTTCTTTGTACACTTAAGGGTCCCATTATATCCAGAGTAGTTCTTAGAAAATATTATCCTCGAATATGTTAAGGTAAGAAATTATGTATGTATTATACAATTTAAATATAAAGCAGCAAAATTTATTCAGGAATCAAATTTACTGTCATGCCAGTTTCCCTTGCATCAAATTTAACACACAAGCTTTTATCGCAATGCTAATGAATTCAATTTTATTGTTACTTTGAGACTTAATTTTATTTCAGAATTTTTTAGTTGATAAAATATGCTGATTTAGCAATCGCCAACTAACCTTCAAAAAGACAAATTCTCTAGCCCGATTTTTACTCAAACCAAACGATAATGATGTGATCTTTCTAACAAAACCAATCTAAACCAAATGTCGAAACATTTTTTATATTTTGGCATTCCTTTTTTATCTAAAGGTATGCTCCAGAGAAGCAAAATTTAGGAGAAAAGAGAGGAAAATAAGGTGAAGTTTATTCTAAATTTGTACTCTCTAAATTAAAGTGTAAGAGTTTACTCTACTCTCCCAACTCTTGTTTTCTCTTTCATTCTTTTACTAAAATGTTCTAGAGCACAGTCTAAAGATAGAAAAAATTTATTAATTGATATAAAAATTAATAAATCAGAGGACATAAAAGGATATTTACTCTCAAGGTGCAGGTGGATTAATGCGGTCGCGTCATATTAGATGCAACCTAAATCGCTCTCCGGAGCGTCATATTTTACTTGCATCTTCATTCTTTCTCGACATGATCATTACATGTTGAAATTACACCAAAATCTCTAAAATAATGTCTTGGCAAGCATCTTCATATCAATTTTTTTAAACACTAAGACAATATGAATCTCGATTCAAAACGGGAAAAAAATTATAAAATCGATCTGCCAATTACTTGTCAGGCGAATTAATCAAGAAATTTAAAACAGAAATCAACGATTCCTATATTAATTCCCTCTCTGTCTTGAGAAATGTCCAGTAAACATAAATGCATATATTAAGAAATAAGCTCCAAATTTCTTATTCACATGAAATCAAACAACATGCATGTGAATAAAAAAATTTGAGACTTATTTATGTGCTTATTCATATTCTAAAAAATATATTTGGAAGTGGTGTGGAATAAGAACACGAACAAGGCTTGTTCTTGTTATTGTTCTTGTTCTAGTTTCGTGTTTTTATTGGAATAAGAACAAGATTCCTATTGTTTCTATTTTTGGATGTGTTTGGATGCAATTTGAATAAGGTTTTGAATAAGAGATTAGAATAAGCACATGGTTTCTCTCTCCTCACTCTTATTCACTTTTCTTATTCACTTTTATTCCAATAGAATAGTGGTATTAGAATAAGGGATTGAATAAGTGCTTATTCAGAATAAGACTTATTCAAAACGCGTTTGGTTTCATCTCGCATAAGTCTTATTCGGAATAAGACTTATTCAACCCTACTCAAATGTGTTTGGCATCCCTTCCTCATTCACTCCACATCCAAACACCTTATAAGGAATAAGCCTCGAATTTCTTATTCACATGAAACCAAACAAAAAATTAGATGTGTTTGGATGCACATTGAATAAGAAGTTGGAATATGCACAGGGTTTCTCTCTCTTCACTCTTGTTCACTTTTTTTATTCATTTTTGTTCCAACACAATGGTGGTGGTATTAGAATAAGGGGTTGAATAAACCCTTATTCGGAATAAGACTTATTCAAAACGTGTTTGGTTTTATCCCGAATAAGTCTTATTCGAATAAGGCTTATTCAACCCCTACAAACACACTCGAATAAGAAAATTTGGCTTATTTAGATGCTTATTCACATTCTAACAAAAATCTAGAAATGCATGAGAAATATGAATAAACCCCAATTTTATTATTCCTTATTAATTCCTCTACATCCAAACACGCTCGACGGGAGGGTTAATGTTATTTTATATTTGTGCTGATACATTCTGAAAATTTTCGTTTCATGAGTATCAGCTTTTGGTCTAGTGATAAAGAACAACGTATCTTGAGTGAAAGATCGTAAGTTTGACACCCAACTAAAATTAATTTAAAAATACTTTTTCTCTTTTATTCCAAGGAGAAAATTTAAATTTCATGTATGTAATATTAGCAGTGTGGCATTTAGTTCATGCGGGGAATTTACATCTTCAGTTGAATAATTTAAAAACGCTGCTACATTGAGTCTTGAATCCGACCCAATTTCAAATTTCACTATTCCTAATATTTCAACTGCAGCCCATAATTAATATTTCATATGGCAATCCTTATTCACTGTAATAATATAAATAATAATATTATCATTACGACATTACTAGTCTATACACCAATTCGACCAATTAAACTGGTGGAACCAATGAACTAGTAGCTCAATTGGTTCGATGTCCGCATTGAAAGTAATTAATCTGGCACGAATATGTGATAAAGTGTGTAATCTCTATCCATTCATTCATTAATTAATAATAATAAGTTAATTACTAAATTAGAAAAGTCATCTGTAACATCCAGTCGCCAGAAAACAGTACCAAGCGATTCGAGTACTGCCTCTGGTACCACAACAGCTGCATTGGTTTGTCAACCTCTATTAAACTGTATAATAAAGGTACCATCACTTTTTGCATATCATGCGGTACCAACAATGCTAGTATGCTACTTACTTGTTACCCTACAGAATTTTCTCACACTTTAAAAAGAAAAAAAGGTAAACACACTCAAGCAAAGCAAAGAGACAGCATTTCTGGTGTGAAAAGGACCAGTCGTTATTGGTGCAGTGCCTCAAGCAACACGTGCGTGCGATATGTATCCGGTCTGTTCAAGCGCATCATGCCTCAGCCCATCACAGTCACAGACCAGTTGTATTTTAAAAGAGAGAAAAAGAGAAAAAAAGAGATAGTATAGAAAGCAGGCTGCAGTTGGTATTCTCGAGCTGCGCTAGAATCAGGCATGAGGCCTCTCTCAGTCTGGTCCGCTTTTTTTTTGTGCAGAGGCCAGGCCCACTTTTGACGACTGTTTTCTTTTCTTTTCTTTTCTTTTTGGGGACTTGTTTAAGGGTAAGCTTTTTGGAGATGATAGGAGAAGAAAATGTCGAAATTAATAATTGAAATGAAAAATTGATAGAATTTGTAAATAAAAAAAAGTTGAGTTTTGAGAATACAATTAATTTTCTTTTCGGTGGTCTGTTCAATTTGTGGTTCGAATGATCCACTTTAGTATGTGAAGTTATGGTCGGATATATATCTTTATTCAAGAAAGATGGGGACCAGATTCTCGAATTTCATTAATAATGGATAAATGTTACAATATAGCTGAATTTTCAAATCTAGTCTGATATTTTAAGCATATTGCCAGATGTCAAGATTCTATGTTTTTATTTATAAATTTACCAATTTTGATCCTGAAGTATTAATCTCAAACATAGTTTTGTTCAACCAAAATTCCCCTTTTCTGGGGTTGTTTTAAAAATTTTGTTACTACCAGGCCATCTTCAGATGACCTTCAATTCTTTTGCTGTCGCTAAACATATCATGGCAATTTATTAAAAGTAAATGGGTTAATTTGGATATATATTTTTTGAAGTAATTGGGATGAAATAGGATATTTTTAATCATTTTTAAATATCTAAGACATTTTAGCTTATTGCATCCTGAATATCTCCTCCACATATAAATTAAAAAATAATATGTAGGATGGTAACAGGAAATATAATGCCACGCTAATTACAAACATTGTCAATTTTTTATTATATAAAATAAGTTAGTTTATAAAAAAAATATCATATCACGATGTGCACTCGTTGACTCTGTGTTTGTTCATTTATTTATTTATTAAATAAAAAAAAGAATATAAAAATTCTAACACTTGGCTGTTGTTAAGAATTCTGAAAAGTGAAAACATATAAAAATCACACAAGTAAATATTTATTGCTGCATCACAAGTTACAACATTAATCCCTCTTCGTTTTTTTACATTAATTTTCAAAATTTATAATATTCTTCTCAGTTGAATCAGTTGAAAGTTGAAACTTAAAAAAAAATAGAACAATTGCGTATGAAATTAACTTGGGGTACCTTTTAAGTACATATACATAATTTAATGTTCACAGAGCTTAAGAAAGATCCTCTGTGCTGTGGACCAATGGTCGGCATTAAGTACATATTTTGCCTCGAAAGTATAATTTTATGTCTAAAAGACCGAAATTTCTGAATAAGAAAGGTCTGTATTCAACTATCGGAACTTGTATAAGTACTGTGCTGGTTATTTTATTTCAGTCTTTATTTGTTTTGTTTCAAATACTTAGAAAGAAAGGACTATAATATGACTATAGGATAGTGCATTTGAAATTCAAGCCATTGCATGAATATAACTAGGGTGTTCAACGGGGGACAAATATTCTCTGCAGTGGTACTGCATTGATTTTCAAGAACCGTCTAATCGAATCTCGATGGTTAAAATTTACGGACCATACGGATTTGATATTAATCACGACACATTCATCATTAATCGGATGATTCTTGATGAACCACTGCAGTGCAGTGGTATTGCAGAGGATATGGTTATATACAACATGAGGATTGATGATATTTTACTAAAATTTAAATTCTAACCCATCAATTGTTTTATAGATGAATTTTTACGGGTTTAAATTTTGATCATATAAAAATACATACTTAACTAACGTAAAGATAATTTAACATAAAAAATCATAGCAAATATTTGAGATATGGTCGAATTTTTTTTCTAAAATAACTCGATAAAAATAATTGAGAACATATTTAAAATTCAAATTAAAGAAGTTAAACTCATAAATATATTTAAAAACGGACAGTTCATAGTTGCAAGTGTGCGCTTTATTCACGTTATATACATAAATTAATGGTTTATTTTTTAGCGAGGTGATGGCTTACAAACTGACACCAATTACTATGATTTTTTTTTAAATTCTGAATCTAATTAGTTATGGATCTCCTATTTTAAAAGTTCTAAAAGTTAGTCTAAAAATTCCGGAAAAAAACTATGAGTTTTAATTTTTCAATGAGATTTTAATTTAAAAAAAAAATCACATTGGACGGTTTAGATCTACCGTTTGAAATTTTAACAATGTTGTTTAACGTAAAATATGTTTGAATCTCTTATTACTCAATGTCTTTTTTAACTTTTAATTGCCTGCACATTGGAGATACGTTTTCTAATTTCTCGTAAAATTATGATACCTGTAAACTTTTGTATTGGCATAATTCTTTTTATCTCTTATCAATTGTCATATTATGTACAGTTGTCTATTTTTTTTTTTCTGAGAGCAAATAAGTTCATTACAGATGTCCCCTAGGCAGATGTGGCAAAAAGTTTAATCAGGCAGATATTTTTGGCATATGGTGGCCTAGAGAATGTTAGTATCACTGAGGAAGGATGAGGGAATTAATAAAAGTCCCCAGCTTTCCATCGTCAGCAGTGATAAATTCCTTCGTCGTGTTCCTAGTAGATTTGTCCGTTTTCAATTTTCACATGCTGTCATGCTGAGTAACATGGGGAGGAATAGGATCCGAGGCTGCTAAAATGCCCCCAATTTGCAACTCAGATTATATTTTTTTATATGAAATTAAAAAAACCGGTCCCTGGGCTCCTCGGGCCGAGTTCCGCATTTCCATGGTAAGTAAACCTTAGGCCCATCCTACATTGAATTTCCCTTGAGGGGGCCACTTCAACACCCAACAATTTTAAATGAATTAATATTTATTTGATATTGGGACTTCTAATATAAAAATAGATGAGGTTCTTCCCCATGTTTAATTCTGAAAAAAAAATTGTTGGATGTCACACTCGTATTAATGCTAATGAGATAGGCTAAAATCAGTCGCGACTGACGGATGAGATCGTCAGTTACGATCAAATCTTAACTTTGAAGATTCTAACAGTCGATCTAAACCGTTCAATGTGTTCTCCATATTGAAATCTCCTCGAAGACAAAATTTTACATTTTTATGAAATTTTTTAGTATTTATTTGGTATTTTACAAAATTCTTAATCTAAACAATTCTGGACCCTTCAATAATTATGATTTTTAAAAATCTCAAAAAATAGTAAATAAAATCAAAAAAATGTAAAATTTGATCTCCAATGAGATTTCAATATGGAGAACACATTGAACGGTTCAAATTAGCCATTAAAACCTCAAAAGTTGAGATATAATCGCAGCTGACGGGTTCATCCGACAGTCGTGGCTAATTTTAACCTATCTCTACAGCTAATAATATGCTAGATTGGGGCCTTTTTTCCTTTCTTTCTTTCTTTTTTTCCGGAGAAGTGGTTAGAATCTGTTTCTCTGCGGCACATAGAAGGATTTAGTTGGTGCACCTTTTCCTTCATGGACTACTTGTAGTTGTAGGTCAGAAGCAAATAGGCTTCCTTTTTGTCATATAAAAGTGTTTGGTAGGAAGATAGAATAAGTAAAGAATATATATAGAGAGAGTTTTGTAATGGTGAGTTCGACTTTATTTGTAAGATTTCTATTCCTCGAGAATCAAAGCCTAAGGATCTATGAACCAGCTCATACTTGACCAGCCAATCAGATAAATAATTTTGCAAATGATCATTCTCCATTCTATTGATCTCTCTCCCATTTGTATAAGTATTTCACCATAAAATTGGTGAGGAAAGGTTTACTTGCTCTTTCTTATTCTGCAAAAAAACCCTATCTAATTAAGTAATTCATAGGAAGATACTGAATCTTTAGATCTCAAAAACGTTTTAGAGGATATCTTTGAAGTAGCTTGTATTTGATAAATCAATCTTTGATCATAAATTCCAGTATGAGTACTGCGTTGAACATGAAATTTATGATCCGTAGTAAACATCGATTTTCTTCTTGAGATCTAGTTCTGTCTTCAATAATTTCTCGGGATATCTTTTTACGAAGTTTTGTTATAGCATCTATAACTGCCTCTGGTTTAGGTGGACATTCCGGTAAATAAACATCCACATGAATTAGCTTGTCGACTCCCCGAACCGTACTATAAGAATCACCAAAAGGTCGATGAGTCTCGCTCAAAATTCTTAAATCTAGTTCAAAACGACCGATCCAAACCGTCCAATAGAATATCTCTATAGAAATCTCCATGCATATCAAATTTTTATTCTTTTTTTTAATTTTTAAGTATTTTTTTGGATTTTTAAAAACTGTTGTTCTTGAACGGTTCAGAACTAATTAGATTAACAATTTTCTAAAATTTTTAAAAAATACTTAAAAATTTTGAAAAAATGTAAAAATTTGGTCTGCATGAAGATTTCAGTAGAGAAATCATATTAAATGGTTTGGATCGGTCATTTTGAACCAGATTTAGGAACTGCGAGCGCGACTCACAGAACCTTGATGAGTCGCGACTAACCAGAACAAAACTCTATATTATAAGGTGCATTTGGTGTGAATTACACACAAATAATACCTAGAATCTCTATTTGGTATACTTTCTTTATCTTCTTTTAAGTCCATATTCTTCTGTTATCTTTTTTTTTATGAAAGTAGTAGGTTTTGTAGCGAAAAGCAGCGTACATTTGATTTGGAAAGATTACGAAACCGCAGCTGCTGCTTTTCCTAACATTTTTATCTCTTGTGAATATTTTCATACTATAAGTGTCCGTTTGGATAGGTGTGGGAAGAAGGGAAGAAGGGAAGAAGTGAAAAGAAGTATTGGAAAGTGTGTAACTTTGTGAAGAGTTTGAATTGTTTATAATTTTTTTCTTCTTCTTCCTTCTTCTTCTTCTTCTTTTTTCCAACGATCCAAACGCACCCTAAAATCATTTTTATAGTGTTCAATAAATGCTCTCCTGCAATTTATTACTAGGTTACTGCCTTTGAATGTGTTGATTTCAGCTTTCCAAAAAAAAAAAAAAGAATGCATTGATTTCTTCTTTTACACAAAAATGGCATTTTTAAAACAATTTGAATAGAAAAAGATAAATAAATAGAAAGGCATTATCGATGAAATGAAATAAATTATTATTTTCTTATACAAGTTTTTAAATTATATTTTTGTCAAAAAAAAGTTATTAGAACACAATTTAACAATTTTAATTGCAATTTGAATAAAACGAAAAACAATTTCTGCCATTGTATCAATGTGGACCTATGATCCAGTGATTCGCCTCTCTGGAATCATCTGAGAAAATTTGGAATCCGTTCAAATGCATCCCTTGGCATTGACTAAACATGAGTCATTATCTCTGTCATGAGTCATTAATGGTCCCACCTGACACCTGACAGCTTAAGCAATAATTTTTTTTATTAACTCCAAATCGTACTGATTGCTATGAAGTAATTCTCAAAATAAAAAAAAAACTGCTATGTAGTGTAGTCCAACGCACGTTCCAATTTTCACCACTAGGCTTGCCAACAGAGAAACAAAATATCACCATTAGGCTATGTTGCATAGGTGGGTACGACCGTACCCGGTACAATTTAGATACAACGATACAAAATTTTTTTAAAAATTTCGATACAGGTACGACAATATATATATAGAGGATTGCTAAAATGCTATGCATAGCACGAATGGCCTTCGTGCTATGGATTTTTTCTTGAATTTCATGCTTCAAACAACCTATCCAAACCGTTCATTATCTTCTTCAAACAACCTACCCAATGGGTGCGTTTGGATCGTTGGAAGAAAGAAGAAGAAGAAGGAAGAAAAAGAAAAAAAATTATAAACAATTCAAACTCTTCACAAAGTTACACACTTTCCAATATTTCTTCCCACTTCTTTCCTTCTTCCCTTCTTCCCACACCTATCCAAACGCACCCATTAGAAACCAAATTTTACATTTTTTTTAAATTTTTTTACTATTTTTTCAGATTTTTTAAAATACTTAATCTAATAAATTCTTGACCCTTCAATAACAGTGATTTTAAAAAATCTAAGAAAAATAGTAAAAAAATTCAAAAAAATGTAAAATTTGGGTTTCTAATAAGATTTCAACATGTAGAAGATAATGAACGGTTTGAATCAGTTGTTTGAAGCATGAAATTCAAGAACGGATCCGTAGCACGAAGACCATCCGTGCTATGCATGGCATTTTAGCAATCCTCTCAGTTTAGCTACGGTGAGTCGCGACTCACGGACCCTCCGGTGAGTCGCGACTCACGGACCCTCCGGTGAGTCGCGACCAAAACTCCTAGATCTATATCAAAATGACCGATCCAAACCGTCTAATATGATCTCCCTATTGAAATCTCCGTGCAAATCAAAATTTTTATTGTTTTGAAATTTTTTAAGTATTTTTTGCGGATTTTTAAAAACTGATGTTTTTGAATGGTTCAGAACCAATTAGATTAACGATTTTCTAAAATTTCAAAAAAATACTTAAAAATTTCGAAAAAATAAAAAATTCGGTCTACATGGAAATTTCAATAGGGAGATCATATTGAATGGTTTGGATTGGTCATTTTGATCTAGATCTAGGAGTTTTGGTTGCGACTCACCATAGCTAAACTCTATATATATATATATATATATATATATATATATAATTTGAATATTTTATTGATCTATAATTACAATTATAACATAATTTTGTTTAGCTAAAACTTGGAATTTACACAAATAAATGATATAAACACTAATATCAACACGTTGACCCCGTACCCGTACCCGGTTCGTATCTGGTACTGGTACGGCTGATATTTCAACGTACCGGGTAACATAGCCATTAGGTAAAAAGAAATGTTCCTTTATTATCAAAATTATTATTATTGATTAAATATCAACATCGTCCGAACCATTTAATTTGTTCTCAATATTGAAAACTTATAAAAAGCCAAACTTTATATTTTTTTAATATTTTTCAAAATCATTTCTATTGGAGGGTCCATAATGTTTGTATCATGTATTTTCTAAAATACTGAACAAATAGTAAAAAAAATTGGTTTCTTATAATTTTTCAATATGGAGAACAAATTTAACATTTTAGATTTTTCAATATCGATTATTTAAATTTGAAATGTGAGAACGATCATATTGGATGGATGTGTCCGTCCAATATATTGGATTATAGCATTTTAGATCGTTAAATATAATGTTATTACAACTTCCTGTCACAACCATTTATAATTTTGAAATAACGATCTATATTTCAGTTTATATAAAAAAATTATCCACCACAAAATTTGCCATTAAAATTTGTAGATATGAAATTAGCATAGGTGTATTATTCAAATTTCCTATTGATGCGGGCGATTGTCATATCAACATTATTAGTTGATTAGGTTATAATAGATTGAGAAATTTAATTGGACCAAGTGAAATTATTTTTAGAAGACTAGTTCATCCGAAAGAAAATGCATATATCCAGACCAACAATTATTGGGCAAGAGGCAATTTTCCTTGGTTTTTTAGACAAGTAATTCTTTGACGTTTGATTGAAAATTGGCAAGTTCGCAATAAATTATGAAGATGACATAAGTTAAGACTTAAGACAGAAATTTGTGTTGAGAATTTCTTCCATATTATTCATAGGCATGGTATAGATTGTGGGGAAAAAAAAAAGTCTCAGTGCAAGCGTCTCTTTTTTGTTCAGCGTCGATGGTTGATTTGGAGGAAATTTCTAATTCAAATTATATCATAAGAAAAAGGTAAGATGAACGGTATTTTTGAAAAATTATATGAAGAAAAGGAACCTGACTACTTGTAGTTGGAAAATACTTTTCTAACAGGTCGAAAACTTTTTAACATTTTTTAATAAAGATACAATGTGCCGGACACATCCAACATTAATATATTATTATATGGTTCTGTAGATGTAACTAATATCTGCTTTTATGATTAATAAATTTAATAGTCCCACCTGCTATTAAATCTTAAAGCATAAATAAAATAATATTTTAAACTTTATAACAATAACAAACCATAATTTTTATTGTTTGTCTATCCAACACCAGCTGCCAATAGAAAAACACCAAATCGTCATGTTAACGCCTTAGGATAAAAGACAAATTGGACGAAAGGGAAATGACCATGGTATTTTTAACTTTTTTTGGTTGTTCATATTCCTTTTTTGACATGGCGTCAAACCAGCAATGAACAAAGTTTCTTCCGACTTCCGAGTCATGATATTCTCACCAACTGATGAAAGAGTAGACTCAGAGGCATGACGTAGTAATACAAAAAAAAGATATATATAAAATGACATTAGAAAAGGTGTTCTATAATGCCATGCCGTAGATACCGCTAGCTCGTTTGGATTTGATATTCTAATATTCTCCACTTCCAACCTCAAAAAATAATAATAATAATAATAATTATATTCTCCATTTCATACAATTCGGATCTCCTGTGACAGTACAACTGTCCGATACCGTGTGGTATTATACTGTCATGAGGACAGCAAAAAGACTCGGAAGCCACCGAATACCGGGAGCACGAACGAAGCCACATATTTTTTGACGGAGTTCGTGGCACGATATATAAAGTTCTGATGTCAATATAATTATTACATTAAAATGATTAATTTGTAATTATGTAGTTAATGATCAAATTATGCAACTTTGTAATTTTTACACTAGCAGTGAATAAAATAAGGACTTGATCCTTATCTTATTTAAAAAATATATATATTTTCATCGGCGGTCAAATATGATTTTTTTTAAAAGAACTATATATGCATGTAGCCTAAATAATATTGTACCTATTATTTTATCAGATAAAAAATAAACATCTTCTATATTATATAGTAAGGTGCTATTGAACAAGATTGTAAGGGCCCATATTGTCAGTGATGCGACACGTTAGAGCTGTCCGTTGCATAACCAACTATAAAATATTCTTCCTCCTTTTCTTTTACCAAAGCACTAGGCAAATCTTTTTACTCTCTCCTAAGAACTTTTTACTATTTATAATTTATTAACATTAATATCGAGATAAAAATAATCTTGCAATATAATAGACAGTATGGAGAAACTTTTATAATTTAAGTAGGTAATAATGTTATAGTGTTCCGGAAAATGAAGCAAGTGCCCATGTCATGTAATAAATGCACCCGCTATCTTAATCAGACAGAGATAATGTCAGAAATATAATGAATCAATGCATTATGAGTAATGCTAGAATCAAACATATAGGATGTCAAACACGATCCAAACGTAGCACATTAAAATTTCAAACGGTCGATCCAAACCGCTCAATACGATCTCTATATTAAAATATCTTTGATAATCAAATTTTATATTTTTTCATATTTTCTAACTATTTTTTTCGAATTTTCAAAATTGAAGGGTTCAGAACTTTTTAGATTGAGCATATTGAAAAATTCCAAAAAATAGTAAAAAAATTTGAAAAAATATAAAATTTGGTCTCCATGAAGATTTTATAACACAGAACAATTTGTGCGGTTTGGATCGGCCATTTCAATTTTAAAAATTAAAATTTCATCGCGTTGGACAAGTGTACGTGTCCTATATGTTTGACACTAGCAACCCCCATGCATTATTGTAGCCCGTTTTACAAGAATAATTTGCTCTGTCAAATCCATCCCATGAATTGAATAGTAAAATTTAATTTGGTTATTTGATGCTATCTGCCGAATGCAATTAAATTGAATGATTCTTGTCAGTGTGCTAATTTTTAAATAGGCGATCCCCTTATTTGATTTTCTGATAATACGAACATCTCACATAAATTTAAATAAGATCTTACAATCATGTTGCGCATTTATGTTGAAGATTTTTAATAGTACTCTTTTTGTGTAAAACAAGTGGTCGATCCGGATAGTCAGTCAAATATAGATAGAAAATGGAAAATAGGCACTTATTTTTCTTCAAATTAGATAATTAAGCCTATGAAAACTCAATAGTGTTCTGTTCAATTTATTGGATTCTTAAGAAAAAAAAAATACTAAGGAAGTTACAAATCAAGAGAGGACATGAACCTAGTTTCCCTTGTATAAATTCGCCTCAGTGTTAACTACTGTGGCACCACCCACAAATGTTTATTCAATAAAAATAATGTTACTAATATATCTTTGCCTTAGTGTTAACTGCTGTGGCACCATCCACAAAAAAATTTTATTCAACAAACATAATGTTACTAATATATCTTTAAGATAAAAATCATGTAAATTACAATTCTAAAGAATGCACTAAAACTCGTTAGTTACTGGTTGAAAGGTGAATGAATTAGACACTTCTAATGCACGTTGCTCTATATAAAAATATAAAGAAAGATGTGGTGTACCTTGATTATTTTATTGATACATTATTAATTATAAGCAAGTTTAATTCTTATAATTATTTATTTAAAGTTGCCCACATGTCAACTTGGCAAGGTTTCAAACAAATTATTATCTCGGAAGGTAGATCCTTAGAATTATATTATTAAAATAATAAACTGACTCTAAATTTGTTTACAATTGTAATATTAATAAAGAAATGGATATCATGATATGCCCTTCAATTTTTTTTTTTTGAGGAAAAGCCCGTAGGCAATATGCCCTTCAATTTTGGTCACAGGATATGTCATTTGTTGGTCAGGAATCAGGACTATTTGATTCACACAACCAAAGCTGATACCCTAATTCTAGGTCAATTCATATTTAAATATATTTATATATAGAACTTGATGCAGGACCTCTCAATTTTTGAAAACTGGAGGGAGTCAGGTTTGTCCAAATTCCAAACTTGACGTTTCCCTTCGGTAAACCCCAAAACCTCCACATAAAAAAGTAGCTTCTGAGGTAGGAGAAACGCTTATGCGTTACTACGTTAGCACAAAATAAAGTTAAAAAATTAAATAACCGTAGCTTCCAAAAGAAAGAAAAGTTAAATAACCGGGGTACCCTTTATTATTACCCAATAAAGCAGCCAAAGGGCTGCTCACGCGCCTCGGCCGTACGGTTACATCCCAGAACTCGAAAAATAAAAGACAGGGTTGCTTTTGCAAATTTTCACAATAGAACAAAGTAGAAGTAAGGAATATTTATTACTTAACCTCACAAGATGCGGTAATATCAACTTTTTTGTGTTTTAAATACACGAGAATAGTGTTGGCGTATTATTGACCTCAACACGATATAATAAAACAAACTTCTATGATTATTTAACTTTATAAATACATTCTTCCACTTGTATTTTAAATTTTGAAAATTTAATAGTATGCATCATGCATGTCAGATGATATTAGATTAGCAAAAAACATTATAGATATTTTAGAATTGGTTTATATTTAGATGACATATCTAATTTGCACGTGGGTTATGTACTTGGGCTCTTTGATATTTAGGAGATGTCAATCAAAAGTTGTTCAATAATTGGTTTCCCATCTTCAAATAACCTACCATGCAGACCCTACATCAACATGTATCAAAATATAAATATGATAACGATTAATTAATGTTCTTATCGTAATCATATTTGCTGGTATTCCTTAGAAACAAATCTACAACGAAAATTTTTAGTTGGTCTTAGCACTTTTAATTATTTATAATATGATGTCAATTTAAATTTAACCAGTTCAATAATAAATATATAAGATTTACTGCATATATAAGAAATCAAAATATTTAATTTACATTAATGTGCGTGTCAATAATAAATATATAAGATTTACTGCATATATAAGAAATCAAAATATTTAATGTGCATTGATGTGTGTTTATTATTTTTTAAATGATTTAGATAACTTATATTTATATCATTATATGTCATTATTTAACTTACATTTGGTGAAGGAATAAGAGATAGAAAGATTTCTTCACTTTTTCCCATGTCTAAAATGCAACATAAAAAAGGTGAATAGACGATATTTTATCTTAGACTATCACGAAACCTTTAGATAATATAAGTTTAAATTTTATTTTTTTTAAAAAACTTATATTGGATGTTGAATACTCAATAAAAATGATTTTAGTTAATACTAATTCACATATTATCTACTCTTTTAACTAAATATTTAAATAATAATAAAGTTAATTTATCTGGAGATAGTTAGGTTCAATATATTATCGACTCTATTAGTTTACATCTGTAATCAATATTTTTCTATTTCTTAGATGCAAATCAAACGGTAAGGACAATTTGAAATTTTAATTCAATAATTATTTTCGTTATAAACGTTATCATGTCAAGCAAATCCCAGTCAAAAGTTTGTAGATAAGAAAAGATAAAACTCATAAAGTTAGTAGATAAGAAAAGATAAAACGTATTCTGGTATTAAAGAGAAAAATTTTCTTATCTCGTTGGCAAACAGGTGTTTATTTTGGTTTCGTTTGGATGAGGCCTAAGAATTAGGAAATAAAAAAATAAGAGAGTAAATTTGTTATAAATAATCCAAACTCTTCACGAAGTTATACAATTTTTAATATTTCTTCCCTATTTTTTTTCTTATTCCTCTTATTTCCACACCATCCAAACTCTTCTTCCCTACTTTAAAACACGTAGATTCTCTAACAATAAAAAAGCAACTACAAATATAATACGGGCTTTTGTAGGGTCATTAGTAAAAAATTCCCAGTACAAGGGAAAGGAGGTCAAGTTCATTTGACGACCTCGTTACCTTTTTATAATTATTTCCTGTTTTGCTTTGGTGGGCAGTAGTACTGAATCAGTCACCACACCACACACACACACACACACAAAAACACACTTCACAGAGAGAGAGAGTTTTGAGAAGAATAGGAGAGAGAAAAAGAAAAACAGAGTTGGGTGCGAATCGTGATTTGAGGAGGCGAGAGAGAGAGAGAGAGTGATAGAGGTGGTTGTATTTTCTTAGAAAAGAGAAGGGAGGTGTAGTGAGAAGAGAATAAACGAAACTTCTCGGCTTGAGAGGAAAGAATCGAGCTTTCCTCGTTTTGTTTCGACCGTTTCTGCTCTCATTTCAGCTCAAACCACAAAGCATACTCGCAAATCTCGTTTTGGGTGTGGCTATTTGTGACTTGTAGATTGGTTTTGTGTTGTGGGTCTGAATCTGGTAAGACATATCCACATTGGTTTAATTTTTTTCCTTTCAATTTTGTCATGTGGTATTGGGTTGTCCCATTTTTGAATGTAGTTTTTTTGTTTTGTGAGAAATAGTGGGTGAGGTCTAGCTTGTGAAGAAATTTGTGCAGTTATTTCTGTATTTAGAAATTATTGGGTTTTAATAAGTTTCTCTAAGAGGTCCTTTTTGTAATGAAATTTTCAAATCTACCAGGTTAACTCGTAAATTTCTATTTATGTATATGTATATTACTTTAGCTCCTAATCTTCTGGGTTCAAATTTTCGGCTTATAGATTTGGATTTGGTTGTTTTTTGTATTGGGAAAGGTATTAGGATAAGTTTGGAACCTAGGGTTAATCTGAGCTGTACAACGCTTACTAAATGGAGCCATATTTCCTGCAAAGTTTTTTTTTTCCAGCTTTATTTAAATCCAAGTAAAAATTTTGTAATTATTGGTGTAGAATGATTCAGGTTCTTGTAATTTCTTCTATAGCAAAATCCAGACTCAGCTCCTTTGTATTTTTGTGTCCTTTGAGTGAGAGTTTGGAGAATCTTTATTTGTAAAAAAAGAATAACAAAAGTTTTGGTGAAGTGATTATACTAATTAGATTTAGGTCACAACCACCAAGGTACCAACAATAAGGGGAAAAAAAAACACTCTATTTGGTTAATTAAGAAGCTCTCATGTCTAAGTTCATCCACCATAGGTTGCATTTTATGAAACAAAAGTCCAAATTAGTTCCCAATTCTCTCTAATATTGTTGTTTCCAAATAGTTCTATGTGTTGCTGTAGTGTAAAGCCATTTGTGGTTGCCTAGGAAATAGTATTTTCATATATTTGAAAATAGAAATAAATGAGTATCTTGACGCAATAAAGTTTTGCGACAGTGATACAAAAGTATCTTGAGAATACCTCAAATTATCATCCTATTCCTAAGAGTAATTTACAAGGAAAGAAGAAACAAAATATACTGAAATAAGTACTTGTTTATAATGGTTTGTAATTTTGCATAAACTCAACTCAGAACAAGATTCATAATTTTAAATTATATGGAGATATTGTTTTGTGAGTGACCCTATATATTTTTTCTTTTCCTTGCTAAGGAATACTATATCTATGGTAGGTGAACAAACTGTCAAGGTCTTTTGTGGCAAGGGAGCTGGTTAAAGCAAAAACAAATTAAAGAGACGGGATATGAATGAGTGGGTGGTACGGACATGCTCAAGCCGCGCGAAGCCGATGTACCAACTTTCATTATAGTTCTAGTGGTGCTTCCAATAGTCACATATATCCTTCTCGGGAAGTGGAATGATGCGGTCAGAAAGCGGGCCCGTGTCACCGAGCTTGCACATCTTGCCTTTGAGGAGTCCTCTCGGGTCGAAGTGGAAGCCCACATGGCATCCCCTGACATTCTAATGCCGGCTTCACCTGTGATACCAGCTGTAGTGGCTGTACCAACAGTACCTGTGGTACCTGCATTGAGGGGTAATGGGTACTATTATGAGTGCGCGACCTGCCTCTCTCCTGCTACTACTAGGTGTTCCCGGTGCAAGTCTGTTCGATATTGGTAAGAAAATGTTTGTCATTAGAGATGGTACTTTTGTATCTGTGAGACCATCTGACCTGTCAGATCTCATTGTCCAAGAAAGTCAACTTTATATTGCTCATGAAGGTTTTACTTTTTATTTAATATTAGTTAGACATAATTTTACTTTTCTTCTCTTATTGTTCTTCTATACAAAAGTATATTTAATTATTAATGAATATTATGTGTTGGGCACGAGCATTAGTTGACCTGCTGTTGGAATTGGTGGCAAACAGAATAATTTGGCAAAATGTTGTGGTACCATTCAGTAAGCACCTTGATACTACCTATTACCGTGAACTACATTGTGTCTTACTGTCCATTGTGGTATCTGTACATGCAACCATGGTTCAAAAAATCGGCCGATTCCGGTTCAAATCGGCTGAATCGGATCGGAATCGGAGGTGACCGAGCCGATTTTAGGCTGTTTGGAGCGGAATCGGTGAGATCATCAAAAACCACCGTTAATAGTGCTGTTTATGCATGGAGAGAGGAGAAAGGGATGTCGGGAACAGCGTCTGAGGTGGCTAGGCGTGAGGAAGACGCGTAGGAGGCCGTTGGAACGGAATAGGAGGAGGGCAGCGCCGTCTCTGTTGGGGTAGATCGGCCCTTTTTTCTATATCGGGGCATAGAGAAGGGGAGACGTCAAATGGATTTGGGGAAGAAAGGTCTAACTGGACCTATCCAGTTCAGAGTACATTTTAAAAATTGAACCATTCAGATTTTTCTGAGTTAAAAAACAAATTTAAATAAAAAATATGCTTCATCAAAAAAAGTTATCCAAAGACACAATAAAATTTTTTATTTTTTTATTCTGGGATCCTAACTGATAAAGATTTTTAGTGAAATTTTACTTATAAAAAAAATTTTACTAATCATGAAATTTATTTTAATTATTACTAAAATTTTATTTTCTGAAAATTCGACGTAACAAAATAGCTTTCTTAATTATATAATTTTTATATTTATATTTTAATTGATTTTAAACTTCAAATCTTTGATTTCTATAATTTTTTATATTTTTGTATTTTTTTTTCTTAATTTTAAATGCATAAAACATGATTTCCATAAAAATCCGATTTACCGATCCGATTCATCCGATTTTTCCGATTCATCCGAGTTGACTCCTTGGACCAATAGTCCGATTCCGATTCCGATTCCGATTTTCAGAACCATGCATGCAACTTTATGCACAGCTTAGTTGAATTGCTTGAACCTGCAGTTCTGGCAAGTGCCAGATAATACACTGGAGGCAGGGTCACAAGGACAGGTGTCGGCCATGGAATGCATCAGCTACTTCCGTTTCTGGAGTTGCTCCTCAGCAGATGCCTTATCTGGTCAACTTGAACTCACCACTTCATGGGAGTGAAAGCGAACAAAGTATGCTGTCGGACAGTGCATCTGATGATCAATCTGGTTCCCAAACCGAGAGTAAGTTTATGAATCATGTGGAGAAAAGGAGTACCAATAAATTGAAACAAGCCAAATTCAGAAATGGAGACTGTATGGATGCGGATTCACCCTTTTCTGAGGCCTCGTCAGAGGTTTGTTTATTTATTTATTCTCTTTATTCTAGTACAATCCATAAAGCCTTGTACTCACATAGTCACACGAAGTGTTTCATCCTCAAAATCCTTGGTGGTGCTATTGTTGTTTCAGAGACACTGCACAAGATTAAATTGAGCTGGTTTTCTGAGATATACCCATATGAAAGTTGACTTTATAAAACCACTACAGATCAAATTTTCCATAATTCTAACTGCGTAAGTATAAGAGATGAGTAACCTACTCATAAAAAAAAGTGAGATAGATAAATATGAAAACAGAACATGGCTCTGATTTGCACTGGTACCCTATTGTTACTGACTTAGCAAGCTAAGCTCTTATCTTGTTTACAATTTTATAATTTCCTACCTTAAATTGTAATTAGGTGCCGACTTGTAATGTCTCAACATCAGAAGAAGTTCTAAAAAATTTGGACGGCACTTCAGTTTCCAAAAATGTCTTAAGATACCATACTAAAAGCACCAAGGAATCAAGAAAGAGAAATAAACCGACTGACTCTGCAAAATCGGCCTCTTCAAATTCAGATTGTATTACAACAACTGATTTTGAGGATGGTGTCCACCAAGATAGAGGTGCAGTTGAGCAAGGTGAGAGCCATTTTTCGGAAAAAAACCTCTCAAGAGGAAGCACAGGATACAAGAAACCACCTTATTCTTTGGGTCAATCAATTTGTGTGGTGCAAAAGCCGCAAGATAGTAGAGTGGTCAAAGAGCATTTTCTGGAAGGGGATGAAAGGAATTTGTGCAAGAAAAATGAATCTAGTAAGTATGAATTTTATTTGTTTTTTTAGGAAATTAAACTTCAAATGCAAAGTAAGCAAGTATAGGACTATAGGACTATTTTTAGTGTAATGCAAAAGAGAAAAAAAAAAGGGAATTTGTACATAACAGCTGATAAGGCTCAAGAATTTTTATTGTTTTATATGGAAAATCTGCAACTAATACTTGTGAGAGATTTGGTATGTAAGCTGTAAACTCTTTCTGAATATGATTTTAGATGTAAGCTTAGATTGTATATGTGTAAAAAAATGAATTAAAAAGGATAGAAACAAGAAAACTTTAGGTGGCCAAATAAGAAACAAGTTGTTGGTATAGTGGATTTTGAAGTTGCTTAAATTGAACACTACCTAATTGATAGATTTGTCAATTTGCAGATGGTAATTGTGAGATAGGTTTTTTAGGAAATTTGAAATTTAACTTTGAACAAGAAGAAGAATTATCCTACAATCTTATTCTTATTTTTATTTATTTATTTATTTTGTAATAAATAGGGTGTACTAGTGCAAGTGTTGCAAACAACTACCATTCAAATGGGCTGAAGAATGAGGTTGCAAAGAAGCCCTCAAAGTTTCTCAAATACAATCTTGTGGGATTGATAAACGATAGTAGGAAGAACAAGGTAGGTCTTCTCTTAACTCTAATTCTTATTACTATTAATATTACTATAAATGCACTTATTTTTATATGCATGGAAATTGTAGGTGCCTCAGGTGCTGTTTCCATATGAGGAGCTTGTTAAATTCTTTCAGTATGAGGTGCGAGGTGTTGCTCCGAGGGGCCTTGTTAATTGTGGAAACAGGTATACCTGGAGTTCAATATGAATTTTTTTTTTTCAAAAATCATGGTTACACTTGCATAATATGAACTATATCTCATAACTGCTGTAAAATATGAACATCTTAATTCCTTAATCAACTATCCGATATAAGAGGGCAGGTTTAGTTATATTCTGGTTATGCAGAATATTTCATTGTGCTATAATTTGTGCCAAATATGCATTTTTTTGTGTGTAGATTTGATGTTCCACTACATTACTATATTGATGTGAATACTTTAGATATTTTGGATCTAACTTGTTCTGTTCTCTGTCAGTTGCTATGCCAATGCAGTGCTACAATGCCTCACTTGCACAAGGCCTCTCATGGTTTACCTTCTCAAGAGATTGCATTCTGAAAATTGTAAATCTCAACTTATTAAATATACTTTCCTGTTATGCGTATGATTTTAGGGTCCTTTTGAAAATTTAAAAAGTAATTTACTGCATCTTCAATGAAACAATCAAACGACTCTTGTACTTTTAACTGCCCAGAACTTCGAAACGAAGGTCAAAGTAAAATGGTTTATATGATCAAATGATGGCTTAAAGTTAACCTCGTTTATAACCAAATACCAGACTAGTTATTCTTGGTGGTTTATTTATCTATGTATTTGTTAGGTTCTTCAAAGAAATGGTGCCTCATTTGTGAGCTAGAACAACATGCCTCTATGCTTTGTGAGAGTGGAGCCCCCTTGTCTTTAAGTGGAATCCTTTCTAATATGAGAAATATTGGCTGCCGCTTTGGTGGAGGCAGCCAAGAAGATGCACATGAGTTTCTGAGGTAATGTATATTTCAGACAAAGTAACTGTCACTCTCTTCTTTCGTAGACAAAGTCAACCCTGAAAATTCTTTTGCCGGAAAGTATTATAAAATATCATGCTGTTGATTAATTACATGTATATGAATTTTACAAAAAAGTATTAGAGATTAACTAAATCTTAATTGTGTGCGAAAATAGGCTTTTAGTGATGTCAATGCAGTCTACATGCTTAGAGGGGCTTGGAGGTGAAAAAGTGGTCAATCCAAAGTTACAAGAGACAACACTAATACAGCAGATCTTTGGTGGCCGGCTAAAATCTAAGGTACCATTTTTTTTTTCTGAGGTTAGCTCAGTATCTAAAACAGAAGGGATATTATGAAAATTTGTCAAAATCCCGTTTACATATTTTGCACATGAATATAATCATCCTTATTTGTAGTTATGGGTATACTACTGTACCATGCTGATGTTGGTACATGTATAGATATTATGATAATTTATCAAAATCCTAGGCTACCATCATTCACAATACTAGCTCAGGTTTGGCTAAACAGTATGATATTATGATAATTTGTTTTTTTTTTTATAATTGATAAGGTGATATGCATGAGATGCCATCATGAATCTGAAAGATACGAAAATATAATGGATCTAACCTTGGAAATAAATGGTTGGGTTGAGTCATTAGAAGATGCCTTGACACAGTTCACCTCACCAGAAGACCTTGATGGCGAAAACATGTATAGATGTGAAAGGTATATCTGCCAATCAAATATACCTTTGTTCAGAAAATTTATGTTCATATAAAAGAATGAGTAGGAATATTGTTTCCCGTGCTTTCTTCTATGAGTTATCAATTATTTAAACAATTCAATATTAATTAATCAAGAAAATTTTCAGGTGCTCGGCATACGTGAGAGCAAGAAAACAGCTGAGTGTGCATGAGGTGCCAAATATTTTAACTATAGTGCTCAAGAGATTCCAGGTCAGAATTTACTTGTATTATCCATCCAATTTAGTGAAATTTCATGAGCATAAAATTTCTGCAGTTGCACTAATATTTTTTTTACTTTAATGCCCACTTTCTTCAGTCAGGAAAATATGGAAAAATAAACAAATGTGTGACATTCCCTGAAATGCTGGACATGATACCATATGTGACTGGTACAGCTGACAAGCCGCCCCTGTACCTGCTGTATGCTGTGATTGTGCACTTAGACAATCAAAATGCTTCGTTTTCCGGGCACTACATCTCCTATGTCAAAGACATGCAGGGCACTTGGTTTCGAATAGATGACTCTGAGGTAACTTGGCAATCTATGCCTATAACTCGATTATATTCTAATCTCTAACTTCATTACCTCACTATCTGAATTTTATGTACTGTTAAATCAGGTGCAAGTGGTTCAATTGAGTCAGGTGATGTCAGAAGGTGCATACATGCTCTTTTATTCCAGGTACATCCCTGTGTTGTCAAAATTTTTTTTTTTAAAAAAAATTAGATGTCTTGCTCTTTTTTATTATGACCTTAGAAACAATTATAAAAAAATCAAAGCCTTCGAACGTATCTAGTCCAATTATTATTTTTTCATTATAAGATAACCTTTAATAAGGATGTTTGGAAATTATTATATATGGATTGGCTTTGTGGTGGAAATGGTAAAATTTGTAATATGCATTAATTCAAATTGAAAGAAACTAAATAAAAGCGAAATAAGTTGCCGAAAGCATTTATGTTACTTACATAACATATTTAATACCAGAACAGTCCAGGATACCAATTTCCGGGCCTGTTATTGATTTCATGAAACACGGTACAGGAATTTGAAAAGTAACCATGCACATGCTTAAGTTGTTACCAAGCACAACTGTATTTACAGTAAACTGAAGTTTGATATAAACTAGCAATGTGATTTCCCCTCCATACAGTTGATCTCCTTGTGAACTCTCACTGAAAGCTTAAAGGGTATCTGGCATCTTGAGTTACCCAGATCCCTCAATCCTGCTAAATTCTACCATAAACTATACACAGATAATAAGAGCTCCTGTTGGCCTGGAGATGTTTCATATACCATTTGTTTTTTGAAACAGATATCTTTCAGTTCTCCTGAAATCCCCTTTTAATGCTAGTTATCCCTTTTTGTCATTTACACGTCCTTCACCGTCATAGTTTAAACTTTCATCTGTCAAACTCCAAACTTATATCAATTTTTTATTGTGCATGTGCATGTGAAAAGAGGTTTAATGAAATAAAGGTGTTCAGTAGATCACGTTGTGTCGGACATAACAAGATCTGTATCCCCTCTACTTCTTTTCCAATTGTTCTTGTTGTTTTAGAATTTTTTGTATCGCCGTCACTAGCTTTACAAAAACTGTGAAATCCATTTTCCCATGTTCTTATGAATTAGTAAAATTAAAGTTTGAATGATAAAATAATCTAGAATTATTGATTGATGTTGGATTTCTCGGGAGTTTACTACTTGGCACAAACATCTTTTAGAAGTCAATTATTTGCGTTGTATAATGTTGCAAAATTAGTAACTATATAAAATCTTCAGGTCATCACCGCGCCCTCCAAGAGCATACATGGAGAAGTCCCCTGCACATTTCCCGGTCTCGTCCAAGCGCGATTATACATCCAAACCTACCAAATCTGCACAAGTTGCGTCGAGCATTGATGCAAGAAATGGGAGGTATGATTTTGGGTCTGAACATAGACAGTATCACATAGATGAATCGGCATTTCCTACCTCAGCAGATTTCTCTGATGCTAACTCTTCAAGCGAGTGGTCCCTATTCACAAGTTCGGATGAATCATCATTCACCACCGAAAGCACAAGAGACTCGTTTAGCATGGTAGATTATGGGGAAAATTCCAATTCCAGCCCCAATACTAACCCTAGCCTGGACCCGTTTGCTTCGATTTTTGGAACCCCATACTATGAAGCCTCCTGCCGTCCTCAGACAAGGTATTATGTGGAGAGTTCTGGTACCAATGGAGGTGTAATTAGAGAGAGAAGTGTAGATTTTGAAGGTTGCTATGTGCAAACATCAGGGTATTGTGACATGTAATTGGGTTTTTATTTCTCGTTTAATTAGCATAAAGTTAGTTGATAGTTGGATGATAGAGTTCAGCATTAATATAAGAGTAGTTTAGCTGGATGGTGGTAGCCTCATGGTCTTTTTAGGGGTGAATGAGGCTTGTATGGCTGGTAATTTAATGTAGAAATCGTTAGTTTATAATGAGAAAAGTTCATTTACTAGCAAATCAGTTCTTGGCTCTATTTCAAATGATGTGAGCCTTTTGTTACATTAGGCTCTGATCGGAATAATCAGTTTCAAGAAAGGAACAAATCTCAATATCTGGAGTATTGATGGAGATGAGGAAAGAGGATAAGCGCGCTGGCGCATTGATCTTATACGTTAGTCAAATAATTTCTCAGCAAATCTGTTAGCCTTGCGTTTGAGACTTTGAGTTATGGTACGTAACAATGATTGGAACAAAATTATTTAAGATTTCAGTTTCAACTAAGTTGAAATCTATCTAGAATTCTTCAATCAGAGGAGTTTATTTGAAAGTAACTTGTTGATTAAAAATTTAAAGAAAATAAGAAAACTCAATGCCTACAGAAATCCGTAGGGCAGACTAAATTTAGCACCATTTCCACCAAACCTAGCAACTATGGTCTAACAACAGAAAGGAAAATTATGGGGTCAGTCGTCAGTGAAACAAAGAAGAGAAGGAAATAGTAGGAAAGTGCGGTGGTCGATGAATAAGATAATTAATCTGACCAAGTTGGAGCAAATTTTGTATGGAGAACGTGTGTTAAGTCAGTAATTAAGTTAAAAATTCATATTCGCTGCAAGTGACAAATGAGTACTTACATCAAAAATTAATTGTATGGAGAAATGTGTTAACTATCATAACATCCCAGCCCAATAAAGCTTTTAATACAGCAGATCGACATGAGGGTCTGCTCCTGGAAAGTCTTTTTGGAGTGAGGGAGTGTAGAAGAGAGGAAGGTTGTTCGAGTCTTGTTACCCTCTAAATTGAGGTAAAAGTTTAAAGTAATTGGGTGGCATGTCATGCTCTCTCTCTCTCTTCTCCTCTCCCTTCTCATCCTAGGCTCCGTTTGGATAGGTGTGGGAAGAAGGAAAGAAGTGGGAAGAAGTATTAGGAAGTGTGTAATTTTGTGAAGAGTTTGGATTGTTTATAATTTTTTTTTTCTTCTTCCTTCTTCTTCTTCTTTCTTCCAACTATCCAAACGCACCCCTACATAGTCTTATATCTCTCTCAAGCCAACAAACTCATAATCCAAACATCATGCCTTTGACATCCAGTAAGTAGAGCACGGCCTCTACTGCTTGATCTCAACAATTTTGCAAAGGAAAAAACTGAAAAGAAAGGAGGTACATTATTTCAGATGCTACCGCAAAGTTTCGTCCCGCCATCCCATTTATCTGCATGTCATAATGATGCACCGGATTCACACGGCATTGTATGCGATGAGTGCATGGTCTTAAATCCCTAATTTACTTAGGGTTTTCGTTATGTTGAATAATGAAATTTATCACCTTTTAATACTAGCTTAGCTTTGAAATGGGTGGATATTTGATTTGTAATTTTGACTGCATAAATATTTAGATGTTCAACATCTTGCTATCGGAAATTATACAAATGTAAACACATGTTTGTTCATTTTTTAGAGGAAATGTGGATTCAACTTTTGTGTGGTTAATAAGATATTTCGATCGTTTATCTTTTAATTGACAATTTAAGTTACCGTGTTACTCCTTGTTCTCGACTTCTTTTAGGAACCTTCCGCAGTTCTGCATGATTTATGTACATTGTACGGTTCGTGTTACTGAACATAACGTATGGAAAAAACATAAAAATACATTACCTGAGGTACCTTATGATTTATTTTATTTTATTTTTATAGAATATCTGATGCATTTTTCGTTATTTTACATACTATATATCTAAACTAAGAAACACAAATTCAATTCTTATTTTATATCTAAACTAATATGAACTATCCAAGCTCATGTCTATTTATATACTTCTCAAAAAGAATAACTATATATTAGTAGTGTTGGTATTCTGGCTAGCTCATATTTTCAAGTAGCCAGCTGGAAGATAAAATTACAAAAAAGTGCTTTATGGACTGGATTAAGGGAATTTAGCTTGAGATACAAGAGAGATGTTTTCTTTTTTCTCCTTTCTTTTTGTTTTACTAAAGAAATGTAAACATGTCGGTATTGGGAGGAGGTTTACTGCTAGCACAAATTTTGGTTTGGTTAATTAATCCGTGAGACCTGGATGTATTTACCGCTTGCGTAGCGTACTAGCGTCTAAGCTAGGGCTGAAAACGGTAGCCGTTTCAACCGTTCTTTCGTTTCGTTTCGTCGGAACAGAACGGTAACGGATAAGGATTTCATTTTCGTTTAAGGAACGGAACAACTAACGCAAATAAAAATATTGTTTCGTCTCAGAACGGAACGATTAGTGAAACTGGTACGTTTCGTGGTCGTTTATTTCGCGCATTTCGTCTAAAAATTTTTTCATGGTTTTATTATTAGATTGCAGAGGACCTCAGCGGAGAGATCGAGGGAGAAACGAGTAAAATTAGATTTCTGCAGCGTCGCTCCGTCATTTCTCCGCCGAACACAATCACATCTATCTCTCTCGCCTCTACACCACCCAGTACAATTGCCGTCGAGAGCGAGAGGTGATGATGGTGCCTCCTTCCTCTTTCCCGCGTGACCTAACCTGTCATTTCTCTATCTCTGTTTCATACAAAATGCAGAATAGTTTATTTTCTTGCATCTTAATAAAAATGCAAAACAGTTAGGTAGTCAAAGACAGTTATAACCGTTTTGATCGTTCCCATCAACGAAACGATCAACGCGACACGTGTTAAACGGATGCAACAATCAATGCAATAAGTATAAAAATTTCGTGCATCAATGCAACGGTTAACGAAAATGACCAGTTTCGTGGTCGTTTTCCACGTTATGCACCCCTAGTCTAAGCCATGCCTAGCATAAAATGGGCCGTCTAATTATATATTGGGCTTAGGCTCGTTTTGTAAGCTCTTCTTTGATCTCAGCCCATTTACAGTCTACAATTGGTAACGCAGCTTTGGGGGGGAGAGAGAGAGAGAGAGAGGAAGCCTGAGGAATTCACAGGTGTACTCTCCTGTAGAACTGCTAGGCAAAATTCTTTTGAACTTTCAATTCTACTAATTTTGTCTCACTGAGATCATATTTTTTATTGAGGAGAGTTATAAATTATTGCAAAAACCGTGCTCAAGTTGTAGTTGACAGTCGTAGACTGTTGCACCCTTAAGGTGTTTGATTATATGCCTGAGAGAAACAACAGTTGCAAATGCTTTCCCAAATCTTTCCCAAACATCGTTTCTTCTCTCTTCGCACATTTTCCTCTCTATGTTCAAAACCACAGCCTACTTCTCTAGACCCTGATCAAAACCCATATAACCTCTTAAAATCTGACCCAATTGAACTCTTATCTAACCTTTGGGTCCACGCTTTCTCCCGGCCAACCCCTCGCTTGGTACCATTTCCCAACCTTACTGGGTACCTGAAATCTTTTGACTTATGGGTCTTAGCATACCAACGTGCATGTGCACACCATACTGGTACTTTCCCGCCCCGTAAAGCTATACATTACTCACACCTCCAGTCCCTTCTCGCTCTTCGTCATGCCGTGCTCTCTTCTCCTTCCACCTTCCCTTGGGGAGCTTCATCTTACCTGCTGCTTAGGTCTCCATCTGAGAAACCAAGCACCACACGGATTGGTAAGAGAAAATTTGAGCAGCTTCTGGAAAATGCACCTCCACCATTCCAAGATCGAGTGATACAGGAACTACTGTTACTTATTCTTGAACCAGTGCTTGAAACACATTTTTCATCAAAATCACATGCATATCGGCCTGGTCGTGGGCCCCATACAGTGATACGCACCATTAGGTCCAATTTTGCTGGATATCTATGGTTTATCAAAGTAGATCTTACACATGTTTCAATGCATTTAGAACCCAATACCATAATTGGCTATTTGGAGAAGGCAGTATCAGACCGAAGTGTTGTTCGGCTGGTCAAATCAAGTCTGAAGACACCTGTCAGACCTGGCTCTGTAGAGAAGGAGAGAGAAGAACTTGATGGGTTTGCAAAGAAAAGGCTCAAGAGAAAAATTCTTCGTGCTAGTAGAAAGAAAAAGGTTTTGAATGAGAACGAACCTAAACCTGACCCATATTGGTTAAGGCTTTTTTGGGGGTTTGCTCCTGAAGAAGCAAAAACAGTACCAGTTTATGGCCACTGTGGGATTCTTAGCCCTTTGCTCCTGAATGTTTGCTTTAGTGAATTAGATTTTTGGATGGAAGATAAAGTTGAAAAATATTTTGAGCCATCAAAGTTAGATTCAATTTGGAGAAAAAAAATTGATGAAGGATGCCACAACCCTGCTTGGCCTGAGTTTGTACCAGCCAGTGGTGCATGCAAGACACGGAAGATGGATTACATTAGGTATGGGTCCCACATATTGGTTGGTATTCGTGGCCCAAGAGAAGATGCAGTCCAGGTTCGAAAGGATTTGATTGAATTCTGTGAGACCAAATTTGGTTTAAGATTAGAACATTCTAAAATTGAAATAGAACATATTACTAGAGGTGTTGAGTTCCTAGACCATATAATTAGCCGAAGGGTCATTTATCCTACACTAAGGTACACAGGTACAGGTGGCAAAGTTGTAAGTGAGAAGGGAGTTGGCACATTACTCTCTGTCACTGCTAGCCTACAGAATTGCATAACCTATTTTAGAAAACTTGAATTAGTCAAAGGGGACAGGGATCCAGAGCCGTTACCATGCACACCTATGCTTTATTCAGGCCAGGCTCATACAAACTCACAAATGAACAAGTTTCTTGAAACCATGGCTGATTGGTACCGGTACGCCGATAACAGAAAAAAGGTTGTGGGCTTTTGTGCATATGTCATTCGTAGCTCATTAGCAAAGCTCTATGCGGCTAGGTACAGACTAAAATCTCGTGCTAAGGTGTACAAAATAGGATCGAGAGATCTCAGCCGTCCCTTAAGAGAAGCATCACGAAATGCTGCGCCAGAATACTCTGATCTTTTGCGAATGGGGCTAGTAGATGTGATAGAAGGGGTGCAATTTTCACACATGTCAGCAATCCCTTCATGCGACTATACGCCTCTACCGAGGACTTGGGTCCCTTACCACGAGTTGGTGCTGAGAGAATATATCAAGTTGCAGGACCCACAGTTCTTCTGCCGGTTGTATAAAGATGTAAGGAGAGGGGATCTCGGGTCTCCACAAGATTTTGTGGCAGCTGTTCTTTGGGATTACAAAGTTCACGGGGTATATAGTAGAAAACTGCAAGAGGAGGATGTTGGAGTTAGGTTATTAGATAAGTAATTCTATATGGGATTGATTATCATTTTTTTTTGTCGGGTGAAAATTAGTTCCTCATAAGATTGCTTGGATATTGTACAGGGTTGCAAGAAAATAAGCCATTTTTATTCGGCCAAAGTAATTACAGAACACTTGTTTGTTTTCTTGACAGTGACCTTGCCTTTCAGATTTTGGCCTTCGACAGTCAGGACTGCCATTTGTAAATGATTTTTTCTTCCATTTTGAATAACTTAATTTAGAATTTGCTTTGGTATATGTAGTGTACATATACGGTTGAAAAAAACTTCCATGTAAAACGCTGCAAGCAGTCGATCTCTTTTCCTTTCATGTGTTGGAATATTCAACAGAATTAAAACCTTTTCGTTGCATTTATATTTGTTCTATTTATCAATTTTTTTGCTGGTAGAAATATAAGAAACTTCTATCATTGTCGGGAATTTCTTTGGAGGTCACTCGATTTATCACTCGATCACAAATTTATTACTGAAAAGTGACTTTAGGTGTAAGTCATGTTATTACGGCCTGCTAGATTTCGTAAGATATTTCCTTAAGTGTTTAGAGTGTTCAAGCCTGTGTTTTTATAAAGAAAGAATTGAGCGTCCTCCTCTTTTTTTTTTTTTTTTTTAATCGAGTATCGCATGAATGGGCTGAATGAGGCTCGAATTGACACATGACACCTGCCATGTAAACCATCTACTTCGCAAAAAAAGCTCGTTTTGACAGATATAATTTAAAACAAAAGAGCAAAAAATCACTCATAGTACTTGAAAGCTATGATATTTCTGTATACTGGTAAATAGCAGTAAGAGAGACAATGAGAAATGTAAAATGAATGTTATTCAAATTGTGTGTTGTTTACATATAGCACTCCTATATTTATAGCTGATGTAAACAAGCGACTCAATCTTATTCTGTTACACCTCTAATCCAAGAAACTACATATGTAAACAAGCGACTCAACTCTGATTATCTCTCCTAATTACATATGCTAAGAGTCCCCAGTTTGTGTACTCGAGTCATTATCTATTACTCTAACAATACTTCTGTAATATTTATATATTGCACAAGCAACTAAGTAACTGAAAATTAACATCCAAAATTTTCTTTCAAAAAAGAAAGCGAAGGATGCAAATCAGTGTTTCACTCATTGTACCTTCCATACTATGTTTATCTTTGCACTGAAAAATTATTTCCAGCATCCCTTAATTACTAAATGTGAAAACCAACTCCCATTCCATTCTTTTCAGATGAATGAAAAGCCGAAAACTAATATTGTGTCACAATCATCGATGGTAAATGGAGGAGCGCGAGCATGATTAATAATAAAAAGTCATGTCAGGAATCGAACTATTTTCATGAACGAAATGTTTCACAATGCAATGAAATAAGAGGAGCGCTGGTGGTCGCCTTATTTAATTCTGTATAGATGCAG
This sequence comes from Rhynchospora pubera, assembly GCA_028095005.1. NCBI lineage: Eukaryota > Viridiplantae > Streptophyta > Magnoliopsida > Poales > Cyperaceae > Rhynchospora > Rhynchospora pubera. Next base: position 20,085,464 of record CM051461.1, read on the forward strand.
CTTGGTACGAATACGTTATTTATGGCCATGGCAACATCTTTGCAAGATATTTGGAAAGGTTTGTTCATGAGGCGTCTTTGTGTTGAAGAACCTTTGTTCTCTTCTGTACAGTACGCATCTGGCTATTCTCCAATGCTTTGGTAAATACATAAAAAAATTTGACCGCACCACTTGAGTATTATTAGCAACCAATTCACCTTTGAACTAGAACGAGAAAGATAAAATCTATGTACTATTTTTATAATGTTGGTTTTCTCCAATGACTCAAGATATGAACGGTGCACATTTCTAAAAATAAAATAAATTGATTCATTCGGCATTTATTTATAATATTGAGAAACCAACACATCAATCACCATTTTCTTAGTTTTCTGTTTATATAGACATGCAAAGGATTCAACCTCCAATTACTTATGATGATCATACCACTAATGCGTTCATCAAATAGGTTATTATACTGCGCACATTTGGGATTTTTATTTTAGGTGAGGAGCATATTTTGTGTGATAATCATTTAATCGTTATGTTGAAATCATTTATTTGTCATTATAAAACATTTAATTTGGAAAAGATTCCATTTAAACACTCTAATTGAAATCGACAGATTTGCTGTGTTGTTGTAGAAATTATTCTTAAAAAGTTAACTCAAAATTGAAATTGGTTGCGGTAACAGATATTAGAACACATTATATCTAACTTATATCGACCTTCAAAGTTTAATTTCTTGCCCTTGAACAATGGCTTCTAATTAAATAAGTCAGAAAATTGACTAGAACTTGTGAACAACTCTCATCTAGCTCCGATCAAGCACTTCATGTGCCGAGTCATGCATGACCAGCATTTCGAAGCTAATTTTTCAATAATTAACCAACCATGCATGACCTATACAAGCTCTATTTTTTTTTTCTCTTTTTAAAGGAAAATTTACTCAAGGATCAAAGTCCCTAATGAAGACCACTAGGCTATACATTTAGAAAAATCTAGAAGAACTTATGATTTACTTGGTAAGATTCATAATTACAAGGAACTTCGATGCAGAAAACAATTTTTTTTCCCTTTTTTTTTTAAGTGAGTAAGATTATTGCATTGGAGATCCCCTCCATCGCAGGTTCCTGAAGCTGCTTAAGAGGCCTTGTGCTTAAAAATATGAATAAAATTAATAATTATATTAAAAAAGTTTAAATTACAACTTAAAGACAATATGTGGTTTCATAGCACTTAGTAGAGGACTGCTTTCCTAGGACCCAAATCTCAATACCACAAACCAGTAATGACACCTGGAATGATAAATCATGGAGGGAAATTTCTGGCAACTCTATCCTTTGTCATCTGGAGGGAAAGATGCTCTCAGATCTTCATGGGGACGGTTTGCGACCTGAAGATATGGTTTCTCAAGCATTATCAGAGTGGAAGTTATCAAATCCGAATTTGAGATCTCAATGAACTCAGTTTTCTTGCGAAGTGACATCTTACACTTACATATCAGTACAGTGATGAACTCTGTCAATTTATAATCAACCAAGATATTGTAATGATTAAAAGATTAATATTTTGGTATATTTGGAAATTAAAGGGTTGTCACAAAATTTTGGTATATTTAATTAGGTGTTGTTCTTTTTAGTTATTGCTGCGATTTTGTCCTGATTAACTACAAATCCAACGTCATAAATGAATTTAGAAAACAGGAGGAAAGGTTCTAATTAATATCACAAAATACTTAAACTTATTCAGTTCGAAACGTAAATGTCTAATGAAAACGTTGATCATATGTATTATGCTCACGGACAGATCATTCATGCAAATTTTACTTAATTTTAAGTGGTTGTTTTACGCTCCTAGCTCCAAACTATTGAAAAACTAAATGCATTAAACTTACTCTATTATACTTAACTAGATTCATTTATTTTTTGTTTCTGATTTAGTATAATTAGAGCTCTCTAAAGAATATTAAATTTATATGGATACATCCCCAGTAAAAATAAATATATAATCAGAACAGTATCTGTATCACTATTGCTAGCAGAATTAATCAGTACAAGTAGCCATCGTGGTCAACAAAACCTGCCCCTTCAAAACCTTTTTATGTTACTTTTAATGCGCCAAAATGAATTTCTGAAGTTATGCCAAAGATTTTTTCAAAAAAATAAAAACACAAAGAAGTGTAATTAACATAACAAGAGAACATAATACTTAATTAAACAAATAATACTATGCAGTTGTTTGATTTTATCATACGAAACTAATTAACACAACAAAACATATGGCATCTTAGTGAAGTCAGTTGTCATATGAAGATATGATTATCGAATACAGGTCTCTTGACCACTTGGCGTGCGAAATTTAGAGACAGAATTAACGCCGCAAGAGAACATCACAATTTATTAAATAAAATAATAATTGTTTGGTTTCATCCCTCGTAACTAATTAACCAAAGAAATGACGTCTTAGTGTACATAAGCGATAGCCTTATCTGATCCTATAAGAAAATTGAATAGAGAGTTGTCTCATTTTATTTCAATCACAATGTTTTTGTTACATCTCCAACACAACTTCTCTACTCATATTTATACAACCCCTTTCACACGCTAACTATCTCTTAACAGAATACAATTAAAATGCACTTAATAGAATAACAGTCTAACTAATTACTCTGTCTCTTCTCCGTTTACACTATTAGTGGAGGCATCCATTTTGTCATCAGCTGTATCTTCTACAGGCCCCCTCAAGCGTAATGGGTTGTGAAACACATGAAGCTTGTTCCTGAGATCATGAAACCTTCCTTTAGCTAAACTCTTGGCGAAGATATCAGCCACCTGATCTGCTGAGCAAATAAACCTCACTGATAGTTTCTTGCCAGCAACTAACTCTCTGGCAAAGTGGTAATCTAATTCGATATGTTTGGTGCGAGCATGAAAAATCGGATTTGCAGCAAGAAAAGTTGCTCCCAAGTTGTCACACCACAATGTTGGTACATTAGGTGTTGTGTACCCAAGTTCTATGAGAAGAGATTGCAACTAGATAATTTCCTGTGTAGTCACAGCCATGCTTCTGTTTTCTGCCTCAGTTGAAGAACATGAGACAGTTGATTGTTTCTTTGCTGCCCAGGAGATGAGATTATCACCCATATACAGTACAAATCAAGAGGTAGACCATCTATCATCAGGGCACCCTGCCCAATCAGCATCACAATATGCATGAATTGACAGATTTGTTGATAGTTTAAGCCATACTCCATGATTCAGTGTGCCACTTACATATCTGAGGATTCTCTTAACTAGTTGCCAATGCTTGTCAGTGGATATAACCATAAATTGAGAAGCTTTGTTCACTGAGAAGGTGAGATCAGGCCTAGTAAAAGTGGCATACTGCAATGCACCAACAATTGATCTATAGAGATGAGGGTTATCATGAGAGAACCATCAAGTTTTGAGAGTTGAAGGCCAGCTTGCATTGGAGTCTGACATAATTTGGCACCTTGCATGGATGATTTTTTCTAAGATTGTTTGAAGATACCTGGTTTGTGATAGATGTAAACCTGAGTCATGAGCGTCACTTCAATGCCAAGAAAGTAGGATAGATCACCCAGATCCTTGATTGAAAATTATTGATGAAGTGAATGCATGAAAAACTTGATGCCAGTGGAGTCATTTCGTGTGATGATGATATCATCAACATACACAAGAAGATACATGACCATTTCTTTTGTTTGTAGAATGAACAGTGAGGGGTCTGACTGAGAAGTAATGAAGTTGTGACTGAGGAAAAATGATTTCAACTTAGAAAACCAGGCCCTGGGTGCTTGTTTGAGGCCATACAGTGTTTTATTTAGTTTACACATTGCTTGTGGATGAATGGGATCTACAAAACCAGGATGCTGCTCCATAAATGCAGTTTCATCTAATTCTTCATGTAGAAAGGCATTATTTACATCTAATTGATGTAATGACCACTTGTGAGATAGAGCAATACTCAGGATGACCCTAATGGTATGTGGTTTGACAACCGGACAGAAAGTCTCATAAAAATCAATGCCCTCTTGCTGTGTGTACCCTTTAGCTACTAGTCTGGCTTTGCATCTTTCCACAGTACCATCGGGTTTGTACTTGATTTTGTAAATCCATTTGGCTCCCACAACATGTGCATCAAGTGGAGGTTGCACAAGAACCCATGTATTGTTTTGAGCTAGGGCATCTAGTTCTGCAGCCATAGCTGAGCGCTAGACAACACTTTTGACAGCTTGAGTGAAGCATGATGGCTCAGTAACAGTGGATTCTGATTGAGTAGTTGTGGTATATAGCTGAAGGTTAGTGAATTTCTTTGGTCTAAGTGATTGGGTTTTACTTCTGGTTTGCATATGATGAATTGGTAAGGAGGGAGGAGGGGTATTTGTGACATTCTTGAATTTTTTAGGACCTGTTTGCAATACTTCATAGTCTAAGGTCCTATTTGAAAAATATTCATGCTTATCCACTTGAAAATATCTATTTGATCTTATCCACATTTTTAGTAGCTAAGGAATTAGTATTTATATAAATAATTTTTAATAATTAATATCTCAATAAATAGGCTCTATTATCTTTATAAATAGTATTAATATTTTTAAAAACAATAACTAAGTAATTCCTTTCTGCTTACTTAGCCATTAAGTAATCTAGAATATTTACCATTTTAGCCAGACCTCCACTATAAATAGACCCTAGCCTCATTTCATTTCGTATATTATTTCTGTTTCTCTTTCTCCCTGGCAAACTTTGAATACCGCCTTGGTTTTGAATAGTCAGCCTTTGGAATTCGAGTTCTACGTCGCAGTTATCATCCTCCCAATTTCCTTGTGCACTGGATCGCTCAATTAGGTAACCAGACTTCTCTATAATTAGTTTCGTATTGCTTGATTTGATTATCGCTTGGCTTTACTTGCATGTATTTGCTCGTATGTGGTATGTTTTGCGGGATATCGAGTTTAGAATCTGAATTCTGAATTTGTTGTGTATACGGATTTGAAACTCCCTTCTGCCTGCACATGATTAGAGATATGTCTCTTCTACCTGCCCTCGGGTTAAGGAGAGGTCTCAATCTGCCTGCCCAGCTAGTTGGGTTAGGAGACATGACCATCATATGACTAATCTAGACCCGATAATCGTCGTAAAATGTATGGTTTGTTATGTGGATTAATCCAGTCATGTTTAATTTTTATATCAACTAATATAGAGAAGTTGCGTCATTAAATAACTGGTCATTGAGCTTTATAGCTGACATCCGTTTTGTTCCTTTTCTGCTTGCGACGTAGGTTGACGGGCCGTTGGATGGATGCAGAAGATACCTTTCCACTGTCGCGCCCCGTGTGTCGATGCATCAGCGCGGGGTGTGACAATATTATTGGGATAAGAGGAGGTGGAGGTAGGAGTAGAAGATGATGTGGTGTTAAATGGAGAATGGTTTTCTAATTGAGTGTCAGGAGTAGTTTCAGGAGTGGTGAGAGGTAAAGGTGCAGCTGGAGGCAGCATAGTTAGAGGTTGAGAAGTTGGTGGGTTATTAACAGTTTCATGTTGAAGTTGCAAAGAATCATCAGATATAAAGGCGTATTCCTCTTCATAAAAAATTACATGTCTTGAGACATACATTCTCTTGGTTTGAAGTTGCAGACAATAATATCCCTTATGCAGTTGGGAGTAACCAATGAAAACACATTTTTCAGACCTAGGCTGAAGTTTGTGCTGAGTATAAGGTCTCAAAAGAGGATAAAAAGTACACCCTAGAGCATGGAAAAATTTATAGTCTGGTTTACTTTTGAATAACATCTCATAGGGTGAGGTATTGACAGTGTTTCTGGATGGTAGTCTGTTGATGATAAACACTAAACTCTCAAAGATTAAATCCCAATAAGTGAGAGGTATGTGTGCATGGTACATACTAGCTAATGCTAGCTCCACTACATGCCTATGCTTGCACTCAGCAGTGCCATTTTGCTCAGGGGTATAGGGACAAGACACATGATAGGTACTGTTTGGGAATTGAGTCATAATTGGTTTGAACTCAGTTACACCATCACAATGAAAAATTCTGATTTTGTTATCAAGTAAGGTCTCAACTTTATTCTTGAATTGAACAAAAAATTTGGGTACATCTGACTTACAAGCACAAGGAAAAATCCAAGAAAATCTATTAAAATCATCTATGAAAAATACATAATATCTATTTCTTTTTTCAGACATTACAGGAGTAGGACCCCACACATCAGAGTGTAGTACTTGAAGGGGTTTTGTTGCTGAAGAGGATGAATTGGAAAAAGGCAGTTTATGTGCCTTGGCTTTATTGCAGTTTGCACAAGTAGAATGTGGAGAATACTTCATTTGAATGAGATTTGATTTTCTCAAATTGTCCAAAATAGAGGTTGAACAATGTGCTAGCCTCAGGTGCCAAATATCAGGAGAAGCAATAGAAGAATGCAAGACATGTTGTTGAGTTATAGAAGGCACAAAAGTAAAATCAAGCTGGTATAGGCCATTATGCAAGGTACCATGCAGAAGGATCTGTCGAGTTTCCTGATCCTTAACAAGACAGAAATTTGAAGCAAATTCAATAACCACAACATTATTCTTAATCAATTGAGAAACACTGAGAAGGTTTTTGGTTATATGAGGAACATGTAAAACATTGTTTAGATATAGAGGTTTGACTGCAGTTTGAATAATTGTAATTTCTTTATTTGCTATAAATAGACCAGCACCATTACCTATATGAACAGCTTATGATCCCTGATATGGTTGAGAAGTGGAGAGATTGGCAATGTCATGTGTCACATGAGATGTAGCTCCTGAGTCAAGGAACCAGTTTGCCTGAGGTGTTGAATTCGGCTCCACAATCAGTGCTTGATTATGAGAAGACTGTGAGATTGGTGCTTGGTGTTGAATAGATGGAGCTGAGTATCTAATGTCAAAGCAATGATAGCATTCAATTGCTGTGTGGCGCCACCTCTTGTAAATCTGACATTTTGAGTTCTCCTGATTCAACTGCTGAGTCTGCTGTTAAGGCCTCCCTCTACCTCTACCTTTGCCTCTGCCACGCCAGTTGACGCGTACACGATTTGAATTTGAATGAAATTGATTTCCATTGAACTGTTGGCGTGTGGCTTGTTGTGTGTGAAAGTTCTGACTAGCCCCGTTTTGGAAGCGTTGACTTCCTGCAACTGTGTAGAAAGCAGATGGATCAGAATTGAAACCTTAAATGGGCTGATTGTTGTCAGAGCCCATTTGGCCCATTTGCTGTTGAGAGGTTGGAGACACAGCAGTAGTCAGATGCACAGCACCATTGGAGAGAGATCGAAGACTCGCTTGAATTTGAGCTTCACGAGCAAGAAGAAGACCAGTTAATTCTGCCATGGAAGGTTGAATTTGTCGTAAGGAGATTGCAGTGATGAAGTTCTCATAGTCAGTCCCCAACCCTTGAAGAGTATACATGACTAAATCACTGTCTGAAACATCAGATCCAATACTCCTCAAGCGATCTGGCAATTTGCTGCATTTGTTGGAGAAATTGGTTGTAAGAAGCTCCACCTTTCTTGGCAGTTTGAAGTTGCAATCGCAAATCCAGAATCTTGGCTGTGGATTGCGTTGAATGCATTAGATTTAGAGATCTCCACAGCTCAGTGGAAGTGGTGGAAGTTGCAACTTGTGCAAGAATCGAAGGTGAAATTGAATTGAACAGCCATGCCAGTATAAGCTGATCTTGTTGTTGCCAGAGAACAAAATCAGGATTCTCTGATCGATCGTCATTGGCAGCAATGAGAGTTGGATCTGGAATAATCCCTGATTCATCGATGAAGCTGACTAGGCCATGGCCTTTGAGAACTGGTAAGATTTGCGATTTCCAGATAAGAAAGTTTTCATTTGTGAGATTTGTGTTGATTTGATGGAAAAATTGGATAGGAGGAGATCTAATGGTGCTTGTGGAAGACGCCATTGATGGATCTTGAAGCTTTTTTTGAGCGTGTGCTCAGAGGGCTCTTGATACCATATAAGAAAATTGAATAGAGAGTTGTCTCATTTTATTTCAATCACAATGTTTTTGTTACATCTCCAACACAGCTTCTCTACTCATATTTATACAACCCCTTTCACACGCTAATTATCTCTTAACAAAATACAATTAATGCACTTAACAGAATAACAGTCTAACTAATTACTCTGTCTCTTCTCCGTTTACACTATTACTGGAGACATCCATTTTGTCATCAGCTGTATCTTCTACAGATCGTTCATTTTTTGGCGATGCAGAATTGAGGCGTAGCCTTATTTGATTCTTAAAATGCAGTCTTTGTGTGAAAGCACTTTGGAATTCTGCATAACAGTAGTTGGGGTGCTCGTAACCAATAGCAACCAATTTACCATAAAATTAAGGCCAGAAAAAGAAAATGTTTGTACTATTTTCATTATGTTGGTTTCCTCCAATGCCTCACAATATATGAACGTTGCCAAATTAATTATAATCAGAAATTACTTAATTAATATATTTGAAATTTATTTATGATGTGGAGCCAACATAAATTCAGATTTTTTTAGTTCCTTTTTTTTATGTATATAATTATATACAGTAGATATCGGCTATCTAGACAAAGGAAGAAGGCTCCGTTTGGATCGCTAAGGAATAAGAGGAATAATATTGGGAAGTGTGTAACTTTGTGAAGAATTTGAATGGTTAGGAATAAATTTACGTCTAGAAAGAGATTATTTTTTTATTCCTAGACGTATCCAAACGGAGCCGAAAAAAAGAAAAACAAATATGATAAGGAAGTAAAAGTCTGTTACTCAACAGACTAACAACACTAGTGCGTTCAAACTTATCTGCTTATATAGATAGACATCTCAAAAGTATCCAACCTTCAATTACTGATGAAGATACTACTAATGCGTTCCTCGATTAGGTAAACATACTGAATACATTTTGGGGTCATTTTTAGGCGAGGGAATATTGTGTGATGATCATTTAATCCTTCCGTTAAGTCATTTATTTGTCACAAAAACATTTTTACTTGATTAAAAAAAAAAACTCTAACAGAATTGATAGGGTCGTACAAAATGAATCAGCCCCTCGACACCTATTATGTTATGGGCTTATACGAATTTTAAAAGATCTGCACAGATTTTGAAGCGATCCATACCGTATGATACTGGATACACGCCCAATATATACAGTACCGTTTGTTAAAGGGAACATCACTTCCCTTGAAAGGTCATTTGATAAGCCAGGCCAGGCCACTGCATGACTTACATTACTTCTACGTGTTTATTTTTTTTTTTAAGAAAAAATGGGATCAAGTTACCCGGCCACCTTTTCAAAATTTAAATATTCATGAGAATTTTTTTTTTCAGTCAGATTTTGAATATGTAGTGTAAATTATTTCAAAGTGCATTGTTGTTTGTTACAAAAACTGATTACATTCTTCGAGTTTATCATATTAATTTGTCTCAATGCCTCGTTAGACAGGTAATACAGAAAATGCATATAACAGATGACGCTGTCTTCTATATTGAAAGAAGTAATTGTCCGAGAGAGAGAGAGAGAGAGGGGCTTGGTATTTTAACCTCGAGGTAAATAATATTTTCCTTAAAAAAATTAAGTGGATGCGTATTCTGTTGAAAACAAAAGTGTTTAGGGGACTAATAGCCCCAGAATATATTTTCATAATAGGCTAATATTGCCATCCAACCTTTATGACAAAACGGGTTGGAAATTTTTTATTTTTTAGAAACTAACCTTTACACTCTGTTTGGTTCGATGGTAGATGGTGGAAGGGAAAGGAAAATTTAAAGAGGGAAGGAAAGGGATGGGATGGAAAGTAAAATAATTATATATTTCTTGTTTGGATGAAAAATGAAGGAAACATATCTCTTGTTTGGATGGATTATTTCAATGAAGGAAAAATATAAATTCTGGACTAATTTATCTCTGAACCCTTCCATCTGTTTTTCTACACCAGTACGGTTATGCAGATTTGATATCTCATTTCTTCCTTTTGCTTATATATAACGGAAATGATCCATGATCACTGTAAATTTGATCATCGAGTGAAAAAATATTGGCCAACATATATAGTATAACACAATAAAATATGAACGTGCATGATAAGATATAATTAAGCTTGACCAACATTAAGCACGATTGAACCAGGGAAACAACAGAAGCTTAATCATTTATTCATCATAAAGCAAGCAAAAATGACTACATCAGTTGATTATTTAAGAAATTAAAGAGTACAATGCACCAACGGTGACAAATAGCAAAACAACACACACACTAAAACTTAATTATTTGTAAGGTAGCACCACTTTCATTGAACCGTACCAGTAAGCAAGAAAGAACCTCATCAGTCTGGTACCGAATTGGTACCTACTTGTTCCAGCCTTGCAAACTTTGCTCGAGCTTCAGCAAACAACTAGCACATAAGAAATCGAAATCAAACATGAAATCCAAACTAAATACCATTAGATTATAGGCTCAGGAAAGCAACCCAAGATGCTTTGCTTGCTGTACAGATGTTTTGTTTATTTATTATTATTATTATTATTGATAATCGCCTATAGGCTCAGAATTCATTAATAAAAAAAAAACAGTTACATAACTAAAGTTACAAACAACTTGAAACCCCTAGCATTTGAAACCTAACATCACTTACCCCTACTAGTAAACAGAAAATACACAACAAAAAAAAATACATTAAAAGAAAAATAAAAATACTGCTACCTGAAACAAAAAATGCTTTGTTTATTCAGTACAAAAAAAAGCTAATAGCCTAGAACTGACATGATAAAAATCAAGGACAGAACCCAAGAGCCTATTACTTCTTTTGTACTGGTTATTGGTCAGGTACACGTTATATTAGTTTTCTCCATCTTTATATAGTTTTTCTACCAGTACACATTGATAAAAGTCTAAAATAAAAGCTTGGAAAAGCTGGAGGAAGAGCTTGGGAGGCAAATAGTGGTTAAGTTTAAAACTTAAAACTGGAAATGCATAAATTAAAACTATACCACTATCAATTGCATGCTGGCCATGATTTGGTACCAGTATTACTTATATAAAAGATGAGAAAAAGAAAAGCCAACGATTGTTATGAAGCACAGATTTATAGAGAGATAGTATTCAACCCGACCCCTTAACACTTTTTTACAACTTAGCACTTTTTTACAACTTAGCCCTTGAATTATTGATTTTCAAGTGGTGAAGGAAAGCTGTCAGAAATTAACTAGAGGAAAACTATTGACAAGTGGAGCAGCATTATGAGACTGACCTAAGTTATTCTTAGTAAAGAACATCATGTATCAAGCAAGACAAAATTAAAAAAAATTACAAATTTTCACAAATTAGTCAACGGTTACATGTTGGAACTGCTCAAGAAAGGAAAAATGTGAAGTTCTTCCTGGAGAAAACGGAATGAACAAAACCTAGAAATTTGGAGCGCGGAGAAAGAAATAAAAAACAAAATGAACAAAATCTAAAAATCTGGAATTTGGAGAAAGAAATTAAAACGGAGCTAGAGTTACTTGAGATGGCTGATGGAGAGGAGAGGCAGCAGGAAGATTGGAAGAATCGTGATTAATAGGAGCAGATTGGTGTCCATAAGGAAATTTCGATGTGAAAATCACGCGCGCCAAGCATAAATCTCGCGCTAGGAAAGGGTATCGATGTCAAACTGCATCTCGAAGATTTTCGTCGATTTTCTTTCCCTCGATTCTCCGCCGATTCGGAGGGTACTCGTTTTGTATAGGAAGGGAATTTGCGAAGGAAATTGGATCCCCTCGCGAAATTTTTTCGTTTCTGATTGCCTTCCATCCAAACAGCCCAACTTTCTTATTTCCCCTTCAGTTCGCTTTCCTTCCCATCCGCTTCCTTCGTACCAAACAGAGTGTAAAGGAGATTGTAACTCCTAATTGCTTAGGACCATTTTAAATTTTTATCATCTCCATCATCCCAGCGTACGTTGTCCCCTTTTCTTCACTCTCCTCTCCTCCCTCCTCCCGCATACGATGTCCCCTCCCCTCTCCCCTCTCCTCCCTCTTCCCTCCCGCGTACGCTGTCCCCCTTCCCCCTCTCTCCTCCTCCCTCCCGCGTACGTTGTCCCCCCCACCCCTCTCCCCTCCCACACACTTCATAACTGTTGAAATCAATATATACAATTGTTGAAATTATTATCATAACTGTTGAAGTAGTTATAAATATATATTAATTTCAACAATTACGATAATAATTTCAACAATTGTATATATTAACTTCAACAGTTATCTAATTAAGTGCAACAATTACGATATTAAGTTCAACAATTATAAAGTCTGAGGGAGGGGAAGGGCCGGGAGGGGTGGGTGAGACAACGTACGCGGGATGGAGAGGGGGGAGGGGGAAGGATAGGGGAGACAGCGTACACGTACGCGATGGAGGAAGCGGAGCGAAACAGAGGATGATAGCCAAAAATAAAAAACGTGTTTAATAACTGATGGGGATGATAGAGATGGTGAATATCGGGAATGATCATTATCACCCCGAATTACAAAACATCGGGGTTACTAATTATTAGAGTTGTTGGACTATACGGTTTTTTTTTTATGAATATATATAAAATATAAAAGAAGCGCAAAATCAATGATATATTTGGAAACTATCAATGCTCTGCACTTGCAGCCGTCATCTGTGTTTCTTAAAGAGAACTTCCATTGAAATGTCACATTGACACCTCTTTAATTAGTTGGAAAAATTAGAAGGAAAAACTGAACTATCATCTCGAAAACTGTGATTTTTCATCTTATATTAATGGCTCCATTTGGATGGCTTCTTTCCGAATAAGGAATAACCAATTTTTACCAATAAATTTATTTCTAACCATCCAAACTCTTCACAAAAGTTACACACTTCCCAATAAATTTACCCATTCCCAATAAATTTCTTCCCTTCTTCCTTCTTCCTACCTTATTCTCAACGCATCCAAACGGAGCCAATCATATAGCAAATACTTTGTTATTCTAACAACTCCCTTGAAGCTTTAAACGGTAAAAAAAGAAATCCGAAAAAGAAAAAAAGTAATGTGTGTAGGGCTGTCAACGAAATGCCGTTTCAAACGTTTCCGTTCTGTTCCATCCAAAATGGAACATAACGGAAGGAAAATCAGTTTCGTTTTTAGAAACGAAACGAGTATTGGTAAACGTTTGTGTTTCGTTTATCGAAAACTGGGCTGAAATCAATGGAAAATGAACTGAAATCAATAGAAAATGAATAACGAAATAGAATACGAAACAGAAAACTATTTCGTTTTATGAAATAGAACGGAAACGAAATGTAATTTTGTTACGTTACCAGAAAAGGAATGAGAACGAAACATACCAGTTATGTTCCATTTCTTCACGTTTGACGCCTCTAAATGTGTGTCTTCTTGACCTCACTTTTGTTATCATTCTAATTCTTCGAACCAACATTCCTTTAAAAATTTCAGCAAGTTTGATTTTTTTTTTAAAAAAAATTATAAGTCAGTTCGGTGCTAATAGGAATTTTCTAACGAAGATTATTATTACTAGGTGGGGTAATCGAGCTTCGCTCGATCTATGAATTTTTTTATAAATATATATTTTTAATATTTTTTCATAATTTATGAAATATGATGGCATAATTTTTTTATAATTAATGACCAATTAGATAACATTACAAAAACTTAGGAACCAAAAAAAAAAAAGAAAATTTCCATGTTGGAGGTCCTAACATTTAAATATGTAACCTGATCTACTCAACAAAATTAAAAGAATACTTAAATTTTTTTCATAATATATGAAATATAATGGCTTAATATTTTATAATTAATGAACAATTAGATAACGTTACAAAAACTTAGGAACAAAAAAAAAAGCAAAATTTCCAAGTTGGAGCCCCCAACAATTAAATTTGTAACCCTGATCTACTCAACAAAATCAAAAAGATTTTTTACTGACAACCGAATATTAACCTGGTGAACTCGGTTAATTTATGAACAATGTGCAGAGAGAGAAATTAAAACGAACGCACGGATTACCGTGTCGCCAATGAAAGGGTGTCTAACTTATGTCCACAATCCGGGCATGTTATGTGTATTGTTAATTATGCTTCAATGCAACTTTTGTGAAATGAATGAATGTATACTGGCAACCGAGTCACAATGTCCCTTGTTGCCACGACTCTTTGCATAGTATACAATTTTGATCTTCTTTGCTTGCTCCTTTTAAATAAGTGTAAGTGGGAAAAGGAGGAAATGCTTGAGGGAGGTCTGCTCTGAGCATCACTGGATTCATGTCGCTCAAGTGCTTCACCTGTTCCATTATTTTGATTTTTGAGCCTTTAGTTGGAAATACACAATTGTATGGTTATAATCTTGTCATCAACAATTGTATGGTTATAATAGAAGAAAATAACTAAAGCATAGTCCTTGCAAATGCAAGAAGGATAGATATACACAATCTAATCATGAGGAATGCATCTCCAACCAAGTAATACCGTAGCATATACTTTCTAAGGCTACACATGCTATTCCATAAGAAGTGTTTTATGAAAACCTACAATTTTTTTTCCAACAAATGTATCAGTCATGAGCCCGTACTTAAGCTGCTTAATTTATAATAATTTATTCATATAGTTTCACCATGAATAGATTTAGGTGAAATGATCCACTAAATAGGTGCTCACACTGGGACTATTGATCCAAGTAATACTTGGTCAATAAATACAACATTTCAGGATCTTGTGCAAAAAGAAAAGTTCAATCAATTGTTATTGTTGTCATCATAGTTTCCCTTCATTGCAGGGTTCCCGTTTTTTGGTTATTTTCTGCTAATTGTATATGCTTGTTGTTAGCGGTTATAGGTTATGCGAAGCATGTTAAAATGGGACCCACTTTAAGGGTCAAAGTGACAACAGTACACCAAATCTTATGTTCATCAATATCAATATCCCTATTCAGCTTGCCTCTCAACTACCCAACTCTAAGAATTCCTTGTGCAGGAAATTATCTTCGACATATCCTATTATGCGTTTCTATGAAAGCCGAGCATCTTTTCAGCCACTAATAAAACTGGTAAACAAAAGTCGCAGTTTATATATTCTTGGAAATTGAAAAGCTATGAAAAAGAATATTGTAAAAAAGAATAAGAAATGGGTACCATCTAGTAAAACATGGAGAAAGTTTCTTACAATGTTCTAACCCGAGCATTTCTTCAAATACCTTCATGGCATCATAATAATCAGGTGAAAGCACCGATCAGCCTCTGATGCATAGCGTCCTCAGCAGCAAACTCCACTGCCTCAAATGTCTCCAGTAGCTACTCTATTGTATCATAAGCTCTCTATCTTTCACTGCCACTTCATGTGCAGTCGTTGGTGTTGCGTTGAGTGCCTAAGTGCCCGTCACTGTGTCATATATAAATTTTTTTCAAAAATTAATTACCTTAACACCGCAAAATTTGAACAAAGGTAGAAAAAACTCACAAATGTGGTGCTTTGAGGATTGCCATATAGCTTTTTGGAGGCCTTGCATTGTGACTCCTGCTGCATTATAACGGTAGACATTGTCACTTGTACATAAAAAAAAAAAAACAATGTTAGCTCAAGTATCTTAATTTTTATTAGAAATATTTGCATTATAAAAGAGCAGCACTACTGATAAAGAATATAGATAAGAAAAATGGAAAGGTACAAAAAAAGTTTCTCATGTACCATCATATATATATATATAGAAGAAATAATAGCATAACCCAAAAATAAGCATTCATTCTGCAGTAATTACAATTTTAAAATGTTATTAAAACGATTTTAATGGCCTTAGGTTGTGCACAACCTGTAAACCATATCTCACAAAATTTAATGACCTTAGATATTTCACATAAATTTCAATCAAATCATTAATATCAATATAAATAAATAACATATACAGAAATAAAGCAACCTAGTTATACACAAATTACCCCTCTACATCAGGCTTAAAAATTAAAAGCACAAATTAAACCAAATTAACAATTAACCAAAATAGCAAAATTAACCAAATTAAACCAACGAATTACCAGTACACAATCAAGAAGCAACAATGGAGTGATCACCCCATTATAGACCATACTGATTAATGAAATCAATTTCTATTAAACATATTCAGTACCTAGAACCAATATTTATTGGTTAAGTAAAGAAAGAAAGACAAAATCAGTAGATTGCACAGAGATCCTCCTGACAGGAATTAGGAAGCAAAAATGTTCAAAGTTAACCATCACAATTGCCAAATTTGGCCTCAACAGCACCATACTCAATTAACGAATCTAAGATTTTGGGTTCGCTTACCTCTCCTTTAAAGTGAGCAGAGTTGAAGGTGTGCGCTGGGAGAAGCTGTGGCGAGAAAAGGATGGGACGAGGTTCGGCGCTAGGCGGAGATAGGAGAGTACGCCACCGATTCTTGAAGAGAGACATGAGGTGGAAGAGAAGAGAAGAAAACGTGAATCGGTGGCGAGAAATCAGATAGGGAAGGAAGGAACCGCTTCCTCATCCAGGAAATTAAGGAAGGGGGGCCTAGGGTTGCGGGCCTTTTTTCTGAGACAATAAATAAATAAATAAATAAGGGACGGAAGGGAAAGAATTGGTGCGACCAATTACTTTTTTTAACTGCTGAAACGGGTCAAAACAATGACGAAATGAGTCGGCAACATAATTCTACACAGACTTTCAATTTCAAAACTGAAAAAATATATACACACGAATCAACTAATATTGCCGTGTCGTTTCTCGATTAAAAAAATCAGGTCCGACTCCCACGACTTTTTATTTATAATACTGATGAGTTACCACATTTGAAATTCATATTTTTCCATACATGAAAGTGTACTTGTGTATACATATATATGAAAAAAAATATAACAGTTTAGTGGACTTATGTTTCTTTTTCTTAAGCAATTGCATTACGAAAAGTATATTTGAAGTTTGGTCATGTAGTAGTATCATTAATTAGAGGGTTATATCTGCAAATTATATTTGAAGTTAGGTCCTTCATCTATAAAAACCTAGCCACCACCTCTTCTAGTTCGTCAACTAGCCAAGTCTTTCTCAAACACACTACAGATATAAACAATATCTAGCAGTTTCAGAAACAAGCCATGCCACAATTGATTGAATTCAACAGAGCTGGCGCCGAGGTCTTTGTGACACCCCGTCGAATACTGTAACATGACAACACGCGACGGAGTGCCCGCCGCGGATGCCTACTGCACCCGCAAGGCTTACTATTACTTAATTTACCAATTAATATTGATTCTACTCAAATAATATACCGATTAATTAGAAATTTATAATTAATTACTTAAATATAAAGTAAATCCTATAAAGGCCTGGTATTTTGGATTACTAACCACAATATCCAATGGTCCGCTACTCGTCTTGCAGTCCAGCACTTGATCTGAAACCTGGAACCCACAACCAATCGTGGAAACAATGCAAAAAGCACGGAATGAGATAAATAAAATTTATCTCGGTACGGTATTCAGTTCCAGCCACTTGAGTTTTGATTATCATGTGTTGGAACTAAATACAAGACTGAGTCAAATAAATTCCATATCAAATTTCCATTTCATTTTATTTCAAATAACATTAAAACTAGACTTTCGATCAAGCAATGCAATTAGACAAATAAATTCAGTATTATTCAAAATCAATTTTCCTTTCTTAAAATTCAAAATATGACAATTAGCATTTCAATTACTTGAACAAATAATTAATAACATGTAATAACTAACGTGCAAATTAAAAACAACCCTTACAACTTGTTTCCAATAGAAATAGCAAGGTCAAATCAATTCAATCAATGCAATATGAAATGTGAGCTCGGCATCAATTCCATAACAATTCAAATATCAATGTATAACAAAAGCCGACTCATTTGGTTGGACAATTACCTAATATGCAAGTCTGGTTTATCACAAGTCAATCATTTCAGTCATTTCCTTCAGATACCGCGAACCACCCTATAGATGGATGCCAACGGCCAATTCAATCATACATAATTCAATCAATTAAATCATCAAAATATACAAGCAAGCTGGGAACACTCACACTCCGGTCCATTCCAGACTAGACCTACTGAGTCCCGGTACATAAGCGCTTATTACACGGTGCTTGGTAGGATGGGTCATGACTCCACCTCCAAACATTACGAGTGTCTATCTCAACCACACAAGTTGTACTTACCTCAATCAAATCACATTTCAATCGGATACCATTCAATATGCCATTTTCCAACATTTCAATCGGATACCATTCAATATGCCACTTTCCAATCATGCATCAATATACAATTTCACAAAATGATCTCATGAACAAAATTCCAATTATGAATTCAGAATGCATAATGATAATAGTAATAATAATAATAATAATAATAATAATAATAACAATAATAACAATAATAACAGTAATAACAATAATCAGAATACATATCACATATAATTAAAACTCAAGTGAAATCCGTACCTGATAGCAAGGCAAAATCCAAAGCAAAAGCAAGCAAGCAAGCAAGCAAGCAAGCAGGCAAAATAATTCTACAGTGGCTCTGTCAAGTCAGCTGCTCCTAATTCCGACACATAACCACCCAACTCTAAAACAAATATAAATCTCCTTTTAATTTTTATAACACCTAATGTATGCTACTTATAATTTTTATAAATTAGAAACTATACTACCATGCATATATGTCATGATTATACCATGTATTTACTAGACTCAATAATCGTAAGTCATGTAACTCATTTATAGATCATGTAACTCATATAATATCCTTACCTACCATTTATCAAATGACCCAAGTATCCTAATCCTAATTCAATTAATTTATGTAAGTCTAGTATGCCATGCAACTCAATTGGTACGATTCGAGTACCAATTATACATCTCATCTCACATGCAATACTCATGCAAATACTAATACACTATTTATTAGAATCTATTATGCTTGTCTTTCCAATCAATTTAAATAAATATCATTAGTTATTTTAGAAATCATTTTTCTTTCCTTAATGTATACATGCATGCACGATATGCGTGTCGATTAAGGTTTAAGGCCAAACCCTAATCCAAAACCAATATAATCCCTTTTTCATAATCAACCCTTAAAATCCATAAAAATCAATATTACAACACGATTAATAATCATCCAACCCAAATGCATGACATGCAAAACCTTATATTTACCCTTTATATACATGCATCTATTTATACTAAAATAAATGCAATACTTAAATTAAAATAATGTCATATGCTTAGCTATGCTTAACAATTTCTATTATGCATAAAATCCCAACATATTAATCATCACGCACAAGTACAAACCCAATTAGAGTGATTTTCAGTTGATAGATCCAAGATTAACCTAAATCAAGCATAACATCTAACAATTATGATTAGACTCATAGCGGCAAAATTCCTAAAAGAAACATTCGACACTTAACAGTTCAAACCAAAGCCTCAATCAAGCATACTTAAACCCCTAACATATCGGATCAAGCCACAAGCAAAGACACAAGTCAGAGCAGATCAAATAGAGGCATTGCACACACTCAACATTTAATCAAAAGACTCAACAGTTCAAATAGCGATTTCAGAGCAGTATAACAAATTAAGTGCATGCCTCACAACATTCACATTCTTTCGATTATACATAACAATTAAATTTCAGTTCGAATTTCTAAACAATTTCAGAAATTTTCAAGAAACCCTAAAAATCGGACACACAATCAGTTCCAATGAAAATTTACAAATAAACCGAGAAAATAGCAAAGGATAACAGTATAGCACTAATTGAAAGAGATTACTTACTCAATTTCGGCCAAAAACCGATGACACGACAAAAAGAGTCGAATTCGCCATTTCTCGATTTTTGCCACTTAATCCTCGAAAGAACTCTGCAAGACCACTTGGAAATCGATGGAGAGGACCCCAGAGTGCTCCAGGTCGAACGGCGGCCAAAACTGATGAGTTCGCTCCATTTCCCGAAAAACTTCCGTCGAGAAATACGACGAGGAGAGGCCATCAATCGACGATCCGAAGGTAGATAGCGCGAGAGGGTGGTGAGGCGAACGCGTTGGTACCTCAATCCGGTGAAATGGTGGAGAAATGGTGGGGATTGAGTTTGAGGGGAGGGGCTCGGTTTGGGAGAGAAGAGAGGCGCAAGCCTCTCTGTTGGTGCCGAAAGAAAAAGAGAGAGAGAGAGAGCTGGGTCCCCTTTTTATTTCCGATTTTTTTTTTTTTTTTATCACATTCTTCCCTCCTTATAAAAAAATTTCGACCTCGAAATTTATCTAAATACATAGCAATCATATAGTCAATAATACAATCAGATGGAATGAACATATTATGCAACAATTATCAAGCAATTTCAAATTAATGCAATGCGAGAGTGCCTGACATTTTATTCAATTCAAAATTAAAATACTAATGATAATACTAGAATGTCGGTCCAATCTCGATAAATTAAATGCAAGCATGACAATCATAAGTCACAATTACATGTCAATCAATTCAAAGTCAGATATCGCGAGTCTCTTCCTCTGAGAGCAACCAGCGATTACAGATATTCGGATACCGTGAATCACCTCTAAAGAGGGTTGCCAACGGTCAATCAATTCCATTTACAATTCAGACAATTCCATATCATAACATTATAACAATTCAAATAACAGAGTACTACAAGCAGAAAATACTACCATTTCTTACGTTATCATTTAAAAACAAATCTTTCAATTCTCGTAACTAGTAACATTTTGAAATATCCAGTTCTTTTCTTATCTTTTAGGAAGCACGGTAATATCAAAATTATTCTTGGCTGCCTTGGTGATCAGTCAAGGAAGTAAGGATAATTCTGGTATTATTCAGATTCAATTAACAAGTCAGATGATCAGTCAGCTTGTTTGATCCTTGTGCCAACAAAAGATAATAAGATCTTTACTCAAATAAGTTCTAAAAGTTTGTGCATACTATAGTAAATTCAGAAATCCTTAATATTCCAACCAAGCATTAATATAACATAGAACATGCTTACTATAATAACCAAAATCCTTTAACTTGCCATACCAACTCTTTTGTGCGCTTATCAAAATGACTTTACATTTCAAACATTTGAAAATAAGCTCTATTAATTTCATCCACAAAAATTGTTGCAACCTATAAAACATATCTTTTAAAATTACAACACATGTATAAAATAATCAAGCAAATATAAACAATTAATATATTAGATATATACAAATACAAAGCATATGTATCCTATAATACTTATAACTTAGCTAGACAAATATTATTTAGCTAGCACAAATAGTAAGAAATCAACTTACCTACAAAACAACCCTTTAGACGTACCCATTCTCACGCAATCTATTGGTCTGGTTTGGTTGTTAAACCATTCTCTGATACCATCTGTGACACCCCGTCGAATACTGTAACATGACAACACGCGACGGAGTGCCCGCCGCGGATGCCTACTGCACCCGCAAGGCTTACTATTACTTAATTTACCAATTAATATTGATTCTACTCAAATAATATACCGATTAATTAGAAATTTATAATTAATTACTTAAATATAAAGTAAATCCTATAAAGGCCTGGTATTTTGGATTACTAACCACAATATCCAATGGTCCGCTACTCGTCTTGCAGTCCAGCACTTGATCTGAAACCTGGAACCCACAACCAATCGTGGAAACAATGCAAAAAGCACGGAATGAGATAAATAAAATTTATCTCGGTACGGTATTCAGTTCCAGCCACTTGAGTTTTGATTATCATGTGTTGGAACTAAATACAAGACTGAGTCAAATAAATTCCATATCAAATTTCCATTTCATTTTATTTCAAATAACATTAAAACTAGACTTTCGATCAAGCAATGCAATTAGACAAATAAATTCAGTATTATTCAAAATCAATTTTCCTTTCTTAAAATTCAAAATATGACAATTAGCATTTCAATTACTTGAACAAATAATTAATAACATGTAATAACTAACGTGCAAATTAAAAACAACCCTTACAACTTGTTTCCAATAGAAATAGCAAGGTCAAATCAATTCAATCAATGCAATATGAAATGTGAGCTCGGCATCAATTCCATAACAATTCAAATATCAATGTATAACAAAAGCCGACTCATTTGGTTGGACAATTACCTAATATGCAAGTCTGGTTTATCACAAGTCAATCATTTCAGTCATTTCCTTCAGATACCGCGAACCACCCTATAGATGGATGCCAACGGCCAATTCAATCATACATAATTCAATCAATTAAATCATCAAAATATACAAGCAAGCTGGGAACACTCACACTCCGGTCCATTCCAGACTAGACCTACTGAGTCCCGGTACATAAGCGCTTATTACACGGTGCTTGGTAGGATGGGTCATGACTCCACCTCCAAACATTACGAGTGTCTATCTCAACCACACAAGTTGTACTTACCTCAATCAAATCACATTTCAATCGGATACCATTCAATATGCCATTTTCCAACATTTCAATCGGATACCATTCAATATGCCACTTTCCAATCATGCATCAATATACAATTTCACAAAATGATCTCATGAACAAAATTCCAATTATGAATTCAGAATGCATAATGATAATAGTAATAATAATAATAATAATAATAATAATAATAACAATAATAACAATAATAACAGTAATAACAATAATCAGAATACATATCACATATAATTAAAACTCAAGTGAAATCCGTACCTGATAGCAAGGCAAAATCCAAAGCAAAAGCAAGCAAGCAAGCAAGCAAGCAAGCAGGCAAAATAATTCTACAGTGGCTCTGTCAAGTCAGCTGCTCCTAATTCCGACACATAACCACCCAACTCTAAAACAAATATAAATCTCCTTTTAATTTTTATAACACCTAATGTATGCTACTTATAATTTTTATAAATTAGAAACTATACTACCATGCATATATGTCATGATTATACCATGTATTTACTAGACTCAATAATCGTAAGTCATGTAACTCATTTATAGATCATGTAACTCATATAATATCCTTACCTACCATTTATCAAATGACCCAAGTATCCTAATCCTAATTCAATTAATTTATGTAAGTCTAGTATGCCATGCAACTCAATTGGTACGATTCGAGTACCAATTATACATCTCATCTCACATGCAATACTCATGCAAATACTAATACACTATTTATTAGAATCTATTATGCTTGTCTTTCCAATCAATTTAAATAAATATCATTAGTTATTTTAGAAATCATTTTTCTTTCCTTAATGTATACATGCATGCACGATATGCGTGTCGATTAAGGTTTAAGGCCAAACCCTAATCCAAAACCAATATAATCCCTTTTTCATAATCAACCCTTAAAATCCATAAAAATCAATATTACAACACGATTAATAATCATCCAACCCAAATGCATGACATGCAAAACCTTATATTTACCCTTTATATACATGCATCTATTTATACTAAAATAAATGCAATACTTAAATTAAAATAATGTCATATGCTTAGCTATGCTTAACAATTTCTATTATGCATAAAATCCCAACATATTAATCATCACGCACAAGTACAAACCCAATTAGAGTGATTTTCAGTTGATAGATCCAAGATTAACCTAAATCAAGCATAACATCTAACAATTATGATTAGACTCATAGCGGCAAAATTCCTAAAAGAAACATTCGACACTTAACAGTTCAAACCAAAGCCTCAATCAAGCATACTTAAACCCCTAACATATCGGATCAAGCCACAAGCAAAGACACAAGTCAGAGCAGATCAAATAGAGGCATTGCACACACTCAACATTTAATCAAAAGACTCAACAGTTCAAATAGCGATTTCAGAGCAGTATAACAAATTAAGTGCATGCCTCACAACATTCACATTCTTTCGATTATACATAACAATTAAATTTCAGTTCGAATTTCTAAACAATTTCAGAAATTTTCAAGAAACCCTAAAAATCGGACACACAATCAGTTCCAATGAAAATTTACAAATAAACCGAGAAAATAGCAAAGGATAACAGTATAGCACTAATTGAAAGAGATTACTTACTCAATTTCGGCCAAAAACCGATGACACGACAAAAAGAGTCGAATTCGCCATTTCTCGATTTTTGCCACTTAATCCTCGAAAGAACTCTGCAAGACCACTTGGAAATCGATGGAGAGGACCCCAGAGTGCTCCAGGTCGAACGGCGGCCAAAACTGATGAGTTCGCTCCATTTCCCGAAAAACTTCCGTCGAGAAATACGACGAGGAGAGGCCATCAATCGACGATCCGAAGGTAGATAGCGCGAGAGGGTGGTGAGGCGAACGCGTTGGTACCTCAATCCGGTGAAATGGTGGAGAAATGGTGGGGATTGAGTTTGAGGGGAGGGGCTCGGTTTGGGAGAGAAGAGAGGCGCAAGCCTCTCTGTTGGTGCCGAAAGAAAAAGAGAGAGAGAGAGAGCTGGGTCCCCTTTTTATTTCCGATTTTTTTTTTTTTTTTTATCACAGTCTTCACCGGCCACAATGTGTGCAAACAAAAGACGGTCGATATCCTAGCCCAAAACCACCTGCCACGTGCCCTACTTTCGGTGGGCGACATTGAGGAGCCACTATAATCAATTTTAATTGTGGATCCCAACCACTTTCTAACAAATATCAATTTGTACATATTAATGATAATGATACAGTCCAATCAGATATAATAATACTTGAAGTAAGAATGAGATAACCGTAGCACACTTCAGGAGAGGTTAGTACCTCTATCAGATAAGCGTGTTCTGGAGCAGATACTAATAATTTATAAACGACAGGCGAGCTGAAGCGAGAAGAACAAAAGAGGAAAAAGAGATGGTCTGGTCTGATAGATAATAAATAAATTTCAGGAATTATAACTGTCATCGCTAAAAAAAACCATCGCTGCCATCGCTGAACTAAAAAAAATAATTTTCGCTCTCTCCTCTCATGCGCGCTCTCCTTTCCTCCTCCCATCTCCTCTTTCTTGGCGCGTTCATCTTCTCCGCCTCCTCCCTCCCCTTCTCTGCAACACTCTTCTCTTTGTCTTCTTCCCTCTGCCTCCTTCATCACCGGTTCCTTTCCCATCAAATAGTGAGAATGTAAAACAAATTGAACATATATACATAAATAAAAAATTTAAACATAGAAAACAAGTTGAACATGTAAAAGCAACAAATTAAACATATGAATGAACAAAGTGAACATATACACCAATAAAGCGAGACATAAAATAAATAGATTAGACAAATAAAATAAACACTTATAACAACAAAGTGAACCAATATAATAAACAAAGTGAACATTTATAATAATAAAATTAGCAGATATAAAAATATAGAATTGAACAAAAAATAAAGAAATACAATAAACGGATCGACAAAAAAAATTGAACATATATAACAACAAAATGAACTAATGCAATAAATAAAGTGAGCATTTATAAAAAATAAAATGCACCTACAACAAATAACGTAAACACATATAACAACAAAATGAACACATACAAAATATAAGCAGAGTAGAAAACAATGTATGATATGGATTTCAGAGAGAGGGAGAAAAAAAGTAGAGAGAATAGAAGCATAAGAGAAAAATAAGAGCGTACGGAAGGACGCGCAAAAGGGAGAGCGACGGGAGGGCATGCATAAGGGATAAATTTGACAAATTAAAAGTAGAATGGAATGAGCCACACAATACCGACCATTAATATTGTTGGGATGGGCCAGGTCGGGCCAAAACACAAGTAATTGTAAGGCAATATCTACTTATCTCCGAAATTTTAAAAAATAATATTAAAGTAATATAATCCAATAAAATTAATATCAAAATAATCAGTTTAATATAAATAGTATCGTAAGATCGGAATCCTCCAAACGTTAGATCGGATTCCTGGATTCCGATCTAACGTTAGATCGGATTCTGGGATTCCGATTTAACGTTAGATCGGAATTCTGGATTCCGATCTAACGTTTAGTTTATATATAGGGGTTTCCGATCTAGAGAAGCTGCCTTCGCTCTCGCTTAGACTCTCCTTTCCGCGAGCACAGTAAGTTTTTTTAATTTTATTTATTATTTATTTTTTTATTTATTTAGTTTATCAGTTTTTAATTTAGTTAATTAAATTTAAAAATAGGAAAAATATTTAAAAAATATTTAAAAAATCTGAAAAAATCAGGAAAAATAAAATGTAAATATATATGTAATTTATTAATTATATTGTATTTTTTTTGTTTTTTTATTTGTTTATTCAGTACTTAATTAATTAAAAAAATAGATAATAAATTGTAAAATTATTTTAAAAATATGGAAAAATAAGAAAAATTCATATGAAAATTTATGTGTAATTAATTTATTTATTTTTTATTTTTTTTTCTTTTAATAATTAAGATTTTGATAATTAAATATGGGAAAAATTAGAAAAATGATAATAATTGATGATATTAATTAAAAATGTAGGTAAAAAATTGTTTAGAAGAGAGTCAATTTCTTTCTACTCCAGGTTAGCTTTTTTATGTGTTTATTTTATTATTGTTTGAATAGAAATGTTTGTGAATTGCTTGTAGATTGATTGATTGTTTGAAAATTTGTGAAATACAATGATTGTATAATTGTGAAATGCTTGTGAAATGCTTGTGAAATGCAATGTTTGTGAAATGCAATGATTGTAAAATTTAAATGATTTATTCAAATTGGGTTGGGTTGGGTTCAAATTGGAATGAAATTGAATTGAAATTGGGTTGTAAATGGGTTCAGATTTTTTGGAAAACTCTCCCGGTAGAGGGGAGATGCTGCCGAAATTTTTATAGATTTTATACTTTATTAAATTTTAATTGCATTAACAGTCGAAATGCCACCGCGAAGAAGAAGACCAGAGGATCCACGTCGATCCACGAGGCGTCGAGGAGATCCTGGCGCATCTACATCAGGAGGAGATCCTGGCTCTTCTTCATCTGCCCCCCCTGCTGCCCCCCCCCCGTTCCTCCTCCGGCTGATCAGCTTCTGCATCTCAGTCAGTCTGAGCTTCGAGGCGTACGAGTAAGTTTTTTTTATATATATATATTTTAATAGTATATATAGGAAATAATTTATTTTTTTAATTATTTATGTAGTTAATTTTTGTATATAGTTAATAGTATATATAGTAAATAATATGTTTTTTAACTTATTTAGGCGTGGACGCCTGAAATGCATAAGGCAAAAATGATACGAACCGAGGAGGTGGACCAGCGTCTTGTGACATTGGGCCTTATTCATTTCGTTGAGTTAGGTCACATGCCATTGGATCGTTCCATGATACAGGGTCTAGCCATGTTCTGGAGGCCCGGGACCCACACGTTCCACTGTCCCCGCGTAGGCGAGATGACCATTACTCTTGAGGTATTATTTTTTCAAAGTTCTGTTGGTAGCTATTTATTTATTTATTATTTTTTTTGTTGTTTAATAAAAAAATGTAATTAAAATTTGCAGGATGTCGCCTTCATTTTTGGCTTGCCTACGACTGGACGACCGGTGACCGGTCGTACTGATTACGACGATGTGCAGAAGCTAGCCGACTTTGCATTGCCACGGGACACTCCTATGGAGGATGTTCTGGATTGCTTCAGAGAGAGGGCGACTGATCGACGTGCTGGGAGGTAACAAACGTTTTAAAATTTAATTTAAATTTTGAGATATGCTGCAATATATATATATATATATATATATATATATATATATATATATATATATATATATATATATATATATATATATATATGTAATGTTTATGTAATGCAGGAAACTTCACGCAGTACAGTTTGGGAAACTGCGTGATATGTGGGCACAGAGAAAAGGACCTGGGTCAGAGGACGCAGATAGGATCGATAGATACACTCGGGCCCTGGTGTGGTGTTGGAGTTGATGGGTTGCGAGATGTTTCCAGATACCACAGGAGATTCTGTTCCTTGTTTTTATCTGGAGTTACTTCGGGTTAGTAATTTTAAATATTAAGAACATCTCTTACATTAGTACTAACTTGGATAACTTAGTTTGCAACTAACGAAAAATATTTTTTCTTATTTGCAGGATGTTCATGCATCGGATTCAGTTAGATATAACTGGGGTGCGGCCACACTTGCTATGTTATACCGCGGCCTGGACTTGGCAGTCCTGGCAAATGGCGCTCAGAAGGTTCCTGCTCCGTGGCTACTGCTTCAGTTGTGGTCGTACACCCGGTTATTGCTTTGTCGCCCGTCCGTTACGAAAAGTTTCCAAGGTTGGGGGAAGCCGTCAGTTGAGAGATGTCCGCCGTATGGGAGGTATAATATTTTTTTAAATAAAATAAATGAAATAAATGTATTTACCGAAGGCTGGGATGGTATATTTGCCGATGATGACACTTATAATTCCTGTATTTTTATATTATGAATTAAATGAAATAAATCTAATATTTAATTATAAGTTTATATTATAATTATTGCCATAAATAAATTATTACATAAAGTATTATGTACTTATTATGTACAACATTTAACATAATTGAAAATTTTTAATATTAAAAATAAAACCATCTATATCAAATTAATATCAAAACTTTAAATATTAAAATATTATTCATAATATAGAATTATATTATACTAACATTCTTCAAAATATCAAAAATCCGGTTCTAAACAAACGACAAAAAATTTATAATATATTAATTTAATATTAAAATTTTATATATTTAATTAATGTTTATAATAGAAGTAAAATAAAATATATTAATTTAATATCTTATCTTCAAAATATATTACTAAAATTTCATAATATATTAATTTAATATTAAAATTTCATATATTTAATTAATTTTTATAATAGAATTACAATAAAACCATGAAAAAGACAAAATTGAGCAGTTACAGCACTGTTCGGAATCCCAGAATCCGATCTAACGTTAGATCGGAATCCCAAAATCCGATCTAACGTTAGATCGGAATCCAGGAATCCGATCTAACGTTCGGAATCCAGGATTCCGATCTTACGATACTATTTATATTAAACTGATTAAATTGATATTAATTTTATTGGATTATATTATTTTAATATTATTTTTTAAAATTTCGGTACTTATCTTGTGAGCGAGCGAGCGAAGAAGCGAAGAAGAAAGAAAGCGACGCATACTGAAAATTAAGTATATAGTCATTACAAATATTATCCATGAATTTTCTAGTCCAATAGCAGTCCTAAATAATTTTAAATAAAATGTGATTAATTACATCACACAATTTCATAAAAAAGTTATCAAAATTGATATTTATATATTTTATACATGGAGAAGTATCAATATCGGATACGACCCGGTACGAACCGAGCATGCCATGTGACGTACCGGAATAATTTAATAGATTTGACTGATCGGTACGGTCCGATACGCGTACCACCACTCACATGGCGCCACGTGTGTGTACCTTGGTCAGCAAAAATCCCAACTTTTCTTTTGCCTTAAGGAAAAATCAAACCCATGTCATGTAGTATCCAAGCTGGCTCAACAACCACTACACCAATCAGATTTTGTTGATATAAAAATTTTATGTAATTTATTTATATTACCTCCAAGGTGCATTCTAACACAATCATAAGTTCAAAATGAACATTTATTTTAAAATCTCATGAAACCTTTATACAGCAACTGAATGCATTTTGAAAATATTATATATATATATATATATATATATATATATATATATATATATTTTCGTATTCGTACTGAAAATAAAAAAAAATTTCATACCGCCGTACAAGAATCGTACCGGATACGGTACTCGTACCCACAACCTAGGTGAATCCGAATCCTGTGCACCGCTTTTTTTGGATGCAGAGTGGATCGCTCTTAATTTCATACGTCCGATCAAAATAGATGGTTTGATTCTATGTTCGCTTGAGACAAAAAAATAAAACGGAAAGGAACAGGTAAGGAACAGAAGTCGTATAAAAAATAGAGTTTGTAGAACCCTTCGTAAGTTGCGAAGTTTTAATTAATGATGAAATTGAAGTCTAGAAGTTTTAATACAATTTTTTGTTCTAGTTGGCCTTCTAATATGGAGTTTGTTTAACTAAAATAAAACCGGTATAGTTTAGGACTAGTGTTATCTAATTGGCCTTCACAGAAGGTGATAATTTGATGAGTTCTCTGATCTGGTAATTTTACATGTTAGCAGAAGGTGTTTGATGAGTTGTCTCTGATCTGGTAATTTTACAAATTCTCTCTCTGATCTAGGTCTCTGTATTTTCCACAATGCACGCAAGGTGTTTGATGAATTATCTGAGTGATGATTTGTCTTCTTTGAACCTAGTGGGTTTAGCTGAAGAGAAGGCTAGAGTGCTGGAAGCACTACTCAGACATTTATTGTTCAAATGTATGCGATCCCATTTCTTCATATTTCAAGGTACAAAGGTTTTACGTTTAGCAGAAGGAAGATTTTGCTTTTTGTTTTGTTTCTATTCTTAAACTTTGTTTGTTTGTTTTTCTTTTGCTTCTTTTTCTCAAATTTATACGATAATGCGCTCTCTGCTACTTAGCTTGGAGTTTAGCCATTTATCATGTTTCATTTACCTTAATCTTAGTAGAAAAGCATATCCCCAACATCAGCATATCATTTTTTTTATTGCTGCCCTTTGTCCCCATTCTAATTTGTTAAAAGAGAGTTAAATTCAGTTCAGGTCTGGTGAAATGCACATGGTTTCATTGCCCACAATGCTATAATGACATCAGTGCACGCTATAATTTACATTTGGATTATTGGAATAAAACTGGGTCTTCTGTTGGTACCATACTGACACTTATCTATATACTTTAGGTTAAGTCAGATATAGATGAATTAAAGAAACAACTAGAGAAGAGCCGGGTGGAGAGGCGGCACAAGGGAGAGTGTGAGGCGGTTAGAAATTTGGTTGCCTCATGGGCCCATGGTCAGAGACTGAGAAGCTCATTGCTCATCTTGAGGACCAAGGATCAACTACACCTATGATCAGATATATTTTTTTTCCTTTCTGTAAAGTACAACATCACTCGAAGAAAAATAATTGCTATGTTTGCAACAAACCAACCCTTGACATATTTAAAATGGCGCATGAAATCAATAAAATGATGGCCGATGTGAAGAAATAGAACCATTTTGATTATATTTGTAAACAATTGATTCTTTTTTTCAAGTCTTCACAGAAGTTATCAAGGTATTTATAAGCAATTGTTGTAAAGCACTCTGTAATGAAATGAGATTTATTAGTCTCTTTATCCTTGAAATTCATTTTATTTGGTGATGACTTCTAATTTGAAATAACTAAATAGACAACACACGTTCCGGAAAGTATGAAAACTGAACACTTATTTTAATATGTATTTTTCTATGATTTTCGTTACTTATCCGTTCTCTTTTTTTTTTCTCAAGCGAACAAAGAATCAACCGTCCATTTTGATCGGACGTATACAATTAAGAGCGGTCCACTCTGCAAAAAAAAAAAAAAAAAAAAAAAAAAGCGGTGGAGAGGATTCGGATTCCAACCTAGGTTGGGCTGAAATACGGAAGATCATTCTATACAGCGGCGCTGAAAATCCTATACCGAAATCCCTCCTCAAGGTCTCCGACTCTCCCGTTCCCTGTTCCACATCTCTCTTCCGTAGTTCCGTCGCCTTCTCCAGTTCTCCCAGCCTTCTTTGCTCTCCAGTCTCCACGCAGCCCCAAATCAGAAAGTAAAAACTTCTTCGCCGGCCTAGATCTGGAGACTGGAGGGTGTACGATTGAACCAACCAAAGTAATCGGAGTCGGAGTCGGAAAGAGCAGCAACCATTCAACCATCCAAAGTAAGCAAGGATACTTGTGCTTCTACTATTCTTCTTTCCTTTCCTTTACTCATTCATTCTCTACTATTCTGCTTTTCTTTTTACATACACAGCACAACTTCAACTTCAACTTCCCCTTCCACTCCAAATGGGGGCACAATCCAATCACAATGGCTCCTTAAATGAAGAAGAAGAAGGAGAAGAACACCACAAGGACACCACGCTTCAAGATTTCTATTTTCGACATCCCAATGACACTGACTCTGACTCTGACACTGACGACGACCACGACTGGCAACCCTCCAACATTCCATTTCACCTTGACGACTCATTTTGCATCAACTGCACTATGCGCATTGATGCCACTCACTCTCACTCTCACTCTTCTTGCAAAGTATCTTTTATCTTTTATACCATTCACATTCCCTTTTTCAGCATCTGTGAAAACCAATCCAATCTGCTCCTCACAATCTTATAAATCATTTTTCAGGGACTATTAATCTATTGCAATCTTCCATTTATCTCATCATTGTTTTCTCATAAATTATCTCATGTCTCAGAATTGTGGCGAGGCTATGGCTTCTCAACTAAATGGCTATGAGGCTTTTCAATCTCAAATTCTCGATGCAATCACCCGCTATAATGGTACTTATCTCTTATTTTCTCTCTATCTCCTTCCTGTGCATGTTTTTCTCCCTTTCTCCTGACTTCTGGCCTCATTAATTCATCTTCTTATTTTTTGCTTATTTGCCGAACCACACTCAATACTTCTGTGGAAGGATTACTTTACTTTCAGTTTGTTTGGCATGATGAAAAATTATCTTAATTTATTTATCACCCAAACAATAGTATACAGGGTATGTTTGGAACTCACCAAATAAGCCAAACAAGCCTATTCAGGTCCAAAGACCGACCAAGCAGTTCGAATGAGCTGTTCAAAGGCTTATTCTTGTTCCTCCTTTTTGGAGAATTGGCCGAACAAGAAAAATGAATAGTGCACATGGGATTGAAGAGAGAGAAACCCACCCATCTCTATTCGAACAGCCTATTCAGCTAATTCATGTGGCGTGACCAAACATACCTATATGTTTTAACTAACCAATTACTACAGAAGCTCAAACTGACAGTGACAGCTATGTATTTATTACTTAATTTTCTTTGTTTGTGTGCTTCAATAATTACTAACATAATCACTAAATTCAATTGTAGCTTCATCATCTTCTTCCAGTACTGGATTTGGTTTTGATGAGCGAATGTTGCTACACAAAGAGGTAATTCTAGTTTGTCTGGTTTTTCCTATATATATTTTAAAATTTGGCCACTATATTAGGACTGAGACTTTTTTCTTGGGAATGCAATTTTGTTGTGTTATTTACAGCTTTCATCCTTTATCTTTTATGCATCATTTTTTTTTCCTCTTTTGGCTTCATGTATATAAATAAATTCAATCTGCAATTTCCTTCACTATTCTGTACCTTACATTGCTTCTAGCCTTGCAAAGTAATGGGCTAATGAATCATTCTTTTCTGGTACCTGGACTAGAGGGGAAAAAAATGTACTGCAAGTTTAAATAAATTTAATTGCAGTTATGACAGATACTGAGATACATTATAATTGCTAGACTCTATACCTATATTTTTTGAATTGATGATCACACTTCATGGGATGTAACCACTAAAATGGTAAATTATAATTTTATATGCCAAATTACTAAACAAAATTATGGATACTGCTACTACTAGAGTTGGCAAACACATATCTTGCGCAAAATCTCCTAGCCTACTTGACTAACTGATTGTATTGTATTGTGTTAGATTGAAATGAAAAATCATCCGCATCCAGAGAGACCTGATCGCCTTCAAGCTATTGCTGCAAGCCTTACTGAAGCTGGTAAATCCTACTACATATCTATCTATTTTGTTAACCGATTTTGCAGCTTGAATCTGATGTTCCTTGTTTAGCTTTTACTTTTCTGATTCAACTGACAATTTTTAGTCTATAAATGACACTCTCTTAATGTTAGACTAACCATTCTTTTATTCTAGGTATTTTTCCTGAAAAATGTACTTTGATTCCAGCTCGTGAAATAACACGAGAGGAGCTTCTAAATGTAAGAACTGGCTTCCTCTTCAATTGAAATTATGAAGCTATGTATATAAGTTAGAACTTTTGTGAATTTAGATGTGTTTGCAGAGTTCCCCAAAAGGAATCTTAGCTTTTATATATATGCATGTATGCAATAAGTTACATCTGTTTCAGTCTACATGCCATTGTTTCTTTCTTTGGTTCTAGTCTTTTTTTTTTGTAGTATAGTTTTCATAAAATACATGAACATTACAAGCTACTTCATAAAGTTGCCAACATGTTTACCCAATTTCAATACCCTCAGCATGCTCAATG
The DNA here is from genome assembly GCA_028095005.1 of Rhynchospora pubera. Classification (NCBI taxonomy): domain Eukaryota; kingdom Viridiplantae; phylum Streptophyta; class Magnoliopsida; order Poales; family Cyperaceae; genus Rhynchospora; species Rhynchospora pubera. The sequence continues at coordinate 20,119,727 of CM051461.1, forward strand.
TAGGGGTTAAGTGATGCAATGTTGGCATGAGGAACTTAATGAATAAATGGAAATTTTGATTTCCTTGATATGTCATAAGTGATTTTTTATTATCTTAGTTACTGATTCCAGCTTTTAACTTCTGATAATGCATAATCTGTTAAAATTTCTTACAGGTCCACTCCCTAGATAATGTTGATTCCGTCGAGCAAACGAAGAACATGTTCTATAGGTGAGTCTGTAGTTGTCGGCATGAAGATATATTAATTTGATTGCTTCGATGTGGCTCCGCATCTGTTGTGTACTCGTACAATTTAATCCTTTTAAGAAGATACTACCTCCCCCCCCCCCCCCCCCCCTTAAAATGGTCTATAATTAATGGCTATGTAATGACATATAGTATGAAATATTTCCAACTTTACAGCTATTTCACACCTGACACATATGCCAATGCATTTTCGGCATGTGCCGCCAAACTCGCTGCGGGAATATGTGCAGATCTTGCAACCTCCATCATGTCAGGACAATTCAAAAATGGCTTTGCTCTGGTAGAATTTTGGTTACACATATCTACTTATATTCTTCTTTTTCCTAAAATGCTTAATGGTGCATTGTGTGTGATGCAGGTGAGACCTCCTGGACATCATGCTACTATAACACAAGCAATGGGATTTTGTCTGCATAACAACGCAGCTGTGGCTGCGATAGCTGCTCAGAAAGCTGGAGCACGGAAAGTCCTTATAGTTGACTGGGTAATGATGTGCAATATCTGCTTATATTTTCACTATAAAAGTTTTTTTTTAGAAAGCTTGACAGCGGCTGTCAAGAAAATTTTCACTATTTAAGTTGTACTGGTTTCATGAATGTGTGGGGGTGGAGCCAGAAAGTATCATAAGGTGTCACAAAAAATTAAGGATTGGACATGACCTTATAATTGTAATTTTGTTGAATCACAAGCATGTGTATGCAATTTTGTTGCAAAAAATCATTGTAAAAATAAGCATTTTATGTTTGGAACCCTTTTTTTGTTTACCCCTTTTTTTGAATCAGGGGGAGGCACTTCTGCCTAGTCTCCCTCCAGCCCTGTGGAGATGGTTGCTGTGGTTTGTATGGGCAAAACAGTATGTTTGTTACAGGTTGGCATCTTGCCTCCCCCTGCCTGTCTCCCTTCACCCCTGTGGCAACGGTTGCTGTGGTATGTATGTTTGTTACAGGTTGATGTGGTTTTATGGCACTTAATTTCTATCTATTATGTACAGGATGTCCATCATGGCAATGGAACACAGGAAATATTCGACGGAAACAAATCAGTAAGTTTGTAATTACCTTTAGCTCCTTTTTTTCAACAAATGCGTTTCAAAAGAAGACCAGACTATACAATCTCTATTTTGTGGGTATCTTCTTACGCATCTCTACGTGACCCAATGCTTTTAATTGACTTGCTAACTGAGGTGGACCATCGAGAAATCTGCTGTCATTGAGCAAAATTTCAATCTATCAACTTAAAAAAAGCCTATCAAATTAAGTCCAGCAGTGTAAGTTTCTGAAAGAAAGCAAAGAGAAGCATTGATGTTTCATATGCTCCCTTGGTATCCAGATCCGAAGATTAGTACACGTTATAGATAGGGTCGTTCAGTCTTCATTCTTTTTACCTTGATTTTTTTTAAAATTTTATTTATACAATGAAAGCTGATGATGTAAAGTTGAGTGTGCGCTTCAAAGCTTACCCATAGATAGTGTTCTTAAATATATTGGATCTGAATAATTTTAAAGTAGGAGGGAGACACTACAAACTAGAAGTTAATGTGTCCTTTCTGGGTTGCCACAAATCAATAGGTTGAGAAAACAAACAGCTACTGTTATTTTCCAGTGCCACAAATTAGTAATGCGAGAAAATTGGTTGCAATGCTTTTCCGTTGCAACGTTTATCTCCGTTATTGCAAATTTATAAAGCGAGGAATGATGTTTTGCATGAATTGTCTTGTTCTCAGTTCACAATTAAGGATCCTTATCATGATGAGGTTATTAGGCTTAGTTTATTTAATTTTATTATTAGTAGTAGTTTTTTTCCCTTTTTTTTCTGTAATGGAGGCTGAACTAAAATGGAGTGATCATAAGGGACTCTTATCCTTTTATGTTATTACCTGATAATTAGACATTTCTTAAGCAAAGATGGAATTGCAATTCTAGGAAGAATCTGAGTTGAACTTAGTTTTATTTCATCTTCCTTGTTTTGGCCTTGTTCTGAAATTGTAGCATATGTTATATTGCCCATGAAAAATTAAAATTTTTTAATCCCTCATTAATGGTAACTTCTTTTCATGTGGTTTGAGAAAGAGATTTAGGTTAAAATTAGGGATTATGGCCTCTGTACAGAGGCTCCCTTTTATATTAATAAAAAAAAACGTACTTTTACAAATAGGACCCTAGACTTCTACAAATAACACAAATACTAGAAATAATATAATAACTAATATAACTCAACACTCCCCCTCAAGATGGGCTATAGATATCAATCATCCCCATCTTGTTACAAGAACTCTCAAACTGTTTACAACCCAAACCCTTAGTTAGACAATCAGCCAACTGGTCTTCTGATTTCACATAGTTCAACATCAACACTCCATTATTCAATTGTTCTTTGATGAAGAAACGGTCAATCTCCACATGTTTGGTACGATCATGCTGAACTGGATTGTTTGCAATGTTGATTGCTGACTTGTTGTCACACCAAAGTTGTAAAGATTCTCCTCGAAACACACGTAACTCAGATAGGAGATTCCTCACCCACATCAACTCACATAGGCTGAGTGCCATAGCCCTGTACTCAGCCTCAGCTGTAGATCTGGCCACCACATCTTGCTTCTTGCTCCGCCAAGCCACAAGGTTGCCTCCAACAAACACACAATATCCTGTAGTAGATCTACGATCATCTACACAACCTGCCCAGTCAGCATCACAGTAGCCTTCAACTCTCAGATGCCCATGGCTTCTGAACCACAGTCCTTTTCCAGGACTCCCTTTGATATATCTAAGAATCCTGTGAACAACATCCAAATGTTGCTCTCTCGGATCATGCATGTATCTACTCACCACACTCACTGCATGAGAAATATCAGGTCTAGTGTGGCATAGATAAATGAGCTTACCAACTAGTCTTTGGTACTGCTCCTTGTCCACTGAGTCACCTCCCTCAGCACATAGCTTCTGATTCGGCTCAATAGGAGTAGGGGCAACCCTACAACCTAGCATCCCTGTTTCTGAAAGAAGATCTAGTGCATATTTTCGCTGAGAAAGCACTATACCCGTCTTCGACCTGGCAATTTCAATCCCCAGAAAATATTTCAATTGTCCCAAATCCTTGACCTCGAATTCTTTTCCAAGATTTTCTTTTAGCCGCATAATCTCCCCAGCATCGTCTCCAGTAATCACAATATCATCAACATACACAGCCAGAATGGTGATACGACCTTTCAAGTGTCTGTAGAATACAGTATGATCCCCATTACACTGCTTGTATCCCATGCTACAGACTGCAAGTCTGAATCTATCAAACCATGCTCTTGGAGACTGTTTTAAGCCATACAACGAGTTCTTGAGTTTGCATACTTTCCCAGCTGATTGTGGAGTGGCAAATCCAGGTGGAATCTCCATTTATACCTCTTCTTGGAGATCTCCATGCAAGAAGGCATTCTTGACATCCATCTGGTGTAATGGCCTGTTGAAGTTGGCAGCACATGACACCAACATCCTCACAGTGCTCATTTTTGCAACAGGGGCAAAAGTCTCATCATAGTCAATACCATAAGTCTGACTATATCCTTTTGCAACCAATCGAGCTTTGTACCTATCAACCTTGCCTTCTGGAGTTTGCTTGACAGTGTACACCCATTTGCATCCAACAACGCGTTTTCCAGCTGGTAAAGGTACCAACTCCCATGTGTCATTCTTCTTCAACGCCTGAAGTTCTTCCTGCATGGCACCAAACTATCTAGGATCTTGCTTAGCTATCTGCCATGTGTTAGGTACAGGCACAGAATCTAGAGATGCAAGGAAGGACTTATATACAGGTGGAACAGATGCATATGAAACGTAATTTGCAATATCATTTCCCCAATTACCATACTTAACAGGAGGTTTCCCAGCATTAACCCTATATGTTCTACGAAGTGGAATTTGAGGAGAATACTCTGAGTGAGAATCTGAGGGAGGACTTGGGGAGGAGCTGCTTGGGACATTGGCATTTAAGGGAACAGGCGGTTCATGCTGTTCAGGCTGCTCATGCTGTTCAGACTGTTCATGCTGCCCAGGTTGTTTTGGCCTCCTCTTATACACTATCAGCTCCCCCTGTTTCTTATTTCCACCACTCAGACTGTTATCATCATCACCATCTCAAACATTACTTAAATCGCTATCACCACTCAGTCCCGACAAAGGACATGGATAATCACCAACTATAATTCTATTTTCCTTCTCCCCCTCTCTGCCAGCACGGGTAGAGTCATCTTCGAACAATGAGCCCAATTCTGTCTTTTCTCCATAGTATGGTTCAGATTCTTGAAAGGTCACATCCATACTAACAAAGACCCTTCTTTCAGTAGGGCACCAACACCTGTATTCTTTCTGATTTGAATGATACCCTATGAAAATACATTTAATCGCCCGCGGGTCTAACTTTCCTACTGTCAATTTGTGATCTCTCACATAGCACACACATCCAAACACCCTGGGCGGAACAACAAAAACATTAGAGCCAAATAGTACCTCACGTGGTGTCTTCATTCCTAACACCCTTGATGGCATCCTATTGATCAGATAGGTTGCTGTCAAAACTGCCTCACTCCATAAAAATTTCGGCACATTCATCCTTAGCATCAATGAACGTGTTACCTCCAATAGATGTCTGTTCTTGCGCTCAGCCACTCCATTTTGTGCTGGAGTATCTGGACAAGTAGTTTGATGAAGGATCCCTTGTTCGGACACAAAACTGGCAAATTCCTTGTTGACATACTCAGTTCCATTATCTGTTCGAAGGACCTTCACCTGTATTCCAAATTGAGTTTTTACACAAGCACAGAAATCCTTAAAACATTTGAGAACTTCAGATTTCTGTTTCATCATGTATACCCAAGTCATGCGTGAGTAACAATCAATAAAAGTAACAAACCATCTAAATCCACTAACAGAAGCAATAGGACATGGTCCCCAAACATCAGAATGAACAAGTGCAAAAGGCTCCAAACTTCTTAAACCAATCATTTTATAACTAGAACGAGTATGTTTTCCAAGTTCACAAGCATAAAAAAAAAATTTATTCCTATCTACTTTATTCATCAAATCAGGATCCAATTTATTCATACTATCAAAAGATAAGTGCCCTAGTCTATTATGTTGCAACATAGCCTCTGCTTCTGCTCCTTTTTCAATAGCAGCAACGAGCATAGCAGCTTCCTTATCCAGATACCAAAGTCCATCACGCCTGTTGCCATTCCCAAGTCTCCTCCCCGTTTTCTTTTCCTGAATCAAACATGTATTTTGATCAAAGAGAACGGTGCAATTCAATTGATCAATCAGTGAGCTAACAGATAGTAAATTAACATGAAAAGAAGGGACATGCAACACTGATGGTAGGGTAATGGAAGAATTACAATAGACTGAACCAATATCCTTAACAAGTTGGGATGTACCATCAGCTGTTTGGACTGTATCTGGTTGTATTTGTTGACTAGGACAATATTCCACAAACTCATTAGATGATCCTGTTATATGACTAGATGCACCTGAATCTATAATCCAATCTACATGAGATTTAGTGGATGCAAAAGCCTGTGCCTGAATACCTTTAGTCACATGTGCATAGTAACCAACATTACCAAAGTAGGCATTGTCATCACATTCCTCCGAGACCTTACCCTTGCCTCTAGAGCTCTCAACTTGGGATTTGAACAGTCGCAGCTCTTCCAGCTCTGTTAGTTCTCCTCCAGTTGTTTCTGTTTCAGCCTGGGGTTCCTCTGTCACGGCAAAATGGGCAACACCTCGACCTCCACGTCCTCGGATTCCTCGCCCTCTATATCCATTTCCATGCCCACGACCACCATATCCACCTCTCTGTCCTCCACCTCCTCTGCCACCAGTAAACTTGCGCGGCGTAGGACAATTGAAGCTGAGATGACCTTTCAGTCCACAATTAAAGCAGTCCCTGTCATCTTTGACTTGGGTTCCAGGCACCGCCATTGCTGAGCGAACAACGCAAGGCTTGAAATGTCATCACCTTCTGTCTGACCTCTTCTTCCTCCATCGAAGCAATAACCTCATTCAATGATGGAAGTGACGGCAAATGACATATTGCCGCCCTTCCTGTTTGTCTCAAATTTCGAGTTTAGACCTTTCAAGAAGCGAGCCACACGCCACCGTTCAAGATACTGCATTCCACAAAGAACATCATTGACAAACTGCGCAATTCCAAATCAGCCCACAAACTGCGCAATTCCGCCGCATACTCAAGAACTGATTTCTCCCCCTGGATAGTGGCATCGATCCTTTCTTCCACATCGAGCATCATCATAACACTCCCAGCTCCTGAGTACATCTTAGCCAGAGTGTTCCAGATATCAGTTGCACTTCTAATCGACTCCACCATTCCAGCTATGGCCGGAGACACAGATGTCAACAACCAAGAAACCACCAAAGAATTCATGTGACTCCATCTTGTCCACTCAGCACCCGATTTGTCAATAGGTTCGATACACTCTCCTTTCACATATCCTTCGAGCCCTTTCATGCGAAGGTTCAACAACGCCCTTCGAGACCTACTCAGATAATTTCTCGTCCCCTCGAGTTTGATATCATTAGGGGGCAATTCTATTTTTTGTATCATTTGTGACTCTGACACAGATCCAATATTCTTACCAGACTCTTCAAACTTCACATTTAATAATTTGGTCATTCCTTCCATAACGGCCTGCAACTCCTTATTAGTCACAAATTCACCCATTTTCACAATTAGATCTGTATCTCAAACACAATCACAACTAGAGGACGAGATCAATCACACTTCAAAACAAACCGTACGGACGCACACGATCACGGTTTCAGCATCTAATGGAAAAACAGATCCGAAGCGAAAGAGAGAGAACACCTGACAGACCCATGAAAGTCATGACAAAACAGATCTGGAGAGAGTCGGTGCAGACGTGCACAAGTGTGCGTGTGCTGCGGTCGCGATGCACGGATGGTCTTGGCGCGGTTCACCGTGGTCCAGACAGCAGATCACCTTACCGGTGTTTGTGTGGTCCACAGCAGCGACACACGGGAGGGTGATGGTGCACACGCGGTCCACAGCAGCGACAGCTGACACCCTGGTGTTTTCGTGGCTCACAAGCAGAAACGGGGAGGGGGAAAAGAGAAAAAGGAGCGAGTAGTGGACGGAAGGAGGATTCAGCGCCGCCGCAGTCAACCTGGCTCTGATACCATGTGGTTTGAGAAAGAGATTTAGGTTAAAATTAGGGATTATGGCCTCTGTACAGAGGCTCCTTTTTATATTAATCCAAAAAAAACGTATTTTTACAAATAGGACCCTAGACTTCTACAAATAACACAAATACTAGAAATAATATAATAACTAATATAACTCAACAGTCTTGGAAATAAGTTTGTTTTCATTTTTCAGGTACTGTATATTTCTCTACATCGGCATGAAGGTGGGAATTTCTACCCTGGTACAGGAGCTGCTGTTGAGGTTATTTATTTCCTCCAACAAGAGCTTATTTAGATTGTTATGTTTCCAAAATGTTTCACTAACATGGTTAACTTGGGGTTTGGTCGGTGAGAATGATTTTGTCAGCTATAGTGGAAGCATACTGGGATTGGGGAATAAATCTGTTGCGTAAGCACAGTGAACAGATAAGGTACAATAATAATAAGTAAGATATTTGCCCAATATGGCTGCTTTTACCAAAGAAGGTAATGCTTGTATTACATTACTTTCTAGTGCTAGCTTGAATTAATGTTTCCATTGAAGGTTGGAACTAATGGAGCTGAAGGGTTCTCAGTGAATATTCCGTGGAGCTGTGGTGGGGTTGGTGATCGTGATTACATCTTTGCTTTTAAAAATGTTGTTCTTCCAATAGGTAGTTTTTGCTTAGCTTTTAAGTACTTTGTGGTCTTTTTATTCAGGTATATACAAATTTGGTTTCTTCTTTCATTTAATCAGTTTTCCTAATATGTACCTGCCTGTATGGGAACTGCTAATACAAACTTGTGCTCCTTTATTTAGAAACTCATCTGCTCTGCTTCTCAAGTTCACTTCTAATTATATTTTGTTATTGAAGTAAGAAAGCAGTGCACTGGGAAAAAGGAATTTGTTTCTTTATAACTGTCTACTTACTGTGGTTTTTTTCAACTTCAGCTAAGGAGTTTGCACCAGACATGACAATTATATCAGCTGGGTTTGATGCGGCAAGGGGTGACCCCCTGGGCGGATGTGATGTGAGTATTATTGAAATGTGTATTTATTATTTTCTAATTTATAGAATTTTTCATATGCTTAGTTTAAAATTTTCATCTGTGGTTTCTTGTGGAATATGACACAAAAACGAAGCAAATCCAAAGTACAGTGGGTTTGTTTTATTGAAGGCCAAAATGTCAAGATTTTTTTTTAAGTGCTTAATTCTCATTTACTGGAGATCTGTATATTTGACAGATAATACATATCGGTTCTAGTTGGGCATTAATTGCTGCCTGAGTTGGCAGGGTACTTGTGAAATCCAAGTTAGATTCAAATAAGCTAATTGAGGGAAATTTGTCATATAACTTTTGTGAGTCAAAATTTCATTGAATTGTCCTTATCAAATACATCTGTTATCAGGTAACTCCTGCTGGGTACGCACAAATGGTACACATGCTGACTTCTCTTTCTGATGGAAAGCTGTTGGTTGTACTTGAGGGAGGGTATGCACTTCTTTTCTTTCTTTTAATAGTTGTTTTTTTTAGAGCTTAAATTGCTTCTGTGATGCAAGTAAACTAATATGCTATGGCTGTATGATTAAAAAGGTATAATCTTCGTTCGATATCCTTTTCAGCAACAGCGGTTGTTAAGGTATATCATCATTTTCTTGTGAATATTTTTCATTACTTTCCAAAATTTTATGTACTAAATTTATCCCTGGTAAACACTCGCAAGCTAAAAGGAAATAAAAAGGTTGAGAGCTGGTCAAACTGGGGTATCTGTATGTTATAGAAATTCTGACATCACTTCATAATTATTATACCTATTGATTATTGTCGTTCTTATGCATTGTCAGTAGTTTATAGAATAAAATTCTATATAACAGGTCTTGTTAGGAGAGAAGCCAGAGATCGAGCTAGAAGACCCAATGCCATCAAAAGAAGGCCTCGATAGTGTTCTTCAAGTCTTACAAGTCCAAGTCCCCTATTGGCCGGTTTTGAGTCATCACTATGCTATTGTGAAGCCTTTTCTGGACCATTTCTCTTCAAGTAGCGGTCAGTTATCTTATGACTTACAAGTTTGGTGCCAATCTCATTTAATCATTTTGATTGCTTGATTGTTTGATTTTGAGGCTTAAAACATGATTTTCTGGCCAGGTAGTACAACAAAGTAATTAAAAGTTAAAAAAGTTTTGGGGTGCTACCAACTAAATACAACATGTCAAAGTCCAGTGCATTTATATTGCCTAAACCTTTGACAGAAGGATGAAATTTTGCATATTTGTTGGCAACTTTTCATTCTCCATATTAGTGGTATCCCAAAATGCTGGTGACCAATATTTTTTGTCTTATTTATGTTGTCAAGGATTATTGGTATTGTAATAATAGTATCTAATGTTTGTCTGGAAACATCTACAGCGATAAGCATAGGAAAGCAGACGAAGAAGAGACCCCACTACACCGGGCTTTTCTGGTGGAAATGTGGAAGTAAAAGGATTTTCTTTGAACTCATCAGCAGGAGGCTTCAGAAGAAACGGATGATGAAGCATGTGAAGGGAATGAGATAGATCAACATATAATGTTTTTTTAGCATTAGATGCTGCCAGATCTAAGTGTAGCTTTTTCTGACCGCAGTAAGTGGGCCTTTGGATGAGTAACTTGGTAGATTTTCTTTGTTTTTTAAGTGATTGCTAATTTAGAAGTAGAAGAGAACTAGAACAGAAGAATAAAACCTCTCTTTTATTCTTTTATTTTAGTATACATTTTCGAGAGGGGTGTATTGTGTATGAGATTGACAAGTTACTCTTCAAAAAAAAAAAAAAAAGATTGATAAGTTGGATATAACCTCCCTAAAATCTTCTTCAATTGGATATAACTCCCTCTATTCATCAAAATCGGATATAACCCCTCGAATCACATTCATTAAGAAAATAAACCTTTAACCTATTCTTAATCATATTTTAACTTTATATAAATCAATTCCTAAAATTGTGACCACATTAATCTTTGTCCATTGCTTATTGACTATTTTGTCTTCTCGTCATTTACATGTTCACGCCATAACACATCCTTACCTTGACTACTACAGCTTGCTGCCGATTCAATCCCATCTTCCCACCCTTTCGTTCTTGGAACTCCTACCTTTCTCCCAATTTTTCATCTTGCTTTCTTGTTCCATTGGAATAACTCATATAGGCTCCGTTTGGATGAGGTGTGGGAATAAGAGAATAAATTTATTATAAACAATCCAAACTCTTTACAAAGTTACACACTTCCTAATATTTCTTCCCATTTCTTTCCTTATTCCTCTTATTCCCACACCATCCAAACGGAGCAATTGGTAATTTCCTGAATCTGTTCAAATTTACTATTCGATTTTTTGTTATTTGAATTCTGATGGAAAGGAAAAAAGCATTGTTCTAACCTTAAACGGCAATGCTATTTGAACTCTATCAATTGATTTTGACAATTTCTTTGTTCCTTAATTTTGAGGCTGTCATGTCACTCGTTCAGCCTTATAATTACAAGTGGTTTCATCATAAAAAGGATATTAATTGCCCTTTTCAATATAAAATAAAGTTCAACCTTTCTAAGCTTTTTTCATTCTTTTTAGTGAATATATTGCATATGTATTCTCGTTATTTATGTGTTTATTGATTAATTTTGTATATTTTAGAGATCGAAGAATAACCATTTTATCTAATCGTTCAAAATAGAAGTATTTATATATTCAGTATGGTGTAATTGTGTAATTGTGTAATTTGAAGTTGAGATGTCGCAAAAGATTCTTCCAGCTGTACAAATGGGCTCATATCTTTTTATGTGAATAAATTGAACAATGTCATTTATGCTTATTATATATAATACTCTATGGCTCTGTTTGGATCGTATGAGAATAGGAGGAATAGTTTCTTCTTAGACGTAAATTTATTATAAATCATACGCAAACGTAGAGAGAAAGATATTCCACTATAATAGAATTATTATGGAAAAATATTTTCACGAGAGACTGTACCATAACTACTCATTTCCACTGACTCAAAAGTGAGAACAAGTAATTTCACCTTTTTAATGGCGGAGAAGACGAAAGGTACGTGTAGAGGGTAATTTGGTCAATTGACGCTGTTCGGATTGGGAGACTTAGAGAAACTAGCAAGCGTAACAATACATCACCAGAAGAGGAGTAAGAACTCGACCCGACAATGGATAAAAGAGGAGATAAACTCAACTCACAAGCAAAATTCGTAATAATTCAATAATCTCCTTATTACATTCTGATTTTCAGCTTAAATAGCAATCTAACACAATTACAAGCTAGTACCCATTAATATATCATCTCAACTACTTTTTCTAATCCCAAAATACACTTAATTACCTCCTAGAAGACCACAAATGACAATACAAAATACAATAACAGATTATTAACTCATTTTGACTCATTAAGACTAAAGATAACTCTCAACTAACTCATTAATTATTGTTGACAGTTCTTGAATTGATGACTCAACTCTTTTGCTAATTTTGCATCTGATATGGCATCTTGATCGGTGTCATAAGCTTCTGCTGCGCTGAAACTCGTCCTCGAGTTTAGTTTTTTCTTCTTCTTCTTCTTCTTCTTCTTGTGGTCTTTGTAAACATCTTCAAAATTGATAAGGTCTATAGAATGTTTCACGAAGAGGTCTCGGTTGACATATTGATGGATTTATGCCGTCAAAATTTAAACCATAGGTTCCAACCATAACAATTAAAACCCAAACATGGCTCACCACATTCCCGCTGCGATTTCTCAAAATTCTTCTCCATGTTACAAGAATATTTGCCACTCACATACATGTTAGTGATGAAATAGAGCAAGTTAAGGAGAACCACGTTCGTCAAAAGTATCCACCTTTGATGGCTAGAAATGGGCTTAAGAAAAATGCCATCTTTCTTGATTGAATTCACAAGGAATGCTCTCCCAAAGTTTCAGACAAAAACCTTCTCAAACATGTTATCACCAATAGAAATTCTTGATGAGAAAAGTGAGAATTCAAAGCTTGAGCATTGTCGATGTTGAGTTCAAAGCTTGGTTGTGCTTTCTTTGTCAAATTAGCAGCTTGTAATTGTCGTGACACTCCAAATTGATCAGCAATGAAGTTCTAACTCGCAAGCTTTAGCTGATCAAAGCAATCGAGGTTGTGATAGCTTCTGTTGTGTTGAAAACACCTTGATTTCAACCAAAAGAATGTTAGTTATTGAGGGGCTGAATTTGTCGATCTTGTTCAGTTCAATGCATGCTTTAAACACCAAGATTGAGAGTGAATTTTATATTTCGAAAAAATAACCAAAAAAATGAGTTTTGAGGCATTTGGAACATTTAAATTGTGGGCACATGAACCCATATATATATATATATATATATATAGTAAATCTATTGTGAACCATAATTAATATAAGCTTTCGTGCACCATGACCATTTTGGCCGGTGGTTTCATAAATTGTCAAATCTAATTTAACCAACCCAATTTATATATTGAAATCTCAAAGCAAACAAAATTTTACAATTCTTGAAATTTTTTTACTATTTTTTCGAATTTTTTAAAGCTTGCCATTTTTTACTATAAATACACTAATTTGTAAGCAAAAATTGCAAGCTTTAAAAAATTCGAAAAAATAGTAAAAAAAATTAAAAAATTGTAAAATTTTGTTTGCTAGGAGATTCCAATATATAGATTGGATTGGTTAATTTAAATTTGTCAATTTGCAAAATCACCGATCAAATGATCGTAGTGCACAGAACCTTCTATGCATCATGGTTCATATATGTTACTTACTTATATTTGATTATACATGGTAAATACGCATATAAATTGCAAATAATGCAATTCTTAGAATCATTTGAGCATTTCAATCATTTCTGAACTCAATCTAAGTTAAATCACAATAATCTATATTTAAACCCTTTATACTGTCCAGAATATGTTTCATATGTCATTTATTCATAAAGAATGGATTATAAATGTTAATGACACATATAGAGTGTGAATAATGCAATTCTGAGCATCATTCGGGCATTTCCATTATTTCTGGATTCATTCTAAATCATTTCATCACAATAATCTACTTCAAAACACTTCATACTGGCTACAGTATGATTCATATTTTATTTAATTAAAATGATTGGATTATACATGGTAATTAGACATATAAACCGCAAATAATGCAATTCTGAGCATCAATTGACCATTTCAATCGTTTCTGAACTCAACATAAGTCATTTCATCACAATAATATACATTTAAAACCTTTATACTGTCTAGATTTGTTACCTGTGTTATTTATTCGTAAGGAATGCATTATACAAGGTAATTATGCATATAAAATGTTTATAATGCAATTCTGAGCATCATTCGAGAATTTCCATCGTTTCTGGATTCATTCTAAATAATTTCATATTTTCATCACAATAATCCACTTCTAAACACTTTATACTGGCTACAGTATGATTCACATGTTATTTACTTAAAAAGATTGGATTATACATGATAATTACGCATATAAAAAGCAAATAATGAAACTCTAAGCATCATTTGAGCATTTCAATCGTTGCTGGACTCATTCTAAGTCATTTCATCACAATAATCTACATTTAAATTCTTCATACTGCCTGAAATATGATTCATATGTTATTTATTCAAAAAGATTAGATTATACATGGTAATTACGTATTTGAAGTGCAAATAATGCAATTCTGAGCATCATTTGAGCATTTCAATCGTTTCTAGATGCATTTTAAGTGATTTCATCACACTAATCTACATTTAAACCCTTTATACCGTCTAGAATATGTTTCATATTTTAATTATTCGTATAGAACAGATTATAAATGGTAATTACGCATATAAAGTGTGAATAATGCACTTCAGAGGATCATTCGAGCATTTCAATCGTTTCTGGATTCATTGTAAATAATTTCATCACAAAAATCTACTTCTAAACTCTTTATACTAGCTACAGTATGATTCACCTATTATTTACTTAAAAAGATTGGATTGTAAATGGTAATTACACATATAAAGAGCAAATAATGCAATTCTGAGAATCATTTGAACATTTCAATCATTTCATCACAATAATAAACATTTAAACTCTTTATACAGCCTAAAATATGATTCATATGTTATTTATTCAAAAAGATCGGATTATATATGGTAATTACATATTTGAAGTGCAAATAATGCAATTCAGAGGATCATTTGGGCATTTCAATCGTTTGTAGATGCATTTTAAGTGATTTAATCACACTAATCTACATTTAAACCCTTTATACTATCTACAATATGTTTCATATGTTATTTATTCATAAAGAACAGATTATACATGGTAAATACGCATATCGAGTTCAAATAATGCAATTATGAGCATCATTTTAGCATTTCAAACGTTTCTGGATTCATTCTATGTTATTTCATCACAATAATCTTCTTTTAAACTCTTTATACTGTTTAGAATATGATTCATCTGTTATTTATTCAAAAGATTGGATTATACACGGTAATTATGTATATAAAGTGCAAATAGTGCAATTCTGAGCATCATTTGAGCATTTCAATCGTTTCTCAATTCAGTTTAAGTCCTTTTATCACAATAATCTTCATTTAAACTCTTTATACTAGCTAGAATATGATACATATGTTATTTACATAAAAAGATTGGATTATACAAGGTAATTACACATATAAATTGCCAATAATGCAATTCTGAGCATCATTTGAGCATTTCAATCATTACTGGACTCATTCTATACATGAAAACCCTTTTTATACTGTCTAGAATATGTTTCATTTGTTATTTGTTCATAAAGAATGGACTATACATGGTAATTACGCATATAAAGTGTGAATAATGCAATTCTGAGCATTATTTGAGCATTTCCATCGTTTCTGGATTCGTTCTAAATAATTTTATCACAATAATCACCATCTAAACTCTTTATACTGTCTATAGTATGATCCATATGTTATTTAATTAAAAAGATTGGATTATACATGGTAATTACGCAGATAGAGCGCAAGTAATGCAATTCTGAGCATCATTTGAGCATTTCAATCATTTTTGGACTCATTCTAAATCATTACATCACAATAATCTACATTTAAACCCTTTATACTGTCGATAATATGTTACATATGTTATTTATTCATAAAGGAAGCATTATGCATGGTAATTACGCATATAAAATGCGAATAATGCAATTCTATGCATCATTCGAGTATTTCCATCGTTTCTGGATTCATTCTAAATAATTTCATCAGAATAATCAAGTTCTAATCACTTTATACTGGCTACTGTATGATTCATTCTATAGGATTATACATGGTAATTACATATATAAAGAGCAAATAATGCAATTCTAAGCATCATTCGAGCATTTCATTCGTTTCTATATGCATTTTAAGTGATTTCATCACACTATTCTGCATTTAAACCCTTTATACTGTCTAGAATATGTTTCATATGTTATTTATTCATAAAGAACGGATTATACATGGTAATTACGCATATCAAGTTCAAATAAAGCAATTCTGAGCATTATTTTTAGCATTTCAATCGTTTCTGGATTCATTCTATATAATTGCACCACAATAATCTTCATTTATACTCTTTATACTGTTTAGAATATGATTCGTATGTTATTTATTCATAAAGATTTGATTATACATTGAAATTACGCATATAAAGAGCAAATAATGCAATTCTGAGTATCGTTTGAGCATTTCAATCGTTTCTGGACTCATTTAAGTCATTTGATCACAATAATTTACATTTAAACTCTTTAAATTACCTAAAATATGATCACAATAATTTACATGGTAATTACGTATTTGATGTGCAAATAATGCAATTCTGAGCATCATTTGAGCATTTCAATCGTTTCTTGATGCATTTTAAATGATTTCATCACACTAATCTACATTTAAACCCTTTATACTGTCTAGAATATATTTCATATGTTATTTTATTCATAAAGAACGGATTATACATGTTAATTACGCATATCAAGTTCAAAAAAAAATTCAATTCTGAGCATCATTTGAGCCTATAAAGTACAAATAACACAATTCTAAGTATCATTTGAGCATTTCAATCATTTCTGGACACATTCTACGTCGAATGCAATTCTGAGCATCATTTGAGCAAATAAAGTACAAATAACACAATTCTAACTATCATTTGAGCATTTCAATCATTTCTGGACACATTCTATATTTAAACCCTTTATACTGTCTAGAATATATTTCATATGTTATTTATTCATAAAGAACGTATTATACATGGTAATTACGCATATCAAGTTCAAAAAATGCAATTCTGAGCATCATTTTTGCATTTCAATCGTTTCTGGATTCATTCTATGTCATTTCTTCACAATAATCTTCATTTAAACTCTTTCTACTGTTTAGAATATGATTCATATGTTATTTATTAAAAAAGATTGGATTCTACATGGTAATTACGCATATAAAGAGTAAATAATGCAATTCTGAGCATCATTTTAGCATTTCAAACGTATCGGGATTCATTCAATGTCATTTGATCACAATAATCTTCTTTTAAACTCTTTATACTAGCTAGAGTATCATTCATATGTTATTTACTTAAAAGATTGCATTATATGTGGTAATTACGCATATAAAGTACAAATAACACAATTCTAAGTATCATTTGAGCATTTCCATAATTTCTGGACCTATTATATATCATTTAATCACAATAATCCACTTCTAAACTCTTTATACTGGATACAGTATGATTCATATGTTATTTAATTAAAAAGACCGGATTATACATGGTAATTACGCATATAAGCCGCAAATAATGCAATTCTAAGTATCGTTTGAGCATTTCAATCGTTTGTGGACTCATTCTAAGTCATTTTATCACAATAATCTACATTTAACCCTTTATAATGTCTAGAATATGTTACATATGTCTTTTATTCATAAAGAACACATTATACAAGGTAATTATGCATATAAAATGCGAATAATGCTATTCTGAGCATCATTCGAGTATTTCCATCGTTTCTGGATTCATTCTAAATAATTTCATTACAATAATCTACTTCTAAACACTTTATACTGGCTACAGTATGATTCACATGTTATTTACTTAAAAAGATTCGATTATACATTGTAATTATGCATATAAATAGAAAATAATGCAATTCTAATCATCGTTTGAGCATTTCAATCGTTTCTTGTCTCATTCTAAGTCATTCCATGACAATAATCAACATTTAAACCCTTTTCATATGTCATTTATTGATAAAGAATGTATTATACATGTTAATTACGCATATAAAGTGTGAATAATGCAATTCTGAGCATCATTCGAGCATTTCCATCGTTTCTGGATTCATTCTAAATCATTTCGTCACAATAATATACTTCTAAACTATTTATAATGGCTACGATATGATTCACATGCTATTTAATTAGAAATATTGGATTATACATGGTAATTACGCATATAAACCTCAAATAAAGCAATTTTGAGCATCATTTGATCATTTTAATCATTTCTGGACTCATTCTAAGTCATTACATCACAATAATCTACATTTAAACCCTTTATACTGTATAGATATGTTACATATGTTATTTATTCATAAAGAATGCATTACAGATGGTAACTACGCAAATAAAATGTGAATAATGCAATTCTGAGCATCATTCGAGTATTTCCTTCGTTTCTGGATTCATTCTACATAATTTCATAACAATAATCTACTTATAAGCACTTTATACTGGCTACAGTATGATTCACATGTTATTTATTTAAAAAGTTTGGATTATACATGGTAATTACACATATAACGAGTAATGCAATTCTGAGCATCATTTGAGCATTTCAATCGTTTCTGGACTCATTTAAGTCATTTCATCACAATAATCTACAACTCTTTATACTGCCTAAAATGTGTTTCATATGATATTTATTCCAAAAGATAGGATTATACATGGTAATTAAGTATTTGATGTGCAGATAATGCAATTCTGAACATCATTTGAGCATTTCAATCGTTTCTAGATGCATTTTAAGTGTTTTCATGACACTAATTTGTATTTAAACCCTTTATACTGTCTAGAATATATTTCATATGTTATTTATTAATAAAGAACGGATTATACATGGTAATTTCGCATATCAAGTTCAAATAATGCATTTCTCAGCATCATTTTAGCATTTCAATAGTTTTGGGATTCATTCTATGTCATTTGATCACAATAATCTTCTTTTAAACTCTTTATACTGGGTAGATTATGATTCATATGCTATTTACTTAAAAAGATTGCATTATATGTGGTAATTACACATATAAAGTACAAAAAATGCATACAAAGTACAAATAACGCAATTCTGAGTATCATTTGAGCATTTCAACCATTTCTGGACTCATTCCACGTCAAATCACAATAATCTAAATTTAAACCCTTTATACTGTCTAAAATATATTTCATATGTTAATTATTCATAAAGAATGGATTATAAATGCTAATTACGCATATAAAGTGTGAATAACGTATTTCTGAGCATCATGCGAGCATTTCCATCGTTTCTGGATTCATTCTAAATCATTTAACCACAATAATCTACTTCTAAACTCTTTATACTGGCTACAGTATGATTCATATATTATTTAATTAAAAAGACTGGATTATACATTGTAATTAAGCATATAAAGAGCAAATAATGCAATTCTGATCATCATTTGAGCATTTGAATCGTTTCTTGACTCATTCTAAGTTATTCCATCACAATAATCAACATTTAAACCCTTTATACAGTCTGAATAAGTTTCATATTTGAATTTATTCATAAAAAATGTATTGTACATGTTAATTATGCACATAAAGTGTGTATAATGCAATTCTGAGGATCATTCGAGCATTTCCATCGTTTCTGGATTACTTTTAAATCATTTCGTCACAAAAATCTACTTCTAAACTCTTTATACTTGATACAGTATGATTCATTTATTATTAAATTTAAAAGATTGGATTATACATGGTAATTGTGCATATAAACCGGAACTAAAGCAATTCTGAGCATCATTTTAGCATTTCAATCGTTTCTGAACTCATTCTAAGTCATTACATCTACATTTAAATCCTTTATACTGTCTAGAATATATTACACATGGTAATTACGCATATAAAATGCGAATAATGTAAATATGAGCATCATTCCAGTATTTCCGACATTTCTGGATTCATTGTAAATAATTTCATCATAATAATCTACTTCTAAACACTTTATACTGGCTATAGTATGATTCACATGTTATTTACTTAAAAAGATTAGATTATACATGGTAATTACACATATAAAGAGCAAATAATGCAATTCTGAGAATCATTTGAACATTTCAATCATTTCTGGACTCATTCTAAGTCATTTCATCACAATAATCTACATTACAACCATTTATCCTGTCCAGAATATGTTACATATGTTATTTTATTCATAAAGAATGCATTATAGAGGTAATTACGCATATCAAGTTCAAATATTGCAATTCTCAGCATCATTTTAGCATTTCAATCGTTTCTCGATTCATTCTATGTCATTTCATCACAATAATATTCATTTAAACTATTTATACTATTTAGAATATGATTCGTATGCTATTTACCCATATAAAGTGCAAATAATGTAATTCTGATAATCTTTTAAGCATTTCCATCGTTTCTGGATCCATTCTAATTCATTTCATCACAATAATATTCATTTAAACTCTTTATACGTGCTAAAGTATGATTCATATGTTATTCACTTAAAAAGATTGGATTATACACGGTAATTACGCATATAGAGTGCAAATGAAGCAATTCCGAGCATCATTTGAGCATTTTAATCGTTTCAGGATACATTCTAAGTCATTACATCACAATAATCTACATTTAATCCCATTATACTGTCAAGAATATGTTACATATGTTATTTATTCATAAATAATGCATTACACATGGTAATTACGCATATAAAATGCGAATAATGCAATTCTGGGCATCATTCGAGTGTTTCCATTGTTTCTGGATTCATTCTAAATAATTTTATCACAATAATCTACTTCTAAACACTTTATACTGGTTATAATATGATTCACATGTTATTTACTTAAAAAGATTGGATTATACATTGTAATTGCGCATATAAAGAGCAAATAATGCAATTCTGTGCATCATTTGAGCATTTTAATCGTTTCCGAACTCATTCTAAACATCACAATAATCTATAATTAAACACTTTGTACTTTCTAGAATATGATTTATATGTTATTTATTCGTAAAGAATAGATTATAAATGGTAATTACATTTATAAAATTCGAAGAATGCAATTTTGAGTATCATTTGAACTTTTGCATCGTTTCTGGATTCATTGTAAGTCATTTCATCACAATAATCTTCATTTGAACTCTTTATACTGGTTAGAGTATGATTCATATGTTATTTACATAAAAATATAGTATTATACATGGTACTTTCGCATATAAAGTGTAAATAATGCAATTCTGAGCATCATTTGAGCATTTCAATTGTTTCTAGACTCATTCTAAGTCATTACATCTCAATAATCTACATTCAAACCCTTTATACTGTCTCGAATATGTTTCATATGTTATTTATTCATAAAGAATGGATTATACATGGTAATTACGCATATAAAGTGTGAATAATGCAATTCTGAGCATCATTCGAGCATTTCCATCTTTTCTGGATTAATTCTAAATCATTTAATCACAATAATCTACTTCTAAACTCTTTATATTGGCTACAATATGGTTCATATGTTATTTAATTAAAAAAATTTGATTATACATGGTAATTATGCATAAAAACCACAAATAATGCAATTCTGACCATCATCTGAGCATTTCAATTGTTTCTGGTCTCATTCTAAGTCATTAAATCACAAAAATCTACATTTAAACCCTTTATACTGTATAGAATATGTTACATATGTTATTTATTCAGAAAGAATTCATTATACATGGTAATTAAGCATATAAAATGCGAATAATGCAATTCTGAGCATCATTTGAGAATTTCCATAGTTTTTGGACTCATTCGATATAATTTCATCACAATAATCCACTTCTAAACACTTTATACTGGCTGCAGTATGATTCACATGTTATTTACTTAAAAATATTGGATTATACATGGTAATTACGCATATAAAGAGCAAATAATGCAATTCTGACCATCATTTGAGCATTTTAATCGTTTTTAGCTGCATTTTAAGTGATTCATCACACTAATCTACATTCAAACCCATTATACTGTCTAGAGGAGATTATACATGGTATGTACGCATATCAAGTTCAAAAAATGCAATTCTGAGCATCATTTTAGCATTTCAATCGTTTCTGGATTCATTCTATGTCGTTTCATCACAAAATCTTCATTGAAACTCTTTATACTGTATAGAATAAGATTCATATGTTATTTATTCAAAAAGATTGGATTATACATGGTAATTATGCACATAAAGTGAAAATATTACAATTGCGAGATAAATTTAAGCATTTCAATCATTTCGGTATTTAGTCTAAGTCATTTCATCATAATAATCTTCATATAAACTATTTATATATTCTAAAATATGTTTCATATGTTGTTTATTCAAAAAGATTGGATTATACATGGTTATTGCGCATATAAATAGCGAATAATGCAATTCTGAGCTTGATTTGAGTATTTGAATCGTTTCTGGATCATTTTAAGTTATTTCAACACAATAATCTACATATAAACTTTTTATACTGTCTAGAATATAATTCATATCCTATTTATTAAAAAATATTAGATTATAAATGGTAATTACGCATATAAAGTGAATATAATACAACTCTGAGCATCTTTTGAGCATTTCTGCATTCATTCTATGTCATTTTATCACAATGATCTTCATTGAAACTCTTTATACTGTTTAGAATAAGATTTATATGCTATTTATTCAAAAAGATTGGATTATGCATTGTAATTATGCATATAAAGTGCAAATATTGCAATTGTGAGAATAATTTAAGCATTTCAATCGTTTTGGTATTCAGTCTATGTCATTTTATCGCAATAATCTTCATTTAAACTCTTATACTGGATAGAGTATGATTCATATCTTATTTTGTTAAAAAGATTGGATTATACATGCTAATTACGCATATAAATCGCAAATAAGGCAATTCTGAGCATCA
This sequence comes from Rhynchospora pubera, assembly GCA_028095005.1. Lineage (NCBI taxonomy): Eukaryota > Viridiplantae > Streptophyta > Magnoliopsida > Poales > Cyperaceae > Rhynchospora > Rhynchospora pubera. The sequence goes on from CM051461.1 coordinate 20,142,397, forward strand.
TTTCAGCATTTCAATCGTTTCTGGACTCATTCTAAGTCATTTCATCACAATATGTTTCGTATGTTATCTATTCATAAAGAATGGATTGTACATGGTAATTACGCATATAAATTGCGAATAATGTAATTTTGAGCATCATTTGTGTATTTCCAATGTTTCTGGATTCATTCTAAATCATTTCATCACAATAATCCACTTGCAAACTATTATATATTCTAAAATATGTTTCATATGTTAATTATTTAAAAAAGATTGGAATATACATGGTCATTACGCATTTAAAGTGCAAATAATGCAATTCTTAGTGTCATTTGAGCATTTCAATCGTTTCTGGATGCATTTTAAGTGATTTCATCACACTAATCTACATTTAAACCCTTTAACCGTCTAGATAAATTTCATATGTTATTTATTCATAAAGAATGGGTTATACATGGTAATTACGCTTATCAAGTTAAAATAATGAAATTTTGAGCATCATTTTAGCATTTTAATTGTTTCTGGATTCAGTCTATGTCATTTAATCACAATAATCTTTATTTAAACTCTTTATACTGTTTAGAATATGATTCATATGTTATTTGTTAAAAAATAATGGATGATGCATGTTAATTATGCATATAAAGTGCAAATAAAGCAATTGTGAGCATCATTTGAGCATTTCAATCATTTCTAGATTCAATCTAAGTCATTTCATTAGAATAATTTGCATTTAAACTCTATATACAGTCTAAAATATAATTCATATATTATTTATTCATAAAGATTGGATTATAAATGGTAATTACGCATATAAATTGCAAATTATGCAATTCTGAGCATCTTTTGATTCTTTCCATCGTTTCTGGATTCATTCTCATTCATTTCTTCATAATAATCTTCATGTAAATACTTTATAATGGCTAGAATATGATTCGTATGTTATTTACTTAAAAAGAATGGATTATACCTGGTAATTAAGCATGTAAAGTGCAAATATTGAAATTCTGATCATCATTTGAGTATTTCTATCTTTTCTTGCCTCATTCTAAGTCATTTCATCACAATAATCTACATTTAAACCGTTTATACTTTCTAGAATATGTTTCATATGTTATTTATTCCAAAAGATTGTATTACACATGGTAATTACACGTATAAATTGCAAATATTGTAATTCTGAGCATCTTTTGATCATTTCAATCGTTTTTAGATTAATTCTAAGTCATTCATCACATTAATCTACATTTAATCTCTTTATTCTGTCAAGAATATGATTAATATATTATTTTTCCAAAAAGAATGGATTATACATGGTAATTGCGCATATAAAGTGCAAATAATGAAATTCTGAGTATCGTTTCAGCATTTCATTCGTTTCTGGATGAATTTTAAGTTATTTCATCAAAATAATCTACATTTAAACTCTTTGTCCTGTCTAGAATATGATTCGTATGTTATTTACTTTAAAATTTTGGATTATACATGATAATTACGCATATAAAGTGCAAATAATACAATTCTAAGCATGATTTGAGCATTTCAATCGTTTCTGGATGCATTTTAAGTTATTTCATCACAATAATCTAAATTTAAACTCTTTGTCCTTTCTTGAAATTGATTCGTATTTTTATTTATTCAAAATGGTTGGATTATTAAAATGTAATTACGCATATAAAGTGCGAATAATGCAATTCTGACCATCATTTGAGCATTTCCTTCATTTCTGGATTCATTCTAAGTCATTTTATTACAATAATCTATACTTAAACTCTTTATATTGTTTAATTCATATGTTATTTATTTAAAAATATTGGATTATACATGGTAATTACGCTTATAACGTGCAAATGTCGTCTCGCGTACGTAGCTTTAAAATCCGCGCAAAAAATCACGCATATTATATTATACTATAGATACCTCCACCTTACATTTATTGGAAGTAAAATAGTGAGACATTTATCTATAAAAAAAATAATTTCAAATGTTGCAAAGATTTGAGGTAATTTAGCAAATAATGACAATAAGAAGATCACCAAAATTGCTAAAAATTTATGTATATTGTATATTAATTAAATTATATCAAAATCAGGAGTTTACTCGAAAAAAAAAATTGCCGCTTAAATTGTATATGAACACTTCACGAGAAGCGAACTTGTTCCCTCCTTAAAAAAAAAAAATTATAAGAGATGTTGTACCGGGACATAGCGTTGGGGACAACCGGACAAGTCTAGTAAATAATAAATTTGAAGCGTCATTAAATTGATTATGATTTCTATTGAGATAGTTTCTGCAGAACTGCAGAGCTAGAATTCTACTGTTCTGTACTAATAAGTGGCAAAATTGTATTAAGTTCGAAATTTCAAATTTTAAAATACATAATTAACAAATAAATTAGCACATGTTCTTTATTAGAGCAGACAGAGAGACCTGCCATATAAGCACCCGATTTTTTTCCCCCAGAAGATCATATTTTCATATAACAAAATCAGGTAAGCCTGTCCACTTCAAGCAACTAATCCCTCGAAATATTTATGCTGAATCTTGAGAGATACCATGGCAATGACAATTTATTTTTCAGGAATTATAAGTGCCATCAACAAATATACCATCCCAGCCATCGCTAAATACAAAGTGAACATATACAGCAAATAAGATGAACATATAGACTATCTAAATGAACACTTACAAACAAACAAGTGTTGTCATCACTTGTTTAGAAGTTTACATGCATATTCAACTTATTTTCATTGAACTTATTTGTTTGTATGTGTTCACTTAGATAGTCTATATGTTCACTTTGTTTGTTGTATATGTTCACTTTACTTTTTGTTACTTTTAGTATCATTAATAAACTTTCTCGTAGTTTTATTAAATTCCTTTTTTCTATGAGGGAGTGAAAAAAATAATAATAATAATAAATGAATAGTATAGTTGGTTGGCAATTTTTTTATGTGAAAGTTGTAAACCTCAGTGGTACTATTTTTTCACCTGTCATGCTATTTTTTTTCCCTTGATAATTAGGAACATGGTCTCGGTGTCTATCAATCGGCAAAATCGTGTTCGCTAGAGCCTTGAAAGAATAAGGCTTGTTAAAATGTAAGCAACTACAATGAAACTAAAAATTTGATCATTAGAAGAACCGATAAATCTTAGATTGAAACATAATTAATTGTAGATAAATATGTGTCGTACATTTGATTTCTTTGAAGTAATGTTCATTGAAGGAACGTTGTTTCCAATGTTATATTATCTGACATTAATAAGCAAATAAATCAGAAACTAAGACTTCTAGAATAAGGCGGACTTCCTTACAACAGGAGGTCATTTGAATTTTTTTTTTTTTCATTTTGTTATCATTCGTTTCAGTAGTACATGTGTGTCTTCCTTTTATTTTTTAAATTCAATAGTTTGGGCTCCATTAATTTTAATATTGATCAAATTTTCAAGGTTCACTACATCCTTTACAAACTCCTTAATCCTAATAAAATTTGGCATCCTTTTATTGGTCCAAAGAAATTAAGTTGGAATTTTTTTATTAATTTTTCTAAATGATTTTATGTACTATAAATATTAGTCGAAAATTTTTTTGGACAAAAAATATTGATCGAAACTTAAAATGTTTCGTAATGGCAATCACAATAAGTGCCTTAAACAAATTTAGTGCAACAAAAACAATTTCACATAGAGAAGGCCGGAAAGATAATAAAATTAACTTCTTTTTTATTATTCAATAATAACAACTGGTATTCTGCCAAAGATAATTAAGTATTAAGTTTCAAGTCAAACGAAGACAAGTTGTACACACCAATTAATATTTGAGTTTTCAATATTATTGCTCTAATTAATTAATATACAACTTAGTTAGGCTTCAAAGCATATTCCTACTTAGACACTTCCCTTTGCTCCTATAAAAACCACACTAATCCATCCTTGTATGCATCAATTCACCAACAAACCCTTCTACACTACACAATAGTGACAACAACAAAAGGAAACCAAACAGCCTTAGAACTTAACCTGCCATGGCACAATTGATTGAATCCAACAGGGCAGGCGCCGAGGTCTTCACCAGCCACAATGTGTGCAAGCAAAAGGCGATCGATATCCTCTCTCAAAACCACCTGCCACGTGCCCTACTCTCAGTGGGCGACATCGAGGAGCTCGGCTACAACAGCTCGAGCGGCTTCCTATGGATCAAATCAAAGAAGGACAGCACTCACAGTTTAAAGAAAGTCGGTAAGACCGTGTCATATGCGAAGGAAGTCACAGCCTTCGTGCATGACAAGAAGATGACAAATTTGAGTGGTGTTAAGGTGAAGGAGCTGATGATCTGGATTTCGCTCTCAGGGATGGCCATAGAAGATCCCGAGGGAAAGAAGCTCAGTTTCAGTACTCCGGCTGGTATCGGGAAGACCTTCCCCGTTGATGCCTTTAACGAGTAAAGAGTCGCCTTAGAAATTTCACTGATGCATTGCACTTTGCAGTTTGAAGTGAGTGCTTGGATGTATGATTTTTTCAATGTAAGTTCGAAATATTGAAATGTTGTGTTCATAATAATGCGGTCTTAAAATATGACCGTTGCTTAATTTACAAAATTTTTTATTTGAAACTGTAATTTGTTCTTTTGGCAGTATTTTCTTGCCTACGAATGTACATTCTCCAAATACTTTCTATGTCGCTTTAAATATAAGAATGTCAATGTGCCACCATAAGCAATTTTTTCATCAGTTAGTATAAACACTTTGCTCGGGAAGTATATATATATAGGGCATATATGCAGCAATTGAAAATGCAGTAATTATCTGATCCCTGAATATAAGGACATAACTCTTCAAAAATTTCAATCGTTCATAAAACATATGACAGCATAAATTATCCAACAAATATAGGTGGAGATCGTTCACCCAAATTATAAAGTTATAATCTGAATGAAACATGTGTGGAAGCCACAAAACACCATCGTTTGGTTAATTTTTGGGTCTGCATTCACTGTCACAAAGATAATGACAATTAAACCATTATGTTCGCCTAGACCATCGATCTATTTAAAAATCAAATAGTTATTAAGTCATATTAGACATTTTTTTTTTCAAATATTAAGTTCTAATTTAAATCATATCATTGATCAAATGATCCATAAATCATACAGGCGAGACTTATATTGTTGGAATGAGAACCCAATAGAAATCATGCATTCTTTAACCTTAATACTTTTCAAATGAGTTGTTCTCTAATCTTCTACAAAGACAGTAACTTTCGTTGCACATGATAATCAAATTATTTATATCTTGAGATCATTGTGATACAAGTTATATAGACTTATAGTTTTATTTATTTATTATTATTATTATTTCTGGGATCATTGTCCATTTCTCTATATTGTGTAACAATATATCCTTTTTGGCCGCGTGTAACTGTTTGTAGCAAGGTAGAAAGTTTGTAATGTTTTGTACCTTCGATCATGCCTTTTTTTAACCTAGTACCGTTACACAAAATATTTGCATCCTTATTCTATTACTAGTGTTATTTTCGCGCGTTGCACGATTCATTCTTTTTCCTTTTTCAGTGCTAATTGTTCTTACTCAATTTCCAATCAGATTATAGAATTAATCTTAACTATTCAATCCCAAAATATCCGATATATAAGCTAAAATTTGGGAATTTCTTCATTAACACACATCAAATAAAAAAAGAATACATATGCCAATTAGCACAAAGGATATCAACATGCAACGAAAGGATCTGAGAGGAAACATAACAGGTCAGCACCAATTAGGAAATTGAGATGCGATAGTACTTACCTGATCTCAGTTATTCTTGAATTCTTTCTTTCTTTCTTTCTTCACTATTTACCTAAAACTGAAACAATGATGATCATTGGTGAGTATCCAATAATGGCTTGTCACATTTTACAAAAAAAACTAAAATTTACCCACCATTTGACCCTTTTCAATTGTTGGTAACCGACATTATGGTCACCAATAGTACACCATTAATACTCCAAAATTCAAATTACGTCATTTGTTGTATTATGAGGTACGAAATAATTTGAATGAACAAAATGACCAACTTTTTCTTCTTCATCAAATTCTCCTATCTTGATGAACCATGCCCTACCACGCCAATACAATAATTTCATCCAATATAGAAATGAAGAACATTTTTTAAAGACAAATTCCTTGATTCCATACATTGTTGCACAACAGAGAGCACAAAAGAGCCAATCATCTCTAATACATTGTTTCAGTAGCTACCTAAGTATAGCAGGCAGTTCTAATAGAAGAGTTCATATGTTGTTAATGCTTCTTCTACTGACATGGAACAAAGCAAACAATGATACTAATAGAAAAATAAAAGAGAAAATCATCAGAAATATGACTTTGTCATACGATACAAAACAGGTACCTGTTGATTTTTCCATAACAACATGATATCTTCAGTTCCATCGCCACTACAATAGGAATCTACATTGCTAAAAGTACCTAAATAGAAAATATTACCAAAGAATATAAATTCTAACTATAGTTTACGACACATGATCCAGCCAAAAAGCTCAAGCAACATCAAATTGCTCACAAAATAACAATATTTGTATTCTTTCCATTGTATCTTTCTCATCTGATTCATCTTATTCATATTTGATGGCATAAATTACTTTTTATCTTTTTGCCCAAATATTTTAGGAGTCTTTTTATCAAATAAGCTAGAATTATCACCGAGACAAAGTAGGTGGTATAATATAATCTCGCTAAGCATTAGAAAAGATAGAAAAAAAGAAAAAAAAATAAAGGTATACTATATCTTCAACTAATTAATATATAATTTGTTGTTGGTCTATTATTTTCATTTATATTTCTGAAATCAACTCAGATATACTTCATTCATTTGAAATCTAAAAAAAAAATTCAGAGAATTAGTTTCACATGTTTTTTAAAATAAACTAACACACATTTCTTGAAATCAACTCAGGCATATTTCATTTTGTTTGAAAAGAATACGCTTTATCTTTACAGTTTATGAGTTTTTTGCTCACATTAAACATCTTGCCATATCAAATGTTACTTTTGGAACCCTCACATCATTAATTAGAATAAATATCAAGGCGTTTGCAAGCACAAATAGAAATTTAGAAAGAAAAAAATAAATAAATAGGAGAGAACGTGGTATCTCCATGACAAATGTAAAAGTAGTTACCTGAAACACTATCAAATAGAAATAGATGCTACTGATTTGGATCATGTATTCTAACACATTCCATTTTTTTATACCATCTGCTGCCAGACTGAGCAATCTTATTGAATGAAGAGAGATGCACACATTCCCACTGACAAATAAAACAAAAAATAATAAGAATATAATAAGAAATAACTTTGGTAAGGCCCATATTACTAAGTTCGATACCAGCACAACAAACCAGAGAATACTAATAATAAATACGAAAACAACTTGTTGTCCATTCTTATGATTGAAAACAACATCATCTTTCAAAATAGAAAATTGGTGACCTTAAAAAACGCTACAGAGTTATTGAAATCCACACTAAAATATACTTGCATCAAGAAACCAACATCATTGAAGAATAAATATGCACTTAAAAATTCAGCAAAGAGAGGAAAAAGAAAAAAAAATAGTTCTCAGTTTCTCACTGTTGTGCATTCATTCCCTCATGAAGAAACCTACTTTTATTGTCACCGCAGTATTTTCAGTATTTGAGAAAGAAGAATAAAAAAATTATCACCTAAGAAGAGAATGATTCAGCAGAGGAATACATAACCCAAAAATTCAATCGGTCAAACCTGCGAACAAAAATAAAAAAATTACCTAAAATAATACCAAAACCTCAAAATGTAAAAGAAACTTAGAATTAGGAGAATCACAAATGAAACAAATCAGAGAAGAGAGGATAAGAAACAACCAACTACAGAAAAAAGTAGAAAAAAAAAGATAAAATGAGGAAATCAAAACATATTTCTGTAACCAGGTTATCAAATCCTACCAATTCCATCCATAAAAAAACTAATGCTTACATAGACCATAAATAAATGGTACAATATATATAATATTTGTCTATAATACACTCCTTACCATGTTGGGTTCATACTTACTCACATGACATTCCTACCCTTATTGAACTATAAGTGAAAATATAATTAATGTAATTAATGTACATTAGAACAAAAAAGAAAAGAAATATTATGCATAGAAATCGCCAATTAAAACACATCAAGCCCCTTGTGCTTGAGACATCTCTGTTGTACTGGTATTGCATAGTGAGATGAATTTCGTAAAAATACTTACCAGTATGGCAGTATCCAATGAAGCATTGATGACTGACCACAAACTCAAGCACACATTTTAGCCCACCAAACCTCTGTGTACATTCCCTTCTTCCCTTGCCTGAAAAGAACAAATAAAAGAAAAGATGAATTTCGTTAGTAGCAAGTCAAAAATTAAAGTCATAAAATGTTTAAACTTTGAAAGAGAGTGTGAACTGATGACCAACCAGCAACGCCTTAACTGGCTTCCATGTGAGAAAATCAAAATCTCAGTTAAAATTTGCGAAAAAATATAAAAAATTATCTAACAAAAAAAATGAAAAAAGATAGAAATTTACTATTTGGATAACTTGCATTTATGCCAGAAGATCGAAAGATTCCATACAATTGCATTCCATTCTTCAACTTCTCCTAAGTTAAGTTGAAGAATATTTGGCTTGTTAGAATCTGCATGTAGAAAGTGATGAATGGAATCCTGCTAGATGAGTTGAGTTCAATTGAATGGAATTGCAATAGCAATACCTACAGGGAGAGCAGAATCATAGTGGAAAGGAAGGTGGCCGTGGAGATGCGAAGGGAAATGGAAATCTAGACTCCGGCGTTGCTCAGAATAGAATAGATGAGGGAGATCCATCTATTTATAGAGGGAACTCTGAACTCCGACGTTGCTCATCCCTAATTCCTAATCCGTGTTGTAATCTCTAGATAAAAGGAAAAGGAAAGATAAAACCTAGAGCACACAAACCATGAGGATAATCAAGAGAAGAGGAGAAACAAAAGGCGCAAAAGCACTGCTGACCTCGAACACGGCGATGGATCGGAGGCACCCAATATTTGGTGATGTAGCGTGAGTAAGTACAATAATTGATCGGGGGTAAATAAGCTTCTTAAACGGAAGAAAACCATCATGAATCGCCTCCCATCGAACCGCCATCGCCGTCGCCACTGCCCTGTCTTCCTCCCAGCGCTGCAGATCAGTTCTCTTCTCTCTAAGCCATCGAAGAGAGAGAGAGAGATGAGGAGAAGAATATGCTAAAGAATGGAGAATATGCTGATCCAACGGACAACTATACCGATCGCAAATCAACGACTCAGATCTGTTACTGTAGTTAGTACAGTAAACCCTCTCACGTGCATCGCACGACGGCCGAGCCTTATATATTTCTAATTCTAATAGACTGTGGCTGCCTAGTCTTTGTCGCAAGTTGGATGAATTATTGAATTTTGATTGGAGTTTCCAGATAAATTACAATTTCATTTGGAGCAATTAAATGATCTAAATCGATCTTAACTGCATACTTATCCAACCAAATTATTTTTTATACAACAATCTCTATTTGAAATAATCTGCTATGCTAATAATAATCAAGATCTTCGATTGCAATACGTAAAGAAGTTGAACTCATCAGCTCATGACAAATTGTCATATTAAAGGCAAATTAGTAGGCAAAACACCAACTAAAATATTTCATTAAAATAACTTCGAAGTAGTTACAAAGATTAAACAAAGGTTCAAGCTAAAGTTTTGTAAACAATGCGTTAGTAAAAGGAATTCTGGTTATTTTCGAGAGCCTATCCTGCAATGCATCATGCTCTGCTTTTCCAAAAAGAAAACACAAAAATAAATAAATAAACAAACAAAGAACAATGCAAAAAAAAAAAAAAACCAGGTGATTCTGTTTATGCCATTATTATCACAAATGAACTACAACAAGTGGCCACAGTGAAATCTCCAAGGCCTTGCTTTTGTGCCTTACTCGTTGAAGGCATCCACCGGGAAGGTCTTCCCTATACCAGCCGGGGTACTGAAGCTGAGCTTCTTTCCCTCGGGATCTTCTATGGCCATCCCTGACAGCGAAATCCAGATCATCAACTCCTTCACCTTAACACCACTCAAATTTGTCATCTTCTTGTCATTGAGAAATGCTGTGACTTCCTTTGCATATGACACGGTCTTACCGACTTTCTTGAAACTGTGAGTGCTGTCCTTCTTCGATTTGATCCACAGGAAACCGCTCGAGCGGTTGTGCCCGAGCTCCTCGATGTCGCCCACTGAGAGTAGGGCACGTGGCAGGTGGTTTTGAGCGAGGATATCGACCGCCTTTTGCTTGCAAACATTGTGGCCGGTGAAGACCTCGGCGCCTTCCCTGTTGGATTCAATCAATTGTGCCATGGCTTGTGTTTCTAAGGCTTGTTGTGTTGTGTGATGTAGAAAAATTTGGTGAGTTGATGAATAAAGGGATTGATTACTTGGGCTTTTATAGGAGCAACGGAAGGGCCTAACTGCGAATTATGCAATTTTCGTGTGTACATAATAACATTGTAATTTTTTCTATAATCTATTAATTAAACTGACTTCTAGTAGCAGAATATTTTCTTGGAGAAATAATATTGTAATCTTACATATAATAAAGATGGGTGGGTGGTATCAAAAGGTGCGAATGAAAATGTGTCAATTTTAATATATATTTCATAGGATGCTATTTGAAAGATGTCTCGCCAAAGGATGCAATCAAGTTGATACTTTAAAAGGTGTGATTGAATAGGTGCATATTTTGACATGGTGTTCATAGAGTGTCATCTAAAGAATGTCTTGCCAAAAGATGTAATCAAATATATGTGTCATCCACCAAAGGGTATTGACATTTAATCTATAAATAGTGTTCCCTTTCTTTTATTAACAAAAATAGTTTGCAATTTTTTAAGATTTTCTCAAAGTCTTAATCAGTTTTATTTACAAACTACATATGTTTCAATTAAGCCCATTCAATGCAACCGCTCATGGCACCCTTTCATGGCATCCGCTCATGGCATCCGCTCATGACATTCTTTTATGGCATCTGCACATGGCTTCCGCTCATGGCACCCTTTGATGGCATCTTCACATGGCATATGTCCAAGACACTTTTTTATCGCATCCGCACATGACACTTTTTCATCGCATCTTCTCAATGCAACTCTTCACAATCACACATTTATCAAACTAATTTCAATAATTCCCTACTTATTTATAAACTACATATATTTCTATCAAATCCTTTCAATGGATATGCTCATGGAATCCTTTCATGGCATCTAGTCATAGCACCCTTTCATGACATTTGCACATGGCATCCACTCATACCACATTTTCATCGCATCTGCTCATGGCATCTATTGATCACATCTTCTAAATGCACCTCCTCACACATTTATCAAGTTATTTCCAAGAATTCCCCGCATACATTGATAAATAATAATAAACCAATTTATAGAAATGCCAGATAATAACAATTGTGGAGAAAATTATCCAATAGAACCAATACAGTCACACCAGATTAAGATTAAAAAAGAAAACCAATCTATACAAATGGTAGACATTGAAAGTGAAGGAAAAAAACTACATAATGGAGTCAATGTTTCTTAATCATGAAGGCATATAAGATGAAGAATTTGGAGACGAACTGATTATAAAGTAGCAAACTTTACTTTCCATTTCTATTACTTAGTAAAAATATAATAGTTACATCTCTGTATGATTTTAGTACCTCCTTATATTGTTTCATAATAAACAAATATTAGTTTATCAAATTATCTTATATAATAAATATACTTTTATAATAGGATCCTTTCCACTAAAACTTTTTGTTAAAAAAAATTTCTCACTCAAAATCATCTATCGACTTGAAAAATTAAGGCACACTTTTTATATATATTATTTATAATAAAATCCAATATCGTCAAGCGAAGCTCGACCTACCGATCTAGTTTTAATTAAGTATCCGTTCCGCTGTTACTATTGGAACTAAGAAAACGATTTTAATTATTTAAAGAGTTATTATTCTACATCGAAATAGTCGCTCATGTAGTTGTATGTCAACAATTTTTTTATGCTTTAATATTGAATTGTAATTGTTTTCTTAGAGATACTTCCGAAGTGTACTGACAAAATTTCTTGAAAGAATGCTGGTTATCAGAATTAAATAACCAAGTTTGTCAACGCGGCTCATAGCAGATTTCGTCAACGCATCCACGTCAACCAAACGAAGCAATCAATTATTTCCTACCTTTTAAAGCTTATACGATGGAGTGACAACGGTTTGACATATTAAGATAACTGATAGTTATAGAAACAAAAGAACCTAAAAGAAAAAGAAATTTGAATGTTCAAATGTAAGTAGTGTTTCTTAAATTCAAATTGAGCTGGCATTAAAACTTGAGTAGCTGTTTTATTTTGGAGGCCTTATTTTCTAAATTTTTACTTATAAATTATAATCTTTTTATTTTTTGTCTATATATGAGTTTTTGTGTGACTTCTACTGTATAATCCTGAGGCCTTTCACTCTTCTTATTTTCTGACATCAATGTATGCTAGCAATTTTACTTGGGTTGCTTCTTTTTTAAATAGACAGTTGAGCTTATATATTGAAGTTTACTCGTCATTGTTTCCCAAGAAAAATCGACAGTTATTAAATATGTTTAAGCTCTTAAATTTATGGAGCTGTGGATCCAACATTTGCGCTGTCAATTAGTATATAAAGGAAAAAAAATAGCATTATATGGCAAAAACTTGTGAACATCAAAATCCTCTCCTTTATATGAAAAAAATTATGGTAACAAGTCTTGTATATATAATTAAAGAAGAGAATATATTTTATTTAAGCATGCTTAATTTTTTTTATGTGCAAAATATATATATATATTGAAAATAAGTGGGGAGGGAGCAGCGCCCACCACTCTTCCAATGGAGGAGCATCCAAGGATTAAACTAAAAAGAGCAAACTTATTACAAGTTGAGAGTTCAAAATCGCAAACAAACGAAAACAATACCAGTGAAACATCAATAATACCGAACCTCTAAAGTCTAAACCCACCAGAAATATATCTCTATCAAGACAACTCCTGCCTACATCTGATTCTAGATACCGTTCAATACCTGCCTCTGTATCAATTGAGCAAAGAATTAGAAACATCTCTACCAATTCACCTAATCACCAATTACAACCATAATTTATGCACAACAACTCAGCTTCAGAGTTTAACAACCTTAATATCACCTTACAGGTATTGAGGTACTCAACAATAAGCAAAAAAGTCCTCTAAAAACTTCAAAATAAAAAGAAGAACAACTAAACCAAAACTAATTAAATGCCATTTATGTGCAAAGCTAGTGTTTTAGAAACTATTTGTTTTAGAAAGCTTGACAACGGTTCTCAAGTAATAGTGTTTTAAAAACTAGACTGGACCGACCACATGTTCAGCATGTTCAATTTACAAACTAAACCATGGTTCAGTTTGAATGACTCAAGCCTGCAACTTTGCCTTCCACCCAGCCCCATTTTATTCCGCAAATTGGATGTTCTACAATTTTACGTAGCACTTTTAATTTTTTTCCCCCATTTGTAATACTTGCGGTGCAAAACATTTTATTATCCTTTGAATCTTTCTAGAAAAATTAAAGGATGCAAATTACAAGAAAACAATTTTGCAGTACAGTTGCTTCTATCATTTTATATTTATGCCAATAAGCAGAAATGTTAGTAATCATATATAAAAATGCAACTATGGTGTATCCGTTAATTTTGTGTTCACTGTTATGATCACTCATGACTCGCATTCGCATATTTGCAGATTAAAAAGCATGACGTAAAAATACTAAAAGAAAAGAATAAAAAGAAAGAACACTATCAAGATGCATATAAGAATTTGTTTGCAAAATACAGTAATCGAGCCAACATTAATATAACCATTTCGTTTGAAACGAATTCCTGTTAATTATTACGGAGAATGCAAGACATTATGCTTCGGTGCAAATGAAAATAATGGGGCTGCGGTGCAACGCAAATTCACGGATACACCATAGTTGACACTGTAATGGATAAGAGCGAGGATGATTGACACTAGTAAAGTCTTCTTCTTCTTCTTCTTTGTTTTTTTTTTTTGGTGAGCAATAGGGAGCAGGAAAAAAATCTAATAGAAAAAAGAAGGTTTCTGACAAAGAATTATTTTAATTGCTTAAAATATTTTTGCAATTCGAGTTAGATACGAATTAATAAAGCTACAAATTTCATTTCAATTGATTGGACCGCGGTAAAAACGTAGAGATATCAATATTATAATATAAATATAAATGTCAATTATTTCTCATTTAAACACTTAAGATTCATACCAAACAACGACTTGGTGAGGCTTTTCCTTAACTCGGTTATATGAACTGAATTGTACTGGGTTAACGAGTTACCAATTGAGCCGACAGAGTTGGGTCTAATTTGAACTTAACTCGTGAACTAACCGAGCCGGCTGAATTCAAATTTTGCTAACTCAAATTATAATCGAGTTATTTTTTCAAGTCAACTTCGAGCAATTCTTAAGCTAAATTTTTTTCTACGGTGCTACTTTTAACTAAACAAACCATAAAATGCTAATAACAATCTAAACAAAATAAAAAAAAAAGAGAATAACTAGAAACGTAGAAATAACAAAACTGGTCCCCAAACCTAAATAACTAAAGTTCTAACGGAGCTCAAATAAAAGTTAATTTGAAAATCACTTCAATTTGAGCTTTCATTTTTCTTTTGAAGCTCTTTTCTATTTAGTATTTATTTATTTATTATTAATATTATTGAAGTTGAAGCCCGTAGGCAATTCTTTTGAGGTTCTTTTCTATTTATGTCAAATCGCTGTATTTCTCCATATAAACTTTAATCGTTAGGAAAATGTTTGATAGCAATATTTGATTGACTTAGAAATGTGGACATCTGCTGTGACTTTGGTTATATCATATGTATTGACTAAATATGCTATTTTAAATCAGAGGACTAGCATTCTTTCAAGAAATTTTTTCAGTAGACTTCGGAAGTATCAATAAGAAAAGAATTTCAGTTCCATATATATTAAAGTAAAAAAAAAAAGAAAAATGGTGGCAAACAACGACATGAGCGACTATTTCGATGGAGAATGTTAACTCTTTGAATAATTAAATCGTTCCATAGTTTCTTTACTAACAGCAGAACAATTTAATTAAAATTGTATTTCTTCAAGAAAATATTCTGCCACTAAAAAGCTAGTCAAATTAATAGATTATAGACAAAAATACATTGTTTATTACTTACACACGATCGAAAATTGTATAATTTTCAGTTACGCCCTTCCGGTGCTCCTATAAAAGCCACACTAACCCCATCCCTGTATTCATCAGTTCACCAAATATTTCTACATCACACATCACAACAGCCTTACAAACACCTGCAATTAATGGCACAATTGATTGAATCTAACAGGGCCGGCGCCGAGGTCTTCTCCGGCCACAATGTGTGCAAACAAAAGGCGATCGATATCCTTGCTCAAAACCACCTGCCACGTGCCCTACTCTCGGTGGGCGACATCGAGGAGCTCGGGTACAACCGCTCGAGCGGCTTCCTGTGGATCAAATCAAAGAAGGACAGCACTCACAGTTTCAAGAAAGTCGGTAAGACCGTGTCCTATGCGAAGGAAGTCACAGCCTTTGTGAATGACAAGAAGATGACAAATTTGAGCGGTGTTAAGGTGAAGGAGCTCATGATCTGGATTTCTCTGTCAGGGATGGCCATAGAAGATCCCGAGGGAAAGAAGCTCAGTTTCAGTACCCCGGCTGGTATTGGCAAGACGTTCCCTGTCGACGCCTTCCACGAGTAAAGCACAAAAGTACGGCCTCTTGGAGATTTTTGTAATAATAATGGCATAAACATGACTATTTTGTTTGTTTCTATTTTATTTCTCTTGTTTTCTTATTTAAATCTATAGATAAAACGCATAATAATGTCTTGCGTTCTCCGTAATAATTAATAATATTAATGTTGTCTTAATTGCTGTATATTTTTTCCAAACAAATTCTTATAAGCATTTTAATCTCATAGTGTCCTTTTTTTATTTTCATTTAGTAATTTATCGTGCTATTTAATTTGCAAATATTAGAGCCATGCATGGCGACCATAATAGTGACTAAAAAAAAATAAAACAATATGCCGTAGCAGCATTTTAATCTTATTACGTGATATAAGTTTATTTTGCATATGTTGCGTAGATTTAACATGATGAGATGAACGCCACTGTATAGAAAAATTGTTTGTTTTTTAACTTGCATCCTCTTTTCTACAAAGATCCATGCAATAATATTTAATGGCTCCGTTTGGATGGTGTAGGAATAAGAGGAATAAGAGAAGAAGTATTGGGAAGTGTGTAATTTTATAAAAAGTTTGAATTGTTTATAATAAAATTGAAAATAGAAAAAAAAATATTTTCTTATTCTGCACCCATCCAAACGGAACCAATATGTTCTTATACGCAAGTATTGCAACTGGGACAAAAAACAGCTTCTAACTAGTACCAAACATAATATAACAATAAATAATGAGAAGAAAAAAGTTTCTAATATAAAAAGAGGTTTGCAGACAAGAAATTATTTACATAACTTATATACAATGTTTTTGAAAATCAAAATCAAATATTCTGCTGGTGAACACGCGACTGGCACAATCTTTGGACACGGGCACGTACGTGCAGATGGATTCCGAATGAGATATATAGTGCTGCGCAGAAATGTAAAGTTGTACTTTTAGTAAGATTATTTATTTGACCGTTGTTGCAAGACATGACAAGATCTTAACGTAATAGAATTTGTACAGAAGATGGCAGACCATTCACATATATACTTTCGTCCGTTGAAGTTGTAAGGTATGTTGAGTATAATGGAGACCGATTTTAATTGGATTTAAATAACTTGGATTTTCAATATTAGAATAGATCGGACACACCTGCTAACTATATTAGCACTTATTTTTTAAAATTTTTCACATTAAAAAGAATTTCTTGACATAATGGCATATCTCAGACCTATTCTGTTCCCTTAGGATCCGCACCAATATATCGCCATACACAAAATTGTTTTAGACTACTTTCGTCATTTTTCCTTATAAACGCACAGCTGCAAAAGGGTTACATGCAAGATCTAACATGTAAATGTATGTTTGTGCACTCGTTCGCAGGGACGGAGTCAAGTAGAGGCAAGCCCAGGCACTTGCTTGGACTTGTTCTCTGAAAATCAAAGTTCAATTATGTATTTTTAGTATTGTGTATGGGCTAATTTTTTTATTGTGTCTGGGTTGGACCTCCAATTTTCTTTATCTATCTTATTGGTCTAGTTTTGTGTCCATGCTTAATTTTTTTTCTAGCTCCGTCCCTGCTTGTTCGATCAATTTAATATGTGGTTGGATATCAATCGCTAGACGAAACAACAATATATTTTGATTTTTCATTTAATAAAAAACAAATTGAGCAGCGTACACTGATAAATGGAACAAAATATATATATTTTTATTGTCAAATATTATTTTGATTCTTTATTTGCCCACATGAGAATTTTTTTTTTTCCCTAGTATTCAGCAAACCTCTAAATCTCATACATCCCGACGAGGAGGGCATCTGGTTGTAAAATAGAATTGATCGTGACAATATATACACAAAGATAATCATGTGATTCTTCTACATAGATGACTTTTGGAAAATCTGGAAGATTAGGGCATTCAAAAAATTTTTACAAATAAAGAATTAATTATTTCCTTCCTTACACTACACTGCGCATTGAGATGTCGGCACAACAATAGATAGCCATGAAGACGGTCTAAAGAGACTAATACGGATTTTCTTGTAATTTTTTCCCTCTCAATCTTTTATTTTTTTTTTCATTTTCCTTTCATTTTCGATTTCTTAATTCTGTAAATGGTTCAACTTTCTTTTTTAAAGGAAAATTTTCCGGATGGTGGTAAGAAAAAAAATCTTATGCGCCTTAAAATAAAAAAATATTAAAATCAAACATTGAAAAGATGGAGTTAAGTTAACAGTTCGATATTTTTATTGGTTTGACTAATTGGACTTGTGCTAAAAGACAGCGGCGAAAAAGTGACGAGATGTTGTAAAAATTGATAGCTATAATTATCTCAATTACATTTTGTTATATCACGTTGATTTACATTTAATGCCATAAGTTTTTAGTTCCGTATAATTATAATCATTTCTTTTAATCTATATATATATTAATTCATAGCTAAATGTTACACCTAAATTGTTAATATATAGTATCCATTTTCACATCTCTATACATTAAAACGAATGCATGCTTTAAATGCTCAAATTATCTGTAGATCTTCATTCCGAAATAATGACAAGTAAAAGTTCAATGTGATCTCAATTTTTTTTTTTTTTTGCTTGTTAAAAAGAATCAATCAATCAAAATTGCAGCAAAATTGAAGTCTGATGAAATAAGAAGAGTAAATGGCCTCAGCCTTGTACAGTAGAAGTCTCCACAATGACATAACTAAACAAGGCCCTAAAATAATAATAATAATAATAATAATAATAATAATAATAATAATAATAATAATAATAATAATAATAATAATAATAATAATAATAAATGACATAACTAAGCAAAAGCACAAAAAAGTCATAACTAAAAAAAAAAATCAACAACCTAGGTCTCCGAACCAAAACAACAACTGAAGTCTTAATATCAACTAAATTTCAATTTGAAAAACACTTCAACTTGAGCTTTCATTTTTCCTTTTGTCTTTTCTTTTGGGTTTTTTTATCAGTTATCTCAAGTTAAGGAAATTGATTAGTTTCATCGCACTAATTATCATCCACGTCATCGCGCTGCACAACGCCTCAAAGAAGGTCCATCATCCAGCGTACTTTCATCGTATCTAAATGTTCAGTTTAATAAGTACAAATGTTATGTTATTTAAGTATAAATGTTCAGTTAGTTGCAACAAAAAATTATAAATGTTATGAGCAAAAATATTTATTTTATTAAGTATAAATATTTATTTTAGTAAATACGATTATTCAGTTAGGTAAGTACAAAAGATCTGTTAATTGAAAATAAATGTTCAGTTAGTTGCAATAGAAAATATAAATGTCATGAGGAAACATGTTTATTGTATTAAGTATAAATGTTTAGTTTAGTAAGTACGAATGTTCAGTTTAATAAGTACAAATGTTCAGTTATTTAAATATAAATGTTCAGTTAGTTGCAACAGGAAATATAACTGTTATAAGAAAAAACCAAGCGAAGGGGTCACGAATCGGACAAAAAAACACATAAAAAAATTAGAAGGGGGTCATGAACCGATCCGGTTCAAATTAATTTTTTTCCGACTGTACACCTGCCTCCTAGCACATCTCTTGACCCACGCGCGACTCTGACTCTGGTGCGACTCTGACGTATTTAACTGAACACTTCTTGTTATTAAACTGAACACTTCTTATTATTAAATTGAATATTTATAACATATAACTGCGATGACAGTGATGATTTATTTAGCGATTACAGTTATAATAGCTCTCAAGTTAATATGTATCGTGGTACTTCACTCCATACACGCTTTAATGGGTAGGAAAATATTTGATTGCTCCGTTTGGTCGTTTTAGATACGCTGACGAAATCTCCTGTGAGTTGGGAATAGACTTATGGGTGTTGACAAAATTTGTCAGTACACTTCGGAAGCATATATATAAGAAAAGAATTACAATTCAATATTAAAGTAGAAAAAAGTTGTTGGCAAACCATTACATGAGCGACTATTTCGATGGAGAATATTAACTTCGTATTAATTAAATAACTTAATTAAAATTACAATATTTTTCTTCAAGAAAATATTGCTTCCATTAAAAGTGACTCTAATTAATATATTATAGACAAAATTACAATGTTATTATTTACACACGAAAATTCCATAATTTGCAGTTAGGCCCTTCCTCTGCTCCTATAAAAGCCCCATTAATCAGTCCCTTCATTCATCAACTCACCAGACATTTCTACATCACACGACACAACAGCCTTAGAAACACCTACAATTGATTGAATCCAACAGGGCCGGCGCCGAGGTCTTCTCCGGCCACAATGTGTGCAAACAAAAGGCGATTGATATCCTCGCCCAAAACCATCTGCCACGTGCCCTACTCTCAGTGGGCGACATCGAAGAGCTCGGGTACAACCGCTCGAGCGGCTTCCTGTGGATCAAATCAAAGAAAGACAGCACTCACAGTTTCAAGAAAGTTGGTAAGACCGTGTCATATGCCAAGGAAGTTACAGCCTTTGTGCATGACAAGAAGATGACAAATTTGAGCGGTGTTAAGGTGAAGGAGCTTATGATCTGGATTTCACTGTCAGGGATGGCCATAGAAGATCCCGATGGAAAGAAGCTCAGCTTTAGTACCCCGGCTGGTATCGGGAAGACCTTCCCCGTCAGTGGCGGAGATACGTTCATTGAATGGGGGTCAATTGACCCCATTCAATTTCATAAAATAAATACCATACATTCAAATTTATACTTATAAAATGAATATTTTTATAGTTAACTTAAATTTGAACCCCATAAAAATATAAATATTATCATACTATTGAACCCCATTTGTTCATGATTGCATTCTCATGAGTATTTTATTATGTAAAGTTAGCAATTTTTTCTAATTAAAACGTATTTTGAGACAAAATAATTTCCAATTAAGTTAGCAATTATTCTCATTACTTTTAGGAAGAGCATACAATAACTTTGTTATTTAATTTATGAAAATTTCTTTCTTTTGGTGTTTAGAAAAGAGATAAAAATATATAATGATGTATGAATTTATTTTAATAAAAATTGTAATATTATAAATTTGTTGAACCCTATTGCAAATATTTCTGGCTCCGCCACTGTTCCCCGTTGATGCCTTTCACGAGTAAAGAGTCACAATTGCAAATGTGGCCATAAAGATTTTACTGAGGGCCACTTATTGGAGATTCTTTGTGATAATAACGGCATAAACATGATTATTTGTTTGTTTAAATTTGATTTTCTTTGCTTATCTTTTAATCTAGAGAATGAGGCATAATATATGTCTTGCGTTCTCCGTAATAATTAACATGAATTCGTTTTCAAACGAAATGGTAATATTAATGTCCAATGATGTATTTTGTAAACAAATTCTTATAAGCATGCATCTTGATTGTGTTCTTTATTTTTTTATTCGTCTCTTTTAGTAAATTACCTAATTAATGCATGCCTGAAAATATGAGAGCCATCAAGTGATCATAATAGAAGAACAAAAAATTGACATTCACATTTAATGATTTCTATCTGATTATGCAACAATAATTTATTTTGCTTGTCGGCATAAATTTAACTTGCATAAAAGCAACCATGCATGTACCGAAAAATTGTTTGCTTTTACTTTGCGTTTGTTTTTCCTACAAAGATTAAACAGTTTGCACCGCGAGTATTATAAATGGGAATAATAAAAAATGCTATGGAAAATTGAATCGTAAAACAGCCATTTTTCTAAATGAAAATGGGGCTGCGGTGCAACACACTCCAAAGTCACGGGGCTCTTTAACAAAGCAAGAATTTTACCGGTACCCTGTAATGGATAAGAGGAGGATTGACACTAGTAAAGTCTTTTATTATTATTATTATTATTATTATTATTATTATTATTATTATTATTATTATTATTTTTTGAGGATTGCTAAAATGCTATGCATAGCATGGATGGCCTTCATGCTACGGATTCGTTCTTGAATTTCATGTTTCAAACAACCGATCCAAACCGTTCATTATCTTTTTCATATTGAAATCTCATCAGAAACCAAATTTTATATTTTTTTGAATTTTTTTACTATTTTCTCAGATTTTTGAAAATCACTGTTATTGAATGGTCCAGAATTTATTAGATTAAGTATTTTAAAAAATCTGAAAAAAATAGTAAAAAAATTAAAAAAAATGTAAAATTTGGTTTCTAATGAGATTTCAATATGAAGAAGATAATGAACGGTTTGGATCGGTTGTTTGAAGTTTGAAATTCAAGAACGAATCCATAGCACGAAGGGCATCCGTGCTATGCATAGCATTTTAGCAATCCTCTTATTTTTTTGGGTGAGAAACAGGGGAGCGGGAAAAAAGAATTTTTCCGACAAAGAATTATTTTACTTGCATAAAATATTTTTGAAATTTCTGTTAGATATGGAATCAGTAAAGCTACAAATTTCACTTCAATTGATTGGACCGCGGTAAAAACGTAGAGATATCAATGGCTCCGTTTGGATAGGTGTGGGAAAAAGAGAAAAAGTATTGGGAAGTGTGTAACTTTATGTAGAATTTGGATTGTTTATAATTTATTTTGTCCCTTTTTCTTTCTTCCTACTTTCTTCTCAACGCATCCAAACGGTGCTCATATTATATAAATGCCAATTATTTCTCATTAAAACACTTAGATTCTAGACCAAACAACGTGGTGAGCTAGGCTAGGCTTTTCCCTTCACAATTAACTGTGTTATATGAACTGAATTGTGCTGACTTAACGACTTACATGTTAAGCCGACCGAGTTGGGTCTAATTTGAACTCAACTCGTGAACTAACTGAGTTCAATTCAAATTTTGCCAACTCAAATTATAATCGAGTTATTTTTTTTTCAAGTTGAGTTCCAACAAATCATAAGTTTCAAATTTTATACGGTCCTACTTGTAACTAAATAAAACCATAAAAAGCTAACAACTAACTAAACAAAAACATAAGAATGAGGAATTTCGGTATGCGTGCTTGTTCAAATTTCTTATTTTTATACTATGGTTTTGTTAGTATAAGAATAATGGCTCAAATTTCTTATTCTTCTGTTGTTTGGGTTACACAAGAATAAGAATAAGCACGCATACCGAAATTTCTTATTCTTATTCCTTATTCATGGCTCATCCAAACATATCCAAAAAGAGAATAACTAGAAACGAAGAAATAACAAAAGTGGTCCCCAAACCTAAGTAACTAAAGTTCTAACGGAGCTAAAATAAAAAATACTCCATTTCTAGAGATCTTTTCTACAGTATCCTTTTAGATTTATCTCCACCGTTGATTTCAGCTGGTGATCTTTGCGGTGAGATTGATACTCAATCTCGATCTATCCGTCCGCTTCGATCTGTCCGTCGCTCTCTGTTTTCATCACGCGAGCTCTCTCTCTTTCTCTCTCTCAGACTCTCCGAATCCCTCCCTTTCTTCCTTCTTTTAGATTTTTTTTCGCTTTTCGGCTTGAAGCCGAAAAAGGAGCTCCATCCCATTCCTCTTTCTGCATGACTGAGAGAGGGAACGTGCAAGGGCGACAGACTCGCCGCTCTCCCTCGAAGCGAGTTGAAGTTGAGGTTTGTCTCCGCCTCCGCTCATGCCCCGTCCCCTCTGGTCCTCCCAGCTCTCTTCAACGCTCACCTTCTTCCATCGCCCCTCCGTTTCCACCATGCCTACCACTGAGCCTCTTCTCACTCAGGTCTGTCCCAAACTTCTTCTTGCTCATGTCAGTCTATAATTTATTTCGTCTCTTAATTTTTTTTCTCTTTGTTTTCATTTAGACACCCATTTGCTAAAAACAAAGCCATGTGAAAACTATCGATTTCTCAAATTGAATTGGAGCATAAGAACCTGAAAATCGATTGCACAAATATTTAGGCTCTAATTTAGGCATAAGAACCTTCCAATCACTCTGTTATGGGAAGGTGGTGAAATGACTAATTTAGGCTCTAGCCATCATTTGATGCTTGAAGTTGATTGCACAAATATTTTTAGCTTCAAACTGTGCTCGATTAAGATCACAACACTTTTAAATTATATAAGTTCTGGCTTATATCATTGCTACTTATTAATATTTTTTATTTTGTCAAATATCTTCGTTTTGTTTATCAGGTTTTGGCTTCTGATATTTGCTTGCAAGGGACTAAAAGGTACTTTATTTTTTCAGAAGTGCAACAATTTAATTTGGTGGAAACTTATTTGTTTTTTCAATCATTGACAACGACTTTAGGTAGTATTAAAGGGGGAAACATGACGAAAAGGGCTAGAAAAAAAATACATTTTATGCTGGGTTATGAAAAACTATGGTATCTTTGAGCTTTCTACAAAAACAAAACTTAGTAAAGCTATCAATTTCAAAGAGATTATCCCAATTAAATAAAGATGCTTCTTCTTCTATAGTATGGATGAATTTCTGTAATTGATTATTTCACAAGTTTTTTTAGAAAATGCAGTATTTCTCATACCAGAATAATGTCGGTACAAAATCAATGCCACTAAGTTCAAAGGTCAATGCCAAGCTTAGGTGAATCTTAATATCCCATCTTATATGTTAGTTTTAACATAATTTTTCAACAGTAGTCATCAAAAAATAGTCTCAATCATATCATACAAGCATTGGAAGCTGCATTTCTCTAATTGAGTTTTCATTTTTTATTATCTTGACCTAGACTATAATTTCTCATGGAGACAACAAATTAGCTTGGCATGAACTTTTATAGGGAAAAAAAATTCACTCTAATTTTATATTTACGCGAATCCCAGTAAGCCAGTACCTGCCAACCTCTTTAGCACTAATATTTCAAAAGCCAAAAATGTTGTACTTGAACTTGAACATTTGATCAGCAGACTAATAGAGAAGCTAGCTAGCGCACTTAAGATTATCTGTTATAGTCGACAACTCGACATGATTTTTTTTATTCATGGACTCTTGCTCTTTAATAAAATTTACATGATGGGCATACCAGTACCGCAAGGAGCCTACTGTTACTAGATAATTTCGAAATAGATTTGATGCTAGGTCAATTTTTGAATAATAGTTAGTTTAACAATAGTTGCTTCTCTAAGTGGATTGTGTCATACATTATTACAACTTATTATTTCTTTGAGATTTATTTCTAATTTGCCCTTGAGGTATAAGTCATATCAAGGGCAGTGATATGTCATAAAATTACTTTATATTGATTTTGCATACTTTGTTAATGAATAATTTCTATCCTTGTGAGGATTACAAATGTTTGTGCATTTGACAATAGATGGGTAATGCATGAAGGTTTCAATGAGCTTCTCCCCTTATCTAATTCATCTTGAATGAGGAGACGCTAGAGTTGCTTCTTGATCTGAGAGGTGGTTTTCAATCAACAAAAGTGACCATGCTCTCATCCATGCTTGAAGATCTGACCAGAGGTTTTGAATCGAGAAAGGTGATCGCACTTAACTTTTGTCGCTGAAGATTTTATGTATTGGTACGGCAATGATATTTTTGAACAAAAGCTCTGTACTAATTTACATAAGGAGTTGAATTTTCACTATGGTTATGGTTATTTTCTTTGAAATTATTTTAGTGCAACCAAGTCATTCAGTTGGGATCAATAAGTAGATGGTCATGAGAGGTGGTTGACTGAGGTTTAATATATAATCAATAAAACGAGATAGGTAGAAAAATATCTAATGATTTTTTGTGAAATTCGATACAGACCAATAGATGACACTCATTTACAATACTCATGTACGGATGAAATATTGATCTTATGTGTTAAGACAGTCATTATAATTTTGTCTGATGAACGGTGTTTGTATAACATAAGCACATTTTGTGAAGAGTAGAGTAACTATCTATTTTTAGTTTTTTACCATCTTGAATTAATTTGTAAGGATATAAAATCCAACGAGAAAATTTCCTGTTGTTCTTTTTTTTTAATTAGCATGATTTTTTTTATGGCCTTCTGGTAAATACCAGTGGCAGAATTTTGATTAAAAAGAAGCAGAATTAGCATTATTACATTATGATTTTGTAGTTTGATCAAAATCAACACATGAGTTGTTTATTTTGTTCATTGATGCTGCTAATTTAACATTATTTTACTTAGGGTCATTGATCCTGCTAATTTGATTTGACCTATAATGCTTTTAATAATTACATGTCAGCTTAAGACACATCTTTATCGCGCGAAGCGCGTAACACCAGCTAGTAAAATTCAATTTGAAGAACACTTCAATAGAGCTTTCATTTTTCTTGAGGTTTTTTCTATTTAGTATTTATTTATTTATTTATTATTAATATTATTTTATTTTTTATTTTTTTGAAATTGAAGCCCTTAGGCAATCCTTTTGAGGTTTTTTTTTCTATTTATGTCAAATCACTTTATTTCAGTACTCCAAATAAACTTTAATGGTTTGGACTTAGGAAAATGTTTTGATAGAAACATTTGATTGACTTAGAAATTTGGACATCTGCTGTGACTTTGGTTTTCATGTATTTACGGAATATGGTATTTTAAATCAGAGGACTAACGTTCTTTCAAGAAATTCTGTCAGTACACTTCGGAAGTATCAATAAGAAAAGAATTACAGTTCCAAATATATTAAAGTACAAGAATATATATATATATATATATATATATATATATATATATATATATATATATTGGCAAACAACGACATGAGCGATTATTTCGATGGAGAATATAAACTCTTTAAAAAATTAAATCGTTCCATAGTTTCTTTACTAACAGCAGAACAATTTCATTAAAATTACAATATTATTTCTTCAAGAAAATATTCTTCCACTAAAAGCTAGCCAAATTAATAGATTATAGACAGAAATACAATGTTTATTACTTGCACACGAAAATTGCATAATTTTCAGTTAGGCCCTTCCGGTGCTCTTATAAATGCCACACTAACCCTTCACTGTATTCATCACTCCACCAAATACTTCTACATTGATCACACGTCATAACAGCCTTACAAACACCTGCAATGGCACAATTGATCGAATCCAACAGGGCTGGCGCCGAGGTCTTCTCCGGCCACAATGTGTGCAAACAAAAGGCGATCGATATCCTCGCCCAAAACCATCTGCCACGTGCCCTACTCTCAGTGGGCGACATCGAAGAGCTTGGGTACAACCGCTCGAGCGGTTTCCTGTGGATCAAATCAAAGAAGGACAGCACTCACAGTTTCAAGAAAGTCGGTAAGACCGTGTCGTATGCGAAGGAAGTCACAGCCTTTCTCAATGACAAGAAGATGACAAATTTGAGCGGTGTAAAGGTGAAGGAGTTGATGATCTGGATTTCGCTGTCAGGGATGGCCATAGAAGATCCCGAGGGAAAGAAGCTCAGCTTCAGTACCCCGGCTGGTATTGGCAAGACTTTCCCTGTCGATGCCTTCAACGAGTAAATTAAAGCACAAAAGTAAGGCCTTCGAGATTTTACTGGGGCCACTTGTTGGAGATTTTTGTAATAATAATGCATAAACATGGCCATTAATTTGTTTGTTTGTATTTTATTTTCTTTCTTTACTCTGCTTAATCTATAGAGAAAGGAGGCAAATATAATGTCTTGCATTCTCCGTAATAATTAACAGGGATTCGTTTCAAACGAAATGGTTATATTAATGTTGGCTCGATTGCTGTATTTTGCAACCAAATTCTTATAAGCATCTTGATATATAGCTAGTGTTATTTCTTTTTTATTCTTTTTTTTTTGTATTTTTACGCCCTGTTTTTTTATCTGCAAATATGCGAGCCATGAGTGATCATAATTGTGAACACAAAATTAACCAATACACCACAGTTGTATTTTTTATCTGATTAATAACATATCTGTTTATTGGCATAAATATAAAATGATAGAAGCAAAGTTGCAGGCTTGAGTCATTCAAACTGAACTATGGTTTAGGTTGTAAATCGAACATGCTGAACATGTCGGTCGGTCCGGTCCGGTCTAGTTTTTAAAACACTATTACTTGAGGCTCCGTTTGGATGGCTTCTTTCCGGAATAAGGAATAAGGAATAACCACTTTTTACCAATAAATTTATTTCTAATCATCCAAACTCTTCACAAAAATTACACAATTCCCAATAAATTTATCATTTCCCAATAAATTTCTTCCCTTCTTCCTTCTTCCTACCTTATTCTCAACTCATCCAAACGGAGCCTGAGAGCCGTTGTCAAGCTTTCTAAAACAAATAGTTTTTAAAACACTAGCTTTGCACATGAATGTCATTTAATTAGTTTTGTTTTAGTTGTTCTATTTTGAAGTTTTTAGAATACTTTTTTGCTTATTGTTGAGTACCTCATTGCCTGTAAGGTGATATTAAGGTTGTTAAACTCTGAAGCTGAATTGCTGTGCATAAATTATGGTTGTTATTGGTGCTTATAGGCAGGGGCGGATCCATGTTGAACGAAAGGGCTTAATTTTTGAAAAATAGAGGACCGGTATAAAGTATATACCGATTGGATGGGTGCCTAGCCTAGGCTTAGAATAGGCCATGCGATAAAAATATCATTAGGCTTGGGCAATATCCACGCCGTCGACTCAAGAAATATCATTAGACTTAGGTTTAGAATAGATGTCCGTGGATTTAAGATTGTCACATATACCCATTACTTTGTTATTTGAATGCTTATAATTATTTTAAATTTATTTAATACAGAAATGGAGAGATTTAAAAAAAAAACACCACCATCAAATCGTAAGAGGTTCCAACAAAGGAAGCAATTATGCAACAATTTCAAACAATGAAGTAGCGCAAAGGATTGTTAATTGCATTAGAAAATAAGAATTAGATTTTTTTTTTTACTTTTTGTGTTTTTTGATGATTGATAGAGAAGTATAGATCTTGAAAAATGATTAAATTTATGAAAAAAGATGATATATTTTATAATATTCTAATTATGTATATGTTTAGAATATTTTTTATTAAAATTATTATTTATTTTATTATATTATAATTGTGTCTAGGCTAAAATTTTTTCTAGATCCACCCCACCACCCCTGCTTATAGGTGAATTGGTAGAGATGTTTTTAATACTTTGCTCAATTGATACAGAGGCAGGTATTGAACGGTTTCTAGAACCAGATGTAGGAAGGAGGTGTCTTGACAGAGATATATTTCTGATGGGTTTAGAGATTGGGTACCAGGATTGATGTTTCACTGGTATTGTTTTCGTTTGTTTGCGATTTTGAACTGTCAACTTGTAATTTGCTCTTTTTAGTTTAATCCTTGGATGAAGAGTGGTGGCGCTCGGCGCTCCCCACTTACTTTCAAAAAAAAAAAAGAAACTTTGAGCATAAAAAAAAAAATTAAGCATGCTTAAATAATACGGGACTAATAAGGATCATTTCCGATTTCTATTATCTCCATCATTCTCAAAATATATTTTTCATTTTTAGAAAATACGTAACTAACTTATTTTCATTTTCGAAAATTAAATTTCGTCATCTTCATCCATCATCCCCTGGAGTCACCCCTCTCTCCCTCTTTGTTCGCTAACTCTCTCTCCTCCCTCTCAGATTCACTACTATTCTAGTTAAAACATATAACTGTTCAGGTTGATGTATATAAATTTTCTAATTAATATAGTAACAGTTCTAGTTAATATATATAACTGTTCTGGTTAACTGTTCTATGTTCTAGTTAAATATATAACTATATAGGTTATACATATAACTATTTTGGTTATACGTATAACTGTTATAATTGCTGTAGTTAAATACATCTATGTTTCACTCTCTTTCCCTCCCCCTCCTCCTTGGCGCTCATCTGTTTCGCTCCTTCCCCCCTTCCCTCCCCTCTGATTCCCGTCATCCCCTCATTCCCTACAACCTCCCAGCGACTTCCTAAAATGAAAAAGACGTGTTTTCTAAAAATAGAAAAATTAATTAACGCGTATGTACGGATGATGGGGATGACGAACGAGAGGAGGATGACGGAAATCAATTCCCTTAAATAAAAATATTCTCTTCTTTAATTATATATACAAGACTTGTTACCATAAATAGGAGAGGATTTTAATGTTCACAAGTTTTTTTATCATATAATGCTATTTTTTTCTTTATATATAATTGACAGATCAAATGTTGGATCCACAGTTCCATAAATTTAAGCGAAAGCATATTTAATAACTGTTGATTTTTATTGGGAAACAATGAAGAGTAAAACTTCAATATATGAGCTCAACTTTGATTTCTTTTAGAAAAAAAAACAACCCAAGTAAAATTGCTAGCATACATTGTTGATGTCAGAAAATAAGAAGAGTGAAAGGCCTCAGGATTATACAGTAGAAGTCACATAGTAACTCATATCTAGACAAAAATAAAAAGATTATAAGTAAAAATTTAAAAAATGAGGCCTCCAAAATAAAACAACTACTCAAGTTTTAATATCAGCTCAATTTGAATTTAAGAAACACTACTTAAATTTGAACATTCAAATTTATTTTCTTTTAGGTTCTTTTGTTTCTATAACTATCAGTTATCTTAATATGTCAAACCGTTGTATTCTCTCCATCGTATAAGCTTTAAAAGGTAGGAAAATAATTGATTGCTCGTTTCGTTGACTTAGATACGTAATACGTTGACGAAATCTGCTATATTTTATTATATTTATAATATATGAGTCGCCTATGACTAAGGCTATGCATGGGCCGGGGTTGACAAAATTTGTTATTTAAGTCTGAGAACCAGCATTCTTTCAAGAAATTTTTTCTGTACACTTCGGAAGTATCTATAAGAAAACAATTACAATTCAATATTTAAGTATAAAAAATTTGTTGACAAACAACTATATGATCGACTATTTCGATGTAGATTAATAACTATTTAAATAATTAATTAAATCGTTTTCGTAGTTCCAATACTAACTGCAGAACGGGGTACTTAATTAAAATTACGATATTATTTCTCCAAGAAAATATTCTGCTACTAGAAGTTAGTTTAATTAATAGATTTTAGAAAAAATTACAATGTTATTATTTACATAAGAAAGTTGCATAATTCGCAATTAGGCCCTTCCGTTGCTCCTATAAAATCCCAAGTAACCAGTCCCTTCATCAACTCGCCAAATTTTTCTACATCACACAACACAACAAACCTTAGAAACACAATCCATGGCACAATTGATTGAATCCAACAGGGCCGGCGCCGAGGTCTTCACCAGCCACAATGTGTGCAAGCAAAAGGCGATCGATATCCTCGCTCAAAACCACCTGCCACGTGCCTTACTCTCAGTGGGCGACATTGAGGAGCTCGGGTACAACCGCTCGAGCGGCTTCCTGTGGATCAAATCAAAGAAGGACAGCACTCACAGTTTCAAGAAAGTTGGTAAGACCGTGTCGTATGCCAAGGAAGTTACAGCCTTTGTGCATGACAAGAAGATGACAAATTTGAGTGGTGTTAAGGTGAAGGAGCTGATGATCGGGATTTCGCTCTCAGGGATGGCCATAGAAGATCCCGAGGGAAAGAAGCTCAGCTTCAGTACCCCGGCTGGTATCGGGAAGACCTTTCCGGTGGATGCCTTCAACGAGTAAGGCACAAAAGCAAGGCCTTGGAGATTTCACTGTGGCCACTTGTTGTAGTTCATTTGTGATAATAATGGCATAAACAGAATCACCTAATTTTTTTTTTTTTTTTTTGCATTGTTCTTTGTTATTTATTTAGTTTTGTGTTTTTTTTTTTTGGAAAAGCAGAGCAAGATGTCTTGGCTCTCGAAATAAGAAAAGTTCCTTTTACAAATGAATTGTTTACAAAAATATAGCCTGATCCTTTGTTTAATCTTTGTAACTACTTTGATGTTATTTTAATGAAATAGTTTAGTAGGTGTTTTGCCTACTAATTTGCCTTTAATATGACAATTTGTCATGAGCTGATGCGTTCAACTTCTTTATACGTTTTTAATCGAAGATCTTAATTATTATTAGCAAAGCAGATTATTTCAAAGAGAGATTGTTACATAAAAAATAATTTGGTTGGATAAGTACGCAGTTAAGATCGATTTAGATCATTTAATTGCTCTAAATGAAATTTTAATTTGTCTGAAAACTCCAATCAAAATTCAATAATTCATCCAACTTGCGACAAAGACTAGGCAGCGAGTCTATAATAGAATTAGGATGCAAATATTTTGCGTAACGGTATGAAGTTAAAAAAAAAATGGCACGATCGAAGATATAAAACATTAAAAACTTTCTACCTTGCTACAAACCGTTACACGCGGCCCGAAAGGGTGTTACACAATATAGAAAAATGGATAATGATCCCAAAATAATAATAATAAATAAATAAAACTATAAGTCTATATAACTTGTATCACAATGATCTCAAGATATATATATATAAATAATTTAATTATCATGCGCAACGAAAGTTACTGTCTTTGTAGAAGTTAAAGAACAACTCATTTGAAAAGTATTAAGGTTAAGAGTGCATGATTTCTATTGGTTCTCATTCCAACAATAAAAGACTCGCCTGTATGATTTTGGATCATCATTTGATCAATGGAATGATTTTAGTTAGAACTTAATATTTGAAAAAAAAAGGTCTAATATGACTAATAACTATTTCATTTTTAAATAGATCGATGGTCCAGGTGCACATAATAGTTTAATTGTCGTTATCTTTGTCACAGTGAATATAATGGAGACCCAAAAATTAACCAAAGGAGGGAGTTTTGTGGCTTCCATACATGTTCCATTCAAATTATAACTTCATAATTTGGGTTTCCTTGACAGATACTGTCAAGTTCTCGAAAAAAAAGAAAAAACTTTATAATTTGGGTGAACGTCCTCCACCTCTATTTGCTGGGTATAATTTACATATGTTTTATGAACGATTGTAATTTTTGAACAGTTATGTCCTTAAGTTCAGGGAGCAGATAATTACTGCATTTTCAATTGCTGCATGCATGTCCTATATATACTTCCCGAGCAAAGTGTTTATATATAGTAACTGAAAAAATTGCTTATGGTTGCACATTATTGGCATGCTTATATTTAAAGCGACATATATATATATTAGAAAGTATTCGGAGAAGGTACATTCGTAGGCAAGAAAATACTGGCAAAAGAACAAATTACTGTTTCAAATAAAATATTGTAAATTAAGCAACGGTCATATTTTAAGTCCGCCTTATTATGAACACAACATTTCAATATTTCAAACTTACAAGGAAAAAATCATACATAAGTTACCACTTTGTCCCCGGCAGTACATCCAAGAACTCACTTCAAACTGGAATGCATCAGTGAAATTTCTAAGGCCATATATATGACTCTTTTACTCGTTAAAGGCATCGACGGGGAAGGTCTTCCCGATACCAGCCGGAGTACTGAAACTGAGCTTCTTTCCCTCGGGATCTTCTATGGCCATCCCTGAGAGCGAAATCCAGATCATCAGCTCCTTCACCTTAACACCACTCAAATTTGTCATCTTCTTGTCATGTACGAAGGCTGTGACTTCCTTCGCATATGACACAGTCTTACCGACTTTCTTGAAACTGTGAGTGCTGTCCTTCTTCGATTTGATCCACAGGAAACCGCTCGAGCGGTTGTGCCCGAGCTCCTTGATGTCGCCCACTGAGAGTAGGGCACGTGGCAGGTGGTTTTGAGCGAGGATATCGACCGCCTTTTGCTTGCAAACATTGTGGCCGGTGAAGACCTCGGCGCCTTCCCTGTTGGATTCAATCAATTGTGCCATGGCTTGTGTTTCTAAGGCTTGTTGTGTTGTGTGATGTAGAAAAATTTGGTGAGTTGATGAATAAAGGGATTGATTACTTGGGCTTTTATAGGAGCAACGGAAGGGCCTAACTGCGAATTATGCAATTTTCGTGTGTACATAATAACATTGTAATTTTTTCTATAATCTATTAATTAAACTGACTTCTAGTAGCAGAATATTTTCTTGGAGAAATAATATTGTAATCTTACATATAATAAAGATGGGTGGGTGGTATCAAAAGGTGCGAATGAAAATGTATCTATTTTAATATATATTTCATAGGATGCTATTTGAAAGATGTCTCGCCAAAGGATGCAATCAAGTTGATACTTTAAAAGGTGTGATTGAATAGGTGCATATTTTGACATGGTGTTCATAGAGTGTCATCTAAAGAATGTCTTGCCAAAAGATGTAATCAAATATATGTGTCATCCACCAAAGGGTATTGACATTTAATCTATAAATAGTGTTCCCTTTCTTTTATTAACAAAAATAGTTTGCAATTTTTTAAGATTTTCTCAAAGTCTTAATCAGTTTTATTTACAAACTACATATGTTTCAATTAAGCCCATTCAATGCAACCGCTCATGGCACCCTTTCATGGCATCCGCTCATGGCATCCGCTCATGACATCCTTTTATGGCATCTGCACATGGCTTCCGCTCATGGCACCCTTTGATGGCATCTTCACATGGCATATGTCCAAGACACTTTTTTATCGCATCCGCACATGACACTTTTTCATCGCATCTTCTCAATGCAACTCTTCACAATCACACATTTATCAAACTAATTTCAATAATTCCCTACTTATTTATAAACTACATATATTTCTATCAAATCCTTTCAATGGATATGCTCATGGAATCCTTTCATGGCATCTAGTCATAGCACCCTTTCATGACATTTGCACATGGCATCCACTCATACCACATTTTCATCGCATCTGCTCATGGCATCTATTGATCACATCTTCTAAATGCACCTCCTCACACATTTATCAAGTTATTTCCAAGAATTCCCCGCATACATTGATAAATAATAATAAACCAATTTATAGAAATGCCAGATAATAACAATTGTGGAGAAAATTATCCAATAGAACCAATACAGTCACACCAGATTAAGATTAAAAAAGAAAACCAATCTATACAAATGGTAGACATTGAAAGTGAAGGAAAAAAACTACATAATGGAGTCAATGTTTCTTAATCATGAAGGCATATAAGATGAAGAATTTGGAGACGAACTGATTATAAAGTAGCAAACTTTACTTTCCATTTCTATTACTTAGTAAAAATATAATAGTTACATCTCTGTATGATTTTAGTACCTCCTTATATTGTTTCATAATAAACAAATATTAGTTTATCAAATTATCTTATATAATAAATATACTTTTATAATAGGATCCTTTCCACTAAAACTTTTTGTTAAAAAAAATTTCTCACTCAAAATCATCTATCGACTTGAAAAATTAAGGCACACTTTTTATATATATTATTTATAATAAAATCCAATATCGTCAAGCGAAGCTCGACCTACCGATCTAGTTTTAATTAAGTATCCGTTCCGCTGTTACTATTGGAACTAAGAAAACGATTTTAATTATTTAAAGAGTTATTATTCTACATCGAAATAGTCGCTCATGTAGTTGTATGTCAACAATTTTTTTATGCTTTAATATTGAATTGTAATTGTTTTCTTAGAGATACTTCCGAAGTGTACTGACAAAATTTCTTGAAAGAATGCTGGTTATCAGAATTAAATAACCAAGTTTGTCAACGCCGGCTCATAGCAGATTTCGTCAACGCATCCACGTCAACCAAACGAAGCAATCAATTATTTCCTACCTTTTAAAGCTTATACGATGGAGTGACAACGGTTTGACATATTAAGATAACTGATAGTTATAGAAACAAAAGAACCTAAAAGAAAAAGAAATTTGAATGTTCAAATGTAAGTAGTGTTTCTTAAATTCAAATTGAGCTGGCATTAAAACTTGAGTAGCTGTTTTATTTTGGAGGCCTTATTTTCTAAATTTTTACTTATAAATTATAATCTTTTTATTTTTTGTCTATATATGAGTTTTTGTGTGACTTCTACTGTATAATCCTGAGGCCTTTCACTCTTCTTATTTTCTGACATCAATGTATGCTAGCAATTTTACTTGGGTTGCTTCTTTTTTAAATAGACAGTTGAGCTTATATATTGAAGTTTACTCGTCATTGTTTCCCAAGAAAAATCGACAGTTATTAAATATGTTTAAGCTCTTAAATTTATGGAGCTGTGGATCCAACATTTGCGCTGTCAATTAGTATATAAAGGAAAAAAAATAGCATTATATGGCAAAAACTTGTGAACATCAAAATCCTCTCCTTTATATGAAAAAAATTATGGTAACAAGTCTTGTATATATAATTAAAGAAGAGAATATATTTTATTTAAGCATGCTTAATTTTTTTTATGTGCAAAATATATATATATATTGAAAATAAGTGGGGAGGGAGCAGCGCCCACCACTCTTCCAATGGAGGAGCATCCAAGGATTAAACTAAAAAGAGCAAACTTATTACAAGTTGAGAGTTCAAAATCGCAAACAAACGAAAACAATACCAGTGAAACATCAATAATACCGAACCTCTAAAGTCTAAACCCACCAGAAATATATCTCTATCAAGACAACTCCTGCCTACATCTGATTCTAGATACCGTTCAATACCTGCCTCTGTATCAATTGAGCAAAGAATTAGAAACATCTCTACCAATTCACCTAATCACCAATTACAACCATAATTTATGCACAACAACTCAGCTTCAGAGTTTAACAACCTTAATATCACCTTACAGGTATTGAGGTACTCAACAATAAGCAAAAAAGTCCTCTAAAAACTTCAAAATAAAAAGAAGAACAACAAAACCAAAACTAATTAAATGCCATTTATGTGCAAAGCTAGTGTTTTAGAAACTATTTGTTTTAGAAAGCTTGACAACGGTTCTCAAGTAATAGTGTTTTAAAAACTAGACTGGACCGACCACATGTTCAGCATGTTCAATTTACAAACTAAACCATGGTTCAGTTTGAATGACTCAAGCCTGCAACTTTGCCTTCCACCCAGCCCCATTTTATTCCGCAAATTGGATGTTCTACAATTTTACGTAGCACTTTTAATTTTTTTCCCCCATTTGTAATACTTGCGGTGCAAAACATTTTATTATCCTTTGAATCTTTCTAGAAAAATTAAAGGATGCAAATTACAAGAAAACAATTTTGCAGTACAGTTGCTTCTATCATTTTATATTTATGCCAATAAGCAGAAATGTTAGTAATCATATATAAAAATGCAACTATGGTGTATCCGTTAATTTTGTGTTCACTGTTATGATCACTCATGACTCGCATTCGCATATTTGCAGATTAAAAAGCATGACGTAAAAATACTAAAAGAAAAGAATAAAAAGAAAGAACACTATCAAGATGCATATAAGAATTTGTTTGCAAAATACAGTAATCGAGCCAACATTAATATAACCATTTCGTTTGAAACGAATTCCTGTTAATTATTACGGAGAATGCAAGACATTATGCTTCGGTGCAAATGAAAATAATGGGGCTGCGGTGCAACGCAAATTCACGGATACACCATAGTTGACACTGTAATGGAT
Source organism: Rhynchospora pubera (assembly GCA_028095005.1). Taxonomy (NCBI): domain Eukaryota; kingdom Viridiplantae; phylum Streptophyta; class Magnoliopsida; order Poales; family Cyperaceae; genus Rhynchospora; species Rhynchospora pubera. Next base: position 20,179,647 of record CM051461.1, read on the forward strand.
AAGAGCGAGGATGATTGACACTAGTAAAGTCTTCTTCTTCTTCTTCTTTGTTTTTTTTTTTTGGTGAGCAATAGGGAGCAGGAAAAAAATCTAATAGAAAAAAGAAGGTTTCTGACAAAGAATTATTTTAATTGCTTAAAATATTTTTGCAATTCGAGTTAGATACGAATTAATAAAGCTACAAATTTCATTTCAATTGATTGGACCGCGGTAAAAACGTAGAGATATCAATATTATAATATAAATATAAATGTCAATTATTTCTCATTTAAACACTTAAGATTCATACCAAACAACGACTTGGTGAGGCTTTTCCTTAACTCGGTTATATGAACTGAATTGTACTGGGTTAACGAGTTACCAATTGAGCCGACAGAGTTGGGTCTAATTTGAACTTAACTCGTGAACTAACCGAGCCGGCTGAATTCAAATTTTGCTAACTCAAATTATAATCGAGTTATTTTTTCAAGTCAACTTCGAGCAATTCTTAAGCTAAATTTTTTTCTACGGTGCTACTTTTAACTAAACAAACCATAAAATGCTAATAACAATCTAAACAAAATAAAAAAAAAAGAGAATAACTAGAAACGTAGAAATAACAAAACTGGTCCCCAAACCTAAATAACTAAAGTTCTAACGGAGCTCAAATAAAAGTTAATTTGAAAATCACTTCAATTTGAGCTTTCATTTTTCTTTTGAAGCTCTTTTCTATTTAGTATTTATTTATTTATTATTAATATTATTGAAGTTGAAGCCCGTAGGCAATTCTTTTGAGGTTCTTTTCTATTTATGTCAAATCGCTGTATTTCTCCATATAAACTTTAATCGTTAGGAAAATGTTTGATAGCAATATTTGATTGACTTAGAAATGTGGACATCTGCTGTGACTTTGGTTATATCATATGTATTGACTAAATATGCTATTTTAAATCAGAGGACTAGCATTCTTTCAAGAAATTTTTTCAGTAGACTTCGGAAGTATCAATAAGAAAAGAATTTCAGTTCCATATATATTAAAGTAAAAAAAAAAAGAAAAATGGTGGCAAACAACGACATGAGCGACTATTTCGATGGAGAATGTTAACTCTTTGAATAATTAAATCGTTCCATAGTTTCTTTACTAACAGCAGAACAATTTAATTAAAATTGTATTTCTTCAAGAAAATATTCTGCCACTAAAAAGCTAGTCAAATTAATAGATTATAGACAAAAATACATTGTTTATTACTTACACACGATCGAAAATTGTATAATTTTCAGTTACGCCCTTCCGGTGCTCCTATAAAAGCCACACTAACCCCATCCCTGTATTCATCAGTTCACCAAATATTTCTACATCACACATCACAACAGCCTTACAAACACCTGCAATTAATGGCACAATTGATTGAATCTAACAGGGCCGGCGCCGAGGTCTTCTCCGGCCACAATGTGTGCAAACAAAAGGCGATCGATATCCTTGCTCAAAACCACCTGCCACGTGCCCTACTCTCGGTGGGCGACATCGAGGAGCTCGGGTACAACCGCTCGAGCGGCTTCCTGTGGATCAAATCAAAGAAGGACAGCACTCACAGTTTCAAGAAAGTCGGTAAGACCGTGTCCTATGCGAAGGAAGTCACAGCCTTTGTGAATGACAAGAAGATGACAAATTTGAGCGGTGTTAAGGTGAAGGAGCTCATGATCTGGATTTCTCTGTCAGGGATGGCCATAGAAGATCCCGAGGGAAAGAAGCTCAGTTTCAGTACCCCGGCTGGTATTGGCAAGACGTTCCCTGTCGACGCCTTCCACGAGTAAAGCACAAAAGTACGGCCTCTTGGAGATTTTTGTAATAATAATGGCATAAACATGACTATTTTGTTTGTTTCTATTTTATTTCTCTTGTTTTCTTATTTAAATCTATAGATAAAACGCATAATAATGTCTTGCGTTCTCCGTAATAATTAATAATATTAATGTTGTCTTAATTGCTGTATATTTTTTCCAAACAAATTCTTATAAGCATTTTAATCTCATAGTGTCCTTTTTTTATTTTCATTTAGTAATTTATCGTGCTATTTAATTTGCAAATATTAGAGCCATGCATGGCGACCATAATAGTGACTAAAAAAAAATAAAACAATATGCCGTAGCAGCATTTTAATCTTATTACGTGATATAAGTTTATTTTGCATATGTTGCGTAGATTTAACATGATGAGATGAACGCCACTGTATAGAAAAATTGTTTGTTTTTTAACTTGCATCCTCTTTTCTACAAAGATCCATGCAATAATATTTAATGGCTCCGTTTGGATGGTGTAGGAATAAGAGGAATAAGAGAAGAAGTATTGGGAAGTGTGTAATTTTATAAAGAGTTTGAATTGTTTATAATAAAATTGAAAATAGAAAAAAAAATATTTTCTTATTCTGCACCCATCCAAACGGAACCAATATGTTCTTATACGCAAGTATTGCAACTGGGACAAAAAACAGCTTCTAACTAGTACCAAACATAATATAACAATAAATAATGAGAAGAAAAAAGTTTCTAATATAAAAAGAGGTTTGCAGACAAGAAATTATTTACATAACTTATATACAATGTTTTTGAAAATCAAAATCAAATATTCTGCTGGTGAACACGCGACTGGCACAATCTTTGGACACGGGCACGTACGTGCAGATGGATTCCGAATGAGATATATAGTGCTGCGCAGAAATGTAAAGTTGTACTTTTAGTAAGATTATTTATTTGACCGTTGTTGCAAGACATGACAAGATCTTAACGTAATAGAATTTGTACAGAAGATGGCAGACCATTCACATATATACTTTCGTCCGTTGAAGTTGTAAGGTATGTTGAGTATAATGGAGACCGATTTTAATTGGATTTAAATAACTTGGATTTTCAATATTAGAATAGATCGGACACACCTGCTAACTATATTAGCACTTATTTTTTAAAATTTTTCACATTAAAAAGAATTTCTTGACATAATGGCATATCTCAGACCTATTCTGTTCCCTTAGGATCCGCACCAATATATCGCCATACACAAAATTGTTTTAGACTACTTTCGTCATTTTTCCTTATAAACGCACAGCTGCAAAAGGGTTACATGCAAGATCTAACATGTAAATGTATGTTTGTGCACTCGTTCGCAGGGACGGAGTCAAGTAGAGGCAAGCCCAGGCACTTGCTTGGACTTGTTCTCTGAAAATCAAAGTTCAGTTATGTATTTTTAGTATTGTGTATGGGCTAATTTTTTTATTGTGTCTGGGTTGGACCTCCAATTTTCTTTATCTATCTTATTGGTCTAGTTTTGTGTCCATGCTTAATTTTTTTTCTAGCTCCGTCCCTGCTTGTTCGATCAATTTAATATGTGGTTGGATATCAATCGCTAGACGAAACAACAATATATTTTGATTTTTCATTTAATAAAAAACAAATTGAGCAGCGTACACTGATAAATGGAACAAAATATATATATTTTTATTGTCAAATATTATTTTGATTCTTTATTTGCCCACATGAGAATTTTTTTTTTTCCCTAGTATTCAGCAAACCTCTAAATCTCATACATCCCGACGAGGAGGGCATCTGGTTGTAAAATAGAATTGATCGTGACAATATATACACAAAGATAATCATGTGATTCTTCTACATAGATGACTTTTGGAAAATCTGGAAGATTAGGGCATTCAAAAAATTTTTACAAATAAAGAATTAATTATTTCCTTCCTTACACTACACTGCGCATTGAGATGTCGGCACAACAATAGATAGCCATGAAGACGGTCTAAAGAGACTAATACGGATTTTCTTGTAATTTTTTCCCTCTCAATCTTTTATTTTTTTTTCATTTTCCTTTCATTTTCGATTTCTTAATTCTGTAAATGGTTCAACTTTCTTTTTTAAAGGAAAATTTTCCGGATGGTGGTAAGAAAAAAAAATCTTATGCGCCTTAAAATAAAAAAATATTAAAATCAAACATTGAAAAGATGGAGTTAAGTTAACAGTTCGATATTTTTATTGGTTTGACTAATTGGACTTGTGCTAAAAGACAGCGGCGAAAAAGTGACGAGATGTTGTAAAAATTGATAGCTATAATTATCTCAATTACATTTTGTTATATCACGTTGATTTACATTTAATGCCATAAGTTTTTAGTTCCGTATAATTATAATCATTTCTTTTAATCTATATATATATTAATTCATAGCTAAATGTTACACCTAAATTGTTAATATATAGTATCCATTTTCACATCTCTATACATTAAAACGAATGCATGCTTTAAATGCTCAAATTATCTGTAGATCTTCATTCCGAAATAATGACAAGTAAAAGTTCAATGTGATCTCAATTTTTTTTTTTTTGCTTGTTAAAAAGAATCAATCAATCAAAATTGCAGCAAAATTGAAGTCTGATGAAATAAGAAGAGTAAATGGCCTCAGCCTTGTACAGTAGAAGTCTCCACAATGACATAACTAAACAAGGCCCTAAAATAATAATAATAATAATAATAATAATAATAATAATAATAATAATAATAATAATAATAATAATAATAATAATAATAATAATAAATGACATAACTAAGCAAAAGCACAAAAAAGTCATAACTAAAAAAAAAAATCAACAACCTAGGTCTCCGAACCAAAACAACAACTGAAGTCTTAATATCAACTAAATTTCAATTTGAAAAACACTTCAACTTGAGCTTTCATTTTTCCTTTTGTCTTTTCTTTTGGGTTTTTTTATCAGTTATCTCAAGTTAAGGAAATTGATTAGTTTCATCGCATTAATTATCATCCACGTCATCGCGCTGCACAACGCCTCAAAGAAGGTCCATCATCCAGCGTACTTTCATCGTATCTAAATGTTCAGTTTAATAAGTACAAATGTTATGTTATTTAAGTATAAATGTTCAGTTAGTTGCAACAAAAAATTATAAATGTTATGAGCAAAAATATTTATTTTATTAAGTATAAATATTTATTTTAGTAAATACGATTATTCAGTTAGGTAAGTACAAAAGATCTGTTAATTGAAAATAAATGTTCAGTTAGTTGCAATAGAAAATATAAATGTCATGAGGAAACATGTTTATTGTATTAAGTATAAATGTTTAGTTTAGTAAGTACGAATGTTCAGTTTAATAAGTACAAATGTTCAGTTATTTAAATATAAATGTTCAGTTAGTTGCAACAGGAAATATAACTGTTATAAGAAAAAACCAAGCGAAGGGGTCACGAATCGGACAAAAAAACACATAAAAAAATTAGAAGGGGGTCATGAACCGATCCGGTTCAAATTAATTTTTTTCCGACTGTACCCCTGCCTCCTAGCACATCTCTTGACCCACGCGCGACTCTGACTCTGGTGCGACTCTGACGTATTTAACTGAACACTTCTTGTTATTAAACTGAACACTTCTTATTATTAAATTGAATATTTATAACATATAACTGCGATGACAGTGATGATTTATTTAGCGATTACAGTTATAATAGCTCTCAAGTTAATATGTATCGTGGTACTTCACTCCATACACGCTTTAATGGGTAGGAAAATATTTGATTGCTCCGTTTGGTCGTTTTAGATACGCTGACGAAATCTCCTGTGAGTTGGGAATAGACTTATGGGTGTTGACAAAATTTGTCAGTACACTTCGGAAGCATATATATAAGAAAAGAATTACAATTCAATATTAAAGTAGAAAAAAGTTGTTGGCAAACCATTACATGAGCGACTATTTCGATGGAGAATATTAACTTCGTATTAATTAAATAACTTAATTAAAATTACAATATTTTTCTTCAAGAAAATATTGCTTCCATTAAAAGTGACTCTAATTAATATATTATAGACAAAATTACAATGTTATTATTTACACACGAAAATTCCATAATTTGCAGTTAGGCCCTTCCTCTGCTCCTATAAAAGCCCCATTAATCAGTCCCTTCATTCATCAACTCACCAGACATTTCTACATCACACGACACAACAGCCTTAGAAACACCTACAATTGATTGAATCCAACAGGGCCGGCGCCGAGGTCTTCTCCGGCCACAATGTGTGCAAACAAAAGGCGATTGATATCCTCGCCCAAAACCATCTGCCACGTGCCCTACTCTCAGTGGGCGACATCGAAGAGCTCGGGTACAACCGCTCGAGCGGCTTCCTGTGGATCAAATCAAAGAAAGACAGCACTCACAGTTTCAAGAAAGTTGGTAAGACCGTGTCATATGCCAAGGAAGTTACAGCCTTTGTGCATGACAAGAAGATGACAAATTTGAGCGGTGTTAAGGTGAAGGAGCTTATGATCTGGATTTCACTGTCAGGGATGGCCATAGAAGATCCCGATGGAAAGAAGCTCAGCTTTAGTACCCCGGCTGGTATCGGGAAGACCTTCCCCGTCAGTGGCGGAGATACGTTCATTGAATGGGGGTCAATTGACCCCATTCAATTTCATAAAATAAATACCATACATTCAAATTTATACTTATAAAATGAATATTTTTATAGTTAACTTAAATTTGAACCCCATAAAAATATAAATATTATCATACTATTGAACCCCATTTGTTCATGATTGCATTCTCATGAGTATTTTATTATGTAAAGTTAGCAATTTTTTCTAATTAAAACGTATTTTGAGACAAAATAATTTCCAATTAAGTTAGCAATTATTCTCATTACTTTTAGGAAGAGCATACAATAACTTTGTTATTTAATTTATGAAAATTTCTTTCTTTTGGTGTTTAGAAAAGAGATAAAAATATATAATGATGTATGAATTTATTTTAATAAAAATTGTAATATTATAAATTTGTTGAACCCTATTGCAAATATTTCTGGCTCCGCCACTGTTCCCCGTTGATGCCTTTCACGAGTAAAGAGTCACAATTGCAAATGTGGCCATAAAGATTTTACTGAGGGCCACTTATTGGAGATTCTTTGTGATAATAACGGCATAAACATGATTATTTGTTTGTTTAAATTTGATTTTCTTTGCTTATCTTTTAATCTAGAGAATGAGGCATAATATATGTCTTGCGTTCTCCGTAATAATTAACATGAATTCGTTTTCAAACGAAATGGTAATATTAATGTCCAATGATGTATTTTGTAAACAAATTCTTATAAGCATGCATCTTGATTGTGTTCTTTATTTTTTTATTCGTCTCTTTTAGTAAATTACCTAATTAATGCATGCCTGAAAATATGAGAGCCATCAAGTGATCATAATAGAAGAACAAAAAATTGACATTCACATTTAATGATTTCTATCTGATTATGCAACAATAATTTATTTTGCTTGTCGGCATAAATTTAACTTGCATAAAAGCAACCATGCATGTACCGAAAAATTGTTTGCTTTTACTTTGCGTTTGTTTTTCCTACAAAGATTAAACAGTTTGCACCGCGAGTATTATAAATGGGAATAATAAAAAATGCTATGGAAAATTGAATCGTAAAACAGCCATTTTTCTAAATGAAAATGGGGCTGCGGTGCAACACACTCCAAAGTCACGGGGCTCTTTAACAAAGCAAGAATTTTACCGGTACCCTGTAATGGATAAGAGGAGGATTGACACTAGTAAAGTCTTTTATTATTATTATTATTATTATTATTATTATTATTATTATTATTATTATTATTATTATTATTATTATTTTTTGAGGATTGCTAAAATGCTATGCATAGCATGGATGGCCTTCATGCTACGGATTCGTTCTTGAATTTCATGTTTCAAACAACCGATCCAAACCGTTCATTATCTTTTTCATATTGAAATCTCATCAGAAACCAAATTTTATATTTTTTTGAATTTTTTTACTATTTTTCTCAGATTTTTGAAAATCACTGTTATTGAATGGTCCAGAATTTATTAGATTAAGTATTTTAAAAAATCTGAAAAAAATAGTAAAAAAATTCAAAAAAATGTAAAATTTGGTTTCTAATGAGATTTCAATATGAAGAAGATAATGAACGGTTTGGATCGGTTGTTTGAAGTTTGAAATTCAAGAACGAATCCATAGCACGAAGGGCATCCGTGCTATGCATAGCATTTTAGCAATCCTCTTATTTTTTTGGGTGAGAAACAGGGGAGCGGGAAAAAAGAATTTTTCCGACAAAGAATTATTTTACTTGCATAAAATATTTTTGAAATTTCTGTTAGATATGGAATCAGTAAAGCTACAAATTTCACTTCAATTGATTGGACCGCGGTAAAAACGTAGAGATATCAATGGCTCCGTTTGGATAGGTGTGGGAAAAAGAGAAAAAGTATTGGGAAGTGTGTAACTTTATGTAGAATTTGGATTGTTTATAATTTATTTTGTCCCTTTTTCTTTCTTCCTACTTTCTTCTCAACGCATCCAAACGGTGCTCATATTATATAAATGCCAATTATTTCTCATTAAAACACTTAGATTCTAGACCAAACAACGTGGTGAGCTAGGCTAGGCTTTTCCCTTCACAATTAACTGTGTTATATGAACTGAATTGTGCTGACTTAACGACTTACATGTTAAGCCGACCGAGTTGGGTCTAATTTGAACTCAACTCGTGAACTAACTGAGTTCAATTCAAATTTTGCCAACTCAAATTATAATCGAGTTATTTTTTTTTCAAGTTGAGTTCCAACAAATCATAAGTTTCAAATTTTATACGGTCCTACTTGTAACTAAATAAAACCATAAAAAGCTAACAACTAACTAAACAAAAACATAAGAATGAGGAATTTCGGTATGCGTGCTTGTTCAAATTTCTTATTTTTATACTATGGTTTTGTTAGTATAAGAATAATGGTTCAAATTTCTTATTCTTCTGTTGTTTGGGTTACACAAGAATAAGAATAAGCACGCATACCGAAATTTCTTATTCTTATTCCTTATTCATGGCTCATCCAAACATATCCAAAAAGAGAATAACTAGAAACGAAGAAATAACAAAAGTGGTCCCCAAACCTAAGTAACTAAAGTTCTAACGGAGCTAAAATAAAAAATACTCCATTTCTAGAGATCTTTTCTACAGTATCCTTTTAGATTTATCTCCACCGTTGATTTCAGCTGGTGATCTTTGCGGTGAGATTGATACTCAATCTCGATCTATCCGTCCGCTTCGATCTGTCCGTCGCTCTCTGTTTTCATCACGCGAGCTCTCTCTCTTTCTCTCTCTCAGACTCTCCGAATCCCTCCCTTTCTTCCTTCTTTTAGATTTTTTTTCGCTTTTCGGCTTGAAGCCGAAAAAGGAGCTCCATCCCATTCCTCTTTCTGCATGACTGAGAGAGGGAACGTGCAAGGGCGACAGACTCGCCGCTCTCCCTCGAAGCGAGTTGAAGTTGAGGTTTGTCTCCGCCTCCGCTCATGCCCCGTCCCCTCTGGTCCTCCCAGCTCTCTTCAACGCTCACCTTCTTCCATCGCCCCTCCGTTTCCACCATGCCTACCACTGAGCCTCTTCTCACTCAGGTCTGTCCCAAACTTCTTCTTGCTCATGTCAGTCTATAATTTATTTCGTCTCTTAATTTTTTTTCTCTTTGTTTTCATTTAGACACCCATTTGCTAAAAACAAAGCCATGTGAAAACTATCGATTTCTCAAATTGAATTGGAGCATAAGAACCTGAAAATCGATTGCACAAATATTTAGGCTCTAATTTAGGCATAAGAACCTTCCAATCACTCTGTTATGGGAAGGTGGTGAAATGACTAATTTAGGCTCTAGCCATCATTTGATGCTTGAAGTTGATTGCACAAATATTTTTAGCTTCAAACTGTGCTCGATTAAGATCACAACACTTTTAAATTATATAAGTTCTGGCTTATATCATTGCTACTTATTAATATTTTTTATTTTGTCAAATATCTTCGTTTTGTTTATCAGGTTTTGGCTTCTGATATTTGCTTGCAAGGGACTAAAAGGTACTTTATTTTTTCAGAAGTGCAATAATTTAATTTGGTGGAAACTTATTTGTTTTTTCAATCATTGACAACGACTTTAGGTAGTATTAAAGGGGGAAACATGACGAAAAGGGCTAGAAAAAAAATACATTTTATGCTGGGTTATGAAAAACTATGGTATCTTTGAGCTTTCTACAAAAACAAAACTTAGTAAAGCTATCAATTTCAAAGAGATTATCCCAATTAAATAAAGATGCTTCTTCTTCTATAGTATGGATGAATTTCTGTAATTGATTATTTCACAAGTTTTTTTAGAAAATGCAGTATTTCTCATACCAGAATAATGTCGGTACAAAATCAATGCCACTAAGTTCAAAGGTCAATGCCAAGCTTAGGTGAATCTTAATATCCCATCTTATATGTTAGTTTTAACATAATTTTTCAACAGTAGTCATCAAAAAATAGTCTCAATCATATCATACAAGCATTGGAAGCTGCATTTCTCTAATTGAGTTTTCATTTTTTATTATCTTGACCTAGACTATAATTTCTCATGGAGACAACAAATTAGATTGGCATGAACTTTTATAGGGAAAAAAAATTCACTCTAATTTTATATTTACGCGAATCCCAGTAAGCCAGTACCTGCCAACCTCTTTAGCACTAATATTTCAAAAGCCAAAAATGTTGTACTTGAACTTGAACATTTGATCAGTAGACTAATAGAGAAGCTAGCTAGCGCACTTAAGATTATCTGTTATAGTCGACAACTCGACATGATTTTTTTTATTCATGGACTCTTGCTCTTTAATAAAATTTACATGATGGGCATACCAGTACCGCAAGGAGCCTACTGTTACTAGATAATTTCGAAATAGATTTGATGCTAGGTCAATTTTTGAATAATAGTTAGTTTAACAATAGTTGCTTCTCTAAGTGGATTGTGTCATACATTATTACAACTTATTATTTCTTTGAGATTTATTTCTAATTTGCCCTTGAGGTATAAGTCATATCAAGGGCAGTGATATGTCATAAAATTACTTTATATTGATTTTGCATACTTTGTTAATGAATAATTTCTATCCTTGTGAGGATTACAAATGTTTGTGCATTTGACAATAGATGGGTAATGCATGAAGGTTTCAATGAGCTTCTCCCCTTATCTAATTCATCTTGAATGAGGAGACGCTAGAGTTGCTTCTTGACCTGAGAGGTGGTTTTCAATCAACAAAAGTGACCATGCTCTCATCCATGCTTGAAGATCTGACCAGAGGTTTTGAATCGAGAAAGGTGATCGCACTTAACTTTTGTCGCTGAAGATTTTATGTATTGGTACGGCAATGATATTTTTGAACAAAAGCTCTGTACTAATTTACATAAGGAGTTGAATTTTCACTATGGTTATGGTTATTTTCTTTGAAATTATTTTAGTGCAACCAAGTCATTCAGTTGGGATCAATAAGTAGATGGTCATGAGAGGTGGTTGACTGAGGTTTAATATATAATCAATAAAACGAGATAGGTAGAAAAATATCTAATGATTTTTTGTGAAATTCGATACAGACCAATAGATGACACTCATTTACAATACTCATGTACGGATGAAATATTGATCTTATGTGTTAAGACAGTCATTATAATTTTGTCTGATGAACGGTGTTTGTATAACATAAGCACATTTTGTGAAGAGTAGAGTAACTATCTATTTTTAGTTTTTTACCATCTTGAATTAATTTGTAAGGATATAAAATCCAACGAGAAAATTTCCTGTTGTTCTTTTTTTTTAATTAGCATGATTTTTTTTATGGCCTTCTGGTAAATACCAGTGGCAGAATTTTGATTAAAAAGAAGCAGAATTAGCATTATTACATTATGATTTTGTAGTTTGATCAAAATCAATACATGAGTTGTTTATTTTGTTCATTAATGCTGCTAATTTAACATTATTTTACTTAGGGTCATTGATCCTGCTAATTTGATTTGACCTATAATGCTTTTAATAATTACATGTCAGCTTAAGACACATCTTTATCGCGCGAAGCGCGTAACACCAGCTAGTAAAATTCAATTTGAAGAACACTTCAATAGAGCTTTCATTTTTCTTGAGGTTTTTTCTATTTAGTATTTATTTATTTATTTATTATTAATATTATTTTATTTTTTATTTTTTTGAAATTGAAGCCCTTAGGCAATCCTTTTGAGGTTTTTTTTTTCTATTTATGTCAAATCACTTTATTTCAGTACTCCAAATAAACTTTAATGGTTTGGACTTAGGAAAATGTTTTGATAGAAACATTTGATTGACTTAGAAATTTGGACATCTGCTGTGACTTTGGTTTTCATGTATTTACGGAATATGGTATTTTAAATCAGAGGACTAACGTTCTTTCAAGAAATTCTGTCAGTACACTTCGGAAGTATCAATAAGAAAAGAATTACAGTTCCAAATATATTAAAGTACAAGAATATATATATATATATATATATATATATATATATATATATATATATATATATATATATTGGCAAACAACGACATGAGCGATTATTTCGATGGAGAATATAAACTCTTTAAAAAATTAAATCGTTCCATAGTTTCTTTACTAACAGCAGAACAATTTCATTAAAATTACAATATTATTTCTTCAAGAAAATATTCTTCCACTAAAAGCTAGCCAAATTAATAGATTATAGACAGAAATACAATGTTTATTACTTGCACACGAAAATTGCATAATTTTCAGTTAGGCCCTTCCGGTGCTCTTATAAATGCCACACTAACCCTTCACTGTATTCATCACTCCACCAAATACTTCTACATTGATCACACGTCATAACAGCCTTACAAACACCTGCAATGGCACAATTGATCGAATCCAACAGGGCTGGCGCCGAGGTCTTCTCCGGCCACAATGTGTGCAAACAAAAGGCGATCGATATCCTCGCCCAAAACCATCTGCCACGTGCCCTACTCTCAGTGGGCGACATCGAAGAGCTTGGGTACAACCGCTCGAGCGGTTTCCTGTGGATCAAATCAAAGAAGGACAGCACTCACAGTTTCAAGAAAGTCGGTAAGACCGTGTCGTATGCGAAGGAAGTCACAGCCTTTCTCAATGACAAGAAGATGACAAATTTGAGCGGTGTAAAGGTGAAGGAGTTGATGATCTGGATTTCGCTGTCAGGGATGGCCATAGAAGATCCCGAGGGAAAGAAGCTCAGCTTCAGTACCCCGGCTGGTATTGGCAAGACTTTCCCTGTCGATGCCTTCAACGAGTAAATTAAAGCACAAAAGTAAGGCCTTCGAGATTTTACTGGGGCCACTTGTTGGAGATTTTTGTAATAATAATGCATAAACATGGCCATTAATTTGTTTGTTTGTATTTTATTTTCTTTCTTTACTCTGCTTAATCTATAGAGAAAGGAGGCAAATATAATGTCTTGCATTCTCCGTAATAATTAACAGGGATTCGTTTCAAACGAAATGGTTATATTAATGTTGGCTCGATTGCTGTATTTTGCAACCAAATTCTTATAAGCATCTTGATATATAGTTAGTGTTATTTCTTTTTTATTCTTTTTTTTTTTTGTATTTTTACGCCCTGTTTTTTTATCTGCAAATATGCGAGCCATGAGTGATCATAATTGTGAACACAAAATTAACCAATACACCACAGTTGTATTTTTTATCTGATTAATAACATATCTGTTTATTGGCATAAATATAAAATGATAGAAGCAAAGTTGCAGGCTTGAGTCATTCAAACTGAACTATGGTTTAGGTTGTAAATCGAACATGCTGAACATGTCGGTCGGTCCGGTCCGGTCTAGTTTTTAAAACACTATTACTTGAGGCTCCGTTTGGATGGCTTCTTTCCGGAATAAAGAATAAGGAATAACCACTTTTTACCAATAAATTTATTTCTAATCATCCAAACTCTTCACAAAAATTACACAATTCCCAATAAATTTATCATTTCCCAATAAATTTTTTCCCTTCTTCCTTCTTCCTACCTTATTCTCAACTCATCCAAACGGAGCCTGAGAGCCGTTGTCAAGCTTTCTAAAACAAATAGTTTTTAAAACACTAGCTTTGCACATGAATGGCATTTAATTAGTTTTGTTTTAGTTGTTCTATTTTGAAGTTTTTAGAATACTTTTTTGCTTATTGTTGAGTACCTCATTGCCTGTAAGGTGATATTAAGGTTGTTAAACTCTGAAGCTGAATTGCTGTGCATAAATTATGGTTGTTATTGGTGCTTATAGGCAGGGGCGGATCCATGTTGAACGAAAGGGCTTAATTTTTGAAAAATAGAGGACCGGTATAAAGTATATACCGATTGGATGGGTGCCTAGCCTAGGCTTAGAATAGGCCATGCGATAAAAATATCATTAGGCTTGGGCAATATCCACGCCGTCGACTCAAGAAATATCATTAGACTTAGGTTTAGAATAGATGTCCGTGGATTTAAGATTGTCACATATACCCATTACTTTGTTATTTGAATGCTTATAATTATTTTAAATTTATTTAATACAGAAATGGAGAGATTTAAAAAAAAAAACACCACCATCAAATCGTAAGAGGTTCCAACAAAGGAAGCAATTATGCAACAATTTCAAACAATGAAGTAGCGCAAAGGATTGTTAATTGCATTAGAAAATAAGAATTAGATTTTTTTTTTTACTTTTTGTGTTTTTTGATGATTGATAGAGAAGTATAGATCTTGAAAAATGATTAAATTTATGAAAAAAGATGATATATTTTATGTATATGTTTAGAATATTTTTTATTAAAATTATTATTTATTTTATTATATTATAATTGTGTCTAGGCTAAAATTTGTTCTAGATCCACCCCACCACCCCTGCTTATAGGTGAATTGGTAGAGATGTTTTTAATACTTTGCTCAATTGATACAGAGGCAGGTATTGAACGGTTTCTAGAACTAGATGTAGGAAGGAGGTGTCTTGACAGAGATATATTTCTGATGAGTTTAGAGATTGGGTACCAGGATTGATGTTTCACTGGTATTGTTTTCGTTTGTTTGCGATTTTGAACTGTCAACTTGTAATTTGCTCTTTTTAGTTTAATCCTTGGATGAAGAGTGGTGGCGCTCGGCGCTCCCCACTTACTTTCAAAAAAAAAAAAAGAAACTTTGAGCATAAAAAAAAAATTAAGCATGCTTAAATAATACGGGACTAATAAGGATCATTTCCGATTTCTATTATCTCCATCATTCTCAAAATATATTTTTCATTTTTAGAAAATACGTAACTAACTTATTTCCATTTTCGAAAATTAAATTTCGTCATCTTCATCCATCATCCCCTGGAGTCACCCCTCTCTCCCTCTTTGTTCGCTAACTCTCTCTCCTCCCTCTCAGATTCACTACTATTCTAGTTAAAACATATAACTGTTCAGGTTGATGTATATAAATTTTCTAATTAATATAGTAACAGTTCTAGTTAATATATATAACTGTTCTGGTTAACTGTTCTATGTTCTAGTTAAATATATAACTATATAGGTTATACATATAACTATTTTGGTTATACGTATAACTGTTATAATTGCTGTAGTTAAATACATCTATGTTTCACTCTCTTTCCCTCCCCCTCCTCCTTGGCGCTCATCTGTTTCGCTCCTTCCCCCCTTCCCTCCCCTCTGATTCCCGTCATCCCCTCATTCCCTACAACCTCCCAGCGACTTCCTAAAATGAAAAAGACGTGTTTTCTAAAAATAGAAAAATTAATTAACGCGTATGTACGGATGATGGGGATGACGAACGAGAGGAGGATGACGGAAATCAATTCCCTTAAATAAAAATATTCTCTTCTTTAATTATATATACAAGACTTGTTACCATAAATAGGAGAGGATTTTAATGTTCACAAGTTTTTTTATCATATAATGCTATTTTTTTCTTTATATATAATTGACAGATCAAATGTTGGATCCACAGTTCCATAAATTTAAGCGAAAGCATATTTAATAACTGTTGATTTTTATTGGGAAACAATGAAGAGTAAAACTTCAATATATGAGCTCAACTTTGATTTCTTTTAGAAAAAAAAACAACCCAAGTAAAATTGCTAGCATACATTGTTGATGTCAGAAAATAAGAAGAGTGAAAGGCCTCAGGATTATACAGTAGAAGTCACATAGTAACTCATATCTAGACAAAAATAAAAAGATTATAAGTAAAAATTTAAAAAATGAGGCCTCCAAAATAAAACAACTACTCAAGTTTTAATATCAGCTCAATTTGAATTTAAGAAACACTACTTAAATTTGAACATTCAAATTTATTTTCTTTTAGGTTCTTTTGTTTCTATAACTATCAGTTATCTTAATATGTCAAACCGTTGTATTCTCTCCATCGTATAAGCTTTAAAAGGTAGGAAAATAATTGATTGCTCGTTTCGTTGACTTAGATACGTAATACGTTGACGAAATCTGCTATATTTTATTATATTTATAATATATGAGTCGCCTATGACTAAGGCTATGCATGGGCCGGGGTTGACAAAATTTGTTATTTAAGTCTGAGAACCAGCATTCTTTCAAGAAATTTTTTCTGTACACTTCGGAAGTATCTATAAGAAAACAATTACAATTCAATATTTAAGTATAAAAAATTTGTTGACAAACAACTATATGATCGACTATTTCGATGTAGATTAATAACTATTTAAATAATTAATTAAATCGTTTTCGTAGTTCCAATACTAACTGCAGAACGGGGTACTTAATTAAAATTACGATATTATTTCTCCAAGAAAATATTCTGCTACTAGAAGTTAGTTTAATTAATAGATTTTAGAAAAAATTACAATGTTATTATTTACATAAGAAAGTTGCATAATTCGCAATTAGGCCCTTCCGTTGCTCCTATAAAATCCCAAGTAACCAGTCCCTTCATCAACTCGCCAAATTTTTCTACATCACACAACACAACAAACCTTAGAAACACAATCCATGGCACAATTGATTGAATCCAACAGGGCCGGCGCCGAGGTCTTCACCAGCCACAATGTGTGCAAGCAAAAGGCGATCGATATCCTCGCTCAAAACCACCTGCCACGTGCCTTACTCTCAGTGGGCGACATTGAGGAGCTCGGGTACAACCGCTCGAGCGGCTTCCTGTGGATCAAATCAAAGAAGGACAGCACTCACAGTTTCAAGAAAGTTGGTAAGACCGTGTCGTATGCCAAGGAAGTTACAGCCTTTGTGCATGACAAGAAGATGACAAATTTGAGTGGTGTTAAGGTGAAGGAGCTGATGATCGGGATTTCGCTCTCAGGGATGGCCATAGAAGATCCCGAGGGAAAGAAGCTCAGCTTCAGTACCCCGGCTGGTATCGGGAAGACCTTTCCGGTGGATGCCTTCAACGAGTAAGGCACAAAAGCAAGGCCTTGGAGATTTCACTGTGGCCACTTGTTGTAGTTCATTTGTGATAATAATGGCATAAACAGAATCACCTAATTTTTTTTTTTTTTTTCATTGTTCTTTGTTATTTATTTAGTTTTGTGTTTTTTTTTTTTTGGAAAAGCAGAGCAAGATGTCTTGGCTCTCGAAATAAGAAAAGTTCCTTTTACAAATGAATTGTTTACAAAAATATAGCCTGATCCTTTGTTTAATCTTTGTAACTACTTTGATGTTATTTTAATGAAATAGTTTAGTAGGTGTTTTGCCTACTAATTTGCCTTTAATATGACAATTTGTCATGAGCTGATGCGTTCAACTTCTTTATACGTTTTTAATCGAAGATCTTAATTATTATTAGCAAAGCAGATTATTTCAAAGAGAGATTGTTACATAAAAAATAATTTGGTTGGATAAGTACGCAGTTAAGATCGATTTAGATCATTTAATTGCTCTAAATGAAATTTTAATTTGTCTGAAAACTCCAATCAAAATTCAATAATTCATCCAACTTGCGACAAAGACTAGGCAGCGAGTCTATAATAGAATTAGGATGCAAATATTTTGCGTAACGGTATGAAGTTAAAAAAAAATGGCACGATCGAAGATATAAAACATTAAAAACTTTCTTTCTTGCTACAAACCGTTACACGCGGCCCGAAAGGGTGTTACACAATATAGAAAAATGGACAATGATCCCAAAATAATAATAATAAATAAATAAATAAAACTATAAGTCTATATAACTTGTATCACAATGATCTCAAGATATATATAAATAATTTAATTATCATGGGCAACGAAAGTTACTGTCTTTGTAGAAGTTAAAGAACAACTCATTTGAAAAGTATTAAGGTTAAGAGTGCATGATTTCTATTGGTTCTCATTCCAACAATAAAAGACTCGCCTGTATGATTTTGGATCTTCATTTGATCAATGGAATGATTTTAGTTAGAACTTAATATTTGAAAAAAAAAGTCTAATATGACTAATAACTATTTCATTTTTAAATAGATCGATGGTCTAGGTGCGCATAATAGTTTAATTGTCATTATCTTTGTGACAGTGAATATAATGGAGACCCAAAAATTAACCAAAGGAGGGTGTTTTGTGGCTTCCATACATGTTCCATTCAAATTATAACTTCATAATTTGGGTTTCCTTGACAGCTACTGTCAAGTTCTCGGAAAAAAAAAAACTTTATAATTTGGGTGAACGTCCTCCACCTCTATTTGCTGGGTATAATTTGCATATGTTTTATGAACGATTGTAATTTTTGAACAGTTATGTCCTTAAGTTCAGGGAGCAGATAATTACTGCATTTTCAATTGCTACATGCATGTCCTATATATACTTCCCGAGCAAAGTGTTTATATATACTAACTGAAAAAATTGCTTATGGTTGCACATTGGCATGCTTATATTTAAAGCGACATATATATATATAGAAAGTATTCGGAGAAGGTACATTCGTAGGCAAGAAAATACTGGCAAAAGAACAAATTACTGTTTCAAATAAAATATTGTAAATTAAGCAACGGTCATATTTTAAGACCGCCTTATTATGAACACAACATTTCAATATTTCAAACTTACAAGGAAAAAATCATACATAAGTTAACACTTTGTCCCCGGCAGTACATCCAAGAACTCACTTCAAACTGGAATGCATCAGTGAAATTTCTAAGGCCATATATATGACTCTTTTACTCGTTAAAGGCATCGACGGGGAAGGTCTTCCCGATACCAGCCGGAGTACTGAAACTGAGCTTCTTTCCCTCGGGATCTTCTATGGCCATCCCTGAGAGCGAAATCCAGATCATCAGCTCCTTCACCTTAACACCACTCAAATTTGTCATCTTCTTGTCATGCACGAAGGCTGTGACTTCCTTCGCATATGACACGGTCTTACCGACTTTCTTGAAACTGTGAGTGCTGTCCTTCTTTGATTTGATCCATAGGAAGCCGCTCGAGCTGTTGTAGCCGAGCTCCTCGATGTCGCCCACTGAGAGTAGGGCACGTGGCAGGTGGTTTTGAGAGAGGATATCGATCGCCTTTTGCTTGCACACATTGTGGCTGGTGAAGACCTCGGCGCCTGCCCTGTTGGATTCAATCAATTGTGCCATGGCAGGTTAAGTTCTAAGGCTGTTTGGTTTCCTTTTGTTGTTGTCACTATTGTGTAGTGTAGAAGGGTTTGTTGGTGAATTGATGCATACAAGGATGGATTAGTGTGGTTTTTATAGGAGCAAAGGGAAGTGTCTAAGTAGGAATATGCTTTGAAGCCTAACTAAGTTGTATATTAATTAATTAGAGCAATAATATTGAAAACTCAAATATTAATTGGTGTGTACAACTTGTCTTCGTTTGACTTGAAACTTAATACTTAATTATCTTTGGCAGAATACCAGTTGTTATTATTGAATAATAAAAAAGAAGTTAATTTTATTATCTTTCCGGCCTTCTCTATGTGAAATTGTTTTTGTTGCACTAAATTTATTTAAGGCACTTATTGTGATTGCCATTACGAAACTTTTTTAAGTCTCGATCAATATTTTTCGTCCAAAAAAAATTTTCGACTAATATTTATTGTACGTACATATATGAAACCATTTAGAAAAATTAATCAATTCCAAGTAATTAATTTCTTTGGACCGTTAAAAGGATGCCAAATTTTAGTAGGATTAAGGAGTTTAATTGTAAAGGATGTACTGAACCTTACTAAATTTTGTGAACTTGAATTTGATCAATATTAAAATTAATGGAGCCCAAACTATTGAATTTAAAATATAAAAGGAAGACACACTTGTTCTACTGAAACGAATGATAACAAAATGAAAAAAAATAAAAAATCAAATGACCTCTGTCGCAAGGAAGTCCGCCTTATTCTAGAAGTCTTAATTTCTGATTTATTTGCTTATTAATGTCACATAATATAACATTGGAAACAACGTTCCTTCGATGGAGATTACTTCAAAGAAATCAAATGTACGACACATATTCATCTATAATATATTAATGATGTTTCAATCTAATATTTATCGGTTCTTCTAATGATCAAATTTTTTGTTTCATTGTAGCTGTTTATACATTTTAACAAGTCTTATTCTTAGCTCCATTTGGATTGCTTAGGAATAAGAGTAATAGGCTATTCTTAGGCGAAAAGTATTGGAAAGTGTGTAACTTTGTGAAGAGTTTAGATTGTTTATAATAAATTTACGTCTAGAAAAAAACTTTTCCTCCTATTTCCTTACGATCCAAACGGAACCACAAAAATCTAGCGAACACGGTTTTTCGGATTGACAGACAACGAGACCATGTTCTTATTTATCAAAGAAAAAAAAAAGTACCACTAAGGTTTACAACTTTCACATAAAAAAAATTGCCAACCAACTATACTATTCATTTATTATTTTTTCTTTTTTTTTTTTGGTACTCCCTCATATATAGAAAAAAAGAATTTAATAAAAGTACGAGAAAGTTTATTAATGATACTAAAAGTAACAAAAAATAAATTGTCATTGCCAAGATCCAGCACAAAAATTTCGAGGGAATGGTTGCTTGAAGTGGAGAGGCTTACCTGGTTTTGTTATATGAAACTATGATCTTCTGGGGAAAAAAAATGCGGGTGCTTGTATGACATGATATGTGTCCCTCTGTCTGCTCTAATAAAGAACATTATGCATTTTAAAATTTGAAATTTCAAACTTAATTAATACAATTTTTCCACTTATTAGTACACAAGAACAGTAGAATTCTAGCTCTGCAGTTCTGCAGAAACTATCTCAATAGAAATCATAATCAATTTAATGATGTTTCAAATTTATTAATTACTAACTTGTCCCCAACGCTATGTCCCGGTACAACATCTCTTATAATTTTTTTCTTTTTTTTAGGGGGGAAAGAAATTCGCTTCTCGTGAAGTGTTCATATACAATTTAAGCGGCAATTTTTTTTTTCGAGTAAACTCCTGATTTTGATATAATTTAATATACATAAATTTTTAGCAATTTCGGTGATCTTATTTTGGCTCCATTTGGATGGTGTGGGAATAAGAGGAATAAGGAAAGAAGTATTAGAAAGTGTGTAACTTTATAAAGAGTTTGGATTGTTTATAATAAATTTGGAAGTAGAAAGAAGCTAATCCCTTACCTCAAATTTTTGGAACATTTGAAATGTTTTTTTATAGATATTTGTCTCACTATTTTACTTCCAATAAATGTAAGATGGAGGTATTATAAACAAAAGTTAGCAATATAAAAATGAAATTTCAACAAAGCATCGCTAAGTACATTTAATCATGAACATTTGATAACTTGATAAAAAAAGTTTGATAATTTAATCATGAACGTGCGACTTGGTGGATCGATATGCTGTTAATTAACTAAAAGTATCGTTATATATAGCGATACTTATTTTTATACCGCAATACTACTTGAAAGTATATAATTTTAACATTTTATTTCTTACGATGTCTAAAATAGTGAAAATTAATAACTTAAAAAAATATTTTGTGCTTTTAGCAAAATATAAATGCACATTTTGCTATTTACTGATTTATAATTAGTATTATGAATTTATCATTTGCATATACAAACTGCATATACGAACTATATATAATATATGCATATGCGAACTGTTAGAAAATATGCTAATTTTCATTTTTATGCTAATTACCAATTAATTAACCAAGCAAACATAGCACACACAAGATCTAGTACACAAGCTATTCAAACACACGAGAAAAAGGGGAAATCGATACCTCCCGCGACATCGTATTCGCGGGGCTCGACCAAGGCATGGGAATCGATGGCGTGCCTTCTCCACCGTCTCCACCACGTCTCGTAACCGCCCTCGAGTCCACCAAGGAGGATTAATCACGTTCTACAAGGTACGTGCTAGCATACCCAAAGAACAAGCCTAATCCCTATGGTTTTCTCTCTTGCATCAATCAACAACCTTGATTTAGTGGAGAGAAAATAGCTCAACACATGAGCAAAAGAGAGGGAGAGAAGAGGAAGGTGGCGGCCTAGAATGGGAGGAAGAGAGGAGAGAGAAAAGTCTAGGTGGAGGCTCTCATAAGTGGTCCTTATATAGAGCACAAAACCTAATTGACCTCTTGCATAATTACAACTATGCCATCCAACCTACCACCATAAATGGCTGCCACGAAATGGGCCTTTATGGGCCATTAAACCCCTTCATTTGGACCATTAATTCATATAATTAAGGTCCCTCAACTTTGCTCTTTAATTGGGCTATATATTTGCTATTTAAATAACGGCCCAATTAATCAATATAACCATTTATATTGATAAGTGTTGAACTAAATTAATTATTAACTCATTAATAATTATTTTAGGATTAGTTAATGCATTAATTTATTTCTATATGATCCATTGACTTAATTAATTATAACGGTTCGCAACGGTATATAATTAATTAATCAATCTTATCATATTTCCACAGAACCTACTGCTGTGAATAAATAAATAATGCACTGTGTGATTAATGTCCTATTTGTGTGACCCTTTGAGGATTTATGCTATGTTGGCCATGGAATTAAATCGTTATTTAATTCCAATAATCATAAGCGGTATCTAGCAACACGTTATGACTCCCAATTCGCATAAATAGTGTACTGCTACAATATTTCAATCCTGCATAAGAGAATAAATATGTTTCTCTATTTTGATTCTTATGTCGCACGATATCATCGTATAATCCAAGATAGGAATGTGTCATTCTTGCAGATTATACGTTTCTTGATCTAGAGATAATTGTATAAAGTTGCATGCAAACAATCTATCTCCATCAAGGGGCCCAAACAGATATCGTCACTCACTAAGTGAATTAATGAGGGACATACGGTTTTCTTGATGATTAACTTTTCCCCGCACAATTCAAGAGAACATAAATAAAGTCCGTATAGCAGCCCTTGTCGGGAATCAGCGGTAGACAGTATTTATTGAACCTATCCTCATGTGGAAAAGATAAACATCTCAAACTTAGAACCAAAATCACAACGAAATAAACAATGACACATAACACAATCCATATGTTTATTTCGATGGGTCAAGTCCTGTGCTATGTTCCATAACATACACATATGCAACTAAGTTGGTAACTCTTTACCTATGATTAGTAGAACTTAATCATCACTTAACTTGCATACTAATCTTATAAGATAATTAATGTTCCTTGTTAATTATCAAGATCATGGACCGTTTAGATTTATTATTGTCATTCTAAAGAATGATCCACAGAGATCTACTATTCAGATCCTCAACCTGAATGATCTGTCAATAATAAACCTAGGAACAGATGATAAAATCTCATCCAAAACATAAACTAATAATTAAGTCATTAAATTATTGACTTCTAGGACATAACTCTAACACGAACTGCATATAACACTACACGAAATTTCTTTTTTGGTAACGTTAAAAAAAAATGATCTGTAACGTTCATGGGTACGTTACAGTAGGCCCCGTTACAAAAAGTATTGAACGTTACAGATCTGCAACGTTCATTTAAAAAAAGTTACAAAACATTATTAAATTAGTTTTATACACGGCTTTTCTATATATTTGTAACTTTTTTTCAACAAAAATGTTACAAATTATAGGATTCTGTAACATTTTTTTGGAAAAAAATGTTGCAAATTTGTTTATTTTTTTTAATATAGTTGCTATATTTTGTGGCTAGTTCATCTTGCTAGCCGTACCAACTGGTACATTAATGTATCAAACATACAATTAACATGCATATCACAAACACAATATCACATATATATATATACATGCATATACACATCAAAATAACAAACAAGTCATGCAAATGAGAAAATAAATTAAGTTCAATTTGTAAAAAAATAGTAAAAAAATTCTAAAAAATATAAAATTTGGTTTGTATTGAGATTTTAATATATAGATTGAATTTGTTTAGTTAGATTTTCAATTTGTAAAACTATCGACAAATATGGTCGCGATGTACAAAAGCCTTAATACATCGCGATGCACCATAGCATTTCTCGTATATATATATATATATATATATATATATATATATATATATATATAAATTGGCTACAATATACTCCAGCATATAGATAGTCCGTATGCTGGAGTCGTTTCTCAAAATCTAAAGTGCATACAGTCCATATTTTTATATGGAGAACAACTTGAACGGTTTGGATCGACTGTTTGAATTTTAGATTTTGAGAAACGACTCTAGCAATCTCTATATATATACTTTAGCCAATCTATATATATATATATATATATCAATTTACAAGAATCACGATACATTTCAAATTGATTATCCGAATATAGTACTATACATGAATTTTATGACTTCATCTACGACTCCTCCAATGTCTTCTTTCGTGTATGGTTTTCTAACTGAATCGATTTTCTGCATTTGATTATAAGACATCAATTAATTGATAGAAATTAACAATTAACAATTAATTGACAATTTGAACGAGAAAATTAGCACCTTTGTTGTCGACTTGAATGAGAAAAGATCGTCTCCACACCAGAAATAATTAGCTGCTCCCAAGTCCACTATTGCAAAGAATTTGATTGAAGAACAAATCGTATAAGAGAATAATAATAATAATAAATAATAATAAAATTATTATTGGTATTGATATGGTGTTGTAGAGATGGCTAATTCGATTGTCAAAAAAAAAAAAAAAGAGATGGCCAATTCAAACGAAAGAAAAAGTATGGTGGAAATGCCAAAATAAAGATACTGGTGGCCGCATTAAGTAGGAGATACTTAAATTTATTTAGGAAATGCAAATAGGGCATGCTGCCAAAATTGGTTTAATTAATAAATTGAGAAATTCTACGATAAAAGTTGCCAAAATTAACTTATATTTTGGTTCCTCTACGTACTGAAATATTGGCCCTCTCAACCTGCAATTAATTAGCATATAAATGACTGAAGCACCATATCAATACCTGTACTTATATTCTGGTTCCTCTACGTACTGTAATTATGCACCGCCTAATGTTGCCAAGTCGATTTGAATCCAAAATATCAAATAGATCCATCAAATGACTGAAGCAAATAAACATTTGACAGATCAGATTTCAAAACAAGCACAATCCAATTCGATTACATCCATCCACAACAAAAAAGGACACAATTGAGGAGAAGAAAAAAATCAAACCGAGATAGCAAAGAAAAAAAAGAGAAGAAGAGAGCCTCAACTGCCGCTGTCGACTGCTGTTGTCCCTAGAGCCACTGTCAGTCGCCGGTTAGGGTTTGAGGTACTAAGAGAGAGAGGAGGCCGACGAGAGGAGGCGGCTAGTGGAGTTGCTGGGGCCGACGAGAGGAGAGGAGGCGGCTAGTGGCGCAGTTGGGCCGACGAGAGGAGGATCGAGTCGAGGCCGATGAGAAGAGAGGAGGCGGCTAGTGGTTTAAACGAGAAAGTGTAAGACTAGAGAGGGAGACTTAGAGATTTTTCGAAAAAATGAAATAACGGAGGAGAGGAGAAAGCAAGAAATCCTAACAAATATCAGAAAAATCTGTAACATTCTTTATATAAAAAGCATTACAGAAAAAATGATAATCTGTAACATCTTTTATATAAAAAATGTTACAGATCTGTAACGTGTTTTATATAAAAAATGTTACAGATCTGTAACGTGTTTTATATAAAAAACGTTACAGAAGCATTATATATTATTTTTTGTATTTTTGACAAAAAAATTGTAACGCTTGTTTTGTAAAAAAAAACGTTACATATTAGATCCACTATTTTCAGGCATCTATTTTTGACAGATTTGTAACGGGTTTTAAAAAAAAACGTTATAGATGATCCGTTACAAAAGCCTGCTTTTGTGGTTGTGTAATGTATGCATATCTTATGCATATAGTAAATTAAACTTTTAAAGTATTGCATATAATGCAATAAGATATTTAATTTTTAATTAAAAAATTTATTCGATGTAATAAACACGTACATTTGTACATCCTGTTGTGATCCCATAACCGTCGCTAAATGACCGCTATTCACTATGCACTATGAATTGAGGTTGACTGCTATGAACACGTTATCCGCTATTTAAGTCTTTGGTAGGATCCCATTTGTTATCTAATATAATGGCTAAATTGGGACATAGCAACAACCAAGTGAAAGAATTATCGTATAGGTATAATATTTCAAGGCTAATTAAGTTTCCAATCTCATCTGGTATCGTGCCATTTAGGTGGTTACTAAAAAGATCAAGTTTAATTAAATTAGGCATCTGATTTATCCACCCTGCTAAATTCCCATTCAAGTTACTCCCTAAACATCGGTCATCTATAATATATAAATTTGCGACATCATAAACGTATCGGTATCAATGTACTATAAAGGAGACCACACAAATAAGCATTACATGTATGGATCATTAAGAGTTTGCAATTGGTTTTAAGGTGGAATTTTTCCAGAGAGGTTATTATATGAAAGATTTAGTGTGACTAAGAAGTTTAAATTGCTAATACTATGTGGAATTATGCCTGAAAGCTCATTATTGTGAAGGTTTAAAGATTCTAAGGACTAAATCGTACTGACCATTATTGGAATTGGGCCTGTTAGTTGGTTGTTGGACAAATTAAGATTTCTTAATCCATGAAAGTTGCCATTACACATTGCAAGTAAAACACTCACTCCTCTATCTTGCTATCCTCACAATCTTCATCTTCTCCGAATTAACACGACGTTGTTACTTCTGCACAAGCCTCCTCAGACTCCTGTAGAAACAAAGGAATTATTGGCGATTATGACCTTTCTAATCTGGCGTGAGAGGTGTCAAAGATTTTTTAATGAGAAGCACAACAACCTTCATTTTCAGACTCTGGTGGATCAGACAATACTCAAGAGGGATAGTTAGTTTGCCAGAAATTAGAAATTAGGAAAAGTTAGATGAGTGATTAACAGAAATGCAGTTGCTTTTACTTTTTATTTTTTATTCTTTTTCTCTTTTCCCTTCCTAATCTGACATTTTATCTTCTTGTTGTCTTCTCATTGTCAGTGCCTCGCTTTCTCTTTTTTTTTTTTTTTTTTACTTTTCTTCTCTTTTCCCTTAGCCACTGGCTAAGTCTTGTAAAAATTTTTACCTTTATATATAAAGGTTGTGTTTGGATGAGCCGGGAATAGAAAATAGGAATAAGAAATTTCGGTTTGCGTGCTTATCCTTATTCCTTATTTTTATACCATAATTTTATTAGTATAGGAATAAGGGTCCTTATTCCTTATTCTTGTGTATTTCCGGCTCATCCAAACAGACCCAAAAGAAAAAGATAAGAGCATGACCCTTATTTTATGTCAAAAAAAAAAAATGAAGTTAGTTCTGGTGTTTGGTATCATTCCCGTTAAACTATTATGCGATAGAGCAATACTTGTGAACAAGGTACGTAGTTGTGTATTCATGATCTAAATCCTTTGTTGATAGTGATATGATCACATTGTAGTACTGTAAATATGTTCTTAAAAAATCTGAACGATTGTAAATCCGTTCTTAAGAAATCTGAACGATTGTCCTCTAGGGAAACCATTGCCATAATCTTTTCCATGGGGCTTCATCACTGAAATATTATTGTGGGCTATATTAAGACCTTAAGATTCTTCAAATAAAAAAGTTGCAAGAGGATGACACCAATAAATCTAGTTGATCGCAAACAGAATTGGCATACCTCAAACCAACCTCCTCCTTCTTAGATCGGTGGTCATTAATACTATCAGTAGAGAACCGCAGCCTGACTTCAACCACAGTGTAAGAGTTCACATGGCCCAGCACTTTGGCGGCCAGATTAGTGATTACTCTGTACACCCGGTAAATGGAGAAACATGTGACTTTCTCTTAGTTTGCCAAGACGTCCTCAGACGTAATCAAATCTGTTTCCATTCACCATTCTTGGTCACAGGAGTGAGATTAACTGGAGAAATTTGGAGAAAAAGCATGGGCACTGTTTTCGAACCACCTCCTTACTGGGCTAGAATAAACCTCTCTGGCCATCCTTTACACCTCTGGAACTCCATTGACCTCTGCCTCCTAAGCTTTGGAACGCCGATCAGCATCGTACCTTGCTTTCACAATGGCAACTTTCTCTACACTAGAATGTTAATCAAATGTGGCCAGACTACAATTCCCTGGCACATCCTAATTTCTCAAGACCCGAGATGTGCACTGGTTAATGTTGTGCTTGAAGGTTTATTATGGTCCTGGTCAGCCGTGGGTTGAATCAGATGACAACAACCTCAACACAGAAACACCTGATAACTCCACCGTCACTTACGGGAATGACGACTCATCAGTCCAAAATAATGGCGCTGGAAATGCTGCTGGCAACAGCCTCTCCCACTGGACACCACCAGTAATCAACCTCCTTTCGCAAAACAGAGACCCAACTCCTCTATGCCTCTCTCCGGTTCAAATTCGTCCAATCTAACAACCTGACACTCTCGAACCTAGTCCCAACAAACCAGGAGCTTCTGTATTTTAATCAACTCTCCAAGACCCTTTTTGTCTGCTCGAATACCGTGCAACCATACTTACCCAGCACCCAACGTACTCTCTCCCCCCTGGACCAGGCAAATCATTCCCTCATCCAGGCTCTGCCACACCTATTATTAGGCCCTCCCCAAACCACTTTTCAACTGATAGATTTCATCAGTTTACAGGACTCTGTTGCACGCCCCAACCTTGAAAAAATAAACAACACTGCATTCCTCCTCATTACCTCTGCAAACCCCACACAGCTACGGACACCAGATCCTTCCCCCAAAAACCCTTTGACCTGTCAAAGTCTCCTGGATTTGGAAGCAATTTTTCCACCGGGCTTTGGACCAAATAAAACAAATTCTAGCACAAGCACCCCGACCCCAAATTTTTTTAAATAATAGTAAATTAATATAATCTATTAAAATTAATATCAATATAATAACATTTTTTTAAATAGTATCATAAGATCGAAATCTGGATTCCGAACGTAAGATCGGATTCCGAGATTCCGATCTTAGTTTTCGCTTATAAATTTTTGGTTCTGACATGTGCTATTCATGGGCCCAAAAATAAGGGAATGAATGATAGATTGATATTTGGTCCTGGAGTTAACAAAGCATACAAATGCACACTTGCACATGACTCGTTTGTTGAGATGGTGTTAAGTAAATGCACAAGTGTCATAATTATTCATTAATTAATTATTTAGTTTTGTGAAAAATATCATTAATGCCAAGCCTATCAAAATTTTAGAAAACGTTCAATCGTACTTAGCGGCGTAATAAATTTAGTACTTCTTAATGAAAGCATTGAAAAAAGATGATATAATTACTTTTAGAAAATTCTAGATGGTGATAAACGTTACAAAAAAGAAAAGGGAAAAAAATGGAACATACGATTTTAACAGTTTTTTGTGCTTTCATGAATTAATTGTCTAAGCATTCATGCACTGCTTTAAAATGTTACATTACATCTACGATTGGTTTATACTGAGTATGTTATAAAGTTTAGAGATGTTTTATTCATAGTATATATATATATAGAATGGCTAACGCGCCATCGATGACACGTGCCATCAATTTCTATCGGCTCGTTTTTCGAAATTCAAAAGTCAAACGGTCGATCCAAACCGTTCAAGTTGATCAAAATATTGAAATACCTTTGGAGACCAAATTTTATATTTTTTCGATTTTTTTTGCTATTTATTATGATATTTTCAAATTGAAGGGTCTGAAATACTCTAATCATAATGTTTTTAAAAATATCATAATAAATAGCAAAAAAATTCGAAAAAAATATAAAATTTGGTATCCAAAGATATTTCAATATGGAGAACAATTTGAACGGTTTGGGTTGACCGTTTGAATTTTGGATCTCGAAAAATGACTTGATGGCACAGGACCCTCTGTGCCATCGATGGCACGTTAGCCATTATATATATATATATATATATATATATATATATATATATATATATATATATATATATATATATATATATATATATTAATAAGTGCGTACGTTATCGTAATTTATTAATTGCTTTATCACATTTAATAGTAAATATTAAATGATTGAACGATTGAACGTTTTCTAAAATCTTGATAGGCTTGAATATAATTTAATATTTTTCAAGGATAATGAAATTAAAAGCTAACATCAAGTTTTCTACATTTTGTCTGACGTCTGAGGTGAAATACATTAGGATCATATCCTCGGCAAATACATCAAAGATTATGTCGGAACAGACAAAAAAAGTACATCAAATTTATTCGAAACGGACAAAATTCTCTGGCAAATACATCAAATTTATTCGAAACGGACAAAAAAAAATTGGTTTAGCTAAGATTGGAATCCCGGATTCCGATCTTAGCTAAGGTCGGATTTCCAGATTCCGATCTTGCAATCGGAATCTGGGATTCCGATCTTGTGATACTATTTAAAAAAAAATTATTATATTGATATTATTTTTAACATATTATATTAATTTAATATTATTTTTAAAATTTTCGGCACCCCGACCCAGCAATCCAACACGCCCACTTCAGTGAGAATATCAAATAGGCTAAAAAAGAAAAATGACGGCCCATACATCTCCATTATTAGCAGGGCCTAGTTGGTTAAATTCAAGAAAACTCAAAACAAATTAACCAAGCCCAGAAACAAAGGCCCAACCATCAATGAAGATTTTGAGAGAGACTCAACCATGTTAACTTTTGAAAAAAGCAGTAGCATTCTTAGCAAATGGAGGCTTCGACATCACTGATGAACTCAAAACCTGTCTGGCTCGCTCCATACCCTCCACCTCTACCATCTCGACCACCGCAGCAACTCTGTCACCGCCCTAACCATCCCACTCCTTGTCCCAGTCTCATCCCCTTTTATTTCTTATGCTTTTTATTTATGCCGGTATATCGGCCTTTCTTATGTCATCTAAAGTTATCATCTCTTGTGTACTACTGTTTACTTTGTTAAATCGATGAATTTTAATTTTAAAATTTTCTCTTGGAATGTGCATGGTTTGAATGCAAGAGACAAGCGTTAGGCAGTTAAGCAGAGCATATTAATTGAAAAACCGCAAATTATTTGCTTTCAGGAGACAAAGTGGAACAATTTATGTTCAAATTTTTTATATGAATCTCTTGGCTCTAATTTTAAACAAGCCCTTACAATTGACGCAATTGGTACAAAAGGAGAGATTCTTATTACTTGGGACGATAATCTTTTCACCATGGTTAATTGTTTTGCAAATAATTTATGTTTCTCTATAGACCTCTCTCTCAATTTCGATGGTTCTGTTTTTAGACTCACTTCCATGTACGGTCCTTCAAGTGGAACAAACAGAACACACTTCTTCTCACAAATTTCCTCTTCTGCCCCAACCAATAACGGACCATGGATACTTTGTGGTGACTTTAATGTCACCTTAACACAAAATGAACGCTCAAACCCCTTGCACAGTAACTTAAACTCTGAACTTTTCACCAACCTCATCTTTCATTTCCAATTTGACGATCTTGTTTTACCTGGTAGAAGGTACACTTGGTCGAACGCTAGAGCAAAACCCTCCATGCAAAACTTGATAGGTTCCTTCTAAATCTTTCTTTCTCAAACTGATTCCCAAACATCTCACAGTCGGCCCTCTCTAATACGTCCTCAGACCACTCTCCCCTCCTCTGCACCAACCAAACTAATTTAAAAAAATCAAATATCTTTAGAATATAAAACTTCTACTTAAAGTTAACTAATTTACAAGACCTTGTTAGAAACTTCTAGCTTTCACCCAATCGCAACCACAACTACTGCCTTCAGCCTAAAACTTTCGGCCATCACCAAAAAAATTATTGTTTGGAAAAAATCAAGAACCCACACCATTCTGCAACAACTCAAAACAATCATAAATTTTCTCCTGGTGCGACTGGATAGCTGAGATCAGAAGTCTCTCTAATTTAGAAAAGCTGGTTAAAGCTCTAATGAAGAAAAAATTCACTAAGTTAGTCATTCTTGAGGAGGAACTTTCGAGCGTGCATCTCTTAAATGGAGACTGCAAGGAGACAGGAACACGAAATATTTCCATGCCAAAGCCTCCTCAAATAAAAGGAAAAACTTTATTCAAAAAGTTCTTCTCAACGGTAACCTGGTATCTGATCAAAACCTAAAGGAAGGGCTTTCCATAACTTCTTTTGTGAACTAATGGGAAAGGAAACAACCACCACTTCTGTTTAGAACAGGAACATGCTATACCCGAACCAGATTACTGCTCCTCAACAACTAACACAGCTAGTCACGTAGCAAGAAGTTATGGACGCCTACTCAGATTGGCCTACCGGCAAGTCGCCGGGTCCGGACGGCTACACGGGGGAATTTTTCAAATTGTTTTTAGATGAATTCTCTCCGAATATAGTGGCCACTCTTAACTCGACACTATTTCACAGAACTTTTCACCCCATGAATGACTCCCTGATTTGCTTAATTCCCAAAAAATCTGAGGCAACGCATCCGGGTGACTACAGACCCCATTAACATTGTGCATTCAATGCAAAGAATTCTCTCCGAAATATTCTTAACCAGATTCACACCGCTAATCAAAGACTTAATCAAACCCAACCAATCAGGCTTCATCCCAGGGAGAAATTTAGTGAAAAATTTTCTCTACGCCCAGCATTTAATCACCCATGCTTCTAAGAAAAAGCTGAAATTAGCTATTTTGAAGGCTAACCTGAAAAAGGCATTTGATACGATCAGTTGGAAGTTTATTCAAGATGTTCTTCAAGCTTTGAATTTTCTCTTTTGTGGACACAATGGTTCACAGGATGCGTTCTACAAGGAAACTCAAAAGTATTAATAAAAAGCTTGGCCGGGAAAAAATTTATTCTCAAGCGAGGTGTTAGACAAGGGAACCCCATGTCCTCGTACTTATTCATTGTTGCTTTTGACTTCATTTCTAGATGGATGAATAAACTCACCTCAATTGGTGCCATGCCCATGCCATATAATTGTATTTTATCATGCCTCTTTTATGCCGATGACTCGCTGTTCTTCTTCAAACCCAACACACAACAAGGGAAGCTCCTAAAACTGCTTCAGAATTGCTTCCAAAGCATCTCAGGACTCACCCTCAACCCCTCCAAATCAGACCTGATCTTGATAAACACCGACGCACAAACAACTTCCATAGCAAACACTTTAGGCTACAGCCTAGCATCCCTCCCAATAACATACCTAGGCCTGCCAAGACAAAAAAACTTACAAAGAGAGATTATGGAAGCTTAATTGCAAAATTTCAGCAAAAGCTCAGTGGCTGATCAGCCTCTTGTTTGACCCTAAATTTTTACGATTGGAGACACAGACCGATTTACAAGGAGTTTGAGAAAATCATGAAAAATATCAAATGAATCCCAAAAAATATGGAAAAATACAGTGAAGCATGGGGAAGATCATGATGCCCCCAGATTGGCCAAAAGAGCTAGATAATCTCCATTTTATACAAAGAAGGCCCTGATTTTGGAGAAATTAAATAAAATAGTTGGAGGGGTCTTTTTAGAAAATTATTGGAACCACTAGATTCTACATATTTTATTGAGCCTACATCCAAAATTTTATGCGAAAAACCAAATGGAAAGTGCCCCAAACAATTTATTTGGTTTCAACAGTTCAGAAATTAAATGGATTAATGTAAAAATGGAGAAGGCCAGTCATAAAGAAATTGAGAAGAGATGAGCGGCCAAATTCAAAACCCTCCCGTATATAAACATAAGCAAGAGATGGCTGCATCCGTTCTGTTGCTCCAGTTCATCTGATAGTTTGAAAGGTGATGTGAGGCATACGAAGACCAGGAGCATGCAGAAAGGAGAAAAGGAAATATCGCTGAGAGCGCGACCCCTTCGCGAAGAGTGCACTGGATGCACGCGGAACATGTGAGCAGAGAAGGAGTAGAAGAGGTGGAGCCCACGAGACGCCTCTCGGGCCATGATATACCACGACCAGCCAAAATAAAGAAAGGAGAGGGGTCGAATGAATTCCCAACTGAATCTGTTGAGATGGGAAACGCATAACCACCGGACTCCATCGCTGGTTCACTGCACCTAGAAGGGAAATGAGGCAGAGGTCTCGCCTATATAAAGACCAGACCAAGAGAAGAGAAGGGGATCCCAATTTCACAGAGGAGAGGGCACTGCACACCATATTTTTTCAAGAAAGGAAGAGAGGTTTAGAATAGGCATTTTAGCAAACACCTATTAGGCATTGTAAGAAAAGCAAGAAAGAAGAAGAAATCATCTGTAATCGAAGGTAGGTTCATGTTTTTTTGAGAGTGTAGAAGGTTTCCAAGTGTAATCTACACTCTCTCATGAGCGAATGGGATGCGATTTTGACGCAATTTTGAAATGAAATCGAAGCTTGTTTGATTGACATGTGTAGAATCTTCTTTTTCTTTGAATTGTTTTTGACATGGTGGCTTGTTATCCTTGATTGAATTTCTCGTGTCTAATTGAGGGTAGAGGTGTCTTAACGAAGATTTCCGTCTTCTCAACTTGAGAGGGAGATCGCTAGGAAGCTATGCTCCCATGGTGATTATCCTGATCAAGATCGGGAAGGCAAATTCGCTAGTGTTTCTTGATTAGATTAAGTTGACGCATCTTTTCTTTTTTTGTTGGCATGGCGATAAAAGCTTGTCATGGAGCTTTGCTCCAATGGCGGGTTGATAATTGTAGGAAGGGTAAGTTTAGCCTCTTCTTGAGTCTTTCTCTCCTTCTTTTAGATAGCCTCTGCGCATGTGTTATGGAAGAAGGAAGTTGCCAGGAAGCTATGCTCCCATGGTGATCTTCCAGATTCAAAATAAGGAAACCTGTGGTTTGTTCTAGAACCGTCACCTTGTTTGCTTTAATTCGAGTTCTATGTGTAAAAGGTTACTTAAACTCATCTGTTCTTGCTGCCAGGAAGCTATGCTTCCGTGGTGGCCATACCAAGCTGGCATGGAGCCTTGCTCCTACGCTGGACCCCCTCTTGGTTTGCTAGGAGGCTTTGCCACCTTGGTGAACCGGATTTAGACATGCTTAATTGAGTGGCAATCTCGATTGAGCTGTTTAAATCTTCAAAATCAGAGGGGGTCTAGGGGATATGCTGCCCAATTTTGCTCAGGATTTTAGATTTCAATCTTCCCCTCTTTAACCTACGCTTTGTTCCCAAAAATATGGATAAAAGGTTTTTGTGAGGATCATTTTGCATAAAGCCATGGATTTCTGTTATTGTTCTTTGAATTAGGAAGCTACATCAATGTAAATTTCCATTCCTAAGCCTGTTCTGATGTGATAGGGTTACTTCTATGATTTATTAAAAGCCTAGGGTTGACTATGCAAAAGTACGATTCCTCTGTATGCATGATATCTGACCTGACATTACCTTAGAATAAGATGCCTTCGATTATTTTTAACTGTGTAAAAGATGTATTGAAGTTTACCAAGTTTCAAGGCTGTAAATCTACCTGAAAATCGCAGGATCATGATGGTATAATCTATATAGCTTTGACTTGCATCCACACGTTTCCTTCTTTTCCATGTCAGGAAGTTTGATCTGTTGACCAGTCTTTTCTTTAAAAGAATACTCTTTAGTTTTGTCTAGGTGGTTTGTGAATTTCTGAAATAAAATGAAAATAAGGTGTTCTTTAATTAGTGGTTAAACTTATTAGAAACCGAGGCCCTGGACATTTGATGTCAGTGTGATAATGTATGGTTTGTAACCAATGAAAGTTTGACCTATTTGTAGCTTCTATCCATGACTGTGATTGACATATAGGGGAAACATATATAGGTATGACCTGAATGAGTCAATTTTATTTAAGTCCTGTGAAAGTACAGAACGCAGTGTGATTAGCCAATATCAAAGTTGGGTGACGTTCATTAAATTGAGCATGTGAAAGTTAAATGGAGCTATGCAACTTCTCTTTTACGCTATAACAATCCCAAATGATTCACTGTCAGTGTTATTCAATCCCCCTGAACTTCTCTCGATACCAAAATCGCATAACCATACCATTCATTGGTACCCCCACCAAACGAAATCGACGCACTCGAAACAAAGGCAACCACCTTCTTCTTCTCTGTCCCACGATGCTGACGAGCCTCTTTTTGATGGTTGTGACGGCCGGAGTCGTTAGCGGATTCAAATCCGCCTTGTCGGACCCGATAGCGATGAAACAAACCCGTCTCCTTTGTTTGAGTCTCAGCGCCGTGAACTCTTCGATCGTCTGTGGCGAAGCAACAATAGAACCCATGAGGTTGACTCCTGACAATTAAGGGTTGAGCCCAACAACGAAATTAGAATCTGTCTCTGCCACATCAGCTCAGCTTGCTGACGTGGACCAATTAAAATTCACCAAATTAAACAGAAACTTTAAAAATTCATTAAAAATAGTAAGAAACTCAGAAAAATATAAATAAAATATCTATAAAATCCTAAAAATCAAAATAAACTAAATTTACTGATACTTTGATATGAAATTATGTCAAAATATTGACCTTTTTGTATTTTTGAAATATTTTCACCATACTAAATGGATTTTATAAATCTTAGAAAATTAGTAAACTCATTTATAAAATTTCTAAAACTAAAACTAAGTATTTTTGAGATAAAAATTTCAAATATGATATTTTCAAAAGCTAAGTATTCTCGATTACAAATATTTTCAAAAGAATAAATAATTTCAAGAACGATATCTTCTAAAGTCTAATATATTCAAGGTTAAGTATTTTCGAACTAAAAAACAAAAGAAATTTATAAAAGTCAAAAGCGCAAAAAGTCAAAATGAATAAAAATTATCAATATCCATAATGAAACCTCAGAAAATTAAAAGTTAAAATACGAAACCCAAAGTCAACGCCAAAACCTCTTCGTTTGAGGAAAAGTCCCTCGCTGGGGTTGAGATCAACCTCAGATGACTTAAATTATCAAGAGGCCCAAACGACTCCAAACAAACGAGCGAAAACTTCTTCTAAGCCAAAAATCAATTCCCTTTCAAGTTTAGGTTTAACCAATTAAGTTAAAGGTCCTTAATTGGGTCCCGTCAATTAGGTTTGGTACCATCAATTAAGGCCTCCATAAGTCAAATAATAGCACTCCATAAATCCATTTCTTAGCCCATTATATCAATACCCTTTACGTCCCTTAATCAGAGGTTCTCGTAGGCAACTACGAGGTAATTAACAATAGGGGCTTGCGCCTATTGGAAAGAAAGGACCCACTAAATTAAGAAACTTCTTAAAGTAGCGACTCTTTATAGGGTTCTCTTGTGTTGAGAGATACCCGCCATAGAGATCGAAACCTTAAGGGAGGTGAATCTAAGGCTATGTTCCCATTGTTCTTCGAGAAATCCCTTCGAGGAGAATAATGACGAAAAAGCCGCGACAGATTCTCTGGCACGCCCAGTGGGACATCTTTCTCCTCTCATCTCTGGGGCATAAAGGGTGACGTAAGGGCTAAGAAAATTTTAATAAACAACTCTAACGGTAACATTAAGTTCGTGTCATTGTAGGTTGAAATGGAGTTCGCTACCATGGACATGTTCAAGCCGACGGGAGTCCTAACGATCGGAGGAGTGCCGATCTGCTACAATGATGAGTTCACGATTGGAGGCATGCCATTTGGACATTCATATGTCCCTATTGTGCAAGTTAGTGATGGTACCTTTCAGCTGGCTAAGGTCGTGATGGAGGAACCGTCTGAGGGAATGGTGGAAGTTCCTGAAATTGTTGAAATCCCTATAGAAGTCAAGGCTGAAGAGGAAGAGTGGGCAACTGCTCCTCACAAGCGGGTTCATCCGAGCCCAACACTTTCCCAACAGAAGCGCCAATCCAGCCTTCATTCAGTCCAAAAAGGAACGGCCGTAAGGAAAGTCTATGAGTCAGCCTCCCAAGGTACAATGACCCTCAAGGAAGTGCCAAAAGCCCACCAAGACAAGTTGAATTCGAAACCCAATTTCCCAGTCGACAATCCATTCGCACCACTTCGACTGGCAAAGAAGAACTCACATGTGGCTAAACTCAAGACTTTAGATGATCTTCCAAGAGAGTATCAAGTAATGAATAAGGGTAGGATTCCTAAAGAAAGGCAACCAGCAAAAGAAATACTTGTCTTCCCTCGAACACCAGTTTATGAGAGATTGGGGCAAAAGGAGCCAAAAGAGAAATCGACTCTAGTGAAAGAGAGACTGAGGCAGCGGGAAGAAGTGAGAGTCAACACATCGGTCAAGGAGAGACTGGGGCATAGTAAAAAGGACAAAGCGCTCAAGAAGATGTGGGTGTATAAGGAAAAGAATCAATTGGTGACAAAAGTGAATGACCAAGTGCCACAGGATAAGAGATGGTGTATGACGCAATTTGAAGAAATGCCTGTTATTTGCGCACGAGTGAATGTGATAGAGGTAGATGAAAAAGTAAAAATGCATGGTTTTGTCCACACAGTTAACAAGGATGGTGGAACTCCTATGACAGACGACGAGGGTATTGGGATAATGATGGAGCGAGATGATGAAGGTCCCTATAGTGATCAAGAGAATCTATGTGGTGAAAAAGGCGATGAAGAAATGAGTGATAGAGAAAAGAAACAAGTAGTTACCTTAGAAGATGATAAAAGAACAAGCTCAGAAATCCAATTAAAGAAACAAATGGACGAAATGTTAAAAATGCAAAAAGAACGGGAAGAAGAAAGTGCATTGTTTGGAAAACTTATTAGCTTCATACAAAGGAAGGGACTATATGATGAATTCACATATGGGGATTATGGTTCATCACCTAAGGATAAAGAGCTTGTTGGGGAACCCTTAGAAAAGAAAGATGAGGGAGACCTTTCAAAACCAAAGGTGGACAAAAATAAACAAAAAGTGATATCTAGTAGAGATGAGACACCTGAATATATGTCGGGTTTTGAGTCTGAAAGAGAAGAAGAGACATAACAACATTTCAAAAATGCAGTCAATCAGGGACTCCAAGCAGCGGGGTTGATACCTTCAAGAGATGCAAAGAAGAAATGTGGAAATCATTATCCAAAAGAGTATGACCGAGTCCGTTTCCCCGAAGGATACAGAGTCCCCAAATTTA
The DNA here is from genome assembly GCA_028095005.1 of Rhynchospora pubera. Classification (NCBI taxonomy): domain Eukaryota; kingdom Viridiplantae; phylum Streptophyta; class Magnoliopsida; order Poales; family Cyperaceae; genus Rhynchospora; species Rhynchospora pubera. The sequence continues at coordinate 20,219,058 of CM051461.1, forward strand.
AGAGGTTTGATGGGACAGGAAAGAAAGGGATCAATCCTGTGGAACACTTGGTCCGCTTCAAGAATGCGTGCAGGGAGACAGCTAACCAGGAAGCCCTATTATTAAGACAATTCTCATTAAGTTTAACTGGGGCAGCTTTCGAGTGGTATAGATCTCTTGAGGAGGATAGTATAAAATCATGGGAAGAAATGGAAGAAGCTTTCATAACTAGATATGGGATGATGGTAAGAAAAGTGTGGATGGCAGATTTGCTAAGTGAAAAACCCAGAAAAGGAGAAACCGCCTCTGAGTACATTAATAGGTGGAGATCAATAAACCTTAAGTGTGAGCACCAACTACCGGAAGAAGAAGGAGTAGGGGTTATGTTGCAAAACTTGGAAGGGTGGATGAGACGACTCCTCGTCGTGGCTGATATTCATACATATGAAAGGCTTGCCAAGAAAGTGCAAGAATTAGAAAAAATAGGACCTCCACAAGAGCCTTACTTCTCAAGAGGCCAAAGAAAGAGAGATAGAGGCAAAAAGATAACCTCAACACAAATGGTTGCAAACTCTAATATGTTGAAAACTAAGGGTGCTAATAATAACAATCCAAAACCCCTCTTGTCATTAGCAAAGTTGACAAGTAAACCATACTCTTTTAAGAAGAAGATAGTTCCAAAAATATTCAGCAAAGTGATGATGAAGAACTTGCTCGAATTGCCACCCTGCAAGCGTACACATGACATGGACAAGTCAGACGATCCTAATTTTTGTCCCTATCACCGGATCTTAGGGCATAAAATCGAGGATTGTTGGGTGTTCAAAGACTTGCTTGAAAAAATGATTCAGGAAGGGAAAATTGGGATTAAGAAAAAACATCGACAGGCGCCTGCCCCTCATGATATGAGCCCGCAAGATGATGCAAGCGAATGCCATGTCATTGAAATTCGAGATGAAGAATTAAGCGATGGTGAGAGATTTCACCAAGGCATGAGTAAACACCTGATAGAAGCATCAGATGCCAACCAAATCACCTCCATCACCTTTACTGATGAAGACTTAATAATAGGGGCCATGGAACACAATGATCCGCTCTATATAACAGGTGGAATAAATGGAGTTAGGTTAAGGCGCATGCTGGTGGATCCAGGATCAGCTATCAACATCATGCCTTTGAAAATTCTCAATCAACTAGCCATACCCACCAAACGCTTAACCCAAGAAAAGCTATCCATACATGGGTTTAACGAAACCTCAGAAAAGGCATTGGGAGCGATCACTCTACAAGTGCAATTCGAAGAGTTGGAGACATGTGTCAAATTCTATGTGATTGATGCCGATACAAACTATGAAGCTCTTCTAGGTCGGCCATGGATCCATGAAAATCGCATAATCCCCTCAACTCTACATCAATGCTTGAAATACCTCAAGGGTGGAGAACAAAAAGTTATCTGGGGAAATGTGCATAAAGTCAGATTTGAGAAAGGGTGTTATCCAATGTCATTACCACAAAAGAGCATAAGCACCATGAAAATGGACGAGTGTAAGAAAAAGGAAGAAGGGTCTAAACCCATTGTCCGGCTTCATACCCTTGAGGATAGACATAAAAAGGATAAAGATGTGAAGGGAATATCAGCAAGGAAGAATAAGAATTGTAAAACATTCACTCATACTAAGAAGGATGATGGTCAATACCAACAAAACCATAACAAAGACCCGAGTAAGACTAAAGACAACTTGGAAGAAAGAATGAACAAACCTTACACCTTTAAGAAAGAGAAAACTGCTGTGATCTTTAAAGAAGTCATGAAGGATAGACTGATAGTTTTGCCCAGATGCAAGCGACCCGAAGAAATGGAAGAAGATAGTCACCCAAATTATTGTCTCTACCATAGAATGTTGGGGCATAATATAGAAGATTGTTATATATTCAAAGATTGGGTTGAAGAAGGAATTTGGGAAGGAAAGATTAAAATACCCGATGAATATAGGCAAAGACCCACACCCCACAAGAGAGCTGACAACGGGTTGCGAAAACTCTTGAGTTCCTTCAAAAGGGCAGTCGATGGCGAGATGAATTTGTCTAGGACGTCAACCAAAGGACCATGTCCCGAAATGACTGATAAGAGTAACAATTCCAAGGCACTTCCACCACGTATCACTATAATGGAAAAGAGAAAAAGACCTTATTCATTCAGAAAGGATAAAGTGAAGGAGTTGTTTCCCTTGGCCATAATGTGGGGGCTTGAGTTGCCAATAAGTAAACGTCCTGGTGAAATGGAAGAAGTTGAAAATCCAAGATATTGTGCATACCATAGATAGGTGGGACACAAAATCGAAGATTGTTGGGTATTTAAAGACTGGATAGAGGAGAAGTATAAAAGAAGTGAAATTCGACTCCCCAAACATGTTCTCCAAACGCCCGCGCCTCATGAGTAAAAGACATAAGATGTATCCACGAGCATACTAGAACCATAGTGAGCCATTTCAAATTTCCATTGACTCTCTTTTCGAATCTCTCGTTCCAGAAAATCCAAAACTCCAGCAACAAAAAAAATCATGACAACAAAAAACCTAATAATACCCAAAACTCCGCTAAAGAATCATGACAACAAAAACCTATTAGGTCCAAAACCATGAACAAAGCCCAATAAAACTTTAGAATAAAATCCAACGAAAACGTTAGGAATCAATAAAGCCCAAAACCTTAACTTAATCTTTCAATCAAAACCCAAAATCCAATAAAGGGGCAAGTTTTTGAAAAGAAACATGCCCCGCTAGGTTATATTTACCCTATGACATAATCCGCGGTCAACGATGAGGCTTTCGTGTCTCGGAGAACGCGAAGCCGTGTCAAGGAAAACCTTTGTGGTTTTCCAAGACACCTATGCCTAATGAAGATTAAGCCTTTGTGGCGTCTGAAGGCATTAAGGCACCGCCCTATGAAGGTATATGAGGGCTCCCCCCAATCACTCCCACCGTGTCCCTTGCTGGACATGGTTTGGAAAATGGTTTTTGAAAAGAAATATAATTCCTCACAGGTTAGAATTTACCCTAATCACAATCCGCGGTCAACGATGGGACTTTCGGGTCTCGGAGAACGCGAAGCCGTGTCAAGGAAAGCCTTGGTGGTTTTCTAAAACTCCTATGCCTAATGAAGATTAAGCCTTTGTGGCGTCTGAAGGCATTAAGGCACCGCCCTATGAATGTATCTGAGGGCTCCCCCCACCTACCTTCACCGTGTCCTTATCTCATGATGCGATGTTTATAGAAGAAGGAAGATACAAAGAAGTAAAAAGTAGATAAAGAAAATGCCATTTATTAATAATAGAAGGAGCTCAGAAAGTTACAAGCATAAGTCAACACAAGCTGAATGTCTAAGGCAACACTAAAAAGAAAACAAGCCTAATATAAGCTAAAGGGGTGCAAAATAAAAAGATAAAAACATCCTAAAGATAACACTGGGGCAACGCTGGGGCAGAACTATCCAAGACGGTCGTTTACTCTGGGGCAGCCGCAACTCCACTATCAGCAACAATTTCATCACCCGCCAAATTGTTCAGAGTTGCAGAAATGACCTGAAGCATTCCTTCCAAAGCTTCTATACGGGCATTCAATTCCCCGAAGCGCTGATCAATCAAACTCTGAATCGAGACAGGGGCAGGATCATCAAGAGCCATCATGGCAGAATTGTCATCCGGTGGAGAGTCAACCTCTATAGGGCCATACTGATTGGGAGCCGCATTAGGGAGCAAAATGTAATCATTCACAGGTTGGTTGGGATCAGGAACCAGCATACCCATTGAAGACTCAACCCATCCAATAAGCGGTAGGGAAAGAAGGAGGTTGAAAGGATGTGCCACGTCAGCATCAGAAACACGATTGCCCCACAACATGTCAGGCACACAGATACGAGCCCTAAGCATAAGAGCTTCAATAAGATGGCCGTAAGGGAGTGGCTCTCGATCAGAGATAGCCACTTGATGCATGTGGAAGAGGATCATGTGGGCCAAATTGATGGGCCATTGTTTCTGGATAAGGTTGCGGAGGTAGAAGAGACTTCCAGGTTTGGCAAAATGGGTCATTACTCCCTGAGGGAAGATAACATCATTAACCACCAAGAAAAGCAATCTAAGAAAAGAATCATGGAAAAGTAAGTAAAGAGGAAAGAAGCTGAGGAGGCAAAATAAGAAAAGTAATAATGACAAAGAGAAAAGAAGAAAATACCTATGAAGAGCGGGCAAATGAAAGGTAGACACCCTCTCTGCATCAGGAGCCGTCACCCCAAACCATTGACGACATTCCTGATAACTGCCGAAACCTTGAGGCCACCTCTGAAAAGCGTAGATGGTAGAACCGTTGGCAGTGTTGGTGGCTTGCAAGTAATTGGCCAAATCACCAGTGGTGATATGAAAGAAACAACTAAACAAGTAGGAAGAGGCCGAAGGGGACCCAAAGTGGTTGAAGGAAATCCTAAGATTGGCATAAAAGAGGCGAGTAATTCTAGGGTGATATGGCTGATCACAGTCGGCCAGGCCAGCCAAACTCCATGAATCCAACCAACCCCTAATAAGATTCACTTGCTCCACTGGTATTCTCCTCATAGGGCGAAAGAAGTAGCAATCAGCCACAGGCCGCTCTTCATTGCCCATGTCGTTGTAGTAAGAAAGAAAGGCGGTCTCATCGCGGAAAAGATAGCGGTTATCGGGAGTAAGAGACCAGTCTGGAAAGGTGGAATCTAGGCACAAGACGGAAGAACTAGAATCTCCCCTGGCACGTTTGGATGAAGGAAGAGAAGACATGGCGATAAGAAGTTTGAAAAACGTGGAGAAAGATGAAATACTACGGTAAAATTTGGATGAAGAAAAGAGAAGAGCAAAGACGTGCTTATATAGGCATGAAAAGAGAAAGATTGTAACTTGGAGTTATTGGTGAACGGGTGAACATGTGAAAAAAAAAGTTACGGTCTTGATGGTAAGAAGTGGAAGTAAACCGTTCAAACAGATACTTGAAAGAAACGGTATGAAGTCAAGAAGGCGTAGAAGAAGTGGAAACGTTCAAGGCTGACGTCAGAAGGACACCAATCGGGTCAAGGCCCATGTAGGTTCAAGCCCAAGGAAATACAGGAGCAGGCCAAATACCCTAACCTAAATTGTGGAGTGGATCTATGTGTGTTCGAGATCCTAAAAAGAAGTAAGAAGAATAAAGAAAGAAGGAAAAGTGAGTATGGGCCAAATTTCCATATCTTTTGAAAGAAACGGCGGTAAGAGTAAGATTATTCGAACCCCGAAAGTTAAGCAAGAAGAGAGGCCTTGAGCGTGGAAGTCCAATCAGGCCTAAGAATGACAAAGGATTAGCTATTCTTTCAAAAAGAGATAAAAAAAAGCCTTGAGCGTGAGAGCTCGATCATGCTGTATTGAAAAGGGAAGAAATGAGAAAAAGAAGGAAGGTAATAAAATCCCGAAACCAAAATCGGGGAGCCAAGTTAAAAGTTTAAAATAGAAAAAAGAAGAAGAAATGCAAAAAAAAAGAAGATAAAAAAAAGGAAATAAAAAAGGAGAGGAATGAAGTCCCGAAGCCGAAATTGGAAAACCAAGTTTGAAATTCAGAAAAGAAAAGTAAAAGAAAGGAATGAAGTCCCGAAACCGAAATCGGGAAATCAGGACAGAAGTTCAACAAAAAAAATAATAAAAAAAAGAGAATAAAAGACAAGAAAAGTGAAAGAAAGAAACATAGTTCCAAAATCAAAATCGAAAAATCAAGTAAAAAAATAAAATAAAATAATAAAGTGGAAGATAAGGAAATAGAAAAAAGGAATGAAGTAATAAAGCCCCGAAACTGAAATAAAAAAAAAGCAAGTTAGAAGTTCAAAAGAGAAAAAGGGAAGGAAAGAAAGAAAGAAGTTAGAAAAAAATAATAATAAAGAAAAAATGAAAAATAGACATATAAACAAAAATAGAAGAAAAAAAAAGATAGAAAAAAGAAGGAAAGTGGAATAAAAAAGAAAGTGAAGTAAATAAGAAGAAAGAAAAACAAAGAAAGAAAAGAGAAATAAAGAGAGATCAAAAGCCTCATTAACAAAATCAAGATAAAATTGAAACCAAAACTAAGTTCATGTTTGCAAAACCAGATGAAACTCAAGAAGCCAAATAAAATTGGAACCAAAGTTCACAACTAAAACTCTAAAATAAAAAGAATAAAGGGATTGGAGATCTGCTCAACAAAGAAATAAGGTGCCAAAGTCAAATTCAAAATCTGAAAATAAAAATTTTAACGAAAAACAAAGTCTAAAATTTCAAAATCGCACATCCTGAGAAAAAATGTGCATGAAACCAAACTCAAAGAAATGAAAAATGAAACATGAAATTACAAAACTCAAATTTTGAAAGAAAGCTCAAATTTCGAAAAAAAAAACCTCAAAACAAACTCAAAGAAACGAAAAATGAAACTTGAAATTACAAAACTCAAATTCTGAAAGAAAGAAACCTCAAAAGACAGTGTTCCTAGATGTTAGTAAAAAAAAAGGAAAGACATAAAAGAACCTCAATGTTCTAGTCTCCAAATATCGACCTCAATGTCGGAAGAGGCAGTAAAAGAACCTCAATGTTCATGCCTTCCATATCGACCCCAATGTCGAAAAGGCACAAGAAAACTTCAATGTTCCAAGTTTTCAAGTGTTCTAAATTTTCAAATGCTCCAAGTTTTCAAAATATTCTAAGTTTTTAAATGTCGACCTCAATGTCGGAAGAGGCAGTAAAAGAACCTCAATGTTCATGCCTTCCATATCGACCTCAATGTCGAAAAGGCACAAGAAAACTTCAATGTTCCAAGTTTTCAAGTGTTCTAAATTTTCAGATGCTCCAAGTTTTCAAAATACTCTAAGTTTTTAAATGTCGACCTCAATGTCGGAAGAGACAGTAAAGAACCTCAATGTTCATGCCTTCCATATCGACCCCAATGTCGAAAAGGCACAAGAAAACTTCAATGTTCCAAGTTTTCAAGTGTTCTAAATTTTCAAATGCTCCAAGTTTTCAAAATATTCTAAGTTTTTAAATGTCGACCTCAATGTCGGAAGAGGCAGTAAAAGAACCTCAATGTTCATGCCTTCTATATCGACCTCAATGTCGAAAAGGCACAAGAAAACTTCAATGTTCCAAGTTTTCAGGTGTCCTAAATTTTCAAATGCTCCAAGTTTTCAAAATGTTCTAAGTTTTTAAATGTCGACCTCAATGTCGGAAGAGGCAGTAAAAGAACCTCAATGTTCATGCCTTCCATATCGACCCCAATGTCGAAAAGGCACAAGAAAACTTCAATATCCAAGTTTTCAAGTGTTCTAAATTTTCAAATGCTCCAAGTTTTCAAAATGTTCTGAGTTTTTAAATGTCGACCTCAATGTCGGAAGAGGCAGTAAAAGAACCTCAATGTTCATGCCTTCCATATCGACCTCAATGTCGAAAAGGCACAAGAAAACTTCAATGTTCCAAGTTTTCAAGTGTCCTAAATTTCCAAATGTTCTAAGTTTTCAAAATGTTCTAAGTTTTTAAATGTCGACCTCAATGTCGGAAGAGGCAGTAAAAGAACCTCAATGTTCATGCCTTTCATATCGACCTCAATGTCGAAAAGACACAAGAAAACTTCAATGATCTAAGTTTTCAAGTGTTCTAAGTTTTCAAAATGTTCTAAGTTTTTAAATGTCGACCTCAATGTCGGAAGAGGCAGTAAAAGAACCTCAATGTTCATGCCTTCTATATCGACCTCAATGTCGAAAAGACACAAGAAAACTTCAATGTTCTAAGTTTTCAAGTGTTCTATGTTTTCAAAATGTTCTAAGTTTTTAAATGTCGACCTCAATGTCGGAAGAGGCAGTAAAAGAACCTCAATGTTCATGCCTTTCATATCGACCTCAATGTCGAAAAGACACAAGAAAACTTCAATGATCTAAGTTTTCAAGTGTTCTAAGTTTTCAAAATGTTCTAAGTTTTTAAATGTCGACCTCAATGTCGGAAGAGGCAGTAAAAGAACCTCAATGTTCATGCCTTCTATATCGACCTCAATGTCGAAGAGACACAAGAAAACTTCAATGTTCTAAGTTTTCAAGTGTTCTAAGTTTTCAAAATGTTCTAAGTTTTTAAATGTCGACCTCAATGTCGAAAAGGCAGTAAAGAACCTCAATGTTCATGCCCTCTATATCGGAAAGACACAAGAAAATTTCAATATTCGAAATTTTCAAGTGTTCTAAGTTTTCAAATGTCGACCTCAATGTCGAAAAGGCAGCAACGAACCTCAATGTTCATGCCCACTATATCGACCCAAAATGCCGAGATCCTAGGAGTTGAGCCAGCGATATGCTTTGTGCTTGATAACTAGAAAATAGAAGACGAGGACATCTCACATCCACCATATCAATGTCATCAGTAATGCTAATACCGCCAAGGCTCATCGAAGAAGAAGGAATCTGGTTCAACCATACCGAAGCAACCAAGTTCAATCATGCGAGCATCCATGTCAAGCATAACAACTAAGGCGCAAGATCCAACAAGTGCAACAGGTGCAATCACAAGTACATCCATACCACACCAATAAGTATCAAAATCCATCAAGATCAAAAGGAGAAAGAAGGAAAAACAAACCTGCTAAGCTACAGTAGCTCCATGAGCCGCAGCCTAACCCTGTTCCACGATGCTCCTCTCACGGGCCTTTACCAAATCAAGAAATACAAGATCTTATAGTCCCACCGGCAACTAAAAGATGCAAGGCCCCATGTAGCCCACAAGAAGTAAGAAGATACAAGGCCATAAAGGAGACTCACAGTGAGACAACCAATCACGACCAAGGGAAGTGGGCACAAAGTGAAGGCGAGAATAACTCAACCCAATTAAATCCAAATTCAAGCGAAAACTCGACAAAATCTCCAGTGCAAGAGTTCAACAAACCGAAGGGGGTCAAGAAGGGGCCACCAGAGTATGCTGTTCTGTCCAGGATCCTCACAACCTACTCTGGTGGGGGGCATTTGTTTGACCCTAAATTTTTACGATTGGAGACACAGACCGATTTACAAGGAGTTTGAGAAAATCATGAAAAATATCAAATGAATCCCAAAAAATATGGAAAAATACAGTGAAGCATGGGGAAGATCATGATGCCCCCAGATTGGCCAAAAGAGCTAGATAATCTCCATTTTATACAAAGAAGGCCCTGATTTTGGAGAAATTAAATAAAATAGTTGGAGGGGTCTTTTTAGAAAATTATTGGAACCACTAGATTCTACATATTTTATTGAGCCTACATCCAAAATTTTATGCGAAAAACCAAATGGAAAGTGCCCCAAACAATTTATTTGGTTTCAACAGTTCAGAAATTAAATGGATTAATGTAAAAATGGAGAAGGCCAGTCATAAAGAAATTGAGAAGAGATGAGCGGCCAAATTCAAAACCCTCCCGTATATAAACATAAGCAAGAGATGGCTGCATCCGTTCTGTTGCTCCAGTTCATCTGATAGTTTGAAAGGTGATGTGAGGCATACGAAGACCAGGAGCATGCAGAAAGGAGAAAAGGAAATATCGCTGAGAGCGCGACCCCTTCGCGAAGAGTGCACTGGATGCACGCGGAACATGTGAGCAGAGAAGGAGTAGAAGAGGTGGAGCCCACGAGACGCCTCTCGGGCCATGATATACCACGACCAGCCAAAATAAAGAAAGGAGAGGGGTCGAATGAATTCCCAACTGAATCTGTTGAGATGGGAAACGCATAACCACCGGACTCCATCGCTGGTTCACTGCACCTAGAAGGGAAATGAGGCAGAGGTCTCGCCTATATAAAGACCAGACCAAGAGAAGAGAAGGGGATCCCAATTTCACAGAGGAGAGGGCACTGCACACCATATTTTTTCAAGAAAGGAAGAGAGGTTTAGAATAGGCATTTTAGCAAACACCTATTAGGCATTGTAAGAAAAGCAAGAAAGAAGAAGAAATCATCTGTAATCGAAGGTAGGTTCATGTTTTTTTGAGAGTGTAGAAGGTTTCCAAGTGTAATCTACACTCTCTCATGAGCGAATGGGATGCGATTTTGACGCAATTTTGAAATGAAATCGAAGCTTGTTTGATTGACATGTGTAGAATCTTCTTTTTCTTTGAATTGTTTTTGACATGGTGGCTTGTTATCCTTGATTGAATTTCTCGTGTCTAATTGAGGGTAGAGGTGTCTTAACGAAGATTTCCGTCTTCTCAACTTGAGAGGGAGATCGCTAGGAAGCTATGCTCCCATGGTGATTATCCTGATCAAGATCGGGAAGGCAAATTCGCTAGTGTTTCTTGATTAGATTAAGTTGACGCATCTTTTCTTTTTTTGTTGGCATGGCGATAAAAGCTTGTCATGGAGCTTTGCTCCAATGGCGGGTTGATAATTGTAGGAAGGGTAAGTTTAGCCTCTTCTTGAGTCTTTCTCTCCTTCTTTTAGATAGCCTCTGCGCATGTGTTATGGAAGAAGGAAGTTGCCAGGAAGCTATGCTCCCATGGTGATCTTCCAGATTCAAAATAAGGAAACCTGTGGTTTGTTCTAGAACCGTCACCTTGTTTGCTTTAATTCGAGTTCTATGTGTAAAAGGTTACTTAAACTCATCTGTTCTTGCTGCCAGGAAGCTATGCTTCCGTGGTGGCCATACCAAGCTGGCATGGAGCCTTGCTCCTACGCTGGACCCCCTCTTGGTTTGCTAGGAGGCTTTGCCACCTTGGTGAACCGGATTTAGACATGCTTAATTGAGTGGCAATCTCGATTGAGCTGTTTAAATCTTCAAAATCAGAGGGGGTCTAGGGGATATGCTGCCCAATTTTGCTCAGGATTTTAGATTTCAATCTTCCCCTCTTTAACCTACGCTTTGTTCCCAAAAATATGGATAAAAGGTTTTTGTGAGGATCATTTTGCATAAAGCCATGGATTTCTGTTATTGTTCTTTGAATTAGGAAGCTACATCAATGTAAATTTCCATTCCTAAGCCTGTTCTGATGTGATAGGGTTACTTCTATGATTTATTAAAAGCCTAGGGTTGACTATGCAAAAGTACGATTCCTCTGTATGCATGATATCTGACCTGACATTACCTTAGAATAAGATGCCTTCGATTATTTTTAACTGTGTAAAAGATGTATTGAAGTTTACCAAGTTTCAAGGCTGTAAATCTACCTGAAAATCGCAGGATCATGATGGTATAATCTATATAGCTTTGACTTGCATCCACACGTTTCCTTCTTTTCCATGTCAGGAAGTTTGATCTGTTGACCAGTCTTTTCTTTAAAAGAATACTCTTTAGTTTTGTCTAGGTGGTTTGTGAATTTCTGAAATAAAATGAAAATAAGGTGTTCTTTAATTAGTGGTTAAACTTATTAGAAACCGAGGCCCTGGACATTTGATGTCAGTGTGATAATGTATGGTTTGTAACCAATGAAAGTTTGACCTATTTGTAGCTTCTATCCATGACTGTGATTGACATATAGGGGAAACATATATAGGTATGACCTGAATGAGTCAATTTTATTTAAGTCCTGTGAAAGTACAGAACGCAGTGTGATTAGCCAATATCAAAGTTGGGTGACGTTCATTAAATTGAGCATGTGAAAGTTAAATGGAGCTATGCAACTTCTCTTTTACGCTATAACAATCCCAAATGATTCACTGTCAGTGTTATTCAATCCCCCTGAACTTCTCTCGATACCAAAATCGCATAACCATACCATTCATTGGTACCCCCACCAAACGAAATCGACGCACTCGAAACAAAGGCAACCACCTTCTTCTTCTCTGTCCCACGATGCTGACGAGCCTCTTTTTGATGGTTGTGACGGCCGGAGTCGTTAGCGGATTCAAATCCGCCTTGTCGGACCCGATAGCGATGAAACAAACCCGTCTCCTTTGTTTGAGTCTCAGCGCCGTGAACTCTTCGATCGTCTGTGGCGAAGCAACAATAGAACCCATGAGGTTGACTCCTGACAATTAAGGGTTGAGCCCAACAACGAAATTAGAATCTGTCTCTGCCACATCAGCTCAGCTTGCTGACGTGGACCAATTAAAATTCACCAAATTAAACAGAAACTTTAAAAATTCATTAAAAATAGTAAGAAACTCAGAAAAATATAAATAAAATATCTATAAAATCCTAAAAATCAAAATAAACTAAATTTACTGATACTTTGATATGAAATTATGTCAAAATATTGACCTTTTTGTATTTTTGAAATATTTTCACCATACTAAATGGATTTTATAAATCTTAGAAAATTAGTAAACTCATTTATAAAATTTCTAAAACTAAAACTAAGTATTTTTGAGATAAAAATTTCAAATATGATATTTTCAAAAGCTAAGTATTCTCGATTACAAATATTTTCAAAAGAATAAATAATTTCAAGAACGATATCTTCTAAAGTCTAATATATTCAAGGTTAAGTATTTTCGAACTAAAAAACAAAAGAAATTTATAAAAGTCAAAAGCGCAAAAAGTCAAAATGAATAAAAATTATCAATATCCATAATGAAACCTCAGAAAATTAAAAGTTAAAATACGAAACCCAAAGTCAACGCCAAAACCTCTTCGTTTGAGGAAAAGTCCCTCGCTGGGGTTGAGATCAACCTCAGATGACTTAAATTATCAAGAGGCCCAAACGACTCCAAACAAACGAGCGAAAACTTCTTCTAAGCCAAAAATCAATTCCCTTTCAAGTTTAGGTTTAACCAATTAAGTTAAAGGTCCTTAATTGGGTCCCGTCAATTAGGTTTGGTACCATCAATTAAGGCCTCCATAAGTCAAATAATAGCACTCCATAAATCCATTTCTTAGCCCATTATATCAATACCCTTTACGTCCCTTAATCAGAGGTTCTCGTAGGCAACTACGAGGTAATTAACAATAGGGGCTTGCGCCTATTGGAAAGAAAGGACCCACTAAATTAAGAAACTTCTTAAAGTAGCGACTCTTTATAGGGTTCTCTTGTGTTGAGAGATACCCGCCATAGAGATCGAAACCTTAAGGGAGGTGAATCTAAGGCTATGTTCCCATTGTTCTTCGAGAAATCCCTTCGAGGAGAATAATGACGAAAAAGCCGCGACAGATTCTCTGGCACGCCCAGTGGGACATCTTTCTCCTCTCATCTCTGGGGCATAAAGGGTGACGTAAGGGCTAAGAAAATTTTAATAAACAACTCTAACGGTAACATTAAGTTCGTGTCATTGTAGGTTGAAATGGAGTTCGCTACCATGGACATGTTCAAGCCGACGGGAGTCTTAACGATCGGAGGAGTGCCGATCTGCTACAATGATGAGTTCACGATTGGAGGCATGCCATTTGGACATTCATATGTCCCTATTGTGCAAGTTAGTGATGGTACCTTTCAGCTGGCTAAGGTCGTGATGGAGGAACCGTCTGAGGGAATGGTGGAAGTTCCTGAAATTGTTGAAATCCCTATAGAAGTCAAGGCTGAAGAGGAAGAGTGGGCAACTGCTCCTCACAAGCGGGTTCATCCGAGCCCAACACTTTCCCAACAGAAGCGCCAATCCAGCCTTCATTCAGTCCAAAAAGGAACGGCCGTAAGGAAAGTCTATGAGTCAGCCTCCCAAGGTACAATGACCCTCAAGGAAGTGCCAAAAGCCCACCAAGACAAGTTGAATTCGAAACCCAATTTCCCAGTCGACAATCCATTCGCACCACTTCGACTGGCAAAGAAGAACTCACATGTGGCTAAACTCAAGACTTTAGATGATCTTCCAAGAGAGTATCAAGTAATGAATAAGGGTAGGATTCCTAAAGAAAGGCAACCAGCAAAAGAAATACTTGTCTTCCCTCGAACACCAGTTTATGAGAGATTGGGGCAAAAGGAGCCAAAAGAGAAATCGACTCTAGTGAAAGAGAGACTGAGGCAGCGGGAAGAAGTGAGAGTCAACACATCGGTCAAGGAGAGACTGGGGCATAGTAAAAAGGACAAAGCGCTCAAGAAGATGTGGGTGTATAAGGAAAAGAATCAATTGGTGACAAAAGTGAATGACCAAGTGCCACAGGATAAGAGATGGTGTATGACGCAATTTGAAGAAATGCCTGTTATTTGCGCACGAGTGAATGTGATAGAGGTAGATGAAAAAGTAAAAATGCATGGTTTTGTCCACACAGTTAACAAGGATGGTGGAACTCCTATGACAGACGACGAGGGTATTGGGATAATGATGGAGCGAGATGATGAAGGTCCCTATAGTGATCAAGAGAATCTATGTGGTGAAAAAGGCGATGAAGAAATGAGTGATAGAGAAAAGAAACAAGTAGTTACCTTAGAAGATGATAAAAGAACAAGCTCAGAAATCCAATTAAAGAAACAAATGGACGAAATGTTAAAAATGCAAAAAGAACGGGAAGAAGAAAGTGCATTGTTTGGAAAACTTATTAGCTTCATACAAAGGAAGGGACTATATGATGAATTCACATATGGGGATTATGGTTCATCACCTAAGGATAAAGAGCTTGTTGGGGAACCCTTAGAAAAGAAAGATGAGGGAGACCTTTCAAAACCAAAGGTGGACAAAAATAAACAAAAAGTGATATCCAGTAGAGATGAGACACCTGAATATATGTCGGGTTTTGAGTCTGAAAGAGAAGAAGAGACATAACAACATTTCAAAAATGCAGTCAATCAGGGACTCCAAGCAGCGGGGTTGATACCTTCAAGAGATGCAAAGAAGAAATGTGGAAATCCTTATCCAAAAGAGTATGACCGAGTCCGTTTCCCCGAAGGATACAGAGTCCCCAAATTTAAGAGGTTTGATGGGACAGGAAAGAAAGGGATCAATCCTGTGGAACACTTGGTCCGCTTCAAGAATGCGTGCAGGGAGACAGCTAACCAGGAAGCCCTATTATTAAGGCAATTCTCATTAAGTTTAACTGGGGCAGCTTTCGAGTGGTATAGATCTCTTGAGGAGGATAGTATAAAATCATGGGAAGAAATGGAAGAAGCTTTCATAACTAGATATGGGATGATGGTAAGAAAAGTGTGGATGGCAGATTTGCTAAGTGAAAAACCCAGAAAAGGAGAAACCGCCTCTGAGTACATTAATAGGTGGAGATCAATAAACCTTAAGTGTGAGCACCAACTACCGGAAGAAGAAGGAGTAGGGGTTATGTTGCAAAACTTGGAAGGGTGGATGAGACGACTCCTCGTCGTGGCTGATATTCATACATATGAAAGGCTTGCCAAGAAAGTGCAAGAATTAGAAAAAATAGGACCTCCACAAGAGCCTTACTTCTCAAGAGGCCAAAGAAAGAGAGATAGAGGCAAAAAGATAACCTCAACACAAATGGTTGCAAACTCTAATATGTTGAAAACTAAGGGTGCTAATAATAACAATCCAAAACCCCTCTTGTCATTAGCAAAGTTGACAAGTAAACCATACTCTTTTAAGAAGAAGATAGTTCCAAAAATATTCAGCAAAGTGATGATGAAGAACTTGCTCGAATTGCCACCCTGCAAGCGTACACATGACATGGACAAGTCAGACGATCCTAATTTTTGTCCCTATCATCGGATCTTAGGGCATAAAATCGAGGATTGTTGGGTGTTCAAAGACTTGCTTGAAAAAATGATTCAGGAAGGGAAAATTGGGATTAAGAAAAAACATCGACAGGCGCCTGCCCCTCATGATATGAGCCCGCAAGATGATGCAAGCGAATGCCATGTCATTGAAATTCGAGATGAAGAATTAAGCGATGGTGAGAGATTTCACCAAGGCATGAGTAAACACCTGATAGAAGCATCAGATGCCAACCAAATCACCTCCATCACCTTTACTGATGAAGACTTAATAATAGGGGCCATGGAACACAATGATCCGCTCTATATAACAGGTGGAATAAATGGAGTTAGGTTAAGGCGCATGCTGGTGGATCCAGGATCAGCTATCAACATCATGCCTTTGAAAATTCTCAATCAACTAGCCATACCCACCAAACGCTTAACCCAAGAAAAGCTATCCATACATGGGTTTAACGAAACCTCAGAAAAGGCATTGGGAGCGATCACTCTACAAGTGCAATTCGAAGAGTTGGAGACATGTGTCAAATTCTATGTGATTGATGCCGATACAAACTATGAAGCTCTTCTAGGTCGGCCATGGATCCATGAAAATCGCATAATCCCCTCAACTCTACATCAATGCTTGAAATACCTCAAGGGTGGAGAACAAAAAGTTATCTGGGGAAATGTGCATAAAGTCAGATTTGAGAAAGGGTGTTATCCAATGTCATTACCACAAAAGAGCATAAGCACCATGAAAATGGACGAGTGTAAGAAAAAGGAAGAAGGGTCTAAACCCATTGTCCGGCTTCATACCCTTGAGGATAGACATAAAAAGGATAAAGATGTGAAGGGAATATCAGCAAGGAAGAATAAGAATTGTAAAACATTCACTCATACTAAGAAGGATGATGGTCAATACCAACAAAACCATAACAAAGACCCGAGTAAGACTAAAGACAACTTGGAAGAAAGAATGAACAAACCTTACACCTTTAAGAAAGAGAAAACTGCTGTGATCTTTAAAGAAGTCATGAAGGATAGACTGATAGTTTTGCCCAGATGCAAGCGACCCGAAGAAATGGAAGAAGATAGTCACCCAAATTATTGTCTCTACCATAGAATGTTGGGGCATAATATAGAAGATTGTTATATATTCAAAGATTGGGTTGAAGAAGGAATTTGGGAAGGAAAGATTAAAATACCCGATGAATATAGGCAAAGACCCACACCCCACAAGAGAGCTGACAACGGGTTGCGAAAACTCTTGAGTTCCTTCAAAAGGGCAGTCGATGGCGAGATGAATTTGTCTAGGACGTCAACCAAAGGACCATGTCCCGAAATGACTGATAAGAGTAACAATTCCAAGGCACTTCCACCACGTATCACTATAATGGAAAAGAGAAAAAGACCTTATTCATTCAGAAAGGATAAAGTGAAGGAGTTGTTTCCCTTGGCCATAATGTGGGGGCTTGAGTTGCCAATAAGTAAACGTCCTGGTGAAATGGAAGAAGTTGAAAATCCAAGATATTGTGCATACCATAGATAGGTGGGACACAAAATCGAAGATTGTTGGGTATTTAAAGACTGGATAGAGGAGAAGTATAAAAGAAGTGAAATTCGACTCCCCAAACATGTTCTCCAAACGCCCGCGCCTCATGAGTAAAAGACATAAGATGTATCCACGAGCATACTAGAACCATAGTGAGCCATTTCAAATTTCCATTGACTCTCTTTTCGAATCTCTCGTTCCAGAAAATCCAAAACTCCAGCAACAAAAAAAATCATGACAACAAAAAACCTAATAATACCCAAAACTCCGCTAAAGAATCATGACAACAAAAACCTATTAGGTCCAAAACCATGAACAAAGCCCAATAAAACTTTAGAATAAAATCCAACGAAAACGTTAGGAATCAATAAAGCCCAAAACCTTAACTTAATCTTTCAATCAAAACCCAAAATCCAATAAAGGGGCAAGTTTTTGAAAAGAAACATGCCCCGCTAGGTTATATTTACCCTATGACATAATCCGCGGTCAACGATGAGGCTTTCGTGTCTCGGAGAACGCGAAGCCGTGTCAAGGAAAACCTTTGTGGTTTTCCAAGACACCTATGCCTAATGAAGATTAAGCCTTTGTGGCGTCTGAAGGCATTAAGGCACCGCCCTATGAAGGTATATGAGGGCTCCCCCCAATCACTCCCACCGTGTCCCTTGCTGGACATGGTTTGGAAAATGGTTTTTGAAAAGAAATATAATTCCTCACAGGTTAGAATTTACCCTAATCACAATCCGCGGTCAACGATGGGACTTTCGGGTCTCGGAGAACGCGAAGCCGTGTCAAGGAAAGCCTTGGTGGTTTTCTAAAACTCCTATGCCTAATGAAGATTAAGCCTTTGTGGCGTCTGAAGGCATTAAGGCACCGCCCTATGAATGTATCTGAGGGCTCCCCCCACCCACCTTCACCGTGTCCTTATCTCATGATGCGATGTTTATAGAAGAAGGAAGATACAAAGAAGTAAAAAGTAGATAAAGAAAATGCCATTTATTAATAATAGAAGGAGCTCAGAAAGTTACAAGCATAAGTCAACACAAGCTGAATGTCTAAGGCAACACTAAAAAGAAAACAAGCCTAATATAAGCTAAAGGGGTGCAAAATAAAAAGATAAAAACATCCTAAAGATAACACTGGGGCAACGCTGGGGCAGAACTATCCAAGACGGTCGTTTACTCTGGGGCAGCCGCAACTCCACTATCAGCAACAATTTCATCACCCGCCAAATTGTTCAGAGTTGCAGAAATGACCTGAAGCATTCCTTCCAAAGCTTCTATACGGGCATTCAATTCCCCGAAGCGCTGATCAATCAAACTCTGAATCGAGACAGGGGCAGGATCATCAAGAGCCATCATGGCAGAATTGTCATCCGGTGGAGAGTCAACCTCTATAGGGCCATACTGATTGGGAGCCGCATTAGGGAGCAAAATGTAATCATTCACAGGTTGGTTGGGATCAGGAACCAGCATACCCATTGAAGACTCAACCCATCCAATAAGCGGTAGGGAAAGAAGGAGGTTGAAAGGATGTGCCACGTCAGCATCAGAAACACGATTGCCCCACAACATGTCAGGCACACAGATACGAGCCCTAAGCATAAGAGCTTCAATAAGATGGCCGTAAGGGAGTGGCTCTCGATCAGAGATAGCCACTTGATGCATGTGGAAGAGGATCATGTGGGCCAAATTGATGGGCCATTGTTTCTGGATAAGGTTGCGGAGGTAGAAGAGACTTCCAGGTTTGGCAAAATGGGTCATTACTCCCTGAGGGAAGATAACATCATTAACCACCAAGAAAAGCAATCTAAGAAAAGAATCATGGAAAAGTAAGTAAAGAGGAAAGAAGCTGAGGAGGCAAAATAAGAAAAGTAATAATGACAAAGAGAAAAGAAGAAAATACCTATGAAGAGCGGGCAAATGAAAGGTAGACACCCTCTCTGCATCAGGAGCCGTCACCCCAAACCATTGACGACATTCCTGATAACTGCCGAAACCTTGAGGCCACCTCTGAAAAGCGTAGATGGTAGAACCGTTGGCAGTGTTGGTGGCTTGCAAGTAATTGGCCAAATCACCAGTGGTGATATGAAAGAAACAACTAAACAAGTAGGAAGAGGCCGAAGGGGACCCAAAGTGGTTGAAGGAAATCCTAAGATTGGCATAAAAGAGGCGAGTAATTCTAGGGTGATATGGCTGATCACAGTCGGCCAGGCCAGCCAAACTCCATGAATCCAACCAACCCCTAATAAGATTCACTTGCTCCACTGGTATTCTCCTCATAGGGCGAAAGAAGTAGCAATCAGCCACAGGCCGCTCTTCATTGCCCATGTCGTTGTAGTAAGAAAGAAAGGCGGTCTCATCGCGGAAAAGATAGCGGTTATCGGGAGTAAGAGACCAGTCTGGAAAGGTGGAATCTAGGCACAAGACGGAAGAACTAGAATCTCCCCTGGCACGTTTGGATGAAGGAAGAGAAGACATGGCGATAAGAAGTTTGAAAAACGTGGAGAAAGATGAAATACTACGGTAAAATTTGGATGAAGAAAAGAGAAGAGCAAAGACGTGCTTATATAGGCATGAAAAGAGAAAGATTGTAACTTGGAGTTATTGGTGAACGGGTGAACATGTGAAAAAAAAAGTTACGGTCTTGATGGTAAGAAGTGGAAGTAAACCGTTCAAACAGATACTTGAAAGAAACGGTATGAAGTCAAGAAGGCGTAGAAGAAGTGGAAACGTTCAAGGCTGACGTCAGAAGGACACCAATCGGGTCAAGGCCCATGTAGGTTCAAGCCCAAGGAAATACAGGAGCAGGTCAAATACCCTAACCTAAATTGTGGAGTGGATCTATGTGTGTTCGAGATCCTAAAAAGAAGTAAGAAGAATAAAGAAAGAAGGAAAAGTGAGTATGGGCCAAATTTCCATATCTTTTGAAAGAAACGGCGGTAAGAGTAAGATTATTCGAACCCCGAAAGTTAAGCAAGAAGAGAGGCCTTGAGCGTGGAAGTCCAATCAGGCCTAAGAATGACAAAGGATTAGCTATTCTTTCAAAAAGAGATAAAAAAAAGCCTTGAGCGTGAGAGCTCGATCATGCTGTATTGAAAAGGGAAGAAATGAGAAAAAGAAGGAAGGTAATAAAATCCCGAAACCAAAATCGGGGAGCCAAGTTAAAAGTTTAAAATAGAAAAAAGAAGAAGAAATGCAAAAAAAAAGAAGATAAAAAAAAGGAAATAAAAAAGGAGAGGAATGAAGTCCCGAAGCCGAAATTGGAAAACCAAGTTTGAAATTCAGAAAAGAAAAGTAAAAGAAAGGAATGAAGTCCCGAAACCGAAATCGGGAAATCAGGACAGAAGTTCAACAAAAAAAATAATAAAAAAAAGAGAATAAAAGACAAGAAAAGTGAAAGAAAGAAACATAGTTCCAAAATCAAAATCGAAAAATCAAGTAAAAAAATAAAATAAAATAATAAAGTGGAAGATAAGGAAATAGAAAAAAGGAATGAAGTAATAAAGCCCCGAAACTGAAATAAAAAAAAAAGCAAGTTAGAAGTTCAAAAGAGAAAAAGGGAAGGAAAGAAAGAAAGAAGTTAGAAAAAAATAATAATAAAGAAAAAATGAAAAATAGACATATAAACAAAAATAGAAGAAAAAAAAGATAGAAAAAAGAAGGAAAGTGGAATAAAAAAGAAAGTGAAGTAAATAAGAAGAAAGAAAAACAAAGAAAGAAAAGAGAAATAAAGAGAGATCAAAAGCCTCATTAACAAAATCAAGATAAAATTGAAACCAAAACTAAGTTCATGTTTGCAAAACCAGATGAAACTCAAGAAGCCAAATAAAATTGGAACCAAAGTTCACAACTAAAACTCTAAAATAAAAAGAATAAAGGGATTGGAGATCTGCTCAACAAAGAAATAAGGTGCCAAAGTCAAATTCAAAATCTGAAAATAAAAATTTTAACGAAAAACAAAGTCTAAAATTTCAAAATCGCACATCCTGAGAAAAAATGTGCATGAAACCAAACTCAAACTCAAACTCAAAGAAATGAAAAATGAAACATGAAATTACAAAACTCAAATTTTGAAAGAAAGCTCAAATTTCGAAAAAAAAAACCTCAAAACAAACTCAAAGAAACGAAAAATGAAACTTGAAATTACAAAACTCAAATTCTGAAAGAAAGAAACCTCAAAAGACAGTGTTCCTAGATGTTAGTAAAAAAAAAGGAAAGACATAAAAGAACCTCAATGTTCTAGTCTCCAAATATCGACCTCAATGTCGGAAGAGGCAGTAAAAGAACCTCAATGTTCATGCCTTCCATATCGACCCCAATGTCGAAAAGGCACAAGAAAACTTCAATGTTCCAAGTTTTCAAGTGTTCTAAATTTTCAAATGCTCCAAGTTTTCAAAATATTCTAAGTTTTTAAATGTCGACCTCAATGTCGGAAGAGGCAGTAAAAGAACCTCAATGTTCATGCCTTCCATATCGACCTCAATGTCGAAAAGGCACAAGAAAACTTCAATGTTCCAAGTTTTCAAGTGTTCTAAATTTTCAGATGCTCCAAGTTTTCAAAATACTCTAAGTTTTTAAATGTCGACCTCAATGTCGGAAGAGGCAGTAAAGAACCTCAATGTTCATGCCTTCCATATCGACCCCAATGTCGAAAAGGCACAAGAAAACTTCAATGTTCCAAGTTTTCAAGTGTTCTAAATTTTCAAATGCTCCAAGTTTTCAAAATATTCTAAGTTTTTAAATGTCGACCTCAATGTCGGAAGAGGCAGTAAAAGAACCTCAATGTTCATGCCTTCTATATCGACCTCAATGTCGAAAAGGCACAAGAAAACTTCAATGTTCCAAGTTTTCAGGTGTCCTAAATTTTCAAATGCTCCAAGTTTTCAAAATGTTCTAAGTTTTTAAATGTCGACCTCAATGTCGGAAGAGGCAGTAAAAGAACCTCAATGTTCATGCCTTCCATATCGACCCCAATGTCGAAAAGGCACAAGAAAACTTCAATATCCAAGTTTTCAAGTGTTCTAAATTTTCAAATGCTCCAAGTTTTCAAAATGTTCTGAGTTTTTAAATGTCGACCTCAATGTCGGAAGAGGCAGTAAAAGAACCTCAATGTTCATGCCTTCCATATCGACCTCAATGTCGAAAAGGCACAAGAAAACTTCAATGTTCCAAGTTTTCAAGTGTCCTAAATTTCCAAATGTTCTAAGTTTTCAAAATGTTCTAAGTTTTTAAATGTCGACCTCAATGTCGGAAGAGGCAGTAAAAGAACCTCAATGTTCATGCCTTTCATATCGACCTCAATGTCGAAAAGACACAAGAAAACTTCAATGATCTAAGTTTTCAAGTGTTCTAAGTTTTCAAAATGTTCTAAGTTTTTAAATGTCGACCTCAATGTCGGAAGAGGCAGTAAAAGAACCTCAATGTTCATGCCTTCTATATCGACCTCAATGTCGAAAAGACACAAGAAAACTTCAATGTTCTAAGTTTTCAAGTGTTCTATGTTTTCAAAATGTTCTAAGTTTTTAAATGTCGACCTCAATGTCGGAAGAGGCAGTAAAAGAACCTCAATGTTCATGCCTTTCATATCGACCTCAATGTCGAAAAGACACAAGAAAACTTCAATGATCTAAGTTTTCAAGTGTTCTAAGTTTTCAAAATGTTCTAAGTTTTTAAATGTCGACCTCAATGTCGGAAGAGGCAGTAAAAGAACCTCAATGTTCATGCCTTCTATATCGACCTCAATGTCGAAAAGACACGAGAAAACTTCAATGTTCTAAGTTTTCAAGTGTTCTAAGTTTTCAAAATGTTCTAAGTTTTTAAATGTCGACCTCAATGTCGAAAAGGCAGTAAAGAACCTCAATGTTCATGCCCTCTATATCGGAAAGACACAAGAAAATTTCAATATTCGAAATTTTCAAGTGTTCTAAGTTTTCAAATGTCGACCTCAATGTCGAAAAGGCAGCAACGAACCTCAATGTTCATGCCCACTATATCGACCCAAAATGCCGAGATCCTAGGAGTTGAGCCAGCGATATGCTTTGTGCTTGATAACTAGAAAATAGAAGACGAGGACATCTCACATCCACCATATCAATGTCATCAGTAATGCTAATACCGCCAAGGCTCATCGAAGAAGAAGGAATCTGGTTCAACCATACCGAAGCAACCAAGTTCAATCATGCGAGCATCCATGTCAAGCATAACAACTAAGGCGCAAGATCCAACAAGTGCAACAGGTGCAATCACAAGTACATCCATACCACACCAATAAGTATCAAAATCCATCAAGATCAAAAGGAGAAAGAAGGAAAAACAAACCTGCTAAGCTACAGTAGCTCCATGAGCCGCAGCCTAACCCTGTTCCACGATGCTCCTCTCACGGGCCTTTACCAAATCAAGAAATACAAGATCTTATAGTCCCACCGGCAACTAAAAGATGCAAGGCCCCATGTAGCCCACAAGAAGTAAGAAGATACAAGGCCATAAAGGAGACTCACAGTGAGACAACCAATCACGACCAAGGGAAGTGGGCACAAAGTGAAGGCGAGAATAACTCAACCCAATTAAATCCAAATTCAAGCGAAAACTCGACAAAATCTCCAGTGCAAGAGTTCAACAAACCGAAGGGGGTCAAGAAGGGGCCACCAGAGTATGCTGTTCTGTCCAGGATCCTCACAACCTACTCTGGTGGGGGGCATTTGTTTGACCCTAAATTTTTACGATTGGAGACACAGACCGATTTACAAGGAGTTTGAGAAAATCATGAAAAATATCAAATGAATCCCAAAAAATATGGAAAAATACAGTGAAGCATGGGGAAGATCATGATGCCCCCAGATTGGCCAAAAGAGCTAGATAATCTCCATTTTATACAAAGAAGGCCCTGATTTTGGAGAAATTAAATAAAATAGTTGGAGGGGTCTTTTTAGAAAATTATTGGAACCACTAGATTCTACATATTTTATTGAGCCTACATCCAAAATTTTATGCGAAAAACCAAATGGAAAGTGCCCCAAACAATTTATTTGGTTTCAACAGTTCAGAAATTAAATGGATTAATGTAAAAATGGAGAAGGCCAGTCATAAAGAAATTGAGAAGAGATGAGCGGCCAAATTCAAAACCCTCCCGTATATAAACATAAGCAAGAGATGGCTGCATCCGTTCTGTTGCTCCAGTTCATCTGATAGTTTGAAAGGTGATGTGAGGCATACGAAGACCAGGAGCATGCAGAAAGGAGAAAAGGAAATATCGCTGAGAGCGCGACCCCTTCGCGAAGAGTGCACTGGATGCACGCGGAACATGTGAGCAGAGAAGGAGTAGAAGAGGTGGAGCCCACGAGACGCCTCTCGGGCCATGATATACCACGACCAGCCAAAATAAAGAAAGGAGAGGGGTCGAATGAATTCCCAACTGAATCTGTTGAGATGGGAAACGCATAACCACCGGACTCCATCGCTGGTTCACTGCACCTAGAAGGGAAATGAGGCAGAGGTCTCGCCTATATAAAGACCAGACCAAGAGAAGAGAAGGGGATCCCAATTTCACAGAGGAGAGGGCACTGCACACCATATTTTTTCAAGAAAGGAAGAGAGGTTTAGAATAGGCATTTTAGCAAACACCTATTAGGCATTGTAAGAAAAGCAAGAAAGAAGAAGAAATCATCTGTAATCGAAGGTAGGTTCATGTTTTTTTGAGAGTGTAGAAGGTTTCCAAGTGTAATCTACACTCTCTCATGAGCGAATGGGATGCGATTTTGACGCAATTTTGAAATGAAATCGAAGCTTGTTTGATTGACATGTGTAGAATCTTCTTTTTCTTTGAATTGTTTTTGACATGGTGGCTTGTTATCCTTGATTGAATTTCTCGTGTCTAATTGAGGGTAGAGGTGTCTTAACGAAGATTTCCGTCTTCTCAACTTGAGAGGGAGATCGCTAGGAAGCTATGCTCCCATGGTGATTATCCTGATCAAGATCGGGAAGGCAAATTCGCTAGTGTTTCTTGATTAGATTAAGTTGACGCATCTTTTCTTTTTTTGTTGGCATGGCGATAAAAGCTTGTCATGGAGCTTTGCTCCAATGGCGGGTTGATAATTGTAGGAAGGGTAAGTTTAGCCTCTTCTTGAGTCTTTCTCTCCTTCTTTTAGATAGCCTCTGCGCATGTGTTATGGAAGAAGGAAGTTGCCAGGAAGCTATGCTCCCATGGTGATCTTCCAGATTCAAAATAAGGAAACCTGTGGTTTGTTCTAGAACCGTCACCTTGTTTGCTTTAATTCGAGTTCTATGTGTAAAAGGTTACTTAAACTCATCTGTTCTTGCTGCCAGGAAGCTATGCTTCCGTGGTGGCCATACCAAGCTGGCATGGAGCCTTGCTCCTACGCTGGACCCCCTCTTGGTTTGCTAGGAGGCTTTGCCACCTTGGTGAACCGGATTTAGACATGCTTAATTGAGTGGCAATCTCGATTGAGCTGTTTAAATCTTCAAAATCAGAGGGGGTCTAGGGGATATGCTGCCCAATTTTGCTCAGGATTTTAGATTTCAATCTTCCCCTCTTTAACCTACGCTTTGTTCCCAAAAATATGGATAAAAGGTTTTTGTGAGGATCATTTTGCATAAAGCCATGGATTTCTGTTATTGTTCTTTGAATTAGGAAGCTACATCAATGTAAATTTCCATTCCTAAGCCTGTTCTGATGTGATAGGGTTACTTCTATGATTTATTAAAAGCCTAGGGTTGACTATGCAAAAGTACGATTCCTCTGTATGCATGATATCTGACCTGACATTACCTTAGAATAAGATGCCTTCGATTATTTTTAACTGTGTAAAAGATGTATTGAAGTTTACCAAGTTTCAAGGCTGTAAATCTACCTGAAAATCGCAGGATCATGATGGTATAATCTATATAGCTTTGACTTGCATCCACACGTTTCCTTCTTTTCCATGTCAGGAAGTTTGATCTGTTGACCAGTCTTTTCTTTAAAAGAATACTCTTTAGTTTTGTCTAGGTGGTTTGTGAATTTCTGAAATAAAATGAAAATAAGGTGTTCTTTAATTAGTGGTTAAACTTATTAGAAACCGAGGCCCTGGACATTTGATGTCAGTGTGATAATGTATGGTTTGTAACCAATGAAAGTTTGACCTATTTGTAGCTTCTATCCATGACTGTGATTGACATATAGGGGAAACATATATAGGTATGACCTGAATGAGTCAATTTTATTTAAGTCCTGTGAAAGTACAGAACGCAGTGTGATTAGCCAATATCAAAGTTGGGTGACGTTCATTAAATTGAGCATGTGAAAGTTAAATGGAGCTATGCAACTTCTCTTTTACGCTATAACAATCCCAAATGATTCACTGTCAGTGTTATTCAATCCCCCTGAACTTCTCTCGATACCAAAATCGCATAACCATACCATTCATTGGTACCCCCACCAAACGAAATCGACGCACTCGAAACAAAGGCAACCACCTTCTTCTTCTCTGTCCCACGATGCTGACGAGCCTCTTTTTGATGGTTGTGACGGCCGGAGTCGTTAGCGGATTCAAATCCGCCTTGTCGGACCCGATAGCGATGAAACAAACCCGTCTCCTTTGTTTGAGTCTCAGCGCCGTGAACTCTTCGATCGTCTGTGGCGAAGCAACAATAGAACCCATGAGGTTGACTCCTGACAATTAAGGGTTGAGCCCAACAACGAAATTAGAATCTGTCTCTGCCACATCAGCTCAGCTTGCTGACGTGGACCAATTAAAATTCACCAAATTAAACAGAAACTTTAAAAATTCATTAAAAATAGTAAGAAACTCAGAAAAATATAAATAAAATATCTATAAAATCCTAAAAATCAAAATAAACTAAATTTACTGATACTTTGATATGAAATTATGTCAAAATATTGACCTTTTTGTATTTTTGAAATATTTTCACCATACTAAATGGATTTTATAAATCTTAGAAAATTAGTAAACTCATTTATAAAATTTCTAAAACTAAAACTAAGTATTTTTGAGATAAAAATTTCAAATATGATATTTTCAAAAGCTAAGTATTCTCGATTACAAATATTTTCAAAAGAATAAATAATTTCAAGAACGATATCTTCTAAAGTCTAATATATTCAAGGTTAAGTATTTTCGAACTAAAAAACAAAAGAAATTTATAAAAGTCAAAAGCGCAAAAAGTCAAAATGAATAAAAATTATCAATATCCATAATGAAACCTCAGAAAATTAAAAGTTAAAATACGAAACCCAAAGTCAACGCCAAAACCTCTTCGTTTGAGGAAAAGTCCCTCGCTGGGGTTGAGATCAACCTCAGATGACTTAAATTATCAAGAGGCCCAAACGACTCCAAACAAACGAGCGAAAACTTCTTCTAAGCCAAAAATCAATTCCCTTTCAAGTTTAGGTTTAACCAATTAAGTTAAAGGTCCTTAATTGGGTCCCGTCAATTAGGTTTGGTACCATCAATTAAGGCCTCCATAAGTCAAATAATAGCACTCCATAAATCCATTTCTTAGCCCATTATATCAATACCCTTTACGTCCCTTAATCAGAGGTTCTCGTAGGCAACTACGAGGTAATTAACAATAGGGGCTTGCGCCTATTGGAAAGAAAGGACCCACTAAATTAAGAAACTTCTTAAAGTAGCGACTCTTTATAGGGTTCTCTTGTGTTGAGAGATACCCGCCATAGAGATCGAAACCTTAAGGGAGGTGAATCTAAGGCTATGTTCCCATTGTTCTTCGAGAAATCCCTTCGAGGAGAATAATGACGAAAAAGCCGCGACACCTCTCTACTCTCAATTGTAGGGAGAATAATACTGGTAAATGCTTGCTTGAGTTTCCTACCAATCTTCTTAATGTCAGCTTTCAGATTGTCTAATTGGGTCATCAAAAAATTGGACTCCTTAAGAAGAAACTTACTTTGGCATAAAAACAACAATGGTAAATTGATACTCACATTATAAGAAAGATGGTCTTTACATAGATTTTTATTGCTAGATTTTTTATCTATGTTGGACATTGATCAATTGCTAGATTTATTTTTTTTATTGCTAGATTTAATTGATGTACTAAATCTAGAATTTTTTTAGCAAGACACAATTTCCTGTTAATATCTCTTTAAAAATCTAGCAATTTATTTTTGCTAGACTTTTTTTAATCTTGTAATATCTAGTGCAGCAATTTAAAAAAGTCTAACAATTTATTTTTGCTACATTAGATATTACAAGATTCGAAAAGTCTATCAAAAATAACTTGCTAGGTTTTTAAGGAGCTATTGATAGAAAATTGAGTCTTGCTAAAAAAATTGCTAGATTTAATGCATCAAATAAATCTAGCAATAGAACAATAATTAACATAAATAAAAAAAAAATCTTTCTATGAAGTCTATGTAAAGGCCATTTTTTTTGTAGTGTCATCTCTTGGGACAAGATTTGCTTGCCAAAATCAGTAGGAGGATTAGGAGTGTTGGACTTAGCAACAATGAACCAGGCCTTACTAACTCAATAGTTATGGCTATGGCTTTCCATGAAAAACTCCATCTGGACGACCCTCCAATATATTCTACAAGCTGACCACCTTTCAAACTTTCCAAAAAACACCAACCTCCAAAAAACTTTCACAGAATTAGAGACCATTGTCTCTTCCAACATACTTTTCAGGGTTGGGGATGGAAAACATATACCTCTCTGGCATTTTGAAGCACCGTTACGAGGACCTTTTTTCCTTCTCTATGGAGAAGGTCATTTCTGTCAACTCTTTCTCTCAAAACAAAATCAATATGTCAGCACTTTTCCAACCTGCCATACACAAATCGACCGCGTCCATATCTCAACTTTCTCAGGTCCTACAGCACTTGCAAAACTCAACCATCAACCATTCACACATTACTGATAGTGCCCTTTGGAAACCAGAACCGAAAAACAACTTCATCACAAAATCCTTATACCGTTTCATCAAAACGGTCCCAAAGCACAAGTCAAATTGCAAAGGAATCTGGAAAATGAAAATACCTCCTCGTATAACTATTTTTTTTTGGAGAATGTTACGAGATAGAATAGCAACTATGGATACTCTATGTACACTACGCGAAATTTCGACTTCTGTAACGGTTAATAAAAGGCATTTGTAACGGTACACGTAACGTTACAGTAGCCCCCGTTACAGAATGTCTAATAACCGTTACAGATCTATAACGGTTATTATCTAATAACCGTTACAGAAGAATGGCTTCTGTAACGGTTATTATCTAATAACCGTTATGGTATAGTGGACGGAAAGGGTGGTTACGGTTTTATTGAGAACATTTGTAACGGTTAATAGATAACAACCGTTACAGAAGACTGGCTTCTATAACGGTTGTTATATAATAACCGTTATCCTATTATTGACGGAAATACATTTTTAATATTTTTTTAGATCCAGTGTAACGGTTATAATCTAATAACCGTTACAGAATCCAGTCTTTTGTAACGGTTATTAAGGAATAACCGTTACAGATATTGTTGATATAAAAGAAATGAAATTATGAATTCTGTAACGGTTATTCCTTAATAACCGTTACAAAAGACCTTCTTTTTTTTTTGAATTTCGCCTGTTTTATTGGCTAGCCCAATTTTGCTAGCCGAATTGGTACCAAATTGGTACCCAATTTACATCATACAATCCAACATGCAGCAGACAAACATATATCATGCATATATCAGATGTCACATATATATACCAAGCACAAAACATATATCAATATGTAGCAAAAATTAACAAACTATACATAGAGTTAACACCAAATCAAGTCAAAATTTTCCTAAAATAATACCCCATACATGAAGTCCATAACCTCCGAAACGACTGCATCAATGTCTTCGTTTTTATATGGTTGTCCAACCGGCTCGATATACTGCAATTTGATCATTAACAATTGATAAAGTCAAATAATTTTGTAAACCCTAAGCCCTAAACCAATAAAAATATGAAATCCTAAAATAATAAATCGGCTTAACATTACCTCAGGGAATTCTCCGACCGTAGTCCAACTACTTAATATCGCCCTCATGTTGAGCATTGTGAAATATCCACACTCTATGCCGCCCCTTTGTATCGGTCCCTAATTAAGATTCCAACAAAAGAAACACAATCTTTTTTAGTTAATTTCAATTTCACAAACAAATAATATCTTAAACTGATAAGTTCGATCTGTACCTTAATTCGGTACCAATCAAATCCTGTTCTGCTCATTTGGCTATATCTTCCGGCTTCCACTAAATACCGCTTGTATACCCTGCATGCAATATTATTTAAAACAACAAAATCTAATATTTTTTAATTTCAAAAATCTCATCATGTTTAACTTAATTCAGAAATGGAAACTTACGAAGATATGAATGGCTTAATATATAACTTTGGATTCTTGCGTTCCAGAGAATCAACAAAGTGAACGGTGCGCTTCTCGACATTAATAACAAGGACAACCCAATGAAACCTGTAATTAATAGAGATTTATTATTTTGGTGGAATTAAAGGAAACTAAAAAATTCTTTCATTAGTAGCCATATTGGTTATATTTCTTACTGCTGATTATACGGCAAAACAAGATAGGAGGATGAATTATCCATGAATGCTCTCGTTAGGTAATTCACCGCACCGAGTTCTTCGTGTTTGAATTTCCACTCAGCCAATAACTCTGGATCCAGTACGGTGATGCTCTTGGAGAACTCATTCTCTTCTTGCCTTGTTGAAAGTTCTTCCATCCAAAACCTGCAAACATGGATATCAAAGTTCAACAATTTCAATTTTGAATGAATTGAATGAAGAAAAAAATAAACATTAAAGTTGAAAAATTCAAACCAGCAGTAAAATTTCACAATCGATTGAGATAGCTCCTCCCTTTTAAAACATTCGACAATATCCTCGACATTAACGTTGAACTTAACATCGCTATCGTGCGTACCCCAAGGATTGCAATTAGGCAGCTCAAAGTTCTTCTCTTCTTCTGGTTGGAGCATCAACAGTCTGTATACTGCTTGTTCGGATGGGCTCAGCCTGTCAATAATATCCTTAGGGAGGAGTGGATCACGAGTAACAAACGACCCCGCACTTGGGACCTTTGGACTCTCCTCCACATTCTTCGCCGCCTCCTTCGCCTTTGGCTTCTTTTTGGCCGGCTTCTTTTTGATCAAACTCTGCATTCAATGACATCATATTAATAAGTCATTAGGAGAAATGTATGAAACAGATTGTCATAATTAAATAAAACGATACCTTGTGGCCTATGTCCACCAAAAATGACGGCCATGGGAATCGGCCCCCTATATTATTTCCCAATAGCTCATCTGACCTACCAGGGACTTGCCATTCACGAAATTCATCGCCTACTCGGAGAAGATGGACATACAATTGTTGATCAGTTAGAGGCACGCCGTGTACGATCTGACCAACAACACTCGGAATAATATTTCCTTCGGCCACCTTAATCCTCTGGTTGTTGTGATCAAGAGAAAAGAGATCGCACGGCATTTCTTCCTGAAATTCAGTTCAATCAGAAACTCTAATGCTGCCAAAAATAAATATAAAGAGAAAAGAGAAAAATGATCAATATGAACCTGAACAACGCTTCTCGGATCCGGAGGCATATAGCTTGAGGCAACCGTTCGGAATAACTCTTCGTTTGGCATTCCTGAGTCTACCTCAGCTTCAACAAATGGCTGATACGGCGTCACAAATTGCTGTGGTGCTTGAATCTGCAATCCGCTACTGGCCAACCATTGTTTCACGTCCTGAAAATTATGAAGCAACTGGATAATGAAGAATAGTTTTCATTCATTTTGATTACATTTTGATTGTCAAAAAGGATTACCTGAAAAGCTTGTTGTCTCGCCGCATTCATTATCTCCTCAGAGTGAATCAAGTCCCTTTTGGTTTTCTCAGCGGCTTCAGCTGCCACCCTGCTCATCAATTCTTCAATCTGGTCTGGTGCCATCCATCCTTCATGCGCATCCTTTCTAGATTTTCTTTTATACACATCTTCCTTCTTGGTCCATAAAGGATATCCCCTGATTCTTCCTGGATGTTCCGGCCTGTCAACTGCCCGATTTAAGACTTCTTGTTCCGGTATTGACCCGGAATTGATTTCACCAGACATGGCACTCAACCGACTGAATGCCTCAATAGTCGACGAATCAGAGCTATGGAACGTGTAAGTATCTAACAAGCAACAAACAAATCTTATTAATAATCACAAAACAGAATTTGAAGTTAGCATATATAACAAGTCTTTACATGTGTAAGTACCTTTATCCTTCGTAGCCACAGTCCTTCCCATGAAATACCTTTGACTCCTCGGTTCCAAATCGCCGATGGTAATGCTCGTGGAACCGGCCCCTTCAGAATCTCCGGGTATGACAATCTTATCTGTAGGTTTCCATCAACCTTTTTTTCCTCTATAGCCAGTGGAACCCATCCTATGAGGCTCTTTCCATTTCTTTCTCAACTCCTTCGCTCTGTTGCTCTTTTGTACAAAATCTGCACCCGTCCTTTTCTTGAAAAATTCTTCCCATTCCTTTTGTGAGATTGGGTGTTTATCGCATGGATTTTTTGGATTGTTTGGATCGGCATTTGTGATGTACTCCTCAGCAATCCTACTTCTATAAGCCCTGTGACTTATGCCCATCGCTTTGAGAGTATTTTTCATGGCTTTATCATCTTCGATGTTGAACATTTTCTGAAACATAACGAAACGTTAGTTATTTGGTAGCATAGAAATTTAAATTAGATGATTTAAGTGAAAATTTATTCACCTTGATGTCCAACCACAACTCAAGTCTGGTTTCCTTTGAAACGTCCTTCCGCCAATCATTAATTGTGATTGGCACTCTTGTTCTAGCCAGATACCCGCAATATGATGCAAATTTGTTCACCGCCTCTTCAGTACCAATTGGCACTCCTTCTTTGTCAAATTTAATCTCAAACTTTTCCCCAGCAGCTTTTTTCCTCCTAAACTCTTCCATTGTCGTTCTGCTCCTTTTCTTTATTTCGAACGTTGTGACCTCCTCATCGCTGGATTCTGTACCAGCCTGTTTACCCTGTAAATCTCTATCTTGGTCTCCAGACATATCTATTAATAAATAATTAACAACAATGAAAGCAATCAAATCAAGTTAACATAAACATAAACATAAACAAACATAAACATAAACATAAACAACATAAACAAAATATATTAACATAAACATAAACATTAAACGACAAGTTCAATCTCAAATAACAAAATACATTAACATAAACATAAACATTCAGTTGGATAAGAGAACCCTAATACTAAACCAAACATAAATCTAAATCCTAAAACTAGTCTTCATCATCCGACAAAACAATGACTTCATCATCATCATCCGACAAAACAATGACTTCATCATCATCATCCGACAAAACAATGACTTCTTCTCTCCATTCTGTGTACGGTGCCACAAGCTTGTCAATCAAAAGCTTGAAAAAAATTGCATGTTGTTCATATTTTGAGAGGCTCGGTTGCCCCTGGTTTTGAGAGGCTTGGTTTTGGTTCGTTTGATTTTGAGAGGATGGATTGGCACGAATTTTGCGCCTAACGTACACTCGTTCGATCGGCTTTTTTCCCTTTGAATTGCTTCCTTCACCTTTCTCCATTACTACCTAATTGAGATAATAAATTCTTACAAAATAATTGAGATAATAAATTCTTACAAAATAAATTCTTACCTAATTGAGATAATAAATTCTTACAACATAGATAAAACATCAATTCTTACACAAATTAAGGTTCACACATCATAGACAATAATTTAGATAAATAGATAATAGCCTAAGGTTCAAAAATTACACATTTAGCAATGTTCATACAAAATAGCATATATAATTATTAAACCCTAATTTCACTCCTTCTCTTCCTCCACTATCTCCTCTGGCACCTCCTCTGGCACCTCCTCTGGTCCCTCCTCCCCATCTGCACTTGTTCGTCCGCAACCAACTGGATAGCGCCTCACAGCAGATACAGACCGCCTAGGTAGAGGGTTATCTCGCATCCACTGAGGCACATATCTCTGACGAGTGACATCGAACTCCGGCTTGGTATCCGGCTTTGTCTCCGGCTTTGTCTCCGTCTCCTTCTTGGTCACATCTGTATTTTTCTTGTCCTTTGTCACAGTTTTTCCCTTATTCACCTTAGGATTGCTACCTTCGACTTTGTCCATTTATTCTAATAATTTGATTCAATTCTAATAATTAATTTAATCATAATTAATCAATTCTAATAATTAATTTAATCATAATTAATCAATTCTAATAATTTGATTCAATTCTAATAATTAATTTAATCATAATTAATCAATTCTAATAAACATTTCTGTCCCTATTAAGCATTTTGCATATTCACAATTTTGTCCCTACTATTTG
Organism: Rhynchospora pubera; assembly: GCA_028095005.1. Lineage (NCBI taxonomy): Eukaryota > Viridiplantae > Streptophyta > Magnoliopsida > Poales > Cyperaceae > Rhynchospora > Rhynchospora pubera. Next base: position 20,253,557 of record CM051461.1, read on the forward strand.
CAAAATAGTCCCTAAAACAGCCCCAAAAACAGCCCCAAACTAAGCATTTCAGTCCCTAATTAAGCAAAACAGCCCCAAAAACAGCCCCAAACTAAGCATTTCAGTCCCTAATTAAGCAAAACAGACCCAAAAACAGCCCCAAATTAAGCATTTCAGTCCCAAATTAAGCAAAACAGCCCCAAAAACAGTCCCAAACTAAGCATTTCAGTCCCTAATTAAGCAAAATAGCCCCAAAAACAGCCCCAAATTAAGCATTTCAGTCCCAAATTAAGCAAAACAGTCCCAAATTAAAATTTCAGAGAAAGGGGGTTTACCTTCGAGAGAGTGCTGTCGGGGGCAGAGAGGGAAAGGTGGCTGTCGGAGTTGAGAGAGCAGAGATCTGTAAGGGAACAGAGAGGGAGAGGGGACAGAGAGGAAGAGGGGAGTCAGTGAGGGAGAGAGGAAGAGGGGACAGAGAGGGAGGGGGACAGAGAGGGAGAGGGAAGAGGGATTACCTGAGAGTGAGAGGAAGAGGCGAGTGTTTGAGAGAGACAGCGAGTGCTTGAGAGAGACAGCGAGTGCTTGAGAGAGACAGCGAGTGCTTGAGAGACAGCGAGTGCTTGAGATCTAGGGTTTGGAGAGACAGCGAGCTTGAGTGTGAGAGTGTTTTCGAGTTTGGAAAGAAGTGACGAAACAGCGGCTAGATGGTGTATATTAAAAAAACGTTTGATCTTCTGTAACGGTTATTAGCTAGTAACCGTTAGAGAAGATCAAACGTTTTTAATATATATGATCTTCTGTAACGGTTATTAGCTAATAACCGTTACAGAAGATCAAACGTTTTATGACCGTCTGTAACGGTTATTAGCTAGTAACCGTTAGAGAAGATCAAACGTTTTTAATATTTATGATCTTCTGTAACGGTTATTAGCTAATAACCGTTACAGATTTAACTCTTCTGTAACGGTTATTAGCAAGTAACCGTTACAGATTAGTTTAATTTTTTTTTTTGCTTTTTGTTTGTTTTCGTAAGCCTTCTGTTCAACAATTTTACACTTTAATTTAGAACAATTTTAAGTAGAACAAATAATAATTTTAAAATGTTAAATAATAAGTTAAACAATTTAGAATGTTAAACAAAAATTAAAAATAAATTTGCTCATAAATTAGCACATATATGTTAAATTTCACCAATTAATGACCTGCAAAAAAAAATAAAACTATTAATATATATAACAATTTAGCACATATATGTTAAGAATAATTTATATTAGTTTTTGTAACTCACATGTTATTATGTAGCTACTTTCTTTTTTTTCCTTCTTGTGTCGACCCACACGCCTTCGGTGTTATCTGTACGCCTACAACTGATCGATACTGGCTGTGATGTATCGTCGATACCGATAGAAAAAGGAGGTATTTCCTCGAAGTGGTCGTATGCTTCTTCATCTACGACATCACCAACGCCGACAATACGTCTTTTTCCTGAAAGTGGCAAGTAATAAATAAGGAACATTTGTACTCAATAAGGTGAACATTGTACTCAATAAGGTGAACATTTGTACTTAAATAAGATTAACATTTACCATGAAGCACAACATGTCTTTTCTTATCCGCCGGATCTTGAATGTAAAAAACTTGCATTGCTTGCTTATTTGCAAGTATAAAGGGATCGTCTCGATAAGCCCTTTTATTGAAGTCAACAGTTATAAACCCCATCTTGTCTTTTTTAACTCCACCGTGACCGTTGTCGATCCATGCACACTTGAATAAGGGTATCTTAAATTTCAGGTAATCTAGTTCCCAAATCTCCTCGATCCACCCATAATAAGTAGCCGGCCTAACATTATCACTAGATAAAGCTACAACAGTGACTCCACTATTTTGCACAGAACTTTTACCATCCTGTTTCCTTGTGTACCAGGTAAATCCATTCAAGTCATACCCTTGGTATGTCTCGACCACGGAATCAGGACGTCTTGATAACCATTTCACGGTTTCATCGATCTCTGTTCCTTCTTTCAACTGGGACTGTACTTTATCTTCTAGCCATTGGACAAATTTTATTTCATGCTCTATGGTAATCAAGTTTTCGGTGTAAGAAGGGTATTGTTCACGTAACTCGATTAGATGTTCATTGATGTAAGGCGCCACAATAGCAAGATGTTGGAGAACTTTCATATGTGCTTTGGTTCTCATTGCAAGATCCGGTATATGAGTACTAGCTCCAATTGTACCTGAAAGGTGAACATTTGTGCTAAATAAGGTGAACAAATATTGTGCTAAATAAGGTGAACAAATGTGCTAAATTAGGTGAACATTTGTGCTAAATAAGGTGAACAAATATTGTGCTTTAAGTGAACATTTGTGCTAAATAAGGTGAACAAATATTGTGCTAAATAAGGTGAACAAATATTGTGCTTTAAGTGAACATTTGTGCTAAATAAGGTGAACAAATGTGCTAAATTAGGTGAACATTTGTGCTAAATAAGGTGAACAAATATTGTGCTTTAAGTGAACATTTGTGCTAAATAAGGTGAACAAATGTGCTAAATAAGGTGAACATTTGTGCTAAATAAGGTGAACAAATATTGTGCTTTAAGTGAACATTTGTGCGAAATAAGGTGAACATTGGAAGTTAATGTATAACCTTTTCCTTCAAGTCTACCCTCATGTCGAGACTTTGGAAGACCGATTGGTTGTACATCCTGCAAATAATCGGTGTAGTACTCAATAACCTCCTCGGCCACATATCCTTCCACTATGCTTCCTTCTGGTTTAGATCGGCTACGAACAAGCCCCTTCAATTGACCCATGGCTCTTTCGAAAGGATACATGTATCGTAGAAATACAGGACCACGCATTTTTATCTCTCTAACTAAATGAATGGTCAAATGCACCATGGAGTCAAAAAACGATGGCGGAAAGTACATTTCCAGCTCACATAGGGTTAGTACAACACCTTCTTGTAACTTGTCCAAACTATTCGGATCAATCACTTTAGAGAAAATGGAATTAAAGAAAAAACACAACTTAGTGATGGTTTTCCTCACTTCTTCCCTTAGAATTCCTCGAATTGCGACCGGAAGTAACTGGGTCAGTAGGACGTGATAATCATGTGACTTCATACCAAGTAATTTGTTGTCCTCAATAGAAACCTTTCTTGATATATTCGAGGAATAACCAGTAGGAACCTTAATAGATTTCAGGCATTCTAATAAGCTTTTTTTCTCTTGCTTTGATAAATTAAATTGTGCTGCAGGCAGCCAAGTTCGGCTTTTTCCCTTATCTTGTGCCGCTAGTTCTTGCCGGATCCCCATTTCAACCATGTCCTTCCTCGCATTTACGCCATCTTTAGTTTTCCCTTGAATTTCCAACATGCAACCGATCAAAGCTTCACATATGTTCTTTATTATGTGCATCGCATCTAAGCAATGCCTAATCTCCAAACTCTGCCAATATTCAAGATTCCAGAATATAGACTTCTTCTTCCATATCCCCTTGGGTATCTCATTTGCAAATTTCTTACCAAATTTTACATTAATGTCCTTCACCTGTCGATACACCCCTGAACCGGATAACGGTATTGGGGCCTTGTCTTTTTCTACAGTACCGTCAAACCTTTCTTTGTCTCGACGGTAAGGGTGGTTGCGGTTCTTAATAAACCTCCGGTGTCCCAAGTAAACATTTTTTCTGGAGTTTTTCAGGTACACAGAATGGGTGTTTTCCATGCAAATAGGACACGCTTTCGCTCCTTTATTCCTATACCCTGACAGGTTTCCGTATGCAGGAAAATCATTAATTGTGCAAAATATCATGGCACGGAGGTTAAACTCACTTCTAGAGTGTGCATCATATATTTTCACTCCATTCTGCCACAATTCACCAAGGTCATCTATTAATGGAGCCAAGTACACATCTATATCATTACCTGGTTGCTTGGGACCAGAAATCAACAAGGGCATCATCATGTATCTCCTTTTCATGCATAGCCAGGGAGGAAGATTGTAAATACACAACAAGACCGGCCACGTAGTCTGCCGGCTACTCATGTTGCCGTAAGGATTCATCCCGTCTGTACATAAACCCAATCTCAAATTTCTAGGTTCACTGCCGAAATCTTCAAATTCCCTATCTATATTTATCCAATCTGGAGAGTCTGCTGGGTGTCTGAGCATGCCATCGCCTTTTTTCCTACAGTCTGCGTGCCATCTTAACAATTTGGCATCCTTCGCGTTAGAGAAAAGCCGCTGGAATCTTGGTATTATTGGTAGATAAAACACCACTTTTGCAGCTGGTCCCTTACTACCTTCATCTTCAATTTGATCGTCCCTCGGTTTATACCGTGACGCATTACACTTTGGACATTTATGCAAGTCTCCGTACTCATTCCGAAATAATATGCAGTCATTTGGACATGCATGAATTCTCTCAACTCCAATTTTTAAAGGACATAACATCTTTTTAGCCTTATAAATTGAATCTGGCAACTGATTATCTTTTGGAAGAAATTCTTTATGTAATAGTTTGAGCAAAGATGTGAAACTTGCATCACTCCATCCATTTTTGGCTTTAAGATTGAACAATTTGAAAACAACATTAAGTTTTGACAATTCACAACCAAATGCATTGACATCGGCATTAAATTCTGAGTTATCTACATTTCTATCATCATCTACATTCTCATCATCAAATACATTGACATCATCAATTTCATCATCCAATGATACATTTTCTTCCTCATACACAGAATCCAATACATTTGTGCTAGTACTATCCCCTCCATTCTCTCCATGGAGTGTCCACCGACTATAATCCGGTTGAAATCCATTTATAATCAAATGAGCCTTCACTTCTTCAAAATTAGACCACTTCAACAAATTCTGACAAATACGACAAGGACAATACATTTTATCATCTTCTTTCATTTTCAAATTCTCTTTAGCACAAACCATAAATTCTTCAAGTCCTCTCAAAAATGTAGACGAGCATCGATTACTTGAGTACATCCACGTCCGATTCATCTGAACAATAAAATTTATGCAAATTATTAGGGTTTCGGACCAATTTGTCATATTAGGTTTTCGGACCGGTCACCATCCTAGCCCGCTCTTTGGATACTCTGTCTCATTAGCGAGCGTACGTTAGATGCAATGTGCTATCTGAGAAAAATTCGGCAGCATTTCCCCTTATGTTCCCTGAATACGCCAACACACGATTGCTCGTGCGTACGTATCCGTGGGAACACAAGGGAAATGCCGCCGAATTTTTCTCAGACAACACATTGCATCTAACGTACAACTCGCTGTCCTAAATGAGACAGATCGTATCCAAAGAGCAGTACTCCCGACCGGGAGTACTATCCGAGATTAATCCCTAATGGATTAATCTCGGACGGGCAATGACCTAAATTCAGTTGAGTTCCGGTATTTGGTTACTATATGACAATACAAAATCTATGCCTATATATACATGCAAATTATTAACCAAATGCAAATAATTTAAAAAAAAAGAAGTTCATGAAATTATATACTTTCAATCGTGTGACTTCCGATCCGTTGAATCGTGCGACTTATCCGGCCGATGTAAGATCTTCTCCTATTCAATGAGATCTTAAAATATATAAAAAAACAAAAATAACCATGAATTAATGAAAAAATCGAAATAAATAAGAAAAAAATGTAAAAATAAAAAATACGGTTCAAAATTAATTTTTTTTACCTTAAATCTGCTCTCCTTCTTATTCTCTTTCTAATTATTATTTTTTCAGAATTTTTAGAAAATTTTTGCTATTTTTTTGGAGTGAAGTAGGACACCACAAATCGCAATAAATGAGAAGATCAGAAAAGAGTTAAGTGCGGCGCTAGCTAGCTGTGAGTTTGTTGGGATGGGAAGACCTAATTAAATACAGAACTTTTCTGTAACGGTTATTAAAAATAACCGTTACAGAATCAATAAAAAATAAAAAAAACGTTAACATACTGTAACGGTTATTTACTAATAACCGTTACAAAAGATGGTTGATATTTATATATTTTTTTTTCTTTTCTGTAACGGTTGCTGGATAATAACCGTTACAGAATATAAGAAATCTGTAACGGTTATTATCCAACAACCGTTACAGAAGCTTGATGCATTTTTTTTCCTGACCATGACAGAAATGTTATTACGGTTGTTTCATAATAACCGTTACAGATTTGTGGCGCCAATTTTCCCGCCTAATGCCTCACTATTCTGTAACGGTTATTTCAAAAACCGTTACAGAAGTGCCGTTACAGAAGGTCTTTTTTCCCGTAGTGGTAAAAGGGGTTGGAATTTGCCCAACATCTGCCACCTGTGTAGAAATGGCAAAGACTCAGTGCAGCACCTCTTTAATGAATGTGGCTTCCCCCTACAAGCAAAACAAGAGCCGCTCTCACTATTATGCCCTGACAGCATGCATGCACTACATATCAAGATAAATTTACTTTTACAAGATCACTTTTAGCAAATCTCCAAAGAACCAAGGAACTCCTAGCAATCCTTACTTTTGTGCTTTGGCGCGAGAGATGCGCACGAATTTTCAGACAACATGTAAATGACATACACTCCTTGGTGGACCAGGCAATTTTCGAGTGAAATAGCCTCAACACAACTTATTGATGTGATGATCTCTCTCTGACAAAAGCTTTTGTTTTTCTCTATTTCTTCTTTTTTACCAAAATTGTTGTTTTCCACACTTGGCCTTTTACTCCATCTATAATGTAACTTTTAATTTTCTTTTGCCACTGGCTAATTTGTAAACATTTACGATTTTAATAGAAAGATAAGGGCATGACCCTTATTTTCTCGGAGATAAGGGTAGACCATACAAGTTGTTTTCTCGGAGATCAAGGATATATAATTTTCTGCAGAACTGCAATGTGGAAGGAATTTGACCGCTTAAACTATTGTTGTTGAGCTGCAATATCTTGTGTTGGGATGAGCATGGAATAAGGAATAAGAATAAGAAATTTCAGTATGTGTGCTTATTCTTATTCTTGTGCAACACAAACAACACAAGAATAAAGAATTTGGGCCCTTATTCCTATACTAACAAAATCATGGTATAAGAATAAGGAATTTGGATAAGCACGCATATAGAAATTCCTTATCCTTATTCCTTATTCCATGCTCATCCAAACACACCATAGAGAATTCAAAGTGCCGATAAAACTGAGAACAATAGCAAAAAACTTATTATACGCCATCACTACAACATTTAAATGTTGGGCCAAGAATGAAGGGGATCTCAAAAAAAAAAAAAAATTCTAGGTTTAATGTGACGATTTAATCCACATGTAATTAAGTTGTTTTATCACTACAACATTTAAAGTGTTCGGCAAAGGATGAAGGAGATCTCCAAAAAATTTATTTTTTTCCTAGGTTTAATGTGACGATTTAATCAACATGTAAGTTGCCTTTATGGTGCAATTGAAATAATTATTTGAGAGATCTATGAAATAAAGTAATGATGCTTCAATAAAAATAGGCAATGATCCAGTTAAGAGATTGTAGGACATATCAACCATTTTAAGGAAAAATGAGGAAGAGATGAAATTTCACCTTGAAAACTTGTTATTTTTCAATCTAGTACTGAATAGATTTGTTAAATGCTCCAAGCTCAATGGAGTCTACCCATTAATTAATTGTGGGACGGGTCTAAATAATTGAGGGGAGGTAAATTCCAAAACCAATTTGGTACGGTATCTACAATTTCTGTGTTTATCAAATCTATCTCGTACAATTGGGGTTGATTTTGAAGTCCTAATGGAAAGTGAGGTCCCAACGTATAATCAAATATGTAAAGAAATTCTAGTTGGAAATAAGGAAGTCTAGTGATTTAAATAGCGGCTGCAATGATCGTAATAGCACCGCTATAGAATTATGACTTGATAGATTGATATGTTGTTAAACTAAAAGTGACACTACAACGAATTTATTACTATACCATAATACTAATTAAAAATATCTATTTTTTTATCATTTTATTTCCTATGGTGTGTAAAATAGTAAAAAATAATAACATAAAGATATATTTAGTACTATTTTAGCGAAATATTACACATTTTGCTATTTTTTTTATATATAATTAGTATTACGAACATATCTTTTACATATATAAACTGTATATAATTTCAGCATATGTGAACTACATATAATATATATATGCATATAAGAACTACATATATTAAATTATAAACTATTAAAGTATGCATATAATATAATAAGATATTTAAATTCTAGTTAAAAAAATTATCCGATGAAATAAAAAAATACATTTGTTAATCCTGCATGTAAAAGAATGTGATGTGCTTCATAAGACTAATTTTCATATTCTTCATGACATCTTTTATTGCTTGTAAAAGAAGTTAAAAATGAAGACTAGGATATTTGAAAATTTTTAAGAGTTAAACTTCTAGTTTGAATTTTAATTATTATTATGAATTTATTGTTATGCCTTATAGACTTGTACTACGAACTTTCTAGTTCGTTGTCTAATATTGCTGCTTTAATTTGTTTCATTAATGTTATTTGTCAAGAATGTGATGTGCTTAGTTTATTTTATTTATGTAATCATTTTTATTTTTGCACAATTGCAATAACAACTCTTTGACCCACAATCATCCGTATGTAAAAAATTATCGGGTTGGGTTGAATTAGGTGAGTCAATTAATTTTTTTTCAATCTGATAAATTTGAATTAGGTTAAAAAAATTTTCTGTTTTAAAATATTTATACCAATGAAAGGGAAGATGATGTAACATGCTTAAAAAGATTTGGATATTCAACTCTGTATCAATTTTGAGTATTTAATGTCCTCACTTTGGTGCGAAAATAAACAATTGGATCATTGTCTTTGGAGTTTGGAGCGTGGACACGAATGTACTTAATGTTTTTTTTTTAATATCATAAGTACTTGTTGTGTATTTTTATCTGTAGTTGAGGCCGAATTAGATGATATATTCATTCTTTTTAACAGAAGCAAGGGTAATGTCCCAAAAAAAAAAATTGAGAAGCAAAGATTTGCGTGTAAGAGTATTTCCGAAAAACGAAAAAAAAAATTAAAAAGCAAGGAAGATGTGTGCTATATTTTCCAGTTCTTATAAAATAGTTAAGATTATCCTGAAATGATTGTACAAAAATAAAATTATTTGATCTCAGTGTTGAGAGTAATTCTATTGCGGGGTGATAAAGATCATTCCCGTATTTTATCATCCCCATCATCCCTAGCGATACTTCATTAATAACAGATGGGTTTTTTAAAAATAGAAAAAAAATTTCATTCCCATCCAGCGATATCTCATCCCTCTTTCCTTTTTGTTCTCTCTGTCCCTCTGTACGCGTTTTCTAACAATGAAAAAAAATTTCATCCTCATCCAATGATATCCCTCCCCTCTTTCCTTTTTATTCCCTTTGTCTCTCTGTTTTCCTACCTCCCTCTCACATTAACTACAACAACAATAATTACTAATACTAACTACAACAATTAGTATCCGAACTACAACATTTACTCATATTAACTTCAACAGTTAATATCTGAGCTACAACAATTACTAATACTAACTACAACAGTTAGTATTCGGACTACAACAATTACTCATATTAACTTCAACATTTAGTATTCGAACTATATCAATTAATCATATTAACTTCAATAGTTAGTATCCGAACTGCAACTGTTGAAGTTAATATATATAACTGTTACAGTTATATATGCCAACTTCAACAATTTAAATATGTCAAGTTCAACAATTTAAATATGCGAACTTCGACAATTTAAATATGTCAACTTCAACTATTACCTTCAACACTGAAATATGCCAATTTCAATAATTACGACAGTAGTTTCAACATTTATGAATATTAATTTCAACGGTTATGAAGTGTGTGAGAGGGGGAGGGGTGAGGGTTAGGGGGGGGGAGGGGCGTCGGAAGAGGGGGGAGCGTACACGGGAGAAGTGGGGGAGGTGAGAGCATACGCGGGAGGGATGGGGGGAGGCGCTCATCCTCTAGATTTCTGAAAATGAAATAGATATTTCAAACGCGGTTTCTAAAAATGGAAAAAAATAAATGCATCCGTAAAGAATGATGGGGATGATAAAAACGCTGAAATGATCCTAAGCAATTCCGATTCTATTGAAAGAGTTGGATCGTCTACCTGAAATTCAAATATTGAAATACAAGTACTTTTATTTGCAGCTTTGCGTGGATGATCAGGGAATTATCATTTGTCAAGTTTAAAATTACTTGTGAAAACTTCCAACCCTGTTTTAGGAAGTTCTATTTTTTTTATTTTTTTTTAAAGGGAAGTCAATTTACCAACCCTTGAGTAGGCCTGCCGACGGTATACCGTCCTACTCGTTCCGTGCACGTTCCGTCCAAACGGAACGAGTGGCAGAACAGATTTCGGTATTCGTTTTTTAAACGGAACGGTAAACGGAACGGATTTCGGCATACGTTGGTATGAAATACAGTGTAAATTGAGTCGTTCCGCTACGTTCCGTCCATTCCGTTGCAAACGGAACGAATAACGAATCGTTTCAGTGCATACCGTTTCTGGAACGGAACGGCAAACGGAATGGCCCATTCCGTTGCCGTTTCGAACGTTAACCAGGTCTACCCTTGAGCAACAATATTGTAAGAGGGGACGTACAGACATTTGATCCGAACCGTCTAATCTAATTTCGACGAACAATTTTTTACGAACCGCATGAAGATCAGAGAGCACGTATCACGCACAGCAGCACAGGATATGAATTCGTGGACGTGGTCCCGACTCGGTAGGTACGCACTGTGTGTATGCATTACTTACTTTTCCTATGTGGCTGCTTTTGTAATGGTGTGGCAACCGATAAAAATGCTTCGTTTGATCCCCCAGTTCTGCCAGGAGAATAATGGCAGCGAAATGCCACAGGGAACACCACATTATTATTGCCACATCGTATCAGTTACTTAGAGGAGATGCAAGCTCATGAGGTTTGACCTTTGACCTTTGACTTTACTATACAACGAATATATGATATGATGTGGAAAAGAAAAATACTTGAATGATAATAGTAGATTATAACCTCCCCGGATGAGACCTTAAGGTAGATCGGATCATCAGAATTACTCATATTTTTATGTGCGTTTTGTGTATATGTTAAAATCAAATAATTATATATATTTGTGTATAACATCACTAATTATATATATTTGTGCGCATGAAATATGAGACTTTATGTATGTGCTATGCATGATGATGTAAGTTTTTTCACAAGACCCACAACAGACCTTCTTTCTAACAATTCAGTAAGGGGAATATCAGCTTCTGGTGTTGATCAATAAACTTTTATACCATATCAATAATATGCTTACATTTTGTTCTGAACTTGAACTCAATCTAAAAAGCCAAAGAACAGGACATCATCAATTTGCCTTTAAAAATTCAATCTGTCATTTGGAAAAGCAGAATTCCTGATTTTTGGCAGAAAAAACTAAAAAATAAAAAGAATATATATGATTATTTTCAATATATAAAGTAAATTCGCACAAATAAAGAATCAATATTTTTAGCATAATAGCACAATTAGGATTGTAAATTCTGAAAAAGAAAAACACAATTAGGAATTACTATTGTTAACATAACACAATAGAATCTCCAATAAAACAACCGCAGTGGAATCTTCAAGATCCAAAACCGTTCATGCATCCAACTCAAAGGCCGACGCAGGGAAGTTTTTCCCTATCCCTGTGGAGGTGGTGAATGTGATCTTCTTCCCCTCAGGATCTTCTATGACCATCCCTGTGAGGGTGATCCAGAGCATTAGCTCCTTCGCCTTGACTCCCGTCAACCGCGTCACCTTCTTGTCTTCTACCTGCGCGGTGACTTCCTTCGCATACCACACATTTTTTCCGACTTTCTTGAAATTGTGAGTCGTCTCTTTCTTCTGCTTCAGCCATATGAGGCCGGTTGATCGGTTGTACCCGACCTCCTCCATGTTGTTCAATGGAAGGAGGCCGCGTGGCAGATGGAGCTCGCCGAGGATTTCGACGACCTTCTTCGTGCACTGATCATGGCCGGTGTAGACTTCGGCGCCTTGTCTGCTGTTCTCTATTATTTGTTGTGCCATTTCTGGTTTGAGGAGATGTGTTTGGCTAGTTTGTTTTGTTGACTGATTTAAAGTAGTGGAGGTCTTGTAAATTAGTTTAGGGAAGTTCTATTTGGAGCGTTGAATATATGCATTTATAGCATTTAGTGGTAATTACAGAAAGGCTATTGTTGGGCCATATATAGATTACTTGTTATTCTTTATTATATGGGCATTAAGCACAGCACATATATGTACGTGCACGGAATAAGATTAATCCAAACTATAGTTGTTAATTTATATTTTAGAAAATCAGAATCGTAGTTATTTCTAGATTATTTGAACAAACTAATTATATATTTTATTTAGTTAGTTCACCAAAATGAAAAACCAAGGCATGTGTTAGGGATGAATGAACTATAATCACTTGATCTTGCAAATCACATGACAAAGACAGACATCTTTTGTTTTTTTTGAAGAAAAAGCCCGTAGGCACAAAGACAGACATCTTGTGTACGATGCATCCAGTGTCCAGTTATCATAGATAAGGGTTTTTTGTTTTTTTTTTTTTTTGCTATTTTATTTGATGGGAATTTATGGGTTTAATATATTCGGAAACACAAAAAAAAAGTACGGTATTACTGTGAAAATCATTATGTGTTACTGTTTGGAGTGCAAAAGTAACCCCGTTGATTGTTTTGTTTAGACCTTTCGGAACAGTTAACAAAACTATTTTTTTGTTTTGTTTTTTAAATGAAATAGTTAATGAAACTTGCCTCTTTCTTTTCATTTATTTATGTTTAATCGTTTTATGTCATTTTTATGTACTTTTTATATTTTTTAAGTATTTATAAATAAATTTTGATGAATCGAGAATATTGCAGTATGAAACCGGTATAAAAATTAATTATCAGTTAATTGCTCATCTTGATCGTTTTTTGAAATGAAACAGTTAACGAAAATTAATTTTTATTTTGTATCATAAACGAAATGATTAACAAAAATGGATTGTTCCGTTACGTTAATTTGCAGGCCTAGGTATTGCGTAAGTGGGGTGTCAATCTTAAAACAAACCCAATCTGCTTAAAGACCAAACTATGAGAATTATATTTCGGCTACGGGCCTAAAAACTTGTACCACATTATGGACGGATTGGGTCGGATCATGATCTGTTGACCCATCGATGATCCATTTGTTGTCTCTATATATTTAGACATTATATTTAGTGATTTCTTTTGCTTTTATACATATAGTTTAAAATTTAATAGGTTACAAGTATATTCACAATATATATCCACAATATACTTGAACAATTTCCCATGAATATTTTTAATTTTTTTTCATCTTTATCTAAATATTTTTATACATGAAATGTGAAGACTGCGCATATCAATTTATATTTGTTTCTATATTTGTTGAGATATAAAGCTAGATTTAGTATGATGTATTTGGTATGTAATTAGATTTAGGAAAACTGATTTGTATGGCAAAATTAGAATAGATATAGGTCTTCCTCTGTAATTGCAACATTCAGAAAAGAATAGAAAAAATATTTTTCAGTTTTCTCACCACAAAATTTATCATGGTATCAAGAGCCAGGTTGGGGCGGCTCTAAAACCCTAACCGTGCTGTGTTTCTTTTTCTCCATGGTTGAAATTCAACAACAGTTTGATTCATCTGACAATTCTAGAAAGATGCAGTCGAAGATGACTGGGTATCTAGAAAGATGGAGCACTCAAGGATGTGGTGGCCATGGCTGCAGAGATAGTTGCGATAGAGGACGCGACCAAATGCCAACAATGGCTCATGTGATGCAGGGGACAGTGCACCTCGGCACTGGGGTGCATCCAGGTGCTGCAGTGCAGGCTGTAACTCAAATAAAAAGGGGAAGACAACCACAAGTGATGACGGCTCTGTCTAACTCCAACACATCAAATTCAAGTGCATCCAAAGAACAGATACATGGTAAGAATCTGAACTGGATACTTGATAGTGGTGCGTCTCACCATATGACTGGAAATTTTGAGTGCATGTTTGACATTTGCAAAACTTTGAAATTATCGGTTGAATTACCAAATGGAACCGCCACAGTGGCAGAATGTGAAGGTTCAGTAAAATTAAATGAAGGATTGGTACTCGAGAATGTTTTATATGTACCATCTCTAAGCTGTAACTTGATCTCTATTGGAACATTGATTAAAGATAACGGATACGTCGTTACTTTTACTGATGCGCTATGCATTATCCAAGATTGCACCTCGAGAATGGTTATTGGTGTGGGTGAGATGAGAGATGGAATTTATTACTATCATTCAGGGGCTTCAGCCAAAGTTTGTCATACCAACAAGATTGAGAATTATGAATTATGGCATCAAAGGATGGGACATCCTTCTACTAAAGTAACTTCTTTGTTGCCCGATGTTCAATTTGATAGTAGTAGCTTAAGAAATGTATGTGATATTTGTTTAAGATCTAAGCAAACAAGAGATGCCTTTCCTGTGAGTTTGAATAAATCGGTTGAACCGTTTGAGTTGATTCACTGTGATATTTGGGGCCCTTATAAAGTCCCTTCTCATTGTGGCGCACACTATTTCTTAACAATTGTTGATGATTTTAGTCGTGCTGTTTGGGTCTATTTAATGTTGGATAAAGGAGAAGCTGGTGGTATGCTTAGATCGTTTTGTAAATTGGTTCACACACAATTTGTAAAATTGGTTAAGTGCATTAGAAGTGATAATGGACCAGAATTTAAGTCACGGGAAATGCAAACCTTTTATAGTGACAATGGTATCTTACATCAAACTTCTTGTGTGGGTACACCCCAACAGAATGGGCGGGTAGAAAGAAAACATCACCATATCCTCAATGTGGCAAGAGCCTTGAGATTTCAATCAAAATTGCCCATTGAATTTTGGGGAGAATGCATCTTAACAGCTGCTTATTTGATTAACAGAACACCTACTCCTCTTTTGGGCAATAAAACACCTTATGAACTGTTGTTTGGAAAACCACCATCTTATGCACCTGTGCGAAATTTTGGATGCTTATGCTATGTCTCAAATAGATCACCATTGTCAGATAAATTTGCAAGTAAATCCCGAAAATGCATATTTGTTGGGTACCCATTTGGAAAGAAAGGATGGTGTGTGTATGATCTTCAAACAGGAGATTTTTTGTTTCGCGTGATGTTGTGTTTTGTGAGACTAAATTTCCATTTGAAGAAGAACACAATGTGTCATACAATGTTGATTTGAAGGGGTCACAGGTAAGGGGGAGCGATGATGATTTGTATGTGTATAGTGCACTTGACATTTTGCCCGATGCACCTGCACCCGGTGCGAGAGATGAACCTGCACTCAACCTGAGAGATGCCCCTGGACTCAGTGTCAGAGATGCACCTGCACCCGAGGATACTAATGCACCTGCACCCGGTGCCAGAGATGAACCTGCACTCAACCTGAGAGATGCCCCTGGACTCAGTGTCAGAGATGCACCAGCACTCGATGCATTGGCAACCGAACTTGCACCTGCATCCGACCTGAGAGATGCACCTACACCCAGTGTCAGAGATGCACCTGCACTCGTTCCTGCACCTACAATTGAAGTAATTGGCCCAGAAAAGAGGGTCAGAAAAGCTCCAGCAAGGCTGCAAGATTATATATGTTATACTGCGCGTTGTGACTCATCATTTGCTCAGACCACACCTGCTCACACCTCAGGTAGTCTTTATCCCATATCTGATCATGTAACATGTAATAAATTTTCTATGGGACACAAGAAATTTTTGGCTGCAGTTACAAAGGAAAAAGAACCATAATTTTATGGAGATGCCATAAAACATAAACAATGGAGAGAGGCAATGCAAACTGAAATTGAGGCACTAGAGAGGAACAATACATGGACTTTAGAAGAACTGCCCAAAGGAAAAACAGCAATTGGATGCAAATGGGTTTATCGAGTTAAATATCACTCGGATGAAAAAGTAGAAAGATACAAAGCACGTTTGGTGGTACTTGGAAATCGACAGAAAGAAGGTGTTGATTTTAATGAAACATTTGCTCATGTTGCAAAGATGGTGAGTGTGCGCACCTTCCTAGCTGTGGCTGTAGCCAAGGGTTGGGAACTACACCAAATGGATGTGCACAATGCCTTTTTACATGGTCATTTGAATGAAGAAGTGTACATGAAGTTGCCTTCAGGTTTTGCTTCCTCACATCCAGGGAAGGTTTGTCGTCTTCGAAAGTCACTTTATGGATTAAGGCAAGCTCCCCGCATGTGGTTTTCAAAGCTTGCAGCAGCACTTAATGCCTATGGATTCATTCAATCTAAAGCTGATTACTCGTTGTTTGCCTATCAAAATGGTGGTATTTTCATCACAGTTTTGGTATATGTTGATGATTTAGTTGTTGCAGGAAACAGTGGAGATGCAATACACAAATTTAAAAATTATTTGAGTAGTGCTTTTTCCATGAAAGACTTGGGGGTGCTTAAGTATTTCCTTGGTATCGAGTTTGCTCGAAATTCAACTGGTTTAGTTTTGTCCCAACGCAAGTATACACTTGATATATTGGCCGAGTATGGTTTGCTTGGGTCTAAACCTGCAGCAACACCGCTTGAACAAAATCACAATATGTCGGCTGTAAAGGTTGATTGCATGGCAGACCCTGAGAAGTACAGGCGACTAGTTGGAAAACTCATCTATCTTACCATCACTCGTCTAGAATTGAGCTACTCAGTTCATATTTTTGCTCAGTTCATGCATAATCCACTTCGTGCTCACTATGAGGCAGCACTTCGAGTGTTAAGGTATCTCAAAAATAACCCAGGGCAGGGTATTCTTCTTCGAGCCGATAGCGATCTTAAGCTATATGCTTATTGTGACTCAGATTGGGCAGCTTGTCCTTTAACTCGCCGTTCTTTGACTGGATATTTTGTTTTGTTGGGACGATCTCCTATTTCCTGGAAGACAAAGAAACAACAAACAGTGTCCAGGTCATCTGCTGAGGCAGAATATCGCTCCATGGCTGCAGCTGCTTGTGAGCTCACTTGGCTCCGTTCACTTCTCAATTTCTTAGGTGTCTCTCAACAGGAACCAGTGAAACTTTTCTGTGATAGTCAAGCAGCCTTATATATTGCTGCAAATCTAGTGTTCCATGAAAGGACGAAACATATAGAAATTGATTGTCACTACATTCGTGACCAAATTTGTGCAAGGCTCATTGAAACTTCTTATGTTCGTTCCTCAGATCAACTTGCAGATATTTTCACCAAATCACTTGGAAAACAACAATTTTTTTATCTACTTGGCAAGTTGGGCATTTGTGACTTACATGCTCCAACTTGAGGGGGAGTGTGAAGACTGCGCATATCAATTTATATTTGTTTCTATATTTGTTGAGATATAAAGCTAGATTTAGTATGATGTATTTGGTATGTAATTAGATTTAGGAAAACTGATTTGTATGGCAAAATTAGAATAGATATAGGTCTTCCTCTGTAATTGCAACATTCAGAAAAGAATAGAAAAAATATTTTTCAGTTTTCTCACCACAAAATTTATCATGAAATTTAAAATTATTTGTCGGCCGGGTTGGGTTAATTTATCTTGCTTAATATAAGGCTGTATAACATTGATAAATGGTACGGAATGGAGTGTTCCGTTTGACGTTTCGTTAAGCAAACAAAACAGATTTCGCTATCATTTATCGTGCCACTTAATAAACGAAATGATTTTGCTAAACGGCATATACAAAAACACGTTAAAACACAGTAAACCGTTCTATTTCCTGTGTTGTTTGCCTTTTCGTTAAGAAAACAAAATAGATTTCCTTACCGTTTACCGTTCTGTTTCGGCAAAATGAAACGGCATAACGATTGACGGACTTACGTTGACAGCCTTAGCTTAATATGAAAAGTCCAAGTTTGCTTCTTCTGTTTTGTAAATGTTTCGGAATAGAGAATATCAGTTCTCGTTCCTTTAATAATGGTGATGACCGAAAAACAATACAAAAAATATCCTTTACAAAAGAAGACCGGAAGCTGTCAATCTCTCCATTAATTAAACTCATAGAATCCACAGTTAGTGCAATCTTATCTGCAAAATCTTAATTCTTAAAACTCTGCTGTCAACTTTTTTCCTAAAAAAAATGCGAGGAGAAGAATTTCAAGTTCCACTGTTGATCAATCAATTTTGAAACGACAATGACATGATCACTTTTTGTCCGGTGGGCTTTTATTAAGAAAAAGACTGAAATTGTGTTAAATTAACATGACAGTCAACTTGTCAATTTGTCATCTGGAAAATTTGGAGCGCTGGTCTTGAAAAAACAATATAAATATATAAGAATATTTGGAGTCCGTTTGTATTAAAACATTTAATTTTTTCTAAAATATAGATTTATTTATTAAAATCATAAATTGCATAATATTGAAAGATTACAAATTCTGAAAATGAAAACCACAAAAAGGAAACGCCATTATTACGAAAACAGAACAGAATCCTCGGAAGAAGACCAGATCAACCCATCATGCTTACTCAGTTACTCCAACTCAAAGGCCGAAGCAGGGAAGATTTTCACTAGCCCCGTCGGAGTCGATAAGGTGAGCTTCTTCCCGTCGGGATCCTCAATAGACATCCCCGTGACGCTTATCCAGAGCATGAGCTCTTTCGCCTTGACTCCCGATAGACGCATCACTTTCTTATCTTTTACGTAAGCGGTGACTTCTTTCGCATACCACACATTCCGGCCGACTGTGTTGAAATGGTGAGTCTTCTCCTTCTTCTGCTTCAGCCACAAGAAGCCAGTCGACCGGTTGTACCCGACCTCCTCCATGTTGTTTAATGGGAGGAGGCCACGTGGCATATTGAGCTCACCTAGGATTTCGACGACCTTCTTCAAACACAGATCATTGCCGGTGAAGACCTCAGCACCTTGCCTGTTGTTTCCGATTATTTGTTGTGCCATGCTGGTGTGCTTGTAGATATATGTATATATTTTGGCTAGTTTCTTGACTGATTTGTATTGCTAATTAATTGCTAAATTAAGTACTGGAGGTCTTATGGAGCAAGTTTTGGGCAGTTCTATACTTCTATTGGGATCACTGAATACATTTTATTATGGTATTGAGGGGTACGTAGTTACGTACAGGGAAAGTTACTATTGGGTATTTGGGTCATTGAAGAGCACGCACGTATCTGTCTAGAGAAGATTGAGCCGTTATATATCTTTAATTAGGCAGGAGTTCATAATGTTTGATTTGGATGGTTTGCCAAACATGAAAACAAGGCCATGTTCTTAGGATGAGACAACGATAATCACTGGACCTTGCAAAACACGTGCATGTTTAAATTGTCATGGCATTCTTCAGGTCGAAATTTCGTAGGTACGAGTTTTTCCAATTCGATGTGTGTGGAATTGAAATTCTTGGGTACACATAAAATGTGTTTGTTAAGTATCAGAATTAAATTCATTTCTTCGTAAATAATTCCCTTTTAATAAAGGAAGCATTCAGTTTGTTTCAAGTTTTTCTTGTTATATTATCTGATTTCTTAGCATGTTAATATAAATAATTCCCTTTCAATATTGATCGGCAGAAGTTTATTTTAAATTCTTGTTATATTATTTTATCTCTTAGCATATTAATATATGTAATTTTGATTTACAAGATCACAACTCACGTAGTCACGTACGCTGCATATCTCCTTCCTTTTATAATTGTAAAATAACATGTGTGCCATTGTCAAAATTACATGAGCTGGTCTTCAAAATTAAAATATAATAACAAAGAATATTCGGAGGCTCTTTGTATTTATAGATATAGGTTACATTTATTAACATCATAGCATAACTTTCAGAAATTACGAAGTCTACGAAATAAAATAAAAAACACAATTAATTAAAGAAGCACTATTTTGATAATTATATATATATATGAGACAATTAACCCCAGGGAGATTAGCGAGATTCAGATCGATCGAAATCCAACTTTTCATCCTTACTCCTCCAACTCAAAGGCCGACACAGGGAAGCTTTTCTTTATCCCTGTGGAGGTTGCGGACGTGAGCTTCTTCCCCTCGGGATCTTCTATGGCCATCCATGCAATGCTGATCCAGATCAATAACGGCTTCACCTTGACTCCCGTCATGCGTGTCGCCTTCTTGTCTTCTAACTGTGCGGTGACTTCCTTAGCAAACCAGACATTTTTGCCGATTTTCTTGAAATGGTGAGTCGTCTCCTTCTTCTGCTTCAGCCACACAAAGCCGGTCGACCGGTTGTAGCCAACCTCCTCCATGTCCTTCAACGGGAGGAGGCCGCGTGGCAGATGAAGCTCCCCAAGGATTTCAGTGACCTTCTTCGTGCACATGTCGTGGCCGGTGAAGATCTCGGCACCTTGTCTGTTCTCAATAATCATTTGTTGTGCCATTTCTAGTTTGTACGAGATTGTTTTTTGGCTAGTTCTTGGTCGACTGAATTATATTGTTTAAACTTTAAAGTAGTGAAGGTTCTATTGAGCAAGTTTAGGGAGTTCTACTTCAACTTGCACTGAATATGTGTTTGGCATTACTAGTATTTATAGCATATTGAGTGGTGGGTAAGAGGCTACAATATATTAGGCCATTTAGTTCATTTTTTTTTTCTTCGATCGTGAGGCTGGATGATTATTGGAGCACATCTTTCAGGAAGAAGATTGGGCCGTTACTGTTTACACTTGTTTATCAAATCTTAAAATATTAGCATAAAAGTTAATTCTATATTACTTGATACGAGCTTAAAATATTTGATATATATATGGTTAGCTCACCATTATTAAAAAGGCCACATGTTTGAGATGAATCAACGATATAATCACTTGAAAATCACAAGTGAGTGACATAAATTTCAATGTGTTGTTTGCCAGTAGTGAAATGTTGTGGGATAGAGATATCAGAGCTGACAACTGCAATCAATCTTTCAAGCAATCAGACTCTAAAAATAAAAAAAGAATTATTTCGCTCCCTGTCAAATACGGAAATCGCGTCTCCCTTCCACCTCACCCGCGTCTCCCTTCCCCCTCACCCCGCTTCACCCTTCTATTTCGTCTTTTCTCTCTCTCACCGCACGCTGTCGCGCAGCCATGCCGTCGCCGTCGAGCAGCCCTGTCGTCACCGTCACGCAACCCAGCCCTACCTGTTAGAGATATGTCCTAGAAGCCAATTCATTAGGCTACTTCTATAGTTTATGTTATTGGTGATTTCAGATCATTTGTTCTTTGATTTATTCGTTGACAGTTCATTCAGGTTGAGGATCTGAATTATAGATCACTGTTATTCATTTAGTAGTAAATGACAACGATAAATCTAAAAGTCCATAATCTTGATAATTAACAGAGAACATTAGTTATCAATAAGATTAGTATGCAGATTAAGTGATGATTAAGTTCTATAAATCATAGGTTAAGAGTAACCAACTTAATTGCATATGTATATGTTATAGAACATAGTACAGGACTGGACCCCATGAAATAAATATATGGATTGTGTTACGTGTCATTATTTATTTCGTTATGATTTTGGTTCTAAGTTTGAGATGATTATCTTTTCCACATGAGGATAGATGCTATAAATCATGTCTACCGCTGATTCCTGATAAAGGCTGCTATACGGACTTGATTTAAGTATTCTTGAATTGTGCGGGGAAAAGCTGATTATCAAGAAAACCGTATGTCCCTCATTAATTCACTTAGTGAGTGACGATATCTGTTTGGGCCCCTTGATGGAGATAGATTGTTTGCTAGCAACTGATACAATTATCTCTAGATCAAGAAACGTATAATCTGCAAGAATGACACGTTCCTATCTTGGATTATACGATGATATCGTGTGACATAAGAATCAAAATAGAGAAACATAATTGTTCTCTTATGCAGGATTGAAATTTTGTAGCTGTACACTATTTATGCGAATTGGGAATCATAACGTGTTGCTAGATACCGCTTATGATTATTGGAATTAAATAGCGATTTAATTCCATGTCCAACATAGCATAAATCCTCAAAGGGTCACACATAATAAGGTGTTTAACCACACGTGCATTAATTGTTTATTTGCAACAATTGGTTTTGCAAAATATGATAAGTTGATTAATTAATCGTATACCGTTATGGACCGTTATGATTAATTAAGTCAAATAGATCATATCGAAATAATTAAATGCATTGACTAATTCCATATTAATTATTAAATAGTTAATAATTAATAATAATCAACACATTTAATAAATTGAGCAAAATGGGCCTTAAATTAATTAGTTGATTTAATGCCAAATGGAAGGTGTAATAAAATGGAAGGCAATTGGGCTCAACTTGTCTTGAGGCCCAACCCACAAAGGAGGTAGGTAGGGTGCGGCTACATGAGGGTATTTTGGTCCTCCAAAATTTGGATGAAGAGCTAGGGCATGAGGTCTATTTAAAGGGGTGTTCCTTGGGAGCAAACCCTAGCCTCCACACACCTCTCTCTCTCCTTCTCTCTTTGGCCGCACCTCACCACAAGGGAAGAAAAATTTCAGATTTTTCAATCCCCTTCTCTCTTCCACACACCCCCTAGCTCATGTGTTGAGCAAGCTTTTCCACCAAATTAATTGGAGAATTAACTAGAAAGGGAAAGCTTTGGAATTAGGCACAATTCTCTCAATTACTAGCATAATTGATTAGAGAAGGTGGTTAATTCCTTAGTGGACTCGAGGAGCACGGCGTGGAGGTTCTTGGAGAGCACGCCACCGACACCAACGCATTGGAACGAGCCTCTTGGTTGCGATACCAAGAGAGGTATACTTCCAATCCTTTTTCTCGTGTGTTTGAATAGCTTGTGTACTAGATCTCTTTTGTGTGTGATTTGCTTGGTTAATTAATTGGTAATTAGCATAAAAATGAAAATTACACACTTTCTAACAGTGGTATCAGAGCCTTGGTCGTACTTAAGCTATTTTAAACACTTAATTAAGAGAAATTGGCTAATTAATGGATTAGTAGAGATGATGCGTTTGTTTGCTGTCTGGAAATGGTATTTTCTGTGTTGTTTCGCATTGTTCTCTGTGATGTGTCCTCTGGAAGATCTTTCCATCTACATGAAAGTTGTAGATCTGTGGATTGTGATTCTTTTGGCGTTGGACTCACATTTTTCTGAATTAGTATAGATTTACTGTGAATAAAATGGCGACAGTGCGCAGAACCAGTTTCTGCTTGCACTGTCCTGTTTGAATGGCTTGAAAGATTTATATTTTGAATATAAGTACCAGTGTTCTATGGCTAGAAATAAAGAGGACTTGAAGCTCTTTCTGAGAATGTACAAATTGTTGCATGGCTCGGATTAATTTGTGGGTTTTCAAGTATGAAAAGGAAGATCTTGTCAGATCCAGTTTATTGAGCAAATCGATTGTTCTAATAAACTGTACCAACTGAGAACTCCTTTAAAAATTCTGTTTAAATGGAGTTGTTCTATTTTGAGTTAGGATTCCAGGAAAATTAATTTCATAATTTTTCGTGGATGTTTGGACCTTCAACTAGGTTAAAACCTTTCGATTGACAGTCTGTTCCAGTACAGAATTTGTTGATTGTTTAGGCTGTAACTTAATATTATTGAACTGAACTTGGTTGTTTTCTTTTCATGAATGGATAGCCTGTAGTCTAAACAAGTTTTTCTATTTATATTGTATATATAAAAACTGGATAGAAGGTGGTCTAACAGACCAAATGGTTGAGAGGATAAGCTGAAAATCTCATAACGGTGTTTCGTACACTTGTAAGAGATTTGTCATTTTTTATTCTCCCAGATGGTTTAAGATCTCTTCTTGAAATTTTTACTGGTAGTCACAACTATGATAAGGAGATTAAGTAATTTATTTGAGAATTTTTGGAGACCGAAAACTGTTGGTTTTGTTGGATTCCATTAGTTACGTTTTTTGGTAAATTACTGTTTTTCTAAGTATTCAAACTAGTTGAAATTAATTAGAAAACTCCTTGTTTGATCTCCTTTCTGTTATGGGATGTTGAAAGAATTTTCTAAATGAATTTAAACAAGTTTGGTTGTTTAAAATTGAGGATTTGTACACGGAATTTACTTATAGCAAACGATACGCAAAGATGCTTGAAAATCGTTAATTGGAAACAAAGTTCTTGTATGTGCTAACTTTGTTTTGTAGGTGGATAGTGGGTTTAGTATGGCTCAAGACTCAATGCCTTGTGGTTGTAAATGAATGCATGTGTGAATGTTTGTAATGCGGCCTTTGGTGCCATTAATTAATTTTTGATTAATTTTTTATGTAACTTGTGAGGCTTGCATGCCCCTAAGGATAGGAAGGGAATATGATGTTTTCACATGTATTTTGCACCTTTATTTTATATAGGATTTAGATCCTTATAGAATTTAGTGGGAGGGCATGGATTAGATTAGTTTTGCTCCATGGACGATGTGGCGAAACTAATGCAAGCGGGAGCCATACAAACCCACAACTATGAGATGCTTGTATGATTATTTTGTTAGGTTAGGTATGGGTGTATGCTTACACGACCACCAAACAAAGTGTCATATGAATTGTTTGTCCCAAACTAAAAGGAATAAGTTAAATCGCCCTCCTTCTCTCTATCCCCTTCATGCCGATTGTCACTCATGGCGCGGTCCGCCCAAGCGGACGTCATGATTGCCAATTCGATAGTCGGGGTGCAAATAGCTAAGATTTGCAAGGAGCAAATAGTGAGAAGTGGCTTTTCGATGAACTCAACTAGAGTTTGGACATCGGGGCGAAGTTCGCTTATGCGAACCAAGAGTCATGGTAAGATGATTGGTTGTAGAACCTACCTTATCTAATCATTTTGGATGACGTGCCATAGCAGGTCCATTTTGATGAAAATAGGGGTCTTGGAAATCATTATACTTAGGGACTTTTAAAAGTGTAGTGAAAGTTTTACTTTTGTTAAAACTAAAAACATAAAACTAATTGACCTTTAAATTTGATAATTGTTGTAGATGTCTTCCTCATCTTTTACGCTACGTTCTCTTCTTGAGAGAGAGAAACTCGCTTTTAACAGTGCCAATTTTTTGGATTGGCATCGCAACCTAAGGCTTGCCTTTAGGTATGAGAAAAGAGAGTATCTCCTCACCACTCCCATGCCATCGGCTCCAAAGGCAACCGCTACCCAAGAGGAAAAGGATGCCTTTGCGAAGCATGAAAACGAGGACATGGAGATGTCCGTCGTGATGGTGGCAACAATGGAAGCGGAACTCCAAAAGGACTTCATGGATAGTGGCTATGGAGTGTTCGCTATGATCACTCGCCTATCCAACATGTTCCAAACTAAGGCCCGCACCGAAAGGGCCCGTCTCATCAAGGCCGTCGCCAACACTCGCTTGGCCGAAGGTCATGATGTCGGGCCACACGTCATGAAGATGGCGGGGTTGTTTCGGCAGCTTGAGAAGCTTGACACGCCCTTCCCTTCGGGGGCGATTCAAGACTTCATTCTCAATTCTCTCCCTCCAAGCTTCACCGGTTTCGTTGTGAACTACCGGATGAACGGCATGGACAAGAGCATGGATGACATCCAAAACATGCTCATTGAGACGGAGGAGAGTTTGAAGAAAGAGAAGGGCCCAAAGGATGTTCTTGCGGTGAGTGGAAAGAGCAAGAAGATAAGAAAGCGTGGCCGCAAAGGAAAAGGCAAAGGCCCGGTGACGCCCCAAGGTCCGGCCAAGGGTGCTCCCGTGGGTTCTAAGAAGAAGAAGAACCCGGCCACTTCCGAGACCGTTTGCTACTACTGTAGCAACAAGGGCCATTGGAAGAGAAACTGTCCAAGGTACCTAGCTGACAAGAAGGCGGGAACTGTCCAACCTTCTACCTCAGGTATATTTGTCATCGAAACCCTTCTCGCTACTTCTCACACAGATTGGGTATTTGATACTGGTTCGTGTGCTCACATTTGTCGAAATGTGCAGGTACTAAAGAATAGAAGGCGGCTCGAGAAAGGCGAAGTTCAACTCCGCGTCGGTAACGGCACGTGCATCTCCGCTATGGCCGTTGGGAGCGTGGAACTAACTTTGCCTACTGGTTTTGTGTTGGAACTCAAGGATGTTTTTGTAGTTCCATGTATCACTCGAAACATTGTGTCCGTTTCTTGTTTGGACTTGGATGGATTTGATGTTGTAATAAAGAACAAGTGTTTGACTTTGTTTCGTAATGAAATTCGTTTTTGTGATGCACAATTATTGAATGGTCTTTATGTGCTTGATTCGAATGGATTTGTTTTGAGTGTTGAAAATGACAAAAGGAAACGTAAGGTTTCACATGAGAATGCGACTTTAATGTGGCATTGCCGCTTGGGTCATATCAACGAGAAACGCATCAAGAGACTACAATCCGTTGGTCTCTTGGATCAATTCGCTTTCGAGCCAATTGACACTTGCGAATCTTGTTTGATGGGAAAAATGACCAAAGCGCCTTTTCCCAACAAAGGGATAAGGGCAAATGGATTGTTAGATCTCATACATACCGATGTATGTGGACCTATGAGCATTTGTGCACGTGGAGGTTTCTCATACTTCGTCACGTTCACTGATGATTATAGTAGATACGGGTATATCTACTTGATGCGTCATAAATCTGAAACTTTTGACAAGTTCAAAGAGTTTAAGAGTGAAGTTGAGAACCAACTTGATCGAAAGATCAAGGCCTTACGATCCGATAGAGGTGGTGAGTACTTGAGCCATGAATTTGGTGATTATCTAAAGGAGTGTGGAATCGTTCCACAACTCACTCCACCAGGAACACCACAATGGAATGGTGTGTCCGAAAGGAGGAATCGAACTTTGCTAGACATGGTTCGATCGATGATGAGCCAAACTAATTTGCCTATGTCATTTTGGGGTTATGCAATTGAAACCGCAGCTTTTACTTTGAACCGTGTTCCGTCAAAGTCCGTTGAGAAAACGCCCTATGAGCTTTGGTTTAAGAAGAAACCAAGCATGTCGTTTCTCAAGATTTGGGGTTGCGAAGCTTATGTGAAAAGGCTAGTGAGCGATAAGCTTGGACCCAAATCGGACAAATGTCATTTCGTAGGATACCCTAAGGAAACGAAGGGTTACTACTTCTATAACCGCAACGAGAACAAGATAGTTGTTGCTCGTTATGGTGTGTTCTTGGAGAAAGAATTTCTCACAGGAAGAAGTAGTGGGAGCAACGTGGTTATTGAAGAAATTCAAGAACCACAACAACAAAACATACCTCAAGTAGGTAATGTGGTTGTTCCAAACATAGTGCCAAATGAGGTTGCACCAAATGAGATTGTGGCCGAACCTATTCCTCAAGTTGTTGTGGAAGAAGAGGTTCAAGAACAAACTCCCTCAAATGAATACTCAAACATATCGCGTGTCGATAGTGTTGAGGACGCACCTATACTTGAACTTCAAGAACAAAGCCCACAAACCGTTGTGGAGCAAGTTCAAGAACCTCAAGCATCTACCCTACGAAGATCGGCAAGGCCAAGTCGTCCACCTATAAGATATTTAGGTTTGCACGACGTTCTCGTCATGGAGAACGATGAGCCCTTGACCATTGATGACATGAAAAGAAAACCAGACTCCAAGGAATGGCTTAAGGCCATGGAATCCGAAATGCAATCCATGTATGACAACAAGGTATGGACCTTGGTTGATCTTCCCAACGGAGTAAAACCCGTTGAGAACAAATGGATCTTTAAAAGAAAGGTCGACATGGATGGCAACTTGACCATTTACAAAGCACGACTCGTAGCGAAAGGTTACAAACAAGTTCATGGTATTGACTATGAAGAAACCTTCTCGCCCGTCGTTATGTTCAAGTCAATTCGGATCATGTTAGCAATTGCCGCATTTTATGATTATGAAATATGGCAAATGGATGTCAAAACCGCCTTCCTAAATGGAAATTTGGAAGAGGATGTGTATATGACACAACCCGAGTGTTTTGTGGATCCAAAGAAAGCTAACAAGGTATGCAAACTTCAAAGGTCCATTTATGGATTGAAGCAAGCATCAAGGAGTTGGAACAAACGCTTTGATGAAGAAGTCAAGAAATTTAACTTCGTTCAAAGCGAAAAGGAACCTTGTGTTTACAAGAGGATCAGTGGGAGCGTGGTTGTATTTCTTGTTCTATATGTTGATGATATCCTCTTGATCGGGAATGATATCCCCGAGTTGAATGCAGTTAAGGATTCATTGAAGAAGGTGTTCTCAATGAAAGATTTGGGCGAAGCCGCCTATATCCTAGGAATCAAGATCTATAGAGATAGATCGAGAAGGATGTTAGGCTTGAGCCAAGATGCATATATTGACAAAGTGTTGAACAAACACAACATGGCAAATTCCAAAAAGGGATTCTTGCCTATGTCACATGGCATTTTCTTGAGCAAGTCTCAAAGTCCGACCAATGATGCAGATCGTGAATACATGAAGAAGTTCCAGTATCCATCTGTGGTCGGATCGATTATGTATGCCATTCTATGCACTCGTCCTGATGTGGCACATCCGATTAGCGTGACTAGTCGATTCCAAGCCAATCCTGGCATGGCACATTGGACTGCAGTCAAGAATATCCTCAAATATCTCAAGAGAACAAAGGATAGCATTCTCGTATATGGTGGAGATCAAGAGCTCGTTGTAAGTGGTTACACCGATGCTAGTTTCCAAACCGATCGAGATGACTCAAAATCACAGTCCGGCTTCGTATTTCTGCTTAATGGTGGTGCCGTAAGTTGGAAGAGTTCCAAGCAAGATACTACGGCCGATTCCGTCACCGAAGCAGAATACTTAGCGGCTGGTGAAGCAGCGAAAGAAGGTGTATGGATCAAGGAGTTCTTGACCGAGCTAGAGGTGGTTCCAAGCATCTCAGGTCCAGTGGATATTTACTGCGACAACACGGGAGCCATAGCTCAGTCCAAGGAGCCTAGGTCTCACCAAAAGACTAGGCACATTCTACGACGATTCCATCTCATCCGTCAGTTGATCAATGATGGATGGGTCAAGGTCAAGAAGGTGGACGGTGCCGCGAACACAGCGGACCCTCTGACAAAGCCTTTATCTCGAGCCGCACATGAGTTGCATGTTGCATCCATGGGGATTAGGCGCATGCCTGAGTGGCTTTGAGTTGTATCTTTTATTACTAGGCTTTAGTATGAGACATGTATATTTTGGATATTACATTGAGTACTATGCACTTGCTAGAAGTCACTATTGATTGACTCTAGGCCAAGTGGGAGATTGTTAGAGATATGTCCTAGAAGCCAATTCATTAGGCTACTTCTATAGTTTATGTTATTGGTGATTTCAGATCATTTGTTCTTTGATTTATTCGTTGACAGTTCATTCAGGTTGAGGATCTGAATTATAGATCACTGTTATTCATTTAGTAGTAAATGACAACGATAAATCTAAAAGTCCATAATCTTGATAATTAACAGAGAACATTAGTTATCAATAAGATTAGTATGCAGATTAAGTGATGATTAAGTTCTATAAATCATAGGTTAAGAGTAACCAACTTAATTGCATATGTATATGTTATAGAACATAGTACAGGACTGGACCCCACGAAATAAATATATGGATTGTGTTACGTGTCATTATTTATTTCGTTATGATTTTGGTTCTAAGTTTGAGATGATTATCTTTTCCACATGAGGATAGATGCTATAAATCATGTCTACCGCTGATTCCTGATAAAGGCTGCTATACGGACTTGATTTAAGTATTCTTGAATTGTGCGGGGAAAAGCTGATTATCAAGAAAACCGTATGTCCCTCATTAATTCACTTAGTGAGTGACGATATCTGTTTGGGCCCCTTGATGGAGATCGATTGTTTGCTAGCAACTGATACAATTATCTCTAGATCAAGAAACGTATAATCTGCAAGAATGACACGTTCCTATCTTGGATTATACGATGATATCGTGTGACATAAGAATCAAAATAGAGAAACATAATTGTTCTCTTATGCAGGATTGAAATTTTGTAGCTGTACACTATTTATGCGAATTGGGAATCATAACGTGTTGCTAGATACCGCTTATGATTATTGGAATTAAATAGCGATTTAATTCCATGTCCAACATAGCATAAATCCTCAAAGGGTCACACATAATAAGGTGTTTAACCACACGTGCATTAATTGTTTATTTGCAACAATTGGTTTTGCAAAATATGATAAGTTGATTAATTAATCGTATACCGTTATGGACCGTTATGATTAATTAAGTCAAATAGATCATATCGAAATAATTAAATGCATTGACTAATTCCATATTAATTATTAAATAGTTAATAATTAATAATAATCAACATATTTAATAAATTGAGCAAAATGGGCCTTAAATTAATTAGTTGATTTAATGCCAAATGGAAGGTGTAATAAAATGGAAGGCAATTGGGCTCAACTTGTCTTGAGGCCCAACCCACAAAGGAGGTAGGTAGGGTGCGGCTACATGAGGGTATTTTGGTCCTCCAAAATTTGGATGAAGAGCTAGGGCATGAGGTCTATTTAAAGGGGTGTTCCTTGGGAGCAAACCCTAGCCTCCACACACCTCTCTCTCTCCTTCTCTCTTTGGCCGCACCTCACCACAAGGGAAGAAAAATTTCAGATTTTTCAATCCCCTTCTCTCTTCCACACACCACCTAGCTCATGTGTTGAGCAAGCTTTTCCACCAAATTAATTGGAGAATTAACTAGAAAGGGAAAGCTTTGGAATTAGACACAATTCTCTCAATTACTAGCATAATTGATTAGAGAAGGTGGTTAATTCCTTAGTGGACTCGAGGAGCACGGCGTGGAGGTTCTTGGAGAGCACGCCACCGACACCAACGCATTGGAACGAGCCTCTTGGTTGCGATACCAAGAGAGGTATACTTCCAATCCTTTTTCTCGTGTGTTTGAATAGCTTGTGTACTAGATCTCTTTTGTGTGTGATTTGCTTGGTTAATTAATTGGTAATTAGCATAAAAATGAAAATTACACACTTTCTAACACTACCGTCGCGCAACCCAGTCCAGCCCAACCCTACCGTCGCGCAGCCCAGTCCAGCCCAGCCCTGTCGTCGCCGTCGCCCAACCCAGCCCTCCTGTCGTCGTCACCCAGCCCTGTCGTTATTAGAATCAGAAATTAAATATTATTCTCCCTCAATTGTATTAAGTACTTCCTTACTACAATTATTTACTCCCTTATAGTTATTTAGGTACTCCCAAACAACAGTAGAATCAATTCTGAATATTATTTACTTCCTCATACATATTAGATATTCATTTTATACTAGTTATTTACTCCCTTATAGCTATTTAGTTACTCCCAAATAGCAGCGGAATCATATATGAATATTATTTACTCCGTTTTATATATTATTTACTCTCTTATACTTATCAATTTCCTCCCTTGTAGTAATTTAGTTACTCCAAAAAAACAGCAGAATCATGTATAAATATTATTTACTCCCTTAATTAATATTAGATACTCCCCTATACTGATTAATATCATTTCTTATAGTAATTTAGTTACTCTCAAGTTGTAACAGAACTAGATCTAAACCTCTTTTCTCTTCTTATCCTTCTCAATTTCTATTTTTTTCTTCCACAACCAGATCTGATTGGTATGGGAGATGGAGCTGTGAGGGGAGGCGGAGGTGGACGTGAGGCGGAGGAGAAGAGAGGCTGAGGTGAGGCGGAGGCGGATGCGAGGCAAAGGAGAGGTGAGGCGAAGTAGAGGAGAGGCTGAGGCGAATTCGAGGAGGAGGAGAGTTGAGGTGAAGCAGAGAAGAGGCTGAGGCAGAGGAGAAGAGAGGCGGAGGAGAAGAGAGACGAAGGAGAAGCTGAGATGAGGCAGAGACGGAGATGAGACGGAGGAGAGGAGAGGCGGACGTGAGGAGAGGGGAATGAAGGAGGTGGTGGAGATCTGAATTAGAGATTTACTTTTGTGATTGTGAGGAGATTGAATAAAGGGAGAGAAGAGACAAGGAGGATAAAAGATGGGAAAGGTGAGATGAGGGGAGCGATTCACTCTGATTGCTTGATTGTAGAAAGGTGTGATTACGGGAAGTAATGTTCGAATTTCGTGTGTATGTCAAGGAAGCGGAATTTTAAAAATTTTATTTGACTCGATACACAAAGGATTTTATTTATATGACAATAGCAAGTAAGATAACAATTAAACATTTAATCAAGCATCCCATGTGCATAACAAAATCAACAAATAAATTTATTTGGGGAGAAGGAATATTTTACCTAAAGAGATTGTCAAATCTCTTAGTAGAGAGAAGTCGATTTCTCTCTAGGTCTCTTGGAAACTTTCGATTCTCGTTACTGCTATTTAGCGCGTTTCTTTCTCTTGGTTCGCCTTGAACCTAAACAACAAACTCAACCAACACTTAGATAGATCGCTGGTGAGTTTCAAGCTTAGATCCAACCACCTTATATCTTTATAATCAACAAACTATTTGAATTTTTTTTGCTAAACTACTAAGCAAAATATATATGAAAATATAATTTTCCCTTTCCCTTTTCTTTTCTATTTTGTTTCTTTTCGCAAGGTGACAGAACCGCACACAAAATGCACAAAAGCAAAATAGATATAATTGGTGGCGGCCAATAGAAGGAGAAAGAGAAATATTATATTTCCATATTTTTGTTCTTTTTTCTTTTTTTTTCTCTTTTTCTTGCGCAACAGACGAATACCAAAAAAGAAAATGCACAAGAAAAACCAGAAAATAAATGACGTGTGTCGGTCAAGAAAATTAAATTTACTTATTTTCTAAAATTTTCACGGCACATCTATTATACAAAAGTTATATTTTGCAACTTATTTAATAAATTAATTCATAAAGTAATAATATGAAATATATTAATACAATATATATGTCTATATTATTCTTATAATGCTCTCTAGCATTATACCAATAATATTCATATACTTTCATGAATTTATTTGTGGTCTAAGCATGTCATTTTTCGTGACATATTATTTTAACATTTTATCACATGTATTTTCATACATCATATAAAATGTAAAACACTTATTGTTTCCCTTCAGTTGGTGTGACTTTAGAGAGGATCTACGTCATCTTGGCAATAATATAAAATATTTTATATTATAGACTATAAGAGGTTCTATCACTACATTATAGCCACCCAAACGACATAGTCATTACGTACTCGATCCACTTGATCTGTGTCTATTCTTGTCTCATGATATTATGAATAATATGCAAAATAGGATCGTGTCATTTTTTCATTATATTCGTTTTCTTGGTCTCTTAAGTGAATTATAATTATAACTACATCAGTTATATTGCATGCTATATAATGCCACTTTACCAAGGGGTCCAGTAATATCATAACTCAAATAATCGAGGGACAATGATAATCGACATATAAATTTCACCCGCACAAGTCACATACAATGAACTACTAATTCCCTCCATCAAAAGATAACTAAGATCAGTAAAAAGATGGTCTTAATCAGTAATTACATTGCATGTTTCTCATGTGAGAAATCTATACATCTCATATTTTGAATTCAAAGACACGATGAAAATATTAATGATACAAAACACAATCCATATAATATTTTATCCAGTTAGGTTATATTCAATATATATAAAGCATACTCATTTTATATATACTCATGTCATTGAATGATAATCACTTATCAACATTTATAGAACTACAATGTACTTTCAATCGACATGACAATCTTACTTGGTAATTATTATTCATCTTTAATTACTACGATTGTGAACCTATTTAGAAATATATGTTTTCATCTTAAGAGTTTTATAGTTCAAGACCACGAGCATCTTCTTGAACATTTCTAAAGATATAACATATTAATCTCAATGAACAAGAATGTATAATAACATTCAAAATTATGAACAATAAGCAATTTCCATTGGTTCCGTTTGGATAAGGTATGGGAAGAAGGGAAGAAGAGAAGAAGAGAAGATGTGGGAAGAAGTATTGGAAATTGTGTAATTTTGTGAAGAATTTGGATTGTTTATAATAAATTTATTTTCATATTCTTTTCTTTTCTTCTTTCCAAATGGACCAAACAGAACCATTAATAAAGATAATTTTCAAAACACATATCATTCGAGCAATTCCCTAGAGATATTATTGTGCGTCTCCTATTTGATATGCCGGAATTCATGGCCGGGTTTGAGATACACGCGCGGGAAGACATAAACACTGTTTATTACTCCTACGTGAGAAATATATATTACGAAAACCATTATCATTTATCATATTCATTTCATAAAAAAACTTCTTTTAATGTATGAGGTTATTTATTTATTTATTATTGAAGGCAAGGTGCGCCCGAATTGCCACTGCGCAGAATTTTCATTTATGTAAAAAGATAAAGGAGGGTAAGATTTTTCGGAATATATGAAGCAGTTATTATTACAAATTTCTTTTTTTTTAGGGTTATTATTATTATTATTATTATTACAATTTTCATGGTATCATGATCGGAATTGCTTAGGACCATCTTTAAGATTCTATCATCCCCATCATCCTCACGCGTACGTAACTAACTCATCCCTCACGCATACACTCTCTCTCCTTCTCTTCCTCCGTACACTATCTCCCGCCCCTGTCCCCTCCTCCCTCCCACGTACGCTGTCCCCCTCCCCCCTCCTCCCTCCTACATACGCCATTATCTTTTGCCCGAATGATCTGTCATATATATTAGCTTCAACAGTTATATATATTAGCTTCAACAGTTATATATATTAACTTCAACAATTATAATCAATATATAGTGTCTGTGAGAGAGGGGAGGGGGAGGGGGAGCGTACGCGGGAGGAATGGGAGGGGGGACGAGCGTACGCAGCAGGGAGAGAAACAGAGTGATTTCCAGAAATAGAAAACGCGTAGAGCCAAAAATAGAAAAACGCGTGGGGATGATGGGAATGATGAATATCGAAAATGATCCTTATCACCCCCGTATCATGATTCATGAATATTGATAAGAAAAGATTTCACATTATGCTTTTAGTATTGTAATAATTCAACTATAGTCATATCTTTTACAATCAATTTCAGCATCTTCTACATAAGGTGGTTTGAATCTAGGGCTGTCAATGAAACATGTTTACTCTTTTACCCAATCCGTACCGTACCGTATAAGACGGGTATGGGTAAAGTTTTATTTTCGTTAAGTTAACGGGTACGGGTACGAGTAAGAAAATTTTTTCGTTAATTTAACGGGTACGGGTACGGGTAAAAGTTATTTCGTACCGTTTTCATAACGGGTAATTGCCACAATTAAAAAGATACAATTACATGATACATATGGTATCTTATATTGCATGATTGGTAAAAAAATATTGCTAGATTTTATTTAAGAATTATAATTCTTTCCATTCAGTGTACGAAAAAATAAAAAAGCATAAACCTAAAATATTCGCCACCATTGTTGCACTTTATTAATATACTTATTGATATAATTTATTTATACAGAGTGTACCAATTTTATTATTATTATATTCATTTTTTACCGTTACCATACCCGTACCGTTAATTCTTAACGGGTACGGGTAAGGTACGGGTAAAGCTATTTCTAACGGGTACGGGTAGGGTACGGGTAAAGAAAATTTTAACGGGTACGGTAATGTAAATACTTTCTACCGTACCGTACCGTACCCATTGACAGCCCTATTTGAATCGTTCGAGGTATGACTAGAATTAGTCATTTAAGATTACGTTATATTGTTATTCCTAAATATAATTAATAAACTTATATTTGGACTAAGAGTGCTATTTCTATGTATTCGTGATATATATTTTATATATTTGAATAATCTTTTAATCTTGATTAAGAAATTACTCGTAATAATCTCTTATTCATGTGCATCGAAATGCACATTAACTTTTCTTATTTAAAAAAAACAGGTACTCAATTATCTCCTTGAATTGATTTTAAAAAAAATCATCCTAGAGGACATCAAAGGACATGCAAAGCATAAATCTAAAAGAAAACACTGGATTATAGCTTTTTCGTACTCCTAGACTTGTTGATTGCAAGTTCTGCAAATTAGACCACGACACTTTGAGCACGTTATAGTTTGGTCATGATTGCAAGTTCGAAACTTTTCACAAAATCTTGAAGCACTTCTCCAATCGATATTATATGAGTAACCTTTAATTGATCAAAATACTGATCTTAATTAAGTTGTCAATCAGCCTAAATAACAACAATTAATGATGGTTTGAATTTATTAGATCTCGCTTTAATTAGACTACAGTAAACATGTACTAATTAAAATGGTTTACTTAAACGTGAAATTAAATAGAAATAATTAATTTGATCTAAAATAAACAATAGCATGATTTGCGCATAATATATAGCTTTCTTAAAGTAATATATAAAACTTACTTTTGTTCAACTAGAATTAATCCATTTATGAACATCAGAACACAATTTGTAAGATTATTAACCTGATAAACGAGAACAAAATTATGACACATCAATATTTTGGATGACAACATGCAGAATCTCCGTAAAACAATGAAATCTCCAAGTTCCAGATTGCAATCCAGCCATTCATGATTCATACTCTCTCTCTTCCAACTCAAAGGCCGACACAGGGAATTCTCTCTTTATCCCTGAGTAGGCTGCCGATGCGACGTTCAGCGCTGATCGAGATCGTGAGCCGCGTCTGCTTCACCTTGACTCCCGTACGTCATGCGCGTTGCCTTCTTGTCTTCTACAAACATGGTGACTTCCTTTTCGTACCGGACATTGCTGATATTTTTTAAATTATGAGTTACCTCTTTCTTCTGCTTCAGCCACAAGAATCCGGTAGACCGGTTGTATCCGACCTCCTCCATGTTCTTTAAAGGGAGGAGTCCACGTGGCAGGTGAAGCTCCCCAAGGATTTCGGTGACCTTCTTCATGCACATGTCATGGCCAGTGTAGACCTCGGCGCCTTATCTGTTGCTCGATCTCAATCATTTGCTGTGCCATTAGTTTCTGGCTTGCTCGAGATTTGTAACGGCTAGTTTATATTGTTTAATTAAGTGTTAGGAGGGGTTTTATCTTTTTATATAGAGCAAGTTTATGGGTGTTCTACTTGGTGCGCTGATGTACATGTAGAGTTGTCAAACGTTGAAACGGAACACAGAAATGCCCTGTTCCGCTTCCGTTCTGTTCCAGTCGACGGAATAGAAATCCATTTCGTTTTCGTTCCGTTTCGTCAAACGGAACAGATTTTCATTCCGTTTAACGTTCCGCCCACAATTTCCTATTGATTTCAGCCTATTTCCGTCCATTTCCGTGTTCCGTTTACGTTCCGTTTTTTTTTTAATTTCCGTTTCTGTTCCGTTTTCAAAAACGGAATTGATTTTCTGTTTCATTTAACGTTCCATTTCGACGGAACAGAACGGATGTTAATATTGACAGGCCTATGTACATGTATGACAATTAATGCTATCGGTCCATTTATTTATTTATTTGTACGTTGTGTGAGGTTGGGTAACTAGAGCATATCTGTCAAGAAAGAAGATTGTGCCGTTATTGTATGCACTTGTTAATTCATATTTTATATAATCCGAATCCGAGTTAAATATTCTATTTGATTTGATACGAGCTTATTATAATGTTTGATTTGGTTATTTCACCAAAATTAAAAACCATGGAATGTGTTTGGGATGAACACTTTTTATCACTGACCTTGCAAATCAAAGGAGACCTTTAGGACTTGTCATAATTTTGCGGTTACATTGGAATTTCTTTCTATTTAATTTGTGGGAATTTGTAGGTTTAAAAGATCTTGTAAATGTATAAAAAAATATTTGTTCGGTAGTACTATGAAGATTAATCATAGAAACCATTATCTTTGTATCTAAATTCATTTAATAAACAATTTGTGTAATTTAATTAGGAAGCAGTTTAAGGTGTTATTTAAACATAAATTGACAAGGTAAAAAGTCATAGTATGCTTATTGCATAATGTTTAGAAGCTTATATTTTCGTAAATAATATCATTAGACTATTAAAACGAAAAGAACTGATAAATATATAATTAATTCAAGTTTTTTGTGTTGTCAGGAATACATAATGAGAGAGACCAATAAGCAAGGTGCCATTAACAGAGTAATTAGCGCGTATCAGAGGAGCTCTGACCATATATTATTTTCTCACAAAATGTAAGTTAATTAAGAACGAATTTGAGAAGGGAAATTTATCCTAAATGGGAATAGATAATAGAGATGCGAAACACCATCCAAAAACTACCCAGCAAACAAAATTATATATTTTTTCTTATGTTAAACAAAGCCTGCCGAACATTCCCCTTGATTAACACCTTCTTAATCTTTACAATGGCTAAACATTCCTGTGTCTTTTGGCTCTTTAGTGAACACTGATGCACGTCTAGTTGTAATGTTTTATCTTCATATTTTAAGCAGGTTATCTTACATGATGCGATTAATTAAACACTCCTAGGTGCCAAGTTATCAAAACATATTAATCTAATAAACACGTCGCTTACTATTTGTAGTGTATTTAACTTAATTCGTGATTTACATGATCATAATTAAGTTCATAACTAACATTGTATGCCATCTTCCTTTATTAAGCGAATATGATTTATACGGATGATATTTTGCAGCTAATGGCAGAAACATTCCGATTTTTACTTAGCAAAAAAATAATTAAGCAGGCATCATGACGATTTGTTTCTATTAAGATAATATTATTCTTATCTACCAATATCAAAAATACGTTATGCAAATAGGCCTCAAATAATACAACATAACCACTATATATATGACTACATAAAAATCACTGACCTTTCCGATTAAAAAAAAACGTTCTTAATTTGCTCCTACAAATTTTGTATCTCATTTTGATATACTTAGGGGGTGTTGAGCGCATACTGTGTAAGAGTCAAATTTTGAAAAAAAAAACGTTCTTAATTTTGCAGAAGTATTTTACTCCTCCGTTTCCTCTCATTGTATTAAACTGAATCAATGGATGTCATGCATTTATTGGTGTTGCAGAAAACTTCAACGTAAGCTGGGATTTTGTTATTCGACTTCTTTCCATATTATTGAAGGGTGAAAGCATTGTCGACTTCTCCATAATAAATTAATAATGAGGAAAATAATAGGCCCTGAAAGTTTTCATATTAAACGAACCTTCTTTTTTAATCTTTGAACATGTTGTGATCCATAGGAGTGAAAATATGTTAAAGATTTTGGTTGCGTTTTAAAAACGAAATGTTAACGAAAGTTTGAAACAGTTTCGTCCATGAGTATTTTAGTTGTATTTTCGTGATTTCGACCGTTTCGTCAACGTAAATGGTAGTCAATTTCGTTCTCAAAACGCAACGGTCAACGAAACCGACCGTTTTCGTGGTCGTTTTAAACGTTATGCAGTCCTAGTTGTGAAATAGAGCAAGTGGCAATAGATAATTACTACTTAACATCCAATTGATTGTCATCAAGGTCATCCAGAGAAGCGCGCCTTCATTTTTCTGTTCAGCGCCCCTTCATTTTTCCGCATGTCCTCACTCCCCTCCCCTCCCCTCTCTTCTTTACCTTGCCTACCCCTCCCTTTCCTCTCTTCAACGCCTTATACACTTTTTTCCCTTCCACATCTCCCTTCTTCTCTCTCATCTATCCTTCCTCCCTTCTATCCCCTACTACTTTTTTAGTTCTGTTTTGTTGTATATGTGTTCAATTTATTTATTACATCTATTCAATTTGTGTTCACTTTATATCCTTTTATATGAATCAACAAATTTGTTATAACTATTCAATTTATTTGTTACATATGTTTATTTTATTTGTCATATCTGTTCATTTTATTTGCTATATCTGTTTTATATATGTTAACTTTTATTTGTAATATATGTTCAATTTATGTGTTATATATGTTCAATTAGTTTGTATATATGTTAAGTTTATGTTCATTTTTATCTTATTTGTACGAGTACACATGTTTATTATATCTATTCAATTTATTTTCTATATATGTTCAATTTATTGGTTATATATGTTCAATTAGTTGTTATATCTATTCAATTTATGTTCACTTTTACTTTCTTTGTACGAGTACACATATTTGTTACATTGTTCAATTTATTTGTTCTATATATTCAATTAGTTGCCATATATGTTCACTTTATTTATTATGTATGTTCATTTATATATATATATATATATATATATATATATATAATATTGATTTTATGTTCATATTATCTTTGTATCTGTTCAATTTATTGTCATATACGTGCATTTTTTAAAAGAAATACACAGTGCATATGTTAGAGGCGGAATAGAATGAGGTGGTGGGAAAGAGAAGAAAAAAAGTGATGATGGAAAGGAAGAAAGGAGATGAGAGGAGAAGGTGAGGCAGAGGAAAGGAAGCGCGAGGGAGAACGAGGGAAGGGAACGCGTCGCTGGAGGGGAAGCGCGGAGAGAGTCGTTGAAGGGGAAAGGAGCGCGTCGCTGAAGGGGACGGAAGAGTTGGATGACATTGATGATTTTTCACTGGACGACTGTTATCAGCTCTGAGTTGGCAATGTGGCATCTCCCAACCCAGCCCAGTTGATTACTTTTTTATTTTTTATACATAGTAGCAGGCTTATATTGTTGTTGAGCCTATATATACCTTTGTAACTTCACGGGCCATGGCTGCAACTCTTTTGGGCTGATAAAGGCTTCAAAATGTGGATTGGGCTTCTTTCTGAAATGTTCGCTAAAATCATAGGGTGGATTTTAAAGTTGCCGTTTTATTGATAAATAGGAAAGGATTTATTGTGTGAATTTATGTAGACTATCCAATCCAATCCAAATTGAACAGTGCGTATCTTCCTGGGATGTTTCTAAAAACATATTTTCGGTCCGAATATATATATATATATTTGTTATTATAAATTGAACAGTGCGTATCTTCCTGGGATGTTTCTAAAAACATATTTTTGGTCCGAATATATATATATAGAGAGAGAGAATGGCTAACGCGCCATCGATGGCACGTGCCATCAATTTTCTATCGACTCGTTTTTCGAAATTCGAAAGTCAAACGGTCGATCCAAACAGTTCAAGTTGATCAAAATATTGAAATACCTTTAGAGACCAAATTTTATATTTTTTCGAATTGTTTTGCTATTTATTATGATATTTTCAAATTGGAGGGCCTGAAATACTCTAATCATAATAATTTTAAAAATATCAAAATAAATAGCACAAAAATTCGAAAAAATATAAAATTTGGTTTTCAAAGATATTTCAATATGGAGAATAACTTGAACGGTTCGGATTGACCGTTTGAATTTTGGATCTCGAAAAATGACTTGATGGCACGGGACCTTCCGTGCCATCGATGGCACGTTAGCCATTCTCTCTCTCTCTCTCTCTCTCTCTCTATATATATATATATATATATATATATAGAGAGAGAGAGAGAGAGAGTTTAGCTACGGTGAGTCGCGACTCACGGACCCTCCGGTGAGTCGCGACAAAAACTCCTAGATCTAGATCAAAATGACCGATCCAAACCGTCCAATATGATCTTCCTATTGAAATCTCCTTGTAGACCAAATTTTTCATTTTTTCGAAATTTTTAAGTATTTTTTTTAAATTTTAGAAAATCGTTAATCTAATTGGTTCTGAACCATTAAAAAACATCAGTTTTTAAAAATCCGAAAAAAATACTTAAAAATTTCGAAAAAATAAAAAATTTGGTTTGCACGGAGATTTCAATAGGGAGATCATGTTGGACGGTTTGGATCGGTCATTTTGATCTAGATCTAGGAGTTTTGGTCGCAATTCACCGGAGGGTCCGTGAGTCGCGACTCACCGTAGCTAAACTCTCTCTCTCTCTCTCTCTCTATATATATATATATATAGAGAGAGAGAGAGAGAGAGAGAATGGCTAACGTGCCATCGATGGCACGGAAGGTCCCGTGCCATCAAGTCATTTTTCGAGATCCAAAATTCAAACGGTCAATCCGAACCGTTCAAGTTAGTATTCATTTTATTAATGCATTTGTTGTTTCATAATAGCATGGGGCCTGGGTTACATGGTGAAACCCATGAACAGATACAAGAGATACAAAATGCTACTCAAGCAGGAGATGCTCAACCTCCTCATCCTGAAATAACCATTAAGAAGAGGAAGACCAAAGAAAACCCAAAGGTTGTTGTGTGGGCTCATTTCAAAAAAGGTGTTCCTCAAGAGGATGGTAATTACACTGCCACTTGTCTATATTGTGGCATTGTGTACCTATGGGTAACCAAAGGGGTACCGACAATATGCGAAATCATATTAAGAGGGGTTGTAAGAAAATACCTCCATCCAAAAGGCACAAGTCTGATGCTTTACAAAAGCTCTTGCAAGATGGCAAACTTGAAGGTTATTTTGACATCGACATAATAATTTTAATTAATTAATTTTTGGAATGACATTGACATGTTAATTTTAATTATATTCAATTTTCTATTGTAACTTATTAGGTGGTCAGCCAAGTATTGCACCTTGGGTGTTTGATCAGATGAGGTGTAGAAAAAGTCTTGCTAGGTGTATTGTTGCGCATGACTATCCATTCAATTGTGCAAATCACCACTTCTTGAAGATATTCTTAAGTGATTTGTGTCCTAACTTTAAATTACCATCAAGAAGTACGATTAGGCTTGATTGTCTCAAAATTTACGAGGAAGAGAGATTACAATTGTATGAATTGTTGGGTAAGATTGATTCTAAGGTGATCTTCACTAGTGATTTACGGAATGAATTAAGATATCGTTGGAACTGCGGAATGTCAAACGATATTGCCTGTTCCGTGCACGTTTATGATTCGTTCCGTTCATAATTTTATATATTTGCAATCCAAAATATAGCAGAGGATGGATTGGGTAAGATATGTCGACATAAAGTCGACTCCGCAGCTCAAAAAGGGGACCTAGGTTATTCCGCCAGTCCGCCTCCTTCGTTTCTTCTTCTTTTCCCTGATTTCCTCCCAATTTTCTTCGTCCTTGCTCAAAATTTACCTCGATAATCTCCTCCTCGCCTGACTAGATGACCTCTCTCATACCTCACCTCAGTCATGCGCTCTCTCTGTCTCTCAATCGCTCCTCTTTGCACAGTTACACGCCGACACAGGCAGTGTATTGTTGCCTCCTTATCTCAAAACCAAATGATTATATCTGATCTCAATTTACCCTATAAATCACTAGCTTTGTGGTTGTGTATGCGTTTGGCAGTCGATTTGTCACAAGTTTTCACAAAACAATGACAATTTGGGAACAGATTTGACGGATTAGAGGCTAAGAAAGTGTGACATGGTGACCTATCTGATGGCCAAGGGAGCACAACATTAATTGCTTGTAGGGTTTGGATCAGACAGAGGCTGAGAAAAAGAGAGAGAGAGTTAGACAGAGGCTGAGAGAGAGAGAGTTAGACAGAGGCTGAGAAAAAGAGAGAGACGGCCACTGAGAAGAAGAAGAAAACAAAGGTTATTTTCTTTATTTTTTCTCTATTTTTCCTGCTATTTTTTTTCTGTTTCGTTGATTAAGGTTTTCTTTTTTCTTCGTTTTCTTGTTGAAGGTTATTGTGATTTTTGAGGTTGCAATTTGCAAGGATGACAGAACAACAAATTGATGAGCCTGACATGTCTTCAAGTGATGAGTATGATTTTTAATTTGTATACTTTTGCTATTGGAATTTGTATACTTTGAATTGATTACTTACCTGCTAAAATAATGTGTTATCTTCTTATCTGCTAAAATTGATTACTTCTTGTCAGCTTGAACTAATTTTAAATGCATTTAATGTGCTTAATCATTGAAACCCAGCAGTTAAAATAGCTTATGTTAAATAGCTTAATCATTGAACTGATTTATTATGGTCTGCATTAAATGCATTTATTATTTGAACTCATTTATTATTTGAAGTTTGAACTGATTTTAATTAGCTTAATCATTGAGAGTTTGAGCCCCAGCAGCTAATGCCTGTAATGATTGAAAACGTGTTTTTCTATTAATGGAGTATTGGTAACTGTTAAATATTATATCTGCATAAAAGAATTATAATTTATTTTGTACAACGTCTATTTATTCAGTAAAACATATAAAATCAATTAATTTTACTGCTTAAAACAGTTTAATTACTGTTCATGCATGCTTGTAATTAATACGTGAGTCTTTTGTTAAAACATTTTATTACTTTCATGCATGCTTGTAATCTGTTTGGTAACTGTTAAATATTATATCTGCATAAAAGAATTATAATTTATTTTGTACAACGTCTATTTATTCAGTAAAACACATAAAATCAATTAATTTTATTGCTTAAAACAATTTAATTATTGTTCATGCATGCTTGTAATTAATACGTGAGTCTTTTGTTAAAATATTTTATTACTGTTCATGCATGTTTGTAATCTGTTAGTGTTCTATGTTGTGTAATGCTTGTAATCTGTTAGTGTTCTATGTTCTGTTAGTATTCATTTT
Organism: Rhynchospora pubera; assembly: GCA_028095005.1. Lineage (NCBI taxonomy): Eukaryota > Viridiplantae > Streptophyta > Magnoliopsida > Poales > Cyperaceae > Rhynchospora > Rhynchospora pubera. The sequence continues at coordinate 20,298,130 of CM051461.1, forward strand.
ATTAATGCATTTGTTGTTTCATAATAGCATGGGGCCTGGGTTACATGGTGAAACCCATGAACAGATACAAGAGATACAAAATGCTACTCAAGCAGGAGATGCTCAACCTCCTCATCCTGAAATAACCATTAAGAAGAGGAAGACCAAAGAAAACCCAAAGGTTGTTGTGTGGGCTCATTTCAAAAAAGGTGTTCCTCAAGAGGATGGTAATTACACTGCCACTTGTCTATATTGTGGCATTGTGTACCTATGGGTAACCAAAGGGGTACCGACAATATGCGAAATCATATTAAGAGGGGTTGTAAGAAAATACCTCCATCCAAAAGGCACAAGTCTGATGCTTTACAAAAGCTCTTGCAAGATGGCAAACTTGAAGGTTATTTTGACATCGACATAATAATTTTAATTAATTAATTTTTGGAATGACATTGACATGTTAATTTTAATTATATTCATTTTTCTATTGTAACTTATTAGGTGGTCAGCCAAGTATTGCACCTTGGGTGTTTGATCAGATGAGGTGTAGAAAAAGTCTTGCTAGGTGTATTGTTGCGCATGACTATCCATTCAATTGTGCAAATCACCACTTCTTGAAGATATTCTTAAGTGATTTGTGTCCTAACTTTAAATTACCATCAAGAAGTACGATTAGGCTTGATTGTCTCAAAATTTACGAGGAAGAGAGATTACAATTGTATGAATTTTTGGGTAAGATTGATTCTAAGGTGATCTTCACTAGTGATTTACGGAATGAATTAAGATATCGTTGGAACTGCGGAATGTCAAACTTTATTGCCTGTTCCGTGCACGTTTATGATTCGTTCCGTTCATAATTTTATATATTTGCAATCCAAAATATAGCAGAGGATGGATTGGGTAAGATATGTCGACATAAAGTCGACTCCGCAGCTCAAAAAGGGGACCTAGGTTATTCCGCCAGTCCGCCTCCTTCGTTTCTTCTTCTTTTCCCTGATTTCCTCCCAATTTTCTTCGTCCTTGCTCAAAATTTACCTCGATAATCTCCTCCTCGCCTGACTAGATGACCTCTCTCATACCTCACCTCAGTCATGCGCTCTCTCTGTCTCTCAATCGCTCCTCTTTGCACAGTTACACGCCGACACAGGCAGTGTATTGTTGCCTCCTTATCTCAAAACCAAATGATTATATCTGATCTCAATTTACCCTATAAATCACTAGCTTTTGTGGTTGTGTATGCGTTTGGCAGTCGATTTGTCACAAGTTTTCACAAAACAATGACAATTTGGGAACAGATTTGACGGATTAAAGGCTAAGAAAGTGTGACATGGTGACCTATCTGATGGCCAAGGGAGCACAACATTAATTGCTTGTAGGGTTTGGATCAGACAGAGGCTGAGAAAAAGAGAGAGAGAGTTAGACAGAGGCTGAGAGAGAGAGAGTTAGACAGAGGCTGAGAAAAAGAGAGAGACGGCCACTGAGAAGAAGAAGAAAACAAAGGTTATTTTCTTTATTTTTTCTCTATTTTTCCTGCTATTTTTTTTTCTATTTCGTTGATTAAGGTTTTCTTTTTTCTTCGTTTTCTTGTTGAAGGTTATTGTGATTTTTGAGGTTGCAATTTGCAAGGATGACAGAACAACAAATTGATGAGCCTGACATGTCTTCAAGTGATGAGTATGATTTTTAATTTGTATACTTTTGCTATTGGAATTTGTATACTTTGAATTGATTACTTACCTGCTAAAATAATGTGTTATCTTCTTATCTGCTAAAATTGATTACTTCTTGTCAGCTTGAACTAATTTTAAATGCATTTAATGTGCTTAATCATTGAAACCCAGCAGTTAAAATAGCTTATGTTAAATAGCTTAATCATTGAACTGATTTATTATGGTCTGCATTAAATGCATTTATTATTTGAACTCATTTATTATTTGAAGTTTGAACTGATTTTAATTAGCTTAATCATTGAGAGTTTGAGCCCCAGCAGCTAATGCCTGTAATGATTGAAAACGTGTTTTTCTATTAATGGAGTATTGGTAACTGTTAAATATTATATCTGCATAAAAGAATTATAATTTATTTTGTACAACGTCTATTTATTCAGTAAAACATATAAAATCAATTAATTTTATTGCTTAAAACAATTTAATTACTGTTCATGCATGCTTGTAATTAATACGTGAGTCTTTTGTTAAAACATTTTATTACTTTCATGCATGCTTGTAATCTGTTTGGTAACTGTTAAATATTATATCTGCATAAAAGAATTATAATTTATTTTGTATAACGTCTATTTATTCAGTAAAACACATAAAATCAATTAATTTTATTGCTTAAAACAATTTAATTATTGTTCGTGCATGCTTGTAATTAATACGTGAGTCTTTTGTTAAAATATTTTATTACTGTTCATGCATGTTTGTAATCTGTTAGTGTTCTATGTTGTGTAATGCTTGTAATCTGTTAGTGTTCTATGTTCTGTTAGTATTCATTTTATTAATGCATTTGTTGTTTCATAATAGCATGGGGCCTGGGTTACATGGTGAAACCCATGAACAGATACAAGAGATACAAAATGCTACTCAAGCAGGAGATGCTCAACCTCCTCATCCTGAAATAACCATTAAGAAGAGGAAGACCAAAGAAAACCCAAAGGTTGTTGTGTGGGCTCATTTCAAAAAAGGTGTTCCTCAAGAGGATGGTAATTACACTGCCACTTGTCTATATTGTGGCATTGTGTACCTATGGGTAACCAAAGGGGTACCGGCAATATGCGAAATCATATTAAGAGGGGTTGTAAGAAAATACCTCTATCCAAAAGGCACAAGTCTGATGCTTTACAAAAGCTCTTGCAAGATGACAAACTTGAAGGTTATTTTGACATCGACATAATAATTTTAATTAATTAATTTTTGGAATGACATTGACATGTTAATTTTAATTATATTCATTTTTCTATTGTAACTTATTAGGTGGTCAGCCAAGTATTGCACCTTGGGTGTTTGATCAGATGAGGTGTAGAAAAAGTCTTGCTAGGTGTATTGTTGCGCATGACTATCCATTCAATTGTGCAAATCACCACTTCTTGAAGATATTCTTAAGTGATTTGTGTCCTAACTTTAAATTACTATCAAGAAGTACGATTAGGCTTGATTGTCTCAAAATTTACGAGGAAGAGAGATTACAATTGTATGAATTGTTGGGTAAGATTGATTCTAAGGTGATCTTCACTAGTGATTTATGGAGTAGCAAAGGCAGAAATAGGGGTTTCGTGTCTTTGACAGGCCATTATATAGATGATAGTTGGGTGCTCAGAAAGGGAGTTTTAAGTTTCATAGCATTGCCATCGCCACATACCGACATGCATATTGCTCGAGCATTTTATGGAAAACTAGTGGATTGGAACTTGGATAAAAAAATAATGTGTCTTGTGTTGGATAATTCATCTGTCAATGATGTGTGTGTGAGGGAGTTGCTGACCACAACCCCAATTAAAGGTGGGTTGCCAGCAGATGGTGCTATTTTTCATTTGAGGTGTGGATGCCATATTTTGAATCTCATAGTGCAAGATGGCTTGGATGTTTTGAAACATGAGATAACAAAAATAAGAGAAACTATGAAATACATAAGGCATTCACAGCAAAGGATGGAGAAGTTTGCCTTGGCTGCATCTCAGGTCATATGTTTATCTTAGTTGCTTGCTTAATTTAGATTGACATCTCAGGTCATATGTTTATCTTAGTTGCTTGCTTAATCTATGTTAATTGTACATTTTCAGGTTCAAGCCCCTAACAAAAAACCTGCTTGGGATGTAGAAACAAGGTGGAATTCCACTTTCTTGATGCTTGATCTTGCCTTGGAATTAAAGAATGCTATTAGTAGGTATTCTGTGCTTGACTCTAACTTTGCATTGTACCCAAATGATAAAGACTGGGAGCATGTACAAGCATTGGTATGTCATCTGAAAGTGTTATATGATGTGACAAATAAATTGAGTGGTACAAAATACCCTACATTGAATCTGTTCTTTGCTGAATATTGTGAGGTGTACCTTAATCTCATTAAAATGTCCAATAGTCCCTATGCTTTTGTTGTTAATATTGGAAGGCTGGAAATGTGGTATTGGCAATAGCTTGTGTTCTGGACCCTAGGATCAAACTTGATGTAGTTGAGTACTACTTTAAGATGTTACATCCGGAGGAATGTTCTAGGTTCATGGATAACCTAAAGACTTGCTTGAATCAATTGTTCAAAGAGTACTTAGATTCACAATCAAATGTTCTAGGTTCATGTAATTCAAATGTTAGAACGTTCATTAACGTTCATGAACGTTCACGGAACGAAACGTGAACGGCACAAAATTTAATACCGTTAGTATAACAAAACGTCAAACGTAAAGTAGCCCATATATTGTTTATCCAACAAAACGACAAACAGAATGACTAATTCCGTTGCCGTTATACGCGTTAAACAGGTCTAACCGCATAATGCATACCAGTTTAGGCTTTGAAGATACAACTCAAAAGTTAGATTAGGAAAAGCTATTGTATAGACAAATAAAAAACCTTTCACCCCTCTTTCGTACACAATTAGATCTTAATTTTTTTTTTATCCAATCTCTAAAGTAATTTTATTCCGGTGAGCAGCTAAATACTTAAAAAGTACTAGTGATTATTACGGATAAATAATTATATTTTTCTTATTCTAGAAATTGTATTCTTATTCAGGGGCTCTGTTTGGATGGTGTGGGAATAAGAGGAATAAGGGAAGAAGTATTGGAAAGTGTGTACCGTTTGGATGGGTGCAAGAATAAGGGAATAGTTTCTTGCTACTCCCAAATTTATTATAAACAATTCAAACTCTTCACAAAGTTACACACTTCCCAATACTTCTTCCCTTATTCCTCTTATTCCCACACCATCCAAACGGAGCCTTTGTAAAGAGTTTGGATTGTTTATAATAAATTTGGAAATATGAATAAACTATTCCCTTATTCTTACACCCATCCAAATTGAGCCGGAAAAAAATAGTGCATATTGATTGGAGGTCGCATGTTGGATATCCAACTGAAAATTATTATGAACATTTAATTAATTTGAAAATATTAGAAGACTTTAGTTATTCAATAATAGTTCAATTTTTTTATCTTATTATCATAGTTCTAACTAACTTCCTCATTAGTTTTCAAATATTCTCTCTATCTTCTCCCCTCTTATTCCAGCCCAAAAGAAATATCAAGATAGTAACACGCAGGGATAGAATCAAAACTAATAAACTATTATGATACAGAAAGATCAGGACAACAGTCACATAGGACGTCCAAAATAACGCTATTTTTTTTTTTGTTGTGATAAACTTCAGTGAAAATGTCAAAAAAAAAAATTCAATTTATTTAGTACCAATTCGAAACTTTAATAATTACGGTAGTTTAAAAAATAAAAAACTAAAAACGATAAATGAATGAAATCTGTTAAAGAATGTTTCGATAATATCCGATATATACAAAATAATACAGGAGCTCGCAACGGCCTCTTCCGAAATTCTCTTTTTTTTTTCTTAATTGGTAACTTTCTAATTTTTTATCTTTTGGATTCGTATAACGCTTGAAAAGGTAATCATCCGAGTCAGAGTCACTACTAAGTAAGGGTAGAACAGTAATTTCGTCGACCGGCCACGGTTCACGGTTGTGGTGCTACCGTTTTCAATTCATTTACCATTCACAGTCACAGATCTTAATTTCCTTCCTCTTTCCCTCTCTCTCTATTTCTCTTCGCACGCGACATTTTCCGCTTTATCTCTTTCCTCCTCCTCGAGTCAAACTCGATCTCGAGATTCCATCATTTCATTTCTTCGGAGGATCAAAGGAAAGAGGTATCGTCGGAGACACCGCGATTCGCGATTCGAGAAGCACCAATTTCAAATTATCAGATCGAGAGAAAGAGAGAGAGAGAGAAAGAGAAATCATGTCGATATCGGATTCGGACTCCTCGTCACATGTAGGAGAAAGCAAGACCTTTCGCCAGATCACCAGAGACCGTATGTTTTGTTACTTAATTTTAGTTTGAGTTTGGTACTTGTACTTGGTTGCTTCTACTGTGCCCCTTGTAATTTCTGTACTAATAGTTAGATCTGAAGTGCATAGTATTAGTATCAAACTATCAATCAATGTTCTTTACTGGTATCGTAACACTTAAATCCTTTTTTGTTTAGTAATTGTGGTTTCACTCATTGTGATTAGATAATTGTCACATTTATTTCCCTACTTTCGACCAAAAGTAATAAAGAAGAGAAAAAAAAAATGGTTTCATTATGATGATGATGATTAGACCTGAAATGTTTGGTAAAAGAAATCCTAGAAATGGATCAAACATGTAACTTATATATTAAATATATATATGTGTCCTTATAGTTATGATTTACTTTTTGGCAACTAATTCAGGTTTGTTGTATGAAATGCTTCGATCAACTAAAACAAAAGAATCGAAATCTACATGGAAGGTATGTATGACTCAGAACTTAGGTACTTCTACTGGTGCGAATTATATCTGATAGGTATCCTTTATGGATATGTACCTCGTGCTTGATGGCTTGATACTTAAGTACATGAATGAAGATTCTGAATGTAAACTTGTATGCTACTCTGATTTACCCCTAAATGGTCATAAAGAAATATAATATTTTGTTTTCTGGGTCCTTTTCTGGTAGGTACTTATCATGGATAAAGTAACTGTCAAAATAATGTCATACGCTTGCAAGATGGCTGACATTACTGAAGAAGGGGTTTCATGTAAGTTTGAATTGATCTATTAAGAACTATTTCTTTGAGAGTATTTTGACAAAAGGTGTTTATCTAAAGAGACATCTCATGTTTGTTCAGTGGTTGAAGATTTATACAAGAGAAGGCAGCCCTTACCATCTATGGATGCTATATATTTCATCCAACCAACCAGGGAGAAGTAACTACCAAAAACCTGCACTTTTTTTTTTTTTTTCTTATTCTGCATTTATTGATTTACAGTTCATTTTCACATGCAAGTTTATGATATCTCCATCTTTTGATCAAGTGCAGTATTGTCATGTTCATGTCGGATATGTCAGGGAGAAGCCCCTTGTATAAGAAGTAAGTATATCAAACATCGCCGTGTGTGTGTGAGTGTCTGTGTGTGCTATGTATAGATTTTTGTTTATATATCTGCATTCTTATAACTTTCAACTGTCCTTTCAGGGCATTCGTGTTTTTTAGCTCATCTGCACAGAAGGAATTGGTGGCTCCAATTAGGAGGGATGCAAGTGTCATGGGGCGATTATCTGCGCTCAGTGAGGTGAATTTTAATAAACATACTTATTTTACTTTTGTTCATCAAAATAGGTACTTAAATGTTTGTTTTCTATTTCAAGCTTTGTTTTAGTATTTATTGTTCAATCACTTGCAGATGAATTTGGAATACTTCGCAATCGATAGCCAGGTAATGAAAACTACAGTTTAATTAATCATTTGAAACTTGGTATGGTAATGGTTTATAGTAGTACTTCCTCCATACCTCAATTAGCTGTCAATTAGAGGACTTATTCAATCCAGCTTTTCTTTGCAACCTATATGGTGAAACTAAGCCTTACTTTTAACTGCGGCTAAAAATTTCTTAGACCTTCCCTTTTGCTATTACAATCGTAGTATTTTACTCCATGGTACCAAAATAGATGGCATGAATTGCTCAGAAAATGTTGGTTTACAGGGTTTTGTAACAGACCACGAGAGAGCATTGGAAGAATTATTTGGTGAAAATGCAGAGATGTCTCAGAATTACAATACCTGCATTAACACCATGGCTACTCGTATTGCAACAGTATTTGCTTCTTTGAGGGTACTCTCTCTCTCTCTCTACATATATATTAATATATATTTATCTATGTATCTATGCATTTGTTTGTGTGTTTGTCAAAGAAAGGGAAAAAAACATGTGATTTAGATCCAATTGGAAGACATTGAAGATTCACTAATAAAAGGCAGCCAAATACAATTGCAATACTCCCATTTGATTTTTGCATTATTGTAGTCCAGCAAGAAAGAATGAGCAATGTTGAATTATTTGAATTAAAGAAGTAAAAAATAGCATAAACTGAGGACAGAAAAGCACTTAACAACATACTAAAAGTACACAGCTTGTAATCTCCAAAGTTTTATCCAATAAGGTGATGCTAAACAAGCAGCCAATAAAGAAGAAAAAGAAGGAAAATTATGGAGGCCTTCGACCCTCAAGTATGAGGGCTGGAATCATTTTGATACCATCATGATCAAGAAAAAGAAATGGCCAAAATGCTGTTGTTGTGAAATAAATTGATGAAGAGAAGATAAGCATAAATTATTATGATTTAATGCACTGCCGCCAACCAAGAAAAAGGGAAGTGACAAAACAGGAGAACAAAAAGGTCCTACTAAGCATCCAGGAAAAGGAAAGAATAGTCATAGAGGCCCTAATTTTCTGCACACCCCAATTCAGTACCATTATATTCCAAGGACAGATTAAATTGATTGAACTTTAAACACTAAATCAATTAAAAAAAAAATAAAGATAAAGGCTCTATAAGGACTCGTTTCATAACATTACTATCTGGAAAGGTAAATGAACTGGATGGATTTATGTTGTTACCTTTCAGGAATTCCCTTATGTGAGGTATCGCGCAGCAAAGACGATTGATGCATCCACTTTGATGACACTTCGGGATCTGATTCCCACGAAGCTGGCAGCAGCCGTTTGGAACTGCCTCTCCAGGCATAAATCCAGCATAGCTGACTTTCCCCAAACTGAAACTTGTGAACTTCTGATTATTGACCGCTCAATTGATCAGGTATTTTTGGAGTCATTGCAAGTTTTGTTAGATTATAACAATAACCTATTTATGATTGTTGCAAGTGCTAAATTGGCAACATTTATCACAGTTAGTCAGTAACACCTTACATCCAATGTTTTGGAGAGTGGAGATACCTGTGATTGGCACACTGTTAATATAACTATGATCTGGTTCTATTAAGTATTTACAATATTACAGAGCATAAACTATACCTCCAAGCAAAATGAATTAGAATTCTGGGTATCCATAGTATTTGAAAGTTGAACTTATTATTATCAGTTGTTCATCAAAAAAATTATTATCAGTTGATCTGGAATCTATTGTGAATGCGAGTCATGAGTTAGTGGCATTTCATAGTTGATGTGCCGTTAGTTACTATTGGGTGCAAATTTGCAATTATGAGAATTGTCGTTAGTTTGCTGGTATGTTGAATATCGTGTGTAATATGCAAAGCATCAACTTATGTTAGCCTCTGCATCCTGCAAATGTTCACAATTCTAGTAATATGAAATATCAAATTAATTACCTAAATCAGCTTGTATTTTTTTCCCCCTTGTCCCAGTCCAATATTGCAATGTGCTGATGCTTAGCCAGTCCATTGTAGAAATATAACTGTTGTGACTTAAGTTTTTCTCTCTGGAACTACTGGATTGTCGACACAGATATCTGTACTTTCATGCATGCAGCAGCCTGATTTTCACATTAGAAACCCAGTAAATCTGAGCATCACTCATTACTTAATAGTTTCATCTATCATTTAAAAAAAAAAATTGTAGATTGCTCCAATAATCCATGAATGGACGTATGATGCAATGTGTCATGATTTGCTTCTTATGGATGGTAACAAGTATGTTCATGAGGTAGGTCTCGCAACTTTTCTTATATTCAAATTTTATGTTTTTTAGAGTTTCTTTATTGTTTATTTCACAAATTTTGTTTTATTTGAATAAAGGTCCCAGGTAAAAATGGTTCATCAACTGAGAAAAAAGAGGTGCTTTTAGAGGAGCATGATCCTGTATGGCTTGAACTTCGTCATGCACACATAGGAGAGGTACCATTTTGAACCAATTGTTTTTGGTTGGTGGAGAACTTCAAGTGCTGTTCTGTTAACTTTTTGAGAATACTTGCAGGCTAGTGAGAAATTGCATGACAAAATGACCAATTTCATGTCAAAGAATAAAGCGGCACAAATACATGGCAGGTAAGCTATCAAGAAAAAGAAATTAATCAATTTCAATAAACAATGTGCATAATGCTTCATAAGGAAGTTGTATAGTTTTTTAGCAAGGCTTTCTATTGTTCAATGTTACACACTGCGAGGTACCTAGAGCTGCTGGTAGGATATTGTACATACCTTGTTTATGGTTGTGGTATTATTGTACTTCTTTTTGTTTGTATATTTTAAAACCACGTCATGATTTTGCAGAGGTGGTGGGGAGCTGTCAACAAGGGATTTGCAAAAGATCGTACAAGCTCTCCCACAGTATAGTGATCAAATTGACAAGCTCTCCTTGCATGTAGAGGTAGGTTAAATGTGCTAAATTATGTCTTATGCAATAGGAATTCCTTTATTCCTTTTTTAATGAAGTTCATATGATTGTAAGTGATACTTGTACAGATTGCAGGAAAAATAAACAACATGATTAGAGAGCAACAGCTTCGGGATATTGGGAACCTAGAACAAGATCTTGTTTTTGGGAAAGCAGGGACGACTGAATTAATCAATTTCTTCAGGACTAACCATGTAAGTACATTTTATTGTTTAATTTCTTCAGGACTAATCATGTAGTTGCATGTCTGAACAGCAGGAAAATTTGAAAGATTTCTGTATTATTTCATTTTTTAAGTATTCAACTGCTATATTTTCTTTGAACTATTTTTTTTCTAATGGATTATAGAATACTAGCCGTGAGAATAAACTGCGTATTCTCATGATTTATGCCGCACTATATCCCGAGAAGTTTGAGAGTGACAAAGGGAATAAACTGATGCAGGTATTTTATCATTTAATACATTGGCGTACCTTTTGGCATTTTGGATCTGCATTTCTTTTCTTTTTTTTTTTTTTTTTGAAAGCATTCTCGTCCAATATAGTGATCTTGATTAACCCTTGACCCTATTGCAATTGGTTGGGTTGATCAGCACTACCGAATTGTAAATTTTGGATTTTTTTAACACCCATTTTATTTTGTACAAGTTTTTTCATTGTACATATTTTCTCAGTCAAGATGTGATGAGCAAAAGTTGCCAATTTAGCCTTTCAGGAAAGATTAACTTAAGCCTAACAGACATGGTTGGTGGTTTAGAAAAAATGACCTGAACTTGACTCATTGACTCAAGGGGTTGGCTTTAATTGGGCAAGTTCTGTAGGTTCAAGAATTTACTGTTCTAGCATGATACAGTCTCCACTACCTTGTTTACACTAATGTCATGTTTTAGTTTCCTTAATTTTGTACTAAAAGAACTTTGGTTTGCTGTGAACAGTTAGCCGGGATATCAGATGATGACATGATTGCAGTCAATAACATGCGCTGCTTGATGGCAGCTCAGGACACTAAAAAGTCATCAAGTGGTTTTAAAAAACTTACTTTTGAAATGCACAAGGTATTTCATTTTAGACTTATAAGTCTTTAAAATGTTCTTTACTTTGCCCGCTGAATTTCATTACTTGTATTATTCTAAAATTTATTTATTTTTATATACGCATCAGAAAAAACCGACTATAAGAGAAGAGAAGGAGGGCGAAGAACAGAAGAAATGGACACAGTTTCGGTTTTATCCCATAATGGAGGTATTATTTCACACATAAGTTTCAGAATTTCCTGCACTATTTTGTTTTCTGTTTTTGTAAAAACAATTATAAGAAAACCTTCAACAGGGTTCTTAACTTTATTCTGTAGGACTTGTTGGAGAAATTAAGCAAGGGGAACTTACCAAGAGAGGAGTACCCTTGCATGAACGACCCAAGCCCCAGTTTTCATTCCACCCCAGTTAGTACACCTCAAAGAACTACCAATAGTGCCCCTCATGTTCCTGCAGTTTCTGTGAGATCTAGACGTGGTGGTGGTGGTACATGGGCCCGGCCCCGTAATTCTGATGATGGCTACTCCAGGTTAATCGGTTTATCTTAGCACATCATTAAAACCGAAGTAGTGCTCTTGCATCGAAAGTTATGTTTTCAAAATACATACATGGCTACATTACATTGCATTCGTAGACTGCATATGATTCTCTTAAATATCCTTTGGGATCCAAGTTTTTTCACAGTACTTCATTGAATTTTGCATAAATTTCCCATTTATATCTCCCAGTCTTCACAAAAATATTCTGTTTGAAAATATTATTCTACGTTTTACACTTTAGGCTTTCATGCTTCTTCTATTATTATTATTATTATTATTATTATTATTTGTTCATTTAGTTGTGCAATTTTCATATTTCTTATTTATACCCATTGATTTTTATTCATATGCTCCGTATGATTGTATTCTTAATTTTTTGTTTTCCTCTTAATGTTTTGCACAATTCCTTGCTTTAATAAAAAGAGTATCTTGTGGATCTAGTTTCTTAAATAAAAAATAATCTAAAAAGGAAAAATGTCCTATATCAAGCTGAAATTAAATAGACCACATGAGTTGTGTTTTCAATAAAAGGAAGAGGATAAACCTCATTAAACTGTAACAATAAGGCATATCCATCCTTCTTGCAAATACTACCAAACGCTAATATTTGTTTATTTTATTTTTTTTCTCTGGGGTTTTATTTTTCCTGTTTTTAAAACCATTAAACAAACAAGTAACTCCTCTTTAATTTTAACTTTAAAAGTCTGCAAGCACTGGAATTAAATCATTTGTTTATTTTATTTATTTTTTCTTATTCAGTGACTCAGTCCTAAGGCATGCTTCAAGCGACTTTAGAAAGATGGGTCAGAGAATATTTGTCTTTATCATTGGTGGGGCCACACGCTCAGAGGTAGTAGATCTATTTCTCACTTCTTTTTCTGATTGGATCTGAAACGACTCTAATGTTCAAAATTGTTTCAAAATGCCAAATCCAGCTTCGCGTGGTCCATAAGCTATCCTCCAAGCTACAAAGAGAAATTATACTTGGCTCGTCTAGTCTTGATGATCCTCATACATTCATCACAGTAAGAATTTTAACTTTTTTTGCCCTCTCCTGTTTGAAGTATATATACTCTATCCCAACTGCCTGTTTTTATCACTCTTTTTTGGATAATATAAAATGAACTGAGTTGACTTAATTAGTATTAACTTATTCTATTGATACACATTGGTTAAAATTATTATGTTTTTGGAGCAGAAAATTAAAATGTTGTCGCAAGACATTTCACTGGAGGATCTGCAAATATAGAGAATTATTGGATTCACACTGCTTGTGTCATTTTGTTTTGGTTGTTGTTCTTTTTGGAACTTGTTCTGGATTTCTTTTGTGCTTCCCTCCAAAATGGCATATTGATGTTAGTTCGGGAATGAGCGCCTCTAGTTCCGCTTACTGGTTTCATACTTGCTGGTGTATATATACTTGTGATTTAAGAAACCGATATTGTCATAGGTTCTAAATGTTGTATCTGTGTATCATAAATAGCAACAGCTCCTGATAGTTTTCATTTTGTTTATTGTATATTTTTCCACATACTGTTTTTACTATTTTCTTTCTTATTTCGTAATCACGTAGGATTTATTTAGTGATTGAGTGGGTGTGTGCGGTATATTCTGATTAATTTATGCCTGACAAGAATTTTCACATTTCTTTTTCATCGCTTATTGCATAGTTGAATCTGTGGAATAAATAGTAAGGTTGTGTTAGACGATGATTCAGTGCATTAAACACGAGCCTGCAATTATCCCCCCATTTGAAAGCATGAAAGAGCTAACTCGCAAGTGTTTTTGGCGATTCCTAATATCTATAGGTGATAGTAAATAGGTAGTCCTATCTGTGATGAATTTAGTGTGCCGATAATTTTTTTGGGTCATGATATCATTGGCCTTCGAATCGTAAAATCTGTTCACTTATGTATTTTCTTCAACTTGCTAGAAGTTCAAGATGATAAAGATATCAGAAAAGAAGCAGAAAGATCAGGGGTGAAAGCAGAGAATATTTCTTGCAAAAGGACGATGTAAGAGGATAACGATATCAATATATTTCGGAGTTTTTAATTGGAATGATGGTGTTAAAAATTTGATATACTGTGATGTACTTCTATTTACGTGTGGTTGAGGTTATTACTGGGGAACTAGTTAGGGAAGATAGACTGGGGATACAGATGACCAGAGTGAAACGTGGTGTTTTTTCGTTTTGTTTTCTGCTATGTATAAACTTTATTGTTTCTATAATGAAATCCGTTAACCAAATAGTTACTTTTTCTTGGAAATTAATTACTGTCATCTGTAGTTTTGTCATTCCTGCCATCGCTAAATATAAAGTGAACATATACAACAAACCATGTGAACATATAGACGATCTAAGTGAACACATACAGACAAATAAAGTTTAATGAAAATAAGTTGAATATGCATGTAAAACTCAAAACAAGTGATGACAACACTTATTTGTTTGTATGTGTTCATTTAGATCGTCTATATGTTCATTTTGTTTACTGTATATGTTCACTTCATATTTAGTGACGGCAAAAATACAGATGACAATTATCATTCGTGCTTTTCCTTAACCAAAAAAAGGGGTATTTTCGCAACTGCTTTTTGCAAAATTTACTCAGGAGCAGCTGCTGTTGGGTTGGGCTGGGCTGAAGCACCGTGTCGCGGAAAAAACAATTAGGTCATTATGAACCCTAAACCATCATTTAATTCTTCTTTAGATAACTTAATAAGAATTTTGTTCACGAATGTGGCTGTAGTTTAGTGGTTAGAATTCTACGTTGTGGCCGTAGAGACCTGGGCTCGAATCCCAGCAGCCACACTTTTTTTTTTTCGTTATTTCCATGAATAAATGACTAGATTCGGTGATGGCCATATGGGATTGGGCCGATTTGCCGTTTGCCCGTAGGCCGTAACTATCCTCTAACATAAGGGAAAAAAAATGTAAAGTGGGGGCATTCCGAGAATCGAACTCGGGACCTCTCGCACCCAAAGCGAGAATCATACCACTAGACCAAATGCCCTTGATGTTAATCTCCAATATAAAATATTTAAAAACAACTTTCTAAATCACTCTGGACACGTTGATTTGGATTTTGGTCACAAGTCACAACCGACGAACTGACAACTATCACCTGCATGTAATGAATGCGCTATGCACGGTTTAGAGTACCCAGTACCCACACGTAGCCATCGGGTCCATCTTATTTATTGAGGGTACGTAGCGGGCAGTTGGATAATTGCCCATCCTCTTCATTTAATTGAAAATTTCTACCTTTTGCATCTACAAGACTTCAACTGCGCTATTTTTTGAATTGAGGTAGTTTCAGTATCAATAATCTAGACATCCTGAAAGATACTTTACATGTGTTTCGGTTGATGAATTGATCTATCATGAAGTTGGAGTACCAAGTAAAAAAAATCTGTTGTTACTTCACAATGTGTTATATAATTTTATGAGAGTTTAATTAACAATTTGTTTTCTTGAAAATTTTGATTATAATTGCAACTAAAATTTAGAATATGATTCAACATTATAGAACAATATTTATATAGTGCAAATATCGCACCTATAAAAAAATTATGAAATTCGATGTGTATTTTTACCACATTTAAGTGATTTGAACTTTTCAACTGTTTGAGATTAGTGGCTATCACCTCTTATGAAGCTTGATTACTACTCTTTTGATACATCCAATAACAAACCGATAAACTTACTTTTCTATATTTATTTAATTATTTGAATTAATTTGAAAATATATTATTAAAATTATGGATATAAGTCGCTTCTCTTATAAATTTTAGTTGTGCATCACGTCTTGACATTGACTACGGATGTTAGGTAGGTCCCACCCACCCTAAGCTCCTTTTAGATTCACATCTGCAACCTGCCTCTTCTGTTGAATGTTGATTGGATTCTTGGATCCAGCTGCCATAAAACACCTTTCAACTATTAACACTGTTTTCACAAACTCCAAATTTTTTCATGGACCCCTCTTTTATCTAGACCAGTATCTCTGCAGACCTTTTGAAGTTTGAAGAGGAGGAATCTTCGATTCGAATCGTCCGATCTAATTTCGACATACAAATTTTTACCGACCGTACGAATCTCGACAGACTTTATATTATTTTTTAAAAAATTGATTTGAAACTAATAATTTTATTATAAGAAATTTGAAAATAAATTATTCTTTCTATGATTTGAACCAAGCACCACTTAATTAACAAAATAGAGCCAAATCAGTGGACCGAATATTAATTACGGAGCATCCATCATTGATTGAGCCGTTTGGATCAGAAGTCTGCCTTCTGCAAAGGATGTGAATTCTCTTTTATCTCTCAACCGTCAACACTATCCGCACTAGTTTGTCAAACTTGTTCAAGTTTTGTCACATTCTTTTCACACAAGTTCCTTTTTGAAAGATGAAAAAAATTGACAAACATAGCATTCAGTTGTTAATTTTTGCAAAAGTAGCCTTTAATTAAATTATCTCTGAAAAAAGAATTTGCGCTCACTAGTAGGAGAATGTTTTTCTTTTTGACGGTAGTAGGACAATTTACTTTTTGCAAAAGAATAGGATCCAGGAACAAATTTGCACAAAGATAATATGGTCTTGAAGACTTTGAAGTGGCGCGTGGTATGGACGCATGCTGAGCTGAAACTTATGCAGTTTGGAGGATTGTTTTTTAGTGTGGCGGGTCATTGATTTGAGATCCGGTATATGCTCGTTCTTTCGATTTTCTTTTATGAATACTTTTTTTTATTTCGTATCTGCTTATGTTATTGCACCACCAGTTCAATATATCCACTTATATTTAGCATAATCTGACTAAATATGAACTTCCGGATTTTTATAATGTATATGTTAATTTAATAATGCTATAATTATGCAAATTTATGTAGTGGACTAATTTTTTTTCTTGGGTTGAAATTCATACCCTTTTTTTCAATTATGAATGGTTTGTGATTGAATAAGAGATCAAGCCCAGTTAATTTTAATCCATCACAGAATATGCAAATTAATTTAAAAAAAATGGAAATTGAATACTGTCATCTGCAGTTTTTCCATCCCTGCCATCGCTAAAAATAAAGTGAACATATACAGCAAACAAAGTGAACATATAGACGATCTAAGTGAACACTTACAAACAAATAAGTTCAATGAAAATTAGTTGAATATGCATGTAAACTTTTGAACAAGTGATGACAACACTTATTTGTTTGTAAGTGTTCACTTAGATCGTCTATATGTTCACCTTATTTGTTGTATATGTTCACTTTGTATTTAGCGATGGCTGGGATGATATATTTGCCGATGGCACTTATAATTTCTGAACAAAAATCATAGAAATTGAGGGGTGACGTTTCTCATCGTCATCCTAAAGCGACAGAATAAATAAGTATTTTGCCATTTCAAATAGTTAATTGTTAGCATAGATGTCAAATTTTCAGAAAAAGAGGAAAACAAATCAGTATAGATTTTTCATTTAATAATTAGCATACTGATAGTAGAAACTTGAGATAGAAAGGAGCAACTAAAATATGATATATTTTTCTTTACTTATGCTTAAGTATTATTAAGAATTTAATCATTATATAGTTGATTAATGGATTTTTTGCGGACAATTCGAACATCCATATTTAATATATAGACAAAATATTTATAATTCAGATAACAATAAATTATTCAACTACTTGAAAATAAAAATATGCATCATGTTTTTTTTTTTATCTTGAGCATGGACAATTGAAATTATATATTTAATTAACAGTTTTTAATGTCTTTAGAGGAAACAAATATCCAATAACCCTATGCGCATAACATCAAAGGATTTTGAAAATTTATTATTTAGTTTGAAAAAAAAACTAATATAGAAAAGTTCTTCATTGTTCACCCTTCTTTTTTTGTGAAGCGTTTACAACATAAAAAATAATCAATTAAAAAGTATAAAAATTTCTGAAAAAAATTTAAAATAAATTATATTGATAAAAGATTATTAAATATTAAGTCTAGATATGCCTAAATTTAGAACGAGCAACTATGTTTTGTTTTATTAGCCAACCGATAGATGAATTTAGAGGCGGCAGCTCGAGTTTGACGTACAATTAAACGGTTTGTTGTTCGACTAATGGATCATGACAGTCGAGTAATGTTAAAGTCTACGAAATATTCAACGAATACGAGATATATATAAAAGTTTGACCACTCAATTGTCTTAGGAAATTCTTTGCCGCCAACAACCAATTCATCTGTCTTGGTACTAAGGTTTTAAAATGCGATTTGTGCGGTTTAGCGGTTGGGTGGTAATTTAGCGTTTGTCGGTGATAAAACGGTGATAAAACAGAAAAAACGATGATATAATGGATAAAACGGTTGTGCGTTGTGAACAAAAATCTTGTTAAAACGGCGAAAAAAACGGAAAAAATAGAGTTTTTTAAAAACTTGCTTGGTACTCATCTTTACAACAACAAAAGCAGAGCTTGAACGACATTATGCAAGAACCAAATTGAGTTCATTTTACATTTATTTATATCCAATAACCCATTAGTGTATTTAAGAAGAAAACATTGGAGAGAGGCATAGAGAAGATCGAAATAAAAATATTTGATATCAATCAGCAGTGTAATTTTTAACTTTAGTGCTTGGTCTATTTGGGCTACAACAAAAATCTGATCTACTAAGAACCCAAAATATCTGGACAATAAAATGTGAACCCAAGAAAAAAAGAAGTTGCAAAATATTACTTGCATTTAACTTCTGATTGTTACTTACATTTTGCATGAGAAAAGAGATGATCTCCTGTATCAGTATCATTGTTGATGTGTGTTAATGATGTTTACATTCCCCGTCTCTGGAGGATGTAGAATCAATATGTATTTAATTCAAGAAGACTTTTTGAACTAGAAAATCGTGGGGATTTGATTTCAAAATAAAAGTATAAACAGTTAATACTACAATATTACATGCATTTATAAAAATTTTCCGATTTTGCTTATAAATCTGCTGTATTAAAACATCACACAACTTTCTAATTATAATTATAATAAATTAACACAAACTCTAATGTGAGGCAAAGAAAAAAAGAAAGCATACATTTATGAAACTGCTTTATTTATTTTGATTGATATATATTAAAAAAAATAAAAAGCTACCATCATTTCCATTTCCATTTTCCCCAATGCAAGATATATCCAGCAAACCACTCTCAGATCAAAATCCAACGGTCCATAATTACTCCTCCAACTCAAAGGCAGACACAGGGAAGGTTCTCCCAATCCCAGTGGGGGTCTGGAAAGTGAGCTTCTTCTCCTCAGGATCTTCTATGACCATGGAGGTGAGAGCAATCCATATCAAGAGCTCCTTCGCCTTGACACCTGTCATGCGCTTCATTTTCTTGTCTTCTACAAAGGCGGTGACTTCCTTGGCGTACCACACATTCCTTCCGATCTTTTTGAAATTGTGGGTCGTCTCCTTCTTTTGCCTCAGCCACACAAAACCTGTGGATCGGTTGTACCCCACCTCTTCCATGTCGTTCAATGGTAGGAGGCCACGTGGCAGGTGGAGCTCCTCGAGCAGCTCAATCGACTTCTTCTTGCACAGCTCGTTTCCTGTGTACACCTCGGCGCCTTCTCTGTGGCTCTCGATCGTTTGTTGTGCCATGGCGTGTTTGTGTAGGTGTTTAAACTTTAAAGTGGAGCTTTGATTTTGAGTTGAGAGAGGAGAGGAAAGGAGATGGGGTTAACGGAAAGAAAGGGATAGGATAGAATTTATAGGGGTTGATGGTGAAATTTACCAAGGAGAAGGAAGTAATTTACACCACTTTCTTAACTAGTCGCTGTTGCAGTCCGTATAATACAGCTTTCAAATTACATAGATTATTATCTTGGAAGAGAAGGCAATTATTTATCAAGACTTGTTAATATTTTTACCTAACGGTTCAGAATATAGTTGGAAAATTTTTCATATATATTTGCAGTTATGAACTTGAACTTTTTTTATCTTAAATAATATAATTTTCAACACAGATTTTTCCAAATGAGTGCGTTTGGATCGTTGGAAGAAAGAAGAAGAAGAAGGAAGAAGAAGAAAAAAAATTATAAACAATCCAAACTCTTCACAAAGTTACACACTTTCCAATACTTCTTTCCACTTCTTCCCTTCTTCCCACACCTATCCAAACGGAGCCTAGTGTAACTAGTAAAAATCAGTAATTATCACATTTTTTTTTTCAGCAATGAATTAGGACTTTTGTCTTTTTAAGAAAAATTAATTACTATCAGCAATACTTTTTCTTACTAAAAAGAATGCTAGATTCCTACACACAGATGGATGTCTTACGTTCTAAATTTCAAATAACTGATCCAAACTGTTCATTTTTTTCTTTTATAGTGAAAGTTTATAAGGAACACAAATTCATATATTTTTTAAATTTTTTACTATTTTGTTGGATTTTTTTACAAAATCGATAATATAAGAATTATGGTCCCTCCAATAAAAAATCTAAAAATTCATAAAAATTTTGAAAAATCATTTATATATATTTTTTAATATGAAAAATAAAATAAACAGTTTCAAACAATAGCTTGAAACTTCAAATGTAGGAACAACTGCATAGACCAGATCATATCAATCCTTATCCTAAAAATAAGTATAGGAAACAAAATGCAGTTGATTCTAAACCAATGTTAACCATGCGCAACTATGTTCATGCCTAGCCTTTCTACTTTATTTCTTTTGTAAAAATTATATGGATACTTATGTCAACAATAGAATAATATTTTGGCCATCTGTGAATGAGAACTAAATGAAAAAGATTTTTTTTAATTAGCAATTGGAAAAAAAGAAACACATGATGTTTAGTTAGTTATATACGATGTCATCAATTAAAATAAGCCAATCATGACTTTCTTCTGTTTGTAATTTGAAAAGAAAGAACCGCTACGCAGTGCGCACAGATGCATGTGCGCGTAAATCTATTTATTTTTAAACAGTGAAAAATTAATACCTAGAATACGACGTAAATAGTATTAAAAGTTTAAAACTAACTAATAAAGGTATGCAACGATAAGATGTATGGCCAGAATAATAATTTTGAAGGATGTAAACGAACAGTTGGTCTACGATGTAACCGTTAAATAAAACATAAATTAGCTAGGGGCTTTTTTGAAAATCAGAACAAGAACATGTCATTTCATGGGCTGTAATTTATTTGTTTTATATTAGGTTGGTCAGTGCAAAACAATTAGGATGACACTTGGTTCATTTCTTCCGAAAAAACTATTTAACTTAAATAACAAATAAAACCTTAAAAAAATTAACTGGTGACAAACAGACAAAGTCAATTGAGGATAGTCTCTTTCCGGCCGCAAGCTGGACTGCGTTTTGAGGAAAAAATTGCTTTTTTTAAGAAACAAAAGCTGTATCACACTACACTACTGTGCAAAATTTTAGAGTTTGTGGAAATTTTCATAGAAGGCATTACTATTTCAGATTTCAAAATAAGTTATTTAAATCGTCGGCTGTTAGGCACTAATGTTGTTAATTTTGTTGATGTTCTGGTGAGGCCATCCACAATTACATTTGATTAAATAATCGTTCTTATAAGTATACCGACAATATTTTTATTCAACGGTTTCTTATGATTTTTTAAGTTGAGACTTTTACATTGAAAACCACGAGATGTTGGTGTACCGTGAAACATCATACACCCTACAGTTTTAAGATCCTACTATCATTTATAAGTTATAACTGTATATAATTTAAAAATCAGGACCTCTTTCGTAAGAGAAAATGAAGTAAAATTCTAGCCCTAATGGTCGTTATAAAATATATTTTGTTATCCGAAATAGAACTGAAACAACAGTATTTCACTATTTATATTTATATTGCCAATGGCATTATGGACAAACGATATTTTTCTTTAATTATCAAATTTATATGATTTTTGTAATGTATATATTAGAATGCATGGCTTGCGTTCGAGTATGTTCAGTGTTTGGAATATATAATTAAAATATCAAGCCCTCAAATTAATTTGAGAACTAAAAATTCTGAAATACAGAAAAAAAAGAAATATATATACGACATTTTCGTAGGAACACAGTATTCTACACGCAAGAAATTTAAACTGGTACATTCATCATTATTATTATTTCGACAAACAGTTTAAAATTTTAAAAAGTCTACTTTCTTTGACTGACCGTTAAAATATCAATTGACAATTTGTGAAACAAAAAAATAAAATAAAAAATTGACCTTCTGGCTAACCTGTTTATTATTTAAAAATTAAAAATAAGTTTGATATGATTTTGTTTTTTAAAATCGTATAATTTAGGTAGTGCCTAATAACTCGTACATCTTTCATTTTGCATAATAATTTTTGCACTTTGGAAAAAAAAAACCCTATGGAGATGCGAAGACTGGGTTGTAAGCTCATAATAAATTAAGTAAAATAAATAAAATAGCGAATCTATGCAAGTTGATGCATGGTGATCCTGGTGTTAAATAAAAAAGTAAAACTTTGATGGTGAATGTTGAATTTTCGAAGCTTGTTGTTGCTGTTGAACTCATCCTCTGTTTGTGTGCTAATAAGCGCTTATTCGAATAAGTTTATTTGTGCGAACCAAATAACCAACGAATAAGCGTTTATTTGAAAAAAAAGACTTATTCGATCTTTTATTTTTGTTCCACAATTTTTTAGAACAAGGTGAACGAAAAAAGACTTGTTCGAATAAGGCTTACGAATAAGGCTTATTTGCATACCAATTCCGAATTTGAAAAATGGAAAAAAAATATTCCCAAATGCAAACAATGTAATATTTATTCAAACATTTGTATTCTAGTTTCTAGAACTTGTTTTTTCCCTCTGATGGAAAATTTATTTTTTGAAATTGTTGGTTTTTGGAGGTTAGGCAGTCATATCCTTGAGCTAAATGAAAAATACTCAAATAGGAAATGTTTTCTATATAGCAAAGTATTTCTCTCAAAGCATTTTGAAATATATTAGCATAAGATGTCTTTATACGTACGTGGGCAAACAGAGAAATAAAATTATGTTAAGGTAATAAAAATATGTTGCTCAAAATCTACAAGCGATACAAATAGATATGTTATTCAATTTATTTATTTATTAGACGGAAAGACAAAATATATTGTTGTTTCATCTAGTGGTTGATATGCAATCACAGAGCAAATCGATCAAATAGCAGAAATATGTATCTACATGTTAGATCTAACATGTTAATATAAGTAGCAGTAGTGAGAAGTAGAGATTATGCTTGTTATTGGAGACTAGCAGTGCTCGAGATTGTAAGTACTACATTTTGTCAATTCATTTACAAACTTTCTTCCAGACAAAATTGTCTGGAACATTAGGTTTAGTTTGTTAGGGACCACCCCACCTTATCTGTATTTACTCAAATCAGTTGGACAGTGTGAGTTTGATCAATCTCAGTACAACGACTTGCTCTTTTTTATCAATTAATGGAAAAAAAAATCACAAATAACTAGCCTTATTTCCGTCATTTTGATGGATATGAAAGTTGCTCTTAAAAATATCCGAAATTATTTAATATAAAAATTCAGACACCAAAAAATTTAATACAAAGAATTATTTATTTTTTTTTAATAAGAAGAAAGTTCCAACGCGTTTATAAACCGCGCCTCTCTCTCTCCTCTCGAACGCGTTTTATAAACGCGTTAAAAGCCTTAAAACGCGTTTATAAAACACGCTAGAAGGAACTTTCGGAATAGTTAAAACGCAATTAACGCGTTTATAAAACGCGCTAGAAGGCTTGTTACCCGTTTATAAAACGCGCTGGGAGGGCAACATTCCAACTTCTATCACTTCGATCAAACTTTAGTCATTTCGATCGAACTTTAGTCATTTCTGTCTATAAGTTTGTGAATTTATAACCGCGTTATTTGAAGTTATATAAGACTATACATTCTCGCAGAATTGAAATCGTCAACAACAGATTATCTCTTACAATTTAAAAACCTATCAATCAAATCCAAAAATGTCTACAATTACAATATATGTCAACCAATGTCCAACTTTTGGTGCTTCTTACTTCCACATCGGTTGTAGTATGCATACCACATTTGCTGAAATTCGAAATGAATTATACAGCAGGCTACAGATTTTAGAAACCCAGTACACTTTGAATATCCATGGTCGTTACAACGATATTGTAAATGGGAGATATGAATCGCTATTTCTTCCTGTAAATTCTGAAGATCAATGGCGCCTTTTTTACCACGAGACATTCGAGACGAGAGGGTTACCGATTATTGAGTTGCATGTTGATTTCATCCCCGTATATGGCACGGGACCAGATCTGAACCTAACACCCCTTGACGAGCCCGGTAGCAGTGAGCCAAACACTTCCTTAAACCTTATGTGTGGCCAGCAATCCACCCCTTACCAATACACTGGCGAACAATCCATTCCTACGCAAGACAATAACACATCAGGAGATGAAGTCGAGGTTGCCGATGGTGATGAAGATGAGGGTCCGGCGACTTACTCCGACCTTCCTACCGGAGAAGAATATACCGATGTGGAGGACTTCTCCGAGAGAGAAGTGCCTTTTTATGCAAACTGCGACCAGCCATACGTTTCAGGAAGGACGGACTTGCACCATCCTGTAAGTGAATTGTGTGATATTTTCATGTTTGAGTATGCTGGTATGCCGGAGCGTAGTTTAGGGCCACAAGGCGAACTTTCTGTTGGTAAACGATTCGGTTCCAAAAAACAACTAATTCTAGCTGTCTGTGATGTTTCATGCAAAACAAATCGAGAAGTTAGAACGGAAACTAGCAATAAATAAAAAATTGTATTGGTTTGCATGAAAAAACCGAATTGTAAGTGGCGATTGTATGGTAGACGTGAGAGTTATAATACAAATTGGAAGATCTCTACCAATCCAAATGAGCATATTTGTTCGAGACCCCCGGGCCAAAAAGGTCACGCAAACCTTACAGCTAGTCTCATTGCCGAACACGTTAGAGATGAATTGAAAAAAAATTTGGGAAAAAGTGTCCAGGACATAGGAAGCCTCATAAGGGCTAGATATCCACGTATTGAACCGACTTATAATAAACTATGGCGTGGGAGGGAGCGAGCGTTGGAGCAATTGTTTGGGTCTTGGGAAGGGGCCTACAATAAACTTCCACGCCTCCTGGAGGCAATGAAGGCGACAACCCCAGGAACGAAATACACAATAGTTTCTTGGCCTACAAACGATCCTAACGTTGGCGTCTTCAAGATGGCAGCCTGGGCTTTTGGTCCGTGCATAGAAGCGATGAATATCATTTTATAAAACGCGTTAAAACGCGTTAAAAGGCTTTACCTTTTTATAAAACGCTCAATTCTCGCATCTCTCATTCTCACCTCTGAATATCATTCTCATCTCTCATTCTCACCTCTCTCATTCTCACGTCTCAATGTTAATAAGTGCGAAATTGTAATAAGAGATTTTCCGATGGAATCTGTTATTATGTACGAAGGTCGGCCCAGATGGACAGCTCGCTAACTTCATCATCATCTGAGGTAGACCAACACTCTGCTGCCTACGATCATGGGTAATGGGCGGTAGAGTTCTGCCGACCCAATTAGGGAGGAACTCGACGACTGTCCTCGCAGAATTGGGCAACTGTCCATGAGTCTCCGCAAATCGTTGTTTTCATATTAATGAGAATTATTGTAATGAAAATTGTTATTAAATTAAATCGTTGTTTTCATATTAATGAGAGTTATTGTAATGGAAATTTTTCTTAATTTTTATATTAATTAGTTATAAATATTAAAACATAGATAAAACATAAACTCATACAATAACATAAATTCATACAATAACATAAATTTCATAGAAAATAAAATACATCAATTTCATTATTCTAGCACAATTAAACTTTAATTTTTCTCCACCTCCTTAACGTCTTTATTCTTCTCCTCCTCCTTATTCTCACTAGAACTCTCATCTATTTTAACCCCCATACTAAAATCAGGGCTCCTGCCACATCCTGGAGGGAAACGACGTACAGCCGAGACGGCCCTTCTCTTCGGAGGGCCGTATAATGGGATCCTTTTTGCTCCCACATTAGGTTTTCCCTCTCCCACCTTGGATGTTTCCTCCCCCATCTTATTATTGTTTTGATCCTTCTCCATTTCTCAAATTTCTGATTTTACGCGTCTTTTGTTTGTGATTTTTTGATACGAAATAGGAGAACGAATTGAGATATATATAGGCAATTATTTAACCGTTTATAAAACGCGCTAGAATACACCACCTTTGTACGCGTTTATAAAACGCGTTGGAGGCCTCCGAACGCGTTTTATAAACGCGTACGAAGGTGGTGTCCAGGTAAAACAGTAAAACAGACTGACAGCCTGCGAAAGTATTGAATTCCATTAACTTAGCCCTTCGTACGCGTTTATAAAACGCGCTCAAACCTTATTACGCGTTTTATAAACGCGTACGAAGGGTTGAGTCTATAAATAGTCCTGCTTCTCCGCAAATTCACGTCGAAAATTCGGAAATTAAAAACCAAAACTTTAGAGAACTTACGCAGAGAAAAGAAACCGAGAAAACATAATGTCAACTAAACCACGTCATGTTTGTACCGGTGTGCTTCTACAAGGAGATGGAGGAATAAGTAAACGAGATATTCTTCGGCACGTCTACTTGCACTATCCTTCCGACAAATTTTACGTGAAGGTTTTTCAACGCGACGTTTTTGAAGTCAGAGGGCCGAAATATTGGACGGATGTAGTTAAGAGGGATGGAGGATATCATGTCCGACGTGGAGATGGAATCGTTTGGTTGCGTTTGCAACAGGCATGTCCTCCTGGATTTGAAAATCACCCGTTAAATGGAAATGACATATATCATTTGGACTGATTATTAGATTTTCTATAATTAGATGTTTTTATTATTGTGTGTTCTATAATTAGGTTTTCTATAATTAGATGTTTTTATTATTGTGTGTTCTATAATTAGGTTTTCTATAATTAGATGTTTTTATTATTGTGTGTTCTATTATTAGGTTTTCTATAATTAGATGTTTTCTTTTATGTTTTAGTATATGTATTAATTCGTGTTTTAGTATATGTATCAATTCGTGTAGTATATGTGTTGTAAGTTTTATTATCTAATTTATTTTAGTTTTTATTTTATCCATTTTCATTTTTATTGTGAAATTCAAAATATTAATATTAAAAGACTTAATATTTATTTAAATTATATTAGACATTACAATTCAATGAACATTATAATAAAAAACACAATAGAAATTACAAATTACAATTTATTAAAATTTTGAACCACACAATACACAACAAAAAAAATTACAAAATACATGATATTAAAATTTTGAACCACATAAAAAAAAATTGTAGAAGATCCATTGCTAAGGGTGTGAAGAGAAAACATCACCGCAACTAATAGAGAAGAGTAGGGCGACTGATTGTCATATTGACCCCCTCTTTTTCTGAGACTTGGATGAGGATGACTGCATGTATGCAGATTCTCATCCAAGGATGTCGGCTGCGGTGTTATGGCTCGTAGACCCAGCCCAACAAACCGTCCTCTACACGTAATAACAGATTCCACAGGAAAGTTTTTATTTTAAAGTTGGTGGAATATTAATAGCCATAAGGATTGTGTGCGACTCTGTATCAGTGAATAAGTGTGCCGCATACAACCCTTATGGCTATTAGTTTCGCACCAACTAATATTATTTTGCATTCCACCATCTAACTCTTCTTTTCCTCTCATTTTTTTCTTTTTTTCAGATTTTTTTCCTTTTTTTTTTTGATTTTGGACGACAGAAGGTTGGATATTTATATGGAAATTACATCTCTCGAACGCGTTTTATAAAAGGGTAAGAAGGCCTCTTACGCGTTTTATAAACGCGTAAAATCAGAAAATAATGCGCAAAGTCAGAAACTTTCGCCGCAATCACTGCAGCCTTCTAGCGCGTTTTATAAACGTGTTTTAAGGCTTTTAACGCGTTTATAAAACGCGTTCGAGAGGAGAGAGAGAGGCGCGGTTTATAAACGCGTTGGAACTTTCTTCTTATTAAAAAAAAAATAAATAATTCTTTGTATTAAATTTTTTGGTGTCTGAATTTTTATATTAAATAATTTCGGTAAAAATATGAAGAAAGGTAAGGAATTGGAATAACAAATTGAAAACAAATTTACTTTTGAGGGATCAAGTAGCACTTATCTTTTTATTGGAAAATAAAGGTGCCGAAATTTATTATGCCAATATTTCGAAGCCACATACAGAAATTTTTTAGACTTTTTTCTATAATATTGCATAACTTTCATTTTTTTAGGAGGGTAACAATAGGCATGAACCATATTGTATTAGATGATTAGTTCAAAAAAAGGGAAAATTGGGTGTATACCCCTCTAATATTTGAAATTAGATATGTACCCCTCAAATCATGTTACTCTTAGATATTTACCCTATCAATATATCCAACAAATAATTTTACTTCTAAAAATAAATTTATAACTGTAAGACCAAAATACCCCCATCTCCCAATTTCTATTTCTGTCTACCTCTACTCTAGCCATGGTAATTTTTACTTGCATTTGGAAGTCTACAATGCCTACGATCATCTGATAGATAAACCATATATAAACCTAACTAGAAAGCTTAGGTCTCCGCTGTTTTATTAACTTTTTCTAACGTATCTCATGATTTATACTTCAAGTACCGTGTGGGACTTCCAAAGTGAAGTTTATTTAGGAACATTAACAAATGGCTGTCAAGGATGCTTCGATTGAGAAGTATTAACCACAAAACAAAAGCAAGGTGCTTAATTAACCGAATATGTAAACAGAGGAACTAAATAAAAAATAATTTAGATATATGTATTATACTTGAAAATTGAAATGATAATTACAATTAGCATTTAGAAAAAAACACCTTCTGGATGTGTCGTCCTTATCCCGACCAAAAAGACAAATGAAAGGATTCCTTCGTCAAATTTTCATTTATGTCCCATAATTCAAATTGAAAACCATATAAAAAGATTATTTTTGTTTTTGAATAAAACTAAGCAATTGGATGACGCGAAATATGGTCAGAGAAAGGGCATGCGAAAGGTCTGAAAATAAGGGTATTTTAGTCTTAAAATCATAAAACTGATTTTTATCATTAAATTATTGTTGGATATATTGATAAGGGTAAATATCTAAGAGTAACATGATTTGAGGGGTAAATATCTAATTTTAAATATTATAGGGGTATATTTCCAATTAGAGAAGATTAGAGGGGTATACACCAATTTTCCCTAAAAATAAATAACCACACGGTAACCACCCCATTCTACAGTGAGCACCGTCAATAATGATTACTTTCAATAAGCGAAAAATTTGAACTAATATGTGCTTTCGGGCCCTTTAACTACCCAAACAAAGTTGTACTAATATGAGAAAATAAATTGAAGATCTCTAGGGTCAATATATACGAGGATTTTTTTTTTGTATGAAAAAATTGTCATGTGAAATGTCTTAGCGCTTAGCAAGACACCCCTAGCATAATTTTCTTTTAACATTAATGATGTAATTGTCATAAGCATTTATATTTGTAGTTTGTACAGAAGAATTATATAAAAAAAAATCACACTAAGTAAATCAGGCAAAAATAGAAATTTTAATATGTACTATAGTGCATAAGATTTTCTATGCACCGTGGATTTTTTCGGAGATATTTTTGTAAATTGACAAATCTAATCTACATATTGAAATCTCATAAAAAAAAATCAAATTTTACAATTTTTTAGTTTTTTTTTTATTTTTTAATTTTTTTTTAAATATGTTATTTTTTAAATGTTCTAAACAGTACAATGTTTAGCCAGAAATTAATTAATATAAAAATTTATACACAAAAAATTTTAATATACAGAATTATTTATTTTTTTTTTAATAAGAAGAAAGTTCCAACGCGTTTCAGAAGCGAGCATTCGAATTCCCCTCCGTACGCGTTTATAAAACGCGCTCCAGCCCTCCGAACGCATTTTATAAACGCGTACGAGGGAGAGATAAGTTCACCCCTTCAGTTACGCCTTTTGAGGAGCTGACACCTTCGTACGCGTTTATAAAACGCGTTCGGAGCCCTGGAGCGCGTTTTATAAACGCGTAGGAAGGTGGTAATTTTTCGAAAACCAGTTCTGACCGTTTTATTTTCTTTCTTCGTCGCTTCAGTCAGTCCAGAGAAAGAGAAAAAGAAAAAAAGAGAGAAGAGAAGAGAAGGGAGAAGAGAAGAGAAGGGAGAAGAGAAGGAAGAAGAGAGAAGAGAAGGGAGAAGAGAGAAGAGAAGGAAGAAGAAAAGAAGAGAAAGAAAGTTGCGGCCGGAGAAAGAGAGAAGAGAAGGGAGAAAAGAGGTTGCCGTGCGAAGGTGGTTGCCGTGCGAAGAGAAGAGGAGTTCGAAAGACAACGTACGCCGATATCGAGGTTTTGATTTTGCATTTACTGAAAATTATGGATATTATTGAAATTGTGGAAATTAGTGGATTATTATTGTGGATTATTATTGAAATTTGTATGGAAATTGTGGAAATTGTATGGATGATTATGGAAATTTTGGAAATTGTGGAAATTTGTTATGGAAATTATTGAAATTGTATGGATGATTATGGAAATTGTGCATTTACCTATTTGTATGGATTATTATGGAAATTGTGGAAATTGTGGAAATTTGTATGGAAATTTGTATGGAATTTGTATGGAAATTGGACATTTTAATAAAGTGAGTACACAATTTCCATAATTAACATAAATTGTATGGAATTATTGGAAATATTATTGGACATTTTAGTAAAATGTTCATGGAATTTTTACGGAATTTAGTGGAATTTGTATGGAAATTGTGTAGGAATTTATTATCAAATTACTGTAATTCGTATGCAAATTGAATGGAAATATGTCGAAATTTTAGTAAATTGTATGGAATTAGTGGAAATTGTATGCAAAAGTAATTATTGTAAAAATGTCAATTATATAGAAAAAAAATTTTGGTTTTGTTCGTTTTTTGTCCAATTAGCTAAAAAATTATTAAATTAATTTTTATTTTAAATTGTTGTTCTTATATTATTTGAATCAGATGAGTTCAGCAGAAGATGAGGTTGGTCCTTCTGGTGCTTCACCACCTCCCACCGAAGCACCCCCCACCGAAGCAGCCTCCACCCAGCGACCAAAAAGACGTAGGCGTCGCGCAGCCCGTCCGAGCGCGCAAAATGTCATTCCACCTGTGCAACCGGCCAACGCAGAAAACCAACAGGTTTTGTTCGTTACGGATAACGACCATCTCGTTGGTTTGTCTTTTGAGGAGGTAATAGATTTTTTTATGTTAATTTATATTTTTTTGATTTAATAATTTAGATTTCTTAATAGACTTATAAATTGTATATTAAATGTTTATTATAATTTGTAGTAAAAAATTAATCGAAAATGCTTATTATAAATTGTATTATAAATTGTATTTATTTTAAATGCTTGTAAATACTTAAAAAATGTATTAAAAATTGCAGCGTGAAAAACATTTGGAGTTGAGATCGCACAAGCGAACAATTAAGGTGGACGAACGGATTGAGGGAAGGCTGATCAAACTGGGGCTCAGTCACATTATGAAGGTGAAGCATGTCAACATCGACATGCCATTACTGAAGGCAATGGTCGAGTTTTGGCGTCCAGAGACGCATACTTTCCATTTTCCCGTTGGAGAGATGACCGTTACTCTACAGGTAATTTATTTAAACTTGATATTATTTTTTTTTTAATATAATTTTCGTATTAATTATCACAATTAATTCTAACATGTAATTTTCGTATTAATTTTCACAATTAATTCTAACATTAATTTAAACTTTATATTTAAAATTCAAATTTGAATATTAATTTTCGTAATATTAAATGTTATATTTTCGTAATATTAACGTATTTTGTAATTGTTACCAGGATGTTGCCTTCTTATATGGTTTGCGCTCGACTGGCATTCCAGTTAGATCGAATACGAGAGGGCCCTGGGAGGAAAAGATTCGTGCAAATCTTTATCCTCATGAAGATTTGGGAGAGTGGCACCGAGAAAGGAGTAGCAGGGAGTAAGTGAAAAAAATACGAATGCAATATTGATTTTGCATATTCAATATATGCATTGCTTACTTGTATTGATTATTCTAAATTTGTACAATGCAGGGGCAATGTTGTTGTGGGCAACAACATCAAGTTGAAATGGTTGCGGCAAAATTGCGGGGTGGCGCCACCGGCAGATGCTTCTGGTGAGGAGTTAGACCGATATACGCGTGCAGTGGCTCTAGAGCTATTTGGGACGTTGATGTTTCCCGATATTTCTCAGAATTCCGTCCCAGCATACTTTTTAGAGCTCGTATCGGTATAATTTTCTTAACTTAAATAATTTTTTTTTCTTTACGAAAATAGTAGAATTCAATTAGTATTTGTTAACACATAATACTTTTGTTAATACACTGAAATGTTTAAATTATTTTGAATGTTGCAATTTAATTTTGTTATTTTCAATGTTGAAATTATTTTTTTTCAATGCGTTGTTTAATTTAAATGCAGGGCAATTTGAATGAAGTTCCGGACTTCAATTGGGGAGGTGCCACGCTTGCTTGTCTATATCGTGCTTTGGACCGTGCCTCCATGCGTTTCAAGGTTGTGACGGGACCTTGGATGCTACTATTGTTTTGGGCATGGTCATACCTCCCTGTTTGTCGCCCAGAGGTTGCTCCTATCGGTGGATTAGGACAGCCTAACCTAGATTCATGTGTGCCGTATGGCAGGTAATAACTTATAATAATATTTCAATAATATTATGCAAATTACAACACATCAATCCTAACCTTCAAAATTTTCAGGAAATGGGGCCAGCACCGCGGGGCAGTGGAGAACGCACGGGACTACCTAGCCGTGTTGAACGTTGAAGACGTCAACTGGTTTCCGTACGTACTCGACAGAGCTCTTATGCCACGGGTAGCACAGCAGGGTTCCATAGCGGAGCATGTTCGGTTGCCGCTCATTTTCTACCACATTGTTGCCTACTACTACCCCGACCGTTGTAGGCATCAGTTTGGGCTGTACCAGTTTACTCCTCCTCCACTACCTGTGGTACGTTTGCTATATTTTTCTGATTTATCATACGATCAACTTCAATTTAATTAGAGTAAAGAACTAACGTGTTTATTTTAACAGAGTTGGGACGTGACACACAACCTGCTGGGTTTCCAGCACGGTACCTATCGAGATCGTCCAGATTTTGCTACCATTTTTGCGAATGCATATGCTGAGTGGACTGACGAGGCATTACAGACACGCCAGCTGGAGACTCGATCCTGGACTGATACTGATACGCTTCGGTACTTCCGATGGTTTTGGCGATACGGTGCCTCCGAGAGACCCACTCCACGAGAGGATGCCGAGGCACGTCTCCAGCGCACTCAGCAGCTGCCTCTTGCTCAGAGGCAGTACACAAACATGGGGTCCAGACTTCGCAATACGGTACATCTTAATTTTTTAAATATGGAATGTATGATTGGTAAATGGAATTGTGCAATATGTCATTATTCTCGTAAATTGCAGGGCAACTCTGCGCTGAAGAATGCACTTCATGCATTGGGACTGGTTGTGAAGAAGGGGTGCAGAAGGGTGGGAAAGGCAATTCTCGCCAACTGTCGTTCGCAGTTGCATGATGCTTCCATCCCTCTGAGGTAATTTTAAATAATTTAATTTTTTGATTGCGTTTTTTGCATTTTCAATTCAATAATTTAAAAATTACAGGTTGGAGGATTTGTTGGAGCAGCGAGGACTTCCAACAAATATTGAGGACATACCAGATTCTGGGGACGAGTCTTCTTCTGCACGTCCGACTGTACCCACAGACCTTCAGGCGGAGGATCTGATGCATGCGGTTAGTATTCGTTTATATGCAAGTTTCAATTTTAGATACTAATTTATTTATATTCACATTATTTTTTTTAATATTATAGGATGGTCGACTGAATACCGGGCGATTAGATGATATTTTAGGACCACGCACGTTCTTTCCTACTCAGTTTCCATCCTCAGGTCCTACTCCATCCATGCATAATGCATCAGCATCGACCTCGCAGTTTGCTGGCATTTCTCAGGATCCCATTGGCATTTTCCAGCCTCATGATCCTCCACCGTACTCCTTTGCACCATTTGGTATGCCTTCCTCTTTTCCTGCATTTACTGTTCCCCCATTTACTGTACCGTCAGTGCCTACGCCTTCTTCTATTCCATCATTTGACACTCCGTCTGGTAGTATGGGAGGGACAGACTCGTTCAGCACATTGCTACGGACGGCCGGAGATGAGGAGGGTGATTATGTCCCTATAGCGACTCCTCAGGAGGCTGGGCAGCCTGTTGAGTTTGGGCCCATACAGCAGGAGGCTCAGCAGGACCAGCAGGAGGACCTCCAGGAGGAGGACGATGGGGATACAGAGTCCACTGACTCAGGAGACGTTACTGCCCCGGTTGGACGAGATAGGCGTGCGGTGAAGGTGATTGACAAATTTTCACCTTCGGGACCTAGGAGGAGGCGGCGGCATTAGTTATGATGATGGACTGATTTTTATTGCTGATGATGACAGTTTTTTTTTATGGACTTGTGTATTACTGATGTTGATTTTATTTTTCGTTTATGGACTTGTGATTGACTTGTGTATTACTGATGTTGATTGACTATTTTTCGTTTATGACTTGTGATTGACTTGTGTATTTATTGGATTGTTTATTATGACTTGTGATGATTGACTTGTGTATTATTATGACTTGAAAATTCGGAGTGCAAAGCACTACTTGAAACATAAACGTTTATGTATTGAAACGCCAATAAATGAAATACTCCAAACAACAACTTTTATCCATTAAACGTCAACACATTAAAACCACAACTTTTAGTGCAAAGCACTACAAAAAATAGAGGAAATAAAAGACAACCATATAAATAAAACATTGCATTAACAATTCCAACTAAATTACATTAACAACCATAATAATAAAACACATAAATATTACAATGATATAAATATTTAGAGATTTTGACTATCTACATGTTGTAGAATTTCATCCCACCATGGTTGCTCATCTTCATCATTCGGTTGTTGTTGATTACTCGCACCAGTGTTGTCAGCGAACTGAGCGACTTCGTTCCAAAAAGCAGCATCATCTTCTTGTTGATTACTCGGAACACTGTTGTCAACGAATTGAGCGGCTTCGTTCCAAAAAGCCGCTTCGGTTTCTTCTTTTTCTATCTCTGCCATTCGGCTTGCCGCAATTTGTCGAAGTTCATCCCTCTTATTCATTTCTCTCAATTTTTGCTCTGATTTTTTGAGCTTTTTTTTCCTTGCCTCTTCTTCCCTAATTTTTTGTTTACGATCCATTTCTTCATTTCTTTCTTTAATAATCCTCTGCGTCTCTATGTCCCGAGCTCTTTGTTCATTCTCGTCGTGACGTTTGTGCTCATGGTAGTGGTCACGCAATATGTTTTCTTTGTAATTGAAAACTTGAGCACACCTTGTACAGGTCACTGTGTGGTCTCCATTAAAATTGTATATTTTCTCGTAAACAGTCCAGTGAGTTGGTTCAGACGAGAGGTAGGGTTTCGGTTGTTGTTGGGGGATGGGTTGAGGTTCTGTGTAATATTTTTTGTACCAGTCATATCGCCTTTGTCGGTTCAGATTCTTTTCGTGTTCCCGCCATCGCCGCTCCTGGTACTCCTTCTGTTCTCTTTCCGGCCCACCATTAATGTGCCATTGGTAGTGTATTTTTAACTCGAGCACGTCTCCCTCTTCAGTCGTGTCTTCATGGATGTTGTATTTCAAAATGCGATAACAAGAGCGACAAATTGCCTCGTATTCTCCGTTTTCTGGTTGATTTCTATTGGCAGGGTAATGGTAGAAAGTTGGCCAATACTCAATGCGGGTTGCTCTTCGATAGTCTGGAACATCATTATTTGAGTTAGAGCTATTTCCTTTGTCCATTGTACTGAAGGTTTTAACAAGAAGGAGGTAGTGGGTGTTTGTGCATTCTAATTCAACAATGACTGCTTTTATAAATAATTTCAGCAGTTCAAAAATGACATTGTAAAATCAAATCTTGTCATTTCTTTTGCAGTCTTTATCAGAGCATGCTTGTACTTTTTTTCCTAAAAATTAAATAATATACCTTCGAACGCGTTTATAAAGTGCGCTCTAGGGCTTCCAACGCGTTTTATAAACGCGTACGAAGCTCTGACAAACGAGAGGAAAGTGGACAGCATCTCCCCTTCGTACGCGTTTATAAAACGCGTTGGGAGGGTTGGAGCGCGTTTTATAAACGCGTACGGAGGGGAATTCAAATACTCGCTTCTGAAACGCGTTCGAACTTTCTTCTTATTAAAAAAAAAATAAAATAATTCTGTATATTAAAATTTTTTGGGTCGAAATTTTTATATTAATTAATTTCTGATGTTTAGCGAATGCAATGTCTCGTGAATTGTTTAAATTATATATATACCCTATTCAATGCTTAGCAAATGCAATGTCTCGTGAATTGTGTAAATTATATGGTATGGAAGGGCTAAAAATGAAATTCTCCATGGATGGGCTAGGAAAGCGTGAGAAAAGTGTTATTCCGGAAAGAAGAAATATTGTTTGGATGATATGTTAGGAATAATGAATGAAAATAAGGGATGTATTAGAAAGAGTGCTATTCCGAAGAGAAACAATTTTCATCTTATTCCTAACACGTTTGGATACTTAGGAATAACTCTTTCTAATTTTTCACTTAAGGGGGTCGTTTGGATTATTTAGGAATAGGAAGATTAGATTCTTCTTAGGAATAACTTCTTCCTAGACATCCAAGCAAGTTAGGAATAAAGAGAAGAATAATTTCTTCCTAGGAATAGGTTCTTTCTAGGAATAACATCTTCCAACAATTATATATACATAATTTCAACAAAATTAGCTAAATACTAATAACTAAATGAAATTTTATGTGTTCTTTAATTAGTTCTTTATTTAATATTAAAATAATAATTTTTAATAATTTATTTAAATTAATATCAATTTTGGTTATTCCTAACTCACCATCGAAATAATATTTTTTATTCCCAGAATAACATCTTCCCACTCTTCCCAATCCGTTTGGATGGTGTGTGAATAAGAGGAATAAGGGAAGGTAGGAAAGAAGTATTGGGAAGTGTGTAATTTTGTGAAGAGTTTGGATTATTTATAATAAATTTACTTCCTTATTCTCTTATTCCCTAATTTCTATGGCTCATCCAAACGGAGCCAAAGTTACACACTTCCCAATGGCTACGTTTGGATGGTGTGGGAATAAGAGAAATAAGGAAAGAAGTATTGGGAAGTGTGTAACTTTGTGAAGAGTTTGAATTGTTTAATAATAAATTTATTCTTATCTTCCCTTATTCTCTTATTCTCATTCCCATCCAAACACATCCAATATTTTCTTCCTAAAATTTTTATTCCTTCTTTATTCTCGTACCATCCAAAAGGCCAAAAAAAATTATTTTTGTCACATCCAAACTTTCCTAGGGCTCCGTTTGGATAAGGTGTGGGAAGAAGGAAAGAAAGGAAAAAGTGAAAAAAAAATATTGGGAAATATGTAACTTTGTAAAAAATTTAGATTGTTTATAATAAATTTATTTTCTTATTCACTTCTTGTTAAATGGAATCCAAACGGAACTAGAAGAAAAATAAAATAGAAGAAAGACAACACTGCTTATCCTAAACGAAAACAATGTTTGTTTTATCCTAACCAAAAAAAAAAAAAGCACTGTTTTGAAAAGTCTAAATTATTCCATTTTTGCTTCAAATAGTTTTGGATCTAGTGTTACGTAAATACACATGTCCTCGTGTATTTTGGTAGTCCAACTAATACCTGACTGCCATTAATACCCGCCGCATTGATTTGACACGTTAATGTCGCCGAGTACTTAGCTTTAATGGCGACAGGAATCCGTTGGCTATATCTAAAATCTATTCTATTTCTTCTCCTGTCCAAAACAACAGAAACCTCCGAGTTCTGATTGATTTTCCTGTTCTTTTTGGCGCATTCTATAATATCTGAGCTAATTAAGTTTTTTTTTTTTTTAAAAAAAACAATATGTAATAAAACTGAAAATTTAATTAATTAAACAACTTTTTCCTCCCTTAGTATTAAATTTTCTAAATACACCCATCATAAGATTAAGATTAAACGGTAATTAAATAGATTGAATTGTTAAATAACATCCCATTGTGATATATCGTGAATAGCCTAATCCAAACAGCCTATTCCTAGATGGAAAACATTGGCAAATGTGTAATTTTGTGAAGAGTTTGGATGGTTAGGAATAAATTTCCGTCCTGAATTTGCTATTCTTGCTTCCTTACCCATCCAAACAGCTCCGAAATGTTTTTGAAAAGCTTGAAACGAATAGAGATTCCATATTGCTTGTTTGTTTCGAAAAGAGCCCGATGACATACTTTTTCCGGTCACCCTAAACATATTAAAAATGAATTTATTGTTCTTAGAAAAAAGCTGTACAGATGCACTAATTTATTTCTTTTAATATAATGCATTTTATATGTGTTAAAATAAGGTAAATCCTGCTATGTACTTAATTTTATAACGGATTTAAATTAAGATTTTTTGTTTAAAATTATAAATAGAGTTGAATAATCAGAATTTAAGCTCAGTTAAAATTCCATTCTATTGTAGAATTAACGTTAAAATAATTGTATGCCATATCTAGCGGGAAAAAATTATTCTGACTTTTTAAGTTCGTTTTTTTTATGTTTGTAGCAAAATAGTTTTCTATGCAAAAACTGAATTAAGATGATTTGAGTCATTCAAATGATTTACAACCGATTACATCGATATATAAAACAATATATTACTTTTCTGCTATGAACTATAATAAACTATATATTTTTATTTGTTAAATAAACATAATTTAGTTTTTTATTATTCTAATATTTTCGAAATAATTTTCATCCTTTTTTAATATCTTTTCACTAGACCTATTCCTTCGTTAAACAACTATTTTTTTTTCCCATACTCGGACGGTACTCTATTTTAAATTAATGGACATTTCCAGTCTGTCAACAATGGAGTTTCAGGAAGTTGGGATCAGTCGTTTTTCTCGGGAGTTGCGGATATCCAGTCAAATTAATTCAGAACAAGTTTGTCTCTCAGCGACTCGTTGCAAAGTTGGTCAACACGCACTCTCTCATAAGTTATAAGCACTTTAATATATATAATAAAACAAGAAATTTTAGTTTCTATTTATGCTACGTTGTTTAATGTTTCTACTTTCTAACCGTGTTTGATTGATTGAACACCGCTCGCACTAAATAACTTCTCTTTACTGAGAAGAACGTAAATGTTTGCAAGTCAAATATAAATAATACTAATTTTAAAGTAAATAAAGTCGAAATAATGTGTATTTCTTGCATGTGCATGTAGTGCCTTTCATTATAATATGTTCAATATAGTAGTTTGTTATATTTAAATTTAAACACATTAACTTCGAATATACAACAGAACACAATTGAAATTTAATTTTGTTATAACCAATCCAATATGGTTTCTTCCAATGTAGACATCAATGCCGTTGTTAAAGAAACAGTTGAAATTAATTGATAGTATTGCTAGCACTAAACTACTAGTCTTTGTAATTGTAATTGTAGTTGTGGGGTGTTTGGTCATGATTTATGAACTAAATATAGTTAGGGTGCAATAGCTTAACTGCTCTGGCTCAAATCCCGTGTTTGTCTAAATAATTGCACGAAAATATCATCAGGTACTAACAATTATAATATGACGCAATGTAAGAGTGGGTTTATACTAATGTTTGTCTTGATGAAATGAACAACTTGCAAACTTCAACTTCTCATTAAGATTACAAAGGCATTAATGAAGACTTCCTTCAGAAATTGCTTTTCCTAAAATTTCTAGGCATCAAACTTCAAACGTCACATAGTAATTAAATTAAATAATCAAAAAAAGGGGGGAAAAAAAATCAGTATAGTAACTAGATAGCAAAAGAAAAATCAAATGCGACGAAGTAGAGATAGGTGTAAAAGATTTACACCTCGTATCTCGTTTGAGCCTTTGAGGTTCGATTCGATAATTGCTTGTAAATAATTTCAAACTACCAATGAAGTGAGTTATAGTTCGAAATGTTAATAAATCAAATTTAAATCGGAGACGAGACGACTCCTTAGAATTCTTCACTAAACCTGCATAACGTGTATAACGAAGACGGAACAAACATGTTGCGTTAAGGGACGAACATTTTTTTGTCCTTGCATTTTGCGTTGTGTGCTTTGAACGAAAGTAAAAAAAAATCAAGATGTTAACCATTTCGTTGAATTAAACGGTCAAAAACAGTTTAACCGTTTAAAATTTGTAACCGTTTCTCACAACATGATTTGTAAGCATAGTTTCACAAATTCTATCATGCTTGTCAATCTAGTAAAACGGAAATTAGAACTTCTACGAGCAATTAATATAGGGTGCGTTTGGATCGTTGGAAGAAAGAAGAAGAAGAAGGAAGAAGAAGAAAAAAAATTATAAACAATTCAAACTCTTCACAAAATTACACACTTCCCTATACTTCTTTTCACTTCTTCCCTTCTTCCCTTCTTCCCACACCTATCCAAACGCACCCATAGAGAAAATCAAAGAAATCAAACAATAAGAAATAGCAAAAAGGTACAGCAAAGAAAAATAAAAGAACTAATTAACAACTACATCCAAATAACATATGATCTGTTTTTGTTCAATAAATTCCATAATAAAATTACAGACATATTTTCTTACAGGACAATAAATCATGAGTCTCAAACTCTCAGACACAATTGTTTCTTACTAAACCACAAAACTCATACACAACTATTCTTACAAGCCAACATAACATGATTTCTTACACCACAGACCTTATTTCTTGCACAACATAACCTCATACTTGATTTCTTGAACAACATAACTACGTACAGACCTGATTTCTTGCACAAACATTTTCCAATCAACACTAAGACATGTGCCCATGTCATGCTAAAGCATGATTTTCATTCTTCACGTAGTTCTGTCATTTAATAACCACCTTCAACAAAATACCTAAATACGATAAAGCAGCAACACTAAATTTCTTTAGACAGCAACATATAAAAGCAGTGAGAAGTACCTCTATTGTGGAAAGCTTTCCTTCTCAGATGCCTTATCTTCTTAGATGCTTGTCAGATTGTTATAACATAAAAATAAAATAAGTGAGACTAAGAATGTATAACCCATAAATCAGATTTATTTACATAGCCTTTGCAATTTAGACCTTACTACGTACCAGCATGTGTAACATTTATATCCTAATGCTTATTCAAAATATTTTTCAATTGATCCTTGATGCTATAAAAAATCTTTACATTTAAGTCCCTGGTGGCTTTAAAGAGCAAACATAGCTTTACAGCATGTATCATATCTACTGGTACAGTACAAAACTACAAATAATATTGCTCAAATATTTGTTAACTACAACATTGCCTAATTAAGCAGCTAGCAAAAGAACAAACATAATTGGACAATGCATACATCCATGTATATATCATGTATTTGTACTTA
Source organism: Rhynchospora pubera (assembly GCA_028095005.1). Taxonomy (NCBI): domain Eukaryota; kingdom Viridiplantae; phylum Streptophyta; class Magnoliopsida; order Poales; family Cyperaceae; genus Rhynchospora; species Rhynchospora pubera. The sequence continues at coordinate 20,339,742 of CM051461.1, forward strand.
AGTTTTGTTAAGACTGCCCCATTTATAGCCACAAATTAAACCATATTTGATCTATAATACCAAAACAAAGTACCAAAAGAAAAGAAATTGAATAAGAGGACCAATCTACTACTTTATTCTAGTACCAAAAGAAATGTACCAGCACCTAAAACTACTGTAACACTAACATCCAAGACTAAAATAGTGCATATGTTAACTTTTTGAAGTAAAAAAAAAAATGCTCTTATAACTGATACCTTCTTTCGAAAATTCTTCACGGCGTAGCTCCAATATATAAAAATATTTTTTAGCCCAATAATAGATCCCAGCCCAAATAAGAGAATTCCGAACCCTCAACCAGGCCCACTTAGAGAAAAGAAATAAGCTATGTAATATCGATATGATTGGGCCTAAATGAGCCCACTATTCTCCTGTTTCTCTTTGGCACACCTCTCCAGTTGTTGTTGTAGCAAGACACTTTCACAGTTTCACTTTCACAAGACAGAAGCTGAAATTCTGCTTCTACATCCATGGCGGCGTCCCCAGCCCTCAGAGAGTTACAGAGAGAACTGGAAAGCGAAGCCAACGCTCTTAGTAAGATCCAGAAAGGTAGCCCATCTTCTCTTTTTCCCTTTTTTCTTTCCTTCAGTTTTAATATCTTCTTTTCAACTGTCTGTTTTGAATTGGAGACCAAACCCTAGCTTCATTACATTTACACCTGTTTCTTTACACATACTAGTCATATCAGGCTTGCAAGGTTATAATTAATCAATCCCCCAAATCCTTATCCCTGAATTCCCTTACTGATTTGTTTGTGGGTTTTAACTTTTAAGTGTTATTCATGGTTCCTGCTGCAATTGGAGGGGAATGATATGTACCATTTTGTTTTAAATTGATTTCAGATATATCCAAGAATCACCAGGTTAGGAAACAATACACAATCCAGATGGGAGAGAATGAACTTGTACTCAAGGTATGATTAGTTACTTTTGTCCTTTCCGTCTCTAGTACACATTGTACAGTTTATTATATAAAATTTTCCCTTGAATTGGTGTGAAATAAACTGTTAGAAGTAGCGTATCAGTTATATTGGCAACAAGAAAATGGTCCATGATATATTTCAACTCATTCTCACTTTCATTTGTGTGAGCTTCTTGTGGAAGTGTAAAGCATGTTCCTTCAAACTGAAAAACAGTAATTATTTTTTACCAGAGCTTGAGAGTTTAAGTGCTATATATTGGTGCTTATCCTTACTGAAGCAGCCTCTAATGTGTAATCTGGAGTTATTTTATTTGATCGTGTCTTGTTTCACATGCAAATGTGGAGTAGTATTCGAAAGATGCCTCACTGAAGCAATTGTGCATCAGCACAGAGAACAAGAAGAATCAATAGATTGATTAACATAAACCTAATTAGATGAAATTTTGGCTTGTACATGGATACTTGAAGTGGCTGGTGTTTTATTTTTTAAAAAAAATTCTTATTCCATAGTCGAAAGATAAAATATTACTATGGATGACTAGCTTACTGTCCAAATCTTGCATTTTGAAACTTAGATATTCTCATTAATATATCAAATTTCTTGTAGTGGTAAGCTCGCAACACCTTTTTGGACATTTATTTCTTTTAATTGGTTCAGATGGACAAAAAAAACAAAAAAACATGCTCAGTTGCACTAATTTATGGTGAAATGTACACAACTAGATTACTCCATTTGCAATGCCTGTCTATTTAGTTTGCTGCATATGATAAGCATTTTGTCAACAATTATAAATTTAATCTTGGAATAGACATACGAGATCAGAATAAACTGCTTATTTGGACTTAAGAATCCATGTTTTGAACCATTGTCACCTACTTTTGGTGCTAACCTCTGCACTAAGCCACACTACTGCTATAAATTATGATGTAACTTGTCATCTTGGTTACACAGTCAAAATTCATATGGTGGTTGTTGTTCACCTGCCTCAGTTTAATGGGTTAGGTGTGCTTGGTGTCAGCCTGTTTATACTTGATTTTACTCTTTCTGTTGAATTAATACCCAATCCCTAATTAATATTTCTGCAATAATACAAAAAAGGGAAAAGAACTATCTAAGAATGGAAACACATCTAATTTGTTCGCCAAAAAACTAACCTGCTTGTGTGTGATATAAATAAAAATCGGACCCTTTAACCCATTGCAATCATGTTAGGGTATGTCTTGTCTTATTTTCACTTAAATTAACCGCACTCTAAAAATCTGGCAGTGCTGACCACTCAGGTCAGTTTTTCCTGACAAGTTGTATGGTTCAGAACTCTGGTCCATATGAATATACATTGGCTCACCAGTGTGTCTGTTTCGACTGACCTGAAGTGGCCACCGCTAACCCCAAAAAGTTGAATTCTCACTGGAAATTATGATTTAGCTCGCACATATTTTTTATTCTATAATGTTGTTGGCTCCCATTGACGGATTTCGCATTGATATTAGGAATTGGAGCTGTTGAAGGAGGATGCCAATGTATACAAGTTAATTGGGCCAGTGCTCGTCAAGCAGGATTTGGCAGAGGCAAAAGCAAATGTTAAAAAGAGAATTGAATACATCTCTGCTGAATTGTATGTTTTTCTTATTTTAATTTCTTGGTTTGTAATTTTGTTTGAATGAAAGCAATTACTAAGTGGCACAATGAATTCTCCATAAACAAAAAAAAAAAAAAATTCACATTTGTCATGTATAAAAGATTTTTTTTTTCTAACAATATTGTTATGTACAGAAAGCGACTTGATGGCATTTTGAGGGACTTCGAGAACAAACAGAACAGCAAGAAGGAATCTGTATGCTTGCCTCCATTCTCTAATCATTTCTTTTCTTTGATGATGATAAAACTTTTAAGATCTTTTGACCTCTCAATTTGTTCAAGTCCACTTTTAAATGTCTGAAGCACTAACGCTTGAACTGACATTTATTTGTGACTTCTTTGTAGATAATGAAATTACAACAGAAGATACAAAGTGTGCAAGCTGGAAAGGCCAAGGCCTAGCCCCATTATTTAGACCATGCTTTTCAAGTGCTTTTTGAAACTATATTACAATGTTAATTTGGAACTTCTAGATGAATTAAGGATAGAAAAGTTTTGCCAGTCTGTGTTATTTACATGTTCCCTAAATTTTGTGTTTGCACGTTTTCGTTTTTGAGGTGTGCCTCTGAATTGTTGGAACTTGTTCTTTGGCTGGATACTCTGAAATTGGGAAATGTTGTTGGTGCATCGCTTAATAGTACCGAAGAGCATCCAGTATTATTCACTTTAGCATATGTTTGATCCCATATATCATGATACATTCTTTTTATTATTTAACTAAGTGCATCACTTACACTTGGTTTAGGCCCTTGTTTTTGGGTAATAATTGGTGATGCTACTTATGATAACGCTATTATATTCATTCATTAATATTTTTAGCAGTGTTCTTCCAAAAAAAATATATTTTTAGCAGTGATCTAGAAACTTTGATCTGTTAGTGCAACTTCCACAATGCATAAATCATTTGTTCCAACATCACCAAAACGAAGTTTTAAGTAAAGCTTTTGGGTAGAAGTACACTCATTATTGCTAGTCTTATATCGAAAGTACCAAATTCATGCCATCCATGGGTGCGTTTGGATGAGAGAAGAAGAAGAGGAAAAAGGAAGATGGGAAGAAAAAAAATTATAAACAATCCAAACTCTTCACAAAGTTACACACTTCCCAATACTTCTTCCCACTTTTTCCCTTCTTCCCTTCTTCCCACACCTATCCAAACGCACCCCATGTGAAGAATATACTATGACGTGGAAGAAAGTTTTTAAATGCAAGGCATCTAGAATTCGTACATGGAGATGCTTTTGGTCTTTACAAAACTAGTACAACTACTGTTGGATCTAATATGATTGTTGATGAATCGGTCCAACTTGATTGGGCAGATGTAATGAAAATACTCGTTGAATTTATTCTTCGTACTTAATTACATATTGTTAGCTTTAAAATTTGCATTTTTCCACGATCATTGCACATGACATCAACTACTAAGCAAAATGCAAATATATTATTCCAAACCAGAGCATATCATTCAGAAATTACAACTCTAAAATCCCGCCGTTTATTTCTATCATGATTTGTGCTTTCAGAGATCTCATAGTCATAGGTGAGCAACTGAAATCTGTAAAGTAGGCAAGGGGAACAAAAATAAAATTAAGGTAGTTGGCTGTTCTTATACCACTTTAAATTACAAAACAGTTTCTTTTCATTAGAATATATTTCATTGAAGAGTTTATACGCAGTTTTAAAATTTCATTTCAAATTAGACAGTTAAAATCAGTTCTAATGTATCACAGAAACACACACACACACACACACCCCACGCATATATGGTACCACAATGCTTATTAAGATGCACTTAGACAAACAAAAGAAAAAAGAATTATCAAGAAATAAACCCAAAAAAGGGAACATGGGTCAATATTGAAGGTGCAAAATACATTATCATAATTTAGTGCTAGAGTGATCTAGCTAGCATTAACACCAGTAAGCTTTTCAATCGAGTTGCGTGTGTGCCATTTTGACCTGAGTCTTGTAATTAGTCAGAGAGATGGAAACGTTGCATATGCTCATATTCAAATTGCCATTTGGAATATTTTTATTGATTTAACCTGTGCAGGTTATCTAAGGAAACAAAAGGGTAGAATGGAACAACTATTGCTATAATCATAGCTTAAATGGACTATAATCGGTAAAAGAGAACTTGCATATTATTTGCCTCTCCTTAACCGACAATAAAAAGTTAAAGTCAAATAATATTTCATAAGATACATCAAAGATTCTTTTCTCTATTTCATTAACTTATCCATCATATTTAGTTTAAAACGAAAAAAAATTAATTTCACAAAGTCACTTTATTTATTGAAATCTCATAGCAAATCAGATTTTATATATTTAAAATTTTTTTTGCTACTTTTCGAATTTTTAAAGGTTATCATATTTAAAATATTTTTACTATCAGCTTACATCCAGAAGATAATTTATTTCAAAAGATTTAGTTTTAAGCACAGAACAATATTGAGATCAATATAATTAAAAGATATCGATTTGTTTTATATTGGATAATGTCAAAAGGCCAATGCTGGAATTACAACACACATTCAATCAGAATAAATTGTTCTGTAATCTTTTACGCTAAGTTAATGCATTGACCTAATCAAGCAGAAAATAATTTCGGTCAAGAGATTATTGTAGAAATTAAAGTTACTACTATAACTCAATTACTCAACTGATGGGGGTGCATATTGAAATCTTACTAAGAAGTAATAAGTAAATATGCAAAATATTTGTAGTTGAGCAAGATTCCACTGCCACCAATTTTGGGTGCCACAAGTTGCCACAACTTTATATTTATCAATATTTAAAATTTTTAAAATTCAAACGTTGAATCTAAACCGTTGATATTGTTCAATCTAATGAACAATGCGTTTCTATATAAGCTTTATAAAATTTGGAGTCAGTTTGATACTCGATCAAGTAGTCAACAAACAAATAAATCTAGTTAAATATGATAGATTAATTCTAATACGTTCATCATTTGGTCACTTGATTGAGTATCAAATTGATTTTAAATTTATAAATCTTATATAGAAACACATCGCTCGTTAAATTGAACAAGATCAACGGTTTAGATTCAACGTTTGAATTTTTTAAAATATTAATATTGATAAAATATGAAGTTGTGGCAACTCCATGGTTACTGATATTTGTATTTGTTACGCAATTAATGGCCATATATACCCGTATATATTATTTTTCACAAGATGGAACAAAGGCATCCCACATATTTTACTCTTAATACGCACAAAAACGAACTTTCAACACGGCAACTCTTCATTAAATCATAGCTAAATAATGGTGGAATAAAGAGGGTCCACCCTAGAAGCATACATGCGGTGCAAATCAAATGATGGTTATTAGGAGGCGCACATGTGTGTGAAGATTTGGTGTCGAACAATTATTTAGGAATATGAACAACTTGGTTATTTTTTATATTCTACTTTTGTTGGCAGTCTTTTTCTAATTAAAACTTGTACGCAACGGTGGGCTTGAAATTATAACAGTACACAATAAGCTTTTAGGTTCTAATAAACGATAATATTTGCTTAAAAATCATGCATTTGTTTCTCTTCACCTAAATAAATAACCGGCAATTCTACTATATATGAAAGTTGGTTTACTTGCACTTTGCAAAATACCAAGTTGTTAGCTAGTGCTCTAAAATTTTAACTAGTTTAGATCCGCAGCAAGATTAATTTATACCACCAAAGGACAAAAGGTTCTCTCAACGTTGCTCTTTTCTCTCAATGTAAATGTTGAAGGAAGGTTGTGGGTTTAACATAAAAATATTTATTCATCACATAAGAACTCCATCACGATCGTATCCGTTAGTTTGGAATGGAGAGGATCAATGTTCTAACAAGAAGCACATTGGATGGCAGCAAAGCAAATGGACATGCACCTCCCAATCAGACAGCTAGGCCTGTCAAACGTTGAAACGGAAGACGGAACAGACCTGTTCCGCTTCCGTTCCGTTTCAGTCGACGGAATAGAAATTGATTCCGTTTAACGTTCCGTTTCGTCAAACGTAACAATTTTTCATTCCGTTTAACGTTCCGTCCTTTATTTACCATTGATTTCAGCGGAATTCCGTTTTCCGTTGTAAAAACGTTTATAAATTTCAATTCCGTTTCCGTTCCGTTTTCAGAAACGAAACTGAAATCTCTTCCATTTAACGTTCCGTTCGGACGGAACGGAACGGAACAACTGTGCGGAACGGAATTTTGACAGGTCTACAGACAGCCGACAAGTTTTGATAAGTGGAAATGTCAAAATGGCAAAGCAACCCAACTACGCAAGATCTGATCTGACAACCTAATTAACCCTACCCCACTCAAAGCGCGCGACCATGACCCAACATCACCATGTGATCCACGTCCTCTAACAATAATAACGTTTTAATAACCTATTAAACGGAACGATTAATTTTTGTTGTTTGCTGTTATTTTTATTGTAATTATCATCGTGATCATCATCATTTACTACAGTTATTTTATGTTTTTTGTTTAAACTAAGATAATTTATATAAAAAATGTTATCTACAGCAAATCTTGGACAGAAATAAATATATTTTCAAAACATTGAACAATGAAAAAATACGATAAGGAATGTAATTTATTATATATAAAAATAACAAAAAAAAGTTCGATTACCTTAATTTAATTTAGTGTAAAAGTTGTTGTATCTTAGATATGTCAACTATATATATCTCTCTTTTAGATAAAAAAAAATTAAATATATGGGTTGTCTGTTCAAAATAAATGAGGAGAAAAAAAATGCAAAATCAAATGAATCACAACACGAAAGAGGTGCCATGTCTAAGAAGTTTAAAGATTTAATTTTCTCTATGTATAGATTTATAAGTGGTAGTATTATCATCGTTGTCATTATGTTTACCATCGTTATTAGCGTTATCGTTGTTGCTACTTCAAGTAGAATTATTTCGACTTAATAGTATAAATATTACATTTTCTGTACAATAATACATATATTACATAAAGTCCCAAATTTATGATATTTGGTTCGCTTAAAGTAAAAGGCACTGTACGTGTCTCGGTAAAATTAATAAATTATCATTGTATGTCTTCATGAAGACATTATTCAAAATAAATTTAATTAGTTTGAACAAAGAGAACTTTGAAATTTGAACAAAGTAATTTGCACATTAAAATAAATAAATTAAGTAAAGTTTGAAACATTCTAGATTGTTAATTTGTGTTGCCATCATAGTCGTAGCTATCAGGGTTGAATGCATGTTTCACACTTTCACTTTATTAATGATTAAATGATGACGTTATAATACACAAAGATGATGGCCGGTGGACTTAAATCAATATTATGCTGTAATCAGCTCACTACAAATGCAACGTAAAACTATAAGCCGCAATCAAAGTTTTGGAATTTGCATCATTATTTTACTAAAATGACAAGTTGTTCTTGCAATCAAAGTTTCAGTTGTTGAAACGAACTAATAAAATTAAATCACTTTAATTTTAAGTATTTGCTTTCTCCAATTAGTATCCTTGAAAAATTTTACCCCGATTGACCTCATTATTGAAATCATTGAATTATACTTTCTTTATTTGCACTCAAGACTGTAATATTAATAAAGTGAAAAATATAATGTGGTCATGATGTGTCAATTGAATGACTCTCATGTGTCACCCAAGTGATGGCTCTCTGCTACCATTAATTGTTGTGGTGTGGAAATAGATTTTGACAGGTAGTGTGTGGAAATTAGATTTTGACGTGGGACACTAAAAGTCCTTATAAATTAAATCTATTTAAAATTTATCTTCTTTTTTTCAATTTGAGAATTATATGGATCATTATACTTAGTCAATATATCTTTGTTTAGAGGTCATAATTATATTGGTCGCCTGTTATGCAGCATATCTGGGAATTACTCAGGTCACTCTTGTGTTTGCAAAATACTCCATTTAATATCAAACTATCCTTTGTTTAAAATGAAAAAGTTTGATTACAATTAATCTATAAAAATTTGAGGGCATGCATTTAAGTTTTCTCACAGAAAATGTGAGAGTGTTGTGCAAACTCAGGATTGTCCTGAGCAATTCCCAGCATATCTCGTTAAGGTTTTAGGTAGATTAATTATATCCTTTTGATTTCGAATAAGGAGCTATGTCATCACTCATCAGTTCTAATATTGATCGAAGATAATTTTTTATATGATGGGCAATGCTGTAATTTTTTATTCGAGGAATTAAAAGCTAAGTTCAATCGTGGAGGGTCGCATGTTTTAAATTTAGTTGGAAGTCCTTTATAAATATTTAATTAAAAATATTAGTTAGAAAACTTGATCATTTCTTATCATTTTTTTTAAAAAAAAACTAAGTTCAGTCAAGCACAATGATGTTTTAGGAGGCTTATTGAACCTGGATAATTTTAAGGACCTATTTGAACTATAATGAAATGATCCAAGAACGAAGGGTCAAAAGAAGACTTTCACGATAAGTTGTGTATGTATTGTTATTCTTTTTTTTCAAAGCTAATATCTAACATATATTATTAACCGAACATGCTAGGTGAACCATAACTCACAAACTATATAAAAAATTAAACATGCTTGGTCATCAGTAATATTCTACTGGTATACTTTGAATAATATATTTCCGACACTCAGCATCTGCTCCGTGAAAATTAATTAATAGAGGTTGTGTTGGACAACTAGCAAGTTTACGAGTTAGGAGAACTTATTTATGTAAATTACACATCAACTACACCATTAAAGAGTGGGTTAGATGAATATAATTTCAACATTAATTGGTGACGATAAATAACTATCTAGGTAATGACAAGTTTTAGTTTGGCAGAAAAAAAGGTAATAGCACGAATAAAATAATTTTAATACTCGTGATTTTTCAATTTGAAAAGTTTTATATTCACGTATCAGTATAAATTTATCAATGTCTATTTGTGCTCAAACAGTCAATGTGATCATGATCTTTTTTAATGTGACAGTTTAAATCTCATATTATAGTGCCACTACTGTGGTCAGCTTCATTTTTAATTAACCAACCATTAACTTAAATTCAACTGCCAAAATTAAAAGGATCATGTATGATCTATATTATAATTTTTAAATGCTCATATAAATATTTCTGATATTTAAGATTATTTTGGTTATCATGAAAACTTATAATTATATTTGTACTGATATGGGTAATTTCCGAAATTGCCTGAACATTAATTTTTATAAAGTTTTTGATTTCCATCTGTGCAAAGTTGAAAGTTGATCCTTTATATATATATGAAAAAGTTAAAATCATGTTGTTATTTTATTTGAATTTTCATTAGCTAAAAAATTAAATGTACGGGGAATTACTAATGGAAATATTTAATCCTCTGTTTATGTTTATTATAAATACGTGTTTCGTAAAAGATTTTTATTCAAGTTAGGCAGTTAGCCGTTTCCTAACAAAATTGAAACTTTTTTCTTTGGAAGTGACAGATACTTCCAATTTCAAAATGAGAGAACTGCAGTGTTAGATACGCAAATATCCCGTGGTAGGGTCATTATCACGCACTAATTAAGTAACACGAAATCTAATTTTTAATGGATTAGATCTCGGGTGGTGTCGATAGCAAGCTGACCCATTAGCGAGTTTGGATCTTCTGTGGATTTGTGATGTGTTGTTGAAATCTCATTATATAATTAATAACAGTTAAAAGCATCAGTTATTTTGTGAGTTGAACTTGAAGTCATGGTATTAAGTTGATGATATTTAAAATATATTAAAAAAAAATATTTCATGCTTAACGTTTGATGAAATTATAATTTTTCAAACGTGGACAGTAAAAAGAAACAAAATAAGAATCCACACACACATCATAATTCATTAAAATAAATCAATCCATATTGTATTTTAATTGGACCAAATTTTTGGATATGTGAAATTTTAATTGAAATATCTTTTTGAACAAAAACACCAAACCTCATAAAAAATAGATTACATAAATATGAGAACTAACAAAAAGAAAGGAGAAAAATTGAATCTTATCATTATTTCATTTTACACTATAACTAGATATTGTGGAGTATGTTTGGATGCATGATGATAGTGATAGGATAACATTGGAAAAGTAGTTGAGAATAGTAGAAATTGTAACCTGGAGGAAATTTTGTTAATTTTCAGACTAACATTAGAACAATATAAAAGAACCCTGTTCTCTTCTTTCTCGCTATTATTCCAAAATTGTTAAAAATTATAAAAATAACATTATTTAATATTATTCTCAATATGATGCACTTTAATTTTAAAAATAACAACTCTAAGAATAACCCAATTCCTCATCTTTGTAAACACACCTTATATTACATAAATTTGCACCAAAGAAGAGCCATAATTAAACCCTAGGAGAAGCAGCCTTGGTGGCAGCCCCACTTGCATAAGCGTTCAATCGCTCTCTAATCTGACCTAAAATAATTAGAGTGAGGGAATGAGATAAGATCCACTGCAGCTTGATTCCTGCCTGCACCTTGTTTCCTTGTCCACTTGTCTCCCTTTTCCATTTCTCAACTTCAATCAATCACACATTCACACCACTCAGCTTGACCAAATCCCTTCTTCTAGTCCTCTTCTTTCTTTTTTTATTATTTACACTTGTTGCTTTCTGGCTCTTTGCTTATCTGGAAAGTGCGGTTCCCGAGTTTGCCACTCTTTCCTGGAATCACATCCTCTACCGACCTTTTAAGGTTGGTAGAGTGACAACTTTCGATCTAAACCGTTAGATCTAATCTCAACGGTTAAGGGAGCCCCGTGCATGTAACTGAGATTGATAGGCCCGAAAAATCTTAACCGTCGAGATTAGATCAAACGGCTCGGATCAAGAGTTGGCCCTCTACCAACCTCAAAAGGTTGGCAGAGGATACCCTCCCCTCTTTCCTCGTGAGCTCAATAATTGTCCTTTTTCTAAAATTTTTTTCTATCCTCTGTTTTTCTATCCATCACCAACATTGATAAAATAGTTTTTAGATTTAAAAATAAGATGAAACACGTATGCACTGATAGAATCAGACAATATTAGATAGGGGTCAATAAGAGAATGGCCACATAAAAAATCAACAAATTGTTACGGGAGTAATAGAATAATTTCATATTTTTATGAGGATCAAATATGAATTTTCTTAAAAAAATACAAATGGAGCACTAAAATTATTATCTATAAATGTATTATTCGAAAAAATTTTTAGAGAATACCGATTTCCATTCTTTAAATATGGATCCGGCCTTAATCGTAGGCACTGCAACGTTCAATAATTATTAAAAATTACTATTTCGGGCAAGTAACATAATAGAGAAAACACAACCCAAAAATCCCTCCCAAACATACAAAACCCTTTGATAAACCAGGCTTCAATTTACGCCTACAAAAAAAAAGGGTTAGTGATTTGCTAAACTTTGATTTAATAATTGCTTACAATTAATTCGTTTAAATTAACATTGCAATAACTATTTATTGTAGTAATTTCTTCTCGTTTTAAAATTCCTCAACATAAACTATCATCTGATAATTATGCTAATTTGCAATAAATTGACTATTAAAGGTCGTCTTTGACATCTCGGAAAATGTTTACTTTTCATTAGAATAAGTTTTTTCTTCCGTTAGGCGTGAACAAATAATTATTTGATCTTATATTTCCATATCATTGACTTTTTATGGGGGCTCATTGGTTCAAGTGCCGTGTACAAAATACAACCTTTGTTTTTTTTTTTTTGTGATAATCCTCCCTTAGAAACAATTCAACCGTTGTTAACTGTACGTGCGCCGCTAGAGAGAGACAAAAAGAACCCAGTAGGCAGTAGACATTTATCTAACAGCACTATTATATTTCTTTTCTCATTTCCCTTAAAAAAGTTACAACGACCAAAGAGACTATATATATACGTGTCCAGTAACTCAGCGCTCCATCAACCAACGCTCCAGTTTCTAACTCCTCTTACCTCCTATTTTGCATCGTTTGACCTAAATTTCTCTCTATCTTCTCTAGTTCAATAGCTCAATTTCATGGATTCAATTCCAAACCACGGTTATGACAACCTCACCACATCTATGGAAGAAGATTACAACATGGAAAGAATTCACTTGCCAGAGATTGACGGTGCTCTTCTAATGGAACTATTAGATGATGTGCCATCTACCGATGAATGCGAAAATGAGCACCTGAATTTTGTTATCCAATCATTTGAAGCAGAGATCGGGTCAGATTCGGGTCTAATGGTGGTCGGTGATGGTGAATCCACGACAGGACCAAACGACATGGATAGTGATGATGGAGGCCTTGAATGCGTAGATTTTGATTTTGATAAGTATGACGAGTTGAAATCGACGATGTATGATGTAGGTGATGATGCCCTGTATGCATGGAAGGAGATGGATATGGCAACCGTGGGACCCACAGGTCAGGGGTGGTATGTAATGGGTGAAGATGAGGAGCTAGTAATTGGGGAACAAAGAGAGATTCATGCTAGTGCTTACAATTTTGTAGGAGAGTACACATACATGGAGCAAGTGTATAGCCCTTTGTGGCAATGATATAAATGTAACATAATATGGATATTTAAGACTTTTATATGATGATGAAGGAAGAACAATTACTAGATTTTGCTAACATATTAATTAGGTTCCATAAAAGAGCAATTTTTTGTTTCTTATACTGTATTGAACAAATCTTGGGATTTATTTTTGTTTTGTTTAATTGACATCGATCTGCGATCATTTTCCTGTTACCCAAAATTTAATAATTTATTTCGTACAGTTTTCTTGACAGAAAATATAAAAGGCTATTTTCATTGAGGTAAACAATAGTACCGAACGTGAATTAGCAGTATACCTCCAATTGAAACATTTATACCCAGTGATATAGCATTTGCAATTATACATTATGGAAAAGAATGGTAATTCTCACGGACTTGACAAGTTTAAAAGAATGTTAAGGGTAGGATTAGTTATTCGAGATTAAAATTTTTAATCCTAAACGATCAATAATAAATTTTTTGTGATATAGAGTGTTATTTTTAAGTGGTCCAACATCCGGATTAAATTTCTATTCCTATGTTTGGATCATCTTTTTAATCCGGATTAAAAAATGATCCCAACTATTTTCTTAATCTACACTAAGAAGATGATCCAAACACCCTAGGAATAAGAATTTAATCTAGACGTTGGACCACTTAAAAATAACACTCTAGATCTCAAAAAACTTATTCTTGATCGTTTAGAAATAATATTTTTTAATCCGAATAACTAATCCTAATTTTATTCTTACATGATCCAAAAGGAGCATAGAAAGTGGCAATGTTTTAGGTTAACAGTTGACAACCGACTAACAGAATTATCCCTGCTGCTACTTATAAAAGCACAAATTCAAGGCTAAAACAATTAAACCAAAAGTGTAACAATAGTTTACTTTATGCATTTTGATCATTGATTGTTTAAATCAATAAATGAATCTTATTGATAGATATAAGTTTGTTGACTCTTCACTTTAAATAAGGAAAAAAATTATCATCTGGATTGGTTTTGCACTCATCAAAATAAAAAAAATTTGCGACTAAATTAGAAATGAAAAATAGCACAACACATATGAAAAACTTATTTAACTTAAATAATATTCATTTTTTTTAAATAGAGAACATATGTAAAATTTCATCATCTATAATTTTTTCAATTAATTTCATTTATTAAGAAATAAATAATTCTTTGTAATTACTTTTGATTGAGATGTCAATTTTTTTTTGTTGAAGTATATTTAAAAAAAATTATTTACGCATCATTGAGTGGGTATGCTTGCTATTTTTTTTTTGTAAAATCGAATGAATGATAAGTGGTTGAAGGAAAAAAAATTCAAAAGGAGGATTTGATTATTGGGCCTTGAAAACCCTTATAGAGTTGGACCGGCCATTATACGAGAACCAAATTTAAAATCTCCTGAATAACTCTGTGCTAACTCCGAAAAAATTACAACTAACGTTGCTGTTTACTCGAATTTTGATAATAACAATTAAAAAATAGATATTTTAAAAATAAAATCACTAGATCGTCATTCGGATTGACGAAATCGCAAAATTCTTGGATCGTCAATCCAATTGACGACCAAACGTTTATGCAAATTAATGTATCATGAAATAGTATTATTATTCCATTAATGCATGTCAGCTTTTGAAAGAAATTTTATTGTGGGGGAAGTATTGTACGGCACAAAATAACTCCATAAAGATAGTTTGTATTTCAAATTATTGTGGTCTTTTATATCTTTTCCAAATTATTGTGTATAATTTAAATATATGATACATAATATATATGTATTAAACTATTCAACATGCATAATTTAAGATATAAAAGATTTTTAATGTATAAATATATATATATAAGATTTTTTATATACATTAAATATACATACAAATATGTACATGTATAATTAAATATGAATGATAGTAATACACATGTCACAATATAAATTATATTTAATTATATATATATATATATATATTTATATTAACATTTAATGTATAACCAAAAAATTTTATCGGACTATATTGTAAAAATAATAATTTTGGGATCATAAGCAAAAAAATTAAATATATTTTTATTGAATTTATTCGTCGATGACCCTAAAATTATTATTTTTACAATATAGTCAAATAAAAAATTTGTTATACATTAAATGTAGATATTAATATTATTTAATATATAATACATAATATATATAAGAGATAATTAGTTTTATGCCACTGTGAATTTTGTCAATTAGAAGAATGCCATTTTTAAATTGCTAATTAAATTTCTGCCATCATTAAATTGCTAAAATTAGTTTTATGCCACTATTTTTCTAAAATCATACTAAATTCTAAAAATGCCATTACCAAAATTGTCATTCTTCATTTTTAATGACTAAATTACCCCCAAAGTCTAAAATGAAAAAAATAGACGGCGCTGAGGTTTGAAATTTATTAATCATTGAAATATTACTCATATCATATGCGACATATGTGGAATTATTTGAATGTTAAAATTTATAATTTTTTCTCCTCCCCAATATCACTTAATTTTATGCATTCATCCAAAGAAACTTTATTTTTTCCGTGATCATTTATAGAAGAGCTTCAAAGTTTAATTTTATGTATAAAATTAATTTTGTTGCCCATCGTGGAGTATAATCAAGTACAATGACTTACATTAGAAAAAATTGGCAAAAAAATATTTTTGCCAAATAAATCTTAAAAACTTAAGCTTTATTATTTGAAAATTAGAATTATACCATCTAACAATAACTTATTAGATTTATACCACTATTTTTATGCACTGCTGGCATAGAATAATTTTG
Organism: Rhynchospora pubera; assembly: GCA_028095005.1. Taxonomy (NCBI): domain Eukaryota; kingdom Viridiplantae; phylum Streptophyta; class Magnoliopsida; order Poales; family Cyperaceae; genus Rhynchospora; species Rhynchospora pubera. The sequence goes on from CM051461.1 coordinate 20,355,683, forward strand.
ATATTTTGCCGTGGCATAAAACTAATTGTTATTGATTTATAATGGCATAAAACCAATTATATATTTTGCAATGGCATGTCACAATTTTTTTTTTGTTTTATAGTGGCATATTTAAAAGGGTAAAATTGTCCTATCAATTTCTGATGGCATAAAACTAATTTCTATTATTTTATAGTGGCATAAAAATAATTTGTCATTTAGTGATGGCATATTTGTAATTTTAAATATTTGCAGTGGCATAAATCTAAATCACCCTATATATAAATAAGTATTTTACAGACATATAATATTTGTGTATTTAACATGTATAATTTAATTATATACTTATATTTTTATAATAGATATTTTAATTATGTTTAATTTCTAATCACAAATTATATATTTTGTAATAATAAAAATTTAAGGGGCTAAAAAGTAAATTTCACATTAAAAAATATAAGCCAATTTTTTGTTTGGATCGGCATCTGGATTCCGATCCAAAAAAAAAAAAAAATTGGCAACATTGAGCATCTCTACATCAATTGATTTTATATTGTATATGAAAAATATAAAACAATTTCGACCAACTTTTGGTGTTAGTCAAATAATTAACCATTTCAATATAATTTTTTTCTTCTAATATTTCTAGATCTGTTCATAAAAATTAAAAGTACTTGACGTATATATTTTGAAAATTTGCCAAATAATTTATTAGTAAAATGCAACCACTTACCTATATAACTTTCATTTTTCTTTTTTTGGATCATTTTTCCCCAGATGGGAAACATTTCGTTTAAAATATAAGTCATTTGAAAAAGCCAAAGTCAGAGAAATATTCGTTTTCGTTCCAAATAATTCATTTGAAATAGCAAAACTATCTTTATGGAGTTATTTTGTGCCGTACAATACTTCTCCCACAATAGAATTTCTCTCAAAAGCAGGCATGCATTAATGGAATAATAATACTATTCATGATACATTAATTTGCATAAACGTTTGGTCGTGAATTGAATTGACGATCCAATCTTAGATCGTCATCCGATTCAAGGATTTTGCGATTTCGTCAATCCGGATGACGATCCAACGACGTTATTTGTAAAATTTCGAATTTTTAACTGTTACTATCGAAATTCGAATTAACATTAATATTAGTTGTAATTTTTTCGGGTGCTAACTGCTAAGCAAATCCATCTCCTGGTCACCTCTCACCATTAGATACATCATGCATATAATCTATTGGAAATTTATGTCATACCTAAAATCGTTTGAAAAGCGAGACCATCACGCTTATAGTTGAATTACCTTACTCCATCGAGCTATCCGTTCGAACGCATTTTTTTTGGGCCGTTTGGATCGTTTAGGAATTTGGGGAATTTCTAATTTTTAGACATAAATTTATTGGGAAGTGTGTAATTTTGTGAAGAGTTTGAATTGTTTATAATAAATTTATGCTAGAAAGATGAAATTCCCCAAATTCTCCAATGAATCCAAACAGCCCCTGCTGGAATTCGTTCAAATTCAAATATAAATGGATTAGCGATTCGGTTATTTGGGTTTTGGACTTTTGTTACATCTATGGGGCCGTTTGGATCGCTTAGGAATTTGAGGAATTTTCAATTTCTAATCATAAATTTATTGAGAAGTGTGTAACTTTGTAAAGAGTTTGGATTGTTTATAATAAATTTATGTCTAGGAATTGAAAATTTTCCAAATTTCCATACCATCCAAACAAGCCCTATCTTTTTAACTATATATGCTCATGTAATCTGCTATTCTGCTCAATATTTTTAAGAGAGAAATCTATGGCTGAAAACAGAAGCCATTTCAACGATTATTTTGTTTCGTAACGAAACAGCTAAGGAATATGATTGCGTTTAAAAAATAAAACGGTTAACGAAATAATTAAACGGTTTCGTCCATGTGTAAATCACAAAAATTTTATCGATTTCGATCGTTTCGTCCAAAACGAATCAGTTAACAAAATTAGCGATTAGTTTCGTCAACGAAACGAAATGAAACGCTTAACGAAATACCTTAGTTTCGTTATCATTTTGCAGCCCTAGAGAAATCATTTGGTCTACATAATTTTGTCTCTTGTGTTTGTCCTCTTTCTTTGCGTGGTGACTAGACATGTCAAACGTTCAAAACATACATGTAAGTAACCTCTTATGTTTAATGTTCCGTTCAGGGAACGGAAATATTTTTTCTAATGTTTAATGTTTCATTTATTAAACGTAAGAATTTTTTCTTCCGCTTAATGTTTCGTTTTTTTAAACGTCAGAAACGTTAAAGACGTTATAAATGTTGCTTTCGTTTTTTCTCCAAATAAGCTACCTTAGATCCAAATAATAGTTCAGAAATGCAAAGAAGAAAATATAATAAATGTAGCAAATTAACTACTACATATTACAACATAATCCAACAAGCAAGTAAGCCAATTTGTTGCATATTGCAAGTTTACAAATTACAACACATACTACAAATTTGAAATTACAACACATCCTGCAAATCCAACAAGCAAACGAGCAAGCATATTAACTGCTTTCAAACCACAAAAAAAAGAAGAAAGAACAGTTATAAATAGGAGAAGAAATTCCAACAAAACACTGTAAAAATTTAAAAAATCATTCAAATATTTACCTTAAAATAACCATTGCTCTATTTCTTTCATCTCTCTTTCGCTTTTTCTTTCTTTCTATGTCTCTATCTCTTTTTCCTTTCTTTTTTTCTATCCCCTTTTCTCTTTCAGGATCCATATATACAAGCAATCCTCCATCAATACTCTTGAGTCATGATTGCTATTGCTTCTTGTTGCCTAACCAGAGATCGACGAGATTGTACAGACCACAAGTCCACAACGCTATTTTCATGGGCAGTGTGTTAGAGAGAGAGAAAGAAAGAGGGAGGACGAAGCGTGCAAGAGAAAGATGCTAAGCGGTGCAATCTAGGGTTTAATCCATCTGCTCCCTAGATTTCTTTGCAATTCATCTGCAATTCAACATATTCCAACCCGTTGCAATCATTTACGGTATAACGTAAATAAACGAAATGTAAGTGGGCCCTTACGTTTATGTTTTGTTTAATAACGGAAATTTCGGCCCATTTTCATTTATGTTACGTCAGCCCAAACGTAATAACTTTTTGCTCCGTTTAATGTTACGCTGGGCTTATACGAAACGTTAAAACCAGTGTTTAAAATACCCTACCGGACCGGCCGATTCAGCCGGGTAAACCGTGAACCGGACCTTGATCCGGTAGGGTTACAATTAAATACCGGATGGTTGATGAACCGGGAAAAACCGGTAAAATTCGGGTAAACCGGATAAAAATCTCTACCGACCGGCCGGTTCAGTTTGGTCATTTTGGTTCGTTGGTTCAAATTTTCAGCGCGTCAATTCGTCCAACTGTCCAAGCAGGAAAAAAAGGAAAGCACAATTTCTAAAATCACGCCTCCAACCACGTTGTCACCCATAAAAATTTGGAATAATAATAATAAATTAATAACAAATACCTGGACTACCTTTCTTGCTTTAGTTTGAAATGCAGGGTAGTTTTAAAAAATTATATTGAAACTTAATCCTTATGCTTCATTAAATTAATGTAGGCGCTTAAGAAATAATAATAATAATAATAATAATAATAATAATAATATGCATGTGCTTCAATATAGATATTTAAAATAATAACATGCCGACGTCCGGGTTTTTTTTTCATAGATATTTCAATATATTTATGTTTTTAAAATAATAACATGATGTTGTCCGGTTTTTGGGACCGATATAACTGATTTATCTGGTAAACTCCATACCCATAGCTCGGCCGGTTTGATCTCCGGTACGGTATTTAAAACGTTGGTTAAAACGTTTATACGTTCAATAATTGACAGGTCTAGTGGTGGCTAGTGTTTCTTAAATCCATCAACAGATAGCTGTGTTGACTGATCTCTTAAGTCTAGATACATTTTTGCCAAAATGTACCATGGTTTATCAAAAATTTTATTCTTTTCAAAACCGAACCAAATGTGTCCTACTTCTCTTCTTTCTTTGTGCAATTGTAACCCAACAAAAAGCTGTGTGGACTGATCTCTTAAGTCAGCTATATTTTGCCAAAAATCTTTTTCTTTTCAAAACAAAACAATAGACGTCCATTTCACAACTCGAGTGCTAGTTTGATATAGTGTAACTTAAAAGAATATTATATTACTTAAAACTCGAAAATTAGTTTGCCAAAAATCTTTTTCTTTTCATATATCTAGTGTAACTTAAAAGAATATTATATTACTTAATTAATAATTTGCTATTGGCAAGCATATATATTAAGTATATATAACTTAGGCTCCGTTTGGATGCAAGAAGAAGAAGAGGAAGAAGGAAGAAGGGAAGAAAAAAAATTATAAACAATCCAAACTCTTCACAAAGTTACACACTTCTCAATACTTATTCCCACTTCTTTCCTTCTTCCCACACCTATCCAAACGGAGTCTTAATTAATATAATTTTCTATTTGACGATGTATAGTGTGTAATAATGATTTTCTATCTAATTATAAAACCGAGGAAACGTTTCGTAAGAAAATTTATAGTTGTTACATAGAATCTGACGATGTAAGTTTAGCCTTAGACTGAACTTGATAATAAAGACTGTTAGAAATGATTTGAGTGATTAAAAAAAAAAGGAAAAATTGGATATAAACCTCTGGGATCTTGCTCATCTGGATATAACTCCCTACAATCTTCGAAACCGGATATAACCCCTTGAAATCTTGTTGTTTTTGGATATAAACCCTTTTCATTAGTTTTAATAAAATTTTAAATAAAATATTTCACCTTTTTAAATAGATGACTAAACTACCCTTGACATGAGACCACAACTCACGCCTCGCATAGAGTCCTCTGTTTCTTTTCCTCTTTGAATTAAACTTAGCTCCTCAAATCATTAATTTACAAAGGTGTAAATAAAGAACTTGTCGTGAACACAAAAATAATAAAAGATTATTGTGTGAACAAGAAAATATGACTTATATTTAGAGAAGAGATGAAAATTGCAGGAACTTGACCGACCATTTACAAAAGCGTTCAAACTTCTGTGTTGGGCCTTTATGAGTGAATTTTTCGTATTTGAAATAACTTAGATGAAACGAATCAAAGGAGAGGAGCATCTAAATCCTTCTTTTTTTTTTTTTTTGAAAGTTTTCCTTCTAATCTCGTTCACTCTTTCACTACTTCTAATCAGTATTATAGAAAAAAAAATCGGAAATTATAGTATCGTTAGTCATAAAAATAAAGGAAGGATTTGGGGAAGATGAAAGGTGAAGGATAGTTTGGTCATGTATCTCAAAAGGTGAAATATTTTATTTAAAATTTTATTAAAACCAACGAAAAGGGTTTATATTCAAGATTTAGGGGGTTATATCCGATTTAGAAGATTGTAGCCTTGTAGGGGTTATATCCAGATGAGCAATAGGTCTAGACGACCTTTCAGATTAAAACATAAACCCAAGCAGGTCGCCAAAAGAAAAATAATTTGATGGATACTCATAATAATAAGGGAAAATTGGATATAACCCCCTCAAATCTTCTTTAATTGGATATAACCCCCTCCAATCTTTAAATTTGGATATAACCCCTCGAATCTCGTTTATTAAGGATATAACACCTTTTGAATATTTTAAATCATATTTTAATTTAAAAATAATGAATTGGACCAATATACCCCCACATCTTCATGTGTTGCTACCCAGAATTTCTTTCTTCCAACTAGCACATTAAACAAATGGAAACAAATTTCTAATTTTTTCCTTCCAAATAACTAGATTATTCTCCTTTAAATTTTGATATAGGTTCGTTCATATTGAGGTTTCAATTGAAAATGTTAGGCTAGTATATTACCATTAGGATCACTTTATCTTGGTCCTTTTTGTTTTTCTATCCCGAACCGTGTATTTTTTTTAGCAATAAAGAAGGTTAATTAGGCAAATTCATGGCGCGACTATCGAAAATGACAAATTATGCTCCCAAGTTAAGACAATCGTCCCTGATTAACAATTTTTCTAAACTTCAAATTAAATCAGAATGAATTATGATATGCTTCCTTTTTTATAAGCACCAAAGGGAAGATGAAAAGTCCAGGAGTCGACTTGAGGTGGATAATAGATAGGGGTATATTGGTAAAAAATTATTATTTTTACTTAAAGTGTGGTTTAAATTAATCAGAAGGTGTTATATCCTATAAAAATAAGATTAGAGGGGGTTATATTCAAATTTAAAGATTGAAGGGGGTTATATCCAATTAGAGATGATTTGAGGGGGTTATATCCAATTTTTCCTAATAATAAATTCCCACGGTAGGTGGAGGCAGCTAGGGGTGTTAATACTGTGTTGTTTCGCACTTGTTCTGTTCCGTTCTGTTTAGTTTCGTCTAAACAGAACGAAAATGGAATGGCAGATGAGTTTTGTTTTCAGAAACAGAACATAAACGGAATAGCAATCCGGAATTTACAATGGAAAATGAAAAGGAACCGAAATGGAACATAAACGAAACATAATTTCTGTTTTGTTATCTGGAACGGAATTGACAGGATCATCTCATTTATCGACTCCACGAAATTGACAGGCAAAAAAGGTCCCAAAATCAAACAAGCAAATAATGATTCTGAAAGATATATTGTTTGCCACTTTGCCATTTGGGAAACAACAAAAAAAGCAGGCCCCAGCCACATGCCCTGTTGGGCTGTTGCGTGCAAATTAAAAGACTTTTTCTCGCGTAAATATTTGACCGGGAAGGAGAATATCTGTTTAGAGTCTTCGGGCTCGTACTAATCTTCCAAGGTTTATTTATTTTCCTTCTGAAAAACCAAATACTTGTCAAGCTAACTATCTAATGGCAGAGGTTTTACTGAATGCCGTGTTGGGTAAGCTCGCACAGTTTGCAATTGAGAAGGCATTCCAAAAGTTTCAGCCACTACATGGGATCAGAAAGGATGTTGAGAGGTTGAGCCGGGAACTGATCTATATTCAAGAGTTTATCAGGGATGCCGATGAGAAACATATAGTTGATCACAGGCAGATGAGATGGGTAAATGATATCATGGATATTGCCTACCAGATTGAAGATGTTATTGACATCTTTCTCTTGGAATGCCCGGAAAAACTCCCGGGCATGAGGGCTCGCCTTAAAAGGCTTGCAAAAAGAGGCACACAATTCTCATTCATTTCCCAGTTTCAAGAGGAGATAAGATTGATCCAGGAGAGGATGAGCGAGATCGAAGACTATAAAAGAAAATATCGAATCGATAGTTTGGGTAAGGATAAAGTACCACAATATGATCCTAAGCTAGTTCCAATTGGTGATTTAGAGGTTGTTGGGTTTGCCACAGATAGAGATAACATCGTTAAGTGTTTGCTTGACGAAACAAATAGAAGCCTCGCTGTTGTCTCAATTGTAGGGCCTGGCGGGCTTGGAAAGACCACCCTCGCTCGCAAGGTGTGTAACAGGTACACTGATCATCCATTTCTTCTAATCTACATAATTATTATTACTAATGTAGTTGTCAACCTAAAAATAGCTTACCAATCCGAAAATTTACCTCTCTAAACTTTTAAATTTGCATATTTACTCCTTTATCACTAATTTTGCTCGTTAATTTAACATTGAGAAAATTCACACAGTAGTTTGAATTTTTACTACTTATCATTCAAATTCTTTGAATACTTATGTGATATTGAGCTCGTAAACTATTTTATTTCTGCAGTAATGATGTCCTGCAAAGGTTTGGCAACACTACAGGAAACAGTTTCAAGTGCATCAAATCGTTCTGATGCTATCGAGGCCAGTTGCAACCGTTTGTTGATGCTACAGATCTGTGGCATCAGCTTTTTTATGGTGCAACTGCCATGGATGCTACTGATTCAATAGCATCAGTACTTCGATAGCATGGGCATTAATCCGATGCAACTGAAATTGTCAGTGGCATCTGTATGTCTGATGCAAGTGCTTGTTGTTTTGCATCCGTAGAGCGCATGCAATTGATTTCGTTAGCATCAATTAAGTGAATGACAATATATCTTGTTTACATGAAAAGATCAGATGCTACTATTTTGTTAGCATCAACTAAAACAGATGCTAAGGTCCATTCTTTGCATCCACTAAGGGGATGTCTTTGATTTCGTTAGCATAAACCAAGTGGATGACAATATATATTCTTTGCATCAAAAGAACAAATGCTACTATTTTATTAGCACCAACTAAAGCGAATGCCAAATTTCATTCTTTGCATCCACTAAGCGAATGCTATTCTTTCAATTAGCATCAAGCATGCTCATGTATTTGAATAATTTGGCAATGCAATATTTTCATTTAGCATCACAAATTAAATAATATAAATTACTTTTAAGCACAAAAAATAATATACAATCATTAAAATTTTAATTTCAAACATCCATTATCCATAATACTTCAAATTAACCAAACTACCTTGATACCATACAAATAAAAATATAATAGTAGCATCCATAATACACATACCAAAACAATACCAAACAAAACATTACGTACCAAACAAAATTTCCAAATTCTATTATGTACTCAAATTCAAATCTACTAATATTCTTCTTCTTCATCACTTCCATCAATCTCGAATAGGCTTGCGTACATTCTCTCTTTCAAAAGATGAAATATAATCAACATCATCATCGTCAGTAGTAGCTCTAATCTAAGGTAGACTACAGAAAATATCAAATGCTCCTTCAAGGTGCCAGTCACTAGCTTTCAAAGCATACAGCACAACACTCTCAGTACACGACAAGCCAACCAAATTGAACTTTCAATAATTTGTTCTGACATAAAATTGAAGCTTTACATTTATGTACTTGCTATAATTAACATAAATTATAAAATTCTTGGTACAGGATGAAAATAACTTAATAAAGTTTTTAAAGGAGCAAACAGAAGCTAACCTGGCACCTGTTACGACCATGAACTGTTTAACCTTGTCTTTTTTACCTCTTCCCAGTTTTCTATGAAGGAAAATTCAACTAAACAATAACAGTAAGCTTATTTTTTTTATGAAAATAGAATGACTTCTAATTTCTAACCAGAAAATTGCAGCTAGACCCAATAACAGTAAGCTTCCAGAATCAACTTTGTCGCCTCCTCAACTCAAGGCCGAGATTGATGGCTCTTGGTAGTCTTCTGTTTTGATTTCCATTTGTATTTCTTCTATATCCTATATAACCAACAAGGTCAATATGTAGACAAATATAAGTTAAATTCTCATAAAGTTAAATCAAAATTACTGCACATTTCAGATCAGTCTCCCCTGACAAAGACATTTTATTATATTTGCATTTCATCCCCTAAGACAGAAAGTATTTACAAAATAGTCCTTGAAACTTTGATTTTAAGCTGGTACTAGAACACTAAACCCAAATGCAAACAAAATCAATTTCAGATGCAAATAGTAAAAAAAGCTAATAGAAAATACTAAGTTTAATTTGGTCGATTTTCCCTCAAATTAATGTGTTTTCATTCTATATCCAGCAATAGCAAAAACAAAAAACTTCATTTCAAATCCAAACTGATAAATTAAAATCACCTGATCTTGATCTAAACCCCCAACATACGATCATGCAAAACAGATCTGATCCAACGAGTCTGGGATCGTACCTCTATACATCCCATGTGATGGAGGCGCACCGTACTGTGGTCCGAGGTCAGACTGTCAGATAGAAATATAATTTATGAGTTCAAGTTATACCAGCATTTACGATGAAGTTCATGAGATACAAGACCTTTTGTGTAATCGAACCAAATTTTGGCACTCGACTTTGAATTCTGTTTAATTGGATCTGCACATTAAAATGTCAAAATATATTCAATGGTATCGAAGGGTTCGACGGAGTAGGGTGGGCGGAGTATTAGGGCGTGACAGGAGGAGGAGGTGAGGCTGTTGGTGAGTTCGGTGGAGGCGCGACGAGAGGTGACGATGGAAAGACATGAGGAGAAGGTGACGGTGTCGTTGGAGGTACGGCTGGAGGTGAAGAAACAGGAGTGAATCGAAGGCCAGAGGTTTCGTAACTAGGGTTTGTAAGTTTATAAGGAAGAGTTGATATTAAGAGGCGGCGGGACTATGTGCTACTGAAATTTTTTATTTAAGCAAAAATTTGATGAATTTTTTGGGGGGAAGGAAGCGAGCCAAAATTTTGACACGAAAGATGAATTTTTTGGACGCGAAAAAAATTTTGGTGCAGCATAGAGCAATATATCTAAAATATATTCGTATAAAAATTTTTTTCATAAGACTTGTACAATGATAAAATATTCACACGAGTTAATCTTATGAATCATTTACCATATGTATATATTCTTTAAAATAAAAAATTCATTTTTCTTTTGTAATAATAGTTTTTTTTCAAATTGAATATTAAAATGATTTTTTCTTCCTTTTAACATTCAATTGAAAAAACAACTTTTGACAATGGTAATTTTTTTGGAGTGTCACTATTTTAATAACGAAACTTGTTCGACAATTTTGAAAATATATAACATTATTGATAAATTTAAAATATTTTATTTGTTTGATTATTAGCGATTATTAATATAATTAAATTGATTTGTAATAATATCTGTCATGATATTGAAGGAATGTTATTTTAAAATATAATAAAATTGCAAAAACTATTACACTTTTTTTTAGGCCTACATTGATATAATTTGTCAATACACAATCATCGGATTTAGTACCTATAATTTCTTGAGTAAGGTTCCAATGCCAACATTTTAGTTACCCCAAATACCAACATTCTACTATTTAGTTACTTTTTCAAAATTTAAAATAGTAACGTCAAATTCAAACCGCTCATCTTATTTAATTTAACCACTGATGCGTTTTCATATAAGTTTTGTAAATTTTAGAGTTTATTTGATACTAAATCAAAGGCTAAAACATGAATGTATTAGATGAATCTATCATAATTAATAAGGTTCATTTATTTTTCTATCACTTGATGGAGTATCAAATGAACTCTAAAATTTATGAAACTTATATGAAAACACATCGATTGTTAAGTTAAATAAGATGAGCGGTTTAGATTTGATGTTGATATTTTAAATTTGAAAAAAGTAACTAAATAATATCATGTTGGCATTTGGGGGTTTAATTTAATGATTCTAAATGGTTTAATTTTTTTGATGTCCAATCTTTTGGTTCCTGTAAGTGCAACATGAGTGAGTAACTCAATGTCATTATATCAAAGAACAAGAATTATGTTGACTAAATAATATAATGCTTCTAAATGGTTTAATTTTTTTGATGTCCAATCTTTTGGTTCCTGTAAGTGCAACATGAGTGAGTAACTCAATGTCATTATATCAAAGAACAAGAATTATGTTGACTAAATAATATAATGCTTCTAAATGGTTTAATTTTTTTGATGTCCAATCTTTTGGTTCCTGTAAGTGCAACATGAGTGAGTAACTCAATGTCATTATATCAAAGAACAAGAATTATGTTGACTAAATCATGTAGTAACTCAATAAATTAATAATATTTTTGTGACCAATGATATGCGCAACGTGAGTGAGTATATCACGTATTACCTCATGGTATGAAAATAAAAACAAAATTTTTATTTCAAATTGCTGAGCTAACAGAGAAATTTCTCGCAAACATGAATAATATTTTGAAAACAACCAGACAAGTATACTAATTTAAGACGAGTATTTTAATGAAAAAAATATTTACATATAAAAAAAAGTTTACTTAGGAAAATTTCATTGACAACCCTTAACGAAATCAATTTAATACTTTTTGTTTTAGTTTTGCTTAATAGAAATATTATTCATATTTAAAATTACATATTAAAGAAGTATGAAATTTTGATGTGAAAATGTTACCCTTGAGGAAAATCAATTTAATACTTTTTTATTTCACATTTGATCAATAAATAAACAACCACCAACTTTAGTATTTAATTTTGTAACTAAATATTTTTTGGGAAATGCGGAGAATGAAATTAGGCATTTATGAAAGGATTTTATTTATTGGTAGCGTGCAGTTCTGTCCCTTTGTTGGAACACAGCAATAAGTGAAGTCAAATTGTCAATTTCTCATTTTTTTACATTTTTGAATAAGTGAAATTTCATGGTAAATTTTTGTGTTTCCTCTTCGTAAGCTTCTATTAGTGCAACAAAATTGCACAATTGGAGCAACAAAACTGCACAAAGTTTGTACCGCAGAAATCTGATCTACCTCAAAGTTGCTACGATATTAAAACCGGTAGTGCTTCAATTTAAATCCCAAAAATTAACCATCTCATCCCTTAGGAAGTAGCCCATCTGTCAAAAATTCAGCCCTATACGCTTTTTTTTATTATTATTACCGAACCCTAATATGCTTTGCAATTTCACCAAAATTTCCCAAAAAAAAAACGAAAAAACAGAATTAACATATTATTAGCATGCTTTTGCTTTGACCTTTTCTCTTTCTTCTGAGAATAGTTCGGTATTTGAGCTGCTTGCTGGTACTTGAGCTATAGCTTGGTTTTATCTTTTCCTTCTGAAAATATCTGAACTACTAAATCCTTTAACTAAGATGTACAGCCTGAAGTCAAAACTCATCTAACTAATAATATCTTAAGTACTTCAGCACTAGTGAGGTTGTGCCCCTGAACCTGGGCCCCACCTTGAACTCTCTGATGTGCACCAGTGAGGTTACGCCACTGGACTTGAGCCCCACCTAGATTTGCATCACTGATTATTAGAACTTCAGAATTAAAATATCAAAGTTTGAAAATTTCATTAATTTAGTACATCAGACTAAACACACAAAATAAAACCTGCAGTCAAAGAAAACACGCATTTATAATAGAAACAACAGCCAAATCTCCTAAATTCAAAACTGAATGTAATGAACATATAAGGAAAATTAGAAACCTTGTTTGATAATTACATCAATTTAAAGAAAATTTGCAACTCTAGGCTCCAATTTTGACCAAATGAACTTGTGATTTTTTTATCCTTCTCGTGTAACTTGTAAAAAAGAAAAATAATAAGATTAAAAATGTACTGGTACCATCTAAAGATGCATACCACTCGGTGCCAAATTGTTCAATCTACCTCACAATTATGCAAATAAAGAATAACAATTACAGAACTACTCGGTACAATCCAACAAAATGGATAGCATCCCAATGAGATCAAAAGCATATTGAACAACCTTTTCCACATTCAAAGGCCTAATCTCACCATTATATTTATAACATAGACATGCTTTTGGAAATTTGTCAATGATTCACCTATATACGATACTACAAATACTCTCCATAAATTATATGAAACTGATAAAAAATGCTGAAACTACTTAAATTAACAATGGAAAATACACAATCAATAAAACTGATATCAAAGTAAAAATTATAGATGATACACTAAAGAAAGAACCATTTCTATAATTGAAAGGAAATTGACCTGACGGAACTTGTGATGCTTCCCAGACTCAACAGGCTTCATTTCTGCATTTGACTATGTGCGCGCAATATATCTGTGAGATTGGTAGTTGGATATTGTACAGCACAGCAATACATCTGCACTCATGGCCAAGCCTTTAATTGGGCCAAGGTGTCTGAAATGCTTTGCAAATTCAATTCCCCACGGTTTCTTGTTCCAAAACTTTAGATGACCTTATTCAGTACCAACCAAATAATCAGACCATGCTGCCGGTGATGAAGAGATAGAGAGAAAGAGAGAGGGAGCGCACATCATCCATGCTGCCGGTGATGAGGAAATTGGCTGAGAACATAACCACATGAGTTACAACATCCCTGTGCATATATCTCTTCTCTTACTGTACTGTTTGCACACAATTGGTTGATATTTCATCTTTAAAACTGAAATTAAGAATCAATTGTTACTGGTACTAGTATACAGAAAGAGGAAAGAGTGAGAAAGGGTGTTTGAAATTACATGTGTGCCGAAGGAAGAGTGTCGAGGGAGGCTTGTTCGAACTTGGAAAGGTTGCTTTTTGCGCTGCTGAGCAAGAGCGGGGTTGGGGCCAATCATTGCAACGTCTTCTTCTCCAGTTGACTCCACCGCCGACGAGCTCCAGTTCGGATCTCCCTCCATTTGATTGAGTTGTTCACATTATACAACGAAAGAAATTGTGTCGCAACAAGAATATACTATGCGGCGCCACTCTAGGGTTAGAGATTGAGAGACTGATCAAGGAGGCGAGAGAGTTGCTTTAGATAGGAAAAAAACTTTGGGGGAAAGAGAAGGTCGGCTTTAGTGAAATTTTTTGGAGCGAAATCTTGACGGAGACTCCATGCTTAGTGAAATTTTTGGAGCGAAGTTGTAATTTTTGGAGGGAAGGTGAAATATTTGGGGGAATTGGGGAAATCAAATCAGAGACGAGGAAAAATACTCGGAAATTTTTCGTGGGCTATTGTTTGTCCAAATGACACGTGGGCCATGACAATAAGGGCATAAGATAGAATATTAAAAAAAGAGCTTATCGGTCCAACTGAAAGGAAGATCACTTCTAAAATAAAATTAAAGAAAAAAGTGGTATTTGTTAGCATCAGTAGTGTAGATGCACTGAAAATCAATTGCATGTACAAAATCGATGCAATCGACTGAGATATGAGGGCATCGACTATTTTGATGTCGTTGCTCTTACTAGCATCAGCATAATTGATGCAAGCGACATAATAATATTTTTTTGTAGGCATCCAGTTTTTACGATGCAACTGAAGAAGAGTCGATGCTATTGTTAGAAAGCTGATGCTATTGCAGCAGTTTCCTGTAGTGCAAGTCTATATGGATAACTATCTCTCAAAAGTATGACTTGCTTGACGTTTTGAGAAAGATAGCACAAAATCTTACTATTGACCCAACTGGCTTGCATGGGATCGAGCTTGGCAATCTAATATGGGAGTCTCTTGAAAAGAAAAGGTACCTAATTGTCCTTGATGATGTTTGGACAGAAGAATTATGGGTCGAAATAGCAAAAGTCATGCCTGATACAAAAAATGGGAGTAGAATACTAATTACCACAAGGTTTGCAAATGTTGCAAAGAGAGCTGATACCACATATGACCATTATGAACTTCCAGTTTTAGATGACAAACACAGTCTTGAACTTTTCCTCAAAAAGGCAATTCCTAAAAGGCATAAATTTTCTGATGGTCCAAATGCTGAGCTCTATAGTCTTGCAAAAGAATTTGCAGCAAAATGTAAGGGTCTGCCTCTTGCATTGGTTGTTTTAGGCAGTCTATTATCGACAAGAGCATACAATTTTCATGCATGGAATGATTTATTGCAAACGATGAGTTGGAAGGATGATGGGAGTGAGTGTATTAAGATTATAGCTACTAGTTATGACAACTTGCCGTTTGCTAAGAAGTTGTGTTTCCTATATTTTGCTGCTTTTCCTGAAGACAAAAAAATCGAGGCTAAGCTTTTACAACGGTTATGGGTTGCAGAGAGACTAATACCCCAAGAAGAAAGAAGAACGCTAGAGGAAACAGCTGCATGCTTCCTAGAAGATCTTGTGCAAAGGTATCAGTTAGTTCAATTTGATTTGTCGTTTAAAATAAAATGGAAACATAAACTTTTAAAGCAAAAAATGGCTTGTCATTTGATTACTCTTTATTTGTATATAGATGAGAATGATTAAAGTGCTTTAGTAAAGCACATATTATCCATGCTTTAGCAATCGCATCTCGATTTTCAAGTTTTAAAATGATAATTATAATCACTTAATCTGGTCTCTAATTAAATCATGTTAGCAATCAAATTTTAAATTATGCTGATTATTTAACATTTTTTTACGATTTTTAGAGAATCTCAATATTTTAGTTTCAAATGATCGATCTAAATCATTTAATGTGTGTTCTTCATATTCAAATATCATTTGAGACCAATTTTTTATATTTTTTAATTTTTTTAGGTTTTCAAAGAGTTAACAATTTTGAAAGATATAAAATTTGATTTGTAACAATATTTGAATAGATTATGAAATTTAAAGATGCAGATCCATCATATGACATTCGATTCATGAAACTAGTTCAAGTACAAGCTTATTTTAATTCACGAAATATTGTCATGATCTATAAGTCTATATATATATGAGATGGTTAATTTATGGTATTTTCTGAAGTAATTCGTCCTTTTTACTTCGGACTTATTTTGCAAATTTCAAGTTTCAAATGATCGATCTTAATCACGTTTAATTTGTCCTTAATATTGAAATATTATTAGAAACCATAATTTACAATTTTCAACATTTTTTTTATTTTTTTTTGTATATTCTTGATCTTATTAGTTTTGGATACTCTAATAACAACAATTTTCGAAATTTTGAAAGAAATAATAACGAACTTTTGTCAATATTTCAATTATTTCGGTAATGTACTAATGTTAGCAGTTTCATTGAATTTAAATATGAATATCATGTCTTTTATATGTCCGAACAGTTGATCCAAGCTGTTCGATATAATCAAAATCTCAAAATTAACCAAAATTTACAATTTTAAAATTATTTTTTTAAGACAAAGCCGAATTTTATTATTTTTTGGTATATTTTGAGATTTTTGAAGGATAACCATTTTTATTCATAAATAGTTTTATTTGCTTGCTGTTCTTGAATCATTTTCAATTACATAGCCAATCTAAGTCCTCAACTTAAGTCACTGCTTACAAATTCAAACCAAAAGCCCACTATTTGCAAATTACATCCCAAAATTAGTATTAATTTTGTAGATTTTTTCTATTTGAACAATTATTTTCTAGTGTTTATTCTGGTTGTCTTTATTGTTATACAAGCCCTAAAATTTATTCACATTGGATGTCCACGGCAGGAGCATGGTTCAAGCATCAGAAAGATTTCCTGATGGTTCCGTCAAGTATTGTCTTGTACATGATGTCTTGAGAGATCTGGCTGTCCAAAAAGCAAAGGAGATCAACTTTCTTATGGTGTGTTCAAAGCCAGATGATTGGAAGTACTGCACCAAGGCACGCCGTGTGGCGATCCATTATTCAGATGTCAACGAACCGATAGGTAATTATGCAAGCCCAAATGTACGTTCTTTGCTTTTTTTCGGTGACTCATCAAAGCTGGACTTTTCCAAATATAAAGTGCTTCGAGTGTTAGGTAACATAGAAGGGGAAGTTAAATTACAGAGTTTTAAAGGATCACCTCATTTGAGATATCTTCAGCTAAAGACCCCGTGGATTAGACACAACGAACCTGAATTTGGAAAATGGGTAAAGAGCATGAATTATCTTGAGACCCTTGATCTCAGATCATCACGGCATGGTGATTTATCTAGGTGGATTTGGCATGTGAAAAGCGTCAGGCATGTTTTACTGTCACATATTACATCGGGGATGACCCCAGGGCCCGCAACATGGGGGGACCTAACGAATCTACAAACTCTCACAGACGTGAAATATAATGAATCATGGGAGACATCAGAATTGCCTAATATAACTGAGTTGCGCGAGTTAGGCATCGATATAGATGGTATACCAGAGAAGGAGGTTAAGATCTTATTAGGTAAACTAAAGCATGTTGTTTATCTTAAGATGGAACGGAATATTATTGACTTAGAAAAGATAGGTACGGGATTTTTCCCATTTTATGAGAACTTAAAATCTCTAGTTTTAATAAATAATCGGCCAAAAGAAATGTTTCCATTGGTTCTTGGCAATGACATGTTACCGCCGCACCTTATTGAACTCAAACTTAAAGGTTACAAATTAGGATCAGATCCAATGCCAGTGTTGGAGAAGTTAGGAAGCCTTAATACCCTTCAGATATATGGAGCAAGCAAAGTAGAGAATCCACTGGCCACCCAGAACAACACTTCGGATATGGGTTCAACCCGTAATGCCCTTCGGATCCAATGCTCAGCCGGAGGGTTTGTGCTGCTAGAGGAGCTGGTTCTGGAATCGTTAATGCTGGAGGAATGGAAAATAGAGATGGGTGCCATGCCCAAGCTAAAACGGCTCAGTGTGATGAATTGTGCTCCGCTCAGAGTGCCTCCTGGGCTAATCCACCTAGACAACCTTCAATATCTAAATTGGGCGACGTATACAAGGACCTATTTGGGGGCAATCAGCAACATATTTGAGCAACGACCTAACCTTAGGAATTGGTCCAGAGATCAATTTGGAGATTTTGTTTCGATTGATAGCGCTTAAGATTTGTCTATTTTGAATATTAAAATTCATTTATGCGACTGGCAAGTGTGAAGTAAATGTAATTATTCAAGTTCTTTTTTTCAGTATTTCCAAGTACATAATACTTTTGAATACATTTATGCAGTGGAGATGCTGGTAATTTGTTGCTTTTTAGCTCAGTTGTCTTAGTATCTTTGTTTGAAATTGGATTTAAATTAGAATTGAATTATTAGCTTAGTAGTTTATTTAGTTGCAAGGACATCTGTTGTAGACTTGTGTTGTACTTTCTTACGTAGTGGTACCATTTTGGTACCAGTTGTGTTGTAAATTTGTAATCTTTATTCCTGCTGAAATAGTAGCGTGATTATTATTTCTAAAAAATAAATAACAGTGTTTACATATCAGAATATCCTATCTAAATGAGGTGAGAGTACATGTACCCATATACGAAGAGGTCCTATATCGGGTATAGAAACAGCAAGCCACAGTTAATTATGAACTGCGTAGTATGGAACTGTACATACAGCTTAGAAAATAGAAATATTGGTTTAAACTAATATCAGTAATATTTCCCAGTAACTACACAAGTCCTAACTGACATATATGAGGAGTGAAAAACACATTGCGATCTGATTTTACGATGAATGGATGCTAAATCTATAGTCTTTAATTAATTCCTTTTATTTGCCTCTTCCAATTCATCTGTCCATATATGATTCTTCAAAAAAAAAAAAAAAGGAATTGTCCCATAAATATATAACTCTAAATATAAATTAATATGAATTATATAAGAATAAAAATATATATGTATGTATACTCTTATAAAATAAATAGATATATATTGCATAATTAATTTTTTATGTTATTTTAAAATCATCATTTGAATTTATTTTTATTGGAGTTCAATTATTTTTTAAAAAATAATAAGTCATGATTGTTGGTGAATAAATTCAAAAAATTACAAAATTTTGTTGGTTTTGTTCGTCAATAACCCTTACTTTACTATTTTCATGGAATAATCAAAATTCAATAATTATACATAGTTATATATTTTAAATTATTAATTTTAGTTTATTTTATAATCCCATTTATATTTATTAGTAAATGTAGAAAATATGAAGGCTTGATTGAAAAAGTATAAAAAAAAAATCAAGTTTCTAGTCTCGGACTTTAGAAGTCTGCGAATAGAAAAAAATATGTATTTTCTATTTTTTTTCCCCACGTGCCTATCTGCGAAAAGTTGCGACGGACTTTGGAAGTCAGATATTAACTCTGATATCGCAATTCGCAAATAACATTTTAAAACTTAATTTAAGATTATAATTGTTTTTAAATTCAGGATTATTTTAATATTATTTTTAATAAAAGTGGGGTAAACTGTCAACATATTCAAAAAGCGTACAACTGTACGAGTACATGTCTTAGTGGCAAAGTATGTGCGTTACATTTCATATAATTGCATTAGTGATGGAAAAAGATAATTTATACGATACAACTTCTACTATACAAATTAAAAAGTGGTCGCTAGATTATCACCAAGTTTGTCATTTCTCGTCCTTAAATTTCAAAATTATTATTTTGTTCATATAGCTACCAATTTGTACAAAATCTATCACACAGTTAAAATATACACCAAACGTAATTAGTCTATCACCAATATTTGATTTATCTAGATTATTATTTTATATTATTTGTCATATTTGGTTGATGATATGGGTAATCTATCACCAATATTTTTTTTATCATATTTTAATTTATTTTTGAAATTTAAATGTCGAGTTGTGTTTCTAATTGGCAACACTCACTCAAGATAATTTATCCTTTGTATTTAGACCGAATACTTGTTCTCATTTAATTAATTTTATTATACTATCGTTTTCAACTTTTCGTTCACCCTCCTTCTTATAGGATATTAATTGAAGGTCTTTCATAGTGCGATCCGATGAAATACACAAATATATATCTTGTCTAGTCATACAATGGAAAAACATGATGATGAGAAAACTTTACTTGGTGAAGACCACGTTTTCTTAATGGGAAAGATAACAAATTTTGAGCAAGGTGGGATGGGGCCATGGGGGGACTGATGACAGTAATTACCGCGCACTAAGCATAATTAAAGCTGACAATGGCAATGCTGCTTTTGGAAAAAAAAAAAAAAAAACTAAAAAAGCGTTCCATCCAAAAGCAGTGAGGTCTAAGCTGTCTCTGGATCTGTAATTTCTTGTCCTTTCAAGTTTCCAGTGTACTAGTACTGGTCACCAGAAACTAGAAAGTAGAGATGATTCCTTGATTTTTTATTTTATTTTATTTTTGGGAGAGTTTGAGATGTATGTTGGTATAAGTTTGAAATAGATGGATGAAGAATTTTTTACAAGATTTTATCATTTATTATTTATTAATTAAGACTTAGTTGAATTATAAACAAAAAATAAATCATTAATATAAGCAATCAAGTGTTTGGGTTGAGTCCAAGAATTACCCGAATGTCAGCTTCGAATATTTACAATAAATCTTCGAAATTGAGTTTCGGACCCAACACTTTTACTTGACAAACGAAACGCGTAATTACAATAACAAAGCCTGGTTCTCTTTTTTAAGATTTTAACTTTAATGAAGTTAGAAATTAGAAGTGTGACTCAAATTTTAATTAAAAAATGTAATCTTCAGTATCTGATTTCATTTTTTGAAAAGCAAAGTTATAACTTATAAGTAGAACTTGATTGATATGTTATATTATGAAAATATTTTTATTAAAATAAGGCTAATCTTATGGTGGACGGAAATTTTGAAAAGCTTGAATAATTATCATTCATCTCTGTACATAAATTTAAAAAAGGCAAAATTGGATATAACCCCCTCAAATTTTCTCTATCCGGATATAACCCCCTCTAATCTTCAAAATCGGATATAACCCCCTCTAATCTTGTTAATTTGGGATATAAACTCTTTTCATTATTTTCAGCTATATTTTACATAAAACTAATGAAGAATTTAATTTAATGACTGATGTAGCCTTGCTCTCTCTGTCCTTTCATCTTCCTGCTTCAGCCATATAGAGGGGTTGCACTTGAAGAGTATTTTTTCAACTTTTCTTTTTGGCATTTTGGCTCCAAAATTTTTGTGTTTGTGCTGTCAGATACTCTCAAGTATCTCAACTATATATAAGCAAGTTTCACGCAATACAAAAAAATGAAATTGTAGATCCAAAGCTCATGCATATACTTTAGACTCGGTTTAGTTACTTGGAGATGTTCATTTTACAAATCTGATAATGTTGAAAAATATAATTACAAGAAGTCAAGTTATTCATCTTGTATTACTATTTTTCTCGTATTATCTGATTGTAAAGAAAGCTGCCAAAATCTTTCAATTGGACACACGCCCATGGAGATACATATCAAGAGAAGTTCTTTCACTATCAAGTTCAGAGATTTTGCACATGCACCTGTGGTTTGATAATTCCTGAAAGCATTGAATAAAGATTATATTAATTGAAATTACATTCTCATGATTTGATGAATGTTTGTGAACTATTTTTTCCCTTTTTTTACTGGCACGTACCAATGCAAACTCCTTATAGATGTTTTATATATAACGATTACCTTCACCTAATTAAACGAATTAACAATTATGATGGAGAAAAGTAACAATACTTCGATTAAAGAGTTAGAAGACTCGTTGAAGAGATATTGTTGCAAAACAAAGGCTCTATGTAACTGTCTCGCAAAACTAGAGACTGCAATCCTAGATCCAATACGTTTAACAGAGAGCAGGGACATTTTGGTTATATAAATTTATAATATTGATTTTTATTTAAAATATTGCCGAAAATAATAAGAAGGGTTTATATCCCTAGACCCTAGTTAACAAGATTAGAGGGGGGTTATATCCGATTTTGAAGATTAGAGGGGTTACATCCGGATAGAGAAGATTTGAGGGGGTTATATCCAATTTTGCCTTTAAAAAAAGTAATGCTAGAGTCAAACGCATTTGATACTTAAGCCTATCAAATGCCACCGAATTTCAATTTTCAAGATTACAATGGCCAATCTGAACAGTTAAATTTATTTTCCATAATAAAATCTCGTTAGATACTAAATGTTTTATTTTTTTTTCAAATTCTTTTACTATTTTTTAAATTTTAGAAAATTCTCAATCTAATTAATTTTGGAACCTTCAATTTTAAAAAATGCGAAAAAATTACATACAAATTAAAAATATATATATAAATTTGGTCTCCAAATAGATTTCAATATGGAGATCATATTGAGTGGTTTGGATTGGTCGTTTGAAATTTTAATAGTTGAGACTCGAATCACGTTTGACGTCAAACATATTTGACTCTAGCATTACTCTAATTTTAAATGCACAATATTGATTTAATTAGTTACATTGTAATTTACTCTTGTAAATTTTAATTCACAGCAGCATTTGTTGAATTATTTAAAAATGACTAAAGGACTTTTGTACAATCGACAACTTTAATATTCAACCTATCATATGATTAAAAATAAACTTTCAAATATTTTAACACTGAGCTCAGTGGCTATAAAACATATGTTAGGATTCAACAAATTTAATTAAGTTTTTTTTTATACCCTTTTTAAAGGTCAAATGCTAACTACCACATAACAAATATATTGAAAAGAAGATCAATCCCACTTTTGCTGTGATGTCATTTGCTTTTCTATATATATATATATATATATATATATATATATATATATATATATATATATATTATATATATAGAAAGAATGGCTAATTTGCCACAAATGGAGGGTCCAATTGTAAAAAACGTTATTGATGAAGGTGTATACATATATCTCTACATCTTGTCGGCAGTTGGCAGCCATCTTTATGGAACGCAAATCATGTTTTTTTTTTTTAAATTAAGCGAACGGAAGAAAGATCTCTATTTTTAATTTTTATATGCTATCAAGAAATTAAATTATTGATACTTATTAAAAGAAACATAAAAATATCAAAATTAAACACATTTTCACTAAAGTTGCGATTATGGTCGTTTACCGAAACTTAAATAGATAGTTACAAACAGCAAAAATTTTTTTACAAGTCTAATTTTCTGTAATTTATGTCATCTTCAAATTATATATATTATCCACATAAAAGAAATGTGCTTAACCACAGACTGTCCTGCATAGAATTGTCCGTGTGGGGTTAATGCAGCGTTTGTGATCATCAAGGCCAAACCTGTACGAGAAATTGCGCTCTTACGTTGCTTCTGTTACAACTTGCAACTTATTTTTTGTGTTACTGTGCAAAATGGCGGTCAGTTGTTCTAAAAACCCAAAATGCCAATCCTGATTAGGCCTGTTTAACTTTTCAAACGGAAACGGAATGACATGTTTCGTTTGCACTTCCGTTTATGGTAACAATATGTACCAGTTAATTCAATAACCGTTTCGTTTGGACGGAATGTCACGGAACGTGTATATTTGTAATGTATTTCATCCAAATCCAAACAAATGACGAAACACGTTCCGTTTACCTTTCCTTCCGTGAAACGTATTGAATTTTTATACACATTTACCGTTCCGTTTGGACAAAACGTGCACGGAAAACATTAAACAGTATACCACTTGCACCCTATTCCTGATCCAAAACGCAGCAATCAGTTGTTCTAATCTTGTAAATAGGGGTGCATAACGTGGAAAACGACCACGAAAGTGGTCATTTTCGTTAACCGTTGTATTAATACACGAAATTTTTATACTTATTGCGTTGATTGTTGCATCTGTTTAACACATGTTGCGTTGATTGTTCCGTTGATGGGAACGATCAAAACGGTTATAATCGTCTTTGACTACCTAACTGTTTTGCATTTTATTAAGATGTAAGAAAATAAACTATTTTGCATTTTGTATGAAACAGAGATAAAGAAATGACAGGTTAGGTCACGCGGGAAAGGGGGAGAAGGTACTATAATCATCTCTTGCTCTCGACGGCGATTGTACTCGGTGGTGCAGAGGCGAGAGAGATAGATGTGATTGTGTTCGGCGGAGAAATGACGGAGCGACGCTGCAAAAATCTAATTTTACTCATTTCTCCCTCGATCTCTCTGCTGAGGTCCTCTGCAATCTAATAATAAATCCATAAAAAAAATTTTAGACGAAATGCGCGAAATAAACGACCACGAAACGTACCAGTTTCACTAATAGTTCCGTTCTGAGACGAAACAATATTTCTATTTGCATTGGTTGTTTCGTTCCTTAAACGAAACTGAAATCCTTATCCATTATCGTTCAGTTCCGAACGAAACGAAACGAAATAACGGTTGAAACGGCTACCGTTTTCAGCCCTACTTGTAAACCATCTTCGGGATAAATTAGTGCAAACTCGTAAGACCGCAATTTGCACTAAAAACAAATAACTTTATTAAAAGACTAACCAACATAAAATTATAATTAATTAGACAATAATCACTCCCGCCCCATTCAAAAAAGCCATCCCCTTCCTTTTTCCCGCACTCTCTCACACACAGAAGAGAGAGAGAGCAAAAAGCACGACCCAACTCAACTTTAAACAAAATCAAATCAAAAATGGAAAAAGTAGAAAAGAAAATCAAAAGAAACGCCCACCCCGCATTCACCCTCCAAAAAAGAGACTAAAGCCAGAAAGAGAAAGCAAACAAACTCTTGCAAATACTTAACCAGCTCAACTTTCAAATCTCTACAAATGCCACTGCAATCTCTCACCTTCCCCTTTCTCTTTCTCTCTGCTCATTGCAATGGACGAGATCATACCTATAGGTCCCTCTCACCGGCCGACTCGTACCACCTCTACAACTACAACCCGCCTCTGGCGACAGTCGTCCTCTTCCAGTCGGGCACCGCAGACTGGTGCGACGGGTGGTTATGTGGTAAAGCCCTTTGACAGTGAGAAAT
Source organism: Rhynchospora pubera (assembly GCA_028095005.1). Classification (NCBI taxonomy): domain Eukaryota; kingdom Viridiplantae; phylum Streptophyta; class Magnoliopsida; order Poales; family Cyperaceae; genus Rhynchospora; species Rhynchospora pubera. The sequence continues at coordinate 20,380,749 of CM051461.1, forward strand.
TGCCTCCTACACTTGTGTCAGAGATAAGACCGTTCCTTCGTAAGGCTAATCAGATTGAAGCCGAGTCACCTCGAGTTGCGTACTTATGTGAGTGAAATATGTATCTTGACATGCCTTAGATGTGTTTGTAAAAATGTTTCTGAGAGGGGTTCTGGAAAAAATATGTACATTTTTACTTATTTGATTGAATTGATGTTGTTTGCACATGTAATAGTCTAATAGATACTGTAGTTTTTGTTTTTGTTGTCGCCTCAGAGCTGTTTGGTTGAATAGCTGTTATAAGAAGTTATCAAAGAATGTAACACTGGTTCCTTTGTACAAATATCAGGTCGATTTCATGCATTTGAAAAGGCCCATATAATAGATCCATTATCCAATGGTCGAGGTGTTCGTCAGTTCAAGACTGCACTTCTGCGACGGCTTGAACAGGTCCTTAAACTACAATTTTGTATCTCAGATTTGGTAGGAATATATATATATATATATATATATATATATATATATATATTTAAGTTTGTTGACATTGACACATTTAAAATCTCTAAAATGCATAACAGGATTGGAAGGCGACTACTCCACTGCGAAAGGAGAAGAGTGATGCTAGAGAGCTTAGGAATTTCTATGAAAGGTTCTATAACCGTTTTTCTCCCTCCATAGTTTGATGAATACTAATGGCAATTACTGGAAAATTTTATTTTTGTGAATGCTACATAAGGAGTTATTTACCTTAGGCTCAATGCCGGTGCCTATGCATGCAATCAGTTCTGGTACCAACTGCTACTTGCTCCACTTGTAGAATATTTATGCAATACAGCTCTCTCTCCTTTGCAGAAAGAAGGCATCAAATGATCATGAGATCACCGCAGTTCTTCTAGAAGTTCTCAAAGCAGTTGTTTCAGGAATAGCACAAGAGGTGCAATATTAATTCTGCTTAAAAGTAGCGTATCAACTGCCCTTTTTCTTTTTTTTTTTTGCAATTGAACTTTTTTTTTTTTTTTACAGAGTTCTGCAGCTGGTGAAAGTCTTGAAGAAAAATATGGCCGGTACAATATTCTACCGCTTCATACTAGAGGCCGACAACAACCTATAATGCACCTTTTAGAGGTCCCTTTTCTTTTTGTTTCTTACAATGGTGACTTGTGCCATGAGAATATAGTAAACTTTCAGTTGTCAACTTGTCATATAACTTGTTCATTCATCTTTGTAGATCAAAGCCGCAGTTTCTGCTGTATATAATGTTAGAGGATTGCCTTCTGTTAACAGTGACGAGGAAACAACTACTGCAAGTGACTTGCTTGAATGGCTTCAAACTTGGTTTGGCTTTCAGGTACAACAAATGTATATTTTCATCATGTCCAATACCTGTACGGCTGTACCATACTACCATACATATTGGTATGGTACAAAGCTGATTGGAACTTAAGAACTAGTTGTTCTGTTATGGGGGTCTACCATTCCAATTCAAGTGTTTTCCATGGTTGCAATGCCACCTGAAATCTCGCACCCCATGTGGCCGAGCCTGGATTCTATGTCAGTGGGTTACAAAAAAAATACAATGCTTTTCTTTCATTATTTTTAATTTGATAAGAAAAAAAAATCTTTACTTCAGTACTTGCACTTCAAAACACCATTATGGTTACACTTAGCTATCATAGTCCACTAGTCACTTCTCATTTTTGGAGAGGCTTTAGTTCCCATGAGAAAATCGGGGGATCTTCTGTAAATATTACAAATTGTGGCTGGAATTTCCCTCAAAAGAGAGAGAGAGAGAGAGTAAAGGTAAGTTTGTATTTTATTGGTGGAGGCTTAATGTTTAATTTTTTTGCTAAGATGGTTAGTTTGTGTGTGTTGGACTTGTATACATGCTACTAACATACCAAAATCTCTTTTTAGTGTTCTTACTTAGTTTTTTTTTATTTTTTATATTGTTTAGAAAGGAAATGTAGCAAACCAAAGAGAGCATCTAATTCTCCTACTGGCTAATATGCAAGTTAGATTGAACCCAAAGCCCTCTGTTATGACAAAGGTACCACTTATAGACCCTTATGATGTAAATTGTTCTCTTTGAGGTTTGCAGCTCTTATTTTATTGTGTAATTTAATCATTACATTCTTTTGCTGGTTAGCTTGATGACAGAGCAGTAAATGAATTATTGATGAAAGTTTTCAAAAATTACTTGAACTGGTGCAAGTTCTTGAGCCGTAAAAGCAATATATGGTAAAGTTTTAGTCTAGTATATTATTACATTTTACACATGCAGACATCTTTTTGCACATATTGATGGACTGCATTGGTTGGTTCTGATAGGTTACCTTCTGTGAAACAAGAGGTGCAGCAGCATAAATTATTATATATAGCTCTTTATTTCCTTATTTGGGGTGAAGCATCAAATCTTAGACTAATGCCAGAATGCTTGTGCTACATATTTCATCATGTACGTAATATTCCTTTTCTTTTATTTTCCTTTTTTTTTTTCATAAGTAGCTGCAATTTCATTTTTCCTTTAAAATTGCTGTATGATGAAGACTATTCCAGATATTTACATGCAAGATAATATATTTTTCTTATTGATTATTGCTTGATGATTGTGAGTTCTCACTGATGTTTCAGATGGCATATGAACTTTATGGAGTACTTTCTGGTGCAGTAAGCTTGAATACAGGCGAGAAAGTACGACCAGCTTATGGAGGGGAATCTGAATCATTCCTTACCAATGTAGTCACACCCATATACCGAGTCATACAAGAGGTTTAATTTAATATCACTTTGCACAATATTATATATACCAGACAAACGAGTGAGAGAATCTATGAATGAGTCTAGGGTTATATCAGTGTAATCTTTAAGATTTTGTGCATTTAAATATTGAAGACTAAATATAATACATATTTGCTGGAACTTTTCTCTTGAAATTCTGTGGATTCATATTGTAACCTTTCTTATTGTCTTGGTAAAATATTAGAAATGGACTGGAGGTTACTCTCTTACCACAGTGCATATTCTATTATAGTTCTTAAATACACAGATTTTTAATATGTCCTCACATACAGAATATTTATTTAATGCACATATTGCAGTGCCTCTGTTATAGGTATGAACTGAAGGTGACTTTCAACATGTACTGTTCCAATTTTTTTTTCCCAATTTTAGGGTTTAGATCAATTAAACAGTATAAATTAACCTTTTGGTTAGCTCAATTTGACAATCTTATGTTACTTTCTCTGATGAAGGAAGCCCTAAAGAACAGAAATGGAGTCGCTGACCACTCCAAATGGAGAAACTATGATGACATCAATGAATTCTTTTGGTGAGAGTAATTAAAGTTAAGACAGTGATGGTTTTTGTGAAGATGATGTCCTTTTTCTGTTGACCATTTATCTGTTGTGTTTCTAGGTCAGTTGATTGTTTCAAGCTTGGTTGGCCGATGCGCACCAACAGTAGCTTCTTTTGTACGAAAATTAGTTCCCCTAAACCAATCACCAAAAATTCAGAATCTCCCCCAAATCCAAGTATCAACTCCCAGGTCTTAGTTTATTTTTTTATTATTTATAGGATCGGATCCTGTTATTTTGCTCCATCTAAATTTTTAACTTGATAAGCAGCATTTTTTGGGTCATTTGCACAAAGGGAAAAAAACTGAAAAACAAGACACTAAAAGCAGGGCTAAAATGTCTATCTTACTGCTACTATTTTTTTTTTATTTATTTTTTTGTATTCCTGGTTTGATACTTTGATGTGTTGACAAGATATATCAGTAGGGTAGGGGCATAATTTGTCATAATAAGGAATATACATACAATCAAAGACAATCGTTTCATGAACGCCAAGTATTATCTCAAAAATATTGGGCGTTAGTTGTTATTAGTTGCTATTTTCATTAATTTAATAAGTTATATGTCTGCTCACAAAGAGTTAATATGAAATGACTGTGGCTAAAGCAAGATTGAATGTTCTGCCTTGTACTGAAGTCTGAACTACTGATTGACAAAACTACTAACTTACAAAAAGAAAAAGAAAATTGGATGTTGGGATATACTAAATTGACACAGAACAATCTGTTTTTATCCTGTATAAACCTGGTACCGGTTTTTATGCATAGATATTTGTACAAACCAGGAAGACTACTTATATCTTAGTGTAAAACAGTAATTATTTTTTTCATGAGTGGTTTATTTAATTATCCAGGAAAACCCCTGTCAACAAAATTGGCTTGGAAAGACAAATTTCGTTGAGGTACGATCTTTCTGGCACCTTTTCAGGAGCTTTGATCGAATGTGGACATTTTTTGTGCTAGCTCTCCAGGTTGTTTAATTTATCATTCACTCATTTATTTTCTGTTTGTGACCACTAAACGTAACATTATTACTTTGTGATAGAGTTTAATGATATTTTATCTTTGATCTGTCAGGTGATGATAATTATGGCATGGAATGAACTAGACTCTCCTGTTGATTTACTCGACCCACAAACTTTTGAGGATGTATTAAGTATTTTCATAACAAATGCTGCTCTGAGACTTATACAAGGTTGGCAACTAAATTCACTCAGCATATGAAATTTATTTCTTTGGAGAGCATGCTTACATAAGATATTAAAAGAAACGTCTAAGCCATCATTTCCCCATTCCATTACTTCAGAAGATGCCAGGGCTTCCTCCATTCTAACCTTTGTATCCATTCAAGATATAGAAATGAGGGGAAGTTTGGGCAGCTTTTGGAAATTAACAGACATAAAATATGAAGGTCATTTCTAGATTTCCTGAAACAAATGAGACAATTCTTTCTTTTGATGTAGATGTGTAAAAAAACGTGTCCCCTACTTAGCTTTAATAGTATTTGGTATTGTTAGTTTAACCTTCCATTTTCCATTTTACTTTTTCAGCGGCCATGCATAATAGAATTGGCATGAAAAGATTTTCATAAACACAGCTTTACCCCTTCATATTCCTCAAAATGGTGGCCATAACTTTAGGATTTGTAAGTACTCATGTATCTAGGGTCCTAGTGTAATTGAATAACGCCTAATTAGTCGCTCCCAAATCACTATTTGCTCTCTTCATGACTAAATAGTAAAGCTATATGGGGTATTTATGTTCAAAGTTCAAACCACTAGGAAAAAAGGGATTAATTTCTTACTCTGCAAAATTTCATATCTTTTGGGTTCTCTTTGTTATTATTCTTTTCAGTGGTTATGGACATAGTATTTTTATGGCAAGCAAGACACACCATGGGCTACAGCCATAAACTAAGATATGGTGTTAAGCTCTTAGCAGCTTGTATATGGACAGTTACACTGCCGGCATCTTATAACATTTCAAAAAAGTACCCTGTTTGTTCGGCTAAAGATGTGATAGGAAGGCTGTGCCTCTCTCAGTACATGGTGGTTGTTGCGATCTATCTGACAACAAATGTAATTGGCATGGCATTGTTTCTTGTACCAGCTGTTGGGAGCTATATTGAGACCTCGAGTTGGTCTGTATGCAAGTTATTGTCTTGGTTGTGTCAGGTAACAGATTCTGAGTTTATTCTTTTGCCCTTTTTTTTCATCCCATAAACTAAACCTATTTATCATATGTTTAAAAAATTAAACAATTTGGTATATTTGAAACAACATGGGACAGTTACTTCTCATAATTTGACCTTGATTTTAAAGGTTGGAACTTCAAAGCTTTTCCTAATGGGGAATGTTTGGTAACTAATGTCTGGTTACTTGGGAAAATATGGCAAAAATATTGATTATACTAGTCTTTTATCTATAATCTTGTTGTTGTTCTCATAAAAGTATTTCCATGCAGCCCAGGTTATATGTTGGTCGAGGGATGCAAGAAAGCCAAGTATCTGTATTAAAGTAATTTTTTTTTACAAAAATCTCTAATCTAATTTTTAAGTGGCTTGATTGATTCTTTGTAAAGCAATCTTATTCTTCATATCTTTCAGATATACTGTCTTCTGGATTATGCTTCTGTCAAGCAAATTTTTATTCAGTTACTATTTTGAGGTTAATATTCAATAACTTCTTCACCTATCTCAAAACTAAGCATTGATTGCAGTTGTTTTGTTGAAATTTCTGTTAATTTCCTCTTGGTTTCTTTCTTTCTGGTAAGCAGATAAAACCGCTAGTAGGGCCCACCAAGCAGATTATGAAGATCAATGTGCATCAGTATGATTGGCATGAGTTGTTTCCCCATGGTTTCTCTCTTTCTTATTCACATGTTTCTTTAATTTGTTATTTACTTGTATATTTGCATTAGGATGTACCTCAGATGTCAAATTTTTCATTTATACTCTCTTTAGATTATTTTTGCTTGTCAGGTGCTTAATGCTTTAACATGGACTTCTTGCCAAAATTTTTTTTATATCAAAACCAGCTAAATAAAAAAATAAATTAATTTCCATTAACCATTAGTAGTGCTTTTATCAAATTGTTTGGTATTTTGCTGAGCGCCATACTGATACATAACTTTGATTATTGCTTCAGTGAAAAGCAATCTTGGTGCAATCCTCGCGATATGGGCACCCATTATTCTTGTGAGTAATATTCAAAATTATCATAGTTTATTTTTAAACTATATAAGTCTCATAAAGCAGCTTATTTATTTATTTATCTTCTTGTTGATGAACAGGTTTATTTCATGGATACACAAATATGGTACTCTATATTTTGCACGGTCTTTGGTGGCATGTATGGAATTGTTCATCACCTTGGTGAGGTAATGTTGCCTTCTGTTTGTTCAGGGACTTCAATAGTTGAATTTCTTTTTCTTTCTGAACATTTTCTTATCTTAATTTTTCTTAAAGCACTTATTGTAAAATTTCAGAGGTGCTTATTTATACCTTCTAATCAGGATTATTTAAATTATTAGCTTAATTAGTTTGATTCACTTTCTGGAAAACCCTAAAACAATTTAATCTTTACAAACATAAAAGGTGTTGGATTTATACTCAAGTTTAGTAAATAATGAGTATGGTTTGCTTGAGAATCCAATTGTTTTCGTTTTGGTTGTTCTTTGTGCAGAAAATTAGAATGTCAGATTTGGTTATAAATTTATAATTGCTTGATATAACTATTTAATTATGTTTTTTTTATATATATATATATATAGATACGCACAATGGGTATGGTGAGAAGTCGCTTTAACACTTTACCTGCTGTTTTTAATTTCTCTCTCGTGCCGCGGTCTTCACCTAAGGAAAAGAAAACCAGCTTTGGGACCTTCCTGGAAAAGAAATTTTTTAAGGTCAGTTTTCTGGCTGACCTGATTGTCTTTTTTCTTTTTCGCTTTTGTTTGGAGTAAACTGCCATATGTGGGGTATTAAATCTAACCTTACTCTAATAAATAAAGGACAACAAGCACACACCCATACTTAGTCAGAAATACTGCCCAACTGGCGACTGCCCCAGTTTATACATATAGTGCTGAGTCATTTATTTCATCGAGTTTATTTGTTCTTCTCCATCCGTCATTTGGTTTCCCAACATATTTAAACGAACCCTATTAATCTTATCTTTATTTGTTTCTGTATTTCTGATATGATGGAACTTTATTGGACCAGGATTTGAAGGTAGAAAGGAATGATATTGCCAAATTTGCTTTGGTTTGGAAGGAGATAATAAGTAGCTTTCGCTCAGAGGACTTAATAAGTAACAGGTCAAAAATTTTTCCATCTTTATTTCTTCTTAGAAATTTCGGTTCATTCTTCCCATTCTTAATATTTTAAAGGTTAATTTAATCACTATTAACAGTTTATTATTTTTTTCCAAAGAGAAATGGATTTGATGACAATGCCTTTATCAACTGAGTTGAATTCTGGCCTAGTGCGCTGGCCTCTGTTTCTACTTGCAACTAAGGTTTACTTATATTTGTTCGGCCTTTTTTTACTATGTAAATTTACCTCAATTATTGAGTTTGAAGTAAAAAGAATAATCTAATGAAGTTTTTTTTGTATTGGGTTTTAGTTTTCAACAGCAGTTGATATGGCTGCTGAATTTACTGGGACGTGTGAGAGACTCTACCAAAAGGTTATGAAAGATGATTACATGTTTTGTGCTGTTACTGAGTGTTACATCTCGTTGAAGTATATTTCAGATTTTCTTATTATTGGAGAACTAGAAAAGAGGTACATTTATGATTTAACTGTCAAATCTCTTCCTATTGGTTCCCTGTTGGGATTGTGGTGCATGGTCTAGAGTATGTGCCATGACTTTAGCAGTGTGCTCTTTGGACTCTTCTTCTATTGTCTTGATCATTTTGTTAATTCAAATAATGATATTTAGTTGTTAACTTTTAGTGTGTTTTTCTAGACTAGTAAGTTACTTCAACACTTAAAAGTCATAATTATCATTCTAGCCTTCAAAAAAGACGGAGTAAACCTTAATATCCATACAAGCCATGAGGAAACATGAAAAGAAAAAAATATATGTGGTACTTGAATGCTTGCAAAATACCTATCGACTCTCTTGGTAAATTTTTATTGTTCGTTGGCATCTTACATGAAACTGCGTTTATATTTATTCAGCATTCTGAAGGCAATATATACACATGTTGAAACAAGTATTGAAAACTCAAACCTACTGAAGGATATCAATTTGCACCAGCTACCAGTATTGTGCAACAAGCTTGTACATCTCGTTCAAACTCTGGTGATTACTACATTAAAATTCAAAAGATTTATTTTTATTGTTTTCATTTTGTAATATGTTTGATATATGAAACTGAGTTATCAATTAAGTTTGTTATGTTCTCCATCCAGTTTGAAAATAAAGTAGAAAGTAGGTACAATGTTACAATTTTGCTCCAAGATATTGTTGAAATTGTGATCAAAGATCTGGTGCGCGATACACCAAGGTATATTTTAACATTCAAAATTGAATAACCTGTCCAGCTGGTGAAATGTTTACTTGATGAACAATAAGTTAAAGTAAAAAGAAAATTTATTAAACTGAAAAATAATAGCAGATATTTAATGCAACGCTTGTGTCTAATTCAAATCTCAATATCAACCTACAACACAATTTGGGGACCTTATACCGTACTGACGGTCATCCTGATCTCTGCAATTCCTCCAAATCTAATACTATAGTTGCATTTTTTTCATGCAGAATAATGGAAGTTGTGAACTCATCATGCATGGCAGGATGTGAGAGAGATTTTGTTTGTTTATTTGGAGATTACCAACCTGAACTCTTCACATCAACTTCAATATGTTTTCCTTTACCAAACGATGATCCACTAAAAGAGCAGGTACATCCTGTTCCTTGCACTAATACTAAAATCGAACGGGTACAACTTTCAGTTCAAAGGTTTTTTTTTTTTTTCATTTTGGGCTGGAACTTAATGCTGAGCTTTAAACTAGTCCTGGTATTGTGCTGAGACCCTTTTTTTTCTTGAAGTGTGTAATGAAGAAAACCAACATGCTGATTTCTTTGTTGTCAGGTCAAAAGACTTTACCTCTTGCTTACAACCAAGGAGAAGGCCATGGATGTACCATCAAACTTAGAAGCCCGGAGAAGAATATCATTTTTTGCCACATCACTTTTCATGGATATGCCATTCGCACCTAGGGTTCGCAATATGCTCTCTTTTAGGTACTAATTTTCAAAGCTCCATCGACTGCTTTCTAATTTCCATAAAATTTTGGAAACTAAATTTGACTAACAATCAAGTCATAAGAAAAATCAAAATTAAAGTTGTATTTTTTTTCTGGGCTAGTGTGATAACCCCATATTTCATGGAGGAGGTAAATTTCTCTGAGGAAGAGCTTCATTTAATCCAAGATGGCTCATCCAACAACTCCATCTTAACTTACATGCAAAAAATATATCCAGGTTAGTAACATTAGTAGAGACCTAATTTGAGAAACATAAGCAGGCGAACATCGGTTATACATATTGGTCTGTGTGAAAGTAGGGGCATATGATGCATTACCACAAACATTAGTTGTTCACATGGGGTCTGTTCAGGGTTGAGTTTATTTTTATTCTAGGGTTTTTCAGCCTCATCCACCTCATTTTTGGTTAATTTAAGTACTTGTGCCTCTAATTGGGGTTCAATTGGGTGTGGTTGTCTTAAAAGGTTTGTTGTGATGTTTTGCATTGCTATTGGGTGTGATAGTTGGCCTTTTCAATCTCTCAATTTTTTTTTTTTGGGTCAGATCGTACCAGCTTCAATTTTAAAGTGGATCATATTATGTTTTTGCTACACCTTGTTAGGTCATATGTGATTTTTTTTATTATTTTTTTTGTAAGCCTTTAGTTAATCCAAGTTTAAAACTGTGATTTATTTATCCATTTTGATCCTAGATGAATGGAAAAACTTTAAAGAAAGGCTTGGGGCAGACCCAAAAAGTGAAGAGGTCAGGTACTGGGCTTCTTTCCGTGGCCAAACACTCAGTCGCACAGGTAAAAAAATATAGAATTAAACTGCCAAGTTAAATTATTAATTAATTCTTATTGTACCATGCTGATGGAGATCCCTTTCTATTAATGATATGTAGTACGAGGAATGATGTACTACAGGAAGGCACTGAAACTGCAAGCTTTTTTAGATAAAAGTGAACAGCGTGAAGAAGGTAGTATTTTTCTTCATTTATTTTATAAAAAAGGACTTATATTTCTTGTACTAAAGATGAATTATATGTCATTATTTTGTCACCTGATTTTGTTTGGTCTTGATTGAGTGTACTAAAGATGAATTATATGTCATTATTTCTTGGTTGAGGCTAAAAGTTCTGTCAAATAAAAAAAAAAAAATAGAGCTTAAAAACTTTATTGTTAGGTAAAGTTGGCAGCAGAGGAAAAAAAATTTAAAACTTGGTACTACCTCTTGTCTGACTTTGAAATGTCATGCCCGTTACTGTACATACCTTCTCAAATTGAATAAGAGTTTCCAAGGATAATTTGCTTTTGTAAATTTTAAATTATAAGATTTGTAGATGACAGTTAAAAAGCAAAAAAAAGAAAAAAAAAATTATGTAGGTTAGCTCTTGGCAGCAGAAAAAGCGGAGCATTCTGGCACCCTTACAAATGGAAAACATTTTTTTTATTAGCCAGATATATACAAGGGCCACACTGCAATTGACCAGCAGGGACAAAATCATAAAAATGGACAGCCATGCATGTCAGATCAGCTGGATGCCTTGGCCGATATGAAATTCACGTATGTAATATCATGTCAGAAATTCGGTGAACAAAAGGCTAATGGCGATCCTCATGCCCAGGATATTATTGACCTTATGACAAGGTAGTTTACACTATAAAGAGAAACTTATCGGAGGAAAAAGATATGAAACTTAGCTAAAGAGTCCCAGGTTGTTCATGGAAAAAACTTATGCCCTTTTGTATCTAGAAACTTGTTAATCAACTGTTGAACAACAAACATAAATACGTCTGTTTAATTAGATGTTGAGATTTTATTATCCTAAAATTTGTAAGGTTAGCCTAGTTTTACTAAGGGAAGTTGGTAAATGTGGAGCTTGGCTTACTTTAATAACCATTTATTTACCTATTGATCCTGAAGGCATCCAGCTTTGCGGGTTGCTTATATTGAAGAAAAAGAAGTAATGATAGGTGGTGAACCTCATAAGCTCTATTCTTCAGTTTTAATCAAAGCAGAAAATAATCTCGATCAGGTGATTTCTTGATAGTGGCCCCTTTTTCTAAATGCATTGCTGAGCTTATCTTGATGGAGCATAGCATGGTATTACAATCTGGAACTAATTTGGCTAGTGTATATACAGGAAATATACCGAATTAAGTTACCAGGTCCGCCAATCATTGGAGAAGGAAAACCAGAGAACCAAAACCATGCCGTCATTTTCACACGTGGAGAGGCTCTCCAGACAATAGACATGAACCAAGTATGCTTTCTTCTTTAGGGCACAAATGATATTTGAAACTTATTATAAATTTGTATATATCACTTCTTTGTATTCTTCTTTGAAGGACAATTATCTGGAAGAAGCCTATAAAATGAGAAATGTATTGCAAGAATTTGTCCAGCATCATGGAAGCCATGCTCCAACAATTCTTGGATTAAGAGAACACATATTTACCGGCAGGTACTCGTTCAAGACTTACTGTTTCCAGTTGAGTTCTCTATAGAAGAATCAAGCAAAACCTCTTAAGGAATATGTATGATATTTCAGTGTTTCATCACTTGCTGGCTTCATGTCATACCAGGAGACCAGCTTTGTTACCATTGGCCAGAGATTTCTTGCAAGCCCTCTCAGGTATAAAATTTTAAATGACTTACCACTGATGCCATCTTCTAAGATATACATTGACTAACAGTTTCTTTTTCATCACACAAAGGGTACGGTTTCACTATGGGCATCCAGATATTTTCGATAGGCTTTTTCATCTGACACAAGGTGGTATTAGCAAAGCTTCTAAAACGATTAATTTAAGCGAGGATGTGTTTGCTGGTAATGATCTGTCTTGTTAAATTTTTGTGTTTCAAAGGGAAATAATACATACATTGTCAGAACACTGTCCTGCTTTCTTGAACGAATTATTTAAAAATAAATAAGAAACTAATACACTTGATTTTAAAAAAATGAAGGAAAATACTTGAAACATTTGTTTTAGTTTGCAAACATATTAGTGTTCTATACTTTAGACGAAGTGACTTAAGAATTTTCAATATGGAAGGTTCTTGAAGATTCTCTAATCTTATCTGCTGTTGTCAGATTCCTGATTCCTAACTAGAACTCAAAAGGCCAAACCAGGAAAAAAATGTGTATTATTAGATGTACTTATTCATCGAGTACAAAAAAACAAAATGGCTATTTCAAAAAACAGAGCATTTATTCTTTTCAGCCTGCCTATCGTATAGAAGAATACTTATAGACATGATGTTGGATATTTCAGTCTTTTTATTACATCCTATTTCCATTTCTTCTATAGGATACAACTCAACACTGCGCCGTGGTAATGTAACATATAAAGAGTACATACAAGTGGGAAAGGGGCGTGATGTTGGTTTAAATCAAATTTCGAAATTCGAAGCAAAGGTCACAAATGGCAATAGTGAACAAGCCCTAAGTCGTGATATTTACCGGCTTGGCCATGGTTTTGATTTCTTTCGCATGCTCTCATGTTATTTCAGCACTGTCGGGTTTTACTTCAATAGCCTTGTATGTACATATCTCTCTCATGTTACTCATATTGATGAATGCAACTACTGCAAACACACAATTTTATTTAAACAGTTGAGATAATAATTATTTAAGATTTAGAACGAATTAACAAAGTACTTACAAAGACATACAATTGGCTGATGAATTATTTCCCATGTTGTTGCTATTTTTCCATAAAGAATGACCTATTGATTTCTATGTTTTAAATTCTTATTTGAGATCAAGTACAAATTTGCAGATCTCAATAATCGTGGTGTATGTATTTCTCTATGGTCAACTCTACCTCGTTCTCAGTGGACTGGAGCAGGCCCTGCTAATAAAAACCAGAACCAAAAACATGAAATCCTTGGAAACTGCTCTCGGCTCTCAGTCTTTTCTCCAACTGGGACTCCTAACTGGACTCCCTATGGTTATGGAGCTATGCCTCGAAAAGGGCTTTCGTGTTGCCTTTTCTGATTTCATTCTCATGCAAATGCAACTTGCCTCTGTTTTCTTCACATTCTCCCTTGGCACCAAAGCCCACTACTTTGGCCGTACTATACTCCATGGTGGTGCCAAGTACTGACCTACTGGACGTAAATTTGTGGTTTTTCATGCGAGTTTCACTGAGAATTACCAGCTTTACTCACGGAGCCACTTTGTAAAAGGATTTGAGCTCGCATTTTTGCTAATTGTATATAATCTTTTTAGAAAGTCATATGAGTCTGGGGTTGCCTATTTGATGGCGACTTTTTCGACTTGGTTTATGGCACTTGCATGGCTTTTCACACCATTTTTGTTTAACCCAATGGGCTTTGCATGGAAGAAAATTGTAGAAGATTGGGCTGACTGGAACCATTGGATGAGGAATCCAGGCGGAGTCGGAGTGCAGCCTGATAAGAGTTGGGAGTCATGGTGGAATTGCGAAAATGCGCATCTAAGACACTCAGGTCTTGGTTCAAAGGTTCTAGAAGTGATTTTGTCTCTTCGATTCTTTATATACCAGTATGGTCTCGTGTACCACCTTGATATATCAGGGGATAATAAGACTTTCTTGGTGTATTTACTTTCATGGGTTGTCATAATCGCCATTATTGTGCTGGTTAAGGTATGTCGTTATAACTTTGTCCTATTTCTTCTTTTATTTGCTACCTAAAATTTCGCTGGTCTTACAAGTATGACCAGTATTCCTCAATATTTGAAATTAGACAATTGTTAAATGCAAGGTCAAGTCAACCAAGGAAGATAATATTGCCGGTATATTCCATGTCAGACTAACAATAAAACTTGGACTCTTTTGTCCATATAAATCAAGTTAGAATGATTTTAAATGTCTTTTGTCCATAAACTTGGACTCTATCAGTGTAAGAGGTCAATTTGTCAAATAACAGAATCTATCTTTGCCATCACTTGTGTAAAAATATTTTGTTTCTTTTTTGAAGAAGTAAAAATGATGTATGTGATTTCTTTTAGGTTGTTTATGAGGCACGAAGAAGGCTGAGCTCAGAACATCAACTTGTATTTAGATTTTTTAAGCTTGTGATATTTTTAGCAGTATCAACTAGTTTAGCCGTTCTCTATACTGTATGCAAGCTTTCTGTTATGGACATGCTTATATGCTGCCTTGCTTTTCTCCCAACTGGGTGGGGTTTATTATCGGTATGTTCAAGCATCATTTAATGGGCTTATTTTGTCCAAAGCTTATTTTTCTAGCCATTTATCTTGTCTATACCAAGATTGCACTATTACTAGTACAAGTAAGATGGTCTAGATTGAGCCTTTTTTTCATTGCATTTTCGGCCACCTTGTGCATATAAAGGATTCATTTTACCCTGCCCAACATTATTAGGAAAAATACGGATTCCAGAAAGGAAAAAAATAGGTTTCTATCAAGCTAGGCCAGCGTTGAATGTATTTGTAAAGTACTAACAAAAGAACTGATTTCAGATAGTGCAATGTGGTACCTGTATATCAAATCACCGAGTTGAACACCAATCCAAAGGCATTGAATTATTTTAATCTCTGTTACCACTACTGAGAGTTTTGTAACCTTTCTATTATTTGATGCAGATAGTGCAAGTGTTGAGGCCAAGAATAGAGTATTACAGCATATGGGAGCCAATTCAAGCCATTGCACATGCATATGACTATGGCATGGGCTCTGTAGTCTTTGCTCCGATCGCCATATTAGCATGGATCCCGGTTGTTTCGGCCCTTCAAACACGGGTTCTCTTTAATCAGGCATTTAACAGGCAGTTGCAGATTC
This sequence comes from Rhynchospora pubera, assembly GCA_028095005.1. NCBI lineage: Eukaryota > Viridiplantae > Streptophyta > Magnoliopsida > Poales > Cyperaceae > Rhynchospora > Rhynchospora pubera. Next base: position 20,396,130 of record CM051461.1, read on the forward strand.
AGCCCATTCTTGCTGGTAAAAGTAAATATAGGTAGATGTAAAGGCATGATTACATGTTTTGACATATATATATGATTCATCTGTAGATAATTTTAGCATTTTTTTAGTGTTTTTTGTAGGAGTCTTTCAAGATTTTGAGATTTTTTGTAATATTATTAAAGTTATTTTTTTTTAGAATAATGAGAATCGAAAAGTTTTACTGGTGAGAGATTTTTTTTCCCCCCTTCAATTGTTGATCACATGTAGAAAATTTTATGTACAAGTATTTAATATGATGCTTCTCCGTGATATCTAAGCCGCATTGTCCGATGAAGACTGATTCCATCTTTTTAACAAGAAAAAAGACATAGCTAGATAAAACAAAATTATTTTTTTTTTAAAAAAAGTGAATGCTCCTCAAATTTTACAATTCAGAAAATTATCCTTTAATTTTATTATAATTGTTTTTACCCTTTAAATTATCTTAATTGGGATATATACTCTTATATAACTAATTTTTCTGTTAAATTATATATTAAAATTTCATTGTATGATTTTTTTGGACAAAAATACTCATCATGCCTACCCAGTTCATCTTCCCGTTGGGTAGTATTTCAACGATTCAACTTATGTTAAGTTCTATCTTAACCAAAAATACCCTTCTCTAGATTCATCGAATAAAGGACCAAATAGTCTAGGTATGGATATTATTCAAAGAAGTGGATAATACATATTTGGCTTATTTCAGAGAAATATCTGTGAACAAATAATTGTATTTCTTACTTAGCAGTTTTAATCTTAATTTCTCAAATGAATTTGTTGACCTAAATTAGTGAAAGCTAGTTAACCAGTAGACCCAACTTGCATCCTCATACGATACTCCGGTTACCATTGTGTTCTTGCAATAAAAAAAAAACTATATAATTAGATTTTCAGAATAATGATTTTATCTTATTAGGTCAACCTACTGCAATGGATAGTTGAGCCTGTAAGCAGTATGCATCACAAGGGATTATGGTCAGAGTTGACCTAACAACCATGGCAAAAAAAAATTTAAAACATAAAGCACCAATTATGCATCTTTAATTATAATGTAGAAACAACTTATGCTTCCATGAATGCATCACCATGTGAACGAATTTGTAACCTAATATATTATCAAAATCTAATTATTTGAAGTGTAAATTAAGTTTTTGTTGATAGAGAAAGAGTTAAAAATTTCAAAGAAAAAATATACATTGTAGAACATTCACCGTCTGTTTACAAGATAAGAAGTTGCGAAATTAATCCTAGCAAGAGATGAAATTGAAGGCTGACATTCTCTTTGGAATATGAGAAAAGTGATTAAAAATTTTCAATTTCCAGGAAGTGCGAAGATGGTTATTTCTCTATCATATAATATTTACCATCCTTGGGTAATAACTAATAAAATAGTATACAAGTACCCCTAACAAGCTATCTAATCTAAACCTATGGCATTCGGATCTGTGTTCCATTCAATTACATGTGCAGAATTTACATATTACTCGCCATAACATGCGAGAATAGCTAGTGGTCTAATGGAAGCTACCTAGAAGCTTTACATTACTAAGTTTGATCTGAGGGAGAGCTACCAATAAAATAAAAAGGCCATATAAGAAACAAAGGGAATAAACTAGTAGGGGAAATGAAAGCAACAAGAAGAGAGAGAAGAGAGAGGCATGTGACGTGCATGTGAAATAATCTCCTCAACGGGGATAAGGAAAGAATGTCATACAAGCAGAGCACATGGGGAGACATCATTTAATCCCCACTCTGCTTCCCTCTTATCTTTTGTTAAAATTTAAATCAATGGAGTATGTAAAAAGAAGGGTGAAATATATAAAAATAATGCATGATAGTTTCACGTCTCGGGATAGCGTTGTAGATGCACTAAAATTATATTTAATTAGTTAGCATCATACAAATTAAGAAATTTTAAAGTATTCGAATAATATAAATTCAAATTATTAGTGTTTATAAAATTTCTAGCACAACTTCTGTTACAAGCTACTGACTTTTTAGTCCAAGAACATTTATTGTAGCATCATTAGTAATATGCTACTGCTGGTAAGTTTGTTACTAAAAGCACCGACTTGCACAAATATGTGCTTTCAATTTACATGTAAAAGTTTATATCAAAAAGTTTTCTCTGTGTAGAACTAACAAAAACATATCATATATATGTTTAATGAATAACTGTATTTACATGTAACATATTAGTAAGCTATGGTACTATAAATAACATTTTCATTTTTTTAAAATGTGCTAATTAAGCTAACTTCTTTCAATAATTATTCACATTCGGTTAAGCATATTTAAAATTTTATGGGGCGTTTGGATCGCTTAGGAATAAGAGGAATAGTCTTTTTCTAGGCGAAAATTTATTTCTAATCATCCAAACTTTTCACAAAATTACACACTTTTCAATATTTTTCGCCTATTTCGATTATTCCTCTTATTCCTAAATAAAAAAAGAACGAGATTTTTATCATGGGACAACTTTACCCCTACTTGTCTACCCAATAAAAGCCCGTGATGTCATCCACTGCTGCCTACTCTTGTATGCTAAATTTTCACATAGTTTATATTTGATAAAAAAAATAATTAATATTTACTGACAACATAATGCATTCATATGGTGAGAGTCCATGGTGAAATTGCCTCAGTTGACAGATAATAATCCTCAAATATATAAAGTACATTTATATTCCACCTTACTAATCACATGTACCATAATACTATTTATTTATTTATTTATTATATAATAATAATAATAATACTATTAATAATGAAGAAAAAAATAACGAAAACAGAAAATTACACGGGAGTAAAAATTCGAGACACTAGACACTGAAATGAATGCATATTATTGATTATTTCTTTTGTCATCAACAATGAAACAGTAACACACGCTTTAACTTTGCTTATATCATCATAGGCCTAACTATTTTTCCTACCTACTTGAAATTCGTGCAAAAAGCTACGGTCAGGTCAGCACGTGGTCGCCGATTCCTCCAGTTAAATTTCTCTTCTCCCTCTTCTCTCTCTCTCTCTTCTTCCCATCTCCCCACCACCTTCTCTCTCTCTTTCTCTCTCTACACCTCCCCCAGCTGTTGCTAGCTGTCTCTTTTTCCCTTGCATGTGACCTCCTCCCAAACTACCCACCACCTCCTACTCAAACTACAAATCCAAATCCAAGTCGCTCTACTTCTAATCCCTCTCCATATCAAGCTCTCGCATTACACTTCTGACTTCTAGCAACCAACCCCTATCAAGTAGTTACCTAGTACAAGTACGTACACACACATACTCTTCTCTTCTTCTACTAGCTAGTCTTCTATCCATCAACCTTTCTCTTTCAACATGGCGCAACTGCCACCAAAGAGCCCCACAATGGCGCCATGGGTCAATGAGTTCTTTGAATTCTCTGCTGTTAGACGTGGGGCTCATCGCCGCTCGGCGAGTGACTCGGTTGCATTCCTCGACGGGCCTCAGGAGTTCGAGCGGCTTGATGATGAGCAGCTCATGTCCATGTTTGCTGACAATGAAGATGAAATGGCAGCGGCTTCTCTCGTCGACACAAAGCCGGAGAGTGATAGCAGAAGCGGGTCTGAGGAGCCCCAAAATGTTAAGGCCGAACCACTGAACGCGGCGACTGAGGCCGGCGATTCAGGAATTGTGGATCCTAAGAGGGTTAAGAGGTAAATTATTTGACAATGTACCAAGTATTTCAAGTTAAATTGTCTATAAAAATCCAACTAAATGATGTACCGACCGGTAAGGATGTCCTAGGTCAGGTGCCGTGCTGATTAGTACATTTTAGTTACATGTAGTACGAATGTACAATTGCAGGTACTGGCAGGTACATTTTTCCTATTGGTATGATGGTATTGGTATCTGCCACCGTAATTCTCTAGTCGTGGACTCGTGGTACGGAATCACACTTCGGGAAAATAAAAACAATTCATTCTTCAAATCTTTTTTTTTATGTCTGTCCGGTTTCTGAAAAATATTATTCTATTTTATTAGTCTGACAACAATATATGTATTTTTTTATTCAAATACACACAAGTATGTATGAGGTGAGAACTGAGAACCCAGAACTCAATGTATGTGTACATACGTTCACAATTTATTTAAAACACATGCATTCTAGGTATGAATTCATGTTCTCAGGTCAAGACTATTCATTTCATACTTCAAAACTTTTTTAAAGTCTTTTTAGTTCTAGCCTTCTAGGACATGTAATTATTAAATTTCTATAATCCAAAATATTGACATTATTTTTCTAAAGCTACAGGATAGACAAATAAAAAGTACATTCTTACATGGTTAATTTGTTAGAGTTTGGTCACTAATTTAAAATTTAATTTAACATTGAGAATTTGGTAGACAAAATAAGCTGGCAATGCACGAGCAGTCACATGCATTCATGGTAATAATGTTGCATATATTGTTTTATCAACTTGAGTATTTTACCCTTGTTGTAAACAGCTAATTACGTCCATCTAAAGGTTCAATTTGGACTTTTGGAGTAAAGTGCATGAAGAGTCCATCAGTTTTTTCCAATTCTTGTTGTACTCAGATTTTTTTTTAAATTTAGTTCATAATTCATATGGCATTAATTAAGGATTTAGCATGTCTGCAGCATCGGCTTCACATGTAATTGCTTGCTGTAACTTAATTTAATAGGATACTTTGTTAATGGAATTGAGTAGAAATCAATGTATTATATCTCAACTGAATTGGATAAACTCTGGTTTTTATTTTTTTTAATATCGAATAATAGAAAGAATTTAAAAGAAATCGATTGTCCTAGTACTAGAATTTAATCCCTAATGGATTTTTCCTTTATTCAGAATCTTGGCAAACAGACAATCTGCACAGAGGTCACGAGTGAGGAAGCTGCAATACATCTCTGAACTAGAGCGCAGTGTAACTACATTACAGGTAATTCTACTTCTGAAAAAGAAAAAAAAAACAAAAAGTAAAGATAGACATAGCACCCCAATGATTTGTCATGTATAATAAATAAAAATTTTGGGTTGTTGGTTTCCTTTCTTTTTAATTCTATGAATAAAATGAGTTGAGGAAATCAATTTTTATGCTGATAAAAAATATGGGAGAACTAAGAACTATCTAATACCAGCAAGTTGGTCAAGCGGAATCAAAATTTCTGAAAACCCAATTAAATGCATGAATTTTAATTAACGATTGTGCACTTTTTTTATTACTTCGACAGATGGAAGTGTCTGCATTGTCTCCACGAGTTGCATTTCTTGATCACCAGCGTTCACTATTAACTGTAGGCAATAGCCATCTCAAACAGAGGATTGCTGCTCTTGCACAAGATAAGATTTTCAAAGATGGTAATAACCATTTTTCCTCCCTATCTCTTTTCATTTTCAACTTCAAACAATATATATAAGATGATCCCAACTAACTTTACTTAGCCATGTAAAGATAGACATTGCTTAAAAAGATGCTTATAATTTTAATCCCTCACAAATTTGCAATTTATTATGCCGTATACTAAGCAAGGAAAAAACATAACCAATGCAGCTCATCAAGAGGCGCTAAAGAAGGAAATTGAAAGACTGCGTGAAGTGTACCAACAGCAGAATAAGCTCAAGAAAGTGACTGGTACCGACAATGATTCAGATCCTTTGCAGATTCAATTTGAGAAGGAGCACGTCAATCTTGCGGCTTGAAAGTCGACTAAATTATGACTTCCTATGGGGACTAAATTGTGATTATGTGTGTTTGATCCAACATCCTTCTAGAAGTAGAGAGGGTTGCATTTGTACCATTGGTGGTGTTAGATGGCTTAATTAAGCTGCATTCTTTGGTGTAATTTAATTCTTTTTTCTTTCTTTCCTGTTTTAACATTTTTGTGATTCTTTTCTCAAGCGTAATTGAGTTGATCATTTTTAAGGATTTGTTGGGAGTGTTCTTTTGTGCCCATCAAATTTTATCTAGCTGTATCACATGGTGTAAAGTTTTTTATATTAAAAAAAAAAGAATGTTACTAGCTCTATACTTGCAGTTAGTTATATCACTTTATGAACCGTGTTTCTCTTTAATAGTAGGCTCCACTCATGCCATAGTTCTTCAATTAAATTAATATAGTGAGTACTGAGTAATATAATAAAGAGACTAACTCAGCAGGATGAAAACAGGGTTAAGGAAATTCTAGGGGTTAAATTGTAAATGTTCTAGCTTTCTTATATGTGATGTGATATGTCAAAATTTGTTACGAAAATTAAGTTGGATAAAAGCATACATATAATTAAGAGTAAAGGCATTTTTACCAATCACATCCACATGCAAAGAAAGTCAATGTACAACCTAAACGCAGCTACTTCATTTATTTATTTAACAGTAAACGTACGAAATTGTTAATTTTGTACCCACCGAATACAATAGTCCGTAGCACATGGTATACAAACAATTGCATTCACACGCATCAATAACACTGCAACCTTTTCTGGGTCTGTTTGTCCTTTTTGTACATGTAGTCCTCAAAATAAATCTTAAATACAATCCATATAAGAAATACAAACTAGAATGAATTTAAAATCGGTAAGTACTTACTAGAGTGGTAAGACCATATATGACTAGCATAATTTAAATTATAAGACGTCTTTTCTAGGTTACGGGACAGAATTAGAATGTAATTATCAAATTAGTAACTAAACTATATAAAAATTATATAGAGAGTGCAACAGTGCAAAAACAAAGTAGTGGATGGTTTGATCTTTATCATGACAAATTTAGCTACTGGTGGCCCATAGATGCTCACTATAGAAACCATGACGTTTGTCATTTTAAGTCGCATAAATAAGGAATACTTCCTCCAAATTTGTTGAAGTAAAAAAAAGCATCATTTACCAGAACTTGGTCTCTAGTAGAGATGGTGTAATACAGAGAAGACAATGCAACTACAAGCTGAGTTATCTTTTAATAGCACATATTCGACAAGAATAGATTAGCAAGAAACCGAATCAACAGTGCATGTGGGTTTGGAAGGAAAGAAGGGAATGATAGAGGAAAATGGGCAAAGAATGTGGCACAATAAAAGTAAACAAATATATATATATATATATATATATATATATATATATATATATAACTATATATAAAAATATATATATAAGAATAAAGAGAGGAGAGAAGGAGAGACAGCATGCAGCCCACACCCTGCTTGTGGCCATGTGGGTTGTGGGAAATTCGATCTCATGCATTCATTCCTTGTGTTTCTTCCCTACTTTTCCCTAGCTTTACAGCCAGTTTATCCTTTAATAACCTTCAGTTATTATTCTTATTCTTTTTTTTTTTGTACATATGCATACTGGTGGCTTCAGACCTGATTGATACAGTTAAGATTAAAAAAAAAAGAGTACATTTTGGTAGTTTTTGAGGTCCACAAGGTTTAACCTCAATTATGCCTTGATGAATAGAGATGAAAAGAAAAAAAGAGTAAAGAAGAAAAACAATTGGATGACACTACCTGTTTCAACCGAAAGCTAACTTACATGATCGAAAACAATCGATGAGGGCGTTCTGGATTTTATTAGTATTTTTTGGGTCATGGTGCTTGAAGTTTTCTAAATAATAATGCAATTAAGGATTCAAAAAGGCAAAAGAAAAAGAAAGGATAAGAGAAAAGGAATATAAATAACAACACATCCTGACAGAATTAACTACAAAAATACAAATATGCTTAAACAGTTTCCCAGTAATAAATTTACAACACGCTATTTGTTGAGGCATTTTGAAAAGCCAATAGCCCCAATATTTAAACCTGACAAAACTAGAACTGAAGTCTGAAGGAAATGAATACCTGAGATGACCTACAGCAATCAGGTATAGTACCTGCACCTTGTATATATTATGCTTCAAGGGGAGAAAAAAATTCTCAATAGGTGGAGAGAGGAAAAACCAATTGACACACAGTATGGGTAAATAAATGTGAAAACGCATGCTACTATTAGCAATCTAATAATTGTGCTATAATGTTGAGTGGGTCTTCTAATTCAGATATTAATTCTGGTACGGCGTGATTTTGTATTGCACGGTCATGGGCGTGGTTGACATATAGTTGGGTCGCTCTCTTGCCCTCTATAAATCTCCCAACAACACTAGCCACTAGTACTAGGCCCACAAACCCTACCAGACTAGATCAAAACAATAAATGAATTACTATTGATATATTCTTCCATTCCCTCTTTTCTGAAAGACCCAATCTCATTAAATGGCCGAAAAATCTTAAGGACATTGAAATAAACCAATTTTCCCTTCCTTTCTTTTCCTTGGTAGTCTATCAATTCTGACCCTGACAATTGAATCTATGACATTGGGTCATTTTAGCTACAAATAAATTAGGAACGAGAAAATAAAGAAGCAACAGTTTCATCAAGTGCACTATTATTATTAACTTTGATATATTGTATAAAATCCTAACAATATCAAATTAGTAAATGTATTGGACATTCATTTAAATGTACTAATTCATGGTGTCAGAGAAACTAGATCAGTTCTGATTGGTTGACTCGTCAGAGATTGAAACAGCAATGGACATGCCAGTCTGAAGGCATGTGTTTCAAATTGGCCTTATGTCCCTCCTATCCAACATGCTCCAGCTGTTGCAAATCTTACCAGAAGCGTGAAAAAGAGAACCAAAATAAGGGCAAAAAAAAGAAAGAAATCAAATATTACAGCTGGTCCCAGAAAATACCAATTTCTTACCTTTTGTTTGAGCCCACATAATAATACAATTGTTTATTTGAGACAATCAAGATATAACCATTGGCATGTGACTGTGTCCCCCCTAGGAGAAAAATAAACTTATAAGAACTTCCTACATCGAGTCTAAGAACTACATTTGGATCTTACATTTGTACCAGTCAGCCAGGTTTACCTGTATATTACCCCAACTTCAGCTTTGTACTTGAGATCCTCCCTTTTTTATATCTTAATGTATTTTTATTTTTTATTATTATTTTTTTTTTACACAGGGCAGGCCAGCATAATACCAGGCAACCAGACCTAACCAGAACTGTTCCAACCCAGTAAACAAGTAGCAATAGGATCCTTTTGGGTTCCTAGGCAAGAACTTGACCTTGACAAAACCCAAAAATTAACCTGAAACTAAGTAAATTCAGATAATATGGGACGCGACTATGTACTGGTATTGAAATAAGCATGCAATGGCAATTCCAATGGAATAGCCATAAGAGCTGTCCTATTAACTGCATTCAAATAAATGAATCTTCACTGAAAAAGAGTCTTAAACATAACACTGTGTTCCTAAGCATCTTAAGTTCTTAATTAGGTCCATGATTAGATGATATCTGGCGTCAAGGTCTTTCATCTATGGTTGCACTGGGTTTAGGAAACTAGGTTCATGATATGGTCCCCAGATCCATTGCTTATGGTTGCTGAATCACTTGGCTCATATCATCTGGCGATTGCCATCAGCTGTCTGGGTTTTATGAGTATTATTGGGCTGGAATTGAGCCTTTAAGCCCATATCCCTGTCAGACATTAATAACTGTTCATATCAATTTACTAACCTCCATGTTGGTACACTCTACAGAGGTCTAACTGGCCATTCCTCCAAGCGCTGTATTTTTCCACCAAGCCCCTTGACCTACCTCCCAACTCTGACACACGGGCAAAAATTCTTCAACATTTTTCAAGACTCTCTGTCAAACTGCCCCAATCAACCAGACTGGCTGCCAGCCTCATGCCCATCTCTCTCGCCATTTTTCTGCCTCTTAAGGTTCATGGTGCAAATGTCGAAGCCATTCACTTCTAGAATGTTCTTTCTGCATATGCACTATGCCGCCTCTCCCCTCCTTAAACTTCTTGGTGTACTAAAAATGCATGGTTTTGTATTATAATTTAGTTTATAAAATATGTACACTGTAACATTACTGTTCAGATAACATACCAAAGTAGCTGACAGATAACCCATATTGGCAATTGAGATTCACATGGCCTCACAGGATGCTATCATGATTGGTTACATAGCCTCATAACCATAAAAATACTGGACAAACACGTCTTTCAGGCCACATACAGGTTACAGGACCTTAACAGAACTGTTCCAAGGCTTCCTTTGGGTGTCTAGCCATCTAGGCAAGAAACCAAGCTTAGGTTTAGCTAAGTCTCAATTAAAAATGCCCAAAAAGCCTCAAACCAAAGTTATAAACTAAACTAAAACTAAATTAAAAACAGTTCCTATGGTACACAAGTCAAGATCTGAAACCTACTTTTAGTTCTGATATGCTCACCATTTGTTTCTGGAATTGCATGACTTTACTAAATTTCTAGCTCGCAAAGCACAAAATACCGTCAGGGGTTATATTAAACCTCAAAAAACGAAGAAATCTCTCATCAATAAGCACCTTGAAACAATGGTGTAACAGCCCTCCAGTAGAGGGACATTTTATATCAAAAAAATGAAGACAACTAAGAGCTACATCAAGAAATAAAAATTCATCAATCAAATTGTTTCAAAACCTGTCGAGGTATTATATTTCATACTTCTTACATGAAAGATGTGCAAACAAACAATACTCCAGCATATCAATATACATCAAAATGACATAATAATAGAAGAGGTGAAATTGTATTTAACAACATATGCTGGCAACTTTAAACACATGATAATCTGGAGTTCTGAACCAAACAATATAGCTGTGGTTTGGCATAAGCTAAAATCAACAACATAAGGAAAGATAACGCTAGCCAAACAACAAAAGATTACTACTTGAATAAGAGATAATAGAAAAAAGAGGGAAAAAAAAGGCTAATAACTAACAAGATATCCAGTCATTGCATAGATCATCCCTAGCATAAATATGCATACACACAGAGAACCATTTACATCCCTTTTCTAACCTACAATTCAGTGCCCTCAGCAGAGGGCAAACTCGCCTTACACTCATCATTCTTCTTGCAGCCTTCAATCCTATCACCAAGACCCCCAGCCCTCCTCTCCAAGTGTGATACACGGGTCCCGAAGCCTTCAAACTTCTCCACCCACTCTCTCTGAAACTGTGAAATTAAACCAAGCGCCACCTGCTTCATCTCAGTTTCTCTTTCTAGTTTTTGCCTCTCAAGCTCCTTAGTGCAAATAACTAAACCACCTCCATTGGGCACATCTCCATACTTCGGCTTCTCCCTCTCCTTGCCTTCTGGATGCTTCTTCCTGTACTGAGAAAAGGCATGCCGATTCTGCTTCAGTGCCCGCTTATAACCTGATACAAGCTGCGCCATGATATTCATCTCTTGTTCGTACCGGGACAGTTCAGCAGTGTACTTCTGCTGATTCTCATATCTGGACCTTTCCAGTTGGTGTATCACCTGATCTTTCTCTTGAATCATATTTGTAAGGTACTGAACTTGCATTTGTGCATTGAGGGCAGCTTGGTCTCTCTCATTGTAGATTGCTCTGAAGCGCTCTATGGATTCTTCCAAAGCAGAAGGTTGTCCATAGGTCCAGTTACCTGTTTCATTTCGCATTCGCTTGGCAGCTTGCATGTGGATCCCATCGTCCTCCTCTTCTTCATCTTCATCATCTTCTTCCCTATCCTCATCTATCTCTGTAAGCTGCTCCTTGCCAGTGTCCGTAAAGAAGAATGAGCCATTGTTAGTTGTGTCACCACTCATAGACAAGAAATCACCAGAGTTCAGATCCTGGTTGTTGAGATCTGACCCAGTATTATACAGGTTCACATTGCTGACATTCTCCATAGCTTGCAAGAGATCAGTCGACGAGTCCATCCTCTGAAAAGAGCGCATGTACTGCTCTCCTTCCTCATCAACCTCTGTTGTACCATCCATAACAGGTTTGCTCAAACTCTCGAACCCAAACCCACTCGACCCAGAAGGCTGGAGAGAGTGCCCAAAACCTTCCTCACCTTTGTCTTGCATGGCCCCCCAGCTAATTGGTCCGCCCTCAAAGCCACTGTTTTCCTCACCAGATAATCCCAGGCTCAAGCCAGATCCAGGTACGGGTCTCGGCTCACCAGCTTTATCAGTACCCACATCTGCCAACTCCTCAAGGGATTTTGTTTTCTCTACACCATCTTCTTCTTCATCCTCGTCATCATACTCATCCTCATCCTCATCCTCTTCCTCATCTTCAGCTTCTTCCATTGTAACATCAGCTGAGGTTTCTACCTCTGGTACTTCAGGCACAGCCTTTGGCTCTGTCGGTACCTCTTCAAGCAATTGGGGTTGTTGGTACTTAATCAATTGCTGGAGGTACGGTGCATAATAACAGGTACCTATCTCAGGCACCTTCTTTAGCTCTTTTTCCACAAAAACCCAAATTAAATCTGCCCAATAAACCTTATCGGGCCGACCCTCTTTCACCAGCTGGGTAGCCTCAGCCACCTCGTCAGGAAGAATGCACGCGTCGCCATCCTCCTGTAGGTGAAAAAGCATGTAACTTGAGATAAAATCCGACAAGATTGACGCCGCCTCGTCAGACCGGAAAAGATCACTCTCTGGTTCCTCACTTGGTTTCTTCTTAGCAGGGAGAGAAAGCGCCCGCGCTAAATCAGCTCTACTGACAGAGATTTTCACCCCATTTACCAGACTCTTTCGACCCGCCCGATCATAAAAAGCAATTAGAGACGCGATAAGGTCAGGACGGAGATCTTGGTCGAGGTTGAGGTGCGCAAAATCCCAAAGACCAAGAGCGCGAAAGAGCGCTTCGTGCTTGGAGAGGTCAGGGAGAGACGAGAGAGGAGAGAAAGGCATGGGGTTTAGGTTTTCTTTCAAAAGAGAGAGCTTCTGTTCGACCATGGCAAGGTACTTCTTAGAAAGGGACTTCGATTTATTGCGTTTGTTAGCGGGTTTGCGGGTGGGATTAGAACACTCCGATGGGTTCTCAGGCACCGCGATATCCATCGGCGTCGGAAGGGAGTCGGGTACGGGTACGGGTAAGGATTCCGGGTCGATATTTGATTCCTCCGGTGCGGATTCGGGTAGAAGCGGGCAGTCCGAATCTGGGGTCTGAGACATTGTCGGAAGAGAGTCCGAAAGAGCGAGGTTTTGTTTATTTGATTTCTAGGGTTGTGGCGACGGAGGGAGAGAGAGAGGAAGGGTTTGACTACTTCCTGTCTTCCTTTGTTGCTCTACCTTTCCTTTCTTTTTTTCCCTTTTTTTTCTTTTTTCCCTTCTTCTTCTTAACGTTAGAAATTTCAGAATGTAATTTTGGAAATTTTAGATTGCGGTTACCTTCCTTTTTCTGTAACGTTATTGTAAGTACAATTGGAAATTGGAAATGTTTGATTAGTTTAGTAGTACAAATATTGGAAATTAGGTTTGGGAAAGTATTACAATTTAGTTTCTTGTATTTATTTGTAAATGAAGAGAGAATTATGGAATCCCAATTGTTTAGGAGATTCTATCATTCTCATTTCGGCGCCTATTCCTAACGACATGTACGCTGTTCCCTCTCTCACACATTACAACTAACTCATTACCATACGCTGTCCCCTCCTACACACACACTCCATATTGAAGTTAACATATTTAAACGTTGAAGATAATATCGTAACTGTTAAAGTTAATATATATAACCGTTATAGTTATATATATTAACTTCAACAATTACGATATTAACTTCAACAATTACGATATTACCTTCAACATTTAAATATGTTAACTTCAACAATTACGATATTAACTTCAACATTTATGTATATTAATTTCAACGGTTATGAAGTGTGTGGGAGGGGGAGAGGTAGGGGACAGCATATGCGGGAGGGAGGGAAACAAAGACGCAGGAGGAAGAGATGAGTGCTGGATTTTCAGAAATAGAAAACGCGTGACCAGAGAGATGATGGGATGATTTTCAAAAATAGAAAAAACGTTACTAGAGATGATGGATCTTGAAAATGATCCCCGTTATGAAAATGGAGAAATTGTTCGACTTGAAAATATTCCGTTGGTTACTTATGATCAAATAATTGGAAATTTATATGATGTAGCATTGTTAAGATAATAAAAAACTAACTATCTTTATATAAGATTGATTGAAAACTATCTTGATATATAAGATTTATAGTTTCAAATTTGAAATCTAAACAAGAATTTTAGAGAAAGTTTAATATGCATTATAGTGCATAGGAATTTTTATGCAGTATGCACCGAGAACTTTTTGTAAATTGACAAATCTAATTTAACCAATCTAATCTATATATTGAAATCTCATAGCAAATCAAATTTTACAATTTTTGAGATTTTATTACTATTTTTTTCAAATTTTTTAAAACATGTCATTTTTGAAATGTTATACTTATAAAAATATTCTAAAAAAAAGTCCGTAGTGCATAGAAACTCTTATGCACTATAACGCATATTAAACTTTCTCATGATTTTATACCATTTAATTTGATCATCATTTTACAAATGGTGCCTTTTTTTAAATAAGGTCATTTATTTATAAAGGAATAGCCCACTGCCCAACTCTACGAAATAGAGTTTATCCCTCTTTCGTGCCCAGCGGGAATTGAACTCGTTACCTTTACGATAATGGCAGAGTCACTGACCATGTGCTGGACACCTAAGTTCACATATGGTGTTCTTAATAATGATTTTTTGAAAATCTTTTATAGATCACAGGAGACTGATAGATTCAAGAACTCGATTAATAGTGATAAATTATTGTAAAATATCCATTTTATAGAGAAAGTTTAATATGCACCATAGTGCATATGGCACTATGCACTGCGGACTTTTTCAGAGGTATTTTTGTAAATTGACAAATTTAATTTAACCAATCTAATCTACATATTGAAATCTCATAGCAAACCAAATTTTACATTTTTTTAGATTTTATTACTATTATTTTCGAATATTTTAAAACATATCATTTTTGAAATATTGTACTATTTACAGCATTCCAAAAATGACATGTTTTAAAAAATTCGAAAATAATAGTAATAAACTCTAAAAAATTGTAAATTTTGGTTTGCTATGAGATTTCAATATGTAGATTAAATTGGTTAAATTAGATTTGTCAATTTACAAAAATACTCCTGAAAAAGTCTGTAGTGCATAGAAAACCTATGCACTATAGTGCTTATTAAACCTTCTCCCATTTTATAACCTTAATTTGGTTTTTATCTAACAACTAAAAAGGTTAAACTTTGTATACATGTATGTTATATAAATTAAGAAAATCGAGATCAACAATGAAAAGCTATTTTTTTTTTACAAGCTTTACTCACCATAAAAAAAAATGGTATTAGTTTTTCTCTTCCTGTTTTTATTGATTATTTTTTGCCCCTAATTTTGTTTTGTCATATTCTTCCTTTCTCAGTGGTTTTTTTTTTTTAAGATAAATTAGAAATCTAAGTCATCCAACTTATTTTCAGTGGTTTATTCTTTTTATTGAACAAATTCATTTCTGTAACCAATTTTTCATTAACCTCGCTGGCATCATGCATTTCGAAATTAGGATCTTATACTTAATAAAACTACAAATGAAACCTTCGCTGGCCGACATGCAATCATACAAGAAAAAAAGAGGAAATCAACTAATGTTAAAAAATTGTCAAACAAAAAAATTAAAATTTGTCTAAAAAATATTAATTTAGAAGAATCAACTCTTGGACACGCTTTTAACGAAGGTTGCAAATTTAAAATCCGATTCGTAATCTTTTAATTGGCCCATCTTTATCTTAAAAATATATAATTCATATTCTTCTTCGATAATCCCGTTCTTGCATAAGACTTTCGATCTTGTCAAGCCCAAATTGGACCGCAACTCCTCGGGAGGAGGAGATGAGTCACACAACCTATGTTTCATCAACATGTACTTCATATTAGTTTGTGCGGCGACTGCATGGTGGACCGCATTAGAATTCACCATTATTGCCATCAGGGTCATTTTTTCTTTCCTTATTCTCTCTTTAAACTTCACACAGTTCACACTAAACGCATGATGTTAACTTCACATCATCATTGCCTGCCAGGGGGTCTGTTTAGTTTGTGAAACGCATGAAACTTTCACATTAATATATGCGCATTCAGACTGTCATAACACACCACATATATTTACATACTTAATTTATTTAATCTCAAATATATTTATTTTCAAAGAATCAATGAGATGTTGAAGGAAACCAATTATGGTAAAACTAGTGGGAGTACCCGCAAAATATCATATAATACAAAAGATAAACAATGACAGTTCGGATAGTTTGAATATAATTTGAGTTTAATTTTGTTCAATGTTGTAGTTCAGTCTCAGTGTCGTTCTTTTAAGTGGGATGCTCCCAACATATGTACATCCCACCAAGTTGTGACATATACTAGAAATACGCTAATCAATAATAACGATGCGTATACTGGTAATTTTTTTTCCCCTAACACTATGTTTGGATTGAAGGAAATATTGACGAGGGAATGAAAAGAGAAGGGAACATTGTAATTTATCGTGTTTGGATGGAGGAAAGTCGGAAGGGAATTTTTTTTGCGAGGGGATCGGTTTCCCTTGCGCAGTTTACTTTCTATACAACTTATTTCCCCTCCAAATCGGAGGAGAACGTAGGAGAAGAAAAATCAAGCGCAGACCCTTAAGCACAAAAAGACTAAATTATCCTTATGTCTCTTCTCGTGTGCTCTTTTGTTCTGTCTTGTTCACAAGAGCCAATACACGTTCAAATTTTTACATGAATTACCTAGGTTGTATTTTTCGTTGCTCTAGGAGGTGGAAGAGGCAAACACCTCATCTACTAGAGGCGGTGATTGAACCCACCGAGCTTTCTCTTCAATGTGCTGAGGGTATGAAGATCTCGGTCAAGATTTGAATTGAATCAATAACAAGTGTGGTTTATTAAAATTACTATCTCAGCCAACTTGAATCAATTAGGTGATGAGTTAGTGCTTACGTATTGTGATCCAATTTCGATACCATTTCGGTTTAGACAAAATTGGGTATGCATCCTTTTTCCCCACAATGCAGTAAATATCTATCATCGTGACTCGTGAGGGGTAAATTGGAAGGTGAGAGACTTTATTCTTATAAGTTGTGCTGGTGTTATTAGTTGTTAGTGTTAGTAAGTGGTTGGGATGCACAATTTTTATTTTTATTACAATTAACAAAGATAAACAAGCAAACAACCACAAGAAAGGATCTCGCGAGCATGTAACACATCAATTAACTAAGAGAAAAGGGATTATGGATATACCTCTCCTTGAATCATATCAAGAAGGAGAAATCCATGGCGTAGGAGTCGGTGGCGTGCTGCGCCGCTCTTCATTCTTCTCCAAAGGATGACCTCGAGTCCACTAAGAGAATCACCACGATCTCGAAACCGTGCTAGCGATTAGAGATCATGTCTAATCATTTCTTTTTTTTCTTTCAATTAAACTATTTTAATGCAGGAAGAGATTTGCTCAACACATGAGCCAAGAGGATGGAAAGAAGAGAGCAACAAGAGAGAATTTCGAAATTATTCTCTCTTGGAAAATTTCAGCCAACCTGAACCTCCTTTATATAGCTGTCCAAAAATCTAGTTTTCATAATTAATTCATGGACATATTTACCCTTCTATGGGATAGGCCTTTAATGGGCTACAACAATTGTATTTTTTAGTCCATTAATTAATTACTATAATTGCCCATTTAACCATTCTAAATTTGGGTTTCTAATTAACTATTTAAATGAAGGCCCAAATGGCTCAATTAATTAAATTAAGTTGAACAACATTAATTATTAACTTATTAATAATTATTTTGGGATTAGATAATGCATTAATTTATTTCTATATGATCACTTTGACTTAATTAATTATAACGGTTCGCAACGGTATATAATTAATTAATCAACTTATCATATATTCGCAATACTCACTACTGCGAACAAATAAATAATACATTGTGTGGTTACAACTCTATTTGTGTGACCCTTTGAGGATTCATGCTATGTTGGCCATGAAATTAAATCGTTATTTTAATTCCAATAATCATAAGCGGTATCTAGCAACACGTTATGACTCCTAATTCGCATAAATAATGTACTGATACAAATATTCAAATCCTGCATAAGAAATAAAAGTATTTTTTTGTCCAATTCTTATGTCACATGATATCATCGTATAATCCAAGATATGAATGTGTCATTCTTGCAGATTATACGTCTTCTTGATCTAGAGTTGATTGCACAAGTTGGCCAAACAATCCAACTCCATCAAGGGGCCCAAACAGTTATCATCACTCATTAGGTATACTAATGAGGGACATACGATTTTCTTGATGAACAACTTTTTCCCGTACAATTCAAGAGAACATAAATAACGTCCGTATAGCAGCCTTTATCAGGAATCAGCGGTAGACTATATTTATAGAACCTATCATCATGTGGAAAAGTTGAACCATCTCAAACTTAGAATCAAACTCATATGAAATAAACAATGACACATGACACAATCCATATGTTTATTTCATTGGGTCATGTCCCGTGCTATGTTCCAATAACATACACATATGCAATTAAGTTGGTAACTCTTTACTTATGATTTGTAGAATTTAATCATCACTTAACTTGCATACTAATTTTATATGATAATTAATGTTCCTTGTTAATTATCAAGATTATGGACAATTTAGATTTATTATTGTCATTCTAATGAATGATCCACAACCTGAATGATCTGTCAATAATAAATCCTAGAAACAAATGATCAAATATCATCAATAACATAAACTAAAAAATTAAGTCATTCAATATTGACTTCTAGAACATAACTCCAACAATCAGTGCTACCACCGTAAATATATTTAAGATGCGACATTTATATATAGTGAACGCATACCAATGTAATTGCTTGTACTTTGTATCAATTTTGGACCGTAAAAACATTGTTGATTTCCTTGCAATTGTATGCACAAAATTCAAATGACAATATATTGGAGAGCTTATGTTCTTACCTATTGTTGCTTTATTATCTTTAATTAATTACATTTCATTATTTTAAATATCGAGAAGGATATAATGGTCATTTGTAGTTTATTTGTTTAATTTTACCTTTGTTAAATTGGACCATCCAAACAAGAAAAAGGAGGAAAGGAAATTTGTTTTTCCTTTCCTTTCATTAATCAGTCAAACAAAACAAAATAAAAAATTTTCCTTTCCATTTCCTTCCCATCCCTTTCCCTTCTATATTTCTCCTCCCTTTCCATTTCCCTTCTTTAACCAAACACAGTGTAAAGTGACTTGGTTTAATTATTAACTATAAAAGTGTGCATGATATCAATACTCAAGAACTAATTAAAATTGATCAATAAAAAAGAATTCACCTCCAAAAATAAATTCAGCACTATAAAGGCCACATAGAAATTCAGCATTAATTAAATGTCCCTTTAATAGATCATTATGTGATGTTATATATTTATTTTAGGCAAAATGATAGTGATACTGATAGAGAGAGAATAGAGACAATAAACTTGATTTGATTCGTTTATTTGATTAATTATTACAGAGAAAGTAAAAAGAGACTTTATATATATTTATAGTCTCACTAAGGTACATCACAACTATCTAATATCTCATTAGCCAACTGTTATACTCTGATTTGATTTGTTTGTTTGATTAATCTTCAATGAATAGCGATTCTTGGCTGGAACTGTCTAGTATTGTCCTCAACAGTGTTGCAACTTTTTGAATGAAAAGTTGGTTATTTGATTTTCTGTTATTTTCCTTTATACTGAAGACGTCCAGTATTGTCCTCAATAGTGTTCAACTTTTTGTTGGAGACGTCCAGTGAGTCCGTGACCTCTGTTTTAATTTTGATTTAATTTTCTTTCATGCAAGATGACATTGAGGCTAAGCTGCTAACTGCAATTACTCATCTTTTTATTCATGTTATCTCTTCCTACCCTCCAAAAGGCTCTTAGCACGCTGTATCCCAACTCAGACGAACCCAATCTCAACTCAGAATAATCCATTTGGCATCATTACATAGTATTATTATGTTTAGCTTTGGCCTGGTGGAGTATTTTTGAGCTGTCCTAGATAGCACTGCGGGTTTGGATTAATGGCTCCGTTTGGATGGGTGCAA
The DNA here is from genome assembly GCA_028095005.1 of Rhynchospora pubera. NCBI lineage: Eukaryota > Viridiplantae > Streptophyta > Magnoliopsida > Poales > Cyperaceae > Rhynchospora > Rhynchospora pubera. Next base: position 20,416,220 of record CM051461.1, read on the forward strand.
GGATAAGGAAATAATTTCTTTTTACTTCCAAATTTATTATAAACAATCTAAACTCTTCACAAAGTTACACTCTTTCCAATACTTCTTTCCTTATTCTTTTTATTCTCACACCATCCAAACGGAGCCAATAGAAGGAAAGAACGTCGGTCCGGCCTCTACACAAGTTTGATCCAACCTATCTGAGTAATAGACTTAGGCTATAAATTAGGGATTTTTAAACATTATTTGAAACCTGAGAGAAGTTAGAATTCGTGCTAAAAGTTTAGGAGAGAAAGAGATAATTATTTTTTTTTTTTTGTAATTCCTGTAAATTGAATGTTGGTGATTAAGGTTATTCTCTTTGAGAATTTTTCCTGAAATTTTACTGTGAGTTTATTTGATTCTATTATCTTCTATACAATTAAGTTTTAACACATATCAATGGACCGTTTGGATCGCTTAGGAATAAAGGGGTGTGTTTGGTTTCATTGGGAATAAGGAATAAGCCCCTTATTTTTTATTCCGGTGAAAACCAAACAACGAAGGAATAGAGAATTTGAGTTTATTCCGGTCCTTATTCATATTCTAACAAAACCTTGGTATTTGAATAAGAAATAAGGAATAAGTTTTTCTCTATTCCTATTCCCTATTTTTGGTGTTACCAAACACACCCGAATAGCCTATTCCTAAGCGGAAAGTATTAAGAAGTGTGTAACTTTGTGAAGAGTTTGGATTGTTTATAATAAATTTATGCCTAAAAATAAGTTATTTCCCAAATTCCCACTTAATCCAAACGGCCCCATTAATAGTAATTTATATTTATCTAGCTACATGCATAAAAAGATCATGTTTTCCCTTAATTTTGCCTAAGCATATTCTTTCTTTTACGGGTGACTCTTTGTATTTTTTTTTTTTAAACAATTTCATTTCAGTAGCCGCTATCAGTAATCTGCTCTGCTGGCATCATACTTTCGAAATTAGCTTCATACATAAACAACAAACAAAACCTTCACTGTCCGACAAGCAATGCCTTCCCAAGGGGAAAAGGGATATACGCCTTGCTTTTGTATAATTAATTTTATTTATCATACATCATATAAACAGCAATAATATATTTTTTTTGTTAAAAAAATAGTATCTGTCGCATCAGAAATGGTGCGTTATGTACTGTTATTAGAGACGCACCTGTACACCACATACCTCCTTTATGTAAAGAGTGACACGGTGTATCAATTTCTGAATTCAATTGTTCTTCAAAAAGTTGTGTTCTAATCAGAAAATTCTCCAAAAAAGAGCTATCTATTAATCCAGAAAAATGATAACTTCCATTTACAGTTTTGTCATTGTTTGAACAAAGCGAACACATAAAACATATATTTGATCAAAGTGAACATATAAAAAAAATTTGTCGACCCTTATTCAGATTTTTATATGCATATTCAATTTATTTGTATATGTTCACTTTAACTACCTAATTGTTTTGCATTTTATTAAGATGTAAGAAAATAAACTATTCTGCATTTTGTATGAAACAGAGATAGAGAAATGACAGGTTAGGTCACGCGAAAAAGGGGGAGGAGACACTATAATCACCTCTTGCTCTCGACGGCGATTGTACTTGGTGGTGTAGAGGCGAGAGAGATAGATGTGAATGTGTTCGGCGGAGAAATGACGGAGCGACGCTGCAGAAATCTAATTTTACTCATTTCTCCCTCGATCTCTCTGCTGAGGTCCTCTGCAATCTAATAATAAACCATAAAAAAATTTAGACGAAATGCGCGAAATAAACGACCACGAAACGTACCAGTTTCACTAATCGTTCCGTTCTAAGACGAAACAATATTTCTATTTGCGTTGGTTGTTCCGTTCCTTAAACAAAACTGAAATTCTTATCCGTTATCGTTCAGTTCCGGACGAAACGAAATGAAAAAACGATTGAAACGACTGCCGTTTTCAGCCCTAACTGCATACCACAAAAATCAATTTCTATTAATCAATTTGAATGACAGCGGTCAGAAAAAATTAAAATTAACCTTACTGTTCACTCGAATTTCGATAATATCAGTTAAAAATTCTAAATTTTAAAAATAACGTCGCTGGATCGTCATCCGAATTGACGAAATCGCATAACCCTTGGATCGTCATCCGGGATGACGATCCAAGTTATCCAAACTTGGATCGTCATTCCAATTGACGATCCAAGACAATTCACATTTACACAGTGCCACTAGATAATTTTTTAATATTGATTGCTTGGATCGTCATTCTAATTCACGATCCATTTTTTTTTCATATTTTTGCGCATGTGCCTGCACCCTAGGCCTACAACTCCTCAGTCCTATGTCCGGCGTTAAAAAAATAATAATAATTGAAGGTGAGAGATGGTGGGTCCCATGAGAGAGCGTCTCACTTCCACTATTTTTTTTTTGTTTTTGCTTTTGTTTTCTAATGTCCTAATATTACTTGGATATGGTTTATATTTAAATTAATTAATGGGAAATTCGTAAATTTAATTAAATTAATTCGAAATTAATTTTGATTGCAAATAATAATTCGAAATCAGTTCATTAAAAAAATTTAGTGGTCTCAAAAAATATATATATATCGTTGATATTTCACTTTCGAGTTTCTGACATTGAAAATAAATTCTGCAATAAAAATACCTTTATTTATTTTTTATGAATGGTTATTAATTCATATCTTAATACACATAGATGTACATTTATTGATACATTTTTACTACTGTGTTGAAGCACCGATATAAGATAAGTAGATAACTTCTTTTTAGTTACTCTTAATTAAATTGTAAAAGCACATCTCTAATAAGATAATTTATTATATGATTTAAGTAAATGAAAGGTCCAAATTTGTTTATTTTTTAAACTCTAACAGAAACTGAATTTTGAATGTAGATTAAGAGTGTTTCTTTAGACTAAAAATATTAGTTTTTTTTTATATAAAAGAACGAATCTTATTTCCCTCAAAATTTGAAACTATATTATTTTGCAATAAATATTTATATTAGAAATATTCTAATAAAGTAATTAGTTTGAAAATTTATTATTATTATTAATATTACTATTGTTTATTATTATTACTATTAATATATATCTTTTATTGTAATTACAATACTGTTGTAATTCAGAGTTAATATTTTACATATTTCTAAATATTTTGAATGTTGTCGAAAAATACTTTTGTTTGAATTGGCTTGTATTATCATGTAAGAATACTAATTTAATATTATCTTTTGCAATGAATATTAATTTGATTAATTTACGAATTGTCTATTGATCAATTTAAACACAAGCTACATATAAGCGATCCACACGATGACATTAAAAAAGGGTACGAGTGGGCCCACCATGTTCACCTTTAATATATTTTTTAAACACAAGCTACATCCCGTGTTTCCCGGAACGCTCTGAACAATAATCTTTGTTTATCGGTTTAAGTGCCGTGAATGAATGGGAATTCCTTGGATCGTCATCCGGAACGACGATCCAAGCTTGGATCGTCCAAGGGTTTTGCGATTTCGTCAATTCGGATGACGATCCAGCGACATTATTTTTAAAATTTTAAATTTTTAACTGTTATTATTGAAATTTGAGTAAACAGTAACGTTAGTTTTAATTTTTCCGGGACAGCGGTTCCTAAATGGGCCAAGTAGAAGAGCAGGGCCGGATCTTTTGGCAAAAGCGAGTTGATGATCGCTTGAAAATTGAAATAGTAGAAAAGTCTCGCTGCCGACAAATGGAAAGAAGAGATTGTCAAGCGACTTGTGTTGTGTGTTCTACTTGTAACTTTGTAATATCTCCATGTGTTATGTACTCACTTCATGTACGGACAACCAAAAATTTAAAAAATAATTACACTTTAACAAAATAAATATCAATATATTAAAATAAAAAATAATTCAATAACAATATAATTTTTTAGCAAACAAATTTTTTTACAAATTTTAAGTGAAATGTACTATTTTCTAAAATAAAAAAATCAATTCTTATTTCAATTAATGTTCTTTCATTTCAAATAAAAAAAATCAATAATAAAGTACTTTTTAAAAAAATTGTCATCTATGTATAGATCAAATCAATTTTAAAAAATCAATGATCCAGGTTATATCTAAGAGGCCGACACATTTTTTTTTTTTTTGAAGAAAAACAAGGGTCATGTCCTTGCCTTTTATAAATTAAACCAAAAATGAAATAAGTACGTACATAGGAAAGGTTAGCAAGTGGCTAACGGAAAAAAAAAATGATTCCTACCAGAAAGAAAGAGAAACAAATAAAATAAAAAATATAAAAAAATACTATCTCAAGGATTCAATTCAACGATCACTTCAGTCACCAGATCCTGTGGAGATTTGCAAACGCCCTTGAAAGTTTTATTACACCTTTCCCTCCAGAAAATAAAGTATGCAATAGCTAGAAGATTTTTTACTGTCTTGCTAAAGGAGTTGCTATTGAGAAGAGGTCGACGCATTTTTAGTCTACAAATTTTACACTTTAGATTGGTAATTTTATATGGGTAGAGTTCAGACCTTAATTGGTGGGTGACTCAGATTTTAACATGGGTAGAGTTCAGATCTTAATTGATAAATGAGCTCAGACTTTAGGCTATGTTTGGATGAGATGTGGGAAGAAAGAAAGAAGAGAATAAATTTATTATAAACAATCTAAACTTTTCATAGAATTACGCACTTTTCAATACTTTTTTCTTTTTTCCCACACCTCATCCAAACGGAGCCTTAATTGATAAAACCAACCCGTTGAGTGGCGTTACACCTCGCTAATCAAATTTACGTTTTTTTTCTTTATCACGAGAGTATAAATTGATCTTTAAGAAAAGAAACAGGGGGGGGAACACCAAAATTGTGATTGGCATTTATAAAACTTTAAAAAGCATGCACTTGTCTTCAGACTGTCTGCTATCGAAATCATATATATACGGATGTACCTATGTAATTATGTAAAGCGGTCATGTGATGATTATTTATCTTGACAATCCTCATAATAATAAATTATAAAATATCGAATCGATACTCTATATATGTATATCGGGCCGTTTGGATTGTTTAGGAAGTTGGAGAATTTGGAAAAGTTGCAATTTCTAGAAATAAATTTATTGGGAAGTGTGTAATTTTGTGAAGAGTTTGGATTGTTTATAATAAATTTATGGTAGGAAGATGAAATTCCCCAAAATCCTATGGGGATCCAAACGGCCCCATCAGAGTTATTGGACTCCACCCTAGAACAAAAATATGGAATGTTCTAGAACCTAAAAATAATTTCATAATTTTTAAATTAAAAAGTTGATAAAAAAATAATTCTAACACCCACAAAAGAATGATATTTTTTAACGAAAAGGAACACTCAGCTCGAAAATATCTATATAAAATTACAAATGAATAGATTTGAGGGAGCCGAAGGAATTTCTCTCATCTCATAATAAAATATCTTTGGAGACATGAGAAAGAGAAAGGGAAAAGAAGATAAAAGGACAATAAGTACAAAACGCATCCCTTCGTCGATCCAAATTATTGAATCCCCACCTCATTTTCCTACAGATGTCGCTCTCTTTGCAAATCCGCGGAACGGACACGGTTCAGTACCTTTCCGACTGGTGTCCGAAAGCGACGCTACCATCTATGACGGGGAGCATTGCCAACGCAAATATTTAATACACCAGTTGATATAATATTACTTAGGATCAAGCTTCTAAATTTCTGCGAAATAACGGCGAAATAACAGAAATAGCGGTATTCTGTGTCAAACCGCATGAACGTTACAGTCTTAATTGAGAAAATAACGTAACGCGTTATTTCAGTTATTTCGGCGATATAACGCGTTATTTCAGTTATTTCGGCGAAATAACAAGCTGTTATTGCCACTATTGTTAAATTGTGTATTCAATATTGAACTATTGTTAAATTGGTACAAGCTGCTACTGCTACTCAATATTGGTACACTGCAGTATATTGAATTTGGTATGACCGTATGCTATTTGTATGGAGTATTGGAGATGTATAAACATATAAATTGATAGTTATAGAATTGACGTGTGTCAAACTTTAAAAAAACACTACACCGTTATATCGCCGTTATAACATTGAAATAACACCGAAATAACATGGGAACCTGCACCGTCATACCGAAAAAATCGAAATTTAAAAGCTTTCTTAGGATCGATTGGAAGTAAACTATTTTGGTCGGCAAGGATTCAATCAAAGCGTTTTGACCGGAGTTTCGTTTAAATCCCGTTAGTTCTCAATTTTGAAAGTTTAAATGACCGATCCGAACCGTCAAATATGATCTCCATATTGAAATCTCTTTGCCGACCAAAATTTTCATTTTTTTAAAAATTTTAAGGTATTTTTTCGGATTTTAAAAAACAACAATTTTTGTAGGGTTCAGAACAAATTAGATTAACGATTTTTGAAAATTCGAAAAAAATGCTTAAAAAATTAAAAAAAATGAAAATTTTGGTCTGTACGAAGATTTCAATATGGAGATCATATTTGACGGTTTAGATCGGTCATTTGAATTTTCAAAATTGAGATCTGACGGAGTTTAACCGAGACTCCGGTCAAACCGCTTTGATTGAAGACTTTCTCTATATATATATAAATCAAAGAAATATATATATATATATATATATATTGTCTATTTAATACACCAGTTGATATAATATAGATGGCACGGGATCCTCGGTGTCATATATGGCACATTAGCCAATATATAATATGTGTGTGTTTTCACTGTCTATTTTATAGTCTTTCATTTTCTGTTTGGTACTTTGGTGAATTATTCACTTTTTTTTCCCAAATAATGTGTGTATCCTAGTATAAAGCTTTTTTGATAGTTTTTTTTTCAAGTCTATGATGTTTAATTTGGTTATGTTGTTCCTTCGCTCAAAATGTACGATATCATTTGGCAGCGTAACTTCTGTAACTCTGACTTTTTTTTTATCTTAATTAAAATAAAAATGTCGCATAAGTAGATAATATTAATTTGATGTGTATACTTTCAGTTTTTAACTGAAAAGGATATGATACTACATGGTCCAATATCCAAGTATGGATAAATATCCTCTGTACTAATGCACAGACTCTGCGCAGTGATGAAACACAACCGTCCGTTTTAATTTTAACGGTTAAGATTTATGTACCGTACGAATTCCATATTAGTTACGAAATATCCCGAAATTATTTTATATAAAAATTTAGACACAAAAAATTTTAATATACAGAATTATTTTATTTTTTTTAATAAGAAGAAAGTTCCAACGCGTTTTAGAAGAGGGTTTAGCAATTCTCCTCCGTACGCGTTTATAAAACGCGCTCCAGGGATCCGAACGCGTTTTATAAACGCGTACAAAGGAGAGATGCTGCCTACTTTCCCCTCGTCTGTCAGAGCTTCGTACGCGTTTATAAAACGCGTTCCAAGCCCTGGAGCGCATTTTATAAACGCGTTGGAAGGTGTATTATTTAATTTTTAGAAAAAAAAGTACAAGCATGCTCTGATAAAGACTGCAAAAGACATGACAAGATTTGATTTTACAATGTCATCTTTGAACTAGTGAAATTATTTATAAAACCAGCCATTGTTGAATTAGAATGCACAAACACCTACTACCTCCTTGTTAAAACCTTCAGTACAATGGACGAAGGAAATAGCTCTAACTCAAATAATGATGTTCCAAACTATCGAAAAGCAACCCGCATTGAGTATTGGCCAACTTTCTACCATTACCCTGCTAATAGAAATCAACCAGAAAACGGAGAATACGAGGCAATTTGCCGCTCTTGTTATCGCATTTTGAAATACAACATCCATGAAGACACGACTGAAGAGGGGGACGTGCTCGAGTTAAAAATACACTACCAATGGCACATCAATGGTGGGCCGAAAAGGGAACAGAAGGAGTACCAGGAGCGGCGATAGCGGGAACACGAAAAGAATCTGAACCGAGAAAGGCGATATGACTGGTACAAAAAATATTACACAGAACCTCAACCCATCCCCCAACAACAACCGAAACCCTAACTCTCGTGTTAACCAACTCACCGGACCGTTTACGAGAAAATATACAACTTTAATGTAGACCACACAGTGACATGTACAAGGTGTGCTCAAGTTTTCAATTACAAAGAAAACATATTGCGTGACCACTACCATGAGCACAAACGTCACGACGAGAATGAACAAAGAGCTCGGGACAGAGAGACGCAGAGGATTATTAAAGAAAAAGAGGAAGAAATGGATCGTAAAAAAAAAATAAGGGAAGAAGAGGCAAGAAAAAAAAGGCTAAAAAAATCAGAGCAAAAATTGAGAGAAATGAATAAGAGGGATGAACTCGACAAATTGCGGCAAGCCAAATGGCAGAGATAGAAAAAGAAGAAACCGAAGCGGATTTTTGGAATGAAGCCGCTCAATTCGTTGACAACAATGTTCCGAGTAATCAACAAGAAGATGATGTTGCTTTTTGGAACGAAGTCGCTCAGTTCGCTGACAACACTGGTGCGAGTAACCAACAACAACCGAATGATGAAGTTGAGCAACCATGGTGGGATGAAATTCTACAACATGTCGATAGTCAAAATCTCTAAATATTTATATCATTGTAATATTTATGTGTTTTATTATTATGGTTGTTAATGTAATTTTGTTGGAATTGTTAATGCAATGTTTTATTTTTATGGTTGTTTTTTATTTTCCTTTATTTTTTATAGTACTTTGCACTATAAGTTGTGGTTTTAATGTGTTGACGTTCAATGGATAAAAGTTGTTGTTTGGAGTATTTCATTTATTGGCGTTTCAATACATAAACGTTTATGTTTCAAGTAGTGCTTTGCACTCCGAAATTCCAAGTCATAATAATACACAAGTCCATCATCACAAGTCATAATAAGCAATCCAATAAATACACAAGTCAATCACAAGTCATAAACGAAAAATAGTCAATCATCATCAGTAATACACAAGTCAATCACAAGTCCATAAACGAAAAATAAACAATCCGTCCATCATCAGTAATACACAAGTCAATAAACAAAAAAGAACTGTCATCATCAGTAATACACAAGTCAATCATAACTAACGCTGCCGCCTCCTCCTAGGTCCTGAAGGTGAAAATCTGTCAATCACCCTCACCGCACGCCTATCTCGTCTGGCCGGGGCAGTAACGTCTCCTGAGTCAGTAGAGTCCGTATCCCCATCGTCCTCCTCCTGGCGGTCCTCCTGCTGGTCCTGCTGAGCCTCCTGCTGTATGGGTCCAAACTCAACGGGCTGCCCAGCATCCTGAGGAGTCGCTATAGGGACATAATCACCCTCCTCATCTCCGGCCGTCCGTAGCAATGTGCTGAACGAGTCTGTCCCTCCCATACTACCCAACGGAGTGCCAAATGATGGAATAGAAGAAGGCGTAGGCACTGACGGAACAGTAAATGGAGGAACATTAAATGCAGGAAAAGAGGAAGGCATACCAAATGCTGCAAAGGAGTACGGTGGAGGATCATGAGGCAGGAAAATGCCAGTGGGATCCTGAGAAATGTCAGCAAACTGCGACGTCGATGCTGATGCACTATGCATGGATGGAGTAGGACCTGAGGCTGGAAATTGAGTAGGAAAGAACGTGCGTGGTCCTAAAATATCATCTAATCGTCCGGTATTCAGTCGACCATCCTATAATATTTAAAAAAACAATGTCAATGTAAATAAATTAGTATCTAAAATTGAAACTTGCATATGAACGAATACTAACCGCATACATCAGATCCTCCGCCTAAAGGTCTGTGGATACAGTCGGACGTGCAGAGGAAGACTCGTCCCCAGAATCTGGTATGTCCGCAATATTTGTTGGAAGTCCTCGCTGCTTCAACAAATCCTCCAACCTGTAATTTATAAATTATTTAATTTAAAATGCAAAAACGCAATCAAAAAATTAAATTATTTAAAATTACCTCAAAGGGATGGAAGCATCATGCAACTGCGAACGACAGTTGGCGAGAATTGCCTTTCTCACCCTTCTGCACCCTTTCTTCACAACCAGTCCCAATGCATGAAGTGCATTCTTCAGCGCAGAGTTGCCCTGCAATTTACGAGAATAATGACATATTGCACAATTCCATTTACCAATCATACATTCCATATTTAAAAAATTAAGACGTACCGTATTGCGAAGTCTGGACCCCATGTTTGTGTACTGCCTCTGAGCAAGAGGCAGCTGCTGATAAATCGTCCCAACTCTGTTAAAATAAACACGTTAGTTGTTTACTCTAATTAAATAGAAGTTAATTGTATGATAAATCGGAAAAATATAGCAAACGTACCACATGTAGTGGAGGAGGAGTAATCTGATACAGTCCAAACTGATGTCTACAACGGTCGGGGTAGTAGTAGGCAACAATGTGGTAGAAAATGAGCGGCAACCGAACATGCTCCGTTATGGAACCCTCCTGTGCTACCCGTGGCATGAGAGCCCTGTCGAAAACGTACGGAAACCAGTTGACGTCTTCAACGTTCAACACGGCTAGGTAGTCCCGTGCGTTCTCCACTGCCCCGCGGTGCTGGCTCCGTGAGAAAGACCGAGTTTCGCCCCATTTCCTGAAAATTTTGAACGTTAGGATTGATGTGTTGTAATTTGCATAAAATTATTGAAAAATTATTATAAGTTATTACCTCCCAAACGGCACACATGAATCTAGGTTAGGCTGTCCTAATCCACCGATAGGAGCAACCTCTGGGCGACAAACAGGGAGGTATGACCATGCCCAAAACAATAGTAGCATCCAAGGTCCCGTCACAACCTTGAAACGCATGGAGGCACGGTCCAGAGCACGATACAAACAAGCAAGCGTGGCACCTCCCCAATTGAAGTCCGGAACTTCATTCAAATTGCCCTGCATTTAAATTAAACAACACATTGAAAAAAAAAAATTTCAAATTGCTGGTTGTTCAATAAATGATTAATATTGAATTTGTAATATTGAAATATTAAAAATATCATTATGTGTCAACAAATAAAAATATTGAATTTGTAACATTGAATTCTAATATCATAGTAAACAAATAAAAATATTATTTAAGTTAAGAAAATTATACCGATACGAGCTCCAAATAGTATGCTGGGACGGAATTTTGAGAAATATCGGGAAACATCAACGTCCCAAATAGCTCTAGAGCCACTGCACGCGTGTATCGGTCTAACTCCTCACCAGTAGCATTTGCCTGTGGCGCCACTCCGCAATTTTGCCGCAACCATTTCAACTTGATGTTGTTGCCCACAACATCGCCCCTGCATTGTACAAATTTAAAATAATCAATACAAGTAAGCAATGCATATATTGAATAGGCAAAATCAATATTGCGTTCTTATTTTTTTCACTTACTCCCTGCTACTCTTTTCTCGGTTCCACTCTCCCAAATCTTCATGAGGATAAAGATTTGCACGAATCTTTTCCTCCCAGGGCCCTCTCGTATTCGATCTAACTGGAATGCCCGTCGAGCGCAAACCATATAAGAAGGCAACATTCTGGTAACAATTACAAAATACGTTAAATTTGTGTCATGTTATTATTGCAATTCGTGTCATGTTAATATCGCGAAAATTAATATTCACATTTGAATTTTAAATATAAAGTTTAAATAAATGTACAAATTTATTCGTGTCATGTTAAGTCAAAAGTTTATGTTAGAATTAATTGTGAAAATCAATACGAAAATTATATTAAAAAAATTTAATATCAAGTTTAAATAAATTACCTGTAGAGTAACGGTCATCTCTCCAACGGAAAAATGAAAAGTATGCGTCTCCGGACGCCAAAACTCAACCATTGCCTTCAGTAATGGCATGTCGACGTTGACATGCTTCACCTTCGTAATGTGACTGAGCCCCAGTTTGATCAGCCTTCCCTCAATCCGATCGTCCACCTTAATCGTTCGCTTGTGCGATCTCATCTCCAAATGTTTTTCACGCTGCATTAACACAAAACATAAACCGTTGTATTAAAAATACAATTTATAATACAATTTATAAGCATTTACAAACATTTAAAATAAATACAATTTATTAGATTGACAATTAATTTGTTAATCTAAAAATTTACAATAAACCTCATTTTCAGTTAATTTGTTAATACAATTTATAATAACCATTTACAATAAACCTCATTTTCAATTAATTTGTTAATACAATTTATAATAACCATTTACAATAAACCTCATTTTCAATTAATTTGTTAATACAATTTATAATAATCATTTAATACAATTTATAAGTCTATTAAGAAATCTAAATTATTAAAGCAAAAGAATCTAAATTAACATAATACAATCTATTACCTCCTCTCAAACAAAACCTGTTGGTTTTCTACGTTGGCCGGTTGCACAGGTGGATTGACATTTTGGGCGCTGGGACGGGCTGCGCGACGCCTACGTCTTTTTTGGCGAGGCTGGGTGGAGGGTGCTTCGGTGGGGGGTGCTTCGGTGGGGGGTGCTTCGGTGGGAGGTGCTTCGGTGGGAGGTGGTGAAGTACCAGAAGGACCAGCCTCATCTTCTGCTGAACTCATCTGATTCAAATAATATAAGAACAACAATTTAAAACAACAATGAATTTAATGTTTTTTTCAATAATCAAAACGAACAAAACCAAAATTATTTTTCTATGTAATTGATATTTTTACAATAATTACTTTTGCATACAAATTCCACTAAAATTCCATACAAATTTACTAAAATTTCCACTAATTCCATACAATTTACTAAAATTTCGACTACTTTCCATTCTATTTGCATACAGATTACAGTAAATTCCATACAAATTTTTCACTAATTTTGACAATAAATTTCTACACAATTTCCATACAAATTCCACTAATTTCCGTACAAATTCCATGAACATTTTACTAAAACGTCCAATAATATTTCCAATAATTCCATACAATTTACTAAAATTTCGACTACTTTCCATTCAATTTGCATACAAATTACAGTAAATGCAATACAAATTTTTCACTAATTTTGACAATAAATTCCTACACAATTTCCATACAAATTCCATGAACATTTTACTAAAATGTCCAATTATATCCACAAATTTTACTAATAATTACCACTAATTTCCACAATATTATATCCACAAATTTTACTAATAATTACCACAATTTCAATAATAATCCACAAATTTTACAAATAATTACCACAATTTCAATAATAATCCACAAATTATACTATTAATTTCCACAATTTTTACTAATCTAAAATCCACAGTTTTTACTAATATATCCATAATTTTCAATAAATGCAAAATCAAAAACCTCGATATCGGCGTACGTTGTCTTTCGAACTCCTCTTCTCTTCGCACGGCAACCACCTCCGGCCTCCTCTTCTCTTTCGACGGCCGCAACCTCTTTTCTCCCTTCTCTTCTCTTCCCTCTTTCTCCGGCCGCAACTTTCTTTCTCTTCTTCTCTTCTTCCTTCTCTTCTCTTCTCCCTTCTCTTCTCTTCTCTCTTTTTTTCTTTTTCTCTTCTCTGGACCGATTGAAGCGACGAAGAAAGAAAAAAAACGGTCAGAACTCGTTTTCGAAAAATTACCACCTTCGTACGCGTTTATAAAACGTGCTCCAGGCCTTCGAACGCGTTTTATAAACGCGTACGAAGGTGTCAGCTCCTCAAAAGGCGTAACTGAAGAGGAGAAGTTATCTCTCCTTCGTACGCGTTTATAAAACGCGTTCGGATCCCTAGAGCGCGTTTTATAAACGCGTACGGAGGGGAATTGCTAAACCCTCTTCTAAAACGCGTTGGAACTTTCTTCTTATTAAAAAAAATAAAATAATTCTGTATATTAAAATTTTTTGTGTCTAAATTTTTATATAAAATAATTTCGGCGAAATATCCATCATTGATGATGAAGCACTGCAGTCTATGCATAGATACGGTTCCATTGAGTTAATAAATGGATGTTGGGGCCGTTTGGATCGCTTAGGAATTTGAAAAAGTTGCAATTTCTAGGAATAAATTTATTGGGAAGCGTGTAACTTTGTGAAGAATTTGAATTGTTTATAATAAATTTATGATAGGAAGATGAAATTCTTCAAATTCCGCCATCCCGAATCCCCGGCCTACTTATTTTATAGTTAATATAATCCGATCATGATGTGTATAGTGGCGTGTCAAGGTGGGTCCGAATTTAGAGTAAGCTCGGCCTATCCGGTACAATATGATATAATAGTAAATATTGTTTTTGTAAATATTATTACTAAAGCATGTATTTTTCTTTGTTTTATAAAATATTTCATCATGTTTATTTAGTTGTGCGAAAATGTAAAATTTATGTTTTTACTTTTACGTTATATAATTGAAATGTTACTTGTTCCAACATTTGCTAATAGTTTGTTATATCTGGTGCTTAAAATATATGGTCCTATTTAAAAAAATATATATTATAAATAGTTGGTGGGGATAAATATTAAATAGGACCAGGATTGGAAGTGCAAGTCCGGCTCATCATTATCATCCTTTCATAGTGTGATTTTTATTATAATGCTTCATTTATAATTTGTTAGCAAACAAGAAAGGGAGTACAGTACAGTAGTACACCCCTTTTTCTTTTAAGACTGGGAGTTTCACCTTTCGCAATGAGTTGGTAAGAAAAGTAGGAGAAAAAAAAAACCTCTACTGTTTCATTTTCCGTACTAATGGCCACGCCAAAAAAGCTCATTCCGAATCGGGTAATTTCCGGTTATATGGCTAGAGTAAAATATCAAATCTGTTGTTCCCAACTTGGAAATTTAATATTTTCTTCATATATCCGTGATTTGCACTATAATTTACCTATTTTAAGAAAACTTATATATAAGGAATACATTAAATTTTTCTATGTTTTTTTGTATTTGTCTAGCAATAAATATATAGCTATATTTCAAACTATATGACAAAAAATTACAAGTATCATGAATCCTGATAGTAAGACTGCCATACTCCAAATAAGTAAAAATAGAAAAAAAAATGAGCCTGTTATTTGTTTTAATTTTTACTTTTGATGTGAGGATAACTACGAAGACAATTAATTAAAGAAGATGAATTTCCCTAATAATCAATTAAAAAGAAGTACGAGCCGTAGCCCGTAGGTAGGATAACGAATCGCTCCTATCTATTTCAGATTTTCAGATCTTCTGTGGCAGCCTAAAGGAGGTGAGAGGATGATACGATCAATAACGTAAACATTTATTTTTGTCCTTGCTATTTTACGAGTAGAACAAATTTAGTGTCAACGTTTTTATTTATCACCTATAATCGAAAAGATTAACCTTCTTAATGTTATGTTACCAAAAATCATTCACAATTTTTGTCATCTCGAGCAATAAATAAATTTAAAGAAGTTTTGGGGAAAAAGTTGGAAATGACTCAAGAGTAAATTATACCAAAGCTTAAAGTATTAGTATTTAATATTTATATACTTTGATTCGGAAAATTTTAGAAATGCAATGTTGTTTTTCAATAAAAATTATATACCAAATTTGTCATACTACTATCATCAATTAAGAAGTTAAGTTATCCAAATCAGCATTCACGTCAAAACAACATGTACATATTATTTGTAATTAATTGGGATAATTAGATTTATGCCACTGTAAAAATTTAAAATTAGTAAAATGCCATCACTAAATGAAAAATTAGTTTTATACCATTATGAAATAGAGCAAATTAGTTTTATGCCATTGACAAATTGATTTACCAATTTTACCCTTTTAAATATGCCACTTTCAAAATTTAAAATTAGAAAGATATCATCACTATATGACAAATTAGTTTTATACAACTACCAATTAATTAAAATGAGTGATGCGCCATTGTAAAATTAAAAAATTTAGATCTATGCCACCAGTGCATTCAATAATGGCATAAAATAAAACTTTATCTTATTAACAATAAAAATGCGATAAAATTAAATTTTATCCATCTTAACTTATATCATTAACTTGTATAATTGATGAGAAATAAAATATTAGGCAAATAGCTGAGATGTTGCAATAAACTTGTAAAAATCAAAATACACAATAAAAAAAAAATACCGACTCGTATGGTTACTTAATCATGGGTTAGTTAATCAAAATTTCCAAAATACATACTAGGAATGGTTTCAAAATTAAAAAAATAAGAAATTTTTTTTGGAGATTTGCGTAGAATATTCTAGCGTATTTTAGTGTGCAAATCTCCAAACATTTGTTAGCTGATATACAAAATACATACTAAGTTTGGAGATAGGCTTTGCACACAGATTTATTAACAAGGGTAATTTAAAATTTTTGAAAAATATTGAGAGCATTCATGATGGTATTTTTGGAATTAAATCATTTTTGGAATGAAATAATGACATATTTCTAATTTACATAATTTGATGATGGCATAAATCTAATTTGTAATCTAACAATGACATATTTCTAATTAGCTAATTTTCATAGTGGTATAAAACCAATTAATCCTTAATTTAATGGTATCTATTCAATTGAGATTTGACATTGTTGACTGTTGACACTTGTATATATTATGTTTATTATTTTTACTAGCTTAAGATGCCCTCATATGTGGGCAAATAAAAAAATAAAATAATATTAAATAATAAAAATATATTGCTCAATCTAGCATCGATACAAATAGATATGTTATTTACTTTATTTTTTTATTAGATGAAAAATCAAAATATATTGTTACTTCGTATGACAATTAATATCTGACCACAAATCAAATCGATCGAAAGACAGAAATACATATTTGCATGCTAGACCTAGCGTGTAATACATCTACGGTCCGTGCATTCATAAGTAGTAGAGATTCTTACACTTAAGACTAATTATAAACTTTAAATTTAAATGATGCCGCGGTACAACTCTAGCTATAAAATATTTGTTTTTGATAAAATTTAAATGTAAGATCAATCTTTTGATTTAGTTTAAAATTTAAATGGTTAAATAATTCTTGACATTTTAACTCATTAACTTTTTACCTTGATAATAATTTGTGATTCTTTTTGAGTGAACAATGATTTGCAATTTACTCGGTAACTTGAGAATTAAGAACCAATTGACGAGAGAATAAGGAAAGAGAGCACATATTTTCCTTAACTAAAAAAGCCGTTCCCACCATGAACCCGGTGCTTAAAATCATACCACTCTCGCTTCTTCCTCTTCTCTGTCTCTGTACCTGAAAAGATTTCTCAAGAGAAAAACTTTCCCTTCAACAACAACCACTACAACTAATGGCGAAGAGGAAACACCACCACCTCATCTCTCTCCTCTTCTTCTTCCTCCTCACCATTCCCGTGTATTCCCGCCTCACTCCTAGCGCCATCATCCGAGAACCACTTTCTCTCCACTTAGGCCGACTTCTCAAATCCGATGGTGTAGAGTCCGCTTGTGAACAAACCTATGGCTTCCTTCCTTGCACTGAGACAGTACTAGGCAACCTTTTTCTGATTTTGGTTTATGGGTTTCTCATGTTCAAGGCAGCAACCTTTCTTTCTTCTGGTAGTGAATTGATGCTTGAGATTCTCGGCCCGGGAATCGTCGGCGGGTTGTTTCTTCCCATCCTCGGTGCGCTGCCGGATGCACTTCTCATTCTTGGTATGTACATGATTTGAAAATTTTTGGTAATTTTAATTGAATAGCCAAATTTGGAAAATTTGTCCAAATTTTTATTGGGTTGCAAAGTTGAAAAAAAATTCACCAAATTTAACCTTTACCATTTGCCTTACTGATAGAATAACTACTTTTTCCCTATTTTAAGTTTTGGGAAAAGGGGTTTTGGTTTTGTTTAGTTCTTCTGGAGTGGGAGTAATTGAGTATGATTGTTTTTTTTTTTGGTGGCAATTTTTTTGAATATTTGGTGGCGTAGTCACTATCAAATGGCGTTGAATTAATGGGCGATAAATTTGCATGTTAATGTGGCCATGCGAAAACTCTTTCTGTACCAAACAAAAATTAGAAATTTTGCATCCGAGTTAGTTCCTGGTTTTCTCCTTTATTTTTGCCAAATTTTCTGAATTTCTAGGTTGGTGGGACCGGTAATTAATTGGTCCTGTTGGGTTTGCTTTAAAACCAAAGACAATAAGCAATTCTAGCAATTCAAATAAGCAACCCAGAAAACATGAACTCGCAGAACCAGCAGTGGAACGGACCGTTTCAAAACACAAGAAAACTAAATCATGAGCGGAAGCTTACCTAATTCCATTGCTATGGTCTGAATCTTGATGTTGAGCACGTCTTGCTTGTTGCTAAAGTCCTTAGTGTTATGATCACCACCAAGGTTGGGAGGAAGTCTTCCAAAGGATCAAGACACGCCCTTTGATGCCTTACGCCTAAAAGCAAAGCACTATCTCTCTCTAATCGATGGAATAACTAGAAAGAGGGGCAGAGTTGCTGCTGTCAACTCATGTATGCAGCAATCACGTTGTTTCATGGATGTCTAGTCCCTTGGGGACCAACCCCTTTATATATAGAGAGCCAAAGGCTTCTTGGCCTCCAAACAATGCCTTAATTAACCATCTTAATTAGGCAATGTTTCTAAATATAACCACCTATAAAAGGCAACGCATCTATTGCACAAAATCTGCTATTCTTTTACAGCCAAATTTAGCCTATTACCATAATTAATAGAAACTTGGATACCAAACAAATCAGCCCACGCTTAATTTAGATTATTTCCATATAGACTCGTCAGCCTATATGAAAATAATCTAACAATCTCCCACTTGGGCTATTATGTTTGGTGTTATCCAATGTCCTTAACTTTAATGAGCTCAATTTTTATGGTAATAAATTTTGTGCCCTTAATTCCGTCCATCATTCACAATGACATAAGACCAAGGAAGCATTCGTTACATTATAGCATTTACAGGTCTCTAATCCTATAAATCCGTCGCAACTAAACTCACAATGATCACAATATCATTATAAATGAACGACATTGAATTAAAATGTGTATAAGTGGTGTGGAAAACACACGTAACTGTGACTGTCCCGTGTCTATTTCCAACTTTATTGGTCACCCAAAACTGAAGTGAGGTCAACTTAATTAGAGTCAGAATGAAAACTAAAACTGAAAACTGAATCTTTATTCATTTCTGCAGAAATTCTTTACATACTAAATAAACTGAAAAACTAAATATATGTCCAATCAAGCACTCCCACTGAACACAAACTCCCACTGAAGTTATAAACTCTCAACTGAATTTACACCCACACAAGCAAAATGCTTCTGTAACTGTATTGGGTGTTTCCAGATATTGTGAACAGATCTGCAATTTTGGAGTTTTGTTCTAATGTGCTAGATTGACATTAAATTATTCTTAACTCTTTTATTTACAACAAGAAACTTGAAGTTTTAATGTGCCTGAACTTATTTAAGTTCATGTTGTTGGAGTATATATATAATTATTGTCACAATATCCATAGTGATGCTTAAGTAGCATCCATTATGCGCAACCTAGTGACAAAATTCATAATCATACTCCCTAAATTTGAATGCTTTATAACATACTATAAACCTTATTTCCATTGTGGAAGATGCTAATACATAAGCGTTCTTCATGGAATTATCCTTTTGCATGTTATTACGGCATTTACTAAAATCGAAGTCAGAATACTAAAATGACCTCAACCTATTTCAGACATTCGAACTGTAAGTACATATTTAATAATTAATTTTGATTGCATTCCAAAGTTCTATACTCATATTGTACAGATATTGACTTTGCATCTTTATATACAGTATCCACATGTATACAATCTTAATTTAAATTCCTTATAACCAAAAGGAATACTTTTATTTCCAACTTTATTTAGTCAATATTTGTGGGGTGTATCATATATATATGCCTTAATCACAGGGTATCTAATAGTTTGCATTTAATCTTATCATACTACTTGAGAACCTAACTGATGTTTATCATTTGTTAAAGGCTCGAGAACCTTGAAGCCCAGTACACATGATAATATCATTTCTAGTAGTAAACTATATTTTAATGCAAAATATTACTCCCACTGACCTGTGATATATACAATTATTAACCAAGTTAATCTCGAAACCAAATGAGATAAGCACTTGATGTTTGTAACATCATGATTGAGACTTCTATTTTGAGTTTATAAATATATTTAAAATTTGCAACCATTTTATTTGTATCATCCGACTCAAAATGGGATGGTTGCATATCATCAATGTCTCCATTGAAGAACATATTCTTAACATCTATTTAATGAAACTCAAGATCCAAAATGTGCTACAAGTGCCATATTATCCTAAAAGAGTCTTCCAATAAGACTAGAGAGAAAGTCTCTTTATGGTAAATTTATTTCTTTTATATGAACTTCTTAGTGACATGATATACCTTATGCCTTTTCACATTGTCTTTAGAATCTCTTTTGGTATTAAATGTCCATTTGCAACCAATGAGTTTCTTACCTTTAGGCAATGTTACTAAATCTCAAATATCATTATCACACATGAACTTCATCTCTTTATTTATGGTAGTAATCCACCTTTAAATGAAGATAGACAACACAATCATCCGATATTGTTTGTCTTTTCTCCTTAGTGGATCTTGTAAGCACTAGTTCTTGAGGTGTTTGCAGTTGTAGATTGACAACATTATCTTCAATTCAATCATTACCAAAATCTAAGTCCATAGATCCTAAATGGGGTTTAAGTCATGAGTCAAACAGTCCGTCTAAATCCACAAACGATCCATTTGATTTTCCTTGAGTAGAGGAATCCGTTTGAGTCCTCAAACAGTTCAACTTTTATATATAGGGTTTGAGTCAAATGGTCCGTTGAGTCCTCAATCGGTCCGTTTGGATTCCCTAAGAGAGATGGTCCATTTAAGTCCTCAAATGGTTCGTCTCTCATTTTAGCCCTTATGTGCCATACTAATAACCAAATGGTCCGTTTCAGTCCTGTAACGGTCCTATTGAAGTTTGGCACTTATGGTTTTATTTTGAAGATAATATCCTAATGTGTTATATCTCCCCCTCAACCAGAACACCCTCAAAGTCTCTAAAACTTAATCCTTAGTTGTGGGATATAATAATCTGGTTACTCCTAGATCTTTGGGCATAATCAACTAAACAACTAATTATCCTTTCATCCAATTTCTTCTCAAGTGGGTTATAAACCCGAGTTTTATTGGATATCCCCAAATATAAATTGTGAACTATCCGGTCTACACATTATATTGGGTTTTATCAATAGTTGCCTTAGTTGATATTTTATTTTTTATAATATAAACTGCTATCCTTATTAATTGAGAATTTTGATTTTGCACAAAACATATTATCCCATTAAGAGATACAACTTGAAACTTTGTGTCAAAATATACTTAAATTCTCAATAGTAAATTTATGCATGTACCTTAGCAAGAAGCATAATATTATTCTTGATACTCAAGTAAAATATTTTCTTATATGAATTAGCCTTAATGAAATTAGAAACTTTGCCCCCTTTAATGTCTCAAGAATGGTGAAATGATCATAAGACACATGTTATTTTAATCTGAGTTGTCAAACTCTAATTTATGACCTTAATGGGAATATCAGTCCTTAACACATGGTCAAGATCAAACCAATCTGAGAGCCTCAAATTTTAAGTTGGAATATTAAAGATGCTTGATTATTTAAACTTGATATATGCACTTACATTAATCTTTAACTGTATAGCAATAAATCACAACATAAAGGTCCAAATCCCATCTGCTAGTCTTTATTCATTTGCAAGTGCTCTTTGGAGTCTCCAAGCAAACTTCAATCAACTAGGTGTAGTATCAAATGTAATGATTCATAACATATCAATTAATTAACCTTCCTTTGGGCCGATTAATTAATTATATGTAAAACCTTATATTCATTACCCATTTGATTCTACCAAAACATTGCACATGTAGCCTTTAAATTATGTCCTTCCTTTGGGCCGATCCATAATTTAAAGATTACATATACCTTAATACACTTTGTAATTGAGAATTGAAACAACCATTAATATGAGAGCCCACTTTGGCGAGATGATATTAATATTGGTTCAACTCTAAATACAACTCAAGTTACCTTTATATTAGACTTAAAGTATACATAAACCAAGACCTTTCATTATGCACATCAATACTAATATGAAAAGTCTTAACTAAATACCAACTTAGGATGATAAAGACTTAGGACCCAATTGCAAACCCTAAGGTATACACATATTGAATCGTATGGAATACATACGAACCAATAAACTTGGAACGGACCGTTTTGGTGAGAGAACGGTCCGTCCTAAATAGATCAGAAGAAAACCAAAGAGAGATATGACCATATAGTCCAGTATGGTCATATTAAGGTAAGAAAAGAAAGCGGTGGTCTCCCGTTCAGCCAGCAGCCATTGAAATTACACCACATCCAGGCAAGATTCCCAGAAAAGGTCAGGGTCATATGGACACTTTAGGCGCCGACCTTATTTTCTGCGGCAGAACTTGTCCTCATGACAACATGGTGTAACCCAACGCTTACAGCTCTTACTAATGAAAACCACGGCAGAGAAAAGAAGAGGAGGGATGCATAAACCGTTATTTGTACCTAACCAGTACAAACAACCTGAATTTGGCTTAAAACCTAACAATTATGGTTCTGGAATGGACTGTCCTGGTAGTGGACCAATCCGCCCCCTTAAGATCTGATCAATACCTAAGCAGTTTGCAACCAAAACTGAATCTAGAATGGTCCGCCCCAGTTCTAGGACGGTCCGTTTGAAAACCGCAGAGAAGTAGATAGATGTCGTCCTAAACTAGATCGAGAAACCCTAATGATTTCTCTCCTAACCTGACAATCTACTCTAAATCTAAATCATCCAATTAGGTCAGATTTTAAACGATTTTGAATTTCCAAAACTTTAACTTAATTTTCAAAATCTTTTTCAAGCAATTGCAATTTCAAATCAACTTGAAATATAACAAAGGGCTAAATAAAATCAAACAATTCAATAACAGTTCAAGTTGTAGCCCTTTGGGTCCATTTAGCAATTACAAACAACAATTCTGGCACAAATCTCAATCAAACAAATCATAAACAATTCAAAAAACAGTTCATAATCAATTTTGTCAAAAAATATGGAACGATCCGTTCGAGCCATGAAACGGACCGCCATAAATGCCAGAATATCAAGAAACAGTTGATACCAATTCAAAACTCACAAAATCAAGCAATTAGATCCAAATTTTGTGTTATTCTACTGGCTCATGACGAGTGGCTCTGATACCACTTGTTGGGTTTGCTTTAAAACCAAAGACAATAAGCAATTCTAGCAATTCAAATAAGCAACCCAGAAAACATGAACTCGTAGAACCAGCAGTGGAACGGACCGTTTCAAAACACAAGAAAACTAAATCATGAGCGGAAGCTTACCTAATTCCATTGCTATGGTCTGAATCTTGATGTTGAGCACGTCTTGCTTGTTGCTAAAGTCCTTAGTGTTATGATCACCACCAAGGTTGGGAGGAAGTCTTCCAAAGGATCAAGACACGCCCTTTGATGCCTTACGCCTAAAAGCAAAGCACTATCTCTCTCTAATCGATGGAATAACTAGAAACAGGGGCAGAGTTGCTGCTATCAACTCATGTATGCAGCAATCACGTTGTTTCATGGATGTCTAGTCCCTTGGGGACCAACCCCTTTATATATAGAGAGCCAAAGGCTTCTTGGCCTCCAAACAATGCCTTAATTAACCATCTTAATTAGGCAATGTTTCTAAATATAACCACCTATAAAAGGCAACGCATCTATTGCACAAAATCTGCTATTCTTTTACAGCCAAATTTAGCCTATTACCATAATTAATAGAAACTTGGATACCAAACAAATCAGCCCACGCTTAATTTAGATTATTTCCATATAGACTCGTCAGCCTATATGAAAATAATCTAACAGGTCCTTCTTAATTTGTTGCTGTGGATATTTTCCAAATTGAACTTTCCAGATCTTCAACTGCCCAATAAATTCCATTGGGTCCTGTTTTTTTGGTAATCAACAGCATTTATTGAGCTTGCATTCTTATCCGGTTCAGCTTCTTCATGGAAGTGTACAGTGTGTAACTTCAAAATTAATGGAACTTTTCTATTCCAGCCCACAAGTTTTTGTGAAAATGGTCCCTGCAGATTGTTCACCATAGATTTTTTTATTTTTTTTTATTATTAACTCATACTTCACTCCCTCTTTTGACTTGGACAATGCTGCTTTCTCTTTCTAAACCCCTTTTTGCATAGTTTTATATAGCTTAGAGGAAAATAAAGCTAGCTTGAAGGGAATAAAGTTCTAATGGACCCTTTTACTTTTTGGGGATTAATTATAATTTTATTATTAATCAATATAACTGCTTTCCTTTTTTGTCAGCACGTCATATGGATATCTCCTATCTTGTAAAAGCAAGCAATCAAGCATAATCTTTGAATGCACTAAATATTGTCCTTTTGGAATGATTAAAATGGAGAACATTTATTTTTATATAAAATTATAAACAACCACAAAATGATTTTCAAAACCGCCAAATCTTTTTATTTTAATTTGAAAGACGATGCAAAACTGCAAGTTATTTGTCGATGGGCTTGAAAATATTTAATTTACACAATATTTTGATCCCTGCTTCTACATAACTAAGTGAGAAATGGATAGACCAGAATTCAATTGAATACTTGGCACCTTATGGCTGATTCTGTTTACATATATTATCTGTTACGCCAATTCATCAATAAGAATGCAGTTGAAGCTGCTAGACTGCTAAATCTAGAAGCTTCTATTAGTACTATTCTGTGGTAGGCGTATTACATAGTTATGGCACTGTGATAGGACTACAACTCCTAAATCATGTTGGCTCAGTAGGCTGTCAAAACAGGGAGACAGAACCGTTAGTGTGATTAAGTTTAGAAAGTAATACAGAAAAAGCGAAGAAAAGTTACATCTTGTATATGCCTTCTGGCTGCATATAGCCATTACTGTCAGGTACAAGCGGTTGCTGACATACAGATATATTTTTCTTAATAAATAGACTATATATGAGCTTGAATACTCTAATTAAACTGTTAGAACCTATACAATCAATAGTGAATGATATGTTTTATCTACAGCTTCTGGTCTTTCTGGGAGCAGAGAAACAGCCCAAAGTCAGGTTTTGGTTGGGATGGGTCTCCTTGCTGGGTCGACCGTCCTTCTTTTGACTCTCCTTTGGGGAACTTGTGTTGTTGTTGGAAAATGTGACCTTTCTGAGAATTCCACTTCTATTGATTCACAAGATACCAAGGGGTTCAATCTAAATAGTAAGTTTGCTCTCTTGCCTTGTATAAATTTCCTTGTTAATTCGATGACAGTTTTGTTAACATCTCTTTTTGGTTTATTGAAATTCCTTTTTTCTGACCCAAAAGATTATGGCAATGATCATGTATTCACAGAATCTGGTGTGTCCACCGACAAGCAGACAAGTGACGCGGCAAAGATCATGGGAATTTCTGTGTTACCCTTTATCATTATCCAACTGCCAAAAGTTTTCAAGTTTAACTCTGGTCAGCGTGTGTTTGTATTGATATGTCTCATACTTTCTGTGTTATTAGTCTTGGCCTATGCTTTTTATCAGGTATAGAAAAAATTGCCTCATGTTGGTGTTTCTGGTTTCAAATCATATTCCTTCTCTTTGTTCCTGTCCCTATCACGTCAAGCAAATGGACATGTAAGTAATTTATTTTATGAAATTTTATTTTCTGGCACAGATATTTCAGCCATGGGTCCAGAAGAGAAGATTAGAATATGTGAGACTTAAGCTACTGATGTCTGGAATTCTGCACCACTTTGAGAGCAAATTTCTCACCAAGCTCACAAAAGAGGATGGATCTCCAGATGCTTCTGCAATTTCAAAGTTAGCATGTTAATATTTAGTCTCAACTTAACTTGTGTCCCAGTTCAAGATACCATATACTATTTCTGATGTTGATGCAGCTGACTTTATGGTTTATCTTCAACTTAATGTTTGGTGTCTAACCAGATAGTGGAGGATTTCTATGCTAACTCTTCTTTGAGATTTGTGTGCCATTTTTTAATCAATTAAGTCTGGTTACCAATTTCCTTCAAATCAAATGTTATCCCTGAATCAGTATTTGGTAAAATGTTGGACGTACCTGGGATGGGCATGTACCAACTACCAACCTGAATGTACTACTATAATTGCACAGAAACCTTGGTCCAAATGATTTAACAAGTATTTCTTTTCTTTTGTGACATAGCTGAATTAACTATTTCTTCAGAGGCAAACAATATTTCTGTTATTTTTAGTACAAAATTATTAACTCTTGATATACTTTCCACAGTTTGTTTCGAGCAATAGATTCTGACAGCGACAAAAAAATAGCACGTGATGAATTGCATGCTTTTCTGGTTGGAGTCCAGTTTGAGGAGATGGGTCTGGAAAAAGAAGGTGCTGTAGACCAAGTGATGGAGGATTTTGACACTTCAGATAATAATTTAATTGAAGAAGAGGAGTTCATTGCAGGCATTTCAAAATGGCTTAGAGAAGCCAGGCGCACTGTCTCGATATCTGACAATAATTCAAAAAGTTTTCTAAGTGATTTTCACCAGGTACTAATTTATGTGAGACTTGTTGAAATTTCTTTTTATATGAAAATTTCTGCTTTCCTGTAAGCTTTAAATCTAAAATCTACTACATTAGTTTTGGTGCCAACAAAGTGTCTTGGATATCAGTATCTGGTGCTAACTGCTATGTTGCAAATGCCTCACCAATTAGTTCACTTAATTTGTAGAATTGTGATCTTGCTAGTTCGATTTATTGTTGATTAGGTTGAATTAGTGCTTTCATAGTGTAATTGTTTTTTTGGTCGAAATTAAATTTTCAGAGAACTAGAGATGAGCACAACACATTGATAGACCGTGAGGATGGAGAGGAAGAAGTTGTCGTGAACAAAAAGTGGACCACCATAAAAGCTTCCCTGTTTTTACTTGTCGGCACAGTCATGGCAGCTGCTTTTGCGGACCCGCTTGTAGACACTGTTCATAATTTTTCGCAAGCCACAAAGATACCTTCCTTTTTTATATCTTTTATTGCAATGCCATTGGCCACAAATTCAAGTGAGGCTGTCTCGGCCATTATCTTTGCAAGTAGGAAGAAACAGAAGACTTCTTCCTTGACTTTCTCTGAGGTATGACAAATATACTGGCAATCTCATTCAACTATCAATTATGAAATTAAATTGTCAAAAGTGTACCAATTGTCTGATTCAACTCCAATTTGTACAATTCCAAATTAACTTAGTTGTAAGCTTTCTACAAAAATTATATTTTCCACATTGTAATAATGAATTTTCCAAACCAAATAACAATACATAAGAATAACTCAGTAAGTTGGATGTAAAGCATACATGAATAGAGATTAGAGAGTTATTAAAATGGTTTCAAGTTTTTGTTAAACACGGTACCCTTATGCTAACAAACTGGTACCCATCTAGACTGTATTTGTATATTGAACATTAACCCTCAACTTAAAATTGTGGTTGGAAATGTTTCATTTACAGATCTACGGAGGAGTTACTATGAACAACACAATGTGCTTAGCGGTGTTCCTGGCACTGGTCTACGTAAGGCATCTGACATGGGATTTTTCATCAGAAGTGCTTATAATCCTAATTGTGTGCATAGTTATGGGTCTCTTTACAAGCTTCCGCACCAACTTCCCTCTGTGGACCTGTTTTGTGGCGTATCTCCTGTACCCATTCTCTCTTGTACTTGTTTATGTGCTAGACTATAAGTTCGGCTGGTCATAGAATGTAACACGAGGATACCACAGATTTGAGGGCGGCAATTATTTTCCTCTTTTAAATTTAACTTTCGCTTTTTTGAAGGGTGAGATCGTTAATATCCAGTTCGGTGTATTTTATATAGTTCTCTCTTGTATGTTTTGCAATGCTGTGTGTTTTTAAAATATTGTACAAGTAATTAATTGGATATCTCTTGGAATGCTCTATAGTACCTTTTAATCCTTGTTAATATCCACCGTTGATGATGTGTACCATCTATATTGTTTTAAATTACATTTTTATGGATATATTGACAGTCAAATTTAGTTGAGAACAATAAAAACTGTAAATTTATAATTTGTCAAATTATGAATGTACTGTTATATATATTGAAAATTATTGATAAATATGTTTTTGGCTCCATTTGGATGAGGTGTGGGAAGAAGGGAAGAAGGGAGGAAATGGAAAGAAGTATTGGGAAGTGTGTAACTTTGTGAAGAGTTTAGATTGTTTATAATAAATTTTTTCTCTTCTTTCCTTCTTCCCACACGGTATCCAAACGGAGCCATTAATAGTTACGATCGTAAACTAGTTTATTGTCAATAAATTTTTTTTGTTTGACCAATTTAACTTATTTATGGGGCCAATATGATCAAATACACAACCAATATCTTCATTGACATTTGACAATGCCACAATGGTGAAAATTCAATTCTCACTTTCTATTCCTTCCACTGCTTCCAGAAATTATGAAACTTTTCTAAGGCTCCGTTTGGATAGGTGTGGGAAGAAGGGAAGAAGGGAAGAAGTATTGGGAAGTGTGTAACTTTGTGAAGAGTTTGGATTGTTTATAATTTTTTTTTCTTCTTCTTCCTTCTTCTTCTTCTTTCTTCCAACGATCCAAACGCATCCTAAGAGACAGAACATATTGAAGAAGAAATTTAGTGCCGTAGTGCTTCCTAGCTCAGTCCGGTTTATTCAGAGTCCAATCCATGGCCTCATTGTTTCAACTTCTCTGTTATAATTAATTATAATGACAATTTTGACGCCTATGATATAAAAATTTAAGTTTGGTAAAGACTTTCACTATGCTCGGCAAAATCTAACTGAACCAGAGCCATGTCCGTAAAATACTATCACCAACAAAAGATATACAAGTGGCAACATCCTAATTAGACTTATTCGTTTTCTCTATACATCAGTGCGCCAGTTCTAGGGAAAAAGAGAACCAAAGTTCTGCAGAAACCCTGACCTTTGTCTCCTCGTTTCTTCTTTCTTGATGCCTGTGAAAATAAAGTTGAAATGTTAATCAGAACTGAAGGGATTAGGGTCCCTGGACATCAGCGCTGCTCTTGATGCCTGTGAAAACATATTGATTTCGGTCCCTGGACTTAGGTGCGTTTGGTTCGCTCACGAACTTGGGACGAACTAGGAATGAACAACGGCCTACGAATAGGCCCACGAACAACTCCTAGTTCATGAAAATTGGAGGATTAAGAACTAGTCAAGAAGTTCGCGAACAATCTAGTTCGTGGGTTGTTTGGTTTTCACGAACTAGCCTAGTTCGTGAACTTCTAGTTCACATACATGTATCCGATTTTTCCATGGTACCAACTGGTACAGAGCTCCTACCATTTTCTTATGTCCACATATGGGGCTATATGACAAGAACTCGTACCATCTTCTTACGTCCACATATGTACCAACTGGTACAGAGCTCGTACCATCTTCTTACTATCTTTTGTACCATTCTTACTACCTTGAGCTGTATGACAAAGAACATTTGGGTCTTGTGACACAAACATCTGCTTTTTGGCAAGTGGCAACCGATTGCCTTTTACATCTGTAAATGCAATTATACAAGTTCAATTAAAATCAATGGATATTCACTTGCACTTTTCTTAGGCTTTCGTAATTAAAATCCATTTCCTACTTATCCAATTGGGTTGCAATGTCCCCCATAATTTTTTGTCCCATCAACATTTTTACATGTACTTTTATTTTAAATAATTTCCTTAAGAAATCATACATTTGAACCCCATAAAAATATAAATATAACTCCATTGTTGAACCCCATAGTTAAAAAAATCATCTTTGAGAAAATAATGTGTTTATGGGACATTGATATCATGTTCATTATTTAATTTTTAATTATACTGCAAGGACCACCATTAAAAAAAATTTCTACTCCACCACTGGTTTCAATCCTAAAGTACTTGATCAGTGGCAAAAGGAACTGTACTTGTTACTTCGCTCCAAGATCTCCGGTTGAAAAAAACCGTGCCAGTGCATCCTTCAAACTTCAAAGAATTACTCTGGCACAAATCAAGACTCAAATCCATGATCTCGTCAGTCTTGTTCTACTCCCGCTTGCAGGACATGCACTTCACCTACTCTGCAGTGCCCCTCTAAATATCTCCCTCATCACAGTCCCACTGTTATTGGGGGCCCCACCATTGCGGTTGTACCCGCCACTTGACCTTGCCTTCTACAGTCTTATATAGGCAGTGTGACAGGTATCGATCACATGTCGGAGGAACTCATGGGAATCCTCCTGGCAGCCCCACTTGAATTGCTCAGCAAAGATGGAGAGAGACTTTAGAAGCTTTGAAGGGCTGTCGGCAGCTGCAAAAATTCCATTTGGTGCAGGTGTGTGAGGACGAGCAATCTGTCCCGTTTTTCCTTTTTTTTTTTTTATTTTAATGGCTTTTTGATCCGCTTGAGAAGCACGCAGGGAATCCCGCCTCTCCCTCCTTTATTAGTTTATGTTGTTGTAATCAGAACTTGTTTTGTTTTAAGCTTTGCCCAAGTGGCTTTTCTTTCAAAAGAAAAAAAAAAACAGCTAATTAATGGCAAAGAGAAAACACCACCACCTCCTCTCTCTCGTCTTCTTCTTCCTTCTCACCATTCCCGTGTACTCCCGCCTCACTCCCAGCGCAATGATCCGACACCCAGACTCTCTCCACTTAGGCCGACTTCTCAAATCCAACGGTGGAGAGTCAACTGCCGCTTGCGGACGAACCTATGGCTTCCTTCCTTGCACTGAGACAGTACTAGGCAACCTTTTTCTGATTTTTGTTTATGGGTTTCTCATGTTCAAGGCAGCAACATTTCTCTCTTCTGGCAGTGAGTTGATACTTGAGATTCTCGGCCCGGGAATCGTCGGCGGGTCATTTCTTCCCATCCTCCGCACGCTGCCGGATGCACTTCTCATTCTTGGTATGTACAGGATTTGAAAATTCTTGGTAATTTTAAATGAATTGCTAAATTTGAAAACTTGTCCAAATTTTTATTTATAGGCTAAAATCAGTCGTGGCTGACGAATGAAACCATCAGCTAAAATCAAATTTCAATTTTCGAAATTCTAACAATCGATCCGAATCGTTCAATGTGTTCTCCATATTGAAATCTCATTGGAGACAAAATTTTATATTTTCTGAAATTTTTTAGTATTTGTTTGGTATTTTACAAAATTCTTAATAATTCTGGACCCTTCAATAAATATGTTTTATAAAAATTTCAAAAAGATAGTAAATAAAATCAGAAAAAATATAAAATTTGGTTTCTAATGAGATTTAAATACGGAGAACACATTGAACTGTTCAGATTTTTCATTAGAACCTCAAAAGTTGAGATATAATCGCAGCTGACGGATCCATCCGTCAGTCGTGGCTGATTTTAGCCAATCTCAATTCTTATTGGGGTTGCAAAATTGAAATGCTTATTGGTGCAATGCAACACCCAAACAAGGAACAAGCAAATTCAATAAGGATTGAATTGCTAATTGGGGGACTTATTCCTATTTCATGTATATGGACAAATAAGGAGGTGAATTGCTAATTGAGACACAGGAGAGATAAATCCAACATTCAAATTTAAAAATGGCCTATTCAATCCAACATCTAAACACGTCAATTTGGGCGGACTTTAATATGCGATATGCGAAAATAAAAATATTATTTGACACAAATGTTGTTCATTTTCAATATTTAAGGTTAATGTTGTCTTGATCGGTGCTACAAGTAATTCACCGGTTTAAACAAACATAATTAATAAA
This sequence comes from Rhynchospora pubera, assembly GCA_028095005.1. NCBI lineage: Eukaryota > Viridiplantae > Streptophyta > Magnoliopsida > Poales > Cyperaceae > Rhynchospora > Rhynchospora pubera. Next base: position 20,448,072 of record CM051461.1, read on the forward strand.
AGTAGACACGCGAATAACCCAAAAAAATATGTCACACCACGACACATAGGGTATGACAATCCCGCCGCCAATACACAATCTCTGTGTACTCGCAAGACTTTTTTCTATCAATTACAAGATTTAAATTCCAGCTTACCATGATTTACCAGGCTGGATTTCCATGACTCCTGGAGTCATCATAGCAAGACAATTTTGTCTTAAACTTCACTTAACTTGATCGAACCCGTCTCTGCATCTTGGAACCCACAATCATTGTGGAAAACATGCAAAAATACGAGAGTGAGAATAAAATTTTCAGTGCGAGTTTAGTTCCCAGTACGTGGATTTAAACTAAAATCCAAGTTCTAGAATTAATACCCATAAATAAAATGAAGCATGTGTGTTTCCATTTTACAAAAAGTTTATACTCTTTCATTTAAAAATTTGTCACAATAAACATGATTTCTTGCATATGCTGTTAATCAAAACTGGAAGAGATAGCAAAATCTGACAAGGGTATAAATCTTACACATTTCGGAACTGAATACGTGGCACCAATCCCATTGCAGACAACACATATCTGTATATGATAGGAAACTGAGCGTGTCAGGGGTCCGAGCATATCATCAGTCTGGACATATCACATTTCATTCACATAATTTCCATAATCATAATCACTCAGGTCTCCTATCCCAACCGACTGGGCACAAAAGGAAACCTTTCCCTATCCCTAGGGCGCAAAAGAGACACTTTTCTTTCCCTTGACATGAAAGGAAATTTCACATCTGCATAGCGCTATTGAACTGGCCGAAGCCGGGGGCCAACCGACTCCGAAGAGTGATGCAAAATCATACAAAATTTTTCCTTAACTTGACCGACATGAGAGATACATCCCTGGACCAGGTGACATGAGGGATTTTTTCCTTATCTAGCCGGCATGAGAGATATAACTCTTGACCAGGGGCATACATATCATGTCATATCATTTCAGTTAGATAGTTCATGAGTCAGATTCAACAATAACAATGGCGAACATCTGACTGTATTTCTTTCAAATTCCTCAAAACGGAGAACATGCATATCAAAATGCAGTTTTATCAATATTTAGGCACTATCCTTTAAATATGTTTGAATACGGTCATGCAGGAAATAGATTCTCAATATGCATATAAATAAAAAGCATATCTTATTTGGCAAGGCATGAAATCGCATAAAGCAACAAGCATTAAAAATTTAAAACATAATTTAATAATTACTTAAAATTTAACAAAACTCCAACGTAATTCCGCACCTGAATCTTAAGCTTAAGTGTAGTTCCTCGATATCCTATGATGATTCGAGTGCTTGGCAATCATCATATCTGGGTTTGTCTGCTTTATGGTCTTTTAAACTTGATAATCTCATGTGACTGAATCTAAATCGATTTCCTAATAAACCGGATGACTTCCTTACTAATCGTTAAATACTAAGAATAACCTAAATAACCTATTTATAAACGATTCTTAGATTAACATATTGATGGTCTAGGTTAATCAGACTGGTTGAGATTTTGATGGTTGAGTTCATATTCTTTATTAAGAGAATTATGTTTTAAAATATATTATTATGTATTTTATTTTGTTATTTAATAATTGATTTTGAATTTCCAATTATTAAGAAGAGTTTATATTTTTATTATACAAATCATTAATTATATTTTCGAATTAAAATATTTATTTATTTATTTTATAATCTTTCTCTGACATTTATTTAATTATTACATACTAATTTATTTCATTAACACTCAATTGACTAATTTGGTTTATTTTATAATTATTGAATTATTTATAACATTACTTATTTAACCATTTAATTATTTGTTGTGTTTTAAATATAGAGAATTTTAATTAAAAAATATATATGAAAAAAATAAAAAAATCAATTGGAGATAGGAAATCAAAATCAAAAGTCAATTAATTTGTTTTAAGTTGGGATAAAAAAGTCGATGAATTAGTGTCAATGTATCTGTTCTTGATCTCACTCAATCATTTTAATCATCTCTCGAAATTCGAAATCCGACTTAACTAAAAGAATATCAATTATTTCTATTGGTCTTTTCTTTAATTAATTTTATTTATTCTTAAGCACACAATCAATTAACTTAATCTTAGATTAAGTTTTATTATTATTAAGGTCCAATTTATCAAATCCATTTTAAAATTTACTCTCGGCCTAAAGGGAATTAAGCCCACATAAACAAATTCCAAACCAGCCACAAATTAAAAGAGGCCTAATACAAAAGCAGGCCCAAAAGCCTAACTCGCAAAATGGCTTGGCCAAGTCAACCTGACCAGTTGACTTAAGTCCAACCTCTCGGATCCGCAACTCACTCGACAAGATCCGATAACCAAAGGGACAAATCCGACTCGTAATCCCACTCGCTTTATCCAGAGTCCCCCTGAACTTACATTCTTTGTGATTGAGACCTTTTTGTTTATAAATAGGCTCTTAGAAATTAACAAATAGGTCCCTGGTTCCAAGTTTCTTTAGACAACCATCCCTGTAACTCAACCACATCATACCAGAGCGGTACCAGAGAGGAAAGCAGTGCACCAGAGGCTGGTACAAAGCCTGTACCAACATCGCAACCACACAGAAAGGGCATACCAACCGAGTAACACAAGCACAACATCGATTTTTCCTTCCTTCCTTTGGCTTAACCAAACCAATTCACAACCACCATTGGCCTATAACTTATTGACCAAATTAATGGCAAAATTAACTTATTTCCTTGACAACAATCATCTATACCCATTTCAACTCCATACTAAACCACTGTTTAACCTTAATTAAGATTTAATTTAAGATTGCTCCCAAATTTTACAGAAATTCACCATGGAACTCAAAATCTAAAACGAAGAAAACAATATACCTCAAGCTACCTTTTTTTTTTTTTCCTTTCTCTGCCTCTTCTCAATCTCGCCTCTCCCTCAGTCCATCTCTCTCTCTAGGTTTTTCTCAAACTGACAACAAGATCCATTTGAATTTGAAATCAAGAAAGGTGCTTGCTTTGAAAATATTTAGACCATGTCAGCTTCACTGCACATCTTATGATCCCATTAGCATACGATCTACTGATTCGCTATGGAAAATATTAATTTTTAAAGCACTTTTTGTAATAACATTTCAATAAGCAAGATACTTGCTAATAGATTGTCAGGTTCAAGTAGTAAGATTGATGAAGTGTTGATGTGTGGTCAGAAAATGCCATAGTAAAGCTAGGATTTAGCGCAATAACTACACCGCACAAAATTTCTTTTGAAGCTCAGATGGCAATGCCGCCAATGCGCCATCTTTGTTTTCATTAATCCAAAAAATGAAAATTTAACAATTAATCTTAATTGAATGAAATACAGGTATAGAGCCTACAAATCAAGCACCATAACGTGGAAATGAGAATAAGAAAGTAAAAGATGTTTACACTAAAAATATATATATGTCTTGCACGGACACATATCATATATAGCACCATTAATAGTTTCATAAGGAAATACAGAATTAATAAGAGAGCTTATATTTGAAATTAGACTGAGGAATCATATGAAATAATAATCGGAAAACGAAAAGTTTAACACATCTGGTGAAACCTCCCATTTAATTTATTCTTTTCAATGAGAAACAATCTTCACAAATAGGATATTGCACAAGAAAATAAATATGTGGAAATCATATGATGGAAGCAATTGAAGGAAAAAAAGATATATTTAAATTAAGGATAAAATTAGATGTATAAAGGTTTGCTTCTTGAATAAAAGAAAAGCGGGCGAGATTCTCCGCTTATTTTTTTTTAAAAAAAACAAAAAATACAACTTATTTGATAAAACTCTGGTGAGACAGTTTCAACAGGACGTGCTTGTTGAAATTTCTTTTTATGTGACACTTGTTGGATTTTTCATGAGAAGTGCTTATTATCCTAATTGTGTGCATAGTTATGGGCTGTGTTGCATTGGTACGGGTACGAGTACTGTATTCAGTACGATTCGTATACGGCGGTATGAAAATTAAAAAAAAATCTCTAGTACGGATATGACGATATATATATATATATATATATATATATATATATATATATATATATATATATATATATATATATATATATTATTTGAATATTTTATTGATCCATAGTTATATTATATTATCCTAAAAAAGGCAAAATTGGGCTCATACCCTTCAAATCTTTCTTAATTAGATATTTACTCCTCAAATTATTGAAATCGGCTTCATACCCTTCAATTCATGATAGAACTAGATATATACCCTCCTCAGCAAATTTAATTAATTTCTGAATGTAAAAAACTGATTTTTATATTTCAAGACGAAATTGTCCTCAACTTTTTTCCAAACCCTTTCGTCTCCCTGTTAATTTTATCCATAGATATTCATTTTTTCAATCCTGGTGATTTTGGCCACGACAGACTATGAGACTAGATTTGTTTGCATCATAAATGAGTGGGGAAGAAGGGAACTTTATCAAAAAGGGCCTATGGTTTTATTAAATCTGATTTTTTAAAAAAATTCATTAAGAAAAACATGTCAGATAGGAAAGCTTATATAAGAATAATCATCGAGCTCATATAGGAAAGCTCATTTAATTGCAATTCCAAAATCGGAAACATATATTGTTATTGATTTAACTGAATAAGAGATATTTAGAATGGAAAAAAGTATTATATCTGGACTCACTGGAGTAGCGAGAAAATGAAAGGTCGGTTGATAGAGGAGTAATTAGGAATGATTGAATACCACTTGACTTCTTACTCTACTGGTAGAGCTACCTTAGAATTAGAGAGATTGAGAACTGCCTCCTTAGCTTACATATCTAGCGTATTTATACCTTAAAATGAGGAGTTTAGGAAGGGGCAATTTTGTCATGAAATATAAAAGTCAGTCTTTTAAATTTAGATATTAATTAAAATTACTGAGAAGGGTATATATCTAGTTTTATCAAGAATTGGAGGGTATGAGATTAATTTTAATAATTTGAGGGGTAAATATCTAATTAAGAAAGATTTCAGGGGTATGGACCCAATTTTGCCTATAAAATATAATATGTATAACAAAATTTTGTTTAGTTAAGGCTTTGATTTACACAAATAAATGACATAAATTTAGAGTTTAGACAAATAAATGACATAAACACTAATATCAACACATTGACTGTCGACCATTAACCGTTGACCGTACCAGTATGTACCGGGTACGATACCAGTACCCGGTTCATAACCGGTATGGGTACGGTTCATGTTCCAAAGTACCAAGGTAACTTAGGTTATGGGTCTCTTTACAAGGTTCCGCACCAACTTCCTTTGTGGACCTGTTTTGTGGCGTATAGCCTGAATCCATTCTCTCTTGTACTTGTTTATGTGCTAGACTAAGTTCGGCTGGTCATAGAATGTAACAGGAGGATACCATAGATTTGAGGGTGGCAATTATTATCCTTTTTTAAAATTTAAATTTCGCTTTTTGAAGGGTGAGATCGTTAATATCCAGTTCTGTGTATTTCATATATATATGATTCTCTTTTGGATGTTTTTGTTTTGTAATGCTGTGTTTGTTTTTAAAATATTTTACAAGTAATTAATTGGATATCTCTTGGAATGACGTTCTCTAATCCTTGTTGGGATCCACCGTTCATGATGTGCACCATCTATATTGTTTTAAATTACATTTTTATGGATATATTGACATTTGACAGTCAAATTTAGTTGAGAACAATAAAAATTGCTGTAAATTTATAATTTGCCAAATTATGAATGTACTGTTATATATATTGAAAATTATTGATAAATATGTTAATATGTTATTAATAATTATGATCGTAATTCGTAAACAAGTTTTGTTGTCAATAAAAATTATTTTTTGTTTGACCAATTTAACTTATTTATGGGGCCACTATGGTCAAATATACAACGAATATCTTCATTGACAATGGTCAAAATCAGTTCTCACTTTTTATCCCCCCAAGAAAATATGAAACTTTTCTAAAGACTGAACATAGTTGAAGAAGAAATTTAGTGCCGTAGTTCTTTCTAGCTCAGTCCGGTTTGTTCAGGGTCCAGTGTCCACTGCATGGCCTCACTGTTTCAGCTTCTCTCTTATAATTAATTAATGACAATTTTAACGCCATGACATACAAATTTCAGAAAAAGCTAAGAAAATATGCCTGCTTGCTGCAAATAACCATTACTGTCAGCCACAAGTGGTCGCTGACATACAGATAGATCTTTCTTAATAAATAGACTATATATTATGAGATTTAATACTATAATTTAACTGTTAAAATTCATTTGATAGATAATGAATGATATGGTTCGTCTACAGCTTCTGGTCTCTCTGGGAGCAAAGAAACAGCCGAAAGTCAGGTTTTGGTTGGGATGGGTCTCCTTGCTGGGTCAACAGTCCTTCTTCTGACTCTTGTTTGGGGAACTTGTGTTGTTGTTGGAAAATGTGACCTTTCAGAGAACTCTACTTCTATTGATTCACAAGATACCAAGGGGTTTAATCTAACTAGTAAGTCTCCTCTGTCACCTTGTATCAATTTCCCTGTCATTTAGATGACATTTTCATTAACATCTCTTTTGGCTCTTTGATATCCTTTTTTCTGAAACAAAAAAATTTATGGCAATGCTCTTGGTATGCACAGAATCTGGTGTATCCACTGATAAGCAGACAAGCGATGCGGCAAAGATCATGGGAATTTCTGTTTTACCCTTCATCCTTATCCTACTGCCAAAAGTTTTCAAGTTTAACTCTTCTCAACGTGTGTTTTTATTGATATGCCTCGTACTTTCGGTGCTACTAGTCTTGGCTTACGCTTTTTATCAGGTAAGAAATAAGAAATAGCCTCATGTTGCTTTTCAGTTTTCATATAAGATTCATTCTTTCTGTTCCCGTCCCTAGCATGTCAAGAAAATAGACATGTATTAATCTATCTTTGATTTATATGGGACAGATATTTCAGCCATGGGTCCAGAAGAGAAGATTAGAGTATGTGAGAATCAAGCTACTGATGTCTGGAATTCTGCACCACATTGAGAGCAAATTTCTTACCAAGTTCACAAGAGAAGATGGATCACCAGATTCTTCTGCAATATCAAAGTTAGCCTCTTTAAATCTTGATCTCAATTTAACTTTGTGTGGCCAAATCTGGAAGTGGCAGGATCCCAAATGTGCTTTGATTTATGAGAACCATTTTTTATAAATAATTAGGTTGGTTACAATTTTCTCTAAATCATATTTATTCTCTGAATTTGTATTTGGCAAAATGTTGCTTCCAGATTTGGAAACTTTTCTTATGTGTGATAGCTTAATTTAAGCTATTTCATCAAATGCAAACAATATATCTGTCATTTTATTAGGAAATATTAACTCTTTGTATTCCTTCCACAGTTTGTTTCACGCAGTAGATTCTGACAATGACAAAAAAATAGCACGTGATGAATTGCATGCTTTTCTGGTTGGAATCCAGTTTGAGGAGATGGGTCTGGAAAAAAAAGGTGCTGTAGACCAAGTGATGGAGGATTTTGACACTTCAGATAATGGTTTAATTGAAGAAGAGGAGTTCATTGCAGGCATTTCAAAATGGCTGAAAGAAGCCAGGCGCACTGTCTCGATATCTGACAATGATTCAAAAAGTTTTCTAAGAGATTTTCACCAGGTAATAATTTATGTGACACTTGTTGCAATTTCTTTTTATATGGAATTTTCTGCTTTTTCCTGTTTGCTTTAAATCTAAAATACAACTACATTAGTTTCTGTGCCAACAAACTGTCTTGGTATCAGGTCATGTGGAATTGCGATAATGTGATCTTGCTAGTTCAATATAATTTTTGTTATTGCTTCTCAGAGTTCTCTATCAAATATAGTGTCCCTTGGATTGTTGATTAGGTTGAATTAGTGCTTTCATAGTGTAATTGTTTTTATTCAAAATTAAATTTTCAGAGAACTAGAGATGAGCACAACACATTGATAGACCGTGAGGATGGAGAGGAAGAAACTATTGTGAACAAAAAGTGGACGACCTTGAAAGCTATCCTGTTTTTATTTGTCGGCACAGTCATGTCAGTTGCTATTGCGGACCCTCTTGTAGACACATTTCATAATTTTTCACAAGCCACAAACATACCTTCATTTTTTATATCTTTTATTGCATTGCCGCTGGCCACAAATTCAGGTGAGGCTGTCTCGGCCATTATTGTTGCAAGTAGGAAGAAACAAAAGACTTCTTCCTTGACTTTCTCTGAGGTATGACAATATACTGGCTGTAAACCTTATTAACCTATCAAATGGAAAATTAATTCTTAGAAGTGTACCATTTGTCTCATTTGACTTTATTTTGCACTTCCATCTCAACTTATTTCTTTGCTTCATTTATTATTATATATGTATTCCATATTGATAATTGTGGTAAAACTGATCCTAGTAAAAATGAATAAGGAAAGAGCACAAAAGTATTTTAATGAATAAGTAACTCAAGTATGTTGATTTAGTAAAGTATATGTGTAGACAGTGAGTTATTAAAATGGTGAATGCTTTTGTTAAACCGGTATTTTAATAATCCTACTGGTATTCATCTAGTCTGTGTACTTAATTATTTATATTGCTCATTACTCTTTACTTAAATTGTTGGAAATGTTTCATTTACAGATCTATGGAGGAGTTACTATGAACAACATAATGTGCTTAGCGGTGTTCCTGACAGTGGTCTACGTGAGGCATCTGACATGGGATTTTTCATCAGAAGTGCTTATAATTCTAATTGCGTTCATAGGGTGCGTTTGGATAGGTGTGGGAAGAAGGGAAGAAGGGAAGAAGTGGGAAGAAGTATTGGGAATTGTATAACTTTGTGAAGATTTTGGATTGTTTATAATTTTTTTTTTCTTCTTCCTTCTTCTTCTTCTTCTTTCTTCCAACGATCCAAACGCACCCATAGTGATGGGTTTCTTTACAAGCTTCCGCACCAGCTTCCCTCTGTGGACCTGTTTTGTGGCGTATTGCTGTACCCATTCTCCATTGTACTTGTTTATGTGCTAGACTATAAGTTCGGCTGGTCGTAGCATGTAACATGAGGATACCACAGATTATTGTTATTTTTTAAATTTCACTTTTTGAAGGGTGAGATCGTTAATATCCAGTTCTATGAGAATCAGCTCTCGATTTAGTGACAAAGAGCAATGACTTTGACTTCTTGAGTGAAAAATCGCACGTTTGAAATCTGACTGGAGGTGTTTCATAGACATTTAATTTAAAAATAAATTGGGTGGCTTAGAACTCCAATATATTTAAAAAAAAATATCCTGTTTTGTGTATTTCATATATAGTTCTCTTTTGGATGTTTTGTAAATTGTAATGCTGTGTATGTTTTAAAGATATTTTACAATTAATTAATTGGATATCTCTTGTAATGTCCTATAGCACCTTCTAATCCTTGTTATGATCCACCATTGATGATGTGTACTATCTATATTGTTTTAAATTACATTTTTATGGATATATTGACTGTCAAATTTAGTTGAGAACAATAAAAATTGATTCAAATTTATAATTTTGTAAATTACGAATGCACTTCTACATTTAAAATTATTGATAAACATGTTATTAATAATTATGATCGTAAACAAGTTATTGTCAATAAAATATATATTTTGTCTGACCAACTTAACTTATTTATGGACAATCTGGAAAAATAAAAGTTCTATGCAAAACCGGACCTCTGTCTGCTCTCTGCTTCTTTCCACAATCCGACTCTGCTGTTGCGCGACACAGCGTGTAGCGCACTACGAGCCGTCTGATCTTGATCGGACGGTTCACTTTTTACGGGCCTATCATTCTAGGTTACATGCACGGGGCTCCCTTGTCCATTGGATCTTAATCAGACGGCCAGCGTACCGCGCGACACGCTGTGTCGCGCGGCAGCGGATCTGAATTTTTCTTTCCAGCTCCCACTCTCCGAGCACCGATTGGCTTTCCACTCCTTTCCCTACACGAAGAATTTACGTACTCTTACAAATCCCGCTGACCTGTCCTTTCCCTATTGGATCAAATAAATTAAATCCCGTATAGAAACGAACAGTTTACTTCACTCCTTCACTTCGTTGCAGCACACACCGTCTCTGATCCGACTTCTGAGTTCTGAGTAAACCTCTCGTAAATATTTCGACCAAACAAAACCCCTTCGCTTCACCTTCTCTTCGACTGAGCTGCCACACCTCCAACGGTAACATTTTGCATCTCTCAAGATTCCCTATTTAACCCTCCAATTTAATATCCCTTTACAAAAGCGTCCTTTTTCTCATCTTCCTTCTCCTTTACTTCTCACTTCCTCATCAGTCAATTTCTACTCAGCCCCCTAAAAAATTAAAAAAAATGAGAAAATCTACACTTCGAATCTTCTCTCTGCTCCTCGTTTCGGCGTTGGCAGCCACAATGCACACGGAGAGAGCCGGAGGTGTGGCCGCAGGAGATCTCTGGTGTGTGGCGAAGAATAATGCACAGGATGATGCCCTCCAGGCGGCAATCGACTGGGCGTGTGGGCCCGGCGGGGCAGACTGCCGGCCGATACAGCAAGGTGGGTCGTGTTTCGATCCGGATGATATTCAGTCCCATGCTTCCTATGCTTTCAATGATTATTTTATTAAAAATGGCGGGGCCGAGGCGGCATGCAATTTCTCGGGCACGGCCGCTTTGATCTCGTTGAATCCAGGTTTGTCGATTTAATAGTAGTCTGTGTCATTTGTTTGTTGTGGAGCTGTTTCTTGTATTTGGTACTGGTAATTCAATGAGGCATTGTTCCTGTCTTAATACATACAAGGGATGTAAAATTGGTGGTACTGTGGACCTGTGGTAAAGAAAACAAAAATAAATGTGAATCTTATGCTGTAATTTGTTTATAACATATATATTTTTATGTACATTTTCCTTGATTTTTCTAATATTGGTTTACCTTTTATGTTGAAAAATCCATAGGTCATGGAAGCTGTCAATTTCCCTCCAGGTCAGTACCAATGTGGGATTATTTTTAAATTATTATTATTGCTTTCATTAAATAGTAATTTAAAAGAGCACTTTGCATTAGTGGGTGACCCCAAAATTTCCATTAAAATTCGCAAGCTAGTGGGGTTTATTTTGCCTAAAAACCAGCAAAAAAAGTGAATTAGTACGTATATGAGATGTGTGTGTTAGAAGACTCGTACCAACTGTACTCTTAGTATCGTAAATATGTCTTCTCTTATTTGTGACCTGAGTTTTTTGTTTGCTTGAAAATCTTTAATTACATAGAGGTTTTTAAGAATCCACATTTTACTAGTATCTTTAAATGATTGTCAAGAACACTTGATTTATCTTTGATACTTTTGCAGCTCATCTTCAAAAAGTGGCAGCGTGTTAAGTGCGACCAATGGATCAACTGTCGGCTTGGGTCCTTATGCTGATTTAAATTCCAGTCCCTCCATATCTTGCTGGGGTTGTTCAATTTGGTCCTTTGTAGGGGTTTTATACGTGGTATTAACAGCTCTTCTTTGAAAACAAAAGAAGATAATTGTAGTTTCTTGTGTAGAAATTTTTTTTTTTCTTTGTGAAAAGAAGTTGATGAATAACACTAAATTTTGCTTAGTTGTTTAGGTCTATGGCAGCATCTGTAGGTTTTTCAACGACTTCCGTCTTTACCATATATCTAGAATTGTTGAGAATTCTATTAATGAGTTATCTTCATATAAATCAAGTTTCAACTTTCAAACCAAGGTGTGATATGCAGTGTCATAAAACCTGGCTATTTTTAGGCTTGATCTCCAAAAAAACAAAGAACAAATGGAAATTGTGACTCAGTGGTGAACTGGTGATATATAATTGAGGGCTGCACCTTCTCAATATTTGAATAAAAATTAGAATCGTGTGTTATTTGTGGGTAAACTAATTGTTGGATGTAATTTTCAAAATTGCAAGTTTTAACTTTTACCTATTTATTGTGAAAAAGTAACTTTATTTTTTAACCCATTTGGCTGAATCTTGGCAATTTGGTATATTTAGGATTTTTGATGGTTTATTGAACAGTTCTTAGTCAGTAAGTGCTATGAAACTCTTGAGATACTGCATAGACTTGGATACCATGTGTTATGACTTCTGTAGAAAATGTCTTCTAAATTTTAGTGATAATCTGTCCTTATTTGATGAAAGGAGCTTACCGATTCTTGCTCTTCATTAACCAACAAAAGAAGAAAAAAAGTATATACTGAATTTATACTATATAGATTATATAATTAGGAAATCAGGAAAAAAAAACATGGTTAAAGAATAACAACTGCTTTTTTTAACTTCTTGACAGCTGCTGTCAAGGTCTCAAAAAGAATAACAACTGCTTTTTTTCAAAAGAATGGAATCTTTCCAAGGCCTTAAATTAGGCTTTGGTCCGGGTTAAGTTTGAGCCCAAATTATTTGGGTTGGTTCGTTTTAAAATTCAGTATTTTCCGAGAAACTTTATTTTGGTTGCTTTCAGTTTACATATTATTGGGTCCTGGGTCATTAAATTTGGTTTATTATCACAACAAGGGGCATCTAACGTGCGAAACACATAAACAGGTTAGTTTCGTTTTTGTTCTATTGTAGATAATAAAAAATAAACATTTTTCATTTCCATTCCGTTTTGTTAAACAGAACAAAAATTACGTTTCGTTTCAGTTTCACGTTCATTTTACACTGTAATTTCTCATTTTATGTGTGTTTCGCTTTCCTAAAAAGGGATTCCATTTATGAAACGAAGATGATATATTCTTCTGTTTTCGTTCCATTTATCAAATGAGTTTTCGTTTTGTTTGGATGGAACGGAACGGTACAACATGCGAAACGGCTGGTATTGACACCCCTAATCACAACAGAAGTTGTTTGGATTTGGGAGTAGTGTTTGTTCCTCGCTTTTGTTTGTGGATATACTTTTGGATGTCTGTTTGGATATGATCGGATGCTTGGATCTAGGGATTTTCTGACGTCATCAAGATGAGGCTTGAGGAGGTCCTTGTTTTTTGTTTAATTCTTGTCATATTCACTATCTTGTTTTGTTATTTTATATATAAAGAATTACTTGGACGAAGCAGTACAAGCAAGAAAAACATCCTCTGATGCTGTTCTGAGTCTTCTGACTTTCCTATTTCTTACATTAAATAATGCTTAATTGCACAAGTAACCCCTTTTTAATTTGTAAGGATAAAAAAAAAAGGAATTTTCTATTGCCTCCATTAATTAACAACTATGTGCTACTTCGCCAACAAGTATACTGTAAATTCTATACGAAAATGACATCTAAAAAATAGTAAATCAATATTTATGGCGACAAGACACATGTTTATTTATTTATTTATTTTTGAAACACACAAGACACATGCTCATTGAAGAACATGACCTAGTAAGCAAAGCAAGCGTGTGGCTATGGTGTTGGTGATCATGCCTCATCAAAAAAGGAAAAAAAAAGAAGAAGAAAGAAACAGTAAAAATTCAACTCTCGCCATTCTGGGAGTACAAGAGGTTGCCAATATATTACATCCTTTGGAGGTTTTTTTTTATAATATTTAATGGTTATATATCTGATCGACAAAATGTTTAAACATTCGAAGAATGTAATGCAGAAAAAGAACATGTGCTAAACATTGGTTAAGAACTATTACAAGCTCCAAAACTTGAACACAAAAAGCAGAAATCTTTTCCTTATTTAATTAATATTGTTTCCAATGTAGTTTGTAATGGACAAATATGCAAATCTACATTGGTCCGATATGAAAAAGGGCTTATACACAATAACACAAAGATAATAACCTCGAATTATTTACATCTGGTTCTTCATGAAAGAAATCTATGTAAGAATGAAAACACAATTTTACACCTATCATAAACAAGAAAAACAGTTCAATATTCAGAAAACACAAGTACTTCTCTGGGTATTTCCTGATCAACTCTGCATCTGCAAATCGGACAGGTCATGTTTGTTACCAGCCAGGGGTCGATGCATGTCTTGTGAAACGAATGAACACATACCGGTAGCAGCGCCATGACCTCACCTAGTTGCACTTCTTCTTTGCATATTGAGCATGTGCTGTCGCTATCCTTCGGTTGCTTTTGATACGAGTATGTTGGTAGAGACTCGAGTATCGATTCATAGTGAAATCCATCCGAAATATCAGGGGCTTCATAAATCTCGGCTGGGAAGTTGTGAACTTGACCCTTTGGATTTTTCAGCCACAGAAGTGTCTTCCCGATCGCGTACAGTGCTCCGATGCCCGAAAAGAAGAGTAAATACATGCAAAGCGGGACGAGGACGGGGGCGAAAAGGGAGAACCAGAAGAGAATTGGTACTTGGGATGGGGAAGATAGAACCAATCCAGCAGAGAATGTGATAAAAGCAACGAATCCAGTGAAAAAATGGAACCAATCTTCCCAATTGTGTAGACACATGGTTTCAGGGATAGTTTTGAATGTGAAGAGAAGGAAAACAAATGATAGTTTCTGTTTTATTGATGATTAGAGACGAAAGTTAATATTAAAGATTAGATTTGGTTTCCGTTTGATATTTATGGAGTGCTTTCCGGTTCGTGAAGTTACATTCATAAACGGAGTCAATGAGCATTTCTGGAATAATGCTGGACCGGACTTCCAATTTCATAATAAAAACATAAATTATGGTTTACTTTTGATTAATTATTATAAACATTTCCATTATGGGTGTATCCTGATTTGAAAAAATAATTCTTATGTTTCTGACATACAATCACATGTGCCGAAACCTTAGGCAGCACAAAGATTGCTTCTTATGAAATTATGCAATTTATCTGTCATTTCCTTTTTGCCTCTTACAAGTCCATATTCTAGACTATACTTAATAAATTTTTATGACAACTGTCTCCACGAAAAATAACCACATCTTTACTATGATTAATTTTTTTTTCTGTGTAAACATTTTAAAAAATTAATACAATTGGGACGATATGTAGTGTCGACCTTAATATCTGAGGTTAGTTAAATTTGAGTTACAATATCATTATAACTATTTTAAGGGGATTTTGAAAAAAATAATCTAAGCATTTACATTTTATACGGAGTTGGCAACTTTTGGTGGGACTACTGGAACTCACATCCCAAGTGGATCAACCGCTGCAAGGCTAAAGCCTAGTATAACTTGGCCACTTGGGATGATGTGTTTTGGGGCCCTCCTTATATAAACCTACAGTTATTTTTTTTAATCATGGTGTTTCCTATTAAATCTTATCGTTTTCCGAAATCTAGGTTTTTTACAAAATTAAAATTCCTAGGCTCAAAGATTTATAAAGCAGCAAGGCCTTCATCATATCTTGTGACATAGTAACTCCTATGGTTATATAAGTTGCTGCTCGTCGGTAATGCAAAATCATTAAATAATAGATTTTTTTTTGAATGCTATGATTACTTGTTATCTATCCGCATCTTGTTCAAATTTCGTGAAATAACAAAGAAAATAATAATATCTAAACAAACCAACATTTTTAGTTATAAGAAAAGAATAAAAATCAATTTAGATTTTTTTTTAATTTGGAAATTAAAGTTTGTCGCCATGACAAAACATTTTAATTTTAAAATATGCCATCATAAAAATAAATAATTCGAAATATGCCCATGAAATTTCACTTAAAAATGCTTTAAATTTGATATATACTACTTCAATTTTTGACGGATGTTATTCAAAATATTGCTACAAAATAAAATAAATAATTACGTCACTAAAGAATACTAAAAATTCATGCCACTAAAGCAAACGACTCGACCATATTTAAAACGAAAACATAGTCATTTCAACCAGTCAATAACATCACTACCAAGAATTCCTAAGGGAAAAAAAATGCTAATAGCATAATGCCAATTTTTTTTAAAAAATTTTGTAGTGACATAAATTAATTACTCGTTTTGTGATCGCCTATTTCGAATTACAAATTTCTCGATATGAGGTTGTTTATCATGCATTAATGATGCTTAGGGCCTTATATGCATCATGATATTTTTTGGTATTTTTGCAAATTGTAAATATAATTTAAATAATCTAATCTATATATTGAGATCTTATAGAAAACCAAAATTAAAATTTATTTTCGAAATTTTTAAAAGTGATCATCACTTTTGAAAACAAATTATTTCAAGAATATTCCAAAAATAGCTTGTTTTATGAAAATCAAATAAAATAGTAAACAAACTTCAAAGAATATAAAATTTAAAGTAACCGTTTGATATAATATTTCAATAAGTAAATTAGAGAAGGTAATTTAGATTTACAATTTGTAAAAATATTAATTCTCCTATGCATGAAGATGCACGATATACTTATTTTATAAGATATTCAAATCTAGGTCGACCTACTATATCAACGCTGATATCCCTAGAGTTAGCAAATTCATCTCTGAAATTCATATGCAAATCTAAGAATTTACTAGATAGACATATTTTAAACCCCGAATTCAACGCTGATATCTCTAGAGCCGTCAACGGTTGCTGTTTCATCGTTTTTCCGTGACGTAACAAGCAAACAAAACAGTTAGTGGCAGCTTGATTTCGAACCGTTTCAATAACGAAACAACAAATGAAACAGAAAATTGTACCGTTTCAGTCTCATTTTAAACCATTTTATGTGTAATTTCTGAAGTGGAACAATTAACGAAACGGAATGCTGTGCCGTTTCGTGTTAACGAAATGGTTGTTTGTGCCATTCTCTTTAACGAAACGAAAACAGTAGAGGGGTGTTTCGTGACTTTTGGAGATGTTTGGCAGCTCTAGATATCCCCAAATTCAACGTTGATATCCGTTGCCCTGTTGAACTAAATGGAAATCCTGTGACCGTCTGATCAAGATTCAATGGACAAGAGGAGCCTCGTGCATGTAACAGATTTATAGGTCCGTAAAAAATGAACTATTCGATCAAGATCAGACGGTCGTGGGTGCGCGACACCTAGTGTAGCGCGTCAGCAGATTCGGATTGCTGTTGAACTTCAAACCCCTAGTCGGGTAGCATGAACGAGCCCAGATTCAGTGAGACATCTGTCTGTTCAACTGTGTAGGACCTCGCAAAATTTAATGCACCTACTATTGTAGATGAGATATAAGTACCAGGATCAACATGCTATGGATTTGGTAAGAATCGAGAAAGTTCCAAGGGACTAGTAAGATTCGATCCGATTCTGGTGGCGCGCGACACCACGTGTCGCGCAGCTCTTGGCCGTCTGATCTTGATCGGACGATTCATTTTTTACGGGCCTATCAATCTAGGTTACATGCACGGAGTGGTGTCGCGCGCAGCTCTTGGCCGTCTGATCTTGATCGGACGATTCATTTTTTACGGGCCTATCAATCTAGGTTACATGCACGGGGCTCCCTTATGCATGTGATCTTGATCAGACGGCCAGGAGCTGCGCGCAACACTTGATTTGAATTCAGTAAGATTCGACAATCTTCGGTGAAAGAACTCCAAGGCACGATGAATATACCCTTTTGATTGCACGAATCTTGATAAAATTTAAACCGTTTTATTTTCTCTAGATAATTTGCATTTACTATTAAGTACACTGGGTCATTTTTTTTTTTTTGCGGATCTCAGGTTTTGGACCTATAATTAATTCTCCTCTCTTCAAATAATTCTGAACTTAGTGCAATTAATGTTGTGACGTCAGTTCTGTCATGGATAATAAAAGATAAGAATAAACCAAATTTAGCAAATTATTTTAATGATGTGTTAAATATAAATTTCGGTGGTTGGTTTAAGGGATTTATGTTAATATAATCAATGAATAAATGTTGGGGGTACTATATAAGTGGGATTGTGTATATAGCTTCTAATAAAATTTTGGGACGTTAAAACTGATTTTATTAATTATTTGTGTTTGGCTGGAGCAAACTATAATTTCCACCAATCCACTATGCATTGGATAAATGGAATGCAATTTAATACATATAGATATACAACAAATATAATTAATTTTTTAAAATAAATGTAGAGTTTGAACAGATAGTTCGTGATTCTGTCGTACTTTGACTGAGAATATGTCCGAATTTTTGCAAAATGAAAAAAAATGTTAAATATAGCAGATCATATTTTTTTCTAAATAAAATATTTCCTTTAAAAATTTAATTCTGAAAATTGGCTGCACCAAGCAGCAGCAACAACAAAACCAACCTGCAACAAAAAATTATAATGTGAAAACAAAGAGTATAATAAGAAAACACAAACTTAACAAACCCAAGCGTATCAGCTATGCGCGAAAACCATTTTACCAACACCAAAGTACCGAAATGAGTGGCGGAGACGCAAAAGGAACCGACAAGTCACAAACTGAAACGCACAAATCAAAGTATCAAACATCACATATTTATTATGTGTATGATGATACTTTAAAGTTTAAAGTTGATAAATGCCTTGTGTTTTTTTCAGTTTTGAGCATGCACTTTCAAACTATGCGCGCTGTTCCTGGAACAGTAAACAACAGCGAATTTAACTCATATACGGTTCAGATATCGAGTCACCCTTCAATAGACGATCCAGATTAAACGCATTCATTAATTGTTCGAAGTCAGCAATTGCTGACCCTCAAAAAAAAAAAAAACAACTTTGTACGGGTCTTGGGAAAAAAAAATTATAGGTGCCTTGAGTTGTGCAACATATCTTTCCTATAAAATAAAAAAACCAACCAAACTTGCCGTTGCAATTAGGTTATCTAGAAGCGAAATTCATGTCAATAGATACGCATGCCACATAGATGATTGTTTTCTATCCAAAGGAACGATGTAAAAAAAAAAAAAAAAAATACAAAGTGGGACTTGCTTGGAGTATTTGCCAATTTGATATGTCACTGAAGAAGACACCCGACTAAACTAGAACTAAAAACATAGCGAAACATATCAATATATCATTCGGCAAATTTACAGGCCATGCGAACTGGGCCGCCAATTTAAAGACGATATGCCATTCTCTAACAGGCCCAAAAAATGCATAGACCTCTGTGGGCTGTGGGCCTGTGCCTTTGTGTCACTGTGTGTTATTTTATTTTCGTAGCTGATAAAATCAAGTCATGCAATCAAACAAACAATCATATGTCAAAAACGAAAAAAAAGATGCTGTCCAAAAAAAAGAAAAACACGTTCCCTTCGTCCGCATCGTGTCGCTCTACAAATAATCAATCACCCCGCGTCGCTCTCACCCTGCCCCACCTCCTCGCGTGCATCCCTCCGTCCGCACTTTCTCTTTCGCGTCATCCCGTCGCCCGTCGCCGTCGCACCATCCTGTCGTCGTCGCGCACTCCCGTCATCGTCGAACAGTCCGTCCGCCCCTTCTCTCTCGCACATCGTCGTCGCACCCTCCCTTCACCGTCAGCCCTCCCTTCTCTATGAAAAGACATTACCGGAATTAGAAATGAATGTTATTTACTCTCTCACATGTATTAAATACTCCATTGTATTTATTTAGTTACTCCCAAACAATAACAGAATCATATATGAATGTTATTTACTTCCTTACATGTATTAAATACTTTCATATGCTAATTATTTACTCCCTTATATCTAGTTAGTTACTCTCAAATAATAGCAGAATCAGAACTGAATGTTTACTCTTCACATGTATTAAATACCCCCTTATACTTCTTATTTACTCCCTGCAAATATTAGTTACTCATTTTAATCAACTACAAATTTAGACATATTTGTTACTTTTTATTATAGTTCTTATTTTACCCCCTTAAACTATATTAGTTACTCCCTTACCTATATTATTTACTTCCTGCAAGTATTAGGAACTCATTTTAATCAACTACAAATTTAAACATATTAGTTACTCTCTGTTATACTTCTTATTTACTCTCTTACAATATATTACTCCCTTACGTGTATTATTTACTCCCTATAGGTATTGGAAACTCATTTTAATTAACTACAAATTTAAACATATTAGTTACTCTCTATTATACTTATTATTTACTCTCTTACAATATATTAGTTACTTCCTTACGTATATTATTTACTCATTGCAGATATTAGTCCCTCTCTATATTAGTTACTCCTTTATTTACTCCCCTGTATTAGTTATTTATTTACCCCTAAACCGTAGCAGAACCAGATCAAAAATCTTTTCTTTTCTCACCCTTTTCAATCTCAACACACCACCCTTTCTATACCAGATCTGATCGTCTTCCTTCTTTTTCTCTACTCGTAATGACGGATAGAGGAAAAACGATGCGGGAGGAGGGAGGAAGAGTAGAGGCGGAGGAGCCGTAGAGGCAGAGGGGAGGAGGAAGGGAGAGTAGAGGTGGAGGGGAAGGAGGAAGGGAGAGTAGAGGCGGAGGAGGTGGAGCCGTAGAGGGTGAGGAAAGTAGAGGTGAAGGAGATCTGAATAGAGAATTGAAGGCAAAGATGAGTGCATGAGATAAAAATAAATTTGAAGGGGAGCAAAATAAGAGGTAAAAGGAGGAGAGGGTGAGGGAAGGGGAGCGACTCACGTGAGGTTCAGGAGGCGCGCGTGTGTGATTACTTGATTGCGCGTCTCCTGATTGTCGTAAGTAATTCTCTTTTATTTTTATTTTTTAGAAAAGGAGGAATATTAAAACCTTATCATCAATGAAGTTCTTATTCACTCTCAATGAATAACATGAATATAGTTAAAGCGATTCATTATTTCAAAATTGTTATGATAAGACAATCATCTGCATAAAATAAGGCTGTAAAAAATGTAAACTAATTTTTTTTATCTTTGTTCAATTGTTAATGAAAACTAGATGAGCATGTGTACATAAAATCTATTTGGCTATATTTTGTCGGATATATTGAGATCCACATGAATGTCCATCCACTCATCCATATTCAGATTGCTTTGATTATGGATAATTTCGACCGCCATAGATAGTCGTTAGCAAGTTACACAATTTCAGATCGACAAATTGGGCAAGTCAGGCTAATCTTCAACCACCGGTCGACGCATGCTTCGTGGAACGAATGTAAACATACTGGTAGCTGTCTCATCATATCTCCTAGTTGCAGATCTTCTTTGCATATTGAACACATTGAGTTGTCGTCTCTCAGAGGCTTCTCATATACATATGTTACAAGAGATGCACCTGGATTCGAACTTTCGTATAGCTTTGCTAGGATGGTGAAAAATAGAAAAGCAGATTTTATGATCAAGCCAAGTATTTTGACGATCATGTAGAGTATTGCAAGGGGAATGACAAAAGAAAGAGAGAACCAAAACAGAAGTGGTCTATGGAAAGGGGAAGAAAAGATCAACCCAACCGATATACGGGTTGTACTACCAGACCAGTACTCCTGATTGTGCATAGGCATTGTTGATTGAGAAAATGAGTTGGAAATCAGAGAAGCTTAGATAGTAGCATGTAATATGCTTTCTGTTACCTTTATATAACCTTAATCTGTCCAGGCTACATCATTGTCAGCAAAGTCAATTTGAAGAAATGTGTTAGTGTATCACTTCGAGTATAAAAAAAGGTAGAAATAGTACAATTATACTTCTCCTAGAGCAAGAATATGTTGGATGTCTAGGGGTCCAAATTTGAAATTATGTGATCTTATCATGACAATAAGTTCTAATATTTCTTTATTTGTGCAGAAGTAGCAGAATTCTCTTTTTCTTTCTAAGAAACTTCTTTATCCTGCGGCCAGAACATGTGAATTTGTAGACAACAGAGGCAATTATAGTGTTTAGAAAATGTCGATCTGAAAGGCCAATCCAGTTTTTATTTATCAGATGTGTCATGTGTTTAACTTCTAATTTTAAAATTGGATTTTTCTGTCAAAGGAAGAAAGACCAATTAAGGAATAAATAGGCTGATGCCATAAGCAGAGACGAGGAACAGAGCACTAAACGTGTTGGTATTCTAATTGTTTAAAACTGACATTATGATTTTTTTACTATGTATATCTTTCAATCCAGTACGGCAGTACATCTTGATTGATCAGTTAAAATCGGGAGACAACCAACAAAGTATATGTAGACAGTTAAACACACGTACAAGTTGATAATTTATAAACTACCCAAGAATCTTTCAAAAAAAAAAAAAATGAAATACCCAAACAAAATCCAAACAAGAAGAACACCATATTTTCAAGAAAAAAGAAACTTCATTCGACTACCAAAACAACAAATTTTAGGTTTGCTTGAGGATAACATTGAGAATAAAATTAAGATATTTATTCAGAATAAAAAATATATCATAGACTATTGAGAATAAATTTGATTGGACTAATAGTGCTATTTACAAATATTTTTAATCGAGTGCTTTTGAATTATTTTTATTTCAGATTAAAATTTTATTCCAATTAACTTTTTTTAATACAGATTAAAACAATTCAAACACTCGGATTAAAAATTTCATTCCAAATTCAGAATCATTTAAAAAAACACACTCTTAATCCCCAATAGTGTATTATCAACCATCTAGAAATAATTTTTTTATTATGAATAGTTAATCCTTACTTTATTATCAAGTGATCTAAACATACCCTCGGTGTATTTACATGTACTGCGCATTTACAAACTACACATACTATACAAACTACTGTATTTACACATCATTAATTATTTTTTGACATTATAAACGGCTAAGAAATTATATCTACCCAGTACACATATTTGGATTAAGAATTAATTTTGTTTGGCACAATAGAAAATATATATTTCCGTCTTGATTGAAATGTATTTGAATATCATGCTTGGGATTTGCCAAATGGAATCCCATCAAAATTTATTTTCTGAGCTATTTATTTTCAATTTTCAATATATTATTATCGTGCATGCAGCCTCACTATTTAACTTAATTTTCGACTTGATTGTCACCAATTCTTTGTTAATCAATAAGGCTTACCCACGGACGTGACTTATCCCGCAATATATTTTGTTTCTCTTCTGAATATTATAGTCCTGAAATCATAATTAATTTTTTTATACTAGTTATATTTTAATAGCGAGGAGACACAAAGTACCGACAAGAATGTGAGAATCACCAATAACTAACTAAATAGATTTATTAAATTGCATGTTTAACTTTGTTCTTTTACTAGAACTAAATGTTTACTTTTTAGCGACAAATCACCAAAAGCTAACTATGCAGTTGTTTATTTTATTATTTATTTATTATTTCTTTTAACTAGCACGCGGAACTTGGCTTTTTCTAGAACATACAATTAATTTTAACAACTAACTTTTATTTTATTTTTATTTTTTGTAACTTGCATTCAACTAATTTTTATTTTAACAAATATTTGTTATTTTTTATTTTTTTTTGTATCTTGCATTCAAACTAGGAAACTAATTTTTTTCAGAAACAAAGCAGTAACCCTTATTTTGTAAACTAATTTTTTTTATGCAACTCGTAATCAAACTAGGTAAAAACTATTCATATGCCCTCATCCTTCTAGAAAAAGCGATCGCCATTGCTTCTAAGATAGAGAAACCTTTCTTTCTTTCTGTGGATTGCAAAGAGAAACAACACTTTAAATAGAACAAAACTCTTCATGTTCTCTTTTCATAAAGGAGAAAAAAAAAGGATAAAAAATATAAAAAAAAATCTAGGAACTCTTTCACTTTATACTTTCATCCATGCCTGTATCTACTCTGGATCTACAGATCGGACATGTCATACTCATTTGCAACCATTTCGAGGCACAAGTCTCATGGAAAATATGTGAACACACTGGCAATTGCAAAATACCGTCCCCTAGTTCGAAAAGCTCCTTGCAGATGCAGCACGTCGGCCCATCATCAGTTGCTTCTTTCTCATACTGGTATGTTGGATGGAGATTAAAAAACTGACCAACTGATTTATTTGAATCAGGAGGCTCTTCTGATTCTTGAGGCCATGTAAAGGCATGCATTGTTGTTTCATCAGCCATTGTGCTTGTTTCTAACTGCCGTCCAAGCATCGCCTTTATTCCGAACAGTATCAGCTGCAATAGTTGACGATTTCCAACAAATGACTGGTATATTGAAACGGCTATTATGTTGATTGATGAAACAATCAAGTTGATATAGGCAATCATGAGAATTGGAGCTAAGACCGAGAGCCAAAATAGGATCGGTTGCCTGTCTGGACTTGAAAAGCACAAACCAACGATGAACATTACCCAGCCTAATGATGAAACCATGGCGAAACAACATCTTTCATACAGTGTTGGATTTTGATCGTTTTCTGTGGACATACCTAAAAGTTTAAAACTAAAAGAGCACAGCAGCTTCAATAAGACAATATGTTCAAAATGACGATCAGCAACTTTAAGGATCTGGTTCTTATATATTAGAATGGAAGCATCCTCAGTTATTTTATTACATCCCAACCAGACAGGATCTCAGACCAGTCTTCACTAAACAAGACAAGTAACTGACGAGAAGGATTATTATATAATGAGGAAAAGAAGCACTGAACCTAATCTCATTTTAATAATCAATAGTTCAATACCATGTACTAACTGGTTATTTAAGAAGCAGCTGTGCTAACAGAAGCATGGAATAGTCAAACAAAACATCTAGAAGACTAGAACAACCCTCTAGAACTGATATCCATTGCACTCCAATGAGAAGTGGAAGAGAAAACATAATGTGATATGTCATACAATAACTTACACTTTAGTAAAAGCATCATGTTGAAGAAAGTCTCCTAAGTCACCGGATAATTACATTTAAAAAGATAGGGCCATTAATTATTTAAAAAAAATACGAGTTTAGAATTTTAAATGTGCTCAAAAAATAAAAAGGGTGATATACTGATATGGAGTTATATCTTTCAAAAGTCATTTTCATTCGGGCTGAGTAAAGAAAAGAAAAATTCTAGAAACCTGAAAGAAACGTCCTTTTCGTCTTGGGACCTGTTTCATTAGAATTAATTATAATGTAAATTCATGAAGCTTTCGTTCTAACCAGGAGTTGACAAGCTAACATATTTATCTGAAGGAGTTGCAATGAAATTAAATATATAACAGAAAGGCTAACAATTGTGAAAAGTCCCGAGTTCCACTCAAGAAGGTTCATGTTGCTATACAGTCATTCCAAATATTTATTACTTGTTTGCAGTACCAAACACATCAATCTTATATTGCATAAATAGACGAAGGTTTGTTCACTCTTTTTTGTCCCCAATTGAACCTCCTTATTTTACACAACAAATTGGCCAAGTAGCCATTTATTATCAATTAAAAATGGACAACACACACAAACAAATAATACCAATTCCATGGCTCATCTTATTGTTATTTATGGACATACCACTTGTCATGCGTGGCATATGACACTTTGCTACACAATTTTTGTTGGGTTTGCTTTAAAGTCAAAGGGAATAAACAATTTTAGCAATTGAAATAAGCAACCCATAAAACATGAACTCGCAGAACTAGCAGTGGAACGGACCGTTCTGGTCATAGACCAGACTGTTCTTAAACACCAAAAAACTTAATCATGAGCGGAAGCTTACCTAATTCCATTGCTATGGTCTGAAACTTGATGTTGAGCACTTGTTGGTGTCTCCTGACGTCTATGCTCCTTATCTCCTATTGTTGTGCACACCAAGGACGGGAGAAAAGGTCTTCCAAAGAATCAAAACACGCCTTGGTACCCTTGTACCTGAACTAGGGCACCTTCTCTAACTATATGATGGAAGAATAGAGAGAGAGGTAGAAGATGACTGTTATCAACGCATGTATACAGCAAGCAATGTGGTTGTCTTGTCCCTTGGGGACCTACCCTTTTATATAGGCTCCGTTTGGATGGTGTGGGAATAAGAGGAATAAAGGAAGAAGTATTGGAAAGTGTGTAATTTCGTGAAGAGTTTGAATTGTTTATAATAAATTTGGGAGTAGGAAGAAGCTATTCTTTTATTCTTGCACCCATCCAAACGGAGCCATAGAGAGCCAAACGCTTCTTGGCCTCCAAACAATGCTATAATTAACCATCATAATTAGGCAATGTTTCTAAATATAACCACATATACAAGGCAACACATCCCTGGACCAAATCCTGCTTTTCTTTACAGCCATATTTAGCCTATTACCATATAACTGAATGATTTAGAGACTAAACAAAATCATCCCACCAAAATTAGATTATTTCCTAATATGGCGCAGAGTCTGAAACGGGCCGTCCTAGAATTAGGACGGGCCGTTCCAATACCAAAATGGCCAAATAATCTTACCGTCTTGACTGAATTGGCCATCAGATTCACAAATCCACATCAGCATCAGGGTGTTGTGACATTAAGCAAGCAAAAGTGCCTGCTGCACCAACGAGCCATCTGGACATAAACACTCTGAAATATCATGCAATTAGTACTGTTGATGCAAAGGTTAAAGAGCCACAGACATACATATGTGATGTACATATAGAATTGGAATAATAGATCCAAAGTTGGTAGAAATCAGATCCCATGGATGCAGTGCAGTTGGCGGCACCGGGGTAACGAGCTCTTAGGCATTTTATCAAGCACCTGAGGTACTAGTAATAAAAATGTTCTGATCAGATCCATAATCCTACGTAACATGTTGTGGCCAACGAAACAAATAAAGAAGGAATCGACAAAAGAAAATGGATGAGCAGCTTATGATGAAATCGAAGAAGGGAGAAGTTCATATATGTTTGTGAAGGGATAATTAAATGGGCTTAGTATTGAAGAATTGGGCTGACTATCTTGTGGGCCTTTTACATATTAAGTATAATAAATGAATTAGGGTTAATTGTTTCTGTAGGAATTGTGGAGATGTTTGTGGGCCTGTGGACCATAAACAATAATGGGCTGAAAGGATCCAATTGGATAAGACCCAGTCAATTGCATCTCTTTGCTAAAGGGTGCGAATTGTCTTTAATATATACACTGATATGGTCATTTCAGTGTGTGTGAGACAGAATTAAGAGAGAGAGAAACTCCACATCATTTGTGCTTTTCTTCAAAAAGGCACAAATCACCATTAGAGAGTGATTCCTACACCGATTCGAGTGATTTCGGTTTGAGCAGTCTAGTAGGCACTTGGACTGTGAATAGTGTGGTTTCTTATAGCGATCCACCAGTGGTAGGAGCAAGGAGAGCACAAGGAGAAGGCAAGCAAGGCGCTGTGGTGCGAAATTGTGAAAGAAGAACAATCCAAGTCTTCCGCTGTATTGTATGAACTCTGACTTGTTTTTCTTACATTGGTATCAGAGCCATACTCTTCTTTTCGATTCTAATGCACCATTAGAGTCTTACTTTAAGTTCTGGTTGCAATTTTGTGTTCATAAGACTTTAATTTCGTGGTTTTGTATGAAAACTTTGAGAAAAACTCGAATTAGTGCAGTCCAGAATTTGTAAACTCGTACAGTCTGATTGTTTTGGGCATAACTTAAGATCTGTAACTCCGATTCGAGTGAGGTTTGTTCTATTGGAAATTGCTTCGAGTCTACTTTCCAGAATGTCCAAGAACTCGAAAAACAGATCAGTGTACAGAAAGTTATTGCCGATTTACCGAAAGGGTGCGAATCAGATTATGTAAACTCGTACAGTCGGATTGTTTTGGGCATAACTTAAGATCTGTAACTCCGATTCGAGTGAGGTTTGTTCTATTGGAAAGTGCGTCGAGTCTACTTTCCAGAATGCCCAAGAACTCGAAAATCAGATCGTTGTATGGAAAGTTATTGCCGATTTACCGAAAGGGTGCGAATCAGATTTCTGGACAAGATGCATGTTGCGACTCGTGGAGTATAGTTTTGGTCTGAGACTTGTATTTTTCACGAAATTTGAACACAATTGAACCAGAGATGGTATGTATATGCCTGACCAACAACTAAAAGATTATCTTGGTGATAATTCTGTATTTAATGGTTACCTTTAACCAATGGTTTGTTTGAATGGTACAAGTGAGTGCTATTATGTCCAACAACCTTGATTATATGACGGTACATAAGGTATTTGTCATACAAGTTGCAAAGTAGTGCATTCTGATGGGTGAATATGGATTGGTAGATGATGGGTCTCATCCATATTCTGTGATTTTGCACAAATTAAATCAAGTAGGATAATATTTCTCGGTCGTGAGAGATGTTTGTTGCCCTAGGCACTTTCGATTGATCGACCAAGATAATATTATTTCTAAGTTGATTAGAAATTGTGTGGCAGAATCTATTGTGTTTGTGCTAACATACATACACTATGTGTTGTCTCTGATATGTAGTTGGAGATGTCGGTTAGCAAGAGCATTATCAATGACCTCAACCAAGGAGAGAAACTGAGCCTCCACAACTGGGATATGTGGCACAGGAAGGTTCAGTATCTCTTAGACAATGAGGGGGTGCTCGAAGGCATTGAGAAGCACATGACTGAACCCAAGTCGGGTGAGGTACGCACGGAATATGATGCCTGGAAGATGAAAGACAAGGTTGCTCGTGTCCTGTTGTTGAGCAGCATGTCTAATCCTCTAATTTTGCGCTTTGAGAAGTTCAAACACGCTAAACAGCTTTGGGATGCTGTGAAGCTAGAGTTTGGTGGTACATCAACCACCCGTCTACGCCAACTGACACTTAGGTTTGAAGGGTATAAGAAGCGTCCCGAGCACACCATGCGGGAGCATCTTATGACCATGTCAAACATGATAAGTGAGTTAAAGGCAGCGGGTAACAACATGACTGATGAGCAAGAAGTGCAGGCAGTTATTCGCTCATTGCCCAAGTCTTGGGATCATATGAGGCTTAACCTGACTCACAATGATAACATCCGCAAGTTTGAGGATGTGGCTCGTCATGTTGAGCTCGAGGAGGAGCGGTTGATTTCTGAGAAGGGAACCGAAGAAGCCTTTGTGGTTTCATCGGAGGCCCAAAAGAAACATGGCAAGCGCAAGAGAGGAAAGTCCTATGGGGCTTCTTCTTCGGCTGGTGCTTCTTCTTCCAAACCGAGTGGTGCCGGTGGCGGAAAGAAGAAGAAAAACAAGCAAGAAAAGAGGAGAGACAAATCAAAGATGATTTGTTACAACTGTGAGCAGTTGGGGCACTTCGCTCGTGAATGCACGAAGCCGAAGAAGGTAAGAGCCCAATCCTCTTGTTGTAAATCTGATGTTTATGTATCTAGTTGCGCTTTATTGGCTGAGACATTTCCTGTTTGGACTGTAGACTCAGCAGCAACAGACCACATAACTAGGGACAGATATGCATTTGTGGACTTCCGTCGCATTCCAGCGGGTAGTCGACACATATACATGGGTAACAACAGCAAGGTTGAAGTCCTAGGGATTGGAACCTGCGAACTTGTGTTTAATAGTGGACACAAATTGTTATTGCATGATGTGTTGTATGCTCCAGAAATTAGGCGGAGTCTTGTATCAGTGTGTTTGCTTGTTAAACTTGGATTTCGTGTTGTTTTTGTTGGAACATGTGTTGAATTGTATCTGAATGATTGTCTTATTGGTAATGGCTACTTAAAAGATAATTTTATGATTCTAGATACATTTAATTATTCTGCTGCTTATGATTCTTCTTCTTATGTGATATCTGATAATGATTGTAATGTTAAAAAGTGGCACGCAAGACTGTGTCACATTGGTGTGGATAGAATGAATAGATTGGCTAAGGACGGTCTTTTAGGATCGACAGCTAAGTTCAATCTTCCAACATGTGAGCACTGTCTAGCAGGTAAAGCAATTCGAAAGCCTTTTGGCAAGGCTATTCGAGCCACTTCTCCTCTACAATTGATTCATTCGGACATTTGTGGTCCAATGAATGTGAGAGCTAGACATGGTGGAGTTTATTTCATCACCTTTATAGATGACTACACGAGGTATAGTCAAGTCTATTTGATTTCTCACAAGTCTGATGCCTTGAGTTGTTTCAAGAGCTATATGACTTTAGTTGAGAATCAATTAGGTACAACTATAAAGGCTCTTAGAACTGATCGAGGTCGTGAGTACCTATCAGATGAATTCAAGAAGCTGTGTGATGAAAAAGGAATAGTAAGGCAGCTTACAATTCCTGGAACTCCACAACAAAATGGAGTAGCGGAGAGAAGGAATAGGACATTACTGGAAATGGTCCGTTCCATGATGGCGCAGGCTAAACTTCCGATTTCCTTTTGGGGAGATGCGTTGTTAACTGCGGCATATGTACTAAACCGTGTACCAACAAAATCTATGTCAACAACGCCTTATGAACTATGGACTAGCAGAAAACCAAGTTTGGTTGATCTGCGTCCTTGGGGGTCAATGGCGTATGTTCTAGATTCATCTCATAAATACGGAAAACTTGGCCCTCGTGGAAAGAAGTGTATTTTTATTAGATACTCTGAACAATCCAAGGGTTATGTATTTATTGGAGAGGATCTTAGCGGTACGGTCACAGAATTTGAAGCAAGAGATGCCACATTCCTCGAGGAGGAATTCCCGAGACAGAGGGAGGTTAGTACATTAGAATTGTTTGAATTAGTTCCTGCTACTAAAGATATAGTTTCTCGTGAAGAGTTAGAGCAGAATGTCTCTCGGGTTGATGATTCGCGGTCAACGGCAACAAGCCGCGACCCGCAATTGGGATCCGTGGCCAGTGACTGCGATCCGCAGGAAAGTCAGCAGAGACATCCGGAACCTCGCAAAAGTGCACGAGGAAAAGTACCTCGCCGTCGATTTGAAATCGAGGAAGGTGAATGTTTCCTTGCTGCAGTCGAGGATATTATTGAACCTAGAACAGTTGCAGATGCACTGTCTAGTCCGGAAGCCAAAGAGTGGCTTGTTGCATTAAAAGAGGAGATGGATTCAATGAAAAAGAATCAGGTTTGGGACTTGGTCGTATTACCGTCGGGGCGCAAGACAGTTGGGAACAAGTGGGTTCTCAAGGTTAAGCGCAAGGCAGATGGGTCAATCGACAGATATAAGGCTCGCTTAGTTGCGAAGGGATACACCCAAGTAGAGGGAGTGGATTATGAGGAAACTTTCTCACCGGTAGTAAGATTTGCCTCTATCCGTATCATTCTAGCATTGGTTGCATCTATGGATTTAGAACTTTACCAAATGGACGTAAAGACTGCTTTTCTCAATGGAGAACTTGATGAGGAGATATATATGGATCAGCCCACTGGGTTTGAAGCTAAAGGGGAGGAGCACAAGGTGTGCAAACTCCGCCGTTCCATATACGGTCTCAAGCAGGATTCACGTCAGTGGTACCTCAAATTTCACCAAGCCATTTTGTCAAATGAATTTGAGATGATTCAGGAAGACCATTGCGTGTATATTAAACGGTCCAAAGGTAGTTTCATAGTTCTAACTCTATATGTAGATGACATATTGTTGGCTGGAAATGATATGGAGTTGATTACTTCAACTCAAGAAATGCTCTCATCTACATTTGACATGAAGGATATGGGTGAAGCCAGCTATGTGCTGGGTGTCAAAATATCAAGGGACCGTTCTAAGAAGTTTCTTGGTTTGTCTCAAGAGACTTACATTAAGAAGGTACTTGAGAAGTTCAAGATGGACAGGTGTAAACCTTTTGACACTCCCGTTGAAAGAAATATTGGCCTTAGTGTAAGTATGTGTCCCAAGACTGAAGAGGAAAAGCAGAATATGAAAGACATTATGAAAGGAATGTCTTATTCTAGTGCCGTGGGAAGTCTAATGTACGCTATGATGTCTACAAGACCTGACATCTGCCATGCAGTGGGCTTGGTAAGTCGCTTCCAAGTCAATCCAGGTCCTGAGCACTGGAAAGCTGTGAAGAGGATATTTAGATATCTCAAAGGCACCGCAGATTACATGCTATGTTATCAAGGAAAAGATGTGAAACTAATCGGTTATAGTGATGCCGATTGGGGCGGGGACCCTGATGAACGCAAGTCAACTTCGGGTTATGTGTTCATACTTGGTAACGGTGCTATCTCTTGGAGAAGCACAAAGCAAGAGTGCATTGCTTTATCCACTATGGAAGTGGAGTATATAGCATGTGCAGAAGCTGTAAAAGATGCTATTTGGTTGAGACGTTTCCTGAAACACTTAGGGATTGTCGCGGTTTGTGAGAAACCAGTGACTCTTTATTGTGATAGTATGGCAGCAATTGCATACTCTAAAGATCCCAAGTATCATGGAAAAACCAAACACATTCAAATGAGATATCATTTTGTTAGAGACAGATTAACACATAGAAAAGTAGCTTTAGAATATATTTCTACTAAGAAGATGATTGCTGATCCGCTTACAAAACCCATCCCAAGGGATCAGTTTATAGCGCATGTGAAGGCGCTAGGTCTTCGTAGAATGTGATTATATTTGCTACTATATTTGACTTGATTGTTGTATGTATATATTTGAACATGATTGATATAGTTAATAAATTTGATGCTTTGTTGCTTACAAGTTAATTATATTGTTCAATTAAATGTTAGCACAGATGGTAGCATGTCATAGGCTGTGATTGGCTCTCTCACATGAGCAATCGACTCTGACATCCAGGATGTGCAGAGATTAGACTATATTGACCTATTTGCATTCTGGGAATGAGCGTAAGTCAATGTCGCCTTAGTCAAGGACTGAGATGAGACTACAATTATGTGGTCAACATGATTTGTTCCCCGCAATTCATGTAGCCTATTTAGCCAAGGTGAGTGGACTTGCTGGACACTTTAGAAGTGTGGTTGCGAAGTCACTCAGAGTTAGTTACAATGGATGCAATCTAGACCATAGATGCATAGTTTGTAACTGAACTTAGACTTGTACAGTGTTTATATTAAGGAGACATGCGTCTGCTTAAGGCAGAAAAACACTGTAGCATGCATTTCATACTGCACGCGCTTAGCGACGTATGGGAAATGAGTTAAGTGACTTTTATTAGTCAATCCCTGCCTTCTCATTGTGTGAGTCCCATAATATTATCATACCCTTATTACTCTTGACTATGTCATAAGAGAGGGAGCTGATGAATGCTACTACGTTATGCTACCAATGGCGAAGCATTGATACCGTCTGTCGGGGCATTTCTCGGAAAGCTGTCAGTTTCTAATTTAGTGACATGAGTGCAAAATGAAGGTAATTGTGATTACATCATTTGATTTACTTGTGATTCACTGCGCAGCCAAATTATGTCATTTGGGACATAAATTGGGAATACATGTAAATAATTAGTGATTAAGCATTGTCCAAGAGGGAGTGCGAAGTGCTTAGTCAGGTGTATGTCAAATTAGCCTAGGGAATGAGATACTGCTTTACTTAACAATTTGTTAAATGTCCTAGATAGTCTTAACCGGCTTCCTCTAGGATACAGGTTTGCAGGTATCACTGGTCGCACGGTCCATTTGCTGTATGAATACTTGACTGCAAGAGAAACATCTCCAAGAGGGAGATTGTAGGAATTGTGGAGATGTTTGTGGGCCTGTGGACCATAAACAATAATGGGCTGAAAGGATCCAATTGGATAAGACCCAGTCAATTGCATCTCTTTGCTAAAGGGTGCGAATTGTCTTTAATATATACACTGATATGGTCATTTCAGTGTGTGTGAGACAGAATTAAGAGAGAGAGAAACTCCACATCATTTGTGCTTTTCTTCAAAAAGGCACAAATCACCATTAGAGAGTGATTCCTACACCGATTCGAGTGATTTCGGTTTGAGCAGTCTAGTAGGCACTTGGACTGTGAATAGTGTGGTTTCTTATAGCGATCCACCAGTGGTAGGAGCAAGGAGAGCACAAGGAGAAGGCAAGCAAGGCGCTGTGGTGCGAAATTGTGAAAGAAGAACAATCCAAGTCTTCCGCTGTATTGTATGAACTCTGACTTGTTTTTCTTACAGTTTCCAATTTAGTACTTTCCTAATTAGTTGTTGTTTGTTAACAAATATAAAAGGAGTCATGCGAATGTACTCAGGACAATCCATATCAAATTTATCAAAATCGGCAGCAGCCTTATTTTTATTATTCTTCAATTTCTTCTCTCTATTTTTTCTATATATTACAAAAATCCAAAAACCATTGAACCAGTACATGACAAAGTGGTATCAAGAGCCTGATCGGACCTAGAAGGGAATGAATACAAGAACCCGCCAAATGGAAGATCAAATCAAAACCCTAAGCGAAGGATTGGATAGAGTTCAAGAGCAGCATAAAGAATTACAATCAATCATGCAGAATCACATCAAGCCTGATCAATTTGAGCAGTTCCAAATCGTAACCCGAGCGCAATTCGACAAGTCTCAAACACAATTTGAAGAGTTGCGATCGATGTTGAAAGAAGTCTTGAAAGGCAAGGCAGTAACTTCTGAACAAGGTACAAAATCAATTGGTATAGATGCTTCATCAAGTGTTGTGAAGGATCCTCAAGTGTTATTACCTCCACATAATCCTTACAACCTGCCACATGCACAATCCAAACAAAACCTTAATCATGTAGCACAAGAAAAACAACAACAAGAATTAAACTCGGTCCAAAACCTTAATAGCATAAGTTCAGAAAATAAATCACCAAATTTCTTTACTGAATACATAAACCTACCTGAGTATCGACCATATTTTTCACATATCAACCCATCCCAAACAAACCAGCCAATTACTGTTCCACAAATGCCCCCAAATTTGCAAAATTATATGATTCCAATGATACAAGGAACTAATTCAATAGCACCAGCCCCAAATATCATAAATCCTCATACTGCCAACCAAAACCTCATAAATAGGACAAACTTCAACCAGCAAGGGCAAGTTCAAAATCATTCTCATAACCCTAGAACCCTAGTGCCTACACCGAAACTAGAATTTCCCTTGTTTAATGGCAGCAATCCTAGAAATTGGATTTACAAATGTGAGAAGTATTTTGGGATATATCAAATACCTAATTGGCAAAGGGTGGAGATAGCCTCGATGCACATGCAAGATAAAGCTGAAATTTGGTGTCAAAGCACCAACACCATGAGAGGTCAGTGGAGATGGGAGGAATTTGTGCAAGAGTTGTTGGAGAGATTTGAGCTTAAGTCATATGTTGGCATAATTGGAGAGTTTAAAAACTTAAGGCAGCTGAGTGATGTTGAGTCTTACAGGAGTCGTTTTGAGGAGTTGAGGTTGCTTCTTCTTAGAGAAAATCCTACATATGATGAAACATATTTTGTTAAGAACTTTTTGACAGGACTTAAGGAAGACCTCAAGCTGATGGTTCTAAGTACAAGGCCTCGTACACTTAGAGAGACTTATGAGGCATCCGTGTACCAAGAGATGATTCTCGAGCACAAAAGAAAGCAAAAACAGCAACAGCTACAAACACAAAATACCATGGACACAGCTGGACAAAGACAAGACAAAGACAAATCCGCAAGTGTGGAGATAGGTGGTTTCGAGAGCATTATTGTCAACAAAAAGGGCTGCACCTAGCACTAGCTAAGGAGGAGGCATGGCCAGATGAAAGTGATGATGAGGGTGAAGAATGGAAGCAATTAGGTCCAGAAACACAAACTCAACAAATTGAACCTAAAGAGCCAGAAGGGGCAAAAATGTCTCTACATGCCATTGGTGAGATAAATTCTGTTGATCTTATCAAGATTAAGGGAGTAGTTCATGGAGTACCTGTGATAGTGTTGATCGATAGTGGTAGCAACCATAGCTTCATAAGTCCTAAAATTGTACAAAAGATTGATGTTACACCAAAAAGGATAGCACCATTGTCTGTTACAGTAGCTAATGGTGCCAAAATGCAATGCAAGTTAGAGTGCAAGGGCTTAAGATGGAATTTTGAAGACCATGAATTTCAATTCGATTTGAAGGTTGTGGATATGGGTACCTATGAAATGCTACTTGGTGGTGATTGGATGAGAAGTGTTGGTCCTGTGGTTTTAGATTTTGAGCAATTGACACTAAGTCTAAAGAAGGAGGGTAATAAACTTCAATTCCAAGGAATAGGCCATAAGACTAGTACAAGTGTTGTTAACAATAAATTGAAACCCACAATTGATAAAGGAGAGTTACTAATGATAGAAGGTGTACCTGAATTTCCACTTATGGGACCTGAAATCGCCTTGTACTATCCAACAAAGGCACCAGGAAAGGAGATAGAGAAAGAAGTTGAGTTATGGCCGAAATTGTTCAAATCTGATGGAAAGGTGGAGGATTCGCAGTTCATCAAGCACACCTTTCCAAATTTTGATTCTTGTGGGCAATCGGTTGAGGAGGAGGCTATGTTGTGGCCAACAAAACAAATAAAGAAGGAATCGACAAAAGAAAATGGATGAGCAGCTTATGATGAAATCGAAGAAAGGAGAAGTTCAGATACGTTTGTGAAGGGATAATTAAATGGGCTTAGTATTGAAGAATTGGGCTGACTATCTTGTGGGCCTTTTACATATTAAGTATAATAAATGAATTAGGGTTAATTGTTTCCAATTTAGTACTTTCCTAATTAGTTGTTGTTTGTTAACAAATATAAAAGAAGTCATGCGAATGTACTCAGGACAATCCATATCAAATTTATCAAAATCGGCAGCAGCCTTATTTTTATTATTCTTCAATTTCTTCTCTCTGTTTTTCCTATATATTACAAAAATCCAAAAACCATTGAACCAGTACATGACATAACATTTGACCAGTTATTTGAGCTAATTACAATGGCATGCACTCATGATCGATTTGATGCGGTACATCTGTACCGGTACACGTTAGAAAGGAAGTCTTTGGGACATTTGACCAAAAAGACAAAGGAGAGGCATTGGGTCGTCCTTGGGACATTTGACCAAAAAAGAAAAGCTCTCTCAAGCAAATAATCGAACACCAAGAGCGCACGATTTTAAAAAACTGCACGTGCATGGCCACCGACTACAGTAATGGTACCTACCTAGATCATGTCCATAGTGAGGTCACTGGATGCTCTCCATACGATCTGGAGGTGTTCTGGTCAATTTGATACTATCACAATCGACTTAACTGAAGGGGCTTGGATCTAAACCAAAATGAACGGTCCAGATCTTCCAGAGAGATTTGATCGATTAGCAACTCAGATTTGAGTGCTCATATTCTTGAGAATGCTTATGAATAATGATAGATTGTACTGATGAAAATCTAAAAGGTTCCCAAAATTTGGTGTACATCCGTTTTAAATTTTGTAATTGTAAATTTATTTCTCAAAACTTTATTTAATAAAGAAAAGGAACAATTTCACAATGATTTATTTTGGACAATTTTAACAGTACATTATTATATCAACTCAAATCAAGTTATAATTTAAAAACTTTTTATAGAGATTTTGTTTAATATCAGAATATACATATCTAGAATTGAAAATTTGATGGATAAAATTTTTAATTACACATTTCTTGCATATTATACTCCAATTTTGTCTATTAAGTAAAATTAGCCTTTTGTTTTCAAAAATAAAAAAATGATGTTGGCATTAAAATGAATTAGAGTGAACTGTTACTTATTAAAAAAAAAAAAGGTTATCTTGCATGCCAGACTTGAGCCCACTATAAGAAAGATAGTCTTTACCTAGATTTTTATAGCTAGATTTTTTTTTTATGTTGGACATTGATATATTGCTAGATTTACTTGATGTACTAAATCTAGAATTTTTTTTTGCAAGACTCAATTTTCTATTAATATCTCTTTAAAAACCTAGCAATTTTTGTTAGCAAGTCTCAATTTTTTTTTAGCAAGATTCATAAAAAGTCTATAAAAAATAAATTGGTAGATTTTTATGGAGCTATTAATAGAAAATTTAGTCTTGCTAAAAAAAATGCTAGATTTAGTGCATCAAGTAAATCTAACAATAAAACAAATTTCAACAAAAATAAAAAAGTCTAGCTAGAAAAGTTTATGTAAAGACCATAATGTAGTGACCATGGTTTTAGTGTTTATATAAAAAACCGTCAAATATCATGGTTTGGGTTCAACATTTAAATTTTAAAATTTTACTAAAATATGTGAATAGTAGAGGATTTCGATCCAGAAAACTAGATAGTAGATTGACAATTTTGCCCTTTCGGAAAAAGGTTGTTGTTGAACTTAATGGAGATAAATTGGAGATTGATATGAAATCGATGTCTTGACCGGTTGACTGTTCGATTGATATGAAATGGACAATCTAAATGTTTTTCGTCCATATTAGAAGTTCCCTAAAGGGTGTTTTGGGCCGTTTGGATTGGAGTGAGAATTTGAAAAAATTTCAATTTCTAGATATAAATTTATTATAAACAATTCAAACTCTTCACAAAATTACACATTTCTCAATAAAAATTTATGCCTAGGAATAAGAAATTCCCCAAATTTTCTAAATTCCTAAGCGATCCAAACGGCCCATAAGATATTTATGGATTATGGAAGTTTTATTTATTTAACTTACTTTT
Source organism: Rhynchospora pubera (assembly GCA_028095005.1). Lineage (NCBI taxonomy): Eukaryota > Viridiplantae > Streptophyta > Magnoliopsida > Poales > Cyperaceae > Rhynchospora > Rhynchospora pubera. The sequence goes on from CM051461.1 coordinate 20,486,386, forward strand.
TTTAAAGAATTAGATTGCCATAAATAAAATTAGTTGTACTTATAACAAGTAATACAATTAAGTTTCCTCCTAAATTGTCTCTCAACACTTTCTTTAATTTAGTCATCTCTTTCCATTTTCAAAACAATGCATGTCTACCTTAAAAGATATATCTAGCAAACTTATCTCATACTTTACCAATATTTGGTCCCAATCCAATCCTCCATCCAAATATAAAACAAAACTTTGATTTAGTTTTTGAATTCAAAGTTCATTCATAGTACTCTGTTGATTAAGAAAAAAATGGGCGAATGCTTGACAGATGGAGAAAAGTACTGGGGTATTCTATGCATGGTATGGCTCATTTGCTCTTGGTTGGCATTAGATGATCGGGACGATTCTTCTACGGCGCGCATGTTTGATCTAATAATCCTGTGCATTGGAGATTTGGAGTCTTTCCGATTATGCTTTTGATCATCGTTGTCATAGCACGTAGGCTTCTGGATTGTCTTAGTCATCTATCAAGATATGTCATGCGAGTCATTAGACCAAGCACGATTTCAGAAAGAGAAATCGTTCCTGAACCGCGCGAACCACCGGAGAGGAACCGTGCACCTAATTCGAATAATACCAACCCCCTAGTAACATTATTTGTGTACCAAAAAGATGGAAGGGCTAAGGAAAGTGAATGTGTTTACTGCTTGAGGTATTTGCAGCAAGGCGAGACGGTGGCGAGGTTGCCGTTTTGTTTCCATTTGTTCCATGAGAAGTGCATCAATCCATGGCTGCAACTGCATAAGACATGTCTGATTTGTCGGTTCAGATTAGACGAAACGAAAGCTGCAGAATCTATTGTCTGACCCTGACATAATACACCCGTCAAAAAATTTTCATATTTAGGGAAAGTTTTAAGTTGTCCTCTAAATTATGATGGTATGTTAATTACTTTTGTAGATGCAATTGCAGTTGACTGAGGGTAACATCTTCATTTATGACAGTACAATTAATGTATATATTTTTTTTATTTGTTCGCCTTTTCATCTGATGACTAAGGCCTTGATCAAAATGAGTTTTACGCAGGATTTTATTCCATTTCAACGGAATTAATTTTTCGAGATTTTGTTGGATCTAATAACATTAAAATTCTGACCAAATCACATCAAATTCATCCATTTTGATCAAAAAGTTTTTAATGAAATGAAACGTAATGAAACTTCATGTTTAAAAAAAAATATCATTCTGATCGGGCCTAAATCTTTTGAGACAAGGATGCGACCGAGCCTTTATTTCCAAAGTCCAATACAATTGGTCCAGCGGAAAAAATAATGCTGAGTGGCCATGGCTGTACCTGTCAAACGTGCGAATATAGAGATGTTTAAGATCAGATCGAATATATATATCAAGAATTGAAAATTTGAGGAATAAAATTTTTTTATTACGAACTTGCATAATATACATTCAATTATCTACTAAGTAAAATTATCCTTTTATTTTCAAAAATAAAAAATTATGTTGCAATTAAAATGAATTAGAGTGAACTGATACTTAAATAGGTTATCTTGAATACCAGACTTGGGCCCTGATTAGGTTTTAGTGTTTACATAAAAATTCATTAACCGCCAAAGATAGAATAAAATGAAATCCTTTACGCATTTACACATTCACCTAACTGCAATATTTTGAGGAAAAAATACAGAAGAGAAAAGAAAATAACAAAATTGTCATTCTATTTTTTTTTCGAGAAGCTTGACAGAAGCTGTCAAGGAAAAATTGTCATTCTATTGATATTGCAATATCTTTGGTGATGTTGTCTGGTTGGGGCAGATTCGTTTGCAACCAGCCAACAATGCAGCTGGTGTGAAATGACTGTACAATCAAAGGCAGCTGAGTGACTTGGTCCCCTTCAAGCAACACAGCTTTGCAGATTGAACAAATTTCGTCGTCTTCTTCAACTTCTTTCGAATACGAGTATGTGAGGAAAGAGGGAATGATCAAGGAGTTAGTGCTTTTGGTGTTAATAGGTTCCCCAACTTCCAGAGACGTCTCACTGATACCATTTGTGTGATCTTGTTGTTGGTTTAGTATTCTAATTAACAGTGCACGCATCGATGATGTAGGGATACTGGGAATGGTTGAGGATTTAGTCCTTTTGGTATTACTGGTTTCCCCGATCTCTATGGATGTTTTTTCACTGGTTGCATGACTCTGGCCTCGTTGGTTCAGCATCGCAACAACTGCACGCATTGCCTGATCAACTATCAAAATTAAATGATATAAGCTGGTTTTTAAGGAGAGGTTATAGTATCTATTATTGACATGATGATTATGATAAAAAATGGTATGCTGCAATTTAATTCTTCCTATTTGAAATTAGAAACAAGTGCTATAATTCTTAATTTCATCTCAAGACTGATTTAACCTTTATTACTCCCAACCATTAGTGTACAGTAAAGAGTATAATAAAAGCTTCAAAAATGCCATTAGGAGGAAAAAAACCCAAAAACTGGTACACATAATAGTAACATGAATCAAGACCCAAAGCAGTGAGTTTTTTCTGGTAAATAAAAATTATTCAAGAGTTATATTAAATATTTGTAGGAAAGCTTCTTCGAATTTGAATCTTAATAAGTATGCATGTACGGCTTCTTAAATTGTTATGACTTAATTAAGAAACCATATCTGGACGAGAAATACTCAGAAATCAACTTACCTATATTTTCATGGCCATTTGGTTCAGCCCTTGGAAGACTTGGAGGCGTCAATTGTGTTCCAGTGGCAGAGACACTACGGCGAGCTGGTGCTGTCTCTTGTTCAGAATTCGAATGACTATGTCGAGAGAACAATCTTTTCATGTAATACGGCAACACTGCCGCATGGAGAGGAATCCCGACTAAACAAAGTGCGATTACAACAGTACCACCGATGATATGAGAACCCCAGAAAAGTACTGGTAAATGACTAGGGCTAGCATACACCATGCCGCATATGAAAAAGATAATAGTCGGTATATTAATTAGCACTTGAATCCAGAAACATGCCATGTTTGCTCGGCGAAAGCAGTCTGCCAATGGAAATCCATCATTCCTGTCCATTTTTCAGCTCGTTCTTGATTTGTCAAATGGAATTTAGCTGGAGAAAGGAGAACATAATAACACATTTCTCTAAGACTTGATCGATTGTAGGAGTTGGGTTGCAGAGCCAGCTACATCTATTATTTCTTTCTTTCTTTTTTCAGTGGTTCAAATTATTTGCTTTCTTAGCTATTTGATTAATTAGAATCTTTAATGTCTAATTGATCAAGAGAACGTGACGTTATTTGAATAAATCTAAAGAGAAAAACTGTTTTTCAGTATACTCATCTGCCAACTCTTTGTTAGTATTTTGAATATTTATTTATATTTTTATCCTTCAATAAAATCCAAATTTAATTCTAATCAGCAAATAGCAATTCTTGGTTACCCTTTTCTATTACCACTTCGAATCTCTAATTCCTAATTAAAGTTTAGTTATATTAATATTGATTACAGGTCCATTAGTTGTGGCCATGTTTAATTAATTTATTCTTCTTGCAAGTGCCCCTCCCCGATCTTACATGTGTCGAGTGTATAATTCAGAATTTGCTATACGTTTGGGTTGAGATATTTTCTCATTAGGAATCTGATTGGTGAAAATTTAGAAGATATAATCAATCTTTTAATAAAACTGGAAGTGTGAAAAAATTAAAGCTATTATAAAGGAGTCTTAATTTGACGGCTTGCTCTGAAAAAAAAAATGTTAACATATATGAGAAAAAAAGTCGATGATGATTAGATTTTTTGTTCCCATTGACTTATGCACTTTTTTCTCTTACTATTTAAAATCTTTTCTCTGGGAGCATATTCATACATGTACGTGCTGACAAACAACGTGAAGCATGCGTTCTTTGAAAACCAAGAAATTATTTTATCCTCAAAATGCACTACTAGAATTTTTATAATTTGTCTTTCTTTCTTAAATAAAAGCAAACCTACAGAAATAGGCTCGAAACAACTGTTCTGAGGCTAAGAAAAAAAATACAAATGAAAGAAAAGAAAAAGGACTATTAGCATGTACTTGCAAAATTACTGCTAACAGATTAATCCACATCAAATATTTCGTAATTAGTAAATCTCTCTTCGTCCCTTCCCTGTCTGTGTAATCCGGGCCAATCCATTTTAATTTCTTTATCGTTTATCCTATTCTAAATGATGAAATATTTAGGTTAGGTACGTATTTTAGTTTAGTTTGAATCAAAGTGATTAACGAACAAATAGATAAAAACATTTAACAAGAGAAACACATTATGAAAAGATATATATTGTTGATCGATCATTTGAAATCTAACGATCTTGATCAAATTCTGACTATATTATTCTCTCTCAATTATTTTGTCTGATTGTGTCGTTTTAAAATTAACTATATATATATATATATATATATATATATATATATATATATATATATATATGTAATCTTTTTTGGGCCTTTAATTAAAATAAATCTCCTCTTTGTCTTATCGATCGTCAGAAGCCTCCTCATCTTCATAACTCCACCGAGGTTCTCTTCAAACACAATAAATAAAAATTAGCCTCTTTCAACTTCAATCAGGTGTGTACAAATTGATAATGAACTCGATTTTGACCCTAAAAAAAAAAGATAATGAATTCGATTCGATTTTTTTCTTTTCTCCAGTTTGCTCAATTTCAAACCCACTGCTTTCAAATCTCTTTCAATTTTTTTTTTAAAAAAAAAACATTTCTCTTAAAAAAAATCGCAATTTCGAAACCTGGGTAGGGGTTTTAATTTCATAGACATTTAATTTAAAAATAAGTTGGGTGACTTAAAATCCCAATTTATCTTAAAAAAAAAATTCTCTTAAAAAATTAAGACAAAAGGGAAGAAAAAGGTTGATCAATAGAGTCGGTTCCATCTTCTCCTCCAGCGACACGGACAGGTTAGTCTCCAGCTGTCTCTTTCCTAAAAATGAAGAGAATAGTGGTATGGTTTTCGGCATATTTCAACTCTTTATTTTAAGGGAAAATTGGATGTATACTCCTCAAATCATAGCCAATTGGAAATATCCACCTCTAATTTTTAGATTTGGAAATATTCCCCTCCAAACGTACATGCCATAGATATTTACCCTTTTTCACTTTCTTAATTATGAAAAATCATTTTTAGAAAAATTTAGACGAAAATGCCCTTTGATTCTGACGATTCATCTTCCTTCTTTGTTCTTTCTCGTTCTGTTTAATCGGAAACAAATATAGTCAATTAGTCATTACCAGGCGATTTTATTTCTATCATTTACGAAGCTTTCCTAATGGCTTGGCTTGTAAGTTGCAACTAAGGTTAGACTCCCCTATAATCTTTTGCCAAATAGATTATACAACTAGGCCAGTGAGAAAGAAAACTTGAAGTCAAAATTCATATTGTCTTTCTTCTTTTTGAGTAATTGTACGTGCACAATAATAATTTATTTTTTCACTCAAACTACAGAAACTTGGAAAACACCTTTTGGAAATAACAAAAGAGGCTAATCCCTCCATCCAATAATCTTTTGAACGTCCTTGCGTATTCGACCAAATAAGAATTTTAAAAATATGAAATTTTGGTAATTTATATTGATATTGTATCAGAAACGAAATACATTGATTATTTTATTGTTAATTTACAATCGATTTTGATAACATCATAAACTGCTACTAGCTTAGCCCCCTCCATGAAACAAACTACTAGATTTTTTGGTAAACATCTTGTCAGAACCTTATCAGTAGCATTAGAGTGCTTGAAGCGTGTTTATTAACCAGAACGAGAAATAGAGGGAAGATGAAAAGTCAAGACATGGGCATTTTCGACTAAAATTTTATAAATTGTTTTTTTCAAAATTAAGAAAGTGATAGAAGGGTAAATATCTATAGTACATATGTTTGGAGGGGGATATTTCCAAATTTAAAAATTAGAGGGGGATATTTCCAATTGGCTATGATTTGAGGGGTATATAACTGATTTTCCTTTTTTTTGGTTTATTTTAAATTAGACAAGAGGCTCAAACTAATCCTGGTCATTACTACTAAAATCAAACAAATATGTAAAGTTATAACAGTGCAAACATGGTCAAATTCATTTTATTTTTATATAACTCGAATTTAACTATGCTTGAGACAAATTATTATTTCCTAACGATTCGAGTGTACCATATCAAGGTATTTACCAAAAGCACCTTACATTTTATTTCCGATCGAGTTGGTATCAAAATGCCTCGGATTTTCTGCTGCCAAATATTTTGCATTTGTTTGGATTTTTTTATTATTAAACAGAAGTTTACTTGTTGTAGTTGGTTTAATTGGTTCGGTAAGTTCAGTAGTGGAGTTTTGTGCTGACTGCAACTCCTTGAGACCCCCTGTCATCTGTTTTGTCAATGTGCTTTTGCTGTCCAATTATGGAGCAAAGTTAAGAATCATTTGCCAGCATTTGTAAGATCAGATTATGCCGATGTGCAGGATCTGTTGCTTCATGCATTACAACCTGCCTCTTCCAGCAATGCTAACCTCAAAGCAACGATCTTGATAACGGTTACTTGGGCTCTGTGTATTCAGAAATGAGGAGAGGAATGTTGAAGGGTTGCTGCACTGGGTACTGGCACAAGTGTCCCTGTTCTACAAAAACTGCTTTTAGCTCCTTGTTTTAGTTTTATTCCTTCAGTTGCTTGGTTTGTACTTCTTTTAGTCTTTTTTGTTCCCAACTTGGTAGCCTTTACCAAGTTTCTATCTTAAAAAAAAAAGTTCAGTAGTTGAGTACTTGAGTGATAAATAATCAACGCTAAATTGGGATATGAATTCAAAAAGCTGATGCTAGACAAATTTATATAGAACTTAACTAATCAGATTTTATTCGTAACATGCTTTACAGTTTTATACAGGCTTTGCTTTCTGCAAATTAAGGCATCGAAATAAGCAAAGTTTTTCCTTAAACGGATTAAAGGTAAGTTCTGATATAAAAGAGAACTTTTTAGGTTCAGAATTCCGAGGCTCCATTAAATAAATCCATTTAGCATTAGATGAAATTTAATTAGTCTAAATTTCCCTTAATTTCAAATGTACTTCTTTTTCTACTGACGGGTTTATTTATACAGAAAATACTCACAATTTTGTTTTTCCTTTAAGCAACTTGGCCAACAGAAAAATAACATAAGCAAATGTTACAAAAGATTGACAAACCATTAGATCTGTTGTTAATAACGAAAAACAAGATTTTCATCTAATAATTTTTATTTCATGTGCTTAATAATGCTTAGTTTATAAATTAATAGAAAAAAACGATTTAATTAGCGAGGCTAGCCGAACAATTTTTCTTTTTGAGATGGTCTCACAGTCGAAATTTGGGCCCAATTAACAAATATCCCATATCGCTAATTTTGTTTTTGTTTGCTTACGTCCACAAAATGAAAGTCAATATATATATATATATATATATATATATATAGAGAGAGAGAATGGATTCAATCAAAGCGCTTTGACCGGAGTCTCAGTTAAACCCCGTCGGTTCTCAATTTTGAAAGTTCAAACGACTGATCCGAACAGTCAAATATGATCTCCATATTGAAATCTCCTTGCCGACCAAAATTTTCATTTTTTTGAATTTTTTAAGTATTTTTTTCGGATTTTCAAAAATCGTTAATCTAATTTGTTCTGAATCCTACAAAAATTGCTGTTTTTGAAAATCCGAAAAAAATACTTAAAAAATTAAAAAAAATGAAAATTTTGGTCGGCAAGGAGATTTCAATATGGAGATCATATTTGATGGTTCGGATCGGTCGTTTGAACTTTCAAAATTGAGAACCGACGGGGTTTAACTGAGACTCCGGTCAAAGCGCTTTGATTGAAGGCTTTCTCTATATATATATATATATATATATATATATATATATATATATATTAAATTTATTTTGACGGCGGAAACTTCTTCAGTTTGTCAGATAAATCGATGGTATCTGTTGGTATGAAAAATAATAAAATGGTTTCTAATTTTGTAGAGGTGTAAATTGCATTTGAGATTTTGTAGTCAAAATAACAACATAAATTTATAAAAAAAAAGAAAAAAGAATAATATTAAAAACAGGGGATTTGGCTGTCTATTTACTAGAATTATGTACCAAGAGATTAATTATCGTTTCAGTTAAGGTAGCTGATACGTTAAATAAGACGCTTTGCCAACGAAATGGATCAACTCACACAGTGATACGAAAAGTTATTATGCACAGTTGCACACTTTAAAAGGGTATAACTTTTCCAGTATTTCCAAAATCACATCGGACTGCCTTTTCCAGAATGACATTCACTATGCGAAATTTTGGTTTCTGTAACGGTTAATAAAAGACTTCTGTAACGGTACACGAAACATTACTGTAGCCCCCGTTACAGAATGTCTAATAACCGTTACAGATCTATAACGGTTATTAGACAACAACCGTTACAGTAGCCCCCGATTCTGTAACGGTTATTATCTAATAACCGTTATGGTATACGCAAAGGAAAATCTGGTACTATTTTTTGTAGAACATGTGTAACGGTTATTAGATAATAACCGTTACAGAATCAAGTCTTCTGTAACGGTTATTGTCTAATAACCGTTATGGTATTGTGGACGGAACAGGTGTGGTGTTTGGAGAACTTCTGTAACGGTTATTAGGTAATAACCGTTACAGAAGACTTGATTCTGTAACGGTTATTATCTAATAACCGTTACAGATAATATTTATAATTAAAAAAAATGAAATTATAATATTCTGTAACGGTTATTATCTAATAACCGTTAGAAAAGTCTTAATTTTTTTTTGAGTTTTGCCTGTTTGATTGGCTAGCCCCAATTTGCTAGCCGAATTGGTACCAAATTGGTACCCAATTTACATTAACAAATGCAGCATATATATATATATATCACAAATCACACATATATCAAACATATATAATCATGCATATCACACAAACAATAAACAAAGTATTTACATATATCAGAAGTATAATCAAACATGGCAAGTCATCAAATAACACATTTTAATCAAAATAATACCCCTTGCATGAAGTCCATAACTTCTGTCACGACACCATCAATCATTTCTTTGTTGTATGGTACTCCAACTAGCTCGATCATCTGCATATTATGATAAACAAGTCAAAAATATTATTAGTTAGATCATGAAATTCTAAAATCTAATTGTTTGATCAAATATTATTAGTTAAAAGAATAAGTTACTTACATGAGGTATTTCCTGAATTGCTATCCAATAAGATAATACGTTTTTCATGGCGAGCATTGTGAAATATCCACATTCTGTGCTGCCCTTTTGTATCGGACACTAATTAAAGATCCAACAAGAAAGATAGTTAAGATTTTGCACAGTTTCAGAAACCCTAGGTAGCTAATATATTTTTTTAAGTCTCGTACCTGAATTTTGTACCAATCAAATGTTGTTCGGGTCCTTGCATTATATTTTCCATTTTCCATAAGGTATCGCTTGTATATCCTGCATACAATATCATTAATAGCTTAAATAGAACCGTACTTAGTCCTTATCTCAATATCAAAATTTCATTTAGAAACGAAAACTTACTGGGTTATGAATCTCTTAATCAATATCTTTGGATTCTTGCGCTCGATAGAATCTGCTATTTGAACGGTGCGCTTCTCGACATTAATAACAAGAAGGACCCAATGAAAGCTGCAAGAATAGAGATTATTGTTTTCATGAAAATGAAACAAACATGTAAACGAGATATTTGATATTTTATTAGTTATAATTGTCCTTACTCTTGTAAATAAGGCAGAACCATATAATTGGATGAATATTGCGCGAATGACTTCATCAAGTAGTCCGCAGCTTGGTTTTGTTCTTGTTTGATTTTAGGAGCAGTCAACATCTCTGGATCTAATACGGTGATGTTGTTTTCTCCCTCTGAAAGTTCATTCATCCAAAACCTACACTTACGGATATTAATTCATACATTTTTCACCTCCAATTGAATACGGTACTTTAAAAATATATTTTAAAGGTTGAAAATTCATACCAAGAGTACAACTTGATGATCGACACGTTTAGAGATTCTCTTCTAAAGCATTGGAGGATGTCGCACAATTCAACGTTGAACTTAACCTCGCCGCTGTGTGTACCCCAAACATCACATTTATGCAACTCAAAATTTTTCTCAAGCTCTGGTTGGAGCATCAATAGTTCATACAATTCTCGTTCGGATGGGGTAAGCTTTTCAATTGCATCCTGCTCAAGTAGCGGATCGCGAGCAACAATCGACCCTGAAATAATCAGACACAAAAGAATAAATTATTCGACGTTGAGCAACAATCTACCCTGAAACAATCAATTGAACTAATTAGGTTTTGGATGAACCTGCACTTGGAACCTTTGGACTCTCGATCACCTTTTTCGCCACCGCCTTGCTCGCATCTGGCTTCTTTTTTATCAAACTCTGCATTCAATGTCATCACATAATTAATTAGTGAGTTCTAATAGAGATGGATGAAATAAATTATCATAATTAAATAAAACGATACCTTGTGGCCTATCTCCACCAAAAATGACGGCCATGGGAATCGCCCTCCTATATTATTTCCTAATAGCTCATCTGACCTACCTGGGACTTGCCACTGACGAAAATCATCGCCTACTCGGAGAAGATGGATATAGAGTTGTTGATCAGTTAGTGGCACGCCGTGTACGATATGACCAACAACAGTCGGAATAATATTTCCCTCGGCCACCTTAATCTTCTGGTTAAGATGATCAAGGGAAAAGAGATCGCACGGCGTTTCTTCCTGAAATTCAGTTCGATCAGAAACCCTAATGCTAAGCCAAACATAAATCTAAATAGAAAAGAGAAAAGTGATCAATATGAACCTGAACAACGCTTCTCGGATCCGGAGGCATATAGCTTGAGGCAACTGTTCGGAATAACTGCTCGTTTGGCATTCCTGAGTCTACCTCAGCTTCAACGAATGGCTGGTACGGCGTCACAAATTGTTGCGGTGCTTGAAACTGCAATCCGCTACTGGCCAACCATTGTTTCACCTCCTGAAAATTATCAAGCAACCGGATGATGAATAATAGTTTTCATTCATTTTGATTACATTTTGACTGTCAAAAAGGATTACCTGAAAAGCTTCTTGTCTCGCCACATTCATTATCTCCTCGGAGTGAATCAAGTCCCTTTTGGTTTTCTCAGCGGCTTCAGCTGCAACCCTGCTCATCAATTCTTCAATCTGGTCTGGTGCCATCCATCCTTCATGCGCATCCTTTCTAGGCTTTCTTTTATACACATCTTCCTTCTTGGTCCATAAAGGATATCCCCTGATTCTTCCTGGATGTTCTGGCCTGTCAACCGCCCGATTTAAGATTTCTTGTTCCGGTATTGACCCGGAATTGATTTCACCAGACATGGCACTCAACCGACTGAATGCCTCAATAGTCGACGAATCAGAGCTATGGAACGTGTAAGTATCTAACAAGCAACAAACAAATCTTATTAATAATCACAAAACAGAATTTGAAGTTAGCATATATAATAAGTATTTACATGTGTAAGTACCTTTATCCTTCGTAGCCACAGTCCTTCCTATGAAATACCTTTGACTCCTCGGTTCCAAATCGCCGATGGTAATGCTCGTGGAACCGGCCCCTTCAGAATCTCCGGGTATGACAATCTTGTCTGTAGGTTTCCATGAACCTTTTTTTCCTCTATAGCCAGTGGAACCCATCCTATGAGGCTCTTTCCATTTCTTTCTCAACTCCTTCGCTTTGTTGCTCTTTTGTACAAAATCTGCACCCGTCCTTTTCTTGAAAAATTCTTCCCATTCTTTTTGTGAGATTGGGTGTTTATCGCATGGATTTTTTGGATTGTTTGGATCGGCATTTGTGATGTACTCCTCAGCAATCCTACTTCTATAAGCCCTGTGTCTTATGCCCATCGCTTTGAGAGTATTGTTCATGGCTTTATCATCTTCGATGTTGAACATTTTCTGAAACATAACGAAACGTTAGTTAATTGGTAGCATAGAAATTTAAATTAGATGATTTAAGTGAAAATTTATTCACCTTGATGTCCAACCACAACTCAAGTCTGGTTTCCTTTGAAACGTCCTTCCGCCAATCATTAATTGTGATTGGCACTCTTACTCTAGCCAGATACCCGCAATATGATGCAAATTTGTTCACCGCCTCTTCAGTACCAATTGGCACTCCTTCTTTGTCAAATTTAATCTCATACTTTTCCCGAGCAGCTTTTTTTCTCCTAAACTCTTTCATTGTCGTTCTGCTCCTTTTCTTTATTTCGAACGTTGTGACCTCCTCATCGCCGGATTCTGTACCAGCCTGTTCACCCTGTAAATCTCTATCTTGATCTCCAGACATATCTATTAACAAATAATTAACAACAATGAAAACAATCAATCAAGTTAACATAAACATAAACAAACATAAACATAAACATAAACAAACATAAACATAAACATTAACAACATAAACAAAATATATTAACATAAACATAAACATTAAACGACAAGTTCAATCTCAAATAACAAAATACATTAACATAAACATAAACATTCAGTTGGATAAGAAACCCTAATACTAAACCAAACATAAATCTAAATCCTAAAACTAGTCTTCATCATCCGACAAAACAATGACTTCATCATCATCATCCGACAAAACAACGACTTCTTCTCTCCATTCTGTGTACGGTGCCACAAACTTGTCAATCAAAAGCTTGAAAAAAATTGCATGTTTTTCATATTTTGAGAGGCTCGGTTGCCCCTAGTTTTGAGAGGCTTGGTTTTGGTTTTGAGAGGCTTGGTTTTGGTTCGTCTGGTTTTGAGAGGATGGATTGGCACGAACATTGCGCCTAACATAGACTCGTTCGATCGGCTTTTTCCCCTTTGAATTGCTTCCTTCACCTTTCTCCATTACTACCTAATTAAAACACCATATATAATATATATTAATGTTTGGCGCAATGTTCAATTTATTCAAACATGAACAAGTTTAAAATTCAAATAATTAAAAATACATAAATTTAAAATTCATTTAATTAAAACACACTAATATTCAAACATAAATTCATACACAAATAACATAAACTTCAAATTACATAAATAAAGTTCACACAAAATAACATAGATAATTTTATTAATTCCTAAGACAATTCAACCCTAATTCTTCTCTTCCTTATTCTCCTCCTCCTTATTCTTCTCCACCTCCTTATTCTCACTGGATCCCTCATCTATTTGAACTCCCATACTAAAATCAGGACCCCTTTCACAGCCTGGAGGAAGACGACGTACAGCCGAGACAGCCCTTCTTTTGAGAGGTCCGTAAAACGGGACCCTTTTTGACACCACCTTAGGTGTTTCCTCCCCCACCTTGGATTCCTCCCCCACCTTATTGACGTTTTGATTCTTCTCCAACTAATTTTCATTTTAAATAAATTTCTTAACTCCTTATTCATAATCGATTCACAATGCATATATATCTAATTAAATTAAATTCTAAATTATCAAGAAATAACATGCACGTCTCTATAATCAATTTTAGTAATAACATTTGCATATTAGCCCCAAAAAAGCCCAAAATTAAGCATATTAGTCCCTAAAACAGCACATATTAAACCCCAAATTAAGCATATTTAAGCCCAAAACAGCACATATTTATGCAAAACAGTCCCTAAAATTAAGCATTTTCCCAAATTAAACAGTCATAACTTTGCATTTCAGCACATATTAAACCCCAAATTAAGAATTTCAGTCCCAAAACAGCACATATTGTTGCAAAACAGTCCCTAAAATTAAGCATTTTTCCAAATTAAACAGTCACAATTTTGCATTTCAGCACATATTAATCAAGCACAAACAACCACAATTTTGCATTTCAATCAAGCACAAACAGCCACAATTTTGCATTTCAGCATATATTTCAATCAAGCACAAACAGCCACAATCAACCAAAATTTTGCATTTCAGCACACAATTTTGCATTTCAGCACAATTTTGCATTTTGCACAAACAGCCACAATCAAGCCAAAATTAAAATTTGAGAGAAAAGAAAGTGGGATTACCTGAGAACCGAGTCGAGTATTGCCTGAGAGCCGAGATAGAGTTGCCTGCGAGAGTAGAGAGACACATCGAGTGAATAGGGTGAAGAGGAGAGAGACAGATCGAGTGAATAATAGAAAGAGCGAGGGATTACCTGAGAGAGAGGGGAGAGAGCCGAGTAGTGTTGCTTGATATCGGATAGAGAGACCGATCGAGAGAGAGAGCTATAAAGGGGAGAGAGGGAGTCAGAGAGAGCGACAGAATGAGAGGGAGAGGTAGAGGAAGATGAGAGAGAATTACCTGAGATATATGGGAGAGGCGCGAGAGCTGTCGAGAGAGGGAGTCACAGAGCGACAGAATGAGAGGCTAGGGTTTTGCTTCTGTCGAGAGATGAGGGGCTTAAGAATAAAGAGGCGCTCGATCGATTTTTAGAAGATAATGACGAAGAGACGCAAGCCAGGATGAGTTTTTAATAAGCTTCAATTAATCTGCAACGGTTATTAGCTAATAACCGTTACAGAAGTCCAAACGTTTTTATATATATAACATTCTGTAACGGTTATTAGCTAATAACCGTTACAGATTAGATCTCTTCTGTAACGGTTATTAGCTAGTAACCGTTACAGAAGTCCAAACGTTTTTATATATATAACATTCTGTAACGGTTATTAGCTAATAACCGTTACAGATTAGACCTCTTCTGTAACGGTTATTAGCTAGTAACCGTTACAGAAGTCCAAACGTTTTTATATATATAACATTCTGTAACGGTTATTAGCTAATAACCGTTACAGATTAGTTTAATTTTATTTTTTTTTAACTTTTTGTTTGTTTAACGTTACAGTGATTTTGACTGATTGTCGGTGTTGGTTAAGTGATTTTGAAAATTTAATTAAGTGATTTTGACCGACTGTTACATTTAAGTTCAACAAATAATAATTTTGAAATGTTAAATAATATTGTTCAACAAAATGTTAAATAATAAGTTCAACAATTTAGAATGTTAAACAAAAATTAAAAATAAATTAGCACATATATGTTAAATTTCACCAATTAATGACCTGCAAAAATAAAAATAAAAATATTAACATATATAACAATTTAGCACATATATGTTAAGAATAATTTATATTAGTTTTTTAACTCACATGTGATTATGTAGCTACTTTCTTTTTTTTCCTCTGCGTATCGACCCACACGCCTTCCGTGTTATCTGTACGCCTATAACTGATCGATACTGGCTGTGATGTATCGTCGATACCGATAGAAAAAGGAGATATTTCCTCGAAGTGGTCGTATGCTTCTTCATCTACGACATCACCAACACCGACAATACGTCTTTTTCCTGAAAGTGGCAAGTAATAAATAAGATGAACATTTGTACTCAATAAGGTGAACATTTGTACTTAAATAAGATGAACATTTACCTTGAAGCACAACATGTCTTTTCTTATCCGCCGGATCTTGAATGTAAAAAACTTGCATTGCTTGCTTATTTGCAAGTATAAACGGATCGTCTCGATAAGCCCTTTTATTGAAGTCAACAGTTATAAACCCCATGTTGTCTTTTTTAACTCCACCGTGACCGTTATCGATCCATGCACACTTGAATAAGGGCATCTTAAATTTCAGGTAATCTAGTTCCCAAATCTCCTCGATCCACCCATAATAAGTAGCCGACCTAACATTATCACTAGATAAAACTACAACAGTGACTCCACTATTTTGCACGGCACTTTTACCATCATGTTTCCTTGTGTACCAGGTAAATCCATTCAAGTCATACCCTTGGTATGTCTCGACCACGGCATCAGGACGTCTGGATAACCATTTCACGGTTTCATCGACCTCTGTTCCTTCTTTCAACTGGGACTGGACTTTATCTTCTAGTCATTGGACAAATTTTATTTCATGCTCTATGGTAATCAAGTTTTCGGTGTAAGAAGGGTATTGTTCACGTAACTCGATTAGATGTTCATTGATGTAAGGCGCCACAATAGCAAGATGTTGGAGAACTTTCATATGTGCTTTGGTTCTCATTGCAAGATCCGGTATATGAGTACTAGCTCCAGTTGTACCTGAAAGGTGAACATTTGTGCTAAATAAGGTGAACAAATATTGTGCTTTAAGTGAACATTTGTGCTAAATAAGGTGAATATATATTGTGCTTTAAGTGAACATTTGTGCTAAATAAGGTGAACATTGGAAGTTAATATATAATCTTTTCCTTCAAGTCTACCCTCATGTCGAGACTTTGGAAGACCGATTGGTTGTACATCCTGCAAATAATCGGTGTAGTACTCAATAACCTCCTCGGCCACATATCCTTCCACTATGCTTCCTTCTGGTTTAGATCGGCTACGAACAAGCCCCTTCAATTGACCCATGGCTCTTTCGAAAGGATACATGTATCGTAGAAATACAGGACCACATATTTTTATCTCTCTAACTAAATGAATGGTCAAATGCACCATGGAGTCAAAAAACGATGGCGGAAAGTACATCTCCAGCTCACATAGGGTTAGTACAACACCTTCTTGTAACTTGTCCAAACTATTCGGATCAATCACTTTAGAGCAAATGGAATTAAAGAAAAAACACAACTTAGTGATGGTTTTCCTCACTTCTTCCCTTAGAATTCCTCTAATTGCGACCGGAAGTAACTGGGTCAGTAGGACGTAATAATCATGTGACTTCATACCAAGTAATTTGTTGTCCTTAATAGAAACCTTTCTTGATATATTCGAGGAATAACCAGTAGGAACCTTAATAGATTTCAGGCATTCTAATAAGCTTTTTTTTCTCTTGCTTTGATAAATTAAATTGTGCTGCAGGTAGCCAAGTTCGACTTTTTCCCTTATCTTGTGCCGCTAGTTCTTGCCGGATCCCCATTTCAACCATGTCCTTTCTCGCATT
Organism: Rhynchospora pubera; assembly: GCA_028095005.1. Lineage (NCBI taxonomy): Eukaryota > Viridiplantae > Streptophyta > Magnoliopsida > Poales > Cyperaceae > Rhynchospora > Rhynchospora pubera. The sequence goes on from CM051461.1 coordinate 20,503,399, forward strand.
TACGCCATCTTTAGTTTTCCCTTGAATTTCCAACATGCAGCCAATCAAAGCTTCACATATGTTCTTTATTATGTGTATCGCATCTAAGCAATGCCTAATCTCCAAACTCTGCCAATATTCAAGATTCCAGAATATAGACTTCTTTTTCCATATCCCCTTGGGTATCTCATTTGCAAATTTCTTACCAAATTTTACATTAATGTCCTTCACCTGTCGATACACCCCTGAACCGGATAACGGTATTGGGGCCTTGTCTTTTTCTACAGTACCGTCAAACCTTTCCTTGTCTCGACGATAAGGGTGATTGCGGTCCTTAATAAACCTCCGGTGTCCCAAGTAAACATTTTTTCTGGAGTTTTTCAAGTACACAGAATGGGTGTTTTCCATGCAAATAGGACACGCTTTCGCTCCTTTATTCCTATACCCTGACAGGTTTCTGTATGCAGGAAAATCATTGATTGTACAAAATATCATGGCACGGAGGTTAAACTCACTTCTAGAGTGTGCATCGTATATTTTCACTTCATTCTGCCACAATTCACCAAGGTCATCTATTAATGGAGCCAAGTACACATCTATATCATTACCTGGTTGCTTGGGACCAGAAATCAACAAGGGCATCATCATGTATCTCCTTTTCATGCATAGCCAGGGAGGAAGATTGTAAATACACAATAAAACTGGCCATGTAGTCTGCCGGCTACTCATGTTGCCGTAAGGATTCATCCCGTCTGTACATAAACCCAATCTCAAATTTCTAGGTTCACTGCCGAAATCTTCAAATTCCATATCTATATTTATCCAATCTGGAGAGTCTGCTGGGTGTCTGAGCATGCCATCGCCTTTTTCCTGCAGTCTGTGTGCTATCTTAACAATTTGGCATCCTTCGCGTTAGAGAAAAGCCGCTGGAATCTTGGTATTATTGGTAGATAAAACACCACTTTTGCAGCTGGTCCCTTACTACCTTCATCTTCAATTTGATCGTCCCTCGGTTTATACCGTGACGCATTACACTTTGGACATTTATGCAAGTCTCCGTACTCATTCCGGAATAATATGCAGTCATTTGGACATGCATGAATTCTCTCAACTCCAATTTTTAAAGGACATAACATCTTTTTAGCCTTATAAATTGAATCTGGCAACTGGTTATCTTTTGGAAGAAATTCTTTATGTAATAGTTTGAGCAAAGATGTGAAACTTGCATCACTCCATCCATTTTTGGCTTTAAGATTGAACAGTTTGAAAACAGCATTAAGTTTTGACAATTCACAACCAGGATATAAAGCTATTTTATCTTCTTCACGTAACATACCAAAAATTTCAACATTATCAACAAAATTTTCATCCACATTGTTCACAATTTCATCTAAATCGGCATTAAATTCTGAGTTATCTACATTTCTATCATCATCTACATTCTCATCATCAAATACATTGACATCATCAATTTCATCATCCAATGATACATTTTCTTCCTCATACAGAGAATCCAATAATTTGTGCTAGTACTATCCCCCCCATTCTCTCCATGGAGTGTCCACCGACTATAATCCGGTTGAAATCCATTTATAATCAAATGAGCCTTCACTTCTTCAAAATTAGACCACTTCAACAAATTCTGACAAACACGACAAGGACAATACATTTTATCATCTTCTTTCATTTTCAAATTCTCTTTAGCACAAACCATAAATTCTTCAAGTCCTCTCAAAAATGTAGACGAGCATCGATTACTTGAGTACATCCACGTCCGATCCATCTGAACAATAAAATTTATGCAAATTATTAGGGTTTCGGACCAATTTGTCATATTAGGTTTTCGGACCGGTCACCATCCTAGCCCGCTCTTTGGATACTCTGTCTCATTAGCGAGCGTACGTTAGATGCAATGTGCTATCTGAGAAAAATTCGGCAGCATTTCCCCTTATGTTCCCTGAATACGCCAACACACGAATGCTCGTGCGTACGTATCCGTGGGAACACAAGGGAAATGCCGCCGAATTTTTCTCAGACAACACATTGCATCTAACGTACAACTCGCTGTCCTAAATGAGACAGATCGTATCCAAAGAGCAGTACTCCCGACCGGGAGTACTATCCGAGATTAATCCCTAATGGATTAATCTCAGACGGGCAATGACCTAAATTCAGTTGAGTTCCGGTATTTGGTTCCTATATGACAATACGAAATTCATGCCTATATATATATATATGCAAATTATTAACGAAATGCAAATAATTTAAAAAAAGAGAAGTTCATGAAAATATACTTTCAATTGTGTGCCTTCCGATCCGTTGAATCGTGCGACTTATCCGGCCGATGTAAGATCTTCTCATATTCAATGATATCTTAAAATATATAAAAAAACAAAAATAACCATTAAATTAATTAAAAAATCGAAATAAATAAGAAAAAAATGTAAAAAAAAAAATTACGGTTCAAATTTAATTTTTTTTACCTTAAATCTGCTCTCCTTCTTATTCTCTTTCTAATTATTATTTTTTCAGAATTTTTAGAAATTTTTGGCTATTTTTTTGGAGTGAAGCCACCACCACAAATTCGCAATAAATGAGAAGATCAGAAAAGAGTTAAGTGATGCGGCGCTCTAGCTGTGAGTTTGTTGGGATGGGGAGAAGACCTAAATACAGAACTATTCTGTAACGGTTATTAAACAATAACCGTTACAGAATCATAAAATATAAAAAAAAGCCGTTACAGAATCATAAAAACATTAATAAAATTAGTGCTAAAATATGTAACGGTTATTAGAAAATAATCGTTACAGAATCATTAAAAAATAAAAAAAACGTTAACCTACTGTAACGGTTATTTGCTAATAACCGTTACAGAAGATGGTTGATATTAATATATTTCTTTTTTCTTTTCTGTAACGGTTGATGGATAATAACCGTTACAGAATATAGTAAATCTGTAACGGTTCTAATCCAACAACCGTTACAGAAGGTTGATGCATTTTTTCCCTGACCATGACGGAAATGTTATTACGGTTGTTTAATAATAACCGTTACAGATTTGTGGCGCCAATTTTCCCGCCTAATGCCTCACTATTCTGTAACGGTTATTTCAAAAACCGTTACAGAAGTGCCGTTACAGAAGGTCCTTTTTCCCGTAGTGATTGTCACGAAAAAGAAGCCTTAATAATAAAAAAGAAAACTGAAATTATGATCGATTCTTTAGAGATATAGTCAAAAGAATCTGAACGCAAATATGATCTTGTTTAATGAATCGTGGATAATGCAACCATTTTTGACAAAACATTATGAAACTAAAAATTTTGGAAAATTATGTTTAAGAGAGTTTCGTTGAATGTTAAATTTTTATTGTTGGTCTAATGATCCGTTAGATATATTAAACATTTTTTTTTATAGAATAGTTGCTTGCGCGTTCTATGGTTTATATTTAAGAATAGTTAGTATATGCGACGTGAAGATACAATTTAACTGAAAAGATATTACAAGAAATAATTTTCAAGATACAATTTACTTGATACTCGAATATTACTCCAACTCTTAAAACATTACATGGAGTTTAGACTAGTAGATACAACCACAGCATTTTAACCTTTTGGCCCACAATAAACATTACATGGAGTTTATTGTTAAATTAGTCCATGCCACGTCAAACATTATTTTACCAAATTCGGACGATTCTCTGCTCAGAGAAATGGCAAATAGCTTAATAGCTTGCCAATTCTTCGAAATTAGCATTGACTCTATTTAACACATGTTCCCTTTCCTCTCTCTCAACCAAAAATCTCTATACTCCTGTGAAATTTTCCTCTAATTCTTTCCTAACAAAAGAGGATGCTATGACATCAAGCTGATTTCCTACAATCGGTAAGGCACCAAAGATGGGCCGCTGTTCAAATTTATTGCTATGGTTTCCTTTTGCTCTTGGTTGGATGCTGAACATCATTGGACTGAGCATATCCACAGCTCATAAACGGCCGGTCCTATTCTGGATCTCCGCTTTCGCCCCTATAATTGTCCCGGTATGCGTCTTCAGCCTAATCCTTCTAATACCGTCATTTATTGACCTATTCGGACTTCGTCATCAAACAACTGTTGCTGCAGTACAAGAACAAACATTACAAGCCGAGCCACGGGAACCAGCAAACACCAACGGAACACAATCATTCGATGATTGTCCAATTTGCAAAGAATTGTTTGCAAAAAGGGATGTGATTATTCAATTGCCATTATGTATTCATTGTTTCCACAAGGAGTGTATCGAGACATGGCTGCGAACGAACCTCACATGTCCCGTATGCCGATGCAGAGTAGACATGGAAATTCCAAGAAACGTAGCTATAAACATTAACTAGTGAATTGGAATATACTTTTTGTCTATCCATCCTTAATTGTATATTGAATGTACAGTTTGCATCGGTTTTTTCATTTGATTTTATTACCATTGTAATATTCTTCTTGCTCTCTTCTTTTTGAATTCAGATATAAAGACGCCACTCATCTGAATTCTCCATATGAACTCAACTGGAGGCTTTTGCACATTAACAGAGCAGCTGTCAAAGGACGTCGTTTGGAATATATACAACAAAATATCAGCTCCTACCAGATTTATTGTTTCCCAAGATATTTCCTTTTCTTTAATCCAGAGCGGAAAAAGGAGCATATTGCTTTTGGTTATTCCATAGATATTAACTTTTTATGTAGATATTTATATTTGAAAGAGCAAATACAAATTTTAATTAATACGATATAATTGAAATAAAGAAGAAGAAAAAAAAGTAATTTGATGTATTGAGTTATGCAGTTGTGCTGAATATGATATAAAAACCACAGCAAGCGAGCTGTCAGAAAGCATGACATGTTTATATTGTCTTATTTCCACGTTCATACATTGTCATACTATTAATTTATTAGATAATTAGATTGGATCAAGCCTTCCGTTTTTAGCCTTTTAATTCTAACGCTTAATTAGGAAAATTCTGCCGAGACTACTCTACAAAGCAGATAGCACGTAATACTGAACTTTGGAAATTAAAGTGATTCACTGATTCTTATATCAAGCTAAAAAAAAATATGGGCATTCTAATCTCAAACAAATAGTCAAAGTAGAAAAAACAGTGTTTTTTTTCTAAAAAATTCGACAAATAAAATAACTTATGAAATATTTATATATAATCTGAACATATATATATTGAATTTATCATACTGTGATTATAACAGTTTATTAATCTAAGTCATTTGAGTTCAAATAGTAAAAAATTATTCTCATACAATTAAATTTATAAAATTTACCCACACATTGGATGGATGCATTTGCTAGTGCTTATAAACATACAAATCTAAGAGTATATCAACTCTAGATGTAGCGTGCATCAACTACCTATGTCTTTGTTCAAGTTGATCTATGGCTTGGTTTAATCGGTAGACCAAATGATATTAAATGTTGAGTTTATCTCTAAAATGAAAAGAGCATTAATTACAATAATAATTAATTTTTCTATTTTAGAAGGAAACACACACAAAAATAAAAAGATATTATCACCTATAATGTTTTAACTATTTTTTTTATAAAGATATGTGTTTTAATTAAATTATGTTTCAAATATTGATATGTTGATTTCAATTTTTGTTGAAGTGTAAGTATATATTTTTAAATTTTTATTTCTTTTAAACATTGATGGAAATGTTTCCTAGTCTAAGTAAGAATCCAAGGCGAAAGCTACCATCGAATCAGAAAAAAATTAATCTACTAATCTTCATAATAAAGAAAAACTGATATTATTTTTATTTTATATAGAACTACACATCTTAGACAATAAGACATTGTAAAAGTAATAATTTAGTTTTTTTTTTCATTTTAAATAATGAGTGTCCATTTGATTTTCACTTGAGACTACCATATAAACCATGGATTAAACCAGATTTTAAGAATCAATAATTTCATATTTGCTCTGGTCTCAAATTATTTTCACCCTTTAATTGATGCTTTTATGAACAAGTAGTAAGTAGTATATGGATTATTGGCGGTAATAGATTTTTTTCCCTAATTCAGAAATTAAGTCTTCAAAAACTTCTATCCAAATGTACGAAAAGATAATTATGAATAACATATTACGAGAACAATTTATGCCCCCGTCTAAAAAGAAATCGTAGAATTTATACTCCTAGACGAAATAAAATAAATGTTCTAATTTCTGACGGAGTCATAAAACTATTTATTGTTTATTTTTATATGAAAAGTAGGGGTCACGTCCCAAATATTTTTCATTAACTATTTATTTATTTGTTGCTTAACTGCCCTTTAATTAGATGGCATTCTTATCAGATGATCTCATATATTTTATTGAGGGTCTACAATTTTTTTGAGAGTCGATCTCATATATTTTACACAATGCAGTTTGGAGTAAGGTTCATTCTTATGTCCCAAGTCAGATAAACAAATTTCATTTGTAATCTATTGAAATATTTCATAGCATCAACAATAATTTCTGTAGCAGCGAAATATACCTGTTCGGACACAATCAAACACAACGTCAGCTGTGCTGCAGATTTCTGACGAAAGTAATTAATTAATGTCACCTTAATTAGTCAATCAAATGTTTAATAATATAATTTGAAATTATTATTTTGAACTCGTCAATTAATAGTATATTATTTAAAATTATTTACATCTCGTTAATTAAAAATACTATCTCTGTTTGGTTCCGGAGGTCGATCTCTTTAAAAAAAATGTATATACTCCTAGACGAAATAAAATAAATGTTCTAATTTCTGACGGAGTCATACAACTATTTATTGTTTATTTTTATATGAAAAGTAGGGGTCACGTCCCAAGTCTTTTTCATTAACTATTTATTTATTTTTTTACTTAACTGCCCTTTAATTAGATTGCATTTTTATCAGATGATCTCATATATTTTATTGAGGGTCAACAATTTTTTTGAGGGTCGATCTCATATATTTTACACAATGCAGTTTGGAGTAAGGTTCATTCTTATGTCCCAAGTCAGATAAACAAATTTCATTTGTAATCTATTGAAATATTTCATAGCATCAACAATAGTTTCTGTAGCAGCGAAATATACCTGTTCGGACACAATCAAACACAACGTCAGCGCTGTGCTGCAGATTTCTGACGAAAGTAATTAATGTCACCTTAGTTAGTCAATCAAATTTTTTTTAATAATATAATTTTAAATTATTATTTTGAACTCGTCAATTAATAGTAGTATAATATTTAAAATTATTTATATCTCGTTAATTAATAATACTATGTCTGTTTGGTTCAGGAGGTCGATCTCTTTTAAAAAAAAAATGTATACTAGAGGATTCAACTCCAATAGAAATGGTCCGCATATCTATTTTGGAACTTTTATGCTGTGGCAATATCCTATGGAAAACCTAAAAACTGTAGCTATATTTTAATTCCCCAAAGATCTTTCAGCATAAATCAACACTAATTTGTTGTTGATGACTTGATATTGTATGTATAAATTTTAATTGCAGTATAAATTGGCTCAGACACGTTCTACTTGTTAATTACCAAAACCAAAAAAGCAATAACCAAATTAACAAATAAAATTTGGCTCAGACCTGTGAATAAATATATCACGTACGTGGGAGTGGGACTTGTATAGTTGTATATCCTTTGGAGTACAGAAAGCTATCCATTTGATTCAGTACCGACTCTGCACCGGCGGATCTAGGTGTATTCAAAACTAGACATTGTCATGTCCACTACGGGAAAAAGGACCTTTTGTAACGGCACTTCTGTAACGATTTTTCAAATAACCGTTATAGAATAGTGAGGCATAAGGCGGAAAAATTGGCGCCACAAATCTGTAACGGTTATTATTAAACAACCGTAATAACATTTCCGTTATGGTGAGGGAAAAAAATGCATCAACCTTCTGTAACGGTTGTTGGATAATAACCGTTACAGATTTTTTATATTTTGTAACGGTTATTAGACATTCTGTAACGGGGGCTACAGTAACGTTTCGTGTACCGTTACAAATGTCTTTTATTAACCGTTACAGAAGCCGAAATTTCGCACAGTGGTCTCTCTTATACTTTCAAAATAACAAGTATAAAAAGTACATATTATTAAGTTTCATTTATTCAAACAGAAACACAGCAAATAGAAAGAACAACTAAACCTAGCGGCATCCCGTTATCCTCTTTGTAATTTTTATTTGTTATTAATTTATTTTGTTAATAATAATTATGCACACTTAAATTTATTTTTTTAATGTCATCATTTTTCTTCTCCCAGTTTTTCACAATTTGATAATTGTGTTCCACGTTGTATTTTTACGCCTTTATTCTCGTCATTTTTTTTTCTTCTCAACTATTTTATAACTTCTCATCTTTCTACTTTTTTAATGGGCGGAGAAAGTAGGGACAAAGGAGGCTTACACATCCCTAATGCATGAATTATAAAGAAAATTGATGAAAAAGTACAAAAACAAAGAGATTTTGACTCTAAAATCACACAAATTCTGAATTTTTATAAAATTGTAATTCTTAAAACATAATTAAACTAACACAAGCCACGACAATTGTCTTAAATAGACAATGCAAAAACACTAGAAAGAAAAATTACTTAAACAACCTTAAAATTGTCAAAATTATAAAGAAATGTCCAAAAGTCAAAGCAAGGTTCAGACTGTAAATCCGAGCTGACGGTTTGGCCAAATGTAGCATAGCTGCATATCTTCTCGGTCTCTGAGTCATGAATCTCCTGTCCTTTCAACCCAATCCGATGGTCAGATCAAAAGTTATGACCATTTTTGTAAAGTGTCCTTTAAATCCAATCCGATGTTCAGATCAAAAGTTATGACTAATTTTGTATTATATTGAATTTACTTAGTTAATTTCTGTATTTGAGCCCCCAATAAATAAATAGAAAGCCCACTGTTTGGATACCCAATGTTTAAAAATCTTTGTATTGAATTTTAGTTTCTTTTTTGATATGTAAGTGGTGCATTTGCTGTTAGCCATTAACAACTATTTGTTAATTACTTCATCATATCGTTTCTTATCACTATTTTTTTTTCAGCATCTTGACATTTGGATCTCAGCCTTGACCCCATCCTCTTAGTTCAAATACTGGCTCCGCTCTTGCCCCTCTTTTTTGACGCTCTTTTTTTTTCTTTAACGAAAGGTTAAATAAATAAATCGTTCGTGACTATATATATTATTGTTCTAGTTATTTGATTGTTTTTGAGGTTTTTTAACAAACATGAATGGCTCATTTGATGTTAAACTGACATTAAAACAAATCCGTGGAGAAGGAGATATTTTCCAATTGGAAGTCTCTCTCGAATCTCTATTTGTTTTTCTCTATTATATGCTAATTTTCAATAATTGTGTACTTTATTTATTTCTTTGTGTTCTTACATAGTACGTAATTAATAGCTAGATTTATTAAGGGTTCTTGAATTGATATTCCTTTGTAACTACTAGACTAGATAAATAAATGTGTATTGTTATCCATAGGTTGTAAGTCTTTTTATTAATAATATATTTGGAGCTTAATCAGGGGCTTTTATGTCAATAATAAAAAAAGATGCGAAAATCAACTCTTTGTCTAGTAACAAAAAGCAATGTACCTTGAGTGAAAGTCGCAGGTTCGAAATCCGGCTGGAAGGTCTTTTATAGACATTTAATTTTAAAATATGTTGGGTGGCCAGACCTTAATTTGTCTTAAAAAATAATTATAATAAAAAAATAATAGTAAAATAAAAATGTAAAAATCATATAAATTTTTTTTATGATTCAGATAAATAAATAGGAAAATAAAATAACGACCAACCGATAAAAATGAATCCGGTACCCATTCATAGTAACATTAATACCGTTACAATAGCAAAATGCCGCCCAAAAAAAAAAACAAAAAAAAAGGAAAAAACTCTCTGTTTGCAAGCGAAAGAATCGCATTATTTGAATAGAAAACTTGAAAACCGTCGTCATCACAGCAGCTCCATTGTGCCAGGGCTAATCAAGTAGCCGCTACTATCGACTTCAAACCAGCTCCTGTCACTGAAATTGTACTATCAACCACAGCGGCAGTCTGCTTTCGTCCTGTGCTAAGTGAAAACATCTTTTGACCGTTAGTTATCCTTCTCTACTGTAAACTACCTTCTCTACTATAAACTATTATAGGGGCGTTTGGATCGCTCAGAAATAAGAGGAAATACCTTATTCTTAGACGGAACATATTGGGAAGTGTGTAACTTTGTGAAGAGTTTGGATGGTTAGGAATAAATTTTCGTCTAGAAAGAGGCTATTCCTCTTATTCCTAAGCGATCCAAACGACCCCTATAGTAGGCTTCGTTTGGATGGTTTGGGAATAAAGGGTGTGTTCGGATAGGCCGGGAATAGAGAATAGAAATAAGTAATTTCGGTTTGCGTGCTTATTCTTATTTTTGTACAACCCAAACAACATAAGAATAAGGAATAAGGGCCCTTATTCCTATACTAACAAAACCATGGTATAAGAATAAAGAATAAGGATAAGCACGCAAACCGAAATTTCTTATTTCTATTTCCTATTTCCGCCTTATTCCGTTGCATCCAAACACACCCAAGATGAATAAGGAAAGAAGTATTGGGAAACGTGGAACTTTGTGAAGAGTTTGAATTGTTTATAATAAATTTGGGAGTAGAAATAATCTATTCCCATATTTCTAGACTCATCCAAACACAGCCGTAGAGAAGAAATGAACAATAAAAATATAAAATTTTGTTTGATATATATAATAGACGGAGACAAGTACCTGGGCTATGTAATTTGGAGAATAATGATTTCATGAGCTGTATGAACAACGCAATATGAAGTGATATCCCAAACAGAGCAATCACGAAGAGAACTGGACCGCTGACAAGTACCGAAGTCCAGAAGAGCCAGGGAAGATGCTTAACAGGGGTAGAGTAAATCACGCCACAGATAAAGTAAACAATAAATGGACTATGAATATGCACGAACAACCAAAAATGGCCATACACTTTCCAACAAAATTCAGAGCACGATAAATATGAAGATGAAGTGATTTCATTCATATCCATGTCATCGACACCTATATATATGTTGAAATGGCATAATAGTACGTTATTAATTAATGCCGACTGATTCTTATCAAACAACTAGATAAGCTAATCATATTTTTTCAAGAAAAAGTCATAATATTTTTGCATTAGTAAAATTAATGTCATATTAAAATTAGACCAAGATGTAAGTAGTTAAGTACCTAGACGATGCAGTTGTAATCTCACAAACAGAACGAGCAACCCTATGTGAAGGGATATCCCATACAATGCCAGGAAGATGGAAGCATTCCCACCGACAAAGATTGAAGTCCAGAAGAACCAGGGAATATGCTTAGGTGTTGAGTAAATCATGCCACACAAAAAGTAAACAATAAACGGACTATTAACAACCAAGGTCTCCCAATAGTGCCAATAGCCCATGCCATCCTCATCTTCCTCATCGATGTCATCAATTCCTATGGTTATATATATGTTGAATGACTAAAAATGTTATGTTACATGAATACCGAGAGATTCTTCTTACAACAAATTAATTAATATCATAACTTCGCTCACATTTTTTTCTTTTTAAAATCATAAATTATTCAATTGGGTTTTTTAACCATGAATTATTAGTAGAACTCGTTTATATATATATTGTTTAATTAATTGTTTGTTGGTAATCGTGAACCAGGCTTTAAAGAAAATCACATTGTATTTGCACTAGTAAATAATTAACAAACACAATTAATATAGATAAGAAATAGTTTGAGATATAATTAAGTATACCTAGGCACTGTTGATTGCAGAGTAATGATCTTACAAGCCGAAGGAACAATGCAACATTAATCGATATCCCCTCCAAAGCAAGGTAGATGGTATTACCTCCTCCTATAATTAGCGAACTCCAGAAGAGTCCGCGAAGATGATTTGGACTTGAGTAAAGGACGCCACAAACAAAAAACACAATAAATGGACTCCTAACAAGCACAGATGTCAAATACTGGCAATATACTTCGCAACAAGAAGACACGGAATGTGTGAAATAGGAATATAAAGCATTTGCATTTGCATCTATGCCAATGCCGGCCATACCTAAATCTTAATTAGGATTGATTTCAAAATGGCCTTTGGCTGGAGATTTGTATGGTACCGATGAAGGAAACTTCTTCGGAGTCCATTAATAACTCTCAAGAATGGGAATTTCTTTGGAGAGCTTTTTTTTTCTAAATATTTTTGTATTGTTGAAATAGTCTAAATTATATTTTATTATCTTGTTCGTTCATTTGCTATAACTTTTTTTATTTGAAATGTATATCAAAATGTTTTAGACTAATTAACAAAATCTTAATTACGTACTATACTTTATATTTTCACTTTAATTATTAGGATCTTCAGAGAAATGACATTAGATAATGTGCAAACGTTTGTATTTTACTGCTGACATCAAATTTCTAAAGTTTTAACAAATCAAGATTTTAGAAGTACAGAACAAGATTTTGACATATGAACAACATATTAAGTGACCAAAATTAATCATTCAAATAGAAAAAATTATAATCGAATTATACGTGCGTTTGGGTGTCAAGGTCATTCAAGCTCGATCCTCACAATATTATATCATATGTATATATTGGAAAAACGGGTTGCATTAATTATATTCGTGGAAAGCAATTCGAATTAAATATATACTTATTTCTAAAATTTGATATAATTAACGTGACCTATATACATATTTAATTCCTCTTCTCCATTTAAATGTATTTATTGTTCCAATCGTTTCTTTTTTATTCGTAGATTTTTCTTCCTCTATTTCTATTTTTTTTGGACAAAAGAGCTTTTCATTGAGTTGCAGGTATTACTATTTTTCTATTGAAAACAAGCGGATTATAGTTCCCATTATTATTATTATTATTATTATTATTATTATTATTATTATTATTATTATTATTATTATTATTATTATTATTATTATTATTATTATTATTATTATTATTATTATTATATACTTCGCATAACAGATAATGGTTATTTTAGTAAACGAGAATTTTGTAGGGATTGCAATAATTGAGGGCTTATTGGATTGTTTTGGCCTTTCAAAAAATACCTAGGAATTATTTTTGTTGCGCTGAAAAAAATTAGTAAAAGTTAAGAAAATGACATTGTTTGGCATGAACTTAGTCTTTCTTAACTCACTTAATTAAGACACCGAACTTGTATTAGAATTAAATCAATTAGTAAAACTTTTTAAGTGATCACTACAATTTAACTTCAAGAAAATGAAAATAGTTCAGAGTGCAGACACGAGGTCTTAAATTTCTACTCCTATTTAGACAGAGTAACTTAATTAATAAAAATATAATAATAATTTAGTATTATGTCCTTTTGTTCCATCGCTCCTAACGTTAGCGAATAAAAGTTTTGATGAAATGTTGATCAAGCATCACTACCACAAAAAGTCCAAATATTATCAAGTTCATTTAGTAACGATTTTTATAAATAAGCCGTTACAGATATTCCGTCCAAAAAAAAAAAATTCTGTAACTCCTCTATAACAGTTATTAATAACCGTTAAAATGAAAAATAAATTCATGCAAAAAATTAAACAATCTCTTTAATATATAGAGAAAGTTTAATATGCACTATAGTGCATAGAGCACTCCGTGCACCGCGGACTTTTTCGGGGGTATTTTTGTAAATTGACAAATCTAATTTAACTAATATAATCTACATATTGAAATCTCATAGAAAACCAAATTTTACAATTTTTGAGATTTTATTACTATTTTTTTCAAATTTTTTAAAACATGCCAATTTTGGAAAATTGTAAATAGTACAAAATTCCAAAAATGACATGTTTTAAAAACTTCGAAAAAAATAGTAATAAAATCTCAAAAATTGTAAATTTTGATTTGGTATGAGATTTCAATATGTAGATTAGATTGGTTGAATTAAATTTGTCAATTTACAAAAATATTCCTGAAAAAACCCGTGGTGCACGGAATGCTCTATGCACTATGGTGCATATTAAACGTTCTCTTAATATATATCACTGAATTTCCGCTCACTTCCTCTTTTTAATTAATCGCCTAATTAATTGGAGCACCATTTTTGTTAATCGTCGGGCCCGCTAATTTTTGTATCGGTAAAATATACGAGAAATTAGTCAAAGTCAAGCCAGAGCATATATAATCGAAAATCCCAAAAAAATGATTTTACCAACAATGCAGATATCTGACTATATAAATGCAATTCGTACATCAAGGAAATTGATTACTGCCGTCTGCAATTTTGCCATCCCTGTCATCGCTAAATATAAAATGAACATATAAAGCAAACAAAGTGAACATATAGACGATCTGAGTGAATACATACAGACAAATAAGTTGAATATGCATGTAAAATTCTGAACAAATGATAAAATCACTTATTTGTTTGTAATTGTTCACTTAGATTGTCTATATGTTCATCTTATTTGCTGTATATGTTCACTTTATATTTAACAATGATAGGAATGATAAAACTGCAGATGACAGTTATCATTTCTGTACATCAAGGATGCATTCCTCGGTGAGCAAAATGGAGATGAAAGGTCCGTATTGTCGACATATACTAGAAAACTGTGACCTGATATTGCTTTTTGATCGGGTGTAGAACCAAGTCTCAAAATAAATAAACCTCGTTTACCGATCTAATCGTTTGCAGAACAGCTCGAGGGTCGAATCCACAGGGACGGTGTTGGAATATCGGTTTTTTACTTTACTAAACTAGCTAGACGAGTTCAACTTTCTTTTGTGGATTAAAGGTTGAAGGTGAATACAAATCCTAGATCTAATATTAAGACTAAAGCAAGAACTAAACAAGAGAAAATCAGCAGGTCAAATAATTCTAGGATTTCTGATTCCAAACGATTCTACCTCTGTCAAAGTTGGAACGAACCGTTCTAATGGTTGGAACGGACCGTCCTGGCCCTGTCAACGATTGGAACTCGCCGTTCTAGGTCAGACGCCCCCTCTCGGGTGGTCCGTTCTGACCTTGGAACGGTCCGTTCCAATGGTTGATACTTGTTTTGTCATCCTACTTAGTTATTTGCTGAGTGTTTTTACGTGAATTGGACCAAACCTAACTTACAGACTTGCGCTCTAACTCTCGTTCAGGTCAAGTTGTGGGGTTCTGTTTGATAAATCCTAAAAATTCCTAAATTTCAACTCTCGTTTCTTGGTTTAGGTGTTTCTAATTGATTTCTGGGTCTTGGTAAACTCTCAACCTCTCGGTTTGTTGAGTAAAACTTCTAATTACTTGAAGTTTGGTTAAATCCTTTCGGATATCGCCTACCTAATTGATCTAAGTGTTTGCTTGTTATTGCATATTGACTTTACTTTGACAATTAAACTAGGCCTTTGTTTAATGCAATAATCAGATTCAAACAGTAACAAATTGCAACAAAAAGATAGAATAAAATTGCAGAAATCATAAACGCAACTTAACTTAGCAACTAATCAAGTATTCAAACAAAACAAGCAACTAAGTAGAAAGGTTTACAACCATAGCCCTAGAACAATCAACTCAACAACTAAAAGACATCATGCAAAACAAAGAGAAATAGGAAATAAAGGAAGAATAAAATCCAATATGTCCTTGCTTTCTCTTGTAGGTCGAAGCCTTCTATCGAAACGCCTTGTTTCTGCCACAAACCAGTCGATTCGGCGCTGCCACGATCTTGACCTGAGACTTTTCTCTCAAATAGAACTATATCTAACCCTAACTTGGATCTGGAATTGAACTTCTCTCTTGTATATCTCAAAAATCCCCTCAAACTATGTTTAAATAGGCATTAGAAATGTGTAGAGATGATGGAAATAGTAGAAGACACGTTCTGGAAGTGCCAGAGATAGATTAGAACCGCCATGACATAATAGAACTCTAAATTTGGCAACTCTGGACTATTTCTGGAAGTTCTGGCGGTTTCTGTTGGGGCGGACCGTTCTAATATGGGACGGGTCGTCCCAATCATCTAGAACGGGCAATCCTGCTGTTTTCGGCAGTTTCGGCTGGGGCGGACCGTTCTAATTTGGAACGGTCCGTTCCAGAAATTTTAGCACTGCGTCCTGACAGTATTTTGCCCATATCTCCTTCATCCGGACTCCGATTGAGGTGATTCAAGAACCGTTGGAAAGCTTACAACAAGCTCTACATCATTATTGATTCATCTAAGTCATGTTTTTGTCCAAAATCTGCATTAAAGTAGGAATTATGGTAGTAACTCATTCTTGACACAAATCCTAATTAAAATAACCCTAATTAACCTAACTCAAGTCAAATTGGTTTAGTTTTGAGACAAAATTCTACCAAAATATAAGTATAAAATCCTCTCATCAAATTCCCCCAAGCTTAAGCATTGCTTGTCCCCAAGCAAATATTTATCTTAGAAGAATGGTTTGGCTCTAAACTAAAACAATGTCTTGAGGCTTACAAGTTGTGAAGAATTTTAACATGCAATAATATCGTAATTTGATTGAATCATTTAGACAATTATAAACTTTTGCTAACTGAATTGAGTTGTCTCAAATGACTCACGCTTACCCCACGGGTGAAATACTTAGGATGCTTGTAACTATTGTCCATAAGTGCCTATTGGCAAAATTTTGGGGGTGCTTGGTTGTGGAATGAGAAATTACAAACTTAAGCTTACATAAGTGCTTATGTGTAGTGTTATGTAATGCTGTGTTTACTTAATACATGCACATATTTATTGAAAAAAAATTAAAATGTCGACCTTGAATTTGAGTTATACAATTTGTTCCGTCGTTGCATTTCTTTTGTGCTACTGAGTAATATACGTAATTTATTTTATTTTTAATTGCAGTACTATGGTATTTTTTTTATCCGTGGATATTAGGCACTTCGTTATTTTTGTAACAAAAATGTTTTCTGATATATGCTATATCATTAGATGCTTGCAAGCTTTCAGTGCTGAAAGATTTGTTAGCAACTTCATTGAAATATACTTTGACCTTCATGTGAACAAATGTTCTTTGACCTTCATGTGAAACAACAAAAAACCACGACATATGAAAACTACAAAATCTTCTAAGGTTAATTAGATTTATGCCACTCTGAAAATTCGAAATTAGTAAAATATCATCACTAAACGACAAATTAGTTTTATGCCATTATAAAATAGTAAAAATTAGTTTTTTGCCACCCAAAAATTCATTTGCCAATTTTACCCTTTTAAATATGTCACTACAAAAATTTAAAATTAGAAAAATGCCATCGCTAAATGACAAATTAGTTTTATGCCACTACAAAAATTTGAAATTAGAAAAATGTCATTACTAAATGACAAATTAGTTTTATGCCACTACAAAACTTTGAAATTAGAAAAATATCATGTATTTTGATATAAAACGATTTCTAAGGACGTTTTGTGAATGTGTGTATTTCAATCCAAGGCCAAGCTACTATATTTATTGCAAAATAATTCAAACAAAAAATATTTATATGTTTGGATGGAGAATTGTAATAATGAGAATGTCAGGTAAATTATATTTTACACCGATTAACATACAATGTGAATATTTTTTTTAACGTCAAACTAAAGGAGATTATTAATTTTAAAAATAACAACCATCTAAATGATTGCGGCATAAATTATGCCAAGCTATATAGAGGTAGCATTTGGAAAAATTTTAGTGTTTTTTTTGTAACAGTAATTTTTAGAGTTTATTAAAGGGACGGTTTGGGAATTTTTAAAAATAATGAGAGATTTAAGGATGTCATTTTTAGCATTTAATCATTTTAGGAATAAGATAATGGCATATATCTAATTTACACAATTTGATGATGGCATAATCTAATTAGCAATCTAACAGTGACATATCTCTAATTAACTATTTTGCGGAGTGCATAAAACCAATTAATCCAATCTTCTAATATGAAGCTTATTGAATTATACTTTATTCTAAACAAAACCAAGATCGACATTCCCTTTGATTCCCACTTCAATACACCTTCGTGATTAACTTAATTGTAAATCACATGTTAAAGGGCTGGTGAGAATTAATTGTTGGAAAATTTGTTAAAAAAAATTCGATACATAAGTTATACAACCTTTTTAGATGTAATAAGTGATGCATCCTTATACAATCTTATGCAAAAGATGTTTGGTTATATAAATGCTGCATAACTCACTATGCAGCCTCTTATGCTGCAAACAAATGGGACCTAAGAGTTCAAATTCCATGTGTGTAATTTGAAAAAAAAAATGGATTGTTATGACCTCTCTCTTTGTTTTTAAAAAACCAATAGGAACATATAGGTGTAAATACTCGGAATTCGCGGGTTTTTTGGAGTATTAACCAAAATTTAAAAATTTTCAAGGAGAAACTACCAAATAAATTAAAAAATTAGAAGGATGTGCACCTAATTTTGCCTTATTTTTATTAGTTTATTGTTATGTGCTTGGGGGAGGATTGCGGAACATCGGGTCTAATTCGATTTGATTTTGGAAATTAAAACTATGAGCCTTTATTAAAATTTAGACCAAGTAATACAGCTGATAGGTGGCATCCCACCTATTTAGCATTCTGCCATCTCAGATGTCAAAGGTCATCTCCAGCGCCAAGGTCCATAACATTACTTTTAGTTTTCAAATCTCTGTTTTTTTTTTTTTTTTTTTTGATGAATCGGCCCGTGGGCTTTTTATTAGAAATAAGGAGAATCCATTAGAAGCAGTAGTTGCAATTAACACACCAATAGAGAAAAATTAAATTACAAATAAAAATAAATTATAAAATATTTTTTTTCGGCTTAATGGAAGCAGGCTGTCTTTCTGGATCGCTTTAATTAAAAAATATATAAAAAATGTTAGTCTCACTTCAAAAATTATTTAAAAATAAATAAATATCGCTACTTACTATGTCATTATTCAAGTATATTAGATGTAGTCTACGTACAGACTATACATACAGTAGAAGAGTATAACTAAATAGCAGCAATGTAATGCTAAATGGAGGAAAGAATTAATACGAATATGACCCTCAGAATAATTTCTCTTTTGAATTAATAAGAAGAAGATGAAACTAAAAGAATCAAGTAATGTGTATTCGAGAACACAGGAGATAAAAGAAAATAGTTTGGCCCCCAAATTAATTGAAGTGTCGAGAAATTATCAATCGGTCAGTATAACGAGTTAATTTTTTCCCTCCCCAATAACATAACGAACTAGTAAAAATTGGCAGGGAATACTTTTGTCTATTAAATTAAAGATAGGCAGATAGCCGGTTATCCTTGTGGGAAAAAAATGTAACAAAAATTTTTAAGGATTGCGAATTTGCGATCTGTTCGGTTCATGTTTCGACGAAAAAAGATTTATAGAAAAGGGCCAAGGGCCCAAATTATTGTAATTTCTTGTTTTATAAACCTTGGGCCTTGCCTTTGGATTCAGACTTCAGAACAAATTGAACAATTAATGATCGACTTTTTCTGAAACTTATTGTAATTTCCTGTAGGCTGTACCTGTATTTTGGTTTTCCAAAGGCCCTTCCACCTTAAATCAACGCTATCTATGTCGTTCACCACTTGATTTGCTTTTGTGTGTTATGAAATGAGGCAATTAAAAAATCAGCTGCCTCTTTCCATCTCACACCATAATATATTCACAGTTCACAATACATAATTCAATTCTGATTCAAAAACACCAAAATAACTGCCAACAAAAACTTCAAACAGCCAAAGACTCAAACCGGTACAAGTTCACCGTTCCAGTACCGTGACAATAGCAATAAACCCAATAAACGGTCATAAGTGCAACAAAACCAGGATCAGCTGGATGCCCATACACACAAAAGAAAACAAAATAAGAAAAATAAGAGATAACCATGATCACTAACTACAAACACCAGTAGCTAGAAAACATCATGGAATAAAACTCTTAAAAAACTGCCATTGTCACAGCTAGCAGTGCTAATTAAGTAGCCACCACTACAGAGTTCAAGTCGGATCCTGCTGCTGGAGTTGTACTTGTACCATTAACTGCAGTTGCACTCTGGTTTTGTCCTGTGCTAACTGCTAAGTAAAAGAATATTGCACCCGTTAGTTTTCCTCTACTACTTTGTATGATAACAAAGAAAAATACAATGAACAGTCAATCCTTAATTTGAATTGGAACTTGGTGGAACCAAAATACAAATTGTATCCAAGGCCGCTATGAGAAAAAAGATTGCTCGATAACAAGATCACCAACCCGAAAATCAAATAATAATTAATTGAAACAATTAATGCAGAAGAAATTCTTTACGCAAAAGTTAATAATTAATTATAGAGAACTCTAGATAGGGAGTAGACTGAGGAAAATACCTGGATGATGTGAACCGGAAATTAACAATCTTATGAACAAAAGTACATGAATATATATTCCGTACAAAGCTAAGTAGAGAGCAACTGGACCACCAACCACCACTGAAGTCCAGAAGAGCCACGGAAGATGCTTAGTAGGGGTTGAAAATATCATAGCACAGATAAAGTACACAATAAACGGACTATACAAAAGAAAGGAAACCCAAAACTCGCCATACGCACTTAGCTGATGTAGAGGGGATAACAATGATATTACAAACTGTAAGAATAATCCTATATGAAGTGAGACCCCGTACAAAGCAAAGCCGATAGCAATCGGACCACCGAGGAATACCGAAAGCCAGAAGAGCCAAGAAAGATGTGAAGGGCTTGAGTAAATGATGCCACATATGAAAAATACAATAAAAGGACTATTAATAAGCACATTGATCCAATATCGGCCATAGTCTCCACAACAAGAAGAGCCTGTATAAGTCGGACATGATATTGAAGCGTCTGTACTAATTTCAACACTACCAAATTGCATGCTGAATTCCATGCTTTATCCTTAATTAGACTTGATTTTCCAAAAACTGATTTAGGCAGAAAAGGGGCGAAAAGATGAATTCGGTTAAGTGGTATGAATAGAAGGAGATGGCTTATAAATGGCTTTGTATTAATTATTTTTATTTATTTGCTTAACAAGTTGCAATATTGGCTAATTTATAGGACAGGGAACTGTGAGAAATTCGTGGAACTTTCAATAATAAATAAATTATTAGCACAAAGAGATTATTTTGACAATTTCAAAAATGCCTCGTAAACTTGTCCAAATAAAAAGATAAGCAGGAGTCAGTTTTTTTGTTCTTATTGGACAGAGTAAGAATAATTATTAAACTTCTATGGTCATGCTATTAACTATTATATATTTTTATAAATTAATCCCCCAACGACGTCTTCAGATGTTATTAATTTACCCAATTAATATGGTGCAGAATTTTGCCTCCTTATTTGGAAATCAATTAAACAAATTTTTGTAACTTATCGTAAACGTGCGGAGATGTATTCCTTGTCGGACACACAGTCAGCTGTGAAGCAACTTTGTGACGAAAGCAATGCTAACTCATTCCATAATTTATATAAGAAAATAATTTTGGTCGAAAGAGATATTTTATTTGGACCTTGTCATCTGCATCACTTAAAATGATTAATAATTGATTATTTTTTGCAATTATTACCATGCTTTGGGATGCAAGAAGTTTATAATTAATTCTAGAAATTCCTTTTTAATTATATCATTACAGATATTAATTTTAGTGTAGTTATTTACTATTTCATTAATACGTGGAACACAGCATTTTGATACTGGTATACGATTTAATTATTTTGTAAACTTTTTCTTTTTTTAATGAAAATCTGTCAGCATTTTGCTGGCCCTCAAAAAAAAAAAAAATACATGGAAACAGCATAAAAAGAACTTACTTTTATTTTAATTAAACTGATTGTAAATACACTACGCGAAATTTCGACTTCTGTAACGGTTAATAAAAGGCATTTGTAACGGTACACGTAACGTTACAGTAGCCCCCGTTACAGAATGTCTAATAACCGTTACAGATCTATAACGGTTATTATCTAATAACCGTTACAGAAGAATGGCTTCTGTAACGGTTATTATCTAATAACCGTTATGGTATAGTGGACGGAAAATGTGGTTACGGTTTTATTGAGAACATTTGTAACGGTTAATAGATAACAACCGTTACAGAAGACTGGCTTCTATAACGGTTGTTATATAATAACCGTTATCCTATTATTGACGGAAATACATTTTTACTATTTTTTTAGATCCAGTGTAACGGTTATAATCTAATAACCGTTACAGAATCCAGTCTTTTGTAACGGTTATTAAGGAATAACCGTTACAGATATTGTTGATATAAAAGAAATGAAATTATGAATTCTGTAACGGTTATTCCTTAATAACCGTTACAAAAGACCTTCTTTTTTTTTTGAATTTGGCATGTTTTATTGGCTAGCCCAGTTTTGCTAGCCGAATTGGTACCAAATTGGTACCCAATTTACATTATACAATCCAACATGCAGCAGACAAACATATATCATGCATATATCAGATGTCACATATATATACCAAGCACAAAACATATATCAATACATATATCAATATGTAGCAAAAATTAACAAAGTAACTATACATAGAGTTAACACCAAATCAAGTCAAAATTTTCCTAAAATAATACCCCATACATGAAGTCCATAACCTCCGAAACGACTGCATCAACGTCTTCGTTTTTATATGGTTGTCCAACCGGCTCGATATACTGCAATTTGATCATTAACAATTGATAAAGTCAAATAATTTTGTAAACCCTAAGCCCTAAACCAATAAAAATATAAAATCCTAAAATAATAAATCGGCTTAACATTACCTCAGGGAATTCTCCGACCGTAGTCCAACTACTTAATATCGCCCTCATGTTGAGCATTGTGAAATATCCACACTCTGTGCCGCCCCTTTGTATCGGTCCCTAATTAAGATTTCAACAAAAGAAACACAATCTTTTTTAGTTAATTTCAATTTCACAAACAAATAATATCTTAAACTGATAAGTTCTGTACCTTAATTCGGTACCAATCAAATCCTGTTCTGCTCTTTTGGCTATATCTTCCGGCTTCCACTAAATACCGCTTGTATACCCTGCATGCAATATTATTTAAAACAACAAAATCTAATATTTTTTAATTTGAAAAATCTCATCATGCTTTAACTTAATTCAGAAATGAAAACTTACGAAGATATGAATGGCTTAATATATAACTTTGGATTCTTGCGTTCCAGAGAATCAACAAAGTGAACGGTGCGCTTCTCGACATTAATAACAAGGACAACCCAATGAAACCTGTAATTAATAGAGATTTATTATTTTGGTGGAATTAAAGGAAACTACAAAATTCTTTCATTAGTAGCCATATTGGTTATATTTCTTACTGCTGATTATACGGCAAAACAAGATAGGAGGATGGATTCTCCATGAATGCTCTCGTTAGGTAATTCACCGCACCGAGTTCTTCGTGTTTGAACTTCCACTCAGCCAATAACTCTGGATCCAGTACGGTGATGCTCTTGGAGAACTCATTCTCTTCTTGCCTTGTTGAAAGTTCTTCCATCCAAAACCTGCAAACATGGATATCAAAGTTCAACAATTTCAATTTTGAATGAATTGAATGAAGAAAAAAATAAACATTAAAGTTGAAAAATTCAAACCAGCAGTAAAATTTCACAATCGATTGAGATAGCTCCTCCCTTTTAAAACATTCGACAATATCCTCGACATTAACGTTGAACTTAACATCGCCACCGTGCGTACCCTAAGGATTGCAATTAGGCAGCTCAAAGTTCATCTCTTCTTCTGGTTGGAGCATCAACAGTCTGTATACTGCTTGTTCGGATGGGCTCAGCCTGTCAATAATATCCTTAGGGAGGAGTGGATCACGAGTAACAAACGACCCCGCACTTGGGACCTTTGGACTCTCCTCCACATTCTTCGCCGCCTCCTTCGCCTTTGCCTTCTTTTTGGCCGGCTTCTTTTTGGTCAAACTCTGCATTCAATGACATCATATTAATAAGTCATTAGGAGAAATGTATGAAACAGATTGTCATAATTAAATAAAACGATACCTTGTGGCCTATGTCCACCAAAAATGACGGCCATGGGAATCGGCCCCCTATATTATTTCCCAATAGCTCATCTGACCTACCAGGGACTTGCCATTCACGAAATTCATCGCCTACTCGGAGAAGATGGACATACAATTGTTGATCAGTTAGAGGCACGCCGTGTACGATCTGACCAACAACACTCGGAATAATATTTCCTTCGGCCACCTTAATCCTCTGGTTGTTGTGATCAAGAGAAAAGAGATCGCACGGCATTTCTTCCTGAAATTCAGTTCAATCAGAAACTCTAATGCTGCCAAAAATAAATATAAAGAGAAAAGAGAAAAATGATCAATATGAACCTGAACAACGCTTCTCGGATCCGGAGGCATATAGCTTGAGGCAACCGTTCGGAATAACTCTTCGTTTGGCATTCCTGAGTCTACCTCAGCTTCAACGAATGGCTGATACGGCGTCACAAATTGCTGTGGTGCTTGAATCTGCAATCCGCTACTGGCCAACCATTGTTTCACGTCCTGAAAATTATGAAGCAACTGGATAATGAAGAATAGTTTTCATTCATTTTGATTACATTTTGATTATCAAAAAGGATTACCTGAAAAGCTTGTTGTCTCGCCGCATTCATTATCTCCTCAGAGTGAATCAAGTCCCTTTTGGTTTTCTCAGCGGCTTCAGCTGCGACCCTGCTCATCAATTCTTCAATCTGGTCTGGTGCCATCCATCCTTCATGCGCATCCTTTCTAGATTTTCTTTTATACACATCTTCCTTCTTGGTCCATAAAGGATATCCCCTGATTCTTCCTGGATGTTCCGGCCTGTCAACCGCCCGATTTAAGACTTCTTGTTCCGGTATTGACCCGGAATTGATTTCACCAGACATGGCACTCAACCGACTGAATGCCTCAATAGTCGACGAATCAGAGCTATGGAACGTGTAAGTATCTAACAAGCAACAAACAAATCTTATTAATAATCACAAAACAGAATTTGAAGTTAGCATATATAACAAGTCTTTACATGTGTAAGTACCTTTATCCTTCGTAGCCACAGTCCTTCCCATGAAATACCTTTGACTCCTCGGTTCCAAATCGCCGATGGTAATGCTCGTGGAACCGGCCCCTTCAGAATCTCCTGGTATGACAATCTTGTCTGTAGGTTTCCATGAACCTTTTTTTCCTCTATAGCCAGTGGAACCCATCCTATGAGGCTCTTTCCATTTCTTTCTCAACTCCTTCGCTTTGTTGCTCTTTTGTACAAAATCTGCACCCGTCCTTTTGTTGAAAAATTCTTCCCATTCCTTTTGTGAGATTGGGTGTTTATCGCATGGATTTTTTGGATTGTTTGGATCGGCATTTGTGATGTACTCCTCAGCAATCCTACTTCTATAAGCCCTGTGACTTATGCCCATCGCTTTGAGAGTATTGTTCATGGCTTTATCATCTTCGATGTTGAACATTTTCTGAAACATAACGAAACGTTAGTTAATTGGTAGCATAGAAATTTAAATTAGATGATTTAAGTTAAAATTTATTCACCTTGATGTCCAACCACAACTCAAGTCTGGTTTCCTTTGAAACGTCCTTCCGCCAATCATTAATTGTGATTGGCACTCTTGTTCTAGCCAGATACCCGCAATATGATGCAAATTTGTTCACCGCCTCTTCAGTACCAATTGGCACTCCTTCTTTGTCAAATTTAATCTCAAACTTTTCCCCAGCAGCTTTTTTCCTCCTAAACTCTTCCATTGTCGTTCTGCTCCTTTTCTTTATTTCGAACGTTGTGACCTCCCCATCGCTGGATTCTGTAGCCTGTTCACCCTGTAAATCTCTATCTTGGTCTCCAGACATATCTATTAACAAATAATTAACAACAATGAAAGCAATCAAATCAAGTTAACATAAACATAAACATAAACATAAACAAACATAAACATAAACAAATAACATAAACTTCAAATTACATAAATATTCAAATAATTAAAAATACATAAATTTAAAATTCATTTAATTAAAACACACTAATATTCAAACATGAATTCATACACAAATAACATAAACTTCAAATTACATAAATAAAGTTCACACAAAATAACATAGATAATTTTACAAATTCCTAAAACAATTCAACCCTAATTCTTCTCTTCCTTATTCTTCTCCTCCTTATTCTTCTCCACCTCCTTATTCTCACTGGATCCCTCATCTATTTGAAATCCCATACTAAAATCAGGGCCCCTTTCACAGCCTGGAGGAAGACGACGTACAGCCGAGACAGCCCTTCTTTTAAGAGGTCCGTAAAACGGGACCCTTTTTGACACCACCTTAGGTGTTTCCTCCCCCACCTTGGATTCCTCCCCCACCTTATTGACGTTTTGATCCTTCTCCATCTAATTTCCATTTTAAATAAAATTCTTAACTCCTTATCCATAATCAATTCACAATGCATATATATATCTAATAATCAATTCACAATTCCTTATCCATAATCAATTCATATGCACATCTATTCCTAGCATAGTTCCTTATCCATAATCAATTCCTAGCTTTTTTGCATTTCAGTCCCTATTATTTGCATAATCAATTTCTAGCATTTTTTGCAGTTTAGTCCATATTAAATAAATTGTGCTTTATGCACCACAAAACAACCCAATATTATCCCAAAACAGCCCCCAAACAGTTCAAATTTATACACATTAGTCCCTAAAATTGTGCTTTATGCACCATAGCAACAAACAGCCCAATATCATCCCCAAAACAGCCCCCAAACAGTTCAAATTTATGCACATTAGTCCATAAAATTGTGATTTATGCACCACAGCCCCATATCAACCCCAAAACAGTTCAAATTGTGCATTTCAGTCCAAAATAAAACAGTTCAAATTATGCAAAATAGTCCCTAATTTAAACAGTTCAAATTTTGAGAGAAAAAAGAGAGGGATTACTTGAGAGTTGGGGGTTGAGAGTTGCTGGCTGGCTGTCACAGCTGAGAGAGCGACAAAGGGATTGCTAACAGAGAAACAGTGAAAGGGAGTCAGTGAGAGAGAGAGAGAGGAGACAGAGAGGGAAAGGAAGAGGAGACAGAGAGGGAAAGGAAGAGGGGTTTACCTTCGAGAGAGAGAGGGGAGTTGCTGGCTGTAGGAGTTGAGAGAGCGGCAGAGAGAGAGGGATCGAAACTGCACAACAAAGAGAGACAGAGAATGAGAGGGACTCAGAGAGAGCGAGGGAGTGAGAGGGGGAAGGAGGGGAGAGGGATTACCTTTTACGAGAGAGGGCCGCCGAGAGGGAGTCAGAGAGGCGCCGAGAGAGCTGAGTGCTTCTGTCGAGAGCTAGGGTTTTAAGAAAGAGGCGAGATCGAGAAAGGAAAGAAGTGACGGACAGACGCCAGGCTGGGATAATAATATAAAGGGTTTGAACCTTCTGTAACGGTTATTAGCTAATAACCGTTACAGAAGAGCCTAATCTGTAACGGTTATTAGCTAATAACCGTTACAGAAGGTCAAACGTTTTTACTAATAACCTTCTGTAACGGTTATTAGCTAATAACCGTTACAGATTAGGCTCTTCTGTAACGGTTATTAGCTAATAACCGTTACAGAAGGTTCAAACCCTTTATATTATTATCCCAGCCTAATCTGTAACGGTTATTAGCTAATAACCGTTACAGATTAGATTAATTTCATTTTTTTTTTAACTTTAAAGTTTGTGTCTGTTTTAATTTCATTTAGTACTGATATTTTCAGTGTTGGTTTATCCATGCATGTTATTAAGTGTTTTGACTGAATTTAATTTTTGTGTTGGTTACACATGAATTTAATTTTGTTTTACATTTTTTCTAACAAAATAAAATTACAATTTAGAAAATTAACAAAAAATAAAAATACATTAGCTCCTTGTTAACAAAATATTTCACCAATTAATAACCTGCAAAAAATAAAAATAAAATTATTAACTTAACAATTTAGCATATCTATGTAGCTACTTTCTTTTTTTTCCTTCGTGTGTCGACCCACACGCCTTCGGTGTTATCTGTACGCCTACAACTGATCGATACTGGCTGTGGTGTATCGTCGATACCGATAGAAAAAGGAGGTATTTCCTCGAAGTGGTCGTATGCTTCTTCATCTACGACATCACCCACACCGACAATACGTCTTTTTCCTGAAAGTGGCAAGTAATAAATAAGATGAACATTTGTACTCAATAAGGTGAACATTTGTACTTAAATAAGATGAACATTTACCTTGAAGCACAACATGTCTTTTCTTATCCGCCGGATCTTGAATGTAAAAAACTTGCATTGCTTGCTTATTTGCAAGTATAAAGGGATCGTCTCGATAAGCCCTTTTATTGAAGTCAACAGTTATAAATCCCATCTTGTCTTTTTTAACTCCACCGTGACCGTTGTCGATCCATGCACACTTGAATAAGGGTATCTTAAATTTCAGGTAATCTAGTTCCCAAATCTCCTCGATCCACCCATAATAATTAGCCGACCTAACATTATCGCTAGATAAAGCTACAACAGTGACTCAACTATTTTGCACAGCACTTTTACCATCCTGTTTCCTTGTGTACCAGGTAAATCCATTCAAGTCATACCCTTGGTATGTCTCGACCACGGCATCAGGACGTCTTGATAACCATTTCACGGTTTCATCGACCTCTGTTCCTTCTTTCAACTGGGACTGTACTTTATCTTCTAGCCATTGGACAAATTTTATTTCATGCTCTATGGTAATCAAGTTTTCGGTGTAAGAAGGGTATTGTTCACGTAACTCGATTAGATGTTCATTGATGTAAGGCGCCACAATAGCAAGATGTTGGAGAACTTTCATATGTGCTTTGGTTCTCATTGCAAGATCCGGTATATGAGTACTAGCTCCAATTGTACCTGAAAGGTGAACAAATATTGTGCTTTAAGTGAACATTTGTGCTAAATAAGGTGAACAAATATTGTGCTTTAAGTGAACATTTGTGCTAAATAAGGTGAACAAATGTGCTAAATTAGGTGAACATTTGTGCTAAATAAGGTGAACAAATAGTGTGCTTTAAGTGAACATTTGTGCTAAATAAGGTGAACATTGGAAGTTAATGTATAACCTTTTCCTTCAAGTCTACCCTCATGTCGAGACTTTGGAAGACCGATTGGTTGTACATCCTGCAAATAATCGGTGTAGTACTCAATAACCTCCTCGGCCACATATCCTTCCACTATGCTTCCTTCTGGTTTAGATCGGCTACGAACAAGCCCCTTCAATTGACCCATGGCTCTTTCGAAAGGATACATGTATCGTAGAAATACAGGACCACACATTTTTATCTCTCTAACTAAATGAATGGTCAAATGCACCATGGAGTCAAAAAACGATGGCGGAAAGTACATTTCCAGCTCACATAGGGTTAGTACAATACCTTCTTGTAACTTGTCCAAACTATTCGGATCAATCACTTTAGAGCAAATGGAATTAAAGAAAAAACACAACTTAGTGATGGTTTTCCTCACTTCTTCCCTTAGAATTCCTCGAATTGCGACCGGAAGTAACTGGGTCAGTAGGACGTGATAATCATGTGACTTCATACCAAGTAATTTGTTGTCCTTAATAGAAACCTTTCTTGATATATTCGAGGAATAACCAGTAGGAACCTTAATAGATTTCAGGCATTCTAATAAGCTTTTTTTCTCTTGCTTTGATAAATTAAATTGTGCTGCAGGCAGCCAAGTTTGGCTTTTTCCCTTATCTTGTGCCGCTAGTTCTTGCCGGATCCCCATTTCAACCATGTCCTTCCTCGCATTTACGCCATCTTTAGTTTTCCCTTGAATTTCCAACATGCAACCGATCAAAGCTTCACATATGTTCTTTATTATGTGCATCGCATCTAAGCAATGCCTAATCTCCAAACTCTGCCAATATTCAAGATTCCAGAATATAGACTTCTTCTTCCATATCCCCTTGGGTATCTCATTTGCAAATTTCTTACCAAATTTTACATTAATGTCCTTCACCTGTCGATACACCCATGAACCGGATAACGGTATTGGGGCATTGTCTTTTTCTACAGTACCGTCAAACCTTTCCTTGTCTCGACGGTAAGGGTGGTTGCGGTTCTTAATAAACCTCCGGTGTCCCAAGTAAACATTTTTTCTGGAGTTTTTCAGGTACACAGAATGGGTGTTTTCCATGCAAATAGGACACGCTTTCGCTCCTTTATTCCTATACCCTGACAGGTTTCCGTATGCAGGAAAATCATTAATTGTGCAAAATATCATGGCACGGAGGTTAAACTCACTTCTAGAGTGTGCATCATATATTTTCACTCCATTCTGCCACAATTCACCAAGGTCATCTATTAATGGAGCCAAGTACACATCTATATCATTACCTGGTTGCTTGGGACCAGAAATCAACAAGGGCATCATCATGTAACTCCTTTTCATGCATAGCCAGGGAGGAAGATTGTAAATATACAACAAGACCGGCCACGTAGTCTGCCGGCTACTCATGTTGCCGTAAGGATTCATCCCGTCTGTACATAAACCCAATCTCAAATTTCTAGGTTCACTGCCGAAATCTTCAAATTCCCTATCTATATTTATCCAATCTGGAGAGTCTGCTGGGTGTCTGAGCATGCCATCGCCTTTTTTCCCGCAGTCTGCGTGCCATCTTAACAATTTGGCATCCTTCGCGTTAGAGAAAAGCCGCTGGAATCTTGGTATTATTGGTAGATAAAACACCACTTTCGCAGCTGGTCCCTTACTACCTTCATCTTCAATTTGATCGTCCCTCGGTTTATACCGTGACGCATTACACTTTGGACATTTATGCAAGTCTCCGTACTCATTCCGGAATAATATGCAGTCATTTGGACATGCATGAATTCTCTCAACTCCAATTTTTAAAGGACATAACTGTTAGAAAGTGTGCTAATTTTCATTTTTATGCTAATTACCAATTAATTAACCAAGCAAACATAGCACACACAAGATCTAGTACACAAGCTATTGAAACACACGAGAAAAAGGATTGGAAGTATACCTCTCTTGGTATCGCAACCAAGAGGCTCGTTCCAATGCGTTGGTGTCGGTGGCGTGCTCTCCAAGAACCTCCACGCCGTGCTCCTCGAGTCCACTAAGGAATTAACCACCTTCTCTAATCAATTATGCTAGTAATTGAGAGAATTGTGCCTAATTCCAAAGCTTTCCCTTTCTATTTAATTCTCCAATTAATTTAGTGGAAAAGCTTGCTCAACACATGAGCTAGGTGGTGTGTGGAAGAGAGAAAGAGGAATAGAAAATTCTGAAATTTTCTTTTCTTCCTTGTGAGGTGCGGCCAAAGAGAGAAGGAGAGAGAGAGGTGTGTGGAGGCTAGGGGTTTGCTCCCAAAGAACACCCCTTTATATAGGCCACTCAACCTAGCTCTCATCCAACATTACATGGACAAAAATGCCCCTTGCCCTAGCCGCACCTACCTACCCACATATATGGGTTGGGCCTCAAGTTGAGTTGAGCCCAATACCCTTCCATTTAAATGCACCTTCCATTGGACATTAAATTAACCAATTAATTTAAAGCCCAATTAGCTCAAATAATTAAATGTGTTGATTATAATTAATTATTAACTATTTAATAATTAATATGGAATTAGTCAATGCATTAAATTATTTCTATATGATCTATTTGACTTAATTAATCATAACGGTCCATAACGGCATACGATTAATTAATCAACTTATCATATTTTGCAAAACCAATTGTTGCAAATAAATAATTAATGCACGTGTGGTTAAACACCTTATTATGTGTGACCCTTTGAGGATTTATGCTATGTTGGACATGGAATTAAATCGCTATTTAATTCCAATAATCATAAGCGGTATCTAGCAACACGTTATGATTCCCAATTCACATAAATAGTGTACTGCTACAATATTTCAATCCTGCATAAGAGAATAATCAGTTTCTCTATTTTGATTCTTATGTCGCACGATATCATCGTATAATCCAAGATAGGAATGTGTCATTCTTGCAGATTATACGTTTCTTGATCTAGAGATAATTGTATAAAGTTGCATGCAAACAATCTATCTCCATCAAGGGGCCCAAACAGATATCGTCACTCACTAAGTGAATTAATGAGGGACATACGGTTTTTCTTGATGATTAACTTTTCCCCGCACAATTCAAGAGAACATAAATAAAGTCCGTATAGCAGCCCTTATCGGGAATCAGCGGTAGACAGTATTTATTGAACCTATCCTCATGTGGAAAAGATAAACATCTCAAACTTAGAACCAAAATCACAACGAAATAAACAATGACACATAACACAATCCATATGTTTATTTCGATGGGTCAAGTCCTGTGCTATGTTCCATAACATACACATATGCAATTAAGTTGGTAACTCTTTACCTATGATTTGTAGAACTTAATCATCACTTAACTTGCATACTAATCTTATAAGATAATTAATGTTCCTTGTTAATTATCAAGATTATGGACCGTTTAGATTTATTATTGTCATTCTAAAGAATGATCAACAGAGATCTACAATTCAGATCCTCAACCTGAATGATCTGTCAATAATAAACCTAGGAACAGATGATAAAATCTCATCCAAAACATAAACTAATAATTAAGTCATTAAATTATTGACTTCTAGGACATAACTCTAACAATCTCCCACTTGGCCTAGAGTCAATCAGTAGTGACTTCTAGCCAACGAAGAATTGAGAACAATGTCATATATCTATATATATACATGTCTCGGACCTCAGAATAAATAATACGCTTATAGCTAGTTACTCATACGTCCACCACGTATGGATGCATAACTGCATCTCGTATACTGCTCAAGGTAGAGGTCGTGCTAGAGTGTTCGCTGTGTTCGCGAACCTATCCAAAAATTGTTTGACTATATATATATATATATACTCCTATATATATTCTTGATCACCATCATATGATATCAAGTGATATCGTTATAGATCATATTTGAATCTCCAATGTAACATTGGGCTCTTAGGAGTAAGTTATGGTTCGAGATGCTTAGAACCATAATAACTCAACTAAGAAATCGATCCGAAATAAACTTCTTTTATTGCTTCACAAGTTGCTATGTATTTTGCTTTGGTGACGGAAACGGTTGTAATATTCCATTTAGAACACCTTCTAAATTTACAACACCACCTTTTAGCAAAATACGTAGTTCAACTGTGATTATATCAATCTTTCGAAAAACTAGCATTAGTGTAATTAACTTACACGAGCTCCTTTTAAGAGATGAAACATTATATCACTCTTTCTCATAAGGTACTCGAGGATATCCTTGACTATCGTCCTAATGTGTCTCTCTTGTATCCATTTGACAACTGTTTGTCATATCCTTTGGATACTACACATTGGGGCATATGCATAAATATGACGTACACAATGAAACTCATAATGAAAGAATGCTTGAACTATTTCATGCACTTTCTTGAATTGAGTTGCAATAGACCGAGTTAAAGCACTCAAGTCATGCCATGTGACGTACAGTTAGACATCCTTTCTTGGAGTGTAACTTTCGTGTTTCTAGAACACTTCGTCAATATATGCACATTTGCTCAAACCTAACATCCATCATAATCTATCTTTATAGATTTTGTTTCCTAGGATTAGGTGATTTCGCCCAAGTTCTCATTTGAGAAAGCATTCTCCAAAGAGATCTCGACAATATTCATTTTCTTAATGTTAATGTTATTCCCAATTTAATGAATTGTTATCTTGAACAATACAAGTAATACAATTATGCTCCCACTGAATATCTTGTTTATACAAGATACTTTTGATGAAGTTCAACTCCTTGACTTCCTTGTCAAAACTTTTATTCCAATCTCCACAACACTTGCTTTAATCCATTTATGGATCCTTGAAGCATGCGTATGTTTTTAGCAATACATAAAACCTCGATTTGTGTCAAATGCACAACATCATCCTTCATTCATACGAAGAAGGCGGTTTTATGTGTTTTTCCATATATCAATATATATGAAATACAACTATTGCTAGAATGATCTTTATTGACTTTTACATAGCCACAAGCAAGAGGTTGTGCTTTGTACGTAGTCAACTAGCCATCGACTTAGACATAGCCACAAGCGAGAAGCCGCGCTTTGTACATAGTCGATTTGTTATCCATGTCGATCTTTCCTTTTGAAGATCTAAAACGTTCTTGATGGATTGCTCCTTCATGAACGTCAACCAAGGTCTATACCTTGTTGTTATACATGGATTTTATTTAAAGATCATATGAATTCAAACCATATATGTGGAATCGGATCGTTCCATCGTTTTTCTTGTTTATCAACGGATTCTCATATGCTAAGTTTGAGAATGTCGTGAAGCCAATGCACCAAACGGCTTAGGCAATCAACTCTCGTTGATCTTTTGTAGGACTGGTACTTGAGGTTCATGAACTACTTCCACAATGAATTGTTGAACGAGTTCTTGACTCCTCATATATTCCATGAGTTTCTCGAATCATCATCAACTCGTGATATGGTTGAGTACTCATTGGAAGGAGCGTACTATTAAACTTCTTTTCAAAACAACTTGTGAATGAAGTTCCGCTCAACTCCCACTAAGCACCATGTATGGAGTGACAAGTTTCCCATAAGAGTACTTCTTGTAGTGACGCATAAACTCCTTTAATGCTCACTTTACTCCCACTACTTCTTCTTGAGAATTTCAATTCATCAAGACTACATTATGATTAGCAACAACTACTTTGTTCTTATCATATTCGTGGAAGTAGTGCCTTTTAATATAAAGCATCCTACAAATATATAGTGTCTTATTTGGTTTAAGCTTACAAGTCCACAATACTTGAAATAAGCTTCTCAACACCAAATCTCGAGAAGTATTATACTTAGAGATCAAAATCTCGTAAGATATCTTCTTCAATAGACTTCGATGGAACATTATTCAGTGTAAACAATATTGTCCTCAAACATAATTCCCTAATACGAGTTGAACAAGTCAATTTGATTTATTATCGATCGAACTATACAAAATATTGTTCGATACCTCCACTCTTGGACACATTATTCCATAATGTTCCTCATGGAGTGAGTTATGAAACTATTTTCATACTCTTAAGATAATATTTCAAATCATGTGACTTAACTATTTATTCGCCACGATTAATTGTAAGACTTTTCTTTTTCCTTGAACGGTCTTTTTAACTTCACACTTGAACTCCTTTGAACTAGTCAAAAGGTTCATACTTATACCTTATCAAATAAATATGTTAATATCTACAATGATCGTTGGTTAAGTAGTAAAGTATCAACAACCTTTCATTGCACAAGTACTTATTGGTCTTTATACATCGATATGTATAAGTCCTAATCAAGTTACTTGTCCTTAAACCTTTGTAGGTTAAAGGCGCTTTTGTCATTTAACAAACATGATTCGCATATCAATCGATTTGAAATCGAATTGAATTTCGAGCTCGACGTTACGTAGACTCTCATAATGCGATTCTCGTTTATATATATGTGACTAAGCGGTTATATATAACATAAAAGTCAAATACTTTATGTCAAGTCTTACGCATCCTATTTGTCATTCATAACTTGTTTATCTATTTCAAGCAAATTCAATCAAGATGCATGAGATCATATAAACAAATCTATAATAAAAGAACTTGTCTTTTATTAAACATAATCATCCATTTCATCGAATATGAAGTGGAGATGTTTTGAGAAGTTAGGATTAAGGTATGCAACCTTCAATTCCTAAACAAACTCTTAATAAAGATAACTCTACGTATTCAATGGTAATGACTTAAATGAATAAGTCATCTCCTATACGGAGTTTACTTTATATCTCTCGAACATTCTCTTATTCTTCATTGCCAACACATTTCGTTAAATGCGAGCATATGAACTAGTATCAAGTTACTAGTGTAAATTAGAGATAGTGAGATAGTTTGAACGACAAATACACTTTAGGATTAGAATATTTCTAATCGTCACAATCATGGTATTTCGGACAACCTTTCAAATGCCTCCCATAAAACGGCAATTGAAACATCTCATGTGACACATGGTCATCAATGAGAGTCTCGAAATTTCAACTCATATATTGGTGAAGTATTTCTCGAATACTTAACCAATCATCTTTTTGCATTAACAAGCGTGCGAAAAAGGTAACATTATATCCTTCATGATTCCAAAGAGATCGTATGACAATATCAACAATCCTTGATATCGGAGATTAATATCTCTAGTTATCAATTAGCTACTTCAATCTTTCGATTTGTGAGCTAATGAAACATTCATATAACTTCTTATAAAAGAAGAATCTCTTGGTCAACTCATATTCTTTATACTCAATCATAAATGATGGAGTTAATATCTACTTTCTCCAAGAACACTTTCTTGAGTAAGCGGATGAGAACATACGAGTTAAATTTAGTCCATATGAATTCGCTAATTCAAAAGTCTAGAAATTTCAAATGAGGATATTAAGCATACGCTTTATTGAATAACTTTTCGCCAAAAGTCAATCAATCACCGCGTTGCTACGTTCGGGTAGTTTGAGGAAAAATTTTGGGAATTGACATACTCAAATTTCTCTTCACTAAGATCGTGTCTTAGGAATCGGTATTACTTCGTTAAGTGAATACTTTTAGAAACGAGTTTGTTAATTTTCAAAGATTGATCGCAACAAAATTAACAATTTAAACATCTATAACAAAATCAATTTACGGTCATTTAGTTTATGCAATTGTTTTATTTATAACAAATAAAACTCCCACTACATTTATTTAATGTCCCTAATGTAGTAGGTTTTCCAAGATCCCTATTTTCGTTGAGATGGTGCTAGCGTCGGCGTGACACCAAAACAACTAGATAAGGTAGGTTCTCCAACCAATCATTCCATATGATTCTTGGTTTGTGAAATATCACATGTACATCCACAAACTTTGCCCCGATGTCCAATCCGATTAGAAAACATCGTTAAGTAACCTTTCTCTATTTGCTCCTAGTAAATCCGATTTACACCCCGACACGGATGATGGAACACGATGTCCCGCGTCGGCGAGAATGCATCAATGAACGATCATACACGTTAGAAGGGGATAGAGAGAAGGAGGGCGATTTAACTTAATCATGTTTTGTTTGGGACAATCAATTAAGTGACACTTGTTTGGTGGTCATGTAAGCATACACCCATACCTAGCCTATGACAATTCATAGCAATCACAAGCAATCACATATAAGCATCTCATAGTTGTGGGTTTGTATGGCTCCCGCTTGCATTAGTTTCGCCACATCGTCCATGGAGCAAAACTAATCTAATCCTTGCCCTCCCACTAAATTCTATAAGGATCTAAATCCTATATAAAATAAAGGTGCAAAATACATGTGAAAACATCTTATTCCCTTCCTATCCTTAGGGACATGCAAGCCTCACAAGTTACATAAAAAATTAATCAAAAATTAATTAATGGCACCAAAGGCCGCATTACAAACATTCACACATGCATTCATTTACAACCACAAGGCATTGAGTCTTGAGCCATACTAAACCCACTATCCACCTACAAAACAAAGTTAGCACATACAAGAACTTTGTTTCCAATTAACGATTTTCAAGCATCTTTGCGTATCGTTTGCTATAAGTAAATTCCGTGTACAAATCCTCAATTTTAAACAACCAAACTTGTTTAAATTCATTTAGAAAGTTCTTTCAACATCCCATAACAGAAAGGAGATCAAACAAGGAGTTTTCTAATTAAATTCAACTAGTTTGAATACTTAGAAAAACAGTAATTTACCAAAAAACGTAACTAATGGAATCCAACAAAAACAACAGTTTTCGGTCTCCAAAAATTCTCAAATAAATTACTTAAGCTCCTTATCAAAGTTGTGACTACCAGTAAAAATTTCAAGAAGATATCTTAAACCATCTGGGAGAATCAAAAAAGACAAATCTCTTACAAGTGCACGAAACACCGTTATGAGATTTTCAGCTTATCCTCTCAACCATTTGGTCTGTTAGACCACCTTCTATCCAGTTTTTATATATACAATATATATAGAAAAACTTGTTTAGACTACAGGCTATCCATTCATGAAAAGAAAATAACCAAGTTTAGTTCAATAATATTAAGTTACAGCCTAAACAATCAACAAATTCTGTACTGGGACAGACTGTCAATCGAAAGGTTTTAACCTAGTTGAAGGTCCAAACATCCACGAAAAATTACGAAATTAATTTTCCTGGAATCCTAACTCAAAATAGAACAACTCCATTTAAACAAAATTTTTAAAGGAGTTCTCAGTTGGTACAGTTTATTAGAACAATCGATTTGCTCAACAAACTGGATCTGACAAGATCTTCCTTTTCATACTTGAAAACCCACTAATTAATCCGAGTCATGCAACAAGTTATACATGCTCAGAAAGAGCTTCAAGTCCTCTTTATTTCTAGCCATAGAACACTGGTACTTATATTCAAAATATAAATCTTTCAAGCCATTCAAACAGGACAGTGCAAGCAAAAACTGGTTCTGCGCACTGTCGCCGTTTTATTCACAGTAAATCCATACTAATTCAGAAAAATGTGAATCCAACGACAAAAGAATCACAATCCACAGATCTACAACTTTCATGTAGATGGAAAGATCTTCCAGAGAACTTATCACATCCAAAAATGCGAAATAACACAGAAAATACCATTTCCAGACAGCAAACAAACGCATCATCTCTACTAATCCATTAATTAGCCAATTTCTCTTAATTAAGTGTTAAAATAGCTTAAGTACGACCATGTGCTCTGATACCACTGTTAGAAAGTGTACTAATTTTCATTTTTATGCTAATTACCAATTAATTAACCAAGCAAACATAGCACACACAAGATCTAGTACACAAGCTATTGAAACACACGAGAAAAAGGATTGGAAGTATACCTCTCTTGGTATCGCAACCAAGAGGCTCGTTCCAATGCGTTGGTGTCGGTGGCGTGCTCTCCAAGAACCTCCACGCCGTGCTCCTCGAGTCCACTAAGGAATTAACCACCTTCTCTAATCAATTATGCTAGTAATTGAGAGAATTGTGCCTAATTCCAAAGCTTTCCCTTTCTATTTAATTCTCCAATTAATTTAGTGGAAAAGCTTGCTCAACACATGAGCTAGGTGGTGTGTGGAAGAGAGAAAGATGAATAGAAAATTCTGAAATTTTCTTTTCTTCCTTGTGAGGTGCGGCCAAAGAGAGAAGGAGAGAGAGAGGTGTGTGGAGGCTAGGGGTTTGCTCCCAAAGAACACCCCTTTATATAGGCCACTCAACCTAGCTCTCATCCAACATTACATGGACAAAAATGCCCCTTGCCCTAGCCGCACCTACCTACCCACATATATGGGTTGGGCCTCAAGTTGAGTTGAGCCCAATACTCTTCCATTTAAATGCACATTCCATTGGACATTAAATTAACCAATTAATTTAAAGCCCAATTAGCTCAAATAATTAAATGTGTTGATTATAATTAATTATTAACTATTTAATAATTAATATGGAATTAGTCAATGCATTAAATTATTTCTATATGATCTATTTGACTTAATTAATCATAACGGTCCATAACGGCATACGATTAATTAATCAACTTATCATATTTTGCAAAACCAATTGTTGCAAATAAATAATTAATGCACGTGTGGTTAAACACCTTATTATGTGTGACCCTTTGAGGATTTATGCTATGTTGGACATGGAATTAAATCGCTATTTAATTCCAATAATCATAAGCGGTATCTAGCAGCACGTTATGATTCCCAATTCACATAAATAGTGTACTGCTACAATATTTCAATCCTGCATAAGAGAATAATCAGTTTCTCTATTTTGATTCTTATGTCGCACGATATCATCGTATAATCCAAGATAGGAATGTGTCATTCTTGCAGATTATACGTTTCTTGATCTAGAGATAATTGTATAAAGTTGCATGCAAACAATCTATCTCCATCAAGGGGCCCAAACAGATATCGTCACTCACTAAGTGAATTAATGAGGGACATACGGTTTTTCTTGATGATTAACTTTTCCCCGCACAATTCAAGAGAACATAAATAAAGTCCGTATAGCAGCCCTTATCGGGAATCAGCGGTAGACAGTATTTATTGAACCTATCCTCATGTGGAAAAGATAAACATCTCAAACTTAGAACCAAAATCACAACGAAATAAACAATGACACATAACACAATCCATATGTTTATTTCGATGGGTCAAGTCCTGTGCTAT
Source organism: Rhynchospora pubera (assembly GCA_028095005.1). Lineage (NCBI taxonomy): Eukaryota > Viridiplantae > Streptophyta > Magnoliopsida > Poales > Cyperaceae > Rhynchospora > Rhynchospora pubera. The sequence goes on from CM051461.1 coordinate 20,543,754, forward strand.
GTTCCATAACATACACATATGCAATTAAGTTGGTAACTCTTTACCTATGATTTGTAGAACTTAATCATCACTTAACTTGCATACTAATCTTATAAGATAATTAATGTTCCTTGTTAATTATCAAGATTATGGACCGTTTAGATTTATTATTGTCATTCTAAAGAATGATCAACAGAGATCTACAATTCAGATCCTCAACCTGAATGATCTGTCAATAATAAACCTAGGAACAGATGATAAAATCTCATCCAAAACATAAACTAATAATTAAGTCATTAAATTATTGACTTCTAGGACATAACTCTAACAATAACATCTTTTTAGCCTTATAAATTGAATCTGGCAACTGGTTATCTTTTGGAAGAAATTCTTTATGTAATAGTTTGAGCAAAGATGTGAAACTTGCATCACTCCATCCATTTTTGGCTTTAAGATTGAACAGTTTGAAAACAGCATTAAGTTTTGACAATTCACAACCAGGATATAAAGCTATTTTATCTTCTTCACGTAACATACCAAAAATTTCAACATTATCAACAAAATTTTCATCCACATTGTTCACAATTTCATCTAAATCGGCATTAAATTCTGAGTTATCTACATTTCTATCATCATCTACATTCTCATCATCAAATACATTGACATCATCAATTTCATCATCCAATGATACATTTTCTTCCTCATACACAGAATCCAATACATTTGTGCTAGTACTATCCCCCCCATTCTCTCCATGGAGTGTCCACCGACTATAATCCGGTTGAAATCCATTTATAATCAAATGAGCCTTCACTTCTTCAAAATTAGACCACTTCAACAAATTCTGACAAACACGACAAGGACAATACATTTTATCATCTTCTTTCATTTTCAAATTCTCTTTAGCACAAACCATAAATTCTTCAAGTCCTCTCAAAAATGTAGACGAGCATCGATTACTTGAGTACATCCACGTCCGATTCATCTGAGCAATAAAATTTATGCAAATTATTAGGGTTTCGGACCAATTTGTCATATTAGGTTTTCGGACCGGTCACCATCCTAGCCCGCTCTTTGGATACTCTGTCTCATTAGCGAGCGTACGTTAGATGCAATGTGCTATCTGAGAAAAATTCGGTCTGCATTTCCCCTTATGTTCCCTGAATACGCCAACACACGATTGCTCGTGCGTACGTATCCGTGGGAACACAAGGGAAATGCCGCCGAATTTTTCTCAGACAACACATTGCATCTAACGTACAACTCGCTGTCCTAAATGAGACAGATCGTATCCAAAGAGCAGTACTCCCGACCGGGAGTACTATCCGAGATTAATCCCTAATGGATTAATCTCGGACGGGCAATGACCTAAATTCAGTTGAGTTCCGGTATTTGGTTCCTATATGACAATACAAAATCCATGCCTATATATATATGCAAATTATTAACCAAATGCAAATAATTTAAAAAAAGAGAAGTTCATGAAAATATATACTTTCAATCGTGTGACTTCCGATCCGTTGAATCGTGCGACTTATCCGGCCGATGTAAGATCTTCTCCTATTCAATGAGATCTTAAAATATATAAAAAAACAAAAATAACCATGAATTAATGAAAAAATCGAAATAAATAAGAAAAAAATATAAAAATAAAAGATACGGTTCAAAATTAATTTTTTTTACCTTAAACCTGCTCTCCTTCGTATTCTCTTTCTAATTATTATTTTTTCAGAATTTTTAGAAAATTTTTGCTATTTTTTTGGAGTGAAGTAGGACACCACAAATCGCAATAAATGAGAAGATCAGAAAAGAGTTAAGTGCGGCGCTAGCTGTGAGTTTGTTGGGATGGGAAGAAGACCTAATTAAATACAGAACTTTTCTGTAACGGTTATTAAAAATAACCGTTACAGAATCAATAAAAAATAAAAAAAAACGTTAACCTACTGTAACGGTTATTTACTAATAACCGTTACAAAAGATGGTTGATATTTATATATTTCTTTTTTCTTTTCTGTAACGGTTGCTGGATAATAACCGTTACAGAATATTAGAAATCTGTAACGGTTATTATCCAACAACCGTTACAGAAGCTTGATGCATTTTTTTTCCTGACCATGACGGAAATGTTATTACGGTTGTTTCATAATAACCGTTACAGATTTGTGGCGCCAATTTTCCCGCCTAATGCCTCACTATTCTGTAACGGTTATTTCAAAAACCGTTACAGAAGTGCCGTTACAGAAGGTCCTTTTTCCCGTAGTGATATCTTACATTAATAGAGATTTTTTCAATAAGAAAAAAATTTGTAGATATATATTCATTTCTTGACTCAAAATTAATGAATTTAATGATAAATATTTAGTTAACAGTGCAAATTTAACAAATTAAATAGTTGTGAATTGAAAAAAACACTGAGAGATGGAGTTTATGCCTTTATGGTGTGACGACTTTCTTCGTGATGGTTATAGTTAATTTCTTTTAAAAATAAATGAACTTCAAACCTAGATAGGGCATGTCCTATAGCGACCTATCCTATTCCCAACGGGTGTGTTTGGATGAGCCGGGAACATGGATAGGAATAAAAAATTTCGGTTTGCGTGTTTATTCTTATTTTTGTACAAGTCAAACAACACAAGAATAAGAAATTTGGGCCCTTATTCCTATACTAACAAAACCATGGTATAAGAATAAGGAATATGGATAAGCACGCAAAACGAAATTCTTTATTCCTATTCCCTATTCACGGCTTATTCCATTGCATCCAAACAAACCCACATGTTTTTGTAGCTTCACCTTGCTTGCACTCTGTCTCTCTCTCTCTCTCTCTTTCTTTTTTCAAGTAAATAAATGATTTGGCCTTTCGTTGTCAAGTAAATAAAATTGGAGAACAGAATTCAAACTATGTCTATGATCATATGAAGAATTATCTCTTGAATCAAGAATTGGAGAGTAAATTAATGAACTATTTAAAATCCATTTTAGAATATGAAGCATAAAAAATTAAATTGTATTCCAAGTTGTTTTTCCCCCGACGTATGTCAGTATGGAATTGTCAATCGATAAGCATGGCGAGCAAATTATGTTCCCGTTAGACCCAACTACATATATCATATATGCATGTATATCAAGAAACTTCTGTATGATTCATCAAAAAAAAAAAAAAAAAAAAAAACTTCTGTATGCCTTGCAAATTTAATGATTTTTTTTCCCGATTAGGTACGTTAAAGAAAAAGTTACAAGAGTTTAGAACATCGATCTGTTTAGTTCAGGCGGTTTCTAAAACAAAAGACCCAGAATTGTTTAGCGTATAAACCATTTGACTTGGGGCTGTTTTGGAAAATTATTTTAGTAGTGCCGTAGCCAATCTTTGGCTCCGTTTGGATGCGTTGAGAATAAGGTAGGAAGAAGGAAGAAGGGAAAAAATTTATTGGGAAGGGATAAATTTATTGGGAAGTGTGTAACTTTTGTGAAGAGTTTGAATGGTTAGATATAAATTTATTAGTAAAAAATGGTTATTCCTTATTCCTTATTCCGGGAAGAAGTCATCCAAACGGAGCCTTTAAGATTATCTGTGACATGTGGCGAATGTGTAGCGTATTATCGCACTCCGTGTTTTTTCAAGGTTTCAACTGTTCGGTTAAGTCCCTATAATATTTAAAATTGAATTTCAGTCCTAAATTTTTGATAACAAATATATATCCTGAATATCATTGAGCGCGTTCCTCTAAGCATTCATTTGCTTCAACGCTTTTTCACTTCTTCTTTTCTATGCTCCTCGAACTTATTCCAACGCTTCCCGCCTTCTTCCCAAAAAGTGTGCGAGCTTATGGGTGCGTTTGGATCGTTGGAAGAAAGAAGAAGAAAAAGGAAAAAGAAGAAAAAAAATTATAAACAATCCAAACTCTTCACAAAGTTACACACTTTCTAAATTTTTTTCCTATTTCTTTTCTTCTTCCTTTCTTCCCACACCTATCCAAACGAAGCCTATACGAACGACAAAATACGTTTAGAAAAGCAAATGGTATTACTTTTTTTTGAACTTCAGGAAAAGAAAAAAGAATAAGATGTAATATAAGAGAGTGTGAGAAGCTCCTAAAAAAGGAAGTCGGGGAAGTAATCTTTAGAAAAAAAATTTCTCAATATTCGTGCAAGGAGGTTTTGGGTTGATTTTTAAATCAAGGTAAAAAAAATCGAACGTCTTCAAGATGTAGTCGGTCATTGGTTGGTCTTAGGCATGGATTGACCAATAATACTGTTGCGCAAATCATTTCTCAGCTTGCTCCTTTCTCAGGGAAGTCTTTTGTGTTCATTTTATTTTGCACCTTTTTTATTTGTTTCATTGATTTTGTTGTAGAATCTCATTTCTTCTTAGATGCCTTCAATTTTTTTTTTCTTTCTCCAGCTTTGTTCATCCTTCTGCAGCTTTATCTTTAGCATTTCCACTAGATAGTCGTTTTGTTTAATAACCAGTAATTTTTTGGTCAAATGTCAGTGAACTTGCTGCACGAATATATACAGAGTACTATGTAGTAACTAGTATACCGTTTGGAAGGCTCCCAAAAGCTTCAAAAAGTTGACACATGCCACATGCTTTGAAAGAAGTTCTTCTTGTTTTGTTTCAACATTTGAGCTAAACCCATGTTATATATATTTTTTAAGATAATTAAGATGGGTTAAACCCTTCAATAATATTTCGAAATTAAATATCATACAAAAGGTTTTCGGTGGGATTTCGAACCTGCGGCTTTTAGTGATCACTTCAGGAAATGATGAAATAAGATCACTCCCTTTTAAATGCAAACATCGCAAATTGTTCAAGTACATAGATCAATTATCTTTGATTACTTTTTTGTTCATATATATGTACAGAAAATGAATTCATCATTGTATCACTATGGCTACTTCTCCAGGGAGGGGCTCTAACTTGAGTCCACAATCAGGGCATGTTATGTTTGCTGTTAACCATGCATCGATGCGATTTTTGTGGAATGAATGAATGCATACAGGCAACCGAATCACTAGGTCCCCTTCTTGCAACAACTCTTTGCAGAGTGAACAATGTTGGTCTTCTTTGCTCGCACCTTCTAAATAAGTGTACGTGGGAAAGCAGAGAATGGTTGAAGGAGATATGCTCCCAATATTCCTCGATTCATGTCGATCGAGTGTCTCACCTATTGCATTGCATCATGCTGACCCTTAGTTTTAAAATAATAAATTTAACAAAGAAATAAACGAGAACTTTATAATTGCTAATTTGTCATCAACAATGGAAGTAAAGAAATAACTAGAAAAATGCATCATAGTGCTGGCAAATGCAGGAACACCTTGCACAATCTAATCATTAGGAATGCATCTCAAGCCAGGCAATGCCATAGCATATAATTCTTTGTTATTAAATTTTAGGCCAAAATCAATTAGTTACTTACCACCCTCTTAAGTTCGGATAATTGAGGAATAATAGCCAATTTTGACAGGAATTAATTAAGTATACTGAAATATATAATTACCTATGCTTTCTGATTCTTCTAGTGCACCTGTTGGTGTATTAGAGGAAGGATTTATGTTGGTTGCAATAGCTGTGACGGGGCGACGAGGAATCACTTTATTAAGTAGTAACAGCCAACAAATAGTTCCTGGAATAAAACTGCAGGTTGAAATCCAAAAGAGTATCGGCAAACTCTTAGGGCTCGACCAACACAAACCAATGATAAGTAAACTAAAATTTGGTCCAGCAACTGTCTGAATTATGTAAAGGCAAATATCTTGAGAGTTCGGCATGTGCAGCTAAGCCTTGTAGTTTGATGCAGTACTGCTCACTGGTGGCAAGGGTTAATTGCCTTATTGGCTGGAGACAAGAAAAGGTTGAAGGAAGTGTGGGAAAGGTGAGTTGCGAAGTCGGCTCGGATTGCAATGTGGTGGAGATTCTTAAGGTATGCAAGAAATATTTCATATGATAACAGCACATTAATTATTATTAATACTTCTCAGGGTTGACTATAACAATACAATATTCTTAATTTACTCCAATTTATATGTTTGTTTGGTCATACAATTGATAGTTTAATTATAAGAATGCTTTGAAGGAATCTCTTAGACATGAATTGACCCACTAAAAAAACAGAAAGTTGACCAATTCAACATAAAATGGGGTCTTCCAATGTTTGGTTGGCACATGCAAACAGCATCCTGGCGAAACTTCTTAATTTGCCCCATCAATTTAATGTCACATAGTTTGACCACCAGTCACTACCAGAAAAAAGGGATTTAGCACCGGTTTATAAATTGGATTAGCACCGGTTAGCTAGTCATGTGTGGAGATATACTTACAATTATGAAAGCATTCGTTTGCCAAATTGTATGATTGTGTTTTATAGATATGCTCGATAGACGTGGCTGTCAAGAAAAAGAACAAAATTGTATGATTGTAGTTCTTATAATTTTCATTAAATTAAGGAATATAAATTATACCGTTTGTGTAATTAATAACTTTATCGTTTTTTTAATAGTTTAATACTGGTCCTACAAATGTGAATTGTGCTCCCTGATTTGGAGAAAATTAAACAATTCTTCGGGCAGTTTCAGCGAAACTGTAACAGTTATTCTTTCTTATATATGAAAATTTGTATCGATAAAATTTGATCCTTATTAGAATGTTTTCAGCAAATATTTCTCTATATTTTCACTTGCGACTGGCTTAACACATGAAGAATCATTTTTTTTTTCCATTTGGCAAATTAAGAATGTGCCTAATATGAAATGTACTCATAAATTAGGAATTTACATAGAAAACCTCACGAATACTTCAATAAATATCATTTCGAGGATGTCAAAGGGCGCCGGAAATTAAAATTAAACATTACGTCTATAAAAGATGTACATGTACTTTAATCAAATCTGGACTCTTATTCCTATATCATTTCGAAACATATAATTATGAGCACTGGACTTAGTCATACAGATGAGCTTAATTGTCTTCGTGATCACGTGATGGCATAATTCTTTGATTGCGTTGCAGGTACTACGTTCTAGGGCTGTCAAATGTGGAAAACGGACACGGAACAAATCTGTTCTATTTCGGTAACGATACAAAAGTATTGTTTCGATTCTGTTCTATTTTGGTAAACAAAACATTTTTCTGTTCCGCTTTTTTATTTTTCATTGAAATCAGTTCATTTTCATGTTCCGTTCCATACCGTTTCGATAATGTTGATAAAATTGCATTTCGTTTTTGTTTCTTTTTTTAAAATAAAATATTTTTCTCTTTCATTTTTGTTCTGTTTTGGACGGAACGAAACGGAAACATGCGAAAGAAACAATAAGAGAAATTGACGAACTCCGCCCACGCCCATGCCGAGGTTAGCCAAGCAACAATAGCAGCACAAAATTCTGCCATCAACATATTAGGAGGCAAACACTTGGAGCCAGCGGCGAAGCTAGAATTTTGTTTCAGTAGGATCCGTAATTTTTTTTCTAAAAATATATGTCTGATGTAATGTCTAATATAAACATAGTATAATAATAATTTTTAGATAAATAACTCTAAATAATGTAACATAAAAACATTCAATAGAAATCAAATATATATTATAACAACAACAAAAAATATAAAATAATATATCCAATATACAAAATAATAACTCAAAAATCAAGACAAAAAAATACAACAATCCCCCATGAATTTTCATTTTCTCATAATTTTGTATAATAGGTTTACTAGAAATCTTATTGAACACTTCTTTTTCTATATTATAAATATATAAATATGCTAGGCACATAAAGGAGTTCAGCCACTATACAAATCATAGTATTTCAAATTTGTTGTGCCGCTTAGAATTTTTTTGATAGGTGTTTTGAATTTTAGTAGATGTTTTTATATAATATCTTAATAGCATTTTTAATCTTTTATGGTAGTTTTTCTTTATTATGTCCTAAAGTTATGCTACAAATAATTATTCATCCAAATATATTCCATTTTATTCTAAAATTTGTCTTAATGAGATTCATTATGGAAGAAAAAAGAAGGCGATTCAACAAGAACAAATGCTACCTGGATCCCTATGTGATTTTTTTAGGAGTCGTTATGCAATCCAAATCAAACACGACATGTTCACGTAGGTCCTTCAAATTTTTGAGATAGGTGATGAAGGAATTAAATCATAGTACCAAATGTCACACCCTAAGACCGGTGGTGCCGACAGCCGCCGCGTATGCACGCTTACCTTCGCACACACGCAAGGCGTACTTTAAATCCTATTATTAAAATTAATATATAAGTCGCATAAATGAACTATGAGAACTTGACTCACAGCATGCAACCAATAATATAGACTACATAAAAAGAATAAATGCTTGACTGTGCATAGTTTAAATGAGAGTTACTTGTATATATCTATACGAGGGTAGAAAATCAAGATTATTAATTTCAAACATGCACTTCAAATATAAAGACACATGCTATTATATATATAATAAGCACTAAAAAAAAATGCAATTATGCATGTTTACTTTGACACACAGGTTTCAAATTAAATCAAGTAAAACTGATAAGACAAGTGTCCAAATACTTAGTTTCAATTTACAAGAGCAAAAACTAACAAGACTCTTATAAAAAAATATTCATGTCATTTTATATGGACAAGTGTACACAATCACATACATATATTCACTGTGAAATAATTCCAACGTGCTTATATTTTAAACACATGATTTACGTATATTAAAAGATATAAAATGAAAGTAGGAACCTAATTTATACATAGATCTTGCCAATCAATATATATAAAAGTAACTACTACTGAAAGTCAGATTTACATAAGAATGAGCTAACTGTACATTCATCATCAAAATGCAATTATCTCCTCGTTAACATAACAAATAATATATATATACTACATGCTAACTGGACCATCATACCAAAATTTAATAGTCAAATATAATCAATTTCTAATATACAAGTATGATAAAAAAATTTACTTGTACAATACATAAGAGTTCACATAATACTCACCAAGTGACATTAAAGGCTTAATCCTTTAGGGCTCTGACCCCGCTCGCTAACCCTGGAACCCACAAAAATGGAAAAGTGAGATAAATAAAATTTATCTCAGTACGGTATTCAGTTCCAGCCACTTAAATTTTAATCATAAGTTTAGGAACTAATTACATTACTGAGTTAAAATACAATTTACAAATCAAGTAGATAAACATTTACTTTTATTTCAAATTTCAAATAAGCATAACAAGATTAGATTAAACCAGTTAATGCAATATGACATGTGAGCTCGGCACCAATTCAATATCAATTCAGATTCCAAGCATCACAAATACCGGCTCATTTGATTGGACAATTAGTAAAAATGCAAGTCTGGTTTATCACAAGTCAATCATTTCCTTCAGATACCGCGAACCACCCTATAGATGGATGCCAACGGCCAATTCAATTCATACATAATTCAATCAATTAAATCATCAAAATGTACAAGCAAGCTGGGAACACTCACACTTCGGTCCATTCCAGACTAGACCTACTGAGTCCCGGTACATAAGCGCTTATTACACGGTGCTTGGTAGGATGGGTCATGACTCCACCTCCAAACATTACGAGTGTCTACCTCAACCACACAAGCTGTACTTACCTCAATCAAATCACATTTCAATCGGATACCATTCAATATGCCACTATACAATCATGCATCATTTATATATTCACAAAATATTCTCATGAATGAAGATCAATTTATGAATTCAAAATGCATAATAATAATATATCACATATAATTAAAACTCAAGTGGAATCCGTACCTCATAAATAAAATGCAGCAGCAAAAAGCAAGACAAGGCAATCCTATTAACTCTTAGTCGTATCGACTATCCTCGGTTTCGATACTCAACCGCCCGACTCTAATTGAAATAGTTTACTAATAAGTTCTAATAACAATTTTGGAAAATAAAAAGTTTAATTCAAACAATTAAACAACCAATGAGATATTTCATATGTGTGATATGTTTTAAATGACAAGTATACTTAATTGCTGTACCATTGAATTTGGTTTCAATGTCTAAACATTGAGCCCGTTAGATATGTACTTAAGACTTAGGCATGTTGGTTCCCTATATAAACATGCAATGCCTTAGTACCCACATGATACCAACCTTGTTAAAACAGGTTTCGGCCACAAATTAAAACAAAAAAAAAGATAGATATTATGCACTATGATTATCATAGCTTAATTAAGGTGTAGGTCGGTTGGGTTATTTAACCATTAGTTTCCTATGCAATACACCACATCACCCACTAATTAGCTACATAAGTAGAATGAATGATTTCAAAAGAATTTCGTATAGTCACAGTGCTGTACAAAATTGATAATTCATGACAAAACAAAATTTTAAGGTACTAGTCTCCACAAAACGTGGAATAAAACCATAACAACAAAAGATTTTCAGAAAACTATTACATACATGTTCGATAATTGATAGAAATTCTATAAAAATGTAGTTATTCAATTTGACCCCTTTGAAATTAATTTCTTGTCACGGTTTGTCAGAATAATCATTTAAGAAAGCAATTTGGTTTATATAAAATTTCCCAAAAGTCGGTAAACTATTGATAAATTGTAAAAGAAAGATAGCTCAAATATCAACTGTTCAAGATCCGTAAATCCTTCAAAAATCAGTTTATGCACTGAACAATAACTAATTTCGAATCAATAGTTTCAAGAAATATATAAAATAAATGAGAAAATGTCAAATTCAGTTTACCACTTAATCCCCCCAAGTAGGAATTGTAAGACCCCTTAGAAATCGATGGAGAAGGCTCTAGAGTGCTCCAAGTCGAGAGGCAGGCCAAAATCAAAGAGTTTGCTTCAACCTCCGAAAAACTCCCGTCGAAAAATACGCCGAGAATAGGCCTCCAATCGGCGATCCAAAGGTAGACAATGCGAGAGGGTGGTGAGGTGAACGTGTGGGTACTTTGATCCGGTGAAACGGTGAAGAAATGGTGAAGATCAATGAGAGGTGTGTGTTTGGTTTTGGGAGAGAGGAGAGTCGCCTGTGTCTCTCCTTCTCTATGTTGGAATCGAATGGAAAAGACAAGAGATGATACGCAGGGGACCAGATCCTGATTTTTCTCCAAGGATCCACACTCAAGTTACTTCATATGCACATGGTGCACAACTAAATTATTGAACTATACACTAAGTTGATAAGTAGGCCCCATATGCCAAGGCTACAACGGAAGGAACCAAAGTTTCAGGAGTCAAATGGAGTTGTAATTTTAATTTTTTTTTCCCAAATATCGGTCATTAAAGAGAAATTTCAGTTTTCAAAAAAATCAATTCCAAAAAAAATAGACAATATGGATAAACTTTCAAATTCAAAAAATAAAATTACTCAATTAATAATTTCAGTCATGATTACCCAAATTTCACTAGAAATTCAGAAACAGTAAAAATTCAGAATGTAACATTCCTCCCTCCTTAAAAAAAAATTTCGACCTCGAAATTTATACGAGTAGGAAATCAAAAGCTATTGAAAATATTTTAATTTATATTTCTACTCCAGTTTATAGAAATTAGCAATAAACTAAAACTATTTGGATAAGTATGAAAATTAAAATGCCTAAGTATATCACAAAAGGAACACACATGTACTCTGTATTGCAAGAATGTAGCTCAAAGTAAAAACAACAAAACTAGTACAGATGAGTACCAAGGAAATCAATCAGGATAAGAAGTATAACTTAATTTTTGGAAAATAATTATCAAAACACAGTGTTGAGCAAGAACCTGAACTGTTATCAACTTATTCTAAGTTTCAATCCTAAAAGGTCAATTACCATCAAAGCTAACAAAAACAAAAATCTGGAATTATCGGCAACAAAACATCTATAGCTTTAGAAATAAACTATTATTGAGGTTGCAATCAAAGTAAATGAAACTTATAATTATCCAAGTTGGTAAAGCAGGAGATAAAAGAAAATATGTTGGAAAATTTTCAAATTGCTAGAACTTATGAAGCAAATCCTTTTTAGTCGATATAATTTAAAAAAAAATGCAGATGATATGGTACAGATTTGTATCAGCTTAGACAATATAAGAAAGATAGAGACAAAGTTCAAGTAGTAAAATACTTTTCATAGCTAAGTTTGAGATAAGTATTTACTCTCTATTTTAAAACTTGACAATACATAATATCTATTAAAACTTAATAGCACATTTGCAGAGAAAAGCTCATGAAGTCAAATTATGCCAATAAAAATTTAAACAAATACTATCATCTCGCATTAACTGAAAAGACCTTGGAACAACTGAACTGACGCCGTATAAAAAGAAAATGATTTACACCCCAACTCAAGCAAAAACTTAGTACTTTCAAACAAAGTTGACAAAACAACATGCTTGCAATTTCAGACTTCTATATACAGCTTCAAACTGAACGAGAAACTAAGCGTACAATAATTAAATTACATCACTGAAGGATCCCTTTTTTTTAACATTAAGCTGAAGACCAAAACTTATAAACAAATAGTTATAAGCAAACAGTTCAAGCGCAAACAAATAATAGATTCATCAACTTAAATTGAAAACGAACATAATCTAAAACTATTTCTATAAATTTGAAGAGCACCAACAAAATATTTTAAATACTCTGATTAAAATAAATAAAAGAAACACTTTGAATTCAAAAGGTCAGCTTGAAAATTTTAGTGTTCATTACAGAAACACCTAGTTTACAAGTACCACCCAAGAAATATGCAACTACTTTTTCAGTTTGCCACAATTAAGTTAACATTATTTTTCAAATGTGCAGGTCAATACACTTACGTTGTACTACTCATAATATTATCATTTTTAAAAGCTTTAAATTCTTATAGCTAGTAACATTTTGAAAGGTCTGGTCCACTTCTTATCCTTTAGAAAGCACGGTAATATCAAAATTACTCTTGGCTGCCTTGATGATCAGTCAAGGAAGAAAAGGTAATTCTTGTATTATTGAGATTCAATTAACAAGTCAGGTGATCAGTCAGCTTGCTTGATCCTTGTGCCAACAAAAGATAAGAAGATCTTTACTCAAATAAGTACCAAATATTTGTGCATACTATAGTAAATTTAGAAATCCTTATCATTTTAACCATGCATCAATATAAAACAGAACATGCTCACTATAATAAATGAAATCTCTTAACATGCCATACCAACTTTTGTACACTTATCAAAATCACTTTACATATCAAACATTAGAAAATAAATTCTATTACTCTAATGCACATAAATCGTTTTAACCTATAAAATATATCTTTAAAATTACAACACATATATAGAATAATCAAACAACCTTATGCTATATGAAATGCTTTTCCTAAGACACCGTTCGTATATATAATAATTCCACCAAAACTTCTAATTGTTTCCCAAGTTCGGCCAGAAATAAAATATTTATATTCATCCTTTTCAAGCTATCATAAACAAATGAACCTATTAAATTACGAACATATACATTATAACTTAAAACTATGCCATATAGACACAAATTTTTAAATGAACTATTCAACACACACATGAAAACTCACCAAAGAAAGTTGATAAGAATCCAATTTGCTTACTAAACAATCACTTTTTGAAGCAATCAATCACCTGATATTTAAACATGAAACAATCATACAAGCAATTAAGATAGTATATAAAGATTCTAAATATTATCACACTTAATAAGCGAGACAAACATTAATATGCTATCATAAATATTAAGAAATCTAACTTATTTACACAACCAGCCCTTTAGACGTACCCCACTCACGCAATCTATTGGTCTGGTTTGGTTGTTAAACCATTCTCTGATACCATTTTCTGTCACACCCTAAGAACGGTGGTGCCGACAGCCGCCGCGTATGCACGCTTACCTTCGCACACACGCAAGGCGTACTTTAAATCCTATTATTAAAATTAATATATAAGTCGCATAAATGAACTATGAGAACTTGACTCACAGCATGCAACCAATAATATAGACTACATAAAAAGAATAAATGCTTGACTGTGCATAGATTAAATGAGAGTTACTTGTATATAACTATACGAGGGTAGAAAATCAAGATTATCAATTTCAAACATGCACTTCAAATATAAAGACACATGCTATTATATATATAATAAGCACTAAAAAAAATGCAATTATGCATGTTTACTTTGACACACAGGTTTCAAATTAAATCAAGTAAAACTGATAAGACAAGTGTCCAAATACTTAGTTTCAATTTACAAGAGCAAAAACTAACAAGACTCTTATAAAAAAATATTCATGTCATTTTATATGGACAAGTGTACACAATCACATACATATATTCACTGTCAAATAATTCCAACGTGCTTATATTTTAAACACATGATTTACGTATATTAAAAGATATAAAATGAAAGTAGGAACCTAATTTATACATAGATCTTGCCAATCAATATATATAAAAGTAACTACTACTGAAAGTCAGATTTACATAAGAATGAGCTAACTGTACATTCATCATCAAAATGCAATTATCTCCTCGTTAACATAACAAATAATATATATATACTACATGCTAACTGGACCATCATACCAAAATTTAATAGTCAAATATAATCAATTTCTAATATACAAGTATGATAAAAAAATTTACTTGTACAATACTTAAGAGTTCACATAATACTCACCAAGTGACATTAAGGGCTTAATCCTTTAGGGCTCTGACCCCGCTCGCTAACCCTGGAACCCACAAAAGTGGAAAAGTGAGATAAATAAAATTTATCTCAGTACGGTATTCAGTTCCAGCCACTTAAATTTTAATTATAAGTTTAGGAACTAATTACATTACTGAGTTAAAATACAATTTACAAATCAAGTAGATAAACATTTACTTTTATTTCAAATTTCAAATAAGCATAACAAGATTAGATAAAACCAGTTAATGCAATATGACATGTGAGCTCGACACCAATTCAATATCAATTCAGATTCCAAGCATCACAAATACCGGCTCATTTGATTGGACAATTAGTAAAAATGCAAGTCTTGTTTATCACAAGTCAATCATTTCCTTCAGATACCGCGAACCACCCTATAGATGGATGCCAACGGCCAATTCAATTCATACATAATTCAATCAATTAAATCATCAAAATGTACAAGCAAGCTGGGAACACTCACACTCCGGTCCATTCCAGACTAGACCTACTGAGTCCCGGTACATAAGCGCTTATTACACGGTGCTTGGTAGGATGGGTCATGACTCCACCTCCAAACATTACGAGTGTCTATCTCAACCACACAAGCTGTACTTACCTCAATCAAATCACATTTCAATCGGATACCATTCAATATGCCACTATACAATCATGCATCATTTATATATTCACAAAATATTCTCATGAATGAAGATCAATTTATGAATTCAAAATGCATAATAATAATATATCACATATAATTAAAACTCAAGTGGAATCCGTACCTCATAAATAAAATGCAGCAGCAAAAAGCAAGACAAGGCAATCCTATTAACTCTTAGTCGTATCGACTATCCTCGGTTTCGATACTCAACCGCCCGACTCTAATTGAAATAGTTTACTAATAAGTTCTAATAACAATTTTGGAAAATAAAAAGTTTAATTCAAACAATTAAACAACCAATGAGATATTTCATATGTGTGATATGTTTTAAATGACAAGTATACTTAATTGCTGTACCATTGAATTTGGTTTCAATGTCTAAACATTGAGCCCGTTAGATATGTACTTAAGACTTAGGCATGTTGGTTCCCTATATAAACATGCAATGCCTTAGTACCCACATGATACCAACCTTGTTAAAACAGGTTTCGGCCACAAATTAAAACAAAAAAAAAGATAGATATTATGCACTATGATTATCATAGCTTAATTAAGGTGTAGGTCGGTTGGGTTATTTAACCATTAGTTTCCTATGCAATACACCACATCACCCACTAATTAGCTACATAAGTAGAATGAATGATTTCAAAAGAATTTCGTATAGTCACAGTGCTGTACAAAATTGATAATTCATGACAAAACAAAATTTTAAGGTACTAGTCTCCACAAAACGTGGAATAAAACCATAACAACAAAAGATTTTCAGAAAACTATTACATACATGTTCGATAATTGATAGAAATTCTATAAAAATGTAGTTATTCAATTTGACCCCTTTGAAATTAATTTCTTGTCACGGTTTGTCAGAATAATCATTTAAGAAAGCAATTTGGTTTATATAAAATTTCCCAAAAGTCGGTAAACTATTGATAAATTGTAACAGAAAGATAGCTCAAATATCAACTGTTCAAGATCCGTAAATCCTTCAAAAATCAGTTTATGCACTGAACAATAACTAATTTCGAATCAATAGTTTCAAGAAATATATAAAATAAATGAGAAAATGTCAAATTCAGTTTACCACTTAATCCCCCCAAGTAGGAATTGTAAGACCCCTTAGAAATCGATGGAGAAGGCTCTAGAGTGCTCCAAGTCGAGAGGCAGGCCAAAATCAAAGAGTTTGCTTCAACCTCCGAAAAACTCCCGTCGAAAAATACGCCGAGAATAGGCCTCCAATCGGCGATCCAAAGGTAGACAATGCGAGAGGGTGGTGAGGTGAACGTGTGGGTAATTTGATCCGGTGAAACGGTGAAGAAATGGTGAAGATCAATGAGAGGTGTGTGTTTGGTTTTGGGAGAGAGGAGAGTCGCCTGTGTCTCTCCTTCTCTATGTTGGAATCGAATGGAAAAGACAAGAGATGATACGCAGGGGACCAGATCCTGATTTTTCTCCAAGGATCCACACTCAAGTTACTTCATATGCACATGGTGCACAACTAAATTATTGAACTATACACTAAGTTGATAAGTAGGCCCCATATGCCAAGGCTACAACGGAAGG
The DNA here is from genome assembly GCA_028095005.1 of Rhynchospora pubera. Taxonomy (NCBI): domain Eukaryota; kingdom Viridiplantae; phylum Streptophyta; class Magnoliopsida; order Poales; family Cyperaceae; genus Rhynchospora; species Rhynchospora pubera. Next base: position 20,560,653 of record CM051461.1, read on the forward strand.
AACCAAAGTTTCAGGAGTCAAATGGAGTTGTAATTTTAATTTTTTTCCCAAATATCGGTCATTAAAGAGAAATTTCAGTTTTCAAAAAAATCAATTCCAAAAAAAATAGACAATATGGATAAACTTTCAAATTCAAAAAATAAAATTACTCAATTAATAATTTCAGTCATGATTACCCAAATTTCACTAGAAATTCAGAAACAATAAAAATTCAAAATGTAACACCAAATAAAATTTGTATACCTAGACCTAACCTCACTAATCGTTTGTAGTTTAGTTCTAGTGTCGAACCCAAAGGACGGATTAACGAATACCAGACTTGTTCTTTTTCTGAAGCTAGACAATTAAAAAGGAGTGGATTTAATTGTAAAACAATCTAATTAAATAAACATGCACTAAGATAAATATTTTTGGGTGTTTTTGTGAATTAAAATAATTAAGAAATTGTTGGTTAAACATTTTCTCTCGATTTGCCGATTTGCAAAACAACACCGAAACCTTTAAACTAACATCTCTTTTTAGTGTTTTATAGCTAAATTTATTGAAGAATGGATTAAAGCAAGTGTAGCACTTAGTCTGGAGCTTCAAGAGATTGCTTTGGTCTAGTTAGAATCAGTAGTTAAAGTTTAATTAAACTTTAATCTAATCTCAATCAATTTGCTGGTAAAATGCTCAGTTTTTCTGTCCAGCGTCATACAACGCCAGTTGCCGTTACACAACGCTGAGTTAATTCGTTTTTAAATTGCAAAATCTCTGACAAGGTTGGAACAGCGTTACACAACGCTCAGTAGCGTTGTGCAACGCTAGTTCATTTGTTTTTAAACCAGTCAAATCCATTATTTCCCCTTGTCAGAACGTTATGCAACGCTAAGTAACGTTACACAACGTTTCCACTCCTATGTTGTGTAACGCTACCCAGCGTTGTACAACGCAGTATGAAACAGGCGACTCTGCATTGCTCAGACATCGATCTGCATCGATGCTGCATGCATGCTGCCATGTTCCATGCATTGTAGCGTTGTGTAACGCGCTAAACTTCGCTCAGACTTCACTTTTTCTCTCTGGACGCGTAGTGCAACGCTGAATAGCGTTGTGCAACGGCGACGTTGTGTGACGCCAGTCAGCGTCGTATGACGTTCTGACAATGTTGTTTGAGTTTGTCAGTTCTGCCTTATTCGTTTTCTTGACTTCGTTGTGCAACGCTACCAAGCATTACACAACGCTCTGACAAGTTCCAACGGAACTGTCGAGCTTTTGCTTTGGATTTTTGCTGAAGCGTTGTGCAACGCTGTACAGCGTTACACAACGCTCTGACAACTCACAACGTTATTGTCTGTGACCGTTTGATTTTTCAACGGCTACTTAGGCGTTGTACAACGGCATATAGCGTTGTATAACGCCAGAGTCTGTTTTGACTGGTCTTTGGAGCTGTTGGCGCCCTCTATATATATGGGGCCTCTTGGAACTGTTTAGATACTTTTGAAACCTTTGAAATTCCTCCCTTTTGAGCTCAAACCAGTTAGACATTACTTTCTCTTGTATTTGAGCATTATTTAGCAAAATCATTGTGATTAGAGTGTGCTAAACCAATCCACTAGTGTTAATTGCTAGATTTGTTGAGTGATTTGGTTAGAGCCTCAATCCTTTGTAGTGTTTGAGCTTGTTTAATTGAGTTAGGCCAATCCACCTTGAGAGTGATTGTAAAAAGGTGATTTGGTTCGAATTTGTAGTCCCGTTCGTGTGGAATTGAACGGAGCGCGCCCATTTCGAGGTTGCGAAACTCCCGGAGACGTACGACTAAGGCTAGCACTTCCTAGCGGGTCGGAACTCCGTAATACATCGCGTGTTCAATTCTCTCTCTCCACTCCAACCAATACCACCAAAATACTCCTCTCTCTCCCCTCTCCACTCTCATACCCTCAAATCACTCTCTCTCTCTCTCTATCCCTCAATCCACCGAAACCCTAGCCACCGGCATCACCGTCAATTCCGGCGATCCGACCGTCGGATTTTCAATCGGCTTCGGTTCTGTGCTCTCCAAGGTCATCTCATCCTCTCCCGCTCTTCAATTTAAAGGTTAACCTCATCTTTTCTCCCTCAATTTTCAATGGCACCGAAAACCGCTACCAACAAACGGTCTAAGCGCAACCCCAAGGGCGCTTCCTCATCCAACCCACCGGTTCAACCCGACCAACCAATTCCAATGGATATACCCCCGGTACCCGTGGATTGGACCCTCTCATCCTCCAACAATTACCTATTCAAAGACTCGGCCTCGTACATGCATTTTTGCCAATACCGCGATGTCAATCGCGAGTGTTCCGAGTGCTTCTTCTTCGAGCACCCCTATGGTGTCTACCATTTGAATCCAAGGGAATTGACTTGGATCAAAGAAAGGATCGAATATTGGAACATGGCGGGTCTTCTCGCACATTCTCAACCGTACAACCCGTCATTGATCAAGCTCTTCTATGCCAATCTCACAATGACGTGGACCGATGGCCACCCAACCGCCAACTCCTATGTCCTCGGTCGCCACATCTCCATCACCGAGGAAACATTGGCCAACCTTCTCGGCCTCGACAATGACAACTTGGAGATTTACATTCATGCCAATTGGCCCCGCGAATTGCCTCCATATGACGAGTACCACCGCTTCTTTTATTGTTGGAGGAACTACAACGTTCGCCAATTCACCGCCACCGAGCTACCGGCCTTGCACCGCCTTCTCTTCCTCTTCATCAACAACATTATCACTCCGAAGGCAACAATCAAGACCAATGTGGAGCAATTCGCCGTGTTGCTCCTTCGCTCCCTCCTTGAGATGAATCAAAAGGTGAATCTCCCTTTCATCATGCTTGCTCATATGGCACGGGCCGATACCTCTCCTCGCTTCTCTTTTCCATATGCCCACATCATTCAATCCGTTCTTATTGAAAATGGCATCCCTCATGACACACCACTTTGGGGCGAACCCGTGCCCGAAAATGCAATTGCCAATCCCGAAAACCTCATGGCACATCTCACCGGTACCGGATGGATGGCACAAGATGATGACTCCATTGTGCCCGGTGCATTCCACCGCAACAACTACATCTTCCGGCCCAATGCCACCATAAACCAATATGAAGAGATAGGCAATGAATCATTGCATGTGCCCGGCGGCCGAATGGAGGGTCAAGGCGCACCTCAAGACTTCCATGCTTACCTTGATGCCAAGTTTGCCGCCTTGACAACTCATATTGATACGCGGTTCAACACAATTGAGGAAAACTTGACCGCTTACCAAGCCAAGACCGATGCCTCGATCACTCATCTCAAGGATGAGATGATCAACCTTTGGGGAAAGATGGAGCTCCATCTCAAGAGGGGATCCGATAGTGGCGCGGGTGATGATGATGAGGAGTAGTCGAGCCGAAACCGTCTCCAAGCCTTAGCCCTCTCCTTTCTTTTTATTTTGCTTTTCGTAGTTTCTTTGCCTTTCGTATCTCTTTTGTGATTTCTCGGTGTTTTGAATGTTTAAGTTTGTGCTAAATGGATTTGTTTTGTTTTATGGTTGTTGTATGAATTATGTTATGCTTTAATGAATTATGTTGTGCTAAATGGCTTCGTTTTTAGCTCTTTTTATTTTAATATGCATGCATGGTCTATAACTGTTAGTTTAAGCCCTCATTAAACCTTGTTAGATACCCCTAATCAAATGAACTTAGTGGCCAAATTCTTTTCGAAAGGGGGAGGATCGTTATTGTTTTTATTCAAGGGCGTTTTGGGTATTCTTTTCCCTAATTGCAAAAAGGGGGAGAATTAGGTAATTTGGGTTATTCCGCCTTGTTGTATCAAGTCCCAAATATACCTTAGGTGTTGTTTTGCAACTCGGCAAAAGGGGGAGATTGTTGGTTAAACATTTTCTCTCGATTTGCCGATTTGCAAAACAACACCGAAACCTTTAAACTAACATCTCTTTTTAGTGTTTTATAGCTAAATTTATTGAAGAATGGATTAAAGCAAGTGTAGCACTTAGTCTGGAGCTTCAAGAGATTGCTTTGGTCTAGTTAGAATCAGTAGTTAAAGTTTAATTAAACTTTAATCTAATCTCAATCAATTTGCTGGTAAAATGCTCAGTTTTTCTGTCCAGCGTCATACAACGCCAGTTGCCGTTACACAACGCTGAGTTAATTCGTTTTTAAATTGCAAAATCTCTGACAAGGTTGGAACAGCGTTACACAACGCTCAGTAGCGTTGTGCAACGCTAGTTCATTTGTTTTTAAACCAGTTAAATCCATTATTTCCCCTTGTCAGAACGTTATGCAACGCTAAGTAACGTTACACAACGTTTCCACTCCTATGTTGTGTAACGCTACCCAACGTTGTACAACGCAGTATGAAACAGGCGACTCTGCATTACTCAGACATCGATCTGCATCGATGCTGCATGCATGCTGCCATGTTCCATGCATTGTAGCGTTGTGTAACGCGCTAAACTTCGCTCAGACTTCACTTTTTCTCTCTGGAAGTGTAGTGCAACGCTGAATAGCGTTGTGCAACGGCGACGTTGTGTGACGCCAGTCAGCGTCGTATGACGTTCTGACAATGTTGTTTGAGTTTGTCAGTTCTGCCTTATTCGTTTTCTTGACTTCGTTGTGCAACGCTACCAAGCGTTACACAACGCTCTGACAAGTTCCAACGGAACTGTCGAGCTTTTGCTTTGAATTTTTGCTGAAGCGTTGTGCAACGCTGTACAGCGTTACACAACGCTCTGACAACTCACAACGTTATTGTCTGTGACCGTTTGATTTTTCAACGGCTACTTAGGCGTTGTACAACGGCATATAGCGTTGTATAACGCCAGAGTCTGTTTTGACTGGTCTTTGGAGCTGTTGGCGCCCTCTATATATATGGGGCCTCTTGGAACTGTTTAGATACTTTTGAAACCTTTGAAATTCCTCCCTTTTGAGCTCAAACCAGTTAGACATTACTTTCTCTTGTGTTTGAGCATTATTTAGCAAAATCATTGTGATTAGAGTGTGCTAAACCAATCCACTAGTGTTAATTGCTAGATTTGTTGAGTGATTTGGTTAGAGCCTCAATCCTTTGTAGTGTTTGAGCTTGTTTAATTGAGTTAGGCCAATCCACCTTGAGAGTGATTGTAACAAGGTGATTTGGTTCGAATTTGTAGTCCCGTTCGTGTGGAATTGAACGGAGCGCGCCCATTTCGAGGTTGCGAAACTCCGATAGACGTACGACTAAGGCTAGCACTTCCTAGCGGGTCGAAACTCCGTAATACATCGCGTGTTCAATTTCTCTCTCTCTTTGTCTCTTTATTATCTTGCTTTACTTGAATTGCTTGTGCTTTGATTGTTTGTATTAGACCAAGTTTGAATTGAACCAAATATTGACCATACCGGTTTAGAAATTCGTTTTTGTGCCTATTCACCCCCCTCTAGGCCTAAATTTAGGGACAACAGAAATCTAAATGATTGTTTTGGTTTTTCAAATAGTATAAAAACGTCTTCGGGATCAGGTTTCGTTTTAGTTTGGACTTCTAAAACTCAAAGTTCAACACTTTCATGCAAAAACTCAAGTTTTATAGGCAACAACATTTCAACTCGGTCCGAGTTGTGTCCATCTCGGTCCGAGTTGAGAACTAAGGTGGCTCGATTTGACTTGATTTGATCTGTTATGAATCATGCAAGGATTGGTTGGCTAAACCTAGACTTACTAACCCTCAACGTTCGCTTTTTGGGCCAAGAATGGTTTAATAACAACCGCTTCTAATCAATCTAATTAACCTACAACTTTTGGTATAGGAAAGACAATTAGATTGAACTTGTTTAATGGTTTTCGTAAGGATATTTAGAAGTCTTTTGCACTGTCTAAAAATAACACTTTTGGTGTTAATTAATCTCCCCTTTCGGATCTACGATTTATCCTGTACTTGGCTTAAACTAATATTGTTTATCCTAACTTAGGCTTAACTAAATGTGGCCATTCATTTAGAAGTTAATTAAGAAATCACAAGCAGTTCAAACAAGCAATTAAAGACTACTCATTAAACAAATCACAAGTCATAACAAAACATCACAAGTCAAATATCGCCATCCAAACTTCAACTACTCCCTTACTCCTAAGACTACTCAAACTTAGCCTAACATAGTGCTAGAACAAACAACAACAAGAGTATAAATAACAACATACAAGCCCATCAAAAATAGAGAAGAAAACATAGAAAGAATAAACTGAATACTCCCTCTATGCTTCAACACCGTCTTCTAGGGCAGTGGGGTGATGCAAGATGAATTCTGAAACTTCTTCTCGCTGCCGTCGCTTAGAGATTAGGGTTCCTTAGGGTTTCTGTGGCTAACAAAGCTTGGAAAGGAGAAATTGCAATTGTGGAGGCTTAGATCCCTTCTCAGGCAGAGGGAGAGCCTTTTATAATGGTTCCACGCACAAGGAAAGAGATATAGGACGACAAGGCAAGAAAAACTACCAAAAAATATCATTTCCATGCATGAAAACTTGCCATATGAGATAAGTCGGTGTTCAACTCGGACCGAGATGAGGTCAACTCGGACCGAGTTGAAAACAGGTGAGTCAAGGCATGTGCAACTCGGTCCGAGTTACTTCCATCTCGGTCCGAGTTGTAGTCTGAAAATCGTCTTCTTGTGCTAGGAATGAGTCGTCTAGCATTCTTCTTGCGCCGGAAACCATCTAGAGCTTGTAAATCCATCAAAAACCAAGTAGAACCCTGAAAATAAGAAGAGAGACAACGACAAAGCCAATTCTTGAAAACATATAGCATTTTATCAATTAATTTAATGGTTTGAATGTAATTTAGGTGCTAAGTATGGTCTCAATACCATCAAATACTAACGATATCAATAGGTCCCTTACTTCTTGTGATTTTATTTTTATTTACAGACAAATGTAATGTCTAAATTTTTTTTGAGGTGGGTCCAAAAGCACATAGCTTCGCCCCTGCTTGGAGCACTACTAGAAAGTTAGTTATCTACTTCACGAATAGGCGTACGTATTCGAGACACGGAAAGCCCTATGCGTCCACTTGGAGACACTACTTAACCTAGCCACTAATAATAAATATCTGGGTTCGACGGACGCAGATTACTTAACGAGTCTCTAATTATATTTCTATTGGTACAATGATGCATGACTTCTTGTCTGATGGCTTACTCAGATAGTAAGTGCGTCTCTATTTAGAGGTTACTATGTCGGTATATTGACGCTTTTGGTCAGCGACCCAGATAATATAATATATTGTTAGAATTTATCAGGACCAACAATCTATCATAGTCGATATACTGACGCTTTGGTCAGTGACCCAGATAATATATTGTCAGAATTTATCGGGCCCACAATCTATTATAGTCGGTATACCGACGCATTTGGTCAGCGACTCAATAATATATTGTCAAAATATAGCGAGGCACAATTAAACTCCTTAACAACTATGTTTTCAGCAAATATTTAGCTAGCAATTGGTTTCGTACTTAAAAAAACAAATGGCAAAATTATTAAGAATATGCTTATTATGAAATGTTTTTGATAAATTAAGGTGCGTATACTATGTATTAAGAAATAAAGAATGCGCATATGAAACCTTACAAATACTTGAACGTTTCATTTCGAGGCTGTTAAAACTTAAGGGGCTGTTTGGATTCTCAAGGAATTTGGGAAATTTCATCTTCCTACTATAAATTTATTATAAACAATTCAAACTTTTCACAAAGTTACACACTTCTCAATAAATTTATTCCTAGAAATTACAACTTCTCCAAATTCCCCAAATTCCTAAGCGATCCAAACGGCCCCTAAGAGCTGAAATTGAAAATAAGACTTTACATTTTTTTTTAAGAAAAATAGAGGTCAAACTCCTATCTTATATTAAAATAAATCCAAAAAATACAAGTAAAACTTTAGCAAGAAGCTAAAGTTGAAGCTAAAGTCAAAAACTTAATATGAAAACAAACGGGTCAAAAAGAAAGTTAAAAGCTAAGAAAAGAAAAAAAAAAGATATCTTGAAGTATCCAACTAGTCATTAATTAGATGGCAGCAACGTCCTCCTCCTGAAGAAATTCCATTCCGAAAGAGCTTCTTGAATCAAGTCGGAGGGATTCTTGCTGATATCTCTAAATATTCTAGCACACCTCTCCCTCCAAATGACAAAGAAGGAAATTGCAAAAAAGATCCCTCATGTTGCTTTTAATTGCAGGATTTACCAGAATGGCAGAATGAGTTACTGGGATTGCTGAGTCAGCTCTAGCCCTGATCACCGAAGAATTAGAAAATATAAGAGACTTGAAATGAAGGAAGAAGACACAATGATTGAATAAATGAGAGACAGATTCACCATCCATGTAGCAATGACAACATCTATTTGGCATGCTCCAACATTTATTTTCATAAGGCTTAACACTTAACAGGTGTACGTGTACTTTAATCGAAATAGGACTATGATATATAAATTAAGAGCACTAGACTTGGTCATAACGATGAGTTTGACGTCGTCATTCCATTATTTCTTTCATTACATTGTATGTTCAGTGGCGGATCTAGCAAAAATATTTAGGTGGGGCTGAGTGCTCTAATGAATCATTTGATCGAACGGTATTTCTTTTTCTGTTTTTCAGCCCCACCTTTGAGTGCTCCAATAGCTAAAAAAATTCATTGAGGCTAAAGAGGGGCTTCAGGGCTCTAGCCCCACCCGCCTCACCACTGAATCCGCCCCTGTGTATGTTCCCGGATATTTTCTTCATTTTTTTTTTGAGAAAAGGCCGTTGGGCCCGTTTTCATTGAACATAAACAATTCAAATTACAGACACTAACAAGAAGCTACTAACATCCAGAATCAACATGTAAAACCGATTTTGAGCTAGCTAAGAACTAACCCAAACATTAAACTTCACCAATTAAACTCCTGAGTACCATTATTAGAACATGAACGCAAATAACTACATACAACTGACAATGTTTAACAGAACAACCCAATAACAAATTAAACTTGATAACGCGGCTTGTTACTTAATCTTCAATCAACATTATTCTTTTTTAAGCTAACGGCAACTGATCCATATTCCAGCCTGACCAGTTCTCAATGCTTGGGAGACCTCCTATTTGAGTATTTGGAGCTTGCATCTGTATGGGAATTTCTGCCTAGTTATTTGGAAGCCGGCGGTAAAGAAAACTCTTGGTTTGATCATCTGTCAGACTTGTCCAAAACATGACAAAAGAATGCATCATTAGTAACAAGTTTTTTAGTAGTCTTGCAATTTTTAGCTTGGAAAATCATATCATTTCTCATATGCCAAATGCTCCAACACATGGCACTAAAATGAGGAAAGCCTCTTTTTTACTAGGTTGAAGTGCTAAAGCAAACTCAAAAGTATCTTACATAGACCCCCAATTGATAAAATGGTCCTGACATTGTCCTAACCATAACCAAACTGATCTGTGAAAGAGCAAAACAAGAATAAATGGTAAATATTTTCTTTTTGACCACAACAACTACAAGAGGTGTTCCCTTGCCAACCCATTTTGCTCAACTGCTTAGGTAACAATTTATTATTTATTATGCATTAAATTAAAACTATATAAAGCTTGCGCGGCGTGAGTTGCGTGTGGGATGCCTTTTCTATTGTAGTTAGTACAGTAATTCATCTGGACCGTCTGTCTTCTGCGTTTGATCTTGCCCGTTCGATCTGTAGTGCATCCATCCGTCTGATCTTCGGCTTCTGGATATTTCCACGTGAAGAGGCTCTTTCTCCTCATTTCTCCCAGCCTGGCGTGCACGCCTCCCGAGGCAAGGCAGCTCAAAGATTGCGCTGCCCTTCATCGCTGAATTTTCGCATCTTCCGCCATCGCCTAGCGAGATGGGATGAACCGATGAATAGATCGGCTCTTCTTCTTTCAGATGAGTACCGTTTTGTTTTGAGCATCTCTATCTCTTTTTCCTCTATCTTATTTATTATTTCTGGAACTTTTTTTGTGCCGCTGGTTTTAGGAGAACGTTCTCATCATCGTTTCTGGTGAGATTTCAGATCAGGGTTGAGTTGTGGAGAGCGGTAGAGAAGTTGATCAAGCACGGGAGCATCGCCATGAATGCGAGGTACTTTTATGTTTCTTTGAAAATAACACATTCAACTCAGATTAGGTTGATTTTCCTATATAGATTACTGTCTATCTTGGTTTCGGATATAGCAACATATTTCTCATTTTTATAGGACACAATGAAGGTTGGATCGGAAGCCAGAAGTCTTATGAATGTCAAACAAGATCATATTTCTCATTTGTTGATGCATGTGCTGTCGACGGCTGGCAGAACCATGGATAAGAACCTCATGGGCTTCTCGGCTGCTGCTATGGCCGCTGCTCAGGCCATTGTGGCTCACGCAGCTCAGATCCAGTTACAGAAGCCAGAGGATGGGGATGCTATAGGTCCAGGTGATTTGATGTTTTCTTTTTTTTTTTTATTTCTTGGTGTTAGTAGGAGCAATGTCAGGGTGTATCTCTGATAAGTTTTGATATTGTTAAGGAGTTATAGTTCCTATTGTTCCATATCCACTTTGTAGGGATTGAAAGTGATTTGTCAAATTTTTAGGAATCAAAATGGGAATTGAAATAAAGGCCCAAATTGTCTTACAATGTCATTCTAGGGAGAAACTAGATGCTACATGTGAACTATCTGTGAGTTTGTTTATCTTACTATGCAAATACTTACTGCGCTATATGTAATATCATATTTCTTTATGTGTCTGACAACAGGCTCACTTGAGTAGGTGGCTGAGGCTGACCTCTTAAAGAGAACTATCCAGATCAGCAACTTGGGCCCCCTATTAACTGTTGAGCATCTTAAGCAACTTTCTGGCTATTGTGCGACGCTGGCTGATAGCATGATAACTGAGTTAAAGCACTTCGCTTTCATTAGTGCTCGAAGCCTAAAGAGGTCACATCGGCACTGGCCCTTAATAATGTTGGTGTTGGTGGCAGGCCACTAAATGTTGAGATGGCAAAATCATTACCGGGTACGGATTCGATTAAGATTTGATGTTGTTATGTTTATTGATGCATTGAATATGACATGGTTGTGGCTATTCCTTCCATAGAATTAAGTTAAAATTCACATATGTAAATTGATCTCTCTTGGCAAGGAAAATATTTTATTCCTTTCCATAACTATCTGATATTAATTTTAATCATAAAGACCAGCAAGAAGCTCAAACTTTTATAATATTTGATTGTTGGTTCATGTTGGTATGATGTTACTGAGGTCCTCTCATATTAGTCTTGCATATGTCTACATTGTTTTGCAGGAACTTTTAAAAAGGAGACTCCAAGGAAAAATAGAATATACCAAAATTTTGCAAGATACTGCCAAAGAAATGGCAAAGGAGGTTTAGGCTTCACGAAGTGAGGAGTTCAAACAAACAGCTGAAGATCTTGATCAGTTTTTAAACAAGGTCGTGTTGAAAGTTTGGTTATATATTTTGAATTTTTGATATTTACGGCTACATTTAGTGTTACATTTTGGGGTTGATTTTATTTTTGTTTTCTATTGGTGTTGCATTTGTGGTTACCTCCTGATACGTGGAAGAGTTTCCAGTGATGAAATATTGAGCTTTGCAAAAGCTGTTCAACGATGATCTTACTTTGGACAATATGAGCAGGTTAACTTTTATATATTATTTAGATTAGATTTCCCATTAGTTCTCACTTATCTTCAGGGAAAGAGCAGATGCCTTTTTTCTCTTTATTTGTTTTTTTATATTGGTTTTTTGAAAATATGTTTAGGAATGGATAAAAAGTAGTCTTATATTTGGAGGGTAGCAGTAAATTATTCATGGAAGTTTCTTTATTAATAAATAATTAGAGGATTTAAGATATTATTCATGCTAGAGTCCTCAAAATGTGGGAAACTGTCAATCCAAAAAATGATAATGTGTGGGGCATGAATTTTGTTCTGTTGGACAGCAACGTTTGTCTTTCTCTTTCATGCATTCAACGTTTGTCTTTTTCTTAATGCTATATCCTCTCAATATTTAAAATATGGAGGTGCAATCCAATCTGTATATTAATACACTCGGGTTACTGATTGCCTACACAGTTCCTAATGATAAGAGGAGAAAATGGCTACTATATCTTTGAGATTGTTTGCTGTCAAATGAAGATCTAAGGATTGACTAGCAGAAAATGCAAAAAAAAAATATTTATTTTTTTTATTACAAATGGATTGTATATCCTGCCAATTGCTGTCAAATGTCTATCCTGCTAATTGCTGTCAAATGAAGATCTGAGTATTTGTTATTTATTATTTATTGAAGGACATCTCCTCTTTTGTATTCCTGCACTTGAAAAAGGTTCATCGACATTTATTATTTAATTGCTGCCAAATGAAGATCTGAGTATTTTTTATTTATTATTTATTGAAGAACATCTCCTCTTTTGTATTCCTGCACTTGAAAAAGGTTCATCGACATTTTTGTTATTTGTGCTTGAAGAAAACAATTGGCAGGATATTCATCACTCCTTTCTGGTCTTGGAGCAGTGATGTTACAGTCTGAATTTTTTTTATTTGGTTCATATAGTTCTAAGCTTTTGTACACTATTTGAAAATTTAATATACTGTTAGACTTCACTTATTTATGTTTAACTTGGGATTTCTTTTAAAAAAATAGAATGTGGAGAGATTATACTTTACGGCATAGTCAAAAGTTGCATCAATTCAGTTAAGCACATGCTGCAATTCATAGAGCAAGGTATGCAATTTTTTTTCCTTTTGAATTTCTTCATAACAAGCACATACTACTTGCAAAGAAAATGTAAAGATAGTTATCTAAAGAGTGCCTATCGGTAAATTAGCGATATTTATTTAAATATTCTAATCATCAGTTTCATTCTTTTCTTTATGAAGACACTTTTTCATTAATTATTGATAATTTTCAATGTGCTTCAGGTTTCCTCGCATAAATGACCTGTTGAGCTCTCCAAGGTTAGAGCATTTAGGATCTATACAAAAAAAAAAAAAAAATCTGGTATGATTTTATATTTATTTCACTCATGGTTAGATGATTGCAAATTTTCAATGTATTATTTTTTATATTCAGAGACTAAAATTCCAAAATGCCGATACTTTATTTTGTTGAAGTCCCTTAACAATACCCAACATCTTATTACACAGTTCTAGCTTATATGTGCTGGTATCAGTTGTGGCAGCATTTATGTGAGAAAATTAATTCTCTGTAGTTTCTTATTCTCTTTATTAGACTTTGCAACAGCATAAGCTAGAGTTTGAAGATAATTTTTTTACCCGAAATTCTTATTGACAAGCAATCTTTGCTTGGAATTTGGAGCAGTATTGCTGTCGACTGTCAAGGAGTAAGAATTCTCTTTATTTGATTGTCATATGTAATTTTTTTTCTTATACCCTTTCTCCTTATTACATTTTGTTAATGGAATCGATCCTTTTATATAGATCATTTCATGTTTGCACCTCATTCTACCCTTTTGAGTTAATAGTGCATCTCTCTTTGTAATGTTAATTAGTTCATAATTTTCTTTGAATGGTAATTATCTAATTATATTTGATACAATGAATATATAATAATTAAAACACTTCTATTAGTCAGCTAAGATGGTTCTTCTATATTCTTAAAATAAATTTAGTTGTAGTTTCATGAGAGTATTACATTAAAAGAGCATGTTCTTTTTAAGGGAAGTCAATGACGATATGTATGCTAATCGACTATAATTTAAAATACTGTTTTCATTGACAATATTGGATAGTATCATAATTACAACATAGTACATAGTATTGTAATAGCATGGTGCTATTATAATAAAATAATTAGTCTATATAAATTTATAGTTATATTGATGGCACCTGTTAGTTAGACATGGTCGTTATAATTAAAACATGTAATTAGCAATGAACGTAATTGAAAAGCAATCGCGCAACGCGCGAAATTAGCACATGATATATATGGTCTTTGGTATCAGCTGCGTATCTGCGTGCAGTTTTCAGGGAGACATGATATTTCCTTCATCGGTGTATAAAATAGTTATTTAAAAAATTAAAAATGTATAATTTTGATTAATTAATTCTTTAATCGGAATTACTTAGCATCATCCCAGCGTTTCTATCATCCCCTTCATCCTTTACAGATGCGTTTATTTTTTTTTTATTTTTAGAAACCGCGTTGGAAATGTCTCTTTCATTTTCGGAAGTCCAAGAGATGAGAGGATGAGTGCCAGATTGACTGTTCCCCTGTCCCCCCCCCCCCCCCAACCTCTCCCGCGTACGCTCCCCCCTCACTCTCCCCGACACCCCTCCCACCCTTCCCCCTCTCCTCTCACACACTTCATAACCATTGAAATTAATATTTATAAATATTGAAGCTAATGTCGTAATTGTTGAAGTTGACATATTTAAATGTTGAAGGTAATATTTGAAGTTGGCATACTTAAACTGTTGAAGTTGGCATATATAACTGTAACAGTTATATATATTAACTTCAACAGTTGCAGTTTGGATACTAACTATTGAACTTAATATGATTAATTGATATAGTTCGAATACTAACTGTTGAAGTTAATACGAGTAATTGTTGTAGTTCGAATACTAACTGTTGTAGTTAGTATTTGTAATTGTTGTAAGTGTAGCTCGGATATTAACTGTTGAAGTTAATATGAGTAAATGTTGTAGTTCGGATACTAACTGTTGTAGTTACTATTAGTAATTGTTGTAGTTGTAGTTAATGTGAGAGGGAGGGAGGAAAACAGAGGGAACAAAAAGGAAAGAGGGAATGGTATCGCTGGATGGGGATGAGAATTTTTTTTTCATTTTTAGAAAACGTGTATAGAGGGACAGAGGGAACAAAAAGGAAAGAGGGGATGGAATATCGCTGGATGGGGATGAGAATTTTTTTCCATTTTTAGAAAACGCGTCTGCTATTAATAAAGTGTCGCCGGGAATAATGAAGATGATGAAATAAGAGGATGATCCTTATCACCCCTGATTCTTTAATGCTTAGTATAACAATTGTATTTTACAAAACTATCATTGTGCTTATCGACAAAATATATTGAATCAATTGTTATATATGGTCACCCTTTAACGCATATTATTGTACTCACGCGCAGGGGTATATTCACACATTTTTCGGTTAGATCCTCGAAGATATTGAATTGCTATGCACCAACCCAAACTTGTGCACCATCGTCTGATAAATTTATGATTCTGACAAGATATAAATTCAATTTCAAGTTAGTCACAATGTCAGGTCTTCTCTCATAAGTGTTGTAACCTCCGAATGCAGCACCGCTCTGCTCATGTTCTGTGCTAAGTGAAGAGCCTTTAGTTATCTTTCTCTATAGCTCCGTTTGGATTTCATTTGAAAAGAAAGGAAGAAGGGAATAAGTGAATAAATTTATTATAAACAATTCAATCTTTTCACAAAATTACACACTTTCAAATACTTTTTCTCTTCTTCTCTTCTTCTCACACCTTATCCAAACGGAACCCACAGAGAATAAATGAACAGTCCATCTTTAATTTGAACTAGAGCTTGTATAATTCCAATCTTGATATAATTTGAAGTTACAGGGTAAAATTCCTCTAGCTCCTTAATTACAATTAAAGAACAAATTCCTCTGTTTAAAATAGAGACATAAAAAGGAATACAAATTGAAACCCTAGCCGCTACGAAAAAAATTGGAACCATTTTCAGTCTCTTTCAATTTCCTTCCGTGAGATATAATCTCTTGAAATGACATAATCTCGTCTGATGAATATTGAGGGATTCTTCCAACAACTAATCTCATAATTTCACTTGCATTTCTATCTTTTGAGACATCAGTTAGTCCCTTTAGCAGCTTCTTTATTGTATTAACATCGAGAAACCAATTCTTCTCCATACTTCTCTGACAAAATCTAAAAGCCAGACCAAAATCTCTCTCTTCACAAAGATAATGTACCATTGTCTGATAAATCTTCTGATTTGGTTGACAGCCCCTTTTACTCATCGAGTAAAATACAATGTTAGCCATTTCAGCTTCACCCATCATGAAAAACCCCTTTATTATCAGATTATATGTCACCTCATCTGGCTTTATCCCTGATTTATACATGGTGCGCACCAAACTATTGGCTTCAAAAGTTCTGCATCGATTAATCAGAAATTGTATTCTAACATTATATGTGGCAAGAGTAGGTTCACAACCTCTAAGCCTCATTAAATTCCATATACCATCACCAATCTTGCGCAAGCCTTTCTTATAAAATGCCGCAATCAGAGTAGTATATGTTACAACATCAGGCTCGACGCCTGATTTACCCATTTCAATCATGGCCCTGTAAGCTGACTCCAAACTACCCATCTCACCCAAGACCTTTATAAGTGTATTGTAAGATATCTCATCCAATTGAATTCCATATATCTCAGGGGCCTCATCGAAAAGTTGGCGCAACTCATGAAACCGACCAACTTGGGCAAGAACCTTGAGGGTGGCATTGAAAGATTTTACAGTTCTCTTACAACCAAACAAATGCATCTCCTGAAAAGTTTTAATAGCATGGTCTGGCATGCGGGCCCGACCATATAAAGTAATAATCCTGATTACAAAACCCTCCCTTCGACCTTGGGGTAAACATTTCTGGTGCTCCAAAATCTGCTCAATTAGGTCAGACCTGCGGGCACCAGCTAAGCGGGATACTGTATCCTCAAATATGACTCGGTTCTCTACTACAATTTGGTTACAAGCATTTGATTGGAACAAGGAAAAAAGTTTAACTGGGTCCTTTTCTTTCTTTATTTTTATAATTGCAGGCTCATTGGTGTTATCTTGAGGACCCGTGTTATTGTTGCTTTCAGGTTTTGGCTGGTGAATCTTGCCCTTTTTCAAGAGGGCAGCTCTGCAAGAGGCGATTGTGGGGAAATTCTCAGGGTGGTGATTTGCCGAATGTGCATAGTTGGCAAAATCTCTTTTTTTAACTG
Organism: Rhynchospora pubera; assembly: GCA_028095005.1. Lineage (NCBI taxonomy): Eukaryota > Viridiplantae > Streptophyta > Magnoliopsida > Poales > Cyperaceae > Rhynchospora > Rhynchospora pubera. The sequence goes on from CM051461.1 coordinate 20,577,656, forward strand.
ATTTGGAGATACCAGCAACAATAACAGTAATGGCTAATGCATCAACAGCTGCACAAATTCTTCTTACTGTACGAACAGAAAGCATAGTATAGGTGCCAACACTGTCACTAGTTTAAACTAAGCTAATGCATTGGATCCGGCGACAGGATGATAGGGTGGCAAGTAGGGGCTCCGACCCTCCTATATACTGTTAGGGAAGTACCTTAAAAGTAGAAAGTTCCTTCTACCAGAGAAAGCAGTAATCTTTCTACCATTGAGAAAGACCTGGACCTACATAAGATGACTGCTTTTATTAAAAAAAAAAAAAATTACATACGCAATTACTGATACATCAGCACCTGAATTATGTTAGCATCATACCAGGTATTTCTGAGAAATAACTAAGAATAGAGAACAAAAATTTATTATCTGGTTCATGCAAATATTCAATCAAATAACTAAATAACATTTTGACCATACGATACCTAAGCAAAAAACAACTTGATACTCGATATGTAAATTGCCTGATGTACCCTTATAATGATTCTTCTTCCAACAGCTGTTAATTTGAAATCATACCAACCACTAAGCAAAAAGCATACTAGCTACAAGCTTATAAATTATTCTGATTATGAAGGTATCATATCACATTTATCTCTACATGTAATCTTCAATTCAATAAACACAAATCAAAAGGACATACATAAAAAGAAACTAAGTCAATGGAAATTGTCGTGAAGTAACACACAATCTAATATGCAAGTCTATCAATTACTGTGTGTGTTCCTCATACAACAAATACCAACTATAAGAAAATGATTACATAAAAAAGGAAATAACAGAGAGCAAAAGATATAAAATTTATTTATAGTCTTATGAAGGGCTACAATTTCATTATAATAAAATACCCAAATTCAGGAAAATAGAAAAAAAAAGGCAAATGCCCCATATCAGTGATTCAATCAATGAGCAATATTATCTTGTTAACATATCAGTGATTCAATCAATAACCAATGCCCCATATCAGTGATTCAATCAATAACCAATGTTGCAATTGTACAGTCATCTCGGAAAGATTCTCAAATCTGGAGGTATCTATCTATGTATTTACAGGTAGATACAAACCTGAGGGATGACACCAGTTTCAACATAGATGGGTCGAAACTGGTTTCTAGTACGGCCATCAGATAGTCTTTCAAATAAAAATGTTGACAACAGGGGGAGAGAGAGAGAGAGAGAACCTCGATAACTGCCGGAGTATTGGGCGGAACGAAGGAGGTAAGTGATCTGCGGCACTAATCTTTCTACTTTATTCTTTTCTTTTGGCGGAGGTCCGGACTGAGCAGAAAAGAAAAGGAAGGAGAGAGACTGGGCGAGGAGGCGCAGACGACTGGAGGAGAGACGGGAATCAGATCCTCTGGTCTTCGTTATAAAGAAGACCACTGGACTTCGTCCCATCTAAACCGTTCCATCTAAACGGACGGACGGATGCGAACAGACCCAAAGTTCTGTCCAAAAAGTAAAAAAAAAAAAAATCGCGTATACTAAGCGTCGTCTCTCTCTTTCCGTATTGAAATGAAATCCAATTTTCAACTCACTCTCGCGCGCAAACCCTCTCCCCCTTTACAAAATCGCTCACTTTCCAAAATCTGTGCGTGAGGAAAACCTTGCGTGACTCACAGAGAGAGGAAATCAAGGGACTCGTTCTCTCCTCTTGTGCTTGACTCGCAGAGAGAGGTAATCGTGCACAGAACCTTTCATTTGTGGCAGTTCACAGTTTGAGTCAATTCATTTGTTTAGAATAGTTGGAGACGGGAGAGAACCAGATAGTTGTTATTTGTAATCAGCACAAAAAAATTGTCCCGTCTCCGACTGTAATTCGGTATTTTTATCCATTGTGCGATGTGTATCTTTTTTTTTTCTTTTTTTTTCTGCTTTACATCTGAAATGTTATTTGTCTGTCAACATTTAGCACCACGCCTTAAGGTCCTGAGTTGTTCAGTACCAATTTCAGCAAATAAATGTGCATGAGAAAAGATTTTCACTAAAGAAAAACAAGGACAGTGTATCTGACAAATCAATGGAGACATATCCAGTGGCATGCCTTAAGTACTTGTTTCCATTGCAACCAAATTTTCAGTACTCAGGCTGATTCTTTGTGTCATAATGATATGTCTAGTATACACGCCACGGGTAAATTGGTAATGCTCCCTGTTTCCAATTTCCATGAGACTTGCCTGTTTCCAGTTTCCAATTAAATAATTAATATTTATTAACTCAGTTTCTTTAGATTGGTATGATATAAGCTATATGAAACTGCAGCTCCAAATAAATTACACATAACTCAGTTTTTGCATAACAGTAACATGGAATATTTTACATAAATTGATAATGTCAATTAGTCACATAACAGTAACCAACCAATCAATGCATGGTTTCTTGTCAATTTTCTAATTTCTTATATGTTATTTTCATGAAGGATATGGAGGAACATGAAAAACTAGCTCAATTTGTGCGCAATAGGTTGCTTGAGCTTCGATTGCAGTGCGAAGAAAAATGCGAGAACTAGGCAACAAGTGGTGATGGCAATCCAACTTCTGAACATTCACTATATTTTGTAGGCAAGAGTAAACAAGTTGTGGATTATGTTGGCAACATTTTGTAAACAATTTAGTTGAAACAGATGATGAAAGAAATTATGGTAGTATAGTGTTCAAAGTGAATGGTGCTATTTTGTAAAACTCAAGGACTTAATTAATTAAACTTGTCATTTTCGTACTAAGGTGTGACTAATTACAACGCCAATCACTTACTCCCAAGCACTCATATTCCAACTCATGGCCTGCTCTATGGAAGTCAAATTAAGAAAATTTCTATAGGCAATCTATGTGTAAGAGAAAATTATAAAATTAACAGGATCACTAGTTCAATCTAGCTAACCATACATTCTCAGCAGTTTTCTTTCTTTCTTTCTCTGCAAAATGAAATAGAGACTAACCTATGAAACATATAGTTTCAGAAATCAAATCATCGCTTTAATTAAAAACAGTACAAATAGGAAGAAGCGTCAAAATTCAGAACTCCATAACAGTATTACTAAACGCCAAGATGCAACAATCACCACAGTATTAACAAAACTCTATAACAGAAAAAAGGAAAAGAAGCAAGACATATGCATCAATTTGTTGCTAACTAAGCCAGAGTAACACAAGGCGATCATTCTTGGGGCAATCCAGACTTTCCAATGCACTTTGTGGCGATCTGATGGGTCACAAATGCATCTCTGGTTGCATACTTGATCAGCTCCAAATCTTCCTTGTCATCATCACCATAGTCAGGGGCGGATCCAGAATTTGAGGACAGGGTATGCCGAATTGTCGAGGTCGACTTCAACTAGACATTAGTAACTTAGAATTTTAATAGTAGAGTAGGCCAGATACATTAGATAACCGAATTACCACTGTATTTGTTACATTTTAACACTAAAAACAGTTTTCGCAGCGTAGGCCAGGCCTATGCCTGCCCCTGACCATAGTAGCCATCAAACCCAATTTCACCCCAGTTGGCCTTACGCACCTTTGCTGGCTTCTTCTCAAGCTGCATTCCATCTAGTGCCAGCTCCTCGAATCCCAGATCTCCCATTACCACCTTTCCCTTCTCATTCTTCGCCCACCACACTGCATCCTTTCCATAAGTCCCTGCTGTCACCTTTCTCACATCCACTTGCTGTGCGACCTTTATACAATTTATAAACCTTTTAACTCATTGGATAATTGCAAGAAAAGCTTCAAAACGAAATTTACCAGTAACCTTTACTTGAATTATCTAACAAGACAACACATGGTTTTGAGTTATTAAACTCAGTAAGATCTAGATAGGACAATTAAGCTGCAAGGCCTCAAAATCACATACAAGTAACTTCTCCTGCTTTACTAAAATAGTAACTACACATAGAAATCCAAGTTTGGATTGGAATTAAAGATAATTATATGCATAAAAAGCCTACAAAGAATGCATAATTTCTAGGCTTTAGCTAAATCACCCGAGAAGAACACAAATGGTGCATTAGAAATCACAAAAGTCTAATTGAATATTAGTGCACATACTAAATTAGAACATGAATACAAAAATTTGCAATTCTTACCAGATCTGTCGTGACCAACAACCAAATTTTCTTTGTTTTCGAGGTTTTCTACTTCCAGATTGTGGAGACAATGAGGAGGCGAAGAGAGAGGCAGTGAGGTTCGATTTCTAGGTTTGCAGAGGGTCAGTTCCAGATCGTCTCAGGAGCTTCTGGAGTTTTCAAGGTTTTCTTCGTCGAAGGAGAGAGAAATGCAGACAGTATTCTATTCCGAATACGAGGTTATACCTTTTTCCTTTTTGAGAGCGTATTTCAGCGCTCATTGAGATCTAACCGTCCATTTAGATCGGACGGTTCAGATCTTAAGAAGACCACTGGACTTCTTTTTTACGAGGACCAGAGGATCCGATTCCAGGAGAGACGAGCATCCGCATCCTCGAGAGCCATTTAAAAGGACTGCGCCGAGCGGTCCTTTTAAATGGACCGTCCGATGGAGATCCAACAACGTAAAAGGAAAAAGACCAAAATCGACTCTCTTCAGCCTTGCCAGATCCAGATCTGCCCGTAACGCTCGAAAATAAAAAAAGAAACATTAAGAAAATTATTAATTCAATTCCATTCCTCTTTCGTCTCCTCCGCCTGATGAGAAGCGAAAACCTATATTGATCGAGCGACAATTGAGAAGCGAGGCAATAGAATCGTTGAAGGAGAATTAGTGAGACAAGACAGTAGATCGAGCAACACAGTAGATTTCGCATATTTTGAACGATCACTCCTCTCCAAACCCTAGACATACGAGTATTGCCTCCTCTCCAAACCCTAGACAGACAGGTGAGCTCTTTCTTGTTTCCTTAATAATTTGCGGAGGCAAAAATGAGTTCTTTCTTCTTAATTAATTTGTACTGAAAAAACTCCATTCTGCTTAATTATAGTTAAATCAGCGTTTTGCTTGATCCCAGACATAGGAATATTAGGATGTATCTAGGGCAACAACCAACAGAGCATTAGTTGGCTTAATGGTCAATTGCATGGCTCATGTAATTTGAGTCTAAAATTGTGTCAATTGTTTTGATGTATATTGTGATGGTGGAGGTAAAATTAGGTTAAACGGAGGGTTTAATTGCTCGATTGAAGGTTAATCGCTATTTAGGCTGGTTAAATTTGGGCAACAACCACCTATCAAGACATACCATACACAAACTTAAAGACAAGGAAAAAAAGTAAAGTACTTAATGTACTAGAAACACAGATTTCAAGTGGTTCAGATACCTACTCTTTTAATAGGTGATATAACGAATAAATTTTGACTATATGAGAATAGAGATTACATGATTTTTCAATTCAGCTAGCTTATTTCTTTGTACAATCTCTTTCAATTTCTAGACATAGAAGGCACTCTTATATAAACCTGAAGCACAAGTGTACAAAGTATGTGCCATGATATTTCATCGACGAACGCCCTTTTATTTTGTCAGAGTTTATTTTGGTCTCCAAAACATGCTTCTTTATCACACTGTAAATTGAATGTCAATTTGTTTAATTGATAAAAACTTACCTCTGAATATTGGACATGTTTACTCTAAGATATTGACCGGAGCAAGGTGTTTAAGTGGTTGCCACAGAACTGGGACGAAATACCAATTCAAATGAGGCAGCCAGAAGATCTGTTGGGCAAGGAAGAAAGGGATGACAGTGCTGACGAGATACCAATGAGAGGAACATTGCTAGATGTCTCTAACTGACGTGACTGGGAGAGTCAAGAACATTGCAATCTTATAGTTGTGTAGTTACATTTCTTTTATGTGATGATTGAAGTTGTATGTTGAAGTAGTTATCTCTGTTGGGTTATTGAAGTTGATTTTAGGAAGTTAAATTGGATGCTTCCTCCACAGGAGGAGAAAGTAGGTGTTGCTGGCCTTTGTGGTTGGGCTATTTTTTACTTTACTTTTTATTTTGATCTTTTTTACTGAGCTATTGTAATATGACTTGAGTTTTGAGCTGTTGTACTGAGCTTTATAAGTTGTATATTTCCTTGTTTCAATGTTTTAATTCAATTATTGATATTGTTGTTAGCTCGACTATTTGACTGGATTGTAATTGTATGCGAGGTCAGCTTATTTGTTGTTAATTTGATGTTAATTCTAATTGACTGGATTGCAATTGTAATTCTATTTGACTGGATGTTAATGTTCCACTAAATATGACAAGTCAATATGCCATAAGAGAACATCTATAACTTAAGTTTCTGACTTCAATGACTTATGGTACCTTCTCCTAAGACACTGGTACAAGCTGTTTGGTATATTAACCGGTTGGTACAAGCTACATTAAGACACTGGTACTTCAATAACTTGTACATTAACTGTGCTGCTACATTAACCGTTTGGTACAAGCTCTCATGTGTGAGTTAATAATTCATAGGATAAAGTCGAAATTCAAAAGTTAATAAGTTATCACATATTGCACATAAACCGAGTCCATTGGACCGTTGGAGTTATATAACCAAATGAAAGACATGCGCAGAACTTCACAGAAAAGAATAAAAGAATTTCCTGAAATACCCTGGACAGTTTTGACATAAAAACTAGAGAAGTATATAAATAAATGGCCAATTGAAATTTGACTCAAGAATAAAACATTCACCATATCAGTAAGAACTTAATGTCATTTTCACATATAAACTATAACTTTTTTGCACTTACACCCTTAGGAGTTTCTAAAGTCATACATTGCTATCCCGCTATTTCTTTCATCTACAGAATGTTGCCATCTATCCCACTATTTCTTTCATTTACAAAATGTTGCAAAAAAAAAAAAAAATCTCTAAATCTTGTCTAGTCTTGTCTAATCTTCTACAATTGACACATTGCTGCAAAAAAAATAAATAAATAAAAAAATTACATAGAAATTATTTTAAACTTCATTTTAAATAAAATTGAAAATGGTATCTTATCAGATGACCTGACAGGAGCAAATAGAATTCCAGCTTAACTTGTGCACAACTTACTTGATGTCGATGTTGGCTGCAAAGGCTAAATGCAATGTACAAAATTTGAAAATACAGGGAGTAATTTGCAGAAAATCCATATTGAAAACTTGGTGTAATTTAAGGGTTGTACATAATTTGAAGATGCGTACATGCATTGAACGATGATTGAGCTTGAGAAAATGAAGATGTAGATACCTCTTCCCTAGTAACGACATAACTATTGTGTACTTTGGTTGAAACTAACCTCCTTGCACTCCTCTCAAATAACCTGTCTAGTTTCACAAAAAAAAAAAACTTAGAAACTATTAATTTTTGGAGGAAGAAAACAAACACAAAATTTAAACTCTTTTAAGGATTAACAGAATTATACTTTTACATAGAAGTATGCCAATTAGATACCCTAAGTTACCAAATTCTACTGGCACAATGCACCATAAAAGAAAAAGAAAATACCCAAAAGTATACAAGTTCCTCAAACAAATGTAGTTGAGAATCCTGAGAACAACTTAAACCAACGAAGCATTTTTGAAAAATCCAAGGTCGTCAGCAAAAGAAAATTGCATCTCAAGTGATTTTTTTTTCTAAACCATACTAAACCTTGACTAATTCAATTCTTCAATTTGATATCTGTAAAATTCTTTTTTTTTTAATTTACCTTCCGTTCAGTGCAGTGAGAACTGAGAACCTTATGGACATAACTAATTCGACCTTGAGAGGGATGAGAGGCAGACTTGATGAGGCGCAGCGATGCTTTTTGTTGGGAATTCGACTCTTCTGGACAGCCACAATCGCTTATTTTTTTCAACAAAAAATCGAGATGGGCAGCCGGGCAGGAGGGTAGTGGAGAGAGGAGAGGCGAAATCATGCGAACCCTTGGATCTCCATCGGACGGTCCATTTAAAAGGACTGCTCGGCACAGTCCTTTTAAATGGCTGTCGAGGATGCGGATGCGGAGAGACGACGGCTGATGTTTAGGTTTAGTAGATCTTGGATATTCTGTGACATTATTTCGTATAGCCATCTGTGTTTCAGCCTAGAATGGGAGAACATACCTTTTTGAAGCTCTGAGATTCTGTTCAATTCCACCCCTTAAAAATTGCTTCTCTCCTTTTGAAAGTCCCACCAAAGTCTTTCCAAGTTCTGAAGGTGACAAATTTATCATTTAGTTTAGAACATTGAAAACTGACCCAACACCTCTTTGTACAAAACCACCTACGGGAAGTCCAATTTCTTGTACAATGAATCAAATAAATTCAAAGAATTTTCGTTATCACGACGATCAATCCCTTTGCAAAAAACCAAAGTCATGAAAATGCACACAATTAAAAAGGAAATTACCTAATGATTCAGTAACGGAGTTGGCGCTAAGAGGAAAATGCCTTAAGAGCGATGTGCGGCGCACCAACAAAGAGGAAGAACGGCGCAACAACGTAGAAAGGAGAGAGGTTGAGACTGTGTAGGAAGGCGGAGGGATTTGTGATTTGAGAAAGTACAAAAAGGAAAAAAAAAGAGTAGTCTATATGCGAATGAATGGAGAGTTGAGTTGTTTGTGATTCGTGAAAGAAAGACTCGAATCGTGTCTGATTTCGACTGGTTCCACGATTACTTGGATCTGGGCCGAAATTTGGGTTCTGCCCAAGGAGAGTTTGGGCCGTGGGCCTGTCTTGTCTATTAACGGACTTTAATGGAAGAGGGATTGCCGGAGGTAATTGATATTTATCATATGTTCTTTTATCATCCATACCATCCACCGGGCTCGTCATTTTTATATGGGTCGAAGACTGACCCCTTTCCGTCATTTTTCCTTTTCACGTGATATCACGTGAGGCCCTCCGATTCTTTCCTATTTTTTGAATCAGTTTTGTCTTTCAAGAGACGCGAGAGATCTAAACATCTGACAATAGCGATAGCAAGAGACGTGAAAATTTTCATGAAAGCAATTTCTGAATCTATTTGATTCCATCTCTGCTCTCTCTCTTTTCTTTTCACTTATCTTGTTTTATTCTTTTCTCGTCTCATCTTCTGTTAAAACAAAAAGCAATTTCTAAATCCATTCGATTCCACCTTTGCCATCTCTCTCTCTTTCTCAAATTTCGCTCTGCCCATGGCGATGGTTCATATACTTGAGATGGCGATGGCACCAAGTGTCACGTCCCGCACCGACGGGTGGCGGGGCGCGAGCTGAGAATAGTATCTTCTGCACTCATCCGACGGCCGTCAACCTACGTCGCAACAGAAAAGCAAACAGAGTCAGGTACAAACCTCAGTAACCGGTTATTTAACGACGCAGCTTCTCTACATTTAATTATTATAACAAAATTCAATCAGATCAGATTAATCCACATAACAAATAATATATTTTACGGAGATAATCGGGTCCGGCCAGACAATTAGTCAGAGTGGTCCCTCCCCGATGCCAGGAGGATTAGGACCGGACCCTCCTCGAACTCAGAAGGATCAGGGCTCAAAATTCAAATTCAATTCCATATCCAATTCCAAATTTCGATATCCCGTAAAATATACCAATCACAATTCAGATAAACATATTCAATCAAAACCAAACGATAAATCGAATCATTCAATCAAAACGAAATTAAACATAGAGAAGTCCGGTTACCTGATCAAGCTGTCCAAAAATTAATAGATAAATCAAATCGATTATCTCGACTGCGACGTAGACTCAAATCCAATCGGCCGAACTAATCAAATTATAATCAATATACAAATTTTTGGTATTATGGTTTGATTTTCCTTTGAAATGGAGATGGAAATTAATGGGCATGGTTCGGATTCATCAAAGAATGAATATGGCAAAGTTTATAAAGGAATTTAGTTGTCATTAAAGCTACACATGGCTGAAAAACAATGATCATGAGCAAAAGCATGACACGCAGGTGCATGGTGGCAAGGTTTTATTCGGTCAGTTTTTTTTTAATCATTTCTTATTCGGTGGAACTATTGGGTTCAGCTACAATTTTTTTTTCTCGGTCAACATAAAATCAAAGGTTTGACTGGTCAAACAAGTCAAATTCGTGGTCAACAAAAATCAGGTGGTCAAAATATAGCGGGGTGTTACACCAAGAAGGAATAGGAATTGGACTAGGCAGGTCAGGTGCGAGAAGAGCATCACAACCCGAAATAACGCACCTCTGGCGAAGAAGACGTAGATGCTCTTCCGTGTTGAACTAATCGACGATGACTCGGAAGATAGTTTCACGAGCACTACAAGGTATTTAATTGAATACATAACTACAAATAACTCATCCCTTGAATGATTTAATTGAACAAACCAACGCTTTTTAATATGCTTTCTTGAAGCTTTTTAACTGAACACTTAAATAGAACTAACTCATCCCTTGAATTGTTTAACTGAACACAAGACTTATTTGTCTTATTTTTCATAAGACATCTAATTGAACACTTAATTGGATTTAAATGATCCCTTGAGTTGTTTAACTGAACACAAAACCTCTCATTTTGATGATGTCAGCGTGCGATTTTAAAAAAAAATCGCGATGACGTCAGCGAGCGATTTTAATGACGTCAGCGGCGCAAATTCTGATGAAATCAGCAAAAATTAGTGTATGCTGGATTTTTGCACCCAGACCATCCAAAATGGTCCAATTGGATGGTTTGAATGGTTTTTTAATGGATGGTGTATATCACACCTGAAATACAATTAGGTTTGGTTAATTAATACAAGAGAAAAAAGATGAATCTGTCATTGGACAATGAGGTGTAGAATATAAGTATTGATTTGTGTTTCGTGGTATAAAAGTGTTAGTGCTAGCATATACTTATATTTTGTGTGTTGGGGTATATATATATTTACTTAAACTTGAATTTTGTATTATTTTGATAACATGAAATTTCCAACATAACATGTTTATCAAGTCGAGCGATACATCTACTGCTGGTTTCTCAAGCTCTCTTTGAATGCAAGGCTAATGAAATCTCCAGTCCTTAAATTTGATGAACTGCTGATACAATATTTATTTTTAGTTACGTTTATTTTTATTTTTAAACTTTGTAATTTCGCCTCTGGCTAATATTTCATGTAATATAAAGTTGAGGGCCTGACCTCTTTTGCTTAAAAAAATATCCGTAGTATTACTTTCCGTTCCCATTTGCTACTTATATAGACACTTTAATATGCCACTTAAAACAAAAAACCATGTTGAAATGAAAGGGATAACTGAAACCAGTGCACTACCTTTTCCCTTTTAGATTTAAGAAATATACACACATATATATCTGGAAACAATGAAACCTAGAAGGAGCTTATTTTATGTCATATACATGAACATATTTCTATAAAAAAAAAAGGAGAAAATTTCCACCACTTATTTACATATATACTTGTCCATCAGGTAGTATATCTCACAAAACAGCATTCTAGCTTGTTACATAGTTCTTCTATGGTGCCAAATGGTTCCAACTTATACTGATACCAGTGCACCGGCCTTATCTATTAAAACAAATACCACCATTTCTCCATTTGGATTACCTAAGAAAACACAGAACATGCACCATCAACACAATCAGTTCTTAGCTTTGAAAGCTAAACGACATCCTCCATAGAAAAATCACCAACTCCAAGCTATTCTTGTGGAACAGAACCATGCTGCAGCCATGACCTCCATCTCCATTGCTAGCTAGGTTCTGCTATGTACTAGAACATATATATAGATTATTGGATTAAATTTGTATATTCCAAAGTCCAAACAACAATTTTCTTGCAATTCCTAGAAAACTTTCAAGAAAAAACAGAATAATATTCATCCAAAAGCAATTGCATGCTTCTGACTTAATTTGTCATTGGTAGATTATTTGAAGAAAAACTTCAACCTATTTATGTGTAAATGTCTCCGGAGGAGTTCCTTTGAGAGGTTGTTCTTGAAAATCAAGTGAATATGGACATAAATAATATTTGTCTAATATTATTTCCATTTTTTTGCTGAGCCATGTATGATGAGTACGTTGGTTTTTCTACTTTGCCGATTGTATTTTAGATTTTTTTTTTTTTGAGGAACAGGGGCCGTTTGGATCGTTTAGGAATAAGAGGAATAGCTTATTTCTAAACGAAAAATATTGGAAAATGTGTAACTTTGTGAAGAGTTTGGATGATTAGGAATAAATTTCCGTCTCGGAAGAGGCTATTTCTCTTATTCCTAAGCGATCCAAACGACCCCAAAAAGAATATTTACAAATTACAAAAAGAAGATAGAAGGAGAGGAAGATCTAAAATATATATATATATATATATATATATATATATATATTTTATACAATTAATAATGTAAATGCTAATTATAAAGGAAACGTACTCTGATTCTCTAGTCAATGTTTATAGCAAAGTCTCTTGGAATTTCGATATCTACTCTGCATCTACAAATGGGACATGTCAGGTTTCTTTGTAGCCATCCCTCAATACACTCCTTGGATGCGTTTGGATGGGTGTGGGAAGAAGGGAAGAAGGGAAGAAGTGGGAAGAAGTATTGGGAAGTGTGTAATTTTGTGAAGAGTTTGGATTGTTTATAATTTTTTTTCTTCTTCTTCCTTCTTCTTCTTCTTTCTTCCAACAATCCAAACACACCCCTTGTGAAAACAATGAATGCATAATGGCAATTGAAGAACAACATCCCTTCTTTCAAATAATTCCTTACAAATTGGACAAAGAAGGCCACCTTCAACAGCTTCCTTGTCATAAAGGTATGTCGGAAGGGATGCGATATTGAATGATCGTGCCCTGTTCATTGGCGGTTCACGTGCCTCCGGCTCTAGAGTTTGTGCAGGCACTTCTGATACAGTTGCAGTGGCTTGGTTGCTGTTTGGTCGATAATGTTGAAATATCTTTTGAAATATTTCAACAACTGACGCTAATAGAAGGATGATGCCAAAGGTACATACCGGGAGGATTATAAATGCTAAATCGAAGAACCAGAATAACACCGGCCACTTATGAGGAATTGTTATGATCGTTCCAATGATGGTCAGCACACACCCTAGAAAAATAGAAAACAACAAATATTGGGGTATGAAATCCCAAAAGTTCGCCATGTTTGATATCTTTCCAAATTCCAATTGTATGATATAAACTTAAACTTGATTTCATATATCATTATCGTTCCTCTTTGGGTAGGAAAGAATTCAAGAGAAATAAATTAAACACGTTTATTTTATATTTTAAACAGAGTCAATGCCAATTTTGAAGAATTGGCAAGCTATTTGAGAGTCCCCGTGAACAACGAATCGTTCTTGTTTGGAAAATTAACTTTTGAAGAAGAAACTTGTAATGGAATAATTCAATAATAAATTAGTGTAACGATACGTACCAGGGAATTGTGCGTCCACTATGCGAGTATGCGACAGAAGACTTAACAAAAAACAAAAGGTATCATTTAACAGAAGGTTGCAACGAAGAAATTTGTCATATATGGGCTGCAAGGCTAAAGCTTATGGCTGGTTCAAATACTCCAAACTCCATGTAATATATACGATGATTAAAATAACCATTCAATTTATCTGGCATCACACCTTTATAAAATCCCCTAGCATTACTTCAATCCATATACAAATCTTACTTATCACTTAATTGTTATATTAACGCAATGACATAGACATTTCAAAATGATCACAGCACACCGAAAGACCTATTCTATATATATAACTAGTGGGGGCGTCGCGCGTTGCGCGACCTATTTTTTTTTGTCTTGTGCATTCTGACAGTCTTATTAATAATAGTAAAAATATGATGGAAAAAAGAGTGATAAACCTATTTTTTTGTCTTGTGCATATTGTAAGTTATTTTTTATTTTAGGTGCATGCATAACAAATAGAAATCATAAAAGATCCAAAAAATAGTTAAAATATTAAAAATAAAAACCTTACTGAACAGCAACATGACGAAATTCTATAGTTGATTAGATAATTGTATAATTGCTGAGCAAAAATTTACTAAAATAAGTGTGAATACAATCGCATGGAATCTAATAATATGTCATGTCCATTATATTTTAGAAAAACTATGCTTCGAACCAATTCAATTATACCTAAATCAAACAACAAAAAATAAAGAAAAAGTAAGATAAATTGTTGGTAGTTCAAATAGAAAATGAAACAACAACAACAACAACAACAACAACAACTAAGCCTTTTGTCCCAAACAAGTTGGGGTAGGCTAGAAAGAAACCCAATAAGAGAACACATCGAAAAAAAAAATAAAATAAAAAAAAAAAAATAAAAAAAAATAAAAAAAAAATAAAAAAAAATAAAAAAAAAAATAAATAAATAAATAAATAAAAATAAAATAAAATAAAATAAAAATAAAATAAAAAATAAAAAATAAAAAATACTAATAGTAAGACTAGCCATACTAATAATAATACCTCTAATAATAATAGTAATAGTAGAAACCTAGACCTCGACCGTGACCTAATAGAGGGACCTACAAACCTATGACATCGCTCCTACCCCTAAGTTCCTACGTCATGGCTCCGGTACATGAATTGCTAACTTCCAAGCGCTCCTATCGATCGCCAACTCCTTGGAGACGTTCCATTCTTTAAGGTCTCTTTTCACCGCTTCTTCCCATGTCAATCTTGGTCTCCCTCTCCCCCTCCGGGTGTTCTCGAAATGATTAAGAATTCCGATACGTACCGGTGCCTCTGGAGGTCTGCGTTGGATATGTCCAAACCATCTCAAACGATGTTGGATCAACTTCTCCTCTATTGGTGCGACCCCAACCATATCTCGTATGTCATCATTTCTAATCCGATCTTTCCTCGTGTGACCGCAGATCCACCTCAACATACGCATCTCAGCTACACTCATCTTCTGGACATGTCGTCTTTTAGTAGCCCAACATTCTGCGCCATACAACATCGCAGGTCTAATCGCTGTCCTGTAGAACTTGCCTTTTAGCTTCTGCGGGACTTTCTTATCGCATAGGACGCCTGATGCTTGTCGCCATTTCACCCACCCCGCTCTTATCCTGTGACTAACATCTTCATCTATCTCGCCATCGCTCTGCAGCATCGACCCTAAATATCGAAAAGTATCTTTCGTAGGTACTACCTGCCCGTCTAGACAGACATCTCCGTCCACTGGTCGTATCCCACTAAACTCGCACCCCATATACTCCGTCTTAGTTCTACTAAGCCTAAACCCTTTGGACTCTAGAGTTCGTCTCCACAATTCCAATTTCCTATCGACCTCCGTCCTACTCTCATCGACTAACACCACATCGTCCGCAAAGAGCATACACCAAGGAATCTCTCCCTGTATATCCTTCGTGATCTCATCCATCACTAAGGCAAAAATATACGGGCTCAAAGCTGATCCCTGATGTAGTCCTATTTTAATAGGAAAGTCACTAGTTACACTATCACATGTCCTGATGCAAGTAACGGCACCATCATACATGTCTTGGATGAGGGTAACATACTTTGTGGGGACTTTCTTCTTTTCTAGTGCCCACCACATAACTTTCCTTGGCACTTTGTCGTATGCTTTCTCCAAATCAATGAAAACCATATGTAGATCCTTCTTTCGCTCCCGATATCTCTCCATCAATTGCCTTATTAGGAAGATGGCCTCCATGGTTGACCTCCCAGGCATAAAACCAAATTGGTTTTTCGAAACGTTTGTCATCCGTCTCAAACGATGTTCTATCACTCTCTCCCAAAGCTTCATTGTATGACTCATAAGCTTAATTCCTCTATAGTTTGTACAGCTTTGAGCATCCCCTTTATTCTTGAAGATTGGTACTAGAGTGCTTCTCCTCCACGCATCTGGCATCCTATTTGATCGGCAAATGCTATTGAATAGTTTGGTTAACCAAACTACAGCCACATCTCCGAGGCACCTCCATACTTCGATTGGTATGTTATCAGGTCCTAGAGCCTTACCTACTTTCATTCGTTTTAAGGCTTCTTTCACCTCGGACTCTTGAATTCTCCTAACAAAACGTCTATTGGAGTCATCAAAGGAGTCGTTCAACACAATTCCTAAGTCGTCATCCTCTCCATTGAATAACTTGTTGAAGTAATCCCTCCACCTATTATTGATCTCGTCGTCCCTCACTAAAAGCCTATCAGTCTCGTCCTTGATGCACTTCACTTGGTTTAAGTCTCTCGTCTTCCTATCTCGAAGCTTGGCTATCTTATACACGTCCTTCTCACCCTCCTTCGTACTCAGCTTCTGGTATAGATCCTCATAAGCCCGACCTCTTGCTTCGCTCACAGCTTTCTTTGCATTCTTCTTGGCCAATTTGTACTTCTGCGCATTGTCGTCGGTCTTGTCATGGTGCAAGCGTTTGTAGCATTCTTTCTTTTCTTTAATAGCTTTCTGCACTTCGTCGTTCCACCACCACGTATCTTTGGGTTCGCGGTTGCTTCCTCTAGTAACTCCAAGCACTTCCGTAGCTACCTTTTGAATGCTAGCTGACATATCTTCCCACATCTTGTTTGCTTCTTCATCTGCTTTCCACGGACCTTCTTCAATCATTCTGCCCCTAAAAGTATGAGACACGTCTCCTTTGAGCTTCCACCACTTCGTCTTCACAACTCGAGCACCTCTACCTACTCTAGAACGCAGCGAAAAGCGAAAATCAGCCACCACAAGTTTGTGTTGTGAGACGACACATTCCCCAGGTATAACCTTGCAATCCATGCAAGCTCGTCTGTCCTCTCTCCTAGCAAGAACAAAATCAATCTGAGAAAAGTGTTGGGCACTACTAAAGGTAACTAAGTGGGATTGTCTTTTTCTAAAGAAGGTGTTAGCTATCATGAGGTCGTAAGCTATGGCCAAGTTCAAGAAGTCCTCACCTTCTTGGTTCCTATCGCCATACCCAAAACCCCCATGCACCCTCTCAAACCCTCCACTAGTTTCACCTACATGTCCATTGAAGTCTCCTCCGATGAAGAGCTTTTCAGTGGTTGGCACACTTCTAATCATACCATCTAAATCTTCCCAGAATTGGATTTTGATGGATTCACTTAGTCCTACTTGTGGTGCATAAGCACTAATGACGTTCAAAACTAAGTCCCCCAAAACTAGCTTCACTAGAATGATCCTATCCCCTTGTCTCCGCACGTCGACAACTCCACTCTTAAGGCTCTTGTCGATTAAGATACCTACTCCATTCCTGCCCCGTTCTTTTCCAGTGTACCACAGCTTGAAACCGGTGTTCTCCACTTCCTTTGCTTTTTGGCCCGTCCACTTTGTCTCTTGTACGCACAAGATGTTCACACGCCTCCTGATCGCCGTATCCACTAACTCTCTTAACTTTCCTGTTAGAGACCCTACATTCCAACTACCTAAACGAATCCTACTCTCACTGACTATCTTCCTTGCCCCCCGCACCCGTCGTGAAAAGTGCGAAGACCCTTGCTTACTTGCCACTACATCCGGGCGCTGATGTAGCGCGCCACTAAGGGAGTGACGATCCGGCCCTTGCTCACTTATCACCTTATCCGGGTTCCGATAAGGCGCGCCACTAAAGGGGTGGTGACCCGGCCCTTGCTCATTTATCATCTCATCCGGGTTCCGATAAGACGCGTCGCTAAGAGGGTTACGCCCCAACGAAAAGTAATTGGGTTTCATTTCCATAGAGATGACTGGGATTTTTACGTTGGCTCGCCTAGCCTATCACAACCCTCCTCCTTTTACCCGGGCTTGGGACCGGGCTATACTAAACAATGCAACCAAAGCTTAGTATAGGCGGAGTTATAGAAAATGAAACAACAAAATAAAAAATCTGCTGCAAGTTGATGGATTTAAAAGCTGACAATAGAATATGAATAATAATAAGCAAGGAAAAAAATATTCAAAACGATGGAAAACCAGATTCCATTGTACGAAATTTCATTTTGATTTTGTTTATTAACTAAAGAGGTACTTGCAAGAGCATCAAGTTTGTCCTTAACAATAAACATGGCAGGAAGTTGAAACTACAGCCAGCTACAACTACTTTCCATGTGATCTCTCGTGAATTTTCATTGGACTTTCATTGTACCAAAATTCATTGCAAGTTTTATCAGCCTGACACCACTTGTTCACATACCCAGAAAGATTTTGAGGTTTAGAGCTTGCACAAATTATAGAAAATAGATAGCGAGATAAGGAAATTGCACCTGATAACAATTGTAGTGTGACTCACTAACGTGAAGTGCATGACCTTGAACACCCTCCCCTAAGTCAAAATATGTAAATAAATTCACTGAACATAAGAAGGATAAATAACATTTGAAAAATAGAAGTTTCAGCATAGATAGACAACCGCTTGTTTGTAAAGATATCACCTTCCAAGTATATACCAAAATTGTAAAAATAAAAAGAATAATACTTATATTTAAACGACCCACTTTATTTTTTAGCATCTAAACAATTCAACGTAAGCACAGATAAAGAATTACCTTGTTAACAAAAAGGATATGAGTTGTGCTCCTACACCAAGGTCCCAAAGCAAATTTAGAAGAATTAGCAACAAAAGCTACACAGATGATAGGATCCAAGCATCAAAACTTGCAATATTCATTTTTAAATCTGAACTATCATGTGATTCGAAACACAATCTTTCTATTTGCATTTCTGAAATGATTACTATTGAGTAAATAATAACATAACACAAAAGATTTAAGTTTGTTTTTGTATCGTACCATATAAGTATAGTTTTGTTGAAATTACAGAAAAACCGTAGTTAATATACTTAAAAAATCACAGCGGTACCTTCTCTGGTAATCGCATTTCGTTTTTTTCGTTCGAAAATAATAAAAAAATGTTTTGCATATGAAAAACTCATGTCAACCTCTTTCATGATATCCAGAACCATGTCTCCTTGCAATAAAAACCAATTGATTTCTACCTCTCTATACATATTGCAATCACTATAGTAATTATTAAATTATTTATTATGGTACCAATTCAAAAAGAAATGCACAAAATACCTTTGACCAAAGATCAGTCCTTTATTCTTCCTTGTACACATAAACGGTACACAATAACACAAAAACCTGTCAAGAATTTTGGATGGATGATATAAAGTCAGCACAGAAAGAGATAAAAAGAGAACCAATTTATCTTAAAAATTAAGAAATATATGTTACATTGTGATGAACATAATTTGTATCATAAACTGAAAATGGTTGTCAATTCTCCATCGTAGTTGTACTAATAAACTAATAACCAGATAAGAAATAACTACCAAAACTACATGTAAAGCACGAGGCACAGAACCACAATGATGCATGTAAGAAAAGAAACGTCCTTTTTCTTGAATACTGTAAGAAATAACTGTATATTTTTATCTGCAAGGATATCGATCATTGCATGTGGTTGCTTCCTTCATTTAAAAAAATTGAAAGATTTATTTGCTTTATGATAGCCTTGCATTTTATTTTGTCAAAAAAAATGTAAAAAAGAGTCAAATATAGCATGCATATGATTCTGTATGAGATAAGTAAAATGTGCATATTCAATATGTGTGGTTTTGCATATCACAAAAATCATTAGAGAAAGTACTGAGAAATGAGTTTACCAACTGATGGAATATGGCTGATTGGAATTTGGGGCAGCTCACACTGGAGCAAGAATGACAGACTTCAAAAGGGTGTAGGAAGAATAGTTACTTTTCTATTTAGTGAATTCGATGTATATTGTATCTAGAACATGTTAGCATTTATGTTTTATTCTTTGTTAGTAAGCATTGATAGTATCTTGATTATTTCCATTGCAATGCAACTACAAATAAAAGTGTGGTTGATATTTGAACTGTAGTATTAAAAAAATAGCTAGAGAGTCTAAGGTCTTTGGTATGTTTCATTCTAAACGAAAAGATAGCCTAAAAAGCTACTTTTTCATGGAAAAAAATAGTGACAAATGACGAATATTATTTGTCAAAATAATTCTTCTATGATATAAAGAAGATCATAAAGAGGAAAGAACTTATTACATGAGAACCCTTCAAAAGAAAAGAAAAGAAATAAATATGCGGCTTACTTTGCCTTTGTATCCTGCACCATCTCCATGGTAACATTGCTCAATTCAGCTTCCATACATCCATAATCTTAATTAGTTCCACCTGCAATTTCCAAAAGAAATAAAAAGCATCAATTTCAAAATTTAAAAGACTGTAAAATACCAAATCACATATATTAGCTTTTGATAATGAAATTGTGGTGCAAATTTGTAAAATAATTCGATTTTTAGTGCACAGATCAGTACTTCAAAACAAAACTTCTTTGTTAGTTCTTACTCGTAACGTTTTTGTTCCTGCCATGGTAAATGCAAGATGAACCTTAAATTTCAATTAAATAAACTTCATGGGGAAAAAGGATGTTGACCATAAGAATTCTGTGTGGTGTAACAATTATCTACCTTGCAATATCACACTGTACATTATCATGAAACCTGCAGCATTTGTAGTCCATATGTAACCTTAAGTCCATAATTCTATTTGAATAGTGGGCCATCAACATATAAGATCATGGCCTGCAAACAAAGATACTTTTTTATTCACTAAACATGCATTATAGCAAGCGGTATTTATGTGGTCAATCTATAAGATTTAGGTGTTGACAGGTTGAAAGAAAAGAAAAATATTACAGTGGCAATTTTTTGCAATCTTTTTATACTTTCTGGTCAATCTCATATGAGGTTGGTTTCAACAGTCTTCCCATTGCTTCACACAGTCAATCGATAGTAAAAACGATAAACTTCAGAAAGCACATGAGATTGCAACAGTGGTTCTTTGTCTTTGTAATATAACTGTTGCTATTTCTCTAACAGTAGCATCACATTGTAAACATAGTGAGAAATGGTACATGTTTTGTTAACTTCCTCTAGCTATAATCTAAGTTGTTATTGTTTGTTAGTCCATCTCAGTTGTCGCTGCGAGAAAATGCTGGCACATGAGAAGCATTATGTCAAAATCACATGGTGGCTGAAGAAAATAGAGCTTTAATTGCAATTCTCAAGTAGCAATTAATTAATGCTCACAAATGACAAAAACTAAAAATTAATGTTAGTTATAACTGAATCTAATCACGCAACTTATTTAAAAATTAATGTTTAATATAACAACATTTGTTAGTGCACAATTCCGAAGAAATCTATAATCTAAAAAAATAGGGATACCGATGAACTAACTCTACATGAATAGTATTTCACAAAAACGAAACCAGAACCAAACAAATTAGTATGCATGAAACATAATCTACTCAGGGAAAAAAAAACTAAGACTGAGAAAAGAAATTAATACCTGAAGAAACAAAGACGGAAAAGGAGACATCGCCCGTAAGAATCGAATAAAACCCCAAACGCAAAAGTATGGAACTTGGAATGCAGCCAAAAAGAAAAAAAATTAAGTCAATAGGCAAGTAAGCTCGAAAATTGAAGAGAAAATGAGAGGAAGGAGAAAGCCAGGCGAAAGAAGAAAAATGGAGAAAGGAGAAGAAAGAAGAAGTAATAAATTTTCGATTGTAATCCTCAATCTGAATCTTTCGGCTGATTATCTAGGGGGAGAAAACCTCAAAATTATAAAGCACTAACCAATAGAGGAGACGAGAATGGAGAGAGAGAAATGTCTCCGAAACCATCAGACCTATTAGCAATTTTCCATGAAATTTTTTTGCTCGCCAATCCATTGTTTACCTTACCAGAAAGAAATCACACAAAAAAGGAAGCCCAGTTACAAATTAACAGAAAAAGGTACCTCGATAGAGTTTTTGAGTAAGATGTCGTCCTCTGGGAGCCACTTGGCGACCTCCGACGAAGAAGAAGAGAGAGCTCCCATGGCCTCTCTCTCGATTCCAAAACAATAGTAGGGTTTGGAAATAGGAGATTTTGGGGGAGGTGGGGAGGGAGGCAATGCTTATTGCTCCGTACCCACATGGGCTGAGTATGGGCAACACTCTTTACCGTCCTTTAGCCGAGAAAAGCAGAGAGACAACACGACAGATCGAGCGAATGGAGAGCGCAGAACATTCTCGAATAGAGCTATCGAAGGGATGAGATGCACCTGATCGGACGGCTGCGATGCGAATGAAGGAAACGAACGGTGAGGATCAGTTTACTGTTCGAACAACTGTTTACCCACAGTTGGTCAAGGGAGGAGTCAATGGACGGGTGTTAATATATTAAATGATATATGAAACTGTTAGATGTATGACGGACCATTTGACCATATATAATAAATTAAGGCGCATTTTGGTTTATGCTATTGAAAAAAGATAGAAATTCGGTATCGGAATTGCTTAGGACAATCTCTAAGATTCTATCATTTTCATCATCTTCGCGTTATCTACCGCTGGATTTCCAGAAATAGAAAATACGTTATCCAGCATTATTCTTTCCGTTTCTACCTTCGATTCTCATCTCCTGTAACTCCTTATCAACTTAACGCGTACGCTGTCACATCTCCCACACACTGCAACTAACTCATTACCATACGCTGCCCCCCCCCCCCCACACACACACACTCCATATTGATTCTCACTCCCATCTCCATCGCTTCCCTTCCTGTCTAATATAAGTAATTGTCCTAATCCGAATACTTACTGTTGAAGTTAATATATTTAACTGTTTAAGTTAATATATATAATTGTTGAAGTTAATATATATAATTGTTATAGTTATATATATTAACTTCAACAATTATATATATTAACTTAAACAGTTACGATATAAACTTCAACAGTTATATATATTAACTTCAACGGTTACGATATTAACTTCAACAGTTATATATATTAACTTCAACGGTTATAATATTAACTTCAACAGTTATATATATTAATTTTCAAAATTACAATATTAACTTCAACATTTATTTATATTAATTTAACGGTTATGAAGTGTGTGGGAGGGGGAGGGGGGAGGGGGGAGGGGGGAGGGGGAGGGGGGACAATGTACGCTGGAGGGAGGTAAACAGAGCGACGAAGGGAGGGGGCAGGGTATGCGGGAAGGAGGGAAACAGAGTGACAGAAGGAGGAAAGGATGAGCATTGGATTTCCAGAAATAGAAAACGTGTGACCAGAGAGATGATGGGATGATTTTCAAAAATAGAAAACGGAGATGATGGAGATGATAGATCTTGGGGATGATCCTTAGCAGTCCCGATTCAGGATATCTCATTGCAACAAATTAATTTTATGCCACATTAAAAATTGGCTTCATATCATCAATCGATTAAAATGACTATAATACCCTTATGAATATATTACTATTATACATTAAAGTTCATATATTATCACAAATAATCATTTTAATATAATTGATCATCTGGGTCGAGATTCTTCAAGATGGTTTCGTGAATCAAAGAATTTTTTTGGATAAAAGCGGTTCCCTTTTTGAACTAAACGGAAATTAAAAGAAGAAAGCCAGAAATTCATCCTTCAAGAACGCAAAAAGGAACAATTATGTTGTTGTTGGGCAGATCATGAAGAACGGAAGAAGGAATGCAAAGAACGCTCTCCAGAAGCGAAGATGAAATGCTCGCCTCTACACATGCCAAGAAAGACAATATAAATTTCTTTTTTTTTTTAATTAGAGGCTGATGTTCGTAAGAGTGTTTTAGGGATATTTCAGAAAAATCTGACATTCAACAATAATATTTTTAAGGAAAAAAAATACAGTTTTTTTATTGAAATTTGAAAATAATGAAATATATCATATTTTGGTAGTTTTATAATGACATATATTCAATAAGTTGTTTTGCAATGGCATTTTTAAAAAGATCATCATCCAGATTGATGTGTTTTGAAATGGCGTTTTCCTGCTCATTATTATAACGTGATTTCTACCTCACAATCTAAACTTTTTCAGATTGCATGTTGGCGAATTGATTTGCCAATGACAGCTCCTTTGTTGAAAACACTTAAAGGAAAAAAAAATCATCATCCAGAGCAATTGCATGTTGGCTAGGGGTGTCGACGGTATAACGTTTCACGTTTACCGTGCACATTCTATGCTAACGGAATGGTTGGCGAAATGAAATTTCATTATGTGGTACGTAACGGAATGGATGACGGAATTGTGTCTTGTAACGTTGGAACAAGCGGAACGTCAAACAAAACGGTATGTACCGTGCACGTGCCATATACGTTCTGTTCAAAATTCTATGGTTTTACAATTCTACCTATAGCAGAGGAGGGAAGTTTAATTGGGATGATAAAGTCTCGATCCAGCTCAGCTGAGCCTAGGTTGTCTGCCGCTTGTTTCTCTCTTTCTCCGCCTCACTTCTTCCTTTTTTCTTTGTTTTTATTCTCTCGAAAAATCCAGATGGAGATCACATCTCTCGTCTCTCTTCTCCGATCAGACGCCTCTCTTCTCCAGTCTCCTAGTACACGAGCAAGCAACCAGGTCAGAGCAATCCTCTCTTCTCCATCAGACAACAACCACTCTTCTTTGATCAGACTAAGAAAACAATGGACCACAACCTCTCACCTTTCTTCTCCTCTCTTCTCTGATCGATCCATAGCCTCTCACCAAGAAAACGATGGACCACAACCTCTCACCTCTCTTCTCCTCTCTTCTCCTTGATTTTGTTTAATTTTATTTTTTACGTATTTTTTTGTGATTTTAACGAGTTATTTTAATGTGATAAGGGGTTTTATTATCTGTTTGTGGCTTTTCCTTAATTGCCACGTGTGATTTCGTTTCGTCTTCTTCTTCATTCTTTTTGTTTCTCTTTGCTAATTGGAGAACAATTTTTTATTTTTTTTTACAAATTTTCAGGAACTCGTGGAGTTGCAAGAAAAATTTCTGAGGCTTGTGGGTTAGTATATATGCGGATCAGTGTTTGGTATACCACTGCTTATAATCTGGTTCAACCCTATGGTTGTAATGTTTTGTGATGTTTGAGTATATTATTTTCGTATTTTATGAATTTATGACCGCTTGATATACCTGTGTGATATTGTTTCTATAAATTTCTGAATGCTTGTAACGGTTGTAATGCTTTCAAGGTACTTTATAATGCTCTTCTGAATATTTGTGTGATACTTTTCTTTGTAAAATTTCATATTTTTAAGGTATTTTGTAATTAAAATTTTTTTACGTTAAAAAACGTTAGTAGAACGGAACAGCAACGGAATAAAATTTTATACCATTTATTCAACAGAACGTCAAACGCAAAAAATATTGCATATTGTTATTCCAACGGAACCGAAATGTATAAGTGGGTTTCCGTTGCCGTTGGACACGTTAAACAAGTCTAATGTTGGCGAATTGATTTGCCAATGACAGATGCATTGAAGAAGTAAATTACTTTAAACAGTTTACGTACGTGCGTGTCTCGCTGAGTAGACAATTAGAATTTGCTTTCATATTGTTGGAATTTTTCTTGGGCCATGATGCAAACATTGGATTAATTTCTAATTTATGGTGTCTCTATTTCTGAATTAAAAAAATAAAAAAAGGAAAGAAAAAAAATATTAATCAAATCAAGAAATGGATGCAAACTGTACAGTCAATATACAATGGAGCATGCACTTCTTGATACATGAGTCAATGTTTATTAGCTATGTCTCTTGAAATTTCTATGTCTACTCTGCTCCGACGTACAGGACATGTGAGGTTTGTTCGCAGCCATATCTTGTGGAAACAGTGTATATATAATGCAAACTGAACAATGACATACCGTTTTGCAAACAATTCCTTGCAAATTGGACAATCAAGGCCACCTTCAACAGCTTCTTTATCATAGGCTCCGTTTGGATGGTGTGAGAATAAGAGGAATAAGGAAAGAAGTGGGAAGAAGTACTGAAAAGTGTGTAACTTTGTGAAGAATTTAGATTGTTTATAATAAATTTATTCTCTTATTTCTTATTTTCTTATTCCCATACCTCATCCAAACGGAGCTATAATGGTATGTCGGAAGGGATGCAATGTAGAATGGTCGGACCACATTGGTGTTTGGTGGTTCCCGTGGCTCCGCCTGTAAAGTTCATTCTTGTACTGCAGTAACAGTTGCGTTGGCATCAAGGCTGTTTAAAAAAGTGACGAATTTGTCTGTTTGACCATTCTTGTATTAAGCTCCGTTTGGATTTTATTTGGGAAGAAGGAAAGAAAGAAATAAGAAAATAAATTTATTATAAACAATTCAAACTTTTCACAAAGTTACACACTTCCTAATACTTCTTCCCACTTCTTCCCTTCTTCCCTTCTTCCCACACCTTATCCAAACGAAACCTTAGAAACATTGTGTCAAAGATACATACCGGAAGTTTTATAGGGCTGAACGCAAATGTCCAGAATAGCACTGATTGTTTATGAGCCGAGAAGCAGACTAGTCCAGCGATGTTTAGAAAAAAGGCAACACTAAAAACCCAACATGGACAGAACAAACATTCCATGCTCAGCCATATTGCAAAGTATATCAACTACAACTTAACGTTTGTCGTAGGCTCCGTTTGGATAGGTGTGGAAAGAAGGGAAGAAGGAAAGAAATGAGAAGAAATATTAGAAAGTGTGTAATTTTGTGAAAAGTTTGGATTGTTTATAATTTTTTTTTCTTCCCTTCTTCCTTCTTCCTACTTCTTCTCAACGCATCCAAACGGAGGCGTAGGAAAGAATAGGAAAGAATTTGAGGAAGAAAAATTACACAAAAGTAGGGGTTATTGATTGACTGATTGTGTGTGAGAGAAAAGGGTACCTATTTTTAATTAAAACTCAATGCTAGTATTGAAGAATTGACAAGCTGTTTGCAAGTTCTGAGAACAGGGGAATCGTTCGAGTTTAGTAAATTATTGTTTGAAGGGACATTGTCATCATGGAACAATTTTGCAATAAACTAATGTCATGATATCGATCCGATCTGGGAATTGTTCGCTTGAGAAAATGTACTTTCTTATTCATCAATTACAATGATGGGAAAAAAATCCAAAAAGAACAAAAACAGAGAGAATGTACTTTCCATGAAATCAAAATATTTATTTTATTTTAAGGACAACTGGAAATAAGAAATTTTAGGGCATATATGGGCCCCGCAAAGCTAAAATGTTACCGTTTTAATCCAAACCCCATGTATTTAGATTTTAGAGAGTTAGAATAAACAGTCGCGTATTATGTTTATTTTATTATTAAAGGTGTTTGTTTTTCTTCCTCATAATTTCTTATTTAAGTTCTCTTTTATTTGCCTACATCACATTAAACATGTGCCAAGCAATCATATATGAACCATAGCACGATCTTTCATCCATATACTTATGGGGCCGTTTAGATCGCTTAGGAATAAGAGGAATAGTTTATTTCTAGACGGAAAATATTGGAAAATATGTAATTTTGTGAAGAGTTTGGATGGTTAGGAATAAATTTCCGCTTAGGAAAATATTATTCTTAAGCGATCCAAACGGCCCCAATATTATTAAGTATTAACTTTTACTAAATTGACAAAGTATTTTAAATGTACGACTTAGGTACATTCAAAATGATTATACAACTCCAAAATAACTATTGTATATAAAATATATCATATGTATAACGAACCATATATCTGACCAACAATAAATTAAGTTTTGTATGATATAATTATTATGGCCTATAATAATAAATGTGAACCGGGTTTAATTATTAAATTTATCTAAAGGGTGCATCATGATTTTGATGGAAAATCTGATGGACCATGTTCATTTAAATTTTGATCCCTTCAATTGCTTTGGTATTAATTAAAATATTTTGTCATAATTTGGCATCTATTCACTCATTTTCGCCCAAAAAGAAAAATAGACAAAATATCAAAAACGTCATTAATCTTCCATCAAGAAATACCAAGGAAAATAGGAGAAGATCGATTTTCCGCCTTACGATGTCGTCTCTCCAATCCCGTAAGTTCTAACTTATGAATTTATTTAATTTTATATGAATTACGTTGATTCTAGGATGTTAATTAGAAATATTATTATGAATTAATATTTTACGTCTTTCATTTGGTATCGGAGCAGTACGTATTTTCATATAAAATTACTAATTTTTCCGGACTCAATTACTGAAATTTAATATTATTTTTCGAATTTCAGTTTATATTACTGGATACGTCATTTCTGTGTGCAAATTGGAGATAGTAATCATTGTTTCCTTTATTTCCTACTCTTGTCTTTATGCGCACACAACAATCCTGAGATGGTATGGACTAGATTGTTGTTCACCTCCTTTCACAAATCACACACTGATTTGAGGCTCATGATACTCCTCTCTCGCCTACGGGCGGTTCTCAAAAAAAAAAAAAAAAAAAAGATGGTATGAACGCCCATCTTAAGTAACCGGATTGGATACAAATCTAAAGTACAATTTAATGATCCAACCACTTTCTTTCCCTTAACTTTCGGTAACCGGATTGGATACAAATCTAAAGTACAATTTCATTAAGAGGTGCATAGATAGTAAGGACGACCGCTTATAATTCTAAATTGTATAGGATCTTGATCTATACATTAAATACTCTCTTTTCTGTTTCTTACGCGTCGGTCAATCATCTTCTATTAATGAATTAATTATATTAAGATAAACTTTTTCCTATTTATTTTGTACGCGCCCTTTATCGAGTTTGTCTTATTTAAGAAAGACATAAAGTATAACTTTTCGGATTGTGCGTGCGTGAACATAGGACTTTACATATAGTTACTTCATTTGATTATTATTTCATTTATCAAATAGAATTTTTAAACCATATGTAAATATATTTTTATGTATGGTTTCTATATATGATATTATTATTATAAGATATGATTTTATATTATATATATCAAGTAACCCAACAGAATTATGCTATATATAATTTATAATGAATTTTGCTATGGTGAGTTGCAACTCACAGGAGCTCTGGTGAGTCGCAATCCAAGCCGTTCGATTTCCATCAATATTCGTGCGATGTGATGAGTCGCTGAGTGATTAAACTTTTCTCCGTTCCGTCTGTTTCTCTCCGTCTCCTTCATTTTTATCTGTACACTTCATCTCTCTCCTGTCTCCTCTCTCTCTTTCTCCCAAATCGAAACAGCACAACAGATGTGAGAAAACCCTAGATCGGAGAGCATTTTGCCGCGATACAGTGCTTGGATCGGAAAGCATCAGAGAGCCTGGACATCTCGCGCCTTAGAGAGCCCTCTCCTCACCGTTCTCTCTCGCGTCGTGCCTCGCTGAACAGGTTCTCTCTCTCTCTCTCTCTCTATCTCTCCTTCTCTCTCTTGTGTCGCACCTCTTGACGGTTGATTCAGTAGATTTTTTTCTGTCGATAATTTTTGAGCCCACAGGTTCTCTCGATTTTGCATTTCTCTTTATGTCGATAATTTTTGTCTTAGCAGATTATCTTCTGTCTCTTTCTTGATTTTTGACAGTGGAGAATAAAAGGTGGAATCCAAAGAGGGAATCTGTAATTATGATTGTTGATATAGAGTTTTTTATCAGAGAGGGAACAGGTACCAACATGTACAACAACTTTAAATGTAAAAACAAGGTATCAACAGCTTTAAAAGTAACTCCACGTTTATACTGTGCAAGAGCAGATTATAGTGGTACAGTTGCCGATTAGTATTTCTGTCTTAATTTCATAAGACCTAGTTGGTACAAACCAGTGTAGAAACCAAACCATGTATGTCTACTCATTCCTAATTAGTAATTACACAATTTTAATTTTCTAATACCTGATTTCTTTCAAAGAAAGTTTTAGTATTTCTCCTTAGTTTTCTTTGAATTGAATTTTAGTTACTTCCCTTGTCTGTTTGGGTATATCTGGTAAACTCTATCTTAACAAGGGACTGAACCAAAGCTTGTAAGCTAGAGGCTGCATTTGTACCAGCACAGTTTCTTCTATTTTTGTTGGCCAGTGTATCTATAAATGAAGAAATTAGATTAGGATGCTTGTTGATTTCATGTATACAGAAAAGATGGTAACAGGTCAGAGGATAAATCGTTGGAGGGCGAGGATCTTCTCGATTAGCCGAGTGGTTTCTATTGTTATAGGGTTTCGCTAGATTAGTTTTGTACCGGTTACTGTTCATACTAGTTTTACTCTATGGTTGTTTTTGTTTCAATATATATAAAGATAAAGATGGTAGATGTAGTAGCTTTTAGTATGATGAAGTGCTCTGCATTTTTTGTTATGATTTACAGGATTTTCTTAATGGTAGTGACTTTTTTACTTGGATGCAGTGTTCAGACTCCTATCAGATGCTCACAACAGAACTATTCGAGATGAGGGATGTACTATTTGGCTGAACATACTATTTTGGTTTTGTTTTGTTACCATTAGAATTTGGCTGAACATGTTTGTCTTTGTTTGTTAGATGGCAGTTTTATAATTGTCTTGTAAGAACTTTGTGATTAAATACATTTTTTTTTATCCCACGTGTAGGGAGCTGGTTAATTAAATAAGAGAGATATTCTAGTCTAAATAAAATAAGATGATTCATGTTGTACTAGGATGTAGCAGTAAGATTTGGCATGTCAATTTGTATAGATGTACTAAAATAGTTTGTTTGAAGAATCAAACAAGAAGCTGCCACTTGTGTTCGTGATTAATTTTGTTTTGGATATTATGTATGCTACCACTTGCTTTCGTTACTTAGCTTTCTAGTCGAAATATTCAGTAACTTAACATAGAACCACTAGTTATTCTTTATAAAACGAATGACAAAATCATCGGTTGCTGTTTTTTTTTCCCCAAAAAAAAAAGAGAATGAACCAGCAACATGAATAAATGATACACTATATACTTCGTCAACCAAATTTGCATCCTTGTTCTCAGTCCATTTGAACATTAACATACAACTTAGACAAAAAACAAAAAAAAAATAGTGCAACATTAAAGAGGAATCAGCTGCCTCATCCGCATATATGGTTTAGGATTTAGTCTCTTGCTTTGCCCATGGTACCAGGCTACCAGCTACCTCATCTGCATCTTCATTAAGCAATCTCATAGTGGCATACCTTCTATGGCGAACTCGTTTGCCCAAATTAAGCCTAGTAGAAAAATGAGGTGCACTGAAATTGGTTCAAACTCATTCAATCCTCGCCAGCCAAAAAAAGAATCACAAGTGAGAAACAAGGTAAACAAAATATAAATTTAATTTTACCAATAATCATGACACAGTCCTAATAAAATAATGCGGCAATTTATACTCACTCAATTTGATTTACTCACCAAAACTATACAACTTAAATCAATGCCAGTCTGAGTTGCAATAGTTGATGATGCACCTTCAATATAGGTGTTAATGCTCACCATTTCTTCAATATCTAGGAACAATAAACCAGTAGCATATCAAAAACAGCATCAAATACAAAAACAGAAAAAGTCATACAAATTTTAGTGTCATCGGCATGTTAAATTTCAATAAAGTGAGGCTCTGTCATGTTAAAATCACAAAAAAATAAGAATGACAAGCGAGAAAGAATTAAAGCTATTTTAAGGCTATTTTAACAACTTGATTTTGGTTGAAAATCGATTACAGAAATAGGTTTTACTAGGGTATTTACCAGCTCCTAAATGTAACAAACTTGATTTACCAGCGTATGTACCAAGTTTAACAAATTGATTTTTGTTGAAAACTGATTACAGAAATAGGTTTTTACCAGCGTACTTACCAACTTGATTTTGGTTGAAAACCTAACTAACAAGTAAAAGCTCCAAAATCGTAATTAATAGACAAAAATGAACGGAAATTTGCAACTGAAATTACTCGTATCAGTGCCAAAATAATTACTTCTCAAAATTTGCAACTGAATTTTTTGGTTTGGCCACTCAAGATTTTAAAAATAGACAAAAATACCAATCAGAAGTGGAGAGAGCAAGGTGCTGTTTCGCGTGAAAAGGAGGCGGAGAGAGTTATCGAGGTGTCGCGAAGCTGCTGTGCTGCGCCAGAGATGAAGTCGCGAAGGAGAGATAGAGCCAGGTTTTGAGTTTGTGAAGTGGGAGTCGCAAAGGAGAAGACGGGGCCTGAGATGGAGTTGCAAAGGTGTTGTGCTGCGTCTAGGTTTTTCTTCGAATGAGGGCAGGATCAGATTAGAAGTAGAGAGACTGGAACGGAAGAGATGGAGAGAAACTAACAGAGGAAACGACGCGAAGGAGAGATAAAGAGAGAGAGAGAAGGAGGCGCGGCACAAGAGCGAGAAGGAGAGAGAGAGAGAGAGAGAGAGAACCTGTTCAGCTAGGCACGACGCGAGAGAGAACGGCGAGGAGAGGGCTCTCTAAGGCGCGAGATGTCCAGGCTCTTTGATGCTTTCCGATCCAAGCACTGTATCGCGGCAAAATGCTCTCCGATCTAGGGTTTTCTCACATCTGTTGTGTTGTTTCGATTTGGGAGAGAGAGAGAGAGGGGAGAGATGAAGTGTATAGATAAAAATGAAGGAGATGGAGAGAAACAGACGGAACGGAGAAAAGTTCAATCGCTCAGCGACTCATCACATCGCACGAATATTGATGGAAATCGAACGGCTTAGATTGCGACTCACCAGAGCTTCTGTGAGTTGCAACTCACCATAGCAAAATTCATTTATAATCATATAAATTTACTTTTAATATATAGTTGTTATCAATTTTACAAACTTTAATTGTGACTATCATTTTATTAAAAAGAACTATGTTTTACATTATGTTTATTGTATTGTATTATGCTTATGTTTTACATTTAATAAATTATAAATGTCAATTTTACCAACTTTAATTGTCAGCTATAATTTATTAAATGAATTTTATCTTATGGTTCAATTTGTTTCTGCCCAACGGTGATATGAATTGATTTTAATAGATCAACTATTAAACCTGAAATAGTAATTGGCGTTTTATTATTTCAGATAAGTTAATTATTAGTCCCCTAATTATAGTTGATCTAATTTATTTAATTTTATATGTCTGTGGATTTTAGTTAATAGTAAGTATTTTATTTGTCATGATAAATTTGCAGCATTGAGCAATATTAGTACCCAAATGTCCGGAATATCATTGTTGAATGGAACTAATTTTTCAACTTGGAAAGAGCAACTCGAAATATGTCTTGGTGTTCTTGAAATTGACCAAGCATTACGTATGGATAAACCTGAAAAACCAAAGGATTATGCTGAAGATGAAGCAAAAATTGCTTATGCAAAATGGGAGCGTTCTAATCGCATGTCTCTCATGATTATGAAAAGCACCATTTCTTTGGCGATTCGGGGAGGCATTCCTGAAAAGAATGTTGCTGGTGAACTTTTTACTGCTAAAGAATTTTTAGTCTCTGTTGAGGAGCAGTTTAAGAGTACATCAAAGGCTAATGCAAGTGCTCTAATAATGAAAATGCTCACTACCAAGTATAATGGGACTAGCGGTGGACGTGAACATATCATGATGATGAATGATATGGCCGCAAAATTAAATGGCATGGACATGGCAATTTCTGAGGGATTTTTGGTTCATTTCATTATGACTTCTCTTCCTGCTCAGTTTGGTCCTTTCAAGATCAATTACAACACGCAGAAAGAGAAGTGGAAAATGAGCGAATTGATTGCCATGTGTGTTGAAGAAGAAGAAAGGCTTAAGATTGAAAAACCTGACTTTGCACATGCTGCCATTGAAAGTCCAAAACAGAAAAAAAACAATGGTAAAGGAAAGAATAAGAAAGATGATGGTCTTGGTGTTAACAAAGCAAGTACATCTGGTACAAAACGTGTTTTTAAGTGGAATCACTGCAAGAAACCTGGACACGTAAGGAAGGAGTGTACCAAGTTCAGAGCGTGGCTTGCCAAGAAGGGTAATGATTTTAATTATATGATTTGTGAGTCTCTTTCAATTGATGTTTCCTTAAATACGTGGTGGGTTGACACTGGTGCCTCCGTGCACATTACGAACTCATTGCAGGGATTCCTTTCCGTGAGGATGCTGGAAAAGGGAAAAAAGAAGCTTAAAGTAGCCAATGGATTAGAGGCTGAAGTGGAGGCCATAGGAACTCTTCGTTTAGTCTTGAAGAGTGGCTTTATTTTTTATTTGCATGATATAGTTTATATTCCTAGTGTGATTAGGAATTTAATTTCTGTTTCTAGACTTGATGCGTGTGGTTTTATGTTTCAGTTTGGAAATAATGAGTTGAGACTATATCATAACTCTAAGTTTGTTGGTTCTGGATTATTATGTGACAATCTATATAAATTATGTTTGGATTCTTCCTTTTCTGATTTTTATTATCCCTGAATGTTAATTGTGTTGATCATAAACGTGGCACAAAGAGAAATCGTGATGTTGGATATTCTTTCAAATTATGGCATCGCAGATTGGGTCATATTTCAAGAGATAGAATGCAACGTCTCATTAAAAGTGAAATTCTCCCAACATTAGATTTTTCTGATTTTGAAAATTGCATTGAATGTGTTAAGGGAAAATTTGTTAAAAGAAATAAGAAAGGAGCCACTCGAAGTGGGGGACTGTTGGAATTAATTCATACCGATATATGCGGTCCTTTTCCTACTCCGAGTCTCAACGGACACAAATCATTCATTACTTTTATTGATGATTACTCACGCTATGCTTATGTGTTCTTAATTTCTGAAAAATCTGAGGCACTAGAGAAATTTAAGATTTTTAAGGCTGAAATTGAAAATCAACATAATCTTAAAATTAAAGTAGTGCGATCAAATAGAGGCGGTGAGTATTATGGTAGGCACACTGACTTAGGTCAAAGTCCAGGTCCATTTGCTTTGTTTCTTCAAGAAAGTGGTATTATTCATCAATTCTCTATGCCGGGTGATCCTCGACAAAATGGAGTAGCTGAAAGGCGTAATCGTACATTAATGGATATGGTACGAAGTATGATATGCAATACCACTTTACCAGAATTTTTGTGGTCTGAGGCTTTAAAAACAGCCACACATGTTCTTAATCGAGTTCCTAGTAAATCAGTTCCAGCAACACCTTATGAATTGTGGACTGGAAGAAAGCCACAACTAGCATACTTACGTGTGTGGGGCTGTCCTGCTGAAGCAAAAGTCTACAATCCACAAATTAAAAAACTGAATTCCAAAACCATTAGTTGTTCTTTCATAGGTTATCCAGGGAGATCCAAAGGTTTTAGATTTTATTGTCCCTCGCATACCACTAGAATAGTTGAGACAAGACATGCAGTATTTTTTGAAAATGGCAACATTAATGGGAGTAATGAAAAACGAACTATAAAACTCGATGAAGAAGGTTGAATTTATGTTCCAACTTCGGTCATCATTTCAGAGGCTACAAGTTCTGTTTCTCCATTATCACTAAATGAAGGTACTAATGTTAGTAATGTTCCTAACAATGAAGAAGTGTCCTTGCTGCCACAAGAACCTTTGCACAAGTCGCAAAGGGAACAAAAATCTGCAATACCTGATGATTATATTGTATACCTTACTGAAGAAGGTGGCGATATCGGTCATGGAGATGATCCTATCTCCTTTAAGGACGCCATGAAGAGTGATAAGTCATCTCAGTGGCTGGAAGCCATGAATGATGAGATGAACTTAATGCAACAAAATGATATTTGGGACCTTGTTGAGTTACCTAAAGGTGTTAAACCCATAGGATGCAAATGGGTTTACAAAACTAAAACTGATTCTCATGGTAACATCGAAAGATACAAGGCCCGATTAGTTGCTAAAGGCTTTACGCAACAAGAAGGTATACATTATGATAATAATTTTTCTCCTGTCTCAAAGAAAGATTCATTACGAATTGTTTTAGCTCTTGTAGCTCATTATGATCTTGAGTTGCATCAAATGGACGTGAAAACCGCATTCCTTAATGGTGACTTGCATGAAGAAATTTTCATGAAACAACCTGAAGGTTTTGTTGTTAAAGGCAAGGAACATATAGGCTGCCGGTTGAAGCGATCAATTTATGGGTTAAAGCAAGTTTCAAGACAGTGGTATCTCAAGTTTGATGAGGTTATAACAGATTTTAGATTTCAAGAAAACACTTTTGATCAATGCATATATCTCAAGGTTAGTGGGAGCAGATTTATCATTCTTGTTTTGTATGTGGATGACATTTTGTTAGCAAGCAGTGATTTAGACATGTTGTACGAGACAAAACGTTTTCTTTCAAAGAAATTTAAAATGAAGGATCTTGGTGAAGCCTCTTATGTCATAGGCATTGAAATTCACCGTGATCGGTCTCGTGGTCTCTTAGGTTTATCACAAAAGGCATATATCGAGAAAATGTTTAAGCGCTATAACATGCAAAATTGTTCTCCTAGTGTTGCTCCCATTTTCAAAGGTGACAAATTCAGCAAGGTTCAATGTCCCAAAACTGAATCATAACGTAAGCAAATGTAAAAGAATGAGTATGCTTCGGTTGTTGGAAGCTTAATGTATACTCAAGTTTGCACACGTCCTGATATTGCGTTTGTAGTTGGCATGCTCGGTCGATATCAATCAAATCCAGGACTGGATCATTGGCGAGCTGCTAAGAAAGTCTTACGCTATTTGCAAGGGACTAAAGACTACATGCTTACTTACAGAAAGTCTGATAACCTTGAGGTCATTGGTTATTCAGATTCGGATTTTGCTGGATGTGTCGACACAAAGAAATCCACATCATGATACATATTCATGCTTGCAGGGGGACCAATTTCATGGAAGAGTGCCAAGCAGTCCTTAGTTGCATCTTCCACTATGCAAGCAGAATTTGTGGCGTGTTTTGAAGCTACTGGTCAAGCAGTTTGGTTGAAGAATTTCATACCTGAACTTCAAGTAATTGAGAGTATTGCAAGACCACTCACGCTATTTTGTGATAATTAGGCTGCTGTTTTCTTCTCTAAAAACAAAAACTCCAGCGGTGCTACTAAATAGATGACATCAAATATCTTGTTGTTAGAAGGAAAATTAAGGATAATGTTATTGTCATACAACACGTCAATACAAGAGCTATGTTAGCTGATTCTCTAACAAAGGCACTACCACCTACTCTTTTCAAAGAGCATGTAGCCGGCATGGGTTTGGTTAGTGACTTGTGATGTTGTAATGAACAATTATGTATTAATTAAGTTATGTATTGAAGCTTCATTTATGTATTGACTGAATTTATATAGTTTGCTTATTTCTTATGTTTGCGCATTAATGTAATTTATATAAGCAAATATACTTATGTGGATCAAATGAATTTAATTAACCATATGTTGGAAAGAATACCATTCTATAATTAATAGGGATCAAATAACAGTTTTAGTTATTTTGATTATATTAGTTTAGTTTGGTATTTCTAACTGAACAAGGTTTATGTTTTATTGGCCAATTTTGAATTCGAGTTTCATTATGATATTTATATGCCAAGTGGGAGAATGTTATAATTATTTTGGCCTATAATAATAAATGTGAATCGGGTTTAATTATTAAATTTATCTAAAGGGTGCATCAGATTTTGATGGAAAATCTGATGGACCATGTTCTTTTAAATTTTGATCCCTTCAATTGCCTTGGTATTAATTAAAATATTCTGTCATAATTTTACATCTATTCACTCATTTTCGTCCAAAAAGAAAAATAGATAGATTATAAAAAACGTCATTAATCTTCCATCAAAAAATACCAAGGAAA
Source organism: Rhynchospora pubera (assembly GCA_028095005.1). Lineage (NCBI taxonomy): Eukaryota > Viridiplantae > Streptophyta > Magnoliopsida > Poales > Cyperaceae > Rhynchospora > Rhynchospora pubera. Next base: position 20,615,233 of record CM051461.1, read on the forward strand.
ATTGGAGAAGATCGATTTTCTGCCTTACAATGTCGTCTCTCCAATCCTGTAAGTTCTAACTTATGAATTTATTTAATTTTATATGAATTACGTTGATTCTAGGATGTTAATTAGAAATATTATTATGAATTAATATTTTACGTCTTTCATTTGTATTCACACTAACATCGATTGTTTTATTTTTTTTTGTTATAATAAAGATTACAGTTAGCTTTCATCTTGGCTTCTTACTTGGTCGATATATTTCTCTCTAGTGTGGTCTTAGCTGTCCTCTCCTGTATTCTTAGCTAGCTGGATTGCAAAGTAAATAAATCTCTGGGTACATAATTCCAGTGATATACACGAAAAGAGCAGCCAACAAAAAAAAGGGAAATTTTAGTTTAAGTCGACAGCGAATCCTCTGTAATATGATCAACAATGAGGTCAAATCAGTTTGACGAATCGCTCCAGTCAAGCTTTGATTAGATTTCAAATTGAGAAGTTCAAATTATACAATTCTCGGTAAGAAAAAAAATTAATTAGTTTAATTAGTGGAACATGAAATGAAAGTCCAATTAATTGGTGAGCAGGAACAATTTTATAATTTTTAATTTCATTTTGGTCGTAAAAGAAATAAAAAAATAGTGATATGAGATTTGTCTTCAGGTAAATGAAATAAAAGTCTTGTTAGTTAGTGAGACGTTAGTATTAATGAAGTAAAAAAATTAGGATAGTAAATCATGAGTATAGAATAAGGTTCAAATCGTAACATATAGAGATTGAACTATTTCATTTTTCATTCTTGACGAAGATTACCTAAAAACTAAATTTTGGAAATTAAGCTTGCTAGGTCACATTAAGCAAATATGTTCGTCGTAAATATAATTAATAGGCTATTCGTCGGAACACACCTATAAAGCCCAAAACTATAGAAAATTGATCCATTTAAAGGATATGAAGTGGGCATGCGCAAACAGCAATTGATGTGTCAATTATGGCCTATGCATGTGGCTGTGCGCTCCAGTGCACTGATAAATTCATTTAAGCTAAAAGTTATTACACAGCTTCTGATCTTCAGCAATATCGTTATCTACTACATTTATCCCAGCAATATTTTCTAATCTTCTTCATCAATATGTCAAATATTTAAAACGCCAGGATGGGCAAATTTTATATACAATTAATGTCTCGATCTGTTTCAATTTTTTAAACATTTGATACTGATATCGACATGATTAATATTCTTAGACTCAAATGATATCTTTATTAATGTCATTCTAAAGCCGTACCGTCTTATCTACTTGACTATTTATTTGATATTAGAATGTCCATATTGTTTTAGACTGATATATATAAGAATAACTTTTCCGAAGTTCAGTATTACGTGCTATCTGCTATGTAGAGCAGTCTCGGCGGAATTTTCCCAATTAAGCGTAGAATTAAAAGGCTAATAAAATGGAAGGCTTTATCAATTCTATTAATCTAATAAATTAATACTATGACGATGTAAATGTGAACATGTCATGCTTTCTGGAATGCTCGCTTGCTGTGATTTTTTTTACATCAAATTACCTTTTTCTCTTAATTTAATTTAACTATTTCGCATTAATTAATATTTGTAATTTTTATTAAACATATTAATGTAATAATATGGTCCTTAAAAAGTTAATTATCTACGGAATAGCCAAAAGCAATATATTCCTAATTTCCCCACTCTGGATCATCAAAAGAAGAGGAAAACAATAAAATATGTGTGAAATTGGAATATGATTTTATGTTGTGTACGTAAAATGTATAGATCAATCTGATTGAACTTATATATAAATATATTCCAAACAATACGATGTAAATATATATAGTAATTTGTTAAAGACTTGAAATAAAATAGGGTAATCATGCAGAGCCTTTTGCATGCTTGTGAATTGATTTGCCATTGACAGCTTCTTTGTTTATGTGCAAAAGCCAAAAGTAGGGTCTTCAGTACTCCATATGAATTAATTCCAAGAATTGCAGTTAATTAATTGGTGTTTACTTTCATAGTGTTGGAATTTTGTTGCGCTCTGATGAGTACATTGGATTTCTACTTTTACGGTGTCTCTATTTCTGAATTCAAAACGAAGAGAGCAAAGAAAATAATGATGGTAATAAAATCAAATTAAAAAACGGATGCAAACTGTATATTGAATATACAATGAAGGATGCATAGATATAATTATAAACTGTACTCCAATTCACTAGTCAATGCTTATAGCTAATTCTCTTGGAATTTCCATGTCAACTCTGCATCGACACACGGGACATGTGAGGTTTGTTCGCAGCCATGCCTCCATACACTCCTTGTGGAAACAATGGATGCATAATGGCAATTGAATTATAACATCCTTTTTTGCAAACAATTCCTTGCAAATAGGACAAACAAGACCACCTTCAACAGCTTCCTTGTCATAAAGGTACGTCGGAAGGGATGCAATATCGAATGATTGTGCCCCGTTGGTGTTTGGTGGTTCCCGTGGCTCAGCTTGTAAAGTTTGTTCTTGTAGTGCAGCAACAGTTGCGGTAGCTTGGTTTGTGTTTGTTTGATGAGGAAGTCCCAATAGGTCAATTAATGACGATATTAGAATGACTAGGCTGTAGACGCATACCGGGACAATTATAGGGGCGAAAGCGGAGATCCAAAATAGCACTGGCCGCTTATGAACTGTTGATATGCTCAGTCCAATTATGTTCAGCATCCAACCAAGAGCAAAAGGAAACCATAGCAAGACATCTGTACAGTCGCCCATGTTTTGTTACCTTCCCAATTGTACGAAATCAACTTAGTGTCATAGCATCCTCTTTTGGTAGGGAAGAATTGAAAAAAAATTGCAAAGAGGTTGAGGTTTTTGGTTGTGAGAAAGGAAAGGGAACATCTTCCTTTGTTAAATAAGGTCAATGCTAATTTCGAAGAATTGGCAAGCTATTTGCCATTTCTCTGAGCAGAGAATCGTCCCAGTTTGGTAAAATAATGTTTGAAGGGTGTGGCGTGGAATAATTCAATACTAATTTAATGTGATGTGTGATAACGTATAATGGAATTGTTCGTTAGAAAACAGAGAGGTCTTTCAAGAGACTTTTGAGAAAAAGAGTACCGAAGAAAACAAAATGTATTATCTTAATTTAAGGTGAAATTGGAATTAAGAAGTTTAACGGTATATGACCTTAAGGTTAAAGTGTTATGGTTGTAGTATCTATAGTCTAAACTCCCTGTAAAGTTTTGAGAATTGGAATTTGTTTGAGTGTTATGGTTGTATTATGGTTTTCGTTTCCTGCCTCTCTCTTTTTTTTTTCTTTCTTTTTCCTAAATAGCATCTGCCTAGTGTAATCTAAAAATAAATAAATAAAGTTTGAGACTTAGAATATGCATTCGAGTATCAAGTAAATTGTGTTATAAAACTAATTTTCTCAGTTTCGTATTACCATGTCTATCACATATATATATTAGCCATTCTTACATAATAATATAAACATAGCATGATTTTTCATCTATATACCATACGAATTATTAGTAAAACTGATATATGATTTGGAATATTTCAAAGTATCATAGAAGGTTCAAACAACTATTCTACAGAAAAAAATGTCTAACATGGAACGGATCATTAGACCAAAAAAAAATTTAATATTCAGGGAAACTCTCTCTTAAACCTAATTTCCTATTTTTTTGTATTTTGTAATATTTTTTTTGTTAATTGTGGTTGCATTAATGCACTATCCTCATTTAATTAAACAAGATCATATTTCTCTTCAGATAATTGTCTATAACTCGTAAATAATCATAATTTCATTTTTTTCATTATCAAAGCAATTTTTTTCCGTGATGGTGTCATTCTAGATCAGCCCGTTCGATATGATTTTCAATATACTTAATGAGTGATTATACTGGTAAAACAACAGATAGTTAGCCTTGGTTCTTGATGTCACACGATTAGTCTTGGGTTAACATGTGATCAGTTGATTCAATGTATGTACCTACTACCTATTGAGGATTAGGATCAGATAGTTAGCCTTGGTTCTTGATAGGGCTGTATATGAGCCGAGTTCGAGCGAGTTGGCCTCAACTCGAACTTGAACTCGTCACAACTCGAGTCAACTCGTGACTTGTTCGTGAGGCAGTTCCGAGTTATTCAAGCTAACTCGAACTCACCTTGATTTAGCCTTGTCAACTCGCAACTCGTTATGCAACTTGTGAAAACTGGGGTTGAGGGGATTTTGTTCAAATTGTTCTGCTGAGAAAAGAAGGCAGCGTCCGTCATCGAACTCCAAATAAAAATGTCAGTGCTCGAAAATCCAATGGTTTGTTTCTAGTGAGGAGAAAAGAAACGAGAGGAGATGGCAATCTATGAATTCATCAACAGAGAGGAGTGCTCGAAAATCTATGATTCACCGGAGAGAGAAAGTGGGAGGTTGTGGTTAGCGAAAAAGAAATAAGAGGAGCATCGTATGGGAGGGGAAAGGTCTGGACTAGGGTTGGAACTTTGTAGAGTTGGGTTGTATAGAAATTAGTTGATATCAGACCATTTTTTTCCTACGGCCAGTTAATGTTGGGCTCTACACTAACTAATAAATATCATTTTTTTCCTGCGGCCTGTATATTGCTGACTCGAGTTGGGCCTAACTCGAACTAGCAATTAAAACTCACGAGTTGACACAACTCGAGTCACTACAACTCGAGTAGTCGAGTTTCATAGACTCGAGTTACCATCGAGTTTTTTTCGAGTCGAGTTCACGGGTTACGAGTTTTTTGTTCACCCCTAGTTCTTGATGTCACATGATTAGTCTTGATCAGTAGCGGAACTAGGGGGTGGCGGGCGTGTGCCATGCACACGCCAAATTAGTAAAATTTATTGGAGATGTTATAGTTGGGCCTACGCCAAAGGTTCGAAGCTGAAGTAAATGAGCTCATCTGACCCAGTTAGTTGTTTAAGTAGATGCTCCATCTCTCTCAATGTAGACACTCAAAAATCAATTCTCATTCTCCTACGCAAATTCATCTCCCAATTCGGTAATTTTCATTCTCTGTTACGCAAATCCATCTCTCTTACTCTCTCTCTCTCGGCTCGGGAGTAAGGAGTCGGGATGTTGCAGGCGACACCGTGACAGACTCCACGGCCACGACAGGCAGAGCTATTTTTTACTCCACGGTCGGTTGGTCGGCCCACCCTATGTCGAAATCCTGGTTCCGCCCCTGATCTTGATACTCGCTTCCTCTATGTGTACATTTAGTACTGATTTCCTTTGTAAACAGAAAAGGAGGTTGTTATGGAGGAGCTACAGGTGACCCCGTTGGGAAAAAAATTTAACAGTGACGGAGGCGTCACTGGGTTCAGTGTATGATACAAAGGGGTCCACAGTTGTTAAATTAACGGAGTTTAGTTAAATTGAGTAAAGAGCCAAAACCAGAAGAGGTGAGCTGGAACTTCCGTGAGCTGGGGTCAATTTTCAAAACAGATCGTCTCCTTATTTAGATTACTTAATTTTGTCCGTTTTGCATTAATTGGGATTGACCAAGAAAGAAATTATATTAACTAGCAGCATAGTTCACCCAATGTGTGGGCAGACTCTAATTATTTGACATAGATATATTGTTCATTTTCTTTATTTAGAGTAAATAAAATATAAAGGAATTGATATTGGTTGATATAGAATCATTGTAATGACGTTTTTAATTGATCTGTTTAAATCAATTGCACATCTTGCTTTATTAAAAAATTGGAGATTTTGTTTTACCTTGCTTTAAAAAAAAAATCAGACAGAAAATCAAATAGATTATAACGTATCAAGGCAAGGCAATTAACCAATTGTAAAAAGGAAAAGCAATTAATTATTTTTTTAATGAAAATACGTTTTGTCTTGCCAATAATATTAACGTTTGGGACACAAGATGAGAATTTGCATCTAATTGATTATTTCTTTTCAATTTTCCTCACACGATTTCCATAGATGGTTGTTTTTTATCAATCAACAATAAAATGATATTGGCCAGAATGGGAAGAATATTTAATTTGGATGAAGCAAATTTTGATCCTGACGCAAATATTCCAGCTGTAACTAAATTCAATTTTTATGATGAACCTTAATAATTATGTTCTTAGAGAGAAATAGAAAGAACTATATACATAATACATGGTAAACATCACATATATTTTAAGTATATTTATACACTAATTGACAATTTTTCTATTATTATTAAAGAAAGATGAAGAGAGAATTAAATTAATTAAGGAAATTTTATGTGATACAATTGCAAGAAAAAAAGACAAAAATATTAATTGCAGCTTCCTAGTTTGTTTTACAGGGCCATATTTTGTCCGAAACAATTTATTGGAATGCGAGAAATTTAGAATGTCCATAGCACTCCCCATTATTATTTCATATTTATGATTTATTTTAAAATTTCTAGGAAAATTTTCTAAGCATAATTAATGAGATCTTAACACAAATAGGAAATGGTGCTGGTGATTGAAAGGAATCTGCGCATCATGCAGAAATAGGAAATGGTACTGCTGTGCATCATATCATATCTCTTGAAATCAGAAAGGATTTCCATTTTTGAAGATTATTTTTCTAATTATTGCAATGATTGTCTTCATAGTTTCTAGTTGCCAAGTATCCTTGTGATCTATAAAAGAAAGGTTCCTTACATGCATAAAACGTGTTGCAGTAATTATGCTCCGTAGATCAAAATTTAAACTTACTCAGGGCTATATCAGAATTTTTGCCTAATTCCAGAGCCGATGATTGGCTGAAATAAAAGGAAAGTTATTAATGGATAATGATATCAATAGTCGCCATATATGAAACAATACATTTTCAAAATTTTGTTTCAAAGGTGTGTTAGCATCATCAGGTGGATTTCAAGTCAACAAGAACAACCTGAAACTAAGTACCAAACCTTGGTGGTTCCATGTACCACCGTACCAGTAACAGCGGTACAAAACCTGCAACCTTGGTAGTTAAATTGGAGGACTACTGTGAAAGTGCAAGTTGATAGTATATCAAAATATAAACCAGCGAAAACATATATGCATATAAGACGGGCATGTTCTAATAAATGATTGAATCTCATTATTACAAACAAATGTTTCATAAACCAAACAATAACAATAGGATAAACAAACACTTTCATATTTACTTGCAAAGGGTTAACAAGGAGCTAACTCGTATGCAAAGATATTAATTATAATAAACTTTATTTAAACACCAATTTCTATTTTTTACATAAAGAAAGGAGGTTAATTACGCATTGACCATCACTCCATTCTATTGGGAACAATTTTTTTCTTATCTACTTCTCATTTCCTTCAACGTTTGCAAAAATCCAAAAATCCCATGTATTCATGATTACGTATCATCGTAATGTTCTGTGCAGTACCCACGAATCCTGAAATTAACAAACATAAGGTGCACATCAATAAATAACTTCTTATGACAGATTACTGGTACTACCAATTCAAACAGCAGGGTAAAAGCATAATTTCTCCCAACAAACATTAATGCCTGTACCAAAAACCTGTACGATTACACTATAATTCTCACTGGTAGTGCAAGGTCTTGGAGTACGATTCTCAAGGGAAAACAATTGAACTAAAGTGAATAGGTCAAAAACAAAAAGATGAATCTGATCAGAGAAAAATGAAATAAAAATGGTAATAATAAGGATATATTAAATATGATAAATGTAACACTCATGGTGACTTTTCAAGGTCATTGCCTTAATTCTCTGTTGCTTCAACCAGAGCTGAAGTGCTATCATCAACATCTCCATCTCTGCTAGCAATAAATCAAGGGAAAAAAAAACTGATAATGAAACTCTCTAAATAAATGGTTCTTACCTTTAGGTAAAAAAATACCAATAATTTGTCCTTTTTAAAAATAAACTGCAAAACATAATCATTCTAAATGGACAGAATAATTAACACCAGGTTAAGTCCTCCTCCATAAATGCCAGTAACTCATTTGACATGCACACAGCTAACCCACTCAGTATGGCCTTCGGCAACCTGTCAGAAAAAGTCAAATGAGTTAAACCCTTTCCAAAAGCTAATAAGCATTATACTCCATCTAAGTTAATTCCAGCTTTATACAAATGATATCTCCATTCATCAATGGTATACTTTAAAAGAAATGGAGAAAATAAGGGATAATCGCAGCAAAAGACGAATTATGAAATCTCACAAGCTGTAGCTGCTAACTTCAGTGGTTACACAGTATGGTTCACCTTTCATTCACTTAACTGCTGTCATTGTTGCCTGATGTTCATAGCAATTTCAATATTAGTTATAAAAGATAACTTGTCGATTATTCCTATGTGAGATGTATTGTAAAATTGCCAAAGTAATTGCACAATGAGAGTACACTTGTAAAATTGCAAGTAATTGCTTGCTCATTGCCAGTAGAGTAGCAAAAATTTGATTAAAAAGTAAAATAGGCTTTACCGATTCACTCAATTTGGAAATAGTATAATGAAATAATTACAAAATTTAGAATATATTAGAAATAAAATTTTGACTTTTCTCAAACCTCAAGCCGTCCAGCTGAAAAGAAGAGAACAACATATGTAATCGTAACGTCGTCATCTCAATCAATAGAAACCAACAATCAAATAGAAAAAGAAAAGAGGCGAAAATCGAGTAATACTTTGATGGAGAGGGGAGGCGGGGTCTAGAATTTGCAGCCTAAAACACTGTACCCTAAAAATCAAACCAATAAAGAAATAAACAAAATTAATCAAAGAAAAAAAATAAAGAATATCAAATTAAACTTTAATATTTCACATATTAAGTACCATTTATCATTTATAAGAGATAAAATCAAGAAAAGGAAAAGAAAACACTGAAAGCTCCCCTAAAGGAGGAAGATAACCTAAAAAGAAAAAAAAAATGAGAGAAGGAGAGAGGCAAACCTGAGAATAAGGTAGGCTGAAGAACCCAGAAGGGGCTTAGGTGGCTGCTTGACTGCCCTCGTTCTCGTTCTCTTTGACCGCGAAGAGTATCAACCCAAGCAATTGAAGCGCTTGCCATCCTCTAGGTGGAAAAGAAAAGAGCTCTCAACAGAGAAGGCGGCGGATTGGAGTGGATGAGCGCAAAACCCTAGCACAATAATAAAGGATGGGGGAGGGAGCGTAAATGCTCTTTTTCCTTTTTTGCGATTTTCTATTTTTAGGGGAGCGAAAAATTAAAGGGGCTAAGTGCTGCATAAAACAAAAAAAAGGCCGAAAAAATATATGCTGAAGCTGGGATTCGAATCGAACTCGAGATGTGAATGTACGGAAATTTGTTAACTACCGATCCACTGTCCTGATTTATTTGTGTGAAGGGTCGATTCTTTTTTAGAAATAGCGATCCAAACCGTACATCATATTGATCAATAGTTTATAATGATGCTATCAAAATTGTTTGGACCCCTTTGTGTGAAAAATACTGACCTTGCTAAGGGTGCTTTATAAGTAGTAGAGATGAGATGTTTTCACCCAGCTCATAGACAATTTTCAGATCAATCTTTTATTTGATATTCAAATCTAAGTCATATATAGGGATGAAAACGGAGCGGACAAAATCCGCTCTGATCCGTATCCGAATCCGAAAAATACGCATAACATCTTATCCATATCCGTATCCGAACATATTCGTATTCGTATTCGTATCCGCCAAAAAAATATGGATGCGGATATGGTTTTGAGTTTTTGGACAATATCCGATCCGTATTCGTATCCGACATGGATATTATCCGTATCCGATAGATATTAATCCATTTATCTATATCTTTAATGACATAAGATGATTAATATAATTACTTATGTACATTAGAGAATACTTTTAATTATATAATACTTAATTTTTATTAGATAAGTTCTCTTATAATAATATTTTCATTTGGACTAGTAACATAAAATTATTTTTATTTTTTATTATTGAGATGATTATATATAGTAACAATACTAAAATTAAATTTTTTTTCTCTAATCATGATGATTACATATAATTAATATACTATTTTAATGTATGATGACATTTAAGGTAACATGATATGATTTGACATTGAATAGTTAAATATACTATTGGAATTCAAATCGTGGATAGAGTGAATTTATTGATCAATCTTATTAGATTTGTACTTATGTGGTGCTTGCAATTTTAGAAGATTTCTTATTTGCTTTCACTTTTAGCCATTTATTTATGTGTTAAAAGTTGGAACCTAATAAATAAATTTGCTTACTTTGATTTTAAAGAAGTTCACTTCTAAAGTCGTACATTGTAATTGAAGCCAATGATATTATAATTAACTTTCATATTTTAAAGAAACGCTCATTTGGCTCAAACTATGAAAAATAGTAGATATCCATTCGCATGTACTACTACTGATCTTGATGAAATACTAATATAAACTGAGTATATTGAATAACATTATAGAGAAATTGCTATTGTAAATAAATAAAAAAAGATTAAAAAATATTGTCCGTATCCGACAAAATATATTCGTATTCGACTCTGTATCTAAAAATATTCGAACCGTATCCGTATCTGTTTAATATCCGAACCGTATCCGTATCCGAACGCATTCGTATTCGTATCCGTATCTGAAAAAAAATATGGATGCAGATATGGAAAGACCAACATCCGCTCCGTATCCGATCCGTTTTCATCCCTAGTCATATATCATATCAGATTAACAAAATCAATGAGCCATATTTGATGTTTTGGGTTGCTAACACATTTTGTCTGACGTCTAATAAAGAAACAAATTGAATAACATATCTATTTATATCGCTTATAGATTGAGCAATATATTTTTATTACCTAACATTAATTTGTGCACATATGAAAGCATCTTATGCTAGTACTTATAAACATACTTACGGAATTAATCCTAAATCATTTTTTAATTTCTGTTGACATTAATTAGATAAATTCAAATGCCAATAAACCAATTGGCAAAAGCGTGACTCATTAATTCTCATAAATTTAATTAGATAGATAGATCAAACAAACTTATACCTTACTAATTCTCATTAATAACGCAATTTTTATTTTAATTAATTCTCATTAATTAAAACTAGATCTCACGACGCGCATATCTTTCTTATCAGTAATAATTCAGTCGAGTTTCTTCTATATAGGTGTCCAACTCTTGAGAATTACTTGGGCGAGCTTATGTGTTTATCTTCTCTCATCTTCTCTCAATATCTAATAAAGGTCACCTTTCTCTCTCATCCTCTGTCTACATTTCGCTTCGGTTCGATCTCAAGGAAAGATTTAAAATAAACACAACCAATTTCTGAAGTTTTTGTACATTCCACCTAGTTATAATCACGGACTGGTTAATATTGTGTTCTTTTCAATATTTGCAAAATCACGGATTGCTGAACTTGTTTCAAAAAATGTTCTTTTTTTTTTTTTTGCAACCAATCTCATTCGGTTCTAATTGGGAACAGAAAAATTTAAATCATATATAATTATATACCGAGTATATGGAGTTTTTTTTTTTTTTTTTTTTTTTTTTGCACCACAGGCTAAAAGGAAATGTTCTTCCACGATGTTTTATTATTAATTATTTGTTGTATTCCTGTGGTGTTTTCCATATTTTTATTGCGAAATCTTATGCGATGTATCATTTGGTTTGTTAAAAGCTAGCTCATTTATTTTCAATTTACATAAAGTCTGCGGAGCAATTTCTGCTATTACACCATACAATTATTTTTATTATAAATTGTCGTAACAACTAGTTTTTATCATTTGATATACATAAATTTTGCCCCTTATAATTTACAGAACATAAAAGCCTGTCTCCATGGCTGCATGGTCGGATTTGACATTTGACGTCCTAGAACACATTGCCAGCTTCCTTCCTTTAACAGATCATTATCGATTTGGTGCCGTTTGCAAAAATTGGAGATCGATTTCGAAACAGAGGTGACATCCTCCAGCTCCCCAGCTCCCATGGTTGGTGCTTGAAGATGTCAAGAAAACAAGGAATCGTAAATTTTACAGCTTGTCAGAAGACAAGCACTACTCTCTTGACATTCCTGAGTTGCATGGCCGTTACATATGTGGATCATCACATGGATGGCTTTTTGCTGTCGATCTTAAAATCACTGGAATTCTCATAAATCCATTTACTCGAAAGTGCTATGAGCTACCACCCTTGCCCTGGTACAGTAATAAATATAGAAATGGGGAGCCCATTGGTTTGACTTTTGAGTTCATGCAACCCAGAATCGTATGGAAGGCCATCTTGTCTCACGATCCGAAGGAAAGATCAGATTTTACAGTTATGATATTGTTTGGTGAGATGCATGAGCCAGCCTTTTGGAGGCTGGGTGATTCATCTTGGACAGTAATTGATGGGCTAGATTGGCTAGTTTGTAGTTGGGATGATATTTTATACTTCAAGGGAAATTTCTATGTGGTCGCACCAATGAATTTGCTTTGTGTGGTGGATTTTGAAAGTAAACCAAAATTGATAGAGGCTGGAATTAATAGAAATCCCAGCTCAAATCAGTGTAGGAGGTTGTGGTCTACAAAGTTATTTGATAGATTTCAATGGACACATGCTTCTTATTGAAAGGTTTGGTCATAGTGACGAAAATGATAAATCTATCACTGATTATCGTGATCGAACCCAAATTGGAGAAAAATTGTTATAATATATGGTACGATATTGATGGCTATGCACTGTTCTTGGGAAGAAATGCTTGTATACAAGTTGATTCATGTCGTCTCCCGAAATGCAAGAAGAATGGTATATATTTCACACACCCAACTGACTCGTTATCCCCGGTTGAATTGAATTAGGCTTTCATGACTTAGGTGTCTTTGATATGACAAACAAGACAATGGGTACGTTCTACTCAGTTGAAGTAGTCTTTCCTCATGTAGACTCGCCAGTTTGGATTAACCCAAATCCATGGTAGTGTACTTTGATCACTATATGAAATCTTTTGCATCTATGCGAGTATGTATTCTAGTTTCCAGTCTATGTTTGTTGTAGCTTCTTATATTGGTTTCTATATTATGAAATAATTTAGATTGCTATTTTGTTGACTATCAAAATAGTTAGGTTAATTGTGACTCGTATTAATTTGGTCTCTTTGTTGTGCTGGCAATTCTTTATTATCATGATTTTCTGAATGAGTCCTCTTTTAAGTCTTAATTTGTATGATTATGCTATTTCTCATGTGTGGAGCCTATCAAATAAGTGCAAAAATATATTGTTATTACAAATTACAATATTATACATTGACCACAGGCTATATATATAGCCATGTCAGCGTTTTACTGAAAGTCTGACATCACTCAAATCATTAATTACCAATTGTTTCATATGCTTACAAAAAAGTTAAAAAGGTCAATCGTCAGGTTTTAACCAAGAAAAAAAAGTTCATTGCTGGGTATTAAAATAGATGCAAACGTATCAACATTTGTATGGGCGATGGTGTGGTATTGGAATGCGGTGGATTGTAAATATAATTTTTTTGTTTAGAAAAAAACACCCTCATAAGAAAAATAAACGTAAAATTCTATTCAACTAAAACAGACAAGAGCTGTCACTGACAGACCCAAATAAAATATTGGATGGTAAACTAAGACAAATTAAGGATTGTTTATTTGAAAACGAACAAGAAGAGGTCAAATGGACTTGCCGGATATACCTTTGGATGATTGGATATCAAAGTACTACACACTCGTTTTGTGTAAATAACTTTATCAAGTCGTACGGTCTCCAATGTGTTGTCTCTCAATTTGCCTCCCAAAGAAATCAGGGCAAAACTATAGATTACTTGTAACTTCTTCATTGATTGTATACTTTCAAACAGTTCCTTATTTTTTTAGACGTTGTTGCATGAAATGTTTTGTTTTGAACACAATTGAAAACATCGATCATGGACTTCTGCCAGAGGTATATGAGATGTTGTTACCTTTTTCGGTTGCCACATTGTATATATAAACAGAGAAAATATATGAAATACACATTTCTCCTAAAGTATTTCAAACTTTTTTTTTCAGATAAAATCGCTGACCAAAAATTAAGAGTCCCAAGATATTAAAGAGTCTTAAAACATGTGATAACTATTACAAAAAAAAAGTCACCAGATGTACTGTTATAAATCTTGTTAAGAGAGAAGACGTATGGACCAAAGGGTCAAATAATAAATTCAATTTAGTGCCCATCGAGCTCAACTCAAGTCCATTTTTGATAGGCCTAGAAGATATTTAGAGGCTCAGAACTTGAAGCGATGAACCTTAAGTGAAAGAAATTTAGATTTGTAGCTAGGAGCCTAGGAGCCTAGGACCCGTAATTGCCGATAAATTAATTGAAGAAATTCTATTAAAGATAAGTTCATATATATTATATATACACAGAAAACTACATAGTCAAGCTAAAATTGTTCTAGATTAAAATAGGCTCTGATTGATCAAAGCAAACAACTATCCACGAATTCCTCCACTGTGATGTAGTGAACGCCAGGATACAACTCAGTTACTTAGGGTATTCAAAACATTGATGTCGAGTTTAATCAGGATTATCTGCTTTGGAGTCAGTAAGACCAGTTACTTCTTGGCTTGCTTCGTGCCTCCCTCTCGGGCGAAATTGATTGATTTGAAGAGACAATTGCAATCTGTGTCAAAAGGGACAAATTCTTGCGCTGAGTTGTTGCAACTTCTTCGTCTTATCTCCGACAGCCTTGCTTTCATTTATTCGCCTGTATCTGATGATGAAGTTAAACTAATTCAAATGGAAAGTAGGAAACATATGGGACTCACATCCTCTACGGCCTAAATTAATCGACTGTACCGTCCAGCCAACATAATATTTTTAATATTTAAAAATTTCAAAATTTAAATGTTAAATTCAAACCGTTGATCTTGTTCAATTTTACGGACGATGCATTTTCATATAAGTTTTATAAAATTTGGAGTTGATTTCATATTAGATCAAGTGGATAACAAATGAACGGATATAGTTTACTGTCACTGATTAATTCTAATACGTTCATAATTTGGTCATTTAATCAAGTATCAAATCTATACCAAATTTTATAAAACTTATATGAAAATGCGTCGTTCGTAAAATTAAACAAGATCAACGGTTTGAATTCGACATTTAAATTTTAAAATTTTAAAATATTAAAAAAGTTGTGCTGGGTGGACGGTACAGCCATATATTTCTTGCTGTAGAGGATGCGAGTCCGGTTCAGTATGATAGGGGGTCCATAGACCATAGTTATTAGATTAACGGAGTTCAGTTAAATTGAGAAATGGAGCCTAAACTAGAAGAGGTGAGCTGTAACTTCCGTGAGCTGCCAGCCATCGAAATTACTGAAGCAAAGAATCGAAAGTTGTAATTTTCCCAATTTCTATCTATTATTTTAGATTAAACTTCAATGTATAAAAGTTAGCAGTAATTAATTTGAGATCTAAAACTCTTAATTCACTTTATTTATTTTTTTTTCATTTTCTGCTATTTTTCTTTGAATTTCTGTATATATCTTCATTTCCTGTAAGGTTCAATAGCCAAAACTTATGTTACTCTCATCGTTTTTTTATTTCTGAATCCATATTTCATTTTTAATTTGTTCAATTTCTGTGCAATTTGGATAATTTGAGTAAACAAATGGGAACAAAATTGCAACCTCGCCATCATCTCGCCTTTCTGAAACTTTCCCTCGGTCATTCCTTCTTTTTTGTACACATATGTTATAGGGGGATCAATATTTGAATTATACATAAAATTTGTGTGAGGAGGTTCGAGTGGTTCAGGTGCAATATCTCTTTCTGAAATCAGGTCGAGCAGTATGACGATTGGTAGGGGGTCAACATGTCTTGATTGATGCCTGTGACTGTGCTGATACTTGTTGCGAGATAGATAAGAAAAGCCATCATTGGTAAGCCTCCGACGAACAGGATTATTATAGTTGACCCGGCTGATCCATAAAAATGCTCTTGGTATGCAACAACTATGGAAATGAGCCATAGAATGCATGCGGAGCCCCAGCAGTTCTGTGCTCTTGTCAAACTTTCACCCATGAATTATTTTGCGTATTCCAGACTAAACTGAATGGCCAGGATTCAAAATCTTAATCCAAAATCATATGTGATATTTTGATGGAGAAATGGGGATCAAGTATATGGGTAAGCATGAGATATGTCAGTTTGATATAGTGGGTTATCTTCTAAGGCAGATCAGAGTGTCATCAGCTATATATAAGATATTTTTTCCAATTGAGAAGGTCAAATTTCGTCGACCATTGGCTGCTTTTATTTTGCTGACGTGCAATTCCCTCGTCAACTACCGAGAACCATTTTTTTTTTCCCGGTACTTACCATGATTATTGTAGGCGTGTTTGGATAGAGGCCGGATAAGCATAAGAATAGTAATTGGCACGAGATTCTAAAATTTCTTATTCTTATCCAAATTCTATAGTTTTGTTAGTATAAGAATAAGAGGCCGGTTAAGTCCAAATTTCTTATTCTTGTGTTGTTTGGGTTGCACAAGAATAAAGAATTTGGAGCTCATTCTTATCCGGATCCTTATTCTTGCGCCTCCACTACATAAGGGCAGATTGTAGAGTTAAATTTATCGTTTTTTTTTAATGGCCGTCAGTGATGTCTCATTTGTATTTAATGTGTACCTGAATGTTGATGTTACTTAGATGTATAATGTATGATAAACTTGATTTTTCCGAGCGATCGATATTATGGAAGAAGAATTAATTAAAACAAAAAATTGATGTCAAAGGAGAAACTAATGAATATTTTTTATTTTTAGGGTTGGGTGGCAAAGTACTGGAAAATTTTATTAAATAAAAATTGTTAATAAAAGGAGAAAAGAAAATTAAAATTCTAGAACCTATACAGAATGAGCTATAAAAAAAATTAATGAAATTAATTACAGATTGGTTTCCAATTATTTTACAAAATCTAACTGAGAGAAAGGGAAAAAAAATGTAATTTGGTGTAAAGAAAAGTTTTCTTACGTCTATCCAGTGCCCTAAAGAGACTTCATTAATTTTTCAAGTTACTTTTTTGTTTTTATTTATTTATTTATTATTATTATTATTATTATTACTACTACTACTATAATTATTATTATTATTATTATTATTATTATTATTTTGGTTCGTTCTCGCACAGGATATCCAAATACTACAGTTATCTATCCAGTATTTTGCTGCAGAGAAACTGCTTTGTACTTAACTTTCCTGTCGCCTTTGAAAATTGTTGTATATATGAGGACCACAAGATATGCTTGAACCATTAGTTACTTTTGTCTTGATTCCGAGGAGGCTGCTAAGGCCTAGAGTTGAAAAAGAAAGCAAATAATCTTGATGGTCATCATTTTATTATGATGATTATCTAAAATGTTGTTACTATCAGTTGTGAGTTTGTCTTTGAGGCTTCCTATCATAGGACATGGATGTAATTTGAATTAATGCTGTCTCTGTTTCTTGTGAGTTCATTGTTTTAAGAATTAAGTTTCTTTGTGATTGTGATGCTTTCTATTGTTGCTGGCGTATCGACTAGTAATGTAATATCTTGTGCAGTTTTTGTAGTTTTCAATTTTAAAAAATAAATTTAATCGACATTATGCCAGTTGCCTTGTGAAGCCATATTGATCTAGATCTTGACACAAGAAACAAGCATTTCTTTAATTGGATAAGAAACTGGCTTCTGACGAGGACGACATACAAGACTAACCAGGATACGGTTTGGATGGCCGTGATATGGAATATCTGGAAGACACGCAATTCTGTCGTGTTTGAAGATAAGAAGATAATTATACAAGATATTGTTCGAAAGACGATCCAAGATATTGGGGCATGGATAGATAATTGTTAATTTCTTCTTTGGTACTTAGACCAGTGTAATTAGGTCTCTATGCAGTTTTTTTGAACTTTCTTTCTCTTTTGTTTTTTTTTTAACTTGTACAAATCTTTTTAGTTCAATGAATCTGTAGGCGAGATGTTCGTCTCCCTACCTTAAAAAATAAAAAAAAACTCGGGAGTGGGGAAAAGCAAATAAAACTGAATTCATAGGTACATTGTAAGTGAGAATAAGGATCCTCACCTCTGATGAGAGAAAATTTGGCGAATTAAGGAACCTCACCTTTGAAAAGGAATCAATCTAGCAGTGCCTTTGAGCCAATTAATCGAGATTATGACGAATCAAATTTAGATAATGTCTTCATGCAGACCGACAAAAAATGTAGTTCTAAGCAATTAATATTAAATAAGCACAGCTAGTAACCAGGTTAAGACTTAAGACTGATCAAATTCTGGGTTGAGTAATTGTTTGGTCTAACATGATTAATTTGAGTTCGGGTCGTGTAGCTGAAGTAATTGAGAGAAGCATGACTTTCCAATTGGGATTTAAGTGCTGAGCTAAACAAATTCAGAAAAGAATAAAAGATTAATTACACAGCTACAACAACCAAAATCAAAGAGCCTATTGCTAATTGAGGACCAATATTTTGTCTTAAAAACTCAATTTAGATTTCATCATTTTGCATTTTTGTTTCTTTTTATTTTTTGGTTATTGTAAAAGTGGAAGTAATGATTCATCTAGGAGCGATGCCTAGCTACAACCTGTCTCTAATTGCAGCAGTCACTGCCAAAGGCCAGTGATCAAATTGTTAATTCAAAATGAAATATCAACAAACTAAATAATCTCTCCCCAAACCAGTGTCGTAAATACCTAGACTCGGTTAATACTTAGAAATACATCAATTATTGACGTGTGGAGCCACATCTATGAAATCTAGTATTTCTAAGGATTCGACTCATGCTCCCTTTCGAGATTTCTAATTTTCTTCTATAGTTAGGAATTCAGATGTGATTCGGACTGTGCCTACTGGGTTTGAAAATTTACTGATTCCTGTGGAAACTTGTACAAGCAAGCAATAGTTCCTGTCTCTACAGAATCACCAGTCTTTTTACCGAAAAGACCTTCACTTTTCACTTTATTGATAAAATCTTTTTTTTTTTAAATGTAACTAATAGAGAAAGGCACACTTAGTTTATCATCTGTAACAATTCTCAAATTGACTGTGCACGATTTCAAAATAAAACAAGAAATAATCATTTTTCGTCACATTTGTATTAAAAGATCTCAGGTTCATTTTGTATTTAGGAATTTAGATCATCAGAAGCCTCAAACTTGACCATATTGTAAAAAGGAACTGCATTTTTATGCAAAGAACATGACGTCTAATATTCTTAGGTGTGGTTGATCAAAACAAATTCATCTATTTATATATTTATTACTGTTAATCTCATCATTTAACTTTCTTTCACTTTAAGGAATGATTGAACTGAAAGTGAATGAAATACAAGATTTCACTAGGATTAGAAAAAGGAACTAAACTACTACTAGCTCAGACCAAGGATTTCCTAAATGAAATCTAAGTACCTATTCAAGTCAGGAATCCATAATTAGAATTGATACAACATTTAGGTGATATAATCTATAGTTAGGACTTGAGGACTGGTTCAGGCGATGGAAATCATGATAAGAACAGAGAAAGAATTCAGGCTATAGAAATAGCTAGAAATTGAGAAACCTCAGTTGCAACATTGTCCCAATTAATGTATTCATCAGATTACAGGGGAAACTAACTAATAGATAAATTAAACAAACCAAACACTGTATTGACAAAAAAGAAGAAAGATGCTACCCTCAATTAACAACAATTGCCTGTACAAATGTAACAAATCAAAAGAAATTAGAGAAATACTCACGCTTTAACATATATATGAAATAAACAACAGCTTCAAAAGTGATATTTTACACCGCAGATTCTTCGGCTGCCTTTTCATCCACTCTTGACCGACAAATTGGACATGTCTTGTGCAGTCGCAACCATGGGTTGATGCACTTCTCATGGAACAAATGGGAACATGACTTCAACATCGTCACCATCTCCCCTTGTTGCAAATAGCCCAAGCACACAGCACAATCATTTCCCTCAACCCTCCCATCTTTCTGGTACACATATGTTACAGGGGAATCAATTTTCAAATTATACGCAACGTCTGTGTGAGGCGATTCACGTGGCTCAGGAGCAATTTCTCTTTCTGAAATTGTCGGTGTGATAATTTCTTGGGGTTCTACCTCTCTTGATCGGTCACTCTGACTATCCAAAAGCTTACTTGTTGCGAGAAAGAAGAGAAAAAGCATCATCGGGAAGCCTCCGATGAACAGGAATATTATAGCTGACCCAGCCGACTTCTTAAAATTGTTTTGACCTGCTACTAAAAAGGAAATGAACCATAAAATGCATGCCAAACCCCAGAACTGCTGTACTCCTGTCAAACATTTGCCCATATTTTTCTTAATCCAGACTAATTTGAATGAACTCTGCATTCAAAATTTTATTCTAAAGTTATGTTTGACATTTGGATAGATTGGGACCAAATATGGGTTAGTATGAGATAAGTCTACATGATTATTTTCTAAAGAAGACCTTAGGCCGTCTACTGTACACTGCAATGTATGAATTTGGTGTTGTGATTTTTCGTCTAAGACGGACGAGTTGAAGCAAATGAAAGTGCCATGCGATGATTTTTTTTTTTTTCCCGATTGAAAAGGTCAAATTTCGCAGTCCAATTATTTGCTGTTTTGTTGTACTGACGTGGCAATTTCTCATCAACAAGCGGAAAACGAATTATTTTTTTCTTTTTAATTACCAATACCATTTCTCTAGCTAGCTAGAGCTTAATTTGATAATTACAAGGCGTGCTTATAATTATCAACTACTCGTACACAGACTGAGGAACAACCTATCATGTGTTATTAATTACGCTTGTCAGGGATGTCTCATATGTATATAATGTGTAGCTGAATGTTGATGTTTTATGGTTACCATGATTGTTCATAACCACGCAGCTATGATTGTTCATATTCTAGTGGTTTTCGGCTAATTATTGTTCAAGCATATCTTGATGCAAGATGTAAGGATGCAGTTTTTGTTTGTGGGTTAGAATATAGCCTATCTTGTGGTCCGGAGTTTCGTATATAAATACCTTGCTACCAAAGTTCCTGAATGGCAAGGGTTAGGCCTGCACAACGTGCCAAACGGAAACGGAATGCAGCGTTTCGTTTGCCGTTCCGTTTCTGGTAACAGTATGTACCAGCTGATTCGTTAACCGTTCTGTTTGGACGGAACGTCACGGAACGTGTATATTTACACTATATTTCACCCAAACGAATGACGAAACGCGTTCCGTTTACCGTTCCATTACTGAAACGTATTGAAATTTCAGATCCGTTTACCGTTCCGTTTGGACAGAATGTGCACGGAAAACGGTACACGGTATACCGTCAGCAGGCCTAGCAAGGATATTAAATGCTCCGGGAGACTGGGACCTAATTTATGAGTTCTAAAATTCAATTATTCTTTTGTTAAAATTAAATTAAAATTTCAATGGACTTTTGTCAAAGTTAGTGATGTTCACACAAAGTTCTTAAAATTGAAAATTCAATGGATAAATTAGTCATGTTCATCAAGAGAAGGGGAAACTAATGCTGCGAAGGAGTCGGGCCAGAATTTGCGGCACTTGCAACTTGTAAGTTAACTTATTAGGTTCATCCTTTGAGGCATTTGTCCAGAGCATTTTTTTTTTTTTTTGTGTTTCCAAACAATTTTTTTAATGTTTTTAAAAACGTGTCCGTATTGTGTTATCTTATGTTGATATATTTAATTTTTAATTTGAAAATCTCTTCTCAAATTTTAAGATGGGGTTTTAGAAAATTTATGCTCGTAAGCCACACACCAATGGAACTCAAACCCCAACACTCCGAGCCTCTGTTTGGATGAGAGAAGAAGGAGGAAGAAGGAAGAAAGGAAGAAAAAAAATTATAAATAATTCAAACTCTTCACAAAGTTACACACTTCCCAATACTTCTTTCCACTTCTTCCCTTCTTCCCTTCTTCCCACGGAACCACATCCTCAGCAGTCCAAAAAAGGACTGCTCCAAGCAGTCCTTTTCATTTTTTTTTTAATTTTTAAAAATTATAAAACTCAAATGGAGAATCCAAACCGTTGATCTTGTTAAGTTTTATCAGCGATGCATTTTCATATAAGTTTTATAAAATTTGAAGTTTATTTGATACTTCATTAAGTGACCAAATTATGAACGGATTAGAATTAATTAAACCAGGTTCGTTCATTTGTTGACCATTTGATCTAGTATCAAATTAACTTCAAATTTTATAAAACTTATATAGAAACGTATCGCCGATAAAATTTAACAAGATCAACGGTTTGAATTTTCTATTTGAGTTTTACAATTTTTAAAAATTAAAAAAATAAAAAGGACTGCTCCAAGCAGACGAAATTATTTTATATAGAATTTTTGACACAAAAAATTTTAATAGAAAGAATTATTATTTTTTTTTTAATAAGAAGAAAGTTCGAACGCGTTTTATAAAAGCGTACAGTTTCTCTCCTTCCTACCCGTTTATAAAACGCGCTCGAAGGCTTCGAGCGCGTTTTATAAACGGGTAAGAAAGTCACTTGATTCACTGCATTTATAAACGGGTACGAAATGCAGTAACTGAAGCTCTCTCCTCTTACCCGTTTATAAAACGCACTCGAAGCCTTCGAGCGCGTTTTATAAACGGGTAGGAAGGAGAGAGACTGTACGCTTTTATAAAACGCGTTCGAACTTTCTTCTTATTAAAAAAAATAAATAATTCTTTCTATTAAAATTTTTTGTGTCAAAAATTCTATATAAAATAATTTCGGTCCAAGCAGTCCTTTTTATGGCTGTAGAGGATTCGGTTCCTTCTTCCCACACCTATCCAAACGGAGCCTCGAGAGAAAATATTTGTGCCTCAACCATTGCGTTGACCAGTATCCTCTAGACTTCTTGAAAAGAATTGTAGTGGACTTTTTTTGATATGAGTCGTTAGATTTAATCTGAACGGGCTGATTTTTACAGGTCGCACGAATCTCGATGGGGTCAGATATTAATCACGATACATCTATATTAGTGATCGTACGCTCAAATCAAAAGAAATGCACTGGACTTTTTTAAAAAAAAAAAAGTCCTAGAAGATTTCGTTTCCCATTGGTCTGGGGAATATAAGGATATATTCTGCTAGAAAGACCTAACCGTTGACTGGCTTCCTCCCAAGACGGGCTTAACTTCTATATTTGTTAAAGAAAAATCAGAAAATTAAAAAAAAAAATGCTCCAATTCTACAACAATAGAAGAACAAAATTTTAAAACAGGCTGGGAGCCTGGGACGCGTCTAATCTAACATATTTCAAGCTACTGCAGTCAACAATACAGCATTTCGTCGGATCAATTTTAACACAAATATTAATCACTTCACGATCGAAACGCTACACAGTTTTGTCCACAGAAACTCTCTTGGGAGAAACTATATGGCGATGGACCCCTCTCGTCAGCGTATTTCTGTTTCCATTCAGCCCCTCAATTTTCTATATTGAAACGTTCATTTCAATCGAACACTGGGGCTGTTTTGCAACCGCAAGTTTAGTCTAATTTCTAGGTCAACAAACTAATTTGCGGATCTCAAATCGTCAAACAATTTTGGAGTCAACGAGATCAGCATAATAATAAATAGTCAAATAAAAAAATTAATTAATCAATTAATTAACTTCTACTAACTTTACACTCAAACGCTAATCGGAAAATACTAACTTAAACCCCTAACCTCACTGATCTTTGACGTTACCAAACATCCCCAAAATTCAAAATATCTTATTATGATTATATTTAATTTATTATAGAAATACTACGGATTATTAAATTTTAAAAGATGTCGCAGAGCTAGATTGACACACAAGCATATCTTAAGGGAAATTAATTACTGTCATCTGCAATTTTGTTATCTCTACCATCGCTAAATATAAAGTGAACATATACAGCAAACAAGAAGAACATATAGACATGTAAATAAGTTCAATGAAAATAAGTTGATTATACGTGTAAAATTCAGAACAAATGATGGCAACACTTATTTGTTTGTAAATGTTCACTTAAATCATCTGTATGTTCACCTTGTTTACTGTATATGTTCACTTTATATTTAACAATGGTAAAGATGACAAAACTGCATATTACAATTATCATTCCTCTATCTTAAGGATTCAACCCATGGTCCCTTTCGACTTGTTTGTTTTTTTCGACGTTCGGATTCTATTCGCATAGGATTGTGGATTTCGTAGACTGGGCTGGGCCTATGGGAATAAAAACCATTGATTCTTATTTTCTAAATTGAAAAATTCTCTGAATCCTGTGAAAAAGTTACTCATACATTCAGACCAGTAAAGTGATCAGGCTAGTAATGCGAAAAATATATATATATATATATAGAGAAAGCCTTTAATCAAACCGCTTTGACCGGAGTCTCGATTAAATCCCGTCAGATTTCAATTTTGAAAATTCAAATGACCGATCCAAACCGTCAAATATGATCTTCATATTGAAATCTCCTTACAGACCAAAATTTTCATTTTTTTGAATTTTTTAAGCATTTTTTTCGAATTTTCAAAAATCGTTAATCTTATTTGTTCTGAACCCTACAAAAATTGCTGTTTTTGAAAATCCGAAAAAAATACTTAAAAATTTCAAAAAAATGAAAATTTTGGTCGGCAAGGAGATTTCAATATGGAGATCATATTTAACGGTTCGGATCGGTCATTTGAACTTTCAAAATTGAGAACTGACGGGGTTTAACCGGGACTCCGGTCAAAGCGCTTTGATTGAATCCTTTCTCTCTCTCTCTCTCTCTCTATATATATATATATATATATTTTAGAAAAAAAAAACGCGGACCACAGTTTGTGACGCTTGTGTAACTCATGTTCTTGTTCAAATTGAGCTTGATATGTTTCTCCTACCTTTTGAGGCATTTGACCCATCGATTTTATTTCTGGATTTTCAATATATTGGAGCATTATAGAGCATTTTTAGTGTATTAAAAATGTGTTTTCCGTGCCTATTCCAAACACACCATCTCACAGTTTTTTTTTTTTTTTTTTTTTGACAAGCTAGATAGTGGCTATCTAGAGGTAACACCATCTCACAGTTACAAATTGAAAAGGGAAACAAATTGAAAACTAAATTAAAGTGAACAAAACCTGGTATGGTCATAAATGAATATATGTTACCCTCACGGTTAACTGCTACTGCATGTACAAATAACAAAATGATCAAATTTTAGAGGAACACTTATATATATACTGTCAAAAAAAAAATGTAAATCAGACTGCTGCTGCAATATGTCGGACCATAGATTCTTCAGCTGCCTTTTGGTCCACTCTCGACCGACAAATCGGACATGTCTTATGTTGTCGCAACCAAGGATTGATGCAATTCTCATGGAACAAATGGGAACAAAACTGCAACCTAGCCACCATCTCACCTTGCTGAAACTGGCCTAAGCACACGACACATTCATTTTCCTCAGCCTTTCCATCTTTTTGGTACACATAAGTCACGGGGGCATCTATAAACGAATTATATGCAAGGTTTGTGCGAGGTGGTTCCCGTGCTTCAGGAGAAATCATTCTTGCTGCTATCATGTTTGGTGCTACGATTGGCAGGGGGTCAACATCTCTTCGTTGATGCCTATCATGACTAACCCGGTACTTACTTCTTGCGAGAGAGATGAGAAAAGTTATCATTGGAAAGCCTCCGACGAACAAGATTACTATAGCCGACCAGGCTGAGCCATGAAAATGGTCTCGGTATGCAACAAATATGAAAATGAGCCATACGATGCATGCAGAACACCAGAACTTCTGTGCTCCTGTCCAATTATCGCCCATATTTTGCAGAATAACGTTTAATTGGAATGAGATCGGTCTTCAAAATGTTAATCCAATGTTTTGTGCGATATTTGGATTGAGAATTGGGATGAAATTAATATGGGTAAGCCTGAGACAAATCTTCTTGATATTTTCTAAAGGGACGAGTTGAGGCTGAATACAGTACAAGTATGAATTGGTGGAGTGATTTTCCGGGAAGATAAACGGGCTGAAGTACAATGAAAATGTTATGGGATGTTTTTTTCTAATTGAAATGGTCAAAGATAAGTACGTGTGCCTTAATTTCTTTAACTGATTTTCTTATTCGTTGTTTTATTTTACCGGCATATGGCAATTTCCTCATCAACTAGGAGAACCAATTTCCTTTTTTTTAACTACCATGAGTCAACAGCTTTTGATTACTGGATGTGTTTTTATGGGAAAATATACGTCGACAGATTGCAGAGTAAAATTTATTAGTTTCTAGTCGGCACGTCAGCGATGTCTCATCTCTGTATATTTTTATATAGTGCATAATTGGTGTTATGTAGTGCATTATTGGTGCTATAGCGCATAATTTCTATATAATAGTTAGATATATAATATTTTTTGAAAGTTAGATATATAATATGGTAAACATGATTTGACCTTGCTACCGAGATTTTATGGCCGG
Source organism: Rhynchospora pubera (assembly GCA_028095005.1). NCBI lineage: Eukaryota > Viridiplantae > Streptophyta > Magnoliopsida > Poales > Cyperaceae > Rhynchospora > Rhynchospora pubera. The sequence continues at coordinate 20,641,704 of CM051461.1, forward strand.
AGATTGGAAACATAAAAAATGATGTTGGACACAAATTATTATATATCTTCAAAAGTTAATTAGATCCCCAATTATTTACAAGATTTAACTGCAAATAATAATAACAATTTTTGTATGTACAAATGTAATACGGTCCTGTTCTAATTCAATATCTCGTCCATCATGAGCAATATATACACCAAATGCTGCATGGAAACTGCAATATAATTTATCAGTCTATTTTGAGACTTTGACTTGTATAGATGGGGACTAAGAAGAAACTTCATTGCACAAGATATGCTTGAACATCAGTTAGTCAAATCCTACCGATGAATGGAATCTTTGTTGTGGTAACTGGCTATGAAGGAGACAGCTATTCATTAATACTTAAAATTTCCTTTCTGTTCATTAATGAGAAATGAGGTTCGTGTTGCATCGGCAAACCGTATCGACAATTCCACGGAAATTGTTAGGCAAGTATACTATATATGCCTTTGTTTGGATGAGAGAAGAAGGAGGAAGAAGGAAGAAGGAAGAAAAAAAATTATAAACAATTTAAACTCTTCACAAAGTTACACATTTTCCAATACTTTTTTCCACTTCTTCCCTTCTTTCCTTCTTCCCACACCTATCCAAACGGAGCCATGTTCATACATATTTTGTGCTTTTGTTTTGATAGTTCTATTGTCATAAAATGGTTGCATAGCAGAATTAGGAATTAGGTAGACCCTTCTTTTACGCAAAGCGAATAAGAGGGTTTACCCAAAAAGAGGGCAAATAATAATAATAATGATAATAATAATAATAACTCCAGTTTTTAGCGCTTTAAGCATGCCTCAATTTTTTAAACTTTAATAACTCAAAACTTAAAATTTTAATATAAAATGAAATTATTAGATGGACGTATTTTGAAAATTTTCTTACCAACTAGTAAAATTTTTTAGTATTTTGATTTTGTTTCCATCTTACAACTTATACTGATTGGAATTTTGTCGACGTTGATCTTTCAAGTACTACATCTTACTAAAACAAAATATAAATATCATAAGTATCTATGTAGAATTGTACATATAATAGAAGTATTATAGATAACCATTAGCGGTTTTAGTTTATTATTTTACATTTAATTTATTATATAATTTTTGAAAAATTAAGTTTATATGTTTTTGAGAAAAATCAGAAAATAAAATTCCAGAAACTAGAATATATATATATATATATATATATATATATATATATATATATATATATATATATATATAGGTAATCAAAATTTTTCAACAGGCAGGGCATCCGGGCCCTGACAGGTCTGGGTCCGTGAAACTGAGTTCCATATGTGTAAAGATTCGACCCATGGTCCCTTTTAACATTTGTATTTTTCATCATGTGGTTAAATTGTTATGGACCAAATTGTGGATTTCAAAGACGGACTGGGCCTAGTGGGTTTTAAAATTAATCGAGAACATGGGAAAAAAAGGCTTCCCGATGGGACATTTCGTTTCTTCAATTGATAGAAGAAACATGATTTACATGAATTACCAAATGTCCCAGCTTGGGTTCCTTGCTCTACCATTTATAGGAGTTTGTCCCATCTTTTAATTTTTTTTAAGACTTGCAGGTGTTCCGACAGCGTTTATTTCCTCTCTCGGTATTTTAGTTTCAATTAACACGGTGTATTAAATAAAGCATCTAATTGTAAACATCAACTAGTTCCAAGAAAAAAAGATAGTATAGAAAAAAAATATTGTCAACTAACAACTATAACGAAATTGCCTTCTGCATCCATCTTATCACCGTCCCGGCAAATTGGACAGGTGTAATTATGACTCAACCACCGGTCGATACAGTTCGGGTGGTACAAATGCCGGCATCTTGGAAACTGCTTTACTGCCTCGCCGTCCTCAAAGGCAGTGAGGCAGATAATGCATTGTACGCTTCCGCTCTTTTCTTCTTTTTCATATCTGAATGTGGGGAGTCTAGCAATTGCAGATGGATCCATTGCTTTCTTCGGCGAATCACACACCACTGGCGGTGTTATCGTCATTCCATTTGTTTGGTCAGGAATCGCCGACTCATCATTCGAAGCTGGATTAAGGTGATCTCTATAATTGAGAATTAATGCTATGACAAGGAGAGCAACCATGGTGGCTAGGGGAAATATTATCGGAGCCATGAGAAAGATGTACATGTATATAAACATGCCTAACATGGGTTGAAATAGTCGTTGATGATTTTCAGTGGCATTGGAAAATCTTACTTCCTTTTCTTCAATCTCCCTCTTCTTGGATTACAATTGACCTGAATTAATCTTGTTGAAGCTTATGTTTTTTTGCTGCTGAGGGCTTGGAGTCTATGGTAACTTATTTTCTAACATAATTAATGAAAAAGAAAATTAAATAGGGGAAAGAAGACAAAAAAAGATTTAGTCGCTATAGATTCACTAATATTGTTTTTTTTCTGGTGCCATTTTTTTAAAAAAAAATACGAGATGGATAAATAGTTTCGTAAATTCGAATAAAATGACTTATATTTAGCAGTACAACGCGTTAGTCTGAATTTATGTTTTTTTGGATTGCTCAAATTTAGTCGAATTAACTACACGTCTTGTATTTTCTGATTATTGCAATCCTGCTCTTATTATGAGTAAATGTAGACTGGACTTTTATATCTTTTTCTTATTAATACAGTAATACTGCTATTTTAATTTTTTTCCCCTTATATACTTCCGGCCCTTCAATGTTTTAATTTATTTCATGTTATGTCCAATAGAAGTTTTATAATTGAATTCAACGATTATTTCAAAACACTTAATTCATCTATAAAATTAAAAATAATCAGATTCGTCGTTTAATCGTTTTAATAAATTAACAACAAAAACACATTATGTCCAATAGGAGTGTTAATTTCACCTCCCGACTTTAAAAAAAAAATTTATATCATCGCCCCCAGACAAGTTGACACCAATTTCATGCTATCAACGCAAGTTGATGTTCTTGCCAAGTCTGCAATTATGTGCCGTGTCGACTCCTATTAAAACCAACATGGTGTACGTAGCACAACACGGTACTAAAATGATACAAGACAAACTCTAATGATATAGATACCCAGATTGCATCATGAAAATTTTATATGAACCGAGAAACTCCTAACAAGCTCACGCAGAATAATTTGAATAAATATTACAAAAATATTTTTTTAATTTATAAAATACAGTAAAAAGTAAAATGCATATATGTGATTCAATTTTTTTATTAAAAATGTTCAAGCTTTTCTAACTTTCATGTAGAAAAAATATTAATCAAAGAATATTACGCAACTTGAGGCAGCAACACAATGAGATGTGTTTTGTTGGCCCTTCTATGCAGTTGTGCTGATTCGACACAGCACAAAGTTACCGTTCGTCTTGTGTCAACCAATATTTCGAGAAAGCTACTGGATCAGTCGGTTTTTCAGTTTAACCGTGGTCAAACCATATTTTTTTCAGTTAAACCGACCGGTCCGGTCCGGTTCGGTTTTCGAAATATTGGTGTCAACACGACATGATAGATATAAAAGATGCAAATTTGCAATACATTATGTACAATTAAGAAAAGTTATTGGATATACCTACAGTACAATTAAGAAAAATTATATTTGTTAGAGGAACAGAGCCATTACATTTGTTAGAGTAACAAATGCTGAATTCTGTGACATCTTTATTCATTGAAAATAATATAAGAGGAATTTCTGTTGAGGCCACTTAATTTGTGTAGTTCCAGTGTAATTAGGTTTACTGGTTTAGTCCCTCCATAATCAATATCCTACTTTTTTAGAATTTCAATCGGCGTTTATTTTCTGCATTTTATCTACTGTAACAACGGTGTAGCTCGAAACTGTTTCTTAATCAAAAACCTGCCGCTAGTAAATGTTGTTATAATTTTATTTATTTATTTGTTGTTGTTGTTGGTGGTGCTGCTGCTGCTGTTTTTTTTTTATTAATTCGATTACTGCTCTGTCCTTTTCATTACTGAAAAAAAGCAACAAATTAACTGTTTTATATTATTTTCATAGCTCCCTACAATGTTGCTTTCCGCTGTAAAATTGATAATTTTTTTGGTAGTAAACATACTGTTCATCGGTATTCGGCCTTCAAAAAACAAAAGAAAAAAAAAAGGCCCAACACACTGGTTACAATATTACATCAGAATATCCAGTAAATATACCAGAATCAACATAGCAAACTAGCACATAGCTAAAATACCTTGTACCTTGTCTACTGCACTGACATCACTGATCTGGTTGATGTCTAATATAGTTTTATATATTCACAGAATTGTGATATACCAAATAGAAGATACAAATGGAGAATTCATATGATGATATCTTACACCACACACACGCATGTCCCAAATTGAATCAGGACTATTTAGCAAACCAAAGTAGCAAAGTCTAACAAAAATTATACAAATGATGTAGTTCTCTACGAGTTGTACAAAGGTATGAAAAAACTCTGCAATGCCTTGGAGATGAGCACTGTTGATTAATTTCTCCCAGAAACCTCTTCTTAGTTGTAATTAATAACGACATTGAAAGAACTTTTCCCGACAACCTGTATATCTGTAAGGAAATGTACTATGGGACCAATTACGATCTACTCATCGGCCTACAGGATTTCCAAAATGTCGAGGAAAAACAATATTAGAAGTAATTAATCAAGGTGGCATTGATGATGGTGCTCTTATTCTTTCGTCAGGTTCACAAATATTGCAATATATATATTGGCATTGATGAAATGTCGAATTTGAATGTAGCTGCACCAGGGAGCAATTTGCATGAAACAATGCTTGCAGATTGGCAACTGCTGCACCTTCTCCCCCGACTTGTATGTTGTATCCATGCACATCAAGCAATAACTTTGGCTGTTATAGAGGAAAGGAGGAGAGATCTATTCATTCAGTTGGCGAGGCGGCGACCGTGTCCCCTGATGTTTCTGGCATCCTTTTGCACTTGCTATAAATAAGGGCAGCTCCTACGCCGATAAGAATGAGACTACCAATTATAAGTGATGTCAACTCGGTAGTAGTAAAGCTATCGCCATACATTGATACAGAGTTGTTATCAGGCATGGATGAGACCTTGGATTTGCGTTTATTGTTAATTGGCAAAGGAATATGGAGCTTACAATTTGAGAAGTACAATTTAATTTAAAGTCATCTACCTCAGAATTAAGGTTATTTTTTTAATGGAATCCTCTAATTATATTTTGGGATGTAATAGGACGAGAAGGTACCACCTAGTACAGGTCCTGGGATACAGCTGAACTGGAATTAAATATTACATATTGGAGAAATTCTTGCTGCCAATATACAATGGCCTAGCATGTAGGGGTGTCTAACGTTTACAACGGCAACTGAACGGCTCATTCCGTTTGCCGTTCCGTTTCAGTAAACGGTATGATATCTCATTCCGTATTCTGTTCCGTTTCAGTAAATGGTATGACATTTCATTCCGTTATTCGTTTCGGTTGGACGGAATGGGACGGAACAACGTATATTTACACTGTAAACAGATGTATTTGTCGAAACGGAAGCGAAATGATTCGTTCCGTTTACCGTTCCATTTCAGCAATGGTATGTTCTATTATTCCGTTTATGGAAACGAAATGCAAATTCGTACCATTATCCGTTCCGTTGGAACGGAACGGAACGGAAAACGGCGAAACGGTATATCGTTGACAGCTCTATAGTAGCATGTTAGCACGAATTCGAACGCTTTTAATTTTTATTGACAAGAGAGTATTTTTGCACTAAAATTTTGTTGGACAAAGTTGATTATAATATAGATGGTTACTACCTTACTTGTGAACTTAATTTTAACAATTAAATGAACGCGCCCCCATATAATTTTTTTATTCCAGTGGCAATTCCCACACCACAACTTTGTTGACAAAATTCAAAATTATAAGAGAAGTTTTATAATGCACAACAGTGTAATATATTCTGGAGGAAAAAAAAAATGTTGCAAATCTGGAGCAAATTCAATATTGTCACATACATATCGTTTTTTCCCCCTTGAATCAAATGCTTTCGATCACTAGTGCTATATTTTAAAAAAAAATCTGGAGCAAATTATAAATCTATAGTGTCCGATTTTTTTTTTAAAAAAAGATGACACTAATATATGGGAAAGATCATTGTTGATTCTTAAAATATGCAACGCTGAATGTTTTATATTGGCATCGGATTTTTTTTTTTTAAAAAAAATCATTACTGATTATTGTGATTTGATTTGTTTATGTAAGGAAGTAAGAATAAAGGCTCCGTTTGGATCGTATGGAAATAGGAGGAATAGCTTCTTTCTAGACGTAAATTTATTATAAACAATCCAAATTTTTCACAAAGTTACACATTTCTCAATACTTTTTGTTTAGAAATAGGCTATTTTTCGTATTCCTAAGTAATTCAAACGACCCAAAAATATTTTTGGGTGATATGGAAAAAAAAGCCTAGTTAGTGTTTCCGCAAAAGTTCGTAAATTAATCCATAAATTTATTGGTACCTGGTAAAGATTTTGACTAGCTACCGACAAAGACGGACTTATCCGAGACAGTTCCCAAGTATGTTTTCTTTAAGCAAAAGTTTTGTACTTGTTCAAGAAAAATAAAAAAGAAAAATCCCTACCAGCCTGGCAGCCTCGAATGATGGAAAATTGGAAACCCAAAAATTTGAGAACAGGTATAAGGTATTGGATCGTCAATTCATCATACTGGTTCTAATATGTGTTCTAATACTGGTTCGTAAATTGGAAACCCATTAAGCACCAACTATCCCTTCCGGATTTCTAGTTTTCTTTCACGGTTCAATCGGAAAGGGACCTATTTGTGGATTTTGTAGATGGACTGGGCTAATGGGTTTCAAATTTCACTTCTTCTTTTATGAAGAAATTACCCAAAATTGTTCTTCTTGTTGAGTTGTTTCAAGAAAAAAAAAATAGTTAAAAAAGATGTCTTATTTTTAGGGTAAAAAAAAAACATAAAAAAGATGTTGACAAACAGACAAGTTTGCCTTTCAGTCCTTCACAGCCTCACCTTGCTCGAAGGCAGTAAGGCAGATGGTGTATTGCATACTTTCACTCATTTGTCTTCTTCTTTTTTTTTTTCCCTCGTAACCGAATGTTGGGCCTGTTTGGATGAGTTTGGAATTTGGAAATTTTCCAATTCTTAGACATAAATTTATTATAAACAATTTAAACTTTTCATAAACTTACACACTTCCTAATAAATTTATGTCTAGAAATAAGAAATTCTCCAAATTCTCTAAATTCCTAAGCGATCCAAACGGTCTGTTAAGAGTCTAGGAATTTAGGAATTATAAGCACTGATTTTTTATCTTCTTTTTTATATATATACTGCTATTCATTTTTCTTTGTTTCTTCTAGCAATGTATAAATTTTATTACCATTGTTATTTCCGAAAGTCAAATTGCCGCACGAATTGCTCCACATAAATGAATACAAAAAATATCCGAAAAAAACGTAACGGAGAAAAGCTGCAAAGAGACGCAAAAGAGTGTGGTCTCCTATAAAACATATATGATGTAATCAGTGTGCAATTCAAGCATATAAAGAGATTGTGACGGCAACTCGTATGGCTGCAAAGAAAATCACCCATAAATCAACCGACAGGCCCACTACGCTGGTCCTCCACGTGTTTTCTACACCGGAGATCCTATGTGCTTTCATTATGTGGTCTTTCTTACAGAATATTTAGAACATTGTATAATATAATAGTACTGTCTTTTTAAGATAAATTAGAGGTTACATCTAATTTATTTTTAAATTAAATATCTATAAAAGATCTTAGTCAGTTTTGAATCTGCGACATTTTTAATTTAAGATATATTGCTCTTTACCACTAAAATACAATAGTACTATCAGTCCATTATATCAATGTTTTAAAAACCCTACCGGACCGGCCGGGTCAACCGGAAAAATCGGGAACCGGACCCTAAACCGGTAGGATAATCTCAAAAAACCGGGCTATCTATGAACCGGGAAAAACCGAGTAAACCGGGAAATCTGGACGAACCGTTTCTTGAAACAGTGTATAAATTATTGAACTGAACCAAATAAACCGCTGTTGAACCGGTTAAGTACAGCTGAAATTTAAAGGAATATTGAATTTTCACGTGTAGAGAGAACTCTCCTCACTTCTCTACACAGCGACAACTCTTGCCACTGGGCAACATCTCTTCTGTGAAATTGAAGCCCATGTACTAGAATCCTCATAAAAGAGAGGAACGCCCGAACGAGTAGAAAGACCAGCAGTGCAAGATTTATGCGGCTTATGAAAATTAACCCGTACAGATTAAATTGGACAGTCAGAGGAAAAAAAAAAACTTGCAATGCGTGTTTAGAAAAAACACGTAGAGAATTCGATCCCCAAGAACACTATACTCAGGAGATAATTTTCTGAATACATATCAAATTTCAGCTACTGACGCATGTTTTTTTTTTTACAATTTGTTTGGATAAAAGGAATATTATAGAAAAAAAAAAGTTTCCTCTATTTGGATCATATGAGATTAAGGATAGGATTAGTTATTCGGAATTAAAATTTTTAATCCTAAACAATCAAAAATAATTTTTTTGTGATCTATGGTTGCGTTTGGATCGTTGGAAGAAAGAAGAAGAAGAAGGAAGAAGAAGAAAAAAAATTATAAACAATCCAAACTCTTCACAAAGTTACACACTTCCCAATACTTCTTCCCACTTCTTCTCTTCTTCTCTTCTTCCCATACCTATCCAAACGCACCCTATAGTATTATTTTTTAAGTGGTCCAACATTCATATTAAATTTTTAATCCTAGAGTGTTTGGATCATCTTTTTAATTCGGATTAAAAAGTGATCCCAATTACTTCTTAATCCATACTAAGAAGATGATCCAAACACTTTAGATATAAAAATTTAATCTAGATATTGGACCACTTAAAAATAACACTCTAGATCACAAAAAAAACATAATCTTGATCGTTTAGGATTAAAACCGAATAACTAATCTTATCTTTAATCTCGTATGATTCAAACAGAGCCAAATAAGGAAACTTTTTTTTTTCTGTAATATTCCTTTTAATCCGGAATAACTAATGCTAATTTAGATGGTGTTTGTCATGAATAACTTTAAGGAACTTACGTCATGTTATTTCTTATTTGGTTATGTAAAGTCAAGAATAAGAAGAAATGTAAGAAAATATTTTAAAATTAAAATATAAAAAGACTGAATTATCCTTCGTCGTGCGTCAATTGATTTTGTGCACCATCATCATAATCATCATTAGATTATGCAATTGTAACAGATATATATATCGTGGAACCAATTGATGATTTTACCTCAACAATGAGATTATTTTCATATCCAAATATGAAACAAAAATTGGTTATAAAATTTTGGAATCCCAAAAACACGTGACCATATGACCATTGGTAATTCGTGGGCATTAATATTAAAAATTTAAAAAAAATATATATTGCTACAATGACAAGAAACTCAAACATGTTTTAGTCACCGAACATAAAGAATGAGATGTAGACAGGCGGGGAACAGCGGCGTAAATTGTACGTAAATGAGATAGAGATGGAGTTAGCTACGCAAATGTTACTGTTCAGTACTAACCAGGAAGGTATATTAATTTAAAGGTTCATATTTATGGGAATTTAGATCAGGAAATCATGACCGTTTCCGGATCTAGACAGTACGAACAATAAAGTAAGGATAGGGATAATCTTTCTCAAACATTTGTACCTAGATTATTTTAATGTTCGTATTAAATTACTATTTTTTAATTGGTTTTTCTTAACATAGTTCATAGAAAGTTTTATTTTTATATAATTTGTCTTAATTACATGTTATCGATCTATTAAAACTTCAATAAAGCTAAATCTTTTACTTGAAAGATAACCTTTTTGTTTGATTATATTAAAATATTTATAATATCGATTTTATAATGATTCCTGAGCTAAAAAAGTGAGGTTATCCCTGAATTAAACATATTTATAAATAATTCAGTATTGTAAGAGGCTACTGACAGTTAGTAAATAATTTAGAGCAAAATACAGTCATAGCGAGAAAGCATTTGGCTTTGTGCTTTGCATCAAGCCTAAAATTTCACATATTGTAGCTGTGACTTTATCCACATATATCATTCTATCTACTTTTTTTTTTCCCCTCCACCCATTGTATACCGTTAAATTTTATGAAGGATAAGATCGGTCAAGTCCAATATGCATAATATCTTCTAGTCTAATTTGACTTTTTTTTTTTCTTTTACAAATCGGAACTTGAATATATTATATTGAATTTTTTCCAATTTATCCTTGGTTGTTTGGTAATAGAGATATTTCCTCCTGTGTCCCTTAAGAAGGTGCAAATGCGTCGTGTCGTGCATGTGTTTTGTAGTGAACTATTGATTGTTCAGTCCTATATATAAGTTTAGAACACTTCTCCAATTTATCTCAAAAATAAATAAATAAACAAGAAGATATCTGGGACATCTACCAATTTAATCCTTTAATTAATGTTCCTTAATTAGTTAGTGCAGATGTTATATTATATGATGGAATTCTTACTCTAATCACTTATTCACTAATCTCATCACTTTCAGAGAAAATGATATAATCACTTAATTATTTATGAATACAAAGAATGGAGTTAACCTTAAATTATTATGAAAGGACAATTCTAATTAAAAAAAAAATCTGAACATGATTCACTTCAAATAAACGCAAAAAGATCAATATTGAAAAATAACAAAAACAATATTGCTAACAATCAAGCTCTTGGTATAGTGACAAAGACCAACGTATTTTCATTGGAGATCACAGGTTAATTTGAAACCCGGTTGGATTTTTGTGACATTTAATTTTGAAATAAATTAGACATCTCATCTTCAAAATAAATAAATAAATAAATAAAAATCTCTCCCGAAATCCGTTGAAATGCATTTGGAAACAATGGTTTTTTGCTGTATCGATCTCTTAAAAGTTAGCAATCAACAAAATACAATTCCAAACAAAAATAACTACCAGATGACTGATATGAATTTTTTAGGTTCAATGCGCAAATATAGATTGCAATGATGAGTAATTTCACTTTACTATTGACGAAAAGATACAGTATTAATTAAAGAGTATTCCATGTACGTAAAAGATTTTTTTTTTTTTAAATTTCGGAACCACAATGCGCGGGGTCAGTCAAGCTGTTATCTTTGCCTTTTATTTATAAGTAATATTTACAAGTACTTCAAAAAGTTCAAATGAATTAACGATTAATCTGTCGGGAAATCTTACTGATTGCGGTTTGGTTTTTACTAATATAAGGTTACCAAAAAAAAAAAAAAAACACAGGTCTGGTTATGCTATTTGCCTTAATTTGTCCCCATAATCCATTTAATTTAACTGAAAATAGATGTTTTCATTTGTTTTTCTTCCGAAAAAATTGATTTTATAGAAGAAGATGTTTAACTACAAATTAAGGACTAATAATATATGGTCATTAAGATTACTAAAAGTGGTTCAATCATATAGGTGTATTTGGTTAAATCTCAAAAAAAAATATATATAGGTGTATTTGGTTCAATTGGGAATAAGGAATAGGAATAGAGAAAAGTTTATTCCTTATTTCTTATTCAAATACCAAGGTTTTGTTAGAATATGAATAAGAGCTGGAATAAGTCCAAATTTCTTATTCCGTCGTTGTTTGATTTTCACCGATATAAGGAATAGGCTGGTGGAGAGAGCGATAAAAGAGGGCGAAACAAGAACAATAAATACGTTGTTTAGACAATAAAACAAGAAGTGCTAAACTGCTAATGCTTAATACCATCGATCCCTCAGCCGAATCTTAGGTTTTGAACCCCCAAATTTATTTAATTTTCCTGCTATCAACATAAGAGAATTACCAATTTACCCTTGAAGTACGTATACGCTAGATTTAATGCAAACTTCATGTAAGTAACCACCAACTCTGTGAAATGACAAATTTATAATATCGGAAGTTCGGAACAAAATATATACAGAATTTTTTTTATGATTTTATTTATTCACAGAAATCTGCTATACTAAATAGAAAGGTACAACCGTACAAAGAAAATACAGATCATACATCACGGATTCACGCGCATCCATGTGCGGAAGCAGCGGAACTAAAAGTCAGACCTATTTAGCAAAACAAAGTAGTAAAGTTCAAGAAAAAATTAAACAATTGATACAGCTCCGTACGTACGAGTTGTACAAAAGTTATGTGCACCGGGTTCACTAAAACTCAGCGATGCATGGGCTGATGGGCTGAGGGGATAAGAAGCACACTGTTGATTAATTAATTTCTCCCAGTCTAAGCAAATACCTTCTCGGCGAAAATTAATGGAGACATTGTTTTTTGAAGGCTAATTAATGGAGACATTGAAGTAAACATTTTTCCCAGGCAGCTTGTGTATATTAATTCAGGCATCTATGGAACCAATTAGGGAGTAGGGACTACTCATCGGAAACACGGCGGTAATCAAGCCAGCTCTAACGATGAACATGGACCGATGATTCTTTCATCGGGTGCACGAATATCACGTTGGCATCGGGGACATGTAGAACTTGAATGTAGCCATGTCGAGATGCAATTTGCGTGAAACAGATGCTTGCAGATCGATAGTTGCCGAACCATCTCGCCGACATGTATCGCACCCTGACAAACCAAGCACTGCACCATTCCAGAACTTTGGTTCTTATACAGAAAAGGAGGATCACAGATCCGATCAATCTTGGGTAACTCGGTCGGCGAGGCGGCAACCGTGTTTCTCGACTTTTGTAGCATCCTCCTGCACTTGCTACAAATAAGCGCTGCTCCTACACCGAGAAGGATGACACAGCCGATTATGAGAGAAGTCAATATGATAGCAGCATGGCTATCATTCATTGTTGAGGAGATGCTATCAGGCATGGCCGAGAGTTTTGGATTTGCGTTCTCTATTGATTGTGTGGTAATGGGAAACCAAAATAGGGCTTACAAGTTGAGAAATACAATTCAAAGTCAACAACCTATGATGGGTACCTTTTAAGGGGATCTTCCAATTTTTATAGTTTGGATGGGGATAGGAAAAGGTACAGAGAAAGTACACGTACGTGGGTACAGCTAAACTTGAATTGAATATTACATATTGGAAAAAATTCTAGCCATATATATAGTTATGTACCAATTGCAATATACAAATATACAATTTAATAGAGAATATATATATAGCCAAGCGGACTAGCACAAAGTCGACCAATTTTTAAATACATTAATAATCATAGCGCTACCAATTTCTTGGACAAAGTACGTACTACCTCAGTTGTAAACTTAATTGTACTACCTATTAATTATTATGACTCCGTTGATGTAAAGGAATATATATAGATATGTACCAGATATTCTACAATTATTTTATAATAATCGAATTATTCCATCAATCAAATTTAAAGCTAATTACCGATAATTTATCCTTTCATTTTTTCAAAGCTAACTTCCAGGATCAATCTAATTATATATATCGTTTTTCATGTAGGTAAAGTTTTCCTTTCTCGAAGTTATATTTTACGGTAATTTCATTATTGGTTTAATTTTGAGACAAAAAGAATATTTATTTGAACTTTAGTTGATATGTACCATTTTTTTTTCTTAATACATCAAGTCCCGTAGGATTACTAGTACTATCTATAAAATTATGCAGCGACCAATCTCGTTTAAATTCAACGAAATAAAAAATTTGGTCATGTGTGTGCCTTGTGCCCACTTGTTCATGTGAGTAGCCCTATCAAACGTCTACCACGTAAGCGGAAATCAAATGTTCCATTACGTTCCGTTTTGGTAACGGAATGAAATTTCTGTTTCGTTTTCGTTCCGTTACGTCAAACGAGATAAATTTCAGTTCTGTTTAACGTTAAGTCCTTCAATTCATATTGATTTCAGCCAATTTTCGTCCATTTCCGTATTCCGTTCATTTCTTTCATTTCCGTTTCCGTTCCGTTTTCAGAAACGAAACTTATTTTCTATTTCGTTTAGCATTCCGTTTGGACGGAACGGAACGGAAACGTTCGAAACATAATGAAATTGACAGGTTTACATGTGAGGTTGTTATTTCTTATATATATATAACAGTGGCGGAGCTAGAAAATTTGACAATGGGGTTCAATAATTTATAGCATTAATCTTGCAAGAAATTAAATAAATTCATATAATATGTATATTGGAAAAATTCTGTTTAGGACGAGTTTTTATTAGGAATAAATCTAAATCATTCATTATGATTGATTACAGATCCAATGGCCCTTGAAAAACTCATCCATGGCTATTTGGATTATTAGTGTCCTTTTGATCGTGCAATAGACAATTTAGACATTAACAATTGCTAGAGATATTTTACAAATCATTTTGATTTTATTCCAATAAAGTACTAAAAAACTTTACTGAAAAAATGTTAGGACACAAAATATAGAACAATTTTATAAAAATTATAAGTTATAAATTTATAATAGATTTTTTATCTTCTAATTTAATTCTTTGAAGTCTCATCCTTTGAAGTCGTCAAAATATGAAATTTTATAAATAAACAACAAAAATAAAACATACTAAATCGATGCATAAAAATTATTATGGTTATTGATTAATCTTTATAATATTCAATTAAATAAACAAAAAAATATTTATATATTAACAAAGTAGATTGTAAAGTTACATATTCAAGTTCAATTAATAAGTTCTATATGCATGTGCTAATCATTACTAAAAGTGAAAGTTCATTTAATATTCGAGAAAAAAAAATTAACATTTGTGGCGGTCTAATATATATATGTTATATAAATAATTTTTTCGCATCAAGAATAAATTTTTCAAATTCAATATGGGGTTCACTAGTGGAATATATTTTGAATATCTATGGTTCAAATATGGCATATCTATCAAATATTTCATCTTGCAAGTGTGAACTTTTAAATATAGTATTATTTTTTATAAATTAATGGGGTCAATTGACCCCCATTTCTTGAACTTAGCTCCGCCATATAATTAATTAAGTAATGTACGCATGGAATGATGAAGTAGACGCAATGGGTTTAAAGTTGGGGTGACTGGGTGAGGCAAATTGAACGATCATGAAAAAAAAAATGTATGCGGTTTCAAAAATAGAGAGACTCACAGCAATCTAGCTCCTCATTGGATGATAAAACAAAAAATCTAATTAAGGTGTATTACGGGTTATCACGGGCCATGGGTTATCACGGGCCATGGGTTCACGGGTCCAAACGGGACGGGTTAGCACGGGCCACCTTTCAAACGTCGATCCAAACCCTTGGTAGACCCAGACCTATGTGAACCGGACGGGTAAAGAAGGGTCGGGCCGGGTCCGGTCCGGTCCGGTCCAAGTGGGTTTTTCCAGATTTTTATTTTTTCTTTTTTCATTGTTTCAATATCAAAAATTTGTAAAATAAATTAATATAAATTCGTTAAAATACATTATATTTATAGTTCAAATAATTAAGTATAATTTTGTAGTCCATTTTAGTTTTTTTTAATTTAATTTGTAATTTTTAATATTTTTTTCATTGTAGATGGTTTTCAAAATTTCATGACAAAAGATTATAAAATATAAGTTATAAAAATTAGTTAAAATATATTAAGTCTAATAAAATTAATAATAAAATAATTTGTAGTTTATTTAAAATTTATTTTATTCTAAAAACTTGATTTGTATTTTTTTTAATAATTGAACAAATTCAAACGGGTTTGGTTTGGTTTGGTTTTTTTTTAAAATGTCACAGTTCACACGGGTTTGCACGGGTTTTCACGGGTTTACACGGGTTTATGGTCCGGTCCGGGCCGATCCACGGGTTAAGACGGGACGGGTTTAGATCGGGTTTATGCTAAATTGGCGACCCAAACCCGTGATAAACCCGACCCGGACCACCCCCTCGGTCCATCATGGTTCTTCTACGGTCCGGGTCGGGTCGGGAAAAAGTCTGGTTCGGGTACGGGTCGGGTCAGACCGGCCGGTCCAGTGGTAAACCCTAATTCAAGTTGTTCTTTTTTGTAGGGTATATATACCTTTATGTTCTTTTTTGTGCATAGACTTACTGTTCTTTCTTTGCTGTTTCTTTTTCCTCTTTTTTTCTTTCTTCTCTTGGTAGTCACTACCTAGTTTGTCAAAAAAATATATATATATATATATATATATATATATATATATATATATATATATATATATATATATATATATACCTTTATTTGGACAACACTTATAAGAACATACAAACTTTTAAAACTGTTTTAAAAAAGAATAATAATTCTGATTTCATCATTACCCTGAAGTTTTTAATTTTAAAAAATAAAAAAATAATTGAAAATATGAAGCAGACGAGATATTTAAGCTTAGGGATACTTTTGCTTTGCAGTAACCATCGTACTTAATAGGTATTAAAACATGCAAAATAAAAGAGGTTTTAATGATCTTTATCCCTTGAAAAAAGTAATAATAATAATTATTGTTATTATTAATAGGGTCAAAATTCTCACCCTAATGAACTCACCCCTAAAATTTTCTCATTTAAATTTTCAGACATTTTAACTTTTAAAAATGTACATGCACTTGCATGTTGTACGGATTCACTTATTATGTGAATGAACACATGCTTTTTCTGTTGATGCATATTTGCAAATATCTATTATTGGTCAAAATATAATTCTTAATAATTTACGTGATTCTAACTAAGTCAAAATGTTTGTTGACAATTAATAAATAGCCATCTTGATCTTCTTAACATATTTCAGAATAGTTCCAATAGCATAATATCTTTTAAAAATTAGTTAAAACAGTTGAAGATATTTAGAGAAAAATTTTAATGATAAATATAACATTGCAATTTTAAAAAAAAAATGTACAGAATGTCACGACACAATAAACAATGCGCTAAATCAAAACAAGTACCTGTGGCTGTGGGTACAGAATAATACGGAGCATCTTTTCCTTTGACAATCAGAAAAAAAAAAATCTTAGCATAACGACATGTTCCTATCTCACCATCGCTAACAGGAATAGATGGATAATTGGATACAGTGTACGAGGCAGATATCAATTGCTATGACGTGAAAATATATCCAGGGAACGACAAAACGGGAATCTTTTAAAAAAGTAAATTACCCTAAAAGAAAAAAAAAGTAAATTCCGAACGTGCAATTGCCAATTACCCTAAAATTTTTTTATTTATTGAACACTAAAGTTTAGGAATGACGGGATTATAATATTTTCCTTATGAAAACACAAAGAAAGTTGTCCATTATTGGTTCGGAGCATTACAGTAGCATTTTGGAAGGAAATATCAAAATGTGTCCATAACTTACATGTTGTATCTAACCATGATGTGTAATGTCGGATATTATTATTCTTATTTTTACTATCAAATCATTTTCAAGAATGTGTGATATTTACATAGTAGTGTACTTTTTACTTAATTAGTTCCAAATTTACTTTGTACAAAGCGATATTAACTTTTGTCTATTCGTTACAAGTATCAGCAGAAACAGTGTTAGCGTAACCAGACCGGACCGGTTGGTTTGGTTGGAACCGAAACAAAACCAAGTCATTCCGATTGGTTTCAATGAAAGCATATTGCAATGTGCTTACCCTACTCTTTCTTGAAAACCAACACTGTTCGATGAAATTGAAATGTGGCTGATTTGGACTGAAATCTAAACTCGTCTTTTTCTCCGTACATCCCGTTCTCTTCTCCATTGAAATTAAAAACTACCGAAACATCTCTACAAGCATAGCCAAGACACCGTTCCTGCTAAACAAACAAAAGAAGGCGCTCAAGTTGAACCTATTCTTGCTCAAGTTCTCATATAATTGGTAAGCTTGTGTTGTGTTTCTGAATGGCACTTGAAAGGCAGATTTGTCAATTACACTTGTTGAAAATGAATGACCTCTCTGTGTTCAATAAAATTCCTAAACTAAAATTTCGCTTGTGCTTACGACAAGTTTTTGTCCTAATCGATTCAGTATATAAACATGCATGTTTTGTGATATAGTTGGTTTTTTTTAATTGCTCGCTCACAAATAGCTAATCACATTAGAGCTTGGAAAATTTTCTGGTTTTGTCAGAAGGACATGGGAATTTTTTTAAATTATGATTCTATAAGTTGAAACTAAATTGTCTATTCTTCGAAATTAACAGTGTAGTTCATGTCAACGAGTGCATATCCGACTGTTATACATCTGTTTCTCATGTATCAATCAAGATAACTTAAATTGTTTATCAAAAAAAAAAAAAAGATAACTTAAATTAGAAGCACTTCATATAGATAGTTAATTTGGACCTGAACCAAAACAGAGTATAAATTGGTCAGAAGCTTAAAAAAACACTACTTTGCAACGTTAGGATACGCTCGCAGTGGAACTAAGCTGCAATTTGGAAAAAAAAAAATGTTTGCAACTTGTATTTTCGTTTTTACAACAATAGTTATGTACTTATGTACTAGTGGACCGGCCGTTTTCTACATTTGGAAATAGTTAGGCCCTCATCAAAACATTTTTTATGGGGGATTTCATTTCATTTGAATTGAATTCACAAAATTTTGTTGGATCTAATTATATGGGAATTCCAACCAAAATGACACCAAATTTGATCAATTAATTTTGATAAAAAAATTTCTAATAAAATGAAATGAAATCCCATGTTACAAAAAGGGTTCTTGATCAGGCTTTAGGCTTCAGCAATTCACTATACCAAAATAATAAATTTGTTGTTGATCTGTTATTAGGCGAATTGGTCAATGGTCATCAAAACATATAGAAAGTACAATTTTTTTTCTAACAATTAGTTGGACCAAAAACCTGAAATCCGGGCCCATTACCTCTTATAAGCCTTCAAAATTTCAGTCTCTATTATTCGGGATGTTGCCAAATATTTTTTGAATAAACCTTATTCCGAATAAAACTTATTCAAACTCTTTATTTCGGAATAAGAGGAGAGAGGAGAGAGAAGAGAGAAAAGCTTATTCAAAAGTTGAATAAGCTTATCCGGCGGTTGCCAAACACACCCTATGTTTCCTCTGTTTTTGTTCCCTCTTTTCAGCCTCTCCAAAATAAGGTTTAAACATGGAGATGTTTTATTGATAAAGGAGAAGTTTTATTGATTTCCAAATTCCAACAGAAACGAAATGTACAAGTATTTTTCATAGATTCTTCGATGGGTGTGAATAAAAATGGTATTTTAAAATGCTTAAGAATAAATAACAACGATATTTCATTATTTCTAAACGATCTGTCATTTGGATAAATTTTTAATCCGAATTTGTCTAAATTATCTTTTATTCTAAATAAAGAATTAATCTGAAATCTTGACCCTTGTTTTTATTCAAGATAAAAAATTAATCTGAAATAATCTCTTGTTCTCTTGCATCCAAATGCACCAATGTTTGTAATCTAGAATTAAGGCTATATAATGTACCTAGAGCTAAATACGTCTGCATACAAAGCATCTAAATCAAATTAATAAACTAACAGGAGGTCCAATTTTTAAGGGACCCTGTATCCGATGTAAGACTCTTCTCAGGTGTGATTTTTTTTTTTTAATATTACTCCGATGTGATTACTAGTATTTAACTCCATTTAATCCATAATATTTTTATTTTGTTTCCTCCGCCTGTATGAGAAATTCATTCAGCCTTGTTGAAGTAGCTTTATTTCAATGTATGAAACTAGAATAAACAGAGGACACACGAGTTGTTGGAATACTGAAGAACAGAGGAGAAACTTCCTGTTCTGATCAGCTTCACAAAGTGAGTTTCTTCTTGTGGCTGGAATCTGTCTCTGGTGACAAGCTCAACATAAACGATGATAGCAAGGGAAGTATCTAATTGCTTGTCTATTAAAATTGGTTCTCACATGTAACTATTTGCTGTCTGTATAGCAGTTTTTAGTAACTTATGTGGCCGCCTACTATGTCCAAGTCTTTTATCAATGAATTGAAAATAAAGAGAATTAATTTGCACAACCCTCAACTTACCAAGTAATTCAAGTGGTTAGGTATTTATCTGGCCTCTAAAATTTCCTGAATCGGATCCTTCATTGACACCAAATATGATTTTGAGTCCAATGAAGTTTCTCCAACTGCAACACTGGAAAACTATGACAAAATGTGTGGAATGTTCATACAAGTTTCAGACCAACTAGACTCTGATCGGTTTCAGAACACAACTGGTTACAGTTACGTTATGGAGAATTAAATTGACAATTGTAATTATGAATGTAAAATTATTGCAACTTTCAATCATCGTAAAATCAATAAACAAAAATACACAATATACAAGCAATTTAAAATTTTTAAAATTTCAGGAAAGTATCTTCAATTAAAAACATAAGAAAAAAGATTGCTTTAATCCAATATATTACAGAGTTTCTGTAAAAAGTATCTGCTCCGACCTTCATGAGACAGTTCTGTTGTTGTTCTATAATTGATCAGCTAACCTTAACATCCTACTTTTAAGGTAACCTCTGCCTTCAAATCTGAGTTAACCATGATTCGACAAACAGGACATGTCGAGTGAAGGACTAACCACTTATCAATGCAATCTTTATGGAACAAGTGAGTCCAGAAGGGAAGCCGCTTTACAATATCGCCATGGTGTGTGTATCCCACTAAGGCAGACCGTACATTCAAGGATATCAACTCCCTCCGTTTTGTAGACATATGTCGGAAGTGCATTAATCAAAGATGGTGCCAGTCCATCAAAGTGTTGCAGATTTGATGGTTCTGGGACGATGGCACGGTTCGATGCAGCGCCCTCATCCTGTTGTTGGGACTCGTCTTCGACTAGCATACCTAGAGCACAATGCAAATACTGTACAAAAAATGAAGGCACCTGCACTAAGGAGTGATGCTCTAATCGGGCGCAAAAACATATAAGATACTGGCAATGTCGCGATGAATATTGTGTACTCGCTTAGGATGATCCTGAGGGAAGTACATAACCATTTTGGCATAAATCTGCACATTGTTCTTCTTTTCAAATAACTTTCATCTCTTCTACGCAATGTAAGTGCCGATTCCTATATATGTAGACAAAATATTCTTAAATACTTTCAATTATATATTGTAAAGTTGATCATCTTCTATTTGAATTGAAGTAAAAAATGTTATCATCAAGCAAGCAGTAGAAAAGTATCTACGCACTAGCTAGTGCAGATACTGTTCCTTTCATAATTGTTGACAATTTTAGTCATATATGCTAATGCTGCCCAGACAAGTGTTTTAAGCAGGAGGAAAAAAGAGAACAACGAAGAAGAGTTGCATTTTGTTTCTTAGTTACGGTTGAGTTAAGCCCATAGAAATGGCATGATAATTAATGATACATTAGTGTTGAGTTTTAATATTTAGAAGGACCACAGGATGGAATATTGCAACGGATCTCCGGGGATCAAATCAGTATGCTGGACACAGTTTGTCATGGAAAAAAATATTTCGCCTTTATTCACAGAACAGAAGGTTCTGTGGTTGATGCTGATTTAGTGCCCACAATCAGTTAAAAAGCATTATGGGTGCGTTTGGATGGGTGTGAGAAGAAGGGAAGAAGGGAAGAAGTGGAAAGAAGTATTGGGAAGTGTGTAATTTTGTGAAGAGTTTGAATTGTTTATAATTTTTTTTTCTTCTTCTTCCTTCTTCTTCTTTCTTCCAACAATCCAAACACACCTATTATAGTTAGAGGATACAAAATTCGGCTGGATTTAAAAACCCACCTGACAAAAAGTTAGGTTTTCTTTTCTCTTGAAAGTCAAATCGATCCAAACACAACTTGATCTTATCGGAGTCCTAGATATAATCTAATACTAGATGATTCGAAATTCTAACCCGACAATTGTTCAAAGTCGAAGTGACTGATTCAACATAACCCGCCACGATCCGACATATTGCAACCTTAAATATCAAAAGTTGAATCAACCCAAAGAACATATGTCTGATCCGAAATTAGACAGAACTTCAGGAAATTCAAAACTGATCTAGCTCGGATTTGTCGACAAAAAAATTGTACAAAATTACATTTCTTTATTGAAGAAAAAATTGTGTGTTGTCAGGACAAACTAATTAATTAATCAAGGAATTCGTGGGGCAACTCAAGCTTTTACGGGTCTAATTGTTAAATATAACCATTATTTATATATTAGTGAGTTAATTAAATTTTAATATGTTAGGATTGGACTGATTACGTGAATTATTTTTACACCCTACTATGTACGTTCACATTGAAAACTTCATTTATTATTATTATGCTTGTTTATTTGTACCAAGCCAACGTAAAAACTCTGCCATACATATAAAAAATGACAAGAGTCGGATGTAATTTTTAGCCTACTCTAAATTATTTGGGATAAAAAGACTTTGACTTTGTTTGTTTGTACCGAAACTTTTTGGTTCATTGAAAAATTGAAAATGTAGGATGAGACTCTAGTCACTACCTTTAAAAAAAATGTCTGATCGATGGATACCGAATGAAACAAAAATGTTTATCATAAACGTATATATATACACTACACCAAAAAAGAGATTTAGTACCACCCCATTAAAGTCTGTTTTTAATAAAACCGGTAAAAAAAATAGTCAGTCGTAATTTTGTAATTGTCATGGATTATCTTTAGTACCGATTTTTCTAATAAACCGGTACTAAAGATCCTATTTTTAGTAACGATTTTTAATAAAAAACTGGTGCTAAAGGGTTTTCAAAAAAACCTAAGCGTCTCTCCTTCTCTATTGCCTCTCCCTCTCCCTCTTATCTCGATTGTCTCTCCATCTCTATTGCCTCTCCCTCTCTACTGCGCCACCTTTATTCTCACTTCTCTCTCTATTACCTCTCTATTGCGCCACCTTTCTTCTTACTTCTCTCTCTATTGCCACCTCTGCTCCTCTTACCTCAATCTTCTCTCACTGTTCTCACTGCTGCCTCTACTCCTCACTACTATCACTACTCATTTGTGTAAGGCGCATCGATCTCCCTCTCATTTGTGTTAATTTGTGTTAATTGTCTAGGATTTGTATTATACCGAAATAAATTCAAACTTAATTAGGATTTCTATTGATTTGTGTTGATTAAATTCGATATGTATTATTGTATGTGATGCGTATATACACCGACTAGTATATGTCGGTATTAATTTATGGCTAGCAGGAAAGGATGCTAGCCGAGAAATAATTTTTCTTCTATATAATGATTTTTAGTACTGGTTTTTAACAAAAAAACTGGTACTAAAAATAGTAAATATTTTAAATAAAGGCAAAGCTCTTTTATACCGGTTTTTAGTTAAAAACAAATACTAAAGATCTCTTCCTTTTTTGTTGCGATTTCCAGTGCGTTTTTAACACCGGCTTTTTAGTACGGCTTGACAATCGGTACTAAAAATCTATATATAATCGATACTAATGACAACAAATGGCATAGTGATATATAACTGGTACTATATATATATATATATATATATATAATAGAGGATGACTAACTTACCATCAAGTCATTTTTCGAGATCTAAAATTTAAATGGTCAATCCAAAGCGTTCAAGTTGTTCTTCATATCGAAATATCTTTGAAGACAAAATTTTATATTTTTTCGATTTTTTTACTATTTATTATGATACTTTTAAAAACATAGCATATTATATATATATATATATATATATATATATATATATATATATATATTTTAATATACATAGTGGACACCCTTTTATGTGTCTGCATCTGCTTTTAATGTACACATATGCGCATGTTAGATACGTGACAAGGCAGTTCGTCTACCTGACAGTACCTAAGAAACTATTTTTATATGATTAAAAACCAGATTTGAGAGTTGAGAGTGGAAGCTTTTTTATTAATGAATTGTTCAAAAACAGAAACACCGCCCTAACAGTGAATTGACTTAATTAAAATAAACAAGAGGATAAAACAAACAATGAGAAAATCCAAGTGTTATCCGCATATATAGGTGAAAACTGATAGGATAGTACTCAATTCATACCTGTTCCATATATGTCCGGATTATGACAGATATATGGGTAATCGGCATTCAAATACATACAAATAAGAATATGTATAAATTTATACAGATATAGATATAATTATGTTATTTAATTTCAAAATCATATATAAATGTAAATAATTATTTTTTATAGATTTTCCATAAATGTGAATATCCAATTAGCTAGAAACATATATTTTTTGTAACTAAAAAGTTGTTGCGAAGGATATTACGTACGCTTCATTTATGATCATTTCGGATATATATATAACATAGTTGTCGGTTTCTTGTTGACAGCCACTCAATCATTCTAAAAAAAAAAAGACATAGTTGTCAGTTTAATCATATTATATATATATATATATATACATATATATATATATATATATATATATATATATATATATATATATATAAAGATAGATAGATAGATAGATAGATAGATAGATAGATATAAAGTTACTCGATAATAAGTTGCATATATTCTTTGATATCTAAAAAAGTTTATTTTAGTTAAAATATATATCTATTTATATCCGATTAATATTATATCGTACAGGAGTAATTAAAATAAATACGGATATGCAATCTAATCGCCATCCTTTTTTGTCCTCGTGTATCATAACGCAAATGGTAAATCTGCTAAGTTCCACTCTAATTGATGCTTCCTTAACTTTCATAGCTTGCGTAAACATAACTTGCATATAGATAAACTAAAAAACCGCCTGAAGTTTTGTCCTCGTGTCAATAAATACAATTTACCATCAAACGTATTAATAAATCAATAAAAAACAGTAGTTGTTTTATTTATTTTTATTAATTATGCAATATTCTCAACATTCAACATAAAATTTTGAGTTTAAATCAACCAATTTGACGTGATAATGATAAAAATTTTCATTGTATTCGAGCTTGTTTGGATTTTTAATTTTATCAAATCACGCATTAACAAATGTAAATTACATACATATCAAAAGATAAAGGAAGTTATTCAATTAGTTGAAAGATCGAAGGCATGTACTGTAAAATTGATAATGACCAGTAGAATAACCCTTATAATATGAGAACATGAAGTCTGTCAAGATAGCACCTAACCAAAGAAGCTTACTCAAAATAAAATAATCTAGTGTCAGATAACGCTCACGATTTATTCCGACTCTTTACCCCACCCCATGTACGCATGCCTCCTCAATCTCTGAAAAGCCATCCAATTAACCACCAATAAAATCTCGAAAGTAGCGATATCCATTCTCCACGCCACACTCTGAGATAGTGCCATGTTTGTTGAGGTAGATTTTAGTGTGCAACAACAAAGAGACGCCAGATCTGACAGGTGCATGAAGATCGTTTTAGCATGGATTCCTGTAGTAGCAATCATTCCCATTTTGTTCACATTCGCCACTCCCTTATATGCCTCTCTCATCACCTTCCTAATCCTTCTCTTCATGAGCTCCTTCACATGGTTCTATTTTATCTCTCCTTTACCAGAAACTGATCCAAATGAAGTTCAACAGACAGCTCAGGCTGGTCTAAGCCCAAAACACATAAAAGAAATTCCAGCTTTTGAGTACCACACGAATGGTCATGATTGCAACAATGGCAATGGAAATGGAAATGATGCTGGAGGCTTGCGCTGTGCAGTGTGTATTGCTACGGTGCATGATGGCGATTTGGTTAGGCAGCTTCTCATGTGCAAGCACGTGTTTCATACACAGTGTATCGACACGTGGCTCCCCGCACATTCGACATGCCCAATGTGCCGTGCCGATGTTAAAACTGGGGACCTGCCGTCCGAGCAGCCAGAACTACCAGTATAGTTTGGGGTCTCAAGCTACAGTGTGTTGTTTGTGTCAGTATATATATATTAGTGTATATCTTTGTTGATTTAGTATATACTTCTAATGTGTTTCTTACAGGAAAACTGACAGAGGTTGTAGTACTTTTAATGTTTGCTCTTTGTTTATTTCTCGTTTCTTTTTTGTTTTTTGCTCAATATTCAGTAGTCAGCAAATTTGTTGTTTGGTTTCTTGTTAGGCTGTGATCGGAAACCATAAATTTAGCGTGAGAATCGGAAATGGAATTTTCTCTTTTCCAAATCTTCTGATCGGAACCGAGGAAGGAGGTGTGCGAGAGTTCATTTCGCGAGAGTCGGCGAGAAAATTTTGGCTCCGTGAATTCCGCTCATAAACCAAGAAATTTGGCGAGAATTCGTTTCGGCCGTTGGATCTTCTCTTTCTCCGGTGAGCGATTGAACTCTCGCGATTTCCTCCGACCACCGCCGATCGCCGGAAACGATTTCGCGTCAGATTTTTTTTCTTTTCTTTTCTTCTCTTTTCTTTTCTTTTCTTTTCTTTTCGTGCTTGTTTGTGTTTCCGATCAGGGCCTTAATGTGGTAATCTGTCTGACTCTGCTATCTTTAGTTACAAATATACAGAAGAGGACAAACGCATATTCTGTGCATATGTTGCTGCCTGTATGGTACAAAAATGTATTTTTTACTCTTGCCTACCAGCATTGCTGGAAGAAAATTAATACAATCACAATCTTGCAATAGTTTTTCACAGGTGGACAAATTATAAAGTTCCTAGACTTCAAACGATTACCTTTTTTTTTTTTTTTTGAATATCCAAACAAGTACCTAATACGTAATAAAATATGACAACGTACTCTATTGAAATAGTAACAAAAGCTTGTTTGCATTGTTGTAACGCGTTATCATCAGTCATGACTTGTGAAGTTCTATCTTTTGTAACTGATGATGAAATACTTAAGTCTTCACTGTATTCATAAAAAACCATGAAAAATACTTTTGGAATTGTACTCACTACTAGAATGTCAATTATTTGCTTCGCAAAAAGGCGTCACTATTCCGACGCGAAAAGCTATCTACGTCCACCTAAAGACGCTACCTAAGCGACCCCGATACTCTAGCCGCTAATAATAAACATCTGTGTCGCGAGGACGCGGATTACTTAACGCGTCTCTATATCTGTGTCGGAATAACGACGCATACCATATTCTCCGATCGCCGATTCAAACAATAAACGCGTCTCTATTTAGATATTACTATGTCGGTATACTGACGCCTTTAATTAGAGACACAGATAATTTATTGTCAGAATTTAGTGGGGCCCACAACCTATTAGAGTCAATATAGCAATGCCTTTGCTCACCGACACAAAATTTATTGTCAGAATTTAGTGGGGCCCACTGTATTTGCGTTTTTCTACGTTGCTGTATATTAGATCAAAGACGTCAACATACTGACGCCATTGTTCATAGCCACATCAATTACATTTATACAGCCATTCAATTCTATCCGATACCAATTTGGTACCACACTATTTAATTCATACGATTTTAATTAGTCACAGCTATTTTGAAATTCTCAGCCAGACACATAATTCACATTGAATCAAACAAAAATCTCACAAATATATATTGTGCATTCAATTGCAAATCATCATCCAATACAAATAACAAAAATTATTCATATGTTTAGAATTCAAAGTAAACCATAATTCATAGTCTATCTAGCTTAAATTATCATATCCAGGCACATAATCATGCTCAACTTGCTTTCACGAAATATTAGTAAGTAGCGTTGTATATTCCTCCATAGCATTTGACGTGCTTGCAGATGTTGCATTTAAGCCTTCTTCATGTGTGGCCCCCTGTGAAATGTTGTTGCCAATTGGTGGTATTATCAAACTTCTGTGTTGCTGAAAAATTGACCAAAACATGAAAGCAAGCAAGCACATTAATAAAATTAAACAAAATTAATAACCAAGCAAGCACATTAAAAAATTGACCAAACCAGAAACTATACAAGCTCATTTAGGTGTTTATTCTTGTTATTTAACAAAAAAACTGACACCAAAATCAATATTTTTTTTACCTATTTAATGAAGTGTAGACAGATATATATATATATATATATATATATATATATATATATATATATATATATATATATATATATATATATATATATATATATATCAAGGTACTTGACAGTAATGTACTGATTTCACACTAGTAATATCCCAAAATGTATGGTATACTTATTTTGGTAAAATAAATCCAAAGATTAGTATAATCATTTTAGTAAAATAAATCTAAAGAATAGTTATTAACTACTAAGGTCACACAATCTCCAATACAAACATTTCATACTACCTACTATAATGATGCAACTCATTATTAACTACTAAGGCCTTTTGATTATTTTGTACCTGTCAGACTCGAAACAAAAATCAATCTCTTCTAATGCAAGCAGCAGTCCTTGCCATCGGCCATCAGTGAGGCTCCACAATCATCTCCTAGCAAATGATGATACCACTGGTAATTAAACAAAGTTATTCGCTGTGACCTGTTTGCATCTAAGTAATTAAATTCTAAACCCAAGTCTAAATCCTTACATCAATGAAGCATTTATCTCTGCAAGTAATTCAATAAGAAAATATATTTATCCATCAAACTACATATCTTACAAAACCTACGAGTCTGTCTTCATTTGATAAAATTAATACAACCAAATCAATGACACTGACCAACAGTATCCTTGTTAAGACTTTCATAGCATCACATGTAGCTACACATAATCATGTGATCCAAGTAAACATATTTAATCTCCTATCACCTAAGTGAATAGTCTTATATCTGACATATGGAGATAATAAAAAAAAATTAAAAATTAAAAATTTGATGTTGAGGATTACCTAAAGTACTTATCACTGAACTGAGAGTGTAAAAAGTGCAATAGATTACTATATTTTCAAACTTAAAGCACAATACTGAAGACAATAAAATTTAAATGTAAGATGTTAGATGCTTATTAAAGTAGTTACCTAAACATCTCATCAACTGACTCAATTTTATATGTTAGATGCTTATTAAAGTAGTTACCTAAACATCTCATCAACTGACTCAATTTTAGGACTAACACAGTGATTATCCTTCTTTGTTGGTGTTTGAAAGAAACTCTTCTAGGAGAGCAGACACTTTAGGCATGAAATAAAATAAAAAAAATTTAATTGCTAATAACCAGCAACAGAACATATCATTCTGACACAAGTTTATCAACATAGCTATCAATATAAGTTAGAGAAAAGAAAAAAAGATAACTAAAAGAAAAAAATCCGTTTTAATTTGTAAATTTCAGCCAACTATCTTTCTCATTGGTGTCTGAAAGATTTTAATGCTCAAAATCACAATTTTTTTATGAGGATTCCAAATATTCGCTATATACAAACATCATAACTTTTTGACTATATGAATTGTTAAAAAGTAGCAATCAAAATTAAACCAAAGATAAAAAATCTCACCTTGATCAGATTCAGACTAACTCCTTTCTTGACTTCTTGTCTGCCTCTATTGAGTCCTAATATAGATAAAAAAAAAGTTGTTTGTTATACTTCTTAGAAATTTATCTAAAATCACTTCCAACTTTTCTAAAAAATCTAAATTTATCTAGAAACCTCGCAAGGAACTAGAACCACCGATCTAGAAGCACCCTATGCTAATCAAAATATCAGATGTATTCCTTCAATTACTTATAACAAGAAAGGATTCATTTAGTTCCATAAAAGATTATTAAGAAAAATTAGACAGGATAAAACCACACCTGACACTTCAATAAGACAATGGCCTGGAGGGACGTTCACCCACCGAGTAGGTAGGAATACGCGTGCTCGATCCTCATCTCCGGTAGATCGTCTTGCACAGGAGGTTCTAATCTGATTTTGATCGCCTTGCCCCAGCACTTCTCCTTTGCTAAACCAAGCACGCGCCGCTGGTTGGCAAGACAACAAACCACTCGCGAGTGGCCGCCGCCGCCGCCGCTGCCAAGTGTGTCCCGCCAGGCGAAAGAACGGACTGGAACCGCGCACGTGATAAGCCCCCCGAATTAGGGTTAGGGTTTGAGGCGAGGGGATGGAGCCGAAATAACTTCTCTCGCTGGTTGGGTTTGCAAAGAGATTTATGTTACGAAAGAGGAGGCGGCGAGACGAATGAAATATTTATTGAAATTTTTTAGTGCGGAACGGTGAGAGAAAAAAAATTGACGAAATTTCTGTTGAAATTTTAGGGGGGGGGGGGAAATTGCGAGCCAAAATTTTGGCTACGAAAATAAAATTTTTGTTATTAGATATATGGTGAAGAAAGGGAGCGTATTTTTAGAATAGATTCTTATGATTATAATTTAATTACAAAATTAATAAAATGACAAAATAGTACATAAGATGTACTATTAAGAAATAGTAGAGTAGAGTATTGCAAATGTATCGTGTCATTTCAAACATATGCGTGTTTGAAATTGGTTGTTTGATCATATTTAAAGGTTTGGATTGGTTGTTTGAAATTTTAATAATCGATGTTTGGATCGTGTTTGACATTCTATATGTTTGATTCTAGCATTTACTCATTCATTTTTTATTAATATTTTTACATTTAAAATATGAATGACCAATTTAAAATATTGATGTATAATTTAAATGTGCGATGTACTTTACATTTAAAATATAAATGACGAATTTAAACTATTGATGTATAATTTAAACGTGTGATCGCATCGTGTTACGTGTCAAATTATATCAATTTTTTAAAACTTTCAACACGACACAATAACACGTTCGTGTTGTATCATTTCCGTGCTCGTGTCATTTTGTAGAATATTAGTACTCGATTAAGAGGTCAAAGCAAAAAAATAACTTATTAAGTAAATTTAAATTTTATAAAATTTATATGAAAATAAATTGCACATTAAATTGAACAAGTTAAACAAGTTGGATTCATCGTTTGTATTTTAGAATTTTAAAATATTAAAACCAAGTTCAAATACGAATATGAATAGGTTCAAATACAGATACTGTTCAAAATATTAAACATGTACGAATATGAATCGAATATTGTCATATACATATACTAATACAGATATCCATAAACTAACAAACTAATAGAAATATTATAAATAACATAATAATATCAATATATCATCATACATCAAAATATTAATATTAATCATATACAACCTTCATGATAAGAGAAAAAATAATAACTTAATATTGTCACTATATCTAATCATCTCGACAATAAAAAATAAAATTAATTTCATATTACTTGTCCAAAGAATATATCATCATGGGTCTAGTGTTTTCCAAAATGACATGATACGATGTATGTGTTGACACGACACGAATACAAAATTGGCACGACACGATCATGTTATTGCGTCGTGTCATAATCGTGTCGTGTTTGCACATTAGAAAGTTTGATACAATTCGACACACAACATGACACGAACACGAATTGACACGATACCTCAACACAAATTTAATTATTAACGTTGATTATTTAAACAAAGTTAATAATTTAATTTCAATTTATATTACTATATCATATTATTTATCATCAGTTAAATCATAATATTTTTCTAATCTAATTATTATTTTTTATAAAAATTATTAATAAAAAGTTTAAACTTAATCCAATAATAAATTAATAAATTATGACGCTTAGTAATTTTTTCATACTTTTAATTTTTTAATTTAAAAAATGATAAAATAATTTGACACGACTAACACGACGTGTCAACACAACACGATACAATCGTGTCCAAATGCGTGTCGTGTTGCCTCTTCTCACCACTAAGAACGACACGATTAAAAAATTAGTTGTGTTAACACGACACGACACAAAATTCGGATACGGGTCAAAGAGGAGTTTGGAAATTATATATTAATTTAGTTATATTTTAATATTAACTTCAAATTATATATAAATTTAATATTATATTTTAGAACTATATTACATTATTATATTAAATTACTCAGGCCACGTAATTGAACTAGACATTTTACATTAATAGAACTATATTACATTATTATTATTAGAACCATAATACCCTCTGCATTTTTTTTGGCGCGATTCGTGCCAAGATAATTTCATTTTGGCGCGATTTTTCTCATGGATTTCTTTCCTTCGCGCGATTCGTCTCCGAGCGTGAAACTTCCATCGATTATCCTATAAATATGGCTCACCTTTCTGCCATTCGCATCTTCTAGGATTTGCTTTACTCGGTAATTTTCAATTCCTTTATCTTTTCGGAATTTACACTTTTGACTTTGATTTTGGCATGGAGTAATAAAAGGCCACGCTACTAATAATGAAAATTCTTTGAATTTGGTTAAATAGCAAACGAGATTAAGTATTGAAGTCAGACAAACCAGAATAATGGAGCATGCTTCCTTTCTTTTTAACATTAGTCCACTAAATTTTTTAATCTTTTCTCATCCGATCTTATATAGGAAAACAAAATAAGGAGGAGAAGTTGGAGCATCTTTTGGTAGAAGTTTCTATTTAGATTCAGGTATGTGTTTTAAATTTTAGCTTGAATTGATTAGTAATGCCTACGGCTTTGGATGTGTTTCAAACCTTAATGATAGAAATTCGAATTGAATATTGAATAATTCAATTCAGAAGAAAATTAAACTTTGCTCCTAATTGCATTTATTCCCTTTGATCCTCTCCTTTCTATCTCGTCTCTTCTCTCTCCGTCAGGACAGATTCCTCCTCTCTCGTTTTTTTTTCTCTCTCATCATCGGTTCAGTGTTCAAGTAAGCACTTCAATCCCCCTCTTTGTTTTTGTTCTCAATAAGTTGATCGAACCAAAGGGATTTCAGATTTTGTTTCTGGAGGATAAAGTCTATAACAACTCATGAACGGCATAATAAAATTCTGAGTCTAGAAAGGTTTTAACGATAATTTTTTGTTTAAGTACTACATGTAGAGACAATTGGAGTCTGATTATACTCTCTGCATTATTTATACTTGAGTGATAATCTTCTTTTTTCATTCATCATTTTCTCCTAGCATTGTACCACCTATTTATTAAATCCAAATTGACAAAATGCTCCCATATTTACAGGAACATTATGGAAAATTGATGATTGAAGAATATGGCCGGGACGGAAAAAATGGCCTCCTTTTGCTCTCCGCCAGAAGGTCGGTCAATTGTAATTATAAATTGCACGAACTGTAATTTGCAAGTGCGACAGTTTGGAAAGTAATTAGATCACCGTCTACAATGGTTTATTCTGTCCACTGTGCTTTATAGTTAACTAATTCAACTGTTAGAATCAAACTATGATTTGATTCCATGAGGAAACAGTTATAGGTAATTAATCTTGTCAAACCAAAACTGGATTGATCCTGTCCACTATTCTTTATAAGTAATTAATTTGACTGTTAGAATCAAAGTATGATTTGATCCTATGAGGAAACAGTTAGGGCTAAATCTTTTCTGGTAATTTTGTAGTTTTATGATTATAAGATTGCTTTATTATGTTGATCTTTTTGTCGGGTCTTAATAGTTAGGTTTGGTTCTATCGATCTAATAGGTTACCGGGCACACACCATTGGTCACGCGGCTGATGCAATGACAATGAGCATGTCCAAATGGTTGCTTCCATTGCACACATAATCATGAGTGCTGAACCAGCTTTCAGCGTGATTGTGTCTCGATATTTTCTTAGCGAGACGTTCCCTATATCAGTGTACCTCTTACTGGTGCCAATCATTACTTGGGTACTGTTCAGTCGACCAATAAATGGCCTAAGTTACATGCTCGCAAACAAAGTTTTTCAAAATATTTTAATTTTTGTGCTTATATATCCAAATAATTAAGTAAATGATGCATCGCATATAATTTAGATATTTTTTTGTTTCTATTAACAATCAAGAAAAAGAAAAAAGAAAGTCGTTTTTTTTGCCTATTTCAATCATCAATATTTTGTTGTCATAGAAAATAACTAATTATAGTCTTTTATGAAATCTCTGCATTCATCATTGCATATTGTTAATTAAACATAATAGTATTTTACTGTATTAGAAAATGCTTGAAAACAGCATGACAATTTAAAAAATAATATTTTTATGGACCAAGGAATTACAAGCTTAGCTTAAAAGCAATCATTTATAGTGCGGAATGCGAAACCATGGTTAGTTTTATCTTAAATTTTATGAATAGTTACACTTTCTTGAAACAATGCATTTCTCTTTTATTTCATATGTAACACCCACTACATTTTTTTTTTGTCTACAAAGAGATGACTCTTTATTACACTTTGCAATTTGGAAAACATGGTGCGAAAGGAACTTGATGCATATATATATTTTTTAATATTCATTTGATTGATGAATGTAATATTAACAATTTTGTCTAAATGTATTTGTGGTTTACTTGTTAATAGATTCAGGTATTGAATTTATGTATGCGGTGAACTGGCATTTGGTTTATATATGCTGTGAATGAATGGTATTGAAATTAGTACACGTTAGAAAATAAAATAATTTTTATCAAATATATCTTCCTATATGCGATATACCAACACATTAAATCAACAATAAATTTTAGTTTAAATAATTTACTAATTTGTTTATTAGTGTTCCCAATTATATATGTCAACTAACGTCTCTGTCTGAAAGAGTTGAGAGTCCCAACTAATATGTGTCTCTGGTTATACGTGTCGGTATACCGATGCCAATTATATTTAGCATATTCGCGTCCCTACACAAAACTTGGGAGCATCTTTCTTTTGCATATTTATGCGTCATAACTTATCTGTGTCGGTCTACCGACACCCAATAAAAATCCTCCCGCCCGCTTTTTTCTTTCTACGTCGCTACTTGATTTAGCGACTCTAATATGTTAGAGCTCCGACACAAATAAACGAAATTCTGGTAGTGACTGCTCTGTCGAAATACATGATTCAACTATTATCTCCATACAATTTCCTTTATTTGTTAGTTTTAGGGCCGTCGGCAGTGTGTCTAGGTGGTCGAAACTAAGGACTTGTTTGGATGAGGCTCAGTCCCGAAAGAAGCAACCATTCAAACGAGATGGAAGAGGGGTGGGAAGAGGGGCTCTTATTGGAAGAGCCTCTTCCATCTATTTGACGGAATTAGGGATTAAGAAGAGGGAAGAGGGATTAAAAAAATATTTTTCATGTCTCAAATAATTAGATAATTAGATATTATAATATAATAATATTATTATTAAATTAATAAGATAATTAGCTACTTTATTTAATTCATGTCTCAAAAAATTAGATATTTATTATTATATAATATATTAAAAATAATAATAACAATAATATTAAATCAATATCAAAATATTATTATTATGATAATATTATAATATTATATTATTAATTATTCTGATTATTAAATAATAATAATTACTATTATTATCATAATTGAATAAGTGAATATTATATTTTTAATAAGTGAATATTGATATTTATTAATATATTATAATGTTAATAATATTATTATAATTAATTATTTTATTATGATAATATTATAATATTTTATTATTAATTATTTTAATTATTCTGATTTTTAAATAATAATAATTACTATTATTATTATTATCAGAGGAAAAGGCGGAGGATGAGAGGGGAGAGAGAGAGGTGAGGCTTGTGATTGGAGAAGAGGTCGGAGAAAGACGGTTGCTGCCAAGGCCAGCAGTGAAGAGGTCGAAGAAAGAGGTCGAGTCGACTTTGAAACCCCAATCTCCCTCTTTTGTACCTCAGAGAAGAGATGTGACGAGGAGAGAAAGAAGTGTAGTGATCGGAGAAAGAGGTCGAGCCAGCACTAGCGATCAGAGAAGAAATAGAGGAGAGAGAGGTGAGGCGGAGAAAGGGAGAGGTAAAACGGTGAGACCGAGCGGCTAGGGTTTCATTGTTTCTCCAATTTTTTTGTCTGCAATCCAATAATTGCACTCCCGTATAATTTAAAAACGAAACGGACGAAATAAACGATTCCGTTTCGTTAACCGTTCCGTTCTGAGACGAAACTGGATTTATATTTGCGTTATCCGTTCCGTTCTATAAACGAAACCGATATCCTTAACCATTACCATTATGTTTCGAACGAAACGAAATAACGGTCGAAAAGACTACCGTTTTCACCCCTACTCACCATCCAAATAACATTTCCTCTTTCCGAAGTAACACTCTTTCCACTCTTCCTAATTTATCTTCCTAAAATCCCTCTTCCTCATTCTTAACTCATCCAAACAAGATATAGACTATACAAATAATGAGCTCTTATTAATTATGGTCACTTATTGGTATGCTTAGTAATGATTGAACGAATTATATTGTAGGCCTTGGTTTCAAAGGCCTGAATTTGAATATATTTTTCTAATATGAATAAAAGGCCATATCATTTCTGGGTTAAGAATGTGTTCGGCTCTGCTTATCTATAAAATCCATTCCGAAACATGCACATGGGTGTGTTTGGTAGAATTCTGAACAAGGGATAAATAACGGCCCATGAACAGAGCCCACGAACATCTAAGACGTCGACAGCCTGCAAGTAGTTCGTGAAAATTGGAGAACTCCGAATAGGGGGGTAGTTTGCGTTTTTTTCTGTTCGCTTGATGTTTGATTTGTGAGAACAGCCGCTGTTCGCGAACAGGCAGTTCGTCGTGCAACATTTGCATTTACATATAATTATAGAATGAAACAAACTGAAACAAAAAGCAATTAAATAAAACGAAATATATATAATGGATTAATTAAAATACCTTTTACAGGTGGGAAAGCAATGCTCGGTCTTTTATACAAGCACATGGTGTCCCGGAGCATTTAATATCCTTGCCATTCAGGAACTTTGGTAGCAAGATATTTATATACGAAATTCCGGGCCGAAAGATAGGCTATATTCTAGCCCACAAACAAAAACTGCATCATTACATACATCTTGCATCAAGATATGCTTGAACAATAATTAGCCGAAAACCACTAGAATATGAACAATCATAGCTGCGTGGTTATGAACAATCATGGTAACCATAAAACATCAACATTCAGCTACACATTATATACATATGAGACATCCCTGACAAGCCTAATTAATAACACATGATAGGTTGTTCCTCAGTATGTGTACGAGTAGTTGATAATTATAAGCACGCCTTGTAATTATCAAATTAAGCCCTAGAGACATGGTATTGGTAATTAAAAAGAAAAAAATAATTCGTTCTCCGCTTGTTGATGAGAAATTGCCACGTCAGTACAACAAAACAGCCAATAATTGGACTGCGAAATTTGACCCTTTCAATCGGAAAAAAAAAAATCATCGCATGGCACTTTCATTTGCTTCAACTCGTCCGTCTTAGACGAAAAATCACAACAACAAATTCATACATTGCAGTGTACAGTAGACGGCCTAAGATCTTCTTTATGGGTGCGTTTGGATAGGTGTGGGAAGAAAGAAAGAAGCAATCCGACTCTGCTGTTGCGCGATACAGCGTGTAGCGCA
Organism: Rhynchospora pubera; assembly: GCA_028095005.1. Taxonomy (NCBI): domain Eukaryota; kingdom Viridiplantae; phylum Streptophyta; class Magnoliopsida; order Poales; family Cyperaceae; genus Rhynchospora; species Rhynchospora pubera. Next base: position 20,679,071 of record CM051461.1, read on the forward strand.
CTACGAGCCGTCTGATCTTGATCGGATGGTTCACTTTTTACGGGCCTATCAATCTAGGTTACATGCACGGGGCTCCCTTATCCATTGGATCTTAATCAGACGGCCAGCATACCGCGCGACACGCTATGTCGCGCGGCAGCAGACCTCATTTCAGAAAGAAGGGAAGAAGTGGGAAGAAGTATTGGGAAGTGTGTAACTTTGTGAAGAGTTTGGATTGTTTATAATTTTTTTCTTCTTCTTCTTCTTTCTTCCAACGATCCAAACGCACCTATAGAAATAATCATGTAGACTTATCTCATACTAACCCATATTTGGTCCCAATCCATCCAAATGTCAAACATAACTTTGGAATAAAATTTTGAATGCAGAGTTCATTCAAATTAGTCTGGATTAAGAAATATATGGGCAAATGTTTCACAGGAGCAGGGGCGGATCCAGTGGTGGGACGGGTGGGCTAGAGCCCCACCTACCGCTATCGAGCTCTGAAGTCTCTCTTTAGTCTCAATGAATTTTTTCAACCATTGGAGCACTCAAATGTGGGGTCGAAGAACAGAAAAAGAGAAACCGTTCGATCAAATAATTTATTATAGCACTCAGCCCCACCTAAATATTTTTGCTAGATCCGCCACAAGAGTACAGCAGTTCTGGGGCCAAAGATGGGTTTAGTATGAGATAAGTCTACACTTTGGATAGGTTTGCTGTTTATTTTCTAAAGAAGACCTTAGCCAAAGATGGGTTAGAATGAGATAAGTCTACTGCAACCAACCAACACCTCCCATCACATGAAAGCAACACAACGAATGCGTCTCCAATTCTTGTTAGGGCAGCCACAAATACACAGCAATTAAACCTTGAGAATATGCTTTCCTTAGGAGGGAGGAAATCTAATTTTCTGAGCTTTCAATCATCAACTTGGTGTTCAGTTAACGGACAGTTGACTAGCGCATTCTTAATGAATGTGGATCGATGATGGTATTTTTATCCTTAATTAGTTGATAAAACGATAGCATATTTACATGACATTTTAACGAATTAAATTATGTATGGTTTCTCTTCAAAATCATTTATTGATATACACAATTAGTATCTAAGTTAGAACTAATTTACGAGAAAACAATTTTTATCATATGGAGGAAAGTTAACCCTTATTAATAGTGTTCTTTCAGCTTTACCTATATATATGATGTCAATGTATGATATTCCAAAAAGTGTGCAAAAACAGTTAGATAGGATTAGATGTCAATTTCTTTGGCACACTGGAGATAAGAAAAAATATCATTTGGTCAGCTGGACTAACCTTTGTAGGCCTAAAGATCAAGGTGGGGTAGGTATTTTAAACCTCAAAGGGATGAATAAAGCTTTATTATGCAAATGGTGGTGGAAAATAAAAGATGGAAGTCAGAATGGTTGGTGGAAGGATATTCTTCTATATAAATATAGTACTTGCAAAAATAGAAGTAAATGGTCTGTTTTCTGGAGACAATTAAAGGATTTGGAATCGATGTTTAACATCAATTTAGGACATCAATTAGGGAATGGCACAGAAATTCGATTCTGGCTTGATAGATGGTGTGGGGACAATATTTTAAAAGTAGACTTTTATGATCTTTATAAAATTTGTTCTAATATTCATATTACAGTGGCAGAAGTCTTTAGAGGTAATCTGAATTTTCAAAGACAATTGTCAGATACTCAATTGGTTACTTTTAGAGATTTGCTTAGTGTCATTTCTAGATATTTTCCTTTAAATAATATTCCAGATCAAATTCAGTGGCTTAGGACTAGTAATGGGAGGTATAATACACGATCTATGTATCTTTGGTTGGATGATAGGGGAGTCCCTGACAATTACACAAAGTTTATTTGGCGTTTGAAAATACCTTTGAAGATTAAAATGTTCTTGTGGATTGTTAGCAAAAGAAAGTTATTGACTAGAACAGTTTTGGCATCAAGAGGATGGCTTGGTGATTTAAAGTGTTGTTATTGTGAGGAACAAGAAAATATTGATCATGTATTTTTCTTGTGTTCCACTGTAAGGCAAATATGGGTTTGGTTTTTAAGACAATTTGGTGTACAACTGCCAAATAGATTAGAGGATCTGGTTTTGATAGAAAATGCAGTGGATTCCCAGTATAAGAGGGCTTTTACAATCTGGTGTAGTGCAATCTTATGGATAATCTGGATAACTAGAAACAAATCAACTTTTGATTCAAAACAATGCCCCACTGCGAGGAGCTTGGGTCTGACAATCCATGAATTATTGATGCATTGGGCAGGATTGTGGTCCAATGATCTTAAAAAGACTGTGGAAGCTATTACTCCAATGCTGGACGGGCTGCCTTTGCAATTGGAAGGAGTTGATGCGTATCAGTTGATGGTGACAGATGTTACACAGGCTATGGAAGCGCAAGGAGGGTTACTTTCAGTAGTTAATGCATGATATATGTGTTTGTTGGCTAAGTAGTTGGGTTGTAATGGATCTGGTTTGTGCTGTTTTTTCTATCTTTACTTGTCATAAAGGGTGGGGCTGGCTGTTAGGGATTAGATGGTGCTTATTTCTTCTCTCTGTTTTGGATATTAGATAGCATTAGCGCACTGGTACCAAGTGTATGGTACCAGTGCGGTTTAGCGGTGCTGTTTGGATGTTGTAGTTGTATTACTTTTGCTTCTTTGAAATGGAAGCGGTAGGCAGTAAGCCTACTAGTTTCAAAAAAAAAAAAAAAAAAAAGGTTTCAATCTTTTTTTAAGAAAATATTATTTTTATGAAATTAATTTTGTACTTCTTGTTGAATTGTAATATTAAATGGACATATGGTTTCAATTTAGACAAAAGTTTATAGTAGTGAATATATAAATTTAAATAAATTAAAGTTGGATTATCATATGTAGGTTTATAGTTAAGTTAATAACTTATTTGACTACGGGTGAATACGAAAAGCCCCATATGAACAATATTATATTGATATATAGTTAGTAAATATACTTTCATATGCATTTTGTTATTAGAAATAACGCGAGATTTGACATAAAAGTTGAGACAAAAAAAAAATTGTTTATATCTAGTTGTAATATATAACAAGGGAACTTCAGAAATTTAGTTTCAAATATATTATATCAAGATAATATCCAGAAGTGCGTTATTGGACATGGTAAGGTTCGGATCAATCTCTTGCAAATGAACAGCAATTTGAAAATAGAAGTATGAAAATGTTGCTCACGTCTTATACAACAAACAAGGAAATAAAAAATGTTGCTCACGCATTATGTAACAAACAAGGAAATTAATGAAATAGCCTAATATAGCTAATTAACAGTTAAGGTGTCACGATGAATGACGAGTAATTAATAGTTCATGTTCAATCTTGTATGAGGCACTCACGTTTAAAAATCTTCCGATAAGTACTAATAAATATAAAAACGGACGGAGCTTTTATTAGGAACATCTCATATGTAATTGAAGAATGAAATAAACTGAAACAAAAAGCAATTAGATAAAACAAAATACATATAGTGGATTAATTAAAATACCTTTTAAGGTAGGAAAGCAAAGCTCGTTTTTTTTTATACAAGAACACAATTAAATTCTTCTGAGAATCAATTTGGAAGTAATGTCAATTCTATCCCTAAATGACGAATAAATAAGAAATGCGTAAATTAAAGTTGACTCATTGTAAATTCTAATTCATGTCAAACTTGGATTACTTATTTTGGCAAAGGCTACTCCACTAAATACTACCGTCCCAAGTATGAAGTAACACTACTAAACACTATAGGCTCCGTTTGGATGGCTTCTTTCTGGAATAAGGAATAAGGAATAACCACTTTTTACCAATAAATTTATTTCTAACCATCCAAACTCTTCACAAAAGTTACACACTTCCCAATAAATTTCTTCTCTTCTTCCTTCTTACTACCTTATTCTCAACGCATCCAAACGGAGCCTATATAAATTACTGTCAGATAACATATCCTCCCAATTATTCAGCTACATTCAAACTAAAATGTCAAACTGTCCTATTTCTGAAAAGCCATAACCAGAAAAGCCTTAAAAGCAAAACAAATCCCGTTTGCCATGTTTGAAGTACATTTTAGGCCAAGACGGCCGAGTGACGCCAGATCAGAGCGATGCAGTAAGCTCTTTCTGATATGGAGCGCGGTCATTGCTGTTATAATTGTTTTGTGCTTATTTGTCAACCGAGTGTGGGCTGCTGTCGGCACCGTTGTAATCCTGCTCTTCACGATTGGCTTCACCTGGTACTATTATCACTCAGCTCCACCAGCGGCTGAGCCAGTTGAGGAGAATCGTCCCGCTGAGAATGGTCTAAGTCCATCTGATATAGCGGAAATACCTAGTTTTGCATACCAACGAAACAGCAGAAATGACTTAAATGGCAGTGATGAAGGTTTTGGTTGGTTGCAGTGTGCTGTTTGTATTGCCACGGTGAAGGAAGGGGAGATGGTGAGACAGCTTCCGCTGTGCAAGCATGTGTTCCATGTGAAGTGTATTGACAAGTGGCTTGAATCACACTCGACCTGTCCAATGTGTCGTGCTAATGTTAAAACAGGGAAGTTGTCATCGGAGCAGCCTGCTCCACCAGTTTAGCCCAGCTCCATTTATGTTTCTCTTGTAAATTCTCATATGAAATGAAGTAATTGATTTGTTTGGTGAGCTTTGAATTTATATTATTGTTTTTCTGCTTTGCCAAAAATAATAGAAAGCAAATTATTTGTTTAGTATTCCTTTTATAATGTCTGTTCTGTAATCTCTAGGGCTCCGTTTGGATGTGTTGAGAATAAGGTAGGAAGAAGGAAGAAGGGAAGAAATTTATTGGGAAGGGATAAATTTATTGGGAAGTGTGTAACTTTTGTGAAGAGTTTGAATGGTTAGGAATAAATTTATTGAAAAAAATTCCTTATTCCTTATTCCTTATTCCCACTTCCCACCATCCAAACACAGCCTAGTTTATTACATTTACAATATCTCCGGCGACACGATGTATTTCCTAATCTCTAGTTTATTACATTTACAGTATTCCTTTTCTATTGGCAAGGCGTTTGGCTTAACTATTTACTTATTTTAGAACTTTATTGTAACGGATCGATACTCTGTTTATTGATCAGATTTAAGCTGGGTTGTTTGGCCCAGTGGTTTCGCTCTATTCCACCAATTAAGTGATCTTTGATTCGATTCACGGAGAGAGTATTTATTTGCTGATGTGTTTTCTTCTTGGGTTTCTTTTTAAACTAACCCAATTTGTTTGGGAAAAAAAACTTAGTTGTTGTTATTGTTGTCATGATTTCACTCTTTTTTTTGAAGAAAAATAAGAGTCAAGCCCCTATCTTATATTAAATTAAAAGGTCAAAATTACAAAAGAATCAGCCAGTAGCTGATTAAGAAAGTGAAAACAGAAATGTTATACTAAAAATCTGAGAAAAGAAGATAAAAGTTATATCTATCTTCTAAGCGTTCTCCATTCCAGAAGTATCTCAATCACTATATCCACCTGAGATTTTGACACATCCTTGAAGATTCTGTTGCATCTCTCCCTCCATAAGACGAAAAAAGCAATTGCAAAAAGATCTTTAATTGTATCTTTAATACCACTACTATGTAAGATATCAGAGTGCTGAAGAGGAATTGCAGAAAGTTGAGCAACATTGAGTACAATATTTTCTGCCAATAACAGTACTCTGAGATGCTGGTAATAGGTGCAAGCATTGAAAAGATGGCTCACAGACTCGCATTCCCTGCAGCATAAATAGCATCTATTTGAAAGACTCCATCCTCTTTTTTGCAAATTATCAATAGTTGCAATCTTATTCTGAAGCATCAACCAAAGGAAAACTCTAAATCTGGGTGGAATTTTCCTTTTCCAAATCGTCTGTAGAGGAGAGGAGTGCACTGGATGTTGCTTGATGAGTTTGTAAAGAGAGCTTGTAGTGAAAGAATGTGAGAGGGAGATGGAGGATAGTTTCCAAGCAGCAACATCTGCTCCTGAGTCAGTGAGATGAACAGAAGAGGTGAAAAGTAGAAGAGACTGCAGCTGGGAAGTCGCCAGTTGAGAGGTTGCAAGTAGAGGAGAGAAGAGTGTTGCAGGAGACTGCAGACTTAAGAAAAACCTGCTGACAGAGATGTTTGGATCCAGTGCAAAAGAGAAAAGCTCAGGAAAGACAAATTTTAGGATTTGTGAGCTCCAATTGTGATGCCACAATAAAGTATTCTTTCCATCCGTTGCAGTCATAGCTAAGCCAACATGTAAAAAACTTGCACAACTCCTCAGTGGTACAGAGAACTTACTATTCAGAGGATAGAGTGATAAGGCATGATTTCCAAAGAGATCGAGAAGAGATTGTCCATTTCCACAGCCATTTAGTTAGAAGTGCATTATTGAGAGCAGTTAAATCCAATATTCCCAACCCCCCTATTTGCTTTGGCTTGATTACATAGCTCCAATTGATCATTACAAGTTTTCTCTTTCCCGAATCAACCCCATGCCATAGGAAGCTCCTTCTATAAGCATCAATTCTTTTGATTACCCAAGTTGGCAGTTTGAACACTGTCATGAAGTAGATTGGCAGTGAGGATAAAACTGAGTTAATGAGAACCAATCTTCCTACTATAGATAAGAGGGAAGCAGAGCATCCTTGCAATTTACATTGAAATCTATTCAGCAGAGGTTGATAATCTCTTTTTGTGAGAGGTTTGTTTGACAGAGGTAAACCCAAATAAGTTAGAGGAAAGCGGGATATTCTGCACTCTAAGATAGCAGCAATAGAGTGCGTGACAGGAAGAGAGCAATGCAAAGTCACTAAATCTGATTTATGTGGGCTAAGAGCCAGTCCTGAGATGCAACTAAAAGCTTGAAAAATCAACTTAACAAACTTGGCTTGTTTAATAGAAGGTTTGAAGAAAAATAATGCATCATCTGCATAGAACAAGCTAGAATACATTCCCTGAAGAGGTACTGACAAGGGTTTAAATAGCGGCCGCTACGGCCGATTTAGCGCCGAGATTGCAGAACAGGATGCCAGAGCGCTACCACGCTACAAAATTAGCGCTGTGTCTGATCGCGCGCTTAATAGCGGCATTTAGCGGACGATAACTCACTAATAGCGGATATTTAGCGGGATAATATCTTCAGTTAGCGGTAATCCCACGCACTTGCATGTGCGACATTGTAGTCAAGCTGTTGCAACCCAGTACCAACCCACTCCTTTTATACTATCCGTTTATAAGTTCAATCCATCATGTGGGACTAATGTTGCACTTGAAAACCGGATAGAAAAATTATTACATTTTATTGCTAAAATTGGAAATCGAACCCAGAACATCTGCTACACAGTCCAACGCAACAACAACCAAGCAAAGTTGCTTATTGTGACAAAGTTGTTTTATGTTATTTGTATATACGAACATAATATCCGCTATGGTCCGATAGCGGACGCTAAATGACCGCTATCCGCTATCCGCTATGACATTGGCATGTCCGCGACGAATCCGCTATCCGCTATTTAAACCTTTGGGTACTGATAAAGCTCCTAGGAAAGTCAATCTCGTTATCCACCTTGAGAGAAAATCAAATGCCAAAATGAAGAGGTAAGGTGATAGTGGATCACCTTGCCTGGCCCCTCTTCTCAAAATTATTTTCTTTCCAGCAACCCCATTCAAGATAACCCTAGAATTTCCAGAGAGCACACAATTTTTGATAGTGGAGACAAAACCATGAGGAAAACCGAGAGCAAGAAGCACATTTGAGATAAAAGACCAGCTTAACGTGTCAAAAGCTTTATGAATGTCGGCTTTAAAAACTGCAAGAGGAGTTTTTGATTTAGAGGCATGCAAAAGTACTTCTTGAGCATAAGCAAAATTATCTGTTATCGATCTCCCTTTTAAGAACCCAGTCTGGTTTTGAGTTACCAAATTATCAAGTAAAGGTGTAACTCTAGAAGTTAAAATCTTTGAGAAGATTCTTTGGATAGAGTGTACTATGCTTACTGGTCTAAAATCAGCAACAGTGGAAGGAGAGTCACCTTTGGGAATGAGAGCAATGATTGAAGAATTTAAAGGGTCTAAAGAATCAAGCTGCAATGCGGAGTTCATAACCGAAGTGATCTCTGGTGTTAATTCATTTGCAAACGCTTTGAAGAAATCACCCGTGAAACCATCCGGCCCTGGTGACCTATTCGAAGGCCAAGCATTGATTGCAAGCAGCACTTCATCTTTAGTGATTGGTTGTCGTAGAGTGGAGAAGTTCAGATCAGAAGTAGAGGGATAGAGACATGACCAATCAATGTCAGTAGCCAGAGGAGAAGAGGAGCCCATCAGTGAGCAGTAAAAATTGAAAAAAGCCTTGCACTTTGCTTTATGATCAGTAACAGAAGCTCCATCAACGTTCAATTTCTTTATGAAGTTTCTTCTTTTGTTGCTAGAAGCTTTAGCATGAAAAAAAGATGTATTTCTATCTCCTTCCAACCTCCATTTGAAAGAAGATCTTTGTTTCCACACCTTTTCTTCAACTTCTGCTAGTTCAATGAATCTTCTTTTGAGTAAGCATTTGAGAACCTTTTCTAAGGGCGTCAGAAGCCTACATTCCATCACTCTATCACATCTTTGTAAAAAAGTTCTGATGAAGATGGATTGCTGCCTTACGGTTGAGACTCTCCCTTTGGCCCAATTTGAAATTTCCTTGGAGAGCAATGAAAGCTTGTCATGCAACTGTAGAGGTGTGGTTGCCTCAGGATGAGAAAACCAAAATTCAAGTACTATATCAGTAAATTTAGGATAATTGAGGCAGAAATTTTCAAATCGGAAGAGATTTGAAGGTCTGGACCCTGAAGAAACAACACACAGAAGAGGACAATGATCTGAGGAAGTATTTGGTAAGACTTCTTGAGAGACATTTGAGTATCTGTTGGTTAGAGCCAGGTTTACAAAGAATCTGTCCAATCTTGCCATGGTTGGTACAGCTCTGTTGTTTGACCAAGTAAAGGATCTTCCAGAAAGATTTAAATCTATTAGGTTAAGAGAAGAAATTTTGCTGGCAAAAGCCTGAACATCACGTTGAGAATGACCATTGCCAGTTGTTTCATAATCCCCAAAAACAATGTTGAAATCTCCACACAAAATCCAAGGGGTTGATGACTCTGGCTCAAAGTAAGAGAGATTAGAAATGAATTGGATCCTTACCACAGGAGTTGAAGGACCATAAACTGTTGTCAATCGTAATGAGGAATCATCTAGAAGAGAAGTAAAATCAGCAGAAAGCACATTCCTATTTGCACAAGAGCGTGCACAATTAAAGTATCTTGGATCCCATGCTAAAAGAATGCCTCCACAAGTGCTTTGTGAGTCCACAGTGAGAAAAGAAGTTAGATTAGGGCCACAACATTCCCTGACAAGAGTGTCATTTACTGAGTCCCATTTAGTCTCTTGGAGGCAAACAAAATCAGGTTTTTCAATCACAATAGATTGCCTAACTGCCAATCTTTTATATTTGTCATTTAATCCTCTAACATTTCAGCAGAAGAATTTTTGTTTAATCATTAAACAATGAGAAGAAGACCACACAAGAAGAAGATAGAGAATGAGAAATGACAGAATGCATTAATCTGGTAAGTAGCAAACAATCATCATTAAATTACCAAAAGCGGCAAGCTAGCTAGACAAGGAGAGAGAAAGCTAAGCTATTCCAGAATTCGTCATGATTTCACTCTTGAGTTTCATGCACGCCTCCAAGAAAGTTCCAAGATAAAGAGTCACATAATTTGGTTAAAGTCCTTCCCTGCGATGAAAGAGGTAATGGTCAGAGAGAAATACGAGGCATGAGTCGCATGACGGACGAATAATCACGGGCCTATTTTATTTTATTTTATTATTATTATTTTTTTTAAGAAAACTACCGAGATAGGCATCCATTTAATAGTAAACTTTCATACAGGGTGCGTTTGGATATAGAAAGAAAGAAGAAGAAGAAAGAAAAAGAAAGAAAAAAATTATAAACAATCCAAACTCTTTATAAAGTTACACACTTTCCAATACTTCCTCCCACTTCTTCCCTTCTTCCCTTCTTCCCACACCTGTCCAAACGAAACCACAGAGAAACAACAAGCAGGAAAGAAAAGAGTAACTGTAAAGCAGAACCTCTTCTACCTGATCTAACTTCCTTAAGCCTATTTTATTTTATTTTTTAAATTATGAAGGGCCTTTCAAACAAGCAAATTTGACCTTTGGAACATACATTGCAATTGAATATGACCTTCACAAAGATTTTCTTAGTTTTTTTTTATTGCATAAATTATTTCGATCTTAGTGAATTTATTATGGATAAGGACCTCATTGCACAATTGGTTTTGCCATTTTAGTTGTTCTTCACTTCGTAATTCGTTTTCAGGCAGTTTGACCTTGGGGAACTTGGAAATGAGTGGAGTTACAGAAGAAGACGCCTCCCCACGGATCCTTTTCATACATACACTATAACAAAAAGGATTATTAGTACTGGCTCATTAGTATCGATTTTTAAAAAAACCGGTACTAATAATAAATCATGACAATTTCGTAATTGTCAGATTTATTATTTAGTACCGGTTTTTTAAAAAAACCGATACTAAAAATCGTCTGAAAAATAAAAAAACGTTTTTAATTTAGTACCGGTTTTTTAATAAAAAATCGGTACTAATTAATTGATTTTTAGTACCGGTTTTTTATAAAAAACCGGTACTAATATATTGATTTTTAGTATCGGTTTTTTATAAAAAAACCGGTACTAATTTAAAAACTGTTTTTTTTATTTTTCAGGCGATTTTTAGTATCGATTTTTTATAAAAAACTGGTACTAAAAATACACAGATATTTTTACCGAATTATATGTCTTTCCTTCACTATTCCTTTGCCTCTCAAGTTCTTATACCACTGTTCTATCTCTCAAGGTCATCCCTTCACTAATCTTCAGTTTTAAACTCCTTCAAAACCCTCTATCTCTCCACTCGCCTCCTCTGCCGTCGCCTCTGTGCACCTCTCCACCTCTGTCCGCTGTCGCCGCTGCCTCCACCTCAAGTAAGCTTCTCCTCCTCTCATCTCTTATACAATGAATTTAGGGTTGATTTTCTCTATGCGAATCCCACAATCCTTCTTTTGTATAGACCATGTGTTGTTATTTTTTTGTAATTAGAATTTTGTTGCTAGTTACTAATGTAGATTAGCTCCATTGATCAAAATTATGTACATTGTGTTATGAGATAAGGCCCAATACCATACAACAGAATTAATAACTTGAAATTAGTTTTTTAGTTAGCACAACGCAAACAAAGAAAAAGTCTCATTTTGTTTTACAACTTTCTGTGAAATAATATTAATTAATTTAGTACTAAAAATGTTAATTTATCAGGCCCTATACCATACGAAAAATGTTAATTAATTTAGTACTAAATTATTTTTTTTTAAAAAAAATCAACTTTAGTACCAGTTTTTTATAAAAAACCGGTACTAAAATTAATTAAATTTTCTATTTTTTATTTAATTAATTTTAGTGCCGATTTTTTATAAAAACCAGTACTAAAATTATTAAATTTTCTGTTTTTTATTTAATTAATATTAGTACCGGTTTTTTTATAAAAAATCGGTACTAAAATTATTATTTTTAGTATCGATTTTTTTATAAAAACTCGGTACTAATAGCGTTTTTCGCCAATTCCAATTCCTGCTACTACCGGCTTATTAGTACCGATTTTTTATTAATTTTAGTACCCCTATTATTAGTACCGTTGCAAAACCGGTACAAATAATAAAAAATGGTGTAGTGATAAAAGATAACACCACAGCAAAAAGAAAAGAACCAACACGGATTCTATAAAAAAAAAAAAATCCAACAAGGAAGAAGAGCTATACACTTTATTATAAACAATCCAAACTCTTCCCACTTCCCAATATTTCTTCCCGTGTGGAAGAAAGGAAAAATGAAAGAAGAAAAAAAATTTATTATAAACAATTCAAACTCTTCACAAAGTTACACACTTCCCAATACTTTTTTTCACTTCTTTCCTTCTTTTCTTCTTCCCACACCTCATCCAAACGGAGCCTTTAAAAAGAATATACTTTCTCTTTTATTTCTGATAGTCAAAAAGAATAAATTTTCATGTAGGTAAACAAATAAAACAACTTATATCGTTTTTCATGTAGGTAAAGTTTTTCTTTCTCGAAGTTATATTTTACGGTAATTTCATTATTGGTTTAATTTTGAGGAAAAAAGAATATTTATTTGAACTTTAGTTGATATGTACCATTTTTTTTCCCCTTAATCCATCATGTCCCGTAGGAGTACTAGTACTAGCTACAAAATTATGCAGCTACCAATCTCGTTTAAATTCGACGAAATAAAAAATTTTGTCATGTGTGCCTTGTGCCCACTTGTCCATTTGAGGTTGTTATTTCTTAATAAGTAATTAATTAAGTAATGTACGCATAGAAGGATGAAGTAGATACATTGGATTGAAAGTGGGGGTGACCGGGTGAGGCTAATTGAACGATATGATTGGAAAAAAAAAATTGTGAGCAGTTTCAAAAATATAGAGACTCACAGCAATCTCCTCATTGAATGATAAAACAAAAATCTAAGGTGTGTTTGGCTTTATAAATATATTCAATCAAGAATATTAATTTCGTAAGTAGAAATTAAAATTCGGTGAATAATAAATATTAATATATATAATCGTAATTAAAATAATATTAACTTTGGTGGAATGTTGAAATAATAGAATCTAATCCCTAAAGCCATTTTTTTAAACTTTATTAATCCCTAGAGCCAATTTAACCAAATTTTAAGGTTTAATAGTAAGTAATATCTTATTTTAATTCATTAATAAAAAAAATATATTTGAATGAGACGAATATGAAAAATCGAGCATCTATTCACCCCAACTCTCCTCATGAAGAGTGTTAGCTCCACCGAAGATAAATGTGAAATGTTTGTATACGGCATGTTAAAAATTCCTTGATACATAGTTTTCACATTCTATAGGAGTTCATTAATTACTTTGAAAGTCAAAATGAAAAGCTAGCAACTAGAAAAAAAAAAAAAATATTAGAATATGGAACTTCCGGATTAGGCCTGTCTAATGTAGACAACGGTGGCGAAACACCCTTGTTTCGTTAACCGTTTCGTTTCGGCGACGAAATTGATTTTTGTTTCGTTAATCGTTTTATAGGGACGAAAAGGTGCAAAACGGTTAAAATTTACGTAAATTACACTGTGACTAAACTATTTGTTGTTTCGTTGATCGTTTCGCTATACCAGACGAAACTAGATTTCTTTTCGTAAATCGTTCCGTTGAAGACGAAACGAACGGAATTACGCAAATTTTTTTTCGTTTTGCAGGCCTATTCCGGATGAGGCCCGTCTCCCGTATGTATGTGGTTCTGGTTTTCTACGCGCGGGCACTTCATAATTACTCCAAAAGTCCAATTGAAAAGATATAGTAACAGGTGTTGCAGACTTTTGCTTTGAAGCACCCATCAAAAGTAACAGGTGTTGAAACATGTAAATTAAAGAGGTTTTAATGATCCTACCCAAGGTCGAAAAAAAGGGGGAAAAATATATTAAAATAGGTAAAGTAATCACCTTATTTAAGAAACTCGTCCCAAAACATTTCACACAAAATTTTAAGACATCTTATAATTATTTAATCAATTGTCTATTATAGTTAAAAATATATTTGTAATTCTTAACAGCTGTTATGTGAATTTATCTAATTCAAAAATATTTGTTGATATTTGTCTAATTTATTTGAAACAATTTAAGGCAACAATAAATGAAACTTGTCGATTAATCGGTACAAAAAAAAATAGAAATTTCATGAAACAGTAAACGACGCGCGCTACATGACAAGAAGTACTTGTCGATTAATCAGTACAAAAAAGCTCATGGCTTGTGGCTCGCTCGAGAAAAATTCGGCCCGGTTCGACATTTGCTCGATACATTTGGGCTCGAAGCAAATTTGACTCACTCGAAATTAACTCAAAATTTGCTCGAAATATAATTTTGTTAACTAATTTATATATATTAGTCAAGCTTTTAAATTTCGGTTTTTTCGGTATGACGGTCCAGGTCCCCATGTTATTTCGGTGTTATTTCGATGTTATAACGGCGATATAACGGTGTAGTGTTTTTTCAAAATTTGACACACATCAATTCTATAACTATCAACTTATATGTTTATACATCTCCAATACTCCATACAAATAGCATACGGCCATACCAAATTCAATATACTGCAGTGTACCAATATTGAGTAGCAGTAGTAGCTTGTACCAATTTAACAATAGTTCAATATTGAATACACAATTTAACAATAGTAGCAATAACATATAACTGAAATAACGCGTTATATCGCCGCAATAACTGAAATAACGCGTTACGTCATTTTCTCAATTTAGACTATAACGTTCATGCGGTTTGACACAGAATACCGCTATTTCTGTTATTTCGCCGTTATTTCAGAGAAATTTAGAAGCTTGATATTAGTACATAAGTTGATATATAATATATTTTTTATTACATATAAATGCTATGTTTATTTAAAATATTCTTATTAAATAAAAAAATTTTAGTTTATAAATAAAAATAACATTAAAATTGATAAATATTAATTAATTTGTATATTACTAGCTTGAAAATATATATAAAAGTACTATAATTTAGCTCGACGAGCTCGTTAAAAAACTCGATTTGATTCGACAATACTCGAATTAATTTCAAATCAAACTTGGACTAAAGTTAGCTCGCTCGACTCGTTGCCAGCCTAAACAGAAACAGATGGATAAAGTCTACAAGGCATCTTTTTTCTACAATACAAAAATGTTTCCATTTAATGATAATTACAGATTAATAGGGTGTGTTTCCCGTGCCGTTCGTCTCAGCCGCAATCGCATGATATTAATTAGTATTAAAGTTGTTCTTTTTGTAGGGAATACCTTTATATGGACAACAGTTATAAGAACATACAAACTTTTAAAACTGTTTTAAAAAAGAATAATAAATCTGATTTCATCATTACCCTGAAGTTTTTAATTTTAAAAAATGAAAAAAATAATTCAAAAGATGAAGCGGACGAGATATTTAAGCTTAGGGAGATTTTTGCTTTGCAGTAACCATCGTACTTAATAGGTATTAAAACATGCAAAATAAAAGAGGTTTTAATGATCCTTATCCCTTGAAAAAAGTAATAATAATAATAATTATTGTTATTATTTAAATAATGTCAAAACTCTCACCCTAATGAACCACCCCGAAAATTTTCTCATTTAAATTTTCAGACATTTTAAAAATGTACATGCACTTGCATGTTGTACGTACGGATTCACTTATTATGTGAATGAACACATGTTTTTTCTGTTGGTGCATATTTGCAAATATCTATTATTGGTCAAAATATAATTTTTAATATTTGTTACGTGATTCTAACTAAATCAAAATGTTTGTTGACAATTAATAAATAACCATCTTGATCTTCTTAACATATTTCAGGATAGTTCCAATAGCATAACTGTATCTTTTAAAAATTAGCAAGTTTTTAAAAAACTCCGATTTTTCTGTTTTATCGCCGTTTTATCTAGATTTTTATACACACCGCACAACCGTTTTATCCGTTATATTGCCGTTTTATCGTCGTTTTATCACCGATAAATGCTAAATCACCACCCAACCGCTAAACTGCACAAATCGCATTTTAAAACCTTGAAAATTAGTTAAAACAGTTGAAGATATTTAGAGAAAAATTGAATGATAAATATAACATTGCAATATAAAAAAATGTACAGAATGTCACGACACAATAAACAATGCCCTAAATCAAAACAAGTACCTGTGGGTACAGAATAATACGGAGCATCTTTTCCTTTGACAATCAAGAAAAAAATCCCAGCATAACATGTTCCTATCTCACCATAGCTAACACGAATAGATGGATAATTGGATACAGTATACTAGTGTTCTAAAATAACACGACGTGTTCGAACACGGCACGACACGACACGGCACGGAGGTGGTACGACACGGTAAAATACAGACACGAACACAACACAAAAATTTCGCGTCGCGTGTCCTAAAGCGTGCCCTGTCCAACTTTGATGCAATAGACACGACACGACACGGCACGCGAATTGTCTGGACACGATACGACACGACACGAGACACGGCACGTATTACAGATACGCCAAACACGAAAAAGAGACACACATGTAATACGCGCGCGCGTGTGTGTATATATATATATATAAGCGCGTGTATATATATATATATATATATATATATATAGTGTTGCTATGGTGAGTCGGGCTCACAAATTCCTAGATCTGAATAAAAATGACCGATCCAAACCGTTCAATACGATCTCCCTATTGAAATATCTATGCCGACCAAATTTTATATTTTTTTGAAATTTTTTAGAAATATCCATGCAGACCAAATTGGGAGATCGTATTAGATGTGGATTGGATCGATCATTTTGAACCAGATCTAGGAGGTTTGATTGTGACTCTCGGACCCTCTATGATTCGCGACTCACTATAGCAAAACTCTCTATATATATATATAATTAAAATAGATTACATATATACATATACTATGTATATATTTCTATATATATTTATTTATACCCTAAAATTATTAGTTTTACAATAAAGTCCAATAAATTTTTTTGTTGTACATTAAATGTAAATAAAATATATAATTTTTTTTAATGTATAAATAAATATACATATAAATATATAAAAAAATTATATACATTAAATATACATACAAATATGTATGTATAAAATTAAATACGAATGAAAGTATTACACATGTCATAATATAAATTATAAATACTTCAATTTCAAACCAGCCAATTACTGTTCAATTATCTGGACCGTCCAATTTTTCTCTGTGCTCGATGGATTTCATACTCTACGTTCAGCTCCACTGACCCGGTTGTTCTGGATTTTCTGTCTCTGCAGCTTCGTATCTGAAGTGTTGCTTTTCCTTGAAGCGTTTTCGTGTGGAGACAACAGAGAGATGCACGAAAGACTACATGGGAATAGGGTGTCCTCTTTTTTCGGTTAAGTTCCTCCTCTCTCTCTCCCGATCCTTCGAAGAGCTCTGTTACTCAGCACGAGGGGGCGCAGCTCCCGAGGCGAGATTGAGGAATCGCTGCCCCTCTCTTCTGCCGTGTTTTGGACGCCTCCGGCCTACATCGTCGATTTCGACGGTACGACAGTTTAGATCGTCTCTTCCTCTTTCGATTGAGCTCCATCTTTTTCCTATTTGGCTCTCTTATTCTCCATCTTTGTTCGAGAAAGTGATCCAAACTGTTTGTTTCAGAGGGAGGCATCGGCGGAGTTGGAGGAAACGCTGCCAACAGAGCGACAGATCGCACTTTGGAAACGGTGAAAACTAGAAGGCAAGAATCGACTTTCATACACTACGCCATATTATTTTTTTAGTACCGGTTTATTATGAATCTTTAGTACCGGTTTTGCAGTGGTACTAATAATAGGGGTGCTAAAGATATTTAAAAACCGGTACTAAATAGGCGGTACTGAAGACAGGGCCCATTTTGCGGGGGAAACCAGCGGCTAACATTAGTACCGGTTTTTAAATAAAAACCGGTACTAAAAATAATACTTTTAGTACCGGTTTTTATTTAAAAACCGGTACTAATGTTAGCAAACTGTTTTATTTTAAAAATAAAAAAATTTTGGTATCATTAGTACCGGTTTTTAGTCTAAAAACCGGTACTAAATTTCTCTTCAGTACCGGTTTATTATTAAAAACCGGTACTAATAATAATCAATATAAAAAAAAATATTTTTGTTTCTGGGGCTAGCGCCATTTTTGCTAGCCATCAATTAAGAATACCGATATGTACCAGCAATTTACATATCACAAGCATCATACACACAATAATAATTATCAAATCACATGCAAATTAACATTTATCATAACATCTAATATATTAATATCACAAATTTTGTAGTCATCAATTATTAGCACCTAAATGTCCAAGTAAAAAGCCGAACCACTCATTTACAGCAAAATTAATCTCGTCCTCGCTATAACGCTTCCCCACAGGTTGCAAAAACTGCATTTTATTGACATTTCATATAGTTAGTACCTATGAACTCTAAACTCCACAATATAATATACATTAAACTCTAAATTATAAACCTTAAAACATTTTCATATATATACATTAAGGTTAATTAAACTTAATCCATACTGATGGTAGGTCCGGATGTAGCGTGCAGTGATCAAGGATCTTGCGTAGCGAAGTCATTGCATAAAAGCCGCAATCTGTATTGTTTGGTTGTCGTGGACTCTACAAGAACATAAAATAATACTATTTAGTTTAAATTAAATAAATTACGAAATTGTTGAAACTACATATATTAGTATTGAACTATGTACGGGAATCATTTGAACTTCAAACTTGGGAACTTGGACCAATCTTGACAGAGCTCTGCAAAATTAAATATAAAATTATGAAAATTCATTTTTAGATATTAGTATATAACTAAACAATGCATACACGCATTATATGTTAAGTCTAAACTTACTGATCGTAATTTCGTAGAATTGGAGATTGGTAGCCTTCGTTCGATTGGAGTGAATCTACTATCCACATCTTTCGTATCGAGAGTTTTGCGATAATAATCACAAAATGCGACCTGTAATTACAGACATATTATCTCTTTGTTGGTGAAATTAACATTAAACAGTAGATTCATAATAAAAGATAAAGTCAGAATTAGAGATTTTATAACTAACCGATTATGATGCACTAAAACATGGTAGGGATCCCTTTTAGCATACTTCTTCAGAAGATTCGCTATGTATCGTACAGTTCCGAGCTCATCTTGCAGTACATCCCGACCCGAGCATCTTTCCGGATCCCAAAATATCCACTTCTTCATCAAAGTATTAGCACAATATTGCCTGCACCGCCTAAATATTGTATGTACAATGTTTAGGGTTTAGGGTTTTAATTTATTAGACATATCATATAACCAATGATCAATTGTTGTAAAGTTAGGAAAGTACTTACAAGATCCAAAGTTTAATCACTTGAACGAAGAGTTCATTCCTACTGAAGACATGGCGGATGTCTTTAAATTCGAGGATGAAGGTCTTGACATCTTGAAATTCGAAATCAGCAGGAATATCGGCGAATTCAGTCACTGATTTGTCGAACATCCTCATATAGTCGTGCATTCTCTTTGCGTGAGGCCCAATCTGTGCCAACTTCTCATCAGGGACGAACGGATCGTGCAATTGAATGTTCTCCTTCGCAAAAAACTGATCCACACTGTCCTCTTCATCTTCATCACCCTCTTGCGCCGTCTCCTTTCCCTTATCTTGCGGAGGAATATGTGGAGTTTGTTTCGTCATTTTCCTCATTTGCTCCTATAAAATCCACATTAGTCATCAAAACGATATATTTCTCATTTTTTAATATAGCAGTATATATAATAATTAGAACTTTGGAAAATTTATAATTGAAATCAAGATTTACCAGTTTTGTCAAGTCATAATCTACAAGATGACCCGGCCATCTTAGAAATGAACCTTGGAGAACTCCAAGCTGATCATCTGCGTTAGGAGGTGGAAAAGGTACTATCACGTGTCTGGCACTATCGAAAACTTCTAAGATTTGTACCTTCACCTCCCCTATGCCAACTGGTTGTCCATGGACTATCTCAGAAACCTGTGCAAACACCATAGCTCTAGCTACATACACAGGCGTCCCAGATATCCCTGGTAGGAGCAGCAAGGCTTCGACAGGCCCCTGTATTAACGAATTAGAAACCCTAAATACTATACGAGGGCAAAAGCAATTAATATCTATCATAAGCTAGGTGTAATTAAGAACCTGATAAGTAGATTGAGGAATCGGATGCGGTTGATTGTTGCTACCCTGTGATAGCATAATCATGGCTTGTTGAAAAATTGGATCGTAGGTCTGCGGTGTTTGGACTTGCGAGAACTGTTGCATTCGCCTGTTCCATTCCTCATCCATTCGGGCCTTGAATTCCTCATCCATTCGTCTTTTCACTTCCTCTTGCACCATCCGATCAACCTCCTCTTTGCTAAACCCCTTGTTTGATTTTCTTGTACCACTACCGTACACCTGTTTCACGCCTGAGAACACCGGATATCCTCTCAACCGTCCAGAATGCTCTGGTGTACCGATCGCAGAAGTCAAGATATCATTTTGACGAACCGGTTGAACTTCCCCTGACTTAACTAGAGCAACCTATCACAAAAAAATTTAAAGTTAAACAAAATTGAACTCATTGAATTCACAAAATAAAGTTATTTGAGTTGTTACACTTACTGCTTTGTCGACCACCTCGGCAGCCCTAGGATTTTTTACAACAAGTTCACCGGTAGCTTCATCCGTTACTGCACGTGCTCTACTCCAACTGTACGTCCTGTCATCCATATCCTTGGTAATAACCGATGACGCACCATGTACCTTTTCTCCTTCTTTCCATCTAGATTCAGCACTTATATAACCGCCTGATTCCAGTCTATGGGGCATGTCCCTTTTTGCGGCATTTTGACGGCCTTGCATACTCATTTTCTAGTAGCAGATTCAAAAGACTTGTTAGTATAAACAAAAAAAAAAACTAAGCAATTAAGTAAAAGCGAAAGATACTCATTTTCATACCTTAAACTTCTCGCTGGAATGATACTCTTGCATTGCCTCAAATTCTTCCTTCGAGATGTTCTGTACATCCCATGGTGGGGGTGCACCTTCCTTTGGATTCTCCAAGTAAGCCTTATTCTGATATGACCAAAAAGACACGTTATAATTAAAATTCATGCTAAATCAATCGTTTATAAATGAACATGTATTATAGAGGAAATTCTCTCACCAATCGAATTTTCCAATGTCTCCAAGACTCGTTACAGTTACGTAGAATCTTCTTCTTAACATCCAGTGGTAAGTCATCCGGAAGTTTCCAATCCTGTGCTATTTGTTTGTACAAATTTTTTTTCAACTCATTTGGCACCGCAATCCAATTAGGATAACTGCATTCATTTCATTTGTATAAGTGCATTAATACTATAATCAAATGACAATTCATATCTCAAATTCATATTAATACCTGCAAGGAATCATATCTCTTGTTTTTCAAGCACACCAATTTTTGAATGCCTTTGCATTTTCGCCAATCGGCTTGCATTTCTCGTTAAACTCGACCTTCATGTCCTGTCCAGCAGCTATCTTTTTGCGTGTCTTCAAACACTTAGCCGTTGATCTTTGTCCCCTTTTGTTACTAACAATAATCTCCTCTTCCGAACTCGAGTCATTCGGGTTCATCCCGGGATCCTGATCATTTCTGTCCGACATTGCTGTAATTTAAAATCCAAGTTACATACCACAACTTACATGCACAAAGTCAAACACATAACACAAAAATTAATAGAGCTCAAATTAAAATAAACACTTAGTTCACTTAAACATAAACATAAAGTTCACTTAAACATAAACACTAAGTTCACTTAAACATAAACACTAAGTTCACTTAAACATAAACATAAAGTTCACTTAAACATAAACACTAATTTCACTTAATCCAAACATGTAAACCCTAATATTATTCTTCATCTTTCGGTTTCTTGTCATCAGTATTTTCTTCTCTAATTTCTATGTACGGTGCCACAAACTTATCAATTAAAAACTTGAAAAATATTGCAGCCTCTTCATAATTCGGTTTCTTGGCCTCGTTTTGGTTAGGCTGGTTTTGAGATGCCTGATTTTGAGAGGCTGGGTTGGAACGAACGTTTCGCCTAACATAGACTCGTTCGATGGATTTTTTCGCATTTTGGTTGCTTCCTTCACCTTTCTCCATTACTACCTAATTAAAACACCATATATAATTTATTTAGATGATAATTAAAACATAGATTCAATCATGGATAGTTAATCAATTCATACACAATAATAATAATTTAGATTCATACACAATAATAATAATTTAGATAATAATTAAAACATTAAAACATAGATATAGATAAAACAAAATAACATTTTCCAAACTTAAGGTTCATACAAATTAAGGTTCAAATTAACATAGATAATAATTAAAACAACAATTCAAACACTTAAACGCTAAATTAAACCCTAAATTCACTCCTTCTTTTCTTCCTCTATCTCCTCTGGCTCCTCCTCTGGCATCTCCTCTGGGACCTCCTCTGGGACCTCCTCCCAATCTGCAGGAGTCCGTCCGCAACCGACTGGAAAACGCCTCACAGCAGATAGAGACCTCCTAGGGAGAGGTTTATCTCGCATCCACTGAGGCACGTATCTCTGACGAGTGACATCAAACTCTGCCTTAGTGTCCGTCTTCGTCTCCGTCTCCTTCTTGTTTTTTTGTCGGACATAAACTTGTTCAACGGGTTTTTTCCCCTTATTCCCCTTTGGGGTGCTTCCTTCCGATTTGTCCATTACTACCTTTTAATTTATATACACATTTCTATTTAAATTTCAATTTAATTTATATACACATTAAATTTACAGTTCAATTCAATTCCTATTCAATTCCTAATCAATTCCTATTCAATTCAATTTCATTGCATTTTAGTCCAACAGCCCCGAAATTAACCCAAAACAGCCCCAAAACAGTTCAATTTCAGCCTAATCAATTCCTATTCAATTCAAATTTCAATTTCTATTCAAAATAGCCCCAAAACAGTTCACAATCACATACAATCAATTCTCAATCAATTCTCAATTAATCTAATCAATTTCTAATCATCAATCACAAATGCAAATAGAAAGAGAGAGAGATAGAGAGAGATGATACCTTCTTAGGGAGAGAGAGGGAGGTCACTGCCGTCGGCTCTTCGCTGTCGCGATCTTTGGAAGGGGGAAAGAGAGAGATAGTGAGACAAGAGAGACAAGAGAGATAGAGAGCCTGTCTGTCGGCGGCTGTTGAAGAAAGACAAGAGAGAGATAGTGAGAATAAGGAGAGGGCCAGTGGAGAGAAGAGGAGAGGGCCAGAGGAGGGAGAGAGAGAGAGAGAGAGAGAGAGAGAGATGACTTACAGTGAAGGAGATAGAGCCTGTCGAGAGAAACAGAGGGAGGGAGAGAGAGCCTGTCGAGAGAGAAGAGAGCCTGTGATCGAGAGAAAAGACGAGAGGTCAGTTCAGAGAGATGAAGGAGGGAGAGAGAGAAAGAAAGGGAAAGGGAGAGATAGAGACTTACGTTGAGGAGGTGCGTCGTCGTCGTCGGCCGAGGGAGAGAGGAAGAGAGGAAGAGAGAGCTCGAGGATTGCCTTTAAAAATAGGGTTTGATCTTCAGAGAGAGAGAGAGAGAGTTTCGGACGAAGGAGCTTTGGGGGGGGCGTGTTATATAATAAAAAAATAGGGTTTGATCTTTAGTACCGGTTTTTAGTGTAAAAACCGGTACTAAAGATCGTGACGTTTTAAATTCAGAAGATCTTTAGTACCGGTTTTTAGTGTAAAATCGGTACTAAAGATCGTGACGTTTTAAATTCATAATTTTATCCATTTAAGTGGGACCCAAATTCAGAAGATCTTTAGTACCGGTTTGTAGTGTAAAAACCGGTACTAAAGATCGTGACGTTTTAAATTCATAATTTTATCCATTTAAGTGGGACCCAAATTAATTGTTGATCATTAGTACCGGTTTTTAGTCAAGAAACCGGTACTAAAGATAAATTTGAATTCATTTTCCATTTCTTTTGGTTTTTCTGTTTGTATTTGATTATAAAAATATGTAAAATTTTAATTACAAATATGAATTGAAAATATCATTCTAATAACAGTTCAGATAATCTTTTCAAATATTTATTACAAACTTGTTCAGATAATCTTAATTACAAATATGTTTTTTTCGAATTCATTTATTTTTTGGTGACTTCGGTCGATCTACCCACACGCCTTCTTCCTGATTGGAACGCAAATTACTTGCTAACTCTTCAATTGGTTGCGGTGTCCCATCGATACCTGTGAACATAATAATAATATATATATCAAATTGCTCATATTAATTCTGTAAATTATTTTCTATAGATTTAAATTAATTATATATACCTGTGGAGAATGGTGCTATTTCATCAAATTGGTCATATTCTTCTTCGTCCACGACATTTTCAACGCCAACGATGCGTCTTTTTCCGGGAAGTACCACATGTCGTCCCTTGTCAGCCGGGTCAGCAATATAAAAAACTTGCATTGCTTGTTTGTTTGCAAGTATAAAAGGATCATCAGAATATCCCAATTTTTTTAAATCAACGGTTACAAATCCGTTTTTATCAGTCTTCACGCCGCTTTTGAGCACCCATTTACATTCAAACACTGGTATTTTAAATGCATTATAATCAAATTCCCAAATTTCTTCAATCCAGCCATAGTACGGCTCCGATGATGTTCCATCACATGATATGGCTACTATTGTAACTCCGATGTTTTGTACTGTGCTTTTTCCATCTTGTTTTTTTGTATACCAGGTGAAACCATTCAGGTCGTAACCTTGATAAGTGTGCACATTGGTGTTGGGACCTTTCGCAAGACATTTCACCGTTTCATTTGAAGGTCGGGACAGTGAGACCTTGTTTCTGAACCATTTTACAAAACTTTTGTTGTGTTTCTTGGTAATCCAATTTTCTGATCTCTGAGGATTCTGCTCTCGCAACTCGGCTATGTGTTCATTAACATAAGGAGACACAACAGCGATTTGTTGCAGAATTTTAAGATGAGCTTTTTCTCTCTTTGCAAGGTCCATTGTAATTACTTTCATACCAATTATGCTTTTCCCTAAGAGCCTACCTTCGTGTCTATTTTTGGGCAGGCCAATAGGTTGAACTCCATCTAGATAATCATTATAAAAATCAATAATCTCTTCTGCAACATATCGTTCAATTATGCTTCCTTCTGGTCGAGATCTGCTTCGGACTAACCCTTTCAACTGACCCATTGCTCTTTCAAAAGGGTACATGTACCGCAAAAATATCGGACCGCACTGTTTTATTTCTCTGACTAAATGAATGGTCAAATGCACCATTACAACGAAGAACGAGGGGGGAAAGTGCATTTCCAACTCACATATGGTCTGAACCGCATCTGTTTCCAACTGAGTAAGTTTTTCAGGATCGATCACTTTAGAGCAGATTTTACTGAAGAAGAAACACAACTTAGTGATAGAATTTCGAACTTCTTCTTTAAAACAGGCTCGGATTGCAACCGGAAGCAACTGGGTTAACAACACGTGATAATCGTGTGACTTCATTCCAATCAATTTCATATCCTTTGTAGATACCTTTCGTGAAATATTGGAGGAATAACCAGTTGGAACCCTAATAGACCTCAAACACTCCAACAAACTGAGTTTCTCTTTTTTAGTTAAAGTATAAACAGCATTAGGTAACCAATCCCGTTTCTCACTATTGTCTTCCTTTGCAGCTAGTTCCAGTCGAATTCCCATTTCTATCATGTCTTTTCTCACATTAACATTATCCACTTTTCCTTGTGGATTTAAAATCAAAGTAACCAGATTTTCACAAATGTTCTTCATTATATGCATCGCATCCAAACAATGTCTAACATCCAGATAAGTCCAGTATTCAAGGTCCCAGAATATAGACTTCTTCTTCCAAGAACTCTTTTCTGGAATTCTATTCACAAATGGTTTCCCCAACTGAATTTTAAGATCCTTAACACTTTCATAAGTCTGTCTTCCAGATTTTGGTATAGGTGCCCGGCGGGTTTCGGTGTTGCCATCAAATTTGTTCCTATAAGGTGCCCGACGGTATGGGTGATGACGGCTTAGAAATCTACGGTGTCCCAAATAGACTGTTTTTCTACAATTCGATAGCCATATCGAATGTGTTTCCTCCATGCAAACAGGACATGCCTTTTCTCCTTTGTTCCTATAACCCGACAAGTTCCCGTACGCGGGAAAGTCATTAATTGTGCAAAATATCATCGCACGCAAGGTGAAATGACTTCTGGAATGCGCATCAAAGACCTTCACTCCGTCCTTCCACAACCTATCAAGGTCCTCTATTAACGGAGCCAAGTAGACATCTATATCGTTTTCGGGTTGTTTTGGACCAGAAATGAGCAACAGCATCATAAGATATTTTCTTTTCATGCATAACCAGGGAGGAAGGTTGTAAATAACCAACAAAATTGGCCAGACACTTCGGTTGGTACTCATGAGACCGTAAGGATTCATTCCGTCCGTGCACAATCCCAATCTCAAATTTCTAGACTCGCTGCCAAACTCAATAAAATGACTGTCTATGTTGTTCCACTAGGGTGAGTCTGCTGGATGTCTAAGCTTTCCATCTTTCTTTCTGCCTTCTGCATGCCACCTCAACAGTTTAGCATCTTTTGAATTACTAAAAAGACGCTCAAACCTTTGTAATATAGGTAGATAACACAATGTTTTCGCAGCTGGTTTCTTCTTCCATGGACTATCTTCTTCGTCATCCAAATCACCGTCCCTTTGTCTATACCGGGATGCATTACACTTTGGAAATTTCTGGAGGTTCTCATACTCATTTCGAAACAATATACAATCATTCGGACATGCTGCAATTTTCACTATATCTAATTTCAAAGGACATAATAATTTTTTGGCCTTATAAGTTGTATCTGGCAATGTATTGTCTGCTGGAAGCATTTCTCGCAAAAGACCGAGCAAAGATGTGAAACTCTTATCGCTCCAATTGTTTTTAGCTTTCAAGTTATATAACTTAAAAATAGTTTTTATTTTTGAGAATTTATCTTCATTGCAACCAGCATATAAGGGTATATGAGAGTTTTCATCCAACTTTTGAAACACATCAGGAACATCATCAATAAAATCATTGGGTAATTCATTCATCATTTCATCCAAATCATTTTCTCTAATGTCATCATTATATTGTGGTTCACTTAAATTTTCTATATGATCATCACCCACTATTACATTATCCTCTATATCATGCCCCCAATCATTTTGTACAATATTTTCAAAATCATCAAATACATTAATATTGCTCCTTCCGGCATCTAAATTTTCTTCCAATTTTTCTCCATGTGAAACCCAACGGAGGTATTTTGGTGTTGTCATCCATCCACGTTGAATCAGATGTGATCTAATCACTTTACTATCTTGTCTCTCCAAGTTCAGACAGCGTTTACAAGGACATAAAATTCTGGGCTTTCCAGTCAATTTTCGATGTTCTTCTGCACATTTTATGAACTCATCAACAAGTCCAACAAATTCATCTGATATTCTTGAATAGTCAAACATGTACTTCTCCCTCAGATCCATCTGTATATATCCAAAAGCCAAGGTTTAGGGTTTATAGATTTAATGCAATATATTAGATTTTTGGGCCGGTTACCATCCTAGCCCACTCTTTGGATACTCTTGTCTCATTAGCGAGCGTACGTTAGATGCAACGTATTGTCTGAGAAAAATTCGGCAGCATTTCCCCTTATGTTCCCTGAATACGCAAACACACGATTACTCGTGCGTACGTACCCGTGGGAACATAAGAGGAAATACCGTCGAATTTTTCTCACACAACACATTGCATCTAACGTACAGCTCGCTGTCCTAAATGAGACAAGATAGTATCCAAAGAGCAGTACCCTCGGACGGGCAAGACCTAAAATAGTTCAAATTCCGGCATTTTGGTCCTACATGACAATACTTAACTAATAGATGCAAATGCCAATTAACCAATATGTATATGCATAGTAAATTGAAAAAAAATCCAAAAAAAAAATATTGAGGGTTAAAATAAAAATTACCGAAATTGTCTTCTCTCAATCCGCCCTCTTCCTCTTCAATAGAAAAACTTTCTCTTCCTCTTTGATCTCCTTTGCTTTCTCTACTTATTTTGCAATTTTTCGGAATTTTTAACAATTTTTAGCTATTTTTTTATGAGGTTTTACAAAGAGAAAAAAACTTTCGGTTTTAGATGGAAAATAATGGCCATGAAGTAGTGAAGATGAGTAATATACAAAGGGAAGGAGGAGGAGATATATCCCTTGAACTGAAAATATCTGCGTATTATTAGTACCGGTTTTTTATAAAAAATCGGTACTAATAGTTGGCAGATAATTAAAAAAAAAATGGGTTAGCATTAGTACCGGTTTTTCTAAAAAACCGGTACTAAAGATGCAATTTTTAGTACCGGTTTTTTTAGAAAAACCGGGTACTAATGCTAACCCATTTTTTTAAGGTTTTTTCCAGAAACATTTAGCACCGGTTTTTAAAAAAACCGGTACTAAAGGTATTGACTGACAATTACGGAATTGCCATCTTCTAATATTTATACCGGTTTTCTTAAAAAACGGTAGTAAAGGCCTGGTACTAGTGCTTTTTTTTGGCGTAGTGATATACCAGGTTTCTCCTCTTCTTTTATATTGTTCTTTATTTTGGCTCTTGCTTTTCTGCTATAGTTCCTGGGTTATTGCCTTTTCTTCTCTTCACAGGTTTGTCATCTGAGGATCCCTGGGCACTTCTAAAGCTTGGTGACCTACATAAGACAGCTATGCATTCTCATTCCCACTCTCTTTGATTTTATTTCTATTTTACTTTGTGCACGAATTTTGTTCTCTTTTTTTTTCAGTTCAGTTTATTGGTTTTTCTTTTCCTTACAGAAGTATTATGTGCTTGATTGCTCTCATAGCTATTAAATTGATATTTGCGGGCATAATTATTTGGTCATGATTTCCTTGAGCCCTTCAATTTGGTACTGATTCTTCTTGATCTTAGTGTCTTTCAGCCTAACTCTTTTCATCAGAAAGCAATAGACTTATCATTGGTTTCATTATGTTTGTGTTGTTTGAATAGTAGTTCTGCTAAGGTTTTTTTTTTCTTTTATATTTTTTCTCTTGTGGAAGATTCAATTTAATGAAACTGTAGGAACTCACATTGAAATTATGTGATGGAATCATGTAAAAATGACTGAAATATGGTCAATTTAAGATTGGTAAATGAATGCTCAGTCCTATTAAAATGTATGGTCCTATTGTATGTAATGGACAGAGAGACATTTTCTGAAAATATATAAAAAATGTATGGTCCTATTATTCAGTTTTGTGTTCCGAATTCCGATTGATTTACATCTTTTTTCAACTTTTATATAATTGGTAATGATTGCAGTGAATCTGCTGCAGCTTATGTACAGTGTTGAGATGACCGCATACATGTTCAACGCTGGATTTTACCGAGTCGAGCAATGGAGAGAGCCTGGAGCAGATGATCTTTCCTCGACCAACTAAGGAGGTACTCATCTTTTTAGTGTTGTTTTGCTTTTACATGAAGATTTTATATTCTTCTCTTTTTTTAGTGATGACAATTTTCGGTATGGAGTAGGCTGGTGGTGTGTACAAATTTTGTATTTCTAATAGTAGTGTTGTGCGTTATTTTCTATTAAAACATGGTTGTGTCCTTTCTTTCTTTTCGCAACAAAATATATTTTGTCTCATTAAGCCCAGTTAGACATGAAAAGCAACTAAAATCAAATGAATCCAAGAACAAATATGAGCATCAAACATGCACTTTCTGAAATCATCAAAACAAAACAATGCCAGACCGACAATATTTTCCAATTGAAACGAAATTGGTACGACATCCATAATTTAAGCACTACCCATGCAGTCGTGCTTGCACTATCTCTTATCTGAGTACTCATGCGGCTTATATTAAAAATAGAAGTTAACTATTTTATTAGTTTGTGTATATTTTCTAACTTTGAATTTTTTTTTTCATTTTGGCTGATGAGCATTTGCCATTTATGTCCGCTAGAATCATGATAGCTATCTACTTTTGTAATATTTTTTAAATAGTTTATGTGTACTATTATTCTTTCTTTTACGGTTGATGTTGGGATTCTGATGCAACTTACAAAATTGTCATAGTACCATGGAAAATCATGTGGGTATGCAACTAAGTGTATAGTGTACCTAAATTGGCTGGTGATTATTTAGTATATGAAATGATTACAACATAAATCATGAGTTCCAATTGGAGTTTTAATTGGACAAATTAGAGACGACTTAAAAGAGCAATTGATTTTTCAGTATTTTTTTTTTAGTTGGTAGAAATCTAGAGCTTACGTCGAGAAAGTGAGAGACTAAAATTAAGCATGTTGTAGATTCAGCTGATTTGTCCACTAATATTTTTTTTTGCCCTTTTGACTTTATACAAGTGAAACTTTTATGTGATTATTCTTTTTTTCGTATTTAGGAAAAGATTTCAATTGAAGATATGACAAGTAGTTTACATGACAGTTCCACCATGAAGGAAATTTGTGAAATCATACTGCAAGATGTTGAGAAATTGATGAGCAAGGCTAAAAGTACCAGAAAGATGGTAAGTCTGGTATGCCTGATTTGTTGTTATATTTGAATTCTATTTTAATGCCATGGCCGCTTTTTACCCTCTTATGATTAAAGAAAATCGTTATCCGATTTTAATCATTTTGGACTAGGATCTGATCCAGAGTGCCCTAAACTTCGTAGTAGTACTAATTGTATTATCTTTTTTAATCGTTATCCGATTTTAATCATTTTTTTGAGTGCCACTGATTCCAGTACTAACTGTATTATCTTTTTTATAAAAAAAAATAATTCTGCTCCAAACTTCGTAGCAACCTTTCGGGCCATTTTGGTCAAGTTAGCTAAGAATATCGGAAATTGGATATAGCTTATGACCTTTTCAGATGGATTAAATTTGCAGCTAAGTACTGATATTATTTAAATTATCTTCTATTAATGTATTTTGGCTAACTCATCTTCTCTTTGAAAAGAGGACCAACAAAAAGATGATAAGTAACAGAATGTAAAAGAGCCTAGGCCTCCAAAAGAGTGATACCAATGTATATGTCTAAGTTAGCTTATCCAAACCAGTAATGATAAACCAAAGACGTCATTTCAAAATTTAAGATAGAAAACAAACCAAAAGGGCCATCCAGAATGAACTGCTAATAGCTTAATGCAAATAGCAATTAGTTGTCATGCATCATTTGACAAGACATTATTTGCTATTAGCTGCACTATCAATTTTCATTTTTGAACCTGCATTAGCCCGTTAGCAAGGACTGATAATGCAATTTACAATCTGGAAAAAAAATTCAAGTTTGTTTCATTTCAGCCATTTTGTTATCTCCATTGTGTAAAAATTATATTATTAAACTTCTATGATTCAAGTTTAATATGTGTTGTGCTTTTAATTTACTTTTTCCATGTTAGGTTTGATCTGAGGAATGGTAAATACTTCAGGTGTTTAAGCATACGGAATCTTGGCAAGCCTGTTTTCGAAGAATATGACTGACGCTCATCTAAGAGAATTGAGATGCACTCTGTGCTTCAAATCCAGATCAATAACGTATTTCATCACACAAAGAAACATATCAACTCATCAAATGAATAGGTAAAGTATTTTACTTCGTCTAGGGCTTCGTTGAAATTATTATTATAGAGTTTATGTGAAATTTATCTATTTTAGGTAAGGGACCATATTGCTTTAATACCAAATTTATAATTAAATAATGTATTTGGTGGTAATATGATACAATTTGATAAAATATTATCTATCATTAGAGTGCTTAAAACCATGGAATTATTTAGTAAATTGTATCATATTAGTATGGAGCTGCTATAGAGATCCTTCATGCATGGAACTATTTAGTAAATCATATCATAAAATGCTATGCTAACCACCAAATTCTGTTTTAACAGAAAATCTGCTTAATAATTTTTGCTGAGATTTTTGCTGTATTGAACTTTGGATCTTTATAAATTTAGTTGGTAAAAATGGTGTGGAAAGCAAATGAAAGAATAAATAGTCATGCTATTTTATTATGATTTTAATATGCATTTCCTGTTCAAAGTGTAATTTATATATATGTTATAAATCAGGTTATCATCTATTGTTGCCTTAGCTCTCTCTCACTTTATACAAATTACAAATTGCTGATTTCGCATTTTCATACAGAGCAGTCCATATGAATGCATTGCATGTTCCATTGATCTGAAGAATATGTACGGGTGATTCTGCAAAGCATGTAAGAAATGTGCAAGTAAACTTGAGGCCGTAGGAATAGCACCAAGTTGGGTCCTTTCTTGCCTAATTGAGATAAAAGGTGTAAGTGTCGTACATCTTCTACACTTACAAATTCACTTGATCATTGCATTCAATATTATCCTTCACTATACAAATATGCCCAAAATTACAAGCAGCTAACCATTTATTAACTAAAATATTTTTGAGTGCTGACATTGAAGGAAGAGATGTTCAGGAGAAGATGCAACATTTTGCCTTCTATATTATGTGTATATATGTCAGGACTAGCCCAGCCATAGAATAATTTTCGTGCATGACTATAGCTATTCAACTGTGCCATGTATCGATTATCCATGTAGGAGTTCCAATGGATATGTATAGCTGAATATCTATCGTAGCTTACTATGTCTTGCTTTTGACTATGTATACTTATCAGTTTATAATCACTATGCTAGAACAACACTATGAGAAAAAGAAAATATATAGCTGTCTTGCCTGTGTGATTTTCTGCCTCAATTTTCGCATGGCACTTCTATGGCATTACTATCTGACTCTCGATTCAATGTCTACAGCTGACAATAATACATCGTAGCAATAATAAAATCAATTACAGGTTACAGCTCAACTTTTATCGCGCGAAGCGCGATGAGATATCTAGTTATATTTAATTTTATACATGTATATTATATTTATAATTATATATAGAGAAAACCAATGATGCATACTAATATGTATATTTATTTATACATTAAAAATTTTTATATAATAATATCTATATTTAATATATGACAACAAATTGATCACCATATTGAGCTTTTTTTAAGATCCGAAATTCAATCGGTCAATCCAAACCGTTCAGATTGATCACCATATTGAAATACCATCGGAGACTAAATTATACACATATACAATATTATGTATTTAACATAAATAATTTAACTATATACTTATATTTCATTATAGATGGTTTAATTATGTTTAATTACTAATTATTAATTATATATTTGTAATAATAAAAAAAGTTGGGGCTAAAAGAAAAATTGCAAATAAAAATAATGTAGAAAAGTTGGAAACGGAATGTTGGATATTATGCATTTAATTGGATCGTCAATTGAGCATACGATCCAACCTTGGATAGTTAATTGGAATGACGATCCAAGGGTTTTGCCGTTTCGCCAATCCGAATGACGATCCAGTGACGTTATTTTTAAAATTTCAAAATTTTAACTGTTATTATCGAAATTCGAGTGAACAGTAAAATTAGTTTTAATTTTTCCGGCATCATATGCGTGCTGTATCAAGAACAATCACATTCGACCTGTACCCACGTGCCAAGAGGCAAGAACCTAAAGCCGCGCACCTAAATGTGCTTGAACAAGTCAGAAGTTTTCCACATTCATTTTTATCTGTACCTTTTATGGGACTAAAACCTGACACAACAATTGTAAAATTAAAAATATATTGTTTACAAAATATTACGTTAATATATTTAGATTCTGAGTTGAAATTGCCAAATTATAATGCTAATTTTCTTAGGTTATGAGTTATTTGAGAAATTAATTAGAACGCTAAATTAGAAATATCCATAATTAGCCACTTTTTTGGTACAGTAAAAGCCGGTAAGTAATGATCAGTCTTTTTTGGGGGCCTTTCTTCCGAATTTCAAATACTGCTCTACATAATTCAAGCCTCTTATTAGAATATTCATAATGCGTTAAGTAATTAATAATATCAATATTTTTTAATAAGATCATTTATTTATAAGGCAATAATTCACTCCGTAAAATAAAGTTTATCTCTCTTCCACATCCATCAGTAATTAAATCTGTTACTTCTAGAATAACGACAAAACCACTAATTACCAGCTATAAACTCCCACGTTCATAATATCAATATACTATCATTTCTAAAACAAAAGAGAGACAAGGGAATCAAAGACAAATTTCCAAAATCACTTTTGTCTGAATAAAATAATTTGATGTGTTTAATTAGTATCCCAATAAGAATAATATTAATATTCTAGGATTAGTACCATTTTAATGTTTCCAAGAACCCATCACATGAAGCAACACAACAAATGCGTCTCCAATTCTTGTTAAGGCAGCCAAAAATACGCAACAAACACCGATTATTATAATCTATATATATTTTATGTAGATAATTGAACATTGAGAATATGCTTTCCTTAGCAGGGAGGAAATCTAATTTTCTGAGCTTTCAATTATCAACTGGGTATTAAGTTAACTGACAGTTGACCAGCGCATTCTCTTAGTGAATGTGGATCGATGATGGTATATATATATATTTTTTATCCTTATCCGACAAACAGTAGCATATTTACAAGACATTTTAACGACTTAAATTATGTATGTTTGCTCTTCCAAATCATTTATTGATATACACAATTAGTATTTAAGATAAACTAAATTTTACGAGAAAACAATTTGTGTCATCCACATCATTTATATAGATTTTAAAGTTTCAATCTTTTTTTAAGAAAATATTATTTTTATGAAATTAATTTTGTGCTTCTTGTTTAATTGTAATATTAAATGGACATATGATTTCAATTTGGGACAAAATTTTGTAGTAGTGAATATATAAATTTAAATAAATTAAAGTTGAATTACCATGTAGATTAATTTATGGTTAAATTAATAACTTAATTGACTACGGGTGAATATATATATAGGAAAAGCCCAATATGAACAATATTATATGGATAGTTAGTAAATATACTTTGACATAAATGTTGAGAGAATAAATATATATTTTATATCCAGTAATATATGGCAATGGAACTTCAGAAATTTAGTTTCAAATATATATAATTATTATATCAAGTTAATATCCACTATCCAGAAGTGCGTTATTGGACATGGTAAGGTTCGGATCATCAGATAAATAAGATTTTATTTTATTGACATCAACCGTAAATCCATAATGGATCTCTTGCAAATGAACAGAAAATGGCAAATAAAAGTTAAAAAATATTGCTCACGTTTTATATAACAAACAAGGAAATAAAAAATGTTGCTCACGTCTTATATAACATACAGGCTCCTCCGTTTGGATGCGTTGAGAATAAGGTAGGAAGGAAGAAGGGAAGAAATTTATTGGAAAGGGGTAAATTTATTGAGAAGTGTGTAACTTTTGTAAAGAGTTTGGATGGTTAGAAATAAATTTATTGGTAAAAAGTGGTTATTCCTTATTCCTTATTCCGGAAAGAAGCCATCCAAACGGAGCCACAAGGAAGCCGGAGCTTTTATTAGCAACATTTACATTTACATATAATTAAAGAATGAAACAAAAAGCAATTAAATAAAACGAATTACATATAATGGATTAATTAAAATACCTTTTACAGGTGGGAAAGCAATGCTCGGTCTTTTATACAAGCACACCACTAAATTCTTCTGAGAATCAATTAGAAAAGTAATGTCAATGCTGTCCCTAAGCCTTTGTTTGGATGGAGTTGGAAGAAGGAAGAAGGAAGAAGGCCAAAAAAAATTATAAACAATCCAAATTCTTCACAAAGTTACACACTTCCCAATACTTCTTCCCACTTCTTCCCTTCTCCCCACACCTATCCAAACGCACCCTAAATGACGAATAAATAAGAAATGCTTAAATTAAAGTTTGACACATTGTAACTTCTAATTCAAGTTAATCTGGGATGATTTATTTTGGCAAAATTTAAAGCTACTCCACTAAATAATACCGACCCAAGTAACACTAGGGGTGGTGTAACACTAGTACACAACACTAAAAAAAATTAATGTCAGATAACATATCATCCCAATTATTCGGCTTCTTTATATAATATATATAGCACCTACATTCAAACTAAAATGTCAAACTGTCTTATTCACTTCTGAAAAGCCATAACCACAAAAACCTAAAAAGCAAAACAAATCCCGTTTGCCATGTTTGAAGTACATTTTAGGCCAAGACGGCCGAGTGACGCCAGGTCTGAGCGATGCAGCAAGCTCTTTCTGATATGGAGCACAGTCATTGCTGCTATAGTGGTTTTGTGCTTATTTACCAGCCGAGTGTGGGCCGCTGTCGGCACCGTTCTTATCCTCCTCTTCATGATTGGCTTCACCTGGTACTATTTTCACTCAGCTCCACCAGAGGCTGAGCCAGTTGAGGAGAGCCATCCCGCTGAGAATGGTCTAAGTCCATCTGATATAGCGGAAATACCTAGTTTTGCATACCAACGAAACAGCAGAAATGACTTAAATGGCAGTGATGAAGGTGTTGGTTGGTTGCAGTGTGCTGTTTGTATTGCCACGGTGAAGGAAGGGGAGATGGTGAGACAGCTTCCGCTGTGCAAGCATGTGTTCCATGTGAAGTGTATTGACAAGTGGCTTGGATCACACTCGACCTGTCCAATGTGTCGTGCTGATGTTAAAACAGGAGAGCTGTCATCGGAGCAACCTGCTCCACCAGTTTAGCCCAACTTTATTTATGTTTCTCTTGTAAATGTTCATTTGAAATGAAGTAATTGATTTGTTTAGTGTGCTTTGAATTTATATGATTGTTTTTCGGCTTTGCCAAAAATAATTGAAAGCAAATTATTTGTTTTGTATTCCTTTAATAATGTTTGTTCTGTAATCTCTAGTTTATTACATTTACAATATATATCTCCGGCGACACGATGTATTTCCCAAATTATTTAAGTTGAAAATTAACTTATAGATAAATATATATATTATTAAGTTAAGATGTCCATTCTTATAATAATTGTTCATTTCCCTTTTCTATTGGCAAGGCGTTTGGCTTAACTATTTACTTATTTTAGAACTTTATTGTAACGGATATTCTGTTTATTGATCAGATTTTACTTTTCTAATTTGTCAGAACTATCTTGACTTCACTCTTGAGTTTCATGCACGCCTACAAGAAAGTTCCAAGATAAAGAGTCACATAAATTATGTCTTTCTATAAGACAAATAATGGATATATATTCATATATAGAGAGCGATATGGCTTGGTGACTTTGACCTTGAAGCACACAAACTTGCTATTTTTATAGCTATAACTATAATATAATAATAGAGTACTGTTCTTGTGGCACAAGTTTTTAGTGCCACAAATGTCACAACTTCTCTTTTTCATTAATATTTTAAAATTTAAAAATTTAATTTTCGAATCCAAATCGTTGATCTTGTTCAATTTTACGAATGATGCATTTTTATATAATTTTTATAAATTTTGGAGATTAATTGATATTTGATCAAGAGGCCAAAAAAATGAACGAATCTTGTTAATTATAACATATTAATTTTAATACGTTCATGTGTTAGCCTCTTGATCAAATATCAAATAAACCCCAAAATTTATAAAAATTATATAAAAATGCATCACTCGTAAAATTGAATAAGATTAATGGTTTGGACTCGAAAATTAAATTTTTAAATTTTGAAATATTACTAAAAAAGAAAAATTGTGACATTTGTAGCACCAAAAACTTATGGCACTAGAACCTTGCTCATTATAATAATACATTTATGTTGCTTCACAAGTTCAGATTATAACTCGCTTTAAACCATCAAAATTCAAATTTTGTGTTAGAAAATAGGGGACGTTTGGATCGCTTAGGAATTTGGGGAATTTAGAGAAGTTGCAATTCCTAGGAATAAATTTATTGGGAAGTGTGTAACTTTGTGAAGAGTTTAGATTGTTTATAATAAATTTATGGTAGGAAGATGAAATTCCTCAAATTTCTTGGGAAATCCAAACAGCCCCATGTCAAAGAAAGTTTTTAAAAAAGATAAAAAATATTAATCAGATAATGGTATATATCTTACTGCATAAGCAATGTAATAAACCTGTATTGCCTAGAATTATATTAAGATATAAAAAAAGAAAAATACTGATAAACAATATCCAATCCAAGCTCGGAATCTTGCAACGGAAAAATAAATAGACTGAGAAATAAATAATTTAACATTGTTTCAACCATTGAACAACTTTCTGTGTGCATCTCGTACCAGTTCCTGATATGGCCTTATCTAGGACCGGAACGCTCTGTAATTGCGTTATTTCCCACAGCTGGCAGCAGCTACCTGGTTACCTGGGAAATAGAAAACGTTCGATCTGTCGAAATTGCTATTTCGAAAAGCAGTATAGACAGAGTGAGAAAGTACCAAAGAATATGACAAAATTGTGGGATGACATAAAATTTTATAATTATTTTAAAATATAAACTATTTTATATACTTTTTTTTTAAAAAGAAAAAAGTATGTTTTAATAATTTGGTTAAAGTCCTTCCCTGCGATGAAAGAGGTAATGGTCAGAGAGAAATACGAGACATGACGGACGAATAATCAAGGGCCTATTTGATTTTATTTTATTTTTATTATTATTTTTATTTTTTTTTATGAAAACTGCCTCAGATAGGCATCCATTTAATAGTAAACATTCATACAGAGAAACAACAAACAGGAAAAAAAAGAGTAACTGTACAGCAGAACCTCTTCTACCTGATCTAACTACCTTAAGTCTATTTTATTTTATTTTTGAAGTTATGAAGGGCCTTTGAAACAAGCAAATTTGACCTTGGAACATACATTGCAATTGAATATGATCTTCCCAAAGATTTTCTTAGTTTTTTTTATTACATAAATTATTTCGATCTTAGTGAATTTATTATGGATAAGGGCCTCATTGCACAATTGGTTTTGCCATTTTAGTTGTTCTTCACTTCGTAATTCGTTTTCAGGCAATTTGACCTTGGGGAACTTGAAAATGAGTGGAGTTACAGAAGAAGACGCCTCCCCACGGATCTTTTTTAAGTGATTATATCATTTTCTCTGAAAGTGATGAGATTAGTGAATAAGTGATTAGACTAAGAATTCCATCATCTCTTGAAAGTTTATGTTTCACTTGACTAGCCTGAGGAAGAATTAGTAGAAGCATATTCGCCGGCTCGGCAGGCACATGCTTTATAATGATAAGTTGAATCTGTATATTTTAGAATTCCAAATTCCAACATCTCAGAATTCATAATATACAGTTTTGAAAATCTCTATAATTTGCATTTGTAGTTCTGCATTTTGGCCACAAATTGAAATATTTTTAATAATAGTTTTAACATTGTGAAATGCGGAACAATCAATAAAACTGTAGATTTACTTCTATTCGCAAATAAAATATAATGTGTATAACATGATTTTGTGTAGTTAAGACTTGGATTTACACAAATAAATGACATAAATTTGGAGTTTGCACAAATAAATGACATAAACACTAATATCAACACATTAAATGTTAACCGTTCACCATTGACTGTACCGGTAAGTACCAGTACCCGGTTCGTACCCGCTACGGGTACGGCTGATGTTCCAAAGTACCGGGGTAACCTAGTTGACCAGTGTTCATGACTTTTTTTAAAATATCCTACATTATAATATTATTGGTATCATCTCTAGTTATACGCGTTTTTTAAGAGTCTACGTTACGGTAAGACTGGTTACAAAATTTTTAATCGAATAATTTAGTTCAATTTTATATGTAATTTACTTGTTTGTTGTTGTAAAAAAACACTTGATAGTGGTCATGAGATTTTAATTATGGACAAATTGGGGAGGAGACAATCCCTGTTACATGACTAGCTATCATCGTTGTCAAATTTGTTTCTGACGGCCGAGATCCAGGTTTCAATTTTTCAGTGAAAAAATAAAAAGAAAAAAAAATAAAATTCATCACTTGAACAAATTGAACATATAAAAAAGGCAAGATGAACATATCGATGATCAAAGTGAACACATACAAAAAAAATTAATTTTAAGATCTCTTGTTCAGATTTTTATATGCATGCTCAACTTATTTGTTTGTATGTATTTAATTTGTTCATCTATATGTTCACCTTGTTTGTATTATATGTTCATCTTGTTTATTTTATATGTTCTTTTGTTCAAATGATAGTAGGAGACGACAAAATTATATGGTAGTATAATCAATTTACTTTCTTTATAGGATACTAGCGAAAGCGATTGGGTGTGGGCAAATTTTTATTTGAAATAATAATGCACAAATTCAACCAAACTACCAAAGTAATAAATCGTACAAGTCATAAGCAACTCAATTATAACATGGATGGGAAAGATTCCTATTCCAAATTCAATCATAACTCTCGTTGCAAAGCAATAAAATAGAAATATATATTAAAGCAACGTTTACATTGCTAACTAAAATGAAAAATATTTTATATTCTACATTGTTCAAACATTTTTCTGTCTTTCATCTTTCAATAAAATAGCTTTACATTCATAATTTATTATTTTACAAATGAATACCAGAAAGAAAAAATTAAAAAGAAAAAAGTTTTTATTTCAATAAATACATTTTATTCGTTTCTAGCAAAAAGAAAATAAAGATATCAACAATAGAATTCCAGTGGGTGCTAGAAAAATAATGCTCAAGCGAAGAATAAGGAAAGAAATAATTGGAATAAAATAAGAAAGATGAACATAGAGCTGCAGTGTCATCAGTGCTCACGTACACATTTTTATCTTTACATATAAATAGTTTTGGTCAATACATGATTATCAATATTGAAAAACTATACTGCAGTACTACGAAAATATCAAAAAGCGAACAATAATGGACCAACCAAACAAAACAAAAATTGTAAAAGAGCACTCGGCCTCAGTACCATCTATCCTGCTAGCACATTTTTTTGCCTCTTAGTATATAACACCTATCTTGCTAGCTGGCATACTGAAAATTATGACTTTTTCTAATACAAAAAAATTAAGCAATAGCAAAAGATGGCGAGTCAGATAACTAACTACACAAACTACCCAAGTTTGATTATCATTGCTCAATTCAAATTAATAAATCAGAAATTAGCAAATGATACGGCAAGGACTTTTACATTTGACAGAACAAAAACTTTACATTTAAACCTTGATGTTTTTATGAATTACAATTCAACCATTCAATCTTTATGAATTATGTCGCCGACTACATTACCCAAATGCTCATTGTTCCACGTATTCCTTAGATCTTTAATATCTTAATTTGCACTTACTTAAAATACTATATTTTTTTGCCAAACATTTCAGAATTTGTTACCTCTTCATTTTCTAATATTACATCTACTTTTTCAAAAAAAAAAAAAAAAAACAGAAAGTAACAAGACTTGAAGAATTTTGGTGGCGAATTCAACACCAATAGTGGATTTACACTCCAAACAAAACTCATTTCCATTAAATTGGTAGAGAAATTTCAATTTACCAATGCCATAATCCTCGATCAGCATATCTCACCATTAGAATTCGGGTCAGGTTGAGAGATAGAGGCAGTCTCGTCCATTACATGCAGTTCGCTGACGCGGAAGATGAAGCAAGAGGAAGGCAAAATTCACTGATCCACCATATTTGGCTGCAACAATCAATCAAGCAGCAATAAACAAAGTTAATAACTGTAGAGAGAAAGGACGGGTAAAGAAACTCACAGGAACAAGTTTATCGCAGGAAAAAAAAAACATGAATTTTTTCTTTAGACATTTTATTTTCATATTTTGGATATACATTCACAGTTGTACCAAGAAACATAATTGTAAATACATTGAATATCATAGAACCAACAAGTTCCATTAAAACAGTCAACAATAAATCCATGTGAGGAATATTCAGGAGTATATCAGCAAAATGCACTGAACAGATAAAATAGTGGCTGTTGATTGTTTTCAATTACCTTTAACAGACAGGTGACCGTGTGATAGGCATCAACCCCATCAAAATCACAATTTTAAAAAATTTGCCATAGACGAACTTTACAATCTATTGAACTGCTTACAAATTTATTATCATTGACAGGGTTGAACTGAACACTTGTCACTGCAATACAAAAAAGTTTTAAAATTAAAAAAATAATAATCAATAGAGTATAAGAGTGTGTGGCACCAGCAAGATCAAACAAAGAAAATTCAATCTGAAATTCTCAATATTACAACTTAGAGATTGAGATCATTCTTCATTTGGTAATTGATCCTTGATCAGTAGTTATTTTCATATATAAACAAATGTTAGAATTGATACATACAAAAAGCTAGAGTGGTACACTGGACTGAAAAATTAACATTTTTTAAAGCTCAGAAACATAATTGATATGCTATTATTGAAATTGCATACCTAGAGACCGATATTTATCGTATAATTGACTAACATCACTCAAATCCTATCACTTGCCTCTGGATCTCTCTATATGTAAGAAATGGAATATAGTATATATGTTAGAAATTTGAGATTTGCATGTCAATGAATATAGAAAATGCATACCCAGAGACTGATATTATGGTCTAATTGACAAAGTACAACAAATTTTATATAGCATTCAAATAAACATATATACAATATCATGTACGTTCCATAACAATTTCAAACAGACCAAAGCAAAACCAATACAAATCTAGAGAAACATGGACTTCAATTGAAGTATGGAAACATGTATAAGTATTGATGCTAACCTTATATAGAGAAATCAAACAAACTGGTTGAATAGAGAGATTGATGGCTAACCTTATATCTTCTTTTCTTCTTTGTGCTGAACTTTTTTGTTGCCCCCTCTAGACTTGAATCCACTGCATATAAGCACAGAATGATAAATCAAATTGAAAGAAGAAGATAAGAGCAAAGATACAAAATTGAAACTGAAATTTAAACAATCGTGCAATTAATCAGAAAAGGCGAACCTGGTGAAGAAAGGATTCGGGTTTGGTGATCAACTTTGTCTTTGCGGGAGCAACTTGATGTCGCAGGCAAGGGAGGAGGCCAAGGCAAACCAAGTGACCACCTTCTCTTTACAATTGCTCTCTCTGACACCTTCAACCTCTACTGGATCGTCGTTAGTTCGAGAGAAGAAGCAAGCCATAGACATAGAGATCAAGCACTATTTCCTCAGCTCTGACGGCTGGAGAAAGAAAAATAAAAGGGTGAGAGGAGGGGATGACCTGATGAGGACTAGAAGGAGAGAGGATGGTCGCAAAAATAA
Source organism: Rhynchospora pubera (assembly GCA_028095005.1). Lineage (NCBI taxonomy): Eukaryota > Viridiplantae > Streptophyta > Magnoliopsida > Poales > Cyperaceae > Rhynchospora > Rhynchospora pubera. The sequence continues at coordinate 20,722,149 of CM051461.1, forward strand.
GGGGAAGGCGTGGACGCGGGCGGCCGGCCTCCCCCACTAGGGTTTTTTTCAGCTTGAGCGATATAAGAAATTCCATTTATGGTTCCGGTGCGTTGCAAGGTAAGCAGTGGAGGCAGGGAAAATGAAAAAAAATTGGTGCTCGCGGAATCGAGCTCTTGTCATGTTAAAGCGAATAAAACAACAGCGTTACCACCCAACGTCCAGGCAGGTTACTAATAAAACGTTACCTATTAATCTGATATTTAAATCTGAACCGCAGATTATATTAGATTAACAAAATTAATAATTCATATTTGATATTAAAGGAGTGTAACTTTTTTTTATCTGAATTGGAAGTTTATGTCTTTTCTATTGCAGCGTTTATATGTAAAAATAAAGATACAAAAACTTGAATAGAAGAGCAGGCGTAGTCTAGTCTTATGTTCATTTTCAAACTATTCCGGGTCAATATGCGCAAGTTTAGTCTGTTCTCCGGGCCATATGTACCTTGGTGTTACCGAAATTTTAAAAAATAGTATTAAATTAATATAATATATTAAAAATAATATCAATATAATAAGTTTAATATAAATAGTATCACGAGATCGGAATTCTGGATTCCGAACGTTAGATCGGAATCCAGGATTCCGATCTAAGCTTTGATCGGATTCTGAGTTTCCGATCTAAGCTTAGATCGGAATCCGAGATTCCAATCTTATTTTAATTTTTTTATATATTATTTATTTATTTATTTAATTTATTAATTAGTTAAATAATTAGAAAAATAGATAATATATTGTAAAAATATGGAAAAAATCAGAAATAATTAAACTTAATTTTATATGTAATTTAGTATTTTTTTCCCTTTTATTAGTTTATTAATTAGTTAATTAATTAGAAAAATAGATAATATATTCTAAAAATATTGAAAAAATATAAAAAAATCAGGAATAATTAAAAAAATTTTATATGTAATTTAGTATTTTTTTTTGGAAAATTAAATTTATTTTCCTTTTAATTAATTTATTTAATTAAATATAAATTTAATTAATTTATTAAATTAAAAACTGAATAATTAAGTATAAATTTTTAATTAATTTAAACAACCATTTGATATGCGTCCCGAATGTCGTCCTCTGTATATATTATTTTCATATTATATATTAAACAATCATATCGAGTCTCATGATCAAGGAAGCACTTTCTGGATTGCGTTAGAAAGGAATCACACGAGATTGATGTTTTACTGAGACGGAGAAGAAAGACTAAATTCACTTGATTTACTGCATTTCTCTTTTCAATGATTAATTTATGATTTAAAAAACATTTTTAGTAGTTTAGAGTGGTTTTTAGGTTTGCAAACTTTCAAAGTGGATTTTGGAGGTCCAGAGAGCGTTTTTTGGCCTCGAAAATGGTCGTTACGGGGTTTCACCCCAAATGTTTAGCCTGTTTTTAGATCTCGTCGCCAGCTTTCCGGATTGTCCTCGATCGCCCCAAACGGACCTTCCTATCAAAAGTTTAGCCTGTTTAAAGTTTTAATGTTCAAATTATGCTTTTGTATCCCTGCAAATGCAGAAAGAATTAATAAAACTTTGAACATTCTGAAAGGATTATGCCTTTGTATCCCTGCAAATTCTAAAAATTTATAATCCTTTTTAAATGGTACAATTCATTTAATTAAATAAGTTATAAAAATTTATATTTTAATTAAATAAGTTATAAAAATTTATATTTTAATTAAATAAATTAATTAAAATGAAAATAAATTTAATTTCCCCAAAAAATACTAAATTACATATAAAATTTAATTTAATTATTCCTGATTTTTTCCATATTTTTTCAATATTTTTACAATATATATCTATTTTTCTAATTATTTAACTAATTAATAAATTAAATAAATAAATAAATAATATATAAAAAAATTAAAAAGCTAAGATCGGAATCTCGGATTCCGATCTAAGCTTAGATCGGAAACTAAGAATCCGATCAAAGCTTAGATCGGAATCCTGGATTCCGATCTCGTGATACTATTTATATTAAACTTATTATATTGATATTATTTTTAATATATTATATTAATTTAATACTATTTTTTTAATTTTCGGTTGGTGTTAACTGGTAACTACCCATTTTGGGCCGAAGAAAAGACAGATTTGGAAAATTTTAGGATTGTCAATTGACAATTGGAAAGTTTGGAACAATAGATCAAATCCATCTCAAGCGATGAGGCAAGTTGTAACTCACTGACAACGAATATTACCAACCACCATTATTTTTTTTTGGTGAAATGTCCTTAACACACTCTTACCTCTCTAAATATTACATACGTGTCCTCGCAAAATTGGAAAATGATGCATGCACTCTTCTCATGCTCAAAACTCTCTTTTCCCATCCAAAACTTTAAGAAATTACATTTGCATCAAATTCAATAGTATTTGGGTTAATTGAAAGAAAACTTTGATCTCAACTACTAATTTGACCAAAAAAAAATCTTTTCTAATATATCTTCTTCTAACTTAAATTAAGAATAATCCAGCAAACAAAATATGATATTTCCTAAATCTTTCGTTTTAAAAATTTTGATAATAATATAATTCATATGGATTAATGAATTTATAATATAATTGATATTTAAAAATGAATCTACTTAAGAAGGATAGGGAGAATATTTTTATTTTGGGAAGGGTGATTTACACAAAAAAGTAAATAGACTGCTTATATTATTTGAATATAGGGATGATATAAAAGTTTGTCTATTTCGTCAATTTGTAACATTTATCAGCTTTGGACTAATGAGCAAAAGGTTATGACAAGTCGAATAAGAAACTATATACAATTTAGTAAATGATTTGAGATCATGTCATATTGCTCAGTAGCATTAGACCACACCAGTAGACCTAGTTGGAACTTGGAAATGCTGACAAACTGGCTCGACGTTAATATTTAGCTCGTAGGAAAAATCCTAGCCATATTCATATTTAATGTAAGATTTAGAAACATGTAATCAATTTCCAAATTTACTATAAACTCAATCTAATCTAACTCTTGGCCATGTTTGGTTGAGCCAAGTTAGTACTAAATTCAAGTTAGAGCTCTAACTTTCAAACCTCATACAACCAAACATCCTTAAAGTTAGTGATGTTAGCACTACCTTCACTCTACTTATCTTTTTTGAAGGCCGGCTGGTGAAATACCAGCGGCAGATTTTATTAATTAAAAGAAAAATAATTACAAAGATTACAACTAAGGAGAAACAGAACTCCTCCTCCACTACTCGCCTAATCTAAATAAGAAAAAACAGAACGTGAGTAGCTAATCACTGTAATGAAATTAGCTGCCAGAATCTCGTCTTGACCTCTATGTCAGAAACTAAGTGCTGCAAAGTCGGTCGACGATTATCAAAGATTAAAGAACAACGATGTTTCCAAATTGACCAGCAAGTTGCAACCCAAATTGTAGCCCAAAGATCCTTTAGATGCCCCGGGAGGCCAGTTCCTGTAGAAAGCCAAACTGATCGAACATCTAAGGATGAAGCGCACGGTGAGATGTTAAAAATTGTCGTAACCCTAGCGAGGACCACCTTGGCGAAGGGGCACGAAACAAATAAGTGGTCAGCCGTCTCAATCGCCTGCAAGTGACAATGTTTGCATGCCATTATAGAAGGCCACCCTCTCTTGGCTAGGTTGTGTTGAGTCAGAAGCCTGTCACGAAGCAATAGCCAAAAGAAAAAAATAACTTTGGGAGGAGCTTTAATTTTCCAAAGTTGCTTGTGAAAGGGGCAAACAATCCCCGAGCAAGCCATCATCTTGTAAGCGGAGGCCACCGTGAAGACTCCATCTGAAGTGAAGCGCCAATCCACTAAAGGTCGAAGGTCATCTGACCCTTCAAGTGGATGAAAAAGGGGTCTTGTTTTGAGAATATCCTTCAGAAGAGCCGAGATTTCCGTGCGATCGTGGAGTAGGTTCGGGTCTCTATTGCCATATAGGTGAAGGATTGTGGTAGTCCAAACTGAATTTGGTTTTGCTCTTAGTAGCCAAATCCATTTAGCTAGGAGAGCCTCATTTTGAGTCATGAGATTGTGGATCCCTAAGCCTCCATGCATTTTTGGCATGCAACACTTGTCCCAGCTAACCAGACAATGTCCACCCAAACACTTATTGTTTCCCTTCCAAAGGAAACTCCTGCGCATTTTATCAATTTGGTTAATCACCCATTTTGGCAACTTGATAACTTGCATGAAATGTAATGGCATAGCCGACAGAACTGATTTGACCAAGGTTAGCCTTCCCGCAAGAGAAAGAAGCTTTGATTTCCATCCTTGCAACCTTCTTTGGATGGCTGCTAAAAGCGGTTGAAAATGAATTTTTTTTAGTTTCCTAACCGACAAAGGAAGCCCCAGGTAAGAAACTTGGCTTACCTTAGGTTGACAGTCAATAATTGACTGAACAATCGGAATGTGCTCATGCCTCATCGCAATTGGCACAAAACATGACTTGTTATTGTTAAGCTTCAAGCCTGTAAGAGACGCATAATGTCGCAAGATTGCAGCAACAATACGCAAGTTTTTAGGGTGGGCCTCCATTACAAGTGCTGTGTCATCTGCAAATTGAAGGGTACGTGGGGGTAGTAGAATAGGGGGTTCCATTAGGTGTGATGCATTTAACATAAAGCGTTGCAATGCATCCGCAACCAAAATAAACAACAACGGCGAAAGCGGGTCCCCTTGTCTGAGTCCTCGAAGATGACAAAACGTATCAGATTCTTTACCATTCACTAAAACTGCCGAAGTCGAAGTTCGTAGGATACAGAGAACCCACGAAATCCACAAGGGTGGAAACCCTCTTTCTACTAATAAATTAACCAGGAAGCACCAAGAGACTGAGTCAAAGGCCTTTTGAAAGTCTACTTTGAATAGTATCGCTGGTACTTTTTTCTTATGCAAGAAAGAAATGGTTTCTGAAGCCACTAAATAGGATTCCATTATTGAGCGACCTTTTGTAAAAGCCGTTTGGTATTGACTAACCAAGACCGGCAAAAAGGAACCAAGCCTATTTGCCAAAATTTTTGAAATTATTTTGACCGGTGTGTTAATAACGCTGATCGGTCGGTAATCGCCTATATCCTCTACATTTTGGCCCTTGGGAATAAGAGAGATGAAGGCCTTGTTCAGATATTCGAGACACAAGGTATTATTTTGGAAAGCATTGATGAGATCCATGAAATCCGGCTCAATAATATCCCAAAATATTTTGTAAAATTCCGAAGGAAAGCCATCTGGACCGGACGCCTTCCCATTTTTCAGTTTGGTAACCACATTTTTAACTTCATCTACGGTTATTGGATCTTGTATGGTCCACATATCAACCATATCCCCAATTTTCCCTGTTAAATCAAAAGGAGGGGGTACTGGAGCTGAGGTGCCAAGCAGCCCCAAGTAACGATCATGAAATGCCAATAAGATTTCATTTTCATCAGTAATAACATGATTATTGACTGACACAACAGAGATTGTATTTTTCGCTCTTCTTTCATTTGCTATAGCATGGAAATATCTAGTGTTTTTGTCACCTAGCTTTAGCCAAGTCGCACTCGTTCTTTGTCTCCATTTCTCTTCTTGGACGAGAGTAAGTTTATAGGCATGTTCTCGAAGTGTAATTCTTAGACGGAGTTCCCTTGGCGATAAAGCTCTTATTTCCTCGATTAGGTCAAAGAACCTTATAAACCATTTTGTTCTTTGGAGGAAGACATTGTAGTTAGCAAATTTAGACCCAGCCCAAGAGCGTAAAGCTTTCCGGACTGCATTTAGCTTCTGAACAAATCTAAAAGCTGGATTTGCGTGCGTAGGAACCGAGTTCCACGCTTGATTGACTACTTGTTCTAAGTCTGAAAATCTTAACCAAAAGGTTTCAAATCTAAACCTTCTTTTCGGCGGTTGTGTAGCTAGTCTAATGTGCAGATTAAGGGGTACATGGTCTGACGTGGTAGCTGGCAGATCATGCAACGAGAAGACTCGATTGACAGACAACCAATGTTGCGAAAGGAAAACTCTATCCAGCTTGGAGAAAGCCGGAGCGGGTCGTTTATTTGACCATGTAAATTTTCGGCCTCTTAGCGGTATTTCAATGATATCCATATCTTGAATGAAATCATTGAAGAGAACCATAGAAGAGAGGGTCCTAGACCCACTCGTCCCCTCAGATTGATCTCTAAGTAAGTTAAAGTCGCCTACTAGGATCCAAGGCAGGTCATTAAGTGCTCTTACTTCTCTAAGCTCATTTAGAAACTCTAACTTCCTTCTTTCATCAATTGGACCATAAACAGAGGTGACCATGAAAACATTCCCATCGTATCTCAAGACTGCCGAAACGGAGAAATTATTTCGATGCATAGAAATGGGAGAGAAGTTAGTGTTCCAAACCAAAAGAATCCCTCCACTAGCCCCTTGCGAGTGAAGTGCAAGGAATGAGTTAAAATGAAAGGGAAACACTCTTTTAACACGAAATAGGTCACAATTTGTCCATTTCGTCTCTTGCAAGCAGAGGATTTGGCAATGAGATGACCTAATCGTATCCTTCACTAAGTCACATTTTGCATCGTCTGAAATGCCTCTCACATTCCAACAAACTAAGTTAAGGTGTTGCAACATGATTACATGGATTGATAGTAAGAAGGATATAAAATCCTGATAGCAAATAACGCCAATCAGAGGTCTTACAGAATGGCATAAAATTCAAGAATGGATCTGAAATTTTAGAATCATAAACATCCCTAAGAGTCATAACAATAAACATGAAGAGTAATTCCATAAGGACCAACATTAAAGTCTTTACCAGTAACAGCAAAGCCAATAAGAACAAAAGTATAGCGTTACTGAAAGCCATTGAAGTGAAGAAGAAGTCTAAAAATTTAGAACCGTAAACATCCATGAGAGGCAAAACAATAACTAGGGAAAATACTTCCATAATGTAAGACATTAAAGTCTTAACCAGTACAACAAAAGTCATAAAAAGCAATATTAAAGCATTAATGAATGCCATTGAAATCAAGAACGGATGTGAACATTCAGAACCAAATTCATCCTTGAGAGGCACAACATTAACCAACAAAAGTAAAGCCACATTAAATAACATTAAAGTCTTTAATAACTCTTTTACAATAGCCCCACAATTAAACCATGAAGAACTGCTACATTGACCATCAGAGTTAACATAAAAAAGCCAAAAAACTGCATCAATCCAACAAGAACCTAACATTAGACTACTACAATGACTTATAAAGTCAGCATACAGAAGCCAAAATAATACACCAATCCTAGTAGAAACTAACATAAAGCAATACATTAGACAAAATACAACACCTGAATGCGACATAAGCATCAGAACACATTAATCCAAAAGGTGGGGCTAACCAACCTAAAAACTTCAATTGTTCAAGGTGACCTCTCCATCTTCGAGGTCATTGAACTCATCCAAATCTAGCTCCATGTCCAGGTCATCTCCTTCGAGACCAGAAAAGTCATGAGCACTGTCAAATGGAATCCCACCCTGGCCATCATTTTGTACAGCAGGGGGTTGAATCTGTTGCGTGGCTAAAACTCCACAAACATCCATGATCCGGCCTTCCTCGTCTGACCGAGTCGCCTCATCTGTGAATTTTCCAGGCTCCAAGCAGCGGGTGAGTCCCGCAGCTGCAATGGCATCCTCAACCGCCTTCTTGCTTGCTGCAGCAACAGATTTCGGCTTAGAAGTCTTCTTCCCTGTGTTAAACTGGGTGAGATCTCTATTTAATTTTAACAAACGAGAACTTCTTCTTAGAGAAGTTACTTGTGGCAAAACTTTGATCTTACGTTCTTGCTTTATCCTCCTTATCTTAACAGGAAAGGAGTTCAACAAGTCTAGATTGGCAGAGCCTTGAACCTGGGTGTGGGTAAAGCTTTCCTGGTTTGAAAAGGAAGCAGAAAAGACGGGAGTAAGAAGAGGAGAAGAAAAGTTACCTGCAGTGGTCAAGGCAACAGCGGTTTCGGCCCCAGACAGAGCATGTTTATCTCCCTTCCGTTTGGTGGCGGGGCTGTCTGACTTTGATGTGGAACCCGAACTGGCTCCCTTCTCAACCCCATTTCTAGGCCTAGCCACCGCAGAATCATTCTTGGGCCCTTCTTTAAGGGGTAAGATAGGGTTGTTAGTCAAGACAGATGTAGATAACATCCCTTCTTTCAGCGCAGAATGGCCGGTTATTGAGAGGGCCTTTAAAGCACCGGCCTGCTGAATAATCGTGGGCCCAACTGGATTGTGGGAACTCCCCTCAGAATTCCTTCCCAATTGGATCCCAGAGACATTAAAATCCTGGCCAATTTGAAAATTTTCTGTTGGAAGGATGTTAGAGGCATCCACTGTTTCAGAAACATTAGAGATTTGAATTGACGTCTGCACAATGGAGCCTGACTTTTCACCAGAGTGAAATTCCTTTAAGAGCATTTCATTCTCTCTAATTTGCCAGAAAATAGAACTTTTGAGCTTAGTTTCCAACTTATCTTTTTCCTCAGAAGGGGCCAAGCTTGACCAGACATCAACGAGGACATCAAAGTCCACTGGTACAAGGTTCTCATTGGGCTCAGCCTCTTGCATGTGCTTAAAACTAAGGGAAAGTTTTTCTTGCACCTTTTTAAAGTACTCCTCAGTGGGGGTGGGATCAGCTGGTAAACGAATGAGAGTCGGTTCATCAGCCCAGCCGACAACCTTTACATCAATTTTCCATTTAAGGCCCTTGACTATGAGAAAAATAGTTTTCGGTACATCCAGGAGGCTCCGTACCGCTAAAACCACTCTTAAAGTGCTCAAGCTCCTGACCCTCTCTAATGAGGTATGGTCAAGGAGCAAACCAAATTGAGAAACTAAAGGTACTAAGTAGCTGGTGTCCCATGCATGAATTGGTACCTTGTGAAGGTCAAGCCATACTTTGAATGGGTAGTCGCATGGCTCTGCATCTATGCGAGCACTCCAAGGGTAAATCACAAGCCCGAGGAGCTCGAGTTGAGGTGCAAAGGTGCGAATGAACTTCCCTCTTTCCCATCCTCTTGGCAAGAGAAGGATGTAGCGAAAATCTGAGCTATGAATAAACTGCAGAGAGTGCTCCAACTGACAAACTGTCATGACCGTCGCTTGAACAGCATCGTGGTCTAAATTACTCCTCAGCCGCGCATCAATAACCACAGCTGAGTTGAGCTGTTGAAGCTCTTTGAGGTTTTCAGGCCCCTGCGGAACAAAGACTGTCACCGCCTCTGGCCTCCCCACAGGGAAATCCTTATCCCCAATAGTCCCCTTAGGTTGGAGACCGTCAGTCCTGACCAATGAGGTTGCGACAGCCTTGAGCTTAGCAGGGCGCTTGCAAGACTTGGAGTCATGACCAGGCTTGTGACAATGAGCACAAAGCGAGTCTTTGTCAGGACAGAGTGCCTTCAAGTGTCCCGGCTTGGAGCACAGGAAACAACGGCCGAGCCACCGAGGGTCAGACGGGTCAGGTGGAAAGGGAAGGGAGGCGTCATTTGAGGCTGAGGTGCTAGGTCGCTTGCCTCTGTAAGAGGCCATGGGATGATCAAAGGGAGTATGAAGTGGGGACGGATTGAGAAGGGCTAATTTGAAAGACTTAATGGAGAAATCTAAAGGAGGAGGAGGTTTTAAAGAGGGAGGGGAAGCAGTACGGAGGGGTAGTGGGAGGTACAGGCCAGGCGAGGAGGGGCTAAGAGACTGTTTGGATGGAGGCGGAAAGGTGGAGGGGGGGTTAGGTGAAAAGGGGGAGGAGCGGCGTCGTACCAGAGGAGAGGAGAAAAGGCGGAGCACAGTACTCGAGTACGCACCGGAACGTGTAGCGCGGCGCTGCTTTTTGACTCTTTTCCCCACTGCGGTAGGACGGCGTACCCTCATCGGCCTCGCTTGTACTCTATTCCAACCATCTGTTTCCTGTACGACCACCGTGCGTCTCATCCCTAGAAATCGCCAGGAAATCGCCCTTTTTGAGTGCTCCGCAAAACCCGGCCCCTCGTAATAATCGAATTAGACCGGTACCAGTATCAATTTATGGTTTCATTATCTTTGTGAGTGACAACCTTAAAATGTTAATCCTTCACTCTACTTATCAAACATCCTTAAAGTTAGTGATGTTAGCACTACCTTCACTCTACTTATCTAACTTGACAAAATGTTGAATTAGAGAAGTTTGTTGTCATGACTAACTTAAAAAATTAATAAAAAAGAATTTGTGATAATTATTATTATTAATTAATAACTATAATATTAATATTAATTATACTTATTAATTCTAGTTATTGTTTTTGTTATTATTTTTCATAAAATTATTACAGTACTAATTATTATTATTATTATTTAGTAATAATTATATCGTTGATTTGAATTTATAATAAAATACAACAATAAATATACTATAATTAATGATAATTATAATTTATAAAAAATGTAATAATAATAATAATAATAATAATAATAATAATAATTATTATTATTATTATTATTATTATATTTATAATTTGGTAATCATGATGTAAATGGTAAAATAATTATAATTATAAAATAGTAATAAATATAATATTTTATTATAGTAGATGTAATTATAAAAGAAAAAGTAAATAAACTAGTATTTTATTATTTTCTTCAATCTCTTACTCCAACATACCACACCAAACAATATTTTCTAACCTCAAGTTAGCACTAACTTTCTACAATCTCTAACTTCACTAATTCTAACCACTAACTTCAACATAACTAACTTCAACTACTAACTTCACTAACTTCACCTCTAACCAAACTTAATTTTAGTTTGAGTAATGTGTAGTAAAGTTACATCTAAAAAATAAGTTCTTTCAAGGTGGATAGTATGACATTTTCACTTCCAAAAGAATACATATGCTGTTTTAGTATTTTAGAGGGTTACGACTGAAAGTCTACCTTTGTTGTTTTCCGGAAATATCCAATCTACCACAAACAAAATTAGTAGCGAACAAATTTGGCATCCATGGACCAAGCACTTGACGGTCACATCTGGTTAGGTAAATAAACACATCTTTAGTTTAGAGTATTGGTGGCGATTTCGAAACACGTAAACTCGTCCCAATTTGTCAATTTATTTCTTGAATAGATTTGTGGTCATGGTATATAATTATCTCCATTGTTCAGTTAACATCAATACTACATAATTTCATTTGGACAATTGTAGGCGCTGACATTTTACTTTTCCTTCGGCTTTGACAAAAAACCAAAGTAGCCAATGGGCGTTGAACTCTTTAAAATATAATAATAATAATAATAATAATAATAATAATAATAATAATAATAATAAATAAATAAATAAATAAAAATAAAAATATAGTATAGAATCACCGATATTGCTCCCCAATAACAAATTTCGTTTTTTATGTTCCTTGTGTACCTCCCAATTTGCAGGCACCCATGTGCAAATTGAAATCAGGTTCGCGCAGCCCCTGGTCGTCTGTTCAAGATCAGATGGATAAAGGGAGCTCATGCATGTAACCATATTGATAGGCTCGTAAAAAATGAATCGTTCATTCAAGATCAGACGGCTCGTGGGTACGCTACACCGGGTGTCGCGCGACATCAAAATTGGATTGCCCATGTGCTTGTCGCAAAAATATATTGCCTTATATAAGTCAACGTGTTGTAATTTAATATGTACAATCATCATATAGAAAGTTTGCCAAGAGCAGAAGTTTTGTGTCACCGTGTTAAATATTGTGCTACATCGACAAAACATGAATGTGTGACTATGTAAGGGGAAATCTTTTGTGTTGTATATCAGTCGTTGGTAAGATAAAGCAAATAAATGATCAAATAAATACTTAATTGAGTCCAAACTTATGACAGCTAATTTCAGATCATCCATCTCTCAAATGCAAGTCAATCTTTAATTCCGTAAATCAGACATAGATTTTCATAAATTAACATTTTAATCTGATCAAAAGCATTATAGTTGTGAAAAGGATATTATATTTGTGGACAAATGAGGTTTGTGGACAATGTCCGTGAACTTTTAAGCTTCAAAAAACTCAATTAGAAATTTAGTTTTTTTGTCAAAAATGGTGCTAGTCGTCCAAAATATTTTACTTTATAAGTAGACGTTTTAACATGTATAATTAATATTTAAAATTTACCAATAGTGTGGAAATCTTATAACAGAAAAAAAAAATTGCATATTGATTGCAACGTGCATTGGAGCCATGGGGGTAATGTTGGGGGCGTTATATCAGCCCTAGGTAAGATCAAATAAAAGCCAATAAATTGATTCTGTCTGGACTCTGGACTCAGAACAATTGCCAGCTAACCTAAAGTTATCCAGAGCACCAATCCAGGAAGCTTTCTTCTGGAGTTGTCTGTTTTTATTGTTCACTGAATCTTTCATTTTTAATAGATGACAACATGATATTATCAATTCCCTTTTTTGTTTAATCAAAAGAAAAGGACAAATTAAACTTTTATTACAGTTTAGTGTGGGGAGGCATTTGATTGAAGGAAACTAATCTGCTTCTGCTAATTCAGCTGAAAACAAATTTCTCTCAAACAAAAAAGCAAAAAAAAAAAAAGAAAAAGGTTGAGTGAATCTCAATTGCAAGTTTGCAACATTAATGTATCACTAAATTTATTTACAATACACACGACCCTCTTTTGTAACACTAGCTAGTTGTTTTACTATACCAAAAAGATTGTTCCAAATCACTGCATTTTCTTTTGATTACAATGACCTCCCTATCTTTAAGAATCATATGTAGTACCACAAAAACAAATTATAACACTCAAATTATCTTCTTTAATTCTAAACAAAAGGCCATTCCAGTATGTCCAGATCAAATCCAACAGTTACAAAAAATTTTTAGTGGAATGTAGAAAAAAGGAAAGAAGAAACACCAAGGAATCTACAATTTTTACACCGGTAGCTCCGTCTGCTCTGATCCTTCCGGTGCCGATGATTGACTCATGTCTGTAGCCTTAGCAGTCTTCTCTACTTCAACACTCGATCGACAAAGCGGGCACGTAGAATGTGAGCCAAGCCACATGTCGATGCACCCAATATGGAACAGGTGCTGACACGCCGGCAACCGCCTCACCATCTCTCCATCCTGAAGCGTCTCTAAGCACACCGAACACACAAGCTCACCGGAACTACCAATTTTTCTCTCAAATGCAAAACTTGGTATTTGGTGAAACCCAACACCACCATCGGAATGGTCTGTCGTCACTGCAACAGGAATTGTGATTTCTGATTGAATTGTGTTGGAATTTGCACGTCGCCGGGCCAAATTCCGGATACCTCTGTCGCCACCCCAGTCGCCACACGATAGGCAGATGAAGACTGCGCTGAAGATGATCAGCGGCACCCACATGAACTTGATGTAGAATGAGAGTAGGAGGATGATGAGGAATAACGGGTACGCGAGCAGCGTCAGCTTCGAACACCGCTCGTCGCTGTACGAGCAGATATTGCAAAATCGGAACCATGGCATTGTTTCTGAATTACTTGGTTGTTGTCGCTTGTCAATGGAAATTCCGTTGTTTGCTTGAGGTAGGTTAACTGGTTAAGATGTGGATCCTTTTCCGGGAAAGAAATCGGAGTTTAGTTTATTTCGTGAAGGATTGTATTTAAAAATTATAGAATGGCTTAGCGAAGACTTTGACTTTCTTGTATGATAGCGATGTATATGATTGTGACGGGCTTATGTCGTATGTGGTGCAGTGGATCAAATGGATCATATTCAAACTGAAGTGGGGTCTGCATGATTATATAATATAATAATATAAACATTTGGGGGGGGCAAAGTTAGAAATTTATGGGATATTTCTGCGTGCCTGTCGTTCATTTTTAATAATATTTCCATATAATTTTCGAAGTTACTTCTAAGCCACTGATTGCATGCAACTAGAATTTGTCTCTCTGCATGTACGGCCGGTCACATCTTGCTTAGTGACCAAAGAGTGGTTGCATGGTCTCATACCGTTGTGTTCACAAGAGATCAAAGTATTCATGCTGTATTGTTTAATCATTTTATTATAGATCAGATCTCCACAGAGGCACAAACAGCTTTTTAAGAAAAGGAATATCGCAGAAGTAAGATACTAAGATGTGATATCTTTCTTGAAATGGCGCATAATGAATTAATGACGTGAGAATCCTCAATTCCTCATCTCTAGCTATAATTGATGAGATAATATATTTCTTTCATATAAAAAAATTAAGTTTTAAATCTCGCATTAATTCAAATTTATTAAACAAGATCTAACTTTCCTTTTCAAAAAAAAAAACAAAAAAACTGACATAAACGTAAAATGTGAACGAGATTTTATATAATCTATACTCCGAACATAAATAAAAATTTAAAGAGATTTTGATGCCAACGAGGAACTAAAATAGTTTATTATATGGAGCAAACGAAGATTCTCATGATTGAGATTAATTTTCTGATGTTCTTAGTGTGCAATAGGCCAATTAAACAAAGCATATATCGAAAAAGACGTTCATTATTTAACAAAGGTGCATGTATTGTATTTCACTTTGTGTATGGATATTTCGGGTTGATATGTATTCTTAAAATCCAGTGTTCTTTTAAAATGTTATACATACAATTTAAAAATCCACCTGTGAATGGACGGTTTTATACTTTTTTATAATTATATGTAAAGCGGATTCAGGTTTTTGGTACGCTATATAGTGTGTTGGTGCGGGTGGGATTAGTGCTAATTCAAGATTAGTGCACTAATCTATTAATCTCAAATCATTGAGGCCAGTAAAAATTATTGAAGCCATTAAAAATTAAGGTTAGTGTCCTTGAGGTTAATATTATTATAATAAAGTAAATTAATATTGATTATTATCACTATTACTCGTATTACTATTATAATTATTATCAGTGTTAGTATTAAAAATATAATTGTCATTATCATTAGTATAATATTGTCATAATTGTTAGTATTATATGATCATCATCATCACTACTACTAATAAAATCAAAATTTTGAATTTTCTAAAAATCTAAAAAAATAACAAAAATTTTCGAGAAAAATATAAAATTTGGTTTCTAGTAAGATTACAATATGAAGAAGACATTGAATGGTTTGGAATGATCGATTGAAATATGAAATTTAAAAATGAACGCATAGCACCAAATTTCTTGTTTAGAATCTAAAATTAATTTAATAGGTATTGCTTATAATTAACGCACTGCATTAATGTTTGTTCAAAGTCAGACCAACTTTGCCAAGAAAAATCATTTTTCCAGAAAAGTAGAACAGATACAAACACGGTTACACGGGAAGGCTCTTTCTAAAGAAGGATTGGATCCAATAAACACAGATGCAATAAAACCCGTAAAAAACCGGAATGAAACGTCAAATTCTACAAATCTTATTTAGTCAAAATGCTATATAACAAAAATAAAAACTGTCATATCACAAACTACAGTTTTGATGAAAATGATTTGCATCTGAGATTTCATTTGATAGAATTGATTTTTCAAAATTTCGTTGTGTCTAACAATATAAAAGTTCCGATCAAATAAATCAAGTATTTTTATTTTGGTCAAAAAAATTTCTAATGAAATGAAATTTTGCGTGAAAAAAAAATAATTCTAATTGGGACCTGTGTAGCCGCAAAGCGCCTTCTTACATTCTTTGATTAGATTTCCCCAAACTAACAGGGTAATTACACAAATTTCATCGTAATGGCCATGGGATTACTGTAGCTATTTGTCCCAAAATTTTAGCAATATGGCTTCCAGGGGCTTTTGAGGATTTTTTGAAGACTCAAATTACATAATAAAAATTATCTGGGTGTGTGTAAGACTGTAAGTGTGTTGAAATAAAAAAAAAAAAGATGACTTCTAGAGAAAAAAAAAAACACAGTGAGGCCCAAATAGGTTTTAGTAATTGAGGGTAAGGAGGCATTATATTTGTTTTGGATTATTTGTTTGCTGTCCTCTATTTATTTGTTTTGTTTTTATGATTAAATCCCTTCGACAGTTGCTCCTCTATTGCAGGTCCAAAGAAGCAGACCTTAGTTCTGATTGGTTTATTTTTGGGACCTGACATATTTGAAGCACAGAGTGTGACAATTTTGACAAAATAACACTTATTACTTCTAACAGAAAAGAAAATAGATAACCAACTCTTGATTTAGTGCCAAAGAGCAATGCATCTCAAGTGAGAAGTCGCATGTTTAAAACTCGACTGGAGAATTTTTATAGACATTTAATTTAAAAATAAATTGGGAGGCTTGATCCCAATTTATTTTAAAAAAAACAAAAAAGAAAATAACATTTTTTGCACACTCAAAAGATATATGCACATAGAAGCTTGCATATTATAACTGCCGCAGTGCATCTTCGTGGAAAAGCACGTGACAACCACGTTCTAAGGTCCATTTGGTTACCACTGGTAAATAAGGGTGATGTCATTAGTTTTGGAGCTTTACGTTAAATCAAGGGGGGAAAAAACATTATCACAGTTGTTTTGGAGCTTTATAATTGATCTCACATTGGATATCGCAGTTGTTTGACCAACTAATTATCCTCAATGAATAAAATTTCACATTCTATGCCCTCATGCAGTATGATTATTTTAAAATTGTTGAACTAAATATAAATTTACAAAATATACAAGAAAACAAGATTCAATTTCGATCTAATGGTACGTATAATGCATTTTAAATGAAGATCCGTATATATTCAAAATTGAAAATTGAATCCTTTTGCATATTCAAAATTGATCCTCATTAAAACACTCAGTATGAATAATAAATCAAGAAATCAATGTGAACTACAAGGCAATGAGGCATCAACATGCACTACACCAAAAAAGAGCTTTAGTATCACCCCATTAGTACATGTTTTTAAGAAAACCGGTATAAAAAATAGTTTGTGACAATTTCGTAATTGTCAGGCTTCTTCGTTAGTATCGGTTTTTTAAAAAACAGGTACTAAATGTTGGCGGAAAAAAGAACAGTTTATCTTTAGTATCGGTTTTTCTAAAAACATGTACCTGAAAATTTTAGATTGTTACAGTTAGCCATCTTTAAAAAACTGGTACTAAAGTCCATAAAACTTTTTTAAATTTTTTTTCTCGTTCTCCTCATTAAACCGAACCCTGCCTCTGTCTATTCCGCCACCTCTTCGTCCATAGGCAGCTTATTAGTACTCTCCTTCTCCCTCTCGCTCTCGCTCCTCCCTCTCTCGCCTCTCCACATCTCGCCTCCGCCTTGCCACGCCGACGCTGGCGATGGCGGCTCACATCTCTCCTTGCTCTCCGCCGACCCGCGTCGCCGCGACGAGTTGCTCTCCTCCTCTCTCGCCTCTGTGTCCAACTGCCTCTCCGAGACTCACCTTGATGAAACTGTTCCTGGCCTTAGATCAAAGACCAGAGGCAAGGTGAGCTATACACTATCCCTTTTAAAGGTCAGGTTTTGAATCTTTATCATCACTATATATGATATAAAAATTTTGGTGACAAGCATGATATAAAAGTGGATATATTTGCCAAAAAATCACTTGTACCAGTATCCGCACTTGATCAAATGAAGATTTACTAATTGATCCCTTACTTATCTGAAATAATTATAGATAACCTTTTTAGGTCCTCAATGAAACTAGTTTGTAGTGGTTTGATAAGACTAGGCATATAACTCCCAATGCTGTCATTTCTTCTCTTGATAGAAAATGTTACCATTGCCAAGAGATGCTCTGTCTTCCTCGTAGAATTTGTTAGTGAGTGTTTGTTATGTGTTTCCATTACCTTTTCTAAGCTTGTAGAGAAGGTTCAGTAGTTAAAGATGGCTAACTGTAACAACCTAAAATTTTCAAAAGCAGTATAATAAAATTATTAGAAAAATTTTAAAAGTATTACTAAGGTAAGTGAAATTTTATAATTAATAATCCTAAAATAATTAAATGAATAACTATAGAAAAACTTATTCGAAATCAAAATCTTTTAATTTGTTTAGTATTCACAATTAACGTACATGATTCTAGCAAAATCAAAGCTTGAGTATACAAAAAATTTACAATCAAAACAACTCAAATTTTAATAGAAATAATAATAAATATTAATTTATATGAGTTGCAGCATCCTTAGCTACAAAGTCCCTGCCACAGAAAATCCCAAAGATCAATTTTTAATAAAAATCCTAAAATCACGCTGTCACCATCTCCTTCCTCCTCTTCTTTTTTTTTCTCTTGCGCGATCCGTCCGATCCCTATCTTCCCTCTTCTTCTCCGATGAGGAAATTCCTTCGAAAAAAATCGAAGATGGATAGACTGTGGCTGGCCAATCCCGCCGTGCCACAGTACACCTCACCTCTCATTGGTTGTCCCTCCTCGTTCTTATCCCCTGGAGATTGGATAAGGCGTTGAATCTTTGACTTTGTGAGAGATCCGTGCTAGTGAAATCTCTACCGTTGGACCCCCTCTCTTTTCTTCTCTCTCTGCACCATCTATAAATACCTCACTCGAGGTTCAATGGGAATTTGGTTGGGTGATTAGGGTTTCCACAGAAATTAAAGAAAAGAGAGGAAGGAAAGAGAGGGAAATGGCCAACAGCAGAAGAATCAAGGTATATCTGTCTCCTTTATGCTGTGATTTGATTAAAAAAAAATTGGTCTTTTGATTTTCGGCTGAAATTTGAGGAAAATTCAATTTTGAATTTCTAACTTGTGTATGGCATCATGCCCTATCTTGGGTACTGTGATGATCCTCAGTAAGCCAATTAAACCCCATAAAGACCAATCGTGTGATGAATTTGAGTTAAACCTTAGAAAAGGTGAAGTTGCGTTCTGTCCCGAAATGTATTGAGCAAAATTAAAGGGGATTTAAGGTTTTATCACGGTTAGGTGTAATAGGAGACTTGTATGAAGCCTATTTGTGAGGTTTGAGGCCTGGTACCAGCCTTTGGTACGCTGGTTTCCCTACTGGTACCGTTCTGGTACGATGCTATATGGTTCAGGGGCTGTAATGAAAGAGAAACTTGGAATCAGGGGCCTATTTGTAATTTCCAAGGGCCTGTTTATAAATTTAAAGGGCTTATTTGTAAAAGAATTAAGCTCAGGGGCCTCTGGATAAAATTACAAGCATTGCGGGTCGGATCCAGACCCCTCCTTATTGGATCCAGTCGGACCCGTTACGGTTGGCTCAGGTCAACTGGGTCAGGTTGACCTGGCTCGACCCTGTGTGATTTTGGGCTGGTTTGTGGGCCTAGATTTTCTGGGCCGAAGACAAAGGAAAAGAAAAGAAAAAAAAGTTGGGCTTGAGCCCAATTTTCTGATTTTAGGCCGACATTGAAAATTTAAGATTTAATTATAAAAACTTAATTTTGGTTAAGTTAACTAATTAATGGGCTTAAGAATAAATAAAATTAATTAAGGGAAAGGCCATTAGAAATAATTGGGTATTCCTTTAGTTAAGCGGGATTCGATTTCGGGAGATGATGAGAATAGTCCAAGTGAGTCAAGAACAGATACAATGACATCAATCACCGACTTTCTGATCCCAAACAAACAAACCAATAAATTTTATCTTTGATCTTTAAATTGTTTTCATAATTTCTTACTTAAATATTTTATGAGTTTATGATTTAGTTAATTTCATATTTATAAAATAATTTCCGATACAATTAATTCACATCATTAAGAATTTAAATAACAAGTTATCTAATTAAGAATTTAAATAATGTTAGAGAAATATTACGAAATAAATAAATAAATACTCTAATTTCCAAAATATAATTAACGAATTGTATGATAAGAATAAGTATAAATTCTTATTGACTGGAAAGTCAAAACCAATTATTAATAATAAGATAAAATACTTAATTATATATTTTAAAACAGAATCCTCTTAATAAATAATCTGAACCTAACCATTTCAATCTCAACCAGTCTGGTTAACTTAGACTGTCAGTATGGTAACCCAAGAACCGCCAATAATTAGGTTATTTAGGTTACTTTAAGTATTTAACGGTTAGTAAGAAAGTCACTTGTTTTATTAGGAAACCGAACTAGAATCACTTGACACGTGACTATCAAGCCTAGCAAACTGTTAAGGGAGAGAACCCAAGTAAGATGGCCGTCAAGAATCCGAACCATCATGAGATATCGAGAAACTACGTTTAAGCTTTCTACTATCCAGGTGCGGAATTACGTTGGATTTTTGTTAAAGTTTAAGTGACTATTAAGCTATGTTGGAATGTTTGTTATTTTATGTGGTTAGGTGTTTTGCTAAAGTAAATATAATTTTTACTCATGTGCATATCGAAAATTCGTTTGTCTGCTTGACCGTATTCAGGCATTTTTAAATGATAGTGCCCAATTATCGATAAAACTGCATTTTGAAAGGCATGTTCTCCGTTTTGAGAAATTTGAAAAGTAACAGTCAGATATTTGGAAATGCCATTGCTATTGATAAATCCGACTTATGAATGATCTGACTGAAAGGAATGAAATGATGTGAATGAATAACTGGAATATGATATGATGTGCTTGATATGTGTGATTTGATATGCATCACTCTCCGGAGTCGGTTGGCCCCCGGCTTCGGCCAGTTCGGTAGCGCGATGCGGATTTGGAATCTCCTTTTGCCACTTGGGTAAGGGACGGATCCCTTTTGCCACCCAAGTTAGGGGAAGGTCTCCTTTTGCCACCCAACCGGTTGGGTTAGGAGGCCTGAGTGATTATAATTATGGAATTATGTTAATGACATGTGGATTTGGAATCCCCTTTTGCTACTTGGGTAAGGGACGGATCCCTTTTGCCACCCAAGTTAAGGAAAGATTTGTGATTTGCCCAGACTTATATTATGCTCAATTCTGCCATGCTTGGATCCCCTGACACGCTCAGTTTCCTATCATATACAGACATGTGTTGTCTACGACGAGATTCGTGCCACGTGTTCAGTCCGACATGTATATGACTTCTGTCATAGTCAGATTTTGTTATTTTGTCCATTTGTGATTTCAGACTGGATAACATATTTTAAATGAAGATTTGATATTAGTTTTATATAGGTTGACACATGCATGCGTTGTTTTATATTAAATGCAGATAATATTTTTACTTGTCTTGTTTAACAAATAAATGATTTATTTACGGATATTATTTCTAGAACTTGGATTTTAGCTTAAATCCGCGTACTGGAACTAAAACCCGCACTGAGAATTAAATTCTTATTCCGTACTTTTCGTATGTTTTTCACAATGGATGTGGGTTCCAGGTTACAGAGACGGGCTCGATCAAGTCAAGCTAAGTTAAGCCAAATTGTCTTGCCATGAGGACTCAATGAATCATAGGAGACAACATGCTAATTCATAGTAAGCTGAAACCTAAACCTTAAAGATTGTAGAAAAATGCCTTGCGAGTACATAGAAGTTGTGTGTTCGCGGCGGGAAACTGCCCCACCCCATTGCGGGCTGTGACACTAACTGCCTACGATTATTTCAAATCTCTCAAGGAACACCTGCTGATAAACTAATTGTTAACTTGGAAGCTGATTATATAAGGGTCCCTCTTTATTTACTTCAAATATGTTGTAAGGGGAAAATAGGCGAGGGCTAAATCTTCCATCAAGTATCAATCAATTGATTGGAGTACTAATAAGTTGTCTATGGACGTTCATCAAACAAAAAGAGTACAAATAAGTTTTGTTACTTTGTGCAATGCTTAACGGCTGACATCTGTTCTTGTTGAACTTGGGCTTGACATACAAGAAGCTTATGGTCACTTTGATTGTTTTTGTTGCACCTGGTTGGCTAGATAAGGTATTTTTTCTTCTAACTTTTTTGAAGCTTGTTTTTACTTCCATTTTCAAAATTGTGAAAAATTGATATGAATATTGTGGAAAATGTAGGAATTCAAGGACTTAAATGAAGTGTTACCTTATTGGTACCATATCAGGTGGTATAATGGTACAAATTGAAATTTTCAGGGGTAGTTTGTGATAATTTTTTAAGTTTCAAGGGCAGCTATACTGGTCTCAGCTTGTCAAGTGTGAAAGGCTTTTTCTTTATTGTATATACTGGTTCCAGCTTGTTAATTATATATTTGATTTGCTATCACTATTTTTTCCTATGCGTGTGCTATCTTGATCTCATGAATATATACATGAGTAAAAATCAAGTGAGATAAATTAACGTTGTTCTTATTTCTTATTAATTAGCCATTTGGAGTGTTGCATCACGTAATTTGGGTTGCTAGCAGAATGAGCTAGTACCAGAATTAGTACATTTTTTTAAAAAAAAAGAATGATTTTTAGCACCGGTTTTTAATAAATAACCGGTGCTATTTTTTTTTAAATTATCTTTAGTACCTGTTTTTAGCCTAAAAATCGGTACTGAAGATAGTAACTATTGAAAAAAAAGTGGGGATCTTTAGTACCGGTTTTTAACTAATAACTGGTACTAAAGAAAACATCTTTAGTACTGGTTATTAGTTAAAAACCGGTACTAAAGATCCCCACCTTTTTTTTACTGCGAATTTCAGTGTGTTTTTAACACCGGCTTTTTAGTACCGGTTTTTAATTATCTTTAGCACACTTATTATATATTAGTACCACTTCATAACCGGTACTAATAATAGATATAAAACCGGTACTAAAAAATTAATTGGCGTAGTGATGAGTAATAAAAATAAAAGGGAGTTGCTAGCGTCAAACATATAGGACACGTACACTTGTCCAACGCGATGAAATTTTAATTTTTAAAATTGGAATGGCCGATCCAAACAGCTCAAATTGTTCTGTGTTATAAAATCTTCATGGAGACCAAATTTTATATTTTTTCAAATTTTTTTACTATTTTTTTGGAATTTTTCAATATGCTCAATCTAAAAAGTTCTGAACCCTTCAATTTTGAAAATTCGAAAAAAATAGTTAGAAAATATGAAAAAATATAAAATTTGATTATCAAAGATATTTTAATATAGAGATCATATTGAGCGGTTTAGATCGACTATTTGAAATTTTAATGTGCTATGTTTAGATCGTGTTTGACGTCCTATATGTTTGATTCTAGCATTACTCAAAATAAAAAGTAAAGCGCTTAATACAAATAATAAGACCAATAAATCGAATATTAAAGGACGCATCTTTTTAAATTCAATTCTAGAAGTTTTTAAAATAAATGATAAAAAGGTTAAATTAAACAAAACAATAAAGCTGGTACTGTTCAACGGATAATAAAATGAGTAGATTGCTTGACTGTCAAACACTAATTTACGTTAATAATAAAATATCGATTGTCAATTTGATTTTTAAATTCACATTATGTAAAAATAAAACCAGAATGTTTTATTTTAATATCTCAGTAATACAGACGAGATATTTTTCATAGGCAGGAAATGTTCTGACGTCGACTATTCTTTTTTTCCTTTCCTAACATAATTCTGAGCGATCGAGCTCCGAGCTGTATCGGAGGAATTAATTTTGTTTCATTATTATCTATCACACGTACGTGATCTAATGTTGTATTTTTTTTTTATATATATATTTTCCATGTATTGTATTAACCAAAATGCAATAGATGTATTAATATATGGTGAGTAATCTCGAGAACTAGCTCTTGGTCTAGTGACAAAAGCAATGCTCCTTGACTTCTTGAGTGAAAGGTCGCAGGTTCGAAACCCAGCTGGGAGGTCTTTCATAAACATTTAATTTAAAAATAAGTTGGGTGACTTAGACCACCAATTTATCTTTAAAAAAAAAATATGGTGAGTAATCTCATAGGTAGTTATGATATATATTGTACAAGTATTTCGGTCCGCAGCAATGTGCTGATGCATTGCAAGCCAGAAAATCTATTAGGAAATGCCAACAATTAATAGGAAAGCAGAAATATATACTATATATATTTTCTATCAATGTAATATTTTTTTGCAGGAATTATAAGTGCCATCAGTAAATATATTATTCCAGCCATCGCTAAATACAAAGTGAACATATACAGCAAATAAGGTGAACGCATAGATCATCTAAGTGAACACTTACAAACAAATAAGTGTTTTCATCACTTGTTGAAGTTTACATGCATATTCAACTTATTTTCATTGAACTTATTTGTTTGTATGTATTCACTTAGATAGTCTATATGTTCACTTTATATTTAGCGATGACAGGGATGACAAAACTGCAGATGGTAGTAATCAATTTTCTTTTTTTTTGGATTTTTTTTTTCGGAAATGTTTTGTCTGATAATTAACGTACGTATATATTAATCTTTTGGAAGCTAATTTGAAGATAATATTCATCATGTTAACAATTTTACTCGAATGCTCTCAACTTATTGATATGATGCAGTATCAATTAAAAATATATTTACGTTATTTTCCCATGACAGATACTAGACCTGTTCAATAATTGCTCGGATAATTAACCTAGGAAATAAGTAACAGTTCGCTGTCCATAGAGACAATTGTACATCCATACACTAATTAAACCTTTATTAAAGATTAATTATAACTCCTACAATTTTCCAATTATGCACTAGAAAAATATTTTGTATTCTTCCCCTTCTTTGAAATAATGCAACATGAATATTTCTTATATATTATGGATGCCAATTAGACTGAATCAATCAAAATAAGATGCTTTAAAGTTTAAGCATTGCCAAGCTGTACTGTGCATTGATTCTTAATACTTATATCCTACAAATATACATAAGGTATTGGAGCCGAAAATAAAATACACAAATCAAACTTTCAAATCTCAAATTCATTACATATTTACACTGGTGATGCCGGGGGAGTTGTAGTATTTTGATTGTCCCTAACCTTAACTTCTTCCGGACCCTCTACCTTCGTCCGGCAAAGCGGGCATGTCGAATGCGAATAAAACCACATGTCAATGCACTCTTGGTGAAACATATGCTTGCATATCGGCACCTGCCTCACCTCCTCACCTTCTTGAACCATGCTCAAGCAAACAGCACACTGCAACCAACCACCGCCTCCACTGCCCTCATTATCATATCTTTTGTATCCAAAAGTGGGAAGATGTGCAATGGTAGAAGGACTGAGACCGTACACGGTGTTGTGCGAACGTGGAGCATCTGGTACGACGGCGGTATTTTGATTCCAGTGCCTACAGTAGAAGCGTTCACACAAGATGGCTATTGCTATTAGGACTATGATAAAGCCAAAAGCAACACCTGAGAGGATCAATAAGTTTTGTGTGGTGTAGTTATTGCTGTTATCAGAAAAGGCAGGGTTATAACTAGACATTGAGCTGGGGAGAGACGGAGAGTTTATATCGTTTATCCTTAGTTTTCCATTACATTTGTAGTTGTGCCTGGCACTGTTTGTGTTGTTAAAGTACTTGAAAGGGCAAGCCTTTGCATGACATCAGGGTATTTGATTGCTTAAATTATTTAGCACTTGTTTTGTACGACGGTATCCAATTAGTCCACGGTTCTTACATTTTTCCCACTTTATTGACCGGGTTTTTTTTTAATAAATTGAGGCGTTTGGTTTATATAAGAATTAAATTAGAATTTGTTATTCGAAGTAAAAAAAAAAAAGATTATCCCAACATGCAATTTTTTTAATTCGACTTAAAGAAGATTATCCAAATATATTAGGAATAAAAATTTATTCTAAAATTTAGACCACATAGAAATAACTCTTTAAATCTTTTAAAAAAATTATTCATGATCCAAATATATTATGAATAATATTTTTCATTTCGAATAACTAATTCTAATTTTATTTTAAAGAATCCAAACACACTCTAAAGATAATAAATTAAATATAATCAATTAAGACATGTAGGGATGTCAAACGTGGTAAGTGGCAACGGAACACCATGTTATGTTTGTCGTGCCGGTAAGCAAAACGAAATCTATTTCAGTGTCGTTAACTGTGCCACTTCATTAACGAAATGATTTCGCTAAACGGTATGTACAAAAACACATTAACGAAACAAATTTCGCTGCCACTTGCCATTTCGTTAAGAAAATGAAATAGATTTCAATACCGTTAATCGTTCCACTTACTGGTAACGTGACGGTATAATGTTTTTTTTCCTGCTGTTTGACAGGCCTAAAGACATGGGTCGGATCGATCGGAAATCGTTCATTTGTTACTTGGACAAGCTGACACTTTTGTTACCAGATCAAAATAATTGGGTCAATATTTCTACAAAATGTGAGCGATATATATAATCGAGAAAGCCTAATGCAACAATAAAATATAACTAACCAGGTCAATATAATTTGATTTAAAACACTACAGGAAACTGCAGCAATGGCATCAACTTTTTTACAATGTCATCAGTCTTTTATCAATGGCATCAGCACATTTTGGATGCCTACTCGGAAAATAATTTTATGACACTTGCATCAATTTTACGGATGCTACCAAAAGCAATTGCATCAATTTAACCGGTGCCAATATATTTTCACTCTATTGAATGGATTCCGTTGATGCAACTGATTTTTAGTTGCATGTAAACAATTGATGCTAATAAATTTATCCATGAACCTTGTATCACACACGATTGTGATTGCAAGTGATCTGTCCTTATTGAGCATTTACGAAACCACCGGTCAAAACAAGAATTTGCATTGGACACATGGCTGTTGTGGGCTGTTTAGTGGGACTTTTATTTGAATAATCAACGAACCTAATTAATCAGCGACCTCCATATAGTGCAATATTATTCAAAATTCAATGTTCTTGCCTCAAAAGTAAATTTAGTTTTCTCTGTCCTATCTGACAATGATGATATTTGTTATATCATCATTACGAAAGTTTTTTTTTTCTAGGAAAGCTTTAATTGGGACCATGCAATCAGTACTATGCATGAAAGAAATACAAATCTAAACAAGAGAAGTGACACTCATTCACTTAGCATGATCACATTTTCATGAGTAACCTTAAAAAGCCTGATCGTCATCTACCAGAAGAACTGATCGTCAGGCCCAAACCTAAAAAAGATGCTCGCCAATTTATTAGTATGACCATCTTTTCATATGGAATTTAACAAATCTATGGTTCATGATACTCGTACCAGTTCATGCAGTATGTTCAATCTTATATAAAGAATTGTAAGATGCACCTGAGTGTATGGTGCCATTTGATGGTTTAATTATTGTTTAATTATATTTTTATTGGTAGGGTGTCTTTAAAGAATTTTAATATCAAGAGATCCGAAATCAGATTAATCAGCTGAATCATATAGGATGGAGTTATTACAGTATGGTTGAGCCTCAAGACTACTAGATATCAAAGCATCGTGGAGTTATTTACAGCAAAGGACCTCTGGTCAATTTGCTTAATTGAGATCAATTTTATCACAATTCGTAAATAAACCAAAAACTGGTGAGTTTGAGCTTTCAAAACCCCAAAAATGCTGGGCATTATTGAAAAATACAAGAATTTTGGTGTAGCTGAAATATTGCAAAACGTTAGTTTAATTTATAAGCAGGCCCAGGGTCTAGTTAGGAAAGAATAAGTGCATCTTGGTAAATACACAGTAATGGATGTCTCCTTCAAAAGCAGATGCAATCTAGACCACCTTGTAGTACTTATCACTCGGCTTCTCAGCAAGCCCAGATATAATAAGTGGTGTTCTGGCTTCATCTATCAGAATAGAATCTACCTCAACAATCATACAGTAATTCAAATCCCTGAGAACTAGATAATCAACAATCTTAACAAAAACAAATCAATAAATTTATTGATCAATAAACAAATAGATAGATAAACAATGTTCTATAAATATGAGATATTGATTAGGCCAAATAATAATTTACTGTTCATATATGCAGGTAAAATCGTAACTAAGGTTTTCCCTTCTCATGTTTTCATCTCTGCTAATTTCCCTTTGTAAAGCACCATCCCACCTGCAAATGCAAAGAGAGCAACATTTAAAAATATTTAATTTTACTTATTGTATAATAGTTTGTAATTCCTAATATGTGCAACTAGTATTCAACATATTTTTCAAATTACTTACAAATAAGACCTGGTCATTAGACTTTCAAAAGGTGGACTGTCATAGTCCTTTTATCCCCAATGAATTATTTCTGCCTAAACTGAATTCAACTAACAAAACCTTTTTCTCTTTTTTTCCTTTCCAAAAAAAAAGAAGATCAAGCTAAAATGCCCCTTAGCAAAAGAGAGCGATAAATAATGATAATTGTGAAATTATCGAGCAAAAACTATCGTGCAGCAAAAGAGAGTGATAAATAACGATAATTGTGAAATTGCACTGTATTATAACCAAACAAAAATGCTCGTGCAGTAGACATGGTGACAGCTTGCAGGAAAATGGAGAAGGGAATTCAGCCCCCCCCCCCCCTTTTTTTTCCCTTTCTAATTTTCCTTCCATCCAAACGACTAATCGGTAAATTTCCCTTCTGATCGCTTTCTTTTCTGCTCTATCCCTCCGAACCAAACAGTGTGTAAGGAGATTGCATATGGGTGAAATAAGTGCGGCTGAATTTGACTCACTCTTGAGAAATTTGGGGCAGACGAAGCATTTGAGGGCTAGGAGTTTTGTAATTTGGAAGCAGATAAAGATTTCAAGATAACATTGTAGAGGCGACTAAATAAAACATGAAATCAAGTTCATGAAATTAGATTTTGGAGGGAGTATTTTCCATTAAAGCCGCCAATTTTGTGATATTTCATGAAATTAGATTTTGGAGGGAGAGTATTTTATATTCTCCCGCCGAATCAAGTTCAATTACTGTTGTAATTTTTAAGTACAATTAATTCACAAATAACATTTGATGGGATTACAGTTGTCAGGATTTTACTTCAATGTATGAGCAGAGAAATCAATAAAAAAAGTTGTTACTTCGGATTAAGAAAAAAGCCGAAATGTTACATTATATAAAAGACAAATCACATGAATTTGCAACTTCAACAAATTCAACGTCAATTTCCATTAATTTTAACCAGTTCGCAGCTAAGCATGTTTTCTTGATTAATTTAATTATCAATTTTTATTGACATTTCAGTGATTAATTTATAGACATTATTTTGTATTTAACTTTGCATTGTATTTTAAAACTAAGGTCTAAATACATTGTATTTAAAAATTAAAGTTTAATTAGACTAATAAAAATAACAAATGTGATATATAAAAAATATATATATTTTTATGCCACTGGATCAATTTGTGGACGTATGTGTTTGGATGAATATTAGTTTGTCTTTATTTTTTTAAATAGTTCAGTTTTGGTATCTGATATGATGATAGATATTCTAAAAATCAATAATGTAGCTATATCAGGTATGATGAAAGATAATGTAGAAAACTAGAAATCAATTATGTTACTCCAATTACGCTGGAATCTAGGCGACAATAAAATTAAATTTAGGTGGGTGCCTTATTAAATGTAATTTCCTTCTCTTGCACATTTTCCAAAAAAAAAAGTTATACGTATTAATTTATGAATGAATATGAATTCGAGTTAAAAAGGTGTACATATATCATATACTGTGCCTCATTTATCGGATAAATTGAAATCTCCAAAATTTTCTCCTAATTCACTCATTTGATAATTTTAAATTTTTTTTTCAAAATATTCACTTTTACGTTTACATTACTATATATGTGACAAAACAAAATTTAACTTAAACAAATAATAAATTATTACATAAGCTGAGGGTTCACAATTATGCTTCAATTTATCCTGCTATATTTTTATTTTAAATATTTTGAAGAAATTTCTTCTTATATATTTATAAGTTTCAAGATATATTCTGAAGATCAAAATGAATTGGTGGTATTTTAAAAGTTGAATATCTTAAATTTATATAAATTAGTTCTTAATAGGGTGAGCAAAATGATTTAAAATGATTTATGAGTATAAAAAAATTATAAATTAATTATACGAAATTTATCCTTATATATTTGTATTTTAAATAATTGTAACATATTTTGAAGAAATTTCTTCGCATATATTTATGATTTTGGAGACAATTTTTGAAGATAAAAATGAATTGGTGGCATTTTAAAAGTCGAAGACTCAAACTTGTTAAGTAACTCGAAGTAGACACAGGAAAAACTTAATTGTGACTCGAACCAAGAAAACTCGAGTTGGTAGAACTCGAGTAGAACTAACTTTGTGGCATAATAAATTTATATTTTAAATATATTTTTTATCAAAAAGATTTATGATTTATGAATACTAAAATATTATAAATGAATTATAAGAAATGGAAATTGATTACTACCATCTCTATTTCTACCATCGCTACCATCGCTCGAAGCACTCCCCTCTCCTAACCCAGCGAAGCGAAGCACTCCTCTCTCCCCAGCGAAGTGAGCCCTCTCCTCACCCTGCGAAGCGCTCCCCTCCCCTCTCCTCATCCGGGTACGCTCCTCTCCCTTCGCACTCTTCAGTCTCTTCCTTCTGTGCATCTCTCTCCCTTCCCCCTCCCTTCGCACTCTTCAGTCTCTTCCTTATGTTCAATTTGTTGGTGTATATGTTCATTTTGTTCATTCATATGTTCAATTTGTTATTCTATATGTTCAATTTGTTTTGTTGCTTGTCAGATTTATGTGTTTATTTTATATCTCACTTTGTTAGTGTATATATTCACTTTGTTCATTCATCTGTTCAATTTGTTATTTTATGTGTTCAATTTGTTTTGTTGTGCGTCAGATTTCCGTGTTTATTTTATGTCTCACTTTGTTGGTGTATATGTTCATTTTGTTCATTCATATGTTCAATTTGTTATTCTATATGTTCACTTTGTTTTGTTGCTTGTCAGATTTATGTGTTTATTTTATATCTCACTTTGTTAGTGTATATGTTCACTTTGTTCATTCATCTGTTCAATTTGTTATTTCTATGTGTTCAATTTGTTCTGCTGTTCGTCAGATTTCTGTGTTTATTTTATGTCTCACTTTGTTGGTGTATATGTTCACTTTGTTCATTCATATGTTCAATTTGTTATTCTATATGTTCAATTTGTTTTCTTACTTGTCAGATTTATGTGTATATGTTCACTTTGTTCATTTATATGTTCAATTTGTTATTCTATATGTTCAATTTGTTATTCTATATGTTCAATTTGTTACTTTTATGTGTTCAATTTGTTTTACTGTGCGTCAGAGTTCTGTGTTTATTTTATGTCTCACTTTGTTGGAGTATATATGTTCACTTTGTTCATTCATATGTTCAATTTGTTATTCTATATGTTCAATTTGTTTTCTTGCTTGTCAGAGGAAAGACAGAGAAGAGAAGAAAAGGCACGGGGGTAGAAGGAGAGTGAAGATGGACGGAGGGGAGTGTGGCAGAGAAGGGAAGAGAGGAGGTGGAGAAGATGAACGCGCTAGGGAAGGAGAGCGCGCGTGAGAGAAGAGAGCGGAAGGAGTGCGCACGTGAGAGGAGAGGGAGCGGAAATTCTATTTTTGGTTAGCGATGGTAGCGATGGTATAAAACGCGATGGTGGTTATAATTCCTGATAAGAAATTAATCCTTGTATATTTTTATTTTAAATAATTATAACGTATTTTGAAAAAAATCTTCTTATGTATTTATGAGTTTGAAGACATATTTCGAAGATCAAATGAATTGGTGGTATTTTAAAAGTTGAAGACTCAAACTTGTGAGGTAACTCAAAGTAGACTCAGAAAAACCTCGGATGTAACTTGAGTTGGTAGAACTCGAAAAAAACTAACTCTATGACAGAATAAAATTATATTTTAAATATATTTTTATCAACATGATTTATGAATTATAAGTATTAAAAAATTATAAATTAATTATAAGAAATTTATCCTTATATACTTTTATTTTAAATAATTGTACCATATTTTGAAAATATTTCTTCTCATATTATCTTATGAGTTTGAAGATCAAAATGAATTTGTGGTATTTTAAAAGTTGAATACTCAAACTTGTGAGGTAACTCAAAGTAGACTCGGAAAAACCTCAGATGTAACTCGAGTTGGTAGAACTCGAAGAAAACTAACTCTATGATAGAATAAATTTATATTTTAAATATGTTTTTATCAACATGATTTATGAATTATAAGTATTAAAAAATTATAAATTAATTATAAGAAATTTATCCTTATATACTTTTATTTTAAATAATTGTACCATATTTTGAAAATATTTCTTCTCATATTATCTTATGAGTTTGAAGATCAAAATGAATTTGTGGTATTTTAAAAGTTGAATACTCAAACTTGTGAGGTAACTCGAAGTGAACTTTGGAAAAGCTCGATTGTGACTCGAGCCAACAAAACTCGAGTGGAACTAACTCTGTGACATAATAAATTTATATTTTTAAGTATGTTTTATCAATATAATTTATGAGTATTAAAAAATTATAAATTAATTATAATAATTTTTCTTATATATTTTTATTTAAATAATTGTAACATATTTCGAAAAAAATTCTTCTTATATATTTATGAGTTTGGAAATATATTTTGAAGCTCAAATGAATTGGTGGTATATAAGGTACTAAAAAATAAAAATTTAGATCCGTTTTGTGAATGCAAACAATGGACCTTGGCATCCGCTTTAGATCATGCTAATAAAAATAGTAGCATTCGTTTTTTTTTTTATGCAAAGAACATATATTGTCATCCATTTGGTTGATGCTAGTGGAATTAATTACATCCGTCTAGTGGATGCAAAGGCTGGACCTTGGCATCCGTTAAGTTGATGCTAACAAAAATAGTAGCATCCGCTCTTTTGATGTTAAAAAAGATATTTTGTCATCCACTTAACTGATGCTAACGAAATAAATTGCATGTGTTCTACGGATGCAAAACAACAAGCACATGCATCAGACATACAGATGCCACTGACAATTTCAGTTGCATCGGATTAATGCCCATGCTATCGAAGTATTGATGCTATTGAATCAGTAGCATTCATGGCAGTTGCACCAGAAAAAAGCTGATGCCACAGATCTGTGGCATCAACAAATAGATGCAACTGGCCTCGATAGCATCAGAACGATTTGATGCACTTGAAGCAGTTTCCTGTAGTGAAACGAAGTGATCACATCACTAAAATTTGTCAACCTTAGATTCGTGCAGAAATCAAAAGGAGGATTTCTAAAAGAAACGAAAGGTGGGTTTTGACTTTGACAAGTCATCCTGCAGATTCATTGGTTCATTCCTTGGACTTTATGATTCCCACTTGCTCCGTAATTTAAGGGAATTTATTTGTATTGGTAATGCCATTTTTCACTTCCATCCCATTGCAAATTCAAAAATTATATATTCTATACAATTATTTGCTATGTAGGATCCCCTTTAACCGAAACTTGGAGTTAAATAACAGAAAAAAGAAAAGAGAAGAAAAGAAAAGAAACCGTCACGGACTCACGGACTGCGTTGTTCAGATATAAAAACCGAAGATAATTTTATCAGTACTATTCACATGAAATAAAAACCGTAACGGACTGCGTTTTTAATTATGCTTGAATGTGGATTATTAAAAAAAAAAACAGAAGATAATTTCGAATTTCATCATCACTCTTCACATGAAATAAAAGTTATTTATTCCTTCCCGCACTTCATCAAACTTTTTGTAATCATAAAGTTATCATCATTTGTGTTTTGTTTTTTGGAAGTTCATATTAACTGTTTAATTGAAACCAGTAACCACACAAAGGCTTAGGCTAGGTTTGTCCTAAACTCCTGACTATTTCTTGGAAGTCGCATATATATTGTTGGCACCGTTTGGATGCGCTGAGAAGAAAGTAGGAAGAAGAAAGAAGGAAAAAAATAAATTATAAATAATTCAAACTCTTCACAAAATTACACACTTCCCAACACTTCTTCCCACTTTTTCCATTCTTCCCTTCTTCCCACACCTATCCAAACGGAGCCGTTGTGTATAGTGTCATATATATATTTTTCCTCTTCAATTAAATTGGGTAGTTAAGCGTCACCACCATTACCTCAGGTAGGCCTATCAACGGATTACTGTTCTCCGTTTTCCGTGTCTGTTCCGTTCCAACGGAATGGATTAGGGTACGAATTTGCATTTTGTTTCAAAAAACTGAACGGTAACGGAACAGATTTCGTCATACGTTTATGTGGTATTTAGTTGAAATTTAGTCATTCCGTCCAAACGGAACGAATAACGAAATTATTGGTATGTACCGTTATTGAAATGGAACGAAAAACGAAATGTTGAATTCCATTGCCGTTTTCAACGTTCGACGCCCCTAACCTCAGGAATCCCACCAACGTACGGGTCAAAACTTTTTAACTAAAATTTTAACCCAATCCAATTATATTGGGTTGAATAAAATTTTTAACCGATCCACTCATATTCTAGCCCAACCCAAATGACTTTTACGTACGAGTTATTACGGATTATACAAGTTAAACAGGTTATAATTTTAATTGTAAAAAAAAATCATATAATTAAAATGCCTTCGCATATAATTTTGTCATAGTACAAATCTAAAACACAGTAATTTGTCATAGACTCATGATACAGACCTATTCAAAACCTCAACCTAATTAATCATAGTACATATCTAGAACACAGTACAAATAACATTTATGGCTAATGACTTAGCGGCTAGCGCTGGAACACTTTTGAGTTCAAAATAATAATTGAAATTCAAAAAGACATTAGAATAGATTCATTACAAAGGCCATGGTCTAAAACACATAACATAAATTCACAATCTAGGCATCGGCACTAGTACCACACCACTCCAAAGTAAATGCAATATATTATATATTAAAAACAAGAAGTAAATTCGGGATTATTCAAAAGTAAATGCAATATATTATATTTATGCGTCTAGACACCAGCACATTTAAACATTTAACTAGGCAGTAGCACATTGGGATTAATGTAAAAGTAAATGCCAATTATATTTATGTGGGTCGGATTTGTAACCGAATAATTAAAAAACAACCGACCCAGTTATATCAGGTTAGTAAAATTAAAATTTGAACCAACTCGAATTATGTTTTGCGGAGCTAATATGCGGCATCCTAATTTTTCGACATTCCTGCCATCCCATGCACCAAAACCCATCTCCTGCGCAAGCCCATAACATTACAACGCTCCCTCCCTCCCACTCCCTCCCTGTTCCCTCCCTTCCGCTTTCTTCTCCAACCGCTCTCAACACTCACTTTCATCCACTCCTTCT
Organism: Rhynchospora pubera; assembly: GCA_028095005.1. Lineage (NCBI taxonomy): Eukaryota > Viridiplantae > Streptophyta > Magnoliopsida > Poales > Cyperaceae > Rhynchospora > Rhynchospora pubera. Next base: position 20,757,276 of record CM051461.1, read on the forward strand.
TTCTCTACCTCATCATGCTCTCATTTTCCTCTGTTACCATCATCCCTTCGACCTTTATTTTTTCCATTTTGTCTCTATTTTCCATACAACTACATAGAATATATTGATATACTCCCTTAATTATAAATAAATACTCCTTAATATATATATAAATACTCCCTTAGATAAAAAAAAATATATACTTTCTTATGTTATAATATAATAAGGTACTTCCTTACGTAATTATAATCACTCCCATGAGACAAGTTAAAAACTCACTTAAAATAAATTTATAATCTTTTATGATATATAGTTGCATATAATCCAATAAAAATACTCCCTTAAAATTTATTAATTACTACTTTTTAACTTATAAGTTACTCTCTTAAAATAAATTGATAATTTTTTAATGATATATAATTGCATATAATCCAATAAAATACTCTCTCAGTATAAATAAATACTCTCTTAAAAGTTATTAATTACTCTCTTTTATGAGTTACGCGAATAATTTTTTATGATATATAGTTGCATATAATCTAATAAAAATACTCTCGTCGTCTAAATAAGTACTCCTTTAAAATTTATTAATTACTCCCTTTTAACTTATAAGTTACTCCCTTAATAAATTTTACATACTTCCTTAGTAGTATTTAGTTACTCCATTATGGTAAATTACGTACTTTCATAATAAAAGATGAATGATAACATATTTAACACTCCGTTATTGAATCTCATTATACTCCTTTGTGTATAATATATACTCCTTGATTTTTATTAGGAGAAATAATACTTATAAGAAGAGATAAGAGAAAATAGAGAAGAAAGAGGAGGAGATGAGGGAGAGAGGGGAGGAGAATAGAGAAGAGGAAAAGAGAAGGGACGAGTAGAGAAAGTGGTTCTAAAAGGAGAAGAGAGACAGAAGTAAGAGAGGGGCGTGGGTGAGAGAGAGAGACTGAGAGAGAAGGTGAGAGAAAAGGGGTGAAAGAAGATGGAGCTCCGACTTGTGAAAGAAGGACGGAGGTAAGAGAGGGTGGAGAGAAGATTGATAGGGCGAGAGAGCGGAACTGAAGGTGTTGGGCTAGACGTTGAACTTATGGGCTACGAATCCGTGGGATGTCAAGGATGGCACGCGTATATATAGGATGTCAGTTAGGATATGCGGTATTTCAATATCGTGGATCAAAGATCAGAAATGATAATTGTCATTTGTAATTTTGTCATACCTTGCAAGCCATCGTTAAACACAAATTGAATATATAAAACATACGAGATAAATATATAGATGATCAAAGTGAACACTTACAAATAAATAAGTGTTGTCATCTCTTGTTTAAATTTTTATATGCACATTCAACATATTTTTATTAAACTTATTTGTTTGTATGTGTTCACCTTGATCATTATATATGTTTACATTGTTTATTTTATGTGTTCACTTTCTATTTAGCGATGGTAAGGGACGACACAGCTGCACACGTGGGAAACGATCACGAAAGTGAGTTCTTTCGTTGGTCGCTTCGTGATTATACGCAAATTTTTTCCTTCTGGCGTTTTTCGTTTCGTCCATCCAGATGTTTTTGCGTTGATTGTTTCGTCATAATCACATGATCAGATCAGTTCAACCGTTCAAAACTTTTAACCGTGCCTTAACATGTGTTTTTATATATTTTTTTCCCTATTGTTCCTCTGTGACTAGAAATAACATCTTATGTTGAAAACGTGGAAAAAAAAGTATTGAACATTACAATAACATCATAGCAGAGATCATTACAAGTGTATTGCAACCATATTTCTTAGTACAAATAACATCATTACAGATGAAATATCATATAAATTTCCAAATAACATCATTACAACTGTATTGCTTATTACTATGCTTAGTACTATGAAAAAAACAGTAAATCTATTTTATCAGCAAATCAAGTAAACCAGTAACAAAAAATTAGTAAATCTGTATAAAAAAGAACTAGTAAACCTGTTTTACCAGAAAATCAAGTAAAGCCGTATAAAAAATCAGTAAATCTGTTTTACCAGAAAATCAGTAAATCTGTTGCACCAGCAAAACAAGCTATTATAGCTTCTGTCCTTATAAGCTTTTACCAGCAAATCAAGAAATCAAATAGAGAAACAATTCAATTTGAAGCATTACAAAATCTTTTCCTATCTCAAATCAAAACCCAGAAATACTGATAGCAAGAAATCAAGTGAAAATACCAAACTCTTTTGCCATGACAGGTTGAATCTTTGCTCAAACTTTGTCAGTCGTCAGTCGTCAGTCGTCATCTCTTCACCAGCTGTCAGCCGCTTCCACTATTGTCAACTGTCAGCCGTCTCCTCACCAGTGTGTGAGAGGGAGGCAGTGAGAAAGCTGAGGCTGGCCGATTGTGGATTCCCTAGCTGAGGATGGCCGATTCCGAGGTTGCACTTCCCATGCTCGACAGCTTCAAGGTTGCACTTGCCGTGTTCAAAAAAATGACTGCTCAAGCAACGATAGCTAGTCTTTCTCTGAAAGCTGGAGTAGGAGTTTTCCGAGGCGGCGAAAGAGGAGGGAGGATGGTCGGAGGAATGATATTGCAAGGGCAAGAGGAAAAGGGATAGGGTGGAGGGCTCAGTTAGAGAAAGAGGAGAGGAGAGGAGAGGCAGTGCTCGATCGGGTGAGTGTGGAGTCGATCAGAGAAGACAGAGTGAGAGACAGAGAGAGAAGAGGGGTGCGGCGCAGAATTAGGTTTTATCGAAAACACTTCTCGTTCTCTCCGCCTCACTCTCTACAATCAAATAAAAACAACACAGTAGAATTTTTTGACGAAATTCGCGAAATAAACGACCACGAAACGTATCAGTTTCGCTAACCGTTCCGTTCTGAGACGAAACAAAATATCTATTTGGGTTAGCTGCTCCGTTCCTTAAATGAAACCGAAATCCTTATCCATTATTGTTCCATTTTGAACGAAACGAAACGGCTACCGTTTTCAGCCCTATGCACATGAAATTAATCAATTTCTACCCCATTGTGGTGAAAACAATTGGAACAGCAAAAAGGCCTAGGCTAGTTGTTGCCGGTCAATACTGGGCTAACGGATATGGGCTATGAAGAAAACACCCGTACAATTTCTAAACCCCAGTACACTAATGAAAATTTTGACTGCATTAAGAATCATATATGCAGTTTTGATTACCAGAAGAAGATGCTCGGCAAATGGCAAAAGGAAATTAATTACCGCCATCTGCATTTTTATCATCCATGTCATCGCAAAACAGAAAGTGAACACTAAAAACAGATAAGTTGAATATATATAGTGATCAAAGCGAACTCATACAAACAGATAAGTTCAATAAAAATAAGTTGAATGTGCATATAAAACTCTGAACAAGAGATGACAATACTTATTCGTTTGTAAGTGTTCACTTTAATAGTCTATATGTTTATCTTATTTGTTGTATGTGTTCACTTTGGGTTGAATAAAATTTTTAACCGATCCACTCATATTCTAGCCCAACCCAAATGACTTTTACGTACGAGTTATTACGGATTATACAAGTTAAACAGGTTATAATTTTAATTGTAAAAAAAAATCATATAATTAAAATGCCTTCGCATATAATTTTGTCATAGTACAAATCTAAAACACAGTAATTTGTCATAGACTCATGATACAGACCTATTCAAAACCTCAACCTAATTAATCATAGTACATATCTAGAACACAGTACAAATAACATTTATGGCTAATGACTTAGCGGCTAGCGCTGGAACACTTTTGAGTTCAAAATAATAATTGAAATTCAAAAAGACATTAGAATAGATTCATTACAAAGGCCATGGTCTAAAACACATAACATAAATTCACAATCTAGGCATCGGCACTAGTACCACACCACTCCAAAGTAAATGCAATATATTATATATTAAAAACAAGAAGTAAATTCGGGATTATTCAAAAGTAAATGCAATATATTATATTTATGCGTCTAGACACCAGCACATTTAAACATTTAACTAGGCAGTAGCACATTGGGATTAATGTAAAAGTAAATGCCAATTATATTTATGTGGGTCGGATTTGTAACCGAATAACTAAAAAACAACCGACCCAGTTATATCAGGTTAGTAAAATTAAAATTTGAACCAACTTGAATTATGTTTTGCGGAGCTAATATGCGGCATCCTAATTTTTCGACATTCCTGCCATCCCATGCACCAAAACCCATCTCCTGCGCAAGCCCATAACATTACAACGCTCCCTCCCTCCCACTCCCTCCCTGTTCCCTCCCTTCCGCTTTCTTCTCCAACCGCTCTCAACACTCACTTTCATCCACTCCTTCTTTCTCTACCTCATCATGCTCTCATTTTCCTCTGTTACCATCATCCCTTCGACCTTTATTTTTTCCATTTTGTCTCTATTTTCCATACAACTACATAGAATATATTGATATACTCCCTTAATTATAAATAAATACTCCTTAATATATATATATAAATACTCCCTTAGATAAAAAAAATATATACTTTCTTATGTTATAATATAATAAGGTACTTCCTTACGTAATTATAATCACTCCCATGAGACAAGTTAAAAGCTCACTTAAAATAAATTTATAATCTTTTATGATATATAGTTGCATATAATCCAATAAAAATACTCCCTTAAAATTTATTAATTACTACTTTTTAACTTATAAGTTACTCTCTTAAAATAAATTGATAATTTTTTTATGATATATAATTGCATATAATCCAATAAAATACTCTCTCAGTATAAATAAATACTCTCTTAAAAGTTATTAATTACTCTCTTTTATGAGTTACGCGAATAATTTTTTATGATATATAGTTGCATATAATCTAATAAAAATACTCTCGTCGTCTAAATAAGTACTCCTTTAAAATTTATTAATTACTCCCTTTTAACTTATAAGTTACTCCCTTAATAAATTTTACATACTTCCTTAGTAGTATTTAGTTACTCCATTATGGTAAATTACGTACTTTCATAATAAAAGATGAATGATAACATATTTAACACTCCGTTATTGAATCTCATTATACTCCTTTGTGTATAATATATACTCCTTGATTTTTATTAGGAGAAATAATACTTATAAGAAGAGATAAGAGAAAATAGAGAAGAAAGAGGAGGAGATGAGGGAGAGAGGGGAGGAGAATAGAGAAGAGGAAAAGAGAAGGGACGAGTAGAGAAAGTGGTTCTAAAAGGAGAAGAGAGACAGAAGTAAGAGAGGGGCGTGGGTGAGAGAGAGAGACTGAGAGAGAAGGTGAGAGAAAAGGGGTGAAAGAAGATGGAGCTCCGACTTGTGAAAGAAGGACGGAGGTAAGAGAGGGTGGAGAGAAGATTGATAGGGCGAGAGAGCGGAACTGAAGGTGTTGGGCTAGACGTTGAACTTATGGGCTACGAATCCGTGGGATGTCAAGGATGGCACGCGTATATATAGGATGTCAGTTAGGATATGCGGTATTTCAATATCGTGGATCAAAGATCAGAAATGATAATTGTCATTTGTAATTTTGTCATACCTTGCAAGCCATCGTTAAACACAAATTGAATATATAAAACATACGAGATAAATATATAGATGATCAAAGTGAACACTTACAAATAAATAAGTGTTGTCATCTCTTGTTTAAATTTTTATATGCACATTCAACATATTTTTATTAAACTTATTTGTTTGTATGTGTTCACCTTGATCATTATATATGTTTACATTGTTTATTTTTTGTGTTCACTTTCTATTTAGCGATGGTAAGGGACGACACAGCTGCACACGTGGGAAACGATCACGAAAGTGAGTTCTTTCGTTGGTCGTTTCGTGATTATACGCAAATTTTTTCCTTCTGGCGTTTTTCGTTTCGTCCATCCAGATGTTTTTGCGTTGATTGTTTCGTCATAATCACATGATCAGATCAGTTCAACCGTTCAAAACTTTTAACCGTGCCTTAACATGTGTTTTTATATATTTTTTTCCCTATTGTTCCTCTGTGACTAGAAATAACATCTTATGTTGAAAACGTGGAAAAAAAAGTATTGAACATTACAATAACATCATAGCAGAGATCATTACAAGTGTATTGCAACCATATTTCTTAGTACAAATAACATCATTACAGATGAAATATCATATAAATTTCCAAATAACATCATTACAACTGTATTGCTTATTACTATGCTTAGTACTATGAAAAAAACAGTAAATCTATTTTATCAACAAATCAAGTAAACCAGTAACAAAAAATTAGTAAATCTGTATAAAAAAGAACTAGTAAACCTGTTTTACCAGAAAATCAAGTAAAGCCGTATAAAAAATCAGTAAATCTGTTTTACCAGAAAATCAGTAAATCTGTTGCACTAGCAAAACAAGCTATTATAGCTTCTGTCCTTATAAGCTTTTACCAGCAAATCAAGAAATCAAATAGAGAAACAATTCAATTTGAAGCATTACAAAATCTTTTCCTATCTCAAATCAAAACCCAGAAATACTGATAGCAAGAAATCAAGTGAAAATACCAAACTCTTTTGCCATGACAGGTTGAATCTTTGCTCAAACTTTGTCAGTCGTCAGTCGTCAGTCGTCATCTCTTCACCAGCTGTCAGCCGCTTCCACTATTGTCAACTGTCAGCCGTCTCCTCACCAGTGTGTGAGAGGGAGGCAGTGAGAAAGCTGAGGCTGGCCGATTGTGGATTCCCTAGCTGAGGATGGCCGATTCCGAGGTTGCACTTCCCATGCTCGACAGCTTCAAGGTTGCACTTGCCGTGTTAAAAAAAATGACTGCTCAAGCAACGATAGCTAGTCTTTCTCTGAAAGCTGGAGTAGGAGTTTTCCGAGGCGGCGAAAGAGGAGGGAGGATGGTCGGAGGAATGATATTGCAAGGGCAAGAGGAAAAGGGATAGGGTGGAGGGCTCAGTTAGAGAAAGAGGAGAGGAGAGGAGAGGCAGTGCTCGATCGGGTGAGTGTGGAGTCGATCAGAGAAGACAGAGTGAGAGACAGAGAGAGAAGAGGGGTGCGGCGCAGAATTAGGTTTTATCGAAAACACTTCTCGTTCTCTCCGCCTCACTCTCTACAATCAAATAAAAACAACACAGTAGAATTTTTTGACGAAATTCGCGAAATAAACGACCACGAAACGTATCAGTTTCGCTAACCGTTCCGTTCTGAGACGAAACAAAATATCTATTTGGGTTAGCTGCTCCGTTCCTTAAATGAAACCGAAATCCTTATCCATTATTGTTCCATTTCGAACGAAACGAAACGGCTACCGTTTTCAGCCCTATGCACATGAAATTAATCAATTTCTACCCCATTGTGGTGAAAACAATTGGAACAGCAAAAAGGCCTAGGCTAGTTGTTGCCGGTCAATACTGGGCTAACGGATATGGGCTATGAAGAAAACACCCGTACAATTTCTAAACCCCAGTACACTAATGAAAATTTTGACTGCATTAAGAATCATATATGCAGTTTTGATTACCAGAAGAAGATGCTCGGCAAATGGCAAAAGGAAATTAATTACCGCCATCTGCATTTTTATCATCCATGTCATCGCAAAACAGAAAGTGAACACTAAAAACAGATAAGTTGAATATATATAGTGATCAAAGCGAACTCATACAAACAGATAAGTTCAATAAAAATAAGTTGAATGTGCATATAAAACTCTGAACAAGAGATGACAATACTTATTCGTTTGTAAGTGTTCACTTTAATAGTCTATATGTTTATCTTATTTGTTGTATGTGTTCACTTTGTATTTAGTGATGGCAGGGATGACATAATTAGAGATGTCACTTATAATTTCTGAATGCCAAAATAAATAAATAAGGAGAGCGGAAATGGAAACGGGCTTGTGGAAAGGCCGTCTTCAGACTCCATAAGTTTATTACCATATAAACTGTAAAGTTTATAACTCTCAGTTAATACAACTTCATTATTTTACTTAGCACAATTACCATCCGATTACTCATGTTCTATGCAATTATATACGTTTTTAGTATATTTTGTAAAATATATTAGTTTGAGTTATATTTTTGCCCTTTTAGGGAAAATTATATGTTTTGTGATACGAAAAAATTTACTATATTGTCTCATTTATTTAATTTTTAATAATTATCTTACTGAAGCTCATAGAACAATTCTAGCAAGTATACAATAGTCGATGCTCAATAAAATTGAACACCGTGTGTGTGTATCCATCAAAACTTCACAGTTCACACACAGCAAGTATTCGCGACGTCATTGCATACATATTTCCTTGTCTTTTACAATTCTCTATTAAACATTTATCCCGTTGAGTAGGTCAGGTTCATACTGGACTAAATTGAGCAACTTATCCAAGAATTATAATGAATTATTTTCTTAACCTATCAACGTCATAAAATAAATAAGCTATAGATCGAATGGAAAAGGTAGGTGCTGAAATTTAATGCCAATTTATATTTGATAAACGGTAGTTGCTGTACAAATAAACCATGATCAACAAACTCTGAACTATAGAAATCACCAAATTTTTAATTTTAGCTAATAAAGCTATTTTATTCTTGACTAAAAAACACTAGCGACATTAAGGACGTCTACTTTATAACTGTCAAGTAGGACTGTCAACGGGTACGGTACGGTACGGTAGAAGATATTTTCATTACCGCACCCGTTAAATTTTTTTTACCCGTACCCGTTAAAAATAGCTTTACCCATACCCGTTAAGAATTAACGGTACGGGTACGGTAATGGTAAAAAATGAATATAATAATAATAATAAAATTTGTACACTCTATATAAATAAATTATATCAATAAGTATATTAATAAAGTGCAACAATGGTGGCGAATATTTTAGGTTTATGCTTTTTTATTTTTTCGTACACTGAATGGAAAGAATTACAAATCTTAAATAAAATCTAGTAATATTTTTTTACCAATCATGCAATATAAGATGGCATATGTATCATGTTATTGTATCTTTTTAATTGTGGCAATTACCCGTTATGAAAAGGATACGAAATAGTTTTTACACGTACCCGTACCCACTAAATTAACGAAAAAATTTCCTTACCCGTACCCGTTAACTTAACGAAAATAAAACTTTATCCATACCCGTCTTATACGGTACTGTACGAGTTGGATAAACGGATTTCATTGACAGCCCTACTGTCAAGTTCAACGCTTAGTAAAGAATAATAATTTAAGACTCAAGAGGCAACTTCAAAAGTCAAAACTAAATAACTACTTAAGCAATACAACTAAAAATGTTAACTAATTACATCACAGAATTAATTACCCCCAAGAATTAATTGATATCTTAAAATTGGATATATGTTAGTTACTGTACAAACACAATATATAAAAACTAACAAATTATAACAAATGTATCAAAATTAGCACAAGTAACCATGCCCCACACTGTCTAAGAGACAGATATAACTTCTGTTCCTTCAACTCTGGCACCAACAACAGAAGTAGACGGTTGAGCTTCCAAATCAATCTCACACCCAGCAATCTGATCGCCGACTGAACTTCGGCATAGAGGACACGTCGCGTGCGAGTTCAGCCACTTGTCAATACACTCCACATGAAATAAATGCTTACACTCCGGCAGTTGCCGTACCATCTCTTCTTCCTCCAAAAAACTTAAACAAATTGCGCACTGCGCCCAGCCACCGCCAGTACCACTTCCATGCTTAATATCCCTTTGATATTTCAAAGTAGGAATTTCAGCAATAGCTGACGGGCTCAGGCCATGTCGTGCACCACCAAGCAGGAACTCGTACTGATGCCGTCTGGCAATATCAATGCTTTCGGCACGGTTGTGAAAGAAGAAGGCCCTTAACAAGCGTGCTATAGTTAGGAAGAAGAAAGCCGAGGCGAAGAAGACCAGTAAAAGCACAATTACATTTCCCATGTCGTTGCTGCTTGCATTTTGCATATCGCTTGCCAATAATCTCCTCGGCATTAGTTGAGTATCCATTAATTAAGATATTGTAGCTTGAACTCGTACTATTTCTTTCCAAATTAATGTAGATAAGCTAGCTGTCTGGATAAATTATATTGATAAGGCAGATATATCTATGGGGTTTCTTACGTAATTTGATTATGAATTGATCTTTTCTGTTTAATAAATAAGCTTTTTATCCAAGAAATTAGTTCTTTATGACATTAAAAAAATGAGTTACCCTTTAGTCACCGAAAATAGCATCTGTATACTTTGGGTCAAAATATCTTTATCTAGCTTTTCTTTGGCAAGACGGCATGTTGTTACTTTATTTTATAGTATGTCTTTTAAGTCTGTATACCTCGGTCGTTCATTGGCGTATGTAAATGCTATAAGCCTATAAGCCCTTCAAAAGTCCTTGAAATTGTCAAATGGGAATTTAGTAACTAATTACATGTTGGCTTCATAAGCAAACTGCACCGGATAACTCCCAGTGTGCACACATATATATCCACTGGAGGATATAATTGACGGTTAAATGCAACTTGTATTAAAAAAAATTATCAAATACATGCAGATACAATTAGATAACAAAAGCGTACCAATATTGTGATCCTATGAAAATCATTGACCAATAATTACTACTTTCCGCTATTACACGCAATAGAAAACTAAAAATAGAAGGGAATACAAAATAATTAATTTCTACATTCACATGAAGCCAAATATGTTGATTAAAAACTCCTTCATTATCCATTGCAGCCTTGCAGGTGTAAGACTGTAAGTAGCAAATTTTAAAAGTTTCTATACCGTGCTTCACACACTTTGCATGTTATTTCAGGCGTGTCGGCCCAACAATTTTGGTTTCTCTTTGTGTGCGTTACGGGCTTATAGCGTGAACATATAAAATCAGGGTCTTTTCTAAAACTTCCAGGTCCATGCCACTAGTTGCAAGATTTGTTTCTGAATATTCACATTATGTACAGCCAGTACAGTTAGGGCTGTCAACGGTGCACCATTTACCGTTATGCCGTTTCGTTTAATCAAAATGGAACGGTTTGTGGCACAGAAAATTATATCGTTTTCTAAGTGACACGATTGATGGCAATGTTGGTTATACCGTTTTGACCATTTCAATCTCATTTCAAACCGTTTTATGTGTAATATACAGTTGATGGCACAGAAAATTGTTTCGTTTAATAAATAAAATGGTAAGTAGCATGTCGATATTGTACCGTTTAATAAACGACACGGTAACAGTTTGGTGTCATTCCGTGCCACTTACCACGTTTTAACAGCCCTAAGTACAGTACCGTTATTCCTAAAAAATAGATAGTCTTTTTGTAACACGGCACTTTCTTTACAATAATACAACGTATAATCTAACATTTCAAACAGTGAGGTATAACTTTGGCACGTAATAATATCAATTCTTTATCAGCTGGACAGAGCTCCTTTTATCCTGTTTTAAAAGAAATTCAGTTTTCTATGATTTATAGATAAAAAGTACATTCTGTAATAAAATGGTGCAAATTACATTATAAAGGAACTTCCAAATTCAGTGTGTGATTAGATTAATGTGATTAAACTATTAAGCTAATTACATGGCACTTATATGGTGTATTGGAAATACATGGTTGGTTTTCATTTTAATGAAATGACCATGGGTGGTGCAAAGGAATAGTCAAACTGAGAAAATCGATTTATATTATTAAATCGAGTGTGTTTGACGTTTTGGATTGTAGCGTATTAATTAATACACTTTCCGAGCGGATTGTTTACAAATGATCATCAATCGTTTATAAACGATTGAGGCGGAAATCGATTCGGACAGAAGTTAATTAATCGGCGCAATTTATTAGATGGACCAGATTCTATCAATCTTATTTGCACCCTTTATGATCTCAGCCATTAATCATGCACCCTTTAGTTTGCATCTACTGAGTGATTGAGGACCCCTTTATATACCTATCATTCTGATGGAGAGTGATAGGAGTATCATTTTCTCTTTGTCTCAAACTAAAGGCACCATTTGAGAGGAACAGAGAGAAGAGAAGGGAGACGAGGTCAGGACCGATATCCCGGAGTTCACCATCAAGGCAAGGGAAGCAGTTCGGTTCTGTAGTGCTCTTCTCGGTATTGTTCTCTGCAGGAATTCTATTCCACCATTCACAAGAGAAAGTATGGCTGGAGGTAACCGATTGATCTTGGTTTATTCCGCATTCAAGGTCGTTAATTTACTAACAGTTGGTATCAGAGCGGTTTAGCCTTTGTCTGCTTGTTTTAGACTGAATTTCATAAAAGTTTTCGAAATTCAAGTCTTGTGAATGTTTGTAGATGTCTCGCACTTTTTCACGGCCCTCGGATCAACAGAGGAAAATCCGGTCTCGGATTGAGGGGCAAAAAAGAATGCGGATCAGATACCCCTCGCGAGTCTCAAGAGGCCGATACCGATACCACCCGAAGCGCGGTAACTGTACGGTCTTGAGTTCTCACGAGGGTTTATTATTTGAAGGGGTCCTTTCTTTCCAGTAGGCGCAAGCCCCTACTGTTAATTACCTCCGACATGGTCAGGAGCACCTCTAGATCGGGAAAACCAAAGGATTGTGTGTCGTGAGCTGTTAGGGAATTGTAAATATGCAATTAGCGGTCCTATCATGCATTTATATATTTTTTTGTTTTTTATGTATTTTTTTATTAATATTACTACTATAATGCAATATTAATATATCATATTATTATATATTTTTTTTTGTGGACTTTGGATTGCAGGGGACAGCAGTCTCTGGAGTTCTAAGCTTGTAGAGGTTTCGGTCAACTGCCGTCGCTGGACGCTTATAATCTTCTCGTTTTCCGAGTTCTCTTTGTTATGTGAGGAATTAAGGTTTAGGCTCTTCTGGTGTGAATTTTGTATTTGTAAGGCATGGACTTCCCGAAACGGGTTTCTTAGACTTCCTGTTGATCTTTGTCGAGGTTATCTGAAAGTGACATCTGATTCCTGATCAGACCGTTAAATTTGGTTGATGCGGTGCTTGAGGTTGTTTTCTTCTCTTTTTTTTTTTTGAAGTTGACATCAGGCCCCTGGGCTTGTGGATGTTAAAGACGCCGGACCCCTGGGTTTATGGGCGTTAAAATCTTATGCGCGCGGGTGCGACCCGAGTCGGTTGCCCCTTGACCTTTCCCGGGAAGCGGGGTGACGCTCGTTCGATGGGCATAGAGCGTTAAATGACATCTGGTACCTGACCAAGACGTTCAATAGACGGAGTGGCTTCCGTTAAAAGTGACATTTGGCGATGTTCAAAGTGACGAATCGGTTTGCTCCCGAAGCGTTGAAGTGACATTTGGCAATGTTCAGTTTCTTCTTCTTGGGATGATACTCGGTTTCCAGCCAAGATATCAAATAAACGGTTCTCTTGTCGCTTGAAGCGTTGCGTTGATACATGGTTTACAGCCATGATATCAAGTAGACGATCCAGTTGCCATTTGAATCGTTGAAGTGGTATCTAGTTCTCATCCAAGGTATCAGGGGAACGATTCGACTGTCACTCGAACCGTTAAGACATCTGGTTGCCAATCAGACGTTAAGTGACGTTCCGATCTCCATCCGAAGTACTGAGGTGATATCTGGTAGCCAGCCAGACTATCAAACAGATGCTTCGATTGTAGTCCAGAGCGTTCAGGAGACATTTGGTTGCTATTCAGACATTGAGTAGACGGTTCAATCATCATTCGAGATACTGAGGTGATATCTGGTATCCAGCCAAGATAACCCGCAGATTATCCGATTGTTGCTTGAGATGTCGACAGTGCATCTGGTCGCAAGTCAAATATCTAGGAATCGATTCAGCTGCCACCTGAACCGAAGACGCTTGGTTGCCAGCCAAGTGTTAAGTGCCAATTCGATTATCATCCGGAGTATTGAGGTGATACCTGGTATCCAGCCAAGGTACCAAACAATTGGTCCGATTGCTATCCGAATCGTTTAAAAGTGACATCTGGGTGCCAGTCAGATGTTCCCTTCCGATCCGATCATAATTGAGACTCTGAAGTGATATCTGGTAGCCAGCCAGCTTATCGGACAGATGACTCGATTATTTTTCGAAGCGTTGAAGTGACGTCCACTCGCCAATCAGATAAGTAACAATTCGATCCTCACTCAGAGTATTGAGGTGATACCTGGTAGCCAGCCGAGGTATCAAACAATAGTCTGACTGTTATTCGAAATGTTGAAAGGAATCTGATTGCTAGTCGGCCGTTCAATGGACAGTTCAGCTGCCACCTGAAGTGTCCGAACTTCATCTGGATGCCAGTCAGATGTTAAAGTGACGTTTGTTCGCCAAACGGGTATTGAGCAGACGGTTCGATCCTCCTTTGGAATACTCTGACGATACTTGATAGCCAGCCGAGATATCATACAGATAGTCCAAGTGTTACTCGAAACCTTGCAAGGAACCCTGATTGCTATTCAAACGTTCAGTGGATAGTTCAGCTGCCACCTGAAATATCCTAGGTTTCAACGGTTCGGCTCTCACCCGAAGCATTGAAACTATCCTTCGCCAGACCCTTGGGTTTGTGGGCGTCCAAAAATCTTATGCGCGCGGGTGCTACCTAAGTCAGCTGCCCCTTGGCTTCCCCAGGTGCGGGTGACAATTGGTTCTCGATCATAGGAGCGTACCTCTGACGCTCAGTCTCTGACCAATTGTTCAATGTGACGTAATGCTTGACATCTAGGCAAGACGAGTCACTCAAATGACGCTAAGCGTTCAAGTAACGTCCGGCTGTCGACCGGTACGTCATGGACAGTTGGTTCTCGATCATGGGAGTGTTCCTCTAACACTCAGTCTCTGACCAGCTGTTGAAGCTTCGCTTGATTCCTGATCAAGTGTCAATGTGACATAATGCTTGGCATTTAGCCAAGGAAAGTCAATAGGGTGACGCTCGGCAATCTTTGCGAGTGTTCAGGTAATGTCCGGCTTCCGACCGGAACATTGTAATTTCCCTCCAGCACCGAAAGAGGTAAGTTTTGTTGTGTGAGATCTGGTTGTTGATTTAAAAGATAGGCTAAGTCGACATTACTGAGATGTTTGAGGCATAAGTAATGTGACCAAGGAACATGTTGAAGGTCTCTGAATGAGGATACTATTTGGGTAAGGATTATGGATCCATCTGATGTAGTGGTGTGATCTGGGATAAGGTCTTTAATATAATATGAGGGAGTCGTTTACAGCAACAGTGTTGGCCTCGATGTATCCTTGGCGGTTAGATTGCAAACACTCAAGTTAGGACCTCCTGCCTTCTTGAGAGAGCGGGTGCCTTAGATAATCGTAGACTCCTGAAATAAAAGTGTGATCTTTCCCCAAGGTATGGGTATGATGATGTAGAATTTGTCCATGGTGACAATATTTGCATATCTTTGATAGGATCATAATGCTGTGTGCCTGTGTCAACGGTGTTGGCAGACGTTTATCTCTGGCGGGTAGATTGCATACACTCAAGATTGGACCTCCTGCCTTTCTCGAGAGAGCGGGTGCCTTTGATAATCGTGGCTTTTATCGTCTCAGCAGGCTTGGGACAACACTGTGAGCTTTTCTCGGACTGCAAAGAGTTCTGCTCGTATGTGGTTGGATCCATATTCTTCACCGGTAATATCTTGCGGTGTAATTTGCCTTCTCTTTGGGATTTTATCAGTTTGCATGAATATTGTTTTGGTCTTCACCTGATTTGCGTATTATTTCGGGTCTCTTGATAGAGTCCCGTGACATCGTGATAGATCTCACTATCCATCATTTTGAGGCTAGCGATTCTCAATTTAACCAGATCATTGAGTTTGATACTTCACCAGTACTCTTGATTGTTAGCAACAGTACTTAGTGTCTTCATTTTTTTATCCGCACCTGTCATGACGATGACCGTCTGGTGGTTTTGATCACTTGAGATTATGATGAGCTTTATTTCAAGTCATAAACGGAGCACTAGACTCGGTCGTGCTAGTATCCCGTTATGACTTTCTGAATTTTGTGATATTATCCATGCCTTCAGTGATTCGGTCATAAGCTTTTGAGCCTTTGCCGAAACGGCTTTTCTTCATATCCAGGAGAGAATAATGGTAGGAATATATTTGGTAGGGTTTCTAGTGGTGATGATTAGCCAAATAGATTCCTTTTATTTTTTTGAGCTTCCAGGATTTTTCCTCATATTTTTCTGAACCTCATGTGATTTTTCATGAATTTTTAAAGGTTGCTGGATTTTAAAATAAATATAAGGCCGAGGTGGCAATTTGTGATTGGCCAGAGCTTAGAATATGGATTTAAAATATTTTGTTTGGATTTTGGTTGTGGTTTTGGCATGACTGTATTCTCCATATTTTTCTGGACCCGTGGAAATTTAGTTTGGATTTTTCTGAGTTGCGGTTGAATTTCTACGAATTTTTAAACTTTCCATCAATAACACAATGCCGCTTCAGCAGCAGTGACACGTGGCAGGTCATGGTTGGTCCACACCAGCGGGGAGAGAGATAGCCAACAGCGATTTTAACTTGTGAGACGTGGCATTTCCTGGTTGGTTGTCGATAACTCGCTACACCATGTTGACTCGCCACACGGCAAAGGCCACAGAAGATCGTGAATTTTGGGACGCCCCCTATTAAAACCGTCCATGCTCCCGGTATTTTTCAGAGTGAATGATCCATTCGTCTGTGGGGCCCACTGTCAGTGAGGATTGTGGTCCGTTGCTGATACACCATGCTCACACAAATTAGGGAATGAAATCCCTTTCTCCCTGCCTTTCTTCCTTCTTCTTCTGTCGACAGAACAACGAAGCTCCCGCCATGGCTGTCTGATTATTCACTCTAGACGATCAATCGTCCTCAAGATGGTGTTGATTAGAATCGTGAGGTCCCCAGGAGGTTGTGTGACCCATTCTTAGGGCCTGTCTCTTTCCCTTTCACTGTAATTATCTTCCCCTTCGCTGGCTAGGGTTTGACGAGGCCTGACGGTGGTTCTGAGCCTCTAGTGGTGATCAAGTCGAGATGAATTGCCTGAGAGCATCATGAGGGACCCACGAAGTTTGGTGTAGCCTCAATTTGATTGCCGATCTCCTCCAGCATGGTGTTTCACCTCAGTCAAGATTTGCCATGGCGGTGAGTTGTTTGATGCAGTCGCCTGGCCATGGTGGGGGTCAGGTGAGGCGCCTATGAGACTTGTGACAGGTGTAAGAAGGTATTTGTATCGCCAATTTGATTGCCAAATCCCTTCAGCTGAGAATTTCACCACAACCTGGTTTGACCAAGGTGATAAGCTGTTGGTGGCCTACTCTTTTGTTGTTGCAAATTTCTGTTGATGTAGAAGGCACAATGAAGTACTGGGGAGCATGTTGGCATCTCCTTGAGTGTGTATGAACCTCCAATTCCATCATGGCAGCCTTGCAACATGCTCTCAGCTGAGGTTGAGCCATGGTTGTCATGATTGCATCCATGTTGCTGATTGAAGGTAGTATGGCAACTCTTGAAGCAAGATGCTCCATCAGGTTGACATATGAGGTTCTTTAATGCAGAGCTTCTCCTGGCTTAGTTG
Organism: Rhynchospora pubera; assembly: GCA_028095005.1. Taxonomy (NCBI): domain Eukaryota; kingdom Viridiplantae; phylum Streptophyta; class Magnoliopsida; order Poales; family Cyperaceae; genus Rhynchospora; species Rhynchospora pubera. The sequence continues at coordinate 20,774,765 of CM051461.1, forward strand.
AGGTAGTGATGGTGACTGCCTCCTCCATGAGTTGCAACATGTTGGCATGAGGTGATGTCCATTGGCCTGAGGTGATGTTCAGGGCTTCATGAACCTTTATACCTGCTGTCCTTGTTTTTTTTTTATTACATCTTTCAAACCTGCTGTCCATTGTTCACTTTGGTGTCCTTGTTGTTGTCCACAATTTTTGTTTATGTTAGCACTAAATGATAATTCACTTAGTGCTAGATACATGTGTATTTAGTTAAGCATGGCCTATTTTAATTTCATTATTTAAATGTAGATATAACTCTCGACCTACATGTATATAAATGTAGAATATAAAAGAGAACAGATTTAACTTGCTTCCTAAATGCTTGTGTTAATTAACATGCCTATATACATATTTACATAAAGCAATTTTTATTTTATCTCTTACATTGCTTTCAATTCTGTGCAAAACTAAAAAAAAAAGAAAGGAAGATGAAAGTTGCAAAGTAAAAAAGGAATAACCTTCTTATTTCACCAAATGTAGATTACAAAGAAGTAAAACAAACAGTGACTTGAAACTAAAACTATGAAGCTAATGCTTCTACTAACACACTCTTTTTTTTGTTTTTTTTTTATAAAATAGCTATCCTAGGTGCTTAAACTACTTCCTGGGTGGATGGCTTCCTTAGTGTGTGTGTATTGGCTCTAAGCTTAGATAGTGTTGCACTCTGCTGGGTGTATTGCTCATTGTCCTCTGCATGATTCTGAGGTGTCTTATTTATAGGAGAACCAGATGGCACCAATTATGTGAAGTTTAGAGCTTCTGGACAGTTCTACCCCTGGTGAATTTCATCCATCATGCAGTGCTTCACTGTACTCGTATAAAATGGCTTGTTCCCAAATCATCATCCCTGCTTAATTGTGCCTCATTGATTGCTCTTCTCCATTTGCTGTTCATCATTTTAGAATTTGGTGTTTGAGTCCCATCATTGCTGTGTTCATGATGCTACGATTTTGCTTTGTTAATTTCCGCAATTGATGAATCACAATCCTTTATTGAAGCTTCCTTAGCATTGTCTGATTATGTAATCAAATCAATTTCGCTTTATTTCACCCAATTTAGCAACTCTTGATTTTATAAGTCTTATGCAATTGAGCCACCTCTACCTCGAATTCACTGGAGAGAAGGGAGTTGGCGTTGGGGATTCCCTCTTCTTGCAATTAAATGTTTAGTCATCATGGCCTGGCAGAGAGAGGTGGAATTGAAGGAGGCTGGTCTGGCTTCGTACTTGAGCAGGCAAGAGAGGAGACAATGTGAGCAGTCTGCCTCTGTGCACAGCGCGAGAAGGAGAGGAGAGCGAGATTCCATTCCCTGCCATCATTACTTGGCTTCGTTTGTCAACAGGCGTGCGAGAGAGGGGCCCTTCCCTGCGTCACGGCGTTCGTCAGAGGAGCTCTTGGCGTCATGGCGTGCGTAAGAACAGAAGCAGTCGAACGAAGGAGACGAAGTGATGGGCCGGGCCGTTGCATCGTTATTTTCCTCATGGGCTTTCCGTTTTTTTTTGGTATAGGCTGATATGGATTGGGCCGAAACGAAGTGGGCCAGAGCAGTAAAAACAAAATTTGATCATGGAATATTTGTTGCACGAATCTTGATGCCTTGATTGATTTGATCATGGGATAGTTCTGAACACTATGTATAATCATATAACTCCACTCATGAAATTATATAATTATTTTCTTGTTGCACCTCAAGGTATAATCTGGCGTTTTTCGTGAGTTCCAGGAACATATATATGCCAAATTATCGTGATTTTATTTTTCCCGTTAATATGGATGCCAATATAATCCTTGGGATTTAGCACCATTTGTTTTGTCACGACATTAAATTCTCACAAATATTCCTCTCCGATTTATCCAAGATAACTTCAGATTATCGGGCGCCTCCCGCATCTGACCCATGTATAAAATATCAAATTCCTCTTTACCGTTCTCCGGTATTTATGAGAATATTTTAGGGTTCAACAAATGCCCCCCACCAGAGCGGGTTGGGAGAATTATTTTCGAGTGACCTGCTCTGGTGCCTTGTCATGAGCCACTATTTATGTATTTGTCTTTTATCGGCTTCCCAACTGAAATATGATGCCCCCATTTTTATGATAAGTATGACGCTGCTACTCGGTTATGCGCATGCCTGGTAAAGTTGTTGTCTTTCCCATATTCGGTGGTCAGTTCCGTACTAATCCCCGCATTTAATTTTCGCCAATTCTCAATGCGTCATTGCCTTTGTGTCACATCTTTGCCTGTTACCATGTGGCCTTAGAGGTTCGGATCCAGGTTTGGATAGATTCCCCTTTTGGTTCGGTTATGCACAGTGAGACCTTATCCAAGTCTATATATGGGAGTCCTTTTTCTCTTTTGTCATCATCTCTTTTCGTTAACTTCCCATTTATATCTCCCATCATAATCCATGAATGCTTTGAGAAAATATCTCAACATCTCTTAAGCAGCTTTTAAAGTTTTGATAGTTTTGTGATCCCTTTAGCAATCTCTGGGTCTTTTCGGGAATCTCCCGTTCTACCCATAATATCTTTACATCGCTAATTCTAGCATTTCTTCTTTAATATCTGGGGTAAGGGATAAGATGTCATAGGACATCTTATATGTTTTGCTCAAACATTTCACATGTAGAAGTTGAGGTCTCCTTCGTCACATGTAGAAGTTGAGGTCTCTTCAGAAGGTGTGGCGAGCTTATCCTCCTCATGGCGCACCCCCTTTCTTTTGCAAAATCTTTACTGCGAAAGGAGTCATTCATGAAAAGAATTACACGCCTATTATTTCTTCGCTCTTGTATGCTGCTTTAATCAGGAGTGTCTCATTTTCTGCTCTGGGTGATGTTGCTGCTTCGAAGTGGCGCTAGCCTCCTTGATTTTGCAATTTTTCTATCTCAGATCTGGCTAGCTTTGTCGTGGCGGAACCGTGTTGCACCTTGATAGTCTTTTTGTATGGTGGTTTTTCTATGTATCATCATGAGACTCTATTTTTAGCTTGATGGATTTTTTTTTTTTTTTTTTTTTTTACACATATGTACAAGGATAATGTTATTTAATAATTTAAGCGTAGTACTTTTTCAAGTACCTCCCATTTATAGGTGTCATGGGATGATTTCCATCTTTGTCTATTAGTAGGTAAGCCCCTCCTTCGTAAACCTTGCAAACCACATACGGTCCTTCCCAATTAGGTGCAAACTTTGGGCCGTGGTGTCGTCCTGTTATCGGTCTTCGCAATACAAGGACTAATTCTCCTTCTCGAAATGTCCGGGGACGAGTTAGTTTATCGTATGCCCGAGTCATCTGAGCGCGATATAATTCCAAACTTTGTTGCGCAGCTAACCGCTTTTCATCCATGGCGTCTAACTCTTCTATCCTCAACTTAGTTCGCTCCTCAAGCGGCATATCATTGTACATTGCAACCCTCAATGATGGGAGTTCTATTTCCAGGGGTAGGATAGCCTCAGCTCCAAATACTAGAGAGTACGGAGTGGATTGTGTTGGAGTCCGTTCGGTTGTTCTGTACGCCCAAAGTGCTTCTGGAAGTCGCTCATGCCATGTTCGGTGTTCTTTGCCTACCATTTTCCTTAGGATACGCACCAAGGTTTTGTTAAATGCTTCTGCTAATCCGTTTGCTCTTGGGTTATAAATCGAAGAGTATCGCCAATCCAGCTTGTGTTGGCGGGCAAAGTTGTATATTTTGGCATTTTTGAATGACGTCCTGTTATCAGAAATAATCCTGCGGGGTGTTCCAAATCGGTATAGGATCCGAGTACGGAAAAATCGAACCACATCTTCCGCCCTTACTTCTCTATAGGCTTCTGCCTCCGCCCATTTGGAGAAATAATCAGTCGCAGCTAGGATATATTTGTGCCCTCTGGAAGAAGGCGGGTCAATGGGACCGATAATGTCAGTTCCCCACATATCAAAAGGCCATGATGCTACCGTGGGATGTAAGGGGTTCGGGTGTTGATGTATGAAGTCTCCATTGACCTGACACGCGTGACATCTCTTCGCATACCTTTCACAATCAGAGATCATTGTGGGCCAATAGTATCCCAAATGTTTAATTTTTAATCTCATCTTAGGGCCAGACTGATGAGCTCCACATATCCCGGCGTGAACTTCTTGCATTACCTGTTGTGCCTCCTCCTTAGAGACACATCGAAGCCACATTTGATCATACGATCTTCGATAAAGAGTATCGTTCACATAAACGTATCGGAGAGATCGTCTTTTTATCTGTTCTCTCAATGCCCTATTTTCTGGCAATATCCCTTGCCGAAGATACTCCAGGAATGGTTTTCTCCAATCTTCTCCATCTTCCACTTCTTCCATATCCTTATTTTCTTCTTCCTCCAGAGCAGCGACTTCTATGTAAGAAACATTTTCTTCATCAGGTTCGAGACTCATGAAGTACGGAGAGAGTGATCTTCGATTACGAATGACGACTTGTACTTCCTTCTCATCTGGGTCACCTAGCTCTTTAGCCAACCTGGCTAAAGCATCCGCCTTCCCATTCATAGCTCTAGAAACTTTCTCTAGTGTCACATGTGAAAACTGTGCTATCAACTCAAGGGCTTTCTCATGATACTTGATTAATTCCGGCTTAACGGTCTGATATTTTCCTGTTACTTGGTTTAGGATCAGTTGGGAATCTCCATGGACCCGCAATCGTTTGATACCCATGCTTATTGCGGTTTCAAGACCTGTAATCAATGCTTCGTATTCTGCTTCATTGTTAGTACATGGTTCGGTGAGTGCAAAAGAATGGCGCAGAATGCCCCCTTCAGGTGTTACAAAAACTAAACCAATCCCCGCTCGCATCCTAGGCAGCCTGGGTCTCACAGCGGGTTGAATCGATGAGGCACCATCAAAATACATTTCCCAATAATGTTCTTCTTCTTCTTGCATCTGAATCGTCTCTTCATCTGGAAACTCACATGCTAGAGGGGAGTCATCTGGCACTGGGTGATGAGCCAGAAAGTCTGCAAGGGCCTGCCCTTTTATAGCCTTTTGTGGGGCGTAGGTTATATCAAATTCCATCAAAATAATAGCCCACCTGGCCAATCTTCCTGTAAGCATTTGCCTAGTCATCAAGAATTTTAACGGGTCAACCTTCGAGATAAGGGTGACTTTATGTGCCAACATATAGTGCCTCAATTTCTTAACAGCGAACACTAATGCCAAACAGTGTTTTTCAATGGGTGAATACGAGTGTTCTGCCCCCACTAACATTCGACTGAGATAGTATAGTGCGTTTTCCTTGCCTTCGTCATTCTCTTGGGCCAACAATGCCCCCAGTGATCCTTCCAAAGCGGTGGTATAGAGAATCAAAGGTTTTCCAGGAATAGGTGCAGATAACACTGGTGGATTGAGGAGATATGCCTTGATGTCTTCGAAGGCCTTGTGGCATTTGTCATCCCATTTAAAAGGAACATCCTTCTTTGTGAGATGAGTGAAGGGTTTAATTCTGCCGGAAAGATTTGCTATGAACCTTCGAATATATGCTAATCGTCCCTGTAGAGATCTCAGTTGTCTTAGGTTCCGGGGCGGTGGCAATCCTTGAATTGCTTTGATTTTCTCGGGGTCGATTTCGATTCCTCGGTGTCTCACTACGAATCCCAAGAATTTTCCCGAGGAAACCATAAAAGCACATTTCAACGGGTTGAGTTTGAGAGCATGAAGTCTCAATCTTTCGAATACCACCCTAAGATGTTGTAAGTGTTCTTCTTGAGAATGTGCCTTTACCACTAGATCATCCACATAGCATTCCACCACTTTATGTATTAAGTCATCAAAAATTTTGGTCATAGCCCTTTGGTATGTTGCTCCTGCATTTTTTAATCCGAATGGCATGACCTTGTAGCAATAAATACCTATTGGTGTGCGAAAAGCGGTGTGCTTTTGATCTTCCTCATCCATCTTTATTTGGTTATACCCCGAATACCCATCCATAAAAGAGAAGACCTCGTAAGACGAGGTGTGATCTATGATTATTTCGGTGACGGGCAACGGGAAGTCATCCTTTGGGCATGCTTTATTCAGATCTCGAAAATCTACACAGACCCGAATTTGACCGTTCTTCTTTTTAACAGGCACTATGTTGGCTATCCAATCGGGAGTTTCCTCTTCTCGGATAAATCCTGCTTCGATCAGCTTTTTTACCTCTGTTGTGACCTTTTCTTCCAACTCTATCCGCATCCTTCTGGGCGCTTGTTTAATGGGCTTGAAACTCGAGTCTATTTTTAATTTGTGAACTGCCACTGTAGGATCCAGCCCCGGCATCTCACTATAAGTCCATGCAAAACAGTCGATGTACTCCCTCAAGAGAGCTTCGAGTCGTTTCTTATTTTCAGGAGAGAGAGAGGCACTCACAAAGGTGGGTCGTGGTTCCTCCTTTGTTCCTAGATTTACTTCAAGTAACTCATCTATCGTATTCTGGCCTCCTTCTTCAAGTTCCTTCGGTGCCGTTTTGGCTGCTAATATGAATTGTTCTTCCTTCTCTTCTCCCGTATCGTTTGTTGCATGGGATACAAAGGGCATTTCCCTTGTTTGGTTCCCTTTTACTAAAAGATATGTTGGATTGTGTACATTCCAGAAGCGCTCATACGCCTTTTGGATTCTTATATTCTCATGGGTTTGATCGTACCCCAATCCTTTGGTGTATCTTTTCTTGCCATCTATTCCTTCGATCTTTGAAGGATTTCTGTTCCACATTTCTTGAAAGAAATCTGCTCTTGTTGGATCTATAGGACCGAAACAACGAAACTTCTTAAAAAGGGAAACCAGCTCTTTCCGACAATATTTCTGTGCCTTGACCGATCTTAGCTCTTTATTTTCCTCGCCCAACCATTTTTCTGCATTTTCATCTGAGGGTCGTTCACTTCCAAACTGATCTCTTTCAGCCTTGTAGAAGAGGATAGGTGGTTGCATTGTCTTTTTCTTACCGATATATTCTACTTTAGCCGGAACTAAAAAGACTTCCAGTCGTTCGACTTGGTTCGCACTTCTTGGTGTTAAATCTCGATAATAGTCTTCAGGTATCAGATCGACAGTGAAGGAACAATGGCATTCCTCATTCTCGATACTATATTCATCTTTTATGGATGGTTTCCTATTGATCTGAGATTTCATTCCACCTGATGCACCCTTATCTGATTGTGATTCCTTGATCACGAATCTAACTTTCATCGTTTTCTTTCCTTTTTTAGTTGGTGAAGGCTCCGCATTTTCCTTCCCATTCTCATATCTGGGAGAATCGAAAATTATGATGGCCTCTGAAGATTTAGGGGCGAAAAATTTCGCATCTGATAATTGGACCTCATTCACAGAAAATGGATACTTATCTCCTCTTATCGTTCTCTGTTGACCATCTGCAATATATTTTATGCACTGGTAGAGAGTCGAAGGCACCAGGTGATTCTCGTGTAGCCAGGGTCGCCCCAGTAATGCTCGGTATGAAGTATCTGCATCTATGATGTAGAACTTCACATTAGTTTTTAATTCCCCGACTTGAAGTGGCAGAGTGATTGCCCCCAGCGCCTTTCGAGGATGTTGGTCAAATCCTCTAATTGATGGTGTTTCTTTGGATAGATTCTTTACGCTTAAGGAAAGGTATTGTAAACACTTCAATGGTAGGATATTGACTGAAGACCCGGGATCTATCAATATTCTTTTGATTTTGGCTCCTCGTGTTACTCCGGTTATGTATAAAGGTCGGTTATGTGCAGACTTTCCAACCAGTAAATCTTCCTCTGTAAAGGTGATCAATTCCGCTGGGTCAACATATGAAGCTTCCTCAGTTACTTCATCAATCGTGCAAGTTTGGAAACCTTCTAGATTTTGCAGGGCATGTATCAGGGTTTTCCTTAATTCTTGTGACATCATTAGGGCATCAAAGACACTGAGTGGGGCAGGTATCTTCCGAAGATGTGCCAGTACATTATAACTGTTCGCCGTTGGCCTTCTTTTTTTCTGACAAGTCCTTCGTCTGGTTTACTCCTTTTGTGTTCTCTTTGGAAGGTTGTCGTTCGGGTATGTATGTACCGGAGCGAAGGGTAACATTACACTCATCTGAGCATGGCGGTTCATTTTCCTCTTCTGGTTCGAACATTGTTTTGAGGGAGAATTCGTCCTTCTCTTCATGGTACTCTTTCCCTATATTTTCAGGACGAATCACAACAGGTCCTTCTTCCGAGCTATCGTAATACTCGTTGATTTCAAAGCTGCTCGAACTATCATAACCATTGAATGACTCTTCTGGATCAAACTCACAAGTAACTGTGTTAATGAATTCGTCTTCGTATATTTCTAGCATTTCTTCCCATCTTGGGTTCCGTCGGGCTGACCGGTTTCGGAGTTGGGTGTTCCTTGAGGACGAGGGCCCCCGTGTCCTCCTATGTCTCAACTGGGCTCGCCTGTCTTGCCACATTCTATATACGGGGCATCTCTTGGTAGCGTGACCTCTTTCCAAATGATACAAGCAGAATTCAGAGTTGTCCCTTCGCCTGGCTCTTCCTGATGACCGCATATTATCTCTTAAGACTTCTCTGAGCCAAGCATAATATTCCGCCCCCTCAGCTGGTGAAGTAGGTGGTTCCTGCAGACCATCTCTTCTTCTTGTCTGCTCAAGTAATGCCCTTCGAGCAGAGTGAGCTCTCCCAGTTACTGAGTACCCACGATCCCTTTGATGACGCGCTCTTCTGCGATTCCTCCTGGTGGGGACTGTTCGTACTTGGGCAGGTGCCATAGGCTGTGTTCTTATGTGCGGGATTCCCCACATCGTCATAGGGATTCCTTCTAATACCACTGGGGCAGAATTCGGTCCTATTGAGTTCCTTAGATTTTCATTTCCTGAAGAAGTTCTCCCATGAGCTCTCGTGTCTAATTGTTCTGGTATTGCTGGTTCGGTATTAGGATTGCGACTTGATCTTGGGGAATCTATAGTCTGTTCAGGAGGGCTCTTTCTTATACTTTCTTCAATCGGGTGTTTCAGATTCTCCTGGTTAGGATCCTTTTTATTTTTTCGCCTTTTGCGTCGTTTGTCGCTTTTCCCTCGAGGGACCTGATCAGCTTGATTCTCAACTTGGGGAGTCTCCAAGGGTGTATTGGTCTGAGAAGGTTCCTCTGATAAAGGTGTAGTATGACCATCTACCGATTCTTTTCCGGTCTTGTCATTATTTTTCTCTTCTTCTGTATCATTTCTTGTTTCTCTGATTATAGGTCGTAGAGTTTCTACTGCAGCCTTGATCGATTCCTCATTCGTGCGTTTGTCAGTGATCGTCAAGTCACACAATGATTCTAGGGTGGCAAGTATCGTCATGTTTTGTTGATGTATCACCGTGACCGTGTCAAGAAACATGCTCATCTTCTCCTCCAACCTAGAGATGACGCCTTCATGTGATCCAACGGGCTCTTTTCCTTTTCTATCTGGTGAGCACGAGCCTGTTTCCTTTATTACAATCCCCTTATCTTTCTTTCTGGTGGATGTTTCAGCGAGAAGTTCAGTACAGAGCCTTGGTGTTACTTCATCATCATCTGAGTCAGTATCACTAAAATTGACCACATTACAAGTTTCGTGATCATCTTGTTCATTATCTGTTTCCATGTCTGATAGTTCATCATCTGTTTCCATGTCTGATAGTTCGCCCCTTTGTAGGACCTCATTCCTATGGTTACTTCGCGACGCCTCGCCATGTTCCCATGTTTTATTCTCTGACGGCTCATATTGCCCCCACATCTCTCGACACCAGGATTCTTTCGGGAGATATAATATATCTTTGTTGGATCTAAAGATGGAACACGGGGAGAGTTTTACAGCCTTTGAATACAAGGGACTTTCTGCTAACTCCTCTTCTGTATAATCCTCGGGTGGGGCTATTCTTATTTCACAATCATAAAACATTCCCCACTTTGGATATTTCTTCCACGGACATACTATTGATGCTTCCAACGGAGGCCTTTTTCTTTTTTCCACTGTGATCCTGGTATCAGAGGGTAATTGAAAGTACTCAAGAAGTTCGGCGTTGGTCATTCGAGCCTCGTGTATCGCTATTGTTTGATAAGCTCCTTCCACATCCCTTCGACTTGCTATCCACGGGTACGAGACTGTCGGGTCATATCGTCGTTTCTTGAATGTTACATGTCTCTCGGGTGGTATTGCCGCACATATTTCCATACCCCCATTCATTGGAATGTGTATCATTCTTACGTTTTGATATTCTGACTCATCTGAATCTGGTGCAGTATCCTTTTTCGGGTTGTTCTCGCCTTCTTCTGATGGTTCTTCTACCCGCTCACCTTCGGTAATTGCGTTGCAATACTCATATTCTTCTTCCAAATCTTTGTCTGTATGAGTGCGCAATACTCCCTGCATCTCTCTATCCACAAGGCGAAGTACCTCGTCTATCAGTTCCGACTTAATCTCAGTCTGAATCTTTCTTGGGTCAGCGAAGATAGTTACTGTCAGCTGTGGATCTTATGGATTTTCGGAGAACGCGATTTCTATACTGTTTATGTCGAGTGGTGCTAGAATTGGTCCCGGGTTGATTTCAAATTCTATGGCTTGCTCTCCCTCCCGGTGCGGCATAACATCGTTATCTTCTATCTCTATTTCGTCTCCTTTTATATCTTCGAATGAATCCCATCCTGTCCACATGTTATGACAGGATCCTTGAGAGGGAGTTTCTGTTCCATCGTCCTCTTCAGTGTCTCCCCATCCTTGGGAGACGATGCCTTCTATTCCCCATCCTAAGTTGATGTCATCACCATTTTCGTCAATACTCAATTGTCGAAATGAAAATTCGATTTCATTTTCAGTTTCATCATCATCACTAGAATATTCAATTGGGTCCATTCCCTGAGACATCCTTATTTCGCTCATCATGGTTCGGATAATCCGATGCATTTCTGGGTATAGAGTGAAATAGTCTTACAGGGTAAAGTCTTCATCCGATAGGTACTCATCTTCTGAGTATTGTGGTTCTTCCGTTTTCTCTGGATCTTGCTCTTCAAAATGATCTCTCCACAGGTCTTCCTCGGTAGGACCCTCGTATCCTATCGAGTAACAGTGCTCATCATGACCGTATATTTTTCTATTTTTGTCTCGCCGATACATCAATAGTGGCTTCGAGGTACCTTCACCGTGTTCGTTCTTGATTGGCGATGTGTCGCTTTTGAAGTGCACTGGTTGTAAGTTCTCGCTTTGAGGTTGACTCATGTATCTTTGAATGGTTGGTCTTATCTTTTCAATGATCTTTCTATTCTCTTCCTCCAAAGTTGCGGTATAAATGGATCGCATTAATTCTAACTCTTCTCGTATGGCCCGGTAACCAACTGAGATACGAGCTGTACGTTTTGGTCTTCGGGTTAGAGGTGTCGCCATATTCGCAGGAGGTTGATCGTCCATCGAGTCTGTCATGGTGACACCGTTGCAATGTTCATGTTTATCTAGACATAAGGATTTCTCATTTCCTTTTGAAGTACCAATCTTGGCATTTGTTTTTGCTCCTGAAATCTTTGCCATGACATGCTGGGGAATAAAATGTTCAAGCGTGATAGGCCTTGGGACTTTCTGCACGTACTCTTCATTTTTGTCTTTCTTAGTCCTTTTGCCCATCCCAGCAAGTTGCTTAGCTCTAGCCAATGTTATCGGCTTTTCCTTTTTCTTCCCGTTTTCCTTCGATCGACTAAATATGACTCTTGGAGCGGGAATGTTCTCTGTAGGTTGGGGGTTGCTTTTGGCTTGGAGCTCACTATGCATTTTTCTTAGTAAGTTCTTAGATTTCTTGGTTAGGTGGAGGACCCAAGGTTGATGCAATTCTGTTTCGTCTTCCGATCCTACACAAGATATCATGTTAACTTGGAAGTGCGGTTTTGGAGTTTGTTGAGCCTCTTTAGGTATTTTTATCTCCCCTTCTTGTATTTGATTTTCCAACCAATCTTTAAAGATGTAACACCCCTCAAGATTGTGTCCGAGAATTCTATGGTAAAGGCAATAATTAGGATCATCGGACTTGTCTGCCTCTTCGGGTCGCTTGCACTGTGGTAGTTGCATGCCGTGCCTTATGGCAATTTTAAATAGCTCATCTATGTATTCTTTTTTGAAAGAATAAGGCCTTTTCCTACGCTCTCGTAGGCTTATGCCAAACTTCCGTTGGCCTGATTCTCTATTATCATCTCTTTCTGCTCGCTTGTTCTCGTCAGAGCCAATGTTGTAACTAGCTGAGGCCATTGCGTTTTCGCTTTTCTTTGTTTCGCTCTTCTTTCCTTTCTCTCTACCCTTCTCTTTTTCTAAACTGGGCCGAGCTGTTGGAATCCATCCTTCTTGACTTAAAGATTCATACTTGGACGCCAGAGTGACCAATGGCTGGAACTCTGTGATTTTTGCTGGCACCAAATATGGTTGAATCCACCCTGGCAGATTGCTCATGACTATATTAACTTGCTCGGTCTCCTTCAATGGCGGTTGACACCGAATACTCACGTTCCTCCACCTCGTGATGTATTCTACAATCCCTTCACCCTTCTTTGGTTTTAAATTTGCCATATCCATAAAGGTGACATCCTGAGCGATGACCATAAATTTTGAACAAAAGGCATCTTCCATCTCTTCCCAAGAGTTAATGCTATTTTCTTCCAGAGATGCATACCACTCAAAGGCAGCTCCTGCAAGGCTTTGGGGAAACTGGCGTAGCAACCACGCAGGATTATTAGCAGTATCTCCACATGTGGTAACAAAGTGGGCAAGGTGTTGCTCTGGAGCAGTTTTTGATCCTATCCCGTCAAATAACCGAAATTTCGGTACTACATATCTCTTGGGGAAGGGTTCATTATCAAAATGTCGAGGGTAAGGTCTCCCTACCCTTCTTTTGAATTTCGTCGGGATCCCCAATCCAATCTCTTTCATCTGTCTGAAAATCATTTCCCGAAGGTCTTCTCCGGTTGTCGAGTTTGAGGAGGTTGGTAGGGGATAGGCATGCCCCCTATTAGCTAGTGATGCCCTAGGAGAATCCCAGGAAACACCACGATCTTTTTCTTCTCTATCCTCATCTTTTGTAAGTCTTCTCCCATTCCTCTTAGCAACAGTTTCTTCAGGTTCTTCAATACGGATCCTGGTGCTACCATTTGTCCTGGGGCGGATTTCGTTTTCATCGTGAGAGCTCTGCTTCTTTTGTCGAGTTTTTAATTTGGCATTTTCTTTTCGAAGCGCCTCCAGTTCTCGAGCCATTAGCTCCAGTTTCTTTTCTAAATGTGTATTCGCGACATCTCCTTCTTCGCTTGCACTTTCACCCGTCGATACATCATACTCCTGAAGGAATTCCTCCTCATTCATAACGGGGTCGATTGGATATGTCGGTATTTCTTCCTCGGATGTGGGTTTCTTCCTGGTATTCCGGCCCTTCTTTTGGCCAATTTTCGCTTGCCTTGTCTCTGGTTGTCTCCCGTCGGCCTGGCTGCGTGTTATTACCATCTCACTTTCTGGTTCTTGAGGCTCGTCCTCATCGCCACTAGCCGCATATGAGATGAGCTGATCATCAGATTCTTCGTCTATGCTCATGGCATTTACGGTAAAAGATTCTTCGCAATCATATACTTGCTGCTCGGTTTGCGCTTCTTTCTTTTTCTTTTCCCATCTCTTAGTCTCCAATTGGATTCGCAAATCTCCTCGAGACAACTGTTTGAATCTTTGTATTATTCTGGTCCTTTTACGAACAATATGTTGACCACTTTTCTCGAGGATTTTCGATTGATCCTTAGGCTCATCCTCCTGATAAGTTAACCTTTTGTAAATTGGGTCACGATGGCCACGATTGTCATGAGATGTTTTCTTTTTTGTAGGTTCAGATGACAACGTAGGCGGGAAGGAAATCCTTTCAAATATAGATTTACGAGGTTTTTCCTCCTTGTCTTCTGGTTGCAGAAGACCATGAACTTCCCTCTGGCCCTGCGCGTTTTTGATAACACGATATACCCTTCGAATCTTTTCGGAAATGCTTGGTCTCGGGTTATCGGAGGTGACAGTCAGAGATTTAAAGCGGGCAGGCAAATCTCTCCATCCAAGAAGGCGTGTATTTGGGGAACTCCATTTCGCTGCTCGGAGTGGAGAAAAAGAGTTTTGAACAGGGAAGTTCGTCTCCACTTCGAGCTCCTCTTGGTATGCTTGCAAGGCTTCCCTTGTTGAAGCCTTGACCTTTTTCATGAGTTTCGGCGCTGGCTTGGTTGGAGCGAATATCTCATTGATAGTGTTCTTAACTTTGAGTTTCTTGACACGCGTGTTGGTTATTGGAACAGTGTTAATGGTACGCGGTCCTCCATGGTTATCAAGTTGCACGTTATCTTTGCCTATCGCCTCGCTGGCAGGGGTGTTGAAGGAGCTGTTGACACCAACCTGCACCACCGGAACAGTAATCGGAATTGATCCGATTAAGTACATCGCGGAAGCGGCCCCTGGAACCACTTCATTGCCATTGTTGCCCTTGCTCATCATCTTCCTGCAAAAGAGAAGTACTTGTTTATTTGTCAGCAAAAGATAAAACGTCACTGATCCCTAAATCTCATACATTATATCCTTTGATTTTCCCGATGAAAGGAAAAAGATGTCCCACCGGGCGTGCCAGAACCTGTCTCGCACTTTTTCACGGCCCTCGGATCAACAGAGGAAAATCCGGTCTCGGATTGAGGGGCAAAAAAGAATGCGGATCAGATACCCCTCGCGAGTCTCAAGAGGCCGATACCGATACCACCCCGAAGTGCGGTAACTGTACGGTCTTGAGTTCTCACGAGGGTTTATTATTTGAAGGGGTCCTTTCTTTCCAGTAGGCGCAAGCCCCTACTGTTAATTACCTCCGACATGGTCAGGAGCACCTCTAGATCGGGAAAACCAAAGGATTGTGTGTCGTGAGCTGTTAGGGAATTGTAAATATGCAATTAGCGGTCCTATCATGCATTTATATATTTTTTTGTTTTTTATGTATTTTTTTATTAATATTACTACTATAATGCAATATTAATATATCATATTATTATATATTTTTTTTTGTGGACTTTGGATTGCAGGGGACAGCAGTCTCTGGAGTTCTAAGCTTGTAGAGGTTTCGGTCAACTGCCGTCGCTGGACGCTTATAATCTTCTCGTTTTCCGAGTTCTCTTTGTTATGTGAGGAATTAAGGTTTAGGCTCTTCTGGTGTGAATTTTGTATTTGTAAGGCATGGACTTCCCGAAACGGGTTTCTTAGACTTCCTGTTGATCTTTGTCGAGGTTATCTGAAAGTGACATCTGATTCCTGATCAGACCGTTAAATTTGGTTGATGCGGTGCTTGAGGTTGTTTTCTTCTCTTTTTTTTGTTGAAGTTGACATCAGGCCCCTGGGCTTGTGGATGTTAAAGACGCCGGACCCCTGGGTTTATGGGCGTTAAAATCTTATGCGCGCGGGTGCGACCCGAGTCGGTTGCCCCTTGACCTTTCCCGGGAAGCGGGGTGACGCTCGTTCGATGGGCATAGAGCGTTAAGTGACATCTGGTACCTGACCAAGACGTTCAATAGACGGAGTGGCTTCCGTTAAAAGTGACATTTGGCGATGTTCAAAGTGACGAATCGGTTTGCTCCCGAAGCGTTGAAGTGACATTTGGCAATGTTCAGTTTCTTCTTCTTGGGATGATACTCGGTTTCCAGCCAAGATATCAAATAAACGGTTCTCTTGTCGCTTGAAGCGTTGCGTTGATACATGGTTTCCAGCCATGATATCAAGTAGACGATCCAGTTGCCATTTGAAGCGTTGAAGTGGTATCTAGTTTTCATCCAAGGTATCAGGGGAACGATTCGACTGTCACTCGAACCGTTAAGACATCTGGTTGCCAATCAGACGTTAAGTGACGTTCCGATCTCCATCCGAAGTACTGAGGTGATATCTGGTAGCCAGCCAGACTATCAAACAGATGCTTCGATTGTAGTCCAGAGCGTTCAGGAGACATTTGGTTGCTATTCAGACATTGAGTAGACGGTTCAATCATCATTCGAGATACTGAGGTGATATCTGGTATCCAGCCAAGATAACCCGCAGATTATCCGATTGTTGCTTGAGATGTCGACAGTGCATCTGGTCGCAAGTCAAATATCTAGGAATCGATTCAGCTGCCACTTGAACCGAAGACGCTTGGTTGCCAGCCAAGTGTTAAGTGCCAATTCGATTATCATCCGGAGTATTGAGGTGATACCTGGTATCCAGCCAAGGTACCAAACAATTGGTCCGATTGCTATCCGAATCGTTTAAAAGTGACATCTGGGTGCCAGTCAGATGTTCCCTTCCGATCCGATCATAATTGAGACTCTGAAGTGATATCTGGTAGCCAGCCAGCTTATCGGACAGATGACTCGATTATTTTTCGAAGCGTTGAAGTGACGTCCACTCGCCAATCAGATAAGTAACAATTCGATCCTCACTCAGAGTATTGAGGTGATACCTGGTAGCCAGCCGAGGTATCAAACAATAGTCTGATTGTTATTCGAAATGTTGAAAGGAATCTGATTGCTAGTCGGCCGTTCAATGGACAGTTCAGCTGCCACCTGAAGTGTCCGAACTTCATCTGGATGCCAGTCAGATGTTAAAGTGACGTTTGTTCGCCAAACGGGTATTGAGCAGACGGTTCGATCCTCCTTTGGAATACTCTGACGATACTTGGTAGCCAGCCGAGATATCATACAGATAGTCCAAGTGTTACTCGAAACCTTGCAAGGAACCCTGATTGCTATTCAAACGTTCAGTGGATAGTTCAGCTGCCACCTGAAATATCCTAGGTTTCAACGGTTCGGCTCTCACCCGAAGCATTGAAACTATCCTTCGCCAGACCCTTGGGTTTGTGGGCGTCCAAAAATCTTATGCGCGCGGGTGCTACCTAAGTCAGCTGCCCCTTGGCTTCCCCAGGTGCGGGTGACAATTGGTTCTCGATCATAGGAGCGTACCTCTGACGCTCAGTCTCTGACCAATTGTTCAATGTGACGTAATGCTTGACATCTAGGCAAGACGAGTCACTCAAATGACGCTAAGCGTTCAAGTAACGTCCGGCTGTCGACCGGTACGTCATGGACAGTTGGTTCTCGATCATGGGAGTGTTCCTCTAACACTCAGTCTCTGACCAGCTGTTGAAGCTTCGCTTGATTCCTGATCAAGTGTCAATGTGACATAATGCTTGGCATTTAGCCAAGGAAAGTCAATAGGGTGACGCTCGGCAATCTTTGCAAGTGTTCAGGTAATGTCCGGCTTCCGACCGGAACATTGTAATTTCCCTCCAGCACCGAAAGAGGTAAGTTTTGTTGTGTGAGATCTGGTTGTTGATTTAAAAGATAGGCTAAGTCGACATTACTGAGCTGTTTGAGGCATAAGTAATGTGACCAAGGAACATGTTGAAGGTCTCTGAATGAGGATACTATTTGGGTAAGGATTATGGATCCATCTGATGTAGTGGTGTGATCTGGGATAAGGTCTTTAATATAATATGAGGGAGTCGTTTACAGCAACAGTGTTGGCCTCGATGTATCCTTGGCGGTTAGATTGCAAACACTCAAGTTAGGACCTCCTGCCTTCTTGAGAGAGCGGGTGCCTTAGATAATCGTAGACTCCTGAAATAAAAGTGTGATCTTTCCCCAAGGTATGGGTATGATGATGTAGAATTTGTCCATGGTGACAATATTTGCATATCTTTGATAGGATCATAATGCTGTGTGCCTGTGTCAACGGTGTTGGCAGACGTTTATCTCTGGCGGGTAGATTGCATACACTCAAGATTGGACCTCCTGCCTTTCTCGAGAGAGCGGGTGCCTTTGATAATCGTGGCTTTTATCGTCTCAGCAGGCTTGGGACAACACTGTGAGCTTTTCTCGGACTGCAAAGAGTTCTGCTCGTATGTGGTTGGATCCATATTCTTCACCGGTAATATCTTGCGGTGTAATTTGCCTTCTCTTTGGGATTTTATCAGTTTGCATGAATATTGTTTTGGTCTTCACCTGATTTGCGTATTATTTCGGGTCTCTTGATAGAGTCCCGTGACATCGTGATAGATCTCACTATCCATCATTTTGAGGCTAGCGATTCTCAATTTAACCAGATCATTGAGTTTGATACTTCACCAGTACTCTTGATTGTTAGCAACAGTACTTAGTGTCTTCATTTTTTTATCCGCACCTGTCATGACGATGACCGTCTGGTGGTTTTGATCACTTGAGGTTATGATGAGCTTTATTTCAAGTCATAAACGGAGCACTAGACTCGGTCGTGCTAGTATCCCGTTATGACTTTCTGAATTTTGTGATATTATCCATGCCTTCAGTGATTCGGTCATAAGCTTTTGAGCCTTTGCCGAAACGGCTTTTCTTCATATCCAGGAGAGAATAATGGTAGGAATATATTTGGTAGGGTTTCTAGTGGTGATGATTAGCCAAATAGATTCCTTTTATTTTTCTGAGCTTCCAGGATTTTTCCTCATATTTTTCTGAACCTCATGTGATTTTTCATGAATTTTTAAAGGTTGCTGGATTTTAAAATAAATATAAGGCCGAGGTGGCAATTTGTGATTGGCCAGAGCTTAGAATATGGATTTAAAATATTCTGTTTGGATTTTGGTTGTGGTTTTGGCATGACTGTATTCTCCATATTTTTCTGGACCCGTGGAAATTTAGTTTGGATTTTTCTGAGTTGCGGTTGAATTTCTACGAATTTTTAAACTTTCCATCAATAACACAATGCCGCTTCAGCAGCAGTGACACGTGGCAGGTCATGGTTGGTCCACACTAGTGGGGAGAGAGATAGCCAACAGTGATTTTAACTTGTGAGACGTGGCATTTCCTGGTTGGTTGTCGATAACTCGCTACACCATGTTGACTCGCCACACGGCAAAGGCCACAGAAGATCGTGAATTTTGGGACGCCCCCTATTAAAACCGTCCATGCTCCCGGTATTTTTCAGAGTGAATGATCCATTCGTCTGTGGGGCCCACTGTCAGTGAGGATTGTGGTCCGTTGCTGATACACCATGCTCACACAAATTAGGGAATGAAATCCCTTTCTCCCTGCCTTTCTTCCTTCTTCTTCCGTCGACAGAACAACGAAGCTCCCGCCATGGCTGTCTGATTATTCACTCTAGACGATCAATCGTCCTCAAGATGGTGTTGATTAGAATCGTGAGGTCCCCAGGAGGTTGTGTGACCCATTCTTAGGGCCTGTCTCTTTCCCTTTCACTGTAATTATCTTCCCCTTCGCTGGCTAGGGTTTGACGAGGCCTGACGGTGGTTCTGAGCCTCTAGTGGTGATCAAGTCGAGATGAATTGCCTGAGAGCATCATGAAGGACCCACGAAGTTTGGTGTAGCCTCAATTTGATTGCCGATCTCCTCCAGCATGGTGTTTCACCTCAGTCAAGATTTGCCATGGCGGTGAGTTGTTTGATGCAGTCGCCTGGCCATGGTGGGGGTTAGGTGAGGCGCCTATGAGACTTGTGACAGGTGTAAGAAGGTATTTGTATCGCCAATTTGATTGCCAAATCCCTTCAGCTGAGAATTTCACCACAACCTGGTTTGACCAAGGTGATAAGCTGTTGGTGGCCTACTCTTTTGTTGTTGCAAATTTCTGTTGATGTAGAAGGCACAATGAAGTACTGGGGAGCATGTTGGCATCTCCTTGAGTGTGTATGAACCTCCAATTCCATCATGGCAGCCTTGCAACATGCTCTCAGCTGAGGTTGAGCCATGGTTGTCATGATTGCATCCATGTTGCTGATTGAAGGTAGTATGGCAACTCTTGAAGCAAGATGCTCCATCAGGTTGACATATGAGGTTCTCTAATGCAGAGCTTCTCCTGGCTTAGTTGAGGTAGTGATGGTGACTGCCTCCTCCATGAGTTGCAACATGTTGGCATGAGGTGATGTCCATTGGCCTGAGGTGATGTTCAGGGCTTCATGAACCTTTATACCTGCTGTCCTTGTTTTTTTTTTATTACATCTTTCAAACCTGCTGTCCATTGTTCACTTTGGTGTCCTTGTTGTTGTCCACAATTTTTGTTTATGTTAGCACTAAATGATAATTCACTTAGTGCTAGATACATGTGTATTTAGTTAAGCATGGCCTATTTTAATTTCATTATTTAAATGTAGATATAACTCTCGACCTACATGTATATAAATGTAGAATATAAAAGAGAACAGATTTTAACTTGCTTCCTAAATGCTTGTGTTAATTAACATGCCTATATACATATTTACATAAAGCAATTTTTATTTTATCTCTTACATTGCTTTCAATTCTGTGCAAAACTAAAAAAAAAAGAAAGGAAGATGAAAGTTGCAAAGTAAAAAAGGAATAACCTTCTTATTTCACCAAATGTAGATTACAAAGAAGTAAAACAAACAGTGACTTGAAACTAAAACTATGAAGCTAATGCTTCTACTAACACACTCTTTTTTTTGTTTTTTTTTTATAAAATGGCTATCCTAGGTGCTTAAACTACTTCCTGGGTGGATGGCTTCCTTAGTGTGTGTGTATTGGCTCTAAGCTTAGATAGTGTTGCACTCTGCTGGGTGTATTGCTCATTGTCCTCTGCATGATTCTGAGGTGTCTTATTTATAGGAGAACCAGATGGCACCAATTATGTGAAGTTTAGAGCTTCTGGACAGTTCTACCCCTGGTGAATTTCATCCATCATGCAGTGCTTCACTGTACTCGTAGAAAATGGCTTGTTCCCAAATCATCATCCCTGCTTAATTGTGCCTCATTCATTGCTCTTCTCCATTTGCTGTTCATCATTTTAGAATTTGGTGTTTGAGTCCCATCATTGCTGTGTTCATGATGCTACGATTTTGCTTTGTTAATTTCCGCAATTGATGAATCACAATCCTTTATTGAAGCTTCCTTAGCATTGTCTGATTATGTAATCAAATCAATTTCGCTTTATTTCACCCAATTTAGCAACTCTTGATTTTATAAGTCTTATGCAATTGAGCCACCTCTACCTCGAATTCACTGGAGAGAAGGGAGTTGGCGTTGGGGATTCCCTCTTCTTGCAATTAAATGTTTAGTCATCATGGCCTGGCAGAGAGAGGTGGAATTGAAGGAGGCTGGTCTGGCTTCGTACTTGAGCAGGCAAGAGAGGAGACAATGTGAGCAGTCTGCCTCTGTGCACAGCGCGAGAAGGAGAGGAGAGCGAGATTCCATTCCCTGCCATCATTACTTGGCTTCGTTTGTCAACAGGCGTGCGAGAGAGGGGCCCTTCCCTGCGTCACGGCGTTCGTCAGAGGAGCTCTTGGCGTCATGGCGTGCGTAAGAACAGAAGCAGTCGAACGAAGGAGACGAAGTGATGGGCCGGGCCGTTGCATCGTTATTTTCCTCATGGGCTTTCCGTTTTTTTTTGGTATAGGCTGATATGGATTGGGCCGAAACGAAGTGGGCCAGAGCAGTAAATACAAAATTTGATCATGGAATATTTGTTGCACGAATCTTGATGCCTTGATTGATTTGATCATGGGATAGTTCTGAACACTATGTATAATCATATAACTCCACTCATGAAATTATATAATTATTTTCTTGTTGCACCTCAAGGTATAATCTGGCGTTTTTCGTGAGTTCCAGGAACATATATATGCCAAATTATCGTGATTTTATTTTTCCCGTTAATATGGATGCCAATATAATCCTTGGGATTTAGCACCATTTGTTTTGTCACGACATTAAATTCTCACAAATATTCCTCTCCGATTTATCCAAGATAACTTCAGATTATCGGGCGCCTCCCGCATCTGACCCATGTATAAAATATCAAATTCCTCTTTACCGTTCTCCGGTATTTATGAGAATATTTTAGGGTTCAACAGTAGATTAGTTCTGGTTATTAATTTGTGATTGTTTAGTTTTAATTTCGTGATTAAGGAAGAGAACAAGGGGAAACCCTAAGTTCTGTCAAGAAACAGTTACTATTTTTATTGACTGATTTCGTTAAGGCATATCTCACAATCCGCTTACTTGTTTTGAGTGAGGTTTTCAGCACTGGAAAGATCCTGGAGTCTATTTTCCATAGAGACCAATATCTTGGTAATCAAGTAAACGTACAGTGAGAATTTGAAGTTGAAATCAGTGGTTGTCAGTCTGTCTGTTTTCTGAAAATTCTGACCCTTCTGGAATACGGGACGAATTTCTCTCACTCTATAATTTGGATTGATATGAAATTTTTCTTGGTTATAGTTCTTTCACAGATCTTTCCAGAAAGTATTTATTTGTTTGAATCCGATAAAGGACGAGTGAGATATGATTTTCGCAATATGAGTTAGTCTGACAGTTTGTCAGAATCTGCTGGTGTTAGTCTGATTTTCGAGGGCTGTATATTTCGATATATAAACTTGTTTTGGACGAGATCTGATTTTTTGGAAATATCTTTAAGTCTAGTTTCTAGAATGTCCAAGAACTCGCAAAACGGATTAGTATAGAAAAAGTTTTGGCCATTTTACCAGAGGGTGTTCAGACTATCAGAAATTTCTGGAATTTGACATTTTATGTTGTTATGACCCGGAACATGTTGTTGTGGTCTTGTTGTGATCCATAATGTGTTGGAAACAGTGAGGTATAACTTTGGCACGTAATAATATCAATTCTTTATCAGCTGGACAGAGCTCCTTTTATCCTGTTTTAAAAGAAATTCAGTTTTCTATGATTTATAGATAAAAAGTACATTCTCCTTGTAACTCACAGTAAATATAAATTATGTTTACTGCAGAAATTTCCTAATGTTTTGCCACACTCTAAAAATTTGTGAATCATCCCTAATTAATAATAAAACCTGGTATTTTTCTTGTATATATATTTTTTATTTTGTATCGTATTGTACATGTTTACTGAGTACGAACGGCATCAAATATGTGCTAACAAGCATGTCGAAACCAACTTCAAATACATCTTAATCCAAAAGAAATGGTTTAATTAGCTCGTGAAAAGAGAATTTAGGTTGTTATTGATTTCAAGTCAACTTGTGAGAAGAGAATTTGTGGATAAACCGATTTCTAAAGAAGAAATTGTAATATAAGAATTTCGTATAATTCTACAAATAATATTACAATTCTCTTAGAAAAAAATAAAAATAAATAAAAGAAGATCAAATACTTCTTCGGCTAGTAAACGGAATCTGGCAAGAACTTGGACTTCAATTTTAGTTATATGTATCTGCCTCTGTTTCTGTCTTAGGTACCTCTCTCTTTAATTGTTTAATGATGCTAGTAACTCGTGAATCATTAATTAATTGGCTGTGTTTTCTTTTATCTCCTGGTTTTCTTCGACTTGCATTTCTTCATCCGTAGTTGGCTGAAGAAATCCCAATTAAGTTATCCTCTTAGATGGCTAGCCAATGTTGGGCACCGAAAATGCTTCATTCATCGATATTTTTTTTTTTTTTGAATAAAAGAAGGGGTCAGGCCCCAAACCTTTTCATTGATAATAAAAGTAAGATTACAAAGTATAGCGAGTGGCTATAGAGCAAAACGCCAAGAAAACAAAAGAAAACTAAAAAGAGCAACCAGACTAGCTATTACAAATCGAAGAGGGAAAAAAAAATAATAATAATAATAATAAATTAAATTACATCAAAAGAAAATAATAGAAGAAAAATAGCCCAGCCTAGAAAGTTGCAGCTGATTAATGCCGTGGTGTTTGACAAAGTGTCCAATCATCCAATACAAGTGAAGCAAGCGAATCAGGGTTAGAGGCCAGGTTTTTGAAAATTCTGGAGCAGCGTTCCTTCCATGCCCAGAAGCATGTTAAGGCAAACAACTCAGCAACCTTAATTGGAAAGCCCTTGTCTGTCATCAATTCATGGAGTGGTGGTAAAGACTGGTAATGCATTTCAGATTGGTTGAGTACTAGTGACCGAGTCGAGATGAAGAAAGAGCAATTAAAGAGATGAGAAGAGGATTCACAAGCGACTCGACATAGCGAACATTGGTTTACCAGTACCATCCATCTTTTTTGAAGATTGTCAACCGTCGGCAGCTTGTCTTGCAGCATTAACCAAGTAAAGGTGATAACTCTTGGCGGCACCTTTAGCTTCCAAACAAATCTGAGATTAGAGGGTATTTTTGGGAGAAGGTTAAGAAAATTGTAAAGGGAAGCAGCTGTAAAGGTTCCACTGGAAAGAGACCAGTGAACCGTATCAATTGCAGTTGAACTCAGTGTGTCAATGCTTGAAGGCAGGTTCTGCACTTCCTCAAGTAGTGAGTTTAGCTGTTGAATTGTTGAAGCAGATGAGGATATGGAGGGCTTGAAAAGAACAAAAGGCCTATGCTGATTTGCAGAGAAGTCAGCCACTGTAATATCCGGTTGTTGACAGTAAGTGAAGAGGTCCTTGAAACGAGAACTTAGCACTCCCATACCCCAATTTTGATGCCAGAAAAAAATTGAGTGACCCGTAAAGGCCTCAAAGGAAACAATAGCACTGAAAATTGGGAGAAGTTCTCGGAAGGAGTTAAGTAAAGGAAAAGGACTGCATACCGGCAACAGACTTTGAGAACCTTGCATTGACAAAATCAAATTTTTCCAATTAGAGGGGATAGGGTTGTACCACTGCCATAGCCACCTTGCCAGCAAGGATAGGTTAAAAGAGGAGAGGTCACGCACTCCTAGGCCTCCGACAAGTTTCGGGCGGCACACTCGATCCCACGAGACTGTCACTAGCTTTTTCTTATCAATTTTGTTTCCTTGCCAAAGGAAATTCCTCCTGAGTTTGTCGAGCTTTTTTATGACCCATTTGGGTAATCTAAAAACTGACATGAAATAAACTGGTAGAGAGGTGAGACAATAGTTAAGAAGAACCAATCTTCCGGCAAGAGATAAAAAAGAGGAACTCCAAGAGTTTAGTTTACATCTGAATTTATGGAAAAGAATCTCATAATCCTCTTTTTATAGGTTTTTGTTTGACAGCGGTAAACCGAGATATTTGATGGGCAAAGTAGAAACATTACAGCCAAGCACTGTTGCACATTGCTCACTTATGAAGCGGTCTGCATTGAGGAAGGCCAACTCAGATTTGGAAGGGTTAATCTGTAAGCCCGACAACCGATGAAAAACAAAGAAAATGGCTTTGAGATGTTGAGACTGACCTAAGTCGGGTTTGAAGAAGAAGATTGCATCGTCTGCATAGAGCAGGCAAGGCTGCATATGGGGAAAAGGAAAGAGTAAGGTGCCATTCTGTTGCAATGTAACTAGCCATCTGGATAGGTAATCTATTGCTAAAATGAAGAGGTAAGGTGAGAGCGAGTCCCCTTGTCTAACACCTCGCTTTAGCTCAATCGATTTTCCTGCCAAACCATTTACAATGACCCTTGAAGAGCCTCGTAGGACACAATTTGCTAGCCATCGAATCAACTCAGGAACTAAAGTGAATCATTCATCGATATTGATTTATCAGATCGAACATTCTTCTGTATCCATGTCCACCTCATCATTGACATCAATTTGTACCTCAAGTGATTCACTGTTTGTGCTTCTTTTTGTATATTTGTCCATATTTTTTGCCATTTCGGGTTCTTGTTCCACAACTATCCCAGTGATTCCCCTGCTTGATGTCATCTCTTCTGTCATTGTTTGCATGTTAGCAGCATCGGTGCCTTCCAAGTTGTTGCACTGATGCAAATGAGGCAATGGTGGGTACATGGAGCATTCGGTTAATGACACACTGCCGCTCTGCATGCTTGCTCGGCATATCGGACATGATGGATTGGCATACAACCATACATCTATGCATTGGACGTGGAAGAAATGCCCACAAGGAGGCAATATTTTAACCACATCACCTTGTCGCAAATCACACAAACATATACTACATTCAACTGAAACTCCATGTCTCTTACTGTTTACCATTCCATTTGCATTGCCAACACCTTGATTGCCACCAATTTCATGGTTCCCGATGCAATTTTTGGTTGGTCCTTGATAGATGAAAGTCGGGAATGCCTCAACATCTGATGAACTAAGACCAAGTGCCGGGTTGTGAGCTGTTACACTGCCATTAAAGTGCTGATGCCATTCTGAAGTTAGAGAGCTCCAATACCGAATCAAGATGTAAGACACCACACCAAGAACAACAGCAATAAGTATGAACAAAAGCGTGCTGTTTGAACCGTCCATGGATTGACTGGTTGTCTCAGTATCGGTAGATATGGTAGATATATAGTATAGGTATTGTTTTAAGAGCTAGTTTCTTTTTGTTCTTATATAGGAGTTATGGCACTAGTTTGTGGAATGAATGTTGCACGGCTTCTTTTGTATTGGTGCAGTCTTTAACTATATGTGAATTATTGATTCCAAGAAAATGTTTAATTATTGGC
This sequence comes from Rhynchospora pubera, assembly GCA_028095005.1. Lineage (NCBI taxonomy): Eukaryota > Viridiplantae > Streptophyta > Magnoliopsida > Poales > Cyperaceae > Rhynchospora > Rhynchospora pubera. Next base: position 20,801,136 of record CM051461.1, read on the forward strand.
CAAGGATATGACTTCGTGAATACTTTAGTATATCATCAGCTTAATTTATTGTTTGAACTGTCCCTGCTTATGTATCTCTATGCAATTAATGCCCTCCATCTGTTGCTGCAGTGCTTAACTATTATTTATTATATCATCAGATCATCAATGTACTTTTTTCGAATAAAAATGTGATCAAGCCTCCAACGTAGATTATTCATAAATAATTCTGCCTATAAATCAAAGTTAGTTAAAAAAGGTCGGGGAAACCCTAGCTCTCCGTACAGACGATTCTGAAGGCGATTTCCGGCATTTCCTCAACCGCGAAATGGATGCTGAAGGTTGGCAAACAGTTCAACCACACCGCCGAACCAGAGATGCTCCCTCCAGCTCGGAGCCACGCTTACCTCAGGTGACCTCCGCCCTCTCTCTCGGCGGTAAACCCTCTTATGCTCAGGCTCTGAAATCGACAGCCACCGCCGCCCCAAAAAACCCTAGCTCGCGCCCCTCCACCTCCAAAGCTCAACCCCCTCCACCACAACAGCGCCGTTACCCTCCAGTCATCCCCCACCCCAGTCGACCTAGGCAACCGATGCTCATCACCTCACCTGACAGCCCAACCACCTTGTGCTTCCCACCCACACTTGAGGACCCCGATTGGCACAATCGATGTTTCAGATGCTTCACTAAGGGCCACACGGCTCCCAAGTGCGCCAAGGCACGACGCTGCGCCAATTGCTGGGAGTTGAACCATGATTACACTCAGTGTCGGCGGCCTCGACGCACCAGATCTACTGCTCCTAGGACCAAAACGCTGGTGCAGCAGCCCCCTCGCCAGAACAGGCCCTCTAAGAACAAACCAACTACTGTTGGAACAGCCAAGTGGGTGGCACGCCAGCTACCAACTGTGGAGGAGGAGCCAGACTTCCAAGACCTCTTCGACTCCTCCAAAACCTCAGATGTGCTGCCGCCTGACGCAGACAGACCTGATTCTGTCTCCTGCTACATCTCGAGGGATGCCTCCTTTTTCAAGAGGGTTGCTATGCTTTCCAAAGCCCTAGTTATCTCTCAACCCCTGGATGTTGAGGATGAGTTCTCTCTGGATGAAGTGGCAAACATGGTTGCCTCCACTGGCTTAGTTGCTGCTCGCCAGGTAACTGTTGGTCACCTTACAAGAGGTCGTTTTATTGTCACTTTTCCTGAGCATGTAACTGCCTATGATGTTGGCCTTGCTTTCCCGGAAACCTGGTGGGACAGAGGGTTCTCAGCGGCTGTCTGGTCACCACATTTGGATGGGGAAGTTTCCCTCCCTAGGTTTAAGGTTTGGATCAAACTGGTAGGACTGCCAATTCAGGTGTGGGAGGAGGAGTGCGTGGTTAATGCAGTGAGTAAATTTGGCACTTACTTGGGAACGATTACCTCCAAGAGTCCCGGCAACCTTGCGGTGTGGAATGCCGCGATTGCGGTTCATGACCTCACGGTTATCCCACACCGGCTGGATCTGACGGCTGGGGCTTTTGGTTACAGAGTGCCACTTTATATCGATCGCTGGGTGCAGGGTCAGGTGTACTCGGTGAGTGACATCCCAATCCCCCCGCCATTAGTGGTTAGACCCAGCAATCGTCAGCACTCACCAGATGCTTCTGATAGCCCAGCTAGTAACGACGGCGAAGCTTCCTACACCTTCAAATTGACTGAGCTCCAGCGATTGTTCCAGTCGGTTGACCCGACAGCTTTGCCTGACGACCTAGTAGCCGCACTGGCTCGATCAAAAAAAGAGGCTGACAAAGGGAAACAGCCGGCGGAAGGCGGAGTTGCAGTTCTGAAGAGAAATTTCTTAGTCAGCGAAACACCTAACGGGTCCGCTTTTTCTGCTAACGGTTCGGGTAGAGATCTGGTTCAAACTGGCAAAGGAAAGTCTTCAAATGGATCCAGGCCTACTTCAGGGTCCGTTAGTCTTAAAGGGTTGGATTTGAGTCCACCCAGAGTTACTGCTACGGCTACAAAACAGCTGAGAGGCAGTACAACCAAGCAGCTTTCCAAATTAGATGAGATGGAGCTCAGAGCCGCTGCAGGCACGCACACTCCTTCACGTCCAAACAAACGTTTGATGCCTGTGGAGGATGAGGCATCACAGGTTTTGTTTCCTTCCTTTCTTGCACTTCCTCCCACCCACCCCACTCTTTTAGCTAGTGACACCCTGTTTCCAGAGTCTGTTTTTTCACAACCAGACCCCTCTGCTCTTAAAGCTGGTACTTCTTTTACCAGTGTGGTTCCCACCTGTTCAAAAAGCAACGTTCTTTTTTCTCAGAAAAGGCCAGTTCTACCTAGAGCTGCTAAAGCTAAAGCTAGTAAAAAAGAAGTGCAAGTCATTAATAAGCTAGACCCGGTCGACTTTATTAATGTACCTGTTACCTTTAGTGAATCGCTGGACCTTGCTAACCTCATAGGTGTGAGTAGTACAGCCTTAGTAGTTTATGATCCTGATGGGCCAAGCGCTTGTAAAGGCCCTGGGTCTACTAGCCAGGCTCAGCCTATCAGTAATAGAGTTATAGTAAGGCCTGCTACTAATGCAGATTTACGACAGGTTGTCAGTCCTTTAAAAAATCCTCCAAAGAGGGCCCGGCAGAGCACAAGCAACCAAGCAGAACCAAGGAATGCAGACCTTGGTTCTTTTGAGTATGGCTACAGACTGGAGCTTGACGCAAGCTCCCCTGAGGATCTCTCCTCTGCTTAAGTCCTAGCACAAGCTTTTGCTTTATTTTTTGAGGCATTCTTGTTTTAAATGATTTGTAAGCCCTTAAATGTACTTACTTGGAATGTTAGGGGACTAGGAGATATTTCTAAGAGGAGAGTTGTTTCTGACTTAATTCGCACATCGCGAGGTGATGTAGTTTGTTTGCAAGAAACCAAGCTAGTTAATGTTGATTGTTTTTTGGCTCAGTCCTTTCTTCCTACTTTCTTCTCTTATAGCGTTGTTTCTTTAGATGCCATACACACACGAGGTGGATGTTTGATTTGCTGGAAACATTGTTTTGCTTTATTAAACTCTTGGGTCACGTCCCACTCGTGCTCAGCCTTGCTTTTGGACACTAGAACCAGCAAACAGTTCCTTGTCACTTGTGTTTATGGCCCAAGTTTGCAAGCACAGCGCCTCCTGTTTTTTAGAGAGCTGATGCAAACCTCAGGCCTCTCTCCTGGTATGTGGATTGTGGCGGGGGATTTTAATGTCGTTCGATGGGCAACTGAACGCTCAACAATTTGCCTCGATTTTGCAGCTATGAGCTCCTTTAATAATTTCATTGATGAGGCACACCTTTTCGACACACCCTTAGAAAGCAAAACTTTCACTTGGTCCAATAAACAACCGAATCCGATACTTTCTAGATTGGACAGAGTTTTAATTTCTTGCGATTGGAATGCTTGCTACCCCTTTATCAAACTCAGTCCCTTATCTGCCGTTGTTTCGGACCACACGCCGCTGCTTCTTAGGTGTAGACAATTGGCAACTGCACCAAAACCTTTCAGGTTAGAACTTTCCTGGCTGCAGAACAGAGAGGCCGGTAAGATCACTGACTTGGTTTGGCGAACGGTTGCATGCTCTGGATCACCCATGGACAGAATTAATAAGAAAGTCTCTTGCCTACATAAAGCACTGCGCTTGTGGCATATTTCTAACTTTTCCAGTATCGCTGTGTTCCTCAAGAATGCAAAGCTTTTAGTACAATGTCTGGATGCAATTGAGGAGCAGCGTGTTTTAACTGCACTGGAACTTAGGCTAAGAACCATTGCTAGAGAGCGTGCCTATGAACTTGCAAATATCTTAGAGATAAGATGGCGACAGAGGTCTCGTGCTAGGTGGATACGAAGTGGTGATCGTAACACCAAGTACTTCCACTCACTAGCAACTTCAAGAAGGCGTTGTAACCATGTAGCTATGCTCTCGAGTCAAGGGGCTCAATTAAGTACTTCAGACCAAATCTGTAAAGCCTTTACAGATTACTATGTTCAACTTCTAGGGACTGAGAAAGCTACTTTGCCTTTTAACCCTGCATCTCTTTATCCGGACATTGGGCCTGACTTGTCAGAGCTTGTGGTTCCGTTTTCAGAAAATGAGATTAAAAGGGCCGTGTTTGCCTTGTCAGATGACAAGAGTTCTGGGCCGGATGGAATTCCGAATGAATTTTATAAGTTGAATTGGACACTAGTGAAACAAGAATTGTGCGATATCTTTGATTCCCTTTTCAACGGCACCTTAAACCTGGTTTCCTGCAATCATGCCAATCTAGTGCTTATTCAAAAGGAACAGCAGGCCTCAACTCTGTCAGCTTTTAGACCAATAAGTGTGATTGAGTATATTCCAAAACTCATATCAAAAGTACTAGCTATTCGACTTGCCTCTTGCATCTCTTTGCTGATTCCTGAAACTCAGACCGGCTTCTTGAAGGGGAGATTGATTTCTGAAAATTTCATTGTGGCAAGGGAATTGGTTTTTTCGATTGAAAAACAATCTGAGCCAGCGTTAATGCTCAAGCTGGACTTCAAAAAAGCTTTTGACTCGGTTGCCTGGCCATTCTTATTCGATGTGTTGCGACAAAGGGGCTTTCCAGAAATCTTTGTGCATTGGATTGAGCTGCTTCTCTCCACTTCCTCTTCTTCAGTTCTAGTAAATGGATGTGCTGGTACCCCGTTCCGACACAAGTGCGGCCTCCGTCAAGGAGACCCTTTGTCACCCCTACTCTTTAATTTGGCTGTCGATGTGCTTAACAAGATGTTTCAAGCTGCCGCTATGATGTTGCCACACGGCATCTCGGACAAGATTCGAGAGCCCTTCTTCTTACTTCAGTACGCGGACGATACGATGCTCTTTTCAACTGCTAAGGGTATAGCAGTACAGCTGGCAAAGCAAGTTCTCGATACTTTTTCTCTGGTTTCTGGCATTAGACTCAATTCCAATAAATCTTGCTTCATAACCTTCAACATTACAGAACGGCAACAGGAAGGAATTAAGGCAATTTTACAAATGGAGGCAACGGTCCTGCCTTTTAACTATCTTGGCTTACCTCTAACTCTGCGCAAGCCTGAAAGGCTGATGTACCAAGCTCTAATTGATAAAGTTCAATGCAGACTGGCTGGGTGGTAAAGTTCCATGTTGTCTAGGGCAGGCCGGGTGGTTCTCGCAAGCTCAGTCCTTTCTACAATTCCGATTTATTTTATGTCGGTTTTCAAGTTACCGACATGGGTAGTCAAAGCTCTGGATCGTTTAAGGAGGGATTTCATTTGGGGTTCCTCCAATAACTCTGGTAGGTCAATGCATCTACTTTCCTGGGATCGAGTGTGCTTGCCAAAGCCTTTAGGGGGTTTTGGGCTGTTAGATCTACGATTACACAACATCGCCTTGCTTCTAAGATGGTGGTGGCGACTGCACCATGATCCTGACACTCTTTGGAGTAAATTAGCAAGACGTTTATTTGCCAAAAGAGATGTTAACTTACCGCCTTTGGCATGGAACTTGTGTGGCTCTTTCTTTTGGAAAGATTTACTCTCCTTAAGGTTTTACTTCCAATTAAGCAGCACCTCAGTCATCGGAACTGGGTTGAATACCTTGTTCTGGTACAATAATTGGGGAGGAACCCCCTTATTCTACTGCCTCTCCCATCCCAAGCCACCTTCAAGGCGTTTCATCACACTACGTGCTGCTGTTCCTCTGTTGCAAGAGTTGTTGCCGGCACCCCTAACTCTGCAGCAAAGTAACCTCGTTGAACTTGCAAACAATCTTAACTTCTCAACACTGCCAGATCGAGTTGATTGGAGATGGACCAACCATGGCAAATACTCAGCTGCCTCAACATACAAGGCTTTTATGTTTTCTGGTAAAGTACTGAGTCCATTGCGTTTTCTGTGGAAGATTAAAATCCCTCCATCTGTCAAGTTGTTCTTGCTGCTATTGGCACATGGAAGGCTGCTAACTCAAGATCAGCTGTTAAGGAGGAACATTCCATGCACCCAAGGATGTGTGATGTGTACACAAATGATTTGTGAAACTGCAGGTCACCTATTCCTTGACTGCACCTTTGCCACTCGACTGTGGAATGTCTTAGGTTACCCCGAATCAGGTTCAGATCCAAACGCAAGTCTCCAAGACAAACTACTGACACGCTTTGCTGCAGCAAATAACTCTGCTGACAAATTGGCGCTCATAGCAACGACCTTCTGGGGGCTGTGGCTCGAAAGAAACAATAGAGTCTTTCGTAATCAGAGTAGGCATTTGGGAGCTGTGCACCATTGGATTATCTGCGAGTCTACTTTGTTTGTTAAATACTGTTAGTGTGCATAGGCTTCTGTTCTTTCTTTGTTGTTTTTTTTCTCTCTTTTTTCCTTTCTTTACTTGGTAGTCACTACCTAGTTTGTCAAAAAAAAAAAATCAAAGTTAGTTCTCTCATATAGTTCCTGTTCGTTGGCAGCCTTAGTCAATGGCTGATTGTTATACACAAAAACACAAACACAGATATTTTTGTTATTCTATATATAACAACATATATATGGCTGATTGCTACAGCTGCAAGCAGATGCCTACAGTTAATGTACAGTCAGTAAGGTTAACTTTTGAACAGAGCCAAAATCCTGTTTTTTAAGGATGGATAAACGCACACATTAGCATGAGATGGCATATCTTGAAATAAACTTATTCTGGTAAAATTTAATTTGGAAGCATTAAGAATTGCCATTTTACTCACGAATACGGACTGATTTTGCAACAAAATAATAATAATAATAACCAATGGGTTCACACTCAAAATTACATATTGATATTGAAACAGTTAAGGCTAAAAAGTGGAATATATATTTGCACTCTCTCTGTTGGATTGGCAAAAGGAAATAGGGAAGTGACCATGTAGCTAGGACTTGACCAGCTAAATAGACCCATCAATTCTATTAAGTTTCTTTCTTTAGTCGGACTATAAGCCGTGATTTCTGTAAACCGAAATAACCAACAATGAAATTTTAACACCAAACCTAGTACAATTGAAATTTGAAGAACAAACATGTCAGTGCGCAGGTGTGTGGCGTCGCTGCACGCGCGCCAGTGACAATGGCGCGGGCACTGGCAGCGCCAGTGGCAGTGGCGTGGGAGCCCCTTATTACCTAGTGAAGACTTCTTCCTTTAAATTAAGTGCGTAAAAAGACATAATAACAGTTCAAATTTATATAATCGTATTTTCCTCTTCTCAAGCTTTCTATTGGTACTTCGAATGACGAAATTGATGAAGTAAATCTTCGGATCTAGTGGTGGCCATGATTAGAAGAGGGGTCTGTTGTTGAGAAAAGGTTTAGGAAGAGGAGAAGAAGGTCGCAACTGGACCTGTCCATTTTCTTCTTTTAACCCTTAATTTAAATAGTCAATCTGATGGTCTTGATTTTTCGGTGGAAAATTGATGGTTTGTTGCGGGTTAAAATGGGGGAAAAAAAAAGGAGTTGAATTGGACTGTGCGTACGGCGTAGTGTTTTTTCTTTTGAAAGCTTGGCTGGAGGCAGGAGCAGGAGCTGCCAAGGAACGTACTGCGTAGTGTTAACCAACCAGTGTTTGAATTTCGAGGTGGATTTCTTAATCTCTGTGTTAAACAAATTTGGATTGTCTAGAGACGGAACTTTATGAGATTTATGTAGCTAGTTACCTTTGCAGAAGCATATATGGCCTCTAGCTTATTAGTGAGCTGCTACAGAAAAAAAAACATCAGGGGTGTTAATTTGACCTTGCGACAAACGCATACAATTGCAAAAGAAGCTCATACATTAAAATTTTGATTCTGTTTGTTTGCATCTCACTAATTAAAAACAACTAGTAAGAAGTATTATTATTATTATTATTATTATTATTATTATTATTATTATTATTGATTAGAGAGAACATTTATTAGTTTTTATTTTATCTTTCTTTCGGTTGACGCTGAAATGTAGAATTTTATTTTACTCTCATAAAAAACTCTACTTTCATTCAAAAGAAATTTTGGTTGATTTAATAAAAACAAGTTGAATAAAATAGGATGCTTGAATATATATGGATTCAATTAGTTAAAAAGGAACATATATGACTTGTATGACCTCGTTTTGGAACTGGTTTATTAACTAGGATTGGATGATGTATTAAGTTGTTCGTAGGCGCAAATCATATGGCTGTTGATTTATTCATCTAAAAAACATATTTAATTTAAAAGAAGGAAATGGACAGGTCCATTTGGGACCTTCTTCTCTCCTTAAACCTTTTTCCAACAACAGACCTGCTCCTCCTCTAATTAGATGGCCACCCACTAGATCCGACGATCTACTTCATCAATTTCGTCATTCGAAGTACCAATATAAAGCTTGAGAAAAGGAGAACACGATTATACAAATTTGAACCGTTACTATGTCCTTTTACGCACTTGATTTAAAGGAAGAAGTCTTCACTAGGTGATAAGGGGCTGCCAAAAATTGAAATTATAGGACCCACGCCACTGCCACCGGCGCTGCCAGTGCCCGCGCCATTATCACTGGCGCGCGTGCAACGACGCCACAGACCTGCGCGCTGACATGTTTGTTTTTCAAATTTCGATTGTACTAGGTTTGGTGTTAAAATTTCATTGTTGGTTATTTCGGTTTACAGAAATCACGGGACTATAAGCTTTACACTTTTGGGCCAGGCTTAGGTATATTTATATATATAACTCATTTTTCTCTATCATACCAATTTGGATGAAATAAAAGCCCGTATCTGTAAAATGTTGCATGTTCAAATTAAAATGAGTTTGTTGGTATTATTTATTACGAAATTATTGAGATCATATTTCATATACTTATTTGGGCTTTCAATAATCTAGGTTTTTAATGATCATGACAATGACTCAAGAAATATATGCAATTATGCATCGACCCAATAAAAATACTAAGTTATATACCACAAAAGAGAAGTTTTCTTCACCATTTTGACTTTACATATTTTGCTGTTGCGCAGGACATGGAGGCAGGCACTGATGACAAGTTGACAACTACTTAATCCAGCATAATTTATTGTTACAAAATTTTTATTTAATTTTTTTTTCTGGCACCATCTCGGGGCAATTATTGCGCTGCATTGTGGCCTTAGTGCTTATATATTATATTATCAATTCATCATGTGTTTCGTTTTTCTGAATTTTAATGTGATAATTAAGCCGCAGTCAGCTTGAAATATTAATATAAAGAATTCTGCCTTATTGATATTGTTCTTGTTTGTTGGCAACCAGAGTCAATGACTGATTGCTATGCGCATAAATAAACACAAATATTGTGTTGTTCTGTACACAAAACACTGCATATGGCTGTTTGCTAGAGCTGCAAGACCCGGTGCCTATCGTCAATGCACAGTCATTATGTTCTATTTTGTGGAACACTGCCAGGAACTTGGTTTTGGGGATTTACAATGAACACAGTTTTGGAAGAACAGAGTGAGAAGTGCCAAGTATGTCATGAATTAAACTTATTCTGGAGATATTTAATTTGGAAGCTTTTTTTGAGGGTCATTAATTTGGAAGCTTTAAGAATTTATTTATTTATTTATTGCCATAGCATAAGGACTGATTTTGCAACAAAAATAAAAGAATAACCAATGTTTTCACACTCAAAATTACATATTGGTCCAGGACTATGTACTTCAATGTACACAAACTGATCTTTAATCACCGTAATTGGACTATTTAGTTGAGCCTAAGAGAGTAAGAGGTGCAATATTGACAATCTCTACGTTGGATTGAATAAAATGAAAAAAGGGAAGTGACCATGGAGCACTTGACCAGGTTAACAGATCCATCAGCTCTCTAATGTTTCTTTCTTTAGTCGGAACATAAGCTTTGCACTTATGGGCGGGGCTTATGTATTTTTCTAAATATGCTCATAAATTTTAATCATTGTTCTCTAACATATCAAATTAGAAGATATCATAGCTCGTATCTATAAAAAGTAGCACACCCAAATAAAATGAATGAAGTGTGTTAATTAATTCTGCGTGGACCCAATGAATGAAATGTCTGAATTACTTCCAAGCGAGAGAATTGTTCTTCACCATTTTGAACTTAATATTCATCTAATTTCCAAAAAAAAAAAATAATAAAAAACTTTTTAATACGGCCAAGAGTCCCAGGTTTATCTTATTGGCGTACACTGATTCAGACCGTTGACAACCAAGGCAAGAATTGTAAGAAAAGCAGCAACACATAATTCGAGATAAAAAGGACATATTTCAACAATTTTTTTTAAAAAAGAACAGGACTTAGAATTTCTCATATTTCCAAATAAACCTTGCTATGCTTCCATCACTATGTAAGTGACATAGATAATCTGCATCAAGTTTTACAGTATGAAAGTTGAAATGAAGAAAATTGAATAAACTTTTTGTTTCCCTCCAATCAACTTTGTTGCTTCCATATTCAAAACAAAGAAAAAGTTAAAAAATTAACTAAGGGAAAAAGAAAACATGATAATAAAATAAAAAAGAAAATATATCTTCAAAAAAAATAAAAAAGAAAACATGTTAAGGGATTTCTCTAATTTCTGAAATTTCTGGCGTGCATCCCCCTGGTGGTGTCTGTCGCAAATTCCTTGGCGGTGTAGTCATCACAATAGGTGATCCTTGCCATGATCCTTGAAATGGCGAATCGCTTGGGGCGCTGGGACTCTTACTAGGAGTTCTAATAAATGGTGACCCGAGACATGAACGAAAACTAAATTGTCTTCGCTCAGATGAACTAGACTGCAACAGCTGACGCCAAGGCGGAGAAATTGACACCAATCCCAGCCTCACCTTCTCTGGCTCCGGGTGTGCCCGGCACATGGGACAAGAAGAATTTGTGCTCAACCATGCATCGATGCAACTGACATGAAAGTAGTGCTTACAGGATGGTAAAACTCTGACCATCTCCCCCTCTTCTAACTCGCTAAGACACACCGCGCACTCAACTGTTGAAACTTTCTCTTTGTGTTCATGTCTTTCGTTGCGGCATTTCCTCTTTATTGGTTGATAAGGAAAGATAGGAAGCAAGGAAATATTTTCAATGTCTAAACCGCGATTCCGCGACTCACGAGTGTTATCAGCATCAGGAACAGCTCCAGGAGCACCAAGAGGAGATGTGAGGCGTTCTTGCCGGCTGAGGATGGACTTAATATAGTGACATGCGAAATAAATAGCTAATCCGATAAACAAAGTGATTCCGATGTATCCGAGGAGACCGGAATTGCCAGGCGAAGAGTTGTCAGGGCTGTCAGGACTTGAAGGGCCATCGCCACTGGACATATTTGGGATTTGGATCCGTTTAATTCTTCTTATTGGAATAGTATGTAATTATGTATAATTATACATTCGTTGACGACATATTTTCAGATCATGTCAATAGGACTAATTTATTTATTTATTTTGTTTCTTCCACTCTAACATATATATATATATTGTTATTATTATTATTTTCTTGGATCTGGAGATGCCCCTAGCTTAGAAATTAATTAAGCAACCAATTGTTGAATCGTTGAAGAGACACATTAAGCTTTTCCACACCGGAGGTATTATTTTACAACAACAAATGGATAAAAAGCGAAAAGGTAACTCTTCGGTTGATATGTATTCATCCTGTGGTGCAGCAATGCTGTAACGACTCAAATGGGTCGCTAGAAATAATATATAACACGTTTAGATTTTCACCCATTCCACGCATAGTGCATTGTTAGCCCATGCAACAGGAAAGTTCTCTTCATTTAGTCTATAGGAATGATATCACCAATCAACATGTGCTGTAAATTATATATTATTTTTTTCAGATTAAAAAAAATTTAGTTGTTTATTCGATTGAATTATAAAATTTTTTTAAAATTAAAATATTTTTTAAAGATCTTTATGTTTTTCTTAGATATTAAGAAAAAATAAAAAAAAGTATTCTTATTGGAAGTTTTGGACGATTTTATCAGTTTTGAAATTAATATTTTTTTTCTATTAAAAAACTAACAGATATTAAATATTATTTTATAACATCATTCACATTATAATTTTTCTCCATTAAAAAACTAGCAGATATTAAATATTAATTTATAATATCCATCACATTATAAGTTTATAACCAATCGTTATATGTAACCGAATTGTCCTTAATTCTTTTTTTGAGATCAAAACTCTGTAGCTTTCTTGTGTGACCAATACAAAAATTCAAAATGTTAACTCATGACAGATAGCTACACTGAAACTACCGGTTTACCAATATTGACATTTTAGGCCCACAGTTCCTGCCGCTATTAGGAATGTTTCCGTCTTACTAAGCATTCGAAATGGAATATATTTTAAGCCTACGGGCATTTAAGTATTTAAAAATAAGAAAAGAATTTATTTGAAAAATGCATTAATTAAAATAATTGTATCAACACATGTAAAACAATTTGTTGACAGCCCCTGTCAACTTGTCTAAAAAAAAAACACATGTAAAACAAGAATAAAATTGAGAAATGATTGTTTAGAAACTTCAACGCTCTTTTAAAGTCTTTATTTATAGTGTTTCATGAAACAATTTGCTATTAAATATAGACAGTTGAGTTTAGTATTATCTTAAAAGAAGTCTAATTAAAATTGTAAATTGATTCAAAACTCATATGGATCTTATCTTAATAATTAAGAACACAATCTACTTTTTTTTATTGTTTATATATAAGTTTGAATAGTACTTTTTTTAAGATATTTAATAAACATGCTAAGATGGTAGTTTACAAAAATTAGCCATCAAAAGTCAAGACTAAAAATTAATTCCCTTAACTTCCATTAATATTCACCCACGCAATAAATGCAACATATAGAACCTAAATTTATACAACACTAATATTCTTATTTAACATATTAGTATCAATTAGTACAACTTGCATGTTACCCAGAGGTAATTCAACTTTTTGCCAGTGGCGGAGCTAATTTACCCCCATTTATAACAAATTATACTATATTTAAAAGTTCACACTTGCAAAATGAAAAATTTTGTAGATATACAATATTTGAACCCCATAGATATTTAAAAGGTATTCCACTAGTGAACCCCATAATAAATTTGAAAATTTTATTCTTGTTGGAAAAAAATTATTTATATAACATATATATATATATATATATATATATATATATATATATAGAGAAAGCCTTCAATCAAAGCGCTTTGACCGGAGTCCCGGTTAAACCCCGTCAGATCTCAATGTTGAAAATTCAAATGACCGATCCAAACCGTCAAATATGATCTCCATAATGAAATCTCCTTACCAGCCAAAATTTTCATTTTTTTGAAATTTTTAAGTATTTTTTTCGGATTTTCAAAAATCGTTAATCTAATTTGTTCTGAACCCTACAAAAATTGCTGTTTTTGAAAATCCGAAAAAAATACTTTAAAAATTCAAAAAAATGAAAATTTTGGTCGGCAAGGAGATTTCAAAATTTGAAAATTCAAAAAAATGAAGATCATATTTGACGGTTCGGATCGGTCATTTGAACTTTCAAAATTGAGAACCGACGGGGTTTAACTGAGACTCCGGTCAAAGCGCTTTGATTGTATCCATTCTCTATATATATATATATATAGAGGATTGCTAAAATACTATGCATAGCACGGATGACCTTCGTGCTACGGATTCATTCTTGCATTTCATGCCTCAAACAACCGATCCAAACCGTTCATTATCTTCTTCATATTAAAATCTCATTAGAAACTAAAGTTTACATTTTTTGAATTTTTTTACTATTTTTCTCAGATTTTTTAAAATACTTAATCTAATAAATTTTGGACCCTTCAATAACAGTGATTTTCAAAAATCTGAGAAAAATAGTAAAAAAATTCAAAAAAATATAAACTTTGGTTTCTAATGAGATTTCAATATGTAGAAGATAATGAACAGTTTGGATCGGTTGTTTGAAGCATGAAATGCAAGAACGAATGCGTAGCACGAAGGCCATCCGTGCTATGCATAGCATTTTAGCAATCCTATATATATATATATATATATATTAGACTGCCACAAATGTTAATTTTTGTCTTCTCGAATATTTCATGAACTTTCACTTTTAGTAATGATTAGCACATGCATATTGAACTTAATAATTGAACTTGAATATGTAACTTTAGAATGTACTTTGTTAATATATAGTTTTTTTTTGTTTATTTAATTGAACATTACAAAAGATATAATCAATAACCATAATAATTTTTATGAATCAATTTAATTTGTTTTATTTTCTTTTGTTTATAACATTTCATCTTTCTGATGATTTCAAAGGATGAGACTTCAAAGAATTAATTTAGAAGATAAAAAATCTATTATAATTTGTAAGTTTTATAAAATTGTTCTATATTTTGAGTCCTCATATTTTTTCCAATAAAGTTTCTAAGTAATTTATTGGAAAAAAAATCAAAATTAATTGTAAAATATCTCCAATAATTATTAATGTCTAAATTGTCAATTGCACGATCAAAAGGGCATTAATAATCCAAATAGCCATGGATGAGTTTTTCAAGGGCCATTGGATCCGTAATCAGTCATATTGCATGATTTAGATTTAGCCCAAATAAAAAAACTCGTCCAAGACATAATTTTTCTAATATATATATTGTATGAATTTATTTAATTCTTGTAATATTAATACTAAAATTTTTTGAACCTCATTGTCAAATTTTCTGGCTCCGCCACTGCTTTTTGCCACCTTCAAATCCCAGGATTTTAGGTTTTTTTTTTAAAAAAAAAAGATTGATTGACAGCGGCTGTCATAGGGAAAAAAAAGAAAAATAAAGAAAAAACACCCTATGAAACTAGCAATTCTGGAAGTAGCAACTCGACTCTTGTAAAATCCCCAGATTTTGTTGACCGATAATTCACCACCAGAATTGCTTGCTCTAAGAAGTTGTTTCGCACTGTCTCAACTGAGGCTATGGCGGTGAGGCCGAAAATAAACACAATTTCACCTTGCCTGATTAGGGATGAGCCCGACACATGGGGCATGATGAATGTGTGCTCAGCCACATGTCAATGCATTTGACATGGAAGAAGTGTTTGCATGCGGGTAAAACCCTTACAGTCTCCCCTTCTGATATCTCACTAATGCACATTCTACTATTAAACTCTTACCAGTTTGTTCATACTTTCTCATCTCTTTTCATACTAGCATGATACGCAGATGTTGGAAGTTGAGAGATATCATCCTTGTCAACTCCAAAATTTTGGTGACTCAGCTGAATTAGCAGTTGTAGCATTGTACCACCGATGCTGGTTAGACATCGCCAGTAGCCACCAGGTGATTGGCTTCAGGTTGGCTCCGGAGAGAGTTGGCTTGAGGCGGTGCTATGGCTTTGAAGAATACCTAGCATGTTGGAATTATCATTTTTTTTTTTTTTTTGTATACCTTGCTTGGTTTATGGCAAGTATTTGTGAGTAGTTTGTAAGGTAAACCATCAATTCAACAAGAATTAGTTTCAGGTCTCAATATTGCAGATTATTGGATGAACGGTTGACTTTCAGGGTTCTTTTAATTTGGAAAAGGACAATTATGCAATTATAACTTTTGCATCCATTTCTATATAGCCTGTTCTTCTGACAACTTCCTGCCGAGGCGATCTTAGCAATCTCCATTATTTGTCAAGCACATACTATTTATTAAACTCAAAATGCATCATAACGCAACGGATGGCTTTAATCCTTTACAGAAGTTAAGATTTGAACTGAAGTCCGAAAGTATTACCTGTAAAATATTGTTTTAAAGACTCAGCTAGTTGGAAAAAGGGCAATATTTTATATACATTGGCGGACATCATTGTCGTTCTAAAATAAGAATGAAAGCTACATGTACAGTTTCAAATGAAAAAGGAAGCTAATTAAAAACGCTGTACTTTATGACGAGTTAGGTTGTATTGGAGGCAGAGCTGCTATGGATTGAAACGAGTAGTTGCGTCTCAAACTTCTTTTACATGTAAAATGGCGAAGAATACGTTTCAAATCTCAAATCAAAACAAAATCCACCGTAATTCATATGCAAAATTTCTTCAATGTTTGCACATCTTCGACAATTAACCAGGCTAGTAACTTTCCTAGAGCACCTATTCCATCAAATCAGGTTATACTATCCTTCCAATAATCCATGATTCGAAGTTTGGTTTCTGCCTCACCAATCTTTGAAGTCCAAAAGTACCAGGAAGTCAGGAACCATCAAAAGAAACCCCAAAAAAGTTTGAAAACGGTTTCTGACCTTGGAACTAAGAAGGTTTTGGAAAAGAAGACGTACAAGTTAGAACTACATTACACAGAAAATGAAATTGTAAATAACAAAATCAATTGCACAGAAAGACATTGCACAATGGCAACTACAATGTTATTAGAAACAACAAGTCCTACAGATTTCGGAATAATGATGTACAGAAAGCAAACTGTTAGGACAGTAAACATAAGTAACATAAATCAAAGGTAGTTGCTTTAACATACATCAGAAGCTGCTATCTACATCCTTTATAACAAATTAGGCAGATGGAGTGATTCATTGCACAATGCTTCTCTCAGAGATAGAGAACCAATCATGCATCATCAGGATCACTACTACCGCCAACTTGAGAATCATGAGTTGCCCAGTATTGGCTCCCATCTGGCCCGTACACCTTAAACCTACCCCATAATTACATTACCAAAGTACATTATAAATCTAATGAACAATATTCACGTTAACAAACGATGATCCCAATATTCCTTTTTACAAAAAATCTCTCAATTTAATTGAATTAAATGAAAAGAGAAAACCTACCTCTCGAGAATAAATTTCCCTTCTTTGTACTTCTGGCTCTTTTCATGAGCAGCTATCTGTTATTTTAAAGATGTTTATTACTTTCATACAGTCAAGGCCAGCATATTTAAGTTATTGCGAGATAAAATAGAGCAAAAAATAATTATATATATTCACAATCTTACATATTTCCATCCAACAACGGACCCACAGCCAACACAGAAAATATCACAAACAGTGTGCATTCCAGTCGTCATCATCCTGTCCTCTCTTACCCCAGAAGTGACATTCACACTGCCGATTCAAAAAGAATCGAGGAGACAAATAACACTTTATCACTGAATAAATGCTTCGCAAATAACAATACATCAAACTATAACTTCATATCCTATGTAAGTTCTGTTAAATAATAACTAATTCCAAAACCCAGCACAGAGGTACTACCATAGTTCTGCTTCAAGTACCACAGGAGATACTTCACAACAATAAAGAACTAAATAGGTACTTTAGCCTCTACTCAAGATAGAAAGGATGTATAGTTATAAATATAAATATGAAACGGTAACCATTGATTGCAAAGAGAGATACAATTATTACATCACATGATCTAGAAAACATGATGGAGAAAGGAGGCACTTACACCTTGTTGTAGAGATAAGCCTTTCCATGCCTGCAGTGGAAGTTCTGAACCCAGAAAAAACAACAAGACTCAGTAATTATCACATGTTTTCCCATAAAATAATGCTTAGAGAACTATGAAAACAAAATATGCACAAAAATCCTCTCGATTGTCTAATTTTTTTTTAAGCAACCAACATTCACAAGTTTCTTTTTCGATAAAACACTTTTTCTGGTTTACACTTTTCCTGTGACTACTGCACAGGTAAGAGGACAACTCTTTTCAGTTTCAGAAACACATAATGCTCCCAACAACATACTAGCGAGCTCAATCCAACTGCAATTCTGAGAGCTTCAAATTCTAATTGAAGATTCGTACCAACAAAATCCAAATTGCAGAGTTACCAGTACTTTTACCAAACCATTACAGAATAAAATAAGAAGAAAGACACAACTCAACTGGACTGGGTTAGTCCAAGAATATGACTTTTGAAACCATGACCCAAGTACCCGACCCTCCTCTTTCCCTCACCAAAAGCCATGGCAACCATATTACTCTTGATATCTACTGTTCAGACCCAGTATCATAATTTTACGCATTAAAATATAACTTAATTTCTTTGGTTGATTGATGAAACAATAAAATGTTGCTACAAAATATATGAGCCTTTTAGTATTGGAATAAGGCAAACAAACTATATCCAGTGTGATGATGCAAGTTAAGTCAGTACTCTCCACACAACAAAAGTTGTTTCTTTCCGTTTTCTGATAATAGATGTTAATTGAGAAGGAAAAAAAAAAAAAAAACCTTGGAGACGATGTCATCAGCAAGAGCAAAATGGGTTCCACAGTGCTTGCAACTGTATATCTTCCCTTCCAACTCTATCAGAAACAATTTCCCCATCTCACTTCTCACTCAAATTCCCAACTCCTCCTCCCAATTTCCCTTCTCACCTCTTACAATTGAGTGAGACACCAAACCCTTTGCCAATTCTCTTTCTAATCGACCGATCCCCTTCTCAATTGTATCGAAGGATGATCAATCAATTGACAGATCGATCGATTTGGGCTCGGATTGCGTAACAGTTTGTTCTCTTGAGAGTTCCCTTTACGACGCGTTTCTTCGTTTGAAACTGAAGCTACCACACGAGAGTACACGACCCAGCCAAAAGGAATTTATTATTTTTTACCCTCTCGAGTAACAAATCCACCTCTTCATCTCTTCTCCCTTTTAATCCAGGATTAGATAATACGAACAAGCAAAGTGAATGGGAGTTATGATTATAGATGGACTCGGTCTAATGGTCTATAACTGTCCAAATTCATATCATCATGATTCATGAACAGGTGTCATTATTTTGGATAATCCTATAGTGGACATAAATGTTATACGACTACGAGTCCAGATCATTCATTTTTTTTTATAATTAGATGAACGATTTAGATTTAACTACGGTTATAAAAATTTAGTTCACAGTAGAATTCATCAAAAAGAAATAATTGAAATTTTATGTAAATTTTAGTCCCCACTAGAATTTATCAAATAAAAATAGTTGAAATTTTAAATAAAATTCAAACCATAGTAAATTTACAATGAAATAATTGAAATTAAAAAAAAAAAACTGAACCTGTCCAAACACCCTCAAGTTAGGGGTGAAAACGGTCACCGTTTCGACCGTCCTTTCGTCCAAAACGAAACGAAACGATTAAGATTTTTTGTTGCGTTTTATAAACGAAACGGTTAACGAAAACTTAAAACAGTTTCGTCCATGTGTATTTTCGTGGTATTTTCGTGATTTCGACCGTTTCGTTCAAAACGAAACGATTAACGCAAATGGGTGATCAATTTCGTTTTAAAACGAAACGGTTAACGAAATCGACTATTTTCGTGATCGTTTTAGACGTTAGGCAGCCATACCTCAAGTACACTTAAATTGTCAAACACATCATGAGACCATAACCCCATTTTTTTGGGAATTACTTACATCAATCAGACTTAACGCAATCAAGCAATCAGACTCACGCTCGCTCCCCTCACCCTCACCCTACCGTGCGCTCCCCTCACCCGATCCCGCTGACGCACGCTCCCCCTCACCTCTCACTCACCTTACGCGATCTTCTGACGCGCGCCTCTCCTCACATTTCCCTCGTCTCACGCGATCCCCTGAGGAGCACCTCTCCGCGCCTCCTCTCACGCGCCTCCCTTCCCGCCTCCCTCTCCTCCGCGCCTCCTCTCATGCGTCTCCCTTCACGCCTTACTCTCCTCCGCTCCTCCCCTCACGCGCCTCATCTCCGTCACCATTGAGATCTCTCCCTATCTCCCCATCTCTTCTCTCTTCCTCTTCATCTCTCCCTATCTCGCCATCCTTTCTGGGTGAGAAGAGAAAAGATCTAGTTCTCTTACTATACGGGAGTAAATAGAAAAGTACAGGGAAGTAACTAAAATAATACGAGAGAGTAAGTAATAATCTTTGTGTACTTTTTATTAGGGAGTAATTAAACACTATAAAGGGAGAAAATAAAAAAGTACTGGGGAGTAACTAAATGACTATAAGGAAGTAAAATAATGAGTATAAGGGAGTAAAATAATATTCGAATCTAATTCAGCTATTGTTTGGGAGTAACTACATAACTATCAGGGAGTAAATAAAAAAGTACAGGGAAGTAACTAAAATGATACGAGGGAGTAAGTAATAAATCTTTGTGTATTTTTTATTATGGAGTAATTAAACACAATGATAGGAGAAAATAAAAAAGTACTGGGGAGTAACTAAATGACTATAAGGAAGTAAAATAATGAGTATAAGGGAGTAAAATAATATTCGAATCTAATTCAGCTATTGTTTGGGAGTAACTACATAACTATCAGGGAGTAAATAAAAAAGTACAGGGAAGTAACTAAAATGATACGAGGGAGTAAGTAATAAATCTTTGTGTATTTTTTATTAGGGAGTAATTAAACACAATGATGGGAGAAAATAAAAAAGTACTGGGGAGTAACTAAATGACTATAAGGAAGTAAAATAATGAGTATAAGGGAGTAAAATAATATTCGAATCTAATTCTGCTATTGTTTGGGAGTAACTACATAACTATCAGGGAGTAAATAAAAAAGTACAGGGAAGTAACTAAAATGATACGAGGGAGTAAGTAATAAATCTTTGTGTATTTTTTATTAGGGAGTAATTAAACACAATGATGGGAGAAAATAAAAAAGTACTGGGGAGTAACTAAATGACTATAAGGAAGTAAAATAATGAGTATAAGATCGCTAGGGAAAGGTATTAAGCATGTAAGGGAGTAAATTATTAAGCATAAGGGAGTAACTAAATAATGCGAATGGAGTAACTAATACAAGATCAAATATGCATAGACAAAGGCGCTAGAGTAGGGAGGCGCTAGGGTCAGAGGTGTTAGGGAAAGGTGCGCGGCTAGAGAGAGACGCGAGGAGACGCTAGGGTAGGGAGGCGCGAGGGGACAGAGAGGCCAGAGGGGACAGAGAGGCGAGAGGGGAGGGGTGCGCTCGTATCGCGACGGGACAGAGAGGCGAGGTGCAGGAGGCGCGAGGTGCGCGAGATGCAGGAGGCGCGCGAGAACATAGGAAGGGTGAGTGGAAGGGAGGCGCGTGGGAACGGAGGGGAAGCGGGTGGGAACGGAGGGGAGGTGAGCGGAAGGGAGGCGTGTGGGAGCGCTAGCGTGATTGCTATTTTCGGAAGCGCGCTTCTTTCTATTTTTAGCATATGATTGTTTGATTGCCTGACTGCTTGATTGCAGTTATCAGCTCCGCATTTTTTTGTTAATAGTGTTTAAAGCCTTAGGCAAGTAGGCAACGGTCCATAAATTTTTTGACGGTTGGATCAGATATCCTCTTCTGCATTTGTTATGGCCTTATGGGTCAGGATGATATAGGCCGTATAAATATTAAATATTGAATAAATCTTGCTTCCATATTAACGGGCCAGCAAGCAGTGCAATATTGCACTATCATATTTTAGCTGGTCCAAAATTCATATATGTTTTTTTTTAAAAAAAAAAATTATGTTACTTGAGTAGTTAAGTTTGCTGCCAGCTAACTCAAGTAAATAATGAGCCTCCCCAATAAGTAGATGAAGACGTGATTGCACAATCAAAAGCCCAACTGGAGAGATCAGATTAATGGACTGCATGAACGGCTCGACCTTGAATCATTTCTGTCAGAAAATTTCTGAGAAAAACAAAAAAGGAAAACTATATGGAAATAAGGGGAAAAAGAGCAAATGAGCTTCACAAAGCCCAAGCCCTCAAAACATTTCAAGAAATTACAAAATGCTAAACTAGAAGCATGAGCTAGCAAGGATAATTGGACTCGTGATGCATTAGGTCCAGTGGATGCGGACGTTGCCAACCTAATTCAATGTCACAATCATGTGAAGAATATCGCTCGAGTTATTACTATTATAGTAATTATTTTAGTATAATTATTTTCAATTTGCTTTTTATAAAGTATCATGGGTATTGATACTTTTCTGAGTTGAGTTGGTGAGATTCTTGCTATTTTTTTTTTTTATTTACGTAGGCTCCGTTTGAATAGGTGTGGGAAGAAGGGAAGAAGTATTGGGAAGTGTGTAACTTTGTGAAGAGTTTGGATTGTTTATAATTTTTTTCTTCCTTCTTCCTTCTTCCTTTTTCCTATATCCAAACGCTGCCGTAGTTTGTTTATATTTTTCTTGTTCAGTTCAGGTCGGATATGATAATTAAATTTTTTTTTCGAATAAAAACTACTTAAATGGCGAATACCCTTTTTTTATGTAAATACAAATGCCAACTGAAAAAGTTTTTTTTTCCCTTATTTAATTTTGAAATTAATGACATAAATAAGAATTTAATCTTAAATTTCTTCTTCTTTATTCTGTGCCTTTTCGATGTGTGATTTAACTTTTACAGCATTAATTGATGTTTCGGTTTTCAGTGGAAATTCCAGTTGAACAGTTTGAAAAATAATCAGAGCTCTTCATTAATAATATTGAATTCACTTTAGCCTTGCACCTGGCGGCTGGCGGCTGGCGGCTGGTACATTCAGCTAATTACCTGAAATGAAACTACACAAACATGTACATCTTTGATCAAAACAAAAATGTCTAAGGCATTTTAAAAAATGAATAAATTCATTAAAAAAATGAAAATCTGCTGAAACCCGCCTTACAACAAACTAAGCAGGGAAAAAGAAGCACTGTTCTTCCAAAATTTTAATATCAAAATTGGCAGTAAATAGTATGTATTCCTCAAAACTGCTATGTAACCACTCTTCAAAGAATAAAAAATATACTATAAACATGAAAAATTTCATTATCTGCTAGCTAGGAACTATAATGTCTAACAAAATCGTCAGGCCTCTACCCTTATCTCATGCAAATCTGATGTTGCATCCATCACTATCTCATGCAAATCCGTAGCTCTTGGAGTCAACATAAATGGTGATCCAAGCCGTGCTGAGGCTCCTCTTGGTGTCGACATAAAAGGCAATTCAAGCCTTGCAGAGATTCCTCTTGGAGTCTTCAGAAAGGGCAGACCGAACCGTGTGGAAGCCTTTCTTGGAGATTTCACAAAAGGCGATCCAAGGCATGGTCCCAGCCCCGATTTCCCTTCCTCTGATGATGAACCATACAATTTCAACTGAGGCAGTGGTGGTGAAGCAGAACTAATATCCCATTTCAATGTCTCTGGTTTCGGGTGGGCTCGACACATGGGGCATGAGGAATGTGTGGCCAGCCATGTATCAATGCATTCGACATGGAAGAAGTGCTTGCAAATCGGCAAAACTCTGACCATTTCATCCTCAACAAGCTCGCTGATGCATACGGCACATTCTAGCACCGCACCATTTGGTCCATTCGCACGACCACTCTTTGTGCGGGGTTGATACACAAATTTTGGAAGCATGGAGATAGCCTCTGGATCGAGACCGAGGTTTGGCTTCTTGATTGGAAGAGGAACACTCGCCTGATGCCGCTGCCGCTGGTTATATAGTTTAGCTAAGTAGAGGCGAAACACAAGATAGAGGATTATACCAATGATGAACACTATGCCCATGATTCCGGCGGTCACACCAACATTGTTGGCTGACTGGCTCTGATCGGCCGTGCCAGTTGACATCTTGGGAGTTGGCTTCTTGTAAATTTTGTTGTCTGCCTCGTCAGTTGTTCGTATGGGGTATTTATAGTGGGTGTGTTTGGACGCAACGGAATAAGCTGTGAATAGAGAATATGAATAAAAAATATCGGTTTGCGTGCTTATTCTTATACCATGGTTTTCTTAGTATATGAATAAGGGTCCAAATTCTTTATTCTTATACCATTTATTTTGTGCAAGAATAAAAATAAACACGCAAACCGAAATTCCTTATTTTTATTCTCTATTCCCAGCCTATCCAAACACACCCAGTATGTATAATGCACAATCATTGATGGTTTTTTTCTTCATAATACACATAACACATATCGTTGACTTTTGAGCTCTTACCTTTCCCAGACGAGATCAACTTGAAGGGAATAATTCCCTTTTTCCATCAGAAAGTTATTGGATTTTAAAGCATATTCTTTTCTTTTCACAAGAGTCTTTCATCCCCTTCTCATTTGTTGGAGACTTGGAGGACAATTTGTCAGCGGTCAAATGTTGGAATTTTAGTATTATTCTATTTATTTTATAAAACTTTTAATTTTCAATCAGCATTCGGAGTCTTCTCTACTTAGTTTCAAAACGGACTAGTTAATTTTATGTTTTTCACCAATTTATAATAAATGCTAAAGATGATCGGAAAGAAGCTGGCAAAAAAAAGGAGGGAAAAATAACATGAGACGAATGGGAAATGAATACGAACAAATCTGCTACATATATAGAGCAGATAAGAAATGCAGATGGAGTCCACTAATCTTTCCTCTTGACTAATTGACTTCAACCCAACTGTACTGCAACTTTTCAACCCACTGAAACAATAACAAAAAACCCCAAAAATACAAGTCAATATGTTGCATTTAGTCAATATTCGTACTTAAAGTCAAACGCCATTTGTGGCATTAATTATATAGGAGTAGACTAAAATCAGCTATGACTAACTAACGGATGGACTCGTCCGCTCCGATTATATTTCAATTTTCGACGTTTTAATTACTAATTCAATCAGCTCAATGTGTTCTCCATACTGAAATCTCATTGGAGACCAAATTTTATATTCTTTTCAAATTTTGTTACTATTTTCTTGAGATTTAAAAAAAATTGTTGTTCTTGAATGGTCCAAAATTGTTTAGGTCAAGACTTTCGTAAAATATCAAAAAAATATTAATTTTTTTTTAAAAAAAATATAAAATTTGGTCTCTAATTACATATGAACGATTCATATCAGATTTTAAAACCTCGAAAATTAAAATATAATCGCGACTAACGTGCGTTGATTTTAGTCTACCTCTAATAATTATAGATCATTTTAGTGTAGCGACTACAATTTAGAAAACCAAGTGAAAATTATTTTTTTTTTAAATAAATTGGGAGTCAAGCCTCTCAACTTATTTTTAAATTAAAAATATCTATACAAGATCCTCCAACCGAATTTCGAACCTGCGATCTCTCACTTGAGATGCATTGCTCTTTGCCACTAGACCAAAAGCTGATTCTCAACCAAGTCAAAATTATGTGTAAACGACATATAAGAAAAAAAAAAGAATTTACTGCAATAGTAGCCAATTCTCAATCCAAAAACATTAATAGATGAATCGGTAAATATCTTTTTATTTAAAAAATCAATTATTTTTAATTTGCACGTATTAATTCCAAATTAAATTGTAACACACAGCTGTTATAAAATGGAAAATGGAACATAAGCTCATCGTTGTTCTTTATTTCCTTTTATTTATTTATTTATTTATTTTTTTTTGTTCTGTAACCTCTTTTTTAAGTCAAAGCAAGACCAAAATAATTCTGTAGGCTTCTACCTACAAAAATCACAGTTCGGATCCGGTGCACACTCCAACAGTATAGGACTATAGGGTACATGCTGATTTAACTACATGAACTGCAATCCACACTACTGTTTTATTGTGGGAAAAAAATATTCGATGCCCTGTAAAAAGGTCAAGCCCACGTCTTGTGTTTAAAATAAAAAATATTTACCTAGATTTAGATAGAGTTAGATGCCTTGGCTTCGAAGTGGTCAGTTTTTTAGTTTATTTTTTTTCCTTCAATTGAACATTTTTTTTCTTATTTAGGTTGTGAAGCAGCATAATTCTTCTCCTCCTAGTTAATTCCAAGGTGGTGCATTTATATATTAATGTCAAAAGTATTATGCTAGTAATAAGCATATAAGTGATGCACGAATTATAGAGAAAGATAGTGAAAAAATATGAAAAAGAAAGATTTTTTGTTGAGAAATCACACATATTCTCAGATTTTTTAATAAAATTTTGAATCTCAAAATTCACTAAACTTCCATAAACCATGACGGCAATTTTAAATAGCTCTTACAGAAACCCTAGAAAGAGAATATACATAAAATTTCCAAAATAACCATAAAACTGCTCAAAATAATAAAGAAAGGACTAAATGTCCATGAAAGAAAGCTCAGATCGCGAATCGAAGCTAACGATTTGGCCAACGCTTTGTTTTGTTTTGGATCGGGCTTTGAGTCACGGATCTTCTGTCAAAATTTTCAGCCCGATCCGACGGTCGGATTAAAAGTTACACCCATTTTATTGAAGTGTGCGCAGGACCATATTGCATCAGTAAGGATAGAATATATGTTTATGCTAAAGAGGTCAACCGCTTATTTATATATACATGTCAAAGACTACTTCAATTGCTTTGTTTTTTATTAATAACTAAAATAAAGATCAAGCCCACACATCTTGTATTTAAAATAAAAGATAATATTTACCTAGTAAAGACAGAAAACAAATTGTTATAACGATGGAAAGGTACAACTGCCCCTGCCCCCCCCCCCCCCCAAAAAAAAAATATATAATAATAATAATAAATAAATAAAACAGAAAATGTAGCTAGATCATCTTAGGTACTGCCTGTTAATTAATACATTCCATCCAAAGCTATTTCCATCAGAATAACGTGCATAATTCAAGCCAAATGGTACATTATTGGCGTATTATTGCAGAAAATTAGCATTTCCTTTACTCTGGATGTTTTATAATAATTTAACACGAGAAAAAAGAGAAATATAAATTACCAAATATCCTAGTATTGATATTAACGGATGTAAAATTGCAGAACATAATTTAAACAAGAATAATTTTGTTTGAAGTGGAGTCGCATTAACAATCGTTGCTATTGTAGGTTCCGTTTGAATAGGTGTGGGAAGAAGGAAAGAAGGGAAGAAGTGAGAAAAAGTATTGGGAAGTGTGTAACTTTGTGAAGAATTTGGATTGTTTATAATTTATTTCTTTCCTTCTTTCTTCTTCCTACCTTCTTCTCAACGCATCCAAACGGTGCCGTATATAGAAATTTCAAGACAAATTTTCGTTCAAAAGAACTCAAGGATTCCGCAAGTTGTCATGGAGAGCTTAATTTATTCAATTGACTTCCCACATAACCCCATATATATTGCAATCCACAGAAAAAAAAAAGTCAATTAATACAAATATTTTCATTTTTTTATAACATTTATGCCGGCAAGTCAGCCACTACTACAAGCATTATTTAACATTACACTAAATAATAAATATCCTATGCAAGAAAATAGTCAATTATCTGAGTTTGCACGTACAAAAAATGTAATTGAAGCACGCATGCAGCTAAATATACAAGTGTCTTGTTTATGGCTCTATGCCAAGTTGCCAACTGATTTTAATCGAAACAAGATGTGCCTATATATATATATTCCTCTTTTGACTCCTAGCTCAAAAGCACAAACTTTTTATTTTTATAAAAGAAAAAAAATGAATGCTTCGCAACAAGGATACAAGGTTATGTTAATCAATTTGCCAGAGGCAAAGATAAATGCGATCAATTATCTACTAAAGTTTGATACCCAGTTTGTCAAATGAGGTTCTAATGTGGCTAACATGACGAGACAATAACACAGCTTGCAGCAACATCTGCAGCTGTGTACAGTACAGGTATATATATAAATATGCATATATATGTGTGGAAAGCTTTATATATACGTATATAGGGGGGGGGGGGGGGGGGAGTGCATGCAAATACCAATAAGTCAATAACCAATGCACAAGAGGATCCGTGTGGCAACTGGCAAGCTTTATTTTTGGATCAACATGCGTGTAGTATAGCAAGTTAGCAACCGCTAATAGAACATTTCACTGTACATTTAGCCATTTACAAAATTTGACTATTTGGATCGGAGTGGGACTCACGTGATTGACCGTAGAGTCGTCTTCGTTATTTTTCCCTTTTAAAATTTTTATTTTGTTTAAAACAACTATTTGTGGGAAACTTTTTTTTTATTTATAAGGCCCATGGGCCGTCGGACAAACAAAAAGGAAAAAGAAAACGAAAAAAAAAAAGAAAAAAGAAAAAATAGGAATAGGATGCTATGTAGAGCATCTTTCCAGGTAAGCCCCGTCTCCTTGTTTTGTTGCTAGCGCATTTTCATCCGAGAGTAGCTCCTCTTTCCTTTTTGTCGGATAGGAAAAAAATGTACATTTGTGGGAAACTTACCATTCAACTTCCAGTCAGCAATCCTCTTATCTTAAAAATGTACATTTATTTACATTTAAGTTATGATAGAAGTTTGACTATATTATAATTATTAGGGTTTCGATCAGTTAATTAAAAGAAGAAGAAAAAATAAATAAAGGACAAGTTACCCATAATGTTTGACAGCTTTTTTATCTTATTATCATATATTAAAAACGTATGAGTAATATAATAATAATATATAATTAATATTATGGTAATTCTATGGTGCACATAAATTTTAAACCGGACTTTAATTATGATTATTCATCTATGTGAACAATATGAATTTAAATCTGGTTACAAAATTTTGTCGACAATATAATTTGCATAATATTAATATGTAAACTTTATTGTGTTAATATTGTACATATTTTCATTTATAAAAAAAACTCTAAAATATAAAAGATATTACTTATTAAGTTATTATATATAATGTCATATGTTTTTCAACATTTTGCACCAAAAAATAAAAAAGAAATTTCAAGGTATAGGGGTTTAACTCAGTGTTTTTAATAGCTTTCCGGCAATCCTACCAGTTAAGTGGACGAAATCCGAAAATTTTTTAAATTTTCTGGTATTTTGTCTATAATATTGGTTACTGTGTCATTTTGGTTATTGCTCCGGCAAAAATGATAATTGTCATATGTAGTTTGTCATTCCTTATCATCACTAAACACAAAATTAACACATAAAACAGACAAGATAAACATATAGACATAAAAATATGTCATCTCTTATTTTTATTGAATTTATTTGTTTGTATGTGT
Source organism: Rhynchospora pubera (assembly GCA_028095005.1). Lineage (NCBI taxonomy): Eukaryota > Viridiplantae > Streptophyta > Magnoliopsida > Poales > Cyperaceae > Rhynchospora > Rhynchospora pubera. Next base: position 20,829,960 of record CM051461.1, read on the forward strand.
TCACTTTGATCACTTTATATGTTTACCTTGTCTATTTTATGTGTTCACTTTCTGTTTAACAATGACAAAAGATGGTAAAACTGCAGATGATAGTAGTCAATTTTCTTGTTCCGGTTCCAAATATTATCGGAATTTTACGATATCCAATACGGATTGAAAATACTAGGAGATAGGCTAAAATCAGCCACGATTGACGGGACTCATCAGCTACTATCAAATCTCAATTTTCGAGATTCTAACAGTCGATCCGAACTGTTCAATGTGTTTTCCATATTAAAATCTCATTGGAGACCAAATTACATTTTTTTTTTGAGATTTTTAAAAATCATAGTTATTGAAGGATCCAAAATTATTTAGATTAAGAATTTGTAAAATACCAAATAAATACTAAAAAATTTCAGAAAAATATAAAATTTTGTCTCCAACAAGATTTCAATATGGAGAACACATTGAATGGTTCGAATCGATTGTTAGAATCTGAAAAATTGAAATTTGATCATAGCTGACGGTCTCATCCGTCATTCGCGACTGATTTTAACATATCTCAAATAGTAAATTAACCTATATAGTTTTCAGCCCACCAGCGTGTGAATCTAAGAGGGGGTGATAAAGGTTTCAGAAGCTTGAGCTTCTGCGCACGAAATTGTAACTCGTGAACCTAAAAGTATTACCAAAGAGAGACCCACTTTGATCCGCTTCATTTTCGCCGCAGGTAAAAGAAAATCAATAAAAACCACAATTCTTAATACAGTATATTAAACTGTCTATATCATGAATATCTATGTTGTTCTATTTGTACTATATTCATGAAAAATGTACCATATATGCAGAAGGTTAAAGCAATGAATGGATCAATTTTTAATCTCTTCCTATATGTATAAGCACTTAATATTTGATAAATCAGGAGAAACCTGTCAGTAAAGCTCGATGATATTTTTGTCTTTAACTTAAATTTTATACTACAATATTATCACCCTGATGAACAAAGTAGTAATGAAAAAATAAATAAATTTGAGAAATAATTTGCAGTAGAGTGCCATAAAAAGAATTGAATTTCGGTTGTGGAAGCTGAGAATCTAACAAATGTATGTGTTTTCGTTAAAAAATAAATTATATAAATAATTTGAATTTGATTTGAATTTATTATGCATGTGGATACATCGAGTCAACAATAAATTAATATGTCTCTTCTTAATAAAATCAATAACGCCCTCGTTTTTGAATTTTTTTGTGCATATAATTGAACATAATATTTCATATTTTTAGGATATATTTTCTTCTGCCAAATAGATTATGCTAAATGCAATGAACCCTATAAATATTTTTTTTTTTTCTAAAGGTCTAAGTACAATGAACTCTAATACTGCTACTAAGACTCTAAGAGCAACATGTTTAATTATTTTATCAGGAAAATGCTTTGTTTTGTCAAAGTCTTTCCTTTTTTAAAAAATATCAAAATTTATAAATGAATTCTGTCGAATTGAACTATTAAATAGATAAATTTTCTGAGTGACGCCTTATAGGCTTATAATATATTAGATTATTGGCCTAATTAATTATGTTGATGTGCTTAAGCTTTAATCTAACCTCTTTAATATGTTTCCTTCAAATATTTTGAGGACGGCGAGCCTACATATTATTTTTAATTATTTTATCTCTCTAAAAAATAAAGAGATGGGCTAAAATCAGCCACGACTGACAGATGCAACCGCCAGCTACGATCAAATCTCAATTTTCGAGATTCTAACAGTCGATCCGAATCGTTTAATGTGTTCTCCATATTGAAATTTCATTGGAGACCAAATTTAACATTTTTCTGAATTTTTTTAGTATTTGTTTGATATTTTACAAAATTCTTAATCTAAACAATTCTGGACCCTTCAATAACTATGATTTTTAAAAATCTAAAAAAATAGTAAATAAAATCAGAAAAATGTAAAATTTGGTCTCCAATGAGATTTCAATATGGAGAACATATTGAACGGTTCGGATCGACTGTTAAAATCTCGAAAATTGAGATTTGATCGTAGCTGACGGTTGCATCCGTCAGTCGTGGCTGATTTTAGCTCATCTCAAAAATAAAACGATTGTTATACCAGAATAACTTTCTACCTGTACTTTTATTTATTTTTTACGTTTTTCCCTGTATACTTTTCGTGTTTCCTTTTTATTTTTCTTCAAAATAAGCTTCAACCAGCGACATGCTCAATTGTACCGGAATCGCAATAGAGAATCCGGATATGACATTGCTAATTACCGCCTCCGAAAATATTTGGGAAGTATGATGACACAAATATATGATTTGGCAGAAACAAATAAAAAAAAAATAAACACAAAATACAGCCCACTGACTTTTATAGTTTATAGTTTACTCCACTTAGCTAGCGAAGACATGAGGTCAAACCAGTCAAGCAGAGGCAGGCGCAATTTTATATTGTGCTGTTGAACATGTGGATTCTTTTTAATTAGTTACCATTGGAAAGTCGGTTTTAAAAAAATTAACCTTTCCTATAATAAGACAAAATAAGATACAAAATGCAGAAAAGTTTAATTTCATTAAATTATATTTTACTGACTTGCAATAGATTAATTCCAGGAATCAGGAAGAGAAACCCAACTCAAGGAGTTTTGCCTGACTAATTGACCTGATATCCCTCCTATACAATGGTTAGCATCCAACATTGCATTGAAGTTTCACAAAAGTAGAAATTAGACATTCGGGTTGTGAATCGTTCGTTTACAAAATAAAATGAAGCAAACTTAATAAAATGATGCATTCCACGACTCGCATCTTATGATAAATAAATTTGTAATTCGTAGAGAATTCCCTCTTTTTGTCTACACTGTGTCTCTATTTACTACATTCTTAATAATAAAAATCCGAAAGCTTAAATAACAAAAAAGAACTAAAAAATATGATTTATACTACTCTCTGCATGCCTTTAAATATTATAAAAATTTAGACTGATTTTGATGGGTATTATTAACACATAGCAAAATCAACAATAAGAAATTCACCATGTCAAGTTTATTTTTAAAAGCCTATTATAGCTTTCAAAATAAAATACAAGCATCGAAATTTTCTTTTCTGTGCGCGTATGTATTCAAGTTTCAAATTTTAAGCCATGTGATTGAGGAGTACAAAATGGAGGCAATTGAATACTATTCTAATTTAAGGAAACAGAAAAATATAAAATTTTAATAAAATAATATATACATTATATTTTTTTAATTCGTGAATAATTAGAAATTTTGCTAAAAAAAAACTAATATAATGTCATTCAGAATTCTTATTACTATGCTTGAATCTCCGTAAGGCAAAAAAATAACCTAGTGCAGAGGAACAACTCTTTTGTTGTTTGCTTACTAATAATTAGTATTACATATTATATCGAAATAACTAACAAAACTTTTTTATTGCCACTATTAACCTATCAGCTAGATCGTGCTATCTCAACTAAAATCACAAAATTGAACTTTCTTCCGAAGATTGCACCTCATTTCTTATCTCATTCAAATTCGTTGCACTTAGAGACTTTAATAGGGGTGAAGCCATTGAGGCAAGCTCGCTTGTCTCATTTGCTGTTCTACACAATCTTAGTTGTTGAATTGGTGAAGCTGAAGTAATATCCAATTTCATCTTCTCCAGCATTGGTTGGGCCCGGCACAAGGGGCAGGACGAATGCACGAGCAACCACCTGTCGATGCACTCTACATGGAAGAAATGGTTGCAAGTTGGTAGAACTCTCACCATCTCCTCTTGCACAAGCTCATTAATGCATACCGCACAGTCCAATGCCGAACTGCTCGGTTCATATTCATGGTCATCTTGTCCACTCGGTTGATATACATATTTGGGCAGTAGAGAGATTTCCTCTGAACTAAGACCGAGCTTCGGCTTGGCTGAAGCAGCTGCACTAGCCTGACGTTGCAACCGCTGGTTATATTTCGTCGCTAAGAAAAGCCGGAGTATAAAATTGAGGATTATACAGATGAAAAACACTATGCCGATTACTAACCCGGCTGTAGCATTGATATCATAGCTAGGTGATTGGGTTTGTGTGTCAGGTGCTGATGGAGCCTGGCTTGATGAGGAGATTTCAACAATGGATCTTGCCATGGTGGAAATAGGTACGAATTAGAGATTGGATTAGTTGGCGATACTGATTGGAAAAGCTATCGGAGCGTATTTATAGTATGTATGAGTGAGTTGAGAGTTGAGACCCATAGATGATTTTATTTGTCGTAACTTTGTTTTAATTTGAAACCTCAAGCGGTTGACTTTTTAGTTAGACTTTAGAGTTTTCCCAGTTCGAGGTTTTCCTTTTTTAAATGGAGGATTGCCAAGTCTTGTTAAAAAATTATTAGTTTGTTTGAATGTGCTACTGTTGTGGCTCTATACTGCTGGTCAGGTCTGTGAATGGTACTTCAAAATTTCATTGAGCAAATGTGAAAATGAAACAAATAAATGGATCAATTCAGAGCTCGACTGCATGTTTATAAATGATTGTTTATTGAATATGATGCAATATGGTCCGCCCATACTTTAATAAAATGGGTGTAATTTTTTATCCAACCATCGGGCTGAAATTTTGACATAAGCTCATGACCCAAAGCCCAAAACAAAATGTCAAGGATTTGCAATCTGAGCCTTCTTTCATGAACTTTTGAGTCTTTCTATATTTGTGCAAATAATGTATATAAAGTGCAAATAATGCAATTCAGAGCATCATTTGTGCATTTCAATCGTTTCTGGATTTATTAAAAGCATTTCATCAGAATAATCTACATTTAAACTCTTTATAATGTCTTGAATATGATTCATTGTTATTTATTCATAAGGAGTTGATTATACAAGGTAATTATTCATATAAAGTGTAGATAATGCAATTATGAGCTTCATTTGAGCATTTCAATCGTTTCTGGAATCATTCTTTAACTCATTTCATTATAATAATCTACATTTAAACTCTTTATACAGTATAGAATATGATTAATAAATTATTTATTCAAAAATATTGGATTATACATGATAATTACGCATATAAAATGCAGATAATGCCATTTTGATCATCATTTGAGCATTTCAATCGTTTCTTGATTCATTCCAAGTCATTTCTTCACAATAATCTACATTTAAACTCATTAGACTGTCTAAAATATTATTCATATGTTATTTATTAAAAACAAAATTGGATTATACAAGGAAATTACGCATATTTATTGCAAATAATGCAATTCTGAGCATCATTGAAGCATTTATATCGTTTCTGGATTCCTTCTATGTCATTTCATCATAATACTCTACCTTTAAACTCGATACTGTCAATAATATCATTCATACTTTATTTATTCAAAATGATTTGTTTATACTTGGTACTTACGCATATAAAATGTAAATTATCAAATAATAAACATCATTTGAGAATTTCAATCATTTTTAGATTCATTCTAAGTCATTTCATCATAATAATCTAATTTTTAACTCATTATACTGTCTAAGATATCATTGAAATGTCATTTATTAAAAAAATTAGATTATACATAGTAATTACGCATATAAAATGCAAATAATAAAATTCTGAGTATCATTTGAGAATTTCAATCGTTCCTTGATTCATCCTATGTTATTTCATCCCAATAATCTATATTTCAATTCTTTATACTGCTTAGAATATGATTCATAAGTTCTTTACACAAAAAAATAGATTATACATGGTAATTACGAATATAAAGAGCAAATAACAAAATTTTGATTAAATTTGAGCATTTCCATTGTTTTTGGATTCAATCTAAGTCATTTCATCCCAATAATATACATTTAAACTCTTTATATTGAGAATATGATTTATATATTATTTATTCATCAAGAGTGGATTACACATGCTAATTATGCAAATAAATTGCAAATAATGGAATTCTGAGCATGATTTGAGCATTTCAATTGTTTCTCTTTTCATCCTATGCCATTTCGTCACAATAATCCATATTTCATTTCTTTATAATATTTAGAATTTGATTCATATGTTATGTATTAAAAAAATTGGATTATACATGGTAATTACGCATATTAATTGCAAATAATGATATTCTGAGCTTCATTTAAGAATTTCAATTGTTTCTGGATTCATCTTAAGTCATTTCATCCCAATAATCTACATTTAAAATCTTAACACTATCTAGAATATGATTCATATGTTATTTATTTAAAAAACATTAGATACATGATACTTACGAATATAAAATCTAAATATGACAGTTTTCCAAGCTCCACCTGGTACAGTAATAGGTTCCTTAAATCCGGGCTCTAACACATTTCCCCCCTGTTCAATTGGCACGTCTTTCACAATGGGGGAGAATGGTCTCGTCTCGCTCGATGCGTCATTTTATGATGTGTATTTTCATATTAAGAGTTCTGGCGGAGTTCTTTAAAGGGTTCAAGATAATGCAATTCAGAGCATCATTTGAGCATTTCAATCGTTTCTGAATATCATATAGGTCATTTTATGACAACAATGTACGTTTATACTCGTTATATTGTCTAAAATATGATTCATATGTTATTTATTCAAAAGATAGAATTATACATGATAATTACGCATATGAAGTGCAAATAATGCAATTCCGAGCATCATTAGCATTTCAATCGATTTTGGATTCATTCTAAATCATTTTATCATAATATTCTACATTTAAACTCTTTATACTTTCTAGAATATGAATCATATATTATTTATTCATAAAGGTGTGACACCCGAAATTTTTATTGTTTCTGAAATTTATTTTTATATAAAATTGGATGTACTTGCTTGGTTTTATTTTAGTAATTTCTTCGCATGAGATTGAAATTTTAAACCTACTGTTGTTCTGAATAGAAATATAAAAATAATAATAATAATAAATAAATAAATAATAAAGTGAAATGATCAAAATGACTAAAGTTTTTGTAGCAATGTTAAACTAATAGATATACAATGCAAAATTATTATGATTCCAAAAATATAACAATGACGACTTTTATTTCAATTTAATAGTACCATGACATTACTAAAATTAAAGTTATGAAATGATCATGACAAAATATAAAATTTGAATAGGCCAATTACTATTTTTAAAATTTGGCTTTAAGATGGGAATTAATGGGATCAAATCCCTGTACCCGTGACTAGGGTTTACCATTGGACTGCCCGGTTTGACCCGAACCGTACCCGAATCGGACTTTTTCCCGACCCGACCCGGACCGTAGAAGAACCGTGATGGACCGAGGGGGGTGGTCCGGGTCGGGTTTATCACGGGTTTGGGTCGCCAATTTAGCATAAACCCGACCTAAACCCGTCCCGTCTTAACCCGTGGACCGGCCTGGACCGGACCATAAACCCGTGCAAACCCGTGTGAACCGTGGCATTTTCAAAAAAAAAAAAACCAAACCAAACCCGTGCCACACGCCAGCCACGCGCCAGCACGCGTGTCAAGCCACGATTGGCCCTGCTTTTTTTGCTTTTTTCGCGTCTAATGTGCTGGCGACACGTGGCCCTGCTTTTTTGTGTTTTCGCGTGAAAGCTGAGACGAGTCAGACGACTCAGACGAGAGGGAAATAGGGAGGAAAATAGGGAGCCTTAAAGGCTCTGCCTTTTTTGCAACGGATATTTTTTCCCCAGCTCCAATAGAGCTTCGACACGTGTCCAAAAAAAGCAACGTTAATTTTTTTTGTCCAGCACCAACGGCTCTTTTAGCCGTTAGAAATCCAACGGCTATTTCAGAAGTTTTTTTTAAAAATAATATTACAACATTTATAATTCTATAAATACCTCTTTATATCATCTCATTTCCACACCAATTCAACAGCAATCTCTCACTCTCATATTTCCATAGCAAACATTCTCTCAATCCTATTTCCATAATTCCATTTCCATTTTCATAATTCCATAATCCTATTTATATTTATATCCATAGTAGTTTTCCAATATTATTTTTGTAATTTCGTATTTAGTTAAATTCCAATCTTATCATCCAAAATTCCAAAAAAAAAATGTCATTTCCACCTCCTAATCCTAATGACCAATTTGCCCAACGATTAAGTGAAGATATATTTGGTCCACCTCTTACTTATCCACAAAATCCTAATTATTCTAGTGGAGCGCATGGTGCAAGTTCGAGTGTTCCTGAAATTATTTCGAGTCCCGAAATTATTCCAACTCCGAATTCTTCTATTCCACCGGCATCGGAAGCGAACACTCAAGCAACGGAGAAGAGGAAAAGGACCGAACCGAATTACACCGCACCTTGGTGGCGATATTACGAAAAAACATTAGACGAGAATGGAGGTTTGAAGTCCGCAAGGTGTAAGGTAAAAAATTGTAAAGGTAACTTTTTATACGTTAAAAAAAATGGTATGAGCTCCTTCCAAAAACATGCCAAAAAACATGAAAATGCCCATGAAGAACCGCAAAATGAACCAGACACTCGGTTGTTCCAAACAACTTTGAACTCGGACGGTACTAGAACTCGCCGAAAGTATGACCCGAAAAAAATGCTTAGCGAATTTACTCGTTACATTACCCACAAAAAACAACCTATAGCTATGGGTAATTGCTTTGCTTTTGCACGGTTGGTAATTTGCGGTGTAGGCGAACCACTTTATAGGAGATTCCACCATAGAAAAATCACCAAAGAACTCAAGAAACAATTTCTTGAACGGAAAAATGAATTAGTGGCCCAATTTGCTTTAGCTACTTACAAGGTCTCAATAACATCTGATATTTGGATTGCCGGTAAACATGGCCTTGGTTATAGTTGTATTACTGCACATTATATTGATGACAATTGGATTTTACAGAAAAGAGTCTTAAGTTTTCGTGTTTTAGATTCTCCGCACACCGCTAAGGTAATTTACAATCATATTATGGATGTTTTGAAAGAGTACAACTTGGTTAGGGATTTAGAAAAAAATATTTTTTCGATATCTTTTGACAATGCTAGTAATAACACCAAGTCAGTAGATTATTTTCTCTGGTCCCTAAACCCAATTATGGATGGTGCCATGTTACACCAAAAATGTGCTTGCCATATTTTGAACCTAACCGTAAAGGCCGGCCTTGAAACCGATGGTGTTGACAAATTGATTATCAAATTTAAGAATGCCTTGACCCATATTTACTCGAACCAAGTTAGGAAACAAAATTTTCATCAATTATGCCAACGATTAGGGTTAAGTAAGTTAGCCGTTCTATGGGACGTAGACACCCGTTGGAACTCAACTTATAGAATGTTCCACCGAGTCCTCCCTTACAAGGAAGCAATAAACACCATGTTGAGTAGCAATAGCGACAGCATTCAACTATCGCTCTCTCCGGGCGAGTGGCAACAACTCGAACATGTAAAACACTTCCTCCAAGCCTTCTTCGAAGCAACCGTGAGATTATCAAGCTCATACACTCCATCGTCCCACGAGCTCCTTCAACAACTTTATGAAATTTCCAAGGTGTATGCAAGCATTAGAGGTAAATTACAATTTTTAGAATTATTTAAACATCATTATTTAAACTACTCATAAATTGTAATAATATTTTATTTTGTAATTTTTAGAATTAGAATATCAAGACCAAACTCTTGCACCGATTGTACAAGCCATGACGACCAAATTTCTAAAATATTGGGAGGAGGTACCTCTAGTGACTATCATAGCCAATTGCCTCAATCCAAACTTGAATAAGATGTACACCGTGAAGATGTTGCAAAGGTACAAAAGTCATCTTGGTTTATCGTCCCACAATGAGGAGGCACGCGTCAACTTCGCATTGGAGACCATGTTCAACATATACAACGCAAGGAGAAATTCCGCTCAACCGCCTCCAAGTTCAACAACAAGGCCTAACACGGGGTTAGACTTTTAACTTATATGCATTTTTTTAAAAAAATTTACTATTTAACATAGATATTTTTTTTTTGAAATTTTACTGATTAACTTATATATTTTTTTTAATTGAAACAGTAGACGCCGCGGTTTGTTAGATGAGTTACGAGACGAGGATGACTTAATCACTGGATATGGAATATCCAACGAATTATCGAGTTACACATTATTACCGCCAAACATGGAAGATGAACCAATTGACATTCTCGACTATTGGAAGAGGCATTCAAGTGCTTATCCAACACTAGCGATGATGGCGAGAGATATATTTGCAGTCCTCGTGTCTACCGTCCCATCTGAATCTTGTTTTAGTTCAGCGAATAGAATTCTCACTGATAGACGGAGCAAGCTCGGCCCAAATGTTTTCGAAAGACTTGTATGCATGAAGGATTGGATCGAAGCTGAAAATCGAACGCAACATTATGTTCCGGGAGAAACTAGCGGTACTGAAACTCAACCAAGTGCTAGTGGGAGTGAGGTGGAGTCGGAAGATGAATATGATCCGAAAGATACCGACCTATGGTATTTGCGCAAGAAATACTAGTTTGGTAATGATGGTATAATTTTCTAAACTCTTTAAATTTAATTTCTTCTAAAATTACTTCAACTTATTTATTAAAAAATATTACTAACAAAAAAAAAAGTTAGAACTCCGCCTATGTTACTATTTTTTAGCATAGCCAGTCCCAAGCCCGGAAAAAAAAGGAGGGTAACTTGATATAATTATATTTGAATTTGTTCAATTATTAAAAAAATTACAAATCAAGTTTTTAGAATAAAATAAATTTTAAATAAAGTACAAATTATTTTATTATTAATTTTATTAGACTTAATATATTTTAACTAATTTTTATAACTTATATTTTATAATCTTTTGTCATGTAATTTTGAAAACCATCGACAATGAAAAAAACATTAAAAATTACAAATTAAATTTTAAATAAAAAAATTAAAATGGACTACAAAATTATACTTAATTATTTGAACTATAAATATAATATATTTTAGCGAATTTATATTAATTTATTTTACAAATTTTTTATATTGAAACAATGAAAAAAGAAAAAATAAAAATCTGGAAAAAACCCACTTGGACCGGACCGGACCGGACCCGACCCGACCCGCCTTTACCCGTCCGGTTCACATAGGTCCGGGTCTACCAAGGGTTTGGGTCGACATTTGAAAGGTGGCCCGTGCTAACCCGTCCCGTTTGGACCCGTGAACCCGTGAACCCGTGGCTCGTGATAACCCGTGGACCGTAGGGGTTTGGACCGGACCGGACCGTTTGGTAAACTCTACCCGTGACCCACCTTTTATTCCCTTCTCTTTCGAACTCCTCTCTTCATTCAGCTCCAACAGAGAAGAGATCGCCTCTCCTTTCCTCAAAACCGAAACCCCACCTCTCAAATCCAATCTCTCCTATTCCTTCACCGTTTTACTGGATCAAAGTACCCATGCGTTCACCTCACCATCCTCTCTCATTATCTGTCCTTGGATCGTTGATTGGAGGCATCTCCTCGTCGTATTTCTCGACGGAAGTTTTTAAAAAATCAAAACGAACTCGTCGGTTTCGGCCGCCGTTCGACTTGGAGCACTCTGGGGCCCTCTCCATCGATTTCCAAGTGGTCTTATAGAGTTCTTTCGAGGATTAAGTGGCGAAAATCGAGTAATAGCGAATTCGGCTCTTTTTCTCGCGTCACCAGTCTTTGACTGAAATTGAGTGAGTAATCTCTTTGGATTAGTTTTATACTGTTATTCCTTGCTATTTTCTTGATTTAATTGCAAGTTTTAATTGAGATGGAATGTGTATGAAATTTTTAGGGTTTATCGGGAATTTTATGAAATTTGATTGATGTGTACCATCTGAGTAATGCGAAATTGAGATGGATTGAATACTTGTGTGTGATGATTAATATGTGGGGATTTTATGCATAATTAGGAATTGCTAAGCATAGTTAAGAATATGACATTATTTTAATTTAAGTATCGTATTTAGTTTTGATATAAATAGATGCATGTATATAAAGGGTAAATATAAGGTTTTGCATGTCATGCATTTGGGTTGGATGATTATTAATCGTGTTGTAATATTGATTTTTATGGTTTTTAAGGGTTGATTATGAAAAAGGGATTATATTGGGTTTGGATTAGGGTTTGGCCTCAAACCTTGATCGACACACATATCGTGCATGCATGTATACATTAAGGAAAGAAAAATGATTTCTAAAATAACTAATGATATTTATTTGAATTGATTGGAAAGGTAAGCATAATAGATTCTAATAAATAGTGTATTAGCATTTACATGAGTATTGCATGTGAGATGAGATGTATAATTGGTACTCGAATCGTACCAATTGAGTTGCATGACTTACGATTATTGAGTCTAGTAAATGCATGGTATAATCATGACATATATGCATGGTAGTATAGTTTCTAATTATAAAAATTATAAGTACCATACATTAGGTGTTATAAAAATTAAAAGGAGATTTATATTTGTTTTAGAGTTGGGTGGTTATGTGTCGGAATTAGGAGCAGCTGACTTGACAGAGCCACTATAGAATTATTTTGCTTGCTTGCTTATGCTTTGGATTTTGCTTGCAGTATAAGGTACGGATTTCACTTGAGTTTTAATTATATGTGATATATATTCTGATTGTTGCTATTATTATTGTTATTGTTATCATTATGCATTCTGAATTCATAATTGGAATTTTGTTCATGAGATCATTTTGTGAAATTGTATATTGATGCATGATTGGAAAGTGGCATATTGAATGGTATCCGATTGAAATGTTGAAAAGTGACATATTGAATGGTATCCGATTGAAATGTGATTTGATTGAGGTAAGTACAACTTGTGTGGTTGAGATAGACACTCGTAATGTTTGGAGGTGGAGTCATGACCCATCCTACCAAGCACCGTGTAATAAGTGCTTATGTACCGGGACTCAGTAGGTCTAGTCTGGAATGGACCGGAGTGTGAGTGTTCCCAGCTTGCTTGTACATTTGTTAATTTAATTGATTGAATGGTATATGAATTGAATTGGTCGGGGTAGCCCCTCGTAGAAGGTACTCGCGACATATTGACTTTGATAATGAGAAAAGAAATCAGACTTGCATACTAGAAAGTTGTCCAACCAAATGAGTCGGCATTTGTTATAATTTGGAATTTGAATTGTTATGGAATTGATTGCCGAGCTCACATTGCATACGGTATGGATTTAATAAATTTTGACATTGTTATTTCTGCTTTGAACAAGAGGTGAATGTTTTTACACGATAATTGATACATAACGATTAATTGTTTTTCTAAGGAATGGAAATGACAATTGGTATATTCTGAATTTTAAATGATTTTGAATAGTACTGAATTTATTTGTCTAATTGAATCGCTTGATCGAAAGTCGAGTTTTAATGTTATTTGAAATAAAAAGAAATGGAATTTGATTTGGAATTGATTTGACTCAGTCTTGTATTTAGTTCCAACGCATGATAATCAAAACTCAAGTGGCTGGAACCGAATACCGTACTGAGATAAATAAAATTTATCTCATTCCGTGCTTTTTGCATTCTTTCCACGATTGGTTGTGGGTTCCAGGTTTCAGATCAAGTGCTGGACAGCAAGACAAGTAGCGGGCCATTGAATATTGTGGTTAGTAACCTAAATGTACCAGACCTTTGTAGGATTTATTTTATGTTTAAGTAATTAATTATAAATTTATAATTGACTTGTAGCCTAATTGTGTTTAATCAATAGTAAATTGTAAACTAAGCATTAGTAAGCCTTGCGGGTGCAGCAGGCATCCGCGGCGGGCACTCTGTCGTGTGTTGTCTAGTTACAGTATTCGACGGGGTGTCACAAAAGGGTGGGTGGATTATAAATGGTAATTACGCATATATCAGTGCAAATAATTCAATTCCGATCATCTTTGAGCAATTCAATCGTTTATTCATTCATCCTATTTCATTTTGTTACAATAATGTACATTTCAACTCTTTATAATACTTTCTAGAATATGATTAATATGTCTTTTCTTCAAAAAGACTGGATTATACAAGGTAATTACGTATATAAAGTGCAAATAATGCAATTCAGACCATTATTTGAGCATTTGAATTGTTTCTGGATTCGTTTTAATGTCATTTCATCACAATAATCTATATTTAAAATCTTTATACTGTCTAGAATATGATTCATATGTTATTTACTCATAAATATTGGATTAAACGTGATAATTACGCATATAAAGTGCAGATAATGCAATTCTGATCATCATTTGAGTATTTCAATCGTTTGTTGATTCATTGTAAGTCTTTTCTTCACAGTAATCTACATTTAAGCTCATTAGACTGTCTAAAATATTATTCATATGTTATTTATTCACAAAGATTGGATTATACAAGTAAAATTTGGCATATTGATTGCAATCATTCAATTCTGAGCATCATTGGAGCATTTATATCATTTCTGGATTCCTTCTATGTCATTTCTTCACAATACTCTACATTTAAACTCGATACTGTCAATAATATCATTCATACTTTATTTATTCAAAAAGATTTGATTATACTTGGTAATTACGCATATAAAATGCAAATAATGTAATAATAAACATCATTGGAGAATTTCAATCATTTTTAGATCCATTCTAAGTCATTTCATCGCAATAATCTATTTTTAAACTCATTATACTGTCTAAGATTTGATTCAAATGTTATTTATTTAAAAATTTGGATTATACTTAGTAATTACGCATATAAAGTGCAAATAAAGAAATTCTGAGCTTCATTTGAGGATTTCAATCGTTTCTTGATTCATCCTATTTTATTTCATCACAATAATCTATATTTCTATTCTTTATACTGCTTATAATATGATTCATAAGTTCTTTACACAAGAAAATAGATTATACATGGGGATTACGAATATAAAGTGCAAATAAAGAAATACAGAGTAAATTTAAGCATTTCAATAGTTTTTGGATTCTATCTAAGTCATTTCATCTTTATAATGTATAGAATATGATTTATATGTTATTTATTCATCAAGAGTGGATTACACATGGTAATTACGCATATAAATTGCAAATAATTCAATTCTAAGCATCATTTGAGTTTTTCAATTGTTTCTCTATTCATTCAATGTCATTTCATCACAATAATATATATTCCATTTCTTTATACTGTTTACAATATAACTTATATGTTATTTATTCAAAAATATTGGATATACATGGTAATTACGCATATTAATTGCACATAATGATATTCTGAGCTTCATTAGAGAATTTCAATCGTTTTTGGATTCATCCTAATACATTTCATCCTAATAATTCACATTGAAACTCTTTATACTGTGTAGAATATGGTTCATATGTTATTGATTCAAAAAAGATTGGATTATACATGGTACTTACGAATATAAAGTGCAAATAATGCAATTCAGAGCATCATTTGAGTATTTCAATCGTTTCAGGATTCCTTATAGGTCATTTCATCTCAATAATGTACAATTATACTCATTATACTGTCTAAAATATGATTCATATGTTATTAATTCAAAAGATAGAATTATACATGATAATTACACATATACAAAGCAAATAATGCTATTACCAGCATCATTAGAGTATTTCATTCGTTTTTGGATTCATTCTAGTTCAATTCATCATAATAATCTACATTTAAACTCTTTATACTATCTAGAATATGATTCATATGTTATTTATTCATAAAGGGTGGATTATACATGGTAATTACGCATATATAAGTGCAAACAATGCAATTCTTAGCATCACTTGAGTATTTCAATCATTTCTTGATTTATTCTATCTCATTTCATCACAATAATCTATATTTCAATTCTTTATACTGTCTAAAATTTGATTCATATGTTATTTACTCAAAATATCGAATTATACATGATAATTACGCATAGAAAGTTTAAATAATGCAATTCAGAGCATCATTTGTGCATTACAATCGTTTCTGGATTCATTCTAAGTCATTTCATCTCACTAACCTACATTTAAAATCTTTATACTGTGTAGAATATGATTCATGTGTTATTTATTCACAAATACTGGATTATACATGGTAATTACACATATAAAATGCAAATAATGCAATTCTGAGCATCATTTGAGCATTACAATTGTTTCTGGATTCATTCTAAGTCATTTCATCACACTAATCCAGATTTAAACTCTTTATACTGTCTAGAATCTGATTCATATGTTATTTTTTCAAAAAGATTGGATTGCACATGGTAATTAAGAATATAAATTACAAATAATGCAATTGTGATCATCATTTGAGCATTTCAATTGTTTCTTCATTCATATTATGTCATTTCATCACAATAATATATATTTGAATTCTTTATACTGTTTATAATATGATTCATATGTTATTTGTTCAAAAAGATAAAATTATACATGGTAATTATGAATATAAAGTGTAAATAAGGCAATTCTGGGCATAATTTGAGCATTTCGATAGTTTCTGGATTAAATCTAACTCATTTAATCACAATAATCTACATTTAAACTCTTTATACTTTCTAGAATATGATTCATATGTTATTTATTCAAAAAGATTTGATTATACATGGTAATTACGCATATAAAGTGCAAATAATGCAATTCTAAGCATCATTTGAGAATTTCAAACATTTTTAGATTCATATTAAATTATTTCATCACAATAATCTATATTTTAAACATTCTTTGTACTGTTAGAATATGATTCAAATGTTGTTTATTAAAAAAAAAATAGATTATACATGGTAATTACGAATATAAAGTGCAAATAATGCAATTTTGAACATAAATTGAGCATTTCAATCATTTGCGTATTCATTCTAAGTCATTTTATCACAGTAATCTACATTTAAACTCTTTATACTGTCTAATATATGATTCATATGTTATTTATTCAAAAAGATTGGATTATACATGGTAATTACGTACATAAATTGCAAATAATGCAATTCTCATCATTTGAGCATTTCAATTGTTTCTGGTTTCATTCTTAGTCATTTCATTACAATAATCTACATTTAAACTATTTGTACTGTCCAGGTTTCAATAATCCACATTTGAGCATTTCATTACAATAATCCACATTTGAGCATTTCAATTGTTTCTGGTTTCATTCTTAGTCATTTCATTACAATAATCCACATTTAAACTATTTGTACAATAGTGCAATTCAGAGCAACGTTTGAGCATTTCAATTGTTTCTGGTTTCATTCTTAGTCATTTCATTACAATAATCCACATTTAAACTATTTATACTGTCCAGGTTATGATTCATATGTTATTTATTCAAAAATATTGAATTATACATGATAATTACGCATATAAATTGCAAATAATGCAATTCAGATCATCATTTGAGTATTTCAATCGTTTCTTGAGTCATTCTAAGTCATTTCTTCACAATAATTTACATTTAAACTCATTATACTGTCTAAAATGTTATTCATTTGTTATTTATTGAAAAAAACTGGATTATACAAGGTAATTATGTATATAAAGTGCAAATAATGCAATTCAGAGCATCATTTGAGCATTTCAATCTTTTTGGATTTATTATAAATCATTTCATCAGAATAATCTACATTTAAACTCTTTATAATGTCTAAATTTGATTCATATGTTATTTATTCATAAGCAGTGGATTATACAAGGCAATTATTCATATAAATTTTAAATAATGCAATTCCGATCATCATTTAAGCATTTCAATCGTTTCTTCATTCCTCCTATTTCATTTCGTTACAATAATGTACATTTCAACTCTTTATAATACTTTCTAGAATATGATTAATATGTCTTTTATTCAAAAAGACTGGATTATACAAGGTAATTACGTATATAAAGTGCAAATAATGCAATTCAGAGCATCATTTGAGCATTTCAATTGTTTCTGGATTCGTTTTAATGTCATTTCATCACAATAATCTACATTTAAACTCTTTATACTGTCTAGAATATGATTCATATGTTATTTATTCATAAATATTGGATTATACGTGATAATTACGCATTAAAGTGCAGATAATGCAATTCTGATCATCATTTGAGTATTTCAATCATTTTTTATTCATTGTAAGTCTTTTCTTCACAGTAATCTACATTTAAGCTCATTAGACTGTCTAAAATATTATTCATATGTTATTTATTCACAAAGATTGGATTATACAAGTAAAATTTGGCATATTGATTGCAATCATTCAATTCTGAGCATCATTGGAGCATTTATATCATTTCTGGATTCCTTCTATGTCATTTCTTCACAATACTCTACATTTAAACTCGATACTGTCAATAATATCATTCATACTTTATTTATTCAAAAAGATTTGATTATACATGGTAATTACGCATATAAAATGCAAATAATGTAATAATAAACATCATTCGAGAATTTCAATCATTTTTAGATCCATTCTAACTCATTTCATCGCAATAATCTATTTTTAAACTCATTATACTGTCTAAGATTTGATTCAAATGTTATTTATTTAAAAATTTGGATTATACTTAGTAATTACGCATATAAAGTGCAAATAAAGAAATTCTGAGCTTCATTTGAGAATTTCAATCGTTTCTTGATTTATCCTATTTTATTTCATCACAATAATCTATATTTCTATTCTTTATACTGCTTAGAATATGATTCATAAGTTCTTTACACAAGAAAATAGATTATACACGGTAATTACGAATATAAAGTGCAAATAAAGAAATTCTGAGTAAATTTAAGCATTTCAATAGTTTTTGGATTCTATCTAAGTCATTTCATCTTTATAATGTATAGAAGATTATTTATATGTTATTTATTCATCATGAGTGGATTACACATGGTAATTACGCATATAAATTGCAAATAATGCAATTCTAAGCATCATTTGAGTTTTTCAATTGTTTCTCTATTCATTTAATGTCATTTCATCACAATAATATATATTTCATTTCTTTATTTAGAATATGTTTCATATGTTATTTATTCAAAAAGATTGAATTATACATGGTAATTACGCATATTAATTGCACATAATGATATTCTGAGCTTCATTAGAGAATTTCAATCGTTTTTGGATTCATCCTAATACATTTCATCCCAATAATTTACATTGAAACTATTTATACTGTGTAGAATATGATTCATATGTTATTGATTCAAAAAAGATTGGATTATACATGGTACTTATGAATATAAAGTGCAAATAATGCAATTCGGAGCATCATTTGAGCATTTCAATCATTTCTAGATTCCTTATAGGTCATTTCATCACAATAATGTACAATTATACTCATTATACTGTCTAAAATATGATTCATATGTTATTAATTCAAAAGATAGAATTATACATGATAATTACACATATAGAAAGCAAATAATGCTATTACGAGCATCATTAGAGTATTTCTTTCGTTTTTGGATTCATTCTAGTTCAATTCATCATAATAATCTACATTTAAACTCTTTATACTATCTAGAATATGATTCATATGTTATTTATTCATAAAGGGTGGATTATACATGGTAATTACGCATATAAAAGTACAAACAATGCAATTCTTAGCATCACTTGAGTATTTCAATCGTTTCTTGATTTATTCTATCTCATTTCATCACAATAATCTATATTGCAATTCTTTATACTGTCTAAAATTTGATTCATATGTTATTTACTCAAAATATCGAATTATACATGATAATTACGCATAGAAAGTTTAAATAATGCAATTCAGAGCATCATTTGTGCATTACAATCGTTTCTGGATTCATTCTAAGTCATTTCATCTCACTAACCTACATTTAAAATCTTTATACTGTGTAGAATATGATTCATGTGTTATTTATTCACAAATACTGGATTATACATGGTAATTACACATATAAAATGCAAATAATGCAATTCTGAGCATCATTTGAGCATTACAATCGTTTCTGGATTCATTCTAAGTCATTTCATCACACTAATCCAGATTTAAACTCTTTATACTGTCTAGAATCTGATTCATATGTTATTTTTTCAAAAAGATTGGATTGCACATGGTAATTAAGAATATAAATTACAAATAATGCAATTGTGATCATCATTTGAGCATTTCAATTGTTTCTTCATTCATATTATGTCATTTCATCACAATAATCCATATTTGAATTCTTTATACTGTTTATAATACGATTCATATGTTATTTGTTCAAAAAGATAAAATTATACATGGTAATTATGAATATAAAGTGTAAATAAGGCAATTCTGGGCATAATTTGAGCATTTCGATAGTTTCTGGATTAAATCTAACTCATTTAATCACAATAATCTACATTTAAACTCTTTATACTTTCTAGAATATGATTCATATGTTATTTATTCAAAAAGATTTGATTATACATGGTAATTACGCATATAAAGTGCAAATAATGCAATTCTAACCATCATTTGAGAATTTCAATCATTTTTAGATTCATATTAAATTATTTCATCACAATAATCTATATTTTAAACATTCTTTATACTGTTAGAATATGATTCAAATGCTGTTTATTAAAAAAAAAATAGATTATACATGGTAATTACGAATATAAAGTGCAAATAATGCAATTTTGAACATAAATTGAGCATTTCAATCATTTGCGTATTCATTCTAAGTCATTTTATCACAGTAATCTACATTTAAACTCTTTATACTGTCTAATATATGATTCATATGTTATTTATTCAAAAAGATTGGATTATACATGGTAATTACGTACATAAATTGCAAATAATGCAATTCTCATCATTTGAGCATTTCAATTGTTTCTGGTTTCATTCTTAGTCATTTCATTACAATAATCTACATTTAAACTATTTGTACTGTCCAGGTTTCAATAATCCACATTTGAGCATTTCATTACAATAATCCACATTTGAGCATTTCAATTGTTTCTGGTTTCATTCTTAGTCATTTCATTACAATAATCCACATTTAAACTATTTGTACAATAGTGCAATTCAGAGCAACGTTTGAGCATTTCAATTGTTTCTGGTTTCATTCTTAGTCATTTCATTACAATAATCCACATTTAAACTATTTATACTGTCCAGGTTATGATTCATATGTTATTTATTCAAAAATATTGAATTATACATGATAATTACGCATATAAATTGCAAATAATGCAATTCAGATCATCATTTGAGTATTTCAATCGTTTCTTGAGTCATTCTAAGTCATTTCTTCACAATAATTTACATTTAAACTCATTATACTGTCTAAAATGTTATTCATTTGTTATTTATTGAAAAAAACTGGATTATACAAGGTAATTATGTATATAAAGTGCAAATAATGCAATTCAGAGCATCATTTGAGCATTTCAATCTTTTTGGATTTATTATAAATCATTTCATCAGAATAATCTACATTTAAACTCTTTATAATGTCTAAATTTGATTCATATGTTATTTATTCATAAGCAGTGGATTATACAAGGCAATTATTCATATAAATTTTAAATAATGCAATTCCGATCATCATTTAAGCATTTCAATCGTTTCTTCATTCCTCCTATTTCATTTCGTTACAATAATGTACATTTCAACTCTTTATAATACTTTCTAGAATATGATTAATATGTCTTTTATTCAAAAAGACTGGATTATACAAGGTAATTACGTATATAAAGTGCAAATAATGCAATTCAGAGCATCATTTGAGCATTTCAATTGTTTCTGGATTCGTTTTAATGTCATTTCATCACAATAATCTACATTTAAACTCTTTATACTGTCTAGAATATGATTCATATGTTATTTATTCATAAATATTGGATTATACGTGATAATTACGCATTAAAGTGCAGATAATGCAATTCTGATCATCATTTGAGTATTTCAATCATTTTTTATTCATTGTAAGTCTTTTCTTCACAGTAATCTACATTTAAGCTCATTAGACTGTCTAAAATATTATTCATATGTTATTTATTCACAAAGATTGGATTATACAAGTAAAATTTGGCATATTGATTGCAATCATTCAATTCTGAGCATCATTGGAGCATTTATATCATTTCTGGATTCCTTCTATGTCATTTCTTCACAATACTCTACATTTAAACTCGATACTGACAATAATATCATTCATACTTTATTTATTCAAAAAGATTTGATTATACATGGTAATTGCGCATATAAAATGCAAATAATGTAATAATAAACATCATTCGAGAATTTCAAACATTTTTAGATCCATTCTAACTCATTTCATCGCAATAATCTATTTTTAAACTCATTATACTGTCTAAGATTTGATTCAAATGTTATTTATTTAAAAATTTGGATTATACTTAGTAATTACGCATATAAAGTGAAAATAAAGAAATTCTGAGCTTCATTTGAGGATTTCAATCGTTTCTTGATTCATCCTATTTTATTTCATCACAATAATCTATATTTCAATTCTTTATACTGCTTAGAATATGATTCATAAGTTCTTTACACAAGAAAATAGATTATACAAGGTAATTACGAATATAAAGTGCAAATAAAGAAATTCTGAGTAAATTTAAGCATTTCAATAGTTTTTGGATTCTATCTAAGTCATTTCATCTTTATAATGTATAGAAGATTATTTATATGTTATTTATTCATCAAGAGTGGATTACACATGGTAATTACGCATATAAATTGCAAATAATGCAATTCTAAGCATCATTTGAGTTTTTCAATTGTTTCTCTATTCATTTAATGTCATTTCATCACAATAATATATATTTCATTTCTTTATACAGTTTAGAATATGTTTCATATGTTATTTATTCAAAAAGATTGGATCATACATGGTAATTACGCATATTAATTGCACATAATGATATTCTGAGCTTCATTAGAGAATTTCAATCGTTTTTGGATTCATCCTAATACATTTCATCCCAATAATTTACATTGAAACTCTTTATACTGTGTAGAATATGATTCATATGTTATTGATTCAAAAAAGATTGGATTATACATGGTACTTATGAATATAAAGTGCAAATAAAGCAATTCGGAGCATCATTTGAGCATTTCAATCATTTCTGGATTCCTTATAGGTCATTTCATCACAATAATGTACATTTATACTCATTATACTGTCTAAAATATGATTCATATGTTATTAATTCAAAAGATAGAATTATACATGATTATTACACATATACAAAGCAAATAATGCTATTACGAGCATCATTAGAGTATTTCATTCGTTTTTGGATTCATTCTAGTTCAATTCATCATAATAATCTACATTTAAACTCTTTATACTATCTAGAATATGATTCATATGTTATTTATTCATAAAGGGTGGATTATACATGGTAATTACGCATATATAAGTGCAAACAATGCAATTCTTAGCATCACTTGAGTATTTCAATCATTTCTTGATTTATTCTATCTCATTTCATCACAATAATCTATATTTCAATTCTTTATACTGTCTAAAATTTGATTCATATGTTATTTACTCAAAATATCGAATTATACATGATAATTACGCATAGAAAGTTTAAATAATGCAATTCAGAGCATCATTTGTGCATTACAATCGTTTCTGGATTCATTCTAAGTCATTTCATCTCACTAACCTACATTTAAAATCTTTATACTGTGTAGAATATGATTCATGTGTTATTTATTCACAAATACTGGATTATACATGGTAATTACACATATAAAATGCAAATAATGCAATTCTGAGCATCATTTGAGCATTACAATTGTTTCTGGATTCATTCTAAGTCATTTCATCACACTAATCCAGATTTAAACTCTTTATACTGTCTAGAATCTGATTCATATGTTATTTTTTCAAAAAGATTGGATTGCACATGGTAATTAAGAATATAAATTACAAATAATGCAATTGTGATCATCATTTGAGCATTTCAATTGTTTCTTCATTCATATTATGTCATTTCATCACAATAATCTATATTTGAATTCTTTATACTGTTTATAATATGATTCATATGTTATTTGTTCAAAAAGATAAAATTATACATGGTAATTATGAATATAAAGTGTAAATAAGGCAATTCTGGGCATAATTTGAGCATTTCGATAGTTTCTGGATTAAATCTAACTCATTTAATCACAATAATCTACATTTAAACTCTTTATACTTTCTAGAATATGATTCATATGTTATTTATTCAAAAAGATTTGATTATACATGGTAATTACGCATATAAAGTGCAAATAATGCAATTCTAAGCATCATTTGAGAATTTCAATCATTTTTAGATTCATATTAAATTATTTCATCACAATAATCTATATTTTAAACATTCTTTGTACTGTTAGAATATGATTCAAATGTTGTTTATTAAAAAAAAAAATAGATTATACATGGTAATTACGAATATAAAGTGCAAATAATGCAATTTTGAACATAAATTGAGCATTTCAATCATTTGCGTATTCATTCTAAGTCATTTTATCACAGTAATCTACATTTAAACTCTTTATACTGTCTAATATATGATTCATATGTTATTTATTCAAAAAGATTGGATTATACATGGTAATTACGTACATAAATTGCAAATAATGCAATTCTCATCATTTTAGCATTTCAATTGTTTCTGGTTTCATTCTTAGTCATTTCATTACAATAATCTACATTTAAACTATTTGTACTGTCCAGGTTTCAATAATCCACATTTGAGCATTTCATTACAATAATCCACATTTGAGCATTTCAATTGTTTCTGGTTTCATTCTTAGTCATTTCATTACAATAATCCACATTTAAACTATTTGTACAATAGTGCAATTCAGAGCAACGTTTGAGCATTTCAATTGTTTCTGGTTTCATTCTTAGTCATTTCATTACAATAATCCACATTTAAACTATTTATACTGTCCAGGTTATGATTCATATGTTATTTATTCAAAAATATTGAATTATACATGATAATTACGCATATAAATTGCAAATAATGCAATTCAGATCATCATTTGAGTATTTCAATCGTTTCTTGAGTCATTCTAAGTCATTTCTTCACAATAATTTACATTTAAACTCATTATACTGTCTAAAATGTTATTCATTTGTTATTTATTGAAAAAAACTGGATTATACAAGGTAATTATGTATATAAAGTGCAAATAATGCAATTCAGAGCATCATTTGAGCATTTCAATCTTTTTGGATTTATTATAAATCATTTCATCAGAATAATCTACATTTAAACTCTTTATAATGTCTAAATTTGATTCATATGTTATTTATTCATAAGCAGTGGATTATACAAGGCAATTATTCATATAAATTTTAAATAATGCAATTCCGATCATCATTTAAGCATTTCAATCGTTTCTTCATTCCTCCTATTTCATTTCGTTACAATAATGTACATTTCAACTCTTTATAATACTTTCTAGAATATGATTAATATGTCTTTTATTCAAAAAGACTGGATTATACAAGGTAATTACGTATATAAAGTGCAAATAATGCAATTCAGAGCATCATTTGAGCATTTCAATTGTTTCTGGATTCGTTTTAATGTCATTTCATCACAATAATCTACATTTAAACTCTTTATACTGTCTAGAATATGATTCATATGTTATTTATTCATAAATATTGGATTATACGTGATAATTACGCATTAAAGTGCAGATAATGCAATTCTGATCATCATTTGAGTATTTCAATCATTTTTTATTCATTGTAAGTCTTTTCTTCACAGTAATCTACATTTAAGCTCATTAGACTGTCTAAAATATTATTCATATGTTATTTATTCACAAAGATTGGATTATACAAGTAAAATTTGGCATATTGATTGCAATCATTCAATTCTGAGCATCATTGGAGCATTTATATCATTTCTGGATTCCTTCTATGTCATTTCTTCACAATACTCTACATTTAAACTCGATACTGACAATAATATCATTCATACTTTATTTATTCAAAAAGATTTGATTATACATGGTAATTGCGCATATAAAATGCAAATAATGTAATAATAAACATCATTCGAGAATTTCAAACATTTTTAGATCCATTCTAACTCATTTCATCGCAATAATCTATTTTTAAACTCATTATACTGTCTAAGATTTGATTCAAATGTTATTTATTTAAAAATTTGGATTATACTTAGTAATTACGCATATAAAGTGAAAATAAAGAAATTCTGAGCTTCATTTGAGGATTTCAATCGTTTCTTGATTCATCCTATTTTATTTCATCACAATAATCTATATTTCAATTCTTTATACTGCTTAGAATATGATTCATAAGTTCTTTACACAAGAAAATAGATTATACAAGGTAATTACGAATATAAAGTGCAAATAAAGAAATTCTGAGTAAATTTAAGCATTTCAATAGTTTTTGGATTCTATCTAAGTCATTTCATCTTTATAATGTATAGAAGATTATTTATATGTTATTTATTCATCAAGAGTGGATTACACATGGTAATTACGCATATAAATTGCAAATAATGCAATTCTAAGCATCATTTGAGTTTTTCAATTGTTTCTCTATTCATTTAATGTCATTTCATCACAATAATATATATTTCATTTCTTTATACAGTTTAGAATATGTTTCATATGTTATTTATTCAAAAAGATTGGATCATACATGGTAATTACGCATATTAATTGCACATAATGATATTCTGAGCTTCATTAGAGAATTTCAATCGTTTTTGGATTCATCCTAATACATTTCATCCCAATAATTTACATTGAAACTCTTTATACTGTGTAGAATATGATTCATATGTTATTGATTCAAAAAAGATTGGATTATACATGGTACTTATGAATATAAAGTGCAAATAAAGCAATTCGGAGCATCATTTGAGCATTTCAATCATTTCTGGATTCCTTATAGGTCATTTCATCACAATAATGTACATTTATACTCATTATACTGTCTAAAATATGATTCATATGTTATTAATTCAAAAGATAGAATTATACATGATTATTACACATATACAAAGCAAATAATGCTATTACGAGCATCATTAGAGTATTTCATTCGTTTTTGGATTCATTCTAGTTCAATTCATCATAATAATCTACATTTAAACTCTTTATACTATCTAGAATATGATTCATATGTTATTTATTCATAAAGGGTGGATTATACATGGTAATTACGCATATATAAGTACAAACAATGCAATTCTTAGCATCACTTGAGTATTTCAATCGTTTCTTGATTTATTCTATCTCATTTCATCACAATAATCTATATTTCAATTCTTTATACTGTCTAAAATTTGATTCATATGTTATTTACTCAAAATATCGAATTATACATGATAATTACACATAGAAAGTTTAAATAATGCAATTCAGAGCATCATTTGTGCATTACAATCATTTCTGGATTCATTCTAAGTCATTTCATCTCACTAACCAACATTTAAAATCTTTATACTGTGTAGAATATGATTCATGTGTTATTTATTCACAAATACTGGATTATACATGGTAATTACACATATAAAATGCAAATAATGCAATTCTGAGCATCATTTGAGCATTACAATCGTTTCTGGATTCATTCTAAGTCATTTCATCACACTAATCCAGATTTAAACTCTTTATACTGTCTAGAATCTGATTCATATGTTATTTTTTCAAAAAGATTGGATTGCACATGGTAATTAAGAATATAAATTACAAATAATGCAATTGTGATCATGATTTGAACATTTCAATTTTTTCTTCATTCATATTATGTCATTTCATCACAATAATCTATATTTGAATTCTTTATACTGTTTATAATATGATTCATATGTTATTTGTTCAAAAAGATAAAATTATACATGGTAATTATGAATATAAAGTGTAAGTAAGGCAATTCTGGGCATAATTTGAGCATTTCGATAGTTTCTGGATTAAATCTAACTCATTTAATCACAATAATCTACATTTAAACTCTTTATACTTTCTACAATATGATTCATATGTTATTTATTCAAAAAGATTTGATTATACATGGTAATTACGCATATAAAGTGCAAATAATGCAATTCTAAGCATCATTTGAGAATTTCAATCATTTTTAGATTCATATTAAATTATTTCATCACAGTAATCTATATTTTAAACATTCTTTATACTGTTAGAATATGATTCAAATGTTGTTTATTTAAAAAAAATAGATTATACATGGTAATTACGAATATAAAGTGCAAATAATGCAATTTTGAACATAAATTGAGCATTTCAATCATTTGCGTATTCAAGTCATTTTATCACAGTAATCTACATTTAAACTCTTTATACTGTCTAATATATGATTCATATGTTATTTATTCAAAAAGATTGGATTATACATGGTAATTATGTACATAAATTGCAAATAATGCAATTCTCATCATTTGAGCATTTCAATTGTTTCTGGTTTCATTCTTAGTCATTTCATTACAATAATCTACATTTAAACTATTTGTACTGTCCAGGTTTCAATAATCCACATTTGAGCATTTCATTACAATAATCCACATTTGAGCATTTCAATTGTTTCTGGTTTCATTCTTAGTCATTTCATTACAATAATCCACATTTAAACTATTTGTACAATAGTGCAATTCAGAGCAACGTTTGAGCATTTCAACTGTTTCTGGTTTCATTCTTAGTCATTTCGTTACAATAATCCACATTTAAACTATTTATACTGTCCAGGTTATGATTCATATGTTATTTATTCAAAAATATTGAATTATACATGATAATTACGCATATAAATTGCAAATAATGCTATTCAGATCATCATTTGTGTATTTCAATCGTTTCTTGAGTCATTCTAAGTCATTTCTTCAAAATAATTTACATTTAAACTCATTATACTGTCTAAAATATTATTCATTTGTTATTTATTGAAAAAAACTGGATTATACAAGGTAATTATGTATATAAAGTGCAAATAATGCAATTCAGAGCATCATTTGAGCATTTCAATCTTTTTGGATTTATTATAAATCATTTCATCAGAATAATCTACATTTAAACTCTTTATAATGTCTAAATTTGATTCATATGTTATTTATTCATAAGCAGTGGATTATACAAGGCAATTATTCATATAAATTTTAAATAATGCAATTCCGATCATCATTTAAGCATTTCAATCGTTTCTTCATTCCTCCTATTTCATTTCGTTACAATAATGTACATTTCAACTCTTTATAATACTTTCTAGAGTATGATTAATATGTCTTTTATTCAAAAAGACTGGATTATACAAGGTAATTACGTATATAAAGTGCAAATAATGCAATTCAGAGCATCATTTGAGCATTTCAATTGTTTCTGGATTCGTTTTAATGTCATTTCATCACAATAATCTACATTTAAACTCTTTATACTGTCTAGAATATGATTCATATGTTATTTATTCATAAATATTGGATTATACGTGATAATTACGCATTAAAGTGCAGATAATGCAATTCTGATCATCATTTGTGTATTTCAATCATTTTTTATTCATTGTAAGTCTTTTCTTCACAGTAATCTACATTTAAGCTCATTAGACTGTCTAAAATATTATTCATATGTTATTTATTCACAAAGATTGGATTATACAAGTAAAATTTGGCATATTGATTGCAATCATTCAATTCTGAGCATCATTGGAGCATTTATATCATTTCTGGATTCCTTCTATGTCATTTCTTCACAATACTCTACATTTAAACTCGATACTGTCAATAATATCATTCATACTTTATTTATTCAAAAAGATTTGATTATACATGGTAATTACGCATATAAAATGCAAATAATGTAATAATAAACATCATTCGAGAATTTCAATCATTTTTAGATCCATTCTAACTCATTTCATCGCAATAATCTATTTTTAAACTCATTATACTGTCTAAGATTTGTTTCAAATGTTATTTTTTTAAAAATTTGGATTATACTTAGTAATTACGCATATAAAGCGCAAATAAAGAAATTCTGAGCTTCATTTGAGGATTTCAATCGTTTCTTGATTCATCCTATTTTATTTCATCACAATAATCTATATTTCTATTCTTTATACTGCTTAGAATATGATTCATAAGTTCTTTACACAAGAAAATAGATTATACAAGGTAATTACGAATATAAAGTGCAAATAAAGAAATTCTGAGTAAATTTAAGCATTTCAATAGTTTTTGGATTCTATCTAAGTCATTTCATCTTTATAATGTATAGAATATTATTTATATGTTATTTATTCTTCAAGAGTGGATTACACATGGTAATTACGCATATAAATTGCAAATAATGCAATTCTAAGCATCATTTGAGTTTTTCAATCGTTTCTGGATTCGTTCTAAGTCATTTCATCACACTAATCCAGATTTAAACTCTTTATACTGTCTAGAATCTGATTCATATGTTATTTTTTCAAAAAGATTGGATTGCACATGGTAATTAAGAATAGAAATTACAAATAATGCAATTGTGATCATCATTTGAGCATTTCAATTGTTTCTTCATTCATATTATGTCATTTCATCACAATAATCTATATATGAATTCTTTATACTGTTTATAATATGATTCATATGTTATTTGTTCAAAAAGATAAAATTATACATGGTAATTAGGAATATAAAGTGTAAATAATGCAATTCTGGGCATAATTTGAGCATTTCGATAGTTTCTGGATTAAATCTCACTCATTTAATCACAATAATCTACATTTAAACTCTTTATACTTTCTAGAATATGATTCATATGTTATTTATTACGCATATAAAGTGCAAATAATGCAATTCTAAGCCTCATTTGAGAATTTCAATCATTTTTAGATTCATATTAAATTATTTCATCATAATATTCTACATTTAAACTCTTTATACTGTCTAGAATATGATTCATATGTTATTTATTCACAAAGGGTGGATTATACACGGTAATTACGCATATATAAGTGCAAATAATGCAATTCTGAGCATCATTTGATAATTTCAATCGTTTCTTGATTTATCCTATCTCATTTCTTCACAATAATCTATATTTCAATTCTCTATATTGTCTACAATATGATTCATATGTTATTTTTTCAAAAAGATTGGATTATACAAGGTAATTAAACATATAAATTGCAAATAATAATATTCTCAGCATAATTTGTGCATTTCGATAGTTTCTTGATTCAATCTAAGTCATTTCATCACAATATTCTACAATTAAACTCTTTATACTGTCTAGAATCTGATTCATATGTTATTTATTAAAAAATGATTGTATTATACCTGGTAATTACGAATATAAAGTGCAAATAATGCAATTCTGAGCAACATTTGAGCATTACAATCATTTCTGCATTCATTCTAAGTCATTTCATCATACTAATCCAGATTTAAACTCTTTACTGTCTAGAATCTGATTCATATGTTATTTTTTCAAAAAGATTGGATTGCACTTGGTAATTAAGAATTTAAATTACAAATAATGCAATTTTGATCATCATTTGAGCATTTCAATTGTTTCTTCATTCGTATTATGTTATTTCATCACAATAATCTATATTTCAATTCTTTATACTGTTTATAATATGATTCATATGTTATTTGTTCATAAAGATAAGATTATACATGGTAATTACGAATATAAATTGCAAATAATGCAATTCTGAACATAATTTGAGCATTTCGATAGTTTCTGGATTAAATCTAAGTCATTTCATCACAATAATCTACATTTAAACTCTTTATACTTTCTAGAATATGATTCATATGTTATTTATTACGCATATAAAGTGCAAATAATGCAATTCTAAGCATAATTTGAGAATTTCAATCATTTTTAGATTCATATTAAATTATTTCATCACAATAATCTATTTTTAAACATTCTTTATACTTTTAGAATATGATTCAAATGTTGTTTATTAAAAAAAGAATAGATTATACATGGTAATTGCGAATATAAAGTGCAAATAATGCAATTTTGAACATAAATTGAGCATTTCAATCATTTTCGTATTCATTCTAAGTCATTTTATTACAGTAATCTACATTTAAACTCTTTATACTGTCTAATATATGATTCATATGTTATTTATTCAAAAATATTGGATTATACATGGTAATTACGCATATAAATTGCAAATAATGCCATTCTAAGCATCATTTGAGCATTTCAATTGTTTCTGAATTCATTTTATGTGATTTCATCACAATAATATATATTTCAATTCTTTATATTGTTTAGAATATTATTCATATCTTATTCTTTTCAAAAAGATTGGACCATACATGATAATTACGCATATAAATTGCAAATAGTGATGTTCTCAGCATCATTAAAGAATTTCAATCATTTTTGGATTCATCCTAAGTCATTTCATCACAATAATCTACAATTAAACTCTTTATACTGTCTAGGATATGATCCATATGTTATTTGTTCAAAAAAGATTGTATTATACATGGTAATTACGAATATAAAAGTGCAAATAATGCAATTATGAGCATCATTTGAGCATTTCAATCGTTTCCTGTTTCATCCTATGTCATTTCGTCACAGTAATCTACATTTCAACTCTTTATACGGTTTAGAATATGAATCATATGTAACGATTCCAAAAAGATTGGATTATACATGATAATTACGCATATGAAGTGCAAATAATGCAATTCAGAGCATCATTTTAGCATTCAATAGCTTCTGGATTCCTTATAGGTCATTTCATCATAATAATGTCCGTTTATACACATTATATTGTTTAAAATTTGATTCATATATTTTTTATTCAAAAGATAGAAGTATACATGTTAATTACGCATATAAAGTGTAAATAATGCAATTCCGAGCATCATTACAGCATTTCAATCGTTTTTGAATTCATGCTAATTCATTTCATCATAATATTCTACATTTAAACTCTTTATACTGTCTAGAATATGATTCATATGTTATTTATTCACAAAGGGTGGATTATACACGGTAATTACGCATATATAAGTGAAAATAATGCAATTCTGAGCATCATTTGATAATTTCAATCGTTTCTTGATTTATCCTATCTCATTTCTTCACAATAATCTATATTTCAATTCTCTATATTGTCTACAATATGATTCATATGTTATTTTTTCAAAAAGATTGGATTATACAAGGTAATTAAACATATAAATTGCAAATAATAATATTCTCAGCATAATTTGTGCATTTCGATAGTTTCTTGATTCAATCTAAGTCATTTCATCACAATATTCTACAATTAAACTCTTTATACTGTCTAGAATCTGATTCATATGTTATTTATTAAAATATGATTGTATTATACCTGGTAATTACGAATATAAAGTGCAAATAATGCAATTCTGAGCACCATTTGAGCATTTCAATCGTTTCCTGATTCACCCTATTTCATTTCATCACAATAATCTACATTTCAACTCTTTATACTGTTTAGACTATGATCGATACGTTATTAATCCAAAAAGATTGTATTATACATGGTAATTACGCATATAAAGTGCAAATAATGCAATTCAGTGCATTATTTAAGCATTTTAATCGTTTCTGGATTCCTTAATGCTCATTTCATCACAATAATCTACGTTTATACACATTATACTATTTAAAATATGATTCATATGTTATTTATTCCTAAGGAGTGGATTATACATGATAATTACGCATATAAAATGCAAATAATGCAATTCTGAGCATCATTTAAGCATTTCAATCGTTTCTTAATTTATCCTATCTCATTTGATCACAATAATCTATATTTCAACTATTTATACTGTTTAGAATTTGATTCATATGTTATTTATTCAAAAAGATAAGATTATACCAGGTAATTACACATATAAATTGCAAATAATTATATTCTGAGCATTTTAATCGTTTCTAGATTCCTTATAGGTCATTTCGTCACAATAATGTATGTTTATACTGATTATATTGTCCAAAAATATGATTATTATGTTATTTATTCAATATATTGGATTATACAAGATAATTATGCTTATAAAGTGCAAATAATGCAATTCAGAGCATCATTTGAGCATTTCAATCGTTTTTTGATTCATCCTATGTCATTTCATCACAACAATCTACATTTAAAATTTTTATACTTTCTAGAATATGATTCGTATTTTATTTATTCAAAACGACTGGATTATACTTGATAATTACGCATATAAAATGCAGATAATGTAATCCTGATCATCATTTGAGCATTTCAATCGTATCTTGATTCATCCTGTCATTGCATCACAATAATCAGCATTTCAACTATTTATACTGTCCAAAATATGATTCATATGTTATTTATTCAAAAAGATTGGATTGTACATGTAAATTACACTTATAAAGTGCAAATAATGCAATTTTGTGCATCATTTGAGCTTTTCAATCGTTTTTGGATTCATTCTAAGATATTTCACCGTCATAACTTATATTTAAACTCTTTACACTTTTTAGAATATGATTCATATTTTATTTATTCAAAAAGATTGGATACACGGTAATTACTCATATAATTTGCAAATAATGCATTTCTTAGTAATATTTAAGCGTTTCAATTGTTTCTGGATTCATTCCTAGTCATTTCATCCCAATAATCTATATTTAAATTCTTTATATTGTCTATAATTTGATTCATACGTTATTTGTTCAAAAACATTGGATTATACATTGTAATTACGCATATAAAGTGAAAATTATGCAATTTTGAGCATCATTAAAGCATTTTAATCATTTATGAATCCATTTGAGTCATTTCATCAATATAATCTATATTTAAACTCCTTATACTGTCTAATATATGATTCATATGTTATTATTCATAAAGATTGGATTATACATGGTAATTACGCATATAAAATGCAAATAATGCAATGATGAGCATCATTTGAGCATTTCAATCGTTTCTCGATTCATTCAAATAGATATATGGTAATTACGCATATAAGGTGCAAATAATGTAATTCTGAGCCTCATTTGAGTATTTCAAATGTTTCCAGATTCATTCCAAGTCATTTTATCACGATAATCTATATTTAAACTTTTTATATAGTCTAAAATATGATTCCTATGTTGTTTACTGAAAAAGATTGGATTATACATGGTAATTACGCATATAAAGTGCGAATAATGCAATTTTAGCATCATTTGAGCTTTTGAATCATTTCTGGATTCATTCTGAATCATTTTTTTTTCATAATAACCTACATTTAAATTCATTATACTATCTAGAATATGATTTATATGTTATTTATTTAAAAAGATTGGATTAGAGATCTTAATTACTCATATAAATTGCAAATAATGCAATTTTGTGCATCATTTGAGCATTTCAATCATTTTTGGATTCATTCTAGCTAAGCTATTTCATCAGCATAACCTACATTTAAACTTTTTATACATTTTAGAATATGATTCATATTTTATTTATTCAAAAAGATTGGATTATACATGATGATTACGCATAGAAATTGCAAATAATGCAATTCAGAGCAACGTTTGAGCATTTCAATCGTTTTCAGTTCATTCTAAATTATTTCATCACAAGAAACTACATTAAAACTCTTTATCCTATCTAGAATATGATAAAATTGTTATTTATTCACAAATATTAGATGCATATTAGATTCACAAATATTAGATGCACTTTATATGCGTAATTACCATGTATAATCCAAACTACATGGCAATTATGCATATAAAGTGCAAATAATGTAATTCTGAGCATCATTTGAGAATTTCAATCGTTTCTGGATTCATTCTATGTCATTTCATCAAAATAAGAAACTTTTAAACTCTTTATACTGTTTAGAATATGATTCATATGTTTTTTATTCAAAAAGATTGGATTATACATGGTAATTACTCATATAAAGTGCATATAATGTAATTATGAGCATCAATTTAGTATTTCCATCGTTTCTAGATTCATTCTAGGTCATTTCATCACAATAATCTACAATTAAACATTTTATACTGTCTAGAATGTGATTCATATATTATTTACTCAGAAAGATTAGATTATACATAGTAATTACGAATGTAAATTGCAAATAATGCAATTCTTTGTATCATTTGAGCATTTTAGTCGTTTCTGCATTCATTCTAAGTCTTTTCAACACAATAATATACAATTAAACTCTTTATGTTGTCTAGAATATGATTCATATCTTATTTACTCGGAAAGATTAGATTATACATAGTAATTACAAATTTAAATTGCCAATAATGCAATTCTCAGTATAATTTGAGCATTTCAGTTGTTTCTTGATATATTCTATGTCATTTCATCATATTTAAACTCTTTATATTATCTATAATATGATTCATATTTTATTTATTAAAAAAATTTAAATATGATGCATATTCTAAGTATCATTTCATCATTTCAATCGTTTCTGAATTTATTCTAAGTCATTTGATCACAATAATCTACATTTAAACTCTTTATATTGCTTTGAATATGATTCCAATCTAATTTATACAAAAATATTGGATTATATATTGTAATTACACATATAAAGTACAAATAATGCATATTCTGAGTATAATTTAAGTATTTCAATCATTTCTGCGATCATTCTTAGTCATTTTATGACAATAATCTACATTTAAACTCTTTATACTATCTAGAATATGATTCATATCTTATTTAATAGAAAAGATTGCATTATACATGGAACATGGTAATTACGCATATAAATTGCAAATAATATAATTCTTTGAATCATTTGAGTATTTATATCGTTTCTTTTGGAGTTATGTCCTAGAAGTCAATAATTTAATGACTTAAATATTAGTTTATGTTATGGATGATATATTATCATCTGTTCCTAAGTTTATTATTGACAGATTATTCAGGTTGAGGATCTGAATTGTAGATCTCTGTGGATCATTCTTTAGAATGACAATAATAAATCTAAACAGTCCATAATCTTGATAATTAACAAGGAACATTAATTATCTTATAAGATTAGTATGCAAGTTAAGTGATGATTAAGTTCTACAAATCATAGGTAAAGAGTTACCAACTTAATTGCATATGTGTATGTTATGTAACATAGCACATGACTTGACCCATCGAAATAAACATATACGGACTTTATTTATGTTCTCTTGAATTGTGCGGGGAAAAGCTAATCATCAAGAAAACCGTATGTCCCTCATTAATTCACTTAGTGAGTGACGATATCTGTTTGGGCCCCTTGATGGAGACAGATTGTTTGCATGCAACTTTATACAATTATCTCTAGATCAAGAAACGTATAATCTGCAAGAATGACACATTCCTATCTTGGATTATACGATGATATCGTGAGACATAAGAATCAAAATAGAGAAACATATTTATTCTCTTATGCAGGATTGAAATATTGTAGCAGTACACTATTTATGCGAATTGGGAATCATAACGTGTTGCTAGATACCGCTTATGATTATTGGAATTAAATAGCGATTTAATTCCATGTCCAACATAGCATAAATCCTCAAAGGGTCACACAAATAGGACTTTGACCATACGTGCATTATTTATTTATTTGCAATAGTGAGTATTGCAAAATATGATAAGTTGATTAATTAATTAAATAACGTTATGGACCGTTATAATTAATTAAGTCAAATGGATCATACAGAAATAAATTAATGAACATGCTAATCCTAAATTGATTATCAACATATTGATAATTAATTTTATTCATCACACTTTAATTTAATTAAGTGAATTTAATTAAAGTATAGGCTTTTATTTTAATAGTCTATTTGAGCCTAAATTGAATGCAACTTGAAAGGCCTATTAAATAATTGATTTAATATGGACTAAGAGAGATTGAACAAACCTAACACATGGCCCATAAGGCCCATGTATATGGCCGGCCATAGAAGGGTAAAAAGGTCAAGCAAAGGTTGGTGGAGAGTGGTCTATATAAGGACCACTTGAAGAAGCAAAACCTAACCTTCTCACTTTGCCTCCCTTCTTCTCCCTAGCCGCCACCACCATCCATGGGCAGAATTTTGATTCTCCCATGATGGTCTCTCTCTCTCTTGCATTCCCATAGGTCTCATGTGTTGAGAATAGCTATTCCAAAAGGTTAATTGCTAGAATTACTTGAAGAATGGTGAAAATGATTAGCTATCTCCTTTCTCTTGCTAGCACAAGAATTGAGACATGGCCAAATTCCTTGGTGGACTCGAGGGCGCCATGGAGGAGGCGAAGGAGAGCACCCCATCGATTTCTATGCCGTAGGATCGAGCCCCGCGAATACGATTTCGCGGGAGGTATAAATTTTCCACCTATCTCTTTGTGTCGAATGGTTTATGTACTAGATCCTCTTGTGTTGCTTGTGTTTTAATTGGATTAATTAAGCGTAATTAGTCACAAAATTAAAATTGGGCAATTTCCTAACAGTGGTATCAGAGCACATGGTCGTACTTAAGCTATTTTGACACTTAATTAAGGGAAATTGGCTAATTAACGGATTAGTAGAGATGATGCGTTTGTTTGCTGTCTGGAAATGGTATGTTCTGTGTTGTTTCGCGTTTTTCGATGTGATATGTTCCCTGGAAGATCTTTCAATTTACATGAAAGTTGTATATCTTTGGATTGTGATTCTTTTGGCGTTCGATTCACATTTTTCTGAATTAGTATGGATTTATTGTGAATAAAATGGCGACAGTGCGCAGAACCAGTTTCTGCTCGTACTGTCCTGTTTGAATGGCTTGAAAGATTTATATTTTGAATATAAGTACCAGTGTTCTATGGCTAGAAATAAAGAGGACTTGAAGCTCTTTCTGAGCATGTATAAATTGTTGCATGACTCGGATTAATTTGTGGGTTTTCAAGTATGAAAAGGAAGATTTTGTCAGATCCAGTTTGTTGAGCAAATCGATTGTTCTAATAAACTGTACCAACTGAGAACTCCTTTAAATATTCTGTTTAAATGGAGTTGTTCTATGTTGAGTTAGGATTCCAGGAAAATTAATTTCATAATTTTTCATGGAAGTTTGGACCTTCAACTAGGTTAAAACATTTCGATCGACAGTCTGTTCCAGTACAGAATTTGTTGATTGTTTAGTATGTAACTCGAATTTTTTGAACTGAACTTGGTTGTTTTCTTTTCATGGATGGATAGCCTATAGTCTAAACTAGTTTTTCTATGTATATTGTATATATAAAAACTGGATAGAAGGTGGTCTAACAGACCAAATGGTTGAGAGGATAAGCTGAAAATCTCATAACGGTGTTTCGTGCACATGTAAGAGATTTGTCATTTTTGATTCTCCCAGATGGTTTAAGATCTCTTCTTTAATTTTTTACTGGTAATCACAATTATGATAAGGAGCTTAAGTAATTTATTTGAGAATTTTTGGAGACCAAAAACTGTTGATTTTGTTGGATTCCATTAGTTACGTTTTTTGTTAAATTACTGTTTTTCTAAGTATTCAAACTAGTTGAAAATAATTAGAAAACTCCTTGTTTGATCTCCTTTCAGTTATGGGATGTTGAAAGAACTTTCTAAATGAATTTAAACAAGTTTGGTTGTTTAAAATTGAGAATTTGTACACGGAATTTACTTATAGCAAACGATACGCAAAGATGCTTGAAAATCGTTAATTGGAAACAAAGTGCTTGTATGTGCCAACTTTGTTTTGTAGGTGGATAGTGGGTTTAGTATGGCTCAAGACTCAATGCCTTGTGGTTGTAAATTGAATGCATGTGTGAATGTTTGTAATGCGGCCTTTGGTGCCATTAATTAATTAATTTGTTGATTAATTTTTGATGTAACTTGTGAGGCTTGCATGCCCCTAAGGCTAGGATGGGAGTAGGATATTTTTCACATGTATTTTGTTCCTTTATTTTATAGGATTTAGATCCTTATAGAATTTAGTGGGAGGGACAAGGATTAGATTAGTTTTGCTTCATGGAGGATGTGGCGAAACTAATGCAAGCGGGAGCCATACAAACCCACAATAATGAGATGCTTATATGTGATTGCTTGTGATTGCTATGAATTGTCATAGGCTAGGTATGGGTGTATGCTTACATGACCACCAAACAAGTGTCACTTAATTGATTGTCCCAAACAAAAACACGATTAAGTTAAATCGCCCTCCTTCTCTCTATCCCCTTCTAACGTGTATGATCGTTCATTGATGCATTCTCGCCGACGCGGGACATCGTGTTCCATCATCCGTGTCGGGGTGTAAATCGGATTTACTAGGAGCAAATAGAGAAAGGTTACTTAACGATGTTTTCTAATCGGATTGGACATCGGGGCAAATTTTGTGGATGTACATGTGATATTTCACAAACCAAGAATCATATGGAATGATTGGTTGGAGAACCTATCTTATCTAGTTGTTTTGGTGTCACGCCGACGCTAGCACCATCTCAACTAAAATAGGGATCTTGGAAAACCTACTACATTAGGGACATTAAATAAATGTAGTGGGAG
Source organism: Rhynchospora pubera (assembly GCA_028095005.1). Classification (NCBI taxonomy): domain Eukaryota; kingdom Viridiplantae; phylum Streptophyta; class Magnoliopsida; order Poales; family Cyperaceae; genus Rhynchospora; species Rhynchospora pubera. Next base: position 20,870,351 of record CM051461.1, read on the forward strand.
TTTTATTTGTTATAAATAAAACAATTGCATAAACTAAATGACCGTAAATTGATTTTGTTATAGATGTTTAAATTGTTAATTTTGTTGCGATCAATCTTTGAAAATTAACAAACTCGTTTCTAAAAGTATTCACTTAAAGAAGTAATAACGATTCCTAAGACACGATCTTAGTGAAGAGAAATTTGAGTATGTCAATTCCCAAAACTTTCCTCAAACTACCGAACGTAGCAACGCGATGGTTGATTGACTTTTGGCGAAAAGTTATTCAATAAAGCGTATGCTTAATATCCTCATTTGAAATTTCTAGACCTTTGAATTAGCGAATTCATATGGACTAAAATTAACTCGTACGTTCTCATCCGCTTACTCAAGAAAGTGTTCTTGGAGAAAGTAGATATTAACTCCATCATTTATGATCGAGTATAAAGAATATGAGTTGACCAAGAGATTCTTCTTTTATGAATGTTTCATTGGCTTATAAATCGAAAGATTTAAGTAGCTAATTGACAACTAGAGATATTAATCTCCGATATCAAGGATTGTTGATATTGTCATACGATCTCTTTGGAATTATAAAGGATATAATATTACCTTTATGCACGCTTGTTGATGCAAAAAGGTGATTGGTTAAGTATTCAAGAAATACTTCACCGAGGTATGAGTTGAAATTTCGAGACTCTCATTGATGACCATGTGTCACATGAGATGTTTCATTTGCCGTTTATGGGAGGCATTTGAAAGGTTGTCCGAAATACCATGATTGTGACGATTAGAAATATTCTAATCTTAAGAAGTTTTTGTCGTTCAAAATATCTCACTATCTCTAATTCACACTAGTAACTTGATACTAGTTCATATGCTCGCATTTAACGAAATGTGTTAGCAATGAAGAATAAGAGAATGTTCGAGAGATGTAAAGTAAACTCCGTATAGGAAATGACTTATTCGTTTAAGTCATTACCATTGAATACGTAGAGTTATCTTTATTAAGAGTTTATTTAGGAATTGAAGGTTGTATACCTTAATCCTAACCTCTTAAAACGTCTCCATTTAATATTCAATGATGGATGATTATGTTTCGTAAAAGACAAGATCTTTTATTATGGATTTGTTTATATGATTTCATGCATCTTGATTGAATTTGCTTGAAATAGATAAACAATTTTTGAATGACAAATAGGATGTGTAAGACTTAACATAAAGTTTTTTGACTTTCATGTTATATATAACCGCTTAGTCACATACATAAACGAGAATCGCATCACGAGAGTCTACGTAACATAGAGCTCGTAATTCAATTCGATTTCAAATCGATTGGTATGCGAATCATGTTTGTTAAATGACATAAGCGCCTTTTAACCTATGAAGGTTTAAGGACAAGTGAACTAATTAGGACTTATACATATCGATGTATAAAGACCTATAAGTACTTGTGTAATGAAAGGTTGTTGATACTTTACTACTTAACCAACGATCATTGAAGATATTAACATATCTATTTGATAAGGTATATGTATGAACCTTTTGACTAGTTCAAAGGAGTTCAAGTGTAAAGTTGAAAGACCGTTCAAGAGAAAGAAAAAGTCTTACAATTAATCACGGTAAATAGTGAAGTCACATGATTTGAAATATTATCTAAAGAGTATGAAAGTAGTTTCACAACTCGCTCCATGAGGAATAATATGTCCAAGAATGGAGGTATCGAACAATATTTTGTATAGTTCGATCGGTAATAAATCAAATTGACTTATTCGACTCGTATTAGGGAATTATGTTTGAGGACAATATTGTTTACACTGAATAATATTCCATCGAAATCTATTGAAGAAGATATCTTAGGAGATTTTGATCTCTAAGTATAATACTTCTCGAGATTTGGTGTTGAGAAGTTTATTTCAAGTATTGTGGACTTGTAAGCTTAAACCAAATAAGACACTATATATTTGTAGGATGCTTTATATTAAAAGGCACTACTTCCACGAATATGATAAGAACAAAGTAGTTGTTGCTAATCATAATGTAGTCTTGATGAATTGAAATTCTCAAGAAGAAGTAGTGGGAGTAAAGTGAGCATTAAAATAGTTTATGCGTCACTACAAGAAGTACTCTTATGGGAAACTTGTCACTCCATACATGGTACTTAGTGGGAGTTGAGCGAAACTTCATTCACAAGTTGTTTTGAAAGAAGTTTAATAGTATGCTCCTTCTAATGAGGGCTCAACCATCTCACGAGTTGATGATGATTCGAGAAACTCATGGAATATATATGAGGAGTCAAGAACTCGTTCGACAAATCATTGTGGAAGTAGTTCATGAACCTCAAGTACCAATCCTACAAAAGATCAACGAGAGTTGAGTGCCTAAGCCGTTTGGTGCATTGGCTTCACGACATTCTCAAACTTAGCATATGAGAATCCGTTGATAAACAAGGAAACGATGTAACGATCCGATTCCACATATATGGGTCGAATTCATATGATCTTTAAATAAAATCCATGTATAACAACAAGGTATAGACCTTGGTTGATGTTCATGAAGGAGCAATCCATCAAGAACGTTTAGATCTTCAAAAGGAAAGATCGACATGGATAACAAATCGACTATGTACAAAGCGCGGCTTCTCGCTTGTAGCTATGTCTAAGTCGATGGCTAGTTGACTACGTACAAAGCACAACTTCTTGCTTGTGGCTATGTATAAGTCAATAAAGATCATTCTAGCAATAGTTGTATTTCATATATGTCGATATTTGGAAAAACACATAAAACCGCCTTCTTCGTATGAATGAAGGAAGATGTTGTGCATTTGACACAAATCGAGGTTTATGTATTGCTAAAAACATACGCATGCTTCAAGGATCCATAAATGGATTAAAACAAGTGTTGTGGAAATTGGAATAAAAGTTTTGACAATGAAGTCAAGGAGTTGAACTTCGTCAAAAGTATCTTATATAAACAAGATATTCAGTGGGAGCATAATTGTATTACTTGTATTGTTCAATATAACAATTCATTAATTGGGAATAACATTAAGAAAATGAATATTGTCAAGATCTCTTTGGAGAATGCTTTCTCAAATGAGAACTTGGGCGAATCACCTGATCCTAGGAAACAAATCTATGAAGATAGATTATGATGGATGTTAGGTTTGAGCAAATATGCATATGTTGACGAAGTGTTCTAGAAACACGAAAGTTACACTCCAAGAAAGGATGTCTAACTATACGTCACATGGCATGACTTGAGTATTTAACTCGGTTTATTGCAACTCAATTCGAGAAAGTGCATGAAATAGTTCAAGCATTCTTTCATATGAGTTTCATTGTGTACGCCATATTTATGCATATGCCCCAATGTGTAGTATCCAAAGGATATGACAAACAGTTGTCAAATGGATACAAGAGAGACACATTTGGACGATAGTCAAGAATATCCTCGAGTACCTTATGAGAAAGAGTGATATAATGTTTCATCTCTTAAGATGAAAGAGAGCTCGTGTAAATTAATTACACTAATGCTAGTTTTTCGAAAGATTGATATAATCACGATTGAGCTACATATTTTGTTTTAAGGTGGAGTTGTAAATTTAGAAAGTGTTCTAAATGGAATATTACAACCGTTTCCGTCACCAAAACAAAATACATAGCAACTTGTGAAGCAATAAAAGAAGTTTATTTAGGATCGAGTTCTTAGTTGAGTTATTATGGTTCTATGCATCTCGAACCATAACTTACTCCTAAAGAACCCAATGTTACATTGGAGATTCAAATATGATCTATAACGATATCACTTGATATCATATGATGATGATCAAGAACACATATATAGTAGTATATATATATAGGGTCGAATAAATTTGGATAGGTTCGCGAACACAGCGAACACTCCAGCATGACCTCTACCTTGAGCAGTATACAAGATGCAGTTATGCATCCATACGTGATGGACGTATGAGTAACTAGATTTAAGCGTATTATTTTCTTTTGAGGTCTGAGACATGTATATATGTAGATATATGACATTGTTCTCAATTCTTCGTTGGCTCGAAGTCACTACTGATTGACTCTAGGCCAAGTGGGAGATTGTTGGAGTTATGTCCTAGAAGTCAATAATTTAATGACTTAAATATTAGTTTATGTTATGGATGATATATTATCATCTGTTCCTAAGTTTATTATTGACAGATTATTCAGGTTGAGGATCTGAATTGTAGATCTCTGTGGATCATTCTTTAGAATGACAATAATAAATCTAAACAGTCCATAATCTTGATAATTAACAAGGAACATTAATTATCTTATAAGATTAGTATGCAAGTTAAGTGATGATTAAGTTCTACAAATCATAGGTAAAGAGTTATCAACTTAATTGCATATGTGTATGTTATGTAACATAGCACAGGACTTGACCCATCGAAATAAACATATGGATTGTGTTATGTGTCATTGTTTATTGCGTTACGATTTTGGTTCTAAGTTTGAGATGTTTATCTTTTCCACATGAGGATAGGTTCAATAAATATCGTCTACCGCTGATTCCCGATAAGGGCTGTTATACGGACTTTATTTATGTTCTCTTGAATTGTGCGGGGAAAAGCTAATCATCAAGAAAACTGTATGTCCCTCATTAATTCACTTAGTGAGTGACGATATCTGTTTGGGCCCCTTGATGGAGATAGATTGTTTGCATGCAACTTTATACAATTATCTCTAGATCAAGAAACATATAATCTGCAAGAATGACACATTCCTATCTTGGATTATACGATGATATCGTGAGACATAAGAATCAAAATAGAGAAACATATTTATTCTCTTATGCAGGATTGAAATATTGTAGCAGTACACTATTTATGCGAATTGGGAATCATAACGTGTTGCTAGATACCGCTTATGATTATTGGAATTAAATAGCGATTTAATTCCATGTCCAACATAGCATAAATCCTCAAAGGGTCACACAAATAGGACTTTGACCTTACGTGCATTATTTATTTATTTGCAATAGTGAGTATTGTAAAATATGATAAGTTGATTAATTAATTAAATAACGTTATGGACCGTTATAATTAATTAAGTCAAATGGATCATATAGAAATAAATTAATGAACATGCTAATCCTAAATTGATTATCAACATATTGATAATTAATTTTATTCATCACACTTTAATTTAATTAAGTGAATTTAATTAAAGTATAGGCTTTTATTTTAATAGTCTATTTGAGCCTAAATTGAATGCAACTTGAAAGGCCTATTAAATAATTGATTTAATATGGACTAAGAGAGATTGAACAAACCTAACACATGGCCCATAAGGCCCATGTATATGGCCGGCCATAGAAGGGTAAAAAGGTCAAGCAAAGGTTGGTGGAGAGTGGTCTATATAAGGACCACTTGAAGAAGCAAAACCTAACCTTCTCACTTTGCCTCCCTTCTTCTCCCTAGCCGCCACCACCATCCATGGGCAGAATTTTGATTCTCCCATGATGGTCTCTCTCTCTCTTGCATTCCCATAGGTCTCATGTGTTGAGAATAGCTATTCCAAAAGGTTAATTGCTAGAATTACTTGAAGAATGGTGAAAATGATTAGCTATCTCCTTTCTCTTGCTAGCACAAGAATTGGGACATGGCCAAATTCCTTGGTGGACTCGAGGGCGCCATGGAGGAGGCGAAGGAGAGCACCCCATCGATTTCTATGCCGTAGGATCGAGCCCCGCGAATACGATTTCGCGGGAGGTATAAATTTTCCACCTATCTCTTTGTGTCGAATGGTTTATGTACTAGATCCTCTTGTGTTGCTTGTGTTTTAATTGGATTAATTAAGCGTAATTAGTCACAAAATTAAAATTGGGCAATTTCCTAACAGTTTCTGCATTCATTTGGAGTCATTTTATCACAATAGTCTATATTTAAACTCTATATACTGTCTAGAATATGATTCAAACTTTTTTTTTATTCAAAATGATTGTTTTACACATAGTAATTACTCATATAAAGTGAAAATAATACAATTCTGAGTTTAATTTAAGTATTTCAATCGTGTCTGCATTCATTCTAAGTCATAATATAGAATTAGCAAACTATCAAACTTATTTATATTTTGAAATAAATTTTTTTATCTTTTTTTGAAAAGTTATAACTAATTTGAAACATTTTAGGAAATCTTCTTTATTATGTCTTAAGATCAATATTGTATAACTATTATAAATAGAAAATTGCAAAAATTATTTGCACACCTCGGAATAGAATTGCAGCACAGCACAGCTAGCAGCAGTTGTTGCTTATTATTATATTATTTTAATATTTGCAACTAAAACTACACAGTTTTCATTTTTTATTTTCTTTGACCTTTAATTCATTTTAAATACAGCGTTTCAAATGGAAGTCGTCGGCTAGTCCGTTCTGTCTAAGAACCATACAAATTGATGTAAGACAACATACAGTTCAACTTAATTCATATGTAACAAATCATGTTTTATCAGCAAAGTCAAATGGTAGTAGAATTACAGCATACAACTCCATTTCTCACTTTCATCAGAATTTGCTTTTATATATTTCTGTTAGTCGTTCAAATAAAACCATTTGACTAATCACAAACATGCAAATTTCATGTCAATGGTGGCATCTAACATAGTAAAGCTAAAACTTGCTTTTATATATTTCTGGAGTTTAGCTACGGTGAGTCGCGACTCACGGACCCTCCGGTGAGTCGCGACCAAAACTCCTAGATCTAGATCAAAATAACCGATCCAAACCGTTCAATATGATCTCCCTGTTGAAATCTCCGTGCAAACCAAATTTTTTATTTTTTCGAAATTTTTAAGTATTTTTTTTTCGGATTTTTAAAAACTGATGTTTTTGAATGGTTCAGAACCAATTAGATTAACGATTTTCTAAAATTTCAAAAAAATACTTAAAAATTTTGAAAAAATGAAAAATTTGGTCTACATGGAGATTTCAATAGGGAGATCATATTGGACGGTTTGGATCGGTCATTTTGATCTAGATCTAGGAGTTTTGGTCACGACTCACCGTAGCTAAACTCTATATTTCTGTCCTATATTATGAGTCGGATACTTTGATTTTGGACGCATATACTGCAAATAGAACTTCAGCTGCATATTTTATTATTATAGCATTTCAAACTTTGTTGTTTGGGCTAAATGCAATTTATTGGTAAGAGAAACTGCAAATTTCAAGTCAATCAAAATAGCATTTGATTTTTGAGTTAGTTGATTGTTGTATATGGAAAATATAAAATACCAAACAAAAGAATATTCAAACTTGGCACAAACTTAATGCAAATTGACTCCACCATTTTATGTTAGGCATCTCTGAATTTTGACACAAAAGTAAAATATTAAATAATTCGTACTTCAGGATACTAAAAGAATTGACATTCATTATGGATTAATCAGATTACTATTATGTCAATGTGATGAAATGTTTTTTTTAATATAGATATTATTTGACACCTATACATATTATACGGTATCTCGTTAGAATGAGGAAGATTTGTTATCAGATGCGTATAATTTGGAATTTTCAAATTGTTATGTACTTACAAAATTAAAATCGAAATTTTATTTTTTTAAAAGGTGGCCACAAAATTTTATTTCGGGATCCTAATTAGTCTCAATTAACTTGACCTTAGCAAATTAATTTTCAGAACTATTCCTTTTTTCTAACATGTAAATAAATATAAACAAGAACGACTCTCTTTATAACTTATAAGAGTTGGCAAGTGGTAAGTGTAACAATATATATGGACCAAAAGAGAAGCTATTGCACCTCTGGCCCATGCTCTGAATCTGTAGGCTGTTGCCTGTTGGAGTGTTGGTCCTTTAGAAGTACTTAGACACTCCGAAAAAATTATAACTAACGTTACTGTTCACTCGAATTACGATAATAACAGTTAAAAATTCGAAATTTTAAAAATAATATTGCTGGACCGTCATCCGAATTGACGAAATCGCAAAATCCTTAGATTGTCATCCGGAATGACGATCAAATGGTACCAACTCATTGTTTCATCTATGAACATGCAGAATTTTTATTATATTTAAATAGCAATGGCCAAAATTATATATTCGAGATACATATATTCAAAGTTTTATTAACATTTCTTTTGTTATAAATTAGTCACTAAATATTTATTTCCTCCTACTGAGTTGCAGAACATTCACCATTCTGATTAAGTCATCATTTTTCTTTTTTTTTTTAACCAAAATCTTGCATATATGTCTTGATATATATCTCCACCAACACTATTAATAATTTTTTTTTAAAAAAAAGACTTATTTACAATATATCCATGAGACTGTTGATTGTTGCTTAAGTGCGTAATCAAATAATACTAAAATTATAATATATTTTTTTCAATCAAGTGATTTTAATCAAGTCATTCCAAAAAAAGACTGTTGATTGCTATTTATCCACAATATATTTTTTTCAATCAAGTGATTTTAATTTGTAAAGATAAAGATCTAAATTAAAATAAAATAGTTCTGGATGCATAATCAAATAATACTGAAATTATAATAAACTTCAAATTAAAATACATATAGCCATTTTTATACATGTAAATTGACTTCATCAATTTTTCTTTCCAAATTATTAAAAATTGATGAAGTCAATATACATGTATAAAAATGGCTATATGTATTTTAATTTGAAGTTTATTATAATTTCAGTATTATTTGATTATGCATCCAGAACTATTTTATTTTAATTTAGATCTTTATCTTTACAAATTAAGATCACTTGATTGAAAAAAAATATATTGTGGATATATTATGGATAAGTAGCAATCAGTCTTTTTTGGAATGACTTGATTAAAATCACTTGATTGAAAAAAAATATATTATAATTTTAGTATTATTTGATTACGCACTTAAGCAACAATCAACAGTCTCATGGATATATTGTGGATAAGTCTTTTTTAAAAAAAAAAATATAAATAGTGTTGGTGGAGATATGTATCAAGACATATATGCTAGATTTTGGTTAAAAAAAAAGAAAAATGATGACTTAATCAGAATGGTGAAAGTTCTGCAACTCAGTAGGAGGAAATAAATATTTAGTGACTAATTTATAACAAAAGAAATGTTAATAAAACTTTGAATATATGTATCTCGAATATATAATTTTGGCCATTGCTATTTAAATATAATAAAAATTCTGCATGTTCATAGATGAAACAATGAGTTGGTACCATTTGATCGTCAATTGGAATGACGATCTAAGGATTTTGCGATTTCGTCAATTCGGATGACTATCCAGCGATATTTTTTTTTAAATTTCGAATTTTCAACTGTTATTATCGAAATTCGAGTGAACAGTAACGTTATTTATAATTTTTTCGGCTTAGTACAAGATGAAAATTATGTGTCAACAGTTCCACCTGGCCCAAAATTGGATGATCTGGAAAGACGAGAAGTTTTGGACCCATGTAATATTTCATGATCCGCTTTGTTTGATTATAATCGAAGAGTGCAGATTAATATAATGGGAAATGATTTTGGCAACAGAATTTTTACTGCGGACAACATATTTTTCCTTTTCTCCAAATTACTAACATTTGTCTCTTTCTTGGGTCAATAATAATCAGATTAATATACATTTCAGTTGAGAAACTCTATCAATCAAGGAACTAGTTTTCAACGTTTTCCTTAAATAACAGAAACTATAAAGTAAATTAAAATGCTAGCAGCGATGGCTATGTTAATTTAATCCGTACCGATTTAACTAGATCCAGCATGAACCCGTTGTGGAAGACACTCCATTCATGATTTGGAATCTGTTATAACTAGCTAATATGGCTTGGTATATACTAATTAATAGGTTATGAACAAATACATTAATTTATTTTTACAGGCACCGCACTTGTTACAATTTACAGTTAAAACTTTTTCAATTAATATCAAACAGTACAGAAATTAATTAAATAAAATGGAGTCATAAACTGTAAACAGTTCAAATGATCAAATCTATCTACCAATTACATTGTAATAACTAGAGGAGAACATTGTTTCTTTCTAAACACAAAATGTTTATTATTGCCTCATGCTCATGCATCTAACATTAAGATACTGAGTTAGCTTCACACAACTCCAAGTCAGCACAGCTAGGATTAGATCGACAGACCGGACAACTAGCATTCGACTGCAGCCATACATCGACGCATTCTTGATGGAACAAGTGCTTACCATGCAATAATCTAACCATCTCACCAACTTGAATCAAACTCAGACAGATTGAGCACTCATCACCATTCGAAACCAACTCATTTTTCTTCCCGTACTCGAACATGGGCAACGCCGCAATTGCTGATGAACTTAGGCCCGGAAGCACTTGTTGATGATCATCAACTGCACTGACTGGGAGGTTGCGACCACTTCGCAGAAGAAACCATATCCAAAGGGATAGCAATAGCAGTAGGAGTAATGCGGTGACCGATAGGGTTGTTGCACGAACAGCAGTTGAGGTAAGGCAACAACTTGCGGAGTCATCTCCCTTATTCATGTTTGTTCATCGAGGAAACGTGATTGAATTGGCACAAAAGCTGACTTGAATATGTATGTGTATATATATATGTTAGTGATACATTATACCTCTTATACTTGTTCTTAGCTTTGTGTACACGACTTTAAGACGAAGTGAGGTTATCAATTTGTTTTTATTTTTTTTAACCATTTCGACCTCTTTTGTCAAAAGAGATACGATTTATATTTTAGTTTCCGGAATTAATACTTAATTTTGGTTGGTCCATGATGTTAGCTAGCTCACATATTTGGTTGAATTGATCTCAAATTATATTTTTAAAAAAATATATATGTCGTTGAATTTTCTTCGGCAACTCTGAAATGACATCACCGAAATTAAGGCCGTTTACCAAGCAAAAGCAAAATTAAATTTTGTGAATGGAGTAGAAATCAAATTGTTCGAGTAAAATCAATCAAACCATCAACCTGATTTATATATCTAGTTCTGAAACTGAGAGCTAATGTTCTGACAAATGTTAGGGACCGGCTTAAAATAAAATTTCTGGGAAACAATATTTCTTTTTTTAATTTAAGGGAACAATAAGAATAGTATTTCGGATAAATTCATCAATTTGTGCAGCTATAGCCTTCAGTTAATGCAAAAAAGCTTTGTCTTCAAAAAAAAAAAAAAAAAAAAAACTTTTAGTGCAAATAGACTTTAGAGAGTCGTCATCGGTCATCTAGTGAAATATTGACATACAGCTGGATAATATAGGTACCGTTTGGATATAGGAAGAAGGAAGAAGACCCAAATTTATTATAAACAATCCAAACTCTTCACAAAGTTATACACTTCTTTCCTTTTTCCCTTCTTTCCACACCTATCCAAACGGAGCCATAAAGTGTAAATAAATGTTTTGAATAAACAGTTGATATGCAATACAATAGTTTTTTAAGGGTAGAATGGCAAATTAATCTCAGACTTCCTGTTTGTTAGAAACGGAAATCGCCATAAATTATTACATCGATGGTCGTCATCGCTTAGGTCAAACTAAAATATTTTTGGATTTATATTCGGAACAATTCTTGATTCCCCATGGTGGCTCAATTTAAAATTTAGGTTGTCTACCTAGGAAGACGTCCAAATACTTATTGATTAATTTAAAAAAGAAATTACAAGCGCAATAATAATTAAGTGTTTTTGCCAATTAAATTATGAAACGTTTCTAAAATTTTGATTGCACCTACAAATAACGTAATTCGTGTAGTTTAACTACTCAGAGCACAGAAAGCAACCTAATTGGTGGAAATATAATTCTTGATACAATCTAAATGCATGTCCATCTTGTATCCGATCCGACATGCTTAAATCATACTGAAAAGATTATTAGATCAGTAACTTTAATTAATTTTATTTTCACTGACGGCCGTTTTTATTCGAGCATCTGACATTAAACTAGCCATGAAAATAAAATATTGAATGCATTGGCTTCGAGTATAATAACCGCATTATTAAGTTAATTTCACAATATAAAATACCAGATTCAAAATTTTAGAGTGCGTACTGCCTCCGGAATTAATAGGGAAAAAAACATTAGTAGCTGAGACTTGAGAGCCCTTCCTTGTCTTATTACTACATGCAATTTCTTGTTGGGCATGTGATCGAATTTGATTTCTTTAATCTTATTTATTTGTAATTTTCTGTTCGTCATGTAATCTACTTTTAATTTTTTTTTTAACAGGAATGCTAAATTCCAATATATATGAGATGGTCGGGTTCATCTAATACGATCGTTCTCACATTTCAAATTTCAAATGACTGATCTGAACTGTTCAATTTTTTTTTCGTATTAAAACTTATAAAAAACCAAATTTTATATATTTTTTTCAAAATATTTTTTTACTATTTTTCGGTATTTTAGAAAATACATGATACAAACATTATAGACCCTCCAATAACAATAATTTTGAAAAATATTCGAAAAATAGTAAAAATATTTGGGAAAAAATATAAAATTTTGGTTTCTTATATAGTTATATGTTTTTAATATGAAGAATAAATAGAACAGTTCGAATTGGTCATTTGAAATTTGAAATGTGAGAATGACCGTATTGGATGAGCTTATCCGTCTCATATAATGGACTCTAACATTTCTTATTTTTTTATTCATATATGTTTCTTGAACAAATTTATCCCACGGAATATAAATATAAGAAAAAGAAAAAGGAAAATGGTTGAAGATTTTTTTAAACACGTGCAAACACGCCAGATTGGCAAATTCTCAACACATGGATGCATGAGCTTCTCAAATCTCAACTCGTGATGTCAAAAAATCTATTTGCTTTTCCCTCCCATGTACGAAGTTGATGTCACATTAGACATTAATCCAAATGAATGTATTTTATATGGTTTTAAATGCGTCCGGTTAAATTTATTTATTTTCCGTAAGGCATTTATAATTTTTTTAATCCTTACTCCACACGCACCTCGACTTTTTCACTAGGACGTGCTTATTTATAATGATAAATAATTGTACATGTGCATTGTGCTAAATAACTTAATATCGGTTGGTCAATAGCTTGCTGTTAAATAATTAATTGCTCGTCCTTTCCAAAACCAAGAGCAAAGATCCGTATTCCTATTTTGGTTTTCGACTACAAATACGGTGAAATACCTATGCATAATTTTGATTCCGAATGTGTATATAATCGATAGAGGAGATAAACGTCAGTAGCAAATTACTCATGAATAAATTAAAACTCTATTCCTCGATGAATAATTTAACTTCCAATTATTTATCAATATATTTTAACTCTATTCATATCATTATCAGCATCAAGCCAATAAATTACGAATTGGGACCATCAAAATTTTCCTAAATTTCGATTAGCATGTCTTGCATGTAATTCACCTTTTTATTTCTCCGTCAAAATAAATTCATTTTTTTCATGAATAAATCCAATTAAGTTACAAAAAAAGGGCACATAAGTGAAGGTTGCACATTCAAAACACCGCTAAAATTTATATGGATGTTTAAATTGAAAATATTAGAAAGTTTTAATCTTTTCAGAAAAAAAAATGTTGTTGGCATATGTACTCTTCTTAAAAAAAAAAAAAAGAGAGACGGAAAAAAAAAATCATTTGGTTCATAACTCATAAATTCAAGTTCAGAGATATATGCTTCAAATCGTGAAGCATAATAGTAACTCCACAACTGTAATTATTTTGTAAGTATAATACTTCCTTAATAAAAAATTATAACTACAGATATATATGTTGCTAACAACAATCCTAGAAGTACAAAACTCCATCATAAAAAAGAAAAAACAAATAATTTCTTTAAGGCATCCTCTTCGCTGTGTTAATTTTGTCTAGATATTCCTCCATAAGCTAAATAAAGCACTAAAAATCAAATCATGCCATATCGTATTATCCAAGACAGAGTGCTGATATAGTGCTGTTGATATCAAATCGCTGTTGATTTTATTTTAGATGATGATTTATCTGGTAATGACACTGAGCTAATGATAGACTTTCCTGCACTTGCAATTGTCCCGACAAACCGGGCAGGTACCAGAAATACGCAACCAACTATCAATGCATTTTTTATGGAAGAAATCCTTGCAATTTGGCAGTATTCTTATTGTCTCGCCATCTTCCAATTCACTTGTACAAATAGCACACTCAGAGGTATCGTGAACCCGCTTTTTTCGGTAACTAGTCATGGAACTGTGCGATTTCAGCAGCAGCAAGTCCACAGATGGAGAACTCGATTGCAATATTGCCGACTCTTCTTTCACAGAGGTGAGAAAAATGCCATGAATATAACAGATTCAATGAAGATTATCGATGTTTCTGTGCACCAGATCGAGGAAAATGGAGTTGTACATCCCTGCATAGTGTTGGTGTTGTGCCTGATGAACAAGAACAAGCTATATATTGGTATATATTAAATATCATTGCCTCAAATAAATTGAAAAGAGATAAAAAGAAATACGCATACTCTTATTGAAACGAATTAGTTTTCTATAGTTGTCAGTGCCAATACCTGAAGATCAATGGTATAATAAGTTTCTGTTGCTACTAATTAAAGAGGCTTGGTCGAATATCATATATCCATGCATCTCTTTTTACTCTTCCCTCACGCCTTGAGTAAAAATGCTTCAGGGAGGAAGGTTTATGGACCGGCGGTGTTTAATTAGGAAAGTTAATCAAAATACCATATCTATGAGCAATCAAGTTCCAAGAACTGCTAAATTAGAAAACGGAAAGTATTTAGTTTCTCACAAAGTTTGCAATTGTGTAAGTTGTGGAGATATCCATTTCATTTTTATCATGTATGAAACGAACTCAATTTTTTTTTCCTTTTACAGATTGCATTAGTTTAAAAATAAATTAAATAAGGTCACGGTTCAATATGTCATTAAAATATTAATTTTTAAATTGTATTTATATGTAATGTAACGTGCGTTAAAAATTGTACTTCTGTTTTGTAAGCAGTAGAAGTCCTAAGAGTGCAAATTTTTAAAACTTCCGTGAGCATTGTTTTGTAAACACTTGTCGTGTCAACACTAGCAATGATCGCAAAAAGGAGTCACTGAAGTTGAAACATGGAAAATGATTACTATACAGATCACTTTTATTTATTTATTTTCCGTGGCATATCTAGTAACTTATTTTGTACATTATGAATTGCATAGCTAACTCTTATTACATTACTGGCTTCACTGATGCATATGAATTACATTTACTCGTATGTTTTTGCCATGCATAGACTAAGCACCTTAGTTTGTAATTACAAACTTATATAATTTGATTATACTATATATCACTTTTATTCAATGGAAAATAAAATAAATGATATATTGGCGAAATGCTGGCCAACTGTATTTTTTTTTTTTTTATGGCCTGTCCGCCAAATGGCAACGGCAATTAAGAAAAAAATTACAAATTTAAAATGCTCAACAACCATATTTTTACATCTTACTGTTGATATCTGTAAAAGCTTCTACCAACTGACCAAGTGTAACATAACCTATTGTACCTGTGTCAAATAATTTAAAAGACAAATAGGCAACTTTTGGCGACTTGATATTGCAGGAGAGGGAACTCAACATATAATTTTCGCATGTAATTTGCACAAACACAATTATGCACCTCAATAATTGGTTGATACTTCTATTGCTTGAAACCAAACAGCGTTGGAAGGACGGTGAAATTACATTCTCATGCCAGTATCAGCAAAAAAAAGCATGCGAGCCTTAATAACATAAGGGGGGAGAAAAGAAATTTGTTTTTTTTTAAGAAACAAAAAAATATGGGGAGAAAAGAAATTTTAATTTAAAAAAAAAACAAAATTACATCAACTATCACCTACAAATTACAAAATTTAGGTTGCAGCATTAGCATATATCCTTCTACCAACTAATCTTCTGAAATTTGAGAATATGTAAACTCACATATACACAAATGAGCATGGTTGTGTTTTGGGGCGGTCTAGGCAGTAGCATTTAAAAATAACAATAATAATAATAATAATAATAATAATAATAATTCTATACCATTTGATCTAAGTGAGTTTGTGATGTTGATGGTGGAACTGGTAATGAAGAGGATGCTGTTGCTGAAACTGATTCACCTTCAACATCGTCCTCCGGCTTTAGCGGGTCGACATTCGCCCGACAAATTGGGCATGTAACATGAGACTGTAGCCATTTGTCGATGCAATCCTGGTGGAACAGGTGCATGCAATTATGCATCACCCGCACTGAGTCATCCTCTTCTAACACACCAAGACATATTGAGCACTCAGCACCGTTCCCAGAGTTGCTTCTCTTAAACTTAGTCACATGTAATGCCTCAAGGGAATCAGGATTGAGGCCTTGTACACCATCTTGAGAAACAGGGTTTGTTAAACGAAGGCCACCATTTCTCTGATCAAAGATGTAAATTACAATCTTGGCTATAGCGAAGCAACAGCAACAGAAGGCAGCGAAAATAAGCAGAGCTGTCAGATCAGTGTCTCTGGCATATTTTGGATGTCGACCATCAGATGATTCTGGGGTAGACATCACAATATGTTGTATTGCTTGTTAAAGTAGTTGCCTTCAATGAACTGGCTTTTGGTAAATGCTTATAAAAAATATGTGTCTGCATGAAATGAATGTGCTAGAGGGTCATAATATAGTAAGCTAAAGACAAGTGATGATTTGAAGATATGCCAGATGTAAACTGAATGCAAAATTAATGCAGGCATTGTCAACAAAATGAAAAACAAAAGGAGAATGAGATATACTGTAGCTCTTTAAGGTCTTCAGATGTTATCAATGAAAAAGAAAGGCTTCAATAATTTAATTGTAGGATAATATGAGATTCTTAGATTATTATCTTTTTTTAAGACAGACCCAACATATAAAATCATAGATTCATGCAACTTGAAGAAGGCTTTAAGATTTTCAGATTGACACTGAAAAATTAAAAGAGATTTAAATGTGTGAAAAAAAGTAATTTCCTCTTTCTAGTGCAGGAAATTCATTTTCATTTTTGTTTTCAGCAAGAAAAGGATTTGCATCTCCAACTGAGATTGCTAGGGCACTCAAATTGAGTATGAATTTTATTAGCCCTCATATTCCACAAAATGTAAATCAGATTGGAATAGAAGCAAAAAGATAAATACCAAAGGACATAAAAGCACATCAATACCTGCATAAAATTTCTCTGATTTTCTGAGTGATTCACAATCAAAATTGAGATTGGGATATTCAATTTAGCACTGCCAAATTTCCGTTAGTTTCTTTTTTTTTTTTCAGGATTTGTTTGGCCTAAAAAACAAAGGCAATCCTCCTGGAAAAAATTGCAAAAGTGATAAAAAGAAAAGTGTACAGCTGGCAACCATTCTGAAATTACAACTATTTTGAGTTAATTACTAAAAATAACCAAAATTTACTTCGTTTGGATGGACTTTGTAGCAGGTATCATGTACAGTGTATGACAAGTTCATAAACCAGTAAACATCAATTGTAACCTACTAATGGACAATTATTAAAAATGAACTTCAAACAATATTATCCTCACAAATCAAAGCAGTCGAATCAAGAGCTGTAACTTCATATGTACCCCTGTAGAATACCAAAATACCAAATATGGCCCTGAAAATCACAGATGCTACACTACCAGTATGGCAGTATCCCAACAAGAAATGGTCAATTATTTTAATATTTTTATGCAACTCTGGTTATAAATTAACCTGATGGTAGATAGTTATAGGGGTACAGGTTAAACTTACCACTTGCCAGATTTATATAACATTTGGCTGTATATACCGATGATTGTAACTTGCTAGTTGCTACTACTATTGTAGGTATGATAACTTAAGTATATTGTTTGGAATTTACCATATCAATCATAGTTCGAATTCTGTACAGTTTTATGCCAAATTTTAAGGTAAGTACAGATGTCACAAGATTAAATTGTACAATGTGGGAACAGTTATAACATGGAGCATCCTCCAGCAACAGCAGGATTCAATAGTAAATAAGGCTTTCATACCTGTATTGACAGGTACAGAAATCCCACCAGAAGTATAATGCACAGTCGAACTGAACATATCAAGCACAAGCTTCCTTTCTTAGTCTCGCCAGTTCAACTACAACTCTAAAATAGACTGGAACCTAACATAAATGTACAAAAAAATAATAATAATAATAAAATGAAGAATGAATTGAAAAGAAAAAAAAAATTGATTACAAATATGAAACCTGTAATATGCAGATATATATTCTGAAAATATAAAAAGATTACCATAGTGAATTCTCTTAAGCTTCTTGCACAAGAAATTTTAGTAGGTCGCATTTTCATCTAATTGTATCAAAATTTAAGACGAACACATCTAACATGAAATTAAATGATAAAGATAAAAATAAAACTTTGATGTTTCTTTCTCCAATGTGAAAGGAAAGAAAAGGATCAAAACAAAATTCATAATTACACTAATTAAAGCATCAGACTCAACATACATCCAATTTACTTAATAAATATAGTAGGCAGTAAAATAACAGCTTAATTTAAAAATCTCACAGACTGAAAAACCGCAGTAAAACCTCTACCATAAGTAAACAATGACTATCTTCCTCAAAAATTTCTTAACTAAACACCTCATAAAACTTCTCAACCACAAGTAAACCTGAATCAATTGACTCAAGTGGGTCCTTTCTAAGCCGGTGCCGCAAGCAATTTGGTATAACTGTTGCAATATCCTCTGCTGTCACCTTATCTCTCCCTTTCAAGGCTGCCAATGCCTTCGAAGCCCGATTTGTCACGATATCACCTCTCAATCCATCAACATTCAACTCTGCACAAACCTTAGAGATTTTTACTCTCAAGTCATGATCAATTTGGACTGCTGGAAGATTATTTCTAGCAGTTGAGATCTGCTGCTGGAGTTTTTCCTGCTCAGACTTGTAGGATTCTCTGAAGCCTTTTGGATCTTTATCGAAGCTGGCACGCTCCTCAACAATCTTGACCCTTAACTCAGCATCACGAACTGTACCGACTTGTGCATGCATGCCGAACCGGTCGAGCAACTGTGGCCGTAGCTCACCTTCCTCCGGGTTACCAGAACCGATGAGAATGAACCTGGCCGGGTGGGAAATGGAGATTCCTTCTCTCTCAACTGTGTTCCATCCCGATGCAGCTGCATCTAATAAAACATCAACTAAATGATCGTCTAACAAATTGACCTCATCTACATATAAAATTCCTCTATTAGCCTTGGCGAGTAGACCTGGCTCGAAGGCCTTAACACCTTCAGTCAAGGCCTTCTCAATGTCAATTGTGCCACAGACACGATCCTCTGTGGCGCCAAGAGGGAGATCCACCATGTTAATTTTCATGTTTGTAACAGGCACCTGTAAATAGTACAAGAATCAGCCGATTGGTCAACATATTATCAGAACTTAACGAGTAGACTAGATTATTTGCAAACAGTGATGGCAATGGTTCCTGTTGAGTCAGGCTTTGACACCATCTTGAAAACTACATATACTAGTTGAGTCCAACCTGACCTGGGTTAGTGGATCAAGACATCAAGTATCATGACCCAATCCAACTGACAACCTACTCAGTCAGTTTGGCTGTTTCCTTATCTATCTGTTTTTTTTAATGAAAAATATCGAGCTAATAGGAAGTTACCATTTAATTTTACCAAAATAAAATTAAAAAAAAAATGCAAACAGATCATGCTGCATCCTAAGGAGGGTAGTTTAAACCCAACTACCTAGCCAGGAGTAAAACTACTACCGCATCAGTCTTAAACACCAAATTCCAAGGTTATGCTTGGTTGGCCTGGCCACATTTAAATTCTACAACTTCCCAACAGTAATACGCCTTTTTCAATTCGGACCAGTTTTCAAGTTTGCATTAAATTAATATAAATCAACTTCTACAGCATATATTAGAAGGTAATCAATATTGGTTCGACTTAACTTTCATGTTAAAAATTCAGTTCTTTTTGCAAATATGGTAAAATTAAGGTTGTGATTTACAAAAGTCACAACTAACTTCCTGTTCAGTAAAATTGGCAAACACACACCTGTTCTCCTTTCATAACACGCTCCCGTATATCAGAGCCCATGGATTCGGGGTCTTCTGGGTCAGAATTAAATGGGTCGCCTATCACAACCTGGATCTCTGGAAGGAGGTCTATGAGGGACCGAACAGTGGTTGACTTGCCAGTCCCACGATCCCCCATTATCATCACCCCACCAATTTTAGGGTCGATCACATTTAGTAATAGACATAATTTCATCTCATCCTGGCCGACAATGGCCGAGAATGGATAAACAGGCCTTTGACTCTCCTTGGCTGTCTGGGAGGCCTGGAATAGAAAACTTCCAATTAGATGAATAATGTATTTTGACTTCCAATATAATTTTCTCTCACATTGTGTAAGATGTTATCATACCAAGCTATAGAAACCTTTTCTCGCAACTAAGGTCAGCCACACAGAGATACTCATACTTTGTTAATTGAAAAGCAAAAACCATTCTGGTACGAGATATGTGCATTTGTCAGAATGATATTGTACTCAAGTTAACCTATTTTGCAACTTCTTTCCTTATTGAGCTTGACGATTTTTTGCCAGAAAAGACACTAGAGTTTATGCATATAATTTTCATTTGTTTTATGAAATATTTCCATAAAAAGTTAGACTGGAACAAGTACTGGCAGAGACTGGTTCAGGCAAGGATGGTGGTTTCATAGGGGTTCACCTATGCAACAGCAAAGAAGCATAATTGATCAAGTCAAAGATGAACCCATTGCATAACTACTTATAACTAATGACCTGTTCAGTGGAAGTGACATCAGGTGCTGCTACATTAGCAATGAAGAGACGTCTATTTCCAGTGCCTACTCCTTTGCCCAAGTACCTTCTTTGTTGACAATGTGCTGTACAATACAAACCAAACAATTATTACAAAAAATAGAAACATGGTTAAGAAAGGAAACATTTTTCACTTCAAATTTGAATGTACTTCGAATATTAGTAGAGTAGAGGCTAAGTGAAGGAACTGAGCGAGGTCTGGATGCCAAGAGAGAAGACGAGGGAGAGAAAAGAGCCGCCATTGTAGGATGGGGCTAAGTTTGGATGGATGTATGTCTTCTCTGATGAAACCAAAGAGAGAATTAGTTCTTGGAAACACAACACTGCTTAGTGCTTCTTTTGAGAGAATGGAGGTGAATGGAAGCCTGAAAGGGAGAGCGATGGGAACTTGGATTGGTGGTTCAGATCAGCGGATAAGATTTCCAAGAGAAAGAGACTCCAAATGTTTTAATGGGTCGGGTTAATTTGTTTCTTCCTTTACCCGACCCGGAAGTCGAAATGCGTGCATTTCTTTTTTAATGTTTTCTATTAATTTAAGAAGTTTTATTGTGGGAAAGAAATATTGATATAACATAACAGCATTAATTAAAATTTGATCCAAATACTATATAATGCGTCGAAAAAATCAACATATTAAAATTAATCTATCATAATTAACTAAATTCGTTTATTTTCGACGTCTTGATCAAATATCAAATTAAAGTAAAATAAATTATCATATTTATGACAACATATCTATCGTTAAAATAAACAAGATCTAAGTTCGGATTGGATGATTGAATTTTTTAATTTTTAAATAAAAAATTAAAATATGATACCACGCAAAGGTGGGGACACCGGAACTTTGCTCAAGAAATTGGTAGTTCTGTCTAGCGCTGCTAGAGCAGCTGGCTAAGACACTTGCCTGGTTCCATGGAGACCAGGGTTCGAATTCCAGCATTTGCTGGTTGAGAGTGTGTGTGAATGGATCTACGGACAATTATCAAAAAAAAAAAAAAAAGAAATTGGTAGTTCGGCGGTTAAGAATTTGACTTAATGGAATTTTTGTCCGAAACTATTGCGGCGACTATAGGGAACTAATGGAAATTCGCACTCAGATTCTTCGATTCAATTTGTTTAGACCGTACAAATTTTCAAATACTACAAAATATATAACTTCTCTCACAGAAAAAAAACCTGCGTCTGAGATCAAATGAATCAAAAGTTTTTACAAGAAAGGCCTAACTAAATAAAAACATATTTTATTTTCAAAACAATTTTATAGTTGAGATTTCAAAAGAACGTTTTAAAAACACTTTTTGTTCGAGGCGGCTAGTTATAAGGTGAGTTAAGATTTTACCATACCGAAAAGGACATAATTTCATATTTTAATCATTCAAGAACCTAAGGCTCCGTTTGGATGGCTTCTTCCCGGAATAAGGAATAAAGAATAACCACTTTTTACCAATAAATTTATTTCTAACCATCCAAACTCTTCACAAAAGTTACACACTTCCCAATAAATTTATCTCTTCCCAATAAATTTCTTCCATTCTTCCTACTTTATTCTCAACGCATTCAAACGGAGCCTAAGATGATAACATAATGAATGTCCTCGCGGTCAATAATAAAACCCACATAAAATCAGAATAATGACCTAATATAAACCTAACATGTACAAGATATGCATGATTAATATTTCCGTCAAGCTTTTAAAAAATTCCGTTTTTTTCGTTTTATCTATATTTTTGTTTTCACCGCAAAACCGTTTTATTCGTTTTATCGTTGTTTTATCACCGATAAACGCTAAATCACCACTCAACCGCTAAACCGCACAAATCGCATTTTAAAACCTTAATTTCCATATTAGATAAAAAAATTAATCCTATATATATTAATCCTTAAACGAAAATATTCTACCTGTATTTGTACCATCACTACAATGCTAAAGAAGCTTTGTTATTTTTATTTTTTTTCAAAATTATATCAATTATGAACTAAGCACATGAAATGTTCGTTTTTTATTGTCCACTGTGACAAATGCCCAACGATATAGACTGATTGTTATTTAAAATTATAATCATATTACACTAGCCTGATAATTAAATATATCGTAGTATTGTGGTACCAATGAATCTAACTTCTTTTGTGCTCAACATAGTAATTATCTTTTGAAATGCATTACAATACCAATATTTGTTTAGCAATGATTTCTATATTGTTTGTTACTGTGAAAAATTTATCTCATGGATATATAATATCTTTGGGGTTGTCAAAATTGAGACTGAGAAAATACCCCTCCATGGTTAAAACCAAAATTTAGACTGAGAAAATACTCATCTCCATGGTTAAAACCAAGCTAGAGAAAAAGAAGGTAGAGGGGAAGTATGTTGGTTGTTTCAAAAGCCAATTTCACTTTGTCAGATAAGTTCTAATTCATAAATTTTTGCCCTCTTATAAAACAATTTATTGGTCTCATGTTATTTATGCACGGTAGTTTTTTTAAAAGAGTTTTAGATATGAAGGGACATGCGACCTACCTATCTTTTTTTATGAAAGCTACAAAACTATGCTCTTGGTTGCACTACTAGAGCTCTACTCCATTGCGGCAAGACTGAGCTCATATCTTCATTATTGCTTACATATTTTGTTAGAATTTACTCAAGTTGTTTGGAAATTTTAATGTAATATTTTTCAGTATGTCTGTCTAATTCATTATTCATTTGATTGGATCAAATTTAAGTCGTGTGCTTCTATTGATGATTTAATCATCAAAAGAATAAGATGAGTTTTATGCCTATCTTTGAACTAGTTCGAGTTTTAGTCCACAGACAACCTAACGATTTACCATTTAGCAATCATAATTAAACTTAATTCATTATTTTTGAGAGCTGATTAACGTGGGAGAAAATCATAGATAATGAAGTTCTGGATTTACAATATCTGTATCGATTTTTTATTTCATCCAATATACCAAAAAATAATCACGGGGACTTTATTGATTTTTTTTTCTAGAAAATGGTCGACTTTATAGTTTTTTATTCTGAACAACTAATGGCTTAAAATTTCGAAGTTTTGAGAAATTGTAGCTTGTACATATATGCTCCTCATCTCATGCAATTAGGATGTTCTGAATAGCAATTTCATGATTTACAATATAATAAGGCCATGACTATCGGAGTTGTAATTGTGTGACTCTTTTATAGCTGACGCAAGGTTTTATTTTTTTTTTTTGGCAAGAAATATGTAAAAGAACACTCTAAAATCTTATAAATTGGTTCAACGTTATAAAAGTCTTAAATCGAACTTATAAGGGCTTAAAATACTCGAACAATTGTATATCCCTTAAATAAGTTATTGTTGACAATCTGTACTAACTTAAAAATGCCATACAAATTAGATTTAGTCTTAACTAGAATTTTTTTTTTGGCGTCTTTGGTGCAACAATTATATATTATTGTATTTTTGGAAGGACTTATGTGGTATATGTTTTATGGTTATTTTTTAGTTGTTTGTTTCTGATTTATTTACGTCAAGGTAGTATAAAATTGTTTTTGTCGAGAATAATATGTTTTTACTAAGCCGAAATTCAAATTTATGATGGTTGGTTTTTTTTTCAAAAAAGAATGTAATTTTTTTTTATAAGAAAGTATTTTATTGAACATAGTTATGATGAAAATAACTGCTGTTAAATAAAAAAAAACTAAAGAGGAAGTTAAATGAATAATAAAATAATACTCGAATTACTACCTACTATCTAAAAAATAGTCATCCAACGCCATGCAAGTCTAGCGCTCCCCTTCTTTCCCTATCTCCCTTCAACACACATCACATCACCTTCCTTGAACATCTCTTCATCCCTCCCCCATCCTTCCCTTCGCAGCCCCTCTTGCATCCCTCTTTCCGTGTGCTTCTCCCCTCTCTCTTTCAGTGTGCCTTTCCCCTCCTCATTATTTCTTACTCTCCTCTCCCTCCTTCTCCTTCTTATTTGCATATTATTGTCCTTTTTTCGTTTTTTCTTCTCTTCTAATTCTAGATATCCTCATCATACTTAGTAATACTAAAGGATTATTTAATATGTATAAGTGTTCAATTTTGTAATAACAAAGGAATACATATTGTTTACTCCTAATACTAAGGGAGTATCTAATAAGTGTAAGTGTCCAGTTAATAATAACAAAGGAGCATGTAGTGTCTGTTGAGTCGACAATACTAAAGGAGTATCCAATAGGTGTAAGTGTATCTGTTCAATTTATTTACTTTATATGTTCACTTTATCTTTTTTTTTATGAGTTTCATTTTATGTTTTTTTTTGTGTTCACATTGGTTATTATAGATGTTCATTTTGTTTCTTATATTTGTTCACTTTCATTATTTTTTGTTCATCTTATCTTTGTCTCTATTTACTTTTGTGATTGTATATGTTCATCTTGAGAAAGAAATGCCTAGTTCACATGATGGAGACGATGGAGATTGAGGCTGAGATAGGGGGAGAAAGAGGTGGCAATGGGGAAAAAGACGAGGCAGATGATGACATAAGGGAAGAGAGGAGAGGAGAAGGCGAGGTAGGGGAGGGTGGCAGAGATGTGAGAAGGGAGAGCATAGAGCACTAGGGAAGGAAAGGGAAGGGGAGCGAAGACTTGAGATGAGCGCGGTTTTCATTTTTTTGCACTTGAATGACGTGGATGAAAAAATAATAGATGACATATATCATTTCTGAAATAAATTAATAATACATCTATACCCTACTAGATTTCAACTTCAAAACACACAGAAAGTTCACTAAAATCTTTTTGAGTTTTTTCAAATGAAGAGCATTAAATTCACTGTAAAATCTAATTTTACCCAAAAAAAAAAAAATAAAGAAAGAAAGCTAATGATTGTTTCTATAAATGTCAAGTTATAATTGATGAACCAAGTATAGTTCTTTCATTCCAATAAGGCACTGATCCATAAAACATATTGGAGAGGAAAGGAATGGAATGAAAATCAATGAATCGGTTCCTCATTTTCATCCTCTACACCTCAAATTTGGGAAACAAATTAATTGAATTTGCACAGAGCAACTACTCTCCTTTTCCATCTTTTGCGTTTCCATCATGTTCAATTCAATTATAACAAATAATTTTTGTTTATAAAAAATCGTTATGAAAATAGCCATATCTTTGATTTTTTTTTTTTTTTTTACCTCATGACCTTCGTACTTTGTCTTTGGAGTTCCTATATAACAGCTACAACGTTAATATATCCAAAAAAAAAATTTAAGTACACATGCAATTGGTCAAAATTTTAAAAAAGCTACGATCATTGCCAGATAAAAAAAAATCCCTTTTTGTCATGCCATATTTCCATGAAAATTCTTTTTGCATTTCAACTAGCATATATATGCGTGAAAACCAATTGATATTATAGTTAGGGAAAATGTTCTATTTCTTAAAGCAAACTTGTGTCTCAGACGTGAAAACCAATTGTTTGATGATAACAATAGCATGTCGTTATTAATATGATATCATCACCAGAATACAGTATCACTTTTTTATTTATTATATTATGAAACTAAATTATACTACATTAATTATTAATAAATTTATATTTTATTAGTATTATTTATATATTAAGAAATGTCCTTACTACATATATAAAAATTAGAAGAATTGTAATAGAGAAAGATTCTGGCGTCACAACTTTAGAGTGCCACAAAATGTCACAACTTTACTTTTCATCAATAATTATAAATATTAAAAAATGTAGATATTGAATACAAACCGTTGATTTTGTACAACTTAACGAACGATGTATTTCCATATAAATTTTATTAAATTTGGACATGATTTGATATTTGACACACAATTTATCTGAGAGAAGCAATTGATTTTTTTTGCTCCGGTATATTTTTATCTGTACTACTTATAAAAGCACAAATCCAAAGGTCTATCCAAAATTTGAACCCAAAGGAGCAAACAATTGTTTACTAAATGCAATATGGACCATCCGATCAGTGGTATAGATTTAATAATGAGATAAAAGATTTAAACCTTTCGTTTAGACCATGTTAACATCTGCTCGCATGGTTGTTTCATATCTTATTGTTTCTTAATTTGTGCCCATAGTAAAGGAAAGAGAAAAAATAAATCAACCCTCTCTCATCATACTAAAATCGCCTCAAATTTCCTTTCTTATTCCCACACAATCGACTGGGCAGGTTTGCTAGTATGGACAAAGAGGTTGTTTTTGGGGGAGAAGAAAAAATGTGACAATTGGGGATACGACCAAATTGTTTGGTGTAAGTTAAGAGCTAATTTTATATAAGCGTTACTAGAAAAAAAAAAGTTCTTACGTTTTCAAATGTTTGCTTTTGTATCCCTCCTCATCTACAAAATTACTACTCATTTTAAAAATTTTATAAAATTATCTCGGAAACTATTCTTGCAAGTATCCACAATGATATGTGTGACCAAATGTGTGCAAGCTGTGTGGTTCTAGAAACTAAGAAAAACCTATAACAGCATTACAATATCTGTTGGCATATAGTTCTAGACGCATACAAAAAATGCATAAATAATTTTATGACGGATATTTTATAAAACACATCTAAATAATATTTCAAGAAAAATAGATATAAAGGTAAAACACCGTATTTTATGCTCCACTTCCTGATATAAAATTGTATTTTGTAAAATACAATTTTATGTTCCACTTTCTGACTTGGTTCAACTTGATCCAGAAAGATATTGTCTTGATTTAAATCTATAATGACTAGCAATTGTGCTTCTTTTTTTTGGCTAAAGCTCTCGGGCAATTTCTTATTGAAGTAAGGTTCATACATATATCTATGAAACAACCATAAGCGCACCCTTACTAACAATCAAATCGAAAAGAAGAAAGATAAGACCTACACAGTTTTTTTATTGGGGTGAAATTCGAAACCAGCAGACGAAAGTAAAAGGAAGAGGTGATAGAAAGAGTAATATAGCCATTTTAATTGAACGATGACATAAAAATATTTTTTATAATTTTATGATGGTAAAAAACTAATTAATTATTTTGTTATGGCATATCTCGAATTTTGAACTTATGCAGTGGTATAAACCAAATTGCTCCTAAATTTTTCCACATCTTAATTACTAGTTTAGATTCCCGTAATTCTATTAGATTAAAAGAATAATGAGGATATTAATAAGATGAATCTTGTTGATTACATAGTAGTGAATGTGGAAATATGCAATTTTTTATTGTTATCCAGTTTCTATTAGATTTGAACGTAGCAAGGGTAAACTAATTATTCAAAAAGTTCTTTCTTAACGTTATTGTTCAGACAAATAATACGTTTTCCCTCATGGAGGTGTCCATTAGTTCTCTCCTCTTTGCACATTTTTTTTATAAAAATTTTTAGCGAAGAGTTCCACTTACTAATTCCTCAAACAAAATAGAGTGCTCATTTCTTAAAAAATGTCGGTCAAATACTTTGAAGCCCTCACCTTCACACAACCCAGTAAATCGAGGCGAAATGTCTATTCAATCATGTTGTACTTTTCTCAAACTAATAAATTTTAGTAACTTTTTATTTTTTATAACAGTTAGATACAACCAATATGAGTTGTGACATATCTAATTCAGATGATATATATCCTGATCTTCAACTGTGGAAGACTGCTGGTGTTAATGGAATAATGGTTATTGCTAGTGTAAATTAGTTGAAAGACAATAACCATACAAGTATGATTGGTCTGACTAAAACTATTTTTTTTGAAATCATCAATAAACTCAACCTCAAATTGCAGATTCGTTGAAATAATATTTAATGAAGTTAGAATATATGAAAATTGTTATATAAAATAGAACCATCTTTAATTTCGATTTTTGTGAATTTTATCCTTCTTTCGATTATTGCACATCAAAATTTAAATCAAATGCACATTTTAGTTGTTAATGAGACTTCATCTACTTGTTCGATATATTATCTATCATAGAAACATATTAAATTTTCTATTATTAACATTATGTGTCTTAAGGTGTTTCGTAGTTAGAAATCTCTGTAGGAAGAAGAAAGTAACATAAAATAATTTTTGAAATAAATTATTTTTGAATCGCTTCTCTCTTCTCTCTCTCTAATTTACATCATGTACATGGTATCAGATCTTGTGCATGGTATCAGAGCTTGTACAACCATCATTGATCTATCTTCTAATAAGATTTCAATAAGTCCTTCATTACTTTGAGATATAAGTGAGAATTAACTGAACAATAACCATCTAATGTAAATTAGAACGTCGATTGTTTTGTCAAATTTTGTAATTTTTCCATGGATGTCAAATTATCTGAGTACAGAAGCTTTTATATATTTTGTGATATCAATCGGTACTGGTTTTCTCTTGTTAATTATGAACAACATTGAATCGATTTATTTTTTTCATTTTATTAAATATTTTAATATTTTTTTATTGAAAGTAGTAGAATTGAATGTTTACTGTTATAAAAAAATTAATTTTACAAATTTCCATTTTTAATATTTTATTGGTTAGTTATTTATAGAGATATGTAGATATTTTAATTTAAATAATAGCACTATTTTTTTAACTCGAAATGTCTATTCAATTATGTTCTACTTTTCTCGAACTAATAAATTTTAGTAATTTTTTTATTTTTTATAACAGTTAGATACAACCAACATGAGTTGTGACATATCTGATTCAGTTGGTCTATTCATGATCTTCAACTATAGAATATTGCTAGTGTTGATGGAGTTATGGTCATTGCTGGTGGAAATTAGTTGAAAGTCAATAGACATACAAGTATGATTGCCGGATTGACTAAGAGCTGATTTTGTTACGTCGTACTGCTCTTGAGGTATTAAAACTCGTTTCTTTGAAACTAAAATTGTATGCTAGCACCAATATGCGTTTGCATTCTCTTTTTATATAATACAACAAGTGATATCTAGATGCCTTTAGCAGAAAAACAAATTTAATCACCTTAATTTCAACTCCAATCTCATTTTTCAACAAATAAGTCAGTATCATTCCTTACCACTCTTGCTAGTTTCAACTATCTTAATCCCATATATGAGTATTTGTTCAATGCCACTACCAATACCTCAATTGTTGTTATAATATAATTATCATTAATATTATAATTACTACAATAAATAATTAATAATATCTTAATTCATATGATGATGATAATTAAAATAATAATAATAATAATAATACATTGTACTTATCATATAATTTTCATTATCATTAATTAAATTATCAGTATTAATAACATAATTATTATTTAAATACAAATTTTTATCATTAGTGACAGTAACTCAACATAAAGACTAACGTTTATAATAATTATTACGATAATTAGGTTAAATATTATTATTGTAATTATAATTATCATTGATATATTGTGAATTAAAATAATTCATATAATAATAATAATATTAATATTTCAAACTAATATTAGAAATTAATATTGTAATAATTACTAAATATTAAATTTTACATTCGTATTCCTTTACTTTGCATAGCCAAACAACCATACATAAGTTTTTCCTTCTTTACTTCTTTCTCTTAAGTTATTCCTTTACCAAACGTCACCTAAAAGAGTATCCAATAGGTGTAAGTATATCTGTTCAATTTATTTATTTTATGTGTTCACTTTTCTATGTGTATATGTTCACTTTATCTTTTTTTTTATTAGTTTCATTTTATGTTGTTTTATGTGTTCACATTGGTTGTTATAGATGTTCATTTTGTTCCTTATATCTGTTCACTTTGATTATTTTTATTCATCTTATCTTTGTCTTTGTTTACTTTTGTGATGATATATGTTCATCTTGAGAAAACAATGCAGAGTTCAAATGTTGGAGACGATGAAGATTGAGGCTAAGATAGGAAGAGAGGAGAGGCGGATTGCAGCAGAGAAGAGGAGAAGGCAAGGCAGGGGAGGGTGGCAGAGGTGTGGGAAGGGAGAATATAGGGCGCCAGGGAAGGGATGGGAAGGGGAGCAAAGATCTGAGAGGAGCACGCTTTTCATTTTTTGTGCGTGGATGGCATAGATGAAAAAAAATAATGGATGACAGATCGATATCATTCCTGAAGAGCATTGGAATTACTGTAAAATCTAATTTTATCCAAAAAAAAAAATAATAAAGAAATCTGATGATTGTTTCTATAAATGTCAAAGTCATAATTGATGAACCAAATATGGTTCTTTCTTCCCAATAAGGCACTGCTCCAGAAAAACAGACTGGATAGGAAAAAAATGGGTTGAAAAATCAATGAATTAGTTCCTCATTTTCATCCTCTACACCTCCAATTTGGGGAACAAATTGATTGAATCGGCACAGAACAACTACTCTCCTTTTCCATCCATTTCCATCATGTTCCATTCAATTATAACACATAATTTTTGTTTTCAAAAAAATTGTTATGAAAATAGCCATATCTTTGGTATTTTTTTTTACCTGACCTTCCTATATAACAGCTACAACGTGAATATATCAAAAAAATAAAATTAAGTACACATGCAATCGGTCAAAATAATAAAAAAAAAACTACAATCATATATTGCCAGATAAAATCCCTTTGTCATGCCATATTTCCATAAAAAAATCTTTTTGTGTTACAACTAACATATATATGCGTGAAAACCAATTGATATTTAAGTTTGGAAAAATGTTCTATTTCTTAAAGCAAACTTGTCTCTCAGACGTGAAAACTTGTTCTAAATTATAATACATTAATTATTAATAATTTTAAATTTTATTATTATTATTTATTAAGAAATATCCCTATTATATATATAAAAAATTAGAAGAATTGTAATAATATTATTTTCCACTCTATTTAATTTAACTTAATTATTTCCTTTTCGAAATTTTTTTTCCTTCAGCTATTTTTCTGGAGGAATTGTTAAGATATATCAAACATCCAATTAATCCTTTTGATTTTTTTTCACACTATTTATCTGAGAGAAGCAATTGATGTTCTTTTTCCTCCGGTATATATATGGACAAAAGAGGTTGTTTTTGGGGGAGAAGAAAAATGTGACAAATCGGGGATACGACCAAATTGTTTGGTGTAAGTTAAGAGTTAATTTTATATAAGCGTTACTAGTAAAAAAGGTTCACAAGTTTTCAAATGTTTGCTTTTCTATCCCTCCTCATCTACAAAATTATTACTCATTTTAAAAAGTTTATAAAATTATCTCGGAAACTATTCTTGCAAGTATATATCCACAATGATATGTGACCAAATGTGAACAAGCGGTGTGGTTCTAGAAACTAAGAAAAACCTATAACAGTTCTGGCCGCATACAAAAGATGCATGAACAATTAATTTTATGACGAATATTTTATAAAACACGTCTGAATAATATTTCAAGAAAAATGGATATATAGGTAAAACACCATAGGTTTCCGTTACTTGAACCTTCTCCAGATGAGTAAGAAAAATTGTAGTTGGATGCACACGCCATTCTTGTAAAACCAGGCGAACTTCATTAGACAATACTGGCCTACTTTTCAGTGAGTTTACAATCCGGTCTATATATGCTCCAGAATCATCCAATCAATGTCACTTTTTCCTTTCACTAATCACATTATAAACCTTGCCACCTTCCTTCATATAACCATATTTTTCTACCTTGCTTCGTCGCTCTTCGTCTAAACAGACAAGTGGAAGCAAAATTTTCTCTCTCGAGTCTCGATTTCTCAACAACAATTAATAATGGCGCTTGCACTCCCCCTTTCTCTCGTGCAACCGAGGCAACAAGCTCAACTGATGACCTCTTTTGCCTCCTCTCCTTCGAAAATTCACTCTGCAGCTCCACCTCTTCGTCGCATTTCTAATTCAGCAGGCTCATCCCGATCGGTTAACCGATCAACAATACTTGATGTGAAGCCCTGTGGAAGGTCTTCACATGGCACCACCCCAATGTCAGCATCTTCCTTTTGCTTCGTTACTGGCGCTACAAGTGGTTATATAGCATGTTCGCCTGATGATGATGTGTATGCCTATATACCTGTCTATGTGATGCTTCCGGTATGTTGTTATGTTTTAATTGAATTATTTCTTTTAATGGCAACTGGGAATAGAATGATATTAATTTGCAGTCGTAGATTTAGACATTATATTAGTGAGGACAATTACTAAAACAAGAAGTCCATTCAAGAGATATATAAATAATTTTCGAGCTAAAAAAGGGACGAAAGTTCAAGTGAAATAAAGAATCGGAAAAGGCATGAAAAGGAGAGAGAGGGGCGAATCGGATGTGGGTGAATAAAATTGCACTGACTTGTATATTGGATCACCAATTCTGCCATGTTTCATGATAAGAAATTGTCCAATTTATTAAATCGAGTGCACATATTGTAACTTTTTTCCCCTACAAAAAGGTAAAGTTATCATTATAAATTGGGGATGAAACGTGCAGTAGCTAGTAATTAAGATGATCCCCTTCGTTCCTGAGCTTGAATTTGGTAAATAGATATATTTTATTATTTCGCCAAACCGTAGGTGTATGTAAAGAAAGAAAAAAGAAAGAAAAAATAGAGTTGCACAAATATGACTTTATTATTATATATATTTTTTGTCTGATGAAAATTATTTCCATCCCGTTGTCTTCACGGACTGATATTAGAGCTAACATGTTTTGTTTTTCTGACTACTAACAGTTAGGCACAATCAACAAGAACTGTGAAGTATCTGATCCAAATGGTCTGTGCAATGACCTTCGATTGTTGAAGTCAGCTGGTGTAGATGGCGTAATGGCCGATTGCTGGTGGGGCATAGTCGAAGATCAACAGCCTGGGGAGTACAGGTGGTCCGGCTACAAGCACTTATTTCAACTCATTAAAGATCTTGATCTGAAATTACAGGTATGTTCATAAACCAACTAATTTAAGTCTAATTTATGGTAAAAGAAACGTGCAAAGTCCTGCCTCGATCTGCCTTCCATTTTTGTTTAGCTTACCCATCTTTATATGGTACGAGTTCATCGACTTATTAAGCGTAAATTTAACATAAAAACCATAAAAATTTTGATTATTAATATTTTGTGTTCTATTGTTTGGTATATTAGGTGGTGATGTCCTTCCATCGATGCGGCGGGAATGTCGGAGACGATATTGCGATCCCATTACCTGAATGGGTCAGAGAAGTCGGCAACACAAATCCTGATATCTATTTCACTGATAAGGACGGTAACCATAACGACGAGTGCCTCACATGGGGCATTGACCAAGAGCCGGTATTGCTAGGCCGCACTGCTCTTGAGGTAATACAACTTTGAACTTCTCATAAAATTAATTAATATTTTTGTTTCCTATTTGCCTCCATCAATACGCTCTTTTGTATTATCATGTTTGAAATAGAAAAAACCTAGCTAAGGGTGCGTTTGGATCGTTGGAAGAAAGAAGAAGAAGAAGGAAAAAGAAGAAAAAAATTATAAACAATCCAAACTCTTCACAAAGTTACACACTTCCCAATACTTCTTCCCACTTCTTCCCTTCTTCCCTTCTTCCTACACCTATCCAAACGCACCCTAAGATATTTAATTATGTTAGATTTATATATTTATTAGATCAATATGTCATATTTGTAAGCGCTAAGCATTATCCCTTAATCCTTCTTTCTCGACCAAATACATGATTACGTTTCGTTTCACAGAAACGATTTATCATAGCAAACTAAATACTAATTAGAAGGTCTTTAGTAGGATATATATAGAAACATAATTAACCTTGTTTTCAAATATTTCTAGGTCTATGCTGACTTCATGAGGAGCTTTAGGACCGAAATAGATGAATTCTTCCAAGATGGCACCATCACAAAAGTTCAAGTCGGGTTAGGTCCTTGCGGCGAGCTTAGATATCCAGCTTACCCCATGGAAAATGGCTGGACGTACCCTGGAATTGGAGAATTTCAGGTTAGAACTATTTCTCTTACTGTACTGAATTCAGTTTCAGTGCAACACTAAAATTAGGACCCAAGATAAGGATTGAAACTAACTGGACCCAACCCACTAATTAAGGCCATGTTATGAATATGGGCTTCGGCCTCAACGAAAACTAAACCCTTTTTTGTGTGTTTTGTCTATCTGACCCAAGTCACCCGGAGTCCCGGACTAACCAAAGTACAAAACTTACTCATCGTCATCTGACAAGTACTGAACAGCAATCTACGCATTGTTTTGTAGTGTTACGACAAGTACTTAATGAGAAGCATGAGGGAGGCAGCTCAAGCAAGATGCCGTCGCCATTGGGAAAATGGGCCCCAAGGTGTTGGCACCTACAACTCCAGGCCGTACGATACCGAGTTCTTCCAAGATCGGGGTGAGTACAATAGCAAATACGGGATATTTTTCTTGAACTGGTACTCCCAGATTTTAATCGAGCATGCCGATAGAGTATTGATGTTGGCCAGTTCGATTTTCCAAGGCACCCAAATTGCTGCTAAGGTATTTTGTTGTGGAATTTTTCACATTGAACCCTAAGATTTTGTAATCGTCTGTGCCAAAATTAAGACCAATTGTTTAGAGTTTGGTTTGTTGAGATTTATTCTGTGGTTCAATTTTTTGAAGGAATAAATTCACTTAACTATTACTTGAGTGCAAGTAGGAAATTTTACTGTTAATAACCTTAGTGGATATAGGAATAGATGTCTGGAGAAACTAAGAGTCAGGGGTTAAATAGGTACAGTTCACTGGTACAAATAAATGATGATATAGGTGCAATTTTAGCTTTTGGCTGTGATTTAAGGTCCAAGCTGTTATATTCTGATACTGATATAGCCATATAGGGGTGCTTGTAATAACTTTTCTCATTTTGAATAAAAAAAGCGGTGTTGATTCAAAAAAGGAAAAAGAAAAAATCAAGAGTGTATGACTTAGTATTTTATAATATAATATATTCTTTTTTTGCTTCACTTTGTTCCAGTAGAGAGGTGTAGACTATAAAAGGAAAATGTGGGGGACTATTTGCAAATAGGTTAAAATGCAATTTCTAATTGCAGTAATTATCATATATTTGAGGTGTCTTAATTTGGGAAGTTTTACTTTTTTTTTATTGCATTTTATAAATCATGTCTTAAATGTGAAACAGGTTGCAGGTGTGCATTGGTGGTATAACACCTATAGCCATGCATCTGAGCTTACTGCTGGCTTCTACAACAATATACAACATGATGGATACGCTCCCATAATAGCAGTGCTGAAGAAGCATGGCGCACAATTGAACTTCACTTGTGTAGAGTTAAGCACCTCGAAGCATAAGGAGGAATTTCCTGAAGCTATGTCAGATCCTGAAGATTTGATTTGGCAGGCATGTAATTTCTCAAATATTATTACTAGTCGTACATATGTTGGTGGGGATGCTAACTAGAATAGCAAGTCGTTAGCATTGTTGTTCTCTTTTATAAACAAAAATAATTTTGTAAACAAAAATACTTTTGTAAAGGAAATTGCTTTATTTAGCTTCTCTTAAATCATACTTTGGTATGATAAATTAACAAGCCTTTTTAATTGGAGTCGCATCCACTATTTGCGATCCAATAATATAATTATACTATTAAATCAACATTACTATGGCGAAGCAATTGAACATAGCTAACTTTGTTTTGTAATGGGCATTAAAATTTCTTTGTTAAATGAAGGGTCTTCGTTTTGAGGATAACTTTTGTTCAACTTCTAGAATTAAATTAAAAAGATCTTATAAAAACTCTCGCTCAATGAAAATAAAGCACAACTGCATAGTGGTATCGCTAACTTTATATGCGATCCAACTTCTAATTGCAACCAGATTTTCATTCATCAATTCTTGGTTTCAAGTACTGGAGTAGTTTTTTTTTTCTTTGCATTAATTATTTAACAGGAATTTACTAAATTTTAATATTATTTCAGGTGCTAACTACATCATGGCAAATAGGCATTCCAGTGGCGTGTGAGAATGCTTTGCCATGCTTCGGTAGAGATGACTACCAACGAGTATTGGAAAATGCAAAACCAGCATTAAAGAAGCGAGAAGGCAAAAATTTAGTCGGGTTCACATATTTAAGACTCTGCCCAACATTGTTTGAGGAGCAAAATTTTACTGAATTCAAACAATTCGTGAAGAAAATGCATGGTTAGAACCTTTACCAATTATTCACTTGGCTTTTTAATCTTATAATG
The DNA here is from genome assembly GCA_028095005.1 of Rhynchospora pubera. NCBI lineage: Eukaryota > Viridiplantae > Streptophyta > Magnoliopsida > Poales > Cyperaceae > Rhynchospora > Rhynchospora pubera. The sequence goes on from CM051461.1 coordinate 20,907,355, forward strand.
TTTTATTAAAAAATTATGATCGACCATCTTTCTTATGCAAGAACTATAGTAAAACCTGAAATCCCTACCATGCTAAGCATTATAATAATAAGCTCCGCCCCAACAGAATGCTGAGCTGAAACTAATCTAAAATAATATGGCCTTATTTTCTTTTTTCTTTCAGGTGAGGATGTATTTGATGACTCCTAGCCAATAGAGTTTCACTGATCAGAGCATTCAATTGTAGTCTTTATGTCAAATGGAAGGATTGGTTTGAGTATAGTATTGGCTACATTGCCAAAGTCAAACTAGGGAAACAAGAAGGAAGGGATGAATCAGGGAGGTTGGATAAATGACAAGTAGGACTCAAAGGATCTAAGAGAGTCAAGTAATGAACAGTGTCAAACCTAATTCAAACTACCAGTTGCTGTGTAGAAGGGTTATGGAAGGAAACTGACGGAGATTTGGGAAATGGTAGTCTGTGGCTAGCGGACTGTGAATATCAGAAAAAGAGACAGGGACAAAAGAACTGGAGAGGAATATTAAGGTGTTGTTGTTCCACATTTGACATGGAAGCTCATTGTTAATTCATGGAATTTGTGTAATTATTTTCATTTCTTTTTGTTTGGTCAAGACCAATATAAATTGAAGGATGGATGTAATGAGTGAATCAACTAGACTTTGTTAACAATATTTGAGAGAACTTTGTATATCTTACTAATTTTCTCTTTGTTTTCTGATTTATTATTATTGTCTTTTCTGATTTCTTTATCTCCATATTGTTCCTGATTGCCAATTAACTCAACAAGTTTGATCATTTCAACTCAACCAGTTTAATTACGCTGGAGACAATAGTATAACACCCTCTACTAGCAGTCCATAAGCAATAGGCCTTGCAGTTCAATTTGTGTTTCTTAAAGGCCCATGAAACTGTATTCTACTTCTACAACAACTGTTTTTTTTTTTTTTTCGCCCCCCTTCAAATCTCCCTCCTTACACCGCCCGCGCAAACACACCGCCAAAAATTTCAGAATTCACCGCCTCCCAATCTGCTCTCTCCCTCCATTACCCCAATTTCGAACCAATTCCCAAATTCCAAATTTCCATCTTCAAATTTCAGTCCAAGGAACCATGAATATGATTGTTCAAAATTCCCTCTCCTTTCCAACACAACCTACAAATAACCACTCAACCCTCCTCTCTTCCTCAATCCAACCTCTCCATGGCTCTCTCAACCCTTTCTCTTGCCAAAGAGAACATCTCTCCTCTTTCGAATTCCTCTCAACTATCTGTTTCTCCAGTGATGAACAAAAGCTTAAGCCAGATGGGAAAGCGAAAGCGAGCTGCTTGGGTCAGAGCTCCACTTGAAGATATCACGCACCTGTTTGATCCAAACACCAATGTTGTCATTCCTTTTCTCCATTTGGCCGCTCCAATGGAGAGAAGAGGAGTAGTGGTGGTGAAACGTAGGGTTGGGAAATCTGTCGAGATAAGTTGTAGAGTATCGCTTAGGAAGGAATTCAGATAGTTCTAATTTATATTTTTCCTTCTAACTTTTCTTTGGTACTTTCAATGATAAAGTAATAAGGGTGGTATATGTGGGGAAGAGAAGTCTATTTTTCCAATTGTTCGTAGAAGAAACAAAAAATATATAGTGGAACAAATTTTAGATCGTAGACTATCAAATTTTTCAAATTGACATGAATTTTGTGTTCTATATGTTTGTTTTGTTAACTAGAAATGTCGATTGTTAGATGATTCTCAGTTTAATCACTTATTATACATCTCAGAAATGCAATTTGAATAATCCCAAATAGTGCTGCAACCCTTCCCAATTCTCTTTGCTTTTAGTAATTTAATGCAATCCGTACGCTTCGACAGACTTCATGAATTAAAATTTGCTAAATTGGGATTTAGGTATTTTCGAATTGGACTGACATTAACATAGTGGGATCTGACTTGTGTTGCGTGCATGTGCTATTAGTGTTCAGATTGTCGCATCAGATCAAAGATTGATTCAAGTTAATCAAGGTTTCGCAATTCAGCTTTGCTAAGTTTCCTCAACCGAGTCCAATTTTGCCAGCTTTATTTTTAACTCAATTTGAATATTTTTGTAAGCCACAAACTTTAAATTGATGTATAGCTTAATATTGGAATAATCATAATTGCAACAATTCAGTTTCATCTATCGCTTAAACCCAACAATTAATTGCTGCCAGTTCGAAGTTTTCACAACTAAAATTACACACAGAGTGGCACTCCCTAAGGCCCAAACTGAATAAATTTTAAACATTGATAATACCAAGAGGGGTCATGCCACCCTTTTTCTGTTAAATTGTTAAATAGTACATTTATATTTAACATTTTGCAAGTTTTGGAAGAATATATCGGGTGATCTTTATGGTAATTTCTACTATATAAGAAAGTAAAAATTAATTGAAATGAGAAAATAAATAGATATCTATTGTTAATTTTAAGCAAACCCTGTAGGATCAATATTAATTGATATTATAATATTGTTAATATATTATTATTAAATATTTTATTATAATAATAATAATATTAGTAATTATGTTTTATTGATAATATTATTATATTATTACGATATAACAAAATTTATTATTTTATATTTTTATTATTACTTACTGTATTGGCATAATTATTAATATTAAATAATAATAATTACTTTTTATAATAATAATAATAATATTAATTGCTTTTATTATAGTAATATTATTATTTTATTATAATAAATAAGCAAAAGAATAATAAATCAGATATCGGTTCAAAGAAACTAAAATAAATGATTATATATTTTTCTCTTCCAATTTCTCAATTTACAATCCAAACGATATTTCTTTTTCTCACAATAATATTCTTCTCACTCTTTCTGGAATAACAATATTTCGAATTTTTACTTCCGAGAATAGTTCTTTCTTACTTATACCCAAACCATCCAAACACACCTACTAATTAAGTCCTGTCTAGCATACTTTTTCTTAATATGTACATTTTTGTCTAAATAGGTACCTAGATACATATATAGCGAAAAATCATGATATTTAGCTTCTTTTACTAATTATAAGTCTGAACTTAGCCTATTTTTTTCTAAAAAAAAAAAGCGACCTTGCATTATTTCTTGCTCAATATAATGAATCGTAACCAGAAAAAAAATAAAAATAAATAGTAGCAGAGCTTCCAGCATAGTTCTCTGATCGCTTAGGAAAGCCCAGGCGAAGCTTCATAACAAGTCATATATTTTTTGGATTACAAATGGCTCTAAAACCGATTAAATCACTCTCTTTCACACATCCCACGAAACTAGGGCAATTTACTACCAATTATATCTCTCCTTCATCAACTGCTCGCTTGGCAGCGCAACCTCTCTGTTTCATATCACCACCAGGCTCATTCCGACAAGTCAATCACCAAACGGAAATACTCAACGTGGCATCATATGGAGGTATTTCACATAGAGTCGACGTTATGCGGGCATCCGCCTCTTGCTTTGCCGCAAGTTCATTCAGTGGATGTATACCAAGTTTGCCCCATGATGACGTACTCCCATGTTATGTACCCGTCTATGTGATGCTTCCGGTAAAATTTAATTGTAATTTGAAATTAAATTTTAGTCCTTTTTATTATTATTTGGTCACACCACAAGAGCATTTCTGCACATGTTTTCGAGCAAAAAATCAAGCAATAAATCAGACGAAAGTTGAAGGTTGTAATTACAAATTTATAATGGTTTTCTTGAAGGCGAGGTAGTAATGTACTAATGTTACATGAGCATAGATAAAAAAATAAAATAGCAATATGACACATTTCGTTATCAATATTTTAGCTGGTATTTGACTAATAATATTAATTTTTTATTTGTACCTGACCAAAAGTTAGGTTTAATAATTTTTTTTTAGTTCCAAGACAAAAGTTGTAAAGTGTTGTGGGCTTGTGGCTTGGGTGTAGGGCTGTCTAATCTGCAACGGATACGGAAATATATGTTTCCGTTATCCGTTCCATTTCAAAACCTGTACATACCAGCAATTTTGTTAGCCGTTCCGTTTGGACGGAATGAGACGGAACTGTTAAAATTCAACTATTTACCACACAAATGAATGACGAAACCATTTCGTTTAGATGTTCCGTTTCGGAAACGAAAAAAAACTTATACCGTTAGCCTTTTCCATTGGAACGGAACGACCACGGAAACATGTGGACGAATCCACCGTTGACAGCCCTACTTGGGTGTGAAGGGAAAGGTGAAAGAAAAAGATAGAGAACACAAATAGGATCTAATTTTCCTTTTTTTGCCCCCTCATTAAGTCTCTTTAATTAGTTAGAATTATTCTTCTCTGACTGACAATCTAACAGTACTTTGTTTCCTTCTCTGTTTGGTAACAGTTAGGTACCATCAACCTAAAGTGCGAGGTGTCTGATCAAGATGGTCTAATAAATGATCTTCGATTGCTGAAATCAACTGGTGTGGATGGTGTAATGGTAGACTGTTGGTGGGGCATAGTCGAGGATCAACAGCCTCGTCAGTATAATTGGTCCGGCTACAAGCGCTTGTTTCAGATAATTAAAGAACTCGACCTCAAACTACAGGTTGGTTGAAACACTAACCATTAATATACGTATAACTTGAATTTCTAATTTTTTTGTTTAGTTTGTCCCTTCATATGTATATGTTATTTCAGTTGGTGCTTGCATGGCCCACATATCATCTCTGATGTTTGGATTAGTTAGTTGTTTAGCGTTCCAACCATAATATATATAGAGGATTGCTAAAATGCTATGCATAGCACGGATGGCCTTCGTGCTACGGATTCGTTCTTACATTTCATTCTTCAAACAACCGATCCAAACCATTCATTATCTTCTTTATATTGAAATCTCATTAGAAACCAAATTTTACATTTTTTTAAATTTTTTTACTATTTTTTTCAGATTTTTTAAAATCACTGTTATTGATGGGTCCAGAATTTATTAGATTAAGTATTTTAAAAAATCTGAGAAAAATAGTAAAAAAATTTTAAAAAATGTAAAATTTGGTTTCTAATAAGATTTCAATATGTATAAGATAATGAACGGTTTGGATCGATTGTTTGAAGTATGAAATGTAAGAACGAATCCATAGCACGAAGGTCATCCGTGCTATGTATAGCATTTTAGCAATCCTCATATATATATATATATATATATACTAGCAACAGTGCCCACCCAATGTGTGGGCGAACTTTTAATATGTGATACATGAAAACGAACTCATCAGATGACACAAATCAGTGATTCATAATTTATATAACAATTATTTCCATCTCCTCTGGTATTGTTTCGTCCTTTTTATGGGTGTTTTTATAAGTAGTAGAGATATTTATTCCCGCACCCGTATCAGAGATTTTTCGAAATTGTCAATGCAACATAGCTCCCAACTATCACTTTTTCATCTCTCTCTCTCTCTTTCTCTCATATCCTTATTCCACTAAAACCACATATCAGCCATGACAGTCTCCTTTACTCCATCTATCTCTCTCTCTCTCTTTCTTTCTCTCATATTCTTATTCCACTAAAACCACATATCAGCCATGACAATCTCCTTGACTCCTTCGTCACCACTTGGTACAGAAAGCACGATGCTAAGAACTGGTATATGATCAGTCATTCCCTGCCACATCAATTATACTTAATTCATAATACAACATCAAACAATGAACACATTGGTGTCATAATGTGAAAAAAAAATATATAAATCAAGTTATAATTAAAATAATTACATTGGACAATTTTTTAAATAAAAAGATATTTTAATTTTTAGCATAATAATTCAAAATAATTATATAGTAATTCGACCTATATAAGTTTCTTAAAAAAATAATAATAATATGAAAGAGGCTTGTAAGATAACATATAAATTGAGCTCAAAGAATAAAATTTTTTCTTTTTTTAAAATAGTAATAGTGCGAAATTTTAATCGAATAATATTATTATACTTCAATAAAAACTAAAAAAATGTATATCTAAACAAGAATAAATTAATAATATTGGATTTTTCTTAATAAAAAATTTATCAAATAAGAATTTTCAATTGTTTAAAAATTTATACGCAATATTAGTGCTACTTTTTTTTTGGTTCGTACATCATAAAACTATCCTTAAAATAAGTTCTTTTTAAAAAAGCATATATTGAACAAATTCCATCAAAGAGATATTTGTTGCATTAACGATCTACAGTTCAATATGTTGAGGCACAATCCAATCCAATAACTATTTTTCTTGATGTCCGTCAATATTGTTTAGGCCGATTACCATTTAATACAAAATAGACTAAAGCAAATTTAAACTGAAAATATTACTTGGCACAGATATTTTATAACACTCAAATATATTCTTTTCAGCATAAACATCCCATTAACTTTAACCAATATCCTTTATTAACTTTCCATCATTTGTTAATGACTAAACCAATTTCACAGCTAATTAATGGAATGTGCTAATTACATAAAGGAGGCTTTGTTGTCCTGAGAAACTCTACATCTGACCAGATCTCTTCATCTAATACATGGTTGTTTCCTTCGAGATTATTCGTTGAGACTACAGCAGCTGACGAAGTCAGAATCACACGTTTTACTGATTTTGCTTTTACGCATGATTTTCCAAAAATTGAAGAAGAAGCATTAAGTACAACCCTGCCATCCATATTATGAACGGTTGCAAATTCATCTCTTCATACATCAATTGCCGGCTATTAAATAGAACCAAATTAGTACAAAAATCTGCAAAATTGAACAATTTAATCCCAGGATATCAGTCAGAAAGTCATGATATTTGTGGATGAACTTTTACTGCAGCTCCTATCAAAAGTTCATATAGAAAAATTGAACAATTTTTACAACGACTCAGAAAAATAAAATGAGAAAAGTACCCTAACACATCTGCTAATTTGAACAGGGAGCACCTAGGCTTCTGTTGCACCAGGCCCAATGGGTGAAGTTAGGAGCATCTGGGGTTTTCTCGTCAGAGAGAGATGTGCCGTCACGAGCAGTCTCAATGGAACAAGTACTTCTTTTGGTTTGTATTATTAATAAATACTCCTTTGCGGTTTGCTGTACTTCTTTCGGACCAAGTAACAAATATTTAACGATAAGATCATTAGTAACAAATTTAAGGTACCAAGTCAGAGTTTCAAAAGGAAAGAAAAGGTAAAAGAGAATAAATAAAATGTTAATTTTCTTCCACTCTAAATGATTAAAAAAAGAGTTGACAAATTATCATCGTCAGAAGCAAGATACTAAATTATAAGAACAGAGGCGCAATATCAAAATTCTGATATCAGAATTTTTGCAAAAGTTTTTTTAAACTTTATTTAAATATCAGAATTCTTGCAATATCACAATTTGTTGGAAAAGAAAAATTAGCTTACCTAGATGATTGTCAGATGGAAAGAGGCATGGGCGATGATCATCAGTGGGCTGATGGAGACGACAGAGAACCACAGCCGATGGAGTGCGTGGAGAGGGATTGATTTTGGCACTGAGATGAAAATTTTACAGAAGATGTATTGGTTGATGTTAACTTTTTACTTCTACAAGTGTTCAATTTCTCTTTTTATCAGAAGCACACCAATTGCGCAACTCCTGAAAAAAAAAATAGAAATATGCATTGGCAAGGAGAATCTAGTCTCTACATATCTCAATTAAATGGCAAGGAGGAACCACATGAAATGTAGCTGATAAATTGTAAAAACTGTCTTTGAACTATAATGAATTGGTGATATATTTCATCATTATAGTCAAAAAAATAAAAAATAAAAAGAAACAATCCAGGAAATGGAACTGAAACAAATAGATCAGAAGGCACATGTATACTTCACAAGTTCACATTAAATGACTGGTACCAGAACATATAAAGTATTAATGGAAGAAATAGGCCATTGCACATTTGGTTACATGACTGGTACCAGCATTAATTTAATCTTTAATTTGAAAATGTTCAGACTACAGGACAAGAAGTTTTGTGGAGACGGGAATTGAGCATACTCAAGAATTCATTGACGTACAATTCCAGGAAGTACAACATATTTTACAGGAGTTGTTTGTACTTCTATCCTGTAACTTGAGGTACTTGCAGGATGTTTGTCTCAGACAAAATAGACTTTCTATGCTGGTTGATCTAATATTTTTTTTTATTTTCAACAATTAATGTCATGATAAGCATGCTGATAATTGGATCTGGGGACTAAAAAAAACACATACCTTGCCCCCCCCCACCATATGGTTAACTGAATTGATATGCATTTGATCCAATCCCTCCATGTTTAATTTTTTGTATAGAAATCCATTTCTGAAAAGGAAAAATTAAAGTCAGCACCAAATGTATAGATTTTCTTCGTTAATTGAATGATAACACAAAGAACGATAACTTTTTTTTATCAAATTCAATCGATTAAAAACATACTATCCCTCAATTAATTGGAAAAGCAACAAACAAATCTGCTGCATTAAATTTATTTACCCTCAAAAAGCGGTGATAGGGTTCTGACTGGGATCAACGGAGCCGTAGGAGCCGGTAGAGTTGGCGCTAGCGGCATTCCAGGAACGAGGGTGCGGAGATGGTATGGTGTGTCAGAAAAAAAAACCTAACCTGGATGCTCATGGCCTTTTTGATATTAAACCTAACCTTGACTTATTTCCTGTATCCATCCTATCAACAAATCAGACAAAAATTAATCACATATCCCACCAAAAAGTCATAGGAATTTGACAGATCAATCAATTTAACTACAAATCAACGAAAGGATAGTACCTTTAGGGGCCTTGCTCTTCTCCGAGTTCTTCTGGCGAGCCATCTTCGCATCAGAGGGTTACGGAAACTCGAGAAGTATACAGTGAGGCGGCTATCGTGACGGGGTGGGTCTCTCGATCGAGCACCGTCTTGTTGTCATCGGAGGAGAAGAGGCACCGATAGGGCCGGAGTAGCGAGAGGGTAAGATGCCGTATACAGAAGAAGGAAGGGGATTGAATCGATCGGCCGAACAAAACCACACAGAAAGGGAAGGATTGATCTAGCGAAGGAGAGAAGAAAAAGAAGAGTACCTGGAATCTTTCAGTGGATACGAAGGGCCTTGAGATCAGAAAAACCGTCGCGCGATCGTTGCTCGGCACCAAAAGAGCAAAAAGAAAGAGAGTGTTTGGAAGGAAGAAGAAGGCCCTAGAAAGAAAAGGGAATGGGTACGGAGGAGTGTGTAGAGAGAGACGCAAGGACCAGATGCAGGGCATAGACAGTAGAGATGGCCGGAAGTCGCGCAGCCATTCGTCTCTCTCGCTTACTGCCCCTCTCTTCATTTTTTTCATTCGAATTTTAAAATAAAAATTTGAAACAAAAGAAGCGAAGAGTAACCGTGTAAAGATGCCAAGAGCCTAGAGAGGGACAGAGAAACAGCCCTTAAACTTTAAACATTCGTCGCGGAAAAAAAAGTGTTTTAGCGAACCAGCTCTTGCGCGTTCCGATCAAATGAGATGAACCAAGATATAAAACTCTCTTCGTTCTGTGATATCATCCGGTCCCCTAATCAAGTTTCTGTTTTAATAATCAACGGTGTAGATTATAAATTAAAATCAATCAATGATGCATATCGTTCAGACCAAGGTTGTATCCTTAGATGTTACATCCTTCCATTGGTGCTTTTAATATAGTAGAGATATAACGCATCAAATTTTTTATGTTGGTTTGCAAGAGTAGGTGATCATGTCCTTTCACCGATGTAGCGGGAATCTTGGGGATGATACAATAATCCCTCTACCAAGTTGGGTTACAAAAGTTGGCAACAGTAATCCCGACATATACTTCACTGACAAAAATGGCAGGCGTAGTACTGAGTGCCTCACTTGCGGGATCGACCAAGAGCCAGTTTTGCAAGGCCGCACTGCTCTTGAGGTAGTACTATTAGTTTATACTCCAATCTTCTCTTTGAAAGTAAAATCTTTTGCTGGCACTTGTACAATCATGTATATATTGTTTAATTAGGATGATAACTCTTGTATGGGCTAAGAGAGTTATCCCTTACTCATTTTTCCTCATCCAAACATAAGATCATGACAATGATTATAGTTTCCTTGTCATGCAACAATTATTGTGGGAAATTTTAGTTACACAAGGCCTTCATTAAATTTGAAACGAAAAGTGTATATAAGTTAACGATGCATATTGTTTGAAGAAAAAAAATCTTTTCATGTATAATTCAAGGTCTATGCTGACTTCATGGAGAGTTTTAAGACAGAACTAGACCAGTTCTTCAAAGATGGCACAATATCAAAAATTGTAGTCGGGTTAGGTCCATGCGGGGAGAACTACGATATCCATCTTTTCCGAAGGAATATGGCTGGAGATACCCTGGGATTGGTGAATTTCAGGTTAGAACTTAATTACGTGGTCAATTTTTTTTATAATTTTAGAAGTTAGTACATGACAGCGGACTCATATTTCCTTTTCAAGCACAGGGTCCTTCCTTATCTGCCTTTTTACCAACTTAAAAAGTAAAATCGGTCTTTTTGACAGTACATACAAACAAAGTGATATTAGTGACTTCTGCTTGGTCTCGAGTTTGGCAAGAAACCTTTTGTACACTCGGAGCAATGTTAAATTGCGTTGCGACACAAAATGTGGGCTAAATCAAGTGGACTCAATGTGCTAAGTCCACGTCATGCATGTGGGCTTGGGCAAGTTGGGCTCAACAAATGTTGAAACCAGTTTAGTGTTGTTTCTTTCTTACCGTACAGAACCAATACTCGATCTTCAACATTACAATCTATACATATCTACATGCTACCACGATAAAATTTCTTTTCATTTTTATTTCGTAGTGTTACGATCATTATCTGATGATTAGCTTGAGAAAAGCTGCTGAAGAATGGGGTTACCCATGTTGGGGGCATGGGCCTGAACATGCAGGTTCATACAACTCTAGGCCCTCCGATGTCAAGTTCTTCCGTGATCAGGCGATGTGCAGTCAGTCCAGAAGTTACTACAGTCTATTTTTTCTCGGATGGTATTCCAAGATACTGATTGACCATGCCGACATGATTATTATGCAGGCCAATCAGATATTTAAAGGAACCCCAATTGCTGCTAAGGTACTGTTCTTTTTTTAGAGCTTATATTTTATAACTTTTTTATAACATGACATAACATCTAAGAGGCAACATCTAATATATATATTGTTTCACTTTGTTAAGTGAGAGATGTGTAGAAAACTAAAAGGGAAATGTTTAGGGATTATATCTTACATATAAGTTAATGTAGTGGTTAATACACATTTATGATATATTTATCATATATAATTCGAGAAGTTTCATGTGTGTTTTTTTGCTGTATATATATACTATATAGGTCATAATTAATTTAAGTCTTATATGTGTGAAATAGGTAGCAGGCGTGCATTGGTGGTATGACACAACTACTCGTGCAGCCGAGCAGACAGCTGGATTCGATAACTCCTGGATGGGTGATGGTTATGAACCCATAGAACAACGCTAAAAAAATATGACGCACAATTACATTTTACATGCGTGGAGGAGTGCAAGTCAAGGATGCAGGAGGTGGATTTTCCAGAAGCAGTTTCAAATCGTGAAGAGTTGATTTGGCAGGTGCGGTAATTTTCGTTACATTATAAATAAAATGATAATTTATACTGGTGGAGATTCTAACAAACTAAGAAATAATTTATAATGGTTGTCCTCTTTTGTAAAACAGATAGAAATAATTAACAGAAATAATATAGTAAATGAAATTATTTTATTTTATTTTTCAGAAATCCGAGTCCGAGTCCGAGTTCACTATGTTCCAACTTCTTGATTTTTTTCTTTTAAGTGAACAACCATAATGTTGAAAATGCAGCATCGACCCACCGAAATGAAAAGGGATTAATTTGCAAGGCCCGGTCCATTAGTGAATGTGGAGAATAATCTAGTACATTCAAGTATATATGTACTCTAGAAATTACTTGAATCTATATGTCGGTGCATAAGGCAATAATAATCTATAGATTTCTAGAATTTGTACAACCGACTTATGACTAATAGATAGTGAAGCTCATTTGTAAAAAACACCAATGAAATGAAATAGAAGAGTGAGAAAATATAGAGTGTAATTTGTACTCCTTCAGTTAGTAATAAAAAAGAGTTATAAGAAAACAATCCTCTCAGTTAATCCCATAGCTCCAGATAGATACGAGATAAATACTCAATAATTGGTATCAGAGACAGATCGGTCAGACGCGGGTATAGAATGGTATCTTAGCTAATGGCATCAAGTTTCGGCGCAATAATTGGCATCTTAGCTAATGGCATCAAGTTTCGGCGCAAGCATGGCGCAGTCAATGGTCCCCATCTTCACCGGAGAGAATTACGACATTTGGAGGATCAAGATGCAAACGTTGCTACGGTCTCAAGGATTATGGGACATCGTAGAGAACGGCTACACCGAGCATGCTGAACCGACGGCGCAACAAAAGAAACAGTTGGCGGAAGACACCATGAAGGATGCCAAAGCATTGTTTCTAATCTAGCAAGGTATTGCCCAGAATCTATTTTCGCGTATCTTTGTCGCGAAGAAGGCGAAGGAAGCATGGGACGTTTTGCGAGAGAAATTTCAAGGATCTGCAAAAATAATTGCGATGAAGTTGCAGACCATGAGGAAACAATTTCAGAATCTGCAAATGAAGGAGTCAGAGAAGATAAAGGAGTATTTCACAAGAGTAATCGAGATCGTCAATCAAATGCGAGCATATGGCGAAGGTATGTCAGATCAAAGAGTTGTTGAAAAGATCTTGATCAGTCTGCCAGAGAAATATGAGCATATCGTCGCAGCGATTGAGGAGTCGAAAGATTTATCAACTCTTTCGGTTCAACAACTCATGAGCTCGTTGGAGTCGCATGAAGAAAGAAGGCTACAACGAGGGGCGAATTCGAACTCGGCGGAGTCGAACTCAGTTGAAACAGCGCTCCAAACAAGGTTCAAACTCCACCAAGCTCATAGTAAAGAAGATTCAGGTACGCGTAATTCATCTCTATGGTGCGACGTATGCAAGATGTCAAATCATGATACGTCAAGATGCTGGCGGAAAAAACGATGCAACAAGTGCAAAAAGATCGGCCATATAGCTCGGAAATGTTGGTAAAAAAATGTTGATCGAGCAAATTTCGTTGAAGAAGATGACTATGAAGAAAGTATCTTCTATGTGTGCCATTCTGCAATTGAAAAGAGAGACAACATGTGGTTCCTCGATAGCGGTTGCACAAACCACATGACAGGAAATGGTGAAATCTTTAGCGATATCAAACATGTCATATACACCAGAGGTACGCATGAGTACTGGTGCTTTAGTTAAAGCAAAAGGAAAGGGAAGTATTGCCATCCAAACTAAGTTGGGCCCGAAATTTATTCAAGACGTACTATATGTACCGGACTTGAGGCAAAATTTATTAAGTGTGTGGCAGTTAGTTCAAAATGAATATGGAGTCCATTTTGAAAATGGAGGATGCAAAATATTAGATAGGAAAAATAAAAATTTGGTGATAGCAAGGATCTCTATGGAGAGATCTAGAAACTTCCAGTTAAGGTTTAGTTATGCTCCACAACCACCGGTAGAAGAAGAAGCACAATTTGCGTTGAGGGCTCAAGTAATCAACAATCACGAAAAAGTCAAAAAGATGGCAATTGTTAAAGAGAGGAGCACACATGAAGGGGGAGCTCAAGAAGAATTGAAGCACCACCAATGTACGAGTAAGACATCTTATCAAAGAAGCATAATGTGCTACAATTGTGGAAGTTGAGAACACTATGCACGACAATGTTGGAATAAGGAAGCAAATACAAAGAAGACTTTAGATATGAGTAGCATGGCGAATCGACAAGGAGTACAATTGAAGATAAATCGAAAAGATGGTCAGTTAGTCAATGAGAAAATGGAATTAAAAAAGAAATCGATATATCAAGACAAGATCGAGTCGCCGCTGAGGGGGAGTGTTGAAAATGCAGCATCGACCCACCGAAATGAAAAGGGATTAATTTGCAAGGCCGGCCCATTAGTGAATGTGGAGAATAATCTAGTACATTCAAGTATATATGTACTCTAAAAATTACTTGAATCTATATGTCTGTGCATAAGGCAATAATAATCTATAGATTTCTAGCATTTGTACAACCGACTTATGACTAATAGGTAGTGAAGCTCATTTGTAAAAAACACCAATGAAATGAAATAGAAGAGTGAGAAAATATAGAGTGTAATTTGTACTCCTTCAGTTAGTAATAAAAGAGAGTTATAAGAAAAAATCCTCTCAGTTAATCGCATAGCTCCTGATAGATACGAGATAAATACTCAACACATAATAAATAGGATCATATATACTTAAAGAAAGTGGACAATGTTGTTCTTTCTAGCTAGCTTTCAAAGTTTTTTCATCTTGAAACAAGGTTATTCATTAAGAACTGCATAGCTGTCTACTATGCGAAATTCAGTTCGTTTTCTTTCACACTCCAATATAAAAGAAACATTACAGGTTATACCAAAATAATGAGCTTAATTTGGAGGGAAAAAGATAAACGAAAGTATTTAGTGAAAACATTATTAAGAAAATTCCGTAAATATAACACGATTCTCATCTATATATATCTATATTATTAATTAAAAACCGCTATTGGTTTTAATTAAAAATAGTTTTTTTTGTTCAATAAATTTAAAATAATCGTACCAATCATTAAAGTTAAGTATATTTGAAAATCTAAGATTGTTCATGCATAATCTATAGAAAAAAAAATTATCCGCTCTTAGACATACAATCTGAGCCCTCCAATTTTTGCTGATCGATTGATGTGAGTTTATGCAAGAAGTTACATTTAGCAATTTTTTTGGAGTTTTCTTTAGTGACTTTCTATGGTACAAATTACTAATTTTGAACATTTCAAATTTTTGCCTATAAATTTTGGCAAGTTTCTTAAGGTAGATTTTTTTTAATATATATGTTACATCAGAAATTTTGATAAGTTTTGCAAAATAGATTGAAATATTTTTTTTTTAATCTAAAAAACATAGAGCATCGAACATGTCTAGTATTTTTCTTTTAAATATACAGATGCATTAACGTGCATTGCCACTGGGTTTTAGTATCAGAGAAAAGCTCTTTTTTTAGTACTAATATTTTTAAAAATATACTAAGAGGACAATAATTTTCAGGTGCAAATGACGGCGTGGAGTGTGGGCGTACCAATAGCTTGTGAGAAGGCTATACCATTCCTTGGTAGAAATGAGTACAAGAAAATCTTGAAAAATATGAAGTCCATAAATAATAGGAACCTAATAGGCGGCGTACATCTAGTAGGGTTCACGTATCTCCGACTTTGTCCTGCACTGTTTGAGGAAACAGAGTTTTCACAATTCAAGCACTTCGTAAAAAAAATGCACGGTAAGGATGTTTAAAAACCTAGAGATGGGATCCAGTACCATTGAAATTCACTGCCACAAAATATCACAAATTTTCATCCATTCAATTATCTTTGATAAAATGCATGTGATTAAATTTACTGACAGCGATTATACTCAACTTTCTAAGCTTCCAAAGCTATATATGTAGTTTTTTGGCGTTTCCCATACAATAAATTTTCGGAAGTAATAAATAGCGTAGTTATTTCAAATATGAAGAAAAATGGACATAAACAAATTGATGAGAAAAATGAACTTATAAAATTCATAATTACATGCAACTCCAACCAATACCGTTCCATTAAAAGCCAGGAATTCTGCTCTCCGTTTGTGCTGCCTCATCCAAGTGAAAACAATTGAACAATAATATGAGCGAGCGGTACATGCTTATAAATATAGGTGTTATTCGACATTGAGTCCATAAAACTCCAACTTTATCACATCACAAATTATATCTCACGGATCCTATTTACTAATTATATTTTATGATTTTTCGAGATTCCGGAACACATACGTATACCCATATATGGCTGTTGAATATTTACATTGATAAAATACTAGTTTGATCAGGTAATTTGTTAATTGCATCAATTTAACAATTAAAGAGGTAATTGAGTCTATTTGAGCCGATTGAAGGTACATAATTCTTCCTTTATTCATTTTCATTAGTGAAATCCACAAATCTTTAGTGTTAATCACCAAATTAAAATACTCATTTTGATTTTTATTTTTAAATTGTTTGCCATAAAGGCTCGACATATTTTAAATTACTTTCTTTGAAGAACACTTTTGAAAAAATTTCAAATAAGATTAAGAAAAGGTCAAGAGGCTATGAACCTGCGAAATTGGAGCTAGCTATCTTATTTTCGTTGGAGCTGTTAGCTGTATATAATTTTTTTTCCTTTTGTCTTTGGAACAATACTGGTACATTGCCAAAATTATTTATATCAGAAGAAATAACAATGCTATTTATTACTTGGGCAAACTTTTATCGCACGATAAAAGACAAACGATTAAAGTAGCTTTGGAAGTTGAGAAAAATGAGTCCTTGGTTCAGGTATTTATATTTATATCGGTTTGTTTTTTTGTTTTTTTTTTTTTTTTGACCTATTTCCCACAAACATGTGGCCTGCAAGTTTCGAACTTGGGTTTCTAGTTTCTACCTATAGAAGACAAGAACTTAACCACTGCACCAAAAAAGTTTTTGTGTGAAATGGCGTTTTTATTGTTTATATAATATTATTATTTTGACACAATCCAGTTCTCTCCACCAATCGAACCATTTGAACCACCAATCCAGTTCTTATTATTACCGGTTTCTGTCGCTACAGTACTTTTGCAAAGTTAGGCCTTTAGTTTTGAATAATCGAAATGACCCGGTTGTTTCTTCTCTCTTTCAGGAGAGGAAATACTTGATGATTGCACTTAAAGATATATGAGACGAATAGTTAATCAATGGCTGGTGGGATCCAAAAGGCATAAGTGAAGTAATTAGAATTGTGTCAAAGATATAGGGTCGATGGAAGAGAGATTCAAAATAATAGTCATTAATTGGTTTGTTGGACGTGATTTGTTTTTTGGGTATCGTGGGGCAGTAAAATGAAGAATAATTTTTATTATAGTTGTATTCTGATCTCAATCTGGTTGATAAAAAAGAAGAGGATCGCTCTAAGATCTGTGTGATGATTTAAATGAACGGATATCAATCTGGTCCAGGGAGCAGAGTGAGAGTCGTGGCAGAATCTGAGCCGTCGGATGAGCCAACGACGACTACAGAGAAGAGGAAACGGATAGTGGATATGAGGATTCACTTCACTGAGAGAGAGAAATTAGATAGAGCGATTAATTTGGAGACAAAACGTTTTTTTTTTTTAATTATACAAAGAGGAAGAGGAGTAACGGAGGGAAACGGAGATCATTTAACCAATTAACCCATCAACTCCCCCAGCGCCGAAATCATATCCGTTCATTTAAATCATCCCACGATTCTTAGAGCGATCCGACAGTCACAAACTAAATATGAAACACCTTGGTTCTACCCAGAGCACATTAGCCCATTTCTATTAATATTATACTAAAGACATCTAAATAGTTATTCTCGGTGAAAGACTGAAAGCATGAGTTTATTAATTTGGCTAATTACAAATTCGGAATTGCTTTCCGTAATCTCCCTTATTCTATCATCCCATTATCCTATTTCATTTTTAGAAAACACGTTTTTTATTTTCCGAAATCCAGAGATAATGGGATGATAGAATAAGGAGGAAAAAGGAACAGAGAGAGATAGAGAGGGAGTCCAGAGAGCGAAACAGAGCGAATCGTAGGCGCTGGGAGAATGAGCATGAGGGAGAGGAGGAGGGGAAGAAATAGATGTATATGTATATAATTATTCTAGTTATATATTTAATTAGAACATTTATACTTAATATAACTGTTATACTTAAGTTAGAACACTATATTTATTAGAACAGTTATGTATTTTAACTAGAACGGTTATGCATTTAATTAGAACAATTATATATTTAAATAAAACAATTATGTTTTTAACTCGAACAGTTATGTTTTTAACTAGGAAAGTTATATATTTAAATAAAATAGTTATGTTTTTAACTAAAACAGTTAGTACATATAAAATGTTTATTAAATAGAACTGTCGCTCTTCCCTCTGCCCCCCCCTCTGTGTCGCTCCTCCTCCTCCTCTGTGTCGTCCATCCATCCCTCTCCTCTGTTCGCTCATCCCTCCTTTCCCGTCATCCACTCATCCAAAAATAGAAAACTTATTAGGAAAATCATCCCCTCATCCTCACTTCCTCTTTTCTTTTATGGAATTCAATTAATCTAACTACTAGGGAATGATGAGGATGATGAGATCTGAGAATGATCCTTATCAGCCCTGATATTTAAATGAATTAGAATTCTAGGTTTCATTAAATGTTTAGCTGGTACTTTAGAAAAATTGTTGGTTTCGCCTTTTTTTTTTTTTGACACGCTTTACTGGTGAATGCACACTTCAAGTTTTTTCCTATAGAATACCTTTTAGCTAGAGAGTCAATTATTATTATTTTTTTTTTGCAATGCATAAAAAATAAACTAAAATTTGTTAAGCATAAAGAAAAAAAGTCTGGCGGTTTCTTAATCTCTTCCTATTAAAACATTGTTAACTATGTTTTTATAGTTAGATGAAAAATCCAATAGCCATATTAAATCAATTTTAATTGTTTTCAAAATTTCGCCATAATAACAAGATAACTTTGAACTATTTTTAATTATAACTGTACGTATTCTAAAGGATATGGAATTCTATGTTTGGAATCTTTAGAATAAGATCTTATTCGAAATTTCTAGTTTTTGGGGTTGCCAAACACATTTGTTGAACAAGCCGAATAGTTTATTCAAGTTCTTATTATTCTTGTTCCAACAAAATGTTGGAACTAGATTGGAACAAGATAACTATCCAACAACAAATCATTATTTTATATTTTTTCCTTGTTCTTATAGTGGAGAACAAGGTAGTGGAGAATAAGGTTTTTGATAAGAATAATGATCAAATTCTTTATTCTTGTGCAACCCAAACAACACAAGAATAAGGAATTTGAGTCCTTATTCTTATACTAACAAAACCATAGTATAAGAGTAAGGAATTTGGACAAGTGATTGGGTGCAAACCTAGTCAAAATAATCTAGTTTTACCTAATTTAATCTATCGTAGTAAAACTAAGGGTCGAACCACAGGGACGGTGTTGGAATATCGGTCTTTTACTTTAATTAATTAGCTAGACGAGTTCAACTATTTTGGACTGTTAAAGAATCGAAGGTGGGTTCAAATTCTAAGTCTAAAATCAAGGTCAAACTAGAAATAAACGGGAGATAATCAGCAAATCTGAATTCTAGGGTTTCTGGTTTCAACTTAATTTGTTCAGTTCAATTCCCAAACGGTCTGTTTGATATCTCAGACGGTCCGTTTGAGCTGTGAAACTATTTACCGCTTAGCTATTCCTTTTATGTGTGTGGAATCATATTTTAATCCTAGGTTACCAGATACTAACCATCGTTACAGTTCTGGTTTCGTATGTTAATCTACTACTTCCCTTAAAAACCCTAAGATTTGGTCATCACTATCGGCTTAAGTTTTCTAAGTCTATCTTTCAATTCGGAGGATATCTCACAACCATCGTTGCGAGAAAGGTTCACCTATCGGCTACTAAATACTGGTTTCACTCATCAGCTACTACCATCCTCAAGTTGGTCAATCAATTCATACAAAGGTATAGATTATTATTACCATACTAGACAAGGCCTTAATCTACTTGGTATAATCAATTCTACCCTAGCAATCGATGATATCACATAATAATCAATTAAATCATGAAAGATAAAAACACATAAAGAAATAACTAAGCAAATAAACAACTAAACAAATAAGTTTACAACCATAACCCTAGAACAACAAATCAACAACTCAAAGACATCGAACAAACAAGAGAAAAGGAGAAATAAGAGAAGTTACAACCAATTTTCCTTGCTTTCCCTTGAACTTGTCAAAATTCCCTTTTAAATGACTCGTTGCTGTCGCAAATGACCCGTCTAACGCTGCCACGATCTGATCTTGAGACTAATCTCTCGGATTTTTCTATATCTAACTCTAAAATTTGACCTTGGATCTTAACACCACCTTGTATGCTCTTGTGTGCCCTTATATGGCTTTGTATGGGCTTCTACCCTCAAAATCTCCTCAAAGTCCTCTTAAATAGGCATTGGAATTGTTTAGAGACGCAGGAGGATTGTTCAGGACGTGTTAGGAGTTGAAAATAGCCATCCCACCAAGAATAACCTCTAAAACTGGCACTTTTTGCTATTTCTGGAAGGTTCCAGACGGACCGTTTGAGCCTCCAGATGGACCGACTGAAATCTGGCTGAAAACAGCAGTTTTTCCTGCGAATGTCAAACGGTCTGTCTGAATTTTCAGACGGTTCGTTTGGAAATTTCAACACTGCGCACTGTTACTGTTTTGCCCGTATCACTTTCATCCTGACTCCGTTTGAGGCGATTCAAAAACCAACGAAAAGCTTACGAGGAGCTCTACATCATCATTGATTCATCCAGGTCATGTTTTTGTCAAAAATCTGTATTAAAGTAGGAATTATGGTAGTAACTCATTCTTAACACAAAATTCTAATTAAAATGACCCTAATTAATCTAACTCAAGTCAAATGGTTTAGTTTGGAGTCAAAACCCTACCAAAATATGTATATAAAATCATCTCATCAATAAGCACGCATACCGAAATTTCTTATTCTTATTTCTTATTCAAGGCTCATCCAAACACAACCACCAAAACATTCCTAATATCACCACTCTTATTCTAAATAAGCTATTCTATTCTTATCCGCCACACTTCCAAACATCCCAGCTTACTCTTTTATAACACAATTTAATTTATAATTTTTTTTGTCCCACTTAAAATAAAAATTTGGTGTCCCACTTTTCAGATAAATTCGGGTAGATCCCTGCTCCGGGTTTACCCAATACCATCACTCTCTCTCTTTTTTGTTTGTTTTTGACATCCATCACCATCTTCAGTCGTCGTTTTAATTATTATATTTTTTTCAACCTCGCATAATATAATATTTGCTTTTGAAGACAATTAAAAGATAGCTTATGTTAAGATTATACAGTGTGACACCCTGGTAGGTAAAATTTAAAAGATAGCTTATGTTAAGATTATAGAGTGTAACATTTTATTATTGTATCTTTTTCTAAAACTAGCTAGCTAAGTATACATGTCTTTGTAAACAAACAGAATATTAGCTTCAGATAATTTTAAAAAACACTAATCAATTGTATTAATTGTAGGTTTATTTTTCACTTTAGGCTCGACAAAATACATATTAATTTTAAGTTTTAAATGAGGAGAGAAAAATCTTAATGTGTGAGTCCTTTTAACAAATTAAACATGTAAAAGAAATAAATTAAATCGGTTGCACAACTAGAGCATAAAATGAGAAAATATGGGTAAATTATATAAAATTTTAATTATTTCCAAGCAATGTAATAAATTTGTGAAATGTGGGAGTCGGCGGCCGAATAAAAAGATGTTAATTTGAAGGATAACTTTAATAATTATTCTTAAAAAAAAAAAGATTCTATTGCGCATTGGAACAACCGATAATATGTAACAAATAAATAAAATACTTCTAGATGATTCAAGTTAAAATTTTCTGCATCTTAATTACTAGTTTAGATCTTCGTAATTCTACGAGATTAAAGAAACGATGAGGACATTAATAAGCTAAATCTTGTTGATTACAATAAATTTGAAAATGCGTAGTTTTTTGTCGTTATCCAGCTTCCAATAAAGTTAAAATAAGATTAGCCTTATTCTTCGAAAACTCCTTTCTTAATGTTATCGTACACAAAAATAACACGTACATACTCTTTTTTTTATGAAAGAGGGAGGTTTTTGTCGTCCAATTTTTTTTTTGAAATTAAAGATGCATATGGGGCTTGAACCCTTGATCTCATGGAAGCCAGCCTAGTGCTCTTACCACTGAGCTACTAGGCCACATGCACGTACATACTCTTAGATTGGAGCATTACTAGAAAAAAAATCTTTTGTAACGGTTTTACTAAAACCTGTTACAAAAGAGTCAGAGAAAGTGCTCGAAAAAAGAAAAAGCTAATCTGTAACGATTTTTTTTTTATATAACCGTTTTAATTTTTCCGTCACCCAACACAAAAGCTATCAAACATTCTGTAACGGTTTTTATGTAAAAACCGTCATAAATTACAAAGAATTCTATAACGGTTTTTATAAAACCCGTTACAGAATATAATTTTCACCGAAATTATTTTATTTAAGAATTTTGATCCAAAAAAATTTTAATACAAAGAATTAAATATCTATTTTTTGAAATAAGAAGAAAGTTCGTACGCGTTTCATAAAAGCGTACAATATCTCTCCTTCATACCCGTTTATAAAACACATTCTAAGGTTTCGAACGCGTTTTATAAACGGATATGAAGGGGGATAAATTCACCGCTTCAGTTACGCCTTTTGTGGCAAGTCAGACCTTCGTACCCGTTTATGAAACACGTTCGAAGCCTTCGTACGCGTTTTATAAACGGGTACGAAGGTCGTCTCTTTTCAAAACCGAGTTTTAGCCGTTTTTTTTTTCTTCGTCTTCATACTCGGCCAGTAAACAGAGAAGAGAGAAAGAAAGAAAGAGAAGGAGAGAAGAGAATGAGAAAAGGATTGAAAGAGAAAGAGAAGAGGAAGGCGATTGTAACAGCGAGGAGAACCGTTTGGGGCTGCGAGATACGCGTTTGTGGCAGCGGGAGAAAGAGAAGAAGAGAACTGGGAGAAAGAGAAGAGGAGAAGTGGCAGCGACCAATTTGCGGTAGCGAAGAACTTCCGACACGGAGGTTTTATTTCGAAAACTATTTTGGATAATTAGTGCAAATAATAATTAGTAATTGAAATAGTGGATTAAAATTGTGTTAAACCGAAAATTGTGGATTAAAATTGTGGATATTATATGTGGATTGAAATTGTGGTACGATGAAATTAATTAATGGAATTGTTGATATTATTTTAATTATGCACATTATTTAAATTGTGAAAGTTATGGCTATTAATTACGATGATTATTGAAATTGTGGATATTATTTGAATTGTGCACATTAGTGGATATTATTTAAATTGTGTGAAATTTGTATGCAATTAGTGGATATTATAACTTTTAGGGATATAAAATAGTGCAATTTGTATGCAAATTAGTGGAATTTGTATGCAAATTAATTGTGTAGGGATTTTGTATAAAAAATAAGTGGAAATATTGAAATTTTATTTTGTGAAAATATGCAAATAGTGACTTCTAGCCAGTGAAGAACTGAGAACGATGTCATATGTCTCCATATATACATATCTCGAACATTAAAAGAAATAATAGCTTAAAGCCAGTTACTCATACGCCCATTACATATGGATGCTCGATAGAATCTCATATACTGATTAAGGTAGAGGTTATGTTAGAGTCTTCGCTGTGTTCGCGAAACTATCCATTTTTTATTGAACTTACACATATATATACTCCTATATATATAGTCTTGATCATAATCATATGAGATCAAGTGATACTGTCATAGATCATAGTTGGATCACCAATTAGATATTGGGTTCTGCAAGACTAATCTATGGTTTGAGATGCATAGAACCATATTAGTTTGACTAAAAACTCATTGATCCAAACTATCCTTTTTCATTACTTCACAAGTTGCTATCTTTTTTTCTTTGGTGACGAAAACGGTTGTAATATCCCATTTAGAACACCTTCTAAACATACAACACCACCTTTAAGCAAAATATGTAGCTCGATTGTAATTACATCAATCTTTTCAAACTATCCATTTTCGTTACTTCACAAGTTGCTATCTTTTTTTTCTTTGGTGACGAAAACGGTTGTAATATCCTATTTAGAACACCTTCTAAATATACAACACCACCTTTAAGCAAAATATGTAGCTCGATTGTAATTACATCAATCTTTTCAAATCTGGCATCAGTGTAACAACTTACACGAGCTCCTTTTCATCATAAATGAAATATATATTTCTCTTTCTCATTAGATACTCGAGAATATCCTTTGATTATTGTCCAAACGTGTTTTCTTGTATCCGATTGACAACTGCTTGTCACATTTCTTGGATAAAACTCATTGGGGCATGTGCATAAATGTGACATACATAATGAAACTCATAATGAAAGGATGTTTGAACTGTTTCATGCACTTCTTCTCGAAATGAGTCGCAATAAACAGAGTCAAACTCAAGTTATATGCCATATGACGCGGTTCGACATAAAGTCTAACTTTCATGTTTCTAGAACACTTCGTCATTATATGTACATTTGCTCAAACCTAACATCCATCATAATCTATCTCCATAAATTTTATTTCCTAAGATTTAGGTGATCTTTTCCAAGAAATCATTCTTCAATGAGATCTTGACAATATTAATTTAATTAATGTTATTTCCCAATTAATGTTTAGTTATCTCGTACAATACAAATAACACAATTATGCTCCCACTGAATATCTTGTCTATACAAGATACTTTTGACAAATATCAACTCCTTGACTTCCTTGTCAAAATATTTATTCCACAGTGCTTACATCGATCCATTAATGGATCCTTGAAGCATGCATGTGTTTCTAGCAATACATCAATCAAGACCTCGATTTGTGTCATGTACACAATATTTTTTCTTCATTCAACCAATGAAGGCGGTTTTGTTGTACCTTTCCATATATATCAATATATACTAGCAGCAGTGCCCACCCAATGTGTGGGCGGAGAGGATCATAGTGATGTCAATTTTCAATTTTGGACGATCGGCGTTGTTGCATTTTATGAGGCTGGGTTTATTAGAATCGTGCGAGTACATTGAATGTAAGAGTGAAGTCAGTTTGTGTTGCGTCATCACAATGTGTGGGTAGACTTTATTATGTGATATATGAAAAAGAAAGTCTTATTTAACACAGATATATTGTGCATTTTTTATATTTAAGGTTAATGTTGTTTTGATTGGCGCCGAAAGTAGCAGTAGTACTCATCGATTTAAACAATTATAATTAATAAAAGTAGACATGTGAACAATCCAATAAAAATAGTTCGACAAAAAAAAATATCTTCGATAAAAAAGTTTCACGTAAAAGTATATTGTCTCAAACAATAAAAAAAATACAATACAACATGACAAGTTTCTTGAATCGTTCTTGCTCCTTTGTTGTAATGAACATTGATCATAGTTAAGACAGAGATCTATTTTAGAAAAAAATATTAATTAATAATTATAATAAAAAAAATAAAATAAAATAAAAACTTTAAGATAGTTTTATATGTTGCGTGCATGTGTGAGCATTATATGAGATAGATAAATATTTTTTAAATATAATTTCGTTACCTTAAGTCTTTCGTAGCACTTCTCAATATACAACATTTTTGGTGCATGTTCCGTCTTGCGGGTCGATATTAGCACTTGGTTTTATAAGCAACTTTGTTTTTTGTCGGGACACACCTCTCGAGAGCGCCACATACAGTTGTCCATGGGAAAACACCAGCTCGGGTAAGTAAACTCTGACATTTGGAATGGTTTGTCCTTGTGCCTTGTTGATTGTCATCGCAAAGCATAATCGAACATGAAATTGTTTCCTCTTAAACCTAAAAGGGAACAAATCATCATCCGGCGGGCTTAGCGGAATCCTGGGAATAAATATTCGTTTCCCTGCATGTCCTCCAGTAGCGATCTCTGCATCAATTACATTCCTTTGGAAATTCCGGCACACCAGTCTTGTGCCGTTGCAAAGTCCATTTGCAGGATCTATATTACGTAACAGAATTATTGGATATCCGTTTTTAAGTTTTAGGATATGCGGCGGCAATCCATTGGGCGTCAGCGAGTTCAAAAATTCAGAGGGGTAGTTGCCACACGCGTCATCCTCTGCTGTATCAATGCTGTGGTATATCAATTCTTCTCCAGGATAAGACTTAATCATATGCTGGTTGAGCTTGTCGACATACTCATTCTTGGTGGAGAGAATTGCTCGAGAAGCAATGTAATCTGTTCGATGGCCATTTTCATTGAGAGAGGGGAATACAGTCTCAATTAGTTCATTTACTGAGTCTTCCTATGTAGTGTATGGGATTATCATATCATCAGGGATACGTATGAAGTCATTCCCAATAGAGGGCTCGGTTCCATCGCCGACATTGAGTAGGAACTGAGCGAACCATGGATCACTTGAAGCTCTCATGTTTCGGGTTAGCTTTCTCTTCTATATGTAGGACCATAGAGGGGACATTGGCAGTGTCGCGTCGACGATCTGAGCTTTGGTCCCACGTCTAACAACAGGCAGAACTTGTCTGAAATCGCCGCCAAATACGACAATTTTTTCGCCGAATAGGTGGCGGTAGTCCGTGACATCCTGTTGGACCAAAATGCAACAAAATTTGTTTTATTTCATAAGTATAATCCAAAAGTAATGTATGTAATGTTACAATGTTAATGTAATATTACGTTTAATTAAATTTATTTCGTTTTTAGTTGTCAAAACTTCATGATGAATCTGTTGCGGCTTTTTCGTCATTATTCTTCTCAAAGGAATTTCTCGAAGAACAATGGAAACATAGCCTTAGATTCACCTCCCTTAAGGTTTCGATCTCTTTAGCGAATATCTCTCGAAACAAGAGAATCCTATAAAAAGTCGCTACTTAAAGAAGTTTCTTGATTTAGCGGGTCTTTTCTTTCCAATAGGCGTAAGCCCCTATTGTTAATTACCTCGTAGTTGCCTACGAGAACCTCTGATTAAGGGATATAAAGGATATTGACGTAATGGGCTAAGAAAAGAGACTTATGGAGTGCTATAATGGAGGACTTAATTGATGGTACCAAACTCGATGGACGGGACCCAATTAAGGATCGACGAAAGGCTTCTAACTTGACTTTAAAGGAATGGAAGTTTAGAAGAGGTCTTTGTTCGAAAGGGATGAATCTTCAGTTGGCATTGTTTTGGAGTCGTTTGGTGAACTCTCGGGGCATTGTTTTTTAACGACCCTAGGGACCATCTTAATCGGTCTTTTTAATAAGAGTCGGTTCTCGGGACCATCTTGGTCGGTCTTCTTGTGAGAACAAAAGGGGAATTTTTTGGACGAGGGGACCCGTAAGAATTCGATTTCTGAGTCATCTAAGGTTAATCTCAACCCTAGCGAGGGACTTTTCCTCAAATGAAGAGGTTTTGGCTTTGACTTTGGATTTCGTGTTTGGACTTTTTAATTTCTGAGATTTCATTTGGAATATTGGTGATTTTATTCACTTTGGCCTTTTGAATCTTTTGACCTTTAAAAAGTACTATTCTGTTTCAAAATACTTAATCTTGGAAGATATTTGATTTTAAATGATATCATTTTCGAAATTATTTAGTTTTTTTGAAAATATCCATAATCGAGTATATTTAGACTTTTAAAAATACTTTTTATACTTGAGTATATTATATTTAGCTTTTGAAAGTAGTATATTTGAAATTTTAGCATTGAAAATACCTAGCATTTTATAAAAGGGTTTATTTCATTTTCTAAAATCCATTTTTAAAGCAAAAATACTTCAAAAATACCAAAAAGGCCGCTACTTTGACATATTTTCATATCAAAGTATCAGTGAAACAAGTTTATTTTGATTCTTAGAATTTTATAAATATGTCGTTTGTATTTTTATGAGCTTCCTACTATTTTTAGATGGATTTTTAAAATTTCGGATGACGTGACGCTCTCTGGTTGGTCCCACCATTAATTTTGAAAAGTTTCTGATGTTGGGCTTCTCCTTTAATTTCTCTTTTCGTGGGCCTTGATGACCATTGGGCCAACTCTCTTTATTTTATTCCATCTCATATCTCGCCTGTTGACAGAGGAGGAATTCACGAATTTCACTACAGTTTCGCTGCAGACGATCGAAGAGCTTACGTCGCTGAGGTTCAAATGAAGGGGACGGGTTTCGTTATCTTCGTTAATGGTTCTGACATAACGGATTTGGGCCCGTTAACGATTCCGGTTATCGTTGCCATCAAGGAAGAGCTCGTCAGCACCGTGAGGTAGAGAGGAAGACGATGGGGGCGTCGTCTCTAATAATTACCAATCAGCATCTTATTCAGTCTGGTCCTTATAATTTTTATTTTTAGATTTCCGGGGATCGTCATCGTCGCGGCCAGTGAGGCAGACTTTATTAGAATCACCAGGGGAGGGAGAACACGAATATATATTCACTTGATAATGCGTTATTGTAGTGAGACGAAAGTACCACATGCTGATGCCATGGTATAGGAGTAATACATATGTGAATCCGACTTGGTTTCCTTCTTATGACTACACAATCTCTATGACATTTCCTAACTCATACTAATATCGTATGCATAGAATAAGAAATTGACTTTAATTTTGACTCTCTACCATGAACTAGTTTTGGCCATTTTATCCTAAAATTTACAGCAAGAAGGATTAGGCAACACGAGTATATATATCATTTACAAATTTATTAGTTATATTAGATTTCAGACTTGAACCATTCAGGGAATATGTTGGTCTTCAAAATGAGGGGCACAATTCTATTACCCACAGTTATGGCAGCAATTTATTTTTACAAATAAAACCATCACTTCTCGAAAGGGGACTAAATACATTAGTCAGGTAAGCATCTATACTGTAATTTTAATTATTCAAGAAATATGCTTAGTGAAATAGAAGTTCAATTTCAATTTAGGAATCACAACAGTCAATTATCTACTTTTGCAAATAAACCCACAGGTCTCACCTTATTGCAAGAAGAACTAGGAACATTTCATCAGGAATATACATATAGTAACTTTCTTTCAATATAGTCCCTGATCCTTTCAGAGATTGTACCAGGCATACAAAGAATTAACGATCAACAGTAAATTAATTCCAGACCTTTATTTTGGCTTATACAGAAAACTATGGTCAGTAAAGGACTGAATCAAAAAAAGGGGGGGAGGCAAAACCTAGATTCTTATCCCTGAGCTACACTTTATAGTAGCTAACAATTTACAAGAAGGACCCTGACATTCCATTGAATTTCACGATCAAGTAAGAGGAAGGATAACAATAACATAGTCCACTTATCAGATATTTTTCTATGGACTATAGGCTTGTTTATATGATTAACATAGCCTATCCTGCCTGTAATGTGTCATTACAGCAGTGATTCCTTGACTGGGCCTGCCAAAGCTGAGCTATGGAGGTGATCCAGACAAGTCTAGTGATCATGGATTTGGCTTCTCAGGCGCTGTGCGCCATTGAAGGAAAGGGGTAACTTGAGTGTTAATCAGGTGTCTTTCATGCGCCATCGCGCAATCAAGAACCTAACCAACTTGTGAAACAGTACAAAGAAGAAAAGAATAACATTAACTTACCTATAAAGGAAACTGCATCTTTGTCACTCAAGAAAGCCATACGATTAATCAATTTAAAAGAGAAACATACCAATGCTGAGTCTCTAAATGCATTTTAATATCTGCATCTATTTATGACATTCTGGATCTAAATTATGGAAACTTAATCAAACTTTACTTCTCACTCTCCTTCTTCATGTGCTGCGCACAGCCAGAGCTTAAGTGAAGGCAATAATGTTACATACTACAGTAATAAAGTCAAACCTAATCCTCGAATCAGAATTGACTTTATACCAAAAACCTTTCATAGGTAACTCAGTTCTTAAATCTTTTCGTATACGATTCTTGATCAAGATCGTCTGACGCCAAGCGCCGTCAGATCTGATTTTGAAATCGATACCGAGTGAAGGAAAGCAACTTAATGTTAATCTGGAATGCAAGAACGAGTCTAATACATAAATTAAGTAAGAGAGCAATCATAAACATATTAAGAAACTAGCAAAGGTGACTTCACGATTTAAGAAGCAAATCATAGGATAAAGCAAGAACTCAATCCAATCTTCAATCAAAACATTCAATTCTCATTTCAAACTCCGAATTTCAGTTACAGATAGTCAATTCGTACATACCTTTCACCTTGTTGCTAATCACGATTACTCTATCAGCTTCAATTTCACCTAATCTCTTGCCTATCAATCTATCTATCAACTGTTTGAGAAAATGCCTCTCTTTTGGTGTGTGTGTGTGTACAATGTGTGGCACTTTCTTCTCAGATCTTCAAAGAGCAGCTAGGCTCTCTTATCTAATTCTAAGAAGTCTCTCTCTGCTCTACTCTCTCTCTTCTTAAAGGTCTGAAAGAAAGAAAAAAAAATTTTCCCCCAAAAACATCTCCTCTTGCTTCTGTTGATGGAGTATTTATAGGCAATCGTAGTTCAATCCTCCCTTCAATAGGCTACGGATTCTATCACATCTCAGCTGTCGGCTAGCGAGCACACGGATCACCATCCAATCCGACGGCTATCAAGGGGCCGATTTGTGTTTCTTTCGCTGGTCAAACAGGAATCGCGAAGTGGTTTGATTGAGGTGGTTAAGAGTTTGTTACAGCGTTCACCAGTCTCACCCTCCAATCTTTTGAGGCTCAATCCAACGGTTGTCAATGTGTCGCAACAGGGCTCACTCGAGTGGTCAAATGAGGGAGGAAGGCGTCGTTGACCCAGGCGGTTACAACGGCCACGCCGTGTTTTCCCCTTTTTTACAATCTCTCTTTAATTCTGTTAAGAGAGGTAGATTACTCGCATGGGGTCCATTCATCAGAGGCACAAAAGGTGAGGGCCCGTCGGTCAGGTTTAATAAGATTCAAACCCAGCGTTTTCTTCTCTTTGGCTTCTACACCACACTTCACTTCTGCTTCTTTTTCACTTTATGGTCCACATGCCGAGTCCTTCCATTTTCTCTATTGTACGGAGGGGAATTCAAACTCCTCAAGTACTCTTCTCCATTTCGGAGTGTACTGGAGGGACCATTTTTCTGAATGGGATGTATACCTTCACTGTTTTGTATCATATTTCCTTTTTATTTCATTTTTACCCCTCTTGTTCTTCGTGAAACATCTCTTATACATCTTGTTCAGTACCGTATGCCTTGTCTGGTGGCAGCTTTTATTTGTGCATTTCTTTCTTGCTTGGTTGGTCATGACATATTCCATTTCTTTTACAATTCCCTTCCTTTTTAATAATTTTTATGGGTTCAACAGAATCAAAATGAGGGATACTCATAATATTAAAAAAAATTAAACAAAATCAAAGATCTACCAAATATAAACCAAAGATCTATTCAATTTTCGAGTCCAAAGATGTATTAATCCTTGATTACAAATAATATGGTTTAGTGATTGCTTTAATCTGATTTGATCAAGGTGTAGATTTTATTTCATGACGAGAATGTTAATCTCTTTGCTTAGATTGGATGTTAAAATAGAAATAACACTAATGCAAATATTTGTCAGCTCGTTAATTTAAAATTCTTTTTTTTATTCAATCTGAATTAATGAAAAGGAGATAAGATTAGAAAATATAAAAAGGAGATAATTATGCAAAATCATTTCGTTAGATGCTTTAGAAAATTATTGTCATAAATTATATTTTGAAGATTTTTTTTAGTTTAATAAAATTTTGCTCACACATAACAGAGAAGCAGTTTGCATTAGTCGTTTAAAGAAGACCTATTGATTTGCTTTTAAATTTTCCATCAGGATAAAAATTAAAACTACAATTTTGATCAACTTGGGCCCTGAGTATCAATTTTTTATTTGTTGGTCAATGATTATAATGTCAAAAGTAAAATTCGTTTTTTGAAGACATGAGATTGACAATACCTAGATCGAGATGAGTAGCATATGCAATATCATGGTTTGCAGTACATCTTTTAGAGCTGGTACAATTGCTCTTATCTAACATATACAATTACAGAAAATAAATTTTTTAAAGTGAACATTCTGAAATTCAATCATGTTACAATATCATCTACTGATATACAAACCATGGAAACTGAATATGTTTATTTGTAATGAAAAAAAAATTAAAAGATTCTTGTTTTATCTCTCAATTATACTGTCAAGCTGTATGTAATGATGAAATGTGATTGTTCAAGAAGTACAATATCTGGAAGCCATTTAATGATCTTTTTTACATAATGGTAAGTATAATATGCATTGGCTAGAACCAAGTCAACTAGGTTATCATTCTACCTATAATTACTCTCTTTTTTTTTCTAAAACTCTGACAGAGGCTGCCAAAAGGATACCTATAATTACTGTCACATGGATACCTTTATCATTCCTTTTATGTGTCTTTAAATTCTACATAGAACTCTCTAATCATCATGAAATAACATTAACTCTTAACTTGTTGTCAGGTAAGACCCCAATCTTTAAGCAACATGAAATATGACAGAGCCAGATGAAACCGAAGCTTTTTGCAAAAGTGAAACAATTAGAAAAATCTTTATACTGAGCCTTTTTTATCTATAACACCCATGTAAATGAAGCCCCAACCTAATTGTGAAATTAGATTTTTTTTTTCAACCCATTATTGCACTCAATCTAGACAAACGAATATCAAAACAACATGAAACAGAAAATAACTGCCAATAATGTACATGTTAACAATATAAACTACCACAATAAACGAAACAAAAAAAACAAATTTGAGGTAAAAAATTTGAACTGAAATAAAAAAAATTAGCAAACCTTCAAAGAACCCTCACGAATCAGATTAGCAACATGCTTCCTCCACTTTTTTTGCTTCGCTTGCCTCACCTATTGTCATATATCTAGCACCATCTCTGTACAAATTATTAAAATCGTTAGAAATGAGCTAAGGAATAAATTTAAAAAAAGAAACAATGCAATGCTGCATTCAAAAAAGAGAACATGGAACAATATCGAACTGGGTTGATGTTTAAAGATATGGAAAAAGGAAATAGAAGCAGGGTGGTCAATGGTCAGCACTTAGTAGTTAGTACTCAACTACGTAGATGAGACAAAGAAAACAAATCAATGATAACCTATAAGAGGCACATAGCAGCGACTTGGACACGTAAACAACAGTGAGACAATGTCGGAGATCCCAAAGCTCACCTCACCAGTGTGCTCCATGACATCTTCTTGCTCAGCACCTAAATGTGCAAGTGCAACAATAGAATCCATCAAAGCCTATGAATCAGAGCTAAATAAGGGATACAACAGAGATTCAATAGAGGCAAGACATTGCATCCTGCATTACTGGTAAACTAAAGCAGAAAATACCCTACAAAACAAAATAAAGACAAATGACCTAGAAGATTTAGATGACGGTAGCTCTCAAATGTTGAAATTTCCAAGTACGCAACCTGCAAAAGAAATAAGAAGCTGAAGTTAGAGAAGAAAGGAGATATGAAAAGGAATGTATGCCTAAAATCTGTGAGGAAGATAAATTAGAGAAACCAGAGAAAATAGGGGGCCTAAGCTCACCGAAATAAAAGAAAGAGCACTAATTTTCTAGTATATATTTATTTTTTTGTACTAACTAAAACCTACACCTTTACTTCAAGTTCGCGAGAACGGAAAAGCAAGCAACAATATTTGCTTTGCGCAAAGCAAAGAAGAAAGTAACAAAGCAATTAACTGGGTTGTGCATGCTCACCACCTGACGAAGCTGGAAGATTCTGCGATCCTTAGTGACCGACCCTTGCATCGCCATTACCTCGGAAGAAGATAATTGTAAACGATTAAGATTAGAATTTAGCAGGTAAGAAACCTGACAGAGACACCAGCTCCCTGAAAAGTACAATAAAATATGCCGATTTTAAGGCAAATTGGTTCAATCGATTATTAGTGATACAGTCAAGCCTTAACTTATCCATTGTTACCTCAAATAAAGTCTTTGATCTTGCACTTGTAATGAAGTTGGCATGAACCATCAACAATACTAATCCAATCTATCCTGACTTTTCCAATTAAAAATTAAAAAAAATCACAGGCCAACATTCTAAAAGAGAGATCAATTCTATTAGCTGATTGATGACAGCACCCAATACATAAGAGGACAACAATTCTCTTAGATAAGAACAAAAAAAGAACATATGTAACCAATTTGTAAGTTGCTAAGCATCAAGAAAGATCATTAAACGCTTGCACAACAAATTAAAATAGTGTAGAGAGAAAGAGAAAGCAAATACCTTCATTGTTTGAGCACTCAATCAAACACTCGAGTCAATTGAATGAAACTTTCTCCACCTTCTGCATCTAAATAATCCAGTGGAGAAGAAATAGAAAGAGATCTGTGCAAATAAAAATGTCATCCCAGTCAATCCCACGGTCCAAAGACTAATTTAAATAGGCACTATACAATTAGAAATTTACAATAAATGCTAAAGCAACAAAATATATTGTTGCTACAATCTGCCCACGGGTGTTTAGCATTGGCCAATGCTGTTGGTATGAAAACCTCATGAACCAGTCAATTTCTTTGTCCAAATCCCTATTTCACATATCTCATGAACTCATGCCTCCCTAATCAATTACATGAGCCCATCTATAGGACAGCAAATTGACAAAACTTGGACCAATTTCAAATTGAGAACTCAATTGAGGGAGGAGGTGATGAGATAGAGCAAAGAGAAAACCTCTTGAGTAGTAACCTCTCGACACAGAAAGTATGGTTAACTGAATTGATATGCATTTGATCCAATCCCTCCATGTTTAATTTTTTTTGTATAGAAATCCATTTCTGAAAAGGAAAAAAGAAAATCAGCATCAAATGTACAGATTTTTTTGGTTAATTGAATGATAACATAAAGAACGATAACTTTTTATGAAATTCAATCGATTAAAAACATACTATCCTTCATTAATTAGAAAAGCAACAAAATTTACCCCCAAAAAGCGACGATAGGGTTCTGATTGGGATTGACTGAGCCATAGGAGCCGGCATAGTTGGCGCTAGCGGCATGCCAGGGACACGGGTGCAGAGGTGGCGATCCATGTGTCCTTGGGTGAAGGTGGCAACCCGTGGGACTTGGGTGGGGGTGGCGATCTATCGAAGAATGGGGGTCGATGGATTGTTGGATGGGGGGAGATCGGTGATTCATGGTGAACCGACTGGAGTTAGGTTTTACGAAGGACGGAAGAGATGAGAGGAAGAGAAGAGACGCGGCTCTTTATTCCCGAAAATAAAAGAGGAACTGAATAAAAAGAAATACTGAGGAGCTGAAAAATGAAAATTAAAAAAAATTGCTATTCTGTGCGTTCCGATAAATGAGATGAACCAAAGTATAAACCTCTCTTCGTTCCGCGATATCATCTGGTCCCTTTATCAAGTTTCTGTTTTAATAATCAACGTTATAGATTATAAACTAAAAACAATCAATGATACAGATCGTTCAGATCAAGATTGTATCCTAAAATGTTACATCCTTCCATTGGTGCTTTTAATATAGTAGAGATGAAATGCAACTACTGCTAGAATAATCTTTATTGACTAACTTATACATTGCTACAAGCGAGAAACCGTGCTTTGTACATAGTCAACTAGTCATCGACTTAGACATAGCCACAAGCATGAAGCTGTGCTTTGTGCATAGTCGACTTGCCATCCATGTCAATCTTTCCTTTAAAGATCTGAATGTTCTTGACGGATTGCTCCTTTCATGAACATCAACAAAGGTCTATACCTTGTTGTTACACATGGATTGCACTTAAAGATCACATGTTTTCAAACCATACTTGTGGAATCAGATTCTTCCATCGGTTCTTTAATTATCAACGGATCCTCATATGCTAGGTACGAGGATGCCGTGATGTCTATACATATTTCGGTTAGACAATCACTTTCGTTGACCTTTTGTTGGATTAGTGCTCAAGGTTCATGAACTACTTTCACAATGATTTATAGAATAAGTTCTTGATCCTCATATATATTGAGTTTCTCAAACATTATCAGCTCGTGATATATTTAACTCGTCATTAGAAGCGAGCGTGCTCATGAACTTCTTTCTTTCACAACGGCTTATGAATGAAGTTTCTCTCAAGTCCCACTAAGCACCATATATGGAGTGACAAGTTTCCTATAAGGGTACTTCTGTAGTGACGCATAAACTCCTATAATGCTCACTTTAATCCCACTACTTCTTCTTGAGAACGTTATTCTCCAAGATTACGTCATGATGAGAAACAACTACTTTGTTCTTATCATGTTCGTAGAAGTAGTAACTTTCGATTAATTTAAGGTATCCTACTAAACATTAAGCATCCTATTTGGGTCCAAGATTATCAATCAATAAACCTTGAAATAAGCTTCTTAACACCAAATCTTGAGAAATAATGTACTTAGAGATCAAATCTCGTAAGATATGTTTCTTAATGGACTTGATAGAATATCATTTAGTGTAAACAATATTGTCCTCAAACACAAATCCCTAATATGAGTTGATTAAGTCAATTCGATTTATTATCAATCGAACAATATCAAATAGTATTCGATACCTCCGTTCTTAGATACACTATTTTCATAATGTTTCTCATAGAGTGAGTTGTGAAACAACTTTCACACCTTTTAGATAATATTTCAAATCATATGACTTAATTATTTACCATGATCTATTTTAAGACTTATTACTTTCTTGAATGGTCTTTCAACTTCACTCTTGAACTCCTTTGAACGAGTCAAAAAGTTCATAATTGCACCTTATCAGATAGATACGTCAATATCTGCTATGATCGTTGGTCATGTTGTAAAGTGTCAACAACCATTCATTACACAAGTACTTATAGGTCTACAACTCTACATACATCGATATGTATAAGTCCTAATCAAGTTACTCGTCCTTAAACCTTTATACATCACAGGCGCTTTTGTCATCTAACAAACATGATCCACATATCTCAATTGATTCGCAATTGAATTGATCTATGAGCTCCACGCTATGTAGACTCTCATAATGCGATTCTCATTTATGTATGACTAAGCGATCATTTCACACGAAAGCCAAATACTTTATGTGAAGTCTTACGCATCCTATTTGTCATTCAAAACTCATTTATCCATTTCAAGCAAATTCAAGCAATAGACATGAAATCATATAAATAAATCCACAATAAAAGAACATCGCTTGTCTTTTACAAAACGTAATCATCCATCATCGATATGAAAAATGGAGATAAAGTTTTTAGGATGTTAAGAGACGAGGTACTCGCCCTACAATTCCTATTAGTAAAGATAACTTTACGTATCTAATGGTAGTGGCTTAAACAAATAAGCCATTTTTCTATACGGAGTTTACTTTACTACTCTCGAACTTTCTCTTATTCTTCATTGCCTTCACATTTCATTAAATGCGAGCACATGAACTAGTACAAAGTTATTAGTGTGAATTTAAAGATAGCAAGATAATCTGAAAAGACAAATATTCTCGAAGGGTTAGAACATTTCCAACACGATAATCATGGTACTTCGGACACCCTTCCAAATACCTCCATAAATGGAAAATGAAACATCTAATGTGACACATGGTCATAGTTGAGGGTCTCGAAGTCTCGACTCATACTTAAGAGAAGTATTTCCTAAATGCTCATCTAATTACCATTTGCACAAACAAGTTTGCGAAACGTAACATTATATCCTTCATTTAATTAGGAAGAGATCGTATGACAATGTCAACAACGCTTGATATTGGAGATCTTGATATCTCTAGTTGCCAATTAACTTTTCAAACCTTTCAGTTCGCAAACCAAAGGAACCTTCATGTATCTTCTTAAAAGAAGTTTCTCTTACTTAATTCATGCTCCATTACTCTATCATAATTGATTGAGTCAACATCTACTTTCTCTAAGAACTCATTCTTGAATAAGTGAATGCGAGCGTAGGAGTCAAATCTAGTCCGTATGAATTCTCTAATCCAAAGTTCTAGAGATCCTAAAATGAGGATATCGGCATTCGCTTTATTGAATAACTTTTCTTAAAATTCAATCAATCATCGCGATGCTACGTATGAATTCTACTTTTAAATACATTTCAATCATTTAATTACTGTCTGAACAAGCATTTACAGATACTGTGACACCCCGTCGAATACTGTAACTGGACAACATGCGACGGAGTGCCTGCTGCACCTGCAAGGCTTACTAATGCTTAGTTTACAATTTACTATTAATTAAACACAATTTCGCTACATGTCAGATATAAATTTAATAATTAATTACTCCAATATAAAATAAATCCTACAACAGTCTGGTTCATGCGAATTACTAACCACAGGATCCAATGGTCCGCTACTCGTCTTGCAGCCCAACACTTGATCTGAAACCTGGAACCCACAACCAATCGTAGAAACAATGCAAAAAACACGAAATGAGATAAATAAAACTTATCTCAGTACGATATTCAGTTCCAGCCACTTGAGTTTTGAATATCATGTGTTGGAACTAAATACAAGACTGAGTCAAATAAATTCCAAATTAAATCCACGTTTATTTCAAATAAGCATTAAACGTAAAGTTTCGAGCTAGCAAAGAAATTATAAAATAAATTCAATACTCTTAAAAATCATTTTTCCTTTCTTTGAATTCAAAATATGACAACAATCATTTCAATCACATGAACAAATAATTAATAACATGTAATAACTAACGTGCAAATTAAAAGCAACCCTTACAACTTGTTTCCAATAGAAATAGCAAGGTCAAATCAATTCAATCAATGCAATATGAAATGTGAGCTCGGCATCAATTCCATAACAATTCAAATTTCAAAGTATAGCAAAAGACGACTCATTTGGTTGGGCAATTATCTAATATGCGAGTCTGGTTTATCACAACTCATTTAAGTCATTTCCTTCAGATACCGCGAACCACCTTTTAGATAGATGCCAACGGCCAATTCAATTCAGATATAATTCAGTCAATTAACTCATCAAATTGTACAAGCAAGCTGGGAACACTCACACTCCGGACCATTCTAGACTGGACCTACTGAGTTCCGGTACATAAGCGCTTATTACACGGTGCTTGGTAGGATGGGTCATGACTCCACCTCCAAACATTACGAGTGTCTATCTCAACCACACAAACTGTACTTACCTCAATCAAATCACATTTCAATCGGATACCATTCAATATGCCACTGTACAATCATGCATCATTTACATGAATGAAGATCAATTTATGAATTCAAAATGCATAATAATAATATATCACATATAATTAAAACTCAAGTGGAATCCGTACCTTAAATAGCAGCAAAAGCCAAAGCAAAAGCAAGCAAGAAATCAACTAATTCTACAAAGCCTCCAAATTGCAAGTTGCTCCTAAATTCCGACTCATAATAGTATGACTCTAAAACAATATAAATTCCCCTTTATAATTTGTATATAAGCATCTAATATATGCTACTTATAATTTTTTTTATAAATTAGAAACCATACTACTATGCATATATATCATGATTATGCCATGCATTTACTAAACTCAATAATCATAAGTCATGCAACTCATATTATGTCCTCTCTACATTAATGATCATGTATGCCAAAGTAAATGGTTTATGCATCTTAATATGTCATGCGCCAATATATATATATCAATAAAAGAATCATGTTTTTAGAAGATTAAACCAATAACAAGCAAGCTACCTTAATAAACTTCTTTTACATGCATGACAATATGGAATGCAATAATTAAATGCGCATTAGTCTTAGAACCTTGCAAGACCTCATGGAAATCGATGGAGAGGGCCCAGAGTGCTCCAGGTCGAAGGACGGCCATAACCGACGAGTTTGCTTCGATTTCCGAAAAACCTCCGTCGAAAAATACGACGAGGAGAGACCTCCAATCAGCAATTTGAGAATAGATAATGCGAGAGGATAGTGAGGAAAACGTGTGGGTACTTCGATCCGGTGAAATGGCGAAAAAATGGTGGAGATGTAAGTTTGAGAGGTGGGTTTCGGTTTTGGAGAGAAGAAAGGCGCCATGGCTCTTTGTTGGTTCGAATAAGAGAGAGAGAGAAGGGTCTGTTGACCTTTATTTCCGATTGTTTTTTTTTTTACAAATCAATATCTCATCTTTGCATAAAAAATAATTATACAACATAAAAAAATATAATTAAACTCTTTATAATGCAAACTTGAAATTTAGAAAAATTTCATATTTTTATTTTAAGAATACTAGTAAGTATAAAAATTTAATTTCCATCACATAAATTATTCAAAATAAAATCAACCAAGTGCAACCAATTTTATATTAAAAATAATTTCAAAAACAGTAAAAATTTCAGGTGTCACAGATACTGTCTCAATTTCAATCATTATCGCATTAAATGCATTAAACCAGATACTATCTCAAGAAGAATTAAAGCATTTCAATAAATGCCAATCATATAAGAAGCATTAAATGGATTATATCAAAATTCAGAGTTTATAAAAGTTACTCATCGCTTGACAAGTCAGGCTCAGAAACTTGCTTCTCTGCCATCCTTTCAACCTCAATTCCTCAAACCCTTCAAAATCACAAAAAAGAGAAAAATATGAGACGAGTAGAACAGAAATCAACTTTTAATCAAGAAAAAATAAATAAAAAATTGACTTAAAAAAATATAACCTTTTTTTCTTTTTCTTCTTCCTCTCTCAGCGGCTCAGCCTCTCTCTCAGCAACTCCCTTTCTCTTTTCTTTTCATTCAAATAAGAAATATATAACTGAAAGGCTCGTCATTTCTCTGTCCCAAACTGTACCTATTGCTAGCTGTTGTGCCTTGACCCTCAGATCTGTCACCATTTCACACCATTAGGCAAGGCGCAAGGGGCTCAGATGTATAAGTAGGGAGCAATTCGTCAACTCAGTCGCTATTGTCACATATCTGAGTATATAAGTATTAGTTTGGTGGAAACTTGTGACAAATCGACAGCCAAAGGCTTCGACAACCGCAAATAGGTAGGAATTTATAGGGTATTGAAATAAGAGATAATTATTCGGTTTCGAGAGAAGGAAGCAACAATACTACACATGCAAGGTTGAGAGATTGAGATTTGAGTCGCTGAGAGAGTGAGAAACTGAGGAAATCGAGGTTATTTGGCGCAATGACGAAGGAAAAAGGGAGGAAATCAGGGAAGGAAAGAGGGAGGAAAGAGAGGCGAAAAACCCTAGGCAAGGCGAAAGGGGCTCAACTCAGTTGAGAATTAATGAGCTATACTCGAGTGGTCGAGTGTCGACATCTCGAGACATAGCTGTCCCTAAACCCCTCCTCTGTTATAATATATCGTAGACCTATACAATTATGAACGAAACGAATACATAACATGCACAGAACACCTCGTTCTGTTTCACGTTCCGTTCATATCAACGATACTAGACTGTATTCCGTCCTCCATTCCACCATATATCACGAAATGAAAATCCGTTCCGCCACTCGTTCCATCACAACGGAACGTCAACGGTAAACGTCAAACGTTATACCGTTGACAGCCCTAAAGATGGTTATATGCCCATTGTTGCAACGCTGAAAAAGAATGATGCAAAACTAAACTTCACTTGTGTCAAGTTGTGCACTTCAACACAGAAAAAAAGATTTTTCTGAGACAAAATCTAATCTTGAAGCCTTGCTTTGGGAGGTTAAATATTTTTCTTTACGTTACTGATGTAACAACCCGTTTCCATTTGACTAGTTTGATCAGTCAAACCTTTGATTTTATGTTGACCGAGAAAAAAAAAACAAACATAAATTTGTAGCTGAACCCAGTAGTTCCACCGAATAAGAAATGATTAAAAAAAAATGACCGAATAAAACCTTGCCACCATGCACCTGCGTGTCATGCTTTTGCTCATGATCATTGTTTTTTCAGCCACGTGTAGCTTTTTAATGACAACTAAATTCCTTTATAAACTTTGCCATATTCATTCTTTGGTGAATCCGAACCATGCCCATTAATTTCCATCTCCATTTCAAAGGAAAATCAAACCACAATATCAAAAATTTGTATATTGATTATAATTTGATCAAGTTCGACTGATTGGATTCGAGTCTACATCGCGGTCGAGATAATCGATTTGATTTATCTGTTAATTTCTGAATTGTTTGATCAGGTAATCGAACTTCTCTATATTTAATTTCATATTGATTGATTGATATGATTTATCGTTTGGTTTTGATTGAATATGTTTATTGAATTTGTGGTTGGTATATTTTATGGGTTATCGGGTTTGGAATTGGATATGAAATTTAATCTGAATTTTGAGCCCTGATCCTCCTGAATTCGGGGAGGGGCCGGTCCTGATCCTTCTGAGATCGGAGAGGGACCACTGTGACTAATTGACTGACTGTCTAGACTCGATTATCTCCGTAAAATATATTATTTGTTCTGTGGATTAATCCGGTCTGATTGAATTTTTGTTATATTAATTAAATGTAGAGAAGTTGCGTCGTTAAATAACCGGTTACTGAGATTTGTAGCCGATTTTGTTTTGTTTTCTGTTGCGACGTAGGTTGACGGGCCGTTAGATGGGTGCAGAAGATACCGTTTCAGCTCGCGCCCCGCGACCTGTCGGTGCGGGACGTGACAACTGAAGGCCCCATTTTTTTTTTTTTGATGAAATGCCCGTAGGCTTTGCATTAAAAAAAGGATGAGTCTACATCGATTACATGATAGAATAACTACCGGTAAACCTGGTGCCAGAAAATTCTAAACAGACCCTACTAAGAAACTTAAAATTACCTCCAAAAAAAAAATAAATAAAAGAGAACGTAATAAGAGAGTAAAGCTAGGAGAAATAAAAAAGAGTTTAAAAACAATACAAATAACAACTACTCGGCACCAGGCAACAAATTTAATAAACAAAGCTATGGAGGAGCATCCTGCACTCTCTCAAAAAAGTTTGAAGCAACTTCTTCCTGCTGCCGCATTTGCCAGCTTGGTGCCCCTTGGTAACTCCTGCTTTGTCTTCGTGCAATATTTGCCAGTCTGTGAGCTTGCTCCACCGCCTCCCTTCTTACATTGTGTCGGGTTGCGCACTATTATCTTGCATCCAGCTCCCTTATAATGTTTTGCAATATCCCATTTGCCCTCCAAGAAGGTGACTCCTCAATTGCACGATCATTAATTGCATGTATCAGATTCGTACAATCAGAAAATTACTGTACCCATCTGCCCAAAGACATATGCAATTGCCTCTTGTAATGCCTTTGCCACAGCCACAAAAGGATCATTTAGATTGCCATATTGCTTCTCCACTGAGTATAGAGCCCCTCCCTCGTAAATTACAAAGGTCCGTCCGGCTTTCTGTGATACTTCCCAAGAAGCATCCAGCATCACCTGCCAGCCATCTGCGTATATGTCGTGTTTCTCCGTTCCGCTTTCCACTGCTGGTACTATTGGTCTGGAATGAATCCTCGAGCTTTTCAAATTTCCCAAATTGTGTTTGCAAATATCTTAATTCCATCACCATCCAGGTTACGCAGAATTTGGTGTAGGGTTACCCCTACATTGATTGGTAATTCATGTACTCTAATGCCCAGTTGGCTAGCAAACCAAAGCTGCC
The DNA here is from genome assembly GCA_028095005.1 of Rhynchospora pubera. Taxonomy (NCBI): domain Eukaryota; kingdom Viridiplantae; phylum Streptophyta; class Magnoliopsida; order Poales; family Cyperaceae; genus Rhynchospora; species Rhynchospora pubera. The sequence continues at coordinate 20,950,826 of CM051461.1, forward strand.
TTGAAGTCTGACAAAAGAACAAGTAGTGCATTTCATACTCGTTTTCCTCATAACAACGTTGGAAGGTTGGAGAAAAATTTTGGAACCTGGTGTTCATGTGTAGAGCCATCGGTAAACCCCTATTCAGTTGTCTCCAAAAGAATATCTTTATCCGGGGAGGTATGTTGTTATTTCTCCAAATGTAATCCCACAACTCATGTTGATTGTTGTTCAGCACCTCATCTGCTTGTATAAGCTTGTTGTACCCTTCTTTTGCATTATATTTTCCACACTTTGTAGGTTGCCAGATCTGAGTATTTTTTTGCATTTCATGAGTACCTGGTTTGTTACCACCCTGCAAGATTTGTTGTACTTGGGTCGATTGGTACAGTCTATTTAACAGCTGCATATTCCACAGGCCTATGTGCCCATCTATTAGATCTTTGATTTTTCAACCTTCTATCCTGGATTGTTGCCCATCTAACAGCTGCATATTCCACAGGCATATGTTACTTGTATCGGCCACCCTTGAAACCATGGTTGAGACAACGCATTTATTCTTTCACCAGATCCTAACTGCCATGTGACGTCCTCTAAGAAAAAATCCCTCTTGCTTAGTATCTGCCACCACATCTTACTAGTCCCTGTGGTACATCTTGCTCTCCAATATCCCACATTTGGGTAATATTTTGCCTTACACATTTTAACCCATGTTTTTTCCTCATCTACCATAAGAGCCCAAAAACAATTTTGACAAACAAAGCTTTTCCAAAATTCTGAACATCTTTGATCCCCAGACCTCCCATGTTTATTGGTTTACACACATTCTTTCAAGCAATGAAAGCCAAATATCTAGATATTCTGCTCCGTCTTACCCCAAAAGAATTTGGCCATCAAGCTGTTTATTTCCTTTATGACTCCTTTGGGTTACATTTCAATGCTCATGTATTATACCGGCATTGTCATCGGCACAGACTTGATTAGCACAAGCCTACCGGCATGCGACAGCATATTTGCTTTCCATCCCGTAAGCTTTTGTTTTATTTTATCCAGCAAAAGAGTGCCATTCCTTTTTACATCTCCCCTTGGACCCAGCATGACTCCAAGGTACCTTTCTTCTCCATGAACTCTTGTTGCTCTCTAAGCATTCTTCACTCTTTCCACAGTATGGTCATCACAAGGTTTTGAGAACCATAACCTTGATTTTGTCGGATTGATATGCAGACCAGAGATATGGCCAAACTTATGCATGATATTCATCAGAGTGTCAACTTCAAGGTGGTTGGTATCCCCCATTAAGATCAAGTCGTCAGCATAAATAGCGTGTGTGAAGGCAGGACTAGTGTGGGCCATTCTAACTCCCTTCAAAACCCCTCATTTGCATGCTTCTTGCAAAGATCTAGACAAGACTTCCATTGCAATGATAAACACATAGGGCGACATCGGGCAGCCCTGTCTGAAATCCTGGGTTGGTTGTATGAAACCATCGCCTCTGCCATTTATGTTGATAGTAACCTTTGCATGTTTATAGGAAGAGAGGATTAAAGCTATAATTTTGTCAGGAACATTAACATATTTCATTGCTCTTTCTATAAAACCCCAATCCAATTTGTCAAAAGCCTTGTTGATATCTTCCTTTAGCATAAAAGCAGATTGCTTAAAGTTTTCCTTAGAGAAGGTATGCCATGTTTCTTTTACCAAAATAATATTCTCTGCAATGTTTTTTTCTTTGACAAATGCATTTTACTCAGATGAGATTACCTCCCTTAGAAATGGCTTCAACCTATTCGCTATCACCTTCATCAATAATCTGTACAAAATGTCCCCCCACACTAATCGGCATGAATTCAGATGGAGTTTGAGGTTCACTACTTTTTGGGATCAAAGTCACCTTGCACTTCAACCACTCTTCAGGAACCTTCCCTAATCCCTTCTTCAAACACCGTTGTGATCTGAGCTAAGAGATCTCTACCTAGAATTCCCCAACCCGACTGGAAAAAGAGAGCAGTGAAACCATCCGGGCCGGGCTTTTATCTGGGCCCATAGTGAAGGGTTTGTATTTTAATTCTTGGATTGTTGGAGGGGCAGTAAGTTTAAAGTGGGGTGATGTGGGTATAACTGGGTTTGGGCTTTGTTCAATTGCTGAGAAAAAATCATCTCACAATCCACTCATATGGGTTATTTCTTGGGTTGTGAGACAGGTTGTTTCTGGAGGACAGTTGAGGTTTTGAAAATAATTAAGGAATTGAGCTCTGATGATCTTCTCATCTCCTGTCAGCCGATCATGTTCATCCTTAACCATTGTAATTAAGTTGTGCCTTCTTCTATTTGTTGTGACAGTATGAAAAAAAAGAGTATTTCGATCCCCCTCCTCCTGCCACTGCAACTGCGATCTTTGTCTCCAATACAAAAGGTAATGCTCCTCTGCAACTTTATATTGTCTCAACAGATCCTCCACAAAAGCATGATTCCTTGTACTCGGGTGTTGGCTTTGTACATGGTGTAGTTCTATGGCTAGGTTGTCGATTTTCTTTTTAGGGGTTAGGTGAGAGGCTGCCCATCCTTTCATGCCATCCCTAGTTTGATCCAATCTCTGCTGCAAGTTTGCATTTGTATTTGACTTCCAAATTTTACCCATTCATCGTGAAAAGTTTGATCATTAAGCCACCAGTTTTCCAACTTAAAGCTCACAGATTTCTCAGGAGTTTTTTTTCACACGAAACAAAATAGGACAATGATCACTATGAATCATGGGGAGGTGATTCACGTAAGAATTAGGATACATTTTCAATCAATCTGGTGTAACAATAACTCTATCGAGTCTCTGGTAAATAGCAGTTGTGACATTCCTTTTATTTGTCCAAGTAAAAGTCGGACCCTTATAACCTACATCAATCACTACGGGAAAAAGGACTTTCTGTAATGAGACTTCTGTAACGATTTTTGAAATAACCGTTACAGACTAGTGAGGCATAAGACGGAAAAATTGGCGCCACAAATCTGTAACGGTTATTATCGAACAACCGTTACAGAAGATACGAGAAAAAGAAAGAAATTAATAATAATATTCTGTAACGGTTATATATAAATAACCGTTACAGTATCTCTGTAATTCTGTAACGGTTATTAGGAAATAACCGTTACATAAAGGCAAATAATTTTTTTTTATTTTTTTAATGATTCTGTAACGGTTATTAGGAAATTACCGTTACAGACTAGTGAGGTATAAGGCAGGAAAATTGGCTCCACAAATCTGTAACGGTTATTATTAAAAAACCGTAATAATATTTCCGTCATGCAATAGGGAAAAAGTGTGTCCAACTTCTGTAACGGTTGTTCGATAATAACCGTTACAGATTTCTTAAAATCTGTAACGGTTATTATCGAACAACCATTACAGAAGATACGAGAAAAAGAAAGAAATTAATAATAAACTTCTATAACGGTTATATATAAATAACGGTTACAGTATCTCTATAATTCTGTAATGGTTATTTCCTAATAACCGTTACATAAAGGCAAATAATTTTTTTTTTAATGATTCTGTAACGGTTACAGAAAGGTTATGTATAAATGTATCTTTCTCCCTCATTAAGTCTCATCTAACTCTCAGCCGCACTTCTCCCTTTCTCTTCTTTTCATTTATTGCGAATTTTGTGGTGTCCACGATTTAAGGTAAAAAAATTATAATTAGAAAGAGAATAAGAAAGAGAGCAGATTTAAGGTAAAAAAATTAAATTTGAATCGTATTTTTTATTTTTACATTTTTTCCTTATTTATTTCGATTTTTTCATTAATTTATGGTTATTTTTTGTTTTTTTGTATATTTTAAGATCTCATTGAATAGGGAAAGATCTTACATCGGTCGGATAAGTCGCACGATTCAACGGATCAGAAGTCACACGATTAAAAGTATATTTTCATGAACTCCTCTTTTTTTAAATTATTTGCATTTCGTAAATAATTTGCATATATATATAGGCATGAATTTCGTATTGTCATATAGGAACCAAATACCGGAACTCAACTGAATTTAGGTCATTTCCCGTCCGAGATTAATCCATTAGGGATTAATCTCGGATAGTACTCCTGGTCGGAAGTACTGCTCTTTGGATATGTTCTGTCTCATTTAGGATAGCGAGTTGTACGTTAGATGTAATGTGTTGTCTGAGAAAAATTCGTCGACATTTCCCTTGTGTTCCCACAGATACGTACGCACGAGCAATCGTGTGTTGGCGTATTCAGAGAACATAAGGGAAAATGCTGTCGAATTTTTCTCAGATAGCACATTGCATCTAACGTACGCTCGCTAATGAGACAGAGTATCCAAAGAACGGGCTAGGATGGTGACCGGTCCGAAAACCTAATACGACAAATTGGTTCGAAACCCTAATAATTTACATAAATTTTATTGTTCAGATGGATCGGACATGGATATACTCAAATAATCGATGCTCGTCTACATTTTTTGGAGGACTTGAAGAATTATGGTTTGTGCTAAAGAGAATTTGAAAATGAAAGAAGATGATAAAATGTATTGTCCTTGTCGTGTTTGTCAGAATTTGTTGAAGTGGTCTAATTTTGAAGAAGTGAAAGCTCATTTGATTATAAATGGATTTCAACCGAATTATAGTCGGTGGAGAGAATGGGGAGGGATTGTTGTAATAGCACAAATGTATTGGATTGTGTGTATGAGGACAAAAATGTATCATTGGATGATGAAATTGATGATGTCAATGTATTTGATGATGAGAATGTATATGATGATAGGAATGTAGATAACTCAGAATTTAATGCTGATTTAGATGAAATTGTGAACAATGTGGATGAAAATTTTGTTGATAATGTTGAAATTTTTGGTATGTTACGTGAAGAAGATAAAATAGCTTTATATCCTGGTTGTGAATTGTCAAAACTTAATACTGTTTTCAAACTGTTCAATCTTAAAGCCAAAAATGGATGGAGTGGTGCAAGTTTCACATCTTTGCTCAAACTATTACATAAAGAATTTCTTTCAAAAGATAACCAGTTGCCATATTCAATTTATAAGGCTAAAAAGATGTTATGTCTTTTAAAAATTGGAGTTGAGAGAATTCATACATGTCCAAATGATTGCATATTATTCCGGAATAAGTACGGAGACTTGCATAAATGTCCAAAGTGTAATGCGTCACGGTATAAACCGAGGGACGATCAGATTGAAGATGAAGGTAGTAAGGGACCAGCTGCGAAGGTGGTGTTTTATCTCCCAATAATACCAAGATTCCAGCGGCTTTTCTCTAACGCGAAAGATGCAAAATTGTTAAGATGGCACGCAGACTGTAGGAAAAAAGGCGATGACATGCTCACACACCCAGCAGACTCTCCAGGTTGGATAAATATAGATAGGGAATTTGAATATTTCGACAGTAAACCTAAAAATCTGAGATTGGGTTTATGTACAGACGGGATGAATCCTTACGGCAACATGAGTAGCCGTCAGACTACGTGGCCAGTTTTATTGTGTATTTACAATCTTCCTCCCTGGCTATGCATGAAAATGAGATACATGATGATGCCCTTGTTGATTTTCGGTCCTCAACAAACAGGTAATGATATAGATGTGTACTTGGCTCCATTAATGGATGACCTTGGTGAATTGTGGCAGAATGAAGTGAAAATATATGATGCACACTCTATAAGTGAGTTTAACCTCCGTGCCATGATATTTTGCACAATCAATGATTTTCCTGCATACGAAAACCTGTCAGGGTATAGGAATAAAGGAGCGAAAGCGTGTCCTATTTGCATGGAAAAACCCATTTTGTGTACCTGAAAAACTCCAGAACAAATATTTACTTGGGACACCGGAGGTTTATTAAGAACCGTAATCACCCTTACCGTCGAGACAAGGAAAGGTTTGACGGTACTGTGGAAAAAGACAAGGCCCCAATACCGTTATCCGGTTCAGGGGTGTATCGACAGGTGAAGGACATTAATGTAAAATTTGGTAAGAAATTTGCAAATGAGTTACCCAGGGAGATATAGAAGAAGAAGTCTATATTCTAGAATCTTGAATATTGGCAGAGTTTGGAGATTAGGCATTGCTTAGATGCGATGCACATAATAAAGAACATATGTGAAGTTTTGATTGGTTGCATGTTGGAAATTCAAGGGAAAACTAAAGATGACGTAAATGCGAGGAAGGACATGGTTGAAATGGGAATCCGGCAAGAACTAGCGGCACAAGATAAGGAAAAAAAATCGAGCTTGGCTACCTTCAACACAATTTAATTTATCAAAGCAAGAGAAAAAAAGCTTATTAGAATGCCTGAAATCTATTAAGATTCCTACTGGTTATTCCTCAAATATATCAAGAAAGGTTTCTATTAAGGACAACAAATTACTTGGTATGAAGTCACATGATTATCACGTCCTACTGACCCAGTTACTTCCGGTCGTAATTCGAGGAATTTCAAGGGAAGAAGTGAGGAAAACCATTACTAAGTTCTGTTTTTTCTTTAATTCTATTTGCTCTAAAGTGATTGATCCGAATAGTTTGGACAAGTTACATGAAGGTGTTGTACTAACCCTATGTGAGCTGGAGAGGTATTTTTCGCCATCGTTTTTTGACTCCATGGTGCATTTGACCATTCATTTAGTTAGAGAGATAAAAATGTGTGGTCCTGTATTTCTACGGTACAAGTATCCTTTTGAAAGAGCCATGGGTCAATTGAAGGGGCTTGTTCGTAGCCGATCTAAACAAGAAGGAAGCATAGTGTAAGGATATGTGGCCGAGGAGGTTATTGTGTACTACACCGATTATTTGCAGGATGTACAACCAATCGGTCTTCCAAAGTCTCGACATGAGGGTAGACTTGAAGGAAAAGATTATATATTAACTTCCAACGTTCACCTTATTTAGCACAAATGTTCACATAGAGCACAATATTTGTTCACCTTATTTAGCACAAATGTTCACCTAATTTAGCACAATATTTGTTCACCTTATTTAGCACAAATTTTCACCTTTCAGGTACAATTGGAGCTAGTACTCATATACCGGATCTTGCAATGAGAACCAAAGCACATATGAAAGTTCTCCAACATCTTGCTATTGTGGCGCCTTACATCAATGAACTTCTAATCGAGTTACGTGAACAATACCATTCTTACATAGAAAACTTGATTACCATAGAGCATGAAATAAAATTTGTCCAATGGCTTGAAGATAAAGTACAGTCCCAGTTGAAAGAAGGAACAAAGGTCGATGAAACCGTAAAATGGTTATCAAGACTTCCTGATGCCGTGGTCGAGACATACCAAGGGTATGACTTGAATGAATTTACCTGATACACAAGGAAACAGGATGGTAAAAGTGCCGTGCAAAATAGTGGAGTCACTGTTGTAGCTTTATCTAGTGATAATGTTAGGTCGGCTACTTATTATGGGTGGATCGAGGAGATTTGGGAACTAGATTACCTGAAATTTAAGATACCCTTATTCAAGTGTGCATGGATCGACAACGGTCACGGTGGAGTTAAAAAAGACAAGATGGGGTTTATAACTGTTGACTTCAATAAAAGGGCTTATCGAGACGATCCCTTTATACTTGCAAATAAGCAAGTAATGCAAGTTTTTACATTCAAGATCCAGCACATAAGAAAAGACATGTTGTGCTTCAAGGTAAATGTTCATCTTATTTAAGTACAAATGTTCACCTTATTGAGTACAAATGTCCATCTTATTTATTACTTGCCACTTTCAGGAAAAAGACGTATTGTCGGTGTTGGTGATGTCGTAGATGAAGAAGCATACGACCACTTCGAGAAAATACCTCCTTTTTCTATCGGTATCGACGATACATCACAGCCAGTATTGATCAGTTGTAGGCGTACAGATAACACCGAAGGCGTGTGGGTCGACACGCGAAGGAAAAAAAGAAAGTAGCTACATAATCACATGTGAGTTAAAAAACTGTTATGTGCTAATATAAATTATTCTTAACATAGATGTGCTAAATTGTTATGTTAATATTTTTATCTTTATTTTTTGTAGGTCATTAATTGGTGAAATATTTTGTTAACAAGGAGCTAATTTAGTTTTATTTTTGGTTAATTTTCTAAATTGTAATTTTATTTTGTTAGAAAAAATGTAAAATAAAATTAAATTCATGTGTTACCAACACAGAAATTAAATTCAGTCAAAACACTTAATAACATGCATGGATAAACCAACACCAAAAATATCAGTACTAATTACACTTATAAAAGCACAAAATTTTTATTTTTCGTTAAAACAAACACAAACTTTAAAGTTCAAAAAAAATGAAATTAAACTAATCTGTAACGGTTATTAGCTAATAACCGTTACAGAAGAGGCTAATCTATAACGGTTATTAGCTAATAACCATTACAGAAGGTTATATGTAAAAAAACGTTTGACCTTCTGTAACGGTTATTAGCTAATAACCGTTACGGAAGGTTGAACTCTTTATTAATAACCAGTCTGGCTTGTCTCTTTGTCACTGCTTTCTAAACTAGATTAGCCGCCTCTTTCTTAAGCCGCTCTCGACGAAGCCCTAGTTCTCGCGCCTCTCTCAAACGACAGAAGAATTCTCCCCTCTCTCTCAGGTAATCCCTCTCTCCTCTTCCTCTCCTCTTATTCCCTCGCTCTCTCTGACTCCATCGCTCTCTCTGACTCCCCTCTTTGTCTTTACAGCTCTTTCTAGATCTGTTATACCTCTCTCTCGGCGGCTCTCTCTAACTCCCCTCTCTCTCAGGTAATCCCTCTCTCCTATTCTTCTCCCTCTCTGTCTCATTTTCCTCTCTATCTCACTGACTCCCTCTCATTTTCTGTCTTTCTTACAGAACTCTCTCTCTTTCTCTCTCTCAGCTCTTAGGTAATCTTTCTCTCTCTTTCTCCCTTTTCTCTCAAATTTTAATTTAGGGGCTATAATGCAAAATTAGGAATTATTTCAGGGACTGTTTGGCATAATTTGAACTATTCCAAAGACTATTTTGCATAATTTAGGATGTTTTAGGGACTGTTTGATTAATTTGAACTATTTTAGGACTGTGTTTGCATAATTTGAACCGTTGTAAGGACTCTTTTGCATAATTTGAACTGTTTTAGGGACTGTTTGATTAATTTGAACTGTTTTGCATAATTTGAACTGTTGAAAGGACTATTTTGCATAATTTGAACTATTTTAGGGGCTGTTGTGCTTTAATTTAATAAATGGCTGTCTTAGATACTAATGTGAATAATTTGGGGCTGTTTTGGGATGTTTAGGAACTGTTTATTATTAGAAATTTGATATGAACTATGCTTCATTTTATTGAAGTGTGCTTCAATTATTTACGAATTGAATTGTGCTTCAATTGTTTTATTACTTGATTATAAATGTAATTTAGAATTTAATTTAATTTAATTAGATATATATGCATTGTGAATTGATTATGGATAAAGAGTTAAGAAATTTATTTAAAATGAAAATTAGATGGAGAAGGATCAAAACGTGAATAAGGTGGGGGAGGAAACACCTAAGGTGGTGTCAAAAAGGGTCCCGTTTTACGGACCTCCCAAAAGAAGGGCTGTCTCGGCTGTACGTCGTCTCCCTCCAGGCTATGAAAGGAGCCCTGATTTTAGTATGGGAGTTAAAATAGATGAGGGATCCAGTAAGAATAAGGAGGAGGAGAAGAATAAGGAGGTTAAGGAAGAGGAGAAGAATTAGGGTTGAATTGTCTTAGGAATTAATAAAATTATCTATGTTATTTTGTGTGAACTTTATCTATGTAATTTGAAGTTTATGTTATTTGTGTATGAATTCATGTTTGAATATTATTGTGTTTTAATTAAATGAATTTTAAATTTATGTATGTTTTAATTATTTCAATTTTAAACTTGTTCATGTTTGAATAAATTGAACATTGCGCCAAACATATATATTATATATGGTGTTTTAATTAGGTAGTAATGGAGAAAGGTGAAGGAAGCAATTCAAAGGGGAAAAAACCGATCGAACGAGTCTATGTTAGGCGCAATGTTCGTGCCAATCCATCCTCTCAAAACCAGACGAATCAAAACCAAGCCTCTCAAAACCAGACGAACCAAAACCAAGCCTCTCAAAACCAGGGGCAACCAAGCCTCTCAAAATATGAACAACATGCAATTTTGTCAAGCTTTTGATTGACAAGCTTTTGGCACCGTACACAGAAGAAGAGAAGAAGTCATTGTTTTGTCGGATGATGATGATGAAGTCATTATTTTGTCGGATGATGAAGATTAGTTTTAGGATTTAGATTTATGTTTGGCTTAGTATTAGGCTTTCTTATCCAACTGAATGTTTATGTTTATGTTAATGTATTTTGTTATTTGAGATTGAACTTGTCGTTTAATGTTTATGTTTATGTTAATATATTTTGTTTATGTTAATGTTAATGTTTATGTTTATGTTTCTTTATGTTTATGCTTATGTTTATGTTTGTTTATGTTTATTTATATTTATGTTAACTTGATTTGATTGCTTTCATTGTTGTTAATTATTTGTTAATAGATATGTCTGGAGATCAAGATAGAGATTTATAGGGTGAACAGGCTGGTACAGAATCCAGCGATGAGGAGGTCACAACGTTTGAAATAAAGAAAAGGAGCAGAACGACAATGGAAGAGTTTAGGAGGAAAAAAGCTGCTGGGGAAAAGTATGAGATTAAATTTGACAAAGAAGGAGTGCCAATTGGTAATGAAGAGTCGGTGAACAAATTTGCATCATATTGCGAGTATCTGGCTAAAGCAAGAGTGCCAATCACAATTAATGATTGGCGGAAGGACGTTTCAAAGGAAACCAAACTTGAATTGTGGTTGGACATCAAGGTGAATAAATTTTCACTTAAATCATCTAATTTAAATTTCTATGCTACCAATTAACTAACGTTTCATTATGTTTCAGAAAATGTTCAACATCGAAGATGATAAAGCCATGAACAATACTCTCAAAGCGATGGGCATAAGTCACAGGGCTTATAGAAGTAGGATTGCTGACGAGTACATTACAAATGCCGATCCAAACAATCCCCAAAATCCATGCGATAAACACCAATCTCACAAAAAGAATGAGAATAATTTTTCATGAAAAGGACGGGTGCAGATTTTGTACAGAAGAGCAACAAAGTGAAGGAGTTGAGAAAGAAATGGAAAGAGCGTCATAGGATGGGTTCCACTGGCTATAGAGGAAGAAAAGATTCATGGAAACCTACAGACAAGATTGTCATACCCGGAGATTCTGAAGGGGCCGGTTCCACGAGCATTACCATCGGCGATTTGGAACCGAGGAGTCAAAGGTATTTCATGGAAAGGGCTGTGGCTACGAAAGATAAAGGTACTTACACATGTAAAGACTTATTATATATGCTAACTTCAAATTATGTTTTGTGATTATTAATAAGAGTTGTTTGTTGCTTGTTAGATACTTACACGTTCCGTAGTTCTGATTCGTCGACTATTGAGGCATTCATTCGGTTGAGTGCCATGTCTGGTGAAATCAATTCCGGGTCAATACCGGAATAAGAAGTCTTAAATCGGGCGGTTGACAGGCCGGAACATTCAGGAAGAATCAGGGGATATCCTTTATGGACCAAGAAGGAATATGTGTATAAAAGAAAGCCTAGAAAGGATGCGCATGAAGGATGGATGGCACCAGACCAGATTGAAGAATTGATTAGCAGGGTCGCAGCTGAAGCCGCTGAGAAAACCAAAAGGGACTTGATTCACTCTGAGGAGATAATGAATGCGGCGAGACAACAAGCTTTTCAGGTAATCCTTTTTGACAATCAAAATGTAATCAAAATGAATGAAAACTATTATTCATCATCCGGTTGCTTGATAATTTTCAGGAGGTGAAACAATGGTTGGCCAGTAGCGGATTGCAGTTTCAAGCACCGCAGCAATTTGTTACGCCGTACCAGTTATTCGTTGAAGCTGAGGTAGACTCAGGAATGCCAAACGAGGAGATATTCCGAACGGTTGCCTCAAGCTATATGCCTCCGGATCCGAGAAGAGTTTTTCAGGTTCATATTGATCACTTTTCTCTTTTCTATTTAGATTTATGTTTGGCTTAGCATTACGGTTTCTGATTGAACTGGATTTCAGGAAGAAACACCGTGCGATCTCTTTTCCCTTGATCACCTTAACCAAAAGATTAAGGTGGCCGAGGGAAATATTATTCCGAGTGTTGTTGGTCAGATTGTACACGGCGTGCCACTGACTGATCAACAACTCTATATCCATCTTCTCCGAGTAGGCGATGATTTTCGTCAGTGGTAAGTCCCTGGTAGGTCAGATGAGCTATTAGGAAATAATATAGGAGGGCGATTCCCATGGCCGTCATTTTTGGTGGAGATAGGCCACAAGGTATCGTTTTATTTAATTATGATAATTTATTTCATCTATCACTATTATAACTCACTAATTAATTATGTGATGACATTGAATGCAGAGTTTGATAAAAAAGAAGCCAGATGCGAGCAAGGCGGTGGCAAAAAAGGTGATCGAGAGTCCAAAGGTTCCAAGTGCAGGTTCATCCAAAACATAATTAGTTCAATTGATTGTTTCAGGGTAGATTGTTGCTCAACGTCGAATAATCTATTCTTTTGTGACTGATTATTTCAGGGTCGATTGTTGCTCGCGATCCGCTACTTGCGCAGGATGCGATTGAAAAGCTTACCCCATCCGAACGAGAATTGCATGAACTATTGATGTTCCAACCAGAGCTTCAGAAAAATTTTGAGTTGCATAAATGTGATGTTTGGGGTACACACAGCGGCGAGGTTAAGTTCAACGTTGAATTGTGCGACATCCTCCAATGCTTTAGAAGAGAATCTCTAAACGTGTCGATCGTCAAGTTGTACTCTTGGTATGAATTTCCAACCTTTAAAATATTTTTTTAAAGTACCATATTCAATTGGAGGTGAAAAACGTATGAATTAATATCCGTGAGTGTAGGTTTTGGATGAATGAACTTTCAGAGGGAGAAAAAAATATCACCGTATTAGATCCAGAGATGTTGACTGCTCCTAAAATCAAATAAGAACAAAATGCTGCTGCGGACTACTTGATGAAGTCATTCGCGCAATATTCATCCAATTATATGGTTATGCCTTATTTACAAGAGTAAGGACAATTATAACTAATAAAATATCAATTATCTCGTTTACATGTTTGGTTTAATTTCATGAAAACAATAATCTCTATTCTTGCAGTTTTCATTGGGTCCTTCTTGTATTAATGTCGAGAAGTGCACCGTTCAAATAGCAGATTCTATCGAGCGCAAGAATCCAAAGATATTGATTAAGGGATTTATAACCCAGTAAGTTTTCGTTTCTAAATGAGATTCTGATATTGAAATAAGGACTACGTACGGTTCTATCTAAGCTATTAATGATATTGTATGCAGGATATACAAGCGATACCTTATGGAAAATGGAAAATATAACGCAAGGACCCGAACAACTTTTGATTGGTACAAAACTCAGGTACGAGACTTAAAAAATATATTAGCTACCTAGGGTTTCTGAAACTATGCAAAATCTTAACTATCTTTCTTGTTGGATCTTAATTAGTGTCCGATACAAAAGGACAGCACAGAATGTGGATATTTCACAATGCTCGCCATGAAAAACGTATTATCTTATTGGATAGGAATTCAGGAAATACCTCATGTAAGTAACTTATTCTTTTAACTAATAACATTTGATCAAACAATTAGATTTTAGAATTTCATGATCTAACTAATAATATTTTTGACTTGTTTATCATAATATGCAGATGATCGAGCCGGTTGGAGTACCATACAACAAAGAAATGATTGATGGTATCGTGACATAAGTTATGGACTTCATGCAAGGGGTATTATTTTGATTAAAATGTGTTATTTGATGACTTGCCATGTTTGATGATACTTGTGATATATGTAAATATTTTGTTTATTGTTTGTGTGATATGCATGATTATGTATGTTTGATATATGTGTGCTTTGTGATATATATACATATGCTGCATGTGTTAATGTAAATTGGATACCAATTTGGTACCAATTCGACTAGCAAATTGGGCTAGCCAATCAAACATGCCAAACACAAAAAAAAAAAGAATTTTGTAACGGTTATTAAGGAATAACCGTTACAGAATATTATAATTTTATTTTTTTTTAATTATAAACATTATCTGTAACGGTTATTAGGTATTAACCATTACAGATGTTCTCCAAATACCGCACTTGTTCCGTCCACAATACTATAACGGTTATTAGATAATAACCGTTACAGAAGACTGGCTTCTGTAACGGTTATTAGGTAATAACTGTTACACATGTTCTCCAAAAAACTGTACTAGATTTCTCTTGCATAATACCATAATGGTTATTAGATAATAATCGTTACAGAAGAGGGGGCTACTGTAACGGTTATTAGACATTCTATAACGGGGGCTACAGTAACGTTTCGTGTACCGTTACAAAAGTTTTTTATTAACCGTTACAGAAGCCAAAATTTCGCGTAGTGAATTAAACCCGAATGAAAAATGAAGTTTTAAAAATCAGATGTATGTTGTTTCATTCTGGTACTACCCCATATTTTTCATTGAGACAGACAATCTCATTAAAGTCCCCCAAGATGCGCACCTTTACATGCAACTGTACTAATTGAGTTATGATAGACAATAGGAGGTTTTTAGCACGATGCTTTGAGTCACCATAGATTCCAACAAGCACCCAAGGGGGTTTGTCTTTGACAGTGATTCTAGCACATATGTATCGCCAAGAGGAGTTTAAGATTTGTACCTGGACATAATTGTCCCATGCCAAGCAGATGCCACCGGCAGTACCACGCACCGGCAGTACCATGCCACCGACAGTACCACGCCCCTCCATCTCCTTAACCATAATTGTTCCATTCAAGAGCAGCCTGGCATGTGTTGAGTTCAAATCAAAAGGTAAGGCTCCGTTTGGATCGTATGGGAATAGAAAGAATAGTTTTTTTCTAGACGTAAATTTATTATAAACAATCCAAACTCTTCACAAAGTTATACACTTTCTAATACTTTCCGCCTAGAAATAGACTATTCCTCTTATTCCTATGCAATCCAAACGGAGCCTAAAAGTGGCAATTCTCTGTAAGCAACAAATCCAGCAAAGCTGTTGAAATCATCTCAAAGAACTCTAGTGAGAACACATGTCTGCTGATAAACATTATCGATCAATATTTGATTTTTTTTTTAGTTGCAATTGGTTTGGGATTCCTTATATTAATGATGTTTTTGTGTAATTTTGTTGTTCAAACTATTTATAATAGGCCACTGTATTTGTGTCTCATGCTCATCTAGGCAAGTTCATATTATTCCACTGTATTTATCTGCAACTTTTGTCCAAGTGTATATATAAGAATGTATTTATGTCATCCATATCATGTCCACACTTAATAGAAAATCGTTTAGCCGCATATTCAGATAGGAAAGCATCGCGCAACACGCGAGTATAGAACTAGTGATACTTGTCGGCGGCTCGCATATGACTTCGGCGACCCGCAGAAAACCTGTCGCTCTGTCTCACTTTAGCTGTAGTTTCTCTCCATTTGCAAACCCCTCTGGCATCAAAGCTTCTAGTTTATATAGCAGTAAATGTCGATTCTCTAGAGTGGAGGTCGTGCAAATAGAGGCTCCAAATATGACTCAGGGCGTGGTAGGACGGTTGCAAACCTGGCTATGCTAAGTTTAGCAGTCGGTTTCTCGTCTTTCAGCAGCCCGCTGTTGAACTTAGCGGCTCGCTGAAATCTTCTATGTCGCAAGTCTTCAACTTCTACCCGCTGGTGCTTTTTGTGGGTCTCCAATCATGTCAAAATCAGAGAAAATGTTGTGTCGAGTAGCCACATCGCGTAGATCCTATACAAAATGAAGAAATTATGAAAGTACCTAGCTTCTAACTTAAATTAACAGTTAAATATTAAAATAATATATAAAATCATGAAATTAAGATCTATAAATGGTTGAAATACTTGCACTACGCCAAATTTCAATATTAGTACCAGTTTTTTTCCTATCATTAGTACCGGTTTTGCAGCGGTACTAATAATAGGGGGTACTAACAGCAATAAAAAACCGGTACTAATAAGCCGGTAGTAAAGGTGGCAGGAAACGATATTAGTACCGGTTTTTTATAAAAAACCGGTACTAAAAATAATACATTTAGTACCGATTTTTTATAAAAAATCGGTACTAAAAATATATAAACAAACCGTAATTAAATATTACACATTTAGTACAGGTTTTTTATAAAAAACCGGTACTAAAAATAATATAAATTAAAATACCGGTACTAAAAATAAAATAAATTTATATTATTTTTAGTACCGGTTTTTTATAAAAAAACCGGTACTAAATGAATTCAAATTTTTAGTTTTTTCTTAAATTAATTTTAGTACCGGTTTTTTATAAAAAATCGATACTAAAATTAATTTAACAAAAAACACAAAATTTTAATTCATTTAGTACCGGTTTTTTATAAAAAACCGGTACTAAAATTAATTTAACAAAAAACACAAAATTTTAATTAATTTAGTACCGGTTTTTAGCTAAAAACCGGTACTAAATTAATTAAAAAAACAAAAAAATTATTTAGTACCGGTTTTTAGTTAAAAACCGGTACTAAATTATTATTATTTTTTTAAAAAAAATCTATTTCTGGAAAATTTTACATCGTCTTGAAAATTATATTATTAACAAATTACTAATGTCAATTTGAATATTTTGGAAAAGGAGTAACGCATTTGTAAAATAAATTGGATAAGATTTTGTAGACATTGTTTAAATTCATGGAAGAGAAAAATTCATAGTGTCTAACCAACCTAATTAGAAGAATGGTAGTTGCATATGCGTACATAACCTATTTTTCTTTTTATTTTCTTTTTGCTATTACCTTGTTTTTCTAAATTTCATTCTTCATCTTTACATGTAGACACAGATGCCTTAAGTTTGTGTACATTGGTGAAAATTTCCCCTTCTCTTCTAAACTTGAAAATGTAATTCTGCATTGCCCCTTTTGAGAAAAAGAATGAAGGGAAACAAAATTGATAGAGGAGAAGAAAATATATGACCTGCTTGATTTCTGCATGAAGAGTATGATAGAGGTGCTATGCTTCGAACACGGTAACCTCTAGTATTCCATGGAGAAGATTTGAAGCCTCCATCTCCTCTTCCATTCATTTCTCTTTGCTTCTCTCTCTCTCTCTCTCTCTCTAACTCTCTTTCTTTCGCTATTTCAAGCTTCACCTTTTGCAAGGCTTTGAGTCTATATATCTCCTTTAAGATACGTAATAATCGACTGAAAAATATCTGCCTATTTTTAGTACCGGTTTTTTATAAAAAATCGGTACTAAAAATCAATTAATTAGTACCGGTTTTTTATAAAAAACCGGTACTAAAGGTTTGAATTTATTAAAAAAAAAGTTTAATATTAGTACCGGTTTTTTATAAAAAACCGGTACTAAAAATATAACGGTTTTTTTTATTCTTTAAATGTTTAAAAAACCGGTACTAATTAATTGATTTTTAGTACCGGTTTTTTATAAAAAACCGGTACTAATATTAAACTTTTTTTTTTAATAAATTCAAACCTTTAGTATCGATTTTTTATAAAAAACCGGTACTAAATTAAAAACGTTTTTTTTTATTTTTCAGACGATTTTTAGTACCGGTTTTTTAAAAAAACCGGTACTAAATAATATATCTGACAATTACGAAAATGCCATGATTTATTATTAGTACCGATTTTCTTAAAAACCGGTACTAATGAGCCGGTACTAATAATCTTTTTTGTTGTAGTGTTGGTATGAAAATCATTTATCATGTTGTTGATTAAAATATGTGGCGTTGAACTATTTACATTGAAAATGTGCAGATGTTAATATGTTATGTCACTTGAGTTGATGCTGCAAGCAAATCTTGGCGAAGAGGTGGCAAGGAGGATGAATCAGATGGGACGGTGCTGAATTTAGCTGCAACAACGGGGTGTTAGAGGGTGTCAGTGGCAGGTTCAACTGAAGCGTGAGATGGAGTGTGGGTCTAATAATAATGCAAAAAATTGGCGTGGTTGCTTTAAGTTGTTTCTCTGCATTTTTGCATTTTTTGTTTTATGCTATTATTTTTATTTTGGATGTAATAAAAAGTTATAATCGTTTATTGAGATTAGTGTTTCGTTAGAGGTTCTGAGTTGTAGAAGGTGTAAATATCGGTCGGTAGGGGTAACGTGTTAAGTGGCAACGGAACAGGGTGTTTCGTTTGTCGTGCCACTAACGAAACGGTACAATTTCGATGTTCTGTTAACCATTTCATTTATTATTTCGTTAAAAGGCATGTACAAAATATACGATTTCAATAAACGGCATGTGCTATTCCGTTTCACTACCCATTTCATTTGCCGTTCCATTATCAGAACGTCACGATTTTCGCTGCCACTTGCTGTTCCACTTACCGGTAATGTCACAACATAACGGCTGCCGTTTGATGCCCCTAAATACCGGTGCCATTTAGTACATTAGAGTCGATGCTAGAGATAGCTCGCGTTTTAGTCAGAGAGTCAAAAGTCCACTCTGAGTTGTATATATGCTTGTTGAACACTGATATATATTCCTTTCTTATTTAAATGGTGAGGCCATTCGTCACTTATTTCACAAAAAAATATATATATATATATATATATATATATATATATATATATATATATATATATATATTGAAAATGTGAGAAATTAACAAGCAAGTCCTTGAATGAGATGACATAAAGCCGGGAACGTTGTTTCTTCCTATTTGTCAAGCCACTGAGCCACATGCTGATTGTTTGTCTGTTCTCTCGATGTTGTCTGATGCAGTGATGCTTTACTTTTTGATCTTTTTTTTAATGTGTGTAATGTTTGAGAGGCCAGTGAAAAAAACAAAAAAGCTACTTACTAGCCAGGTGCTACGCAAAGTTGTTATTGAGGCCAACTTGGTAGCCGCTACTAGTTCTCTAAAATAAAAAGTTGTTATTGGGGCAGCACTGTGGCATTTCATTTTTCTAAATATGGGTTATTTTGAGATTGAACTGCGAAATTATCGATCATTTATTTTCTTGGTTAACGCATAAATTTTTTTAGAAATAATTGACCTGTCTAAACTTTGTTACCAAATAAAAGGGATTGATGCGTGGTTTCTGCGTCAATTTAAATATCGGTATGTTCTAATTCAACCAGTGCGTTCCGGTTGGAAGTTGGAATAACTCTTCAACAGATAACAGGTAACCAGCCCTGAAATTTCTATGTGGTTAATCTAAGCTAGCTGTCATAAACAATAGGCTAATCATCAGTTCAATTTTTTTTTTTTTTAAAAACCCAACAAAACTGTATTCTACAACACCACCTTTTTTTAGTTTTTTGGTTTTTCCCCCCTTCAAAATCTCCTTCACACGCATTTTCAGACCTGTATGGGTCAGAAGATATCACGCACCTCTTTCATCCAAACACCGATGGTGTCATGACTCATCTAATTTGTTTGGGAGCTCCAATGGAAGAGTAGTAGCGGCAGTGAAATGGAAGGTGTTGTGAAACATGCGGATATGAGTGGTGGAGTCTCGCTTAGGAAGGAATTCAGATAGTAAGCTTTTTCCTTTTTTTTTTTTTCTTTTCGTTGTAAAGTTATAGGAAGACTGGTAAATCCGTAAGTATTCTCTCAATGTTTTACCATATATTCAGAAAAAAAACACATTGAAACTTAAATTTAAGTTCAATTTGCAACATTTTATCACTACGCGAAAAACGTTAATCTGTAACTCTTCTTTTATAACGGTTTTCGAAAAGACCGTCATACAAGTCGGTGTGGTAGCGGTGTAAATAATACCAAGTTCATTTAGTAACGGTTTTTATAAATAACCCGTTATAGAGCTTCTGTCCCAAAAAACAAAGTTCCTGTCAACTCATTTGTAACGGTTATTATCTAATAACCGTTACAAAAGGCCATACTGTTTGTAACGGTTATTTGATAATAACCGTTACAAATATTTAACTTTAATTTTCAAACGGTTTTTAAATAAAAACCGTTACAAAATTGCCGAACTTTTTCACTTATGCTAGGGTTTTCTCCTCTCTCTCTGCCACTCTCCCACTCTCCACTCTCCACCCTCACAGCCGCACTGTTCCAATATTGAGCCGAAAATTTTTCTCTCTTTTTTCATATTTATTTTCACTCTAAAACAGTAGCCAAAAAATTTTCAAAAATTCTAAAATAATAAGAATTATAAAGAGAAGGAGAAGAAGAGCAGATTTGAGGTAAAAAAAAATAAAATTTTAGAAATTTTTGTTAATTTTCTATTTTTCCTATTTATTTCGGTTTAACTTTGATTTATGGTAAAATTAATGATTTTTTGTTGGTTTTTATGGACAATTTCAGATCCCATTCAAGAGGAGAAGCTTGGACAATTTGAGATCTAACTCATTCAAGAGGAGAAGAATAAATCGGATTAAAGGTATATTAATTCGACCCTCTCCAACGAATTATGCATGCATTAATAATTCGCATATGCATTTAATTAATTAATCGTATTGTCATATAGGACCAAAATACCGGAACACAATCGAATTTAGGTCATTGCCCGTCCGAGATTAATCCATTAGGGATTAATCTCGGATAGTACTCCCGGTCGGGAGTACTGCTCTTTGGATACGATCTGTCTCATTTAGGACAGCGAGTTGTACGTTAGATGCAATGTGTTGTCTGAGAAAAATTCGACGGCATTTTTCCTTATGTTCCCACGAATACGTACGCACGAGCAATCGTGTGTTGGCGTATTCAGGGAACATAAGGGGAAATGCTGTCGAATTTTTCTCAGACAACACATTGCATCTAACGTACGCTCGCTAATGAGACAGAGTATCCAAAGAGTGGGCTAGGATGGTAACCGGCCCGAAACCTAATGATAAATTGACCATAACTCTAAACCCTGACATTTTGCATACATTTTATTGTTCAGATGAATCGGACGTGGATGTACACAAGCAATCGATATTCTGCTACATTTTCAGAGGGGCTTGAAGAATTTATGGTTTCTGCGATAAAGAATATGAAAAGGACGGATGATAATAAAATATATTGTCCTTGTTGTGTTTGTCAGAATATGTTGAAATGGTCAAATTTAGAAGAAGTAAGAGTTCATTTGATTAGATCTGGATTTCAACCGGATTATACACGGTGGACACTTCATGGAGAAACTGGGGAGGAATATTTAAGTGTTGGACCTAGCACAAATATATTGGATTCACAATATGTGGAAGAAAATGTATTATTGGATGATGAAAATATATTGGAAGATGAAAATGTATTTGATGATGTAAATGTATGTGATGATGATGATAATGTTGATGATACACAACTTAATGATGATTTGGATGAAATTGTGAACAATACAGATGAAGATTTTGTTGATAATGTTGAAATTTTTGGAATGTTACGTGAAGCAGATAAGATTAAGTTATATTCCGGTTGTGAAATGTCAAAACTTAATGCGGTTTTCAAACTGTTTAATCTGAAAGCCAAAAATGGATGGAGCGATACCAGTTTCACGGCTTTGCTTAACCTTTTGCGTAAAGATTTTCTTCCAAAAGATAACCAGTTGCCAGATTCAATTTATAAGGCTAAGAAAATGTTGTGTCCTTTGAAAATAGGAGTTGAGAGAATTCATGCATGTCCGAATGACTGCATATTATTCCGGAATCAGTATAAAGATCTGGATAAATGTCCACGGTGTCATGCATCACGGTATAGACCGAGAGACGATCAGATTGAGGAATGTAGTAAGGGACCAGCTTCGAAGGTGGTGTTTTATCTCCCAATAATACCAAGATTTCAGCGGCTCTTTTCTAATGCGAGAGATGCTAAACTTTTAAGATGGCACGCTGACTGCAGGAAAAAAAATGATGGTATGCTTCGACACCCCGCAGATTCTCCGGATTGGAGGAATATAGACAGAGAGTTCGAAGAATTCGGTAGTGAACCCAGAAATCTGAGATTGGGATTATGCACGGACGGAATGAATCCTTACGGCAACATGAGTAGCCGTCAGACTACGTGGCCAGTTTTACTGTGTATTTATAACCTTCCCCCCTGGTTATGTATGAAAAGAAGATACATGATGATGCCTTTGTTGATTTCAGGTCCTAAACAACCAGGTAATGACATAGATGTGTACTTGGCTCCGTTGGTAGATGACCTTGGTAAATTGTGGCGTGAGGGAGTTAAAATTTTCGATGCACACTCTAGAACTGAGTTCAGACTGCATGCCATGATATTTTGCACGATCAATGATTTTCCTGCTTATGGTAACTTGTCGGGGTATAGAAACAAGGGAGAAAAAGCGTGTCCTATTTGTGGAGAAAACACTCATTCTATTTATTTGAAGAACTGCAGAAAAAATGTGTATTTGGGACACCGCAGATTTCTTAAGAACCGTAATCACCCTTACCGACGAAATGGTGAAAAATTTGATGGCAAAGTCGAGAATGGAAAAGCTCCATTGCCATTGTCCGGGTTTGGAGTGTATCGACAGGTTAAGGACATCAAGGTCAAATTTGGTAAAAAAATTTGTTAATGAGATTCCGAAAGGATTATGGAAGAAAAAGTCAATATTCTGGGATCTTGAATATTGGCAGTATTTGGAGGTTAGGCATTGCTTAGATGCCATGCACATAATCAAGAACATATGTGAAGCTTTGATTGGTTGTATGTTGGAAATTCAAGGAAAAACTAAAGATGGCGTGAATGCGAGGAAAGATATGGTTGAAATAGGGATTCGAAAGGATCTAGCAGCACAAGATAAGGGCAAAAATCGAGTTTGGCTTCCTGCAGCACAATTTAATCTATCAAAGAAAGAGAAGAAAAGTTTGTTAGAATGCCTGAAGTCGATTAAGGTTCCTTCTGGTTATTCTTCGAACATATCAAAAAAGGTGTCAATTAAGGAGAACAAATTAATTGGGATGAAATCACATGATTATCACGTCTTGCTGACCCAACTACTTCCGGTCGCAATTCGTGGAATTCTCAGTGAAGAAGTGAGGATGACCATAATAAGTACAAATGAACATTTTAATAAGTACAAATGAACATTTTAATAATTATGTATGTTCACTTTAATAAGTATAAATGATCATTTTAATAATTATGTATGTTCACTTTTAGGAAAGAGGCGTATTATTGGTGTTGGAGATGTTGTGGACGAAGAAGCATATGACCACTTTGAAGAAATACCTCCATTTTCCACCGGCATCGATGATACATCACAACCGGTATCAATCAGTCATCGACGTCCAGATAACATTGAAGGATTGTTGGTCAATACGCATCGGAAAAGAAAGAAACTACATAATTAATGTGAGTTAAAATTCAATTAAATCTATTATTTTCAATATATGTTTATATTTAATATTAATACTTACATTAATTAATTTTTTATTTTTGCAGGTGGTCGATCTGTCACTTTGATCATTTTGTTAAAAATTTATTTAATTTTATCTGTAACAGTACTTACATTAATTTTTAATATTAATACTTACATTAATTATGTGAGTGTACGTACTTCCATAATTTTCCCTTATATTAATATTTACAGATTTAAAAAATATATATCAATTCCCTAATTTACAGATTTAGTACTTCTCTTTTCTATAACGGTTCTTTGCTAATAACCGTTACAGAACCAATGTTACAATTTTTTCTATAACGGTTCTTTGCTAATAACCGTTACAGAACCAATGTTACAATTTTTTCTATAACGGTTCTTTGCTAATAACCGTTACAGAACCAATGTTACAATTTTTTCTTACTATCCTCCAGCGAAAAACCCTAGCCTATACCTCACACAAAATTTTCTCTAAGTCCCCAAACCCTATGCCTCTGAGTATCCGCCTCTCTCGATAACTTTTCCCACTCTCACTCAAAATTTAGCAAAATCCGGCGACTCACTCGTTTCGGCCGACGACTCGCTCTTACTCTCTCTCTCTCTCTCTCTCTCTCTCGGCCATCTCTCTCCGACAGGTCCTCGACAGTAAGGTGGTGCCATTGGTATGGTGCTAGCTGACCTTCTTCCCTTCTCGATCTGTTTGGTAAATCCCTTTGAAATCAATCTCTTTAATTTGTAAATTAGGGAATTGATATAATACCAAGCTTGAAATCAATCTCTTACCAAGCTTGTACCAGTCCCTTTACGGCCTCCACACTAGTTAATGAAATTTGTAAATTAGGGAATGCACTTGATCTATTTCGTCTCTATCTGCAAATTAATGAAATTACTTCTGGTCTGGATGGTGTGTACTTCTAGAATTTAACTTTTTTTAAATTAGTGTAGATAACGTGTAAGTCCAATACTAATGTTCTTCAATTAATTAATAAAATGTCTTCTTCTAGCAGCTTCATCAATCACTACAGTTTTAAATTCATACGCTGTGATTGAATTAGTTTCAGGAGACCTTGTTGTAAATTTGGTTGAACATTGTATTGTATATATGTAGGCTATAACATTGCATTGTACTACCAGGGGTAAATTTGCTTAGTCTTTATTAGTTTGAACATTTCATTTGATTAGTCTTTATTAGTTTCAGGATCCCTTGTTGTAAATTTGCTTGAACATTGTATTGAGGTGCCAGAGAATAAGAAGCTCCTTGTCATAGAGCTTGTGTCTTATCCAAACCCTCGTACAACCTGTACTTGCCGCTCAGGTAATTAGAGTTTCTCAAATAATGTTCAAATTTGTTGCCATTTTTTTTTGCTTTCATATTTTTTTGGTCATGTCTAGACATTGACATCAGATTCAAGGGCAGTATAAGTATAGTAGGCCATTTAAATTTGACAAGGGAGAACCATATATATATGTATAAACATGACCTCAATTAACTGCTCAATTAGGATTGATCTAAAAGGCAGAACTGCTCAATTTGATTGTTTAAATTAAACTTTTTTTATTATAATTTGCTATTAGAACTTATTACATAATTTTAGGAGAGGCCAGACCCTTTACATAATTTTAAATATAATAAAACAAGCAGCAATTATTTACTAACATTTGTTCTTTCATTGTTGATTGCTTGAATAGATATGTCTGAAGGAGAACAATCAGATCATGAAGAACAGGTTGATCAAGAAGAAAAGGAATTGGATTGGCAAGAACAAATCAAAAGAAGTAGGACCAGGATGGAAGAGTTTAGGAAGCTAAGGGCTAAAGGGTATCCTTTTAGCATTAAGTTTGACAAGGAAGGACTTCCAGAAGGTGATGAAAAATCTGTTAAGAAATTCGGTACCTTCTGCGCATATCTCGCTAAACTAAGAGTGCCGATCACCATTGATAACTGGGGCAAGGATGTTTCAAAAGAAGACAAGGAAGACATGTGGAGGGAGATCAAGGTATGTAAACAAAACTTGTGCTCTATTATGCCTCTTACTTGTGTTTCGATTTGTTCCTTTCGGGGGTAGTTCTGGTATTTCTAGCCTTTTTATTCCTGAGCTAAGTAGCATTTTAAGCACTTTTACAACATTAATATGGATTCTAAAGCAATAATGCAAATTTCAGAAACTATAACTATGAAAACAGTGATGCAAAGAGTGTTCAAAACTATAACTATGACAACATACAACAGCAATATTTATAACTTCTAACTTGTGTTTACTATTAAATTTGTCGCAGAGAGTGTTCAAAATTGCAACAGATGATGCAAAGAAGAAAGTTCTCGCAGTTATGGGCAATGGTCATAGAGCCTATAGGAGTAGGCTTGCTTTTGAATTCATTCATAACTTTGATCCTCAAAATCCCAAAAACCCGTGCGATCTATTTCCAATAACACCACAGCAGTGGGAGGAGTTTTGCCTTAAGAGGGGTACTCCAGAATTTGAAGCAAAGCGTAAGAAAGGTCAGGAATTGAGAAAGAGGTGGGACATGCCTCATAGGATAGGTTCTGGTGGCTATAAAACAGCTAAGAAGAAGTGGAAACCAACTGACAAAATTGTGGTGCAATCTACTTCAGAGGGTGTAGGTTCCACTAGCATCACCATCAGTGACTTAGAGCCGAGGTCTCAAAGGTATTTCAGGGGAAGGGCTGTGTCTACTGAGACAAAGGGTACTTACACCATCCCCCAATCAGATAAGACAACTTGTGAAGCATTCTGTCGGTTACCTGGTTTGACTGAAGAACTCAATTCCGGGTCCATCCACCCTAGTGAAGTCTTAAGTCGGGCGGTTGAGAAGCCAGAGCATTCGGGTAGAATGAGAGGAACATCCGCATGGACCAAGAAAGAAAATTTGTACGATAGAAAGCCGAGACGACCTTTGCATGAAGGATGCATGCCAAAGGTTTCTATGGATGAGTTGGTCAAACAGGTCACAGAGAAATGTAAACAAGAATTGATCGCGTCGTCGGAGGTGAGGGATACCATTATGCAGGAGTGTTATAGGGAGATCCAGGGATGGTTGGCCTCCACTGGAGTACAGATTCCTTCTCAGCCGCACTTCGTGACGCCATCGCCGCCATTTCATTCGGTCGAGGTTGACTCAGCAATGCCCAATGATCAGTTATTTCGAACAGTTGCTTCATGTTATATGCCTCCAGATCCTATTGGCATTGATCAGGTTGAATTCATTTTATAATTTATTATAAAGTAGTGAATTTGTTTATATTTAAAAAAATATGTGCGATTTACATCTATTTGCAATTTTCAGGAACCCATACCTTGCGATCTCTACCACTACGATAGTCAGAATGAGCGGGTGCACGTGGCCGAGGGACTTCTCTTGCCGTCTTTTCCGGGTCAGATCGTACACTGTGAGCCTCTATCTCCTTTGTGTGCTCTAATCCAGCTTGACAACGTATTCGACGAGTACCGTAATTGGCTTCTCCCTTGTTTGTCACTGCAAGAGGAATTAGGCATTAGTAAGGGGGGTCGATTCCCATGGCCGAGAAAGGATGTGGAGATACGGGGACAGGTATCTCTTGATTTATCAAAATTTTATTTTACAAATACATCTCTAATATTATTAATACTCGTTTTGATTACAAAAAGTGATGAACTTGAATGTAGAATAAAAGCAAAGAGAAAGAGAAGGGCAAAGAGAAAGAGAAACAGAAGGGCAAAGAAAAAGAGAAGGGGAAGGAGAAAGCGAAAAAGGAGAAACCAAAAAAAGAGAACAAGAAGGTGACAAGTGCAGGTTCGGGTATTGGTCGCAAACCGCTCCTCTCAAAAAAGGTTATTGCTGGACTTTCTAAATCAGAACGTGCAGTATATGACCTTTTGATTCTCACACCACAAGGAGAGGAAAATTTTGAACTGTTCGAGTGCAATCCGTGGGGTACACACGACGATGAGGTTAAGTTCAACCTTAACCTAGAGGACATCATCGAATGTTTCAAAAGAGAAGAATTGTGCATATCAATCATCAAGATGTACTCCTGGTAAAATCTTCAAACTTACGTTTTTGTAAAAAGTACTGTTTCTTGTTATTGATCTCTTGTTTACAAAAAAAAAAATCATTAGAGATAGTAAATTGCAAAGCTACTGGTACGGTTCATGTACCAGTACAGATATGGTTCATCTTTCTTTTTGCTTTTATGAATATGGAAGTTTACTTTGTGCTAGTTTACAAAGGACCTTCTTGATGCATTTGAAACAATGGACCAGCATCAAGTTTAATACAAGCAAACCAATTCAAAATAGAAATTAGAAAATCAGTGTATTGGATCTATGAATGCAGGTTTTAGGGTTTAGGGTTTAGGTTTTAGGGTTTAGGATTTATAAAATAGCAAACCTTCTTGATGGAAGAACAAATTCAAGTGACATCTATGAATGCAGGTATTGGATGGTCCAACTTTCAAAAGGATTAGGGTACTCTAACAAAATCACCATATTGGATCCTGATCTCTTGGCTGAAGCTAAAGTAATGGAAGAAAAGGGGGCCGCAGTGGATTACTTGAAGAACACGTTCGTAAATTGGCCATGCGAGTACTTTCTTTTGCCGTATAACCAGGGGTAAGACAATATTGTTTAACTAATAAAGACTAATCAAATACTTTCTAATTTTCCATCCATGTTAATAATAACTATATATTCAAAAGTTCAAAGTTATAATGTAGATGAGCAAGTAAGCAAATTGTGACTTTTGGCAAATTATGTATTGTGTCTCCTCTTGCTTTCTTGATATTTCTTATACAGAAACTAGATAGTTGAAACCTTTAATCTCTTTCTTGATATTTGATACTTGATGTTAATAATAATTAATCTCAATTACAGGTTTCATTGGACAATCCTTCTTATTAATATCAACAAACTAGAGATTCATTTCTTAGATTCTTTGGTACGCGAAGATGTCCCCTCGTTGTTATCGATTAAGCCGTTCATAATTATGTAAGTTTTTGTTTCTAAATTCGTAAAATAATGATGTCATTTTGGAATTGATAGAATAATTTGAATTGCATGCAGGGCATATAAAAATTACCTGATGGAAAAGTTTCAAAAAAGTCATCGTGGTGGCCGGTTGTTTACATGGTTCGAAATACTGGTACGAAATTATATCTATTAAGTTCTTGAAATTAGAATGGGTGCAATTATTAAAAATCATAACTATTATTTTGAATTTTGATCTTAGTGTCCGAAACAGAAAGGGAATGTCGAGTGTGGATACTTCACATTGGTCGCCATGAGATACGTATTGAACCATGTGGTGGAAGTCGGAGAAATACCTCAGGTATTTATTTATTTCAAATATAGAATTAGAGTTTAGGTTTTACAATTTAGGGTTCAGAGTTACCGATACTGTAAAATTTAGGACACTCGTAATATGTTTTGGTTTGTTTATAATCAATTGCAGAGAATCGAACCGGTCGGAAAACCTTATGAAGAACAACATATTGGAGAGGTAGTGGATGAGGTAATGCAATTCATGTACAGGGTGTTGTTCGGCGGATAGAGGATTATTGTTTGATTTGCATTATTGTAGAGCATTATTGTTTTATACTTTCGATTATATTTTGGCTAGCAACAGGGGCTAGCCACAGAAAACAACAATTTTTAGGTTGATTTATATTATTGTTGATTGATATATTTTGATTGAGATCTGTACCAATTGGTACCAATTGGTACACATGCACTTATTTCGGCTAGCAACAGGGGCTAGCCACATAAAGCAATAATTTTTTTTTTAATTAATGACCTTTTGTAACGGTTATTACCTAATAACCGTTACAGAAGGTCATAAACTATAACGGTTATTCGATAATAACCGTTACAAAAACAAACAAAAAAAATATAAAAGTAAGCAGTTTTATAACGGTAATTTCCCTAGGACTCTTCTGTAACGGGTTTTTTACAATAACCGTTATGAAACGCCCGCTATCTGTAACGGTTAGTTTGTATTAACCGTTACCAAATTGCTCCTTCCTGACGGCAAAATTGTGACGGTTATTATAAAGATTAGTAACGGGGGCTACTGTGACGGTTGCATGCCCGTTAGTATTCGATCTTATTAACCGTTACAGATTAACGTTTTTCGCGTAGTGTATTCTTTACCTTTTTTCTATTGTGGAAAGTTTGATAAAAATCGTGTACTCTCTATTTTTAGTTGCAGCCCATTTCAATGGTTATATACGAAGAGAGAGTTGGAAAAACACCTCCGGCGACGAGAGGGACCTTCTACAGTATAACTTGAAGGAACTAGAATTGCTTTTAAGTTGTAAAATAAACACTACGAGAATGTTGTTAGGACACGTTTTCATTTTTGGTGTTGATAAGATATTGGCTACACATAATTCAATTAGTTTCAATGAGATATTTTCTTTTGCCGGTAGTTTTAGTGGGACAATTTCTAATTATGATGATAGATGCATTTATATTTTGTAGTTGTATTTTCTTTGAGATAACTTATGACAACAATTAATTTCCATTAGTTTCGTGATAAACTAATATGCGCACAGTTTAGGTACTGATAAGCTCGATTTTGGTAGAGATCAACAGATGAGAAATGTACTAGAGAAGAAAAGTATTTTATTGATTCTTGATTTAGTACAAAATGCTATTACATGAGCATTCTCTCTCCGAAAATGCCAACCCCCTTTTCTCTGGTCTACCCCTCTTATTTATAGTCCCTATAGCTATAACTAACTGCTGACGTCAGCCAACAGCCGTTACTCCACTTGACCTCCCTAGATTCTCCCGAAATCTCTTCGGAAGAGAGCTCACATGGCCCTGTCAACTGCCTATCTTCCGAACTCCCTTCGGTTATCCCTATATAACTTGGGTTCTTCTTGGGCTTCATATTGACTTCTCTTTCTTGGGTCTGGCCATCCATAGCCAGACCTATCATAAGTCCTTGAACTTATTGCGATTATTCGTCGTAAGTTGTGAGATTGACCTTTTTCAACCACTAAATCCTTGCTCCCGATTCCTGAGAGAGATGACTAAATGGCGAAGCCCTTGAGTCCCGACTTCTAAGCAAGACGACGAAATGGCGAAGCCTTGAGTCCTGACTTTTGAGCGAGACGACGAAATGGCGAAGCCCTTGAGTCCCGACTTCTGGGCGAGATGATGAAATGGAGAAACTCTTGAGTCCTGGACGTAGAACATCTGGATGAGGTGAAGTGACGAAGCCCTTGAGTTCCGAACACGGAACTTCGGTATGAGGCACTCAAAGCGGTGGCGCTCCAAGCGGTGAAAATCTCATCTAGATATCATCTGGCATGCATCTTGATCTTGATGCTGACTCTTCACCTTCGCCTTGGGATGTGCGAAAAACCTTTTCCCGTCTTTTGTATCTGTCTCTTCGTCTCCTCCTATTTACTTATATTCAAGCAGTTATCTCACTTGCTGGTAACTCTATTACTGTAGGGGCTCGCACCCTTTCTCTATTAGGCATCCGACGACAGCTCGGGCACTTGCTTTTGCTTCCCAAGCCCTCAATTACCAGGCTACACTTGTTCTCTCTCCTTCTCCCATTTTTCATTCTCCCTCATCTCTAGCCCTCTCATTCTCTCTTTTCCTTCTTTCTTTCTCTCTTGACGACCGCTTCCCTCAACCTTCCACTACGGCGACCTCCGTTCTTCTCTTTCTTCTTCTGACGACTCTTCTCACCCAGGTAACCCTCTTCTTTAGTTATTTATTTACACTTTGTGCCTTGCGCCAGAGTAACCATGCTGTGTGTCAGCTTGCCTCTACCTGAACAGCTTTGTCTGAAGAAACTGCTAAGAAAAACAAAGCCGATGCTATTTCGGGGATTCTTCAGGAGGAAGTTACCAAGTTGTCAGTGGAGAATTATTAACTTGCTGGTGTCTCCGTCTTATCTGAAGAGAATAGGCATAAGATTTTTGAGGCAACTTCTTGATTTCTTTTGTCCTTGAGCCTTTAAAAGAGCAGCTGGCATGAAAAGTGCACTCGTCTTAAGGGATGCTCTGCCTCGTGTTTGTCGTGGTCTTCAATGGTCATATTCCTTTACTGATCAAGAGTTCGGGCTTTTGACTGTCGACAAAATTTCGCCTTTTCCTCCCATTTCCGAATGTCGTTGGCGCCGCTCTGATGATCGACTTTTGGGACCAGACGGAACAGTACTCTCAGGGAAAATTGATATTTTGGGCGAAATGGTGGCCCCACAATATCCCTGGCCCAAAGGGCATGTATCTTGGCCCGAAGATGTTCCTAAGCCTGTACAGGACGAAGATAGTTCGGGAGATGAGTAGGGTAGTTTGTGTTTATGCTTTGTTGTTTCGATGTTAAGGAGTTAGAAGTTTGATTTTGCTTTGTGACTGTTGTAAGTTCGGATTTTGCTTTGTGACTGTTGTAAGTTCAGATTAATATGAAAACGTTTCTCTTTTGGTACTTTCTATTGTGTTGTGATGATTCCTCTCTCTCCGTGCTTTTTTTTTTTTTAGACGCGAACAACCTTAATCCGAAGCATTGAGAAGTCCATTCTTAAGAAAATTAACTTTGTTCTTAAGGAAGAAAAGATGTTTACTCCAAGATATAGTCGCCAAAAAAGTAAAACAATGTACATTTATTCCGAGATACATTCTCGAGGAAGTACAATAAAATGCATTTTGAGATACATTTTCAAATAAAATGTATTCATTCTGAGGTATATTCTTAACAGAATAAAGTACAATTATTCATAGATATTCCCTCAAGGAATGCATTAACTCCGAGGTACATTCTCAAGGAAAAGTAAAAAATGAAAGTAAAAATACATTAATTCCGAGATATATATTCTCAAGGATTTTGGTAACATGAGGGTAGTTCCCTAGTCTTCGACTCGTCGACAGTTGCACCGAGGATAGTTCTTCTGACTCTCTTCTTCCGTAGATGTTCGGTGAGCATCCTCAGAAAGAAGTGATTAAGATCGTCTAACACTAACAACCTCGGGCTGGTTATGCCGAGATCTTCCCTTCCTTAGGTAAATCTGTTCTTTCTTGTTCAGTTGTCTAAGGTACGGGAGATCTCCATCACCTGATACGGGTCGGTCCGATGAGTTCGGAACAACTGAGATAGCAAAACCACTCCTAATCTCATCGGATCTCCCTATTTCGGTGATGTTCGGGGTTGGTGACCAATGCATATCTAATGCGAGAGTTGTGTTTCGTGTTAGCTATCTACCTAAGTCTCCGATCCCCTTTCAGCTATCCTCCTAAGTTTCCTAATATTTATACTTTGTGGAATATTTTTTCTTTTTCTTTCTTTTTGCATTGTTGGTTTTAAGCTCAATGAAAGTGTTTCTTGTGTCTGTTTGCTTTTGAAGGAGACGATAGGTTCTCTATTTATAGCCATTTACCAGCTATCTACCAACCGACTGTATTAATTGTCAGCATTTATTGTCAGTGTTGTCAGAAATTCTTGTCTTTTCTCAAAAGTACAATGAAAGTACAATGGACTTTTAATTTTTCAATACGCTTACTCTGAGGACTTTCTCCAGGAGGGTCATGACTTTTTACTTTTCAATGCGCTTACTCCGAGAATTCTCTCGAGGAGTGTCACGACTTTTTATTTTTCATGTGTTTACTCCGAGAATTCTATCGCAAAGGGTCACGACTTTTGTTTTTCATGCTCATACTCCGAGAATTCACTCGAGGAGGGTCAAGACTTTCGTTTTTCATGCGCTTACTCCGAGAATTCTCTCGAGGAGGGTCACGACTTTTTGTTTTTCATGCGCTTACTCCAAGAATTTTCTCGAGGAGGGTCACGACTTTTTATTTTTCTTGCGCTTACTTCGAGATTTCTCTTGAAAAGGGTCACGGCTTTTCTTTTTCATGCGCTTACTCCGAGAATTCTCTCGAGGAGGGTCACGACTTTTTATTTTTCAATGTGCTTACTCCGAGAATTCTCTCGAGGAGGGTCACGATTTTTTATTTTTCATGCGCTTACTCTGAGAATTCTCTCGAGTAGGGTCAGTACTTTTTGTTTTTCATGCGCTTACTTCGAGAATTCTCTTGAGGAGGGTCACGACTTTTTATTTTTCAATGCGCTTTCTCCGAGAATTCTCTTGAGGAGGGTCACGACTTTTTATTTTTCATGCGCTTACTCCGAGAATTCTCTCGAGGAGGGTCACTACTTTTTGTTTTTCATGCGCTTACTCCGAGAATTCTCTCGAGAAGGGTCACTACTTTTTGTTTTTCATGCGCTTACTCCAAGAATTCTCTCGAGGAGGGTCACGACTTTTTATTTTATAAATATAAAGTGAAAAACGTGAAGTAAAGAATCTTTTATTTATTTTCAACATTAAAGATCATTACACTACGATACAATGACCACGATATACAAAAGGAAAACGAGATGCAAACATTGAAAAAACCGAACAAGGAGGGACCGACTACGGTATTGGCCTAGTTCATGTTCTTCGCACCTTAAACAAAGTAAATTGGAAACAAAACTAAAAAAAACCGAACAAGGAGGGACCGACTACGGTATTGGTCTGGTCCTTGTTCCCTTTAAACATAGAACATTCTGAGATACATTGCATTCCACGCATTCGGAATGTTCTTACCCCTCATATCCCTTAGATGGTAAGCTCTGCCTTCAATGGATTTGATCACTTCAAAAGGTCCTTCCAATGCTGGGTCAAATTTTCCTACTTGCATTCATGTGGCCTCCACCTTCTTTAATACCCAGTCTCTTGGCTGAAAAAGTTTTGGGGCAACCTTCTTGTCGAAGCTTCGTTTCATCTTCCTCTGGTATTCCTCCATCTTCACCCGAGCTTCTTCTCTCAGTTCATTGATGGTTTATAAATCTTC
Organism: Rhynchospora pubera; assembly: GCA_028095005.1. Lineage (NCBI taxonomy): Eukaryota > Viridiplantae > Streptophyta > Magnoliopsida > Poales > Cyperaceae > Rhynchospora > Rhynchospora pubera. The sequence goes on from CM051461.1 coordinate 20,985,100, forward strand.
TTCCCTACGAACTCCATTCTTCTCCCTGCTGTATGACGTTGTTTGCAAGGTAAGGTGCACTATTTTCATAGGGGTGACGGCTTCCATTCCATAAACCATGGAGAATGGTGATCGTCCTGTGGCTGATCTGGGTGTTTTTCGATATGCCCATAAGATCTCGTATAGGTACTCGGGCCAGGTATTTTTGCTACCTTCGATTTTTCTCTTTAATCCCTCCAATATGGTTCGATTTGACACCTCTGCCAAACCATTGGACTGTGGGTGGCATACGGAAGAAGTACATGATTGGATTCCCAAACCTTTGCAAAAATCCTGAAATCGTGTGCCTGAGAATTGGGTTCCATTGTCGGAGATGAATATATGTGGTATTCCGTATCTGTAAACAATCTGGTGTCTCACGAAATCTACCACTTTCTGTGATGTGATAGTCGCGAGAGGTTTGGCTTCGATCCACTTGGTAAAATATTCCACTACTACCACCAGGAATTTCACATTCCCCTGTCCCTGGGGGAAAGGGCCTAACAAATCCAAACCCCAAGTATTGAAAGTCCATGAGCAAGAAATGGATTGCATGGGGTGAGGAGGTTGTCTTAGTATGCGAGCGTGGAATTGGCACTTTTCGCATCGCGGAATATATGTCTCCACGTCTTTCCTGAGCGAAGGCCAATAAAATCATGCCCGGATAATTCGCCCCGCTAATGAAGTTATTCCTTGATGACTTCCACATATTCCTTCGTGGACCTCCGCGATTATCTCGTCTGCTTTTGCTCTTCCCACGCATGTGAGCCAAGGTATTCCATAACCCTTTTTTAACAAAAGGCCATCTCGGATGGTAAATTCGAGAGCCCATCTTTTGACTTTTCGCGCCACTTTATCATCTTCTGGAATCTTTCTGTCCTTTAAAAAACTCCACAACAAAGCATACCACTCCTTCCCTGCCTCGGTTATATACACTTCGAAAGCCAAGACATTAATGCTCGGGTGTGGGACTTCCAACATGACAATTGGTTTCTCAGGATCGAGATCGCTTTCTTTAGCTATCTTGGACAAAGCATCTGCGGTTTCGTTCTGGGTCCTTGGCACGTATTCTACCGTAGCATCCTCAAAGGTGGCCAGAACTGCTTTCACTTTTTCTAGGTATAAAACCAGCTTTTCATTCATCGTCTCATATTCTCCCTTGATCTGATTCACCACCAATTACGAGTCCATGTGAAAACGTACTCGTCTTGCTCCAATCGCTTCCATCAAACGCATGCCTGCCAAGAGAGCTTCGTATTCTGCTACATTGTTTGACACTTCAAAGGTTAAATGAATCGCGTAGTGAAACTTCTTGCCCTTCAGCCCTTTTATCTCGACACCTACACCGGAACCTTTCTCAGATGCCGCTCCATCTACCAAAACTTCCCACTTATCCTCTTCGGTGTCCACTTCCTGTCGGGCTGTACATTCAACTACGAAGTCGGCGAAGATTGGCCCCTTGTAAGCTGTCCTTGCTTCGAAACTCACATCATATTCAGACAATTCAACTGCCCACTTAAGTAACCGACTTGAGACATCTAGTTGTCCCAAGGCCTTTCGTAGAGGCATGTCGGTGAGAACTTTGATTGGGTGTGCTTGGAAATATGGCTTCAGTTTTTGGGATGCTGTCATAATCGCGAATGTCATTTTTTCCACTGGAAGGTATCTCGTCTCAGCATCTCGTAAAATGCGAGATACAAAATAAACCGATTTTTGTTAGTTCCCCTCTATCCTGATGAGCACCGTGCTTACTGCGGTTTCAGAAGTTACCACATAAAGGTACAGTGTCTCGTCTTTTGTGGGTCTACTAATGATCGGTGGGGTGGCCAAGTATTCTTTAATTTTTTCAAAAGCGGTTTGCCATTCTTCTGTCCACTGGAACTTCTTGTTTTTTCGAAATGTCTGGAAAAAAGGTTAACATACTTCGGCTGACTTGGAGATAAATCTGTTTAACGTTGCTATCCGCCCTATTAGCTCCTGTACTCCCTTCACGATCTTTGGTTGTTCCATATTGACAATTGCTTGACACTTGCTTGGGTGCACTTTTATTCCTCTCTCGAGAACTATAAATCCCAAAAACTTTCCACTTCCAAGGCAGAAGAAACTTTTCTTCGGGTTTAAACGCATCCCGGCTTCTTTCATTTTCGCGAACACTTTCTCTAGATGCAGTACATGTTTTTCCCCCGAACAGCTTTTAATGACCATGTCATCGATGTATGCTTCCATGATTTTCCCGATTTCCTTTTGAAACATTTTGTTTACCATCCTCTTGTAATATGCGCCTATGATTTTTAAGCCGAAAGGCATGACTTTGTAACAATATATCCCTTTCTCTGTGAGGAAACTGGTTTTTTCTTAATCTTCGGGATGCATCTTGATTTGGTGATAACCCGCATTGGCATCGATAATTCTTAGATGAGAAAATCCCGTCGTTGAATCAACCAACGCATCAATATTCGGTAATGGGAAAGGATCTTTCGAACATGCTTTATTGAGGTCGGTAAAATCAATGCACACTCTCCATTTATTGTTGGGTTTTGGGACTACCACTGGGTTAGCAAGCCAAGTGGGACACTTAACCTCCCGAATAAATCCTGATGTGAGCAACTTTTGGACTTCTTCTTCAATGATCGCCCTCCTCTCTGGTCCGAATTTTCTCTTCTTTTGATGTACTGGCCGAGCATTCGCAAAAAGCTTAATTATGTGTTCAGCTATTTCCTTTTTTATACCCGGCTTATGTCCTCCTTCTGCGACGAAGACCTCTTTATTTCGTAGCAGGCAATCTTTCACCAGTTCTCTATCTTTTGATCCGAGAGCAATCCCCATTTTAGTAACTATCCCTTCGCCCAATTCTACCTCTTCCACGTCTTCCCCTGGGGCACCCGAATTGGGTAATCGTATTTTCTTTCCCGCGACTCCTTGCTCTATCTGTGTTACCTGATCAATTACTATTGCTTGGTAACATTCCCTCGCTTTTTGCTGATCTCCTTTTACTACTCCCACCCCGAGCCTAGTGGGAAACTTGATCATGAGGTGCTTTATCGAAGCAATCGCTCTGATGTCATTCAAAGGTTTTCTTCCAAGGATCACATTGTAGGCGGATGGCGCATTAACCACAATGAATTTCACTTTTTATACCACGCTGTTTGGAGGTTCTCCAAATTCTACTTCTAAATCGATTGTTCCCAGTGGTATCACGGTATCTCCTTCAAAACCGACTAGTGGTGTATCCATTGGAACTAGAGGGTAAGAAGCCAAATTCAACTGTCTTAGGGCCTCGAAATATAGGAAATCTGCCGAACTCCCAGTATCTATCAGAATCCTTTTGACACGCCTACCATGTATCCTCAACATCAGCACAATGGAGTTATCATGTGGGTATCGTACTCCTGCACAGTCTTCAGGCCCGAAAGATATTCGGGTATTGGCTAAGGAACCTTCAGTGTGTAAATGGAATACTTCGTAACGCGAAGGTTGAGATAATCTTCTTGGGTCTGCGTAGGAAGCTCGCTGGTGTGGTTTGTCTCCTCCAGATGCATCTCCTCCAGCGATGAACATTACCACCGGAGAACCTTTGTTTTCATCCTTTGCTTTATTAGGTGTGACACCCGAAATTTTTACGATTTCTGAAATTATTTTTAATATAAAAGTTGGGTGCACTTGGTTGGTTTTATTTTGAATAATTTCTGTGCTGGAAATTAAATTTTTATACTTACTGGTATTCTTAAAATAAGAATATGAAAATTTTAAAATTTTTAGTTGGTATTATAAAAAGATTAGCTATTTTTCTTTTGTTGCATAATTGTTTTTATGCATAGAATATTGATTTTTGGTTTATGGGATAATTTTTTAATTTTGAAAAAAAAAAATCGGAAATGTGTAAAGTGGGATCCGACCCTTTTATTCCTCTCTATCTCTCTCATTTTTCTTTCGAACAAACAGAGAGGCTTGCGCCTCTCTTCTCTCCCAAACCGAGCCCCCTCCCCTCAAACTCAATCCCCACCATTTCTCCACCGTTTCACCGGATCGAGGTACCCACGCGTTCGCCTCACCACCCTCTCGCACTATCTACCTTCGGATCGTCGATTGATGGCCTCTTCTCGTCGTATTTCTCGACGGAAGTTTTTCGGGAAATGGAGCGAACTCGTCGGTTTTGGCCGCCGTTCGACCTGGAGCACTCTGGGGTCCTCTCCATCGATTTCCAAGTGGTCTTGCAGAGTTCTTTCGAGGATTAAGTGGCGAAAATCGAGTAATAGCGAATTCGGCTCTTTCTCTCGCGTCACCGGTCTTTGACCGAAATTGAGTGAGTAATCTCTTTGGATAAGTTCTATACTGTTATTCCTTGCTATTTTCTTGATTGAATTGCAAATTTTAATTGAGATGGAATGTGTATGAAATTTTTAGGGTTTATCGGGAAATTTATGAAATTTGATTGATATGTGCAATCTGAGTAATGCGAAATTGAGATGGATTGAATACTTGTATGTGATGATTAATATGTGAGGATTTTATGCATAATAGGAATTGTTAAGCGTAGCTAAGCATATGACATTATTTTAATTTAAGTATCGCATTTAGTTTTGATATAAATAGATGCATGTATATAAAGGGTAAATATGAGGTTTTGCATGTCATGCATTTTATTGGATAATTATTACTTATGTTGCAATATTGACATCTTTGGGTTTAAGGGTTATTTTGGTAAAAAGAGATCATATTGGGTTCGGATTAGAATTTTTTGGCATTAAACCCTAATTTTTTTGGTCGTATCATGCATGCATTTTTGCATATTAGAATTAGAGATACTTATTATAATTGATTGGAAAACTAAACGCAATGGTTTTTACTAAAAGTTGCATTAGCATTTGCATAAGTTTTACATGTGAGATTAGAGGTGTATTAAATGGCATCAATTGAGTTGCATGACTTATGATTATTGAGTCTAGTAAATGCATGGCATAATCATGATGCATGGTAGTATAATTTCTAATCTAATTTATAAAAATTATAAGTAGCATACTTTGAGTGTTATAAAAAATTAAAAAGGGGAATTTATATTGTTTTAGAGTCAGACTGTTATGAGTCGGAATTTAGGAGCAACTTGTAATTTGGAGGAAATTAAATTAGAAATAATCTGAAATTAAGATTAGAATTAATTGAAGGCTTAAAATAATTATAACTTCGGTTTTGTAATTAAGTAAGAACTTAAGGTTACAATTTATTTGTATTAGAGTCAGAAAATCAAGTGTCAAGGTCGAGAAGAGTCAAAGAAACTGCTTGTGTACTTATTGATTGGATTATTTGGCTTGTCTTATGCTCTTGCTTGCTTTTGCTTTGGATTTGCCTTGCTATCAGGTACGGATTTCACTTGAGTTTTAATTATATGTGATATGTATTCTGATTATTGTTATTATTGTTATTATTGTTATTATTATTATTATTATTATTATTATTATCATTATGCATTCTGAATTCATAATTGGAATTTTGTTCATGAGATCATTTTGTGAAATTGTATATTGATGCATGATTGGAAAGTGGCATATTGAATGGTATCCGATTGAAATGTGATTTGATTGAGGTAAGTACAACTTGTGTGGTTGAGATAGACACTCGTAATGTTTGGAGGTGGAGTCATGACCCATCCTACCAAGCACCGTGTAATAAGCGCTTATGTACCGGGACTCAGTAGGTCTAGTCTGGAATGGACTGGAGTGTGAGTGTTCCCAGCTTGCTTGTACTTTTTGATGATTTAATTGATTGAATTATGTATGAATTGAATTGGCCGTTGGCATCCATCTATAGGGTGGTTCGCGGTATCTGAAGGAAATGACTGAAATGATTGACTTGTGATAAACCAGACTTGCATATTAGGTAATTGCCCAACCAAATGAGTCGGCTTTTGCTATACATTGATATTTGAATTGTTATGGAATTGATGTCGAGCTCACATTTCATATTGCATTGATTGAATTGATTTTGACCTTGCTATTCTATTGGAAACAAGTAGTAAGGGTTGCTTTTAATTTGCACGTTAGTTATTACATGTTATTAATTATTTGTTCAAGTAATTGAAATGCTAATTGTCGTATTTTGAATTTTAAGAAAGGAAAATTGATTTTGAATAATACTGAATTTATTTGTCTAATTGCATTGCTTGATCGAAAGTCTAGTTTTAATGTTATTTGAAATAAAATGAAATGGAAATTTGATATGAAATTTATTTGACTCAGTCTTGTATTTAGTTCCAACACATGATAATCAAAACTCAAGTGGCTGGAACTGAATACCGTACTGAGATAAATTTTATTTATCTCATTCCGTGCTTTTTGCATTGTTTCCACGATTGGTTGTGGGTTCCAGGTTTCAGATCAAGTGCTGGACTGCAAGACGAGTAGCGGACCATTGGATATTGTGGTTAGTAATCCAAAAATACCAGGCCTTTATAGGATTTACTTTATATTTAAGTAATTAATTATAAATTTCTAATTAATCGGTATATTATTTGAGCAGAATCAGTATTAATTGGTAAATTAAGTATTAGTAAGCCTTGCGGGTGCAGTAGGCATCCGCGGCGGGCACTCCATCGTGTACTGTCCAGTTACAGTATTCGACGGGGTGTCACATTAGGAGCATTTTGTCGCTGAACAGGCATGTTGTTGGGGTTGTTATAATGGTTGTCTGTTTTCTTCCATTGGTTATATGGTTTTCTCTACCACTGGTTGTTGAAAGACTCTCCATTCCGAGTATCCTTGGCCCCCTCTTTTTCAATATATTTCTCCAGCAAATGGGTATGTCTGATGAGCCTTTCTATTTCATCCTTCAACTTCAAACAATCTCGGGTGTGGTGCCCCGAACTGCGATGATATTCACAATAAGTTGATTTGTCTAATTTCTCTACTTCTACTAACGGCTCAGGTTGTTGTAGCTCCTTGCTATCTTTAATGACGTAGAACAATCGCTCCCTTGGTTCTGTGCATATATATATGGTAGGTAGAATATAAGGGAGCATAGGCTTCTCCTATTTTTCGGTAATTGTGCAGTTTGTATGTAGCTTCTTTTATTACTTTTTGGTTTCTCCTTCTTCAAGGTGGGGATCCATTGCGAGGTTGAGGTAAAAGAGAACAACTTCTTCTTGTTGGTGTTGAAGTTTGTCGTTCTGTAATATTGTGCCAACCCATCCTCTATGCATCTTCTTCTGCTCGTAGCACTTGTTGTGCACACTCCCTGAACTCTCAAAAAAATTCACAATCTCTTTCAATCAACTCATATCTCAAGTTTTTACTCCGAAGCCCCTGTAACACTGCTGCCAACACCAATTTCTCGTAGAAATCAGAGACCTTGTATGCCTCTTCAGAAAACTTGGTGAGATATGCTCGCGAAGTTTCATACGGTTCTTGTTTCAAAGTCATTAGACTCGTGCACTTTGTTGTTGGCGCTCTTAATCCTCCGAATCTTCCTAAGAATTTATCAGTGAGGTCATCGAAACTATGGATTGACCCCTGAGGTAGCCGTGAATATCAATCCCATGCATTCTCTGTTAACCTTATCGAGAATACCAAGCACATCACCCTGTCTGATGCATGAGTTATGGCCATCATGGCACGAAAACTGTTTACAAACGCTTGGGCGTCTTTGGCCTCACCTCCTGGGTATCTATCGAGATGTGGGTAATTTTTCATATCTATCCGCACACCTTGATAAAGACGTCGCGCTAGAGCACCCACGGGAGGTGATCCCGAGCCTTCTGATTCACGTATGCTATCTGAACTATGTTCGCGACGCTGTCGTGTTTTTGCCCGGCCCCTTGGAGATCTTTTTTCTTCTCTCCCTCTTCGATCAGGGTTCAGGGCTCTTCCCGATATTACTTTTCTGTCCTCAACTTCTCTTGCTTCTCTTGCTACTCGGGATCCCGAAGGCTCTTGATTTACTTGTTGTTGGATGGGTATTGGTGGTCTGGGTATTGCCAAAGATGGACTTGGATTAGTTGGGATGATGTTTTCTGGAGGTCTATGAGTAGGTTGAGATCGTGGGGGTTTGGGTTGTTGAGATGCCCTCGTCCACGAGTAAGGGTTAAAGTTATTCCATTGAGCATGCGAACCCCATTAAGGTGGTGGGCCCCATTGGTAATAGCCATTCGGAGGTTCTGGTCTTGTCTGTCCGTAGGTATTGTGTTGGAAAGAATACCAATCTACCATATTGAACTGTGGTGCTTGTTGAATGTACCCTTGAGTTGGTTGATTCTACCATATCGGGAATACTCGGTACTTGTCGGATTTCTGCTCTTGGGGGATTTGACCCTGTTGCTGGAATCACAGTAGTTGCTGTGAAGGTTGCTTGCAGAATTTGCTCCACAAGATTTGCGAGATCTGTTTGGGAAAAAGATCTTTGACTCTCTAAACTCGCTGTGCTTTTTTGCTTTGTGACAGAAGCCTCTGGTCTTTCAGATCTGATTTCTTCACGAGGCTGTTGTAGAGTTTGCAAGATCGCGTGTGTTGTTGCTGATGCTGGTCCCCCTTGTTCTTTGCGAGGTTGTTGTAAGGCTTGCAAGATCGGATGTGTTGTTACTGGTGCTGCTCCCCCTTGGTCTTCACGAGGTTGTTGTAAGGCTTGTAAGATCGGGTGTATCGCGGTTGATGTTGTCTTTCCCTGGCTTGGATCTGGTGGCGTGAGCTGATTTGTTTGCTTGGGGTTTAGTTGTTGTGAAGTGGAATCACTGACAGCTTTTATCTCAGGTTGTGGTTTCTGTGGTTTTGATGCCTCCGGGATGTCTTTGTGTTGTGTGAGTTCAGGGTCCTACGGATTTGACTGTACGAACGGTTTGGGGAGTACATCGTGTGATGTATTTGGTGTGGAAAGGTCGATCTGTGATTGAGGTTTAGATCCAATTTCTTTGGGAGCAAGTTGCTTCTCGTTCTCCAGTTTACTAGTTGTAAACTTGAGATCCAACCTCCGGGGTTGAATCATGCCTATGTTCTCGTTCATTTCTCCGGTTGCCAGACGCAATCGTGGACTGCTAATGGCCAGATTCAGGTGGACGCCAGTTGATAAGCTCGATTTTGGTAGAGATCAACAGATGACAAATGTATTAGAGAAAAAAAGTATTTTATTGATTCTTGATTTAGTACAAAACGCTATTACATTAGCATTCTCTCTCCTAAAATGCCAACCCCCTTTTCTCTGGTCTACCCCTCTTATTTATAGTCCCTATAGCTATAATTAACTGCTGACGTCAGCCGACAACCGTTACTCCAATTGACCTCGCTAGATTCTCCCGAAATCTCTTTGGAAGGGAGCTCACATGGCCCTGTCAACTGCCTATCTTCCGAACTCCCTTCGGTTATCCCTATATAACTTGGGTTCTTCTTGGGCTTCATATTGACATTTCTTTCTTGGGCCTGGCCATCCATAGCCAGGCCTATCAGGTACCTGTTAATAAAACGCGTTGGAAGGCTTCGAACGCGTTTTATAAACGGGTACGAAGGGAATAACTCCAGGCCTTGGCAAAAGGCTGGTCAGACCTTCCTACCCGTTTATGAGACGCGTTGGAAGCCTTCCAGCGCATTTTATAAACAGATACGAAGGGTTCCAGGACCGAATTATTACCGTTTTCTAGCTTATTTCATTTCTGAACGGGTACGAACTTTCTTCTTATTAAAAAAAATTAAATTAATTCTTTGTATTAAAATTTTTTTATTCAAATTCTTAAATAAAATAATTTCTGTACTATGTAAGTACTGAATCTCCACATGGCCGAAGCTCCAAATTTTAGGAAAACAAGTTTTAATCTGTGGGAATAAACATGACGAAATATTACTGGAACAAACATGATGAAATGTTGCAGCATACTATATTTATATTTCTTAATGAATAATTAACAAAAGTATAATATAACAAGAAACAGTAGTCGTGGCCAAACCGCGATAATTAAGGAACCTAGTTTTCATTAATTAATGTTTGAACTTAATATACCTTTTTCGCTTGCATTGTATTGCTTTTTTTCATGTTGTATACTTTGTCTTTTGATGAAGATTTACAATGTTGTTTAAGACCAATAATTACTCTTCACATTATTATATCGTATATATATATATATATATATATATGCTTCTTAAAATTGAAATATGAAAAAGTCACAAAGCCGCGGGGAAGCCGCGGTTTCCACATTGTGATTTTTTTTTTTCACATTGTGATTAAATAAGATAGTATGTGTCGTTTCTCCGAAATTTCTTCAAGGTTGGCGGCAATGTTTCCGACGACGCGCAAAGTCATTCCAAGGAGCCAGTTTGTTATAGAGCGTTCACATCTGTATTAAACAACTGGCCGAACAAATTAACCAAAATCATACTACCGTTTTCAATGCACTCTATATAACATATAAGCGGCATTTTTATTGGAAATCAAATTATTAGAGAAAAAACGTTGTTTTCGAAGAATTACAGACCCAGATATTAAGAAAAAAAAACATAATTCTTTTGTTTTGTTTTAGCTGCTGGCTAGATTATACAAATATCAAATGTCAAAGGCTTTAACCCTTGTTTTCATTCAAAAATAAAAAAACAGAAAAGATAGTATGTATGTGTAATTTAGTTTCTAACAAGATTTTAACATGAATGAAAAAAAAATAAAATAAAACATTCAGATCTATTAAATGTTTTACCTTCGAACTTTCTTTTTAATTACTTTGCAAAGTATGATATTTTTAATTTTATATATAAAGCATTGTTCTCGTGCATTATTGAACATATAGGCTTTTTGTAAATTAACAATATTTGAATTTAGAATGATACAATGAATAGTGCCACCGTTGATCCTATATGGCATAGGCTAAATAGTGTCACAGCATATGGATGTCGTTGATCCTTTATGGCATAATACTTTTGTTGACGAATGATGTGTGTAAGTTGACAATATTTTTCTATACTGCGCAACAGTTTAATAATAATGTATAATAAGACTCGATTTATATTTATTTAATTGTGTTTAATATTATAATGGAGTTTATAGATGATTAAACTCATCCTAAATCTTTGTCACATTTAACAATAAGTGTGTAACATAAAACAAGTAATCATGAAATTTTGTTAGAATTAATCTTACTTAGTTACATTATGATGCCTAAGCTAATTTGCAACACCCTGAAATTTTTCTTACGTATTTACTAATTATTTTAGCCACTATATCTGGTTCTTAGATTATTTCTTTTATACTATAAATATATTGCTTATAAATATTCAAATGTCTGTGTTATTTATTTATTTATTATGTATTAAATTATTTATATTGGCCAATAAATAGATTTTCCCGTATCCAACTTTGGACAACTTTGGACATATGTTTATTTGATCATCTTTATAAATTTACTATATAAACAAATTAATTAATTGGGCCAAATATTTCCAATGCAGGTACATTACCCCTTTCCCCACATATTATATCGGATTTAAAAATTTTAATTTGTTTTGGATAACCGTCCTGTTGATAACCGCATTTATATAACCGTATTAATAATTACAATTCATATTTAATTTGTTTACAAGTCCGACTAGTTAACATCCCATGTACATACTACTCTGTCTACCAAATTCCATGATTTCTATGCTTATTTCGTCCTAGTATTCCCTTTGAACACACCACGGTTGTTACTCCTATGTTCTTGATTTCAATAGAAAAAAAAAATTGGATTACTCAAATCATCCGATTGAAATTTTGATTCTCCATCCGATTGAATTTCGATTTCTACATCGCAATCATCGTTGTTTCATTTTTCTAACCCGCTCATCAGGTTACCAGACTTCTCTATAATTTAATTTTCGTTTTGATGATTTAAAACCCATTTGTTTATTTGATTGAATTGATATATGAGAATCTTGATTGATGTATTTTGCGAGTCAATGGGTCTCTGATGTGATTTTATTTGAAATGGTAAAGTGATATGGAATGTGAAGCGGAATCGTCCAGAGAGGGATTCTCGCTAATGTGAAAGTTATATGAGAAATTGATTTCAGAAAATCTAGACCAGTTGATCTCTGTGAAATACACTTAATTTATTGTTATTGATGTGTGGATTAATCCAATCTATTGATATTTGATATATAAATTCGTTATAGAGAAGCTGCGTTATTAAATAAATGGTTACTATACTTTGTAGCTGACTCCGTTTTGATTTTATTTCTTGTGATGTACGTTGACAGGGCGTCGGATGGATGATCAGATTGTTTCACGTCACGTCTCGTATCTTGGATACGGCGTGTCACATAATTAAAAACATAATACGAGCAATAACATACAAGGAAAAAATTATTATATTCACAACTACATATTTTTCTACAATTAAACATCATATTTAATCATTTAATCGGGTTTAAATTCATATCGTTCATTCAAAATTGTGAATATATATTAATAATTAATTATGATTCAAACTCATTTTAAGTTTTTGTCCATCATTAAAATTTTAAAAAATATCAGAAAAGAAACATATGAAATAAAAAAGACATGTAATGTGCTTTGGAGTATAGATTTCTCTTGTATGTGTAGCTTATTGTTGGATATGTTCCCTACTATGTCTAGTAAACCCAGACCATTAACTAAGTTGTACATATCCTCAAACTGCTAAGGTTATGCCTACTTCCGATGTTCATGTGCATAGCATTATAAATTAAAGTCTACGACTAATTTAACTAGGATGGTTTTGTAAGGAAACAATCTTAATTGGAACAATTTTAGAATGACGTTCCAAATAAAATGTACTCAGCCTTCCGACTACTTGCATAAAATAAAAAATTAGCTACACTACAAAACGTAATAATAATAAAATAATTTTAATAAACACTAGATAAAATCTGAAAATAAATATTCAGTATTGTATCAAATAGAAAATTAGTCACAATACAAAATCTAATAAATAGTTTTAATAAACAATAGCCAAAATCTGGAAATAAATACACAGTATTGTATCAAATAGAAAATTAGTCACAATGCTAAATCTAATAAATAATTTTAATAAACAATAGCCCAAAATCTGAAAATAAATGTTCCACAATGTATGTCGTAGCTCTGCCGCAACTTTAGAATCTAGTTATTGCTTTATTTGTCAATATATTTTAAATTAATAAATCCAATATTTATCCATTTTAATGTACGTACTGAACTCTCGCAGAAAACAAACTTTACATTTTTTTATTATTTTTCCACTATTTTTTAGTGTTTTTTTTTAAATTTTACTAAATTTGGAGTCTTTTAGTAAGCTCTCGATGCATGAAAAATCATGTGCATTATGGTTAACCGTAATACATATATCTCGTTAATTATACATATGGCAACCGTTTGGCAACAGCAAATATTAACCTTAATTATACATATGGCAACCGTGGAAACAAAGGTTAAAGTCAGTACTTTTAGCAATAATAGATTAACAAATTAACTTACTAAATTATAAATTAGATTAACCTTAATTATGTATGCCAAATGCACCTATAGTATATAGTATGGCGAAAATCATCATGATTTACATTACTGAGAGTCTGAGATGGTCTAGCTAGTCTGCTAGTGACTAAAAGTAGTAAAAAAAAAAAGAAATATATAAAAATTTCATTTGTTATACCAACTTATGTGGATTTGAGATCTCTATCTTATATATATTAGCAAAGGGTGATTTAAAAAATAATCTGAACTTTCTATGGCTTAATCAATCAGTACAATTTGTTCTCTAGCTATGTGAGGAAGAAAACAAAATTTCGCCGTCTTTTGAGATTTTTTACTATGTTAATATTATACATTAAAAAACCTCTATAATATGAAAAATTGAAAATATCATAAATATAGTAAAAATTTTAATATATAAATATATAATTTAGTTTCAAAGGATATTTTAATATGGAGAAAAAACTAAATGGTTTGATCAGCGGCTAAATGAACGGATTATTTTGGTCTTTTTTCTTTACAATTTTTTAAGTTTCTTACTAAATTCTTTTGATTTTATTCACAGAATAAGTCACTGATAATCCAACTATAAGTTTTTTTCTACAATCATAATAATTTTTAGATAATTGAAAAAGTTATAGAATTTATATATAATAAGATTTTAAAATGAAGAATAATTTAAATGGTTTGTATCAGATTTCAAAAATGAGAATAAAGTAGGAAAATGAGACATAAACCCTCTATTCTCCTCTTTTTAAAAATAGTCCAATAATGTTTGAAATTGGATATAAACCCTTCTTATTCGATTTTATTTGGACATAAACCCTTTTTATTATTTTTTATTCATATTTTAAATAAAAGTCATAATTTTAACATTATGACATAAATAATGATGTAATTTTTTTGACACTCTAATAAGTACAATTTTTTTAATAAATCTAAGAAAAATAGTAAAAATATCCTGAAACAAATTAAAGTTTAGTTTCCAATAAGATTTTCAATATGAATAAGTATTGAATAGCTTAGATTGGTTGTTTGAATCATACAATTCATGATTTGGATGAAAGCATATATGCATGTACGCATCCGTGTCACATAGTAATTTAAATTTCTCTATGTATATTAGTTATATCAATATTTTTCGATTTTTGTACATAATAATTGACATAAACCTTTCAATTCGCTTTCCCCCCCGCCCCCTTTTTTTTTAATTTTCCAAATACTGTATCAAAAATTATAGTACGGACTTCTTTAGTTTCAACTAAATTTTTACAAAGAGGAAGGTTCCACTGTCATCATTTTGGTTGCCCTCAAATATCAACATTTTGCTATTATGTTATTTTTGCAAATTTAAAAATTCAAATATTAAACCCAAACCGTTGATCTTATTTATTTTAACGAGCGACGTGTTTTCATATAAGTTTTGTAAATTTTAGAAATTATTTGATACTCGATCAAGAGATAGAAAAATAAACGTACCTTGTTAACTATATGATATATTCGTTCTAATACGTTCATGTTTTAGCCTTTGATCGAGTATCAAATAAACTCTAAAATTTTCAAAACTTGTATTAAAACACATGGCTCTACAAATTAAATAAGATCAACGGTTTGGATTTAATATTTGAATTTCAAAATTTTAAAAATTAATTAAATAGTAAAATGTTGGCATTTGGGGACAACCAAAATGTTGGTAGCGGAACTTTACTCTTTTACAAATAACTATTGTTAGTGAAAAATAAGAAATACACTAGAGTATAAAAAAATAAACAAATATCAAAGAGTTGGAGGACGTATATACAAAAAATTTTGCCTAATTTCTTTATTCAATTAAGCAGAGAGTTGACGATTGACTAAGCATGTTCTGTCCTATAAAGAGAAGTGACAAATTACTATTTCCACAAATCCTTTACAAAAATTTTTTGGTCTATGCAAATCATGTACAGATCATTCTAGAAAAGGCATACCTTTCTTTATTTCAGAAGCTTGCATACCACAGATTTAATTAGTAAGAGTTGTAAGTTCTTCATTTTTGCATAATCTATTATTAAGTGTAGCTTCCATTTGGCGATCTCCTTCTGTAATTAATGGGTTTACACTAGCTTGCGGTAGCTTCCAATTAAGATCATTGTGAGTATGCAAGAATAACATGTATTATTATTTTCTTGAAATTTCTGTAGCAGTGTGAAGGACTTGAGAAAAGCGATGCAGATATTTGTAAAGCAACTCTACGGTGGTTCTCTGGCTTGGGAATGCAATTCCACTGATACTATTTTGGATATTAAGACCAAACTGGAAGACAAACTAGGTTTTCCAGTTGACGAGCAAAGATTTCTATTTCGTGGTACTCAATTGGGAGACGACAGGACTTTGTCTGACTGTAATATCATCAGTGGTTCCACAATACTCCTCCTCGCTCGACTCAGAGGTGGTGGTGCAGGAGAGTAAGTTTTTGCATCCTTCCGATTAATTAAGATCATAATATCAAAATCCAAGCAACTCAAGGATCATCGGATGTATTTGATAACAAACGCATATTTGTAAAATAGTAATTAGATATAGAAAACTAGAAATTAGTTAATCAGATCAAATCTAGTCCATCTTCTAGGCAATTTTTTTTGGGAAATGTTTGATAGATCAGTCGGATACCAAATAAGCGTTTGATCAATCAGCTCTGATGGGTACAAATGTTGTTGGGACCAATCTGATATTTTAATGCTTAATTTCGGTTATACTTTTTCATTGACCATAGTTGGAAATTCAATATCCAGATTCCAGATTTATTATTAATTTTATTATTTGAACTTCTTATGCACGCTCACTGAAGATTTGAGAAGCCTCCGCCATGTGATAAAAATTACCTTCGTTTTATGGATTATTTATCCAAAGAATGGACAGAAGTGGACGGTGTGAACTTCCTTAATTTGGTGTTAGGGAGTTATCAAGGTGGTTCTACGACTGGAGGCAGTCTGACAGAAGAGGCATGGCAATTAATCCAGAGGAACCTCAATGATTCAGCAAACAGTAGAAATTTTGAAGTTGATTTTTTACAACATTGTTTGGATGATTACATTAGAGTGTACTCGTTCCTTGTAGAACCGCCTCCGTTTGTCAACTGGGATCGTGAAAATAGAACTGTTCGTTTCAACGACGAGGTGAACTGGGAAAAGGTACATATGTTATAACTTCCATGCTATAGTAACTGATTCAACGTTGAATATATAAAAAAACTGATTCCACATTTTAATTTTCACTTTCAATATTTCAAATAACATAATTAATTTACAGAGTAGTGGGATATATAGGCTTGTTGTCCTTCTCCGTTGTTATGCCTTTGTTTGGATGAGAGAAGAAGAAGGAGGAAGAAGGAAGAGGGAAGAAAAAAAATTATAAACAATCCAAACTCTTCATAAAATTACACACTTCTCAATAATTCTTTCCACTTCTTTCCTTCTTTTCTTCTTCTCACATCTATCCAAACGGAGCCTATATTAAAACATTTTTAAGTTTTGATCCAAATAGCAGAAAAGAAAATGGAAAAGAGTTGAGAATATTTTTCACAAATCAAAATGGCAACTTGATTACTTGAGTACTTGACCTTTATTACTAATTTACAGGTCGATCCTGTGTTGCTAAGGTTAATCGGAGAGCTAAGATATTTCGATACTCTGGAAGAGATATGCAGACTACGGGAGTCCAGCCGAAACCTAGCTCGACCTATTTTTCGTCAACGCCGGAATATTAAAACCGTGTTACGCCATTTATTCTGTTTACGAAACCCAAGGGTTGGCTTCTGAGCGATGTTTTGGAAACCGGAGAGGACCGATCGATTGAACCATGAATCGAAGCCCTCTCAGTTTCTAGTTCAACCACGGTTAAACTGGAAAATCGATCGACCCAGTGTTTCGGTGGCCGATCCGGTTTTTTAAAACATTTTTTTTTTTTTGGAAATAAGATCATTAATTTATAGATGCACAACAATTGTTCTTCTCTCACCAAAGTAGGGAATCTAGTAATTTGAAAAATTATTGGGACAGCTACTTCTTGGAACATCTCGGAAGCTTAAAATGGAAGAATCTTCTGTAATATTATCACGCATCCGGTTCTACTATTTAAGGACATTTGCTTGTGTAGACACCTGGTCAAACTATTCTTATGAGTTTTTTAGGCTTTTTCTTTTTATTTATTTTTAGGCTGCATATTATTATTTTTATTTTTTAATTTTTTTTTCCATTTCACTTCTTTTTTATATGGAATATTATTTTGTAGTTGCACAAATTAAATTAATAGTTTTCTGGTGATATATTTTGAATTTTAAGTTTTTCCAGTGACATAAGTGAAATTTTCCGTATTAAATATTAATCAGTTCATCAGTTGTAAACTCTTATCGGTAGACGGCGCAGAAATTATTTTATATAGAAATTGTAACATCAAAAATTTTAATAGAAAGAATTAATATATATTTTTTTTAATAAGAAGAAAGTTCTAACGCGTTTATAAACCGCGCGTCTCTCTCTCCTCTCGAACGCGCTTATAAAACGGGTAAGAAGGCTTCTTACCCGTTTTATAAACGCGTTCGAGAGTGTAGTGATTTCGACGCAAGTTTCTGACGTTACGCGTTTATAAAACGGGTAGGAAGCCTTCTTACCCGTTTTATAAACGCGTTATTAATTTTTTTACCATTTTAGAAAATGGCTCAATATTTGCAGCTAGCATTGTTGACAGTTCACAAACCCCCTTCTTCTCTTCTTCTCTCTCTCTATTCTACCTTGCAGAGAATAACAGAAACCAAGTTCCTTTTTCTTCCTCTCTCACTAGTTACTACTCTTTAACTTATCTTCCCTCGGTACAAAACCCAGCTGAGACGAAAAGAAGTTAGCTTTAATTTACCTCGAACCACTTTGTTTGTGCCCTTGATGGTGTATGAATCCAGGTCTTTCTTCCCAGGCTTGGTTTTCGCCATTGATCGAGCTCCCTTTTCTGTGTCTTCTCCTACTTAAGTGGAGAGATCTGGGAGGGAAACCGAAAAGAGTGTCTAGAAGTCTCTATATTGTATATAATGCAAAAGAGAAGGGTTTGAAAGACAGACGAGAGAGGAACCCTACTTGGGTCAGTGGTATTTTTCCGATTTAATGGCCTCCATTGTGGAGTTGTAGAACACTGCCTTATCCTCTCCATTTAAGACTGAACTGGTGAGCTGAATGGTTGTCTTTGCCAGAGGCCCAGAGCAATGGTTGACTGTTTGGAGTAGAATGGTAAAAAATTAATAACGCGTTTATAAAACGGGTAAGAAGGCTTCCTACGCGTTTATAAAACGCGTAACGTCAGAAACTTGCGTCGAAATCACTACACTCTCGAACGCGTTTATAAAACGGGTAAGAAGCCTTCTTACCCGTTTTATAAGCGCGTTCGAGAGGAGAAAGAGACGCGCGGTTTATAAACGCGTTAGAACTTTCTTCTTATTAAAAAAAATATATATTAATTCTTTCTATTAAAATTTTTGATGTTACAATTTTTATATAAAATAATTTTTGTAGACGGCGATATTATTTTAGAACGCTGACGGATGTTCGGAAGTGTGGTGAATAAGAATGAAATAATTTATTTTAGAATAAAAGTGGTGAATAAGAAATGTTAAATAATTACTTATTCTTAAATTAAGATATGTTGTTTGGGTGGTTAGTTAAGAATAAGAACAAAAAAATATATATATATATAAAATAATAATTTCTTGTTAGATAGTTAGTTTGTTCCAATCTAATTCTACCATTTTGTTAGAACAAAAATAAAAACAAGGGAATAAGTACAAACAGTTTCTTGTTTGGCACCTTTATAACTTGGAGAATATAAACAAAATGAACATTTTTCTTGTTCCAACAAAAAACAGAACTAGAACAAAAACAAAAACAAGCCTTGTTCTTGTTCTTATTCTTATTACACACACTTTCAAGTTCCAAACATTCCAAAGCCATTACGAATAAAGAATAAGCAAAATTAGATATAACCCTTCAAATCTTCTCCATTTGAATATAATCCTCTCTAATCTTTAAATTTAGATAGAACCCTGTAAATATATATAACCCTTTTGAACAATTTTAATTAAATTTTAAATAAAAAAATCAGATTCATAAAATTAAGATAAAAATACCCTCATTCCTTCCAAGAACGTGCCCTTTCTATTATGCTCTAGCGAAGCCAATGTTTTTTTCCGTACAGAGGCCTAGCTTCTAGAATTTAATTTTTTTTTTTTCTCGAACAAGTATTGACCAGTTAAACCAATGATCTCTCAGCTCTCTCTCACTTATGTTTGTTTGGTTTGAACTTTGAACATCATGTTGGAATATATATATTTTTTTGGCTAGTTATTTCCTTCTTCCTTTCTTCTTAGAGCGGTAAAAAAAGATTCTAAGAAAAGAATTTTTTTTAGACCAACATACAATCTCCTTAGTTCTGAATTTTTTAGGAACCGGGGTGCTTCTATCAGAAAAAAAAAATAATGCTCTTTAAATAATTTTTTTTTTCTTAGCAAGATTTCTTCTTCCATGGAAGTATTTTTTAATCAGAAATCTTTTGTTGTTTTGTTTATTCAACTATACTCAAGAGGGGCATTTTTGTCTTAATCATATAAATCTGAATTTTATCATTTAAATTTTAATTGAAATTATTCAAAGGGGTTATGTATCCCTAACTGATATGATTATAGCGAGTTATATCTTAATTTTATCATTTAAAATTTAATTAAAATTATTCAAAGGGGATATATATATCCTTAACTGATATGATTATAGAGGCTTATATCTAAATCGAGAAGATTTGAGGAGTTATATCAAATTTTGTCCAAGGAACATTGACTGATTCCGCTCGTGTAAGAAAACATGGAGCGTGTGGAAAGGTGCAAAATCGCAACGCTACCACCGAGGAAATTGCTAGGAAAGATCATACGTATCTTGTCAGAAAAATGAGCGTGTGGAAGGTGCAAAATGATAGGCCTGTCAAACGTGGATTACGTAAGCTGAAATTAGAGTTTTCGTTTCTGTTCTGTTTTGATAATGGAATGAAATTTTTATTTCGTTTTCGTTCTGTTTCATCAAACGAAATATATTTATATTATGTTTAACGTTCTGTCCTTTATTTTGCTTTAATTTCAGCTAATTTTCGTCAATTTCTGTTGTTTATTTCAGTAAAGTTTACAAATTTTTATTTCGTTTCAGTTTTGTTTTTAAAAACAGAATTAATTTTTCTTTCGTTTCTGTTCCATTTGAACGGAAAGGAATGAAACAGTGTGGTGAAATGTTATTATTGACAGGTCTAAAAAAAAAGGGCAGAAGCTACGAAGAAAAGAACTTAATATCTTCTTTAATGATTTCAAAACTCTTACAGGAAGACTAGTGCGCGACAATGAATATATAACTTTCTATTTTTAACTAACAAATCCGCAACATCCCATGTGCATGATGTATGTGTTCGACCGTCTGATTAAACATATCGATGAACAATCAATCAACATCCGACAGCGACATGGGGACAGACAGAGATAGGATAAAATAATTAATTCAGTCAGTCAGTCAAATCTTTGAAGCATATTTTGTCCGTCCACACAAACAGAGGAAGTTGCTTGGCCTCTGTCACGACTGTGAATGTTGACATGTTTAAATCGTTTTACGTTTTATCTATCCTAAGTGGAGTCATTAAAAAAAAAAATGAAACGTAAACGATGTCTAAAATTTTTGGGTGTGTTTAGATGAGCCGGGAATAAGAAATAGGAATAAGGAATTTTGGTTTGCTTGTTTATTTTTATTCTTGTGCAATCCAAACAACATAAAAATAAGGAATAAGGACCCTTATTCCTATACTAACAAAACCATGATATAAAAATAAGGAATAAGAATAAACACGCAAACTAAAATTCCTTATTCTTATTCTTTATTCCCGGCTCATCCAAATACACCACGTTTTAATAGGTGAAACGTAAATGAAAATAGATCAAATTATTCTGTTTAAATGTTTTCTTAATGAATTTTGTGTTGTTTAAACAAGTGAAACGTTAAACGAAAGAAAAAAAATACTTACATTTACTAAGTGAAATGTTAAACATTACAAAAATTAATTTTATTTCATTAACGTAACATTAAACGTAACAAGTGATTTGCGTCTAGTCGTTGTCTTTATTTTGGGTCTCCAAGTAATTGACTAAAAATAGGTAAATTTTATTTTCTGTTAAAAATTTCTCTTTTTCAAATTTCTTATTTTATGAAGAAAAGATTTATAGAAAATTTATCCCCATAAAATTATACCGACTGCTTAATTTAATTACAATACCCCTGAAAGCAGCAACATAAACTAAATTAACTGAAGGTTAACTGACCATGACCTGCCCAGTGATGTTAACCTGCAACAAAACATTAAATTTTCTGGGGAAATGAGGGTGAACCAGGGAGAACCTGGAGAAATCCTATACAAAAAAGTGAAAAAAGTGGAAAGTAAGTTCACCCCCAAATTTGGGGTGTACTGAGCTTCTTCTTCCTTTCTATATCTTTCTTTCCCTTTCCCTTCTATTCTAGATTCTGGAGCAAGACCTAAGCAATTCCGCATCTTTATATCTTGATTCTGTTATTCCTCGATATACAATTAGAACAACCAAATTAATTCAAGTAAGTACACAATTGTTTCCGTAAATGCGATTCCGGTGTTAAAACATTTTCTACTAAGCTTTTTCTATTCATGTAGAAATCTCGCTATTGAAATTTTAATTATGATATTTAGTGTTGGTTATCTTTCTTTCACAATTATTCATTCCTTCAATTATAAAATAGTAAAAATCTTATGATATTTAAATTGAATCATAAGATTTGAATTAGTCCATATCAGCGGCCTACTCATTCGGTCAAGCTTATTTAAAAAGTATATATCAGATTTTAAAGAGGGGATACATTTTTTTGCAATGCACAGCAGGTTAAACACAATAATTTAATTTCTTTGGTAATTTAAGGAGCATAGATTACTAAGAAAATTGCTGAACGAATTAAGAAAATTTTTGTACATGGTTATCTGCTCTTTTGAAGCATCGCCAGTATCATATTCTTAAAAAACAATTAAGTGAATTAGCTCTGTTTTATTCGATAAAGTGGCAATAAGATATTTAAATTGATGGATGACAATTGCATAAAACTATTTTATATTGTTTTGTAGTGGCACAAAATAAAGTAGTAGTTTTCCGATGGCATATTTTGAATTTTAAGTTTTTCAATGGCATAAACCAAATTTTCCATATTAAATATTAATCAGTTGTAAACTCTTCCGGTAGACGGCGATATTTATTATTCTTTTGATAAATGGCAGTAGGGCACTACCGGCTTGTTATATTGACCGACACCGCTCGTGTTAGAAAAAATGGAGCATGTGAAAAGGTGCAAAAGCGCGAAGCTACGGAAGAAATTGCTAGGAAAGAACATACATATCTTGTTACTTAAGTAATGGTCTTCACGTGGGAAAAAATTGCTAGGAAAGAACATACATATCTTGCTAGAAAAAATGAACGTGTGTAGATCTGTCAAACATGGTCTTCACGTGGGAAAAAGTCCATTTTGTAAACAACATCTGCAAAAAATGTGATTTCGATAAACAGTATGTGTAATTTCGTTTCAACTCTTGTTTCATTTGCCATTCTGTTATTGAGAAGCCAAAAATAATCATGCCACTAACAGTGGCAGAGCTAAGTACTAAAAATAGAGGTCAAATGACCCATTGATTTATAAAAATAATACTATATTTAAAAGTTCACATTTGCAAAACAAAAATTTTTATAGATATGCAATATTTGAACCCCATAGATATACAAAATATATTCCACTAGTGAACCCCATATTAGATTTGGAAAATTTATTCTTGTTAGAAAAATTATTTATATAACAAATATATATTAGATTGCCACAAATGTTAATTTTTGTCTTCTCGAATATTTCATGAACTTTTACTTTTAGTAATGATTAGCACATGTATATTGAACTTATTAATTGAACTTGAATATGTAACTTTACAATCTACTTTGTTAATATATATTTTTTATTTATTTAATTTTATATTAGAAAGATATAATCAGTAACCATAATAATTTTTATGAATCCATTTAATTTGTTTTATTTTATTTTTTTTTATAACATTTCATCTTTTGACGATTTCAAAGGATGATACTTCAAAAAATTAAATTAGAAGATAAAAAAATGTATTATAACTAATAATTTTAAATTGTTATATATTTTATGTCCTAATATTTTTTTCCAGTAAAATTTTTAATTTCTTTTTTTGGAATAAAATCGAAATAACTTGTAAAATCTCTAGCAATTGTTAAGTCTAAATTGTTGATTGCACGATCAAAAGAATGCTAATAATCGGAATAGCTATGGATGAGTTTTTCAAGAGCCATTGAATCCATAATCAGTCACAATTAATGATTTAGATTTAGCCCAAAAAAAAAACTCATCCAAGACATATTTTTTCTAATATATATTGTATGAATTTATTTAATTTTTTGTAATATTAATACAAAAAATTATTGAATCCTATTGTCAAATTTTCTAACTCTGCCACTGACCGCTAACCGTTTCGTTACCATTTCACGTCACGGCGAAACGGTAACCGTTGACATGCCTAAACGTGTGGAACAGTGGAAGGCGCAAAAGCGCAGAAGCTACGGAGGAAATTGCTAGGAAAGAGCATACGTATCTTGTTTTAAAAAAAATGGAACGTGCAAAAGCGCAGAAGCTATGGAGAAAATTGCTACGAAAGAACGTACATATTTTGTTTAATGATTTCATTGTTTCAAAACAATCACAGGGAGACTAGAGCGCGAGAACCAATATGATATATTTAATTAACAAATCTACAACATGCCATGTGCATGATATATCTGTTCGACCGTCTGATTAAAATGAATACGTGTTGATGAACAATCAATCAACATCCGACAGCGACATGGTGGCAGAGATAGAAAAAAATAATTATTAATTAATTAAGTCAGTCAATCAACATCCCTGCACACAGACTTGCCGTCTTCATTGTGGGCCCACAAGTAATTGGCTAAAAAATAATACGTGAAGTTTAGTTTTTCTGTGAATAATTTCTCTTTTTGAAAATTTCTTATTTTATGAAGAAATGATTTATTGGAAAATTTATCCCCTTAAAATTATACCGCCTGCTTAATTTACAATACCCCTAAAAGCGACAACAAAACCTAATTCAATCTTCTTTTTTTTTAAAAAAAATAATAAATTAGGTTCTACCAATATTTCAAACTAATTCATCTTTTTATTTACTTTCTATCTTATGAACCACACAAATTAGATTTAATCAAAATACTAGATGAGGGGTAGGCGGCTTCGCCGTCATTTGATAAATTTTGATGGCTAAATTTATCAATATATAAAGAAATATATGTTTCCAATATATCTATTTCATATTTACTTTATATATAAAAAACTATCTTAGATGATTGGTACAATTATTTTTAATATATTTAATCAAAAAAAATATTTTTAATTAAAAGCCAATGCAATCATGACTTTTAATTAAGAAGGGTAAATTTCTAGAATATATTCAGATTGATCGATCAACGAAAATTGGAGGGCTCAGATTGCATGTCGTATGAGGGGATATTTTTTATTCCCTATATATATATATCTTAGATTAATCAAGTGACAGTCCGGAGAACAATGACCGATGCCGACTTTTTTTTATTGGTTTATATTGGAATAATCAAAATATTAATCAAATGACAGTCTGGAGCACAATGCCGACTTTATTTTATTGACCAGAATTACAGGTATTCAGTATTCTTGCTGCTGACGTTGACTTCCACTATAAAGGTGGGGAGGGTAATAATTTTCTCTATCTAAATTAAACCAAATGAATTTCCCCCGTTACAATACGAGAAAGGTGTAAAGAGATCTTATTAGAATGGATGTTGTAAGTGTTATTGAGCAAAATCTTTCAAAAAGACGAGAAAAATCGAAGGCTGATGAGAAGTTCACCATTTTTCGAGTTCCAGCTCATATCAGGCAGACGAACAAACACCTATACGAGCCAAGGATGGTTTCTATTGGCCCCTATTACCACGGGAGTGCTTCTTTTCAAGCTATGGAGAACCACAAATGGCGTTATCTTGAAGATTACCTATCTCGAAATACCGGAAACAGCATTCGCGAGTGTATCTTCGAATTAAAGAAATTAGAATCTCTGGCGCGCAACTGCTATTTTGAGGGAGTCGACCTTAAAAGTGATGAATTTCTATTGATGATGCTCCTTGATGGGTGCTTTATTATTGAGCTATTAATAAAATGGAATCATGGTTTTTCAGACGTGATATTCGATGTGGGGTGGGTTTTGCCAATCATAAGAAATGATCTTCTCCTGTTGGAGAATCAGATTCCATTTTTTGTGATTGAGAAGCTGTTTAGTCTCCTCGGTGATCCTGTCGCAGCCGGTGATGAAAAGATTACGCTGAGAATAGCACCTCTTATTCAAATGCTTTTAGCCTACTTATCAGAAGGCAGGCAAACCGCGCGCCCTGTCTTCAAAGTCGGAGAGATTGAACACATTTTGCATGTATATCACCACTGTTATGTCCCTGATCGGAGTGGTAACAGTCTCTCAACAAACTCTATCAACGTAAAACATTACCTAAACCCCAAGAACTGCTTCAAAGGAAGACCACAATCATCTAACCGAAGGGCCCCTCGGACAATTCCATGCGCTACTGAGCTACAAGAGGCCGGTATAACGTTTAAGAGAAGAAAAACGACAAATATTTTGGATATCAAATTTCGAGAAGGCACTCTTGAAATCCCATTTATCTCAATAGAAGACACACGGAGAACCCGATTGTTAAACCTAGTGTCCTTTGAGCAGTGCTATAGCAAACTCAACAACGATCTGACCAGTTATGCATGCTTCATGGGTGCCCTGTTTAAAACAACTAGAGATGTCAAACTGCTTCAAGAGAAGGGAATTATAGATAATCTGTTGGCTACAAATGAAGAGTTGGTTTCCTTTTTCAACTGGCTTACTGAGAACTCCTATCTGGATTACGAGGAACACTACCTCAAGGATCTGTTTATTAATGTCAACAGATACTTCAATTCTAATTGCCATAAGTGGAGAGCAACACTCAAGCGAGATTATTTTTCTAATCCATGGTCGTTCATATCAGTTATTGCTGCATTTGCTCTTTTGGTTCTTTCTTTCCTACAGACTCTGTATACTATCCTTTCATATAAAAATCAAAAAAATTAGTTGCTGAATCTATTCTGTAGGCAGGAAAGTGTCATCAGTTTACATGTTTAGTGGAGATTTTTAGTGTTATCTGTATTTTCGTTTTAATTTTGGTGGGCACCGCAGTTCATTCAATAAGGATGTACGTGTACTTTATTTGGCGTATACTGATATACATAAAGTTTGTTGTGATTCTTGTATATGTTATTATGGAAAACAGCGAAGCCTGGTGGCGAAGGGGAATCGTATCCTCTACCAACCATGGTTTGAAAACTCGGCCGAGTCCGAGCTAACTCGGGCGAGTCAGATCGGACTTGGCGGAGGACGAGCCGAGTTTTCGCGAGTTGGAACGAATCGGAATGAAAAGTTAAATTAAGGTCAAATCTGATTGAAATTGGGCAAAATTGGATGGGAACTACCAATTTAACACAAATACCATCACTTATTGTTATCATTTCAGCACATAAACCAGCTAGAAATTGAAAATTAATGTGATTCAATGTGGCGGCGGGTAGAGAAGGGGAAGCACGGGAAAAAAATTGGGTAAATTAGTGGGAACAAGAGAGATTGGGACTCTGGGAGAGAGAAAAGAGTCTGGTATTTAGGATCTAACGTGGCCATA
The DNA here is from genome assembly GCA_028095005.1 of Rhynchospora pubera. NCBI lineage: Eukaryota > Viridiplantae > Streptophyta > Magnoliopsida > Poales > Cyperaceae > Rhynchospora > Rhynchospora pubera. Next base: position 21,012,431 of record CM051461.1, read on the forward strand.
TCAATGCAGAAAATGTAAAGCGGGTTAAATGGGTCATTTTGATGATAGAATATTTAAAAATTGTAATTTTTTCTACATTTTATCTAATTTTATGATTTCGAGTATGTATTTTTTGACTAAGCTTTGAAAGAATGCTTGTTCCTAATTTTTTTTCATATTATTTTATAATTTTTAAAGACAAACTATACTATTGAACTATATAATAGTTGAAAATAATTTTATTTTCAATAAATTGATATTATATAACTTTATATTATAGTTGATTTTCACTCATCAAACATTCACTTTATTAATTATTTTTGAATAAATATTTTTTCATATTTTTTTTTAAATTTTAAGAGATAAAAAATGATTATTTATAAAAATCCGAGTTTCTAATCCGAGTCACTCGAGTTTTTCTGAATCATTCGATTCGACTCCTTGGGTGCGTTTGGATCGTTGGAAGAAAGAAGAAGAAAAAGGAAGAAGAAGAAAAAAAATTATAAACAATCCAAACTCTTCACAAAATTACACACTTCCCAATAATTCTTTCCACTTCTTCCCTTCTTCCCACACCTATCCAAACGCACTCTTTAGTTCAACACTTCGAGTCCGAGTCCGATTTCGAGTTTCAGAACCATGCTACTAGGGGTGCCTAACGTGGTTAACGACCACGATTTCGCCCCCTACCGTTATCGTGCCACTTAAAAACGATACGAAATCGGTATGCCATTTACTGTTCCGTTTATTAAACGAAATAGATTTCTGTGCCATCAACCGTTCAACTTTAGAAATTACACATAAAACGGTTTGAAATGGGATTGAAACGGTCTAAACGGTATAACCATCTATGTCACATACCGTTTCGTTTAGAAAACGGTATAAAATTTCATGTCACAAACCGTTCCATTTAATATAAACGAAACGGCATAACGTCAAAAACGGTACCGTTGACACCCCTACATGCTACCAACCTTTTAAAAGGTTGGTAGAGTGCTGACCTCCTCTGTGGAGCGTTAGATTTAATCCAACGGCTCGCGTAAAGATGATAAAATTAGGACCTGCCCGAAATCCCTCTCTCGGATTTCTGTTAATAAAAAAACTATTTTATAACTCTCTCCCTGTTAAAACAAAACCTAAATCGATCCATCGAGAGAGAAAGAGAGAGAAAGCATGATCGATCGAGGGAAAAATCGAGGTGTCTCTGCTCGTCTCCGACTGCCAACTCATTTCCTCCACTCGTCTCCGACTGCCAGCTCATCTCCTCCGCTCGTCTCCGACGGCTTCCTCTCTAAAATCAAGTTCTTCTAGGTAAATTTTCTGCCACTTTCTCTCTTAAAGCGTGACTGAAATTTATTTTCAGTTTGTTTTAAATTTCCTAATTTTCAAGCCATAGTGTTAGAAATCAGAGATGATGGATTACATGTAAGAGCGTAGGTAGCACGGGTGATGAATGCATCGACATAAGGAGAGAAGAAAGAAGATTTGGGTATGGTACCGATGAGGAGATCTTTCTCCATGGATTCTTCAAATGATAGACGATTGTATTTGGCTCTTCAAAAGATAGTGCGTGAAAATTCATTCGCATGTTAAGAAGTTGCAATTGATCGTGAGAGTAGCAGCAGTGGTAGCTCAGGCGTGGGTTTTTCTCATTTAATCAGAATAAGTGCTCAAGAAGCGCTGTATTGCCAATTTAGAATTTGAAAATTTATGTAAATTTATACTATAAAATGAACTTGCCTGATATTATTCTGGGTCTGTTTTCTGTTTTTAATTATTTTAGTTAGTGAAAGGTCCTCATTTTTATTACATGTTGTTGGTAGACCTTGGGGCAGAAAGTAAGAGTATTGCTATATGATGAACTAACCTTGAAACCAACTGTCTCATAGGATTCAGCATTTTTCAAATAGAAGGTACTGGTATCGTCTGTCACATGGTTGGACCCTCTGTATTTGTTTAAGAAAAGATTAACTGGATTAACATGCTAAAGTCAACAATACTGACTGGATGCTAAAAGAAAATTTTCACCGTGAGACCAACAATTAAGTTCTACATGTTGAGACCAGCATGTAGGCCGTTGAGACCACCAATTAAGTACACATTTTGTTCACATTACTCAATTTTGTGATATTTTTTGCATTTAGGTTTATTTATTGATTGAGAAATGACAACAAGAGACGAGGAAAGTTGTTCTTCACCAAAGGAGGTGTCTATATTTGCAAAAATTGCAAATATCCATGTGATGTGAAGGTATCTAACTCAGTAAGGAATCCGGGTCGACAATATTATACGTGCTATTGCATTTACGGTAGTTATTTTGAAGGCTATAGTCGTTGTTTTTGCAATACTCTTATGTGTTATTGTAATCTTGTTATGCATATTAATTACAATGGTTAGAAATTGTTGTTATTAATTATTGATGATGATGGTTGTGATTCTGTAATTGTAATTTTATTTAATTTTAGAGTTGTTAATTGTAATGGATATTGATATTTGAATTAATGTTCAGTTTTTTTTTAACTTGTTATTAATTATGATGATAATTGTTGTTATTAATTATATTTAATTGTTGATTTCTCTTAGAATAAATCAGAAGGAATTCCTTGGTGCTCTTATTTGTCTGTTCTGAATTGCTTGTATATGTCCCTTACAATGATAATTCTTGATTAATAATAATGAACATAAAATGTCAGTGAGCATATAAAGCAATGCACATTTTCTACAAAGGAGGTACATCGAGCAGTGAAGCAAATCACAAATAAACAAGAAATTAAGAAAACAATCACACATTTTCTATAGATTTCATCAGGTATAGTATCCAAGCAATCTTCTTGCTGTATTTGGACCTGCATTTCAAACAATGAGCATTCCAATCTGCATGGTGACCATTTGAGCTGTACCAGTGAGCATTCCAGTGACATGTAAAAGCTACTCAAAAGCTATTTCCTACCAGTGAGCATTCTACTCGATTTGCACCTATTCCAGTGATATAATAAATTTCAGCGGTACCAAATTCAGCTTTGTACCAAATACAGAGCCAAATACTTCCAAAGATTTGAGGGGTATTTTCAGTACGTTTACAAAAAAGAAAAGAAAATTGCTAATAGTTTTATTACTTTAATAGGTCAAGAAGTTACAAAACTATATCACAAGCCAAAAGAACAATACTAAATTTTATATGGCAAAATGTCAAGTACTACACTACTACTAATACACAAAAGGGTGACATAAAGAAAGAACATGGTAAGAAAGTTGCTTGAACTTCTTCTGGTTAGTCCTTGCATTGGGTAGAGAATAAGCCATTCCTCTCCTGCTATGGCCTACATTAAAAGACCAATAACACTTCAGAACTTAAACGTTGATCACAATTTGATTGATCTTAAAAGCTAATTACAGATATAACTTTTAAACTTACCAAATTGCATGCCATGCTCAAGAGTATCAGTTGGGAATTCCAAATCCTCCTGAACCGAAAAGCAACAAAATTTGTTAAATTATGAGTGAAACATAAAGACATTTGTGTGAGAAATATCCAGAACCGACAAAGCAACAAAATTATCAATTTGACAATGCTAGGTTCATCGATTAATTAGCCTGAACCTCACCCTATGTTCCTGAACCTTTTTTTTTAGATTAACTCTTTTATATTATTCAGTTGTTAGCTTTGGGTTTCAGATGTATTGGGAGTTGAATGAAAAATTTCTGGCAAGGCAAGTTGGATCATGCAAGAAGCATAGAACCATCTCTGGCAGTGTCAAATTGGACTGCTAAAGAAATTAAGATTAATTAATTTTGAACAATATAGGATATAGCATTTCTCACAAACTAGCTGCACCTAAATATAGCATTTCTCCATTTATAACTGTTTTCAATTTCTAATTTCTCAGTATGTGAGGATTCTTACTTTTGATTGTTCTGTATCTTCAGTGTTAGTATCCTCCTCAAACAGTCCACCAAGTACATCCACCATTGCTTCCTGAAAATTGTCCATGGCATCGAATGCGAGAGAGACATGCGATTTTTGGAGACTGCGATTTTTTATCCCGTGTCAGACCAAGTACATCCAACGTTTTGGCGGAAATTAGGGAGAAAATCAAAGAGGTTTTGGAGATGCTATTTGTTTTTTTTTTTTAATTCACAGAAAGGGACTCGGGCAAAGGTGGGCAGGGTCGAGACAGACGAGACTGCAATTCTCTCTCGCGCACTGTTGGATTAAATCCTACGCTCCATACAGCAGGTGGGCACTCTACCGACTTTAAAAGATTGGTAGAGGATACGATTCCGGTTGTGAACACCTTCATCATTTTTAGATAATTTTTTAGTCTCCAAAATCAAAGAACTATTTTATTGTGTAAATTTATGATATAAAAATAATTTATTTATATAATTTCATTTATTGGATTTTACTGTACACATTGCCGCAGTTGTCCGCCACTGCTCTGTGACGAAGGTACCTCACTACCTTCACCTGAACATATCTCACTACCCTCACCAGAAGGTACTTCACCCGAGAATGTCTCACTACCCTCGCCCGAAGGTGTTTCACCCGAACATATCTCACTACCCTCGCCCGAAGGTGTTTCACCCGAACATATCTCACTACCCTCGCCCGAAGGTGCTTCACCCGAACATATCTCACTACCTTCCCCCGAAGATACTTCACCCGAATGTGTTTCACCCGAGTTTGACTCAGATTCCGACGTAGATTTACTTTAGGACATTATTATATTTGTAATTTTCATATTTTCTTTCTATTTCCGCAAATTTCCTTTTTAGGTTACTATTTCTGAAATTTATTAGATTGGGTCCCAATGCACCGCCTCCCTATATAAAGGGGTGCTTGTCATTGTAAACACTTTAGTTGATTAATTAATGAAATTTCCTTTTAGGCTCTTTGAGTTCCTCTTTGCTATTTAGCATTTCTTTTTGATTTCTAATTCCACTAAACCAGTTATCGCCGGCCTCCTCTGGCGGACCGGTGGTTTGGGACGAGCGCCGTCATCAAGTGGTATCAGAGCACAAGTTCCGACAATCCACCTTCGCGCTTGCGTGAAGCTGTATCCCCAACATCCGTTGCCGTCGCCGATCGCTGCGATCTAATCACTCCAACCACCCTCAATTTCCATCTTTTCGCTGGAATCCATGGCTGATCCTAACATCATCGCTCTTCTCGAACGAATGCAGAAGAGTCAAGAAACCCTACTTCAGCGTATGGATGATAACGCCGCCGCGCGCCATACAGAACTGATTACAACACTCATGGGACGATTAAACCCTAATGACGAAAGAGGTGGGGGTCGCAACCCCAATTCCAACCCCAACAATCATGAAACCGAGACCGAAACAACACCCGAGATCGTAACTGGGAAGGAGGTCTCCGAATTGAGATTCCTGACTTACTGGGAGTCTCAAACCCGAGGAGTTCCTAGACTGGACGCACACGGTAGAAGAGGTCTTTGAGTTGAAAGAAGTTCCCCCTGAGAAGCGTGTGCCCTTAGTTACTATCCGATTTCGAGATCGAGCAGCCGCCTGGTGGCAAAACTTTAAATATCATCGTTATCTCGATAACCTTCCACCTCTAAATGACTGGGATGCACTCAAACGCGAGATGAACCGAGAATTCCTATCACTCAATTATCGACAGACACTGTTTAGGCAATTTCAGTCACTCAGGCAGGGACCGAGGAGTGTTGATGAATATACCCTCGAGTTCTATCAGCTGGAAGCTCGTAACTAGCTGAATAAGACCGAAGATCAACGAGTTGCTCGATTCCTGCATGGACTTCGCGGCTCGATTCAAGATGTGCTTGCTGTGCAGACCTTCAACAATGTCTCCGAGGCCCAATCCAAGGCGAAGGCAGTAGAGCAACAACAAGCTCGAAGTCGTAGCTTGCCTCCGAGACATGTACCAACCGCGGGTCGAACTCAATCCGAGGCGACAAGAACTGTCATTCCGTCGGAAAATCCGAGCACTTATCCGTCCCGCAACACACCTCCCTTGTCAAATCCGAACATCCCCGCAGACAATCGTAAAGCGAACATTCGTTGTCATAGGTGTCACTCTCTTAGACACTATGCCAATGAGTGTCCTAAATCTCGAGTTCAGTACGCTGCTGATCAAGATGATTATTTCGAGAATGAAGAGGGATATGTTGCAGCTGATGAAGAGGTCTACGAGGCTAGTCCCGAGGATGTCGGAGGAGAGAGCCTAGTTGCCAGACGGTTATGTCTTGCACCACCCACCAAGGAGAATTGGAAAAGGCACGACATTTTCAAAACTCAGTGCTTTATCCAAGGAAAGAAGTGCAACATAATCATTGACTCTGGAAGTTGGGAGAACATAATCTCCGAAGAAGCTGTGAAGAAGTTGAACCTCGCGACTACACCACACCCTCACCCCTATAAGCTCGGATGCATTGATTGAATTGATTTTGACCTTGCTATTCTATTGGAAACAAGTAGTAAGGGTTGCTTTTAATTTGCACGTTAGTTATTACATGTTATTAATTATTTGTTCAAGTAATTGAAATGCTAATTGTCGTATTTTGAATTTTAAGAAAGGAAAATTGATTTTGAATAATACTGAATTTATTTGTCTAATTGCATTGCTTGATCGAAAGTCTAGTTTTAATGTTATTTGAAATAAAATGAAATGGAAATTTGATATGAAATTTATTTGACTCAGTCTTGTATTTAGTTCCAACACATGATAATCAAAACTCAAGTGGCTGGAACTGAATACCGTACTGAGATAAATTTTATTTATCTCATTCCGTGCTTTTTGCATTGTTTCCACGATTGGTTGTGGGTTCCAGGTTTCAGATCAAGTGCTGGACTGCAAGACGAGTAGCGGACCATTGGATATTGTGGTTAGTAATCCAAAAATACCAGGCCTTTATAGGATTTACTTTATATTTAAGTAATTAATTATAAATTTCTAATTAATCGGTATATTATTTGAGCAGAATCAGTATTAATTGGTAAATTAAGTATTAGTAAGCCTTGCGGGTGCAGTAGGCATCCGCGGCGGGCACTCCATCGTGTACTGTCCAGTTACAGTATTCGACGGGGTGTCACATTAGGAGCATTTTGTCGCTGAACAGGCATGTTGTTGGGGTTGTTATAATGGTTGTCTGTTTTCTTCCATTGGTTATATGGTTTTCTCTACCACTGGTTGTTGAAAGACTCTCCATTCCGAGTATCCTTGGCCCCCTCTTTTTCAATATATTTCTCCAGCAAATGGGTATGTCTGATGAGCCTTTCTATTTCATCCTTCAACTTCAAACAATCTCGGTTGTGGTGCCCCGAACTGCGATGATATTCACAATAAGTTGATTTGTCTAATTTCTCTACTTCTACTAACGGCTCAGGTTGTTGTAGCTCCTTGCTATCTTTAATGACGTAGAACAATCGCTCCCTTGGTTCTGTGCATATATATATGGTAGGTAGAATATAAGGGAGCATAGGCTTCTCCTATTTTTCGGTAATTGTGCAGTTTGTATGTAGCTTCTTTTATTACTTTTTGGTTTCTCCTTCTTCAAGGTGGGGATCCATTGCGAGGTTGAGGTAAAAGAGAACAACTTCTTCTTGTTGGTGTTGAAGTTTGTCGTTCTGTAATATTGTGCCAACCCATCCTCTATGCATCTTCTTCTGCTCGTAGCACTTGTTGTGCACACTCCCTGAACTCTCAAAAAAATTCACAATCTCTTTCAATCAACTCATATCTCAAGTTTTTACTCCGAAGCCCCTGTAGCACTGCTGCCAACACCAATTTCTCGTAGAAATCAGAGACCTTGTATGCCTCTTCAGAAAACTTGGTGAGATATGCTCGCGAAGTTTCATACGGTTCTTGTTTCAAAGTCATTAGACTCGTGCACTTTGTTGTTGGCGCTCTTAATCCTCCGAATCTTCCTAAGAATTTATCAGTGAGGTCATCGAAACTATGGATTGACCCCTGAGGTAGCCGTGAATATCAATCCCATGCATTCTCTGTTAACCTTATCGAGAATACCAAGCACATCACCCTGTCTGATGCATGAGTTATGGCCATCATGGCACGAAAACTGTTTACAAACGCTTGGGCGTCTTTGGCCTCACCTCCTGGGTATCTATCGAGATGTGGGTAATTTTTCATATCTATCCGCACACCTTGATAAAGACGTCGCGCTAGAGCACCCACGGGAGGTGATCCCGAGCCTTCTGATTCACGTATGCTATCTGAACTATGTTCGCGACGCTGTCGTGTTTTTGCCCGGCCCCTTGGAGATCTTTTTTCTTCTCTCCCTCTTCGATCAGGGTTCAGGGCTCTTCCCGATATTACTTTTCTGTCCTCAACTTCTCTTGCTTCTCTTGCTACTCGGGATCCCGAAGGCTCTTGATTTACTTGTTGTTGGATGGGTATTGGTGGTCTGGGTATTGCCAAAGATGGACTTGGATTAGTTGGGATGATGTTTTCTGGAGGTCTATGAGTAGGTTGAGATCGTGGGGGTTTGGGTTGTTGAGATGCCCTCGTCCACGAGTAAGGGTTAAAGTTATTCCATTGAGCATGCGAACCCCATTAAGGTGGTGGGCCCCATTGGTAATAGCCATTCGGAGGTTCTGGTCTTGTCTGTCCGTAGGTATTGTGTTGGAAAGAATACCAATCTACCATATTGAACTGTGGTGCTTGTTGAATGTACCCTTGAGTTGGTTGATTCTACCATATCGGGAATACTCGGTACTTGTCGGATTTCTGCTCTTGGGGGATTTGACCCTGTTGCTGGAATCACAGTAGTTGCTGTGAAGGTTGCTTGCAGAATTTGCTCCACAAGATTTGCGAGATCTGTTTGGGAAAAAGATCTTTGACTCTCTAAACTCGCTGTGCTTTTTTGCTTTGTGACAGAAGCCTCTGGTCTTTCAGATCTGATTTCTTCACGAGGCTGTTGTAGAGTTTGCAAGATCGCGTGTGTTGTTGCTGATGCTGGTCCCCCTTGTTCTTTGCGAGGTTGTTGTAAGGCTTGCAAGATCGGATGTGTTGTTACTGGTGCTGCTCCCCCTTGGTCTTCACGAGGTTGTTGTAAGGCTTGTAAGATCGGGTGTATCGCGGTTGATGTTGTCTTTCCCTGGCTTGGATCTGGTGGCGTGAGCTGATTTGTTTGCTTGGGGTTTAGTTGTTGTGAAGTGGAATCACTGACAGCTTTTATCTCAGGTTGTGGTTTCTGTGGTTTTGATGCCTCCGGGATGTCTTTGTGTTGTGTGAGTTCAGGGTCCTACGGATTTGACTGTACGAACGGTTTGGGGAGTACATCGTGTGATGTATTTGGTGTGGAAAGGTCGATCTGTGATTGAGGTTTAGATCCAATTTCTTTGGGAGCAAGTTGCTTCTCGTTCTCCAGTTTACTAGTTGTAAACTTGAGATCCAACCTCCGGGGTTGAATCATGCCTATGTTCTCGTTCATTTCTCCGGTTGCCAGACGCAATCGTGGACTGCTAATGGCCAGATTCAGGTGGACGCCAGTTGATAAGCTCGATTTTGGTAGAGATCAACAGATGACAAATGTATTAGAGAAAAAAAGTATTTTATTGATTCTTGATTTAGTACAAAACGCTATTACATTAGCATTCTCTCTCCTAAAATGCCAACCCCCTTTTCTCTGGTCTACCCCTCTTATTTATAGTCCCTATAGCTATAATTAACTGCTGACGTCAGCCGACAACCGTTACTCCAATTGACCTCGCTAGATTCTCCCGAAATCTCTTTGGAAGGGAGCTCACATGGCCCTGTCAACTGCCTATCTTCCGAACTCCCTTCGGTTATCCCTATATAACTTGGGTTCTTCTTGGGCTTCATATTGACATTTCTTTCTTGGGCCTGGCCATCCATAGCCAGGCCTATCAGGTACCTGTTAATAAAACGCGTTGGAAGGCTTCGAACGCGTTTTATAAACGGGTACGAAGGGAATAACTCCAGGCCTTGGCAAAAGGCTGGTCAGACCTTCCTACCCGTTTATGAGACGCGTTGGAAGCCTTCCAGCGCATTTTATAAACAGATACGAAGGGTTCCAGGACCGAATTATTACCGTTTTCTAGCTTATTTCATTTCTGAACGGGTACGAACTTTCTTCTTATTAAAAAAAATTAAATTAATTCTTTGTATTAAAATTTTTTTATTCAAATTCTTAAATAAAATAATTTCTGTACTATGTAAGTACTGAATCTCCACATGGCCGAAGCTCCAAATTTTAGGAAAACAAGTTTTAATCTGTGGGAATAAACATGACGAAATATTACTGGAACAAACATGATGAAATGTTGCAGCATACTATATTTATATTTCTTAATGAATAATTAACAAAAGTATAATATAACAAGAAACAGTAGTCGTGGCCAAACCGCGATAATTAAGGAACCTAGTTTTCATTAATTAATGTTTGAACTTAATATACCTTTTTCGCTTGCATTGTATTGCTTTTTTTCATGTTGTATACTTTGTCTTTTGATGAAGATTTACAATGTTGTTTAAGACCAATAATTACTCTTCACATTATTATATCGTATATATATATATATATATATATGCTTCTTAAAATTGAAATATGAAAAAGTCACAAAGCCGCGGGGAAGCCGCGGTTTCCACATTGTGATTTTTTTTTTTCACATTGTGATTAAATAAGATAGTATGTGTCGTTTCTCCGAAATTTCTTCAAGGTTGGCGGCAATGTTTCCGACGACGCGCAAAGTCATTCCAAGGAGCCAGTTTGTTATAGAGCGTTCACATCTGTATTAAACAACTGGCCGAACAAATTAACCAAAATCATACTACCGTTTTCAATGCACTCTATATAACATATAAGCGGCATTTTTATTGGAAATCAAATTATTAGAGAAAAAACGTTGTTTTCGAAGAATTACAGACCCAGATATTAAGAAAAAAAAACATAATTCTTTTGTTTTGTTTTAGCTGCTGGCTAGATTATACAAATATCAAATGTCAAAGGCTTTAACCCTTGTTTTCATTCAAAAATAAAAAAACAGAAAAGATAGTATGTATGTGTAATTTAGTTTCTAACAAGATTTTAACATGAATGAAAAAAAAATAAAATAAAACATTCAGATCTATTAAATGTTTTACCTTCGAACTTTCTTTTTAATTACTTTGCAAAGTATGATATTTTTAATTTTATATATAAAGCATTGTTCTCGTGCATTATTGAACATATAGGCTTTTTGTAAATTAACAATATTTGAATTTAGAATGATACAATGAATAGTGCCACCGTTGATCCTATATGGCATAGGCTAAATAGTGTCACAGCATATGGATGTCGTTGATCCTTTATGGCATAATACTTTTGTTGACGAATGATGTGTGTAAGTTGACAATATTTTTCTATACTGCGCAACAGTTTAATAATAATGTATAATAAGACTCGATTTATATTTATTTAATTGTGTTTAATATTATAATGGAGTTTATAGATGATTAAACTCATCCTAAATCTTTGTCACATTTAACAATAAGTGTGTAACATAAAACAAGTAATCATGAAATTTTGTTAGAATTAATCTTACTTAGTTACATTATGATGCCTAAGCTAATTTGCAACACCCTGAAATTTTTCTTACGTATTTACTAATTATTTTAGCCACTATATCTGGTTCTTAGATTATTTCTTTTATACTATAAATATATTGCTTATAAATATTCAAATGTCTGTGTTATTTATTTATTTATTATGTATTAAATTATTTATATTGGCCAATAAATAGATTTTCCCGTATCCAACTTTGGACAACTTTGGACATATGTTTATTTGATCATCTTTATAAATTTACTATATAAACAAATTAATTAATTGGGCCAAATATTTCCAATGCAGGTACATTACCCCTTTCCCCACATATTATATCGGATTTAAAAATTTTAATTTGTTTTGGATAACCGTCCTGTTGATAACCGCATTTATATAACCGTATTAATAATTACAATTCATATTTAATTTGTTTACAAGTCCGACTAGTTAACATCCCATGTACATACTACTCTGTCTACCAAATTCCATGATTTCTATGCTTATTTCGTCCTAGTATTCCCTTTGAACACACCACGGTTGTTACTCCTATGTTCTTGATTTCAATAGAAAAAAAAAATTGGATTACTCAAATCATCCGATTGAAATTTTGATTCTCCATCCGATTGAATTTCGATTTCTACATCGCAATCATCGTTGTTTCATTTTTCTAACCCGCTCATCAGGTTACCAGACTTCTCTATAATTTAATTTTCGTTTTGATGATTTAAAACCCATTTGTTTATTTGATTGAATTGATATATGAGAATCTTGATTGATGTATTTTGCGAGTCAATGGGTCTCTGATGTGATTTTATTTGAAATGGTAAAGTGATATGGAATGTGAAGCGGAATCGTCCAGAGAGGGATTCTCGCTAATGTGAAAGTTATATGAGAAATTGATTTCAGAAAATCTAGACCAGTTGATCTCTGTGAAATACACTTAATTTATTGTTATTGATGTGTGGATTAATCCAATCTATTGATATTTGATATATAAATTCGTTATAGAGAAGCTGCGTTATTAAATAAATGGTTACTATACTTTGTAGCTGACTCCGTTTTGATTTTATTTCTTGTGATGTACGTTGACAGGGCGTCGGATGGATGATCAGATTGTTTCACGTCACGTCTCGTATCTTGGATACGGCGTGTCACATAATTAAAAACATAATACGAGCAATAACATACAAGGAAAAAATTATTATATTCACAACTACATATTTTTCTACAATTAAACATCATATTTAATCATTTAATCGGGTTTAAATTCATATCATTCATTCAAAATTGTGAATATATATTAATAATTAATTATGATTCAAACTCATTTTAAGTTTTTGTCCATCATTAAAATTTTAAAAAATATCAGAAAAGAAACATATGAAATAAAAAAGACATGTAATGTGCTTTGGAGTATAGATTTCTCTTGTATGTGTAGCTTATTGTTGGATATGTTCCCTACTATGTCTAGTAAACCCAGACCATTAACTAAGTTGTACATATCCTCAAACTGCTAAGGTTATGCCTACTTCCGATGTTCATGTGCATGGCATTATAAATTAAAGTCTACGACTAATTTAACTAGGATGGTTTTGTAAGGAAACAATCTTAATTGGAACAATTTTAGAATGACGTTCCAAATAAAATGTACTCAGCCTTCCGACTACTTGCATAAAATAAAAAATTAGCTACACTACAAAACGTAATAATAATAAAATAATTTTAATAAACACTAGATAAAATCTGAAAATAAATATTCAGTATTGTATCAAATAGAAAATTAGTCACAATACAAAATCTAATAAATAGTTTTAATAAACAATAGCCAAAATCTGGAAATAAATACACAGTATTGTATCAAATAGAAAATTAGTCACAATGCTAAATCTAATAAATAATTTTAATAAACAATAGCCCAAAATCTGAAAATAAATGTTCCACAATGTATGTCGTAGCTCTGCCGCAACTTTAGAATCTAGTTATTGCTTTATTTGTCAATATATTTTAAATTAATAAATCCAATATTTATCCATTTTAATGTACGTACTGAACTCTCGCAGAAAACAAACTTTACATTTTTTTATTATTTTTCCACTATTTTTTAGTGTTTTTTTTTAAATTTTACTAAATTTGGAGTCTTTTAGTAAGCTCTCGATGCATGAAAAATCATGTGCATTATGGTTAACCGTAATACATATATCTCGTTAATTATACATATGGCAACCGTTTGGCAACAGCAAATATTAACCTTAATTATACATATGGCAACCGTGGAAACAAAGGTTAAAGTCAGTACTTTTAGCAATAATAGATTAACAAATTAACTTACTAAATTATAAATTAGATTAACCTTAATTATGTATGCCAAATGCACCTATAGTATATAGTATGGCGAAAATCATCATGATTTACATTACTGAGAGTCTGAGATGGTCTAGCTAGTCTGCTAGTGACTAAAAGTAGTAAAAAAAAAAAGAAATATATAAAAATTTCATTTGTTATACCAACTTATGTGGATTTGAGATCTCTATCTTATATATATTAGCAAAGGGTGATTTAAAAAATAATCTGAACTTTCTATGGCTTAATCAATCAGTACAATTTGTTCTCTAGCTATGTGAGGAAGAAAACAAAATTTCGCCGTCTTTTGAGATTTTTTACTATGTTAATATTATACATTAAAAAACCTCTATAATATGAAAAATTGAAAATATCATAAATATAGTAAAAATTTTAATATATAAATATATAATTTAGTTTCAAAGGATATTTTAATATGGAGAAAAAACTAAATGGTTTGATCAGCGGCTAAATGAACGGATTATTTTGGTCTTTTTTCTTTACAATTTTTTAAGTTTCTTACTAAATTCTTTTGATTTTATTCACAGAATAAGTCACTGATAATCCAACTATAAGTTTTTTTCTACAATCATAATAATTTTTAGATAATTGAAAAAGTTATAGAATTTATATATAATAAGATTTTAAAATGAAGAATAATTTAAATGGTTTGTATCAGATTTCAAAAATGAGAATAAAGTAGGAAAATGAGACATAAACCCTCTATTCTCCTCTTTTTAAAAATAGTCCAATAATGTTTGAAATTGGATATAAACCCTTCTTATTCGATTTTATTTGGACATAAACCCTTTTTATTATTTTTTATTCATATTTTAAATAAAAGTCATAATTTTAACATTATGACATAAATAATGATGTAATTTTTTTGACACTCTAATAAGTACAATTTTTTTTAATAAATCTAAGAAAAATAGTAAAAATATCCTGAAACAAATTAAAGTTTAGTTTCCAATAAGATTTTCAATATGAATAAGTATTGAATAGCTTAGATTGGTTGTTTGAATCATACAATTCATGATTTGGATGAAAGCATATATGCATGTACGCATCCGTGTCACATAGTAATTTAAATTTCTCTATGTATATTAGTTATATCAATATTTTTCGATTTTTGTACATAATAATTGACATAAACCTTTCAATTCGCTTTCCCCCCCGCCCCCTTTTTTTTTAATTTTCCAAATACTGTATCAAAAATTATAGTACGGACTTCTTTAGTTTCAACTAAATTTTTACAAAGAGGAAGGTTCCACTGTCATCATTTTGGTTGCCCTCAAATATCAACATTTTGCTATTATGTTATTTTTGCAAATTTAAAAATTCAAATATTAAACCCAAACCGTTGATCTTATTTATTTTAACGAGCGACGTGTTTTCATATAAGTTTTGTAAATTTTAGAAATTATTTGATACTCGATCAAGAGATAGAAAAATAAACGTACCTTGTTAACTATATGATATATTCGTTCTAATACGTTCATGTTTTAGCCTTTGATCGAGTATCAAATAAACTCTAAAATTTTCAAAACTTGTATTAAAACACATGGCTCTACAAATTAAATAAGATCAACGGTTTGGATTTAATATTTGAATTTCAAAATTTTAAAAATTAATTAAATAGTAAAATGTTGGCATTTGGGGACAACCAAAATGTTGGTAGCGGAACTTTACTCTTTTACAAATAACTATTGTTAGTGAAAAATAAGAAATACACTAGAGTATAAAAAAATAAACAAATATCAAAGAGTTGGAGGACGTATATACAAAAAATTTTGCCTAATTTCTTTATTCAATTAAGCAGAGAGTTGACGATTGACTAAGCATGTTCTGTCCTATAAAGAGAAGTGACAAATTACTATTTCCACAAATCCTTTACAAAAATTTTTTGGTCTATGCAAATCATGTACAGATCATTCTAGAAAAGGCATACCTTTCTTTATTTCAGAAGCTTGCATACCACAGATTTAATTAGTAAGAGTTGTAAGTTCTTCATTTTTGCATAATCTATTATTAAGTGTAGCTTCCATTTGGCGATCTCCTTCTGTAATTAATGGGTTTACACTAGCTTGCGGTAGCTTCCAATTAAGATCATTGTGAGTATGCAAGAATAACATGTATTATTATTTTCTTGAAATTTCTGTAGCAGTGTGAAGGACTTGAGAAAAGCGATGCAGATATTTGTAAAGCAACTCTACGGTGGTTCTCTGGCTTGGGAATGCAATTCCACTGATACTATTTTGGATATTAAGACCAAACTGGAAGACAAACTAGGTTTTCCAGTTGACGAGCAAAGATTTCTATTTCGTGGTACTCAATTGGGAGACGACAGGACTTTGTCTGACTGTAATATCATCAGTGGTTCCACAATACTCCTCCTCGCTCGACTCAGAGGTGGTGGTGCAGGAGAGTAAGTTTTTGCATCCTTCCGATTAATTAAGATCATAATATCAAAATCCAAGCAACTCAAGGATCATCGGATGTATTTGATAACAAACGCATATTTGTAAAATAGTAATTAGATATAGAAAACTAGAAATTAGTTAATCAGATCAAATCTAGTCCATCTTCTAGGCAATTTTTTTTGGGAAATGTTTGATAGATCAGTCGGATACCAAATAAGCGTTTGATCAATCAGCTCTGATGGGTACAAATGTTGTTGGGACCAATCTGATATTTTAATGCTTAATTTCGGTTATACTTTTTCATTGACCATAGTTGGAAATTCAATATCCAGATTCCAGATTTATTATTAATTTTATTATTTGAACTTCTTATGCACGCTCACTGAAGATTTGAGAAGCCTCCGCCATGTGATAAAAATTACCTTCGTTTTATGGATTATTTATCCAAAGAATGGACAGAAGTGGACGGTGTGAACTTCCTTAATTTGGTGTTAGGGAGTTATCAAGGTGGTTCTACGACTGGAGGCAGTCTGACAGAAGAGGCATGGCAATTAATCCAGAGGAACCTCAATGATTCAGCAAACAGTAGAAATTTTGAAGTTGATTTTTTACAACATTGTTTGGATGATTACATTAGAGTGTACTCGTTCCTTGTAGAACCGCCTCCGTTTGTCAACTGGGATCGTGAAAATAGAACTGTTCGTTTCAACGACGAGGTGAACTGGGAAAAGGTACATATGTTATAACTTCCATGCTATAGTAACTGATTCAACGTTGAATATATAAAAAAACTGATTCCACATTTTAATTTTCACTTTCAATATTTCAAATAACATAATTAATTTACAGAGTAGTGGGATATATAGGCTTGTTGTCCTTCTCCGTTGTTATGCCTTTGTTTGGATGAGAGAAGAAGAAGGAGGAAGAAGGAAGAGGGAAGAAAAAAAATTATAAACAATCCAAACTCTTCATAAAATTACACACTTCTCAATAATTCTTTCCACTTCTTTCCTTCTTTTCTTCTTCTCACATCTATCCAAACGGAGCCTATATTAAAACATTTTTAAGTTTTGATCCAAATAGCAGAAAAGAAAATGGAAAAGAGTTGAGAATATTTTTCACAAATCAAAATGGCAACTTGATTACTTGAGTACTTGACCTTTATTACTAATTTACAGGTCGATCCTGTGTTGCTAAGGTTAATCGGAGAGCTAAGATATTTCGATACTCTGGAAGAGATATGCAGACTACGGGAGTCCAGCCGAAACCTAGCTCGACCTATTTTTCGTCAACGCCGGAATATTAAAACCGTGTTACGCCATTTATTCTGTTTACGAAACCCAAGGGTTGGCTTCTGAGCGATGTTTTGGAAACCGGAGAGGACCGATCGATTGAACCATGAATCGAAGCCCTCTCAGTTTCTAGTTCAACCACGGTTAAACTGGAAAATCGATCGACCCAGTGTTTCGGTGGCCGATCCGGTTTTTTAAAACATTTTTTTTTTTTTGGAAATAAGATCATTAATTTATAGATGCACAACAATTGTTCTTCTCTCACCAAAGTAGGGAATCTAGTAATTTGAAAAATTATTGGGACAGCTACTTCTTGGAACATCTCGGAAGCTTAAAATGGAAGAATCTTCTGTAATATTATCACGCATCCGGTTCTACTATTTAAGGACATTTGCTTGTGTAGACACCTGGTCAAACTATTCTTATGAGTTTTTTAGGCTTTTTCTTTTTATTTATTTTTAGGCTGCATATTATTATTTTTATTTTTTAATTTTTTTTTCCATTTCACTTCTTTTTTATATGGAATATTATTTTGTAGTTGCACAAATTAAATTAATAGTTTTCTGGTGATATATTTTGAATTTTAAGTTTTTCCAGTGACATAAGTGAAATTTTCCGTATTAAATATTAATCAGTTCATCAGTTGTAAACTCTTATCGGTAGACGGCGCAGAAATTATTTTATATAGAAATTGTAACATCAAAAATTTTAATAGAAAGAATTAATATATATTTTTTTTAATAAGAAGAAAGTTCTAACGCGTTTATAAACCGCGCGTCTCTCTCTCCTCTCGAACGCGCTTATAAAACGGGTAAGAAGGCTTCTTACCCGTTTTATAAACGCGTTCGAGAGTGTAGTGATTTCGACGCAAGTTTCTGACGTTACGCGTTTATAAAACGGGTAGGAAGCCTTCTTACCCGTTTTATAAACGCGTTATTAATTTTTTTACCATTTTAGAAAATGGCTCAATATTTGCAGCTAGCATTGTTGACAGTTCACAAACCCCCTTCTTCTCTTCTTCTCTCTCTCTATTCTACCTTGCAGAGAATAACAGAAACCAAGTTCCTTTTTCTTCCTCTCTCACTAGTTACTACTCTTTAACTTATCTTCCCTCGGTACAAAACCCAGCTGAGACGAAAAGAAGTTAGCTTTAATTTACCTCGAACCACTTTGTTTGTGCCCTTGATGGTGTATGAATCCAGGTCTTTCTTCCCAGGCTTGGTTTTCGCCATTGATCGAGCTCCCTTTTCTGTGTCTTCTCCTACTTAAGTGGAGAGATCTGGGAGGGAAACCGAAAAGAGTGTCTAGAAGTCTCTATATTGTATATAATGCAAAAGAGAAGGGTTTGAAAGACAGACGAGAGAGGAACCCTACTTGGGTCAGTGGTATTTTTCCGATTTAATGGCCTCCATTGTGGAGTTGTAGAACACTGCCTTATCCTCTCCATTTAAGACTGAACTGGTGAGCTGAATGGTTGTCTTTGCCAGAGGCCCAGAGCAATGGTTGACTGTTTGGAGTAGAATGGTAAAAAATTAATAACGCGTTTATAAAACGGGTAAGAAGGCTTCCTACGCGTTTATAAAACGCGTAACGTCAGAAACTTGCGTCGAAATCACTACACTCTCGAACGCGTTTATAAAACGGGTAAGAAGCCTTCTTACCCGTTT
Source organism: Rhynchospora pubera (assembly GCA_028095005.1). Lineage (NCBI taxonomy): Eukaryota > Viridiplantae > Streptophyta > Magnoliopsida > Poales > Cyperaceae > Rhynchospora > Rhynchospora pubera. Next base: position 21,031,684 of record CM051461.1, read on the forward strand.
TATAAGCGCGTTCGAGAGGAGAAAGAGACGCGCGGTTTATAAACGCGTTAGAACTTTCTTCTTATTAAAAAAAATATATATTAATTCTTTCTATTAAAATTTTTGATGTTACAATTTTTATATAAAATAATTTTTGTAGACGGCGATATTATTTTAGAACGCTGACGGATGTTCGGAAGTGTGGTGAATAAGAATGAAATAATTTATTTTAGAATAAAAGTGGTGAATAAGAAATGTTAAATAATTACTTATTCTTAAATTAAGATATGTTGTTTGGGTGGTTAGTTAAGAATAAGAACAAAAAAATATATATATATATAAAATAATAATTTCTTGTTAGATAGTTAGTTTGTTCCAATCTAATTCTACCATTTTGTTAGAACAAAAATAAAAACAAGGGAATAAGTACAAACAGTTTCTTGTTTGGCACCTTTATAACTTGGAGAATATAAACAAAATGAACATTTTTCTTGTTCCAACAAAAAACAGAACTAGAACAAAAACAAAAACAAGCCTTGTTCTTGTTCTTATTCTTATTACACACACTTTCAAGTTCCAAACATTCCAAAGCCATTACGAATAAAGAATAAGCAAAATTAGATATAACCCTTCAAATCTTCTCCATTTGAATATAATCCTCTCTAATCTTTAAATTTAGATAGAACCCTGTAAATATATATAACCCTTTTGAACAATTTTAATTAAATTTTAAATAAAAAAATCAGATTCATAAAATTAAGATAAAAATACCCTCATTCCTTCCAAGAACGTGCCCTTTCTATTATGCTCTAGCGAAGCCAATGTTTTTTTCCGTACAGAGGCCTAGCTTCTAGAATTTAATTTTTTTTTTTCTCGAACAAGTATTGACCAGTTAAACCAATGATCTCTCAGCTCTCTCTCACTTATGTTTGTTTGGTTTGAACTTTGAACATCATGTTGGAATATATATATTTTTTTGGCTAGTTATTTCCTTCTTCCTTTCTTCTTAGAGCGGTAAAAAAAGATTCTAAGAAAAGAATTTTTTTTAGACCAACATACAATCTCCTTAGTTCTGAATTTTTTAGGAACCGGGGTGCTTCTATCAGAAAAAAAAAATAATGCTCTTTAAATAATTTTTTTTTTCTTAGCAAGATTTCTTCTTCCATGGAAGTATTTTTTAATCAGAAATCTTTTGTTGTTTTGTTTATTCAACTATACTCAAGAGGGGCATTTTTGTCTTAATCATATAAATCTGAATTTTATCATTTAAATTTTAATTGAAATTATTCAAAGGGGTTATGTATCCCTAACTGATATGATTATAGCGAGTTATATCTTAATTTTATCATTTAAAATTTAATTAAAATTATTCAAAGGGGATATATATATCCTTAACTGATATGATTATAGAGGCTTATATCTAAATCGAGAAGATTTGAGGAGTTATATCAAATTTTGTCCAAGGAACATTGACTGATTCCGCTCGTGTAAGAAAACATGGAGCGTGTGGAAAGGTGCAAAATCGCAACGCTACCACCGAGGAAATTGCTAGGAAAGATCATACGTATCTTGTCAGAAAAATGAGCGTGTGGAAGGTGCAAAATGATAGGCCTGTCAAACGTGGATTACGTAAGCTGAAATTAGAGTTTTCGTTTCTGTTCTGTTTTGATAATGGAATGAAATTTTTATTTCGTTTTCGTTCTGTTTCATCAAACGAAATATATTTATATTATGTTTAACGTTCTGTCCTTTATTTTGCTTTAATTTCAGCTAATTTTCGTCAATTTCTGTTGTTTATTTCAGTAAAGTTTACAAATTTTTATTTCGTTTCAGTTTTGTTTTTAAAAACAGAATTAATTTTTCTTTCGTTTCTGTTCCATTTGAACGGAAAGGAATGAAACAGTGTGGTGAAATGTTATTATTGACAGGTCTAAAAAAAAAGGGCAGAAGCTACGAAGAAAAGAACTTAATATCTTCTTTAATGATTTCAAAACTCTTACAGGAAGACTAGTGCGCGACAATGAATATATAACTTTCTATTTTTAACTAACAAATCCGCAACATCCCATGTGCATGATGTATGTGTTCGACCGTCTGATTAAACATATCGATGAACAATCAATCAACATCCGACAGCGACATGGGGACAGACAGAGATAGGATAAAATAATTAATTCAGTCAGTCAGTCAAATCTTTGAAGCATATTTTGTCCGTCCACACAAACAGAGGAAGTTGCTTGGCCTCTGTCACGACTGTGAATGTTGACATGTTTAAATCGTTTTACGTTTTATCTATCCTAAGTGGAGTCATTAAAAAAAAAAATGAAACGTAAACGATGTCTAAAATTTTTGGGTGTGTTTAGATGAGCCGGGAATAAGAAATAGGAATAAGGAATTTTGGTTTGCTTGTTTATTTTTATTCTTGTGCAATCCAAACAACATAAAAATAAGGAATAAGGACCCTTATTCCTATACTAACAAAACCATGATATAAAAATAAGGAATAAGAATAAACACGCAAACTAAAATTCCTTATTCTTATTCTTTATTCCCGGCTCATCCAAATACACCACGTTTTAATAGGTGAAACGTAAATGAAAATAGATCAAATTATTCTGTTTAAATGTTTTCTTAATGAATTTTGTGTTGTTTAAACAAGTGAAACGTTAAACGAAAGAAAAAAAATACTTACATTTACTAAGTGAAATGTTAAACATTACAAAAATTAATTTTATTTCATTAACGTAACATTAAACGTAACAAGTGATTTGCGTCTAGTCGTTGTCTTTATTTTGGGTCTCCAAGTAATTGACTAAAAATAGGTAAATTTTATTTTCTGTTAAAAATTTCTCTTTTTCAAATTTCTTATTTTATGAAGAAAAGATTTATAGAAAATTTATCCCCATAAAATTATACCGACTGCTTAATTTAATTACAATACCCCTGAAAGCAGCAACATAAACTAAATTAACTGAAGGTTAACTGACCATGACCTGCCCAGTGATGTTAACCTGCAACAAAACATTAAATTTTCTGGGGAAATGAGGGTGAACCAGGGAGAACCTGGAGAAATCCTATACAAAAAAGTGAAAAAAGTGGAAAGTAAGTTCACCCCCAAATTTGGGGTGTACTGAGCTTCTTCTTCCTTTCTATATCTTTCTTTCCCTTTCCCTTCTATTCTAGATTCTGGAGCAAGACCTAAGCAATTCCGCATCTTTATATCTTGATTCTGTTATTCCTCGATATACAATTAGAACAACCAAATTAATTCAAGTAAGTACACAATTGTTTCCGTAAATGCGATTCCGGTGTTAAAACATTTTCTACTAAGCTTTTTCTATTCATGTAGAAATCTCGCTATTGAAATTTTAATTATGATATTTAGTGTTGGTTATCTTTCTTTCACAATTATTCATTCCTTCAATTATAAAATAGTAAAAATCTTATGATATTTAAATTGAATCATAAGATTTGAATTAGTCCATATCAGCGGCCTACTCATTCGGTCAAGCTTATTTAAAAAGTATATATCAGATTTTAAAGAGGGGATACATTTTTTTGCAATGCACAGCAGGTTAAACACAATAATTTAATTTCTTTGGTAATTTAAGGAGCATAGATTACTAAGAAAATTGCTGAACGAATTAAGAAAATTTTTGTACATGGTTATCTGCTCTTTTGAAGCATCGCCAGTATCATATTCTTAAAAAACAATTAAGTGAATTAGCTCTGTTTTATTCGATAAAGTGGCAATAAGATATTTAAATTGATGGATGACAATTGCATAAAACTATTTTATATTGTTTTGTAGTGGCACAAAATAAAGTAGTAGTTTTCCGATGGCATATTTTGAATTTTAAGTTTTTCAATGGCATAAACCAAATTTTCCATATTAAATATTAATCAGTTGTAAACTCTTCCGGTAGACGGCGATATTTATTATTCTTTTGATAAATGGCAGTAGGGCACTACCGGCTTGTTATATTGACCGACACCGCTCGTGTTAGAAAAAATGGAGCATGTGAAAAGGTGCAAAAGCGCGAAGCTACGGAAGAAATTGCTAGGAAAGAACATACATATCTTGTTACTTAAGTAATGGTCTTCACGTGGGAAAAAATTGCTAGGAAAGAACATACATATCTTGCTAGAAAAAATGAACGTGTGTAGATCTGTCAAACATGGTCTTCACGTGGGAAAAAGTCCATTTTGTAAACAACATCTGCAAAAAATGTGATTTCGATAAACAGTATGTGTAATTTCGTTTCAACTCTTGTTTCATTTGCCATTCTGTTATTGAGAAGCCAAAAATAATCATGCCACTAACAGTGGCAGAGCTAAGTACTAAAAATAGAGGTCAAATGACCCATTGATTTATAAAAATAATACTATATTTAAAAGTTCACATTTGCAAAACAAAAATTTTTATAGATATGCAATATTTGAACCCCATAGATATACAAAATATATTCCACTAGTGAACCCCATATTAGATTTGGAAAATTTATTCTTGTTAGAAAAATTATTTATATAACAAATATATATTAGATTGCCACAAATGTTAATTTTTGTCTTCTCGAATATTTCATGAACTTTTACTTTTAGTAATGATTAGCACATGTATATTGAACTTATTAATTGAACTTGAATATGTAACTTTACAATCTACTTTGTTAATATATATTTTTTATTTATTTAATTTTATATTAGAAAGATATAATCAGTAACCATAATAATTTTTATGAATCCATTTAATTTGTTTTATTTTATTTTTTTTTATAACATTTCATCTTTTGACGATTTCAAAGGATGATACTTCAAAAAATTAAATTAGAAGATAAAAAAATGTATTATAACTAATAATTTTAAATTGTTATATATTTTATGTCCTAATATTTTTTTCCAGTAAAATTTTTAATTTCTTTTTTTGGAATAAAATCGAAATAACTTGTAAAATCTCTAGCAATTGTTAAGTCTAAATTGTTGATTGCACGATCAAAAGAATGCTAATAATCGGAATAGCTATGGATGAGTTTTTCAAGAGCCATTGAATCCATAATCAGTCACAATTAATGATTTAGATTTAGCCCAAAAAAAAAACTCATCCAAGACATATTTTTTCTAATATATATTGTATGAATTTATTTAATTTTTTGTAATATTAATACAAAAAATTATTGAATCCTATTGTCAAATTTTCTAACTCTGCCACTGACCGCTAACCGTTTCGTTACCATTTCACGTCACGGCGAAACGGTAACCGTTGACATGCCTAAACGTGTGGAACAGTGGAAGGCGCAAAAGCGCAGAAGCTACGGAGGAAATTGCTAGGAAAGAGCATACGTATCTTGTTTTAAAAAAAATGGAACGTGCAAAAGCGCAGAAGCTATGGAGAAAATTGCTACGAAAGAACGTACATATTTTGTTTAATGATTTCATTGTTTCAAAACAATCACAGGGAGACTAGAGCGCGAGAACCAATATGATATATTTAATTAACAAATCTACAACATGCCATGTGCATGATATATCTGTTCGACCGTCTGATTAAAATGAATACGTGTTGATGAACAATCAATCAACATCCGACAGCGACATGGTGGCAGAGATAGAAAAAAATAATTATTAATTAATTAAGTCAGTCAATCAACATCCCTGCACACAGACTTGCCGTCTTCATTGTGGGACCACAAGTAATTGGCTAAAAAATAATACGTGAAGTTTAGTTTTTCTGTGAATAATTTCTCTTTTTGAAAATTTCTTATTTTATGAAGAAATGATTTATTGGAAAATTTATCCCCTTAAAATTATACCGCCTGCTTAATTTACAATACCCCTAAAAGCGACAACAAAAACTAATTCAATCTTCTTTTTTTTTAAAAAAAATAATAAATTAGGTTCTACCAATATTTCAAACTAATTCATCTTTTTATTTACTTTCTATCTTATGAACCACACAAATTAGATTTAATCAAAATACTAGATGAGGGGTAGGCGGCTTCGCCGTCATTTGATAAATTTTGATGGCTAAATTTATCAATATATAAAGAAATATATGTTTCCAATATATCTATTTCATATTTACTTTATATATAAAAAACTATCTTAGATGATTGGTACAATTATTTTTAATATATTTAATCAAAAAAAATATTTTTAATTAAAAGCCAATGCAATCATGACTTTTAATTAAGAAGGGTAAATTTCTAGAATATATTCAGATTGATCGATCAACGAAAATTGGAGGGCTCAGATTGCATGTCGTATGAGGGGATATTTTTTATTCCCTATATATATATATCTTAGATTAATCAAGTGACAGTCCGGAGAACAATGACCGATGCCGACTTTTTTTTATTGGTTTATATTGGAATAATCAAAATATTAATCAAATGACAGTCTGGAGCACAATGCCGACTTTATTTTATTGACCAGAATTACAGGTATTCAGTATTCTTGCTGCTGACGTTGACTTCCACTATAAAGGTGGGGAGGGTAATAATTTTCTCTATCTAAATTAAACCAAATGAATTTCCCCCGTTACAATACGAGAAAGGTGTAAAGAGATCTTATTAGAATGGATGTTGTAAGTGTTATTGAGCAAAATCTTTCAAAAAGACGAGAAAAATCGAAGGCTGATGAGAAGTTCACCATTTTTCGAGTTCCAGCTCATATCAGGCAGACGAACAAACACCTATACGAGCCAAGGATGGTTTCTATTGGCCCCTATTACCACGGGAGTGCTTCTTTTCAAGCTATGGAGAACCACAAATGGCGTTATCTTGAAGATTACCTATCTCGAAATACCGGAAACAGCATTCGCGAGTGTATCTTCGAATTAAAGAAATTAGAATCTCTGGCGCGCAACTGCTATTTTGAGGGAGTCGACCTTAAAAGTGATGAATTTCTATTGATGATGCTCCTTGATGGGTGCTTTATTATTGAGCTATTAATAAAATGGAATCATGGTTTTTCAGACGTGATATTCGATGTGGGGTGGGTTTTGCCAATCATAAGAAATGATCTTCTCCTGTTGGAGAATCAGATTCCATTTTTTGTGATTGAGAAGCTGTTTAGTCTCCTCGGTGATCCTGTCGCAGCCGGTGATGAAAAGATTACGCTGAGAATAGCACCTCTTATTCAAATGCTTTTAGCCTACTTATCAGAAGGCAGGCAAACCGCGCGCCCTGTCTTCAAAGTCGGAGAGATTGAACACATTTTGCATGTATATCACCACTGTTATGTCCCTGATCGGAGTGGTAACAGTCTCTCAACAAACTCTATCAACGTAAAACATTACCTAAACCCCAAGAACTGCTTCAAAGGAAGACCACAATCATCTAACCGAAGGGCCCCTCGGACAATTCCATGCGCTACTGAGCTACAAGAGGCCGGTATAACGTTTAAGAGAAGAAAAACGACAAATATTTTGGATATCAAATTTCGAGAAGGCACTCTTGAAATCCCATTTATCTCAATAGAAGACACACGGAGAACCCGATTGTTAAACCTAGTGTCCTTTGAGCAGTGCTATAGCAAACTCAACAACGATCTGACCAGTTATGCATGCTTCATGGGTGCCCTGTTTAAAACAACTAGAGATGTCAAACTGCTTCAAGAGAAGGGAATTATAGATAATCTGTTGGCTACAAATGAAGAGTTGGTTTCCTTTTTCAACTGGCTTACTGAGAACTCCTATCTGGATTACGAGGAACACTACCTCAAGGATCTGTTTATTAATGTCAACAGATACTTCAATTCTAATTGCCATAAGTGGAGAGCAACACTCAAGCGAGATTATTTTTCTAATCCATGGTCGTTCATATCAGTTATTGCTGCATTTGCTCTTTTGGTTCTTTCTTTCCTACAGACTCTGTATACTATCCTTTCATATAAAAATCAAAAAAATTAGTTGCTGAATCTATTCTGTAGGCAGGAAAGTGTCATCAGTTTACATGTTTAGTGGAGATTTTTAGTGTTATCTGTATTTTCGTTTTAATTTTGGTGGGCACCGCAGTTCATTCAATAAGGATGTACGTGTACTTTATTTGGCGTATACTGATATACATAAAGTTTGTTGTGATTCTTGTATATGTTATTATGGAAAACAGCGAAGCCTGGTGGCGAAGGGGAATCGTATCCTCTACCAACCATGGTTTGAAAACTCGGCCGAGTCCGAGCTAACTCGGGCGAGTCAGATCGGACTTGGCGGAGGACGAGCCGAGTTTTCGCGAGTTGGAACGAATCGGAATGAAAAGTTAAATTAAGGTCAAATCTGATTGAAATTGGGCAAAATTGGATGGGAACTACCAATTTAACACAAATACCATCACTTATTGTTATCATTTCAGCACATAAACCAGCTAGAAATTGAAAATTAATGTGATTCAATGTGGCGGCGGGTAGAGAAGGGGAAGCACGGGAAAAAAATTGGGTAAATTAGTGGGAACAAGAGAGATTGGGACTCTGGGAGAGAGAAAAGAGTCTGGTATTTAGGATCTAACGTGGCCATATCAATGCAGAAAATGTAAAGCGGGTTAAATGGGTCATTTTGATGATAGAATATTTAAAAATTGTAATTTTTTCTACATTTTATCTAATTTTATGATTTCGAGTATGTATTTTTTGACTAAGCTTTGAAAGAATGCTTGTTCCTAATTTTTTTTCATATTATTTTATAATTTTTAAAGACAAACTATACTATTGAACTATATAATAGTTGAAAATAATTTTATTTTCAATAAATTGATATTATATAACTTTATATTATAGTTGATTTTCACTCATCAAACATTCACTTTATTAATTATTTTTGAATAAATATTTTTTCATATTTTTTTTTAAATTTTAAGAGATAAAAAATGATTATTTATAAAAATCCGAGTTTCTAATCCGAGTCACTCGAGTTTTTCTGAATCATTCGATTCGACTCCTTGGGTGCGTTTGGATCGTTGGAAGAAAGAAGAAGAAAAAGGAAGAAGAAGAAAAAAAATTATAAACAATCCAAACTCTTCACAAAATTACACACTTCCCAATAATTCTTTCCACTTCTTCCCTTCTTCCCACACCTATCCAAACGCACTCTTTAGTTCAACACTTCGAGTCCGAGTCCGATTTCGAGTTTCAGAACCATGCTACTAGGGGTGCCTAACGTGGTTAACGACCACGATTTCGCCCCCTACCGTTATCGTGCCACTTAAAAACGATACGAAATCGGTATGCCATTTACTGTTCCGTTTATTAAACGAAATAGATTTCTGTGCCATCAACCGTTCAACTTTAGAAATTACACATAAAACGGTTTGAAATGGGATTGAAACGGTCTAAACGGTATAACCATCTATGTCACATACCGTTTCGTTTAGAAAACGGTATAAAATTTCATGTCACAAACCGTTCCATTTAATATAAACGAAACGGCATAACGTCAAAAACGGTACCGTTGACACCCCTACATGCTACCAACCTTTTAAAAGGTTGGTAGAGTGCTGACCTCCTCTGTGGAGCGTTAGATTTAATCCAACGGCTCGCGTAAAGATGATAAAATTAGGACCTGCCCGAAATCCCTCTCTCGGATTTCTGTTAATAAAAAAACTATTTTATAACTCTCTCCCTGTTAAAACAAAACCTAAATCGATCCATCGAGAGAGAAAGAGAGAGAAAGCATGATCGATCGAGGGAAAAATCGAGGTGTCTCTGCTCGTCTCCGACTGCCAACTCATTTCCTCCACTCGTCTCCGACTGCCAGCTCATCTCCTCCGCTCGTCTCCGACGGCTTCCTCTCTAAAATCAAGTTCTTCTAGGTAAATTTTCTGCCACTTTCTCTCTTAAAGCGTGACTGAAATTTATTTTCAGTTTGTTTTAAATTTCCTAATTTTCAAGCCATAGTGTTAGAAATCAGAGATGATGGATTACATGTAAGAGCGTAGGTAGCACGGGTGATGAATGCATCGACATAAGGAGAGAAGAAAGAAGATTTGGGTATGGTACCGATGAGGAGATCTTTCTCCATGGATTCTTCAAATGATAGACGATTGTATTTGGCTCTTCAAAAGATAGTGCGTGAAAATTCATTCGCATGTTAAGAAGTTGCAATTGATCGTGAGAGTAGCAGCAGTGGTAGCTCAGGCGTGGGTTTTTCTCATTTAATCAGAATAAGTGCTCAAGAAGCGCTGTATTGCCAATTTAGAATTTGAAAATTTATGTAAATTTATACTATAAAATGAACTTGCCTGATATTATTCTGGGTCTGTTTTCTGTTTTTAATTATTTTAGTTAGTGAAAGGTCCTCATTTTTATTACATGTTGTTGGTAGACCTTGGGGCAGAAAGTAAGAGTATTGCTATATGATGAACTAACCTTGAAACCAACTGTCTCATAGGATTCAGCATTTTTCAAATAGAAGGTACTGGTATCGTCTGTCACATGGTTGGACCCTCTGTATTTGTTTAAGAAAAGATTAACTGGATTAACATGCTAAAGTCAACAATACTGACTGGATGCTAAAAGAAAATTTTCACCGTGAGACCAACAATTAAGTTCTACATGTTGAGACCAGCATGTAGGCCGTTGAGACCACCAATTAAGTACACATTTTGTTCACATTACTCAATTTTGTGATATTTTTTGCATTTAGGTTTATTTATTGATTGAGAAATGACAACAAGAGACGAGGAAAGTTGTTCTTCACCAAAGGAGGTGTCTATATTTGCAAAAATTGCAAATATCCATGTGATGTGAAGGTATCTAACTCAGTAAGGAATCCGGGTCGACAATATTATACGTGCTATTGCATTTACGGTAGTTATTTTGAAGGCTATAGTCGTTGTTTTTGCAATACTCTTATGTGTTATTGTAATCTTGTTATGCATATTAATTACAATGGTTAGAAATTGTTGTTATTAATTATTGATGATGATGGTTGTGATTCTGTAATTGTAATTTTATTTAATTTTAGAGTTGTTAATTGTAATGGATATTGATATTTGAATTAATGTTCAGTTTTTTTTTAACTTGTTATTAATTATGATGATAATTGTTGTTATTAATTATATTTAATTGTTGATTTCTCTTAGAATAAATCAGAAGGAATTCCTTGGTGCTCTTATTTGTCTGTTCTGAATTGCTTGTATATGTCCCTTACAATGATAATTCTTGATTAATAATAATGAACATAAAATGTCAGTGAGCATATAAAGCAATGCACATTTTCTACAAAGGAGGTACATCGAGCAGTGAAGCAAATCACAAATAAACAAGAAATTAAGAAAACAATCACACATTTTCTATAGATTTCATCAGGTATAGTATCCAAGCAATCTTCTTGCTGTATTTGGACCTGCATTTCAAACAATGAGCATTCCAATCTGCATGGTGACCATTTGAGCTGTACCAGTGAGCATTCCAGTGACATGTAAAAGCTACTCAAAAGCTATTTCCTACCAGTGAGCATTCTACTCGATTTGCACCTATTCCAGTGATATAATAAATTTCAGCGGTACCAAATTCAGCTTTGTACCAAATACAGAGCCAAATACTTCCAAAGATTTGAGGGGTATTTTCAGTACGTTTACAAAAAAGAAAAGAAAATTGCTAATAGTTTTATTACTTTAATAGGTCAAGAAGTTACAAAACTATATCACAAGCCAAAAGAACAATACTAAATTTTATATGGCAAAATGTCAAGTACTACACTACTACTAATACACAAAAGGGTGACATAAAGAAAGAACATGGTAAGAAAGTTGCTTGAACTTCTTCTGGTTAGTCCTTGCATTGGGTAGAGAATAAGCCATTCCTCTCCTGCTATGGCCTACATTAAAAGACCAATAACACTTCAGAACTTAAACGTTGATCACAATTTGATTGATCTTAAAAGCTAATTACAGATATAACTTTTAAACTTACCAAATTGCATGCCATGCTCAAGAGTATCAGTTGGGAATTCCAAATCCTCCTGAACCGAAAAGCAACAAAATTTGTTAAATTATGAGTGAAACATAAAGACATTTGTGTGAGAAATATCCAGAACCGACAAAGCAACAAAATTATCAATTTGACAATGCTAGGTTCATCGATTAATTAGCCTGAACCTCACCCTATGTTCCTGAACCTTTTTTTTTAGATTAACTCTTTTATATTATTCAGTTGTTAGCTTTGGGTTTCAGATGTATTGGGAGTTGAATGAAAAATTTCTGGCAAGGCAAGTTGGATCATGCAAGAAGCATAGAACCATCTCTGGCAGTGTCAAATTGGACTGCTAAAGAAATTAAGATTAATTAATTTTGAACAATATAGGATATAGCATTTCTCACAAACTAGCTGCACCTAAATATAGCATTTCTCCATTTATAACTGTTTTCAATTTCTAATTTCTCAGTATGTGAGGATTCTTACTTTTGATTGTTCTGTATCTTCAGTGTTAGTATCCTCCTCAAACAGTCCACCAAGTACATCCACCATTGCTTCCTGAAAATTGTCCATGGCATCGAATGCGAGAGAGACATGCGATTTTTGGAGACTGCGATTTTTTATCCCGTGTCAGACCAAGTACATCCAACGTTTTGGCGGAAATTAGGGAGAAAATCAAAGAGGTTTTGGAGATGCTATTTGTTTTTTTTTTTTAATTCACAGAAAGGGACTCGGGCAAAGGTGGGCAGGGTCGAGACAGACGAGACTGCAATTCTCTCTCGCGCACTGTTGGATTAAATCCTACGCTCCATACAGCAGGTGGGCACTCTACCGACTTTAAAAGATTGGTAGAGGATACGATTCCGGTTGTGAACACCTTCATCATTTTTAGATAATTTTTTAGTCTCCAAAATCAAAGAACTATTTTATTGTGTAAATTTATGATATAAAAATAATTTATTTATATAATTTCATTTATTGGATTTTACTGTACACATTGCCGCAGTTGTCCGCCACTGCTCTGTGACGAAGGTACCTCACTACCTTCACCTGAACATATCTCACTACCCTCACCAGAAGGTACTTCACCCGAGAATGTCTCACTACCCTCGCCCGAAGGTGTTTCACCCGAACATATCTCACTACCCTCGCCCGAAGGTGTTTCACCCGAACATATCTCACTACCCTCGCCCGAAGGTGCTTCACCCGAACATATCTCACTACCTTCCCCCGAAGATACTTCACCCGAATGTGTTTCACCCGAGTTTGACTCAGATTCCGACGTAGATTTACTTTAGGACATTATTATATTTGTAATTTTCATATTTTCTTTCTATTTCCGCAAATTTCCTTTTTAGGTTACTATTTCTGAAATTTATTAGATTGGGTCCCAATGCACCGCCTCCCTATATAAAGGGGTGCTTGTCATTGTAAACACTTTAGTTGATTAATTAATGAAATTTCCTTTTAGGCTCTTTGAGTTCCTCTTTGCTATTTAGCATTTCTTTTTGATTTCTAATTCCACTAAACCAGTTATCGCCGGCCTCCTCTGGCGGACCGGTGGTTTGGGACGAGCGCCGTCATCAAGTGGTATCAGAGCACAAGTTCCGACAATCCACCTTCGCGCTTGCGTGAAGCTGTATCCCCAACATCCGTTGCCGTCGCCGATCGCTGCGATCTAATCACTCCAACCACCCTCAATTTCCATCTTTTCGCTGGAATCCATGGCTGATCCTAACATCATCGCTCTTCTCGAACGAATGCAGAAGAGTCAAGAAACCCTACTTCAGCGTATGGATGATAACGCCGCCGCGCGCCATACAGAACTGATTACAACACTCATGGGACGATTAAACCCTAATGACGAAAGAGGTGGGGGTCGCAACCCCAATTCCAACCCCAACAATCATGAAACCGAGACCGAAACAACACCCGAGATCGTAACTGGGAAGGAGGTCTCCGAATTGAGATTCCTGACTTACTGGGAGTCTCAAACCCGAGGAGTTCCTAGACTGGACGCACACGGTAGAAGAGGTCTTTGAGTTGAAAGAAGTTCCCCCTGAGAAGCGTGTGCCCTTAGTTACTATCCGATTTCGAGATCGAGCAGCCGCCTGGTGGCAAAACTTTAAATATCGTCGTTATCTCGATAACCTTCCACCTCTAAATGACTGGGATGCACTCAAACGCGAGATGAACCGAGAATTCCTATCACTCAATTATCGACAGACACTGTTTAGGCAATTTCAGTCACTCAGGCAGGGACCGAGGAGTGTTGATGAATATACCCTCGAGTTCTATCAGCTGGAAGCTCGTAACTAGCTGAATAAGACCGAAGATCAACGAGTTGCTCGATTCCTGCATGGACTTCGCGGCTCGATTCAAGATGTGCTTGCTGTGCAGACCTTCAACAATGTCTCCGAGGCCCAATCCAAGGCGAAGGCAGTAGAGCAACAACAAGCTCGAAGTCGTAGCTTGCCTCCGAGACATGTACCAACCGCGGGTCGAACTCAATCCGAGGCGACAAGAACTGTCATTCCGTCGGAAAATCCGAGCACTTATCCGTCCCGCAACACACCTCCCTTGTCAAATCCGAACATCCCCGCAGACAATCGTAAAGCGAACATTCGTTGTCATAGGTGTCACTCTCTTAGACACTATGCCAATGAGTGTCCTAAATCTCGAGTTCAGTACGCTGCTGATCAAGATGATTATTTCGAGAATGAAGAGGGATATGTTGCAGCTGATGAAGAGGTCTACGAGGCTAGTCCCGAGGATGTCGGAGGAGAAAGCCTAGTTGCCAGACGGTTATGTCTTGCACCACCCACCAAGGAGAATTGGAAAAGGCACGACATTTTCAAAACTCAGTGCTTTATCCAAGGAAAGAAGTGCAACATAATCATTGACTCTGGAAGTTGGGAGAACATAATCTCCGAAGAAGCTGTGAAGAAGTTGAACCTCGCGACTACACCACACCCTCACCCCTATAAGCTCGGATGCATTGATTGAATTGATTTTGACCTTGCTATTCTATTGGAAACAAGTAGTAAGGGTTGCTTTTAATTTGCACGTTAGTTATTACATGTTATTAATTATTTGTTCAAGTAATTGAAATGCTAATTGTCGTATTTTGAATTTTAAGAAAGGAAAATTGATTTTGAATAATACTGAATTTATTTGTCTAATTGCATTGCTTGATCGAAAGTCTAGTTTTAATGTTATTTGAAATAAAATGAAATGGAAATTTGATATGAAATTTATTTGACTCAGTCTTGTATTTAGTTCCAACACATGATAATCAAAACTCAAGTGGCTGGAACTGAATACCGTACTGAGATAAATTTTATTTATCTCATTCCGTGCTTTTTGCATTGTTTCCACGATTGGTTGTGGGTTCCAGGTTTCAGATCAAGTGCTGGACTGCAAGACGAGTAGCGGACCATTGGATATTGTGGTTAGTAATCCAAAAATACCAGGCCTTTATAGGATTTACTTTATATTTAAGTAATTAATTATAAATTTCTAATTAATCGGTATATTATTTGAGCAGAATCAGTATTAATTGGTAAATTAAGTATTAGTAAGCCTTGCGGGTGCAGTAGGCATCCGCGGCGGGCACTCCATCGTGTACTGTCCAGTTACAGTATTCGACGGGGTGTCACATTAGGAGCATTTTGTCGCTGAACAGGCATGTTGTTGGGGTTGTTATAATGGTTGTCTGTTTTCTTCCATTGGTTATATGGTTTTCTCTACCACTGGTTGTTGAAAGACTCTCCATTCCGAGTATCCTTGGCCCCCTCTTTTTCAATATATTTCTCCAGCAAATGGGTATGTCTGATGAGCCTTTCTATTTCATCCTTCAACTTCAAACAATCTCGGGTGTGGTGCCCCGAACTGCGATGATATTCACAATAAGTTGATTTGTCTAATTTCTCTACTTCTACTAACGGCTCAGGTTGTTGTAGCTCCTTGCTATCTTTAATGACGTAGAACAATCGCTCCCTTGGTTCTGTGCATATATATATGGTAGGTAGAATATAAGGGAGCATAGGCTTCTCCTATTTTTCGGTAATTGTGCAGTTTGTATGTAGCTTCTTTTATTACTTTTTGGTTTCTCCTTCTTCAAGGTGGGGATCCATTGCGAGGTTGAGGTAAAAGAGAACAACTTCTTCTTGTTGGTGTTGAAGTTTGTCGTTCTGTAATATTGTGCCAACCCATCCTCTATGCATCTTCTTCTGCTCGTAGCACTTGTTGTGCACACTCCCTGAACTCTCAAAAAAATTCACAATCTCTTTCAATCAACTCATATCTCAAGTTTTTACTCCGAAGCCCCTGTAACACTGCTGCCAACACCAATTTCTCGTAGAAATCAGAGACCTTGTATGCCTCTTCAGAAAACTTGGTGAGATATGCTCGCGAAGTTTCATACGGTTCTTGTTTCAAAGTCATTAGACTCGTGCACTTTGTTGTTGGCGCTCTTAATCCTCCGAATCTTCCTAAGAATTTATCAGTGAGGTCATCGAAACTATGGATTGACCCCTGAGGTAGCCGTGAATATCAATCCCATGCATTCTCTGTTAACCTTATCGAGAATACCAAGCACATCACCCTGTCTGATGCATGAGTTATGGCCATCATGGCACGAAAACTGTTTACAAACGCTTGGGCGTCTTTGGCCTCACCTCCTGGGTATCTATCGAGATGTGGGTAATTTTTCATATCTATCCGCACACCTTGATAAAGACGTCGCGCTAGAGCACCCACGGGAGGTGATCCCGAGCCTTCTGATTCACGTATGCTATCTGAACTATGTTCGCGACGCTGTCGTGTTTTTGCCCGGCCCCTTGGAGATCTTTTTTCTTCTCTCCCTCTTCGATCAGGGTTCAGGGCTCTTCCCGATATTACTTTTCTGTCCTCAACTTCTCTTGCTTCTCTTGCTACTCGGGATCCCGAAGGCTCTTGATTTACTTGTTGTTGGATGGGTATTGGTGGTCTGGGTATTGCCAAAGATGGACTTGGATTAGTTGGGATGATGTTTTCTGGAGGTCTATGAGTAGGTTGAGATCGTGGGGGTTTGGGTTGTTGAGATGCCCTCGTCCACGAGTAAGGGTTAAAGTTATTCCATTGAGCATGCGAACCCCATTAAGGTGGTGGGCCCCATTGGTAATAGCCATTCGGAGGTTCTGGTCTTGTCTGTCCGTAGGTATTGTGTTGGAAAGAATACCAATCTACCATATTGAACTGTGGTGCTTGTTGAATGTACCCTTGAGTTGGTTGATTCTACCATATCGGGAATACTCGGTACTTGTCGGATTTCTGCTCTTGGGGGATTTGACCCTGTTGCTGGAATCACAGTAGTTGCTGTGAAGGTTGCTTGCAGAATTTGCTCCACAAGATTTGCGAGATCTGTTTGGGAAAAAGATCTTTGACTCTCTAAACTCGCTGTGCTTTTTTGCTTTGTGACAGAAGCCTCTGGTCTTTCAGATCTGATTTCTTCACGAGGCTGTTGTAGAGTTTGCAAGATCGCGTGTGTTGTTGCTGATGCTGGTCCCCCTTGTTCTTTGCGAGGTTGTTGTAAGGCTTGCAAGATCGGATGTGTTGTTACTGGTGCTGCTCCCCCTTGGTCTTCACGAGGTTGTTGTAAGGCTTGTAAGATCGGGTGTATCGCGGTTGATGTTGTCTTTCCCTGGCTTGGATCTGGTGGCGTGAGCTGATTTGTTTGCTTGGGGTTTAGTTGTTGTGAAGTGGAATCACTGACAGCTTTTATCTCAGGTTGTGGTTTCTGTGGTTTTGATGCCTCCGGGATGTCTTTGTGTTGTGTGAGTTCAGGGTCCTACGGATTTGACTGTACGAACGGTTTGGGGAGTACATCGTGTGATGTATTTGGTGTGGAAAGGTCGATCTGTGATTGAGGTTTAGATCCAATTTCTTTGGGAGCAAGTTGCTTCTCGTTCTCCAGTTTACTAGTTGTAAACTTGAGATCCAACCTCCGGGGTTGAATCATGCCTATGTTCTCGTTCATTTCTCCGGTTGCCAGACGCAATCGTGGACTGCTAATGGCCAGATTCAGGTGGACGCCAGTTGATAAGCTCGATTTTGGTAGAGATCAACAGATGACAAATGTATTAGAGAAAAAAAGTATTTTATTGATTCTTGATTTAGTACAAAACGCTATTACATTAGCATTCTCTCTCCTAAAATGCCAACCCCCTTTTCTCTGGTCTACCCCTCTTATTTATAGTCCCTATAGCTATAATTAACTGCTGACGTCAGCCGACAACCGTTACTCCAATTGACCTCGCTAGATTCTCCCGAAATCTCTTTGGAAGGGAGCTCACATGGCCCTGTCAACTGCCTATCTTCCGAACTCCCTTCGGTTATCCCTATATAACTTGGGTTCTTCTTGGGCTTCATATTGACATTTCTTTCTTGGGCCTGGCCATCCATAGCCAGGCCTATCAGGTACCTGTTAATAAAACGCGTTGGAAGGCTTCGAACGCGTTTTATAAACGGGTACGAAGGGAATAACTCCAGGCCTTGGCAAAAGGCTGGTCAGACCTTCCTACCCGTTTATGAGACGCGTTGGAAGCCTTCCAGCGCATTTTATAAACAGATACGAAGGGTTCCAGGACCGAATTATTACCGTTTTCTAGCTTATTTCATTTCTGAACGGGTACGAACTTTCTTCTTATTAAAAAAAATTAAATTAATTCTTTGTATTAAAATTTTTTTATTCAAATTCTTAAATAAAATAATTTCTGTACTATGTAAGTACTGAATCTCCACATGGCCGAAGCTCCAAATTTTAGGAAAACAAGTTTTAATCTGTGGGAATAAACATGACGAAATATTACTGGAACAAACATGATGAAATGTTGCAGCATACTATATTTATATTTCTTAATGAATAATTAACAAAAGTATAATATAACAAGAAACAGTAGTCGTGGCCAAACCGCGATAATTAAGGAACCTAGTTTTCATTAATTAATGTTTGAACTTAATATACCTTTTTCGCTTGCATTGTATTGCTTTTTTTCATGTTGTATACTTTGTCTTTTGATGAAGATTTACAATGTTGTTTAAGACCAATAATTACTCTTCACATTATTATATCGTATATATATATATATATATATATGCTTCTTAAAATTGAAATATGAAAAAGTCACAAAGCCGCGGGGAAGCCGCGGTTTCCACATTGTGATTTTTTTTTTTCACATTGTGATTAAATAAGATAGTATGTGTCGTTTCTCCGAAATTTCTTCAAGGTTGGCGGCAATGTTTCCGACGACGCGCAAAGTCATTCCAAGGAGCCAGTTTGTTATAGAGCGTTCACATCTGTATTAAACAACTGGCCGAACAAATTAACCAAAATCATACTACCGTTTTCAATGCACTCTATATAACATATAAGCGGCATTTTTATTGGAAATCAAATTATTAGAGAAAAAACGTTGTTTTCGAAGAATTACAGACCCAGATATTAAGAAAAAAAAACATAATTCTTTTGTTTTGTTTTAGCTGCTGGCTAGATTATACAAATATCAAATGTCAAAGGCTTTAACCCTTGTTTTCATTCAAAAATAAAAAAACAGAAAAGATAGTATGTATGTGTAATTTAGTTTCTAACAAGATTTTAACATGAATGAAAAAAAAATAAAATAAAACATTCAGATCTATTAAATGTTTTACCTTCGAACTTTCTTTTTAATTACTTTGCAAAGTATGATATTTTTAGTTTTATATATAAAGCATTGTTCTCGTGCATTATTGAACATATAGGCTTTTTGTAAATTAACAATATTTGAATTTAGAATGATACAATGAATAGTGCCACCGTTGATCCTATATGGCATAGGCTAAATAGTGTCACAGCATATGGATGTCGTTGATCCTTTATGGCATAATACTTTTGTTGACGAATGATGTGTGTAAGTTGACAATATTTTTCTATACTGCGCAACAGTTTAATAATAATGTATAATAAGACTCGATTTATATTTATTTAATTGTGTTTAATATTATAATGGAGTTTATAGATGATTAAACTCATCCTAAATCTTTGTCACATTTAACAATAAGTGTGTAACATAAAACAAGTAATCATGAAATTTTGTTAGAATTAATCTTACTTAGTTACATTATGATGCCTAAGCTAATTTGCAACACCCTGAAATTTTTCTTACGTATTTACTAATTATTTTAGCCACTATATCTGGTTCTTAGATTATTTCTTTTATACTATAAATATATTGCTTATAAATATTCAAATGTCTGTGTTATTTATTTATTTATTATGTATTAAATTATTTATATTGGCCAATAAATAGATTTTCCCGTATCCAACTTTGGACAACTTTGGACATATGTTTATTTGATCATCTTTATAAATTTACTATATAAACAAATTAATTAATTGGGCCAAATATTTCCAATGCAGGTACATTACCCCTTTCCCCACATATTATATCGGATTTAAAAATTTTAATTTGTTTTGGATAACCGTCCTGTTGATAACCGCATTTATATAACCGTATTAATAATTACAATTCATATTTAATTTGTTTACAAGTCCGACTAGTTAACATCCCATGTACATACTACTCTGTCTACCAAATTCCATGATTTCTATGCTTATTTCGTCCTAGTATTCCCTTTGAACACACCACGGTTGTTACTCCTATGTTCTTGATTTCAATAGAAAAAAAAAATTGGATTACTCAAATCATCCGATTGAAATTTTGATTCTCCATCCGATTGAATTTCGATTTCTACATCGCAATCATCGTTGTTTCATTTTTCTAACCCGCTCATCAGGTTACCAGACTTCTCTATAATTTAATTTTCGTTTTGATGATTTAAAACCCATTTGTTTATTTGATTGAATTGATATATGAGAATCTTGATTGATGTATTTTGCGAGTCAATGGGTCTCTGATGTGATTTTATTTGAAATGGTAAAGTGATATGGAATGTGAAGCGGAATCGTCCAGAGAGGGATTCTCGCTAATGTGAAAGTTATATGAGAAATTGATTTCAGAAAATCTAGACCAGTTGATCTCTGTGAAATACACTTAATTTATTGTTATTGATGTGTGGATTAATCCAATCTATTGATATTTGATATATAAATTCGTTATAGAGAAGCTGCGTTATTAAATAAATGGTTACTATACTTTGTAGCTGACTCCGTTTTGATTTTATTTCTTGTGATGTACGTTGACAGGGCGTCGGATGGATGATCAGATTGTTTCACGTCACGTCTCGTATCTTGGATACGGCGTGTCACATAATTAAAAACATAATACGAGCAATAACATACAAGGAAAAAATTATTATATTCACAACTACATATTTTTCTACAATTAAACATCATATTTAATCATTTAATCGGGTTTAAATTCATATCGTTCATTCAAAATTGTGAATATATATTAATAATTAATTATGATTCAAACTCATTTTAAGTTTTTGTCCATCATTAAAATTTTAAAAAATATCAGAAAAGAAACATATGAAATAAAAAAGACATGTAATGTGCTTTGGAGTATAGATTTCTCTTGTATGTGTAGCTTATTGTTGGATATGTTCCCTACTATGTCTAGTAAACCCAGACCATTAACTAAGTTGTACATATCCTCAAACTGCTAAGGTTATGCCTACTTCCGATGTTCATGTGCATGGCATTATAAATTAAAGTCTACGACTAATTTAACTAGGATGGTTTTGTAAGGAAACAATCTTAATTGGAACAATTTTAGAATGACGTTCCAAATAAAATGTACTCAGCCTTCCGACTACTTGCATAAAATAAAAAATTAGCTACACTACAAAACGTAATAATAATAAAATAATTTTAATAAACACTAGATAAAATCTGAAAATAAATATTCAGTATTGTATCAAATAGAAAATTAGTCACAATACAAAATCTAATAAATAGTTTTAATAAACAATAGCCAAAATCTGGAAATAAATACACAGTATTGTATCAAATAGAAAATTAGTCACAATGCTAAATCTAATAAATAATTTTAATAAACAATAGCCCAAAATCTGAAAATAAATGTTCCACAATGTATGTCGTAGCTCTGCCGCAACTTTAGAATCTAGTTATTGCTTTATTTGTCAATATATTTTAAATTAATAAATCCAATATTTATCCATTTTAATGTACGTACTGAACTCTCGCAGAAAACAAACTTTACATTTTTTTATTATTTTTCCACTATTTTTTAGTGTTTTTTTTTTAAATTTTACTAAATTTGGAGTCTTTTAGTAAGCTCTCGATGCATGAAAAATCATGTGCATTATGGTTAACCGTAATACATATATCTCGTTAATTATACATATGGCAACCGTTTGGCAACAGCAAATATTAACCTTAATTATACATATGGCAACCGTGGAAACAAAGGTTAAAGTCAGTACTTTTAGCAATAATAGATTAACAAATTAACTTACTAAATTATAAATTAGATTAACCTTAATTATGTATGCCAAATGCACCTATAGTATATAGTATGGCGAAAATCATCATGATTTACATTACTGAGAGTCTGAGATGGTCTAGCTAGTCTGCTAGTGACTAAAAGTAGTAAAAAAAAAAAGAAATATATAAAAATTTCATTTGTTATACCAACTTATGTGGATTTGAGATCTCTATCTTATATATATTAGCAAAGGGTGATTTAAAAAATAATCTGAACTTTCTATGGCTTAATCAATCAGTACAATTTGTTCTCTAGCTATGTGAGGAAGAAAACAAAATTTCGCCGTCTTTTGAGATTTTTTACTATGTTAATATTATACATTAAAAAACCTCTATAATATGAAAAATTGAAAATATCATAAATATAGTAAAAATTTTAATATATAAATATATAATTTAGTTTCAAAGGATATTTTAATATGGAGAAAAAACTAAATGGTTTGATCAGCGGCTAAATGAACGGATTATTTTGGTCTTTTTTCTTTACAATTTTTTAAGTTTCTTACAAAATTCTTTTGATTTTATTCACAGAATAAGTCACTGATAATCCAACTATAAGTTTTTTTCTACAATCATAATAATTTTTAGATAATTGAAAAAGTTATAGAATTTATATATAATAAGATTTTAAAATGAAGAATAATTTAAATGGTTTGTATCAGATTTCAAAAATGAGAATAAAGTAGGAAAATGAGACATAAACCCTCTATTCTCCTCTTTTTAAAAATAGTCCAATAATGTTTGAAATTGGATATAAACCCTTCTTATTCGATTTTATTTGGACATAAACCCTTTTTATTATTTTTTATTCATATTTTAAATAAAAGTCATAATTTTAACATTATGACATAAATAATGATGTAATTTTTTTGACACTCTAATAAGTACAATTTTTTTAATAAATCTAAGAAAAATAGTAAAAATATCCTGAAACAAATTAAAGTTTAGTTTCCAATAAGATTTTCAATATGAATAAGTATTGAATAGCTTAGATTGGTTGTTTGAATCATACAATTCATGATTTGGATGAAAGCATATATGCATGTACGCATCCGTGTCACATAGTAATTTAAATTTCTCTATGTATATTAGTTATATCAATATTTTTCGATTTTTGTACATAATAATTGACATAAACCTTTCAATTCGCTTTCCCCCCCGCCCCCTTTTTTTTTAATTTTCCAAATACTGTATCAAAAATTATAGTACGGACTTCTTTAGTTTCAACTAAATTTTTACAAAGAGGAAGGTTCCACTGTCATCATTTTGGTTGCCCTCAAATATCAACATTTTGCTATTATGTTATTTTTGCAAATTTAAAAATTCAAATATTAAACCCAAACCGTTGATCTTATTTATTTTAACGAGCGACGTGTTTTCATATAAGTTTTGTAAATTTTAGAAATTATTTGATACTCGATCAAGAGATAGAAAAATAAACGTACCTTGTTAACTATATGATATATTCGTTCTAATACGTTCATGTTTTAGCCTTTGATCGAGTATCAAATAAACTCTAAAATTTTCAAAACTTGTATTAAAACACATGGCTCTACAAATTAAATAAGATCAACGGTTTGGATTTAATATTTGAATTTCAAAATTTTAAAAATTAATTAAATAGTAAAATGTTGGCATTTGGGGACAACCAAAATGTTGGTAGCGGAACTTTACTCTTTTACAAATAACTATTGTTAGTGAAAAATAAGAAATACACTAGAGTATAAAAAAATAAACAAATATCAAAGAGTTGGAGGACGTATATACAAAAAATTTTGCCTAATTTCTTTATTCAATTAAGCAGAGAGTTGACGATTGACTAAGCATGTTCTGTCCTATAAAGAGAAGTGACAAATTACTATTTCCACAAATCCTTTACAAAAATTTTTTGGTCTATGCAAATCATGTACAGATCATTCTAGAAAAGGCATACCTTTCTTTATTTCAGAAGCTTGCATACCACAGATTTAATTAGTAAGAGTTGTAAGTTCTTCATTTTTGCATAATCTATTATTAAGTGTAGCTTCCATTTGGCGATCTCCTTCTGTAATTAATGGGTTTACACTAGCTTGCGGTAGCTTCCAATTAAGATCATTGTGAGTATGCAAGAATAACATGTATTATTATTTTCTTGAAATTTCTGTAGCAGTGTGAAGGACTTGAGAAAAGCGATGCAGATATTTGTAAAGCAACTCTACGGTGGTTCTCTGGCTTGGGAATGCAATTCCACTGATACTATTTTGGATATTAAGACCAAACTGGAAGACAAACTAGGTTTTCCAGTTGACGAGCAAAGATTTCTATTTCGTGGTACTCAATTGGGAGACGACAGGACTTTGTCTGACTGTAATATCATCAGTGGTTCCACAATACTCCTCCTCGCTCGACTCAGAGGTGGTGGTGCAGGAGAGTAAGTTTTTGCATCCTTCCGATTAATTAAGATCATAATATCAAAATCCAAGCAACTCAAGGATCATCGGATGTATTTGATAACAAACGCATATTTGTAAAATAGTAATTAGATATAGAAAACTAGAAATTAGTTAATCAGATCAAATCTAGTCCATCTTCTAGGCAATTTTTTTTGGGAAATGTTTGATAGATCAGTCGGATACCAAATAAGCGTTTGATCAATCAGCTCTGATGGGTACAAATGTTGTTGGGACCAATCTGATATTTTAATGCTTAATTTCGGTTATACTTTTTCATTGACCATAGTTGGAAATTCAATATCCAGATTCCAGATTTATTATTAATTTTATTATTTGAACTTCTTATGCACGCTCACTGAAGATTTGAGAAGCCTCCGCCATGTGATAAAAATTACCTTCGTTTTATGGATTATTTATCCAAAGAATGGACAGAAGTGGACGGTGTGAACTTCCTTAATTTGGTGTTAGGGAGTTATCAAGGTGGTTCTACGACTGGAGGCAGTCTGACAGAAGAGGCATGGCAATTAATCCAGAGGAACCTCAATGATTCAGCAAACAGTAGAAATTTTGAAGTTGATTTTTTACAACATTGTTTGGATGATTACATTAGAGTGTACTCGTTCCTTGTAGAACCGCCTCCGTTTGTCAACTGGGATCGTGAAAATAGAACTGTTCGTTTCAACGACGAGGTGAACTGGGAAAAGGTACATATGTTATAACTTCCATGCTATAGTAACTGATTCAACGTTGAATATATAAAAAAACTGATTCCACATTTTAATTTTCACTTTCAATATTTCAAATAACATAATTAATTTACAGAGTAGTGGGATATATAGGCTTGTTGTCCTTCTCCGTTGTTATGCCTTTGTTTGGATGAGAGAAGAAGAAGGAGGAAGAAGGAAGAGGGAAGAAAAAAAATTATAAACAATCCAAACTCTTCATAAAATTACACACTTCTCAATAATTCTTTCCACTTCTTCCTTCTTTTCTTCTTCTCACATCTATCCAAACGGAGCCTATATTAAAACATTTTTAAGTTTTGATCCAAATAGCAGAAAAGAAAATGGAAAAGAGTTGAGAATATTTTTCACAAATCAAAATGGCAACTTGATTACTTGAGTACTTGACCTTTATTACTAATTTACAGGTCGATCCTGTGTTGCTAAGGTTAATCGGAGAGCTAAGATATTTCGATACTCTGGAAGAGATATGCAGACTACGGGAGTCCAGCCGAAACCTAGCTCGACCTATTTTTCGTCAACGCCGGAATATTAAAACCGTGTTACGCCATTTATTCTGTTTACGAAACCCAAGGGTTGGCTTCTGAGCGATGTTTTGGAAACCGGAGAGGACCGATCGATTGAACCATGAATCGAAGCCCTCTCAGTTTCTAGTTCAACCACGGTTAAACTGGAAAATCGATCGACCCAGTGTTTCGGTGGCCGATCCGGTTTTTTAAAACATTTTTTTTTTTTTTGGAAATAAGATCATTAATTTATAGATGCACAACAATTGTTCTTCTCTCACCAAAGTAGGGAATCTAGTAATTTGAAAAATTATTGGGACAGCTACTTCTTGGAACATCTCGGAAGCTTAAAATGGAAGAATCTTCTGTAATATTATCACGCATCCGGTTCTACTATTTAAGGACATTTGCTTGTGTAGACACCTGGTCAAACTATTCTTATGAGTTTTTTAGGCTTTTTCTTTTTATTTATTTTTAGGCTGCATATTATTATTTTTATTTTTTAATTTTTTTTTCCATTTCACTTCTTTTTTATATGGAATATTATTTTGTAGTTGCACAAATTAAATTAATAGTTTTCTGGTGATATATTTTGAATTTTAAGTTTTTCCAGTGACATAAGTGAAATTTTCCGTATTAAATATTAATCAGTTCATCAGTTGTAAACTCTTATCGGTAGACGGCGCAGAAATTATTTTATATAGAAATTGTAACATCAAAAATTTTAATAGAAAGAATTAATATATATTTTTTTTAATAAGAAGAAAGTTCTAACGCGTTTATAAACCGCGCGTCTCTCTCTCCTCTCGAACGCGCTTATAAAACGGGTAAGAAGGCTTCTTACCCGTTTTATAAACGCGTTCGAGAGTGTAGTGATTTCGACGCAAGTTTCTGACGTTACGCGTTTATAAAACGGGTAGGAAGCCTTCTTACCCGTTTTATAAACGCGTTATTAATTTTTTTACCATTTTAGAAAATGGCTCAATATTTGCAGCTAGCATTGTTGACAGTTCACAAACCCCCTTCTTCTCTTCTTCTCTCTCTCTATTCTACCTTGCAGAGAATAACAGAAACCAAGTTCCTTTTTCTTCCTCTCTCACTAGTTACTACTCTTTAACTTATCTTCCCTCGGTACAAAACCCAGCTGAGACGAAAAGAAGTTAGCTTTAATTTACCTCGAACCACTTTGTTTGTGCCCTTGATGGTGTATGAATCCAGGTCTTTCTTCCCAGGCTTGGTTTTCGCCATTGATCGAGCTCCCTTTTCTGTGTCTTCTCCTACTTAAGTGGAGAGATCTGGGAGGGAAACCGAAAAGAGTGTCTAGAAGTCTCTATATTGTATATAATGCAAAAGAGAAGGGTTTGAAAGACAGACGAGAGAGGAACCCTACTTGGGTCAGTGGTATTTTTCCGATTTAATGGCCTCCATTGTGGAGTTGTAGAACACTGCCTTATCCTCTCCATTTAAGACTGAACTGGTGAGCTGAATGGTTGTCTTTGCCAGAGGCCCAGAGCAATGGTTGACTGTTTGGAGTAGAATGGTAAAAAATTAATAACGCGTTTATAAAACGGGTAAGAAGGCTTCCTACGCGTTTATAAAACGCGTAACGTCAGAAACTTGCGTCGAAATCACTACACTCTCGAACGCGTTTATAAAACGGGTAAGAAGCCTTCTTACCCGTTTTATAAGCGCGTTCGAGAGGAGAAAGAGACGCGCGGTTTATAAACGCGTTAGAACTTTCTTCTTATTAAAAAAAATATATATTAATTCTTTCTATTAAAATTTTTGATGTTACAATTTTTATATAAAATAATTTTTGTAGACGGCGATATTATTTTAGAACGCTGACGGATGTTCGGAAGTGTGGTGAATAAGAATGAAATAATTTATTTTAGAATAAAAGTGGTGAATAAGAAATGTTAAATAATTACTTATTCTTAAATTAAGATATGTTGTTTGGGTGGTTAGTTAAGAATAAGAACAAAAAAATATATATATATATAAAATAATAATTTCTTGTTAGATAGTTAGTTTGTTCCAATCTAATTCTACCATTTTGTTAGAACAAAAATAAAAACAAGGGAATAAGTACAAACAGTTTCTTGTTTGGCACCTTTATAACTTGGAGAATATAAACAAAATGAACATTTTTCTTGTTCCAACAAAAAACAGAACTAGAACAAAAACAAAAACAAGCCTTGTTCTTGTTCTTATTCTTATTACACACACTTTCAAGTTCCAAACATTCCAAAGCCATTACGAATAAAGAATAAGCAAAATTAGATATAACCCTTCAAATCTTCTCCATTTGAATATAATCCTCTCTAATCTTTAAATTTAGATAGAACCCTGTAAATATATATAACCCTTTTGAACAATTTTAATTAAATTTTAAATAAAAAAATCAGATTCATAAAATTAAGATAAAAATACCCTCATTCCTTCCAAGAACGTGCCCTTTCTATTATGCTCTAGCGAAGCCAATGTTTTTTTCCGTACAGAGGCCTAGCTTCTAGAATTTAATTTTTTTTTTTTCTCGAACAAGTATTGACCAGTTAAACCAATGATCTCTCAGCTCTCTCTCACTTATGTTTGTTTGGTTTGAACTTTGAACATCATGTTGGAATATATATATTTTTTTGGCTAGTTATTTCCTTCTTCCTTTCTTCTTAGAGCGGTAAAAAAAGATTCTAAGAAAAGAATTTTTTTTAGACCAACATACAATCTCCTTAGTTCTGAATTTTTTAGGAACCGGGGTGCTTCTATCAGAAAAAAAAAATAATGCTCTTTAAATAATTTTTTTTTTCTTAGCAAGATTTCTTCTTCCATGGAAGTATTTTTTAATCAGAAATCTTTTGTTGTTTTGTTTATTCAACTATACTCAAGAGGGGCATTTTTGTCTTAATCATATAAATCTGAATTTTATCATTTAAATTTTAATTGAAATTATTCAAAGGGGTTATGTATCCCTAACTGATATGATTATAGCGAGTTATATCTTAATTTTATCATTTAAAATTTAATTAAAATTATTCAAAGGGGATATATATATCCTTAACTGATATGATTATAGAGGCTTATATCTAAATCGAGAAGATTTGAGGAGTTATATCAAATTTTGTCCAAGGAACATTGACTGATTCCGCTCGTGTAAGAAAACATGGAGCGTGTGGAAAGGTGCAAAATCGCAACGCTACCACCGAGGAAATTGCTAGGAAAGATCATACGTATCTTGTCAGAAAAATGAGCGTGTGGAAGGTGCAAAATGATAGGCCTGTCAAACGTGGATTACGTAAGCTGAAATTAGAGTTTTCGTTTCTGTTCTGTTTTGATAATGGAATGAAATTTTTATTTCGTTTTCGTTCTGTTTCATCAAACGAAATATATTTATATTATGTTTAACGTTCTGTCCTTTATTTTGCTTTAATTTCAGCTAATTTTCGTCAATTTCTGTTGTTTATTTCAGTAAAGTTTACAAATTTTTATTTCGTTTCAGTTTTGTTTTTAAAAACAGAATTAATTTTTCTTTCGTTTCTGTTCCATTTGAACGGAAAGGAATGAAACAGTGTGGTGAAATGTTATTATTGACAGGTCTAAAAAAAAAGGGCAGAAGCTACGAAGAAAAGAACTTAATATCTTCTTTAATGATTTCAAAACTCTTACAGGAAGACTAGTGCGCGACAATGAATATATAACTTTCTATTTTTAACTAACAAATCCGCAACATCCCATGTGCATGATGTATGTGTTCGACCGTCTGATTAAACATATCGATGAACAATCAATCAACATCCGACAGCGACATGGGGACAGACAGAGATAGGATAAAATAATTAATTCAGTCAGTCAGTCAAATCTTTGAAGCATATTTTGTCCGTCCACACAAACAGAGGAAGTTGCTTGGCCTCTGTCACGACTGTGAATGTTGACATGTTTAAATCGTTTTACGTTTTATCTATCCTAAGTGGAGTCATTAAAAAAAAAAATGAAACGTAAACGATGTCTAAAATTTTTGGGTGTGTTTAGATGAGCCGGGAATAAGAAATAGGAATAAGGAATTTTGGTTTGCTTGTTTATTTTTATTCTTGTGCAATCCAAACAACATAAAAATAAGGAATAAGGACCCTTATTCCTATACTAACAAAACCATGATATAAAAATAAGGAATAAGAATAAACACGCAAACTAAAATTCCTTATTCTTATTCTTTATTCCCGGCTCATCCAAATACACCACGTTTTAATAGGTGAAACGTAAATGAAAATAGATCAAATTATTCTGTTTAAATGTTTTCTTAATGAATTTTGTGTTGTTTAAACAAGTGAAACGTTAAACGAAAGAAAAAAAATACTTACATTTACTAAGTGAAATGTTAAACATTACAAAAATTAATTTTATTTCATTAACGTAACATTAAACGTAACAAGTGATTTGCGTCTAGTCGTTGTCTTTATTTTGGGTCTCCAAGTAATTGACTAAAAATAGGTAAATTTTATTTTCTGTTAAAAATTTCTCTTTTTCAAATTTCTTATTTTATGAAGAAAAGATTTATAGAAAATTTATCCCCATAAAATTATACCGACTGCTTAATTTAATTACAATACCCCTGAAAGCAGCAACATAAACTAAATTAACTGAAGGTTAACTGACCATGACCTGCCCAGTGATGTTAACCTGCAACAAAACATTAAATTTTCTGGGGAAATGAGGGTGAACCAGGGAGAACCTGGAGAAATCCTATACAAAAAAGTGAAAAAAGTGGAAAGTAAGTTCACCCCCAAATTTGGGGTGTACTGAGCTTCTTCTTCCTTTCTATATCTTTCTTTCCCTTTCCCTTCTATTCTAGATTCTGGAGCAAGACCTAAGCAATTCCGCATCTTTATATCTTGATTCTGTTATTCCTCGATATACAATTAGAACAACCAAATTAATTCAAGTAAGTACACAATTGTTTCCGTAAATGCGATTCCGGTGTTAAAACATTTTCTACTAAGCTTTTTCTATTCATGTAGAAATCTCGCTATTGAAATTTTAATTATGATATTTAGTGTTGGTTATCTTTCTTTCACAATTATTCATTCCTTCAATTATAAAATAGTAAAAATCTTATGATATTTAAATTGAATCATAAGATTTGAATTAGTCCATATCAGCGGCCTACTCATTCGGTCAAGCTTATTTAAAAAGTATATATCAGATTTTAAAGAGGGGATACATTTTTTTGCAATGCACAGCAGGTTAAACACAATAATTTAATTTCTTTGGTAATTTAAGGAGCATAGATTACTAAGAAAATTGCTGAACGAATTAAGAAAATTTTTGTACATGGTTATCTGCTCTTTTGAAGCATCGCCAGTATCATATTCTTAAAAAACAATTAAGTGAATTAGCTCTGTTTTATTCGATAAAGTGGCAATAAGATATTTAAATTGATGGATGACAATTGCATAAAACTATTTTATATTGTTTTGTAGTGGCACAAAATAAAGTAGTAGTTTTCCGATGGCATATTTTGAATTTTAAGTTTTTCAATGGCATAAACCAAATTTTCCATATTAAATATTAATCAGTTGTAAACTCTTCCGGTAGACGGCGATATTTATTATTCTTTTGATAAATGGCAGTAGGGCACTACCGGCTTGTTATATTGACCGACACCGCTCGTGTTAGAAAAAATGGAGCATGTGAAAAGGTGCAAAAGCGCGAAGCTACAGAAGAAATTGCTAGGAAAGAACATACATATCTTGTTACTTAAGTAATGGTCTTCACGTGGGAAAAAATTGCTAGGAAAGAACATACATATCTTGCTAGAAAAAATGAACGTGTGTAGATCTGTCAAACATGGTCTTCACGTGGGAAAAAGTCCATTTTGTAAACAACATCTGCAAAAAATGTGATTTCGATAAACAGTATGTGTAATTTCGTTTCAACTCTTGTTTCATTTGCCATTCTGTTATTGAGAAGCCAAAAATAATCATGCCACTAACAGTGGCAGAGCTAAGTACTAAAAATAGAGGTCAAATGACCCATTGATTTATAAAAATAATACTATATTTAAAAGTTCACATTTGCAAAACAAAAATTTTTATAGATATGCAATATTTGAACCCCATAGATATACAAAATATATTCCACTAGTGAACCCCATATTAGATTTGGAAAATTTATTCTTGTTAGAAAAATTATTTATATAACAAATATATATTAGATTGCCACAAATGTTAATTTTTGTCTTCTCGAATATTTCATGAACTTTTACTTTTAGTAATGATTAGCACATGTATATTGAACTTATTAATTGAACTTGAATATGTAACTTTACAATCTACTTTGTTAATATATATTTTTTATTTATTTAATTTTATATTAGAAAGATATAATCAGTAACCATAATAATTTTTATGAATCCATTTAATTTGTTTTATTTTATTTTTTTTATAACATTTCATCTTTTGACGATTTCAAAGGATGATACTTCAAAAAATTAAATTAGAAGATAAAAAAATGTATTATAACTAATAATTTTAAATTGTTATATATTTTATGTCCTAATATTTTTTTCCAGTAAAATTTTTAATTTCTTTTTTTGGAATAAAATCGAAATAACTTGTAAAATCTCTAGCAATTGTTAAGTCTAAATTGTTGATTGCACGATCAAAAGAATGCTAATAATCGGAATAGCTATGGATGAGTTTTTCAAGAGCCATTGAATCCATAATCAGTCACAATTAATGATTTAGATTTAGCCCAAAAAAAAAACTCATCCAAGACATATTTTTTCTAATATATATTGTATGAATTTATTTAATTTTTTGTAATATTAATACAAAAAATTATTGAATCCTATTGTCAAATTTTCTAACTCTGCCACTGACCGCTAACCGTTTCGTTACCATTTCACGTCACGGCGAAACGGTAACCGTTGACATGCCTAAACGTGTGGAACAGTGGAAGGCGCAAAAGCGCAGAAGCTACGGAGGAAATTGCTAGGAAAGAGCATACGTATCTTGTTTTAAAAAAAATGGAACGTGCAAAAGCGCAGAAGCTATGGAGAAAATTGCTACGAAAGAACGTACATATTTTGTTTAATGATTTCATTGTTTCAAAACAATCACAGGGAGACTAGAGCGCGAGAACCAATATGATATATTTAATTAACAAATCTACAACATGCCATGTGCATGATATATCTGTTCGACCGTCTGATTAAAATGAATACGTGTTGATGAACAATCAATCAACATCCGACAGCGACATGGTGGCAGAGATAGAAAAAAATAATTATTAATTAATTAAGTCAGTCAATCAACATCCCTGCACACAGACTTGCCGTCTTCATTGTGGGCCCACAAGTAATTGGCTAAAAAATAATACGTGAAGTTTAGTTTTTCTGTGAATAATTTCTCTTTTTGAAAATTTCTTATTTTATGAAGAAATGATTTATTGGAAAATTTATCCCCTTAAAATTATACCGCCTGCTTAATTTACAATACCCCTAAAAGCGACAACAAAAACTAATTCAATCTTCTTTTTTTTTAAAAAAAATAATAAATTAGGTTCTACCAATATTTCAAACTAATTCATCTTTTTATTTACTTTCTATCTTATGAACCACACAAATTAGATTTAATCAAAATACTAGATGAGGGGTAGGCGGCTTCGCCGTCATTTGATAAATTTTGATGGCTAAATTTATCAATATATAAAGAAATATATGTTTCCAATATATCTATTTCATATTTACTTTATATATAAAAAACTATCTTAGATGATTGGTACAATTATTTTTAATATATTTAATCAAAAAAAATATTTTTAATTAAAAGCCAATGCAATCATGACTTTTAATTAAGAAGGGTAAATTTCTAGAATATATTCAGATTGATCGATCAACGAAAATTGGAGGGCTCAGATTGCATGTCGTATGAGGGGATATTTTTTATTCCCTATATATATATATCTTAGATTAATCAAGTGACAGTCCGGAGAACAATGACCGATGCCGACTTTTTTTTATTGGTTTATATTGGAATAATCAAAATATTAATCAAATGACAGTCTGGAGCACAATGCCGACTTTATTTTATTGACCAGAATTACAGGTATTCAGTATTCTTGCTGCTGACGTTGACTTCCACTATAAAGGTGGGGAGGGTAATAATTTTCTCTATCTAAATTAAACCAAATGAATTTCCCCCGTTACAATACGAGAAAGGTGTAAAGAGATCTTATTAGAATGGATGTTGTAAGTGTTATTGAGCAAAATCTTTCAAAAAGACGAGAAAAATCGAAGGCTGATGAGAAGTTCACCATTTTTCGAGTTCCAGCTCATATCAGGCAGACGAACAAACACCTATACGAGCCAAGGATGGTTTCTATTGGCCCCTATTACCACGGGAGTGCTTCTTTTCAAGCTATGGAGAACCACAAATGGCGTTATCTTGAAGATTACCTATCTCGAAATACCGGAAACAGCATTCGCGAGTGTATCTTCGAATTAAAGAAATTAGAATCTCTGGCGCGCAACTGCTATTTTGAGGGAGTCGACCTTAAAAGTGATGAATTTCTATTGATGATGCTCCTTGATGGGTGCTTTATTATTGAGCTATTAATAAAATGGAATCATGGTTTTTCAGACGTGATATTCGATGTGGGGTGGGTTTTGCCAATCATAAGAAATGATCTTCTCCTGTTGGAGAATCAGATTCCATTTTTTGTGATTGAGAAGCTGTTTAGTCTCCTCGGTGATCCTGTCGCAGCCGGTGATGAAAAGATTACGCTGAGAATAGCACCTCTTATTCAAATGCTTTTAGCCTACTTATCAGAAGGCAGGCAAACCGCGCGCCCTGTCTTCAAAGTCGGAGAGATTGAACACATTTTGCATGTATATCACCACTGTTATGTCCCTGATCGGAGTGGTAACAGTCTCTCAACAAACTCTATCAACGTAAAACATTACCTAAACCCCAAGAACTGCTTCAAAGGAAGACCACAATCATCTAACCGAAGGGCCCCTCGGACAATTCCATGCGCTACTGAGCTACAAGAGGCCGGTATAACGTTTAAGAGAAGAAAAACGACAAATATTTTGGATATCAAATTTCGAGAAGGCACTCTTGAAATCCCATTTATCTCAATAGAAGACACACGGAGAACCCGATTGTTAAACCTAGTGTCCTTTGAGCAGTGCTATAGCAAACTCAACAACGATCTGACCAGTTATGCATGCTTCATGG
Source organism: Rhynchospora pubera (assembly GCA_028095005.1). Classification (NCBI taxonomy): domain Eukaryota; kingdom Viridiplantae; phylum Streptophyta; class Magnoliopsida; order Poales; family Cyperaceae; genus Rhynchospora; species Rhynchospora pubera. The sequence goes on from CM051461.1 coordinate 21,066,979, forward strand.
GTGCCCTGTTTAAAACAACTAGAGATGTCAAACTGCTTCAAGAGAAGGGAATTATAGATAATCTGTTGGCTACAAATGAAGAGTTGGTTTCCTTTTTCAACTGGCTTACTGAGAACTCCTATCTGGATTACGAGGAACACTACCTCAAGGATCTGTTTATTAATGTCAACAGATACTTCAATTCTAATTGCCATAAGTGGAGAGCAACACTCAAGCGAGATTATTTTTCTAATCCATGGTCGTTCATATCAGTTATTGCTGCATTTGCTCTTTTGGTTCTTTCTTTCCTACAGACTCTGTATACTATCCTTTCATATAAAAATCAAAAAAATTAGTTGCTGAATCTATTCTGTAGGCAGGAAAGTGTCATCAGTTTACATGTTTAGTGGAGATTTTTAGTGTTATCTGTATTTTCGTTTTAATTTTGGTGGGCACCGCAGTTCATTCAATAAGGATGTACGTGTACTTTATTTGGCGTATACTGATATACATAAAGTTTGTTGTGATTCTTGTATATGTTATTATGGAAAACAGCGAAGCCTGGTGGCGAAGGGGAATCGTATCCTCTACCAACCATGGTTTGAAAACTCGGCCGAGTCCGAGCTAACTCGGGCGAGTCAGATCGGACTTGGCGGAGGACGAGCCGAGTTTTCGCGAGTTGGAACGAATCGGAATGAAAAGTTAAATTAAGGTCAAATCTGATTGAAATTGGGCAAAATTGGATGGGAACTACCAATTTAACACAAATACCATCACTTATTGTTATCATTTCAGCACATAAACCAGCTAGAAATTGAAAATTAATGTGATTCAATGTGGCGGCGGGTAGAGAAGGGGAAGCACGGGAAAAAAATTGGGTAAATTAGTGGGAACAAGAGAGATTGGGACTCTGGGAGAGAGAAAAGAGTCTGGTATTTAGGATCTAACGTGGCCATATCAATGCAGAAAATGTAAAGCGGGTTAAATGGGTCATTTTGATGATAGAATATTTAAAAATTGTAATTTTTTCTACATTTTATCTAATTTTATGATTTCGAGTATGTATTTTTTGACTAAGCTTTGAAAGAATGCTTGTTCCTAATTTTTTTTCATATTATTTTATAATTTTTAAAGACAAACTATACTATTGAACTATATAATAGTTGAAAATAATTTTATTTTCAATAAATTGATATTATATAACTTTATATTATAGTTGATTTTCACTCATCAAACATTCACTTTATTAATTATTTTTGAATAAATATTTTTTCATATTTTTTTTTAAATTTTAAGAGATAAAAAATGATTATTTATAAAAATCCGAGTTTCTAATCCGAGTCACTCGAGTTTTTCTGAATCATTCGATTCGACTCCTTGGGTGCGTTTGGATCGTTGGAAGAAAGAAGAAGAAAAAGGAAGAAGAAGAAAAAAAATTATAAACAATCCAAACTCTTCACAAAATTACACACTTCCCAATAATTCTTTCCACTTCTTCCCTTCTTCCCACACCTATCCAAACGCACTCTTTAGTTCAACACTTCGAGTCCGAGTCCGATTTCGAGTTTCAGAACCATGCTACTAGGGGTGCCTAACGTGGTTAACGACCACGATTTCGCCCCCTACCGTTATCGTGCCACTTAAAAACGATACGAAATCGGTATGCCATTTACTGTTCCGTTTATTAAACGAAATAGATTTCTGTGCCATCAACCGTTCAACTTTAGAAATTACACATAAAACGGTTTGAAATGGGATTGAAACGGTCTAAACGGTATAACCATCTATGTCACATACCGTTTCGTTTAGAAAACGGTATAAAATTTCATGTCACAAACCGTTCCATTTAATATAAACGAAACGGCATAACGTCAAAAACGGTACCGTTGACACCCCTACATGCTACCAACCTTTTAAAAGGTTGGTAGAGTGCTGACCTCCTCTGTGGAGCGTTAGATTTAATCCAACGGCTCGCGTAAAGATGATAAAATTAGGACCTGCCCGAAATCCCTCTCTCGGATTTCTGTTAATAAAAAAACTATTTTATAACTCTCTCCCTGTTAAAACAAAACCTAAATCGATCCATCGAGAGAGAAAGAGAGAGAAAGCATGATCGATCGAGGGAAAAATCGAGGTGTCTCTGCTCGTCTCCGACTGCCAACTCATTTCCTCCACTCGTCTCCGACTGCCAGCTCATCTCCTCCGCTCGTCTCCGACGGCTTCCTCTCTAAAATCAAGTTCTTCTAGGTAAATTTTCTGCCACTTTCTCTCTTAAAGCGTGACTGAAATTTATTTTCAGTTTGTTTTAAATTTCCTAATTTTCAAGCCATAGTGTTAGAAATCAGAGATGATGGATTACATGTAAGAGCGTAGGTAGCACGGGTGATGAATGCATCGACATAAGGAGAGAAGAAAGAAGATTTGGGTATGGTACCGATGAGGAGATCTTTCTCCATGGATTCTTCAAATGATAGACGATTGTATTTGGCTCTTCAAAAGATAGTGCGTGAAAATTCATTCGCATGTTAAGAAGTTGCAATTGATCGTGAGAGTAGCAGCAGTGGTAGCTCAGGCGTGGGTTTTTCTCATTTAATCAGAATAAGTGCTCAAGAAGCGCTGTATTGCCAATTTAGAATTTGAAAATTTATGTAAATTTATACTATAAAATGAACTTGCCTGATATTATTCTGGGTCTGTTTTCTGTTTTTAATTATTTTAGTTAGTGAAAGGTCCTCATTTTTATTACATGTTGTTGGTAGACCTTGGGGCAGAAAGTAAGAGTATTGCTATATGATGAACTAACCTTGAAACCAACTGTCTCATAGGATTCAGCATTTTTCAAATAGAAGGTACTGGTATCGTCTGTCACATGGTTGGACCCTCTGTATTTGTTTAAGAAAAGATTAACTGGATTAACATGCTAAAGTCAACAATACTGACTGGATGCTAAAAGAAAATTTTCACCGTGAGACCAACAATTAAGTTCTACATGTTGAGACCAGCATGTAGGCCGTTGAGACCACCAATTAAGTACACATTTTGTTCACATTACTCAATTTTGTGATATTTTTTGCATTTAGGTTTATTTATTGATTGAGAAATGACAACAAGAGACGAGGAAAGTTGTTCTTCACCAAAGGAGGTGTCTATATTTGCAAAAATTGCAAATATCCATGTGATGTGAAGGTATCTAACTCAGTAAGGAATCCGGGTCGACAATATTATACGTGCTATTGCATTTACGGTAGTTATTTTGAAGGCTATAGTCGTTGTTTTTGCAATACTCTTATGTGTTATTGTAATCTTGTTATGCATATTAATTACAATGGTTAGAAATTGTTGTTATTAATTATTGATGATGATGGTTGTGATTCTGTAATTGTAATTTTATTTAATTTTAGAGTTGTTAATTGTAATGGATATTGATATTTGAATTAATGTTCAGTTTTTTTTTAACTTGTTATTAATTATGATGATAATTGTTGTTATTAATTATATTTAATTGTTGATTTCTCTTAGAATAAATCAGAAGGAATTCCTTGGTGCTCTTATTTGTCTGTTCTGAATTGCTTGTATATGTCCCTTACAATGATAATTCTTGATTAATAATAATGAACATAAAATGTCAGTGAGCATATAAAGCAATGCACATTTTCTACAAAGGAGGTACATCGAGCAGTGAAGCAAATCACAAATAAACAAGAAATTAAGAAAACAATCACACATTTTCTATAGATTTCATCAGGTATAGTATCCAAGCAATCTTCTTGCTGTATTTGGACCTGCATTTCAAACAATGAGCATTCCAATCTGCATGGTGACCATTTGAGCTGTACCAGTGAGCATTCCAGTGACATGTAAAAGCTACTCAAAAGCTATTTCCTACCAGTGAGCATTCTACTCGATTTGCACCTATTCCAGTGATATAATAAATTTCAGCGGTACCAAATTCAGCTTTGTACCAAATACAGAGCCAAATACTTCCAAAGATTTGAGGGGTATTTTCAGTACGTTTACAAAAAAGAAAAGAAAATTGCTAATAGTTTTATTACTTTAATAGGTCAAGAAGTTACAAAACTATATCACAAGCCAAAAGAACAATACTAAATTTTATATGGCAAAATGTCAAGTACTACACTACTACTAATACACAAAAGGGTGACATAAAGAAAGAACATGGTAAGAAAGTTGCTTGAACTTCTTCTGGTTAGTCCTTGCATTGGGTAGAGAATAAGCCATTCCTCTCCTGCTATGGCCTACATTAAAAGACCAATAACACTTCAGAACTTAAACGTTGATCACAATTTGATTGATCTTAAAAGCTAATTACAGATATAACTTTTAAACTTACCAAATTGCATGCCATGCTCAAGAGTATCAGTTGGGAATTCCAAATCCTCCTGAACCGAAAAGCAACAAAATTTGTTAAATTATGAGTGAAACATAAAGACATTTGTGTGAGAAATATCCAGAACCGACAAAGCAACAAAATTATCAATTTGACAATGCTAGGTTCATCGATTAATTAGCCTGAACCTCACCCTATGTTCCTGAACCTTTTTTTTTAGATTAACTCTTTTATATTATTCAGTTGTTAGCTTTGGGTTTCAGATGTATTGGGAGTTGAATGAAAAATTTCTGGCAAGGCAAGTTGGATCATGCAAGAAGCATAGAACCATCTCTGGCAGTGTCAAATTGGACTGCTAAAGAAATTAAGATTAATTAATTTTGAACAATATAGGATATAGCATTTCTCACAAACTAGCTGCACCTAAATATAGCATTTCTCCATTTATAACTGTTTTCAATTTCTAATTTCTCAGTATGTGAGGATTCTTACTTTTGATTGTTCTGTATCTTCAGTGTTAGTATCCTCCTCAAACAGTCCACCAAGTACATCCACCATTGCTTCCTGAAAATTGTCCATGGCATCGAATGCGAGAGAGACATGCGATTTTTGGAGACTGCGATTTTTTATCCCGTGTCAGACCAAGTACATCCAACGTTTTGGCGGAAATTAGGGAGAAAATCAAAGAGGTTTTGGAGATGCTATTTGTTTTTTTTTTTTAATTCACAGAAAGGGACTCGGGCAAAGGTGGGCAGGGTCGAGACAGACGAGACTGCAATTCTCTCTCGCGCACTGTTGGATTAAATCCTACGCTCCATACAGCAGGTGGGCACTCTACCGACTTTAAAAGATTGGTAGAGGATACGATTCCGGTTGTGAACACCTTCATCATTTTTAGATAATTTTTTAGTCTCCAAAATCAAAGAACTATTTTATTGTGTAAATTTATGATATAAAAATAATTTATTTATATAATTTCATTTATTGGATTTTACTGTACACATTGCCGCAGTTGTCCGCCACTGCTCTGTGACGAAGGTACCTCACTACCTTCACCTGAACATATCTCACTACCCTCACCAGAAGGTACTTCACCCGAGAATGTCTCACTACCCTCGCCCGAAGGTGTTTCACCCGAACATATCTCACTACCCTCGCCCGAAGGTGTTTCACCCGAACATATCTCACTACCCTCGCCCGAAGGTGCTTCACCCGAACATATCTCACTACCTTCCCCCGAAGATACTTCACCCGAATGTGTTTCACCCGAGTTTGACTCAGATTCCGACGTAGATTTACTTTAGGACATTATTATATTTGTAATTTTCATATTTTCTTTCTATTTCCGCAAATTTCCTTTTTAGGTTACTATTTCTGAAATTTATTAGATTGGGTCCCAATGCACCGCCTCCCTATATAAAGGGGTGCTTGTCATTGTAAACACTTTAGTTGATTAATTAATGAAATTTCCTTTTAGGCTCTTTGAGTTCCTCTTTGCTATTTAGCATTTCTTTTTGATTTCTAATTCCACTAAACCAGTTATCGCCGGCCTCCTCTGGCGGACCGGTGGTTTGGGACGAGCGCCGTCATCAAGTGGTATCAGAGCACAAGTTCCGACAATCCACCTTCGCGCTTGCGTGAAGCTGTATCCCCAACATCCGTTGCCGTCGCCGATCGCTGCGATCTAATCACTCCAACCACCCTCAATTTCCATCTTTTCGCTGGAATCCATGGCTGATCCTAACATCATCGCTCTTCTCGAACGAATGCAGAAGAGTCAAGAAACCCTACTTCAGCGTATGGATGATAACGCCGCCGCGCGCCATACAGAACTGATTACAACACTCATGGGACGATTAAACCCTAATGACGAAAGAGGTGGGGGTCGCAACCCCAATTCCAACCCCAACAATCATGAAACCGAGACCGAAACAACACCCGAGATCGTAACTGGGAAGGAGGTCTCCGAATTGAGATTCCTGACTTACTGGGAGTCTCAAACCCGAGGAGTTCCTAGACTGGACGCACACGGTAGAAGAGGTCTTTGAGTTGAAAGAAGTTCCCCCTGAGAAGCGTGTGCCCTTAGTTACTATCCGATTTCGAGATCGAGCAGCCGCCTGGTGGCAAAACTTTAAATATCGTCGTTATCTCGATAACCTTCCACCTCTAAATGACTGGGATGCACTCAAACGCGAGATGAACCGAGAATTCCTATCACTCAATTATCGACAGACACTGTTTAGGCAATTTCAGTCACTCAGGCAGGGACCGAGGAGTGTTGATGAATATACCCTCGAGTTCTATCAGCTGGAAGCTCGTAACTAGCTGAATAAGACCGAAGATCAACGAGTTGCTCGATTCCTGCATGGACTTCGCGGCTCGATTCAAGATGTGCTTGCTGTGCAGACCTTCAACAATGTCTCCGAGGCCCAATCCAAGGCGAAGGCAGTAGAGCAACAACAAGCTCGAAGTCGTAGCTTGCCTCCGAGACATGTACCAACCGCGGGTCGAACTCAATCCGAGGCGACAAGAACTGTCATTCCGTCGGAAAATCCGAGCACTTATCCGTCCCGCAACACACCTCCCTTGTCAAATCCGAACATCCCCGCAGACAATCGTAAAGCGAACATTCGTTGTCATAGGTGTCACTCTCTTAGACACTATGCCAATGAGTGTCCTAAATCTCGAGTTCAGTACGCTGCTGATCAAGATGATTATTTCGAGAATGAAGAGGGATATGTTGCAGCTGATGAAGAGGTCTACGAGGCTAGTCCCGAGGATGTCGGAGGAGAGAGCCTAGTTGCCAGACGGTTATGTCTTGCACCACCCACCAAGGAGAATTGGAAAAGGCACGACATTTTCAAAACTCAGTGCTTTATCCAAGGAAAGAAGTGCAACATAATCATTGACTCTGGAAGTTGGGAGAACATAATCTCCGAAGAAGCTGTGAAGAAGTTGAACCTCGCGACTACACCACACCCTCACCCCTATAAGCTCGGATGGGTTAACAAGGACGCTGAGATTATGGTTAACAGACGATGTCAAGTCGAGTTTTCAATCGGCCCGAACTACTCCACCACTGTTCGAGCAGATGTCGTTCCGATGGATGCATCGCACCTCATCCTTGGGCGAACATGGCAATTTGACAATCATGCTGTGTATGATGGTCGCAAGCATCTCTACTCAGTCCAGTTGGGAGACAAGAAGGTACACATTTTACCTCTGCAAAAAGATTTCTCTGACACAGAAAAAACGATATTTTGTGTGCCCACAGATGAGTTTGAGACCGAACTTGAAACTGAGAGAATGTGTTGGATCGTGGCCTCGACCTCATTCACAGAACACGAGCCTAGCGAACTGCCACGAGGACTGGTTGAGCCAATCCTAGCCACATACAGAGATGTTCTGGGAGAGCTTCCTGATGGACTCCCACCTCTCCGGAACATACAACACCAAATCGACTTGGTGCCAGGGTCGAGTCTTCCTAACAGAGCTCATTATCGAATGTCCCCAGATCAACACGAAGAGCTACGTCGACAAGTGCAAGAATTGCTTGACAAGGGTTTTGTGCGAGAGAGCATAAACCCGTGTGCTGTTCCAGCGCTACTCGTTCACAAGCACTTTCATGAGAGTGATGAATCAAGTACTCCGTCCCTTTCTTAACAAATTTGTGGTGGTATACTTCGATGATATCCTTATCTACAGCCGGAACAAGACCGAGCACTTGCACCACCTACGCGAAGTGCTTGAGACACTTCGAGCGAACCAACTATTCGCCAATCCAGCGAAGTGTTCGTGGATGGTTCCGAGCCTCACCTTCTTAAGTTTTATCATCTCGGGCAAAGGAATGAGTCCAGATGATATCAAGGTAGAATCCATCCGCAACTGGCCAAGCCCAACTACCATAGGGGAGGTTCGCTCATTTCTTGGTTTCGCTGGTTTCTACCGGAGGTTCATTAAAGGTTTCAGCTCAATCACCTCACCAATCACTGACTTACTCAAAGCGAAAGACTTCGCTTGGAACGAAAAGGCTCAGAAAATATTTGAACAGCTCAAAAGTGTGCTCACTAACGCTCCTGTGCTATCTTTGCCGAACTTTGATAAAGTGTTCGAAGTTGAGTGTGATGCCTCCTTCACTAGCATTGGAGCTGTCTTATCTCAGGAGAAGAGGCCAATTGCTTACTTCAGTGAGAAGATTGGTGGGCCACGAGTGAATTACTCGGTCTACGATGTTGAGCTCTATGTCATTGTTTGGGCCCTCCAACACTGGAGACATTACCTCCTCCCCAAGGAATTTCTCCTCTACACTGACCATCAAGCCCTGAAGTTCTTACAAGATCAAAACAAACTGAGCTCTCGTCATGCCAAATGGTTCATCATGTTACAAGAATACACCTTCACCATCGTGCATAAAATCTGGTGTGAGCAACAAGGCGGCTGATGCCTTAAGTCACCGTGTCAATTTGATGTCGGCAATGAAGAATGTGGTTCTCGGGTTCGAAGAGCTACCTCGCGAGATTAGAGAAGATGCTGAGTTCGGACCCATAGTTGAAGCAGTGGAGTTGAAGACCCGACATGATTATCTTATTCACAATGGGTACCTCTTCTTTGGAAACTCGTTGTGTATTCCGAACACCTCACTCCGATTTTTCATAGTTCAAGAGTTGCACAAGCAAGGACATTTTGGAGCTGAGAAAACATTTCGCTTGATTCGAGAGAGGTTCTTCTGGCCGAACATGTCAAAAGACATCAAACTATTTGTGAAGTGCTGCCAAGTGTGCCAAGCTGCTAAGGAAACCGACACCAACCAAGGCCTATACACACCTCTGCCTATTCCAACAGCACCTTGGAAAGACATATCGATGGACTTTGTTGTGGATTTACCAACAACCAAAAAGAAAAATGACAGCATCTTTGTGGTTGTAGATCGGTTCAGCAAGATGGCCATCTTCGCGGCTTGCAAAACAACAATTGATTCGCGAAAAGTTGCCGAACTGTTCTTCGTCGAGGTCTACGCCATCATGGACTACCGAGCTCCATAGTTTCTGACCGAGATGTGAAGTTCATGAGTATATTTTGGAAGGAAGTATGGTCTTGTCTTGGAACCGAGCTGAAGTTTAGCACCACATGCCATCCACAGACAGACGGACAGACTGAAGCGGTGAACAGGAGTCTCACGAATATGTTGCGAGCTCAAGTGACCTCATTTGGAACCTGGGATACTCTCCTGCCAAAAATTGACTTCGAGTACAGTTGCTCTGTCAACCGCTCGTCGCAATTTGCTCCTTTCTACGTGCTCTACGGATACATTCCCCGAGGTCCTCTCGACCTGTTACCAGTGGACGTTCCAAGCAAAGGTCCGAGTGATGCAACTTCTCGTGTCCGAGATCTACAAGAGATTCATGCTCAAGTTCACCAGAATTTAAAGGCAGCTTATGAAAAGTATAAAGCCTACGAGGATAAAAGGCGCCGACAAGCACAATTCGAGGTGGGAGAGCTTGTGCGGGTCTATCTGAGCAAAGATCGCTATCCGCGAGGTGAATACAATAAACTTACACGACGCAAGTTCGGACCTTATCCAATCCTGGAAAAGTTCGGGGAGAATGCCTACAGAATCATGTTGCCCGAGGATATGCACATCTCGGACGTATTTAATGTTCGTCATCTTCACAAGTACTATGGTGAACACACAAGCTTGAGGTCAAGCTTTTCTCAACCCGGGGAGCATGACGAAGGTACCTCACTACCTTCACCCGAACATATCTCACTACCCTCACCCGAAGGTACTTCACCCGAGGATGTCTCACTACCCTCGTCCGAAGGTGTTTCACCCGAACATATCTCACTACCCTCGCCCGAAGGTGCTTCACCCGAACATATCTCACTATCCTCGCCCGAAGGTGCTTCACCCGAACATATCTCACTACCCTCGCCCGAAGGTGCTTCACCCGAACATATCTCACTACCCTCCCCCGAAGATACTTCACCCGAATGTGTTTCACCCGAGTTTGACTCAGATTCCGACGTAGATTTACTTTAGGACATTATTATATTTGTAATTTTCATATTTTCTTTCTATTTCCGCAAATTTCCTTTTTAGGTTACTATTTCTGAAATGTATTAGATTGGGTCTCAAGGCACCGCCTCCCTATATAAAGGGGTGCTTGTCATTGTAAACACTTTAGTTGATTAATTAATGAAATTTTCCTTTGGGCTCTTTGAATTCCTCTTTGCTATTTAGCATTTCTTTGTGATTTCTAATTCCACTAAACCAGTTATCGCCGGCCTCCTCTGGCGGACCGGTAGTTTGGGACGAGCGCCGTCGTCACTCTGTCTCCTTAATTTTCGTGATCCTACTACGTGTTCTTCTGTGTTCTTATTTGTGTTACCCAGTGCTACTTTGTTGACTTTAAATTCTTAATGGAAATTCAGCACTGCTATACCAGTACATTGAACGGAGGATATTTGAGGGAAGGAAACAAATGCAAATTTCAATTTTTCTGACACAAAGCATTTCCAAGAATATTAATTAGCCATGAGCAATAAACACATGACAAGACAATTAATCTCAATTAGACATCAAAAGAATCGAGTCCGAAAATATTTTAAAGAAGAATTTGTGCCTTTAAAATTTAATAGGAAGAACGATTTATTTTTTGCTTTAATTATAAGGAAGCAATTATCCGTTTTATAACTGCGTTATTATCTCTCATATAATTACCGGTTCATAAAAGAGGTAAAAAGTCTTTTTTACCTGTTTTATGAACGCGTTATTCTCTCACCTAATTACTCGTTCTATGAACGGATAAAAAGACTTTTTACCCCTTTTATGATGGGATAATTAGGAGAGAAGAAACATACACGACATTTAATAAAATACCTTTTTGTGATGAGCTAATTATCCGTTCATAAAATGGGTAAAAAGACTTTTTACCTCTTTTATGATGGGGTAATACGGTGAGAGAAGAAACATGCAGGGTATTTAATACTTATTTAAATTACATGTCAAGCACGGATTTAATACATGCAGGGTATTTAATACTTATTTAAAACATGCAGGGTATTTAATACATATTTAAATTACATATTTATATTTTGTACATGTTCTAAAATAATATGTACTACTATACACACATAATGTATGTATACTATTTTTACTACATGCATTTAATACATACTTAAATTATAATAAAATTTAGAATATGTTGTAAATAAGAAACAAACAAGGTCATCGGTGAATATTTTCTATAAAAATAGTTACATAATTTTGTTATGACCATTGACCCTTTGTGTTTATGTAACTATTTTTTATAGTAAATATTCACCGATGATCCTGCATGTTTTTTATTTACAACACATTCGAAATTTTATTATAATTTAAATATGTATTAAATGCATGTAGTAAAAGTAGTATACATACATTATGTCTGTATAGTCGTACATATTATTTTAGAACATGTGGAAAGTATAAATTGTTAGAGATATATGTCCTAGAAGCCAATCAGTTGGTAGCTATTATATTAGTTTATGTTATTGATGATACTTGATCATTTGTTTCTAGAGATTATTATTGACAGATCATTCAGGTTGAGGATCTGAATTGTAGATCTCTGTGAATCATTCATTAGAATGACAACAATATCTCTAAAGAGTCCATTATCTTGATAATTAACAAGGAACATTAATTATCAGATAAGACTAGTATGCAAGTTAAGTGATGATTAAGTTCTACAAATCATGGGTAATGAGTTACCGACATAATTGCATGTGTATATTACTGGAACATAGCACAGTACATGACCCAATGAAGTAAATATATGGATTGTGTTGTGTGTCATTATTTATTTCATACGTGTTTGATTTCGAGTTTGAGATGGTTCAGTTTTTTCGCATGAGGATAGGTTTTATAAATATCGTCTAACGTTGATTCCTGATGAGGGCTGCTATACGGACTTTATTTATGTTTCTTGATGTCGCCAGTCATGTGATTTGAGCAACCGGAGTCGACAATCCAGTCACTCTCATAGTTGACTTGCTCTAACTTGCTAACCGCCGTTAGAGCAACCTCTATTTTCTCATCTTGCTCCTCCTTTGTGTCGGTAGTTGCAACCGTGCAGGCAGCCTCGACATTCCAATCGTCTTCGATGCTGCTATATATCATGACTCTTGTCATGTCGATCGTCTTTTCGCGTTGCCACGTTTCCCTGAACTTTCTTCTTGAACCGACATTCTCTAGCATAATGTCCTTTCTTGCCATATTGTAGCATCTATCGTCTTGATCATCGGGCTGGCGGTTATTGCTTCTCTGATTGCGAGCTCCCCCTGAAGAGTTACTCCTCCCCTTCGGCCTTCCTTGTTGGTTTGGCCTATGACTGGGTCTGCCTTTCGACTCATTGTCGGATCGACCCTATCTTCGGCTGCTGAATAACGCCTCTTCTTCTAGCAGTGGCGAGACTCCGGCTATTTGCCTCGCTAGAGCCCCCTAGTTCGCCAGTAGATTTTCGAGATCCAACAAAGTTGGTTGAGTAGGCCATCCTCGGATTGCTGCTATGAACCCACTATACTCGGATTTAAGTCCGTGGATGATGATCTTTCGCATGCGTTGCTCGCTGATCTTCTCTTCGGGGTCGAGTTGTGCAATCTCGTTGCATAACGACTTTACTTTCGTGAAGTATTGGTTGATCGTCATGCTTCCTTGTGAGATTGTCATAAGCTTGCTTTCGAGTAGTTGGAGGGGGCATTATTCTTCTTGGAGAACAGCGTTGCCAGAGTGTCCCATGCGACCTTAGGCGTGGCCGCATCTCATATGTACACAAGAAACTCTTCTTCTATGGTTGTCTTGAGTACATACATGGCCTTTCCGGCCTTGATTTTCCATTTCTACAGAGCCTCAGTTTCTTTAGATTTCTCAACAGATGGGGTTCTTCTCCGGTCTGGGTTGCGGTCTGGTTTGGGTCCTCTACTAGTACCGTGGTCTCTACAACCTCTGACGGATTTGTCTCGGATCCGCCGACTACCTCCCATAGATCTTGACCTTGTAGGTAGGACTCTATGCAAGTTCTCCAATTTATATAATTGGTGTTATTTAATTTCTTAAGACCACTAGTCGTACCTGCGAAATTCATGGCTCTAGCTAGGATGACAACGCCTAGCAAGCCTCATTTAGCAATCGTAAACTCCCGACACTATACGTGACCTTCACAAGAAAATCCGACCGATCCTCTGACAGCACTGGCTAGTACCGGCTCTGATACCAGATCGTTGAGTAGAGACGAGGCGCTATGCTCAAACTTGCTTCTTTATTATCACTCAAACTATCGTTACAATTTCTACTTCTCTACTATTAAATCTCTAAAAATATAATTTTACTACTCACTATATTCCTACACCTTCTAACTACTAGCATTCTCTTCTTACAAGTGAATTTGGATTGCTATACTTGACTCAACTTTGCTTAAATTAGACGATAATAAGTGACCAAGCACCCTATTTATACTACATCTATGTCGGCTATGGAGAAGCCTAAAAACTAGTATACAATCTTCTTGATTGTTCCATAAAATACTACGGTATACTTAGATAAATCTATTTGGTTCTAGATTTTTCATCGTTAATCCCGTTGAGTTCGGTTGGGCTTAAATTAAATGGGCTTATGGAGTCAACGATGGCCCATGTTAACATAATTCATTGCCTAATTATTGAGTTAGGGGTGCATAACGTGGAAAACGACCACGAAAGTGGTCATTTTCATTAACCGTTGCATTGATGTATAAAATTTTTATACTTATTGTGTTGATTGTTGCATCCGTTTAACACATGTTGCATTGATTGTTCCGTTGATGGGAACGATCAAAACGGTTATAATCGTCTTGACTACCTAACTGTTTTGCATTTTATTAAGATACAAGAAAATAAACTATTCTGCATTTTGCATGAAACAGAGATAGAGAAATGACAGGTTAGGTCACGCAGGAAAGAGGGAGAAGGTACTATAATCACCTCTTGCTCTCGACGGCGATTGTACTCCGTGGTGCAGAGGCGAGAGAGATAGATGTGATTGTGTTCGGCGGAGAAATGACGGAGCGATGCTGCAGAAATCTAATTTTACTCATTTCTCCCTCGATCTCTCTGCTGAGGCCCTCTGCAATCTAATAATAAAACCATAAAAAAAATTTTAGACGAAATGCGCGAAATAAACGACCACGAAACGTACCAGTTTCACTAATCGTTCCATTCTGAGACGAAACAATATTTCTATTTGCGTTGGTTGTTTCGTTCCTTAAACGAAACTGAAATCCTTATCCGTTATCGTTCAGTTCCGGACGAAACAAAACGAAAGAACGGTTGAAACGGCTACCGTTTTCAGCCCTATATTGAAATATTGTTTGCACAATCCGGATCCTCTGGTCGTTTGCAAAAAAACGACCATTGGTCGTTTTCTAACCTGAGCCGTAAACGGATGGTCGGATCTCAACAACCCCTTCTTTCGTCCAAAAATACGGAAAAACAAAAGAAAAATACGTATACGAAATGAGAATTCGTACATCTTCCGGGGCACAAACCCTCCAACCCTGTCAACCTAACCATTCGACTTCATCTCCGATCTGAACCCAGCTTCTCTCTCTAAGCTTCATTCTCTCGCACTTCTCTCTCGCGCCTCTCTCCTATATTTGAACCTGGGTTTGCTATGTCCGATCTGAACTCGCACTTCTCTCTCGCGTGAAGCAAGCGAGAGTCCTGTCGGCCTTGATAAGGTATGTATACGATTTCTCTTTTTTTTTTATGAAAGTCACTGTACTAGGCTATAGTGAAGTTAAGCTAAATTTGTTTCGCTGGAGGAACCATGTAAACTATATTTTGCACAATTTCGAGTTGAACCTAGATCTTGTTGCACAATTTGCATTTGTTTTGATCATTTTAATTCTAATTCTGACCTTTTATTTCTAAATATCTGAATCACAATGTCAATCTTAAGACTGATAGCAAAATGTTTACCCAAATGTTAAAGATGTGTTAGACTGTTGATTAATTCTCACTTTTTCGCTAGCTCGAATAATCCAATTTTAGTTGTTAGTAAAACAGAGGTGCACTGCTATTATATAGAAAGCTGAAATTTTATCTTGCAATGCAGAGGGTCTACTGCTACTAGAAGATGAAATTTTGTCCATATGTTATTTTGTGGGAAGGGTGCAATTGTATTTATTTGTCCAGATTGTAACTGTTTAAGAGATGCTTTAATTGACCTCTTCAATTTCCATCATGTATTTTTAGACAAGATGCTTTAATTAACCTCTGTAATTTCCATCATGTAAGAGAGAGATGCTTTAATTGACTGTGTTATGTGACAAATTAAGAGATAGATGCTTGTTATGTGACTTGTTTTCATTCAAATTAAGAAATACATTTCTTCTCTCTCCTTCTCTGTCAGCTTCAATTCTTCTCTTTCTTTGATAACATCTTGCTTCTCTGCCTCTATTGCAGACTTCAATCTCTCTAGTTCAGCCTTGGAGTTGCTCATGTCATTTTTCTCCTGATCGAGTGTTGTTTTCTCTTCTGACAATTTGGCTTCTTCTTTTCTAATATCTTGTTCTTGTTTCTTCAGGGCTTTCGAGCTAGATTGGAGTTCTAGTTCTTTTTCCTTCAATTTTTGCGCTTTGGTTTCTAGGGTTTGTTCTCTCTTTGAGATTTGATCCTCTCGACGTGTAATTTCCTTTTCCCTCTTCTCAATGGATTTTAGCTTGTCTTTGAGCTCAAGGTCAAAAGACTCCCTCTTTTTCTCCAACTCTGATTCAAATTCTTGGCTCTTCAATTCAAGTTTTGCATTATGCTCTTCCAAAAGCTTCTGAAGACCCTCCTGAAAAATTCTAGTGGGTCAAATGACAAGTTTACATGCAGAACAAGGACATATAAGACCATTTTTGGGCGATGGGCTGCCAATAATAATAGACTAATCCCGGGTAATAAACAATAGATTCTGGGGGGGGGGGGAGGTAAGTTTCTACAATTCCTTCTTGAACTCCACCCATCTAAAAATCACTAATTCTGAAGATATACATATGCTGGACAAGCAACTATTTGATTCTGTCAGAAACTTCCAACCCCTATGCAAAACCTCAAAATTCATAACTAGTGACCATACCTTCTCTCTAGCGATGAGCTTCTCCTCCCTCTCAACCAATTCCTTCTCCTTGCGCTCTAAGCTAGCAACTCTTGGTTCCACATTCTGTCAAAATTTAAAGAGAAAAATGTTCAACTAAGCAGATCAGAGGTGTCAAAGGGATGCATAAGGGACAAAAAATATACCTTTTCTCTATTTGTCAAGGCAACAAGGCGAAGATTGATATCATCTTCTTTGCTCTTAAGGGAACTCCTGGTTGTCTCAACGCTCCTTTTGGCCTCATCAAGCTCTTCTTGCTTTAGTTTTAGGAGCCGTTCTTTCTCATTAGCCCTCTCATCTCTCTCATTTAGAGATCTCTGTGCCAAGACAAGCCTGTTCTGGCTCTCTTGAAGCTTCGTCTCCCACTCTCGTAAGTGCTCTCCTTGCTCCATGAGCTGCTTTTCTCGTGTTTTTCGGCTGAACCATTATCACAAGAATAACATCCATTAAAAATTAAAACTAAAAGAAAAGAAACACAGAAGAAATAAGGATATTCTTGTGTATCAATAGTTATGGTGTTCATAAGCAGTGCCAGCTTATCAATTGTTATGATATAACAGCACCAGAACCTAAACATTCAACATAAGGTTCCCTAATACAGCTTACCAGCACAGGGAAATCACCAGATGTAATATTTTGAGTTTAGCAAATATGAGTTTAGTAAATTTCTTCCTTCCCGATAAATTGCAAAAGGTTAGCACCACATCAAGCAAAGAGTTACATGATATAAACAAAGCCAGGAAGGTAATGAAACAGTGCGTACTCGGTATCATAGGAGAGTTTGCCCTTGTCAAATTTGCGTTCACGCTCTTGAATTTCCTCAAGCTTACGGTCAGCCTGGGAGTTCTTGCGGCTGGCTTCTGCCAGCCTGGCATCAGCTGAGTGTAGCTTCGCCTCTATCTCCAGTGATTTCTCCTCCAAGCTCACCTCCAGTGCACGTGCATCAGAAAGCTTCTTCTCAGCCATAAATTTCACCTCTGCCATCTCTGATCTCATCTCTCTCAAAGCTTTCTCCAACTGCAGTTACAACCATTTTGGTTTTTTTCTTTATTAACATTATATCAAACAGAAATAGTGTTTCTATTACGCAGGTCTCTAATGTCAAGGCATATGAAATGAAAAGAGAAACAAATGTACTGTACATCAGCCACGCATTGTTTTTCCACTCCAAGTGCCTTCCGCAAACTCTCCTCTCGCTTCTCATATTCCGACAAGTCTAGCTGGCGCGACTCCTTTTCCTGCTTTAAACTTTCTTGCAAATCCACAACCGCTTGTCTGATCTCTTCATACTTACCACTCCATTCTTTCTTCTCTATCAATAGCAGACCCATATTGTACTGGTACTCATGCAACTGCACATATAGACAAGTACCAAAAACATTTAATCACGGCCCATAAATACATTTCAAAATTTGCAAAAAGCACCTCTTTTACCTTACTATTCATTGTATAGTGTTGGGGGAAGAAAAAAAAAAAAGTTGGTTATAGTGGAGTAGTTAAACAAACCTCTTTATCTAGCTCTGTAATTCTCTGTGAGAGCGCTTCTCTATCCTTTCGCGCAAGCACGGATTCATCCATCATACCAGAGTCTCTAAAAAGCCTCCAAGACTCCATATCCCCCCCACTAATGCCCCCTTTTGTTCCCCCACTCACTCCAGCAACATCAACGCCTCCATTCTCAGTGAGAGAGTCCCTCGGAGGAGGGGGGAGGGAGTCTTGAGTGCCGGCCACGGCCACGGCCTTCCCTTTCGAGTCTTGGTTTCGAGACGGGGAGAGGAAACCCACCCAATTCTTTCTCTGAGGCGTAAACATTTGAAGAAAGAATGATTCAAAACCCTAACCGTACCTTATCTTTCGACGCCGCGTAAAAAAAGGAATTGTTTATCCTTTATCCCCCACAAAACACCACCATCTCTCAATTCGAATAATTGGACTAGAATTGCTTCGAAAAGACTCGAGTGAGTCGAGCAACAGACAAGACGACCCAAATTGCACCCGAGAAAGGCACAAAAAGAGCCGGACGAAGGGTTCGAGCGAAGGAGAAACGAAGCGCTGACTCGAATTGTGGCACTGGAAGGGAATTCTGGCACGGAATTGCGAGATCCCACGAAGAAAATCGCGGATCTGGATGAAATTTCGAAGGATTTTGAAAAAGATTTTAGAAACCCTAGAAATTAGGGGTAAAGGGAAAGTAAGAAAATCGAAACGAGGGGCTGGATGAAAATAAAAGTTGTTTATAAAAAATTTCGGGGGCTTTTCTCGCATAAATTTTCCTGTGCTCTCTGATCAAACGAAATCACAGGCCACAAAACATAAAAGAGAAACGTGGGACCCACTCGTCAGGAGCAGCGCTCGGTTTTGTACGGTAAATACCAGATGTACCTGGATTGGTTCCTTTTTGAGAGGTGAAACAAGAGGTTCTTGAATGAACGTGGTTTATAGAACCAGACGATAAAAGCAATGATGTCAGTGTAATGGTCTTTTGTGTCAGGATGAGTTTCGTGTGTAAACAAAAATTACATATTTCTGCCGGATAAAGGATCACGACCACCCTCGGTGAGTTGTGGCCTGCTTTTTCTTATTAATTTTTGCGGACGAAAATGCCCCTATAAGATTTTGTGTCTTTTCAGAAGGAATATGCTGCCGGAACTACTTCACGGGAGTGAAGGATCACAATTTGTGTTTGACCCTTTCAATTTTTTAAATTTGATTTGTATTGAAACCGAACGGTTGCTTCAAATGCTCCCTTGTTGAGCGTACATACCATTCCTTATTCAAAAAAAAAAAAAAAAGACAGTTTAACCATTCAAATGGAAATTTGGTGTTCTACAATTGTATTGTGACATAAAATTTCTTGAAATAATATATAACGAAAAAAGAAATTGTGAAATCGGTTAGACAAAATGAAATTTTTTACGTAGAATGGTGTTTTTTTTTTTTTTTTTGGTTCAAATCAGTGAATGAATTTGTCCTTGTCCAGGTGACATATAGAACATGTTAACCTCTTTTTTCACTCTATTTTTTCCTAATCTAGAACAGGTTAACCTCTTTATGCAAGTGCGAACGGTTCACCCTCTCTTCCATTCACTCTTTGTATGGGTCTGATCGGAATGAAAATTTAACAGCACAAACGTCAAATGGATTTCTCGAGAAATTGATTCCCCTGATCAGAACCAACGTTTGGCCGTGAGTTGAATTCGTTTTGCGCGATTTCGAAGGAAAATTTAGCGCTGCCGAAATCGCGAGGAGAAAGTCGAAATTTGGCACGATTTGACTAGGCGGTGAGAGGCGCGGAAGCTTCTGACTGTTATATTCTTCTCGCTTCTCAATAAAATCCGAACCCTATAATTTTCTGTCGTCTTCCTCTCCAGCGAAGTCAACAATTTGACGCAGGCACCAGGCACCTCTCCTTTATTTTTCCGTTAAGATGCTTTTTTATTTTATTATCACTATTGTCATTTGTTCCACTGGTTGATTAATTAGGTACATATGCAAGGATAAATGAGATTATTTGCACGGGTACATGCGACCTTCTCCTCTTTTATGTGTTGCATTGTATCAATTTCTCGTGTAAGGGATGTCACTTTAATTATTTATACTAATGAATTAATGCTCACTGCCTCTACTGGCACGCTTGTGCGAATATATACTGGCACACTGGCATATGGTAATTTTCATAATATTTCTTATCTCTTTTGAGGGTCCATAATATTTCTTATAACCATATGGTCATGATCCAATTTACGATTCTAATGAGGAATCATTAGAAAAATCTAAACAATAGAGGAAACAAATGGCATATATATGCTAGACATAAATAATAGCTTGATGCCTAACATTTTTAAGGAAAGGGTACAATGGTCAAATATAAAGGAATGAAATCATTTCTTTTCTATTTTCATATGGTACCGATCACAAAATTCATTTCTATTCAATTTTGTTTCTATTTGTTCTGATCGCCAAATTTCATTTGAAAATCATTTCTATTGAACTCTATTCCATTGAAATGAATTGAACTCTCCTTTAAAATCATTCCGATCAGACCCTAACTCTTTCTAGACTTTAGACCCAAACTCTAAGGCTGTGCTCCAAAACTCGATTTCGGAGGGGAGAGGAGATGAGGTGACGAAGAGGGATTAAGAATTCACCTGTTCGAAAACTTTTACTCGCTCTAAATCGAAAATAAGAAGGGATTAAAGAAGATGAGACGAGGTGAGAGAGAGAGAAGAATCTCATGGATTCACCGTGATTTTGGATTACAAAATTTCGGGCACCCCTTACCTCCCCACAGCCCAAGGCTGAGCTGAAAATATTTATTGAGGTGTTTATAAAATAAAATTTGACAAAATATAGTATAGTGTCGCAGCGAAAATATGGCTCCGTTTGGATGCGTTGAGAATAAGGTAGGAAGAAGGAATAAAGGAAGAATTTTATTGGGAAGTGTGTAACTTTTGTGAAGAGTTTGGATGGTTAGAAATAAATTTATTGGTAAAAAGTGGTTATTTCTTATTCCTTATTTCAGAAAAAAGCCATCCAAACAGAGCTTATGTTATATTCGAACGATAACGTATAACAATATTGAAGGATCAACATAGTAGAAAGATAGAAAGTATAATAATTAAACTTAAATGCTTTGTTACATAGGCGGAGGCGCGTACAAATGAAAGGGGGCTTAGCCGCCCTTTATAATTCTAAATAGTACTCCGAAATCTAAAAATTATATTATAGTCTTTTAAATTTCAAAACTTTCAGCCGCCCTTGAGAGTAGAAAATACGTCAACTTCATTCGTTTCGGATTTGCTCCGTCCCTGGTTTCTTTTTTTGACGAAAAATAGGAGTCCAGCTCCTACCTTTGCATTTGATTAATAAAAGTAATTTACAAGAATGGCATTTATTTAGAAAATAAATTGCCAAAGAAAACTAAAAAACCGAAGTAGGAAAAATAATAAAGAAAATTCTAGAAAGCCTTTGTGCGAGGCAAAAAATCTCACGTAAACAATAAAAGAAAATTAAAAGGTATTAGGGGATGCCGAATAGGTGCTCCTTGTAGTATAACATGTGCGAAGAAATTAGTCGCAATGAAGTTCAGGCTCCGTCCCTGGTTTCTGTATAGCAGCATTGATGCTTACGCAGTCAATTATTATACCATTATACATTACATGTACTGAATGAGTCACTAACATTGTGATTAGATGGGTTAATTCTTGTTGAGAACAATTTCGATCCAGGTAAAAATAGACACACGATGCGTAAGTGTATAAAAATCTCTTTTTTCTCTACTACTTATAAAGCACCCTTAGCAAGGTCAGGGTTTTTCACACAAAGGGGTCCAAACAATTTTGTTAGCATCATTATAAACCATTGATCAATATGATGTACGGTTCAGATTGCTATTTCTACAAAGGAGTCGACCTTTCACACAAATAAGTCAGGGCGGTGGAAAAATTTTTATCCGTCTCTCAACAAAAACCCATCTCTATTTGTCAAAAAAAAAAAACAAAAAAAAAAACCCTTCTCTCTATATATGCCCCTATGCTCTGTTGAAGACAACGCCGCAGTACCTAGGCGCAGCGTGGAACACCCGCTCCTCCCCACACACCACAGCGTCATCACCTTCTCCCAAACTCGATCCCCTCTGCACAACACTCTTCCACCTTCTTCTCTCCATACTCGACCAAGTGTCGCATCGAAGGCTTTCTATCTCTTGATTTGATCGGTATGAAATTTTGTGCCTTTTTTTCGAATTTTGACAGATTTATTATTGAAATTGCTAGAGATGTGATATTTTCTGTTGTTTCGATGTTCATGTTGTGGATTTTGTTTGTATTAGGTCTGCCATGAGATAAGAATGAAAAAAGGAGTAGTGGTCTGGACCGTCTGGTTTTTCTGGTACGTTCTTCCCTGGCGCTACAAACTGGTTTATCGTTAACATATATCATATGTTAAATTTATCGTTTAACTTTTCTTTTCTTTTTGTTTTTTAACAAAACATATCTTTTGTGTTGAGAATGATCATTTTCTCCATTGCAGCTGTAGAGCATGAGCGACAAAAAATATCGTTTATTTAGATGCGTCAGGGTCAAAATTTGCTTCATCCAAATTAAATATTCTTCCCATTCTGGCTAATATCATTTTATTGTTGATTGATAAAAAACAACCATCTATGGAA
This sequence comes from Rhynchospora pubera, assembly GCA_028095005.1. Taxonomy (NCBI): domain Eukaryota; kingdom Viridiplantae; phylum Streptophyta; class Magnoliopsida; order Poales; family Cyperaceae; genus Rhynchospora; species Rhynchospora pubera. The sequence continues at coordinate 21,089,632 of CM051461.1, forward strand.
ATCATGTGAGGAAAACTGAAAAGAAATAATCAATTAGATGCAAATTCTCATCTTGTGTCCCAAACATTAATATTATTGGCAAGACAAAACGTATTTTCTTTAAAAATAAAAAAATAATTAATTGCTTTTCCTTTTAACAATTGGTTAATTGCCTTGCCTTGATATGTTCTAATCTATTTGATTTTCTACCTGATATATTTTAAAGCGAGGTAAAACAAAATCTCCAATTTCTTAATAAAGCAAGATGTGCAATTGATTTAAACGGATCAATTAAAAACGTCATTACAATGATTCTATATCAACCAATATCAATTTCTTTATTTTATTTACTCTAAATAAAGAAAATGAACAATATATCTATGTCAAATAATTAGAGTCTGCCCACACAATAGGTGGGCTCTTCTGCTAGTCCTATCTTAATATTTGCATCTCGTCTATTTTATTTTATTTTAATTCCATACAAAGCTAAGAGATAATAAATAAAATTGACATAAAAAATATTCAATATTATAATTATAATGAATTTAATTTTGGGTACAAGATGAGACAAACACTTTGAGAATATGTTTGATCTAATTAAAATATTATAATAGAGCATACATATGTTTCAAAATCTAAAATCAATTTAGGAAACGATTTATACACATAACTATAATCTGGTGCTTATGTGCAAATTTCTGAATTCCATAAGGGTGTGATTTTTAAGGAGAGTTCAATTCATTTCAATAGAATAGAGTTCAATAGAAATGATTTTCAAATGAAATCTAGAGATCAGAACAAATAGAAAAAGAATTGAATTTTGTAATCGATACAATATAAAAATAGGAAAGAAATGATTTCATCCCTTTATATTAGAAATTACTACGATTTGTTGCGGCATGTTTCATCTATATTATAGGATTATTATTTTTTTTTAATCTATCATGGGTCTCAATTGACCTGTTACATAATCTATGACGCGGACAATGACACATTGAATTAAAATGTAACAACATTAAAATCAAAATTGAAAACATGCATATGTTAGTTGAAAGAAAAATATTATAAAAAAAATGAGAACGTGTCATATTAAATTATTGTGAATGAGCCCTTTTCAAGTTTTCATGCTAGAGTTATATTTTACTAGTTTAAACATGTAGGGTGTGTTTGGATGCAACGGAATAAGCTAGGAATAAGAAATTTCGGTTTGCGTGCTTATTCTTATTCTTTATTCTTATATCATGGTTTTGTTAGTATAGGAATAAGGGCCCTTATTCTTTATTTTTGTGTTGTTTGGGTTACACAAGAATAAGAATAAGCACGCAAACCAAAATTTCTTATTCCTATTCCCTATTCTCTACCCATCCAAACACACCCGTAACTTATTACTTTGATGCAATTTTAAAATTTGTTCGGCATCAATGCAGTTATGTAAAAATTAAGTCATCAAGTTTTCAAAGGTTATTAGATAAACAGTTAATTTCTTAAATTGTACTAAATTATATATACAATAATTTTAAAAAATACTTAAAATTCAAAAAAAATGTAAAATTTGGTTTGTATGGAGATTTAAATAGGGAGATAATGTTGGACGGTTTGGATCGATAATTTTAAACTAGATCTAGACATTTTGATCGCAACTCACAAACCCTCTCGTGAGTTATTACTCACCATAACAAATCTCTCTCTATATATATAATACGTAAAAAAAATCTACAATAGATTTTTTTTGTTAATCTTAATAATTATATAATTGGGTTCTACATATAAGTATGGGCTCATTCTCCTCGGAAAGAACAAAAGCGAAGGATGATACTATATAAACCCTTAGAACCCGTTCGCTTTATTATAGCCTCTAAATAGTACGCAGGGACACAATTTACTGGCACTTTATAAAATTTACTGTTTTATGATCTCCACAGAAGATCACGTGTATAGAAGACTAGAAGAGCTGTACAGCTGGAGGTAAGTCGCAAAAGGTAAGCTTTACAGCCGAAGCCCTGTATAATCTACGCTGGCTTAGGCCTTAGGAAATAGTACAGCTGTTATGTTCTTTTGCACATGATTCATGAACGTATTCATGTACGTACAAATCTAAAAGCAATCAACTTGTATTCTACAAATCATTGTTCAATTAATGCAAACTATAAAAAATGCTGGGCAAATAAAAAAACAAAATAATATTGATATGTTACTTAATTTATCAGCAATATAAGTATATATGTTGCTCAATTTATTTTCTTATTAGATAAAAAAAAATCAAAACATATTGTTATTTTGTCTAGCGATCGATATCCAATCACAGATTAAATCGATCGAATGGCACAAAATATGTATTTACACGCTAAACCTGACATCCTGCGAATATTTTAAATACAATAAATATAAATCAAGGTTTTAAATCTAAGATATTGTTATTTTGTTTAGCGGTTTGGTGGTGATTTAGCTTTTATCGGTGATAAAACGAATAAAACGATGATAAAGCATGTATGCAGTATGAACAAAATTCTAAATAAAACGGTGATAAAACGGAAAAAACGATATTTTTTTTAAAAGCTTGATATACATGTGCTTAAATTTTTATACATGGCACTAATTAGTAATATTCAGCGGTGGAACCTGAAAATTTCGGTAAGGGTTCAAATTTGATATTAAAAATTAAAATTAATTTAATAATCATATTACAAACACAAAAATTCAATTGTGAAGTCATAATAGAATAATTTTACATATTTATAGGGTTTAAAAATGAATATTTTATAACAATTTACTTAAATAACATATAAAATTGTATACTTTTTAGATTAAATTAATAAACAAACGAGATGAATTGCACCCCATTTGCATTACTAATGGGCTCCGCCGCTGGTAATATTATTTTGTCCAAACACACTAGCTATATGCTCATAATTGCTATCGGGCTACGCACGAGTTAAGAACGGAGTAACAACCTGAGATCCACTTCTACTCCCCAAATGCTAACGCAGAACCTTGCACGGTAATTAATTGATGATATATCATCTTAATTTGGTGATTGATGATATAATATAGACTTATCACTTATGTCAAAGTCTCTGTTGTTTCAGATACATGATGTGTAATTAGCCTTCGATCTCCAACTTTTTTCGAGGAATGAATTTTTGAAAACAAATTGATTAAGCATCTCTTGCAATTTGAGAATTAGCATATAATTGTACGAAACAACTATAATTTTGATCACTTTCTGCTATTGGGCCTTTTTTCTTTCTTCCAAAGCCATATTAGAAAGGATTATAATAATATAGACTGTCAATTGTTGATAATCAAGTATTCTTATTTCTGGTGAGGAACTGAGAGGATGATGCTTTTTGGTAAGTACCGTACCGGTATTAGATATAAATACTCGAAAATTTAAAATTTTGATACTCCATTCAAGTTGCATGTAGATGACACGTTTGGAGAGTCTGGAGTCTGCCTATGGCACTTAGGCTGTGCTCCAGAAGGAGGGACTCAGCGGAAAGGTAAGGAAGAGGAGCCGAGTTACCTTGCTCCTAAGGCTGTTAGTGGGTGAACAGACGTAAACCGAAGCAAACTGAAGTTCCTTAAAACATAGTTCTAAGAGAATGATAGATACCCCGATTTTGGGGTGTAACCAAAGAAACTCAGGAATAATTTTTTTTTGTCAAGAATGTCCTTATATTTTCTTTCTCCAACATCTGACCCCACAAAATTCAATCCCTTTCCAGTTTAAATAAGAGGGATAATATTGTCCTTTTATGTTCTAATAAGGAGGTTACTGCTATTTATTTCTATGCATACTTTTTGAATTAGGAGCAAGTAATATTGATTTCCATATATTTCCTTCACCCTCCTTTCTTTCCCATGCCTTTCCTTAACCTTTCTTTCAAAGTTCTGGAACAAAGCCTTAGTAACGTTAGTATCTAACCTAGCTTTTACCGGTGGACCTCAGAGACAGGATTAAAGTGCAGCATAGGGATGTCAATGTCATCTCTATTTTTTAAAAAAATATTGTTACACATGAGTATTTCTAATTATAAATATAAATTTGTTATATGCACCATATATTTGAACTCCATAAAATTTTAGATGAGTTTTCATTGGTGAACCCCATATATATTTTATACAATTTTTCTTTGAGAGATCCATTTTGGTGGATTAACAATTTATATTTGTAAAGCATTATTACCATACAAACAATCATAAAAAAATGCTACATTGTTGAGGTATTTTTTACGGTAACTAGGCGACGCCGTCCCAATTTTTTTTTTCTGATTTTTTTAGCCATCTGGTATGTTATTTTGTGTAATGGATATATTACAAACTTTCTTTTCAACCATGCAATGCAAAAGTCTACATATTCTCAACAACAAACAATTAAGACAAAAGGCTGGGCTATGTGCATTTATTCGGATTGATTGTAATATTATCCTATGTTATCCCATGTAATGAGTCTGACACAACTAGCTTTCTTAATTTGTAATACTACAGCTGTACGTAGAGACATGCATAAAGATAAATCAAATCGAGAAGAGATAATTATTTCTAAATAAATACAATATAACTATTTTTAATCTAATCATATACCTCTATGAAATATAGAATACGTTATACTTTTTAAATTATTTGAGGACATTTATTAATTCAATGGGCCATAAATTTTTGTATCCTTAATAAAAAACTATGAAATATCCAGTATTATAATTCATCACAAAATTAAATTGATCGTAAAATTTTAGAAATATAATTATATTTTTAACTGTTTTTGAATCTTTTCCAAAATTTGTTGATGTATAAAATTTCATATACATAATAACAAATTTTTTTAAAAAAAATCTAACGATATGAATTTTTTAAATTTTATACTTTCTCAATATTTTACATAATGTTTTTACTTCTACAAATTTTCAATATGATTATAAAATGATATTCACTAATAATCGAATTTCAACTCTTTTTAAACATGTGATCTATCAAGAGGATTAATAACATTTGATGGGATAGTTTTGTCGGATTAACGACCAAACATGTTACTAGCAATTTAAATAGATATTGTCTCATTCTAAAAATACAATTATGCCAATATTATACCTATCATTAACGAATGCCATGTCAGAATGTTAATTGTTACCTCTAGCCATAGAAAATTGTGCCCGAGTTAATAATAATGGTACCTTTGAATTTGATTTTAATTCCATTAAAAGAAAATATTTGACAATAGATAATTTTCTTGTATTTTTTATTTTTTATGTTTTTTACTCGAAAATATGAAATATAAAATTTAATAGCGCAAAGCGCCTAAACATGGCTACTTTATTTCAATCGTGGAGAACAAAATTGCTCTTTTCAATTTTGATATGTGGATCCTTCAATTGATTAATTAGGTCCAAAAAATAGTCCAAAATGAATAGCTTTATAGACTAGCCAATTGTGAATCCCCTTGAAAATTTTCTTGCTCCGTCCCTGCCGGTGGTATGTTTGGTATTTGGGCGAACTGAGTAGTTCGCACAAAACCAAACCAAAAAAATTCCACGAACAACGAACAACACATCAAGTTCCTTGTTTCACCTTTTCGCTCAAATAAGAACTAGGAACAAGAATAAGGTGGGTCTCACTTCCCTTGTCCTTTGTCCTTTGTTTATGTGTTCACTCAAACATGTATGTTTGGCAAATTCATGTATAGGGGTGGATAACGTGTATCACGGAAACAAAATGGATCGTTTCATTTTTCGTTCCGTTTCAATAACGGTACGAATCATAATGATTCGTGATTCGTTCCGTTTTGACGGAATTGCTATATTTACACTATAAAATGCACAAACGAATTACGAAATGCATTCCGTTAATCCGTTTTGTTTGCGAAACGAAATGAAATTTCATTCCGTTACACGTTCCATATGGACGGAACAGAACAATTTCGCGTATTCATGGTATACCGCACCCACCCCTATTCATGGACTAGGAGCAAGAACTAGAACAACCATTTGTTCATAGTTTTATGAGAATTTGTGGGAACTAGAAATAAGAGCTTGTTTCTAGTTCTGCCTTGTTTGGATAAGGGTGTGTTTGGTATCATGTTAGAATAAGCTTTATTCCGAATAAGGCTTATTCGGGATGAAACCAAACGCGTCCTTATTCCGAATAAGGGCTTGTTCAAAGCCTTATTCTAATTCCACCATATAGATGGAATAAGGGCTTATAGATGGAATTAGAATAAGGCCTTGAATAAGCCCTTATTCGGAATAAAGCTTATTCCGGACGCGTTTGGTTTCATCCCGAATAAGCCTTATTCGGAATAAGACTTATTCAATAATGATACCAAACACACCCTTTTTGTTTCTTGTTTTTGAAGATGCGAAACTAAAATTTGAGAGAGAAATTAAGATTCCACACATTACTATGAAGTTGTAAAGCACTACTTCAAGTCGTATCCACTATTCCACTATTGACTAATTTAAAGTCATGTATAGTACTTTTCAAATAATAAAAAACCTGACCTGTATAAGAGCGTGATGGGCACGACAAACCATTGCATTTATGATATACAACCTTTTATTTCATAATTTTTTAATATTATATGTGTCTCGAGTCTCGACTCTCGACTAAATAGTAGACAGTGAATTCATACGGGATATACACAATGATACTTGTCTTTACGTCATATACATAAATACTTTAATTTAAATTAAAAAATATATATTTTCATTATATTATGCTCTTTTTTCCTACAGCTTTAATGGGTTGGTGGTTGTTATTTTGGTGAATTTTGTATTGTTTTAGTTTGATAATGTTAATTAAGATATGCATTTATAGATATTAAAATATGAGATAGGCTAAAATCAGTCGGACTGACGGATGAGACCGTTAGCTATGATCAAATTTTAATTTTTGAGATTCAAACAGTCGATCCAAACAGTTCAATGTGTTCTACATATTGAAATCTCATTGGAGACAAAATTTTATATTTTTATGAAAATTTTTAGTATTTGTTTAGTATTTTATAAAATTCTTAATCTAAACAATTCTAGACCCTTCAATAACTATGATTTTTTTAAATCTCAAAAAAATAGTAAATAAAATCAGAAAAATATAAAATTTGGTCTCTAATGAGATTTCAATATGAAAAATACATTGAACGGTTCAGATTAGCCATTAAAAACTCAAAAATTGAGATATAATCGTAGCTGACGGGTCCATCCGTGAGTCGTGGCTTAAAATATTGGCTTGTAAAGTTCTATGTTTTGAATTAAAGTATGCATACATTCTAAAATTTCACTAAACTGCCGCGAAAGACCACTAAACTAAATATGAAAACTGAAATTTTAACTTTGTTCTGGAATTTCAATTTAGCAACGTATCGTATAACAAATAGCACTGCTAAATGTACCGTAATTTAAACTTTGTTCTGGACCTTAATATTTTAAGGAAATTGATTAACACCATCTATCTACGAGCCATCGCACGCCATCGCTCTTCATCGCTCGACGAAGCAGGCTAGTGGGCTGCCTGTGCGATTATGGCCCACCACGTGATCGACACGTGAGAGGTTTCCAATTTCATTCTTTTCTTTTTCGATCCGATGAAAAATCTCTCCTCCTACTCATATCGTACCTTCCACCATGGCAAATTACTCTCATCTGCTGCTCAGATCGACCTTTTCTCTTCATCAATTTCTCTCTCAAATCGCTTGATTTTTCCATCGCTATCTAGTCTGAAGCTCAGGAAGGCAGTTTTTAAAGAAGAGACAGATGTGATCGGGATTTCAATCCTCCTAAGATATTAGGTGAATTTTTTCATTATATTTTGTCTTTATTGTTGATTTTAAACAATTTTTTGAGATCTAGATACTGTTCATTTCAGTTTATATTGCTGAAACCGGTGTTTACATGTATTAATTTCAATCTTCCACTAGTCTCTACGCTGACGGATAGTGAAATTGTTTGTATTTCTATATTTATCTTTTTATCTCTATTACTTCTAATAGAGATTACTGAGAACAAGGAGGACTATAACAAGTTCTACGAGGCATTCTCAAAGAACTTGAAGCTTGATATTCATGAGGATTCTCAGAACAGGACAAAGATTGCTGAGCTGTTGAGGTACCACTCAACCAAGAGCGGTGATGAACTGACCAGCCTCAAGGATTACGTGTCACTTTGAGGTACCACATTGTGCATCAGACTTTTGTGTTTATTTTATACGTCTCATTTTATTGGTGTAGATGTTCACTTTGTTCATTTATATGTTCAATTTGTTTTGCTGTGCATGAGATTTCTATGTTTATTTTATACGTCTCACTTTATTGGTGTAGATGTTCACTTTGTTCATTCATATGTTCAATTTGTTACTTTTATGTGTTCAATTTGTTTTGCTGTGCATCAGACTTTTGTGTTTATTTTATGTCTCACTTTGTTGGTGTATATGTTCACTTTGTTCATTCATATGTTCAATTTGTTACTTTTATGTGTTCAATTTGTTTTGTCGTGCGTCAGACTTCTATGTTTATTTTGTCTCATTTTGTTGGTGTATATGTTCACTTTGTTCATTCATATGTTCAATTTGTTTTGCTGTGCATGAGATTTCTATGTTTATTTTATAAGTCTCACTTTATTTGTGTAGATGTTCACTTTGTCCATTCATATGTTCAATTTGTTACTTTTATGTGTTCAATTTGTTTTGTTGTGCATCAGACTTTTATGTTTATTTTATGTCTCACTTTGTTGGTGTATATGTTCACTTTGTTCATTAATATGTTCAATTTGTTACTTTTGTAATCTCTACTAGATTTTCTCTTGAAAACTTTAGTGGTAACATTAGAAGCGGGTGTTACTTTTATGTGTTCAATTTGTTTTGTTGTGCGTCAGACTTCTGTGTTTATTTTTTCTCATTTTGTTGGTGTATATGTTTAATTTGTTCATTTCTATGTTCAATTTGTTACTTTTATGTGTTCAATTTGTTTTGCTGTGCGTCAGACTTCTGTGTTTATTTTGTCTCATTTTGTTGGTGTATATGTTCACTTTGTTCATTATTATGTTAAATTTGTTACCCTTATGTGTTCAATTTGTTTTGCTGTGCGTCAGACTTCTGTGTTTATTTTATATGTCTCACTTTGTTGATGTATATGTTCACTTTGTTTATTCATATGCTCAATTTGTTTTACATTTCTCACTATTTGATGGCAAAGGAATCATTGATGAAAGAGGCAGAGGGAAGAAGACAGAAAAGAGAAGGGAATGTGTGGAGGTAGAAGGAGAGTGAAGAGGGACGGAGGGGAGTGTGGCAGAGGAGGGAAGAGAGGAGGTGGAGAAGATGAACGCGCCAAAAAAGGAGAGAGGAGATGAGGAAAAGAGGGTGCGCGTGAGAGGAGAGAGCACGTCATCTCTGTGACTAGCGGGTGTCTGTTATAGATGTTCAGTTTAGTAATCAAATGTGTTCAGTTTAATAATCAAAAGTGTTCAGTTAAATGCGTCAACTAATGGTTTTATTATATAGAGTCGTGCGTTAGTCACGTCAGTCTTGGAGAGAGGCGCACCGGGGGCAGAATCAGAAAAAAATTTAATTTGAACCGGTCCGGTTCATGATCCTTTCTAATTTTTTTCATGTGTTTTTTGTCCGGTTCGTGACCCCTTCATTTGACATTGCACCTATGAAAAAAACTAAAAAGTAATAGTTAATAAATTGAACATTTATATGTAATAACTTGAACATTTGTTCTTATTAAACTAAACATTTATACTTATCATTCTTGAACATTTTGCTTATAACATTTATATTTTTTATTGCAATTAACTAAACATTTATACTCAATTAACAAAACATTTGTACTTACTCCACTGAACATTCATACTTACTAAACTAAATATTTATACTTAATAAAATAAATAGTTTTGCTTATAACATTTTATATTTTTTATTGCAACTAACTGAACATTTATATTCAAATAATAGAACATTTGTACTTATCCAACTGAACATTTATATACGAAATAAAAGCGCCCCAATGCAATGAAAGATTCGAGTGTCCTCAAAAGCCCTATTTCTTGATGAGGGACGCGCTTCACTTACTACGGCAACGATGGTATTTTGATGGTATAAATCAATTTTCATTTCATTTCAAATATTAAACTCAAAAAATTGAGCATTTAGCTATACCGATACAATCAAATGAATTTGATTAACTAAAATTGTTTGTTTAGTCGCTAGTGGATTGGCCCAGAGTTAGCGAAAGGCCCAAAGGATGGCGCTCTAGACTCATAGCCCGCGATGGCGGGGATGGTAATTTAACGGATGACAGTTATAATTTCTGATATTTTAAACCTATGCTCCTCAAGTTATCAACTTGATTACATGGCCGGAAGAAAGGTTTGGGCTTTGGTTAAATGTTATTTGATTTGAAGCTTGAAATTTCGGCCCTCAGAATGCTAGATGTTCTGAAAAAATTAATAATGACGTTACTGTTCATTATAATTTTGATAATAACAGAAAAAATTCTAAATTTTAATAGTAATGTTGCTGGATCGTCGTTTGGAACGACGAAAGCCCAGAACCACTGAATCGTCATCCAGAACGACGAATCGACGATCCAAGTCATCCCAAACGACGATCCAAATATATTCTACAAAAATATAAATATTAAAATATTAAAAATTATTAAAATATTAAATAATATTAAAAAAATATTTTGATTTGCTTGGATCGTCAATTGGATTGACGATCCAAACAAAAATGGCAGCACAAATTTTAATATTTTTTAATTTACAATTTTGCTTTTTAGTCCTCAAACTTTTTGTTATTACAAAATATATATAATTTGTGATTACAATTTAAATATAATTTAAACATCTATTATAAAAATATATGTATATAATTAAATTATGCATGTTAAATACAATGAAGACCGCTATAGCGGCACTTTTAATTTAGCACCGTAGCGGTCTATCAAGTCGTACCGCTATAGTGGGGCTATTGCGATTCATAGCGGCGCTATTTAAATCAATGATAATATATATGTATAAAACTATTCAACATGCATAATTTAAGATATACATATATATATATATATAGAGATTGGCTAAAGTATACTCCAGCATACGGATCAAACCCGTATGCTAGAGTCGTTTCTGAAAATCTAAAATTCAAACAGTCGATCCAAACCGTTCAAGTTGTTCTCCATGTAAAAATATCCTTCAAGACCAAATTTTATATTTTTTCGAATTTTTTTGCTATATATTATGCTATTTTCAAATTGAAGGGCCAAAAATACTCTTTTACAACTCTTTTACAATGTTTTTTTAAAATAGCATAATATATAGTAAAAAAATTCGAAAAAATATAAATTTTAGTTTCCTAGGAGATTTCAATATGGAGAACAATCTGAAAGCTTCGGATCGGCTGTATGCATTTTAGATTGTGAGAAACGACTCCAGCATACGGGCTATCTATATGCTGGAGTATACTTTAGCCAATCTCTCTCTCTCTCTCTCTCTCTCTCTCTCTCTCTCTATATATATATATATATATATATATATAAGATTTTTTATATACATACAAATATGTATGTGTAAAATTAAATACAAATAAAAATATTAAACATGTCACACTATAAATTATATTTAATTTTATACATATATTATATTTATAATTATATATATTTGCAGAGAAAACATATGGTGCATACTAATGTACGGAAGTTTCGGTGCATACTGATCCAAACTCTTGGATTTGTTTCAAAATGACCGATCCAAGAGTTATGATCAGTATGCACCGAAGCTTCCGTTTATTAGTATGCACCATATGTATATAAAAAATCATATATATATGTATATCTTAAATTATGCATGCTGAATAATTTTATACATATATATTATGTATCATTTATTTTAATCATATACAACAACAATATATATTTAATATATAAAATATAGAGAAACTTTAATATGCACTATAGTGCATAGGACATTCCGTGCACCGCGGACTTTGGTGCATATTAAACTTTCTCATAAAATATATGATACATATATTATTATATATATGTATAAAATAAGTATTATACACATATACAATATTATATATTTAACATGCATATGATTTAATTATATACTTATATTTTTATAATAGATGTTTAAATTATATTTAAATTGTAATCACAAATTATATATATTTCGTAATAACAAAAATTTTGAGGACTAAAAAGCAAAATTGTAAATTAAAAAATATTAAAATTTGTGCTGCCTTTTTGTTTGGATCGTCAATCCAATTGACGATCCAAGCAAACCAAAATATTTTTTATTATTATTTAATATTTTAATAATTTTTAATATTTTAATATTTATACTTTTGCAGAATATATTTGGATCGTCGTTTGGAATGACGATCCAAGCTTGGATCGTCATTCTGGATGACGATCCAAGCTTGGATCGTCATTCTGGATGACGATCCAGTGGTTCTGCGCTTTCGTCGTTCCAAACGACGATCCAGCAACGTTACTAATAAAATTTAGATTTTTTTTTTGCTATTATCAAAATTATAATGAACAGTAACGTCATTATTAATTTTTTCGGCTAAATGTTAGAATAAAGTTTAGGTTGAGACAGAGACTCGTTCAGAATCTGATAAACTATGCCAATTTAGATTCCATGATATGTAGCCATGTAGAACTGGCATTCTCAATTTAAAGCGCTACGCCAATTCAGATTTCGATGTAGGAATGATTAACTTAAGACACTATTTAGTGTTCAGACGTAACACAAAAGCAAAAAACTAATATGAAATTATAATTTAGATTTCAATTGAAGTGTTTAAATTACTACACTTCCAAGAAATGCACCAAATCAGAAACATTAAAATGCACAGTCAAATTTGCAAGAGAAAAAAAAAAATCTGCAGATGCACATAAAAGCTAGCAAAACGAGAATATAAAGAAGTAATGAATTAATTAAACTTAACACACACGATGAATTGACACTTAGTGATTGTAACACGGCAAAGGAATGCCAAAATGACACGAGCCACATTCATGACTGAAATTCAATTTCATACAAGATACAACTGTTCAGGGTTATGATGCATCAGTTCTCCACTTCTCCTAGATGATAGCAACTCAGCAAGCATCTCGTGAGTAGAAAATGCAAAGCCAAATAATAACGCCCTGGGAAAATTGCTGAGTTGCTATATCAGATCAAGGTCCAGGTCTGGCTCAAAGAGGTACGTCCCCTCTACTGATGTAGCACTTGTAGCAAGAGGATCCACATCATCCGCTGTACTGAATGTTCATAAGGTTAACAGTCTAACATAAAAACTATATATAGAAAAAAAAATCAATTCATTTTTCAAAGAGATGAAGATCCAAGCAAAAATGAGTTAGTTTGATGCTAATTTAAGTAGAGTGGTGGCCTGGCCCCACATGGGAGCTTCCTCTGGGAAGAAAGATTATTTGAGGGGGGGGGGACCGAGTTGACCGAGTTTAAGGGTGCAAATGCAAATATCCTGCTACCAAACTCAAATTCAGATTTCAGAACCTGATCACACTATTTGCTGGACAAAGGTTAAAATACAAATTTAATAAACGAAGTAATATTCAGCAGTGATATCATCACCATGGATATTAGATTGCATTTTTTTTACACAGCAAACCAACTTTGATGACTGAAACCTTGTAATAAGATGACTAACAGTGTTCCCTATCTATCTTTTGCAGTGTTGAGGAGCTTTTAGCTGGTATAAACATTTTAATTTTATACAAATACGAGTCACTACGTGTGTAAATTTAACAAAGGTCATACAATTAAATAGCTGCAACAAACCTGACAAAACATTAAAAGATCCTTCTGGCTTCTATTACTCTCTTGCTAGGGTTTGACCCAGGTCAGGAGCTGACACAACATCTCACCTCGACTTTGCAAGCCCAGTAAAGTTTGACAATTACTACTACAAGTCAATCTGGGCACAAATGGGTCCTTTGAATTTAGACTAGTTTGTGACAACAGTTTGGTCACGAGCAACACATAGGATGAGGCACTCTTCTTTAATTACTCCACAAAGTCCAGTCAATATGGGGAAGATTAATCCCTTGACTAGATAAAATGGGGAAATTAGGAAGAACCGTCGAGGGGTTAATCATGCCTTCCAGAGATCAACTTGTGACCCCCTCCGTTTCTTTTTTATTTTCATTGTTTTGGTTTTCTATTTGTTTCTCAAAAATTTATGTATAGCTTCTAAAGTTGGTTCATCCAGGAATGTATCTTGGTGTGGCATAAGATTTAAGGAGTTGTTTTTTTTTTTATTTAAGTTCCTTATAACAGAACTCTCTAGTGAAATGAAATCAAGTTAGTATTTAAGTTTAATTAATACTCCTGTCAGGTGACTGAAAACCTATTCAACCACTATCATGTAATTGTCTTCTACTTGACCTAACTTTCTTTTCGAAAACTACTCTACTTTACACTTTCAAGGTAGTAAATCCAGTGTTCTCTCATAAGGTATGTTGTTGCAAAAGAAGATCAAAATACAAACTCCACAATGAATAGACAACAAGGTTGCCAAGGTGATAAAGTTCATACCAAGAAAGTAAACGATAAAGATCAAATAGAGCCATATATCCTCTCATTGTTTCTCTGGTTAATTTGTGATGAATCCCAAGATGCATGATTTGCGAATGTGCCACTAGAGTCTGATCCTGAATTGTAGCCTCCTACTGGTCTACTACTTACCTGAATTTTTTTTAATACACAAGTCAACAAATAGAATAACTATGTCCTTCTGGTAAAAATTTGGCCTTTGTGTTATATATTCATCGATAATTCCTTTTCCTGAATTTCTTAAGCGGTTTTGTTTTGCAGGGGTTTAACCTATTAATCCTAACCTATTAGATCACAGCATCAACTGGAGACTCAATTGTATCATACGCTCACACAGTGTACCATGGCATACTGTCACACAGTGCCAGTATCTTAAGAAATCACTAGAGGTAAAAGTAAAAAGTAAAATATTAAAGATATACTAACAGCTTCCAAACATGCTGATAAAATGGTCATTCCAGGAAGTGCGTAGACACCATACTGCAGAAACAACATTCGACAATAAGATATGTGTTTAATAACATAGAAGAAATAAAAAATGATGTTTAGAAAATTTCTCACAAAAAGGCAACCTGATTCTGAACACGAGTTTTGTAGATGAACCCTCCACAGCAAAAAATAAATGAGAGTGCAACCATTCTGCACCAACAAAATTTACAATGGGTATAATTTACATGGAAAGTTAAAAAAAAAAATTAAATGAAAGGTTCAGATGATATAGAAAAAGATGTAATGCAAACATACACACAAGAGAGTATCCCGAATGTCGCCCATCCTCTCATAGAATCACCTTCACTCGCTTGCTTATACTCTGTTCTAAAATATACTCATCAGAACCCCATATTCTAACTTTTTTGTTTACAAATAAGACCAACAACAAGAAGATTAAAAGATCTCACATATAGATATAAGTTAACGAAAGAACAACTAACCACAAATCTTTGTAAGAGTGAACTCAATAGGATCATATCCCTCTATAGGAATTTGCATACGCACTTCATAAGGATTTTCCTGAGCTATGTCACCTGAAAATGATTATGGCATAAGGGAACAAATCATGTACTCAATTCAACAAAGCTTTTATATCTTCCTGTTGAGACAAAAGGAGAACTTTAGTACAATGTGTAACACAAAAAAGAAGTGAAAATTCATTGACCCTTTCTAATCTATGATAATAATTGACAAATAGCACCTTTTATCATCTTATATCAACGTAACTAATAACTACTGATGCAAACCACAAAAACACCACAAAAAATTAACTTTCCTAAGAAAGGTACAGCACATACAGTTCCAGTTAACACTAAGAACAGAAGGTGAAAGTGTCGAAGGAGCAGCACCATTTGCAGCTGAGCCAGAAAGTTTCACCTCCAACCCTCTCTGTGGATAAACCTGCAACATGTAGAGCATAAACAAAACGCTTCTGTACAAAAGAAATATGTTATTCTTTGAAAGTTAACAGAATATTAATTTGTATACCTGAAATACTGGTTTTCCAACGAGTCCTGACAAGGAAGAAATGGCAGTGATATAAGAGATAACTGGGTCTGATCTGTCCCAAAACTGTAAATTTTATAGAATTCCAGAGCAAATTTAACACTACCAATGAGAAAGCAAAATCGAAAGAAACTTAGGTTGCTGTTGTATTAAAATGTACCTAAACTCATTATATGCCTTCTCAAAACCATGTTGAGTCATTCCATTGTAAACCTAACATCAGAAAAGTAAAAGAATACAAAGTCATATAAGTAAATGAAATTGCACTTGTTTTCCCCAGAAGCAATACAAATTGAAGAAAAAAAAAAAGAGTAATCGGATCTGTTAAAATAATAGAAAGAGTTTGAAAGAAAAAGAGGACAAAAAAGGAAATTGAGTTTCAAAGTAGTGTTAAGGAATTATAAAGGAAAAAAAATAAACAAGACTTCCCATGACCGGGGATTAAATCCTACAGTGAAGCCCTTGAAAATGCGGGGCCCACGATTTGTGCATGGAATAGCAAGCTCAATTAATACACTGAAAAAAAGTGGAAATTGAAATATACACCATTAGCTGCTGCACATCCAAGTATTCTGAATTCATCAACAGAATTTATACTATTTTGTACTGGTCTTTCAATATACAGTTATACACTAAAAAGGTGAAACTAGAAACACCATTTGGAAATTTGCAAAGATTGAAAAATTGAAGAATTGTTATGTAGAAGTACCTGCACATGGTTTTGTCATAAGACACACTACATATGCAACCCAGGTCACCTACAAAATGGAAAATTTCAACATAAACAAAGCTCCTCATATATCAAAAAAAAAAAAAAATGGATGTGTATGATTGAATTTTGAAAGCAAACCAGATAGATAGAGAAAGAGAGAGAACCTTTGCAGGAACTGGTTAAGCAACTTCCGCATACAATATTCACCTGAAATAAGAAACCAAGATAAATTGAGACTGTAGTTTGAATATAAAACGAAAACAAAAGAACTTGCAAAGTTGTAAAGTTATGTAGAGAGAGGAGGATAATCAGAGAGTCAGAAATGGGAAACTAAGAAATAACGCATCATTAAAGTACCTGAGCAGTACGGCCCATTTTGTCAAATGTGTGCTCACAGTTCATCAAGTCTCCACTATGAAATTTCTAATTATGCACATGCAGGAAACAGATATATAATTTCAAAAAATAAATAAAGAAGAAAACTGAGTAATTTTTTATGTTTGGCGAAAGACATAGAGTAAACCGATAATGTATTTGGCTATCTAAGTACTAGAAGCCTAGACCAGCCACAAAGCTAGTAACATTTTCAGATAAATTTTGTTTTGAAAAAAAAAATTTTTACCTGCGTAAAATCAAGCGGCTCACGTCCAGGTGTGAAGTAGCGGGATGACGTATAGTGCCCAAAATCAATGTAACCCTACATAAGTTTTTATAGTCATAATAACATAAAATGAATCTGGAGCTTTGTTAAATTTAAACTTTTTATCTTCGATGTCCCTCAATATAACCTAATTGGTAACATTTGAGAGGAACATGGATGATTAATTGATTATATATAGAAAATGCACAATAAGCAGATGGTTTTCATACCGCTTGAGACCGTTTCTCGACATCTTTACAGAAGCGAACAACTAAATCGCCATCCTGAAAGTTTATAACAAAGATTACACAGATAGTTGCCCCGTAATCTCATAAATTTTGATTAGAAAGAACTAGAGCTGTACTGTACCTTTCCATCATATTCAAAGGGGTGGCCGATCCAATCAGTCTATATTACAAGCAAAGCAGTTCAGGAAAAAAAAAAATGAAATGCGATGTCCTTGTATAAATTCAGCAAAGTTAAACACGTATGGTAGAAAATCAAACAGAATTGTAGGTAATAAATAAAGTAGTAATGAAGAAAGGATACAAAATCAAGGAGACGGCTGTTGTTATCAAGAGCATAGCAATTAGAAGTGGGGAGCACTGCGGATGCAGCCGCAGCTCGACCGGAGTAAGAGGTTGTCAGAAATGTACCTATTGGATTTGGAGGTGGAAGAGAGAGAAAATTATGTTATCTCGGTTGGCAATGTATAGTGAAAGTAATGCAATGTAATGTAATGTATTGTAATGATTTGAGGATTAGTTACCAGAGCAAAAGTAAGAGTGTAGCAGCAGGAAGAGAAAGGGGAAATTGAAGCAACTCCGGGTCCACGTCATCCGATCCTCCTCCGCCTGCTCAGATAAGACGAGAAGAGACGCTAAAAGTGAACAGACCTCCTTTCACCGCTCGCCCCGCACTATTGATTATTGAAGCAGCAAGTGAAACCTCAGTCCAAAAGCCCCAAAAGAAAAAGTGTGTCAGGAATCAGGATCGAGGGATCTTGGGAGGAATCACATCCTCTACGGATTGGTAGAGTGACATCTAAACCATTAGATCTGATCTCAACAGTTAAGGGAGCTTCGTACATGTAACTTAGATTGATAGGCCTGAAAAATTTTAACCGTCGAGATTGGATCGAACGGTTCAGATTAAAAGTTGACCCTTTACCAACCTCAAAAGGTTGGCAGAGGATACGGACCCATCTTGGGACGAGCGGTGTGATCGAATCAGTACAGTGAATTGCACTCTCCATTTCTTCATCAAGCAGTCCAATCCAATCTCGACGGTTAAAATTTGCGTCTTTTCATCATGACTGTCCCATCTAATCTCGACAGTTAAATTTACGAACCATATGAATTCAATATTAATCACGGAGCATCCATTGATGTGGGCAAACTTTTATAAAAAAATATATATATATCATTAATATATATATTTTTCTCAATGGATAACCAATAAGAATGTTAAAGATAAAACGAAATGACAAATAATATGCCTTAATGAAAAGAATCTTAAACAAAATGTATCTTTGGTCTCAAATAGAGAAAGCATACACCTTCACTTGCTATTACTATTTGTAAAACACTTTTGTCTTTCATCTCCCTCTAATATTACTCCGCTCGCCATCTATTTCTAATAATTTTTTATGTAAAGATACTGCTGATATCTCTTATTTATATATATATTTTGACCATACTTGGCACCAAAATACTACCCAAACCAATGATATTCACTGCACTTTTGCATTATGTTTTGCAAGATTGGACACTGCCGTGGAATTTGACTTGTTTTGTAGGAACATGGTGGATTGGACACAATAATTGCATAAAAGGGATAATTTTTGGGAATCAAATGACTAAATGGAATGTATAGCACTGTAGAACTCATCCTAAGCTTTCCAACGATCTTTGCACCTCAATCGGAGTCCGGATGAAGAAATTATGGTCAAAATACTATCGGTGCGCAGTGCTGGAAAATAATTTCGGTCCGAAATTATTTATTTCGGTCCGAAATTATTTATTTCGGTCCGAAATTATTTATTTCGGTCCGAAATTGCGTGAAAAAGTCAGTTTTGGAAAGTTTTGAAAATGGAAACTTTATTTTATGGCATGATCTCGTGAACCCTTGCCCTAACCTGCCTCCCAAGCCTCCTCCCTGGCCATATATGCACGAAATTACAGAGAGGAAAGGATTCCACCTTCCATACAATAATTTTCACCTTTTTCCACCACCGTTCTCACGCCGAAAGGCGTGGGATTCCATCTCTTGCAGCGGAGCACGACCATGGCAGCAACCTTGGAGCGATTCTGGATGCGACGGCGGTAGAACCGATCCAACCACGACTTCGGACGATCGATATCTCGATAGAAGCGATATTTGGTTTATTCCTTCCTTTTCTCTTGATATTTTGATCACATGGAGTTTGTATCTTGCTTTGTTTACATGTTAGGCTAGTTTCTTATGTCTTAGGGCTAAGTAGTAATTTAGTTTAGTATTTTGTGATGACTTGATGGATTGATTGCTATGTTATGTGATTTATTATGTTGAAAATTATTGATATGCTTAGTTATGTTATTTGTTTGCTTGATGTTTACCTATGGATGAATCGCGACGTCTTTAGGACATTAAACTAGACTAAACACATGATTGATTAAGTAATTGAGGTAAGCCAAACGCTCGAAAGAGGAGGTTAACTTGACAACCGAAAGGTGTTGTTTCTAAACGATCTGAAAGGACTTAGATACCTCTAGAAATCCAACATGATAACCTTAAGTGACTAATATCCGACACGACAGTTTAGGTTTAGTCATTTACGTGGAGAAAACCGAGTTCCAAACCAATTTCCAAAACCAAAATTGCGACAGCTGAGGTTAGGATTTAGGTCTGGTCGACAAGTATCCTTCACATAGTGTTGTATAAAATCAGCAAGTCAAAGCAGAAAGTTTAAAGTATATTTTGGCACGACTTATATAGAATTTCGGTCCGAAATCTGTATATTTTGGTCCGAAATTACCTTCTTCCTTGGTGAAAACTTTGGGTAGAAGTACTTTAAAGCTAAACTAAATGAATACAAAGTCCTGGGATATTATTTGCATATGTTTTAGTTCATAAAATACCAAAAATATTTATTTACTTGCACCTTTAGATTTAATCAACCAAAATCCATAAAAATTGGTTGTCTAGCTTTCGTGAGGAAGTAAAGTCTGGTATTCATTAATCTGTCCCTTGGGTTCGACTCTAAAGCTGTACTCCAAAAGACTAGTGAGGTTAGCTCTAGGTTATAAATTTATTTGATATCCTAGGTTTAAAATACCTTCATCAACTGCAATTAAGAGACAAATTTATTTTCATTTAGAACAAAAGTCAATAAATTTATATGATGATGATTCACATCTAACTATTAACCCAAATCAAATTTAAAAGATAAATGGTTAAAAACATATAGTAAACTAATTATTTGCACTATAATAATAATAATAATAATAATAATAATAATAAAAATAATAATAATAATAATAAATTTCAAATAAAATATTTAGACACACGATTGCTAGTTCCTACCAATAAAAAGCAATCATGAAAAGGTCATAAAAACAAGTGCACCTAAGGCTGTGCTCCAGATTGACGAAGACGGAGTAAGGGGAGGGGTGGGGAGATTAGGGGTGACCGGATCTGTGAATCCCCAAAATCGGGGTGAATCGGAGTGGGATTAACTCTTCGTGAATTTGGTCAGTCTCTCACCTCGTCGCCTCCTCCTTCATCCCCTTTCATCTCCGATCTGGAGCGAGTAACAACTCACGGGCAGCTTAAAAGTTTATTCTGCCTTGTCTCCTCATCCCCTCTTCCTTTATAAATCTCGTTCTGGAGCACAGCCTAAGGGGTGTAAATGATTCTTACGTCAATTATAGACTATCAATTTGAGTAATCTGAGATCCTAGATCTTAATTTCAGATAAAGAGTGAGATTTTTTATTAGAAAAGAGTAAGTCGCTACCAAATTGATTATTTATTTAAAAATAGAAAGACTAAATCATTGATTTCACTATATATTTATTGCCTTACATAGTTACATGTAAAATTCTATATACAACAAAAATAATATTGATTACATTGTTTTTTTATTTGCCCACTCCAACTTTTTGCTAGTGTAAATAACAAATTAGAAGGAAGTAAAATTGTACAACATTTTCGTAAAAATAGTTTTTCTTTTTCTTTAAACTTGATGATGAATACAAAAAATATATCTTTGAGAAAGCTAAGGCTTTGGTCGGAACTACAAATTTAACGTGAGAAATAAAAATAAAATTCATTTTTTTTTTCAAATTCGTTGATCGGAACCGACAACAGAGGCGGGAGAATTCTCTTCCGGCGAGAATGGACGAGAAAATTTTGGTCGTGTGAATTCCCGTCCAAAACTAAGAAATTTGGTGAGAATTCTTTTCTATTATTATTATTACTAGCAGTAGTGCCCGCTCAATGTGCGGGCAATTTTTTATTTGTTATATTTCATAAAAAAATAATGTGCGGGAAATTTTTTATTTGTTATATTTCATAAAAAAAAAATCTTTTAGGACTTCTATTATGAGATGAATCATAAATTTTCGTGAGATACCTTCGGACATATGAGTGAAAAGGAAAAAAAAAAACTCTTGCTTAATTCATGATACACATCAAACAATCAACACATTGGTGTCATAATATGAAAAAAAAAGAGATAAAATTGAAGTTATAATTAAAATAATTACAATTCGAAAGCTACAGAGGTAATTCAAGATGAAAATGAAAGTATATTGCAATAAAATATAATACAATTTCATACTACAAAATAAAGACAAACTATCCCACATTAATATCATTCCATACTATAGTTGAAGTGAAAAATTGATATATTACATTAAGGTATAACAAAATATTATTGAATACGTGCATTAATAAAAATTAAATATTCTTTTTACAAATCAGCTTGCCTTTCTTTGTTCCTTCATAAACCAATG
Organism: Rhynchospora pubera; assembly: GCA_028095005.1. Classification (NCBI taxonomy): domain Eukaryota; kingdom Viridiplantae; phylum Streptophyta; class Magnoliopsida; order Poales; family Cyperaceae; genus Rhynchospora; species Rhynchospora pubera. Next base: position 21,112,029 of record CM051461.1, read on the forward strand.
GTTTCCGTGTTTCTCGGAGTCAGGCAGGCTTTCCACAAGAAGAAATTAAGATTACATCAAAATGACATATGAATAGCTTTTTAATCAGGTCTTCTCATTCGCTCGATCATGATTTCCTCTATTCTTTTTAATCCAAAATAAATCGATTATAATTTGCATGATTATTAGAAGAGGCACAAAGAAAATGAATCGATGCAATTTCTCAAACAATGATATTTGTAGGAATCAGATTTTGCATAAAAAAGTAATTTATTGCATCAAAAATAATTGTAATTTTTCACAAAAAATAATAGACAAAGGAATCAAAAGAGGCAAAAAAAAAATAACAATTGCATTAATTAAAAATGGTTGGAATTACAAATTACATGTCCGGATCATTGCCATTTATTCAGAAAAAAAAAGTACTGTTGAGCATGATCCAAAGATATGGATGAGAAATTATATACAAAATATATTACATACCATTACCAAGCTTATTAGGCACGCCATTTACAAAGGCTAAACGACTAAATGTTTCTGTTAAAATAGCCAGAAAAAAATGATTCATTCAATCTCGCTGAGATATCTCTGCTATCATTGGGTTCAATTAATTAGTTGGAGAATAGAAAAACGCACAGGACATTTGCCACTAAAAAGAGTGATAAACATGCCATTATTCTCCAGCTCAGCAACCTAACTTTTCTCGATTTAGCAGATAGGAAAGCCACTGGACCATTACCGGCTTCGCTTGGTTAGCTAATTCAGAACCTGCAAAAATTATCCGTTTATAATGCCATGCTAACCGGTTCAATACCAGCTAAACTTTCTAATTGTTCTTCTTTGGTCAATACTGACTGAGCTTGGCAATTAGACACGATCCAAAAATCTAGTCTAATACCGACTGAGCTTGGCAAATTGGCATCCCTTAATGTGTTCTTTGCATGGAAAAGCAAATTAGAAGGTGTGATTCCAACCACTCTATCCTCTCTCTCAAATAATGATGGTTTGGCTATTGCTGACTTGAATTGGGGGATTCATCTTACCTACAATTGATCTTGTTATGGTCGACCAAATTTGTTCATTGAATCAGGCTTTTGTCAGTTTTTCTCACATGCTGGCAGGTTAGGATAGTACCTGATTTTGATTACCTAAAAGCAAAACTATACAAATAAAACTTCACAATTTTTTCTTACTTTAAAACAAAAGTATACATACACGGACCATGATCAATTTTGAGTTTTGTTGCTTAAAATCAGTTAATTGTTCTTAGTAATCCTGCAGCTTCTTTTACAAAGAAACAACAAAATTTTTCATTTTTATATGAAGTCCACAATAAAAAAGAGAAATTGAACCTGAAATCGACATAGCCTAAGAAAGATAACCATAGCCTAATTGGATTAGCTTCATGTAGGGGCGATAAGCATAGCCCAAAAAGAATTGGTTGTTGCTCTTGTGACACTTAAATTGAAAAATCGGATGTCAAACCTAGATGCATCAAACTGCTCAGAGTAGAAGAGGATGATTTTTTTTGTAATAGATGCAACCCATAAGAAACGTCAAGTAGCGTGCAAGGTCGAGAGAAGCAGCAATGGGGTGGAGCCTCTCGAGCTTTGCGTCGGAAGCAACAACCATGAGAGAGTAGGAATAGGAGGGCAGGGGCAGGTTGTAGTTGAGCCGACTCGTCTGCACCTCGCTGTATATAGACATCACATCCCTGAACATTATTATTCCATATATTGCTCGATATTAATTACATCCATGAATATTAGACAATTAATTAATTGCATAATAAATTCGTCACATCCTTAGTAACCATCTATTTGATAAATTCTGTCATAACATATGACATTCCAAAACTTGATAAGGAAACCATCTAACATATGGCGCTCAATAAAACCATTTCGAGAAGTATGCATAAGATCACTGAACTAAATAGGAAACTATTATAACAGATTTTATCAAAAAGCTCATTATTGATAATTTTAGAAAACATAACATACTATTTGAGCATAGTTGTGCTGTATGTGACTTACTTCGCATGCATACGCTTGTTGCAAGAACATCATGAATGAAATGTTCCTTGTAAAGTTCCACCTGAAGTTCTCCTAAAAAAACAATAAACTGAAAGTAAGAATAAAACATGTTGAAATATACAAATAAAGATTTAAATGCCAAAACACATAATTCACATTTATGCTCTAATACTACAGCTTGCTAATAAGTAATAATAACACATAACCTAATGCTAACAATCAGTGATATTCTTTATTCTCATTGTTTAAATGCCAAAACATATTTATGCCTAAATAAAGTGGTATTAATAAAGGCATGTGTAATACCTGGACTTCTTGTGTTTTGACCATATATTTGTTAGTTCTCTCTCAGCGTAATTTTCTGAATTTACCAAAATTATCAGTATGTGGTTCCAAATCAAATCTATGCTCTACTCTCCCCTCCACTGCTTATTTCAAGTTACCTTGTACCAACACCAATAGTCCTCCAAAAGCAGGTTCGTACTTCAATTTTACAAAAAGGAAATTTGGGCATAATTACAAAGAGAAGCAACAGAAAAAGGAAAAAGGAAAAATAAGCAAATACTGGAAATCTGGCAATTTTGTAAGCAAGTGCATCTTTGAGGCACAAGCTCACCTCTTTGTTGTTTCGTGCCATGCTGGAAATATTGCACAGCCTTAACCATGAAGTGATATATATATAGGTGTACCTGGTCTTCTAGATTAATCCCAGCAAATCCAGCCTTAATATACCCTTTGACAGTCCTCTTGTGACATTCATGGCATTTCCATATCCATTGTCACCATCTCCAATCATAGGAATGGACACAGCCTGGGTTATCAACAAACCTTGATTTACAATTTCTCCATAGGATATAAGGTCGACATCCGACAGCCCCAACCTTGCAAAAGAGACCAAGAAACCTAGCATGTAAAAAAAGTAGGCTTTGCCGGAGGCTAGAGAACACAGAATAGGCTATTGTTTTAATGATGACTCTTTTGTGTGTATAGGCATCAAAGCACATATTTTGTAAGTATTGGCGGATAGGCTAAACACACAGAATTGCACCTGCTTTAAACACACAGAATTGACATTGACATCACTGGAACTTCTTGCTGGTCTATACTTCTCATTTTGGTACTTCTTGTCTTCACTTCTTGTCTCCATTATGTTAATGACATCCCTGAATATCAGGAAATTAATTAATTGTGTAATAAATTCATCACATCCGTGCATATATGGCATTCAAAACCTGATAAGGAAGTCATCTTAGGATGTATATGGCAACATGTCTCAGATTTAGCAGATGAGATTTAAAAGAATAAGCACAATTAGAAACATGTGTAGAAATTGTATCTTAATTAATAAAGAATCACTCCAATTTTAAACAAAAGTGCTACAATACCTTAAAGGACATCATAAAAATCCCTGATAGGCTGCTAGGCTTCTGCTACTCGCAATTGAATCTGAAATGATCTGCATTAGGCTGGTCATTGTATCCTATTTGAGTCAAAACTAAAATATGTCAAAGTACATGTTAAAAAAACATCTTGTTAAATGTCCTCCATCTACTGCACAAAATCTAGACCATGTTTGGTACAGGTACAGTATTGGGTGAAAATATAGTATGAAAAAAAGAATAAAGTAAAATCTTTGGACTTCTATATTAGTTTATTAGATTAGGAAAATGTTTGTTAGACCTCATCTTCTATGTCAAATGACCCTTCTCCTTAAATAAAGATATGAAATAGCAGATTATACTTTCCTTGAAATATTTAAGCAATTAAATGGTAAGTTAAGCAATCACATATCACATAGCTTCATGTAGGGGCGATAACCCATGTCTGTCCCAGATCAAGATGAGCTGAACAACCCAGCTCGAACCTGGCTATGGTATGGATACTCTATGATATTCATTCTAAGGGTACTCTGTAATTGCCTACGGGCTTTTGCGAAAGAAAAGCAGTGGGATTTGAACCCTGGTCCCTTCCCATAGAAGAATTTCACCCGTTGATTTACGTAGCATCTTAATATGGGATATGCATGTAGGTGTCACCAACATCAACATAGCATGGTTATACCCACAATCAAGATTTTGTGTAATCAAGCAATCGGAAAGAGGAATATGTACATATTTGTCCTCATTCACAATGAAACAAATTGCTTATACGCACAAAACCTTCATTGCAGTTGGTATGTTTCTTTGGTATGTTTCTTTAAATAGTAATTCGTCTTCACCAGGATAATACAGATTATTATACAAGTAACAAACAAGGAATGAATTTAATAAATGTAATGCATATGAAAAAGGACGAAGCAAGTATACAACTATAGCATTAACTTTCTAAACCTTCTATGAATCACTCCTGGCAATGGAATGAATAACTCGAGCTCGTTTCATTTTTTGGCAGCTGCAAGATAGAAAGGAACACAAGAATCAGTAAAAAATAGAACACAATGAGAAAATGAGTAAAGGAAAATGAACACCCAGTTAAAATTATAGACACTGTTTCACAAATATCTTTGGTACTCCATCTCAAGAGAAATGAACTAAACCAATATAGATGATGCACGGTACCATGGTTTCTCTCAGTTTGTATTTATTTCAGATTAAGCATTTAGGATTGGGACATGGGTCAAAGAGTTTATTATATAGACCCATTGCAAATTAGAAATTGAATACAAACCAATTCAGAATATCCCATTTCACAGATTGAAAACAAAAGTAACTGCAACTAAACAAGTGCATTCGCCAGCAAATCTATTGCCTATCATTAAACACAATGATAGGCAAAGAATCCCTTATTTACAACGAAGAAATTGGGATCGTACCTTGGCATATGAAGTAAAGGCAAGAAGTCGGGAGAAGTAATCCTGGATTCCTGGTTGGCTTCCTCTTCTTTTGACTTCTTCATTCGACAAATAATATAAACGGAGGAGGAGGTGATTACTTGCTCTCTTTTGATTACTTCTTCATTCGAGAGCGCCGTCAGAGAAGGAGACATGCGCTGACAGGGTGGAAGAGCGATCGTCTTGAGACGGAAAAGGGGGAGCGGCGGCCAAAACCCTAGACTCGCTAAGATGCCAAGAGAGAGGGTTGGAAGGAGATTAGGAGAGGAATAGGGAATCAATTCAATTCCTTTATTTGTATCTAAGAAGGAACTGAAGCTGTGTACGAAGGTGAAGAAGGAAAGAAATGGTGGCTCGGATGAGAAATTCAATTCCTGATTATTGTTAATTTCGCTATTTTACTTATGGCGCTATATTTGTTATAAGAATACGGATGAGAATGGTTATCTGAAAGGGGAAGAGGAGGGTCACGCAGGACAAAAAAAAAAAAAAAAAAAAGCGCAGAAGACGGAATCGAACCGTCGCGCGCCAGCGAACGAACCAACGCACCGCCTACACAGTTCCTGTTAAAAGGTCGACCTTTTATCTGATATTTGAATCTAAACCGTAGATCATAGTAAATTAACAAAATCAATGATCCATATTTGATATTAGAGGGGTGTAATTCCCTTTTATCTCGAAGTTTATGCCTGTTCTACTGATGCTTTATAAGTAGTGGAGAAGTGGAGATTATTATTATTTTTCTTTTCTCGGTCATCTCTGATTCCGATCAGTATCTAAGTGTTGTTTCAAGATAATTTGCCTTTTCTGAGGAATTATCAGCATCAATCATTGCATGATTATCCAATCCAATCCAATTTAATTAAAGCGAGATAGGAGGGCTGTCAGAAGAAATGCCCCTCTTATTTCAATGGCGCACAAGTACGTGGTAGACCGATCGTAACCGACAATATCCATTCCTTTCTCCGAATATCTATTAGACTATTATTTATCATTTAACACGACGAGAGACGAATACCAAGCACCAAGCGACTGCCCGAAGACCTAAAGCCGCAATTCTCTCCTCTCTCTCTCTCTCTCTCAACAAAATCCAAACCAAAGCTACTAAAGCCTCCTCCCTTCCTTCTCTTTTCTCCTCCGATGGCGTCGTCGGAGGGTTCCAGCGCGGTGGCGGCGTCGCCGGAGAAATCGTCGCCCGCGTCGAGCAGATCTGGTGGCGGAGCGACAGCGGATTCGTACATCGGGAGCTTGATTAGCCTCACGTCGAAGAGCGAGATTCGTTACGAGGGGGTTTTGTACACGATTAACACCGAAGAATCTAGCATCGGCCTCAGAAACGGTACCTACTTGCCTCAACCTTACAATTCAGCGTTTATCGATTGTCCTGTACGAATCGGAAATTGTTCAAACGCGTTTGATTTCGTCCATACCTGTTGTACCTTTCGGTGTTTGTAATTTGCGCTCTTGTAAATCTTAGATTTGTGCAAAGATCCGTCCTTCTTTGTGGTTATATAGCTTGGTATGGTGTTCTTAGTGTTGTTCACCTGAAATGTATAATGTAATAGTGTATATCTTATCTTATTTTGTAGTGCGCTCTTTTGGGACTGAGGGAAGAAAGAAAGATGGCCCACAGATCCCTGCTAGTGACAAAATTTACGAGTATATTCTCTTTCGTGGAAGCGATATTAAGGTGAATATTATGTATGAACATGTTGGATATAATATCATAGTTGTGTGAGAGAGGCTTTATGCGAAGAATTATGTTTTTGTTTGTGACAGGATTTGCAAGTCAAGTCTTCGGCACCTGCTCAACCTGTTCAACCTGCTGCCATTCACAATGACCCAGCAATTATTCAGGTACTATTGCACCAATCACAATAATATGTTTATTAGGTTTTGTTTGGCTAAGCATAATGCTTGAGAAACATATTGAGTTTTGTTATATCAGAAGGATCTACTTAATTTCTTATTAGAATGTCTCATTTGTGTCTCTGAGATTAGTGATGCTGTATTCTATTGCTAATGCAAGTCAGCAATCTACCAGGCTCCTCTTGTATTTTCTACAAAATTTGTCCTTTCCATAATTTAAATGGTGTCTTGCAATTTTTTATTTTATTTTTTTGGATAAATGTTTTTGTATTTATCTGATGTATACTCCTATTAAGCATCGGGCTCTCTTGAGGAAATCTAGTGCCCTTTTGGAAACATACAAGTAATCAGTTTGTAATATTCTTGTTTCAAATACATAGAACATCTGGTAAGCAATGGTCATTGATTGCAACTTTGGCAAAAGTTTATTGATTAATTTTCTAACGATTACTTTCTTTCCTAGAAACTTACATAGAACATCTGGTAAGCAATGGTCATTGATTGCAATTTTGGCAAAAGTTTATTTATTAATTTTCTAACGATTGCTTTCTTTCCTAGACACTAAAAAAAAAATCATAAATAGAAACATTATTAGATTTGACCATATATATAATAAATTTTTTGGATCAACTTCATACTACGCTGTCCATAGCACCATCATATATAAATTTTCTTACAATCATGATGTTTCTTATTATTGAGGGCGAGTAAGGAGGGTAGCTTGGTCAAGTTTTAAATTGGGAAAGTGAGAGGACACAAAGAAAATTGTTCTTATTTCAAAGAGGTTTTCCCTGGTACTTCCTGTTTTCTATAGGGTCATATGCTTGTAATTACTGTCTTGCACCAAATAATGATGCATGGTAATGTACATTGTACAGTGTACTTGATTAACAACAGGGTCTGTAAATAGTAAAGGATGTATACTTATTTCCTGTTTTGCTTAATTATATCGCAGTCACATTACACGAGGCCTCCTCCTCCTCCTACCACTGCAAGCGCACCTTCTTCCTTTGCAAGTGGACCAGCAACATCTCCACTGACAGCAGATCTGACTCCAGCCCATGCAACTCAAGTTGGCTCTGGGCTCCAGCAAAGAGCCCCATTTCAGAGCAACCTCCCTCTGTATCAACCTGGGTCTGGTCTGCCCTCTTGGGGTCCACAAACGGCTCAACAGCCATCTGTTAATGGATCTGGGCTCACACTTCCACCTGTTTACTGGCAAGGATACTATCCCCCAACTGGGTTCCCGCACATGCAACCAGCCCAGTTACAGCAACCCCAGTTACAACAACCCCAGTTGCAGCAACCCCAGTTACAGCAGCAGCACCAGTTACCACAGCCACAGCTGCAACCACCTCTCATCCGTGCTCCTCCTGGTGTTTCAATCCCTGGTACTCTGCAATACCCAGGCTTCAATACTGGTAACCAGATTTTACCCCAAAATTTGCCGGAGCTACCTACCTTTGCACAACAGGGTAGTGGCACAAGCAATCTAACTCTACCTTCTGTTTCTCTTCCCCTGACTGTATCTTCAACTCCTGCGACTATTTCTAGTGGTACTGAGACAAGCCCAACGAACCTGGTACCAAATAAGCCACCTGTAACCTCTATTTCAGGTTTTTCTCCTCCAAATCTAGGTGCTTCTCTCTCTACTTCAGTGCCACTTGAACCAAGTACCTCTTCTCTCTCTGCAAATAAGCCAGTATCCCTCCTGCCTCAAAATGTGCCTCAATCTCTACTGACAGTTGAACCAACTGTACCTCTGGTGACACCTGGTCAACTCCTACAGACCAGTCACGCTACCACTAGTATAGTTCCCTCTTCATCTACTATATCAGTGCAAACTAACCCCAGAGAGTTAGATATTAAGGCGGTTGAGATTAGTGAAAAAGCTGAACCAAAATCATTCGAGACGAATAAAAGTGAGCCCATCTTGTTAGAACCAGTCGAGAGTAAAAAGGATGAGCCACTTTTGCCAGAGCCGCCAATTCATAAATCTGCAGAGACTAAAGAGCCTCTTTTGCCATCTCCTATCCCTGCATCATACAAGGTACATAATTTAAAATATTGTGTGTGTGCAGAACAAAAAAAAAAAAGTCATACTAGGTTGTGATTTCCTAGTTGATATTGAATGTTGCTAGGTGATAGGTGATATGTTTATGGTCAAGGCTGCACTCAAGGTAACTCTGATGATTTCAGTGCCTTCTAGTGGTGAACGTGTGGTTGAGGAATAAGCCAATTAATTTAAAGGGAAAAAAAATTGATAAGTTGATTCATAGGATACTTCTGACATAACAAACTACTAGTTAGAAATATGTTTGGTATCTCTTACTTTCTTTACATTACTATTGGATTTTCTCTAAGCATTTATATTAAATTTTTTTTGTGCTGAAATTTTGTACTTATTTCTGTTGTAGGCAGGTGGAAGTGCATCATACGTTCATCACCACAATTATAACAATTACAGGGGCCGTGGCAGAGGACGAGGACCTAGTGCTGTATGCCTTTTCCAACTCTTACAATAACTTATGTTTCTTACATACAAACATGCATACCCATACCCATGGACATACCATCCAAACATGCATACCCATATATTGCTCAGTATAGAACATGAGGGTTGTAGTACCTCCATTTTTGGAACTTCAATAACAACTAAATAACAATCTAGTATTAGAAGTAAGCCATTGGATATATAATACTTGCTCTTTACACTTTAGAAAATATGATGTTTTGACTTTGTTTTGATTGTCAGTGAGAGCTGGAAAGAGTTGTGCAGATGTGGATAATTTCTGGATGTTGATTTTTGAAGTCATTATCCCCATGATAGAAGTAAAGTAGAAATGTTGTTTATGTGCATGTAGAGCGAAGTAGTATAAACGGTTTGGATCCTATTTGTCCTGCAAGAAGTATATACCCTGACTGAAGCCTCAATGTTGAACTCAACTGTGCTTATCGAGTCATTTTAGGTTAACAGATAACTGTTTAAAAGTGTTTATTAATTTTTTTGCTTTTCCTTTCTATTTCTTGTCTAGTTCTCCCGTCAGGTGACAAAATTCACAGAGGATTTTGATTTCACTGCCATGAATGAGAAATTCAACAAGGACGAAGTCTGGGGCCATCTTGGTAAGAGCAAAACCCATGGCGAATCTGATGACTTTGAAGGTGATGAAGTTCTAGATGACGATGAAACTGAAATTCCCAAGATTGATGTCAAGGTACAATGCTTCATATCTGGCACCGAGCCTATACGACAGACAGTAATGACCAGTATTCTATTCTTGAATTATGGAACACTACAGATTGGCAGAAAACAATGCAGTGTCTGTCTCATTTATTATTTGTGATCCAGCTAATCCAGTAAAGCCTGAAATGAACTCAAAATCTAACCCCAGTGTGGAACATATTTTTTCTCAAGTTTCTCATTGTGGACTGACTATCTTTTTTTTTTTTTTTTTTGTTACTGTAGCCTGTTTATGTGAAGGATGACTTCTTTGATTCTCTCTCTTGTAACTCACTCGATCAGAACTCTCGCAATGGGCGCCCCAAATTTTCTGAGCAAGTAAAAATTGACACTGAGGTACGCAACATAAAAAATATATTAATGTTTACATTATCCTTGAAAACAAGGTCACGAATACCCTTTGAAAACAAAGCATCTCATATGTTCCTCGAAACAGTGTATATATAATGTATGTCGTTTTACTACTTTTCTTTGGAAAGGCTCTGAGTTATGCCCCCATATTCTTCTTCTAACTGAAAAAAGTGTCAGAGGAATATTTAAGCATATTTCTTTTGTGCATTGGAAAAGAGTGCAGAGGACATGTGATACATGATTTTTGTCATTTTCCATTTTACTAACATATGGAAACTTTGACATTTTGCAAAAATTTGGTGGAAGTTACAGGGATAGACGGATGAAAACATTTAAATTTGGTAGAACTGTGGCAGCAGAAAGCACTTCCCAATAAAATTCAGTTCATCTTTTTGAAAGCAAAATTTTCCCTTTATTTTTTAGACATTCGGGAATTTTCCAAGGCACCATCGATCAATGCATATGCGAGGTGGGGGCCGTGGGCCTCGTGGCGGTTACCGTGGTGGTGGCGGCAGTAGTAGAGGTGGTTCTTATTACAACAACAACCGTGGTGGATATGGAGGTTACAACTCAGGTCGTCGTGGGTCCAATTACAGTAACTATGCTTCCTAAATCGGGGGAGTTACTTTCATATTTGGATCAGAAGGCGGGCATGCTATGTATCTGTAAACTTTAGTCGTGCTTGTCAATTCATCACAAAATAAAAGAACCGGACTCGCAGTACTTTTTGGTTGTTTTACTCTAGATATTGTTTGGATACTAAGTTTTTAACATAGAAAAAGTGTAGGTGGTTACCGAGAAGTCAGAAGTCCTTGGGATCAGTTGGCATTTAGGGTATGTGGTTGTACTTTCTTAGATTTGTATCTCAGTCGATGGTGGTGTATCCTTTTGATCCAAAATTCAAATTGCAGTAGCGTTTATATGATGTACTTTGTAGCGATAAATTTAGTATCATCGCTAGTTTTCTCCTTGTAACATCAATAAATATTAAATTCTGTTTGTGTTTTATATTTTCTGTATAAATTAGTAATATAGGTGCCGCCGCGTTAACTGGGCTTATGGCCCATTTGATGCCACCGCGTTACTGGGCTTATGGCCCATTTGTAGAATGATGAATTATTAATTTTTAATCTTAAAAGTTACCAGAAAGTCGTTGACAAAAAAAAAAAAGAGTTACTGGAAAGTAGCCTATTTTGGGAATTCCTTTTTAGTTTATTTAATCTTTTTCTACGAGACAAACGACAAGATTTTGACTTGTCCAATGGTGTGGTAATGTGCTATTTATGGAGCGAGGTCAACGAGAACTTATTAATTGCAGTTAACACGTGTGGGACTGGGGGTGGCGTGGTGTTCTGTCTAATGTTTCAGTTTCGTCAGTTACGATACAGTAGTCTCTAAAAAGAACTCAAGTTGCGTTTCTTTCGGGCTTTCCTTGTTTTCACTTGGAATCGTCGACATTGTAAACTAGTATAATTTAAACCAATAATAATAAAAAAAAGTCTGGAGCGATATGGATCATCTGATTTGTAACAGATGGTTATTTATTTCCGTGGGTAATCGAAGGATGGTGAGATCTGGACATTCTGATCTGATACATGTTATTTTCTCAGAATTACAGTCTAAAAAGCAAAAGAGAAATCACAGGATTAAACAAATTTTACTAGTAATACTGTAATTCTGCATCAAGATTTCACCCAAAAAAAATGTATTAATTCAAACATTATTGCAAAATTTAGGAGTCTACCTCTTAAGGTAGACCAACTTCGACCAGGTGTATGTATTTATACGTACGCATTATAATTCTTTGTTTTTATGTTGTCCTTTTTGTGATGAATGGTTGTCTTCGTTCGTTTTTTACTTATGACAATAAGAACAAGCTTGCCAAAGACCGGACGCATTTAGGAACAAAATCGGAAAAATGTAGTTTCAGGGATTGCTATTTTAATTTCTAGGTTTTGAGGTTATCTTCATTGTCCAGGACTTTAGTTCGTTCAAAATTACACTTTTTAATTACTAGTCAAATTCTTGCACTATTACAAACTCAATTCCGCAATGCATGCAAGCAATGGCTCATCTATACATCCGGATAAGCATGAGGATAAAATTGAAGACATGCATATTTTTCCTTCTATAAATTTTTAATGCTAGACAAAATTAATATTAATGCATAGAATTTATTGCATATGAAGGAATACTCAAGAAATCAATTGATATATATGCCTCTGAATGCAAGCGTCAAATTCTACATGTATTCACTTCAGAAGAGCGAGCTACAAATTTCGGCTAGAGCAGCTTTGGATGATTTTGTTGCTTTACAAAAATTTTGTTGGTACTTGCTAATAGAAAATACAAGCATATTTCATGTTAAATGAATAACTTAGTAAGATAATGATTGATATTTAAATTATAAGAGCTAGAAGACAAAAAAAATATATAAGATATATTATTTGATTGGTGTAACTCTGAACATGTCAAAGAGAAAAAAATAGCTGGCGGAAATGACTGAGTAATTTTCAAAACCTTTTTATTTCAATTTTTAAATGGTAAATAATGGTTCTGAAGAAGACGAGCTTCTCACGTCTTATGTTTAAGAAACATTATTTCTCAACTTTAGTCAGGATAATGTGACATTGATTGCTGTTTAGTCAAGAGGTGACCACTACCAACACATATATGCAATTTTACAACACCATATGTGTTGGGATCTTAAACCTATCACATGATATGAGGATTTGTATAAGCACCATTAACTTCACTTGAGCAGAGTACCAATTTAGACTTTTAATAAGCTCCAAAGTATATTTCTTTACTTTCCATAGGCTGTAGCATTAATGCGTAGAGGTTTAAATATTGAACCTCTCCACACAATGCTGTCATCCTGTAATCATTGTCGATTTATAACTATAGTTAATTGTGGTTTCTATATCCTTTTAAGTTGTCACACACTATCAACCATGCATATATGCTTTGGACATGCACATATATATAGAAATAGGTCATAAAAAACTTTGATTTTGACTTGTCGCCTTAAATGCAAGCATGCATGCATGCATGGGAAGTAATTAACTTGGTCTGTTCTTGGTCAGTAGATTCTTAATATATTAATACTTTAATAAGTGTATTAAACCATGCATGACTGCTGCATATTTTGTTTCATCGCTCTAGTAAGTATTGAATGCGCTCCTATATATATTTCTTACCCTTTCTTGGCTTCTAGATAAATTATAATATTATTAATCATTTTTTCTAGTGTGTTATTGATCAGCATATTCGACTCTAATCATTATAAGTTAGCTAGTTGAGTTAGATTGGCTATATTGTTAAAGCTTTACATGATGTAGGTGTGGGCCGTATGAGTAGAGACACCTCACTGTTTTGTGTGTAAATTTGATCTATATAATTCACCGCGTAGCATTTTCCTAAATAGCTCCTGTCAAATCAAATTGATCCTAATGTGCACATTAATTTTCTACGCGAGTAATTTAAATAATATAATGCATGTTTATCATCTATTGTAGCCATTCGATTAATAGGTACCGATGTTTGATGGAATTAGAGGAATAGAATCTTGACAAAAGGACAAATATACATGTCATCAACATGTAATATATTATTTATACCAACTTACGAACTGTATTAAATCTATCTAATAACTATGTGTGACGTCAATATATTACTGTTAGTTTTAACCCTTCAAAGATAACATCGAATAACTGTGCTAATTAAGATCTTGTGAAGTATTATTCTAGCTAAAGTTAGATGTCAAACACTGAGACATCAAAATTTGTGCCAATTACTCAAACATATCTTGAGCTGGCAATAAATGGACAGGCCAACAATAAAATTTAATTTCTGAATTTAAATTAAAACCAATCGCTAAATTCCTTAAATGGAAAGTTTTGACTTCAATTAATGATTCTTTCTTTAGTACTGATAAACGTATGAAACCATGCATGTCTCCTGACAAGGAATCCATGGTATCATATATATAAAGTGCAGTAACTTGCGTTCAGAACGTTCTACTTCATAGTCCAAGAAATGATATTTACTGTTTTCTAAGAAACTGAGAAGAACAAAAAACTAGTTCTATATTAATTTTAAATTGCTGGACTTTTTTATGTAGAAATAATTAGCAACTTAGTATCTACGAATACGAGGTTTACTTCTCTACGAATTATCTTAAAAGAAAATAAAAATAGAACATATTGATATAGAATGTATCTGCTCCTCCATTCAAAAAATTTATATTCATTTTATAAAATTACAAACATATCAGAACTAAATTTCACTTTAACATCAACGATTATATTAGGAAATGACGCACTGCATTTGAGAACAAGTAAGAGAATAATCAACAATTGATGCTATGAAGTTAGAATATTTAGTTCTCTCTTTGGTTAATTTGTTGCCTTGGAAAGAAGAATGTCACGAGTTTTTTTTTATATATTTATAAGTATATGAATAAGTATATTCCTTAATTAATCGGATTAATTTAAAAAATAAATAACACAAAACTCTATCATTTACTCTTTCATTGTGGAACTTTAGAAAATCCTAAGAATTTAATTTGAGAAAACTTCAATTAAGGGGGCACTCCAAGAATTTCCAGTAAAGGACTTTCTAAAAATAATGCATTAGGTGCGTTTGGATAGGTGTGGGAAGAAGGGAAGAAGTATTGGGAAGTGTGTAATTTTGTGAAGAGTTTGGATTATTTATAATTTTTTTTCTTCTTCTTCCTTCTTCTTCTTCTTTCTTCCAACGATCCAAACGCACTCAATATCCAATATTCTTCTACAAACACTGTAGGGGCCAGGCACACCTCTTGTCCCTCCTCAATCTCAAGTTACTTTGCCTCACCTATATATTACTCTATTAGTCATTACTAATTTTACTATTGTTAACTGTTAATCACAACCAAAATTTATATTTAATTATATATTTACTCAAGGTTAAAATCTTAATGGAAATTGGATCAACATATATATTTGCAGACGATCGACATGATGCGTGTTCATCAAACCTTTTTTATCACTAGTCAAATAAGCATCTTCTAAACCGACTTTGTAATATCTTACATATCTTGTTGTTTAAACTAAAACTGCTATTTTAGGTCCCTTTCCTTAAGAAAAGAAAAAAGAATCTAGATTCCAGCTGCAGGCACATCACTGCATTAATCATCCTCTAAATTTTTGCAATTGCAAGATGAATGCAGTTACATGCCTAAAGATGGCATTTGACTATCTACATAAGGGTTTTGACCTTTCAATTATAAGTATAGACCGATTAATTGGAGTTCTAGATGTTGCTAAATCCATGTTCTCATAATGGCAGTGATATCAATTTATACCTAGTAATTAATTCCCTTGCTTACGCAATTTCGTCTTTTAATTGTAGCTGTACCTTTTATGATTTAGATAAGGTAAAGCAGTTGCGTCAATTGCCTCCCAAATTAGTAACAGTGCCTCTCACCAACCATGTACCATTGACATCCTCTATTTTTTTTTTATTCTTTTGTGCCCTGCTAACACGCCTACTGGCTAATAGTGAACATCCAAAAGTCTTTGGCTCTAGACCCGGTTCTGACCAAGTCCTTCTGACACAAAGGGCCGACCCGGCCTCTTTAAATTCTTGAAAAGAACCAGGACCTAGAGAGGCCATGCTTTAAAAATTTTATATATAGTGAAAAATAAATGTGTACAATTATATTTAAATAAATTTTAGCATTTTTATTATCTTTTACAAATAAAAATTATTTATTTTAAATATAGTTTAAATAAATATTTAAATAAATATATTGTCTGTTTGTCGGGCCTTCAAACCCTTCAAGTCCGCCCTCTTGAAACCTAGACGGCCAAGCTTGAGGAGGGTCAGACTCAATCTTTATATTTGAGCCCTTCTAAATCCGACCCTTCCAAAAACCTCCTTAAGTCCGGCCCTTGAGGCCCTTGTAGACCCGACCCGGACTTGGAAGGCTTTCACTATTGGCTGATGAGAGTTTTCTTTCACAACCTATTTATTTTATAGCATATATAAATATATGGCTGTATACGAGTCGAGTTGGAGCGAGTTGAGGATAACTCAAACTCGGATCGACTGTAACTCGAGTTGGCTTGAACTGAGTTTGAAATAGTTTTGAGTTTTTCTTAATCTAGCTCAAACTCAGCTTGTCTCTAACTCGAGTTAGCTCGTGGATCATGAGCTAACTTGAAATAAACATGTCCTTCAAAATTTTATTTGCTTAATTCATATGTTATTCTAGTATTAAAACTTATATATATATAGAGGATTGCTAAAATGCTATGCATAGCACGGATGACCTTCGTTCTACAGATTCGTTCTTGCATTTCATCTTCAAACAACCGATCCAAATCGTTCATTATCTTCTACATATTGATATCTTATTAGAAACTAAATTTTATATTTTTTTGAATTTTTTTACTATTTTTCTCAAATTTTTGAAAATCACCGTTATTGAAGGGTCCAAAATTTATTAGATTAAGTATTTTAAAAAATCTGAGAAAAATAGTAAAAAAATTAAAAAACTATAAAATATGGTTTCTAATGAGATTTCAATATGAAAAAAATAATGAACGGTTTGGATCGGTTGTTTGAAGCATGAGATGCAAGAACGAATCCGTAACTCGAAGGTCATCCGTGCTATGCATAGCATTTTAGCAATCCTCTCTCTCTCTGTATATATATATATATATAAAATATTTTAAGCAATAAAATTATTGTCATTTATATTCATTCTATTGATTTGAAATAAAATATGTCTTGAAACTCAATCTACCATATGTTACAACTATTTAAAACAAAAAATATAAGAAAAATTTCCTATTTTTAATTTATAAATTTTAAATACTCATAAATTATGTTGATAATATATATATGAAATATAAATTTATTATATCACGAGTCTGCTCACGAGTTGCGAGCTGAGTTGAGCTCAACTTAATCTCAACTCGTCAGCCAACCGAGTTAATTCATCTTGTGTCTACCAATTCGAATTTTGTTGGCTCGAGTTATAACCGAACTTTTTATGAATCGAGTTAATTAGAGTTAGCTCACGAGTTATTAAATAAATAAAAACTGATATATATAGTATACATCAAGGAATATCAGAGCGACAAATTGATAATGATTAGTTTCACCAGTCGGCATATAATATTTACTCAGTTTTTCGAAATCGTAGCCGTTACGTTTTTGTTCTTTCTATATTTATTTTATACATTATAGGGTGTGTTTGGATGTGGTCACGAACAAGTTGTTCGCGAACAGACGTAGTTCGTGTGAACTAAATAACTCATGAATTAGACTGTTCGTGAACTTCTCCCCTTGTTCCTTAAGTAATAAAAAATATCTTTGCATTTTGAAACATCTAAACTGAGATTTCTTTTTCTTATGTACAAGGTTATTGTATTAAAGATGAGCTTAAATTCATTAAGGAGATTCATGAGTTCAACCTAAAAAAAGTGGTCAGATTGACTTTGCATGATGAATTGGAATGTTGATCTTGATCTACATCACGGGCGAAGCATTTATAATTTTAATTGTTACTTTTTAATTAATGTTTTAAGTTCATTATGTACATAAGTTCACGATATTAAAAATTGAACATAATTTACATTTAGTTTTCAAGAATTTTCAACTTTGGATATTAGTAGGAAACGATCAACTTGATGGTTAAGCTCACAAATTTTCTTAATGAGCTCATCGTTGTTTTACATTATATTTATTATTAATTGATATATATAGTTTTGATAATTTTAAACAAATAAGACAATTTAAGATGAAAATATGGAGTATGGACTATATATATATATATATATATATATATATATATATATATATATATATATATATATATATTCCTATTAAAAGGACATAATATGCAATTTTAGGTTTTCCTCCTCTTTTATATAATATATGATAAGTCAAATATATATTTCTAAGAATCTGCCTGTCTGATATAGAAGTGATGATCTTGTTTCGCTTGAGGTTACCCAATAAAAATGTGTTAACCAACATTGCTGACATGTATAAGACGGTACCTGGTGCAAGCGTGGAGATGTAAGACATTACCATGGAACTGATTCAATATACCGAAAAAATTAATACTAACGTTACTGTTCATATTAATTTTGATAATAATAGAAAAAAATCAAAATTTTAATACTAACGTTGCTGGATCGTCATCCCAGTTGACGAAAGCCCAATACCCTTGGATCGTCATCCGAAATGACGATCCAACGATCCAAGGAAAAAACACATATTAAAAAAAGATTCTGAAATTTTTTTGTTTGGATCGTCATCCCAAATGACGATCCAAACAAAAAAATTTCAGATTTTTTTTTAATGCAAATTTTATATTTTAGTCCCCAAAGTTTTTATTATTACAAAATATATAATTTATAATTAAAAATTAAACATAATTAAAACATCTATTATATTTTATTTACACATTGTGCGTGCCGTGTCATGTCGTGTCAAACACGATCGTGTTAGAGTCTCGTGTCGTGTTGACACGAACTACTTTTTTAACCGTGTCGTGTCGTGCTTAGTGGTGAGAAGAGTCAACATGACACGCATTCTGACACGATCGTGTCGTGTCGTGTTGAAACGTTGTGTTAGTCGTGTCAAATCGTGTCAGATTATTTTATTATTTTTTAAATTAAAAATAAAAATTAAGAAAAAAATTACTAAACGTTATAATTTATTATGTAATTAAGTTTAAAGTTTTTATTAATATTTTTTATAAAAAATAATAATTAAATTAGAACAATATTATGATTTAAATGATGGTAAATAATATGATGTGGTATTATAAATTGAAAATAAATTATTAATTTTGCTTAAATAATCAACATTAATAATTAGATTTGTGTTGAGGTGTCGTGTTAATTCGTGTTCGTGTCGGGTTGCGTGTCGAATCGTGTCGTGTTGAATCGTGTCAAACTTTCTAATGTTCCAACACGACACAATTATGACATGACATGTCGTGTCGTGCCAATTTTGTATTCGTGTCGCGTCGCGTCGTGTCGTGTCAACACGCACATCGTGTCGTGCCAACACGCACATATTATTATATATAATTAAAATTTATTCGCCGATGACACTAAAATTATTATTTTTACATAATAGTCCAATAAAAAAATTTGTTATACATTAAATGTAGATATTAATATATAATTTTTTTAATGTATAAATAAATATACATAGAAATATATGTACATAATAATATGTATCATATATTTTAATTATATACAATAATATGTATTTAATATATAAAATATATGATACATTATATATATATGTATGAATAAATATTTAAAAAATATAAAATATTATGTATTTAACATGCAATAATTTAATTATATACTTATATTTTTATAATAGATGTTTTAATTATGTTTTATTTTTAATTATAAATTATATATTTTGTAATAATAAAAACTTTGGGGGCTAAAATGCAAAATTCGCATTAAAAAAAAAAGATTCTGAAATTTTTTTGTTTGGATCGTCATTTGGGATGACGATCCAAACAAAATAATTTCACAACCTTTTTTTTAATATTTGTTTTTTGTTGGATCGTTGGATCGTCATTTCGGATGACGATCCAAGCTTGGATCGTCAACTGGGATGACGATCCAAAGGTATTGGGCTTTCGTCAACTGGGATGACGATCCAGCAACGTTAGTATTAAAATTTCGATTTTTTTTGTTATTATCAAAATTAATATGAACAGTAATGTCATTATTAATTTTTTCGGTTCAATATGCCTCCAGCGGCCCAAGAGAGGAATAGCCCAATATTGTTGGCCCATTAATTACCTACATATATTCAGCATAGTTCCTCCGAAATAACCAACAAACCGTTTGCCTAAGTATTCCCACCCTTAGGGTGGTCATCCAATTATAATTATTTTTCTTTTTTTTTTTGAAAAAATTATAATTATTTTTCTCAGCTTGAACCCAGGAATCAAGTTACTCGGTCACAGTTCCCCATCTGTCAATAAATACATGCTTCTATGTTCATATATCGATTTCTCTCAATGTCCACTTGACAAGTCTATTTTTATTTTCATTAATCTATTTTTAAAAATGATTGATTTTTTAAATTCGAATAATCTCTTGTAATAATGTGTTTTATTATAACTTTAATTATCGTAGAATTTTATTGTAACGGACTTTTAATTTTAATTACATTCTGTATTTCTGTATCATACTAATTCTACTTATGCGAAATGTATAATAATATTTAAAAAATTAAATTAGATATCTGAATCTGCATAAGCAGACTGTAGTACCCTTGCTTATGTAGTTTTGGGGGAAAAAAATACATATGTTAATCACTGACAATGAATGCGGAGCTGCACTGTACAGCTCCAATTCCACTTGTAATTACTCCCATAATAGTAAAGTTCATAGTGCCCAACCATGAACCTCAAAGAATATCAAACCAGATTACATTATGCGTGATTTATTCACCAGAAATAAGCAAGTGGTCCACATAGCATTCAATGAACACTGCCAATTGGGCATTTTAAATTCGCTGCATGTGGGGTTGCATTAATGCAACTGCCTTAGAAACCCCCAAACTAACACTAGCTAGCGTCATCCTTCAACAAGTTCAATTCCTCCTATATATGGCTCCGTTTGGATGCGTTGAGAATAAAGTAGGAAGAAGGAAGAAGGGAAGAAATTTATTGGGAAGGGGTAAATTTATTGGAAAGTGTGTAACTTTTGTGAAGAGTTTGGATGGTTAGAAATAAATTTATTAGTAAAAAGTGGTTATTCCTTATTCCTTATTCCGAGAAGAAGCCATCCAAACGGAGCCTATATAATATATCCATCCAAGAGTTCCATGGTTTGAACTTTACTAACTAAAAAGTAATGATATTCAATTAAGTAATATTTAATCCCAGCCGCAAGTAGTGAAAACATTTACACCCAAACTTGAACCCACCGAGTGATCTAAATATATCTAATTGGAATATACAGTGATGACATGCATTTGAGCAGTATAAGTAGTGACTAATGTGACATATATAGAAATTCCACAATGATATTTGGTTATATGCTTAATTATACGTGTATATTACAACAAAGCTTCCATGAATTAGGAAAAATGATTGAATTGACAAACCGTAGATAACGTACACAATATGAGCTTTAAACGCTTTAACATGAAACGGAGCGTGCATTATCTATAGACGAATAGTGAGTAGTGAGTACCAAATTAATTTGTAAATTTTATTTTTTTATCCGCAGCTATTAGCAACGCCGAAACTATTTCATATTCTGTGAGACCATTTATCTCCTTTAGCAAGGCAAAATTTTACCGAAATTAAGCATAAAGCGACAAATTAAGAAACCAGAAATAATATACGTCATCATGGATTTATCATCCCTTTCACTTTCACTTCTCTTCCCTTTCACTTCTGATCTCTCTCTTTTTTTTTTAAAGATAAATTGGGATCTAACCTCACAATTTATTTTTAAATTAAATATTTATGAAAGATCCTCAAGCTGAATTTCGAACTTGCGACTTTTCACTCAAAATGTATTGTTTTTTGTCACTAAATCAAGAGCTGGTTCTCCACTTCTCTTATCTTATCTCCACCTTTTTTCTCTTCCCTGCACCTCTCCTCTCTCCTACTTTCCCTCCCCTACACCTCTCTTCTCACATAATACTTCTCCCTCCTTTTTCTTGCCTCAATCTCACTTTTATCATGAAAAAACTCTACCTTACTTTTTCAAGATGAAATATATGCAACAACAAAGCGAACACATACACAACAAAGCGAAGTTACAAATATTGCCTAAATTAAAAAATAAAACGAACGGATGCAACAAATAAAGTGAATTTATACAACAATAAAATGAACAAATATACAAATTTGTTAAATAAGAAATAAATTATCATATTCAACATACAAAATAAACACATTAATCAATAGTACTTAACAAATACAATAAATAAAGTGAACAGAGAATAGAGCGTTTGTGTGCTATTTACAATATTCGCTAGATCTCTCATGTTTTTTAATTTGCTGAAGTATAAAATGTTTTTTTTTTTTTTAGAAATACTTGATGATGGCTACAAAGTGAGTGAAGTATAAAATGTTATTGTGTGATGAAGGATCAAATATTCAAAACTATGCCACATACAAAGAAAATGTGCATTTCTACAATTATAAAAATCGGCTCTACTGTGGCATACGATACTATATCAATTTTTTTTTTAAGATAATAACCAATAATTTCTGCCCTTTTCAACTCGTTCTGATTTCAATTTGTGGAACAAATTTCAACTTTTAATATTATTTCATTTTAGTAAGATTGTCGAATAGGCAAGTTGGCTAAATCAAACAACTAATTAATCAAATCAGTAATGACTTTTTATATATATTTTTCTAACATTAAAGACTCATTCTACATATTAAGTTATACCTGATCACTTTAATGGCAATATCCAAAATCACATTAGGAAATACACACTTCCCAAAACAAACGAGAGATAGAAAAAATCCCAATACATTCGCCAATTACAGTTAATTTTGTTCATTTGAAAAGTACAACACATCCTCTTAGAGAGTACAACTTGTTACCTTAGTACCTTACATAGGATCCCTTTTTACCCTATGGGGGCAGAGCAAACTATCTCAATTAAGTCAAATAATTATACTATTCTCAGATGGATAGTAAATCCATTCTCAGTGAATCGAGATTCGAAGAGATATCGGACAGAGCACACGAGCAAACACATTATTAATTAGGGTTGAAAATTGTGAACCGTTGGATTTGTTTAGAAATATGAGAGAAATGATCACAATAGATAAGGTGCTGATTTCCCAAGGAGAAACATGAATTCTATCCTGGTTAAAAGTTAGATAGGCATCTCATTCATTGAGTGCAATACTTTTTATAAGATATAAGTCAAGGTTGGAAACTTGGGGGATCATTAATGTCTGCCTCTCTATTAAGTGCAAATTAATGCACACGTTTGCATGCATTGGATGGTTGGCTGTAGCTGAGGTCAATTTTGATTTTTGAGTTTTTTTTACTTGTTATCCACTACTAATCTGGCTTTTATCTTATTGTTTCATATTCACAGTGAAAGATCGAATTAGGTATTTATAAAAAAGAAGATAGAAAATAGGAGCACATATAAACTATAAAATTGTTAATTAATGAAAATGACATAGGCTAAAAGTTCAAAAAGAAAACTTGTAACTTAATATTTATTAATAGATGTATATACTTAATAAGGGAAGACATATGTCCATTAGCGGATGAAAAGATACATATGGAGGCTGTTAGAGAATTACAACAATAATAAAAAAAAAAACATTGTTTTAACTTTTAACAAGCAATTATGCTTACTCTGAGACCAATAACCTTTCAAAGAGAAAAACTTAGAAAATTCCAAAAGCGTGTACAAATTACAAAAGGCGTACGTATCTTTC
Source organism: Rhynchospora pubera (assembly GCA_028095005.1). NCBI lineage: Eukaryota > Viridiplantae > Streptophyta > Magnoliopsida > Poales > Cyperaceae > Rhynchospora > Rhynchospora pubera. Next base: position 21,135,806 of record CM051461.1, read on the forward strand.
TTGTTATACCTAAGATACCTTGCATCTTGTTAGCTCATTGCACGGTGCTGATGATGTGGCATAATCTGGTATCGTTTCAGAAGTCGTGGGATGACTTGGTCGGTCGATTGCCTCACTTGGTTATTGACAAGTGCATTTTTTTTTTTGATGAATATTGACAAGTGCATTAACTGCTTTAGAGTGGCTGGTCTAGAATTAAACCTTTCACGAGGCAATTATAACATTTCTATAATCTTCCCATGTTGTCACCATCCACGTCAGATCAAATGCAGGGACTATGGAATAGAGAGAAATATTTTCCTTCCTATCCCGTATTTTGTAAAAATCAAAGCTACATCTCAATTTTGAAATAAATAGCAAAAATATGTACCTACACTACAGATAGTAAATCTCAATATATAAAAAAATAATCAACATTTATATTTACATCTAAGGTCCTAAACACATTCTCATTCAGCCAATACGTTTGAACAAGCATACCAACAAGATTTCAAGCATAGTTAAGCAATTAATTAGTTAACCTTGGAAATATTTTTCCATTCTTTATAAGAAGGGATGGACAAAGAACTCTCTCTCTCTCGAGAGAGCTTGTGTGACAGGTGTTGGCAATATGGAATCTCTGAAGAGCGTGGGTAGACCTGGGCGCGGAGCGACGTTGAGTCGTGGATTCGTTCCGTTCCGCAAGTACGGAACGTGTAACGGAACCATTTCTCATTTCGTTTCGTAAATGGAACGTTACACAGAATGAAGACCTGTAACGTTGGTATTTATGGAACGTTAAACGGAATGATCTCATTCCGTATACGTTTCAACACGTTCCGTATTAAATTCTAGACATTTAGAATACAACAAATAGCAGAGTATAGATTGGGGTTTAAAGAGAAATTATCGCTGCCTCTTTCTTACTCTCTCGTCCTTTCCGCCGCATAGTCGCGTACCTTTTCTTCTCAATCCTTTCCGCCGCATAGTCGCATACCTCTTCCTCAGTTTCTCTTTCCATCTTTCCCCTCAAATCAGAAACGCGTGCGGCGCGTCATGCGGCTAGTTCAGGCCGATCTGTGATATTGTTGCCTACTCTACTCGCCTCTCCTTTTTCACTCTCTGTCTCTCACATCACATCCTTGCAACGACGATTGTCAGTTGTTGTTTCGTTGCCTATTAACCAAATCATTACCCCTCTCTGATCTCGTTTAATCCTAGATCCGTAATTTGTGGTCGTCTTGAGCCATGGCTGTCAATCTGTCACCAGTTTCGAGAAGGAAAAGGATGAGTCTTTGGTTATATATATGCTGTTTCAAAGGAGAGAAAGGAGAGAGGCTGAAAGAAAGAAGGAAAGAAAGAGAAACTATAGAAAGGTTCGAACTTCTGCTTCTAATTTTTTCTGTTAAATTTTTTCTGGTAATTTTTTCTGTTAATTTTTTTTTCGGTTAATTTTTTTCGGTTATTTTTTTCTTTATACACGATATAAGAGAGAAGATGGAGAAGATATCAGCTATTTAAGAGTTATTGTACAGGTAGTGTTAAACATAATAACATGAGGTGACTAAAATTCTAAAAAGTAGCACGGACATAGAATAGCAAACATAAAATTGAAACATAGAAGTTTTATTAAGTTAAAATTACCAAAAAAAAAAGTTTCTTCGAAATGTTGAATTGAATCTAATATCTACTTATAAAATTTTTTTCTGTTAATTTTTTTCGGTTAATTTTTTCTGTTAAATTTTTTCTATTAATTTTTTCTTTATACACTTTACCCAGAGTCTATCTCAAATATTCTGTTAGAGTGCCTAAATGGCCAAACTAGCTAATGGTGCTTATAGTAAACTTAGATGGGTTAAATTTCTTCTTTTACTGTTGCAAACTTGCTTTGCATGTGACTCCTTATAAGCTGTAAATATACTTGTATATAATTACTTGTAACTACTAAATGCTTGTGTAATGATTTCTGTAAATATTCTTGTAAGTTCAAGTTATAAGTGAATAGTGATTGTGTATATTTTTTCTGTAAGTTGTAAGTTATAAGTTATAATTACTTATATAATATTTTCTGTAAGTGTTTGCATGTTATTGTATAAAAAATTACATTTTTTTAAGGTATTATAACAGAAGGAAAAAATACACGTTATAAACGTCTAATTCGTTGAATTACAACGGAACATCAACGAAATAAAATTCTGTGACGTTTAAAACATGGAACGTCAAACGTAAAAAATTGATAAACTGTCCATCAAACGGAACGACTCACGTATTGGGCTTATTCCGTTTCCGTAATAAACGTTACCCAGGCCTAAGCGTGGGGAACTCCGAGTGAAACGGCGGCTCTTTAGGTCCCTGCTCTCTTTTTGTCTCCCTTTTTTTATTGGGTCGGGTCTGATCAGGCGGGTTGAGTCCAAATTCTATTGGTAAATTATAACATGACTAATTAGCAAAAAAAAAAAAAAAGGTTTGAATGGACATTTATAGCTTAATTGAAAATATTTTTCCATCCTGCATTTTTCTGATTATTGGCATCCAGGACAAGCATAAGTATTTTATACTGTAATAATTGTTATATTGAATTTCGTTTATCCCAAAAAAAATGCCGATGATTTTGATTTGATGAAGTGATAAAATGCTTTTCTTTTCTATCCATAAAATTGTTTCTTTGATTACTATAAATTGCTAGAATTATTATTCTATCCACAAAATATGATGCCCAGAAAATTGAAAGAGGAATTATGATTAGTACAAATTCATTTAAAATTGAGTTATTTGAGACGCTGAAAATAAATAAGTTTATAAAAAGAAGTTAAATTTGGAAAGGTACAAGTTCTAACTCGTTTCATTTTCTGTTGTCGTCGCAAGACAATTGTTCATTAAATAACTCAATTTTGGATATAGGAAGAAGGAAGAAGAAGAAGGAAGAAGGAAGAAAAAAAATTATAAACAATCTAAACTCTTCACAAAGTTACACACTTCCCAATATTTCTTCCCACTTCTTCTCTTCTTCCCTTCTTCCCACACCTATCCAAACGGAGCCTAAAATATCATAAAGTAGATTAATATAAAATTTTTTCTTCAGTTTAAAATATACAATCGGTGAAGATTTTGAAATAAACTTTCAGGATATAGAAATTGCCATATATTATTATTTAATAACTTCGACTCAAATTGACGATCCGATAAGCTACTGATCCAAACCCGATACTACTGGCCAAGAATTAAATCCAAGCTACATGCAACTTCACTCCTCCAAAGGCCTTCTATTCAATTGAAAGCAGCTACCAACCCCTTTAATATATACCAATCATTAAATGCTAAACTCATACATATCAAAGCGACAAAGCCTATATTATAATGCTTGCCCATGGCCATGTGGATCTGTGCTAACTAGGGACCATCAGCCTCTTCGTATATATACACCAAATGATGGTACTACTCCATGCATCTCTTGAAACTACAACCAAAATAACCCAAAAGAACTTCACAACCATTTCCTTCTGTTATATCACTTGGACTACTACTTGTTCAGAACTAAGATGGCTCTCAATTCCCCACCTATTGAACCATTTAACTATAATGCTGATCACTTCTACGATTCATTTTTAGACACTGGAGATGACTTGGCAATTTCTTCTCTCCTTGCCAGTTCAATTGACAATTCTTCTGCTCGTGTAAACTATGGCTCCCCACCCAACAACTCCACTTATTCGAGCTCGAGCTCGTCCGTCCTTAACTTTAACCAGGAGGATGAATGCGACCTATGGATGGATGCAATGGATCAAAATAGCCAAGTTAGCAAATTTCAAAATGGGGTTGAGATGTTGAATGGGTGTAGTTATATAAATGGTGCAATTGGAGAAAAGAGGCCTGGTGAGAATTGCCGGTTCATGTTCCCCTACCCGAGCTCGAGTCACATTGATTATGTTCAAGAGAGCCTCAAGCAAGAGAAGATATCCCGAAAGCGTTCTTTAGAGGTATTGATATATTTGGACATGAACTGAGACTTGTACTTAATTCTATCCAATTGGTGAATTAGATTGTTACTTACAAGTATTTATGTATTTAATTTAATTATTTTTTTTTCAGAGTGTGGAACTAAATATCTTAAAGAAGCAATGTGTACTTGAAAGGAAGACAAAGGCTAAGTCTCTTAGCCCAATAAAGGACCCTCAAAGCCATGCGGCTAAGGTGTGCATATCATGATTTATCATTTTTTTCCACCCTTTGTGACAAGAATTTCCTTTAGTTATCCGTTCTACATTTTATAGCACACTGGTTTAATTGATCAATGTTTTATTATATATGTTAATTTTAGATTCGAAGGGAGCGAATAAGCGAGCGTCTTAAAGTTCTTCAAGAACTTGTGCCTAACGGAACAAAGGTACCTTTTCCTTCATTTCATGTTGATTGAACAATATTTTATTATCACTATATTTTCAAACATATCATTTCTTTTTCTTAAATCTCCTATTCATAAACAATTTTATAGCTTTCTTATACTACTCAATTCTATCTTCCAGGTTGACTTGGTGACAATGTTAGAGAAAGCCATCAGCTATGTGAAATTTCTCCAGCTGCAAGTCAAGGTAGTATGATCTATAGTTATTGAACATTATCTACTTTTTGTAATTTTAATAGAAACAGAAATTATTGCTAAATTATGCTAATATTTGAGCAAAATTTTCAAATAGGTACTTGCAACAGATGAGTTTTGGCCAGCACCAGGAGGGACAGCACCTGATATTTCGCAAGTAAAAGAGGCTCTTGATGCAATACTATCTTCCAACAAAGAAAGCATGAGTTCTAGTTCTAGTCCTGAGAAGAGAAACAATTGAACAATAAAAAAGAAAAAAAATTAAGCCAACTAGGAGTAACACTGCATCATCTTGATGCAAGGACAATAAACATAGGCATATAGACAGGAACTTTGAGTCAAATAAATAAAAGCAATAGTGACCTCTCATTATATAGTGTTTGTTCTTTTCTTTATCCCTTTTGTTTTCCACTGTTCTGATTGTTATGTGAGTAGCTTTTAGGCTCTAATTAATTAGCCATGTAGAGGCACTCTCTATTGTAGTTGATTTTGCTTTAATTTAAGATGATCAACCATTAATTGGTGGGTTCATAGACTACCCATGCTAATAATGAATTGCAAATACATAAATTTTATAAGAAAACAATGTTGGTAGATAATGTAAGGCTCGCTCATTACTTTTACTAGCATCATGATACTTATCTCAGAAAAATAATATATATTTTCTATAAAAAATATCTTACATTATACAAATCTCTTGTTCACAACGGTCCTTTTTGAAACTTGACGGAAATGCACAGCACAATATGATAGGTTAATCAAAAGTTTATGCAGAGGGCCACCAAAAGACTTGCGAAAGATAAAGTAGTGGCGAGAGTCCAGACTTATTTTAAAGCCTGGGCACATAAGAAAATGTGCTTGGTTTCAATGAAAGCAATTTGATGGAGCGGATTAATGGCTCTGTTTGGATACCCTGTGGGAAAGAGAAGAAAGGAAGAAATTTATTATAAACAATTCAAACTCTTCACAAAGTTACACACTTCCTAATATTTCTCCCCAACAAGCATACAGTACCAACTATGTTAAGAGATTATGAAGAGGAAAGAGGTACCCACTGGACGGGATAGCTCTGGTTCTGTTCGATGAAATGCCTCAGAGGGAAACCGTGTAGAAACCGTGTAGCTCTGGTCCTGTTCGATGAAATGCCTCAGAAAATTTTGCTTTATGGAGTTTGTCCCTTCCCCAACACTACAGTATCTCACTAACCTTTACTCTCCTTAGTTAATGCTTGCGTTTCTTTTGTCCAAACTTTTAGTTGTTGCTCTTTAATTACTCTCACTTTTAGCCTCTTATCTCCGCTTTTGGGTTTCTTTTCTCCCATCGCGTACTGGTCACCTCTGCTTTGATTTTTTCCTGGTTCAACAACCTTCTCCTCTGATAGGATTACCATTAATGCACTTCAACATGTACCTCTGGTCCACGGAGAACACCAGTGTACCAGGTTTAGTCAAATGCCATCCCCCTGTTTTCAACGGTCCTTGGTTGCAGTACAGGTCACCTACTATGGACCCTACTGTCAGGGCCCCAGACAAGAACTATTTATGTAATGGGCGTAGCTCAAGCCTCAAGGATCCATACGGTTTTGGCTACAATACTGAGACTAGTACTCCGCATGACCGTTCCTCGTACTTGATAATTGGTGATTTTGCCATCTCTTGGGAACAGATTCCAAAAGTGCATGAGCAGAACCCTCCTTTTAAGCTGCCCTCTTTGGAACCTCTTGTAGGGAGGGTGCAGAGTAGCTTAAGTAGTACCTCGTGCCACATGTGTGCAATCTTCATAGGGCGGGTCCTCATTCCCCTTCTATGCAACCCGCTACACACTCAGATGCCTGTAACTAAACCTGTAACTAAACATGCTGGTATCTCTCAGCCAACCCCAACAATACTAAGCAGTAAAACAACTCACATTCTCTTTGACCAACCTTTCTCGTCTCCAAAACCCTCAATCCTTGGCCCAGCCCCACATACAATAACTCAAGCCACCACACAAAGCAAACCACCACCTCCTTACAAACCACCAAAAATGAGTGCCTCTGATGAAGAATTGATTGCACAGTTCGCTGCTCTGAGCTCCTATGATGAGGATAGTAATAACAAGGTAACCATTACACAGAATGAAGTAAAAAAATGGGAGTGGGAGAAGTGCTTGATGAATTTGAGTGCTGGGTGGAGGTACATGGTATCCCACCAGAGTCCTTGGATAGAAAAGGACTAGATAGGGTTATGCGCAAAATAGGGAAACCGATCACTGAAATAAAAAGTTTCTTCTATGGGGGTAGGAGAGTTTACAAACAAAGAGTCAAAGTAGACATGAAGGAACCCTTAACAACGAAGATACCTGTAGAGCATCCACAGCTTGGCACAAAATGGGCATACGTGGTGTTTGACAATATAGCAAATGTGTGTATGTTTTGCGCACGTTTGGGCCACGAGCATGCAGTGTGTCCGGCGAAGCATAACTTGAAAATCATGCAAAATGCGGGTACACACAGAGACAAGTTGGGAGATAAACTAATCCCTGATGTGGTTGTGGGCAAATGGTTGACAGATAGGTCCTATGTTCCAAGAGGAGAGGTTGTGTCACAAGTAGGCAATATGGGGAGTGCTCACGAAACTAATAGAGCAAGTGAAACCGTCAAAAGTGCAGCGAGTACTAGTGAAGAAAGAGGACAGAAAAGGCCCATTGATCTGAACCAAATGGAGAGCAGAATGATCACATTAGGCCAGCAACAAGAGATAGGAGATGATGAAGAAAGTGGTGACAGGCGTTTAAACTTCAAGCGGGCCAAGGAGGCGAACCCAAACTCGCCTTCCAGGTTTCCATGAATTGTCTCTCATGGAATTGTCGCGGTTTTGGGGGATCGCGTAAGAAAAATTTCCTCAAGGACACGGTGCGGGCAACAAGATCGGATATGTTCTTTTTGTCAGAAACTAAATCATCTTATCGGCGGATGGCCAGGCTTATGCGAGGTATACCCGAATATTGCTACTATGTAGTGCCAGCAAGAGGGACTGCAGGAGGCCTTTGTATGGCATGGGATAACTCTTTGCAAGTACAAGTTTTAAATTCCTCCTCTAGATATATCTGTGCAAGGTTAACAGTGAAAGATAAACCTTCATGGGTTGTGATTGGGGTTTATGGAGACTCGAAGCACCAGGCAAATAATCATCTTTGGGCTACACTAACTCAACTAGTGTTGTTGCATGTGTGGGTTTGTTTAATGGGGGATTTTAATGAGATTTTCTCAAGTAGAGAGAAGTATGGAGGTAGTAGGAGAGTCAAACCGAATACCATTGAATTCCAAAACTTCATTTTTGAGTCGGGCCTGGTAGATGTTGGTTTTAAGGGACCGGCATATACATGGAGTAATAAAAGAAATGTTGCCAATGCTATATACCAAAGGTTAGACCGGGTACTTGTCACGCCCGATTGGTTGCAAATGTATCCAAATGCCTATGTAAATCACCTACCTATGATACATAGCGATCATTGTCCTATTCTTTTGAGGATAAAAAAACCACCTGAGAGAGCAGTTAATTTCAAGATTGAGAATTGGTGGCTGAGTGAACCAACCTTCCAAAGTGAATGGGTGAACACTTGGATTTCAAATGCACATCAGAACTGGCAGCAGAGATGGAAGGCAGTAAGAACAACCATGAGGGGCTGGGCGGCTTCACATCCAACACCAAAAAAGAAAATGGAAGTTATTGCTAAACAATTACTTCATGTGCAGAACCAACACCCAGCAACAAGGGACCATTCTTTAGAGGAACGTTTATTGGAAAATTATGAAGTGGCTGAAGAACAACACAATGAATATTGGAGGCAAAGGTCACGCTTGCAGTGGCATGAGGAGGGGGACCGAAATACTAAATTTTTTCATACCGTTGCAACCAACCGTAGGAGGCATAATTTGATCACTATGGTTAAGAAGGAAGATGGACAGTTAACAGGGAATGAGAAGTGTATAAGAGAGAAGTTCTTGGCATATTTTAAGGATTTGTATTGCCCATCAACAGAAGCCATGAGTAATCAACAGGAGACGACTCAGGTCAATGTTTGGAGAGATCAAATGTTTATGGAATTAGAGCAAGGCCCAGTTAAAAAAATACCCCAAACATCCCATAACAAGATAATTGCAGTGCCTGATTTACATGAGATTAAGAGAACTTTATTTTCTATGGGGCTGGATAAGAGCCCAGGGCCTGATGGCGTGACAGCAAGATTCCTGCAAAAAAATTGGCATATCATAGGAGAAGTTTTGGTGGCCCAAATAAAATTAATTTTCCAAACAGAAGAAGTACCCCATGAATGGTTAAAGTGCCATGTAACCTTGATTCCAAAGTCGGCGGAGCCGGTGACACCAAGTGAATACAGACCGATCAGTGTGGGTAACGTTGTGTATAGATTAGTAATGAAGCTCATTGCTAATAGACTGAGGCCGTACCTTAAAGAGGTGATCTCACTGGAGCAAAACGCTTTTGTTAGAGGCAGAAATATAACAAAAAATATAATTCTAGTGAAAGAAATTCTCCACTCCTTCTCTCTCACTAGTTTTAAGCACAAGGCGTTTTTACTAAAAGCGGATGTGAACAAAGCGTTTGATAAGATTGATTGGGAATTTTTAAGCAGAGCCTTGCAACATATAAATGTCCCAGAGAAGATCACAAAAATTTTAATCTCTTCTTACAAAAGAGCGCAGGTTACAATTAATATTAATGGTAAAGGAGACGGGTTTATCAAGCCTTCGTAGGGGCTACGCCAAGGATGCCCGATGTCACCTTATGCGTTCATCATAACTATGGAGATCCTCTCTAGGTTATTTCAAAAAGTGCAAAACGAAGGCATTGTGAGAGGGGTAAAGGTGGCTCACACAAGTCCGGCTATCACACATGCAATTTATGCAATGATTTGGTGCTGATGGGGGACACAGAACAGGTTGAAGTGCAGTTCCTTGCTGATATGATGCACAATTTCGGCCGGGTTTCAGGTTTACATGTCAACCCAAACAAGTCGGGGAATTGGTTCTCAAAAAGTTGTGATGAATCAGTTATGCAGAGAGTACAAAATACATAGAGAGCACAAAGGGTGGAAACGGATGAGAGGTATTTAGGTGTCATAGTTGGGACACGAGGAGAAGTGAAGAAGAATGGAATTATGCTACTGGAAAAATTGAAAGCAAAGTTGTCGGGATGGAAATCCAATATGTTATCTCATGCCGGTAGACTAGTATTGATCAAATCTGTCCTAACATCCATGCCAGTATATTTCATGACTATGGAATTGTTGCCAAAGAAAGTAATTAAAGAAATGAACAGTTTGATAGCTAAATTTTTTTGGGGAAAAACGGGTCAGACACGATATCTCTCGTTCATAGCCTAGTCGAAAGTGTGCAAGCCGGTTGAACTCGGAGGGTTGGGTGTTAAAGATCTTCAGAGCTTTGGAGAAGCACTGTTTTTGAAGGTGGTGTGGGCCCTCATGTCGGATGAGAACAAACCGTGGATCAAGTTGTGCAAGGCAAAGTACTATCCAAACGTGGGATACTGGAGAGCAAGGAATGTAGCAGGTTGTAGTAAAATGTGGGGTCAGGTTATGAAAATGAAAAATCGTTTCATGGGACAAGTGTTTTGGAATGTGACAAATGGCAAGACAGTGAATGCGCTTTCGCAACCGTGGTTTGAAAATTGGGATGTTAGAGAAGAGACAACTAGGAGTGATAGACTAAGAAGAGTGTGCGATCTGGTAGATGAGCGGACGACACAGTGGAATGTGCAGGAACTAGAAAGGTTATTTCAGCCAAGCCAAATTCAGCAAATTGTTGCTGGTAACAACAAACCTGATCCAAATGATATACAAAAGGATAGGTTAGTAAGGAAACAGACAAAGGATGGTAAGTATTCTGTCAAGGAAGGATACAAGCTCATCACCAACACCCATGATGGGTTAACAATGACACATATGTCAATGTGGCCTTCAATGTCCAAATAGAAAAATGTAGCACCAAGGATTAAAATATTTTTGTGGAGATTGCTTAACAGAGGGTTGCCAATGGCAGTGAACATGCATGTCAGACTGCCCAACTTCTCTCCTAGGTGTCAAAGGTGCCATGAAGAAGACGAGTATGAGATGCATTGTTTGTTTTTCTGTCAAACTTCAAGGCAGGTTTGGTTTGGTAGCACAATTGGGTTGAGGGTACATGACTTGCCTATGAGTATAGAAGCAACAGTGCAACAGATTTTGAAAAATTTGGATGGAGATGGCATCAAAGTGTTTGCAAATACACTCTGGGAAATTTGGAAGGAAAGGAATAAGGCTGTTATTGAGCATTGCATCTTTAAGCCGCAAGAGGTGCTAAAAAAAATTAATGCGTCTCTCAGACCTGAGTTATGTGCAAGCAGAACTACTATGGTTGGAAGTCATGGTGAAATAATAGATAAATATGAAGTTTGCAGGGATGGATGGCAGGTAATCATGGATGCATCGTGGAGTAATGCAGGAGAGGCAGGTGGAGCTTATATTGTGTATGAAAAGGGAATTTTGCACTCAATCGGATTGCACACTTTAAACTCTCAAGATGTTTTTCTTGCAGAGGCAATGATACTTATGGAGGCAATTAAACATGTTTATGAGCATATAGCGATAGCAACAGATACCAGGGTACAATTTTTTTCAGATTGCAGTAACTTAGTGGATGCAGTTAACCAATGGGAGAGCGTGGACATACCATCTTGGAGAGCAACATGAGTACTTAATCAAATCATCACTAAGCTGTATGGGCAAAACCATAATGCAACCTTACATCATGCAAAGAGGGAGGCTATACATAGAGCACATATACTGGCAAACATTGCAAGGAGGAGAAATATGAATTACAGGGGGCAACCAGTAATGGAATTGCAGCACCAAGGATGAATGGATGTAAGCATGGATGAAATTTTCTTTCAGAGAGTGCAGGAAGCCCCTCCATAATTTTATTCTTTCTTTTATTTAGGATTTTAAACCTGGTGCTGAATGTTAGTGGTTCTAATTTCTGGTTTTTGCTTTTAATTTGGTCCCTAGAGTTTGTAGTTCTTTTCTTTTATTGTAATATTTACTGGTATGGGTAGTTGTTTTACTGTCTTATTTATTTTCAGCTTTTTCTAGGTTAGCAGAAAGCACCAGGGTAGATCTAATTGGTTGAGGATGACTTTTGTTGTATTGTTTTCTAAGTTTAATGAAAGTCTGGCCTATGGGCGTTCATCAAAAAAAAAAAATATTTCTTCCCACTTCTTCCTTTATTCCCTTCTTCCCACACCTCATCCAAACGGAGCCAAATAGATATCAAATTCAAAACATTTAAATGACTGATCTAAACCGTTTAATGTGTTTTTTTATATATATTTAAATCTTCTTGATTACTAAATTTTATATTAAAAACTTTTTTAAGTATTTTTTCAGATTTTTGAAAAAAAATTGTTATTGGAGGGTTAAGAACTAATTACATCGAGAATTTTTAAAAATTCCAAATAATTAGTAATAATTTTGATTTGATCTGCAAGGAGATTTTGATTTGAAAATCACATTGCACGATTTAGTCATTTCAACTTCTAAATTTGAGATAAGGTCATATTGATGGAATGCCGTCCATATCGCTTATATTTTAGCATTTATTTAATAAAATATTAAATATACTATTAAAAAACAAATTTGATTGGAAAGAGTAATTTTAATTACAAAATTATTTTAAAAACGTATTTAAATGAGTTCTATTACAAAATGTAATTTTTTTTTTCATCTGATCAACAAAAATATAATGATTATAAAATTCTCCCCAAACATTATACAGACAAAAAAAATCATTATAATGCTCACCACAAGCAATGATTATTATGCATTTGATTATTGCACAAATGCATATATAGTTCAAATGTTACATAATTTTCTCATTATATATCTATGAAAACAATAGGTAATATGGAGATCATTATAGATTAATTTGTTGATTAAATTGCAGAAAACAAGAAATGCATGTAGGACCCATTGCTCAAATTAATACCATGCATAATTTTTTAGAACTAAATCCAACACAAGCCGGGGAAAACAAGAAATGCTTGTAGGCCCCCACATATGAGTGTTACACCTTTTATAGATTGTAATGCATTTGCAATTTATACAAACCAATAAATCGATCAGCGTGTAATTGTCATTTGAATCACTACAAAAATTTGAAATATCAAGTTTAGACACTCTCATTCATCTATAACACTTGACCTTTGATTTGTGAAAATAAAGCCGGCGCAAGTTGCCTCGACGTAGCGTCGTCCCAGGATAAAAGCTGTCCGATCTAAATCAGAAAAGTGCTGTGGTTAACAAAAGAACGTAAAGAACTCAATCCTTTTTAGTATTTATTTATTGTTATTCTTTATAATTGTTTTTTGATTTCAAATTCACGAATTATAATCACAACATCAGTTAGTTGGGATATGAAATGAGATTAAAATTCATCAGATTTTAACAAGCAAGAATATAGCATAATGGTACATCTACTTATGAAAGAGTCCCCCCCCCCCCCCCCCCCCCCCAAAAAAAAAAAATATATATATATATATAATAATAATAATAATAATAATAATAATAATAATAATAATAATAATAATAAGAATAATAATAATAATAATAATAATAATAATAATAATAATAATAAAGAAGGAAAATTAATTTATCCCCAAACCGACATAACAATTTAAAATTGATTTTGATTATGATATGAAAACAACCCCCAAGAACCAGAAATTATTCTAAAGGAAACCCTGAAAATGCGCACTCGTGAACATTTATGGTAGACATATATAGTGATGACAACATTTATTTCATTGAGACTGTCAGTGGCTGGAAAATTACTAGTAGCTAGTAGGTAATGCGACTACTATAACATTGTTTACTCCTATATATATAAATTATGTGAGTGTCAAATTATTTTTGTTGGATGCCTAGTTATATATATTGAAGAGAGGAAAAATTCCCACATTAATATACGGTCCTCTAAATCGTTTTCCCATAAATTGGACAGATGGGCTTGGATCTGATTGTCTAAATTAAATTTCACAAGTTCAAAAAGAAAAAGGCCTGCACACTTTTAAATGGGCCGGAAAAAGCTCTTGGTTCAAGTGTTGAGAGTTATTTTGTTAGACACATCACACGCTGGCTATATTCAAATTTTATACAAGATATAACTAAATTGATTACTTATACTTGGTATTATGAGTTAATTAGGAGCCTTTAACTATACGGGCCTGGTCGTGCACATATTTCATGTGTCAGTGAAAGAAAGATGGAAATAGGATCGGTTTTCCTATATGATATTGGTGGCTACCTATTTAACCAAGCTCACATCTCCTTTCCATCATAAGTGTAATCCAAAGTCTAATGATTATAATTTATAAACATAGATAATGAGGGTTAAGATTTCAAGTCTCTCGCCTTACAATATCATTGTGTGACTTGTCTCTTCGTTTCGTTTGATTCTATTTTCTCTTCTTATTTATTCTGATTGGATCACTAGCTTTGTAAATTTTTTTTATACATCTCTACTCTATGTTTGATATGTTTAAAGTGCAAAATACACACACACACATATATGTTACATTTTTTTTCTTCTATATAAGTTTTCATATGACTCGTCGTGTTATTTTTTTATTGTTACTTACAAGAGTTTGATCTGGTTGTTTCTTTTTCAAATAATAATTAGTTAATTACCAATGTTTAATTTTTTTTTTGGGGGGGGGGAGGGGTAAAAAAAACTCTTAAGAGAATTAGTAACCAAAAGAAAAATGTACTCCTCCAATAAAGTTTCAAAATTTTCTCCTAGATTTACATAGTTAAGAAACAAAAAGATAATTACACCTCCCAGCAAAATCAGAAAAATGAAACACCTTCCCCAAAATAAATAAATAAATAAAGTAAAAATGGATCTGATGATTAGGCATTCTTATATATATATTTTTAATGCATGAATACTTGCCGGAATTCCTTTTTTAAATATGTCCCTTTACTATTTTATATTTCAATTTTGGTTTGGCTCTGGTCAAGGTTAGAGTCGTCCTTTTTGTGAGAAGATAAAATTGCATCGATGGCCTCCTTAACTTCCGAGATTTCAGGTGTTTTTCCACCTTGTGCAGGCCAAAACTCATCAGTTGCCAATACCTACATGTACACAGATTTCACAATATTGAATTAACCAGAACAAAAATAATTTCCAATGTTATAACTTCTTTATTTGGTAACTTGGTATATCAAATGGAATTTTTTTTGTTTGTAAAATTACCTTGACTTGTAATTGGAGAAACTTGACATAACTATAAGCCTTCTCTAGCATGGTAACTAAGTCAACCTATCAAAGATCAACCACAAGTATTATTTAATTTATATCCGAACAAGACAATGCCATTGGGGTACTGATCCGGACAACAAAATTTTAATCCGAGCAACATTTTTCAAATTTTATGACCAGATTACCCCTAATTATTTATAGACCTCAAAATTTTCTTTAAAATTTCTTTCCTAAATATTTCTTGCAATGTTTATGTTAAGAGAGAGCGCAAGTAGATTCTATCTCCTAAAATTGTTTTATTGTTGTTGACAATTGCCAACTCTAAAAAAAATTGTCTCAGTTGAAATACTAAATCCCAAGCTGCCTTAATTGAAATCACAAAAACTAATTAATATATCAAAAGGAAAAAAAAATATTTGTGTGAGATGAAAGACAAGATAATTTAGGTTTATTTATTTATTTTTTGAATCCACTTTAAAATTCTTGTAGTTAGGGAGGGTTGAACAAAAGAGTGGTGATATCATAGTTTGGTATTGAAAGAAAAAGTCGACAGGCAAAAAGAAAAAAAAAAAAAGACTGTTCGGAGAATAGAAAAAATAAATACGAGGTTTGTTCGCATAAGAGGGTAGTATAGTCATTTATAAAATGTTTTGTTGCTCAGACTAATACATTTGTTGTCCGGATGAGCACCCATGCCATTGTAGTTGATTTTAGGCATTAAATTCGTGCAAACCTTTGTTCCATTTGGGACGAGTTCTTGCAATGCTTTAAGGCGCTCGCTAATCCTTTCCCTCCGGTTCTACATTAAGTAAAAATAAGTTACAATCATGGCTAAGAAAATAAAATTGGATAAGAGATGTAAAAAGTAAACAAAAAAGGACAAATTTGACAGAAACAATACCTTAGCAGCAAGGCTTTGTGTTTCTTTTGATGGGCTATTAACCCTTGCTTCTGTCTTTCTGTGTATTCCACATTGCTTCTTTGATATTTGCTTTTCTCCCCGCTTAAAAAAACAAGTAATTTAAATTATTTGCTCATGTTTTGAAAAGAAAAAAAAAGGAAAGACTAGAATTATGAGAACGAAAAATTGAGAACTATTTATAACTTACTAATGATATTAATTAATAAATAAATACCTCAATGCAGCGCTTCTGTGAAACTCGATCTCGTTTGGGGCTCTGTTGCACGCAATCTGTATGGTTCTGTTGCGTGTATTGGTGTGAAGCCAAAACTGGGCCGAGCCCAAATTGGCCCATACGGAAACAATAGATGAAACAAAAGGGGTGCGAAGCAACAGAGAGAAAAGGACTCTCTCGTATGCGCTGAAAACAGAAGGTCTCTCTGTGCGTGCGTGAGCTCTCCGTCTCCCTCTTTGAAGCTATCTAGGGTTTTAGATATTTCTCTTGAATCTCTTGTTAATTCCACTTCTAAATTGTGAGAGAGTGTGAGTGAGAGAGAGAGGAAGGTTGATAGCTTGATGATCTCCATGTACTTGTAAGAAACTCTTGATTTAGTGGATTTGCACCGATCGCTCCCGTGGTTTTTCCCTTTCGGGTTTCCACGTAAAATCTTGTGTCTCTACTTTATTTTCTTGTGCTTGATTGTGCTATTGTTGTTGGTTCTCAAGTGGTACCATCATAGCTTTGTTCTTGCGGGTTTGTTTTATGCCCGTCACGTGTTTGTCGAAATTACTACCTCCTTGTTTACTTGGCTTCCGCTGTGCCTAGGCACCTGAGAGCGTGTCCCAACAACTGGTATCAGAGCGTGTTGGCTCGTTGGTGTCAAGAATAGGAGTTTGAGGCTTGGATTGGTGTAGGTCTAAGTTCTTGAGTATTTCGGTGGTTACACGTGTAGTAGTGATAGAATGGAAAAAGCTATGGAATTTGAGAAGTTGAATGATAGCAATTGGCCAATTTGGAAAATGTTAATGCAAGATTACTTGGTGGTAAGGGATTTGGATTTACCATTGATGGGACCGGGTGCACAACCTATTCATATGGAGGATCATGAATGGGAGTTGCTTGATCGGAAGTGTTTGGCGGCTATAAGGCCGTGTATTTCACCATCTATCTTGTTTGATGTCTACCAATGCAAGACCGCTCATGAGCTTTGGACCACATTGGAGCGATCATATGAGCAACCTTCGGGTGTAAACAAGATGCATGCTATGAAGCGGTTATTTCTCTTGAAAATGAAGGATGACATTTCAATGAGAACGCATGTAAGTGAGTTCAACTCAATTGCGGCTCAATTGAAGTCCTTGAAGGTAAACCTTGATGAGGAGGTTTTATGCTTGTTACTTTTGAGCTCTTTGCCTACAAGTTGGGATACTCTTGTGACTACCGTTGCAAACACAATGGGCAACCAATTCAAATTGAGTGATGTTGTTGCTTCATTGATGAATGAGGAAACTAGAAAGGCTACAACCCAATTGGAAACCGGGCCTAGTGAGGCATTGACGGTTGATAGGGGACGGCCGGTGACTAGGGGCAATTCCTCGGGCAAGAAGGGTGGTTCTCAAGGCAAAGGAAGATCAAAGTCTAAAGGCCGAAAATTTTCTTGTTGGCATTGCAAGAATGAAGGGCACTTGAAGAGAGATTGTCCTCTCTTGAAAGGCAAGCAAAAAGAGAAGAAGCAAGATGGTGAAGTGAGTATAGTTTCCGATGAAATTGGAGATGCGGTGACTCTAAGTGTGACAAGTTCCGAGAAGGAGAACATGGATGTTTGGGTATTGGATTCGGGTGCATCATTCCACATATGCTCGGATCGTTCTTATTTTGTCAACTACAAGGATGTAGATGGTGGGAATGTCTATCTTGGTGATAGTCGGCCATGCAAGATTCTTGGAGTTGGTGATGTTGAGCTTGAGCAAGCTAATGGAAGGCGATGTAAATTGAGCAATGTGAGGTATGTTCCCAAGATAACCAAGAATCTTATCTCGGTGGGTCAACTTGATGATGGCGGATTTGTTGTATCTTTTGGTGAGGGATCATGGAAAGTGTCAAAGGGTTGCATAACATTAATGAAGGGACACAAAGATGGGAGTTTGTACACTCTTCATGGAGCGCCTCGAAAGGGTGTTGTTGCTATGGCAAGTGAGCATGGTGATATGCACATGTGGCACAACCGCCTTTGTCATCTAAGTGAAAGAGGTATGAAAGTGTTGCAAAATGAAAATTACATTCCTTCTTTTGATTGTTCATCTCTTGAATTTTGTGTTCATTGTATAATGGGAAAACAAAAGAGAGTGAATTTTAAGAGGAATGAGTCCCATAGAAAGGTGAAATCATTGGAATTGATTTATTCCGATGTGTGTGGTCCATTTAATGTCAAATCCCTTGGTGGTGCTAGTTATTTTGTTACTTTCTTAGATGACTTTTCTAGGAAATGTTGGATTTATCCCTTGTCCTCAAAAGATCAAGTTCTTGAAACCTTTAAGAACTTTAAATCTCGTGTTGAAAAAGAGAGTGAAAAATCCATTAAGTGTTTACAAACCGATAATGGTGGTGAATTTTGCTCTAATGATTTTGACAATTTTTGTGCGAGAAATGGCATTCGGAGAGTGAAGACGGTTCCATACACTCCACAAGAAAATGGGGTCATTGAGAGGATGAACCGGACCATTGTGGAGAGGATTAGAAGTATGTTGTCTCACTCGGGTCTTCCAAAATCATTTTGGGCCGAAGCGACTAACACGGCGGTTTATCTCATAAACCGATCACCTAGTGTGGCATTGGACGGTGGCATACCGGAAGTCGTATGGAGTGGCAAGAAGATCTCTTATGGCCATTTACGAACTTTTGGATGTGAGGCTTATGTGAAAATTCCTAATGTCAAAAGGAATAAGCTTGATGTCAAGTCACGGAGGTGTGCATTTGTTGGCTATGGCGGTGATGATTTGGGTTATAGGGTGTGGGATCCTATTGAGAAAAAGACAATTAGAAGCCGAGATGTCATATTTCGTGAAGATGTGATGTTCATTGAAAATCATGAGAAAGAGCAAAGTGAAGAAAGACATGTGGAGGAGCATGTTGATGCTAGTGTTGCACCCAAAATGCTAGCGGATCCTCAAGCAAGTGGTCATGATAATGAGGATGAGAGTGAGCCGGTGGAAGCGCATGAGAATGAAGGCATTGTTGAAGAAGAGCGCACTAATACCCCGATACAAGAGTTGAGGAGGTCAACTCGGATTTCAAGAGCTACACAAAGGTATTCACCTTCCTTGTATTATGCTTTGTTTACGGATGCGGGTGAACCCGAGTCATTTCATGAGGCTATAAATTGTTCGGAGAAGGCTATGTGGCTTGGAGCAATGGAGGATGAAATGAACTCGTTGCATCTAAATGAGACTTGGGAGTTGGTTAAACTTCCTAAAGGAAAGAAGACATTGAAAAATAGGTGGGTATTTGTGTTGAAAAATGAAGCCGATGGTTCTAAACGGCATAAGGCAAGGTTAATAGTCAAGGGCTATGGACAAAAACATGGTGTTGACTTTAATGAGATATTCTCTACCGTTGTGAAGCATAGTTCCATAAGGGTTGTTTTGTCATTGGTGGCTAACTTAGATTTGGAGCTTGTGCAACTTGATATCAAGACGGCTTTCTTGCATGGTGACTTGGATGAGGAGATCTATATGTCACAACCGGAAGGTTTTGTTGATGAATCAAACCCTAATCTTGTGTGTAGATTGAAGAAGGGATTGTATGGTTTGAAGCAAGCCTCTCGGCAATGGTACAAGAAGTTTGATACTTTTATGCAAGAAGAAGGTTTTGAAAGAAGTGGCTATGATCATTGTGTCTACATGAAAGGAAAGGTGGGTGACACTTTCATCTTGTTGTTACTTTATGTGGATGACATGTTGATTGCTAGTAATGATCATGATGAGATTGAGTCTCTTAAGCTTGATATGTCTAAGAGGTTTGCAACCAAGGATCTTGGCGAAGCAAGGAAAATATTGGGCATGCGGATTCATAGGGATCGGGAGAGAGGCAAGCTTTGGTTAAGTCAAACGGAGTATGTTGATAAAGTCCTTGAGAGGTTTGACATGGTGAATTGCAAACCTGTGACTACACCTTTGGCCGGTCATTTTAAGTTGTCTAAAAAGAATTCTCCAAAGAATGCTCAAGAGAGATTGAAGATGGAAAAGGTTCCATACTTATCGGCCGTTGGTAGCTTGATGTATGCTATGGTGTGCACACGGCCGGACATTGCACATGCAGTGGGAGTTGTCTCTCGATATATGTCTAACCCGGGATGGGAGCATTGGCAAGCGGTGAAGTGGATACTTCGGTACTTGAAAGGCACTCGTGGCTTGCGGTTATGTTTTGGAGGAGATTCTAAATTAGCAATTGAAGGGTATGTAGATGCCGATCATGCGGGTTGTAGTGAGACAAGAAAGTCCACGACGGGCTTTGTCTTTACTATCGGTGGTGGAGCCGTTAGTTGGATGTCCCGACTACAAGACATTGTTGCTTTATCTTCCACGGAATCGGAGTATGTCGCATTGACCGAGGCGGTGAAGGAAATGCTTTGGTTGAAAAGGTTGCTTGCACAACTTGGGTTGAAGCAAATGGAGTATGTGGTACATTGTGATAATCAAGGTGCCATACATCTTTCAAAGAATGCGGCATATCACTCAAGAACTAAGCACATTGATGTGCGATACCACTTCATTCGTGATGTTCTAGACCATAGGCAACTAGTCGTGAGAAAGGTTCACACGAAGGAGAATGTTGCCGATATGTTCACGAAGGTGGTGCCTCCCGACAAGGTAATGTTTTGTAGGAGGCAATCCGGGTTGGTTGAATAACTCGGGTGTGTTTGGAGCGAGGTGCAAGGTGTATGCTTGTGTGATCAAGTGGGAGTTTTGTCTTCAAGTGGGAGATTGTTGCGTGTATTGGTGTGAAGCCAAAACTGGGCCGAGCCCAAATTGGCCCATACGGAAACAATAGATGAAACAAAAGGGGTGCGAAGCAACAGAGAGAAAAGGACTCTCTCGTATGCGCTGAAAACAGAAGGTCTCTCTGTGCGTGCGTGAGCTCTCCGTCTCCCTCTTTGAAGCTATCTAGGGTTTTGCTATTTCTCTTGAATCTCTTGTTAATTCCACTTCTAAATTGTGAGAGAGTGTGAGTGAGAGAGAGAGGAAGGTTGATAGCTTGATGATCTTCATGTACTTGTAAGAAACTCTTGATTTAGTGGATTTGCACCGATCGCTCCCGTGGTTTTTCCCTTTCGGGTTTCCACGTAAAATCTTGTGTCTCTACTTTATTTTCTTGTGCTTGATTGTGCTATTGTTGTTGGTTCTCAAGTGGTACCATCATAGCTTTGTTCTTGCGGGTTTGTTTTATGCCCGTCACGTGTTTGTCGAAATTACTACCTCCTTGTTTACTTGGCTTCCGCTGTGCCTAGGCACCTGAGAGCGTGTCCCAACAGGTTCATCGTCGGGTACGAACCCACAACTTGTGCATTAATGTTGCCATACATATTATCTCCAACTCCTCCAGTTATTAAATTGCTGAGATAATTGTGATCAAATGTAATAATCAGTGTATTGTATTCTTCATTTTCTTCTACCTTTGTGATAGAGTTGTGGCAAGGCATAAGAATGTGATCAATTTGGTCTAAACCGAGCATCGATGAGCCAAAGTTTGGAAAATTATTGTCTACAAATGAGAAACTCATCGGAGCAAGTGTGTCATTATACAAATCGAAAATTTCAGGATTTCCCTCAAGGAAGAAACCTTGGTGGCATTGGGGGTTTATGATGTCAAGAGAAGGTAAACTTAGAGCCATTTGATAAGCTATAGTTTAACCTATGCTAGAATGAGAAATTAGGAGCAAGAAAGAAAGGGAAACTTTTTTTTGTTTCTTGGGGCTAATAGTTTTTCAATGCATGAATTATCGGATCCATACCTTGATGAGTATATATAGTTGGGGATTGTGATTATCCATTTGTTAGTCAGAATAGCATGGAGCTCAATAAATTATGCATGAAGGTGCATTAATTGTACTCGCATTAAATGCTTGAACTCGAGTTTGATACGGCTTCTCTTAAATAATGGTAAATTTTCCTTGCAGTGGTGTTCAATAAGGCTCCGTTTGGATGGCTTCTTCCCGGAATAAGGAATAAAGAATAACCACTTTTTACCAATAAATTTATTTCTAACCATCCAAACTCTTCACAAAAGTTACACACTTCCCAATAAATTTATCCCTTCCCAATAAATTTCTTCCCTTCTTCCTTCTTCCTACCTTATTCTCAACGCATCCAAACGGAGCCTAAAAAAAGATGGTGAATGAAATTAAAAAGCAAGTTGGTTTTAACGAGTTCCCATTTACCGGGTTTGGATCCCAATATCCCATCGCCTTATATAGATAGATAGTCAGAAATCAGAACTTGCCAGTCTTGGTATCTATTAGGCTCCGTTTGGATGGTGTGAGAATATAAGAGGAATAAGGGAAGAAGTATTGAGCAGTATGTAACTTTGTGAAGAGTTTGGATTGTTTATAATAAATTTGAAAGTAGGAAGAAGCTATTTTTTTATTCCTAGACCCATCCAAACACAGCCTAAGCTAACTAATCATAAGGAAAATATGTCAACGTTTATTTTCTCCTTTTATTAAAAAAAAACGTTTATTTTCTCCTTAATTACGCCAACTTTGCTATTTGAAGGTTCTGTCTTTTGTTTCAGTTTCTGTTTTGGTACCATTTCGGTACCTTTCAGAAATATTCTTATTACAATGACCCCGTTTGGATCGTATGGAAATAGGAGAAATAACTTCTTCCTAAACGTAAATTTATTATAAACAATTCAAACTCTTCACAAAGTTACACACTTTCCAATACTTTTTATCTAGAAATAGATTATTTCTCTTATTCCTAAGTAATTCAAACCGAGCAAATGAAACAAATGGTTTTCTGTGTTCTCCCTGAGTTGCTGCGAGTCTGCGACATTTCTATTGTTCTCCGTGACTTTGTTATTGCAATTGATGATTGATGTCTCTATGCGTTAAGAACCCTCACGTGGATATATAGGATATATATAAAGCGCAATGAAATTAAGTAAGCCAATTGAGCACAATGTTTTGAAAACCGGATCGGAACCATAACGAACCGGCCAGTTCGGTCCGATTTATTATTGAAACTATGACCGGACCGCCCGGTTTAGGTTTTTAATAATTGAATATTATATTTGCTGGACACGGAAGGAAAATTTCGAGAAAAAGTGTCACGCCATTAGAATTCGAACCCAAATATTAATTTGGGCATGACCCAAATATAAACTGAGAAGTGTTTAGTGATTTGAGAAAGCATTGCGTTAAATAAATAGGTAGTACATGTGGTCTAGTAGCTCAGTGGTAAGAGCACTAGGCTGGTCTCCATGAGGTCAAGGGTTCAAGCGGAAATACTACTTACCATCCTAACTTTCAGCCATCCTTGACATCCCACGGGCTGGCATCGCTAGAGGCCCGTTAAAATTTTTGATCACGTGACAAGCACGAGCCTAACAGTTATTTCCATTTTTTAATCACCTCTCCGTCATAATCAGCAAATTTGTCTCTCTCTTCGTGACGATTCCTTCTCTCTCTTCGATGGCGATTCTCTCTCTAGAAGTTTTCTCTCTTCGCTCGAATTGATCGGACAAATCGCACATCAGATCGAAGAGAAGCAATATGAGGTTCGAATTCTCTCTAGCTTTCTTGCCTTCAGCATTTGTCAATCATATTAGATCAAAATTTGTGTGAATCGTGCCTTCAAGGTACAGATCGAAGCAATCTGAGTTTCATTCACTGTTAGTTTATAGCTAAAAACTTTAATTCGTTCCGTTTCTCTCTTTCTCTTTCGATTTGATCAGCAATCGATCTGAGTTAGGGTTTTGGATTTGTCAAGGAAATCCATTACTCTCACTTCGTGCTCTACAGACGCCTTCGTCTTATTTCTCTTTCCGCCATGGTGAAGACGAAAGTAACTGTACCACATCGATTTCAAAAAGGTACTTCTCCTTCAACTAAATCCACGATTTACTTGTTCCTTTTTTTTATTTGTACTCCTATTTTGCGGATTTAGTTCAGTATATTCCTTATTAGGGTTTATTGTTATTTATTTCCTCTCATTTCGTGTTTCAGTAACAGCAATAGACGATTTAATTGTGTCAAATTAGGGTTTATTGTTGTTTATTTCCCCTTATTTTCAACTCAACGCCTTACTGTGTTTCATCAAGAGGAATGCACGATCTATTTCTGTGAAATTAGTGTTTCTTCATGTTAAATAGTTTTCAACAAATTTGTTAGTTTATAATGTTTAACCTTTATTGATATTGTACTCATTGAAAAAAAAAACAGGAGGGCGTGATTCGAAGAGTAGTAAACATGGCAGTGAAAGTGGTGTTCGTGGTGGAATTAATAAACCTGGCAGTGAAATTGCTGGAGGAAGTGGCCAGGGCCGGGGCCAGGGCAGGGGCCAGGGTCGTGGCCGTGGACGTGGACACAGAAGTGCTTCCTCCTCCTCTGCAATTGGTTAGTCTTAATAATTTTCCATTGCATTTTTTTCATAATTTTTCATTTTTTCTCATTTCTATTTATATTTACTTTCTAATGTGTAACAAGTGAGTACATAGTTTTATATTAAGGAGTACTTTTTAGAAGTATAAGTACATAGTTTTATACTTTTTAGAACTATTTATTTTCTAGTAAGGAAGTATCTTTTTTGGAATAAAGGAGTATCTTTGAGATATTTTATAGTTGCTGTCTGATATTACAAACTAATGTATCATTCCTTGGATGAAGGATATAACTGTCAGAGAGTATATAAATAATGCTTAAGGAGTGAATATTTACATGTGTGGGTTTATTTACCTAACATAAATATGTACATAAATGTTTAAGTCTCAGAGAGTATATAAATAGTATTAAAGGAGTAATTATTTCTACATGTGGGTGCATTTATTTATCTTTACTATACAATTGTTATATGGCTAAAATATTAGGTTTAAATGCCTTATTATTTTCATATCATTTCTTGCATGAAGTCATAAGTATCAGAGATTATATCTTTTGATATCATTATCTATAATTTCATAATTTTCATTTTCTGTCATTTCTGTTTGTATTTGATTTCTAGTAAGGGAGTATCTTTTTTTTTTAACTGAGCCTTCATGTGTGTTCAAGTTTGGTAACTGTGTTGTGACCTCTGGAGAAATGATCAAATTCTTGAAGGAAGAAGATGTGGCAGATTCTGTAAGTTTTCATCCCAATATTTATATTAATTTAGTATTATTTCTTGTATTTGTGTTGATAGTTATGTAACTGTTATGCAATAACGAAGTAAATTTTGTTATTGAAAGAAGTTTATAATATATAATAAGAGTAAATCTTTTTATATTTTTCAGGTCATGTCATCTATCTTGAAGGTTGTTAAAAAAGAAGTAAACAGCAAGAAGAAATGGATTTGCATTGACCCATTTGTTCTAGTAATTAAATTTGATCTATATTTTTTTAGATAATTGTTATTACAATGGAAAGAAATGACACATAATTTCATATGTTTTCTATATGCAGAGAGCAATGTCTACTGGTTCTATTAACTACATGGACCAATCAAATCCTGATCTTCTGGGACCTGCTTTTGATAAATCTGATTTTCTCTTTGTTTTGTCAAGCAACAATGTACAATGGTGGATGTACATTGTTGATAAGAAAGCCAATTTGGCTGAAGTATATTGCACAACAGTGGAGGTAAATGCCTTTTCGGAGAAGATTGAATCAGATCTCAAGTACATCAAGGCTTTTTTGGTTTGGCGGACGTTAGGCGATCAAAGGTGGAATGACATGGCTTGTGTATGGCCTGAGAACATTCCACAACAAATTAGAGCAGAAGATAGTGGTCTGCTCATCCTGAGGATTCTCATTTGCAAGTTACTTAACAAGCCAGTACCATCTTCTCAGATAATTTTTCTACTCCTTTAAGCGTTTTGTTTTCTGTTTTAGTATAGGCTTAAAAGAGTACAAAATATATGATAAGGGAGTATATAATATCTAACAATGGAGTACATATCAAGAACCTGGCAGGTGTGTTTGGTATTTTAGCATAGGATAAGGGAGTAAATAATACTTAACACGGGAGTAAATATCAAGAAGCTTTGTTGTTTGTTTGCTGTTCTTATATAGGCTCAAAGGTGTACAAAAAATATAGGATAAGGGAGTACATAATATTTAACAAGGGAGTATATAATATCTAACAATGGAGTACATAATATTTAACAAGGGAGTACAAAATATAGGATAAGGGAGTACATAATATTTAACAAGGGAGTACATATCAAGAACCTGGCAGGTGTGTTTGGTATTTTAGCATAATCTTAAAGGAGTACAAAATATGGGATAAGGGAGTACATAATATTTAACAAGGGAGTATATAATATCTAACAATGGAGTACATAATATTTAATAAGGGAGTACAAAATATAGGATAAGGGAGTACATAATATTTAACAAGGGAGTACATATCAAGAACCTGGCAGGTGTGTTTGGTATTTTAGCATAATCTTAAAGGAGTACAAAATATGGGATAAAGGAGTAAATAATATTTAACAAGGGAGTACATACCAATAATCTCGCTGGTGAATTTGGTATTTTAGCATTGGCTTAAAGGAGTATAGAACATAAGATAAGGGAGTAAATAATACTTAAGAAGGGAGTACATATCAAGAAGCTTTGTTGTATGTTTGCTGTTCTAATATAGGCTTTAAGGAGTACAAAATATAGGATAAGGGAGTACATAATATTTAACAAGAGAGTACATATCAAGAACCTGGCAGGTGTGTTTGGTATTTTAGCATAATCTTAAAGGAGTACAAAATATGGGATAAAATGAGTAAATAATATTTAACAAGGGAGTACATATCAATAACCTGGCTGTTTTGTTCTAACATTGGACAATTCTATATTTTGCAGATTAATGTCAGTGATGATAAACGTGTTGTTGCTTACCGACTACTACTAGATCCTATCAATGAGGTGAAGCCGAAATTTAGATCTGCAAGTGAGTGTGTTCTCTTTGATCTTCAGGAAGAAAGCTGAACTTGGTGGCTGACTGAGAAGATTACAAAACTTTGTCATTTTGTGTTTTTGTTGTGTGAATTTCGTTTGGGGAATAACTCTTGTTTGAACATGGTTGGATGAAAAGTTTATACTCCCTTCTTAAGAATTATATACTCTGTTAATGTATTGAATTCTTATTTGCACAATTTGTCTGCTTATTAAATGCTAATTTGGTATTCAATATGTAGAAGTATATACTCCCTTATGGAGAAGTATTTACTTCCTTAATATTTCAATTTGATTATTCTTAAATTCAAATTCAAATATTGAATGCTTATTTGAACGTTTTGACCAAAAATTATATAATCCCATATGGAAAAATATGTACTCCTCTCAGAAGAAGTATATACTCCTCTCAGAAGAAGTATATACTTAATATTTTCAATTCTTATTTGCACATTTTCTGTTTGCTTTTAAATGCTAATTTTGTATTCTATATTTATATGTATATACTCCCACACGTAGAATTATTTACTCTCTTAATATTTCAATTTTTATAGGATTATTTTTATTTTAAAAAATAAAAAAGAAAATTATGTACTCCCAGTTCAAATTTATATACTCCTTTACACTAATTTACATACTCCCGATTTTTACGTGACGTCAGCATTCCAAAATCGATCGCGTGCGTCGCGTGGGTACGTCAGCGCGTGGGTCGCTTATTTTTTGGGCCACGGTTGGGTGTGGGATGTCATTTTTATGTCATTTTTATGGGTGTGGGATGTATTTGGGCCAGGTTGGCGTGGGATGTCATGGGATGTCATTTTCCCATGATGTCCCATATCAGCTCCGGGGTTCAAGCCCCGCATGTATTTTTAATTTCAAAAAAGTTGGATAGAAAAGACATCCTTCTTTCTTCAAAAAAAAAAAATAGTAATATGGACTCAATCCATCGATCCGATGGCTTAATTTGCCGGTTCGATATCTGGTCCCGTCTTCAAAACATTGTTGAGCACCTCATGAGAATTTTTAATTAAGGGACAGGGTACTGTTTCTCATTTAATGCACCTGTCTCCTTCATTAATGACTTGGAATATTTTACTCGCCGGAAGAAGGTTGATAATTGATAAACAACAGACGAAACAAGGCTGTGGCGGCTCTAGCTAGAAATGAGCATCAGTTCGTTTTCATATATAAACCCTAGATTGCAACAGCTAAATATTTAAATAACTCTCAATATAGTAGTTTTGTTTTTCCCAATCATCAGCTCTTAAAATATCTTAAACAAGCTTAGCGATGATAATTTGATTGTTCATAAATAACTAATATAGTTTATTTTAAGCTTTCCTTCATTTAATTTCGTCCTTGTTGCATGACATAAAAATAAGCTTTTTTTTGTTAATTTTATTATATTAATATATCATACAAGTTTTTCTTATTTTTATGTCATGCAAGTTGCACATTTATTTTATAAATAAATTGTTTTTGTATTTTTATAGTAGTAGTAAGTGTTCTACATGTATCAGTTAGGTGCTATTGGTCCAAGTAGCAAGTCTCTTGAATTTTTTTTTTTTTGCTATATCTATTATCTATAGTATATTTTTAATTTCGTCACTGTTTTTTCATAGTTAAAAATAGTTTTTTTTTTCATTTTTTATAATTAAAAATAGTTTTCTCTTTTTGTTAAATATATTAAAAATAGTCGTACCAATCTTATTTAATTTAAGAATTAAATATCTTTAAAATCTAAGGTAGTTAATGCCTAATCTATACTATTAATAAAAATTCATGTCTGCATTTTTTATAATAAAAATAGTTGTACCGATCATTATTTTATTTAAGAATTAAATATATTTGGAAATCTAAGGTGACATCCAAAAGTTTGCGGATTCTTTGTCGCCTTTGCACTTTGCGGCGTTATGTGACCAAATGGTTGGCTGACAAATTTTTTTTTTTCCCGAAAGCTTTTGGCTGACAAAAATTTTAACATACTGCAATGTTATTAAAGGATTGTTAAAATGCAATTCATAGCATGGATGAGTCTGTGCTACACATTATAATCCCGAATTTTATATTTAAAAAATATATTGGAGACGTACGATATCTTCTCCATATTAAAATTTTATTGAAAATCATTAGTTTTTAATATTTATATAGAATTTTTTAACACCGTTATTATTGGAGAGCCTGGAACTAATTAAATTAAAGATTTTCTAAAAATCTGAAAAACAGTAAAAATATTTTTGAAGAAGTATAAAAATTGATTTCCAAAATATAAATTAGGTGCAGGCTTTTGAGTTTTGACTAAGTGCTTGTTAAAGGTTGTTTATTGCCACTGACTGTGTATATTTTCTTGCGGTTTCGGATAGTAATTAACTTCTTTTGCTGAGAACTTGTCCTCTGTCAAGTCTATCTAAAAAAACTTTTGTTGAGGTACGAGTAAATGTGTAGCTGATCAGTTACTTTACTTTAAAAGAGAGCATTCTTATTTTCATCTGGAGAAAATTTATTTTTACTAAATACTTCCCTTATATATCACCACTTCTTCTATACAACATCTTCTATGAGTGTGAATTATACAAATTCATTTTTCCATAAAATCCACAAATCTGTACGAACCCAAATTCTTGGAAAATCCACAAAAGCTGAAACTTGCAGATAATTCATACTTTATTTTATTTTTTTTTCTCATGCTTAGTAGAATAAGACACACAACACGGCACAATTGATGAAATAGTAGAAGCATGCAAGATGATTTGAATATTTCAAAATAGTGATAGATTTAAAAGTGGCATATTCATAATTTACTACATTTTTAAGAAAATAATGGCATGAAACTAATTTTAACAATTTTATATGGCAAATATCTAATTATCAATGTGACAATGGCGTTTCTCTAACAAGTTTTGCCAGTCACATAAATTTAATTTTTCCCTTGATTATACAATGCAAGAACATCCGATTTCGTTCCCTCTTTTGTAAAGAAAATTTTCTGCACAGTTCATAAACAAAAGGAAATAATTCTGGACACCATTTCTATCTTTACAAATGAGCTTTGTGACAATTTAATGATCGTGTTATGATCAAGTTTGATTGGCTAGTTAAACAATCTGTTGGAGCTTTAGAGGTCATCTAAAAACTTGCTGCATGCATAATATCATCTCTGTGAATTGTGAAATATGTCATATAGATGCACATTTCGTAGATAGCATTTAGAGAATAAATTATTGTATCTACATTCTACAACTTATACAAATTAAAAAAATCATTTCACCGTTGTTTTCTGCGATTGCAAAGATGTTGGAGAGAGGGGTTTAGCTCTAATTTCGTTTCAGCAGGGTCCGTAAATTTTTTTGCTAAAAACAGGTTTCGTTTGTATGAGTTAGGAATAAGAAAGGAAGAAGGGAATTTAGGAAGAAACATTGGAGTGGGAAGAATGTTATTTCGGGAAAAAGAAATGTTGTTTGTATGGTGAGTTAGTAAAAATGAATGGAAGAGTTGAATTAAAATAATCACTTATATTTTTTTTATCTATTTTGTATAATTTATTCATTTCTCTTTTCTTTATTGTTGCAGTTTATTTATTAATAATACGAATAATTAGAATAATAAAATAAGAAATAATAATAATAATAATAATAATGATTTATTTAATAATAATAATAAATATTACTATATTTTAAAAAAATTACTTTTTTAGTATTCTAGTGATATTATAATAATATTTTTATAAAAATAATTAAAGTATGATATTATAATATTATAATAATATATTATTATAATATTATAGTAATATATTGTTATTAATAATATCACAATAATTATTAAAAAATTATTATTATTTAATATTAATAATATGAATTATAAAATAAAAATATTATAATAATTTCTGATTTATTATAATAAAATTAAAATTATTATATAATATTATTCATTTTGTTTTGCTTTTTTCCATCTAATTTCTGTTTTATTGATCTTTATTTATTTATATTAATTAATATTTTAATATTAGATAAGTAATAAATAGTGGGACGAGATGGAAAAGAATTAAAATATTACAATAAATTGTCGAACGGAATGAAAAACAATTAAAATTTTAAAATTTTTCTTCTTTCTTCGCCTATTTGTTGGAAGAAGATCTTCCAAGAATATGGCCTTCTTCCCATATATTCCTATATAATGTGTTTGGATGAAACTTTTAATCCGGAATAGGCATATTCCTAGTGATCCAAACAAGGCCATACGTATGATGTAACATCTAATAATAATAATAATAATAATTTTTAAATAAAACTCTAAAATACTGTCATATAAAAAAATTCATGAAAAATCAAATATATATTATAATAACAATAAAAAAATCTAAAATAATATATTTAATATACAAAATAATAATTCAAAAATCAAGACAATAAAAAAAGTAAAATAATTTCCTCTGAATTTTTTTTTTCATAATTTTGCATAATAGGTTCATTAGAAATCTCATTGAACACTTATTTTTCCTATATTATAGATATATAAAGATGGGAAGCATATGAAGGAGTTCCGCCACTATTCAAACCACAATATTTCTGATTTTTTTTGTGGCGTTTAAAAATATTTAGTATTTTTAGTGGCAGTTTTTATATAATATCGGAATTATACTTTTGATCTTCTGTGGTATCTTTTGTATATAATGTCCTAAAGTTTACAAAACATTATATAGACGAATCAGGCAGTGCTTGAGATTCACGCTAGTATATATATGCTACAAATAATTATTCATCCAAATATTTCATTCTATTCTAAATTTTGCCTTAATAAGATTCATTGGGGAGGAAGAAATAAGGCGATTAGTCAGGAACAAATACTACCTAGGTCCATATGCGATTTTTTAGGCGTCGTTATGCAATTCAAATGAAATACGACATGTTCAGCTGGATTCTTCAAATTTTTAAGATGGGTCCTAACTTCTTATCGTTTTTTTAATTACATCCAAATGCAATATCAATTAAATTTTTTTTTGAGGTGGGTCGAACTCCTATATGGCTTTGCCCCTGGTTGGACAGCTTATCCTTCGTTTCTCATTATTGTTTGAACTGTCTAACATGAAGAAGCTGGTTGATGAAATCTTTCAATTATATATTTTTTTTAAAAAAAGGGGGGGGGGGGTTGGGGGAGCCCAATAATTTATTGGCTAAGCTACAATATTTTATGGGGATCTTTAAAGTGAACAATAAATTTTAAATACCGACATCAATATATGTAATCATTACACACACAAAAAAAAAAAATCTAAACTCTTGTTAATGAGAGTTAACAATTAAAACAATACTCATATTTTTTGTGGATTGGATGGATAGTTTTAATGCGTGCAAAATATATTTGAAATATTTACTTAATTATTTTTGCTATGTCTACTAATTTGAGATATAATACTTATAATTATTTTGTATTTCTCCGAATTTGTATGGGCAATGAAGAATTCTTAGGTCAAACATAGTTATATATTGCCCCGTGTTTGCGAAAGGAATCCAATAAAGGGTACTGAATTTGATTCTCTGAGGGGGTGTGTTGCACTTTTGTATGATTTTAAAAGAGACAAAGTCATTGGGATCTTGAGATTCTCTGCCTCAGGCATGCTCAAATTAAATATTACAGAAACTACCCGAGAGTATAATTAGTTCGGAAGTTAATCATAACTAATTAAGGATGTCATTAATGCACTTCACATGCAACAAAGATCCACTTGCAAATTGTCATTAATTAATGCTAGTCTATAATGTCTTTCCAACATAACATATCAATAAAGAACTAAATATCAAGGACAAAAAGGGTAAGCTTATGTTGCAAAGCTCATATAATTACCTGGCTAGGAAAAGATATTACATTTGTTTTAATCTATAATGTACTCCCAGCATAAATAAAGCTATCCGTAATGAACATTACATTATTTTCAAATTAATTATATAGAAAATCTGATTTTAAATCCTCAATCGATCATTGCCAATTAGAGTCAATTAATCTCCAAAATATTCCTAGGTTCAATTAAATTTTCAAATTACTTGACATCATTTATCAGCAGCCTTAAAAATTATTAATTAGGACCATGGTTTGAAGAATCAGCGAGTCAGACTCGGCTCCTAACGATCTGATTTTTGACGAGTTGGAACATATATATTCGGATTTAGAATCTTGAGATCACCATTAAGGATGGTGTTCTTTTATGGAGAGAGGTGAAGAAACATTGTATGAGATGGCTAGGGAGAGAAATCGCATCATGAGGCCGAAAAAAGTACCATAATGCCTCTTGGAGAGATGGGTTAGGCCATTTCTGGTGCTCCATCGCGAAAAAAAGAGAGAGAGGTGAGTGAGAACAAGAAAGAAAAAAATAGGCTGTCAACGATAGAAAAAAAGTCACGTAATGCTGTTTCGTTAACTTAACCTATTTTGATTTCGTTCCAATAACGAAACGATAAACGCAATATGGAATCATACCGCTTTAAACCATTTTTTTTCTTTTCAAATCGTTTCATATGTAAATTTTGAAGTGGAACGAATAACGAAATAATATTCTATATTGCTTCAAAAATGAAATGGTTAACGAAATGAAATCTTATACCGTGTTCCTTAACGAAATATATGATTATTTTTAAAAATCCGAGTTATCTAATTTTTTCCGAGTCATCCGATTCGATTCCTTAGTTCAACACTCCGAATCTGAATTTTAGAACCATGATTAGGACTATACTTTTGATCAAAATAATTGATTAATTAGGGAGCTTAATTGTGTTAGCACCCAAAAGTTGAAGGTTGCAATTACACAGAGAAATTAAGAGTTGTTTAAAAAAATTTTATTCAGAGACTTGTTTAAAAAATTAAGGTTACAATTTTATTCAGAGACTTGTTTAAAAAAAAACGTGATACTTTAATATTTAGAAGGTCAAATAAACTTCAAATTTTACAAAAATTATGTATAAACTCATCGGCTCGTTAAATGAAACAAGATAAATAATTTTAATTCCACGTTTAAATTTTAAATTTTGAAATATAAAAAGTGAAATAGAAACACTAGGGAAGCAAAAAAGAGTAACACACCGGATCCTTACTCATAGTTCTAACAGTAATAATTACTCTTGTAACTTATTTGTTGTATTATATCTACTATAGCTTGCAAACGTGTGCATTAATTTGGGCTTAAATAGACACGCATTTATGATTCCAAGACTTCAACTTCATCAAACAATAATGTAAGATAATATCACTTCAATTAATGAGACAACGCATTAATTAACTTGTCTGCGTGCATATGATCGATAATACGAGTGTTGAAAAGCGTCAGCGTTTCGAAAATCCTTTTTGTTTTTTGGGTATTCCCTCTGAATTAAATACTTGTAGTTCACAGGTTCTCAGTTCTCAGATATATTGTTACAGTACACGCATGCAAGTAGAAAGTTCTTCCCGGTTAGTAACTGACACTTGTCGACCAATGAGACCCATATATATACACGTCTACAATTGAAGAAATCTACAATATTCATATTATTTAGTTTTAATATGAAAAGTTTCCAATACTGTTTCATTCTTTTGTAACGTGAACAGTTCTAATTATAGTACAATTTTGCAAAGCAATAGTACGAATGCACTGCTATATATGACTGATAATTATTTGAAGGTTGTCACATCAGATAGAAAATACAATTAAACATTACAGTCTTAAAAATAATTCAGTAAAAACAAAAGGACTATTGCACTTCTTCCATAATAATTAATCTACATTGAAATATTTTTAAAGATTACATGATATGATCAGATAATAAAACATATATCACTACTTATACATCTCTACGCGGTCAGAGAAGTTATCCAACAAAACAATAAAGTTATGTAAATGATGCCTTCTTTTATTTTTATCTTTGCATCAAGAAAACCAAGCATTATGTTTTCCGTTAATTTCCCATTTTTCCTTTGTCCATTTATTTTTCAGTTATACTTGGGTTCTTGTCAACTTTGGAGTTGTCAACTTGTCATCTTTAGCAGAAGATAGTATAGCATCAATTGCCTCTTTAACTTGAGAAATGTCAGGTGTTTTTCCTCCTTGTGCTGGCCAAAACTCATCAGTTGTCAATACCTACACAGGCAAAATTCAGAAATTAAATTAATGAGAAACACTAATTAACTAACTTCACACAATAGAGAGGAAATGCACTTCAAAAGAGGATCTGTTTTATTTGTCTTATTACCTTGACTTGTAATTGGAGAAACTTCACATAACTAATAGCCTTCTCAAGCATGGTAACTAAGTCAACCTAGCAAATTCAAAGCAGAATAATTAATTATCAAAAATAACAAAACTCATTGAAGCGTAGAGAATTTGTATTTAATTTTTGTCTTGAAATTCAGAGCGCACCTTTGTTCCATTGGGAACAAGTTCTTGCAACACTTTAAGACGCTCGCTAATTCTCTCCCTCCGGTTCTATAATAACAACACGAAGATATGATTAATACTATGTTACATAACAAATAATCAAATAGTCGTTTGATATTTGAACAATGGGAGAAAACGACAAATACAATACCTTAGCAGCAAGGCTTTGAGTGTCTTTAGATGGGCTAGTAGTTGCTTTTGTTTTCCTATTTGTTCCACATTGCTTCTTTGACATTTGCATTGCTACACTCTGAAAAGTACAAAGTCAAAATTTAAAATTATGATTCGAAAATACATATACTTTTCTTAGGTAGATAACTTAGTGTAAAAAAAATGGAATTATACCTCAAATTTGCGCTTTTGTGAGACTTTCTCTTGCTTGAGGCTCTCTTGAACATAATCAATGTGGCTTGTTATTGGATATGAAGGCAGGCCAGCTTGTGAATCCTCACAATACATGCTCTCTCCAAATTCACCAATCAGTGAATTATCACCATACTGGTTAACATAGTTATAACTTTGATCAAAGGTATTCACCCAAGTATTGCACTCGTCCATTTTTGAGTTGTAGCTAGGTAAAAGCATTTGGTTAATTTGGTCGAAACTAATTACTGATGATCCCAAGTTCTGAGAATCATCGGTAATTTGAAATGAAAAATTCTGTGGTGGAAATGCGTCGTAGAAGAAATCTAAATTTTCAGGGATGTTTTCCTCAAGAAAGGAAGCATAGGAGTATTGGGGGTTGATAATGTCAAGCAAAGGTAAACTTAGAGCCATTTGATCAACTTTTTAGCTGAGCTAGAGTGAGAAATTAGTGGAAAGAAAATTAAAAAACTCCTAAGAAATTCCTTTTGCCTAGTTAACAATGCATGGAGCATGCTGTTTCCGGTATATATATATAGTGGATGATGAACTGATGATCTCTAATTGGGCAAGAACCACATGGGGCTAAATTTTATATTTAACCTGACAGGATTTAATTATAGTTGCATTTAATGCTTGCCTTGGAGTTTGGTGGCTTGCCTTATAAAAATTAAACTAATTAATAAAAAATGTGAGTACGGTTTTCAACGGATATTGAAGCATTTTCTGTTTTGTATCTTTTCCTTAGCAAATCTGGAACTAGAACTTGCAATCGAAACTAATAACCTAATATTGCCCAAGTAAACTTTTGTGTATATATATGCAAAATTAATTATTGAATCTGCTTCATAGATGAAAACAAGTAAATCTGATATAAGAGGAGGATCTGTGCATTCGAGAAGAGAGAAATTAAGGGAGGGGGGAAAAAAGAAAATAAGGATTTTTTCCTCATTATAAACTTAGTGAAAATATGAAAGGCACATAAGAAACAAAAATTAAGGCCCTGATCAAAATGATTTTTACGTGGGATTTCATTTCATTTGAATTGATTTTATATAATTTCGTTAGGTCTAATTAATTACATAGGAATTCTTACCAAATGACACCAAATCTCTTCATTTTGATCAAGAATTTTCCATCGAAATGAAATGAAATGAAATGAAATCCCACGTTAAAAAAATGGGATTTTGATCAAGGGCCTAAAGCGAGATGTGAATTAAGTGTATTTAAGGCACACAAAGGTGGCGAATTAGCTTTACTGCAGATCACCAGAACCATCCTTGCATGAAAATATATATGCATCCGTGCACATTAATTAGCAACGGGAGACAAGCATTAATTGCAAGCATTCATTAATTAGCAACTCGAGGCAATATTTTAAAAACGGTTAATGACGGAAGCCTCATTTTCCTAGAAGAAATAAATAGTTAATTCACTTAATTCGTGTGCTTTCCAACTGTTCATTCATTTATATTTGACAGTCAGCAATCGAACGGTCTCAAAACACATTAATCTTAACTATCTATATTAAGTAATTCCGTTTACCAGTCTACTGCTTTCGGGATGTACAAAATTTGGATATTATTTGTTTGTTTTTAAATATTAGAGGATGTGGATATTGACATATGCTGACACGTTTGTATGCAAGAAAAAAAAACTAATTATTTTAATTACATGGTTGCAGACTTTTCTTATTTTCAGATAATCGATTTAGAGATTCATATATTGTCTTAATTTGGACTTTGAAATTTAATATAAATGCACACAAAAAATTATATGTCCATTAAAGTTACTTTTAAAAAAAATCTTTTACATTTATCTTTTGG
This sequence comes from Rhynchospora pubera, assembly GCA_028095005.1. Taxonomy (NCBI): domain Eukaryota; kingdom Viridiplantae; phylum Streptophyta; class Magnoliopsida; order Poales; family Cyperaceae; genus Rhynchospora; species Rhynchospora pubera. The sequence continues at coordinate 21,173,329 of CM051461.1, forward strand.
AAGTAATCAAGAAGAAGTATAATAATAAGTAATATCGTTTTTCATTTTATTTTTGGGCAAGAACTAATTATTTGTAGAAAAAAAAATCATTTCCAACACGGGCATATAGAATTAAAAAAATAGAATTTAATATTTATTTTTTAATAAAAAAAATGTCATTACTGCATCTTGCACATCAAGGTTAGCCACCTGAATTAAAATCGGATTGTACGTCAAAGGAAAAATTTATGGAGGTTATATCATTTTTTGCCCAAAAAATCATGCGCATCCCTAAGCATTAAAAACAATATAACAATCTACAAAAAAATATACGAAAAAAACGTCCATATGTTTCTGTTAATATTTAAATGGCTACAATATTGTCTGCCACATTCCTTCCTACTTTTGAGTCAGTAATTTCTAAGCATCCCTAAGCATTAATTTCTAATGTCATTCCCATTTTTTTTTGTGGATATTTTATGACATAATTATTGATAAAACAGTAATGTAAGTGAAACACCAATTATTGTTTTTACTATTTAAAATATTGAGATTCGTAAAACTATTCCACATTTTTGTTTTTGGAAAAAGTTTATTAGAAGATGAGTGGATATGCATAAGATGTGAATTACGATTATTTAAGCTTAGTTGATATATGCGTGTTCCCCGGTTGAAAAAGGATGCACATGAGATTTTAGTATTTGTTGGACAAGCTTGAAACTTTTCCTGAAATTCGATAGTATTTTAGCTAGTGTACTCCAGTGTACAGGAAGAATCCAATAAAATGTACCGAATTTGAGTCTGTCCAAGAGGGATGTGTTGTACTTTGTATGGTTGTTTGAGGGGCAAAATGCATTGGGATCTTGAGATTCTCTGCTCATTCTGCATGAAAATTAATTAGAAGCCAAATTGTGTGAGAGTTAGTTTGGAAGTTAATTATAAGTCATAACGAAGACGTAATTAATGCACTCACATGAGCAGGATCAACTTGTAATCATCTTAATTGTATATTGAATACACTTGATTATAAAATATAATTCATGTGGGAAAGCCAGGTCAACCAATCGACTTTCACAAATTCTATCTATTTAGCATAGTTTTTTTATCAATAAAAAAATAAATAATCATAATTTTTCTCTTCTTAATTATACATTAATTGGTAAATTTTCTATTTTAACGAACTATGTTCAGAATATTTTCTTCCAGATCAAATATAGAAGATTGCCAGAATTATCCTATTAACCATTGCAAGTAAAGATTGCCAGAATTATCCTATTACCTATTGAAGTAATTCTCTATTTTGATTCTTATGTTTCACGATATCATCGTATAATCCAAGATAGGAACGTGTCATTCTTGCAGATTATACGTTTCTTGATCTAGAGATAATTGTATCAGTTGCTAGAAGACAATCTATCTCCATCAAGGGGCCCAAACAGATATCGTCACTCACTAAGTGAATTAATGAGGGACATACGGTTTTCTTGATAATTAGTTTTTCCCCGCACAATTCAAGAGACCTTAAATCAAGTCCATATAGCAGCCTTTATCAGGAATCAGCGGTAGACATGATTTATAGAACCTATCCTTATGTGGAAAAGATAATCATCTCAAACTTATAACCAAAATCATAACGGAATAAATAATGACACGTAACACAATCTATATATTTATTTCATGGGGTCCAGTCCTGCACTATGTTCTATAACATATACATATGCAATTAAGTTGGTTACTCTTAACCTATGATTTATAGAACTTAATCATCACTTAACTTGCATACTAATCTTATTGATAATTAATGTCCTTTGTTAATTATCAAGATTATGGACTTTTAGATTTATCATTGTCATTTACAACTAAATGAGTAACAGTGATCTATAATTCAGATCCTCAACCTGAATGAACTGTCAACGAATAAACCAAAGAACAAATGATCTGAAATTATCAATAACATAAACTATAGAAGTAGCCTAATAAGATTGGTTTCTATGACATATCTCTGACACAGACAACAGCCCTGCAATTTCTACGTGGTTTATCGAAGCTAGCTGTCGTAAACAATAGGCTAATCAGTTCAATTTTTATATGTAAAAGACCATAAAACTGTATTCTACAACACAAATCTTTTTTGTTTTTTTGGTATTTTCCCCATTCAAAATCTCCTTCACACACGCATTTTCAGACCTGTATGGGTCAGAAAATATCACGCATCTGTTTCATCCAAACACCGATGGTGTCATGCCTCATTGATCTCTGTTTGGGAGCTCCAATGAAAGAGTTGTGGCGAGTATCGCTTAGGAAGGAATTCAGATAGTTAGCTTTTTCCCTTTTTTCTTTTCCTTCTTTCCTCGTAAAGTTAGGAAGACTGGTAAATGTAAAGAAGAGAACTCATTTCCCAATTGTTCGTGGAAGAAACAATTTTTATTTTATAGTGGAACAAATTTCAGATTGTAGATGATCGAATTTAAAATTGACATGGATTATGTCTTTTATATGCTTGTGAAGTGGATTGAAGTATCAATTTCTAGATTATTCCTTCAATTAAAACTTCTATAATACATCTCAGATATGTAAAATTGCAATAAAAATGGTACCCACATTGCCACAATCCTGACCAACCGATTTACAATCGTGTGGTTCAGCTCTGCGTGCATCGGAAACTGGCTGGCCAATCTCATGAGATTTCAAATATCCTGGTAATTATAGAAATTTCAGAATCAGACAATTTCATATCTTGTTATATATCTGATAACTGATCAGTCTAACACTTTGTATGATTCATAAAGCTTGTTTTAAATACCAATTGGAAATGATAATATGGCAATTAGGAAGGATGATTTATATTGGGCAGTGCTGAACTTAAATTTAACACAAGAATTGACTAGTTATTTCAAGTATCAAATTATCTGATGTTTCAAAAGGAAAAAATAATCTCTTTAATTCATTTTGCCCAGCATTGCTATCCAACTAAAAAAAAATTAAGGGCTTTTCTTACTCGCCATTGTCAGTTGTCAACTTGTCATTACACTTGAAATTCGAGGCCTGACTTGCGTTCTTACTTTCCTAAGTCATTAATTTGTTTTTTTATTCAAATTAATAAAAAGTTATCTCAGTATAAAATTATGAGTAATGCTAGAACCAAACATGTTTGACGTCAAACACGATTCTAGACTCAATTATTGAAAATTCAAATTACCGATCCAAACCACTCAATATGATTTTCATATTGAAATATTCTTACATACCAAATTTTATATTTTTATGAAATTTTTAATTATTTTTTCAGATTTTTTTAAATTGAAGGGTCTAAAATTAATTAGATTGAAGATTTTCTAAAATACCAAATAAATAGTAAAAAAATTCAAAAATATAAAATTTGATCTCCTAAAATATTTCATTATGGAGAACAAATTGAGAGGTTCGGATCAGCCGTGCTAATCTCAAAACTTGAGATCCGATCGTGTTTAACCGGCCAAGTGTCAAACACGTTTGACCGCAGAATTACTCTAAAATTATTCATACTAGTGGGGTGTGTCGCGCGTTGCGCGACCTATTTTTTTGTCCTTATTTTTTTGAGTCTTATTAATTGTAAAAATACGATGGGAAAAAGAGCGAAAATATATTATTTTTACAATTAAGTGCGGATCAATTAAAAAAGGACATAAAATATATGATTTTTACAATTTAATTGCAGAAAAACCTCGAGATCAGCTGAGATTATTTGTGAAGCTATATGTGCATCGGAGAAATATTATCTGACCATAGTAATCTCCAATCAGATAGTGTTTTTGAAGCCATCTCAGCTTTTCATTGGTGCACATCCGCAACTGGCATCACGTCCTGCATCGTAACTCCAATTATCTATAAAAGAAAATATATGCAATGACCAAATAAAATCAAATTATGCAGCACTTTTTAAAAACAAAAAGAAAAGAACATAAACTCGGTGAGAGCTAAACATTATCTATAATTTTGCAACACACATTTGACAGATGAGAGCAAAACATTATGAAAGACAATTGCATAGACCTCAGTTTGGTCCTTGGTGCAAACTCACTACAGGCTCCCCTTTCTTAACTTTACCCTCGATATTGGCAACTTCTGGCTATCCTTTAGGCATCCTGGATTCAAAATGTGGGATATCATTTGGGCTGCTACTTCTTGGAATATCTGGAAGGCACGCAATAGACGCGTCTTCTCGAATCACAGTACTCCACCAGAATTAGTACTCAAAGAAGTTTTGGCATGTGTACAATCTTGGAGAAAACATGCCTAACCTCTTTCTTTTTTCTTTTTTGTATAGGTTTTAGTTTTTTTCTTTTTTTCTTCCTTTCTTTTTCCTCTTTCTGTAATTAATTTTATTATTAATAAAATTTTTCGGTGTGGTACTTTGCCACCTGTCCCTCAAAAAAGAAAGACAATTGCATAGAAACGATTCGGCACATGTATTTTTTCAACCAAAGAGATTAGTACAACAAATAAACTCATCTTAAATGATATGATGGTACCATTTTAAGTTGCTAGAATAATTAAAATAATGAAAATGTTAGATCCACCAAGTGAGCTGGAGGCACACTTTTTTAGAAAATTTCAGATCATCCATTCAATAATGAAACAAAATTAAGAGCAAAGTGAAACGATTACCAAACACTTTTTGAAAAGCATATAAACAATATTCAATTAAGGTACAGCACCGACTCCTTAAAAATCATATTGCATGGTATAAATACCAGCTTTGACCAGCATGAACTCTGCATAATATTGAAAATACTGAAAAAGGTCGATAAGCTGTCTGTGGAGAAAATTGGATGTTTGGCTCGGTCCGAGTTGGGCCAAACTCGGACCGAGTTGAAGCACACCTCTTTGGCTCGGTCCGAGTTGGCCTGAACTCAGTCCGAGTTGGACCTTCTGAATTTCCTTTTTATGATTTTTGCATATATGGAAATGTAATAAAAAGAAATATTAGCCTACCTATTATAAAGGAGGCGTCTTTCTCTTCCTTTCTGACCTATCTTCTTCCCCAATTCTCTCTTGTACTCCATTATTATTGAAAAGAAATAAAAAGTGTGGTGTGTGTGAGTCGTGGACGTAGGTACATATTGTACCGAACCACGTAAAATCTTCGTGTTCTTTTATGTGATTGCTTTTGTTTACATGGTATCAGAGCGGTAGGTTCTGAGATCTGTGCATTATTATCGTTTTTGTATCCCTGTGCGAGTTACTGCACAGTCGATTCCTCGTTGTGCGAATTACTGCACAATCAGACCTGTTCTTCTCGACGAGATCTCACCGAGTTACTGTGTGAGTTTATTCCTTGCGTGAGTTACTGCGCAGTTGATCCTTCTTCCTTGAATTTTAACACCGAAACCGACCCCAAATCTCTAACAACCAAAATACCAGAAACCATGACTCATATCCAAAACCTAAACGATTGTTGGATTATAGATTCAGGGGCAACCGATCATATGACTTACAATAAGGACGACTTGATAAGAGAATCTCATCCAAGGAGGACTGAGATCGTCAATGCAAATGGGGAAGTTTATCCAGTCAAAGGGGCTGGAGATGTTCAATTTTCCTCTTCTCTAACTCTTTCAAATATTTTATTGGTTCCTTATCTTTCATCAAGACTATTGTCTGTAGGTCAATTGTGTGAAGAACTGAACTGTGTTGTACTCATGTATCCCAGATTTTATCTCTTTCAGGACCTTATGACAAAGGAGATTATCGGTCGTGGTATTAAGAAGGGAGGACTGTATCATTTGGAAGACATAGCTACTGGAAGAGCTCACATATCTGCTGGCTCGAGTTCAAGTAGGAAGTCTTCAATTTGGATGTGGCACAGACGTTTGGGACATCCTTCATTCGGGTATCTCAAGAAACTTTATCCAAGTTTATTTTCTGGATTTGAGAACGAATCTTTTGAGTGTGAGGTATGTATTAAATCTAAGAGTCATCGAGCCCATTTTGCTAAGAACTTGGATAATGACAAAACCACTCCTTTTGACCTGGTTCACTCTGATGTATGGGGGCCTTCCCCAGTTGAATCCCTAGGTGGTAACAGATGGTTTGTGTTATTTGTTGACAATTGTACCAGAATGACATGGATTAATTTGGTAAAGCATAAAAGTGAGGTACCACTTGCCATCAAATCTTTCATTACCATGGTAAAGAACCAGTTTGATAGAAATGTTAAAATTTTCAGAAGTGATAATGGAAGTGAATTTGTCAACAAAACAGTAAGAGAATTTTTTAACACCTATGGGATTATACATGAAACAAGTTGTGTGGGTACTCCCCAACAAAATGGTATAGCAGAGCGAAAGAATAGGCAAATCCTAGAAATGACTAGGGCAATGATGCTAGAAAACAATATACCTCATTCTTATTGGAATAATGCAGTTACATCAGCAGTTTACTTGATGAATAGGGTGCCTTCTGTGGTACTTGACTTCCAAACACCCTTGCAAGTACTTTCAAAATACTGCTTAATTCCCTCTGTCCTTACAATTCCACCAAAGGTATTTGGGTGTATTGCCTATGTTCATATACAGAAACATCAAAGGTCAAAGTTGGATCCTTGTGCTGAAAAATGTGTGTTCATAGGCTATGGTCAACATCAAAAGGGCTATAGGTGCATGAATCCATCATCTAGAAAAGTCTATACCATCATGGATGTGACATTTATTGAAAATGAAGGGTATTTCTGTAAAAACCAGACTCATTCTCAGGGGGAGAGTGTGATAGACAATGAACTCTGGTTCGATGCAGTAAGAAATGATGTTTTTGGTTCGAAATCTGAGATTTGCCCAAATGAACCTGTTCAACTCGGTCCGAGTTGGACTCATCTCGGTCCGAGTTCGACCCATCTCGGTCCGAGTTCGACCCATCTCGGTCCGAGTTCGACCCATCTCGGTCCGAGTTCGACTGAATGTGAGCATTTGAATCTAGAAATGGACCCATCGGCTAACTCGGGTCCATCTGAAGAAGGTTTCGAAAGTGAAGATGAAGAAATGATACAGTCTCCTACTTCACCACATGATCAATTTCCTGAGTCAGAGGTAAGTAATTCTGAACATGTTACTTCTGAATCTGTTACTACTAATCATGGTTATCAGTTACCTTTCAGAATCAACAGAGGCAGACCTCCTAAGAGGTATAGACCAGATGAGGTTGGTGAGGGCAGGTATGCAATGGCAAACTTTATGACTATGTCTCACATGCCATCTTCTGTGAAAGAATTTGATAGAACCTTGTCGTCAGTTCACATTCCAAGAAATCTGAATGAAGCACTCAGTGATCCCAAATGGGTGGATGCAATAAAGACAGAAATGGATGCACTTGAAAAGAATGAGACATGGGAACTGGTGACAAGACCAAAAGACAGAAAGGCAGTAGGCTGCAAATGGGTATTTACAGTCAAATATGGGCCCACTGGAGAAATTGACAGGTACAAAGCAAGACTGGTAGCAAAGGGCTATTCTCAAACATATGGAGTAGACTACCAGGAGACTTTCTCTCCTGTAGCAAAACTGAACACTGTGAGGATCTTATTGTCCATTGCAGCAAATAGGGACTGGCCTCTACATCAATTTGATGTGAAGAATGCTTTTTTACATGGTGACATTGATGAAGAGATCTACATGGATATCCCACCAGGATACAGTCACTCAAGCAACCAACTTCTTGTGTGTAGATTGAAGAAAGCATTGTATGGTCTGAAACAATCCCCTAGAGCTTGGTTTGGAAGATTTTGCTGTGCTATGAGAGGATATGGATACACTCAGAGTGATACTGACCACACTTTATTTTTCCTCAAGAATAAAGGTAAAATTGTTATCTTGATAATCTATGTTGATGATATGATAATCACAGGTGATGACTCTGAAGGAATCCGGGATTTGGAAGAAAAATTATCTAAAGAGTTTGAAATGAAAAATCTAGGAGTGTTGAAATATTTTCTTGGAATCGAAGTTGCACGCAATAAGGAAGGTATTTCTTTGTCTCAAAGAAAGTATGTGCTTGACTTACTTGCTGAAACAGGTATGTTGGACTGCAAACCTGTTGACACACCAACCAAACAGAACACCAAGTTGGGTGTATTTTCTGATCAGGCACCTGCAAATAAGGATCAATACCAGAGATTGGTAGGGAGACTCATTTACTTGTCACATACTCGGCCTGATATCGCTTATGATGTGTCTGTGGTGAGTCAATTTATGCATGCTCCCAGTGAACAACATATGGAAGCTGTCATGTGGATTTTAAGGTATCTCAAGGGATCCCCAGGACGAGGTATCTTCTTCAAAAGGAATGGTCATCTTCAGGTTGAGGGATATACAGATTCTGACTGGGCTGGAGATGTGACTGATAGAAAATCCACGTCTGGATACTTCACATTTGTTGGAGGTAACTTGGTTACTTGGAGGAGCAAAAAGCAAAAGGTGGTAGCTTTGTCAAGTGCAGAGGCAGAGTTCAGAGGAATTGCTAAAGGTTTGCAAGAATTACTGTGGATAAAGAGAGTACTCAAGGATCTTGGTCTCTATGATAACAGGGAGATGAAGTTGTTCTGTGACAACAAGGCAGCTATCGCAATATCTCACAATCCGGTGCAACATGATAGGACCAAGCATATTGAAGTGGATAGGCACTTTATTCGACAGAATTTAGAAGATAAAGTCATTAGCATTCCTCACGTGAAAACTGATGAGCAATTGGCAGATATACTAACCAAAGGGGTATCATGTACCATTTTTCAGGGAGTGATTTGCAAGTTGGGCATGCAAGATATCTACCTGCCAACTTGAGGGGGAGTGTGGAGAAAATTGGATGTTTGGCTCGGTCCGAGTTGGGCCAAACTCGGACCGAGTTGAAGCACACCTCTTTGGCTCGGTCCGAGTTGGCCTGAACTCGGTCCGAGTTGGACCTTCTGAATTTCCTTTTTATGATTTTTGCATATATGGAAATGTAATAAAAAGAAATATTAGCCTACCTATTATAAAGGAGGCGTCTTTCTCTTCCTTTCTGACCTATCTTCTTCCCCAATTCTCTCTTGTACTCCATTATTATTGAAAAGAAATAAAAAGTGTGGTGTGTGTGAGTCGTGGACGTAGGTACATATTGTACCGAACCACGTAAAATCTTCGTGTTCTTTTCTGTGATTGCTTTTGTTTACACTGTCAAATAAAAATTATATTATTCTAGGCAGTACTTTTACCTAGCCTCTACATCCATTCTATACACATGCTAACCTGACTTAATTCCACATAAAAGAGAGTGACCCACTGCTAAAAGCCACCCAATGATTTGTCTAAACACAGTTTATTCAAAATATGCTCAATTCTCTCAATCTTGATTGGTTCTGCTTCCATATTGACCTACATTGTATTTTATATTTTATTTTAATCTATGAATCAATCTCACTTGAAAGAGGAAGAACCGATCAGCTTATTCATTCAACTTAAATTGCGGTTATAGGCTGGAAGCCATTAGCCATGAAGATCTGATGGTGAAGATATTGTGGCCATTTTGTCCTCACTTCGTGAAGCCTAAACTCCCTTTGCCATTCTTTGGCAATACCTTGCGAAATTTTGGCATATTCTATGTTTGCTTGGAGTCTCCTTCTTAAAACTTCCTATAAAGTAGACATATTCAAGTGTAATATGGGAGGACCACAGTAACATCATACCAACATGAACCAACAATCAAATATTATAAAAAAATTGATCTTCTTCTTGGTCTTTATGATTAAAATTAATATCAGATAGTCATGATCAGGAATAAACCATTTTCCTTGTCAAGAGATGTCAATTTACATATGGAAGGAATAGCCACCACTATGTCATATTCAATGCATCAATAAACATAACATCAAATCTTAATCAAATTCATACCGGTAATGATTTTTCCATCTCAACATTTATGGCCTGCCACCAACATCAACATTATTAAGGGCCAGTGCCAGTGCCGATGTGACCTCTTCGGACTTCGAGTACCCATTGAAAGAGAAGTGCTTTGAGTTAATTATCATACAATCAGTCAGTGTCCCACAATAGCAGATAGTCAACGGTTAATAGGGGACTCAAGTTGCTGATTTGGACATTTCTCTTCAAGGTGTCGGCCTCAGTTGCCTTATCAAGTGAGCCTATTGTCAGATAGAAAGAAATAGGATATTACATATCGGACTGTAAGTATTTTCATATTAAGATAACCAAAATTTCTCTGTAATACCATTTCTCATTGTTTAAGAAGAGGTCACAATTTATCAGTCCCTCGCGTGCCAAGAAGCTCATCTCTTCTGCAATATGAACCTCATATTGTGCCTGCTGAATCAAAATCATATTGCTTAAGAGAAACATATAGTTCTAACAAACAAAGAAAATAGCTTGTGATTTTATAATAGTATCTTACAATTTCTATAATTTACATCATTACTATAATAGAAGGAAAAAATGAAATTCAGTAATAATATTTTATATGTTTCATATGATACTGGCACCACTAAATTTTACGTGCCTGTCATGTACAATAATTTACTTCTTAAGGAATCTAAATACACTTTCCGATTATATCCTCGTACCAAAAATTTTCCAATAAGTAATTATATCAATTCAAACTTACTTGATATTCAATGGCAGAGGCAAATATACCACTATTAGAAGCAAAAAACAACGGGCATCAATCTACTGGAGTAAAATATTGAACAATGTATATATATAAATTGCGTAATTTTGTAGCGCAAAAATCATATAAAGAAAAATGCCAATGAACGTTATTAAAGGATACAAAAGTGATGAAATTAATCAGTGAAATGCAGCAGCTCGTTGCTGCATGAACCGAAAAAGAGGACCATGCAACTAATTGGCTGCAATTTATATGCCAGCATTAAAGATAACTTTATCAGCCATCATACATAATACATGTAACATAAGGTAAGCCAATAACTTATAAGGAAATGTTTATCTACTTTCATGTATATCAGGAGAAAAGTACACATGAAATCTACTAGGCTCTGGACGGATGCATGAGAAGTGAAAACACCTTGTAATTTACTCTTGAATTTGCAAATCGCTTGTAAATTACTCTTAAATTACTTTCCTTTGAGAAAGCAACACATACCAATTGTAGGAACTAATGATGTGCCTTCATCAATGTGCATTTTGTATGGGGTTGATGCCAGCAGCATCCTACCTCAGCAACACAACTTAAAATAAAAAAAAAAACAAAAAAAGAGGATTTTTTTATTTTGAGACAATGAATGGATTAAATCAACAAAGGAGAATAAATATACCAGAAAATAATAATATGAGCAACGATTGTACAGTCAGAAATCATTCGTTCACTTGTATAACTGTCTTTAAAAAAAATTAAAAAAATAGTAAATCAAAGTTATAAGTTACCTCACCATAAGGAAGTACGGAGGAGGGCAGAGGTAATCGAGGCGAGCAGATATCCAGAATGTCGAAATAGATCCGATCGATTATGCGACTGGCATGTGTGTGAGAGAAAGAAGAACTTATAAGGAGATGGCTTGTCAGAATCTGCATGTAAAAAGTGATCAATGAATGGAATTGCAGTCAACTAAGGAAAAGGGGAAGAGAAAATCCAAAAAAAAAAAGAAAGCACTAACCTAGGTAGCGAAATAGGTCAGGAACAGCACCGGAAGCCAAGAGAAAACGCAAAAAATTGGCTTGGAATAGATTACTGTGTACAGAGATCGCAGCCGTGACCTATTTTTGTGAACAATTCACAAAAGAAAACATAGATCTCACCCAAAGCTATTACCTGAGGAGCCCTGGCAGTACCAAAAAAATTTATAAAAGAAATAAAACTAATTACTTTAGCTTGTGATCAAGTCAATAAGAGTAAAATGACTTCAATTGAGAATTGTTACCTGAGAAAACTTAATCCACGATGCCATAAGGAGAAAAAGCTAGATAGAGAGAAATTCACACTGGGTTCAACCTTCTCTGCATTCAAACCCACTGAGATGCTGGCCAAACGTTGGAAAAGAGAGAGACAGCGAGAGATCGCCAAGCAAAACGGAGAGAGATAAAGGAAGAGGGAGAAGAAATCGAGAACCTTACCAACAGCGTCTGGATAAAGGAGAATCGGAGAGAGAGCGTCTGGATAAGCGACTGTAGATGCGGATGCGGATGGAAACGCGACCCCAACAGTCAGTCGTACTGTTCTAACAACTGTTCGCCAATAGTGGTTTCGAGTTGTTCGCCAATAGTGGTTTCGGAGGCGGACTCAATTGTGCAAATTAATATATATTTTGATTTGATAATTTAATACTACAAACATTTTAGAAGTCTTTGGCATATTTTATTGCACATTTATAAGTAACAAAATTAATTCATAGATAGTTGTGACTCGTATATTTATTATTTTCCTTATGTTCCGACAATTAATTAACGCAGATGGCGGTGGTATTGGCTTACTAACTACAAGTTGTGGTACATATTGAATCATTCCAAGTTTTTATAAAAAGAAATTAACAAACACAAATCGACGATCTACTGTGGTAACTGGTAAGTTATACCGTCATACCCAAACTAAGCAAAGCGAAATCTTCTGTGGCGCTTTATATGGTTTTAACTGTGTCCATGTGCGTTTTTTCCGTATCCGAGCATGTCACTACCTTGATCGTGTCACGGACTCACGGTTATGAATTGTGACGAGGTCTGACACGTGCTTAGGGTACGGGTTCTGTGTCACTACCTTGATCGTGTCACGGACTCACGGTTCTGTGTCACTACCTTGTTCGTATCCAACGCGTTACGCGTGTCAGAGGATACGGGTACATATATAGTATTACCAAAGCGTGAGAGATGTCTTTTTTTCCTTCTGCCGAAGTCACAAGCGGGAGTCCATATACACTGTACAGGGCGTTTGGGTCGTTTGATTGTGAAGTAAAGAGTTGTATAATTTAAGGATACAATACATAAATATTTATGTAGTTTTATATAATGCGAGTGTGTTTGGATGCATAAGAATAAAGATCCGGATAAGAATAAGTTTCAAATTTCTTATTCTTGTGTAACCCAAACAACACAATAATATAAGGAATTTGGACTTATCCGGTCCATTATTCTTATACTAACAAAACTATGAAATTTGGATAAAAATAAAAAAATCTAGAATTTCGTTTCAATCCTTATTCTTATACTTATCCGGTCACTTTCCAAACACGTGTTTGGTTATTGAATAAGGAATCATAACTTATGTATATGCCGTGAAAAAGACTAAAATGTCCTCATATAAAAATTAATTATTAATGATAAAATAAATCATTTTTATTATTATGAAATATAATAATTACTATTAATTAAATATTATAAATATTATTAATTATTTAATAATAAAAAATTATTATTGATTAATAATTTTATTTATTATTATTATGAATAATAATAATAATAAATCGTTAGTAATTAGTATTACTTGTTAAATGTTATTAATAATTAATTATTAATTAATTATTATTTATAATAATTAATCTTTTTTATTAATTATGAATTTTTATAATTATTGTTAATAATTAATTATTATTATTTATTAATCATTTTAATTATACACTTAAAATGTATTTTAAAAAAAAGCAATTACGGCTTCTATTGGGTTTTATTGCTCGTTAAATTTAAATCATTCTTGGATTTTACTCTATGCAAAATTTTCAACATTTTGAAATTATTAGTTTTCATGTATTACCAAACGATACTCAAATTACAACAAATTCAATTGGTACTGTACTAACAAAAACATTTCGTTATTAATTAAAGAAAATAAAAGCAACATATAAGTGCAGTTTGTTTTACTACCCAACCTCATTCCAATTGATTTGAGACTACCATCAAATGTCATGTGGTCTCTTCAATTTTCATTTTTTAAAGGTTGTGTTAATTAGAGGAAAAATAGAAAACGAACTTGATATATCCATCTAATATATTGCTTGAAATATATCATAAGAACTTAAAAGTTTTATTTTGAAATTAATTTATACCATATTAATTTTCAAATTTTCCGCTTATTGAGTTTAGGCCATTATTCATTGGGGACGATGTGTCACTTAACACACAAAATGCATTGTTAGAGCGAAAATTAGTAAAATCGAAGAAAGGCTAGGCCGGACGTACTCTACTAGGGCCTACAAAAGTATCGGGCCGGATTAGGCTTACAAAAATTGAATAAGGGTAGTGTTTAGGCCTGGCCATTAAACCGTTTCGCAGTAACGAAACGGTAACAAAATGGTTAATGGAAGCACGAATCGTTGCGTTTCCATAATGGTACGTTAAACGAAACGGAAAGTGAAACAAAATAACACATGTATTCACTGAAATCACATTTCCCTATTGTAAATGCCGTTTAACGAAACACCGAAATTATACCGTTTTATTAGTGACACAGTTAACGAAACGACTTTTTCACCACGTGGTCAATGACCACGTTTGACAGGTCCAGTAGTGTTTGAAGCGCCTTTATTTAGAAAAAAATCTCTAGGGCTGTCTAACATGGTTAACGACCACGGTATGAGCCTCTATCATTACCGTGCCATTTGAAAAACGGTATGAAACCGGCATGTCATGTACCGTTTCGTTTATTAAACCAAACAGATTTATGTGCCATCAACCGTTTCGCAGTAACGAAACGGTAACAAAATGGTTAATGGAAGCACGAATCGTTGCGTTTCCATAATGGTACGTTAAACGAAACGGAAAGTGAAACAAAATAACACATGTATTTACTGAAATCACATTTCCCTATTGTAAATGTCGTTTAACGAAACACCGAAATTATACCGTTTTATTAGTGACGCACTTAACGAAACGACTTTTTCACCACGTGGTCAATGACCACGTTTGACAGATCCAGTAGTGTTTGAAGTGCCTTTATTTTAAAAAAATCTCTAGGGCTGTCTAACATGGTTAACGACCACGGTATGAGCCTCTACCATTATCGTGCCATTTGAAAAACGGTATGAAACTGGCATGTCATGTACCGTTTCGTTTATTAAACCAAACAGATTTATGTGCCATCAACCGTTCCGTTTCAGAAATTACACATAAAACAGTTTGAAATAAAATTGAAATGATTGAAACGGTATAACCAATTATGCATCAACCGTTCTACTTAAATATCGATATAATTTTTTATGCCACAAATCGTTCCATTTAATTTAAATAAAACGACATAACGGGGAATGAATACCATTGACAGCGCTATTAAGCTCAGCTCTTCCGAGTCGTCCTGAGTTTTTGGAGGCCAGATTTGAAGACCAAGTAGGGCTTAATTAAGAAGGGCCGGAATTAGAATTTTTATTTTTATTATCAATTTAGCGTCATGATGTCATTTTGATAGTTTACAAATTAATAAAATATATGATTAGATATTATAATCATGAGAATGACTACGGTACATCTTAAAGCACGGATCAAGCAGTACTTTAAAATTATTTTTTCAAAATCTAAAATTCAAATGCTAATCCAAACTGTATAATTTATATTTTTTTTTCAAATTAAAATCGCCTTAGAAACAATTTTTTACATTTTTTTGAGTTCTTAGCTGCTCTTAGTCTCGAAAATGAAATCTTGTGACCAGGAGAGGAACCAGAATTTAGACATGAAGTAGGCCAAGGTTTGAAGGACTAATCATGGTTGGTTTGTGATGTCAATCTTTTTCTTAGCGTGCCAGCAATTAATATAGAAATGATACTGAGCTAGTATCGGTAATTTTAAGCTCTTAATTAGCATAGCAACCATTCAAGGGAAAATGCCACTAGAAAAAACACCAAAAAAAAGATTAAGAAGTTATTTACTAATTATCATTTTATAATTCATTATAAGAAGTACATAGCACAAACCTTGATAACAGATTCAATGCATGCCTTCCTTAATCAAAATCTAGAATTCCATTCTAATATCACAACTAACAATTAGTAGTAGAAAAAAAATATATGAAGAATATTAAATAATAAAAAGTACTTACAAATAAGTAAATAACAATCACTAATTATAAGCATAATTCAAAGCAAAAGTTATATCAGATATTTAGATATGTATTAAAACAAAAAATTACATTAGATATTTATCAAAACCAAAAAGTTACATCAGATTTCTAATACATAGTTAATAGATACGTATCTCTATTAATTCTAATTTAGCTCTACGATTACGTAAAAAATCATACATATCTATAATTTCATTAGTAGTAAACTTCTTAGAAATTTTCTTCTCAATATACATTATCATGTAGCTTTGAAAGAAGTCGTCTCCCATTTTATTTCGTAGTCTAGTCTTGATCAATTTGATTGCTGAAAAGACACGTTCAGTTATTGCAGAATTAGTAATGAAGTTATGAAGATATGATTGCAATTTTAACATTGATTATGACATATTAACATTCGAAACTTTTCCTAGATATTAATCCAATTACTGCCTTTTCAATTTTCATTTTAATTTGGACCTTCATTAATCATTACATTATTATGATGCCATACCATTATACCATTATACCAATATGAAGTTAGCTGTGAAGGTATGTACAAATGAACTTTAAATTAAAAGAAATTAAGTCAATTTGACTTCAAATGGACTAAGAGCTTACGGTCAATTTTTTAGGTTGAGAACAATAGCGCTAAAGACAAAAGTCACAAAACATCAATACCTAAAAAGACAAAAAGAGCCAAAGAGAAAACGAAAATAAATGCCATCTAAATTCTAATTCACTAATTATATAAATATTAAGAAAGAAAAGTCAACCTGACACCGTCTAAGGAAAAATAAAAGAGTAATGTCCTAGACTCAGAGAGAAAAGGTAGGGATCGTAACCAAGGTTACGTCAGAGTGATAAAATTAAGCTTACTGGGCTTTACTTATTTTGTTTGGGCTTTGATGGAGTAGGCCCATCAGTAAATATAGTTAGTTTACACTGTATTATTATAACCCTCTACATAAAATTTTACAATCACGGCATAGGCCAGGCCTATGCCGGCCCCCCACTAGATCCGCCCCTGCTTGTGACGCGCGACACATGGTGTAGCGCGCCATGCTAGCCGTCTGATTAAGATCCAATGGACAAGGGAGCTCCGTGCATATAACCTACATTGATAGGCCCGTAAAAAATGAACCGTCCGATTAAGATCAGACGGCTCGTACGTGCGCTACAGCACGTGTCGCGCAACAGCGAATCTGGATTGTTAGTCTCGTCTCAAGTCTTTGTAAGAATCGGACAGGGCTAAACTGTCAGAAGAGCCAATCAAGGACGGGCCTAAGGCGAAGAGCTTTCGGCCATGCTCTAGTGGCGCAAGTGCATGTGAATCATATCCTTGTCATTGACAAGATTAGATGAGTTAAGCCTCCATTATAATTAATGATAATAAAGGATTATCAACTAGTGGAAATGTTTTATTGTTTGCGGCGAAAATGATTCGTCAAACGGTAGAATAATGGGCCTAATGTCATTAAAGTGATACTTGGTTGAAGATCCAAATTAATCACACCTATGGGTGCGTTTGGATAGGTGTGGGAAAAAAAAAAAAAGAAGTGAGAACAAGTATTGAAAAATGTGTAATTTTATAAATAGTTTAGATTGTTTATAATTTTTTTTTTCTTTCTTCCTTCTTTTTTTTTTTTTCCAACGATCCAAACGAACCCTACGTCTCCACTCTCCACCTTTCTTTCTTTTCTATTTGACCTTAATTTCCGGGATATTCCTCTTGTCTTGATTCCATCAGCTTTTCCAATCGAGATTTCTTGTGGCACCTACTAGTGAACACACCATGTGTGGTTGGTTCACCAAAGAGAAGAGTTTGTTCAGTTCGTCTCTCCATTAGTGATACAACACAACACAACATGTGGATACATATGCAACAAATCCAAAACTAGGAAGTTATGGTGGAATCTGTGTTGTCAACTGATTAAGGAATTTAGTTGCAAAGTTGATACTATATATAGTCACTGAATTTCAATTTAACTTGTGCCGCCGCGTACCATATCAAAGATTAATAAAGCGCCCGATTTTATTTTAGTTGAAGTTTACAATAGTCATTGATTTGGATTTAACTTGTGCCGCCGCGTACATAACAGTTCAAGCGCCTCCAAATGTTTTTTTTTTTATTTTGATAGTGTCAAATTTTTAACTGAAATTAACAATTTTTTTAATTTAATTTTGAGTTTGCGATGTCCACTCAGATGCGTCAGCTTTACTCTTTACAAATTTTGTCGATTTTTCAAATTTAACTCTTAAATTGCTAATTATAAACATGCCACTTTAAATCACTAAAATTAATTTGAAGCCATTTGTTCCGGCAAAACACAAGTATATTAGAGATATGCCACGATAAAATTTACCATAAT
This sequence comes from Rhynchospora pubera, assembly GCA_028095005.1. Classification (NCBI taxonomy): domain Eukaryota; kingdom Viridiplantae; phylum Streptophyta; class Magnoliopsida; order Poales; family Cyperaceae; genus Rhynchospora; species Rhynchospora pubera. The sequence goes on from CM051461.1 coordinate 21,191,667, forward strand.
TTCGATAATGCCCAAATTATCTTCATTGGATTAAATTATTAAGAAAGAGAGGGAAAAAAATAGATCCGTAACACTTCAAAACTTTAAAATTTGCAAAAAAGTTTAAAATTTGAAAATTTGAAACCCAAAATTTATAAAATCTGAGAAATTTCCAAATTTTCATTGCGGCAGGGCACATAACCAATTATTTCTTTTGCATTGATATGTTTCTAATATTAATATTTTATAGTCATATCAATTGACAATGGCATAAATATGATTTTTGTCCTTGGTGATGGCATAAAAATAATTTATTATTTAGCAATGATATATTTTTTTATTTTAAATTTTTAAATGGCATAAATTTAAAATGTTGCCGTCTGTAGATATGTTTCACTTATTTGTTTGAAAATGAACTACACTTTCCCCTTAATTTTAAATTCAACAGTAAAACCTTTAAAGCTTGAAAATTAAAAATCTAATGTTGGTATACGTTTGTGTAGGAGCTATTGGCTTAATTTGCAAATGAAAATATGCAAGAAAAAAAAAAAACGAAATCGGCTGGAATTATATATAAGATTTTCCAAGTTTCTGAGACATAGAAATTTGCTTTTTAATTTAGTCCACACATTCCCTTGGAATATGATTATTCAGTAGGAAAGTTATGCATTGTCATATGCTTCCACAGTTAGTGGGGTATTAATTTCAAGTTCCACTATCAAAGGCAAACTGTTCTAACGGCAACATAATAGGCCAATTTGACTCCTAAGTTGCTGTATAGTCATGACTAGACCTGTCAAACGTTAATAACATTTACAAAAATCCTCTCTTACGTTTAATGTTACGTTAATGTGACGGAATTGATTTATGTAACGTTTAACGTTTCATTTATTAAACGTAAAGTTTTTTCCTTCCGCTTAATGTTACGTGTACATTAACGGAAGAAACGTTAATAACGTTAGAAATTGGCTTCCGTTTTTTTCTCCAACTAACTTACCAAAAAAAGTTTATAAACTCATAAAAATTTTGCAAGTTTTAAACCAATAAATACGGCAGCCAAACAGATCTCAACATAGCAAAGAAAATGTACTAAAGAGGTCAAAAATATATCTCAAGCAAGCAAGCCAAACAGTGAACACATCTCAAGCTATTAATTACTTTGAATTCAACTCAGAGCATAAACACACATAAACTAGAGCATTACATAAACTAAGCATATTAACTACTTGGAATCTCAAGCTATCTCCTCAGCTTTTACCAATCTCAGCCAATGACTAAATAAAAAACCATAAAACACATGAAGCATCATTGGAGGTCATTGCTTGAGATCCAAGGAGCCAAAGAGTTGCACAAGTGCAAAAATTGTGTACTTGTACACATGTTACAAATCCAAGCTTCAACCATCCAAAAACAACATAATCCAGCATAATCTAACAAGCTAAGCCAACTCCAGGCTTCAACCATGCAACTATGCAAGGAGCCAAAGAGTTACAAAAGTACACAACTACACAAGTATCTGATGGATCCAAAATGCCTTGTAAACATCTAAATATAATGCAAGGCATACAAAATGTTCCAAAATGATTGAGAATACCTCACCAGTCATTAAAGACAAGAGAGTCAAACAACTCACAAGTTCCCAAATCACAACTACAAAAAATAAAAGGCAAAAATCAAAATTTAAGGAAAAAAATCAATAAAAAATTAGAGAAAAAAAAGTACAAATAAAAATTGCAGAAATTTACATATTTCTTCTCACTCTCTTTTTTCTTGATCTCTCGACACAAGTAGAGCCGTAGAGAGACACACACACTCTCATGCATCAGCACTTCAGTCAAAAGAAACACTCACAGATCGAAGAAAGAGATGCAATCGAGAAACAATGTATCTTTCTTGGTCTCTCGTGCTGTCTTACACACTCATAGATCGAAGAGAGAGACACAATCGACAGAGAAAGAAAGAGGGAGACACAATCGAGAGAGAAATGACACGGAGAGAGCGGCGCTTAGGGTTGGCAAGCTTTTGTATCTCCGCCAGATTTTTTATGGGCCAACAAGAGAGAAATGCTTGGGCTGCTCAAGTTTTTAGTGTGCCGGCAGAATTAACGTAAATAAGCGTAACGGAAATGGACTGTGACGTTTACGTTACGTTTTTCAGCGGAAATTACGGCCTATTTCCGCTTACGTTACGTTGGGCCAAACGTAACCAAAATGGACTACGTTTAACGTTCCGTGGGTGCAGAACGGAACGTTAAAACGTTAAATTGTTAACATTTTGACAGGTCTAGTCATGACCATGTATACATGCAGTCTGGCCAATATATTTGACTGATAGATTGCTTCTAAAGCCATGCATGGTGCATCCGTCTGCCTTTCCCTAGCCAAGGAAGGCAGAAGGGGGCGCCACTAATTTGATCGAGTGCATCCGTACGTACACATTCCAGACATCTAACTAATATATGGCTGCTTTTAAGCATCTATATTAATTAAAGTCCTCGTGTTCATTTAATTGGTGGCATACACAATAAAAAGACTTAGTGGCTTTAGTATTGGAGTTATGACAAATTGACAATGAATCAGAGCCCATGACAGGTGAAGACAAATGACCTACTTAATATATATGCACCAAAGTCTACCTTTGTGAATTTTTTTTGTTCAGTTATTGTCTGTAAAATTCTCAGATTATCTCATGCACGAACTTCTACTCAGGTACATAGTATAATAAAATGAGAAAACAAATTGCATTTCTCGTCCATTGCGGAAGGCGACTTGATTTATACTTTTAGATATATAGATGCAGAAATGACAACGATTGCTGGTACCCTTAATTCCAGGAAAATGTTGAGTGTAATTAATATATATATATAAATTAAATTGTGAGTCAGAAGGATTCAATAGAAAAAATAAAATAAAATTTTCATCTCTAAAAATGTTTTGCAAACTTGGGTCAATTAATTATTAGTTTCAATCAAGATTTTAAATTTCGGCGAAATAACGCCGTTTTTACAGAAATATCGGTAATCTGAATCAGAACGCACGAACGTTACAGATTTATTCGACAAATTAACGTAACGCGAAATGTTCGTTATTTCGGCGTTAAATCGTAAAAAAAATTTCGTTTAGCGTCGTATTAACAGAAAAGTGATAACATCAAAAAAAAAAATAGCGATTCCAGACCCAAAACCTAGCGCCCCCGTCCCCAACACAAATCCCTTTCTCTCTTTCTCTCTTTCACTCTCTCTCTCTCGGCCATTACTGGTGCTCTCGATCTCCTCTCTCTCTCTCTCGCTCTCTCGGTCATTACTGGTGCTCTCGATCTCTTCCTCTCTCTGGTGCTCTCGATCTCCTCCTCCTCTCTGGTGCTCTCGATTTCCTCCTCTACTCCGATCTCCTCTACTGGCAACGCATAATTTGGTTCCAATTTTTTCTCTATAGTCTATACTTTTCTGATGATGCACCTCTTCACCCTTCATGGTTTCGTCTTATTCCACTAATTTTTTTTTCTCTTGCTCTATTTTTGTTCTATTGACAGTTTTCTGGCAGCGCAAAAATTGAGCCTTGACAGTTTTCTGGCTCCTCTCGTGAGTCTCACACAGGTCATACTCATTTCCAAAGTCCTTTGTGTACTGTAAATTTTTTATATGACTTTAACTACTCTTTTCAATTTGGTTTATTGTTCGACTTTACTTTTTTTGCTCATGCTAGTTATTGGTGTTAATTTCTCTGTTGAGGTGATTTTTTATGCGTATAGACTCTCAGAAATATCATAGAGTAATGCTGTTAATAATTGACATGGTAAAAGAATCAAGTGAACAGTTCCGTTTAGATAATGATTCTGTGACGTTTGAAGATCAATTGATGGGATGTCCATTTGTTATTAAAAAATAAAAAGTAAATGTCAATACCACATGTTTCCTCTTTATTATTTAGTTCATTTCTAGGACACACAGAGAAATAATTATCCTTGGGGTCCATACTTGTATTGCTTTGGAAGATTTTTACCATATGCCTTCTGCAAAAATTATATATTAGCAGTTTAGCACATTCAAATATTATATGTTGTTTGCAGTAAGTTGTTTGACATAGATGTTCGTATACACACACCGAAATAACGCCGTTATAACACCGAAATAACACCGCACCGTTATATCGACTCTGTACCGTCATACCGAAAAAACCGAAATTTAAAAGCTTGGTTTCAATTTAAGGCTTCAAGCTTAATGTAAGCTACGAATTAACTATAATTAAATTATGCAAAACATATATATATATATATATATATATATATATATATATATATTTGCTAAAATGATATACATAGCACGGATGGCCTTCGTGCTACGGATTCGTTCTTGAATTTAATGCTTCAAACAACTGATCCAAACAGTTCATTATCTTCTTCATATTGAAATCTCATTAGAAACCAAATTTTACATTTTTTTTTTACTATTTTTCCCAGTTTTTAAAAATACTTAATCTAATAAATTCTAGACCCTTCAATAACAGTGATTTTAAAAAATCTGAGAAAAATAGTAAAAAAATGTATAAAATGTAAAATTTGATTTCTAATAAGTTTTCAATATGTAGAAAATGAATGGTTTGGATCGGTTGTTTGAAACATGAAATGCAAAAACGAATCTGTGGCATGAAGGCCATCCATGCTATGCATAGCATTTTAGCAATCCTCTATATATATATATGAATCATGAACAGGTGAACACACTTCTATTTTTTACATTATGCATTATTTGTTAGATATGAGGTTATTGGTCTCCCTAGAGATCTAGCTAACTGGAGTCTTTATTCTATACATCTATAATCTATTATATGGGAGCTTTATATATATAGATATATCTTTTATTGCAAAATGTATAAGCAACGTGTAGAACATAACTTCTTTGATCTTTAGTGACACATCTCACTTTTTTCTTTGGTTCATGTACCTTTAGTAAATTATAGTCAATAAAGAGCTAGTTTAGTGATGCCATTAGTGCTAAAATGGCGATCTAAACACACAGCAATAACTCCAGAAATTTGTTGCAAACAGCTATATATTGACGAGATCGACTCAGTTTGCAGCTACGAACAGCCGCATCCCCAGATTCATTTAGTGATACACAAGCTGCAGGATACCAAACGTTCAGGAAAAAAATATATTCGAGTATACATCATCAAAAATAGGTATGTATTTGTGAATTTCTTTTTCCTTATATATATCTAATATATGTAGAGAACACAGACATTCATAACATCTTTTCCAAAAGCAATCAGCCTCATGTTCAACTAACTAAACTGCTAATTGCAACTTGAAATGAATGAGAACGTAGGAATATGAAAAGTAATATTTATATAAGAAGAAGTTGATGGACATGTCAGTAGTCATTATCATCTCGATATATAGGAATCCAACGAGTCATAGAAAAATAGCATTAATATACAAAATGCGCGCTCATTTCTTTAAAAAGATACAAGCAATTAGAAGTCAAAATACATATGTGACAACTTGTTAAGATATTCTTATATCATTGTTTTTTATTTATCTTTTCCGTTGATTTTTATACTTCATTCATAAAGCAGCACAACTTTATGAAAATGATAAGATTAATTACTCCTGTGGGTGTAAATATAGGCTGTGTAGGGTTGCAGTTATCAGTTGATATATATTAACTAAGTGCCTTCTGGTAAGTGACAAGATCCCTTCTCAGATTCCACTAACGAAAAAAAATAAAAATATATAAAAAAGAAAAACTTGACATCGTGAAGTTTAACTTGGAGTTCTGTATATACATGTACTTAGTTCATAGTAGGATATCTCAAGCCTAATAGATCCTTTGTATTATACATCTAATAACCGTACGTGTATTCTGGATATAGTTTTTGTCTGAAAGATTGATCAATAACAAAAATTTCTTTTAACTGCAACTGAAACATGCATTAAAATATAAATAACACAACGAACACGCACTACCATACTTACAATCGTATGTGGTTATATAGCGTCAGTTTTCTGGCATGCATATATATATATAAGCAAGAGAGAAATACTAGAGAAGTACGATGTCAGATTTGAAATGGTTACTGGATATCAATATTATCAATATAGAATACGATCAAAGCAATTAATTAAATATTACTATATTAGGGGCGAATCTCAGTATATTAATTATCTCCCTGTTCTTCTAATTAAAAGAAGAAGAAACGGCTTTCATTATGAAAAAGGTCTCTACTTCGTAGAATCTTTGAAATCATACGAAAAATGATTTCTTTTGTACAGATAAACATTTTCAAACCTGAAATATTTTGAAAATATCATCATTGATGTTATTATTCGGGTTCAATTTAATTAATAGAGTTATAATTTATTTGACTAGAAGAACCTTCACTGATTAAACGGTCCATAACCCCATGGAATTAATAACAAAGTGTTCTTGCTTTTCTAAATAAAACGAATACGATCATTATATTAATCGGGAGTGATAAGCGTCATCCACCAAATTATCATCCAGGTCATCCAATTTTTACTTTCCTCTCCTCTGGCATTTTCTCCGAATTTTTTTTCCGCCTCTCCCTCTTCGCCTTTCTCCTCCTCTCCGAAATTTTTTTCCACTTCTCTCTCCCTCTTCGCCTCTCTCCTCCTTACCTCCGTTTTTCTTCTCTTTCGCCTCACCTCTACCATCTCTACTACCTCGCCTCCCCCTCTCCTTTCCTCTCAATTCCTCACTCCTTCTTCCTCCCTCCTCTCCTCTCAATTCCCTCCTCCTACCTCCTAACCTCCTCTCCTCTTGTGCGATTTTTCTCTCTTCTCTCCTTCATTCTATCATGCTTCCTTTTCTCTGCCTCATCTCCTCTCTTTCTTTCCGTCAAAATTTTTTTTTCTCCATGAACTCCACCTTTCAAATGAACATATACAACAATAAATTGAACATATACGATGATAATATGAACATATAATCAGAGTGTATATATACAAGAACAAAAATAAATATGCATAATAATTAGACTGAACTGATATAACAACTAATTGAACATAAATGTAAATAAATTGAACAGATGTAACAACAATGTGGACTAATACAAAAAGTAAAAGTGAGCAAATAAACTGAATAGAAATGACAATAAATAGAACAATTATAACACATAAACTGAACATGTGTAACAAATAATATGGACTCATACAAAAAAAATAAAAGTGAGCAAATAAACTGAACATAAATGACAAATAAATTGAACATTTGTAACAAATAAACTGAACAGATGTAACAAGCATGCTAACTCGTATAAAAAATAAACAAACAAATTGAATTGATATAACAAGCAAATTAGACTCATACAAAAAAAATTGAACATATATGGAACATATATAACAAATAAAATGAACACATGTTACAAATAAATTGAACAGATTTAACAAATAAAAGTGAACATATATAAAATAGAAATAACAAATAAAATGAACAAACATGGCATATAAAATTAACAGATATAACAATAAATTGCACACATATAACAATACATAGAACAAATATAACAAAACGTAAAACTCATAACAAAAAATGAACATAAATTGAACAAATATAACAAATTAATTGGACATATGTAATATGAGATGGATGAGAGGGGAAAAAAAAAGCAAAGGACCAGTGAAAGAAGGGAGAAGGGAAAAAGAATGAAAGAACGAATGAAGGAAGGGAGGAGAACTCACGAAGGAAGAGAGGGTAGGTGCGCATGGAAGCGAAGGTAGAGAAGGTACCGCTGGGTGAGAGAAGATGCGAGCGCTCAGATCTGTCGGATCGGATCTTACGATGGATGAGAGGTGCGCGCTCTCTTAGATGACGCAGATGACGAAATGATGGATGGTAAGTAGTAATTACCTTATATTAATCTCTTTTGAAGTATTAATAATAATAATGAAGACTCTTGGGGTGTGTAGGCCCACTAAATTGGGCCTAGACTAACTTGCAAATATATCATCTTCATCCAAAGCATTATAATTCACTAAAGACTTTTTAAATCTGTGGAGGTCTTGGCCCACAGATTTGTACCTAGGCAGAATCACGAATTGAATCTTAATTAAACAAGAAGAATCTCTAAGCTGGGGTAGACCATATATTTCTTTTGTTGCACTTTTCTTCTTTCCTTTTCGACTGGGCAAACATGATTTAATGATTTTGTACAATAATAATGCTTAAATCTGGCCCAACATGGCCTATTTGTACCCATAATGGATCTGACACAGCATGCATCCATCCCAATTCCCAAATTGCAACTTAATTCATTTGAGCTGTCAATGGAATCATTAACTGCGATCAGGGTGTCAAACGTGCGAAACGGAAGCAGAACAGGGTGTTTCGTTTCGGTTCTGTTTCATAAAACGAAACAATTTTCCTTTTCGTTAGCTGTTTCGTTCTCCATTTTCTATTGATTTCAGTCTAGTTTTTGGTAGACGGAACACTAACGTTTACCGGTACCAGTTCCGTTTCCGTTTCGTTTTCAGAAACGAAATCCAATTGGTGTTCCGTTAGCTGTTCCGTTTGGACGGAACGGAACGAAAACGTTCCAAACGGAATCATTTTGACACCCCCTAACTGCGATCGTTACCAAGACTGAGCTTACACGCTCTTCTTTTACATACGTTAAATTTTCTCAATTTCCAAAATAAAAATTTACACACTTCTTTTTCAACAAAAAATAGTTTTTATCGATTAGACTATGACAAAGGTAATAATATGGCATTCATGCACGCTAGCTAATAATTAATGAAAGCTTTAAAACATAAGAGCTCATTTTCTACTTAGATTAATCTTCCAAAACTTAGGTCTATATGTAAAAATTATTAGTTAGGAAATCGGGTTTTAAACTTACGGTATACACTCAAAGTATGTTGCCTTTTGGCAATTAGCTTGAATTCAAACTAATTCACATTAAGAGAACTGCCCATAAGTATTCATAATTTATAATTGCCACTAGCAAGGCTTACATCATGGACCACTCTTTAAGTTAATTAAGAAATAAGTAAACTGCTACTTTATATACTCACCCTCTTATACAATGTGTTACCAGAATCTCAAGCTAGCTAATTAAGTTCAACCAAGAAGCCATGGCAACAGCGTCAGCCCTAAGTTTTTGTCTATTGTTTATCCTCGTTACATCCAGAATTCCTTCTTCTGATTCCCGTTTGATATGGAAAACAGAGTTGCAGATTCATATTCGGAGTATTTCAGATGCTCTACGTCCTAAATCACCAGTAGAACAAAAGGAGCGCGGGATATTTTACCAGGAATCAAAAAGAGTTAGTCCAGGAGGGCCGGATCCTCAGCACCACTAAGTAACTGTTCTTTTGGGGAGGTCAAAAGGATAGAGCTTCTTGAAACAACCAAATTCAGCAAGGTTAATTTACTGGTCATTTGTGGGATAATAATTGTTTTCTTTTATGTTCTGACATACTTTTATACACCTGTAAGATTTAATATGCTATAGAAGAAGTTGCTTTTGCTACTATTCTTCTGCTTAAGAGCTCTAAGCAAGTATGATTTGTAAAATTAAATCATAAATGTGCACTTTGAATCAATTAATTGAGCTCGATCTTGATATAAAGTTATTACTATGCATGAATAATTCTTGTCTTTCTCATTTTCTTATATTTCTGGACCCTCTTTTTGTGTGCGTCTGTGTGTATTTGTGTTTTCCTTTTCCTTTTTCCAATGAGAGATAAAATTAATTTCATGTTGACACCGCCAGAAATGTTGAGAAGCATCTGTGTCGTTATATTATCTAACAATGAAAATATTCTTTTCGCCTAAAACTTTAGAAGAAATTTGCTTGATACTTTGATAATTCACATTTTAGTTATGTAATCTTTTGATGAAAGCCATCATAATTTTTTTTTTCTTTCACTCAAATTATTGAAGAGCTAGCTAGTAATTGTTCATATCAGGAAGAAAGATATTCTATCGTAAAGAAATTTGTGTTGATCATTGAATATTTTTGGTGGGACGACAACTAATATTTCCAATACTCTCTCTCTCTCGCTCTCTGAAAACAACAGCTTCAAGGGGATAAATATGTTTGAAATTCTTCAGAAAATTACCTAATTTCGACCTAAGTGTTTCCTTATTAATTAGGGGCTAAAGCTAATTAATTCTCATGTCATTTAATGCCTAACTACTTAAGCTTGAATAATTTTTAAAATTACATTTGATTGTATACTATTGTGAATCTGCAAATGAGTACGTCTCGCATATTACTGTAACATTGTTTCACTACTCACTAGTGCAAAAGGCCAAAGGCAGATGTGCAGTTTTTTTTTTTTACTTACTTGGGTTGTTTCAAGTTTCAACTTGATAAAGGTAGGTGTGTAGTTCATTTTACGTACTTGGATTGTTTCAGGAGTGTGAAGGTACATATTCATTCTTTCTTCTTTGGTTGTTTTTGTATATCTTGAAAAGAATTGAGTTCGACCTGAAAAGTTGATTTCAGCATTTCATTTCCATACCCAGAATGCCAGCATAACAGACATATTGTATTTTGTTGGTCACTCCGTAGAAATGGTGAGCTATATATAGAACAGTGTTGCAAGATATATGCTCCTCGAGTTTTTTTGTCTCGAAAATAATATTTTAGTCTTTTGTTGATCGAGTTGTTGATTCCGCAATGTTACGAAAATCAAGAAAGCTGAACGAATCAATACTAATCTCAAATAGTAGTCACCGTGTCATTACCGTTTGCATTATATATCATAATGTTTATGTAAGTTCATTTTTAGATTTAGAGCTGTCTCTTCCATCTATAATATATTTGTAGACAGTTAATTAATATATACACACACACATGATGTAAAAATCTTATTACCTTCTGCATAATATAATGGTTAAATATCATATATTAGATTTTCTTCAGAGTTCAGCGCCACTAGATAATAATGTCAGACAAACTGGTGGAGACTATTTTGTGTCTTATAGCCTTGTAGATGTATATGAATTCACACAAAAAGTGATACTTGGGGAGCGTAATTATGGACGTACCAACAAATACGTTTGACTGTTTGAGTATAACAATATGTCTTAGTTGTAATTCTAGCATTGGATTGCTTTTAATCTTACATGTAATTCTATGTTCATATGCTCATCAAGTTGTCATTAGCTTTTCTTTCCCTATAAATGATATGCACCTCTATTATTAAACAAGTTATAAATATTTGCTAACTCATCACAAATTATGATGGCATTCCAAATCAATGGTAGAATAACATAGTATTCAGAGTGTCTAGTTAGCTACTTCAGATCTTGGGTTGTCATTTGTATAAATGTTAAACCCTAAATCATGATGCACAAATGCGTGAGTGATTTAGTGGAGTTATTTAGAGTGGAATTAACGAATATCTTGGTCTAGCTAGTATACTATATTACATCTCAAATTATGTGTATAGAACTATATATAGATGTAAAAAATGATGCATGCTCGACAGTTCACTATATTACATGATGATAGACTTGAATCGTGGGAATATTAAGAGTATATCAATGGATGTTCATGTTCTAGCATACATGCAACAGTGTTTTTAGGCAAGGACTAATCCAAGATATTCAAACTTTATTTGCTGAACTAAACCAAACATAAACAAACCCATGAAACTTCTCTTTGCAGCACAAACTCCAAAATATACAATTACATATACTGAGAAAGTGAGAATACCAGACTGCAAGCTTAATAATTTTTCAGAAGGAGAAGTAACAACAAATTGAAGTGCTATTTTGAAATGCCCAGCTTAATTGAAATTGATTTTCTTTTTAAAATACTCATCTCCCTTTATTCAGGATTAGATTGCTTCATGACTGAGAAAGTTAGAAAATGCATTATGGTGTGTCATCACAAGCACTAGCTATGTAATTACTCTAAGTGACTGTCCAAAAGTACAAATTAAATGATCATGCTTTTAACCAGTGTTTAGTCTTTAGAGCTTCATTGGTGAAATCATTAAACTATTTTAGGTGCTTGCATTCATCGTTATCATTTGAACAAGTTATATCAGATTTCGAGGTGATTGTAGGAAACAATGGACAGTGACTAAAGTGATGATAGCGATAACCAATCAATGTTTTTAATTTGGGAATGACGTTTCGAGTGATGAGAATTAGTGAAAAAGCAAAATATCGTGTCATGGTTTATCATCGGCCAGAACTATTATATGCCCGAGCATTAGGTTACGCTAGCCGAAGCAGTGCAAATTTAGTGAACTTCTTACTCTCACTCAGCATAATTAACATATGTTAGTGATATGACCTTAACTACTTGTAAGAGTCAGTCTTCTACGTAACCAAATACGTTAACACAGTTGCCTGCTATTTAAACATCAGAGTTCAGAGAGTTCGACTTGTTTGTTTTCTCAAGGTAATTGCTGGCTAGATCTGAATCATTTCCTTTGCAAGCGTAGAAGAAAATATAACTAAAATATTTAAAGTTATCCAAGCAATATGGTCCACTACATACAATATTAGATATAAGTTGACAAAATAATTCCAGATGCATGTGTACGTGGTGAAGACTTTGAATTGAACGAGCAGCGTTCTTGTTTTGTGACAGAAGTTGGGCAAGTGTAGTCCTACTATAACATCACCATCTATATAATTACTTTACACACTTCTGGGGTGTGTTTGGCAAAATATTGAATAAGTCTTATTCCGAATAAGACTTATTCAGAATGAATCAAATACATTTTGAATAAGTCTTATTTTGAATAAGGACTTATTTAATCTCTTAGTACTCTAATTCCACCATATAGATGATATTAGAATAAGATATATTGAATAAGTTCTTATTCGAAATAAGACTTATTCAAAACACATTTGGTTTCATCTTGAATAAGTCTTATTCGAAATAAGATTTATTCAAACCTCATACCAAACGCACCCCTATTTAACCTTACATCAGGTGAGGGGTTTGTTTTTTCATAAAAAGCTTCTAATAGAGAATTGTTCATCAAAAAACTTCACAGTTCTTAGTTTTTAAGTACTGTCCAGTGATTTGCACAAATTGTTTCAATTGGTATCCAGGGGCGGAAAGGTTATTCTTTATGCTGGTTAGTCCTGAAATGACTTATATAAGGCTGTCAATGAAATCCATTTACCCGTTTACCCAATCCGTACCGTACCGTATAAGACGGATATGGATAACGTTTTATTTTCGTTAAGTTAACGGGTACGGGTACGGGTAAGGGTAAAGAAATTTTTTCGTTAATTTAACGGTACGGGTATGGGTAAAAACTATCTCGTACCGTTTTCATAACGGATAATTGCCACAATTAAAAAACAATTACATGATACATATGACATCTTATATTGCATGATTGGTAAAAAAAATATTGCTAGATTTTACTTAAGATTTATAATTCTTTCCATTCGGTGTACGAAAAAATAAAAAAGCATAAATCTAAAATATTCGCCACCATTGTTGCACTTTATTAATATACTTATTGATATAATTTATTTATACAGAGTGTACAAATTTTATTATTATTATATTTATTTTTTACCGTTACCGTATCCGTACCGTTAATTCTTAACGGGTACGGGTAAAGCTATTTTTAACGGGTACGGGTAGGGTACGGGTAAAGAAAATTTTAACGGGTACGGTAATGAAAATATGTTTTACCGTACCCATTGACAGCCTAGACTTATATATGATTCATTAATCGTTTGAAAATGTCAATTATCACAAAGACATAATTAAAAACATCCACATAAAAACTTCCATTTAAAAGACAATTTAAATAACAATTAATTGCCGCATTTAAATAGAGTTTGCTCATGGTAAAGTACGTTGAATATATAAGGGTATCTTAGGGTGCGTTTGGATCGTTGTAAGAAAGAAGAAGAAGAAGGAAGAAGAAGAAAAAAAATTATAAACAATCCAAACTTTTCACAAAGTTACACACTTCCCAATACTTCTTCCCACTTCTTCCTTTCTTCCCTTCTTCTCACACCTATCCAAACGGAGCCTTAGACAACTGGCCGGTTCAATATACAAATGGTTTGATCCGCCAAAGTTACTAGTTTGTATATGTTTTGTATATGTAATCTACGTTTCATGAGAGTTGTAAGCTAAATAAAATAGGAATAAGGCAACATTCTATGTTTAATATGGTTTAAACTTTAAAGTTTAAAAAAAAGGAAGGATTACATTCAATCAAGGGTAAAAATATTTATATCATTTAAAAATGTAAGAAAAAGTTTGAATTTATATTTTTCTAATAATATGATCAGAAGTAACACATACGTAGATAAGGATAATTTTTTTAGGTTATGTAATGAAATAATCTAATTAATTGTTGTATATATGGCGTAAATTAATATGATTATTATTGAGAAAAACGCAGCTGCGGATAAGATGTGACAGACTGACAGGTACAACAATAGCAGATCTATTAGGATACATATTAATTATCAACCATAATAATTGGATATACCTTATTCATAGAGCGCATGTGTTCTGCCACACATCGAAACATATATTAATCCCGGCCTATTGGATCCGGATCCGTTACTATTCATAAGCACTGTTGCGGAATAGTAACTGGATCTGGGCCGTTTATTTGGTTCCTTCGATCCTGTCCGTTCGATTGAGTTCTCCTCCTCCATTCGATCTCTTTCTTCTGGAGAGTTCCGCTTCGATAGGCTCGCCTCTCCTCTTTTCTCTGAGATGCACTCCACGGACCGGATCTATGGGTTCTCCATGTGGGTTGCGTACGGAGGATCCTCCATCGACTGCTCCTGGTGTGTGCGCCATCTTCTCTACCCCTCTGCACTGCTGTCGCGGTCTTTCTCTCTGGTGTATTGCCTCATTTCTCGACAATAGCTGTGTGCGCCTGTTTTAATGAGCTCTCCCCATATTACTCTCATAATTCCAGTTGGCTTACCGTGTTCTCTGTCTATCGATGCTGCTCCTCTTCTCTACTGTTTGTTGTATATGAAAGTGTTGAAATATTTGTCTTGCTCTCTTAGCTTTTCACTTTCCACTCTCATCTTTCGCTTTTCTGTTTGCCTATTTTTTCTTCTAATTGTTCATTCTTGATGCGAAAGTTCGAATCAAAGATGAAGCCTTGGTTATTTTTCTGTTTATTTTTTTATAATGTTCCTACTCTAATTAGTTGAGTTTTTTTTTCTTTTATTTGGGATTAATTTTTGTGTTCTGTGGCCTTTGCAGGTGTAGTGAGCAAGTAGCAGGAAGAAACAACCATCAAGTTTATGCGACTTCAAATATCAAAGTTATCTTCCTTTTTTTTTTTACTTTTCATTTGGATTTCAATTTTCAGCTTTGACTATTAATTAGATCGATGCTCTCATTTTTTCTTTGCAGGTTTGGTGATGGGAGATTTAGGATTGGTTTTTAAATCAGATAATGTTTCTCATGTTGTTTCAATAGAGGGTAAGAACATGTTTTACCTTGATTTTTTTTCTTTCCTTTTTAGGCTTTTTTCATTCTGCTACACTGTACTAGGTTTCATCTAATTTGTTCATCTTAATGCAGTCTAGAGGAGGCACTTGGTTTGAGTGAGATTGTCTTAGAAAGAGGACAGCTTATACACGCATTAGGTCAAAAAAAACTTATGTTCGGGAATAAGTTTCATTTACAGGTTCAAAAAGTAGCGTGGTTTTCAGATTATCTGAGAAAGAGGGTAATTTTTATTAGTCTGTTTTCCTTTGCTTCTCCAATTTTTTTTTCGGTTTTGTGCTTAACAGTTTTGTTTTTCTATCAATTGTTTGTTTCTTCCAAGGATCCCAGGATTCGAATTATCTTTCGCCTGCTCCTGTGTATTGTTGTAGTGAGGTTTGGTGCTCTTATGTTCTCATTATTTTTTTTTATTTAAATTTACAACATTGATAGTTTTAGGTCTTATTTAATTTGGGTACACTTTTGGTTACAAAGCTCTTGCTGAAGCAGCACAGCCTAAAGAAGATTGAAGATTTAAGTAATTCTTTTGATTTTTTTCAGTTCATATTTTATTAATTTATTCTATTCAACAGTTAATTTTGTTCTCTCAGATTTTTTTTTCCTTTTCCTTTTGTCTAATTCATATCTTTATGCGCTTTAGTTGTGTTTGGCAGTATTAATTTTCAAATGTGGATCTAAATAAATCGTATCAACCATATCGTTCAAATTTGGTTCAAAAGTTTCCTTTCTCTACCATTAGAAAAGTTTTTTTCAATGTACAGGGTATATTTTTAATTGTGCTGGCATTGTGTTAAGCACTTTAATTGTATTTATTTCGATACGCTGGTGGTTAATGACCTAATTAGTCTAAATTTAGCTTTAAGAATCTGACTTTGCATGCATTAGTCCACATAAGAAAACTATATGTACAGATATGATAGAGTTTTGTTTTATAAGCACTGATTATACGGAGTTATGGTATTAGGTGTGAGCAACTAGCTGAGAGTTAGGTGTGCCTGAGTTACAAGGTCGATTGTAAGGAGATTGGCTTCTGTCTTGCTCTCAAATTCAGGTACAACAGTCATTTATCTTTGTGAACATTGAACTTCAGATTTCTATTGTTCTTGGGGTATAAGATTGTGCTACAAAAATAAGAAAAAAATTCTAGGCTAGATCAAATGATTCCAGCTCAATGTGGTAATTCAGACATAGACATAGATATTTTCAATAAATTTATGCCACTTCTTATTGGTGTCAAGAATCTGCTATATTGACCTTAATTCTCCGTTGAGGTTCTTCTAATGAGGGCATATTAATTTACAGTTTGACCTTAGGTCATCTAAGCATTAGAATGACAGTACTTTGACATTGGGTCATCCAATCGGTTTGCAATCATGAACTCATCATCAAATTGTGCACTTCTGCTGCATTATATCATATTTGGAGGCCAATAGCGCAATGTAGCTCCTCATATATAGACAGATTTTCAGTTTGCCTACCTTTTATTTATATGAATTCCCATTGGATTTAGCTCCTTTAATTCCCATTGCAGGGATTATGTTGGCACAAGTTTCTGAAATATCCAGTAATTGTGTTGTTATATTCCAATAATGTCGTTGGGGGAGAAGGTTGCTGGCAAAACCACAATAATAATGACTGAAGGATTCTCATGTTGTTTCAATAGAGGGTAGGAATCTGTTTTTACTCTTTAGTTTTAATTTTCTTTTTATTATAATGGTTTACGATGATTATTTTAATTTTCAATGAGTAAGAAATATCATGCCATGTTAAGTTTTTTGGCTTCATTTTATTTATGTTTATTACATAATTATCAGGTTTATAGCTTTTCAAATCGATTTCAGTCTTTGTGTTTTGAAGTACATATTGGTGCTAAGATCATGAACCATTGTTAATTGATCAATTACTAAGATCAGGACAGACTCAAGAATATGTTTGGCTGCCCTTCCAACTATTCATGAGAATATTGTTGTTTGGTCTTTATTCATAGTCTAATTGGTTGATTAAATTTCTTTGTTTTTCGATATATCATAGCAGCTGCTTATAAGAAAACATAATGATAGTGCCATCATCATTGATTAGGCACGCTTGGGCATTGGATTACATGAGTGAGTAATATCCTGTTTATTTTTAAGAAAATATTAAACATATTCCTTTACGCATGTTTTTAGCTCAACTGTACCTATTTGATAGTAAAGAACTGTCCAGTGCCAGATGTTTAGATGCTTTTTGAGAATGCACATTTCAGTGCCAGATGTTAAGCTGCATTTCTTATATATTTTTACAACTAATAATGTAACAGATTATGCAAATTTCTTTGTTTTTCTATATATCACAGCAACCGAAAGAATTGCAAGTAGCTTATAATAAAACATAATAATATTGGCATGGTCATCACTTAGCCATGGCCTACACGTTGGATTACATGAGTGAGTAACATCCTGTTTATTTTTAAGAAATATTAAACATACTTCTCTGTGCATTTTTTTTAGCTAAACTATACCTATTTGATAGTTAAAGCTGATTGGATGTGGGGCAGAAGGGAAAAATAAGCATCACTTGGCTGCTCTTTTCTCTTTCATATTTACTGGTATGGCTTTAGTCTCATGGTGGCAGATTTCTGATTTGTTAGTTAAGTGTTTAGATATTTAGGCAAAGATTTTAATTTGGCTATCAAAGTAAGTGCATGATAATTATTTCATGTAAATTTTAAATTTTATGAATAGGTTAATATAGCGAGCATAATAAAGGTTTTGTACGAAGCATAAATAAAGATTTGATGTTGAATTCTAAAACTGGCCATATATTGCAAATGCAATGTAGTAGGTTTCATTAACTTTGTTCACTTTGTTTATTGATAAAGTTATTCGTATCAGCATAGCAGATCTACTATATACATGATAAGGTCATACTACATCACTTTGATTCAAGTGCAGAGAAAAATTGATAAAATTAGTAATTAACATAAACTATTAGATATTTCATTTTATACCCGTATCACTATAGGAATGCAAGAGAAAGATCCGGTTTGATAAGCTTTCAACATTTGGCGGTAATTCATGTATATATAACTAATTTAGTTCCAAGGTGATATTTTTCGTTCTTAGCATTTTCTCGGACATGCAACATAACACTCCAATTTTGAATTTGCTAACTCAGAGAAAATAGTCCCAGGTTTTTTTTTCGTTTATTTTTGCCTGCATTGTTAGATTTTTGTTGCTGTGAATTTTGTCTCTAACCTTATTTTCTTATTTAGATAAAAAAATTATTCAAACATTCGGTTTTTTATAATGAGAAAAAAATTGTTTCTTGAGATTGTCGATTTTGCCCCTTATGTATTTCCATTACATAAAAATTCTTTACTTTAATCATGTCCCTAATGTATTGATTTAAATGTCAATTAGATTCTGATTTTTTATCGATCATGCAAATAATCCTCTATAGTTACTTTTGTATAGAAGTACCCTATATAAAACTTCATTGATGATAAGGTTGAGACTGATCTTCACTATGCATCTATGTAATCACCAAGTGGCGGCTAAAAATGCTAGGAGTTCTCATTTCAGACCGCAAAAATTGACAAAGACAAGGTACATTTAATGTTGGGAATGGTCATATATTCTATTTCAAGATTCACAGATCATCCAGTATTTTCTTTAGCATGTGATATCATCAGCTTACCATGCAGAGCTTAATGCCATACTAACCACTGTCGAGGCAATTTGTATCAATTACCATACTGAGGATGGGGCATCTTTGTCTTTCTATTGATTGCCTTCAATTACAAAGAGTGTTGCCCAGGCAAACACCCTTAAAATCAGTTGATCATTTGCTGCTAGATGTTATGGGAATAGTGAATACCAACAATGGTACCAGTAGCTCAAATTCACTTTTGTCGCAGGAAAAAAATTCCAGGCACATCATCTTACAAATCACCCAAGAAACACATGTATTTAAACATCTCGGGTTCACTTTTCCTTTTTTTTTTCGGTTTCAATAGTAAATTGTACTGCTTTTTTGTGACCATGTAAGATATTCTGTGTATAATATATTCCGTTAATAAAATCTCTAAAAAAATATGTAAATTAGCTAACCATAAATAATGTATACACTTATTTGCTCATCTACATTTTGATCTTTTAATCTACTCAAAGTTTTGAAAATATATATATTCTGCATCCTATACTACAACATGCTATTTTTTATTCTTTTTCCTTTTTTTCTCCTACAAAAGCTGTCCAACAATTTAATCGATCATTATACCAAACTATAATAGCATCATTGATATAAGAACTATAACATCATTATAGTATCAATAAAAATTTCCATTATATTAATGCACAATACTTATTTATAATACAAAAAATTATATTCCCCATTTGTAAACAGCTGATGAAAAAAAAATAGATCGCGCAACGCGCGAAATCCCGCTAGTTCTTTTTATTTTTGTCTCCTCTTTTGTCCTAACACAACGTTTTTATATAATCAGTTTCTTTTGGTATGTAATGTACATTTTGTAAGACATGATCTCAAAGTGCTTTGGTCAAGAATTAATGGGCGTTTCAGGGGTACTTTACCGGTATAAGTTGTTAAAAATATAATAATAATAATAGAAAATTCTTTCTCTCCCTCTCCCACACTCTCTCTCTCTCTCTCTCACCCAGCCCCTCTCTCTCTTCTGTGAGCATGTGTAAAAAAAAAACCTGGCGTTTCTATAGCAAAACCAAGGGATTGAGCTTGTAGTGAATCCACATTCCACCACACCGGCCGACAATAAGTTGATTAGCCATATATTGACTGTTTTTCCATAGTTTAGAGCCTTTTATAGGCCCCGTTTGGATAGGTGTGGGAAGAAGAGAAGAATGGAAGAAGTGGGAAGAAATATTGAGAAGTGTGTAACTTTGTGAAGAATTTGGATTGTTTATAATTTTTTTCTTCCCTCTTCCTTCTTCTTCCTTCTTCTTCTTGCATCCAAACGGAGCCATAAATTAGTTGTGAGAATTTTCTTTCTTTAAGCCAATTTAACCAATTTACTATGGCTCCGTTTGGATAAGGTGTGGGAAGAAGGGAAGAGAAGAAGTGGGAAGAAGTATTGGAAAGTGTGTAATTTTGTGAAGAGTTTAGATTGTTTATAATAAATTTATTTTCTTCACTACAAAAAAGATGGCCTTTTCATAGACTTCATAGCAAGACTTTTTTATTTATGTTGATTATTGTTCTATTGCTAGGTTTATTTGATGCATTAAATCTAGCAATTTTTTAGTAAGATCCAATTTTCTATCAATAGCTCCTTAAAAATCTAGCAAGTTATTTTTTATAGACTTTTCAAATCTTCTAATATCTAATGTAGCAAAAATAAATTGCTAGACTTTCTTAAATTGCTACATTAGATATTACAAGATTAAAAAAGTGTAGCAAAAATAAATTGCTAGATTTTTAAAGAGATATTAATAGAAAATTGTGTTTTGCTAAAAAAATTCTAGATTTAGTACATCAATTAAATCTAGCAATAAAAAAAAAATCTAGCAATAAAAATCTATGTAAAGACCATCTTTCTTATAGTGCTTATTTTCTTCTTCCCTTCTTCCCAAATGAAATCCAAACGGAGCCTATATTCTCAGAAGAGCTAATTACTTTTTGAAGTAGTCTTTCTTCTTGACATAGTGAAAGACACATTATTCGAGGTTCAAACAGTTAAATAGCTTAACCACAAATTCTATTATATATAAAAGTTTCATTTGGCGTTAGACCAAATTTGGGATTACGACTTGATTAGAATTAAATAAACAAAAAGGACTAAACAAAACGTCTATATATAGGTTTAGCTAATTTTAGGATGCCTAGAGGAGCAACAGATGACTAATCAGCAGAGATACATATATTTTTTTTTTTTGAAGAGAAGAGCCCCAAGTAGGGGCACCAAACATTAACTAAACTAGAATATTGAGTCACAAAGCAGTGACTCTAAGATAACAATCCATCCAACAACTAAAAAAAACTAGACTTAACCAAACCAACTAAAAAGCTCTCAAACAATAAGCTAGCAAACAGGTAACAACAAAAGTAGAATAACCAAGTAACTACTATCATTAGACAAAAAAAAAACTATCTACTGCAGCAAATCTTCATCTTCATCTGGCACTGCATCAGCCTGAGATGATGAATTGAGCCCAGCAACACTCTGTACCCTTCCCCTAATCAGTCCCCTATCCATCCTTGCCTCCATGCCTGTCCACATAGCAAAATTGTTTGTAATATTATAAACTAAAGAAGAAAAAGAAATGCCTTTAACCTCATTAAAAGCCCTACGGTTCCTTTCCAACCATACAATCCAACACACAACAGCTAGAAGACTAATAGCATAAACTCTATTTGGTTTATCCAAAGCAATACAGCTTTTCCATATAGAATTTAGACTGTTCAAGTTAAGAGTGATATTTCTATTATTAAGAGTATTAAAAAATTCCCAATATTCTTTAAAAAAGTAACATTAAACAAAAAGATGTTCAACATCCTCAGCATCCCTACAAATGAAACATTTATTTGGACCATACCATCCCCTCTTACACAAATTGTCTTGAGTTAGTACTTTGTTATGTAGTACTAACCACAAAAATAATTTTAACTTAAGTGGGACTTTGGCAATCCAAACAGACTTATTTAGGTCAATCCTAGGAACTGCACTATTCAGAAGCATATAACAAGACTTTACAATATAAAAACCCTTTTCATTTAACAACCAAATAACAGAATCAGGGTAATCACTGAAAGTTACATTGTTAAGGAGAGTAATAATGTCTAGTTTTTCCTGCCTAAGAATATTGGAAACTCCTCTGGTAAGAGACAAATTCAAAGTATTATTCCTCCAAACTTTAGCCAATGTAGCTTCTGGCTTTTTTGTTTTAGCAAAAGCATGGGGAAAAGAATCTGCTAGAGTAGAGGATCCTGTCCATAAATTATTCCAAAAGCTAATCTGAGTACCATCTCCTACTACTTTCCTAAAGCCTACTTTGATTATCGGAATTAAAGAATTTATTTCCTTCCAAAAGAAAGAACTATTGGAAGGACACTTATTTTTATACTTAAAGTAAATGATATCCTTCCAAATGGCATGATGGTCCGCAGAGATACATATATAATCGCTACTGAAAGTGTGAGGACGTACATCTCTCATTTTTCCAATATGCATGTCTGTTTTGTTTTTTTTTTTTTATTTCCTTCATAGATATATACATGATTAAGGGAAGTGATCAAAATAATTTAGGATAAAGATAAAATACGAGGAATATTTGAGAAATCATATAATAATTTTGACACTATATATTCCAAAATCAATCTATTTGATGCCATGATCATATATTGACAATATAACAATAAAAAAATAATTTATACACTTTAAAATATTTCAATAATAAGACATATTTAAAAAATAGATACGTCATACGTAAGAAAAATACGAAATCTCATTTTTTTATATATATATAAAATGTAGATAGGGATATACAATCTAATCGTGTCTATAATGTTATAAATTAAAATTTTATTAGTAATGATTGTTGCATTCTTAAATTAAATATATTTTTGTATAAAACTTGGTTCAACTTCAAAACAAAATTACATCAAACGAATATCGTACGACCATCTCGATTAACAAAACATATCTACAATTTATTTATATTTATTTTAGAATGTTTTAATCATCATCAATTGTTATAATATACATTTATTTTAAGTACCATCGAGACATAGTCCATTCTATGAAATAGAATTTATCTATCTCCTACATCCAGCGAAAATTGAACCTATTCCCTTTAAAGTAACTATGGAGCCACCGACGCCATCTATGCTAGACTTCTTCCACATTTTTTTATAATACACATGTTATATTGTATTGTATAAATTATAAAATATGTTGTTTAATTAGTATCTTTCTCCATTAGTTCGATAAAATAAAAAAAACACAAAGTCGCTGACGGGTGACGACTATTCGAGCAGGCTGAAGCAGGCCCGGTTAACATAAATTTTTGTACAATTTTAATGTAGATGGACCGAATTAAGTAAAAGTCATAACGGCGATAATGCACTTACAACAATGTAACAGCCTAATAAGAGTTATTAATTGGTCCAATCGTGCCTTTGCTACATTGTCCTCACATTGGGCCTAAAATTATATAGGACCTGGAATGATCATCCAATCACGTTGAGAGTTTGAGACACACCACTCCAGTGAATTATATTTAATCCTATTTTTAGAACAGTAAAGAGGATCCGAAACGACAGAAAAGGAAGTCAGTGATTTCCTTAGTGGGATTTGTCCCCTGGTCGCCATTTGTCGTAGACATCAACAGTTATTTAATTCCTTGCGGTAAGTATTGAATCTTTTGTTTTGCGTTCTCTTGATGTTCATTATGTGTATGATCGTTATCCATAGAGGATTGTAGAAATAGTGTTTTTCTTTTGTCTACGGTTAGTGTTATAAAGAAACACACACAGACAATTCATATAACACCGTGTGATACGAGACAACAAGAATTATACGGTACATAAATATTTTTTTTAAATAAATTAGAGTTTTAAACCATCCAACTTATTATTAAAGTAAATGTATATGAATACCTCCAGCCGAGTTTTAAACCTGCGATCATTCACTCAAGATGCATTATTCTCTTTCTCATTAGATTAAATACTGATTTTTGGTACATAAATACTTTCATTGTGTATTCTTAGATATGTTATGTCCATTTCCAATCAAACAAAGATGTTAGAATACGACACAGAAATAGATGCAAGGCACATCATGACACGTTATGAGACACTAAATGACACAACATGTCATGGGGTTGTTTGGATTTCCCAAGAAATTTGGAGAATTTCATTTTCTTATCATAAATTTATTATAAACAATCCAAACTCTTCACAAACTTACACACTTTCCAATAAATTTATTTCTAGAAATTGCAACTTTTCCAAATTCTCCAAATTCCTAAGCAATCCAAACGGCCCCTAAGATGATTTTGAGACTACACTACGCGAAATTTTGGTTTCTGTAACGGTTAATAAAAGACTTCTGTAACGGTACACGAAACGTTACTGTAGCCCCCGTTACAGAATGTCTAATAACCGTTACAGATCTATAACGGTTATTAGACAACAACCGTTACAGTAGCCCCCTCTTCTGTAACGGTTATTATCTAATAACCGTTATGGTATACGCAAGGGAAAATCTGGTACTGTTTTTTGTAGAACATGTGTAACGGTTATTAGATAATAACCGTTACAGAATCCAGTCTTCTATAACGGTTATTATCTAATAACCGTTTGTTTGCCTCTAAATTCTGCTGCACATGATCCTAAACAATTTCCTATATTATCATCAAAATTCCAAAGAACCATATAATCTGAACCCCATCCACATGATCAATGACCCAACAAAAAGCCCCGATAATTGGTCATACTGCATGAAAGGAAAACACAGAAATTCTAAAAAAATGGACAGTAAATTAATTAATTACAAGAAATGCCATTATGCGCCTGTGATATCCTTATAATTAATTACCGGAGTCCTAAAAAAATAGAAAATTTGTAGCAGTTAAATCCTTCATATTTTTATGAGGGGCCATGCAAAATTTCATGTCAAGTTGACCTTTAGAAGGGCACCAAACAATTTTTCTAAAAATAAAGCGGCTCAATCATCCTCAAAATTCAGTCAAATGGACAGCTCCATTTTGAAACAAATGGAGGTAAACCTCACCAAATCAAGCATAAATAGGGGTATTTTCGGATGGGCCTTTGAACTAAAAAAATCCGTTCTGGGCCGAGATTAAAACCCATCTAAATTGCACACCGACCCAATCCAATTCAGAAATTCCCTTTGATCCAACGGCCCTAATAAATACTCATAACATTATCCAAGATCAACGGGCAGATCTTGATCCAAGATTAAAACAGTTGATGGAGTTTTCTGATTGGTTGGATGAAAGGAGATGGGTCCCACAATTAAAAAAAAAAGAAAAAAAAGATGGATGAAACAGTACTGTTCTGACACTGCTTCGTACGCCAACGCGAAGAAGAGCTCCGCCGCCGCTCGGCGCCGCCTCAGCCCCAACTAACCTCACCAATAGGTAGGCGATGCTTCCACGATCTCAGCGACACCAAATTTGTAGAGAATCGGAGAAAGAATGACCTAATTTAGGGAATGAGGAAGCCGACTGTCAAAGGAGGAATATCCGAAATTAGGCGCAAAGGGTGACGCAATTATGCAATTGAAGTGTGTTACATCTGCTCGAGGGGTTTAATAGCATACCTGATGAAGCAATTCTAAGCGAAGAAGCTTGTATGGAAGGACGAGCTATCTCAACTTCGAGCAAAAATGGCGATGTAGCACAAATGAAGAAGAGAGAGTTAAATGCGCTGTGGGAGGCAATAATTGGATTTCGTCTCGAGCAGAGAGCATGCACAGGTGCTATGTGTGGCTTCTAACGGTACCACAGTTGAAATACTTTCTAAACTGGATGCCTCCAGTGAAATGAGAGGGAAAAGACAAAGGGGATCGAAAGACTGGAGAGGACGGTGACTGTCTCTCATCAGACTACACCCTGAAAAGAGGAACCTAGTATGGTCCCTTGGTACCAAAATCCCAAAGATAACAGAATACTGACGTTGTTTTCTGATTCAAGGAGAGCCGTCTGATGAGGCAAGAGATGAAATGAAAGGCTATGATGGACAATGACTTTGTATAATGGAAATGCCATAGGATTGGGTACAGGTGTAAGCATGAGAAATCATATGCATGGATCACATCTGGCCATTCCTTTACACATCTGACCAGGTGGATGGAGGGATGTAAATGTTGGCGACACTGCCTCAAATACAGATTGCAACCAAGGATGCATAACACCTCATGATGCATTACAACAGCACAATACTCCTGAAAACGACATCACAAAGCAACCATGGGCATATCTGTCAATTGGGACATAAGACAGAGTGCTATAGAGCATAGTTCAATGAAGAATGGACAGAGAATCCCCATTATACCCTTCTGAGCCCTGCCACATACTCCAAATTACCAATAATTGGTGGCAAAATTGGGATCATAAATGCATAATACACACTCAGTTACATAGTAAACACCAGCTGGACCAAGTAACTTATGTGAAATGCTTGGAAAATCTGAAGATTGACTGTGGTCAAAATTGAAGTTAGACAAATGTAAAACAAGGCATGGGGCTACTTAATGACTTCAAGCATGTGAGAATTAGCTCAGTTAAGAATACTAAAGCCCTTCAAATCCATTGCCAACTGGATTGCAAAACACCCAACAGCAAGAGTAACAAACCAAATTGGGCCACACATGCCTATACACAGTACTGATGATTCAAACCATGGTAAAAACATAAAGTTTACCAAGCAAGTACACTGCCTCAGACTCAATTAAGGCGCCAGGCAATGTAATTTTGCACCCAGACCCCTAAGATAGCCAGAAAAAAAACAAAGTAGCTACTCCTCTAGAGCCTTGCATCAAGTGATAGATAAAGGAAGACATGCCACATGTACATCAAGGTGCTTGGCGCCAAAATAACCCCTCCCTCAAGCGCACCAGAAACGGATGTGTTTACTAAAAAATATGGGGTCCACTTGTCATACTGAGCCACCATAGCATGTAAAAGAAAGTAGAAATGCAAAAGCCAAACCATTGCCTCCTCACAAATGCCAGATGTCATAAGCACATTGGACAGTATACTTGGAGGGTAAACATTCAGATTGAAGGAAGAAATGAAAAGTTAAGGCGGCAGCTTCACATTGCATCATGTCCTTCCATCAAGGATCAAAGCACAAGGATGATGCCACACGTCAAGAAGGAAGAGCTAAACCCTAGAGGCCTTCCCCTATAAAAGAAGATGATCACTACCTGAAAAGAGGACCCCCTTTCCCTTAAAAAAAAAAATTTAGTTATTTTCTTTGTTTCAATAGGACCAGAAGCTTAGCTACTAAAAGAGAAAGCCTTCTGAAAAGAAAAGAAAATATTAGAAAAAAAGGTAATAGAAATATCACTGTATATGCCATGCTTTGATGAAATGAAGATTTAAAGCCTCCTTCAGTGTTCCTTTCTCCTCTCTATTGCATATTCAAAAGAAAAAACTCATTCAGTCTGTTCAAAACCTTTTTGTTATTGTTTCTTTTGCTGTGTCCAGACTAACATCTCAATCAAAAACTCTATTTCCCTTTTTATTATGTATTTGCTTCTCATATGATGATTATCCTATACTCCATGGTAAAGGAGTTCCTCTACTCCATGGTAAAGGAGTTCTCCAGCCACAAGGAAGCTGCAGTCGAGATGAGGCTACAAAACTGGCAGCATGGTGGTACCATCAAGGGTCTGGTTGTCAAGAACGCCGACCTGGTATCACCTTGCTGTCATGGTTGATGGTGATCTTCAATGGTCCTTGTAAATAAAATTTTAAGACATGCTATGGTTTGATTGTCAAGAACGTCGACCATGGCATGGTTAAAAAAAAAAGAAAACAGTAGAAACAAAAAAAAAACAAGAAACACAAACAAACAATTAAAAACATATATACATATACATATATATGCATGAAAATAAATTAAGAACGCATGAATGCATATGTCTTTTTTTTTAAAAAAAAAAGGGAAATGGGGATAAATTTGGAAATAATATTCAGAAAATATGTAAACATGAAGTACTGGTCTGATTTGCTTCAAAAGAGAGGGACCTTTAAGTAAAAATGTGGAAATTTTGTCTAAAAAAAAATAGAGAAAGAAACCCATACTTAAGTTCTGTCAGTTTTTTTTAAAAAAAAAAGAAAACAACACGTTAAAGTTTCTAAAAAAAAAAGAGAGAGGGGGCAGAAACAAATATGAAGTTGTTCTTCAAAAGAAAAAAGGAAGAAAAAAAAAATCCATTCCAAATGAATACAAATTTCAAACCGAAAGGATGCAGGAATACCACTAAAACATATACATAGGTTTAAGCCATGTCAAATTTTAAGTCAGAAGAAATATGATGAAGTAGTAAAACGATGGGTTGAAATATGGGAAAGCCAACGAGTAATAAACCTTAATAAATGATCCAATCTGTAAAACTTAGAAGCACAAAGTAGGCATGAAGCACAATGATGAAATAAGTAACCAATTTGCAAAACTCAAAACAAATTCAGTCTGCGAGGTTCAGAAACTGGAAACTTGGAAAACAAACAAAAAAATGATGAATTCAAAGTCTAAACTCAGACAAGGGTCAACATGGTAGGCTTGGAGAATAATCATCAATCAAATGTTTTGAGGTGTTACATCATAAGCTCCCCTGAGATGCTTTGAAAGGGGTGTTGAACTGAAAAAAAAAGAAAGAAAACTTAATACTATGCTTATGTACGCGGTACTAGGACTGGGCGACCACTTGACAAGCTAATTGGCTTCTAAGCATTAGCTAGCAAAACACCAAAAGCATGTAGTATATCTTAATTAAGCCTGAAAAATCAGTAAATCAAAATGGTGAAAACCTCAAACCAGGCCTAATTAATGCACAACAAGTCAAATTGATAGCATGGAAGGTATCACCTGTTCAATTGAAGTAGTCGCCAGTCTTATGGAGCCATCTCAATGACACCTAGGCCGTCCGCCGTGGCCAAATGCCGTCCATGGATTCCAATTGGCTGTCTCGCCGCGACAATGATTAAGGGAGAAAGGATCCTCCACAAGGGTCGAAATAGGTGAAATGGAGAGTATCAGTCGAAGGAGAAGAGGCCTACAACATTGGTCCCGCCCCCATTCGCGAAAGCCATGAATCTAATCCCCCAAATTTTGTCGGACTAACGAAGGGCTGACCAGTCAAACTCTCGTCGGAAGAGACGAAGAAGAGAAGGAAGAAAAGGAAAAGGAAATTTGACCTGTTTGACTAATCCGAATCCCGACAAGAATGGACGAACGGATCTCTGAATCAACGGTCATAGCTCGAAGGTCCAGATGGACTCGGGGCATCATGAATCAAAACACTGACAGTAGGGTCCATAAGTCGGAAGTGGATCGAACTCAACCTCACATGGTTCACAAGCCCGAGCGAGAGCCACGCGGTTTAGCTTCCTAAGTTCAACGTCCATCACTGATCCTCTGTGGCGCATAGCATGCAGCGGGTTCCTGACAAGCGAACAGCAAACAGCACAACTACAGCCCATCAGAAAATTCCGAGATTTCAAAAATGCATTAAAAATAGCCAGAAAATCAGAAAAATTCTCATAAAATATCAAAATGTCAAGAAAAATATGAGGAATATTTTGATGTGTTATGTTATGCTAAAACACCAAAGTACAAAATATTTTAAAATTAATAGGTTTAAGGGGTAACCATAAGTAAAAAAATATATAATCATAATAATAATAATAATGATAAATTTATATTTATATGGTTAAACAAAAAAAGAGAGAAGAAAAGGAAATAAGGCAAAAGAAAATCATTTTGAATATCCTATGTTTTGGACAGCAGGTACACCTGAATAGCTTATGTTCTGGACAGCAGGTACACTTGACATTCCTTGTTCTGAGCAATAGGTACAGTCAAACGCTAAAGCCCACAAAAAATTGAAGTAAATAAAGTATACATATCACCAAGAAGATAAAAAAATAGGAATTTAAAATTACAAACTTAAAATTCCAAACTCAAAATTTCAACCAAACACCGAAAACCTAAAACTCAAAAGTCACAACTAAAAAAGTCCAAAGCCCAGAATGCCAGAATTCAAAAGTTCAAACCAAGTTCAAACTTTAAACCAAAGTCCAAAGAATCAAAACTCAAAAGCCCAACTCAAAAGTCAAAACCCAAAAGTGCTAGCTTAAAAGGCAAGACTTAAAAGTCAAACTCAAAAGTCCAAACTTCTAAAAAAAAAATGCAAAATCAAAAGTCAAAACTTCAAAATGACACAAAGTCAAAATGACAAAAAGTCTAAAAATGACACAAAGTCAAAATGACACAAAGTCAAAATGACACAAAGTCTAAAAATGACACAAAGTCAAAATGACACAAAGTCTAAAAATGACACAAAGTCAAAATGACACAAAGTCAAAATGACACAAAGTCTGAAAATGACACAAAGTCTAAAAATGACGCAAAGTCAAAATGACACAAAGTCAAAATGACACAAAGTCAAAATGACACAAAGTCTGAAAATGACACAAAGTCTAAATGACACAAAGTCTAAATGACACAAAGTCTAAATGATACAAAATCTAAAAGTGACACAAAGTCAAAATAGCACAAAGCCTAAAAGTGACCCAAAAGACACAAAGTCTAAAGTGACATAAAGTCTTAAAAGTCAAAAGTTCGTCCCTTCAAGACTGCATCGCGTTTCGCCCTGAAGGAGACACCCTCCCGATGTTCAGATTGAGATAAAGGAAAAGTCAATTCTGAATAATCACTGAAGTTCCTGTCAAGAGAAGGCATAGCGCATCTGTACTCGCGACTTGAACGAAAATCCCAAAAATCCCTAAGTCCCTCAAAACGATTGAGAGCTGACCTAGAATACCCTATTTTCTAGCGTTGAACTCAAATCTAACAGCCTGTTTCTACAAGTTCACAGCATGTTCGACCAGAAGCAGACTGAAACCTGATGCCCAGATGACCAGAAGAAAAGTCAATCAGTGGCCATCACCCAAGTTCTTGTCAAGAGAAGGCATAGCGCATCTGTACTCAAGACTTGAACGAAATCCCAAAATCTCTAAATCTCTAAACGATTGAGGATTGATCTAGGATACCAAATTTCCTAGTATCGAACTCAAAAATCCATAACGGCACCAAGCCTGACACAGCAAAGCAAAAACAACCTAAAATGTGAAATTAAAGAATTAAATTGCACCATTCACGTTTGCATAGCACTGTTCAAAAGACTGCCCTTCTGTTTGGTCTTCACCCTGAAATTCTCTACCAAGACACAATCCTTTTTATTAAAAATGGACTTCATCCGCTTACGACGTCTAAACTTTGATTATCCCGATCTAGAGGTGCTCTGGGCTCAGCTCGTGACTGAGTTCGGAGGTAATTAACAGTAGGGGCTTGCGCCTACTGGAAAAAAAGGACCTACGACAAACAATCAACTCTCGAGGTACTTAGAACCGCATTAGTGCCCTTCGCTCGTTTGGAATGGGCAGTAACGACGGGTCTCGAGATGCTCGAGGGGTATCTGATCCGCATTTTCTTCGCCCCATAGAGAACTATCTGATCTTCCGTGGTCGGACTGAAAAAGTGCGAGACAGGTTCTGGCACGCCCAGTGGGACATTTTTCTCCTCTCATCAGGGCATAATCAAAGTTTAAATGCGAAAGCGGAATTAAGTCCATCATGTCAAAAAATATACTAATGGTTGACTCCAAGTCTTCTCCATTGCAGGAAACCATGTTTACCTGGAGTCAAATCGTGAAGGACGAGCGTCTTCGCCACATGAAGGCAGCAGCAACCGGGACTCTCTGTGTGCCCGTCCAAGCTGTCGTGCAAATCTCTCCTGTGATGCTTGCTGGTGAAGCATCGGTGAAAGTCTCTGAAAAGCCTGCCCTTAGCGCCAAAAAGGGTCGGGCGGCAACCACTCACATCAAGGGGGCAACAGCCCCGAAACTCAAAAAGGAAAAGAGGACTAGGATCTCGTGGGCCCAAGCTCTCCACCTGGTCCAGCAACCCGATACTGTCACTGACCTATCGCTCAGCAACACCTTCGCCCCTTTGCATGTGCTCAAAAAGGGAGGTGAAGTAATGCGCCTCAGAGAGGACTGGGAGCTCCCCATGTATGCCCCAGTCTCTGAGACAGAGAAAGTGACCCACCCAAAACACAAGGCAGTAGAGGCCATTCACGCGGCCTTCAGAATCGTCAAAAGATCCCGCAAATCTCGCAGGATTGTCACTGCAATCCCTGCCAACCCCAACAAGCCGTCCATCAAGGACAGGCTCAAGTTCCCGGCGCATCAAAGGCTCCGCTTTCCCTACCGTGAGGACAACCGAGAGGGAGACGCGGACTATAGTGCGTCAGAAAAAAGGACTGTGGCCCACCCACCTTCAGTCTTTGACCGGCTTACCTTTCCATCACTCCAGCCCAACGCCCGCTCTATGAAGGCCAAAGGGAAAGTGAAACAGGTTTGGAGGCCTAAGCAATCGGAACCCATCCCCGCTCCCAAGCAAAATACAGGGGGCACCAAGCGATGGGTGCCAAAAGAAAAAGATACCTCTCTGGCTGGCCAGGTGGCGAGTCAGATGATGAAAAGCAAAACCAAAAAGAAATATGTGATGAGGAAGAGACGGAATGCTGGTTCTGTCTCGGTATATCATGTGTCAGTTGATAGTGATGATGATGATAGTGAGGAAACGGCGGAGGTCCGCATGGTTGGAACAGGTTCCCAGGAACCGCCTCACTCCGAAAGTGTCCCCGTGGAAACACGAGGACAGAAAGGAAAAGCTTCAGCATCTAAACCTCCCAAACGGGTAGGCCGGCCCAGGAACCGCAGCCCGGTGGTGGAGGAAATTGTCCAGCAAACCACTGATAACATCGCAAGTGATGAAGAGGATCCAAATCCAGACCATGGAAGTTCATCTAAAGATGTTGACGAGGAGATTGAAATCCTCGAGGAAATATCTGATGAAATGGCCCAGCTTCGCAAGGAGCTGGAAGAGAAAACTAAGCAACTTGAGCAGAAACACATAGCCAAAAAGGGGGCACGCCCAAGCTATGCTGTTTCAAACAATGACATACCGAAATCAACCGAAACCCAAGGAATGTCTCCTAAACCGAAATCCAAAAGCAAAAAGAAAACCGAAAAACCCCACTCCAAAATAGTGCGGGAAAAGGACAGCAGCTCCAGTGAAACCTCTGAGGAAGAGTTGCTTGAAAGAAAGGAAACCAATATCATTGACCCTGAGGCCATGATGGAAAGGATGCAAAGGGCCATGGATCAAAAACTGCAATCTCTAGGGATTGGGGGCACTCAACTGCCCGTCAATTTCACAGGCCGACCTTACCCCGCAAGGTTCGACCAGCTGGATTACCCGAAGGGACATATAGTACCAAAATTCAAGGTGTTTGATGGGGTTGGAAACAAAATCACCCCAAGTCAACATCTGTCACACTTTATAACCTCCTGTGGAAACACTGCCCGAAGGGAGGAATGGCTACTAAGGCAATTTTCACAAAGTCTGTCTGGGGTAGCATTCGACTGGTATGCCTCTCTCGAGGCAGACAGTATCAAAAGCTGGAAAGAAATGGCAAATGCCTTTTGTGCAAGGTTCAGGACGACTCCGCATAGGGTCTCTGTCACCAATCTAGTCAATGCCAGACAAAAACAAGGCGAGTCTGTCTCTGACTATGTGTCAAGGTGGGAAACCATGTACACAGGATGCCAGTCGAACATAAGTGAATCCGAGGCGGTACGTATGCTCCTGAACAGCATCCATGCGACGATGAAAGTATGGATGGTGGGACACAATGTCACCACCTTTGAACATTTGGTAGCCATGGTTGCTCGATACGAGGAAGTGAAACCTGAAATGAACCAGCTGTACCATTCCGCTAAGGAAAAAGACAAAGAAAAGGGAAAGAAGCTGGAAATCAAAACAACAAAGGCAGTCAAAGCCGTCACTAACCAGGCTGAAGGCACTGGTAGTACCCAATGGGGAAAGAATGGCGAGACGAAGGATGGAAATCCACAGTCCAGGGCTCAAAGGCCAACACTCAGGGAGCTGAAAAGCAAGCCCTACTCATTCAAAAAAGAGAAAACTCTAAAGCTGTTTAAACAAGCTATGGAAGTTCTCGAGGTTCGATTGCCCCAATGCAAAAGGCCCGAGGAAGAAGACAAAGTAAACCACCCTAACTACTGTGTGTTTCACAGAGTTTTGGGTCATAACATAGAGGATTGCTATGTCTTTAAGGATTGGCTCGAACAGAAAATCCAAGAAGGAGCAATCTCTCTCCATGATGACGCCAGGCAGGAGCCAGCTCCTCATGCAGTCTCAAATGGAACCCCAAGTGCCAGCTCTCGTCGTGTCTCGGTCACTACTGACGGAAAACCACCCACGACATGGAGTGTATATTTGAACAAAAACACCAGAAAGAAATTGAGAGCCTTGCAGGCCGAACCTCAACTCAAATGGAAAAGCCCTATCATGCCAGCAGTCCCAAAGAGACTCAAACCAACAAAAACACAACCGAAACCAATGACCCGTGACGCAAGAACGGGTAATGTGAGATCTAGACAGGCGTTCTGGAGGAAAACCTCTCCCGAAACCATCGAAGATCCCTATGTTCAAGAAAAACCAACACAAGCAACCCTCGCTGATTTCATCTCCCCCAAAGTCGCAGCTCAAATTAGCGGACAAGTGTGGCAGGAGTTGAAAGGCGAAGGAAAAGAAAAGAAAGAAGAGGAGTTCTGGACAGCAGCGTGCCACCATGTCTCAGGTAATGAGGAAGAACATGAAGAATCCTCTAACCAACGGGAGCCGGCACAGGCAGATACCAGACCTTCCGAAACCTCGACAACAAATGAACAAAACCCTACTGAGTCGTCATCCAGCTCAGTCCCAACCCAATATACCTGGTCAACGGTCACTGTTCAACCTATGACCCAATCAGGAAAGAAAAAGAAAGAAATCCTTGAAATAAAGAAATTGGATAAGGCCCTCGTCCGCAAAGTAAAGAAGCCGGACCGAACGACCCTACCTTTCAAGATCAATGGCCAAGATCGTAAAGTGTTCGTAGACGTTCATGATGAATGTCTAGATGCAGAAGGTATCCCAAGCCTAAAGAATCTGGGGTTCAACCTTGTCATACCAAAGAAAAAGGGAGAATCCGGGATTCCACCAGAAACCATTGCGATACTAGCAGAGCATGTGTCTGAACTGATGAAACAAACCATTGCTGTGACTAGTTTCGTAAGAAACCAAGTAAACAAAGAGGCTTCCACCTCTACCAATACCCAAAATGCCCAAGACATTCCTGGTTTCACTGACGAGGAATATGAATGGTCTGATCCGGACCCCCCTAACCAAGATGAAAGTTACGATTTTGGTAGCAACTTCGACAGTGATGAGGAAAGAGGAGGTGGTGATTCTGGTGGAATCTCCTGCAACGCCACCTCAACACCGGCAATAAATGCACACCCGGAGGATAACTCGGGAGAAAAAGAGGAAAAGCTCACTAAAGAAGAGGAAATAGAAATGATTGCGCAAATAGAGGAGGCTACACAGGCTATTCTCTCTTCCGCGGTCACAAACCAAAACCCACAAGAAGATGATGATGCCTTCTATGAGGCGCTGG
The DNA here is from genome assembly GCA_028095005.1 of Rhynchospora pubera. Classification (NCBI taxonomy): domain Eukaryota; kingdom Viridiplantae; phylum Streptophyta; class Magnoliopsida; order Poales; family Cyperaceae; genus Rhynchospora; species Rhynchospora pubera. Next base: position 21,227,387 of record CM051461.1, read on the forward strand.
AGGGATGCCAACCGACCAGTTACAGGAGGATAAAAATATACATGAAAGCAAGGGAACAATGGAGAGATCTCTCTTACTGGTGCGGTCAAACCAACCTTCATCCCATCCTGGAGGCAGAAATCGCCTTGAACCCAGCCTGGTGGGTCCAAGAGCTTATGCATGGCGATGATGTGGACCAGTTGCTAGCATCATGGCTGGCAAATAGGTTCTGGACCAAGGAAATACCTCTCAACATCTCTAAACAAAAAGACTATAAACCCGCAGAGCACTGCAGATACCTGAGTGATGCCGGGGAATCAGAAGAAGAAGCCGAGGAAGAAGGCGATGATTCGCTACCACACATCTCTTTCAGTGCTGTGGCGGAGTATGTGGACTTTCTCATGCAACTAAAAATTCAAGAGCCCGACCTGTTCCAACAGGAATTAAGGGTTGATGAAGAAATAGAAAACATGTCAAACTCGGATACTTACGAGCAACAAATTGAAAATATGGCCATAAAGAAAGCCGCGGTGGATATTGTGGTGCAAAATGGATGGGACAAGAAAGACCCAGACCCAAACCACCCCACAGATTTTGAAATCATGCGTGCGCATCTGGAGAGCGCGGAGGATTCACACCTCTGGGAGAATATCGAGGTTACTGAAACTGACCTCGCGGAATATGAAAACAACATGGGTAACCGAGCCCACCTCAACCAAAACAACCAAACTTTCCTGGCTGAGGAGGGCCAGGTTGATGAATTCTCCCAATACTTGAGAAACCTGAGAGTCTCAGACCCAGTCGGCTACCATGGTGTGCTGAACCCTGAAAATCCTCGACAATATCAAGGATATGAAAGGCAAGCCATAACCAGGACCGTAAGAGAAATAGCTAATGAGACGGGGTGCGAGGAAGGAGAAATAAGTCCAGAAGCGACCCCACCAAGAACCACTCAACGCCGTATATCCAGGAGGATTCGGCGTTCCAGGCGCACATCGGGCCCCAGGACCGAGGTGACATTCCCTACCCAAACACAAGCAGTTGAGACCTCCAACCAAGTCGATACTGCTCAGGGTGAGTCATCCCAGCAAGCCCCTGAAGAAGAAGAATACAATGAACATGACAGCCTGGTAGAATGGTATGTGTCTGAGCTCAGGGAACTGAGGATCACAGACCCAAGGGCCTTCCGCCGAGCTACCCACCCCAAAGATCCAGACTTTACGGAGGAATTTGAAAGAGAAGCCATAGCAACCGTCCTAAAAGAGGTTAACAAAGGCAAAACTCCCCAGTACTCTGACTCTGAAGATAGCGGAGGTTCTCCGCGATTCTTCTTCTGTGGAAAAACATCTCATGGAAACGCCCAAAATAGCGAGTCCGATAGCGATGAAGAAGAGGCAGAAAGGGAGCCTGAGGTGGAATCTGACCATGAAGAACCTCAACCAAGCACCCTCCAAAGAAGTTCAATCCTGATGGCATCTGGGTCTGGTCCGCCAGCCGATATAACCTCAGCTTTTGAAGGGTTGAATATCTCACAAGCAACCAGGATCCTCTCATACATGGAACATCTGAGACGGGAAGACCCTGCATTCCTAAACTTTATAGCTCAGCACGCTGAGATGTTACAACAACCAGGAGCCAGTTATGAAAGGCTCAGGAGAACCCATCCCCGGGAAACCGCCCGTTTTCGGGCACAAATAGAAAGGTTGTACAAAATCTCAAATGATATTGACAATGATAGCGGCGATGATGATGGCTCCGAAGCCGGAAACTGCCGTTACATCAGCGGTTCAGGGTCTGATGATTCTGAGTCCGAAAATTATGACCACCGTTCCGCCCGAATTGCAGCTTGGACGGATGACGATGAACCTTCCTTAAAACCATGTAATAAAAGAAGCCAACAAGGAAGAAATGCTCGCATAACTGTCCGGCCTCAACCCGAATGGGATGACAATGCGCGACATGAGCTGGAACAAGCCATCGCGGAAACCGAGGCCATGACGACCAGCGAACTCATAAGAAACCTAAGGGTAAATAGTGATGATGATACTCATTGTCCCACCGAGGATGATGAGGAAGAAGTCAAAAGTCCTAAAGCCCTTAGAGTATACCAAAGAAGAAAGAAACCAGCGAACGAGAAGGAAATAATAACCTATCAAAGAAGAAACAAAGGAACCAACAAAGGAAAGAACAAGTTGCTCAAAGGCGAATCCTCTCGTGATGACGCCACCTGTCATCGGGTTGGCCATCATGATTCTGACAAAGGAGAGTCCTCGGAAGTGCCACAGCCACAGGCCGAAACCGCAGAAGAAAATCAAACTGACCCAGTGGAGATGGCGTATGACTATGTGATCGTACTAGACCCCGCTGAACAAATGGACCCTGCCGACCTGGAAGGACGGCAGCCGAGAATGGTAAACTTGGATATCCATATCCCTAACATCCCGGGCCAGCCTGACCTTACTCTCGAGGAGTTGGGGGAAATAGTGCGGCGAATGGTCAACCAGATCTGGGAAGCCACGTCCACTGAAGGGGGATGTGAAGAAAATGAACCCACTGAACCAGAAACAGAGGAGAATGCCAGCACTGAACAGGGGGCAGCCGCTACCTCTACTGATGACCAAACTGAAAACACCGCCTCTTCAAACCAAAACCAAGAAGAAAACCAAAACCAAAGCTCTGAAGCATGCCAAATGATAACCATTGATGATAACTCGAGCTCGGAAGAGCCTGAACAAGAAGAGTTTTCTGAAGAAGAATATCAGTCCCTCGCTGACCCTGTTGGGTGGATGAATCACCTGGTCAACCGAGTGGAAGAACCCAGCAAAAGAGCCGGATGGCAAGGGAGTGATGACGAGCTGGAACCAGAACACCCTTACCTGGTCGACCTGCAACCCTTCGTCCTAGACCCTTGGCCCAAAAGACGGCTGCCAACAAGCTCTAAGCAAACTAGCGAAATACAAGCCTCTCCCCTAACATGGGTAGAAAGGATAAGGCATAACAGGTCACGAAGAGAGGTGTGCTCGCTAGAATATGGCCGAGTCAGAGACCTGGTGTCCCCTATCGCCAATCAAAATCTAGAAACAGAAGTAGAAATCACCCAACAGTTCCGGCAAGCGTCAATCGTGGAGGGTATAGAAGGTTACGAGCCATCTCCTCACTATCCCATCCCCAGTACATGGCCCAGACATTATGCAGATGACACAATAAAAGGGTATTATGATCCCGAAGTGTTCATCAACATCCAAAAGGAAACCATCGCCGATGCGCGAAAATTGAAGAATGCCGCCAAGGGGCAAGGTACTCCTGAAAGCTGCCGGGCAATCACTGTGAGCGAGTCTGACACAGATGATGAAGAGGAGGAATCTCCAACAACCCAAGGCGACAGCTCACAAAGTAAACCAAAACTCACTCAAAAGAAAATAGCCAAGCCAAAAGAAAGCCCGCTTAAATCACGCGCGGCGCACAGCTCAAGGGAAACGGCTCAAGAAGTCACAACGGATGGCCCCGCCCACCGCACAAGGTCAAAGCAAGCACAGCCAAGCACCGCTTTAGACAGGGGGCAAGCCCAACAGCCATGAAAGGAAGATAGCGCTGCCTTCACCTCGAGGGAAAAGCGTCAACTCCTAATAGACCTGGATTTCTGCACAAATGCTTTGAGAAGAATGACCAGGCAAAACATTGGGATACAAACCTTAGTCGAAACCCTGATAGCCAGGCTAAAGACCGAGCGAAAGGAAAGAATCTCGATAGAGGCGGAACTCAAAGCATTAAAGGACCGCACCCAGAAACAGGGGGCAGGTCAGAAAAAGGCTATAAAGTCTGACCTTGCTTCCTCAGGCAACTCAGGAAACCTCCCACAAAGAAGGAGAGAGGCCGGCATAGTCATTCAAGAAGGACAAAGACCAAAACCCAAAACCAATCATCCCCCAGGAAAAGGGAAAGGGAAAGCCAATGCAGAAAACCATCATCGCAAACCAAAACACCTCTGGTCCCATGACAACTCATTCGGGGGGCCTGAAACAGGCCGGCAAGAAAGAGGTGAGAGCTCGCGCACGCGAGTATGCCCTCCCATAAGGTATGAGTCTGGCCAACTGAGACGCAAAAATGCTGAAACCAACTCGACCCAACAAGTGAGGGATAAACAAAACCACACAGGGCAATACCACATGAAAATGAAACTGGTTAAGCTCGACAACACCTCCCCTTGCAACAAATTGCCACATAAAATCAAGATAACAGGGAAACTGAAACCAAAACATGGAGGTTCCGATGGGCACTTCCGACAGAGGAACCGTACAAACCCATGGGAAATGCCAGAAGCCGAAAATGGAGCACTTCGGGCACAAACCACAAATAGACATCCAAAACCACATAGAGCAAAGAAAGGAAATGATGCCGAAAGAAAGGCGTACTGCCGATACCACCAAGTCTGGGGGCACTCCAGGGAGGAATGCCTGACATGGTCTTGGAATGACAATGACCCGTCAGATGAAGAAACAGAAGACGAAGTGTGCCGCGCCATAACCCGGGGTACAAGCTCTCAAACCTCTGACGAGGAAACTGCCTCTGAATATGAACATGATACTGGAGGGGAACTGCAGTACAGTAGCTCAGAAGAGGAGCCCGTTGTGCTGGCAATCAACTCCGCTGCAGTCAGACCACTGGGGAGTGATACTGACCAAAGCGAAACGGAGGAAAGAGACTGGCATGAGAAATTGCATGAAGAATTGTGGGCAAATAGTGATGATGAACCATCTTGAGTAAAACCATCGGAGATAATCAAAGAAACTGGCATGAGAAATTGCATGAAGCATTGTGGGCATACCGCATCACTCATAAAACAGCAACCCAAGCCACACCCTATTCTTTAGTGTATGGGGCAGAAGCAGTCCTACCAATTGAGGTGGAACTCCCGTCATTGAGAGTAGCCATGGCAGCACAAATCCCTCTGACTAAACAGACACAACTAAGGTTGCAGGAGTTGGACGGAATGGATGAAAGAAGACTGGCAGCCCAACAAAACTTGGAGTTATATCAAGCCAGAATGACGCGAGCTTATGAAAAGCTATCAAGACCTAGAACATTTAAGAAAGGAGAATTGGTGCTTATCCTAAGGCGACCTATCCTTGGCCGCCACCATGGTCCCAAATTTGCACCAAATTGGGAAGGCCCCTATGTCATAGAGCAAGCATATGAAGGCGGAGCCTACCTACTCGCAGACTCAAATGGAAAACACCCTGTTTCTTCCATAAATGGGAGATACCTGAAGAAATATTATGGACAAAACTACCCCGATGTTCCCACAACCCACCAAAGCCAAAGGAAGAGCGGCCAACAAACCGACTGGGCAGATAATTGCGAGGCGGTCAACCATCTCTTCACTTAGGTAAAAATCTCTCACGTCCCACCGGGTCAAGGCTCGACAGGGTACTCCGTTCTTTTGAACACTATGGGGTATCCCTGAGTCAAAACCCTAAAGTAATAAATTAACCTTTAAATAAAATAAACCCTTCAAAATTTCCTAAAATGACCCTAAGTCGAAATCCTAAATAAAATCCAAGTCCAACAAAAAAATACATCCTATTCCAAAATATAAAAGCATATGACCAAAAGAAACCAGACCAAGCTAAAATACAGCTCAAACAAAAGGGTAAAACCAAATCTCCCTAAATATTCTCAAATCCCTAAATAAAAAGGCAAATTTCAAAGTCCAAAATCCAGAACTTCTAAAAATGTACGCAAAATGTCCTGTCCCACCGGGCCAAGGTAAAAGGAGTGTTCTGTCTTTATGGGCATTCATAGAACATTTCCTTTACAAATGGCCTACACCCCAAAATACGACCCTAAAAAGTCTTGTGCTTTGTCCTTTAAACAAAGTACTAGGTGCCTGTTCATCTCACCAAATTAAAGGATGAACAAAAGTTCCGTGTCTTGAACTCTAAATTAAGACACAATGCGGTGATCTGTCCATCACACCTACCCAAAAAAGATGGCCAAAGTCTTGTGCTTTGTTCTTTAACAATGTACTAGGTGCCTGTTCATCTCACCGAACTAAAGGATGAACAAAAGTTCCGTGTCTTGAACTCTAAATTAAGACACAAATGGTGAAACTTACCATAGGATTAGTCAAAACCACGTCCTCAACAGTCACAAATTGAAAAAGACAACCTGTCTACTCAAGATGTAATTCTTGCCGAAACCTACCAAAAATGAATGAAGACCAAACCGAACCTAAAAGCCCCTCTGAAAACGGAGAATACCACGGCTGATGTCCGCCAACCATGCCAAGGAATAGGCCTCATAAATCCTAATACCCAGAGGGGCCCATGGTCGTGTTGGGCCTTAAACCACCGACTACGGTATGTTCCTAGCTGCCGTACCCAAAGAGCCAGGAGAAGAAAAAAAAACCATCTCACAACATACAAGAAGTGATGTGGAACAAGCAAGTCACTACGGTATGTTCCTAGCTGCCGCACCCAAAGAGCCAGGAGAAGAAAAAAAAACCATCTCACAACATATAAGAAGTGATGTGGAACAAGCAAGTCCCTACGGTATGTTCCTAGCTGCCGTACCCAAAGAGCCAGGAGAAAACCCCATCTCACTACATCAAAAGAGTGATATGGAACAGACAAGTCCCGACGGTACGTCCCTTATCACCGTGCCAAAAACGACCCACAGAAAATGATGCACAAAGTCCCACTGCGTGCCGCACCCACTGCGTGCCATACCCAGAATGTCTATTCCACATGTCGGAGCAGCAATATGGAGCAAACAAATCCCACCGGAATGGTCCTAGCTACCGAGGCAACGATGTAGAATAGACAAATCCCACCGGTATGTTCCTTGCTGCCGTAACCAAAGAGCAGGGAGAATAACAAAAAATATCTGTCCCGCTAGCGATATCTGACGTCGCTATCTGTGACAATCTAAACCAAATCACTAATAAACCTCAACAGATGTCCACAAACCAGAATCAACAGACCAAGAGTTATTAGGCTTCCAAATTGCCCTAATCAAACCATAAAATCAAAATACCAGACATAAATCATCCAAAATTACCACAACCCAAACAACAACAAAAAAGAACATACGAAACGAAGCAATGGACACAACAAAACCAAATGATCAGACATCCGAGACTTCTTCATATCGGAGGCACTGGAGGCGCCTGAGCTGCGGCCATCGCCCCTGCGAAGGTCTCTAAGGTGTTATGAATTGACTGAAGCACCGTCTCGACATTCTCCAGTCGCTGATCTAGCTCCCTAAAACGCTGATCTATGTGTTCCTGGAGTGGAAAAGATTCTTCAATGGCTGAGCCGTCTGGAGAAGGGGGAGAAGCCTCTCTCACCGGACTATACTGATTCACAGCTGCAAACCTATGAAGGATATGACTGTTCACCGGGTAGTTGGGGTCAGGGATCAGAGTACCATGAACCATCTCCACCCACCCAAAGGAAGTCAGATCTAAGAGCAGGTTGCACGGGTACAGGGTAAGCCGCTCAGCGATTGGATTCCCCCACAGTATCTCAGGCAATGGAATCTGAGCCCGCTCCATCAAGGCCTCGATTAAACTCCCATAAGGCAAATGGCCCTTGGGAAACCTCGTGACATGATGCATGTTTTGGAGGATGAGGCTGGGAAGATTAGCTTTCCCGCGTTTGAGGAGCAATAAGCGAAGGTAGAACAAAGTCCCCGGGCGAGTCAAATCCGATAACTCACCTTGAGGAAAGAGGATGTAGTTGATAACCAAGAAAAGTAACCTGAAAGGAACATATAAACTTCATGGTCATGAACCTATCCTTCAAAGACAAACAAAAGAAACAAACAAAGCAGAAAGCACACAAACAACAAAATTACCGGTGAAGCGCGGGCAAATGTGTGGTAGAAACCAGTTCAGAACTTGCCTCAGATCTGGGTATTTTGAACCACTCACAATGGCCCCGGTATGTCCCTTGCTCACGAGGCCAACTTCCAAAGGCATAAACTGACAAGCCATTTAAAGTATCTGTGGCACCAATCAAGCCAGCCAAATCCTCAACCCCTATGTGAAAGAGCCTGCCAAAAAGATAGGAAGAGGCAGAAGGAATGCCATGATGGTCAAAGGTGACGCGGAGATTGGCATAAAATAACTTGGTGATATCCGGATGGTAAGGAGTGTCAAGTCTTGATAAGCCTTGAAGGCTCCAGGCATTAAGCCACCCTGTTATTAAATTCATATAAGGGGTGGTGAAACGCCCCTGAGGATGGAAGAAAAAGCAGGCGGAAACTTCGCGTCCCCCTTCACCAATGTTACTTTGATAACACTCAAAAGCCTCGTCGTCTCGAAACAGATAACGGTTGCCTGGGTCATATGACCAGTTAGGCTTGGAAGGTGGCGCGCCTTGGGCAGAGGAACTACCCTCATCTCTAGGACGCTTGGGATTCCTTGGATCTATGACACCGGCCATGAAAAATGAAGTCCGAGAAAGAAAGTTCAGAAAAAGAAGAAAATGATACGAGACACGTACGCGTGATGCCTTATATATATATATAAATGAAATTAGGGCACCAGAAAGCGTACGTCTTCTCGAATTTACCCATAAATGCAAAAGATCAAGAGGCGTGGCGGTTTGCAAAGAGCATGATCGCTTCGCGATCCAAGGACTTTAATGAAAAAATGATGAACCCAATGACACCAAAAAAAATATAAAATCCATGCCCATAAAACAACTACAATCAAGAGCCCAACAAAGGTCCAAAACATCACATAACCAGAAAGTCCAGCCGCTACAAAATCAGAAATGACCAACTAAAACCAAGTCTAAAACTAAAACCATAACAAAAGAAAAGATACAAAGCGCCAACGCGCTGCATAACTCCTACTCAAAGGAAACCCATCATCAACTCAACCTCTCGAGAAGCGTCCGCCACGAGAGAGGCAAAACAAGGAAGGGCTAGCACTACACCTGCGAGAGCTCTCTCAGAATCATCATCAGAATCAACATCCCTCTGATGAGCTAACGCCCCAACTACCGGCTCAACTAACACAGTATCCGGAGACAATGGCAAACCCGCTCCACTAGCAGATGATGACACGGCTAGAGGAGTAGAATCAATGAGAAGAGCCTCCCACTCGGAGTAATCCAGTGGCGCCTCACCAGAAAACTCCGGAACAATGTCTGACTCAGGGAAAAGGAAATCATGGAGAGTCTGGAAGGCAAGACCGTCTGAGGGGCTCTCTCCTGAATGAAAAAGAAAAAGGTTATGATAAAAATGAAATGTACATTACGATGACAAGGAAAAATATGGATGAATACCTGAACATAAGATGGAAGCATGATCCAGAACGTCCAGCTCCATACCCATGATATGGCTCGTCAGCTCATCAACACTCATAAAACTCTGAAGGGACAACTGGTATGAGTGGCACAAATTCCGTAAGCCCAAAGCCCAAAACTCAATGCTGAAGGTCATCAGAGTATAAGGAAATCGACCTGGATGAAGCCAGAGGAGGAAAATATAAAATGAGATAGAAGGGAAACTAAGACAAACATCTCAGTGAAATAAGACATACCTAAACCTCGAAGCGCTGGAAAGATGGCCGGTGACGGAGCGGTCTCACAGGAAGAGATGGTAACAGCAACAATCGCCCTAGAATCATCCGGAATAGGGAAGTCACTAGCCTGGATAAATGGAGCCGGAGAGATCAACCTGGGGCGCAGAATCTCCTCGAATGGCACAGCAATGGTCTCTACCTCGACCTCCTCCATCTCAATGTCCTCTGTGACAATTGCAGACTCAGTCGGAATGGCGCTACCCCACATGCCGGAACACGGAATCCCTGAAAGCAACATTAGGTCGAGATTGTGACAAGTCAAAATCAAAGGGAATAAAAAGCAGAAGAAAAAGACAACATACATGAATGTGGTGTAAGGAGAGGAGGCTCCATGGAAAACCCGTCATCTGAAAGACTCCCCCTCGGCCGTCGTCGGAGCTCGTACCGGGTCACCTCTTCCTCTGCCAAAGAGTCCTCACGCTGTCTCTTCAACTGCCCAGCTGCTCCCTCAGCCAACTCATCAGGGTATTCAGGAGAAGGACAATTTGAAGGGGCTAACTCCTCGTCCTCCATCAAAGGAAGGAGCCTGTGAACACCTGTAGAACCAAAACTATGACAAACCTACATTGGTGACAAAATTAAACCAAAAGAGAAGAGAGATGCAATACCTGAGTAAATAGCCCAGCGTCTATAAGGCTCCGGTGCAGAAGCCCGGGAAGACTCTCCCTCAACAGGAGAAGTACCCTCCACCTTGAAATGAAAATGACCAAAATCATACCCGCCGAGACCTGCTTCGAAGGACAAATTATCATAAGAAAGAATGAAAGCAACCAGAGAAGTAATTTAAATAAGAAGGGAAAATAACAAACCAGGGAAATAGCCATCCAGAAGTGGAGGAGGGTCTACATACTCCAAGGGCTTCACGCCAATCGGCACAAAGCCATCGGCCCCAAAAGAGTTCCTTAGAGGCCTACGCTTACTCTGACTCACTGTTCTACCCCTGGAAGAAGAGCGATGTAGGGAATAGACCCTGTCTTTCAAAACCTTCACATCCACATCATGAGAAGCTTTGACCCATTTTCTGAAATACTGGTCATGATCACCAGTAATCACACCCCTCCGAGTGATGGGAGGCACAATATATCCAGTACCGGTACCCAAGCGTACCGCAAACGCGCTGTGAATGGCACAGGAAGCCAAGGAAATCTCAGGGGTAATGGGAAGTGTAAACACTGAAGGAATATCCTGGTCATAGCCAAACTGCCAAGCACATCGCTGGGGACTGTAAGTCTCATAAATCACTCTATCTCCTATCCTCACCGCTAGACATGCGGGACGGACGCTAATGACAAAATCCCTGTCGCGCCTATGCCGGGAAGAACACAACCTAGGCCGCTCTCTTGGAGTACTAGGGGCCGTGTCCACAAGCCTATACTCCTTTCCATTATCCTTAGGCCAATCCTTCACAAATGCCTCAGGACGGTAGTCTGGAATGTGCCTAGAACTCTGAACAAAGTAAAGGTGGGCTGCAATCTGGTCAGGCTCGCTCACAGTGCAACCAGCGATATGGATCAATGCAGGTAATGACCGTCTCATACCCGCAGAAGTCACGGGTGTGTAACACTCCTCCCAGTAAACATAAAACCACCCATGGAGAATATGCAGTGGCATCACAGTAGTGTCTCGGGAAGGATCCCTCGAGGAAGTAAGCTCTCTCATGGATCTATAAAGGTTTACCAAGGCAGGAATTGCTAGTGAGACTCGCATACCACGAGCTAATGCATTGGCCACCATAAAGACCCCAGGACGGATGCAACCCGCGGGCTCATAAACCATCAAAAAATAGCATAACCACCAAGCAAGAAAAGCAGTCAAAACTGTTTCATCATCCAGCGAATGGGAGCACAATTCTGTGAATGGCCTACGCTCAGAAGGGAAATAGGTTTTGTCTGAACCCAACTGAATCGGCTCTAAGGGATCAGCAAAATGTGAGGCGCCACGTGCAGGAACCTTATCGGTAAAATAGCGAACCCAATCCCTTAAAGGAACATCATGACTTAAACCACGAAGCTTGCGCGTCATGGCAATCTCATAGTAGATCTTGAACACAGTACGCAAAGAATCTGGGTGCAAGGGTGACCCGTTGCGGTCAGGCCCGTAAAGCTCTATTTCGGGAGGAACCCTCTCCTCATAAACCAATCCCTCTACAGGTATACCCAACAACAGAGACATCTGCTGGAGATCAATGGTAGCATCGCGATCCTCTAAAGGGAAAGTGTTGTGTACATAATTCCAATTGGTGGCCATGGCTTTGAGAAGGTTGGAGCTCCAGGAATACTCAAACAATGCCAAGGTCACACCCCCAAAAATCTCCACCTTGTTCAACTTTGTCCCCATATTACACAAAACATAACGGGTCCACTCAATCTGCCCTGGGTTCCACTCTAACTCACCCCGAACCCGGAGTCGACCAGATGACCAGGGAGCGACACGACCCTCCATCATTTCCATACCCAGCAAATGAAAATCTGAAGAGAAAGTAGTACGACCAGTAGGGCTCAGGAAAATACCTTCAAAACCGCGAGAAGGAGGCCCGCGTCTGGACTGACCAACTGGGAGATGTGAGTCATAACGCCTGGCTCGGCGCTCCTCGGTGCGCAAAGGGGGGTCAACAAGCAAGCGGGGATAGTCATAGATAGCCGGTAAAGGCAGACGGTTGTGGCGAACCAAGAGCCCGTGAAAGTTATCCCTTCCTCTGAGAATGGCACGTTTCCACAAATGGCGGAGGTGCACATGAACCTTCTGAGGATCCAAATAGTCATCAATGTAAGACTTGATAGCCTCATCCGAAGGACCATAAAAGCCCGTCCTGACAATGTCAAATCGAGGAGTAGTACCGTACATCTCATCAGCCAAAGCCATAACTACCTGCAAGAAAAGAGAAAACCCGATCAAACATCCAGAAAACATCCACAAAATTACTAACAAAATGCCTAGAAATTGGGGACACCAGAGTAGACTGATCGATGTATCTCACAGTCCACTCTGGTGGGGGGCATTTGTTTGCCTCTAAATTCTGCTGCACATGATCCTAAACAATTTCCTATATTATCATCAAAATTCCAAAGAACCATATAATCTGAACCCCATCCACATGATCAATGACCCAACAAAAAGCCCCGATAATTGGTCATACTGCATGAAAGGAAAACACAGAAATTCTAAAAAAATGGACAGTAAATTAATTAATTACAAGGAATGCCATTATGCGCCTGTGATATCCTTATAATTAATTACCGGAGTCCTAAAAAAATAGAAAATTTGTAGCAGTTAAATCCTTCATATTTTTATGAGGGGCCATGCAAAATTTCATGTCAAATTGACCTTTAGAAGGGCACCAAACAATTTTTCTAAAAATAAAGCGGCTCAATCATCCTCAAAATTCAGTCAAATGGACAGCTCCATTTTGAAACAAATGGAGGTAAACCTCACCAAATCAAGCATAAATAGGGGTATTTTCGGATGGGCCTTTGAACTAAAAAAATCCGTTCTGGGCCGAGATTAAAACCCATCTAAATTGCACACCGACCCAATCCAATTCAGAAATTCCCTTTGATCCAACGGCCCTAATAAATACTCATAACATTATCCAAGATCAACGGGCAGATCTTGATCCAAGATTAAAACAGTTGATGGAGTTTTCTGATTGGTTGGATGAAAGGAGATGGGTCCCACAATTAAAAAAAAAGAAGAAAAAGATGGATGAAACAGTACTGTTCTGACACTGCTTCGTACGCCAACGCGAAGAAGAGCTCCGCCGCCGCTCGGCGCCGCCTCAGCCCCAACTAACCTCACCAATAGGTAGGCGATGCTTCCACGATCTCGGCGACACCAAATTTGTAGAGAATCGGAGAAAGAATGACCTAATTTAGGGAATGAGGAAGCCGACTGTCAAAGGAGGAATATCCGAAATTAGGCGCAAAGGGTGACGCAATTATGCAATTGAAGTGTGTTACATCTGCTCGAGGGGTTTAATAGCATACCTGATGAAGCAATTCTAAGCGAAGAAGCTTGTATGGAAGGACGAGCTATCTCAACTTCGAGCAAAAATGGCGATGTAGCACAAATGAAGAAGAGAGAGTTAAATGCGCTGTGGGAGGCAATAATTGGATTTCGTCTCGAGCAGAGAGCATGCACAGGTGCTATGTGCGGCTTCTAACGGTACCACAGTTGAAATACTTTCTAAACTGGATGCCTCCAGTGAAATGAGAGGGAAAAGACAAAGGGGATCGAAAGACTGGAGAGGACGGTGACTGTCTCTCATCAGACTACACCCTGAAAAGAGGAACCTAGTATGGTCCCTTGGTACCAAAATCCCAAAGATAACAGAATACTGACGTTGTTTTCTGATTCAAGGAGAGCCGTCTGATGAGGCAAGAGATGAAATGAAAGGCTATGATGGACAATGACTTTGTATAATGGAAATGCCATAGGATTGGGTACAGGTGTAAGCATGAGAAATCATATGCATGGATCACATCTGGCCATTCCTTTACACATCTGACCAGGTGGATGGAGGGATGTAAATGTTGGCGACACTGCCTCAAATACAGATTGCAACCAAGGATGCATAACACCTCATGATGCATTACAACAGCACAATACTCCTGAAAACGACATCACAAAGCAACCATGGGCATATCTGTCAATTGGGACATAAGACAGAGTGCTATAGAGCATAGTTCAATGAAGAATGGACAGAGAATCTCCATTATACCCTTCTGAGCCCTGCCACATACTCCAAATTACCAATAATTGGTGGCAAAATTGGGATCATAAATGCATAATACACACTCAGTTACATAGTAAACACCAGCTGGACCAAGTAACTTATGTGAAATGCTTGGAAAATCTGAAGATTGACTGTGGTCAAAATTGAAGTTAGACAAATGTAAAACAAGGCATGGGGCTACTTAATGACTTCAAGCATGTGAGAATTAGCTCAGTTAAGAATACTAAAGCCCTTCAAATCCATTGCCAACTGGATTGCAAAACACCCAACAGCAAGAGTAACAAACCAAATTGGGCCACACATGCCTATACACAGTACTGATGATTCAAACCATGGTAAAAACATAAAGTTTACCAAGCAAGTACACTGCCTCAGACTCAATTAAGGCGCCAGGCAATGTAATTTTGCACCCAGACCCCTAAGATAGCCAGAAAAAAAACAAAGTAGCTACTCCTCTAGAGCCTTGCATCAAGTGATAGATAAAGGAAGACATGCCACATGTACATCAAGGTGCTTGGCGCCAAAATAACCCCTCCCTCAAGCGCACCAGAAACAGATGTGTTTACTAAAAAATATGGGGTCCACTTGTCATACTGAGCCACCATAGCATGTAAAAGAAAGTAGAAATGCAAAAGCCAAACCATTGCCTCCTCACAAATGCCAGATGTCATAAGCACATTGGACAGTATACTTGGAGGGTAAACATTCAGATTGAAGGAAGAAATGAAAAGTTAAGGCGGCAGCTTCACATTGCATCATGTCCTTCCATCAAGGATCAAAGCACAAGGATGATGCCACACGTCAAGAAGGAAGAGCTAAACCCTAGAGGCCTTCCCCTATAAAAGAAGATGATCACTACCTGAAAAGAGGACCCCCTTTCCCTTAAAAAAAAAATTTAGTTATTTTCTTTGTTTCAATAGGACCAGAAGCTTAGCTACTAAAAGAGAAAGCCTTCTGAAAAGAAAAGAAAATATTAGAAAAAAAGGTAATAGAAATATCACTGTATATGCCATGCTTTGATGAAATGAAGATTTAAAGCCTCCTTTAGTGTTCCTTTCTCCTCTCTATTGCATATTCAAAAGAAAAAACTCATTCAGTCTGTTCAAAACCTTTTTGTTATTGTTTCTTTTGCTGTGTCCAGACTAACATCTCAATCAAAAACTCTATTTCCCTTTTTATTATGTATTTGCTTCTCATATGATGATTATCCTATACTCCATGGTAAAGGAGTTCCTCTACTCCATGGTAAAGGAGTTCTCCAGCCACAAGGAAGCTGCAGTCGAGATGAGGCTACAAAACTGGCAGCATGGTGGTACCATCAAGGGTCTGGTTGTCAAGAACGCCGACCTGGTATCACCTTGCTGTCATGGTTGATGGTGATCTTCAATGGTCCTTGTAAATAAAATTTTAAGACATGCTATGGTTTGATTGTCAAGAACGTCGACCATGGCATGGTTAAAAAAAAAAGAAAACAGTAGAAACAAAAAAAAAACAAGAAACACAAACAAACAATTAAAAACATATATACATATACATATATATGCATGAAAATAAATTAAGAACGCATGAATGCATATGTCTTTTTTTTTAAAAAAAAAAGGGAAATGGGGATAAATTTGGAAATAATATTCAGAAAATATGTAAACATGAAGTACTGGTCTGATTTGCTTCAAAAGAGAGGGACCTTTAAGTAAAAATGTGGAAATTTTGTCTAAAAAAAAATAGAGAAAGAAACCCATACTTAAGTTCTGTCAGTTTTTTTTAAAAAAAAAAAGAAAACAACACGTTAAAGTTTCTAAAAAAAAAAGAGAGAGGGGGCAGAAACAAATATGAAGTTGTTCTTCAAAAGAAAAAAGGAAGAAAAAAAAAATCCATTCCAAATGAATACAAATTTCAAACCGAAAGGATGCAGGAATACCACTAAAACATATACATAGGTTTAAGCCATGTCAAATTTTAAGTCAGAAGAAATATGATGAAGTAGTAAAACGATGGGTTGAAATATGGGAAAGCCAACGAGTAATAAACCTTAATAAAATGATCCAATCTGTAAAACTTAGAAGCACAAAGTAGGCATGAAGCACAATGATGAAATAAGTAACCAATTTGCAAAACTCAAAACAAATTCAGTCTGCGAGGTTCAGAAACTGGAAACTTGGAAAACAAACAAAAAAATGATGAATTCAAAGTCTAAACTCAGACAAGGGTCAACATGGTAGGCTTGGAGAATAATCATCAATCAAATGTTTTGAGGTGTTACATCATAAGCTCCCCTGAGATGCTTTGAAAGGGGTGTTGAACTGAAAAAAAAAAGAAAGAAAACTTAATACTATGCTTATGTACGCGGTACTAGGACTGGGCGACCACTTGACAAGCTAATTGGCTTCTAAGCATTAGCTAGCAAAACACCAAAAGCATGTAGTATATCTTAATTAAGCCTGAAAAATCAGTAAATCAAAATGGTGAAAACCTCAAACCAGGCCTAATTAATGCACAACAAGTCAAATTGATAGCATGGAAGGTATCACCTGTTCAATTGAAGTAGTCGCCAGTCTTATGGAGCCATCTCAATGACACCTAGGCCGTCCGCCGTGGCCAAATGCCGTCCATGGATTCCAATTGGCTGTCTCGCCGCGACAATGATTAAGGGAGAAAGGATCCTCCACAAGGGTCGAAATAGGTGAAATGGAGAGTATCAGTCGAAGGAGAAGAGGCCTACAACATTGGTCCCGCCCCCATTCGCGAAAGCCATGAATCTAATCCCCCAAATTTTGTCGGACTAACGAAGGGCTGACCAGTCAAACTCTCGTCGGAAGAGACGAAGAAGAGAAGGAAGAAAAGGAAAAGGAAATTTGACCTGTTTGACTAATCCGAATCCCGACAAGAATGGACGAACGGATCTCTGAATCAACGGTCATAGCTCGAAGGTCCAGATGGACTCGGGGCATCATGAATCAAAACACTGACAGTAGGGTCCATAAGTCGGAAGTGGATCGAACTCAACCTCACATGGTTCACAAGCCCGAGCGAGAGCCACGCGGTTTAGCTTCCTAAGTTCAACGTCCATCACTGATCCTCTGTGGCGCATAGCATGCAGCGGGTTCCTGACAAGCGAACAGCAAACAGCACAACTACAGCCCATCAGAAAATTCCGAGATTTCAAAAATGCATTAAAAATAGCCAGAAAATCAGAAAAATTCTCATAAAATATCAAAATGTCAAGAAAAATATGAGGAATATTTTGATGTGTTATGTTATGCTAAAACACCAAAGTACAAAATATTTTAAAATTAATAGGTTTAAGGGGTAACCATAAGTAAAAAAATATATAATCATAATAATAATAATAATGATAAATTTATATTTATATGGTTAAACAAAAAAAGAGAGAAGAAAAGGAAATAAGGCAAAAGAAAATCATTTTGAATATCCTATGTTTTGGACAGCAGGTACACCTGAATAGCTTATGTTCTGGACAGCAGGTACACTTGACATTCCTTGTTCTGAGCAATAGGTACAGTCAAACGCTAAAGCCCACAAAAAATTGAAGTAAATAAAGTATACATATCACCAAGAAGATAAAAAAATAGGAATTTAAAAGTACAAACTTAAAATTCCAAACTCAAAATTTCAACCAAACACCGAAAACCTAAAACTCAAAAGTCACAACTAAAAAAGTCCAAAGCCCAGAATGCCAGAATTCAAAAGTTCAAACCAAGTTCAAACTTTAAACCAAAGTCCAAAGAATCAAAACTCAAAAGCCCAACTCAAAAGTCAAAACCCAAAAGTGCTAGCTTAAAAGGCAAGACTTAAAAGTCAAACTCAAAAGTCCAAACTTCTAAAAAAAAAATGCAAAATCAAAAGTCAAAACTTCAAAATGACACAAAGTCAAAATGACACAAAGTCTAAAAATGACACAAAGTCAAAATGACACAAAGTCTAAAAATGACACAAAGTCAAAATGACACAAAGTCTAAAAATGACACAAAGTCAAAATGACACAAAGTCAAAATGACACAAAGTCTGAAAATGACACAAAGTCTAAAAATGACGCAAAGTCAAAATGACACAAAGTCAAAATGACACAAAGTCAAAATGACACAAAGTCTGAAAATGACACAAAGTCTAAATGACACAAAGTCTAAATGATACAAAATTTAAAAGTGACACAAAGTCAAAATAGCACAAAGCCTAAAAGTGACCCAAAAGACACAAAGTCTAAAGTGACATAAAGTCTTAAAAGTCAAAAGTTCGTCCCTTCAAGACTGCATCGCGTTTCGCCCTGAAGGAGACACCCTCCCGATGTTCAGATTGAGATAAAGGAAAAGTCAATTCTGAATTATCACTGAAGTTCCTGTCAAGAGAAGGCATAGTGCATCTGTACTCGCGACTTGAACGAAAATCCCAAAAATCCCTAAGTCCCTCAAAACGATTGAGAGCTGACCTAGAATACCCTATTTTCTAGCGTTGAACTCAAATCTAACAGCCTGTTTCTACAAGTTCACAGCATGTTCGACCAGAAGCAGACTGAAACCTGATGCCCAGATGACCAGAAGAAAAGTCAATCAGTGGCCATCACCCAATTTCTTGTCAAGAGAAGGCATAGCGCATCTGTACTCAAGACTTGAACGAAATCCCAAAATCTCTAAATCTCTAAACGATTGAGGATTGATCTAGGATACCAAATTTCCTAGTATCGAACTCAAAAATCCATAACGGCACCAAGCCTGACACAGCAAAGCAAAAACAACCTAAAATGTGAAATTAAAGAATTAAATTGCACCATTCACGTTTGCATAGCACTGTTCAAAAGACTGCCCTTCTGTTTGGTCTTCACCCTGAAATTCTCTACCAAGACACAATCCTTTTTATTAAAAATGGACTTCATCCGCTTACGACGTCTAAACTTTGATTATCCCGATCTAGAGGTGCTCTGGGCTCAGCTCGTGACTGAGTTCGGAGGTAATTAACAGTAGGGGCTTGCGCCTACTGGAAAAAAAGGACCTACGACAAACAATCAACTCTCGAGGTACTTAGAACCGCATTAGTGCCCTTCGCTCGTTTGGAATGGGCAGTAACGACGGGTCTCGAGATGCTCGAGGGGTATCTGATCCGCATTTTCTTCGCCCCATAGAGGACTATCTGATCTTCCGTGGTCGGACTGAAAAAGTGCGAGACACCGTTATGGTATTGTGGACGGAACATGTGTGGTGTTTGGAGAACTTCTGTAACGGTTATTAGGTAATAACCGTTACAGAAGACTTGATTCTGTAACGGTTATTACCTAATAACCGTTGCAGATAATATTTATAATTAAAAAAAATGAAATTATAATATTCTGTAACGGTTATTATCTAATAACCGTTACAAAAGTCTTAATTTTTTTTTTGTGTTTTGCCTGTTTGATTGGCTAGCCCCAATTTGCTAGCCGAATTGGTACCAAATTGGTACCCAATTTACATTAACAAATACAGCATATATATATATATCACAAAGCACACATATATCAAACATATATAATCATGCATATCACACAAACAATAAACAAAGTATTTACATATATCACAAGTATAATCAAACATGGCAAGTCATCAAATAACACATTTTAATCAAAATAATACCCCTTGCATGAAGTCCATAACTTCTGTCACGACACCATCAATCATTTCATTGTTGTATGGTACTCCAACCGGCTCGATCATCTGCATATTATGATAAACAAGTCAAAAATATTATTAGTTAGATCATGAAATTCTAAAATCTAATTGTTTGATCAAATGTTATTAGTTAAAAGAATAAGTTACTTACATGAGGTATTTCCTGAATTGCTATCCAATAAGATAATACGTTTTTCATGGCGAGCATTGTGAAATATCCACATTCTGTGCTGCCCTTTTGTATCGGACACTAATTAAAGATCCAACAAGAAAGATAGTTAAGATTTTGCACAGTTTCAGAAACCCTAGGTAGCTAATATATTTTTTAAGTCTCGTACCTGAATTTTATACCAATCAAATGTTGTTCGGGTCCTTGCGTTATATTTTCCATTTTCCATAAGGTATCGCTTGTATATCCCGCATACAATATCATTAATAGCTTAAATAGAACCGTACGTAGTCCTTATCTCAATATCAGAATCTCATTTAGAAACGAAAACTTACTGGGTTATGAATCCCTTAATCAATGTCTTTGGGTTCTTGCGCTCGATAGAATCTGCTATTTGAACGGTGCGCTTCTCGACATTAATAACAAGAAGGACCCAATGAAAGCTGCAAGAATAGAGATTATTGTTTTCATGAAAATGAACCAAACATGTAAACGAGATAATTGATATTTTATTAGTTATAATTGTCCTTACTCTTGTAAATAAGGCAGAATCATATAATTGGATGAATATTGCGCGAATGACTTCATCAAGTAGTCCGCAGCTTGGTTTTGTACTTGTTTGATTTTAGGAGCAGTCAACATCTCTGGATCTAATACGGTGATGTTGTTTTCTCCCTCTAAAAGTTCATTCATCCAAAATCTACACTCACGGATATCTAATACGGTGATCTCTTTTCTATTTAGATTTATGCAACTCAAAATTTTTCTCAAGCTCTGGTTGGAGCATCAATAGTTCATACAATTCTCGTTCGAATGGGGTAAACTTTTCAATTGCATCATGCTCAAGTAGCGGATCGCGAGCAACAATCGACCCTGAAATAATCAGACACAAAAGAATAGATTATTCGACGTTGAGCAACAATCTACCCTGAAACAATCAATTGAACTAATTAGGTTTTGGATGAACCTGCACTTGGAACCTTTGGACTCTCGATCACCTTTTTCGCCACCGCCTTGCTCGCATCTGGCTTCTTTTTTATCAAACTCTGCATTCAATGTCATCACATAATTAATTAGTGAGTTCTAATAGAGATGGATGAAATAAATTATCATAATTAAATAAAACGATACCTTGTGGGCTATCTCCACCAAAAATGACGGCCATGGGAATCGCCCTCCTATATTATTTCCTAACAGCTCATCTGACCTACCTTGGACTTGCCACTGACGAAAATCATCGCCTACTCGGAGAAGATGGATATAGAGTTGTTGATCAGTTAGTGGCACGCCGTGTACGATCTGACCAACAACACTCGGAATAATATTTCCCTCGGCCACCTTAATCTTCTGGTTAAGGTGATCAAGGGAAAAGAAATCGCACGGCGTTTCTTCCTGAAATTCAGTTCGATCAGAAACCCTAATGCTAAGCCAAACATAAATCTAAATAGAAAAGAGAAAAGTGATCAATATGAACCTGAACAACGCTTCTCGGATCCGGAGGCATATAGCTTGAGGCAACCGTTCGGAATAACTGCTCGTTTGGCATTCCTGAGTCTACCTCAGCTTCAACGAATGGCTGGTACGGCGTCACAAATTGCTGCGGTGCTTGAAACTGCAATCCGCTACTGGCCAACCATTGTTTCACCTCTTGAAAATTATCAAGCAACCGGATGATGAATAATAATTTTCATTCATTTTGATTACATTTTGACTGTCAAAAAGGATTACCTGAAAAGCTTCTTGTCTCGCCGCATTCATTATCTCCTCGGAGTGAATCAAGTCCCTTTTGGTTTTCTCAGCGGCTTCAGCTGCGATCCTGCTCATCAATTCTTCAATCTGGTCTGGTGCCATCCATCCTTCATGCGCATCCTTTCTAGGCTTTCTTTTATACACATCTTCCTTCTTGGTCCATAAAGGATATCCCCTGATTCTTCCTGGATGTTCTGGCCTATCAACCGCCCGATTTAAGATTTCTTGTTCCGGTATTGACCCAGAATTGATTTCACCAGACATGGCACTCAACCGACTGAATGCCTCAATAGTCGACGAATCAGAGCTATGGAACGTGTAAGTATCTAACAAGCAACAAACAAATCTTATTAATAATCACAAAACAGAATTTGAAGTTAGCATATATAATAAGTATTTACATGTGTAAGTACCTTTATCCTTCGTAGCCACAGTCCTTCACATGAAATACCTTTGACTCCTCGGTTCCAAATCGCCGATGGTAATGCTCGTGGAACCGGCCCCTTCAGAATCTCCGGGTATGACAATCTTGTCTGTAGGTTTCCATGAACTTTTTTTTCCTCTATAGCCAGTGGAACCCATCCTATGAGGCTCTTTCCATTTCTTTCTCAACTCCTTCGCTTTGTTGCTCTTTTGTACAAAATCTGCACCCGTCCTTTTCTTGAAAAATTCTTCTCATTCCTTTTGTGAGATTGGGTGTTTATCGCATGGATTTTTTGGATTGTTTGGATCGGCATTTGTGATATACTCCTCAGCAATCCTACTTCTATAAGCCCTGTGACTTATGCTCATCGCTTTGAGAGTATTCTTCATGGCTTTATCATCTTCGATGTTGAACATTTTCTGAAACATAACGAAAAGTTAGTTAATTGGTAGCATAGGAATTTAAATTAGATGATTTAAGTGAAAATTTATTCACCTTGATGTCCAACCACAACTCAAGTTTGCTTTCCTTTGAAACGTCCTTCCGCCAATCATCAATTGTGATTGGCACTCTTGCTCTAGCCAGATACCCGCAATATGATGCAAATTTGTTCACCGCCTCTTCAGTACCAATTGGCACTCCTTCTTTGTCAAATTTAATCTCATACTTTTCCCCAGCAGCTTTTTTTCTCCTAAACTCTTCCATTGTCGTTCTGCTCCTTTTTTTTATTTCGAACGTTGTGACCTCCTCATCGCTGGATTCTGTACCAGCCTGTTCACCCTGTAAATCTCTAACTTGATCTCCAGACATATCTATTAACAAATAATTAACAACAATGAAAGCAATCAAATCAAGTTAACATAAACATAAACAAACATAAACATAAACATAAACATAAACATAAACAAACATAAACATAAACATTAACAACATAAACAAAATATATTAACATAAACATAAACATTAAACGACAAGTTCAATCTCAAATAACAAAATACATTAACATAAATCTAAATCCTAAAACTAGTGTTCTTCATCCGATAAACACAAATCTAAATCCTAAAACTAGTGTTCATCATCCGACAAAACAATAACTTCATCATCTGATATTTCAATGACTTTTTCTCTCCACTCTGTGTACGGTGCCACAAACTTGTCAATCAAAAGCTTGAAAAACATTGCATGTTGTTCATATTTTGAGAGGCTTGGTTGGCCTTGGTTTTGAGAGGCTTGGTTTTGGTTCGTTTGAATTTGAGAGGATGGATTGGCACGAATTTTGCTCCTAACGTACACTCGTTCGATCGGCTTTTTTCCCTTTGAATTGCTTCCTTCACCTTTCTCCATTACTACCTAATTAAAACACCATATATAATATATATTAATGTTGGCGCAAAATAATATAGTACCTAATTAATATATTGAAACATGGATAAAGAATCACACCATACAAAATAATTGAGATAATAATTAAAACATAGATAAAACATCAATTCTTACACAAATTAAGGTTCACACATCATAGACAATAATTTAGATAAATAGATAATAGCCTAAGGTTCAAAAATTACACATTTAGCAATGTTCATACAAAATAGCATAGATAATTATTAAACTCTAAAGTAAACCCTAATTTCACTCCTTCTCTTCCTCCACTATCTCCTCTGGCACCTCCTCTGGCACCTCCTCTGGTCCCTCCTCCCCATCTGCAGTTGTTCGTCCGCAACCAACTGGATAGCGCCTCACAGCAGATACATACCGCCTAGGTAGAGGGTTATCTCGCATCCACTGAGGCACATATCTCTGACGAGTGACATCGAACTCCGGCTTGGTATCCGGCTTCGTCTCCGTCTCCTTCTTGGTCACATCTGTATTTTTCTTGTCCTTTGTCACAATTTTCCCCTTATTCACCTTAGGATTGCTACCTTCGGCTTTGTCCATTTATTCTAATAATTTGATTCAATTCTAATAATTAATTTAATCATAATTAATCAATTCTAATAATCAATTCCATTAATCAATTCTATTAAACATTTCCAATAATCAATTCTAATAATTAATTTAATCATAATTAATCAATTCTAATAATCAATTCCATTAATCAATTCTATTAAACAATTCTAATAATCAATTGTAATAATCAATTCTAATAATCAATTCTAATAAACATTTGTAATAAACATTTCTAAACATTTCAAAATTAATTGTGCATTAGGCACCAAAACAGCCCCATATCAGTCCCACAACAGTCACAAGACAGTTCAAAATTGTGCTTTATGCACCACAGCCCCAAAACAGCCACAAAACAGTTCGAATTTTTGCACATTAGTCCCTAAAATTGTGTTTTATGCACCACAGCCCCAAAATAGCCCCATATCAGCCCCAAAACAGTCCAAATTTATGCACATTTGTCCCTAAAATAATTACTTTATGAGCCATAGCCCCAAAACAGCCACAAAACAGTTCAAAATTTTGCACATTAGTCCCTAAAATTGTGCTTTATGCACCACAGCCCCAAAATAGCCCCAAATCAGCCCCAAAACAGTCCAAATTTCAGTCCAAATTTATACCCCAAATTATATTGAAATAAAAAGGGAGAGGGATTACCTGAGAGGGAGTTAGAGAGAGCGAGGGGTTGAGAGAGCGGCAGAGAGAGAGGGATCGAAGCTGTAACAAAGAGAGACAGAGAGTGAGACAGAGGGATCGAGCGAGGGGGTGAGAGGAGGAGGAAGAGGAGACAGAGGGATTTACCTTTTTCGAGAGAGAGAGGGGAGCCGTCGAGAGAGGCGCGAGCTAGAGCTTGTGTCGACTGTCGAGAGATTTTTAAGAAAGAGGCGAGATCGAGAAAGGAAAGAAGTGTCGGACAGACGCCAGGCTGGGATCAATATATAAAGGGTTCGAACCTTCTGTAACGGTTATTAGCTAATAACCGTTACAGAAGAGGCTAATCTGTAACGGTTATTAGCTAATAACCGTTACAGAAGGTCAAACGTTTTTACTAATAACCTTCTGTAATGGTAATTAGCTAATAACCGTTACAGAAGAGGCTAATCTGTAACGGTTATTAGCTAATAACCGTTACAGAAGGTCAAACGTTTTTACTAATAATCTTATGTAACGGTTATTAGCTAATAACCGTTACAGATTAGCCTCTTCTGTAACGGTTTTTAGTTAAAAACCGTTACTGAAGGTCAAACGTTTTTACATATTAATTTTGTTTTACAGAAGAGGCTAATCTGTTGGTTACACATGAATTTAATTTTGTTTTACATTTTTTCTAACAAAATAAAATTACAATTTTAATTTCTGTGTTGGTTACACATGAATTTAATTTTGTTTTACATTTTTTCTAACAAAATAAAAATACAATTTAAAAAATTAACCAAAAATAAAAATAAATTAGCTCCTTGTTAACAAAATTTTTCACCAATTAATGACCTGCAAAAAATAAAAATAAAAATATTAACATAACAATTTAGCACATCTATGTTAAGAATAATTTATATTAGCACATAACAGTTTTTTAAACTCACATGTGATTATGTAGCTACTTTGTTTTTTTTCCTTCGCGTGTCGACCCACACGCCTTCGGTGTTTTCTGTACGCCTACAACTGATCGATACTGGCTGTGATGTATCGTCGATACCAATAGAAAAAGGAGGTATTTCCTCGAAGTGGTCGTATGCTTCTTCATCTACGACATCACCAACACCGACAATACGTCTTTTTCCTGAAAGTCGCAAGTAATAAATAAGATGAACATTTGTACTCAATAAGCTGAACATTTGTACTTAAATAAGATGAACATTTACCTTGAAGCACAACATGTCTTTTCTTATCCGCCGAATCTTGAATGTAAAAAACTTGCATTGCTTGCTTATTTGCAAGTATAAAGGGATCGTCTCGATAAGCCCTTTTATTGAAGTCAACAGTTATAAATCCCATCTTGTCTTTTTTAACTCCACCGTGACCGTTGTCGATCCATGCACACTTGAATAAGGGTATCTTAAATTTCAGTTAATCTAGTTCCCAAATCTCCTCGATCCACCCATAATAAGTAGCCGACCTAACATTATCACTAGATAAAGCTACAACAGTGACTCCACTATTTTGCACAACACTTTTACCATCCTGTTTCCTTGTGTACCAGGTAAATCCATTCAAGTCATACCCTTGGTATGTCTCGACCACGGCATCAGGACGTCTTGATAACCATTTCACGGTTTCATCGACCTCTGTTCCTTCTTTCAACTGGGACTGTACTTTATCTTCTAGCCATTGGACAAATTTTATTTCATGCTCTATGGTAATCAAGTTTTCGGTGTAAGAAGGGTATTGTTCACGTAACTCGATTAGATGTTCATTGATGTAAGGCGCCACAATAGCAAGATGTTGGAGAACTTTCATATGTGCTTTGGTTCTCATTGCAAGATCCGGTATATGAGTACTAGTTCCAATTGTACCTGAAAGGTGAACATTTGTGCTAAATAAGGTGAACAAATATTGTGCTTTAAGTGAACATTTGTGCTAAATAAGGTGAACAAATATTGTGCTTTAAATAAACATTTGTGCTAAATAAGGTGAACAAATATTATGCTTTAAGTGAACATTTGTGCTAAATAAGGTGAACAAATATTGTGCTTTAAGTGAACATTTGTGCTAAATAAGGTGAACAAATAGTGTGCTTTAAGTGAACATTTGTGCTAAATAAGGTGAACAAATATTGTGCTTTAAGTGAACATTTGTGCTAAATAAGGTAAACAAATATTGTGCTTTAAGTGAACATTTGTGCTAAATAAGGTGAACAAATATTGTGCTTTAAATGAACATTTGTGCTAAATAAGGTGAACAAATATTGTGCTTTAAATGAACATTTGTGCTAAATAAGGTGAACAAATATTGTGCTTTAAGTGAACATTTGTGCTAAATAAGGTGAACAAATATTGTGCTTTAAGTGAACATTTGTGCTAAATAAGGTGAACAAATATTGTGCTTTAAATGAACATTTGTGCTAAATAAGGTGAACATTGGAAGTTAATATATAACCTTTTCCTTCAAGTCTACCCTCATGTCGAGACTTTGGAAGACCGATTGGTTGTACATCATGCAGATAATCGGTGTAGTACTCAATAACCTCCTCAGCCACATATCCTTCCACTATGCTTCCTTCTGGTTTAGATCGGCTACGAACAAGCCCCTTCAATTGACCCATGGCTCTTTCGAAAGGATACATGTATCGTAGAAATACAGGACCACACATTTTTATCTCTCTAACTAAATGAATGGTCAAATGCACCATGGAGTCAATAAACGATGGCGGAAAGTACATCTCCAACTCACATAGGGTTAGTACAACACCTTCTTGTAACTTGTCCAAACTATTCGGATCAATCACTTTAGAGCAAATGGAATTAAAGAAAAAACACAACTAAGTGATGGTTTTCCTCACTTCTTCCCTTAGAATTCCTCTAATTGCGACCGAAAGTAACTGGGTCAGTAGGACGTGATAATCATGTGACTTCATACCAAGTAATTTGTTGTCCTTAATAGAAACCTTTCTTGATATATTCGAGGAATAACCAGTAGGAACCTTAATAGATTTCAGGCATTCTAATAAGCTTTTTTTCTCTTGCTTTGATAAATTAAATTGTGCTGCAGGTAGCTAAGTTCGACTTTTTCCCTTATCTTGTGCCGCCAGTTCTTGCCGGATCCCCATTTCAACCATGTCCTTCCTCGCATTTACGCCATCTTTAGTTTTCCCTTGAATTTCCAACATGCAACCAATCAAAACTTCACATATGTTCTTTATTATGTGCATCGCATCTAAGCAATGCCTAATCTCCAAACTCTGCCAATATTCAAGATTCCAGAATATAGACTTCTTCTTCCATATCCCCTTGGGTATCTCATTTGCAAATTTCTTACCAAATTTTACATTAATGTCCTTCACCTGTCGATACACCCCTGAACCGGATAACGGTATTGGGGCCTTGTCTTTTTCTACAGTACCGTCAAACCTTTCCTTGTCTCAACGGTAAGGGTGATTGCGGTTCTTAATAAACCTCCGGTGTCCCAAGTAAACATTTTTTCTGGAATTTTTCAGGTACACAGAATGGGTGTTTTCCATGCAAATAGGACACGCTTTCGCTCCTTTATTCCTATACCCTCACAGGTTTCCGTATGCAGGAAAATCATTGATTGTGCAAAATATCATGGCACGGAGGTTAAACTCACTTCTAGAGTGTGCATCATATATTTTCACTCCATTCTGCTACAATTCACCAAGGTCATCTATTAATGGAGCCAAGTACACATCTATATCATTACCTGGTTGCTTGGGACCAGAAATCAACAAGGGCATCATCATGTATCTCCTTTTCATGCATAGCCAGGGAGGAAGATTGTAAATACACAATAAAATCGGCCATGTAGTCTGCCGGCTACTCATGTTGCCGTAAGGATTCATCCCGTCTGTACATAAACCCAATCTCAAATTTCTAGGTTCACTGCCGAAATCTTCAAATTCCCTATCTATATTTATCCAATCTGGAGAGTCTGCTGGGTGTCTGAGCATGCCATCGCCTTTTTTCCTGCAGTGTGCGTGCCATCTTAACAATTTGGCATCCTTCGCGTTAGAGAAAAGCCGCTGGAATCTTGGTATTATTGGTAGATAAAACACCATTTTTGCAGCTGGTCCCTTACTACCTTCATCTTCAATTTGATCGTCCCTCGGTTTATACCGTGACGCATTACACTTTGGACATTTATGCAAGTCTCCGTACTCATTCCGGAATAATATGCAGTCATTTGGACATGCATGAATTCTCTCAACTCCAATTTTTAAAGGACATAACATCTTTTTAGCCTTATAAATTGAATCTGGCAACTGGTTATCTTTTGGAAGAAATTCTTTATGTAATAGTTTGAGCAAAGATGTGAAACTTGCATCACTCCATCCATTTTTGGCTTTAAGATTGAACAGTTTGAAAACAGCATTAAATTTTGACAATTCACAACCAGGATATAAAGCTATTTTATCTTCTTCACGTAACATACCAAAAATTTCAACATTATCAACAAAATTTTCATCCACATTGTTCACAATTTCATCTAAATCGGCATTAAATTCTGAGTTATCTACATTTCTATCATCATCTACATTCTCATCATCAAATACATTGACATCATCAATTTCATCATCCAATGATACATTTTCTTCCTCATACATAGAATCCAATACATTTGTGCTAGTACTATCCCCCCATTCTCTCCATGGAGTGTCCACCGACTATAATCCGGTTGAAATCCATTTATAATCAAATGAGCATTCACTTCTTCAAAATTAGACCACTTCAACAAATTCTGACAAACACGACAAGGACAATACATTTTATCATCTTCTTTCATTTTCAAATTCTCTTTAGCACAAACCATAAATTCTTCAAGTCCTCTCAAAAATGTAGACGAGTATCGATTACTTGAGTACATCCACGTCTGATTCATCTGAACAATAAAATTTATGCAAATTATTAGGGTTTCGGACCAATTTGTCATATTAGGTTTTCGGACTGGTCACCATCCTAGCCCGCTCTTTGGATACTCTATCTCATTAGCGAGCGTATGTTAGATGCAATGTGCTATCTGAGAAAAATTCGGCAGCATTTTCCCTTATGTTCCCTGAATACGTCAACACACGATTGCTCGTGCGTACGTATCCGTGGGAACACAAGGGAAATGCCGCCGAATTTTTCTCAGACAACACATTGCATCTAACGTACAACTCGCTGTCCTAAATGAGACAGATCGTATCCAAAGAGCAGTACTCCCGACCGGGAGTACTATCCGAGATTAATCCCTAATGGATTAATCTCGGACGGGCAATGACCTAAATTCAGTTGAGTTCCGGTATTTGGTTCCTATATGACAATACAAAATCCATGCCTATATATATATGCAAATTATTAACGAAATGCAAATAATTTAAAAAAAGAGAAGTTCATGAAAATATACTTTCAATTGTGTGCCTTCCGATCCGTTGAATCGTGCGACTTATCCGACCGATGTAAGATCTTCTCCTATTCAATGAGATCTTAAAATATATAAAAAAACAAAAATAACCATAAATTAATGAAAAAATCGAAATAAATAAGAAAAAAATGTAAAAAATAAAAAATACGGTTCAAAATTAATTTTTTTTACCTTAAATCTGCTCTCCTTCTTATTCTCTTTCTAATTATTATTTCTTCAGAATTTTTAGAAAATTTTTGCTATTTTTTTGGAGTGAAGTGGACACCACAAATCGCAATAAATGAGAAGATCAGAAAAGAGTTAAGTGCGGCGCTAGCTGTGAGTTTGTTGGGATGGGGAAGAAGACCTAATTAAATACAGAACTTTTCTGTAACCGTTACAGAATCATAAAAAAAATAAAAAAAAGCCGTTACAGAATCATAAAATAATTAATAAAATTCGTCCCATATCAGTAACGGTTTTTAGTAAATAACCGTTACAGAATCAATAAAAAAATAAAAAAAACGTTAACCTTCTGTAACGGTTATTTACTAATAACCGTTACAGAAGATGGTTGATATTTTATATATTTCTTTTTTCATATCTGTAACGGTTGTTGGATAATAACCGTTACAGAATATAGTAAATCTGTAACGGTTATTATCCAACAACCGTTACAGAAGGTTGATGCATTTTTTTTCCTGACCATGACGGAAATGTTATTACGGTTGTTTCATAATAACCGTTACAGATTTGTGGCGCCAATTTTCCCGCCTAATGCCTCACTATTCTGTAACGGTTATTTCAAAAACCGTTACAAAAATGCCGTTACAGAAGGTCCTTTTTCCCGTAGTGCTAATATATATGATCACATTATCACAATTCACAACTACTATATTAGCATTGTATAAGCTTCCCTTTGTTGCCATGTAGCTTTGAATAAGCTAACCTTATAATATGGAAGAGACATAAAGCCACGTTGTGTTTGGTTAAAAGCGTGTTTGGATAAACTCGGAAGAAATTCTTCTCGGGTGCGTTTGGATGAGAGAAGAAGAAGAGGAAGAAAGAAGATGGGAAGAAAAAAAATTATAAACAATCCAAACTCTTCACAAAATTACACACTTTCCAATACTTCTTCCCACTTTTTTCCTTCTTTCCTTCTTCCCACACCTATCCAAACGCACCCGAAAGAAATTTCATCCTGTCGAGCTTATTCTAGCTAGGAGCTGGAAGAACAAATCCGAAAAGAAAATCTTCTCTTGGACTTCTTTTGACTTGTTATGGATGGTGTATTTATTTTCTGGAATAAAGTTTTTATCTGAAAGAAAATTTCTTCAATGCAATTCAAACAAAGAGGAAACATAGATTGAGGAAGAGGCACAATCACACAAAGAATACAAGTGGATAGGAAGTTTATTTTCTTTTTTCATGAACATATAATATAAACAATATATATATATATATATAGAGAGAGAGAGAGAAAATATATATATGGTGCATACTAATGTACCGGAGCTTCGGAATATCGTTTTCTCATTTTTATAATATATTTAACATTAATATAATAAAAGTATAATTTTGTGACCATTATACACTGAGGCTGAATGGATATGGGGCGAAAATGAAGACGGAGGCTGTCGAGACAATAACTGTAGTTTCATTCGAGCCAAATTGATCTGGGGTGGAGACATAATCTGTTGTGAGATAGGATGACGGTGCAGTTCTAACAAGGCCGATCTATCTGTGGCGCGAAGACGGAGAGAATAGAGATCTATATATGAGGTGGAAACAGAGAGAATAGTGATAATCTATCTAGGGCCCATCCTCAGAGAAGAAGAGACAAAGATAAAGAGATCGACTGGGTTTAATCGATCTCGACTGAGGGTATAATAGTCACAAAATTATATTTTTATTATTTAATTATTATTTATATTATTAAAAAGGACAAAGTGACAATTCGAGAAGAAATTTGATTTTAGGGTGGTGAAAATAGAAGATGTTAGTTTTGGATAGTAAATTTTGAATTTTTTTATTATTATTTTTGCAACCAAATACATAAGAAAGTTTGAAACGAAAGGAAATTATAAGAGAGATCGAGAGTTAAGCTCACTATTCATTAATTAAAAAAATTTTAAGAGAAAATTAGAATATGTCACTCTATATGAGCGAAACTAAGAAAATGCCACCTCAAAATATGCTTTTAAATCAATGCCACTCTAAAACTAATTTATTTAGATATTTTTCATGATTGTTGTATAAAGTTATCCTTAAAAATACAATATGTTTTTTATATTGACTACACTACCCTTTTATCTACCCCACTAATCAACACAACCTTCTCCATATCACCCCACTCGATAGTAGTGGTATACCTGTCAAACGTGGTAAGTGGCAACGAAACAGGGCGTTTCATTTGTCGTGCCACTAACGAAACGGCACAATTTCGGCGTTTCATTTGTCATTTTATTTACCATTTCGTTAAACGACATGTACAAAATACACCATTTCAATAAACGTCATGTGCTATTCCGTTCCACTACCCATTTCGTTTGCCGTTCCATTATCAAAACGACACGTTTCGCGCTTCCACTAACTGTTTCGTTTTTTGCTTAATGTCACGGCATAACGCAATAACGTCTGCCGTTGACAGCCCTAAGTAGTGGCCTCTCAGTACCGGCCGTTATGATGTCCCATTTACTCATTTAGTTGGAAATATACCCCATGAAAATTGAAAATTTTGTCTGAAAATGAAATCGTCTTTATTGCGAGGCTTAGAGTTGATCAAGAGCAGCCCTTTGAAAATGCAATCGGGTTTGCCCTGTCAGTCTGTCACCATCTCTACGACTTTATCCCATGACTATGAGGGGTTTGTGCTTTTTATGTGTAGATATAATATACATTTCTTCTTAATTTGATGGTTTTAATTGTCAACTTGTCATTCGCTAATGGGTGCCATATACAGTAGTATATAATCTTATGGCCTTAGTAGCACTTGAAACGCACGTACTTTAGCAAGGAAGTTAAGAGTTACGACTCTATCCAATTTCATCTTTCTGGCAATTAATACCACATTAAATTAATTTAAAACCTATTGGCTATTCATTAAGAATTCGCATTCATGGTTGAAAATATTAGTATAAGTAACTTATTAATTGCA
Source organism: Rhynchospora pubera (assembly GCA_028095005.1). Classification (NCBI taxonomy): domain Eukaryota; kingdom Viridiplantae; phylum Streptophyta; class Magnoliopsida; order Poales; family Cyperaceae; genus Rhynchospora; species Rhynchospora pubera. Next base: position 21,260,853 of record CM051461.1, read on the forward strand.
TAATTAGTAAATTGATCTAATATAATATAATTAATTACCTAGAAGTATTTAGACTATTTAATTTCTCGTATATATAATTAATGGTAATTACTGCATTCAGAAATATTGCAATAAACATACATAATAATCATTTGAACTCTTCCCCATGCACTATACATAGAGAAATAGCTCAAATGATTCAATCAGGCTCAAAATTTAATGGCCTAGTTTTTATATTATGATTTGTAATTAATCAAGAGAGGAAAAGAAGATTATCTAATATATATCGATTGATGGAGTTTGGATTTAATGGAGGAAAGTGCATGGGAGAGCAAGAGAAGTATGTGTTAAATGTAAACTTAATTAAATGGTCAAATAATAATTAGATTAGTAAATCAAAGAGGTGTGTAGAGAATTTAGGTTCATCTTGAGTTATGTAATACATGCACCTAGATTATTGAGTAATTAAATATTATTAAATGTGATTAGGTCTATATAAGGAGACTATTGTTGTATGAAAATAGTAAGAGAATGAAAAAAAATTATGTTGTTGAGTGTTTATCTTATCTCTTCCTCCATCAAAATATTTATCTAAAATATTAGAAGTGATTATTTCTAACATAGTGGTATCAGAGCCATGGGAGACGGCAAGTCAATGTTTGGCGGAGTTGGACAATTCTCATGTCCACGACTCTCGAAAACTAACTACGACAAATGGAGTATACAAATGAAGGCTTTACTCGGTGTACAAGATGTATGAGAGATTGTTGATGGAGGCTATGAGGAGCACGACAAAACGGACAATTTGGCGGCGAATGTATTGAAGGTTTTGAAGGAGTCGCGCAAGAAGGATAAAATCGCACTCTACATAATTTATCAAGCGGTTGACGAGTCCGGCTTTGAGAAGATAGCCGGTGTGCAAAACTCAAAGGAGGCTTGGGATATCCTAAAGAATGCATACAAAGGTGCCGAGCGAGTTAAGCAAGTTCGGCTACAAACTCTTCGTGGCGAGCTCGAATCAATGAGAATGAAGGAGTCGGAAGGTGTATCCGACTACATCACAAGAATACAAACCGTTGTCAACCAATTGAAGACGAATGGTGAAACTCTATCCGATACAAGAGTGGTTGAGAAAATACTTCGGTCTTTAACCGATGATTTTGAAAATGTGGTGTGCGCGATTGAGGAGTTTAAAAATTTAGAGGAGATGACCATCGACGAACACTCGAGTTCTTTGGAGGCTCATGAGCAAAGAAAGAAAAAGAAGAAGCAAGAATTGCTAGAAGAAGCGTTGCAAGTGAAGGCAACAATAAAAGAAGAGAAGTCGAGTTATAGTGAGCGAGGTCGCGGTCAAGGTCGAGGTCGCGGTCGCGGTCGTGGCTATGGTGGTCGTGGTCGCGGAAGAGGTCGTGGCCGAGGACAAAGTGAAAATGATGAGAAAGAAGAAAGGAGTTACAACAACTCGCGTGGTAGAGGACGCGGTCGAGGCGGCCGCTCAAGTAAGTCAAATATTGAATGTTATAATTGTAGAAAATTTGATCATTATGCATGGGAATGTTACAATGAGAAAAAGGTGGAGGAAAATGTAAACTTTGCAAGTAAAGATGAAACGGAGACTAATGGTGTAGTGCTTTTGGCAAGCAAAGAGAATAGTCTCGAAAATGAGAAAGTGTGGTACCTTGATACGGGTGCAAGCAATCACATGTGCGGGTACAAGCATATGTTTAGTGATATGGAGGAAATAGCAAATGGCCATGTTTCATTTGGCGATGCTTCTAAAGTGCGCGTTGAAGGTCAAGGTAATATTTTGATTGAATTAAAAAATGGGACTCAAAAGTTCATTTCAAATGTCTATTATGTGCCGGAAATGAAAACCAATATTTTGAGCTTGGGACAATTAATGGAAAGAGGTTATTCGATTTTCATGAAAGAAAGAGTTCTTTATTTGCGGGACCAAAATAATCGGTTATTAGCACAAGTTGAGATGGCTAAAAATAGAATGTTTAAATTGAATTTGGAAAATACTCGTGCAAAATGTTTGAAAGCTTGTGTAGAAGATGAAACTTGGCGGTGGCATTTGAGATTCGGGCATGTGAATTTTGGAGGATTGAAGGAAATGGCCAGCAAAAAGATAGTATTTGGGTTGCCAACAATTAATATGTCCGGTAAGCTTTGTGAAGGGTGCGTACTCGAAAAACATGCAAGAACTAGCTTTCCGAGTAAGGCGGAATATAGAGCAAAAAAGCCTCTCGAGTTGGTGCATACCGACATTTGTGGATCGATAAAGCCGAGCTCATTTGGCGAGAACCGATATTTATAACTTTTATTGATGATTTCTCTCGGAAAACATGGGTGTATTTTTTGAAAGAAAAGTCGGAAGCTTTTGGCATTTTTAAGAAGTTTCGTGTTTTTGTTGAGAAGCAAAGTGGTTTTTATATCAAGGCTTTGAGATCGGATCGAGGAGGCGAGTTTATCTCGCGAGAATTTAATTTTTATTGTGAAGCAAATGGTATTCGGCGTCTCTTGACGGCGCCATATTCACCACAACAAAATGGAGTTGCGGAGCGCAAGAATCGGACCATTCTCGACATGGTTCGTAGCATGATCAAAACCAAAAGTATGCCAAAGGAATTTTGGGCCGAGACGGTTGATTGTGATGTCTACTTGCAAAATCGGTGCAAAACAATAAGTTTGGAGAATATGACACCGCAAGAAGCTTGGAGCGGTTCAAAACCGACGGTGACTCATTTGAAAGTATTTGGTAGCATTGCATATGCACATGTACCGGATCAAAAGCGAGAGAAGTTGGATGACAAAAGTTCAAAGTTGATATTTGTTGGTTATGATGAGAGGCCGAAAGCATATAAACTTTATAATTCACTTACCAAAAAAATACGTGTTAGTCGTGATGTGCAGGTAAATGAAGAAAGCATGTGGGATTGGAGTGCTATGCAAGAGGTGGCACACAAAGAAGCAAATAAAGAGCCGGTGATCATAATTCCTACACCGACAAATGCAACCACCACAACAACAAGACGATTTGGTCCATTGGACGACGATCCAAGAACACCAAAAACGAGAAGCATGCAAGACTTATACGAGGAAACAAGCGAGTTGCATCTAGTGTGTTTATTGGCATAAGGCGAAAATATCTCTTTCGAAGAGGCAATTAAAGATGATAAGTGATGTGATGCTATGAATGAAGAGATGCGAGCAATTGAGAAAAATGACACATGGGAGCTAACTTCTCTTCCCAAAGGTCATAAAGTGATCGGAGTGAAATGGGTGTATAAGAAGAAAATGAACCCACAAGGTGAAATCGACAAGTACAAAGCGAGATTGGTGGCCAAAGGTTACAAACAAAAGGAGGGAATTGACTATGAAGAGGTGTTTGCACTAGTCGCTCGCATGGATTCTATTCGACTTATCATTTCACTTGCGGCTCAATCAAAATGGCGCATTTTTCAAATGAATGTCAAGTCGGCATTTCTAAATGGCATTCTTGAAGAAGAGGTTTATGTCGAGCAACCCCTCGGGTATGCGAAGAAAGACAATGAAGGTAAAGTTTTAAAATTAAAGAAAGCGTTGTATGGATTAAAACAAGCACCTCGGGCTTGGAATACCCGAATTGATCAATACTTTAAGTCACACGGGCAATGTCCATATGAGCATGTACTATATGTGAAGGTCAAAAATGGAGAAATGTTGGTGGTGGCATTGTATGTTGATGATTTGATTTTCACGGGAAATAGTGGTGAAATGATTAAAGAGTTTAAGAAAGCGATGATGCGTGAATTTGAGATGATCGATTTGGGACTTATGTCCTACTTTCTTGGCCTTGAGATAAAACAAAGTGATGATGGAATTTTTATTTCACAAGAAGCGTATGCTAAAGAAGTGTTGAAAATGTTCAATATGGCGAATTGCAATCCGGTTAGTACACCGGTTGAATGTGGTGTTAAGTTGTCTCGTCATGACAAAGGAAATGTGATCGACGCGACTTTATACAAAAGCCTTGTTGGTAGCTTGAGGTACTTGACATGTACACGGCCAGATATCTTATATGCGGTCGGACTAGTGAGTCGATTCATGGAGGAGCCGAGAACAACACATTGGAAAGCCATTAAGCGGATTCTCCGCTACATTCAAGGTACTTTATCGCTTTGTTTGTTTTATGATTCTTCCGCTAATGATTTTGGAGTATGTGGCTATTCGGATAGTGATTGGGGCGGAGATACGGATGATAGAAAAAGTACTTCGGGATTTGTGTTTTATGTTGGCAACACGGCTTTCACTTGGCTTTCAAAGAAACAACCAATCGTGACACTTTCGACATGTGAGGCGGAATATGTTGCGGCGGCAACATGTGTGTGTCACGCAATATGGCTAAGGCAACTACTTAAGGAGATGAATTTTGCTCAAGAAGATGCTACTCAAATCTATTTAGATAGCAAGTCGGCAATCGAGTTGGCGAAAAATTCGGTTCATCATGAAAGAAGCAAACATATCGATGTGAGATATCATTTTATTCGGGAGCAAGTGAAGATGAATAATATCGAGCTAATTCATGTGAAAAGTGAAGATCAAGTGGCCGATATTTTTACGAAGCCGTTGCCAATTAAGTTGTTTGAAAAATTCAAGAATCTTCTTGGGATGATGGATGTCAAAGAAATTAAGTTTAAGAAGGGGTGTTAAATGTAAACTTAATTAAATGGTCAAATAATAATTAGATTAGTAAATCAAAGAGGTGTGTAGAGAATCTAGGTTCATCTTGAGTTATGTAATACATGCATCTAGATTATTGAGTAATTAAATATTATTAAATGTGATTAGGTCTATATAAGGAGACTATTGTTGTATGAAAAAAGTAAGAGAATGAAAAAAAATTCTGTTGTTGAGTATTTATCTTATCTCTCCCTCCACCAAAATATTTATCTAAAATATTAGAAGTGATTATTTCTAACAGTATGTACATTAAAAAGGAAAAGAAAATTCTCAATGAATTCTTATAAATTAACTAAGGCTGAGAAGATTCGTACCATCTTTCACAAAAAAAAAAAAAAAAAGATTCATACCTTGTCCTTTGGAAATAGAAGAGAGACCAAGCAAATTCTTTCCCGAAATCAGCTAATAAGCATCGCGCACTGCAGAATCTTTTTCAAAGTTCATCAAATTAATATTGTTTAGTGGAATACTAATTTAAGAACACTGAACAAAGTCATCATTACAAAATGGATCAGGAGAAGTGACGTGTAATATTTCAAACTCGAGTAAACAGCCGAACCTCCTTTAATTATCCATATTTTATTAAACGATCCTTCAAGATAACAATAAAAAGTGATTAAATGGCCTTGGGTTATCGTGCATGTATCGGCGCTAATTAAGTTCGTTAGTAGTGGCTTTGGCTTTGTCTAAACGACCTCCACTACTATTCCCTAATCTTCATTCAGATCTTGCATTCTTTAATAACACCGTACTGCCACTACTAGTAACTTCCGTGCTATAAGTACGTGCATTTCAAGTGCCTCTAAGGCCATAAGATATATCTTGCTCATACACAACTATATACTCGCGCAATCATTGCATGCATGAACATGAAACTACTACTTGTCTTTTTAATAACTTTAGGGTTGACGGTGATGCCTGAAGCAAGGTTGCAACGAGAGATGCAAGGAGGAATTCACTTGGTAAGGTTTACTACACAAGCAGGCTATGTTTTATCCAAAAATGCAATTTTTGCACCCAAAATTAGAGAAGTCGAGATGAGCAAGCGAGAAGTGCCCGGGGGACCAGACCCTCAGCACCATCAGAGTACACCACCTACACCGTAAACAAAGAAAGATTGAAGGCCAGCTAGAGATAAATATTCAATGCACTAGGTTGGTTTTAAGATGTTTGTAATAGTTCAGTGTGACAACTAGCTAGCTGGTTTGGTAATTTGGACATGGTTCTTAATTAGAAGCTGGCATATTAGACGTATGATTTAAATGGAACCCATGCTTGTCTTAAATTTGTGAAATGAGATATATTGTTCGTTGAATTATCTAAGCATTTCACATCATGAATTAAGCGACCCATGGTGTGCTGTAAAATGCTAGTTAATTTAGTATCAAGTTTAATAGGTAGATATATAACTTACACATGCACCAAATGTACCTCCAAAGAAAATAATTTTATCGTCAATGGACTCCCTGCATAATTAGTTTACTGTGTGTGATTTATGTTGGAAAGTACAATTAAGGAGGGTTGTTATGCATATGTTTAATTAAATGCATGTAACGAATTTTCTTAATCAAATGGTTTTATGTCTATTTTGATAGACATGATTATAATTTATATATCACGATTGTCATAGAACCATGACAGTCATTTGTGTTGAACTTAAGTCCAAGACAATTGGAAATCATCAGTTGCAGGGTATCATTGAAATCACTACAAGAAAGATGTCTTTGACATAAATTTTTATAGTTAGACTTTTTTATTTATGTTGGACATTATTTTATTGTTAGATTTATTTTTCTATTGTTAGATTTACTTGATGCGTTATATCTAGAATTTTTTTTTAGCAAGAATCAATTTTCTATTAATATCACTTTAAAAATCTAATAATTTATTTTTGATAGACTTTTCTAAATCTTGTAATATCTAATGTAGTAATTCAGAAAGGCCTAGCAATTTATTTTTCCTATATTAGATATTATACAAGATTCAAAAGGAGTCTTTAAAAAATAAATTGTTTTATTTTTAAGTAGTTATTAATAGAAAATTGAGTCTTGCTAGAAAAATTGCTAGATTTAGTACATTAAGTAAATCTAGCAATAAAATAAGGTCCAACATAAATAAAAAAAGTCTAGCTATAAAAATTTATGTAAACGCCATTTTTTTATAGTGTTAATCAGAGCATTTATTGTTTTTGTTATTCTGGATAAGTAACAATTTATCCCTAATATTATTATCTGTACGAACTTTGACTTATTTACTATCTGTATCTTTGCACGACTTTAGAAAGTTGGCCATATAGCAGTAAGCTAGTAATCAACAAGAATTAATCAGAAATCTGCTTGACAGCGACTCCTTTATATTTTCTACAGCCTATGCATGCGAACATTAATTTAAGAATAAAGGAACAAGCAATAAGAGAGCTAGAGCACTCGAACCAGAAACAATAAAGTGATATAACATTATTAACATATAACATGTAGTGACATGGACTACAAATGAGAAAATAAATTGCAGCAAAAAGGTAATATGAATTAAATAAAAAACACTAATAATAATTTAAAAAGCATGAAAGCTGTGAGCCTGTGAGTGGGTTGCCATCACCAGTCCACTTCCAGTATAGAGATTTTACAGTAGTTTTGAAACCTAGTTCTGGTTTAATAATATGGGCAGTACCAGACCTCATCAGTTAGGCAGTTACTGCCCATTCTGGTCGAAGCAAAATGATGTATCAGCACTTTCGGACCAATTAGATGCCAGTATCCCACACACCTTCAAACCTTGCTTAACTATATATCATCTAGTCTGTATCAAGGTTTTACTGATGTGAAATACCAGAATTTCACTGGCACTGACATGGTATCAGCTCCTATGCTAGCTTAGAATCCAATTATTTCTGTCATGGAAAGACTGCAAATCTGCAATTAATCAATTCTTCCTGCTTGTAAAAACGCTGGTACAACAGCAGCTGATCACATTTGCCAAGTTTTTTCTTTTCCTAATTTGGAAGTTACATTATGGTAAAATATGTACATTCAACTCATTCCTCCAGTGCTGATAATTTTTTAGGATGTTTTTGTGTCAGGTTATAAACCAGATTAAATATATTCTCATGGGACTTAATATTGATCATCATGTAGTTTATCTTTTTCTTTTTTACAATTATTGCACGAATGAGGTTTACGTACTATTGTTATCATTTTCTGGAATTTAAAGGAAACTGAAATTAAATGTTCAGATTCTTTTTTACGGAAATTATCAAAAACCTCCGCTACGAAGGATCTATGGAAATAGGAGGAATTTCCTATTTCTAGACATAAATTTATTATAAACAATCCAAACTTTTCACAAAATTATACATTTTTCTATTCCTAGGCATAAAGTATTGGGAAGTGTGTAATTTTGTGAAGAGTTTGGATTGTTTATAATAAATTTATGCCTGGGAATAGAAAATTTCCTAAATTTCCACTTAATCCAAACGGCCCCTATAGTAATTTTTATCGATTGCTCTATCCAATAACCACCTTTTTCAGCTGATTATTCTTTTTACTAAATTGCAATTTTCCTAAATATTTTCAATTGGAACATTGGAAGTGATCTTTATCTACAAAGAATTGTGCTATGCATCTCTCTAGCAGAAAAAGCATATATGGGAAAATTCAGAATGGCAACGAGACAACAAAAATGGCAAGTTATCACTTAATTGAAGTTGTTCTGATCACTTTTACTAAACAGAGGCAACTTCCAATTACTCAAAAAAAGAAAAGAAAAAATGGACAGGATGATAGGTAAACACTGAAAATGGGAAATATACTGATAATTTAACTTGATCAGCTACGTACAGGTCTCAAGTAGCCACCAATAGGACTGATCACTGAAAATACAACAAAACAATAATATGTATTAACAATTCAATTTACTAAGGGAATCATACAAGTTTTCTCCATTTGTTTTGTGTTTCCTCTTATGAATATTATATTTTTTTCATATTAATATCACTAGAATACCATTGGTTTGCCAGAGCCGCTATACCAAAGAAGCATAGTTTTAGTTACAGAAGAACCATATCAGTACAAAAATACCAGGTGCGCACGGAACGACCGACGCAGCATAAAAGCTTGACCCGAGAGCAACCGAATCTACTCGCTTGGTCAAAGTGATCCCCTGTTATCTTTAATTAATTTACCAATGTATAACGGGTCAGAACACTTGTTTGATCAAATTTTATCTTTAAAAAAACTTGTTTGATGATATATGTTACCGTAGAGATGAATTTTTATGTAACTATGAATTTAAATTTGAATTTTTGTTGATACTTAGATTTAGGATTATTTGACAATTTTAAATTCTAGCATTATTTCGAAAAGTTAGGTTTCTAATAACAACCATACCTATTAGTCTTCCATAGTACTCACTTTTCAACTATAAGTCATGTAGTATAACTTGTTGTATTAACATACAAGCCTACAGTCTGGAAAGGAAGAATGATAGATACAAATAATCCAAAAATTGAAAAGGACTATTAATCTCCATTTTGAACTTGTGAGCATTTTCCATAATTTTAAAAATACAATTTAGTGACTATGATTATTTATAAATTTTATACAAAAAAAATTACATTATAAAAAGGCAATAGTGAAAGTTGAAACATTAAGAAACTCAATTTATTTTCTTTAAAATCAATTAACTCCAATAAGTATAATATATTTCTTGAGCTAATAATGTGTTTGTTTTATTTTCAAATAACTATAATAATATATTTAATAGTAAAATTTATATATCATACTTTCAGGAATAGTCACTGTAAAAAAACTTATCGCTAATAATAATAATAATTATTACAAATAAACAATTTGAAACAAAAACAAAAAAGATTTATTACGTTATGTACTTTGCACAAGAACATTTTACTAAGAAATATAGCAATGTGAATGGAAAAAATATATATACCATGAAAAATTATATTTAATTATTAAGTAAAATATATATATATATATATATATATATAATATCAATGAAAATTAGTAAGCTTTTATAGAATCATTAATTTATAAATCGTTTTCTTAAACCTGAATAAACAACTGGTTAAATTGTATGTGACCCGCTACAAGAAATTCTACACCTTCCAGATACAGTAAATCCAACTTAGCACAACGCAAGCTGCTCTGAAATCCCTTCTGCGACTTCCCTTCTCTCTCCTCTGTTCTTCGAATCTCTCTCCTGCGCACTCTCTCTCTCTAGATCGATCCTCTTCCAGAGTTCCCTTTCCCCTTCCGCAAAACCCTAAAACCCCAAATCGACCAAATCCACCCTCAATTTCTACTCTTTCCGACGCCATCCAGGGTTCGGGTTCCCCCCCAATCGACCCGCTCCACATCTAGGGTTTCCCGACCCGTACATGAATGGCGTCGGGGCCTGGTGACGGCTCCGTGCAGCACCAGCGATACAACGAGAACAAGGTCTACACTCGCAAATCCCATGGCAAAAACTCCAAACTGGCCCAGGCCCCACCTACCAGCGCCCCCGCCCCTCCTGACCCAACCCCACACAAACCTCCCCCTCAACAAAACCAATCCCAATCCCAATCCCAAACCCAAAACCTGACTCAAAAAACTCTCGACCCTGCTCCTGCTCCTGCTCCTGCTCCCGTCACTGATGACGTCAGTTCGACCCATCGTGATGCCCCTGCTGAACCTGACCCTGAGCCTGAGCCTGTCGAGCCTCCACCGGTCAGCAAACCGCCGAACGAACCGGTTCTGGTCTCGGACGATGAAGCCTCCAGTTTGAATCGTGGGTCCCGACCGTCGGGGGCGAACGGCAACTCGAGAAGCGTCACGATTAATCTTTCTTCTCAGTCCCGGCAGGAGCTGCGCGAACTTAGACGAAAGCTTAGCAGTGAATTGGAACAGGTACGTGCTCTTTCAAAGCGGCTCGATGTTGCGGCAGCCACTACTGCTGCCATTGTAGCGGCCCCGCCACTGGCTGTGCCTGAGGCTGGGTATACCCTGTCCCAATTCTCAGCTACTGACCCTGATACCCCGGTAGCACGGCAACCCTCATCGAAGCGTGGACCAGATTATATGACCATCTCTGCTCTGGCTGTCCCTGTGGCAGCTCCAACTCCACCTCCTGTCATGACCCCGACTTTCCCGGGTCCTAAATCAGTTCCTTTCCGCCGACAGCTAAGCGTGTCAGTTTCTGGTACAGATAACTTTCCAACTGAATCTTTTGAAAAGGAGAAGCGGACACCTAAAGCGAACCAACTGTACCGCAACTCAGAGTTTCTGTTGGCTAAGGATAGAATCCCTCCTCCTGAATCTAACAAAAAGTCAAAAAGCGGAAGTAAAAAGCATAGTCTGTCAGGAGAGGCTGATTACAATGCGGCTGAAAAGAAACTTTATTCGAACACATTTAAGAAGTGCTCGGGTTTGCTTTCCAAATTGATGAAGCACAAGTTTGGGTGGGTTTTCAACAAGCCAGTTGATCCAGTGGCTCTCGGTTTGCATGATTATTTAACGATTATAAAACACCCAATGGATTTGGGTACAATCAAAACCCGTTTGAGCAAGAATTGGTACAAGTCCCCTAGAGAGTTTGCTGAGGATGTCAGACTTACCTTTAGGAATGCCATGACTTATAATCCGAAAGGACAAGATGTACATTTTATGGCTGAGCAACTTAACCAAGTTTTTGAAGAGGGTTGGTCACCAATAGAGGCCGAGATGTCTTACCACCTCTCGTACCACCCACCAACTCCAGTGCCACCAAAGAAAGCTGCTGTATCAGCACCGCCAGCATCAGTGCTGGAGAGGTCTGACTCGACCTTACACCCACCGCCAGGTAATTACTCACAGGTGCAGGTTCCAGCACCATTACCACATATGGGCCGGCCACCAGCATTGAAGAAACCTAAGGCGAAAGACCCGCATAAGAGAGACATGACATTTGAAGAGAAGAGAAAGTTGAGCAATAACTTACAAAATTTGCCCCCTGAAAAGTTGGATGTTATCGTGCAAATCATTAAAAGGAAGAATTTATCATTGAGTCAGCATGATGATGAGATAGAGGTGGATATTGACAGCATGGATGCTGAGACCTTGTGGGAGCTTGATAGGTTTGTAACTAACTATAAGAAGAATTTGAGCAAGAATAAGAGGAAGGCTGAGCTAGCAATGCTTGCTAGGAGGGATCCTGTGCAAAATGCGCTCCAAACTGTCCAAGAAAGGGTATGTAACATAACAGTTTTCATTTTGAATTTAGTACTTCACAAAAGTTGATTGCAGCATGGATGTAGGACTTATCAGAGAAAATTCACAAATTAGTATGAAATCTTTGGGGGAGATAATACCTATATAGGAATGCTGAGGATGTAAGTATTAATTAGAATAACCAACTAAAAGTATTTCCCAACATTTGACTTTACCTCAAAAGCCAAAAGGAGTGTTTACTAACTTGGAAACTGTATCCATTGACATCCCTTTGTTTTGAGACAACCAATATGACTAGGTCTTATTTGAAATGTAACATTATTTGGCACCAAGTTAAGTCATTTATCTTTGATTTGTATATATTGACAGCAAATCTGTTTGACAATCGCAGCAACTGACTGACGGTTATCAAAACTAAACAATAAGATTGCATATGTGCTCTATATAGCTTAGTCTGTGTCAAATTTTGTGCAATGTATAATTGATTGATCATCTATTGAATGGTTGAAATAAGAGTTTAGCTTTATGGGCACTTGATCGGTGACCAGCAAGTTCAAATTGCACCAAATCTAATACACATCTATCTCAACTGATGATCCACAATTTTTTATATTTCCATGTTGGTAATCATTTTATGGTTATTGTGGCTGTCATGTAAAAGAAGCCAGTATATCCCTTTAATTTATCTTATTATATGTTGAAATTTTATTGACCTGTGTCTCTGTGAATAATTGGCAGGTTGAAGAGCCCGCACCTGGAGAAGCCCCAAATAGAGGTAAGATAAGTTAAAAGTAGATGTTACAATTTTTTCTTTTTATCAAATTACTTGCCATGCGAAAAAATTGTGTACTTGTTGTGGGGTGCCAATGATGGTTTTTTGACCATTAGCTGCCATGTGAAGAATTCAATGTGATAACTGAGCAACAAAGAGAACATCTTTTATCCAAAATATTTCAAAAGTAAATCTAGTACGAGCTTACTTTCGCCCAGGGATTCTTGAGGTTAACCTTGGGAACCATCTGATTAGTTTAAAAGAACTAATTAAAATAATTGAACATGATCTACTTGACAAGCCGAGCATATTTTTCTCCACATCTTGATTCTGAGCTCGTTTTGGAACATTAATATTTTTCTAGTCCAGTAGATCATGATCAACATTTTGAAATTCATTCTTTCAAACTAATGCAATATAAGTTTTGAGGTTAAGCTCCCAATATCACATGGTGAGCTTAACCTCATACTAACTTTTAACAACAACAATCCCTACTCTAGATAAAATATGTATATTATTTATTATTTCTGTTTCTGGTAATTAACAATCAGTGTCTTGCACTCAATCCTTTTTTCCTCTTTTTTTTTAAATTTTATGTTGTATAGCTGATGAGAATTATATTGCTACATCTGGTGCGCCAGCTCAAGAAGAAAATAAGGGAGAAAATCCAAGTAGATCAACCAGTACTAGTAGCTCTAGCAGTGATTCAGGCTCCTCATCTAGTGGTAACTCCTTATATTATTTAACTTTTTTTTATCTTTAAATTATGATTTGGGGCTGCTTTCCATAAAGATCTTTTTGTGCGTTTCATAAATTTTGTTCTTTTAGTATGGACTGGTAATGACTGCAACAAAGAACAATAATTGAACCGCCATAAAAATTAAACAATTAAAGAAAGATGTACTGCATTGAGTAAGGTATACTAGTGCCCTGCAAACATAATATTTCCAGAAAAAGAAGTAATAGGTGGGTTCTACAATCCTTTTGCATTTAGCAGTGCCAACTGTACCGTGAATGGTATATCTCTGTAATAATCCAGTATGTGGTTTTATTGTATGGCTACAGTGGAGCTTAAATGTGATACTTAAATTGACATCTTGTAATGAAATAGAGCACAGATAGTGGGATCTTATAGCATCCACCCTGCTCTAAACTAAATGATGTTTTTTATGTTAATTTGCTTTCTGATCTTGGGATTTGCATATGGCAGACTCTGACAGCGACAGCTCATCTGCATATGGATCAGATGGTGGTGCACAATAGTAAGTAAGGTAAGATTTATGGCTAGTATTCTCAAATATTGGTTAGTAATATGCATTTCTGTAATTATTAGGTATCCTCTTTAATTTTTATGTTTCTGTTGCTGTTATTGTTGTGTACAATTGCATGGGCATGCCAACATGCATCTTCACGATTTGATCCCTGGAAATTTTACACTTTAATATTCAGATGAAAATTCATGCCCAATTCAAGATATGAAATATATATATATATGAGTAGCGCAAACATAGATTGAGCTAATTTGTTGGATATCTTTGACAATATCAAGTCATTATTTATAGTTTCTATCCACGTCGTTATCTAACCAAATGGGGTTACGACCAGAATGGACTAGTCAGTCGTTCTGCAACTAAAAAAAGTAAGTCGGAAACTTCAGGATAGAATGTGTGGTGATGTTCTTTATACAGATTCACATGAATTTTTAAATATTTGGGTCCAACTTGACAAGGGTTACTACTTTGGCAGTAGCTTAAGTGTTTGCATAAAAATAAAATAATTTAATTTTATTAAATGATCTGACTCTCTTCAAATTATCCAAAATGTTTTTAACATAAAGCTTCAGAAAGCCTGCCAAAAAGAATATAAATTCTTCTAAATTTGTAGCATGTTAGTTTTATAATTATTGTTTGTTAAAAAGGTGGATAATATCACACACTTTGTAGCATTAGCATGCTGATTTGGTGATGTGGGCATTAAGGTCAATGGCAGTTCTATTTGAGTGGATATACAGTGTCATCACTGTTAAAGCCACCATCGTTATCATTGATAAAAATGACATGGACTTTGATGCCATGACCTGTGTGTTATTAGGTAGGGCTGTAGGGGTGATATGAAGTTATGAACATTGAAATGAGTTCCTGCATTTTCACCCAGTTAATGGATTTTTACCATAGGACTATGTTGGTAAAAAAAAAAAAATGTTTGTATCTTTGATAGCTAAATTTGACATGTTGATACTTTTTGGATTAAAATACAAGAAAAGATGACTTTTTGATACCATGTTTGTTATTTATTATTTTCATTCATGCAAATTTCAGAAAAATCAATTTTATTTTGAATCATAGCTCCAGTAATAAGTCACATCTTTCCCCAAACAATGCATTTTTCACATTTTGCCTTATTTTTTAAAGATCATTCACAGTCTGGTTTTTGCCTTTAAATTTAATTTGTAATCATAATGATGTTGTTCTTTATTTTGTTTCCCTTTTGGTCATTATTCCACATATACAAGTCATAAATTTGTGGACTGTTATTAAAAAGAATATCTCTTGGTGCTTTCTGAAGTGTGTTTGTCTGTGGTAAATAGTAAGATGTATTCTATCCGATTTTGGAGACCATGTCTGTGTTTATCTGTGCTTTCTCAAGTATGTTTGTTTGTGATTAATTGTATCCAATTTTCTTACTATTTTGCCCCTTTTGTTGGACTGTTAAGTTTATGGTGAGATGCTAGATATATTGATAGAAAATGCCACCTACATGGGCACCCTGAACTTGTATATTTTTCGTGTATATAGAGTTAATACTATTCTGATTTTAGCAGTGAATATTATTTATATACTGTGATCTTACTATTTATAATTTTATACTAATACAAAAGCTAATACGGCAATCTTTTACTAGTATGGTTGTAGTCCTTTGGATGTGCAACAGCCCAGTAGTTAATTTTGGTTACTTGTGACAGGCTGGGAAGACAAATATTGGTTCAAGAGGCTTGAATTGACTCAGCTGTTGATGGCTGTTGATGGTGGTGGGCTGGCTGTGTATCGACCCAATTTAGAAAAGATTGTATATTTGTTTCTGTTTACTTAGAACTAGACTCATTCTGTGTTTTTAGGTGCTTTTAGGAGTAAACTAAACTAAGTGACCTTGTAAAGTAGCTGGTAGGAAGGGAAACCCAACCGGAAGCGGGTAGGCATAAATTATGGAAGAAGTATGAGTACTTCTCAACTATTTAAAGTTCATTTTGGATTGTTACTATTCTGTATGTATTGTAGTGTTTGCATTCTTATTTCAGTCTAATTGTAGCTCTGATATATATTGTTTGTGTATGTGAAGTTCATTTCCTTCTTTTCTCCTCTGTTGCTAGATTGTGAAATTTGATTACTGTGTAACTTCGTCTGGAACCAAAACACTTGCAGTATGGTGCTGTTTCTCAGTAATAGACAGCAGACATTACCAGTTAAGCACTTTCTTCAAGATAATATTAATAGGGTGATTATTAACTCTTTTTCATATTCTTCCGTTCTTGTATGGTGAATTGGTGATACTACCCAGCTAGAGTTTATTATATTTATATACTCTTTTTTTTCCTAATTAGGCTGATGTTGTGTTATGTATAGTTTGTAAAATAGGTAAAGAAAACATCTATGTCGTATATCATCAGCTGAGTTTAGTTGCTTTTGCAACAGCTGGACAGTTCTTTTTTGCTGTTTAAATATTCTTTGACAATGTTTAAGAAAGTTTATATTGTTATCCGATCATAGTTCTAATATATTAGTGAAGAAATGGTAGGACCTAATATAGGTATGCACATTCTAGTGGGACTTGCTCTACGAAATATTGTTATTCTGCTTTGATAATCTTTTTAATATCTCTTCAACGAAACAAAAGGAAACGAGAAAGGTTGTCACACTAAATGGCTCGAGAATGGAAATAGTGAATAATTTTGGAAGAGAGGAGGTGGAGGTGCCAGAGACCTCAGCACTGTGGTTGCCTTTAACTTGCCCAATTTTCTATTTCCAGTTCATTTTCCAATTGGTGGAGTTAGACAATTTTAAAATAAACAAAGAGACCGGGCACGCATTGACCCTATTAAGCTTTCCTCCAAATTGCTTGTTCCAGACTTTCCGCAATCTTTTTTTATAGATAAAAAAAAATTAAATATAAAAGGACGAATCATGACAAACATGAAACATGAAAAGCTATAGGAAATAATCCAGACTCGTCATGCAAAAGAGTAGGGAGTACTTTATAAATCCCAGTAATTGTTTTTCATAGTAGAAAAAATAAAAGAGGAATCACAACAGAAAGTAGAAAAAGACGGATAAATAACAAAAAAAAAAAAACACGAAAAGAGATTGGGAACACTTTATCAAAAACTCTAGGCTCTTGGGACGAAAAGCAACCATGTGCAAATCAAAAGCTACACCTTTGCCCAAAAGAGAACGAAATAGGAAATCCCAAGATTTTCATTACTGACGTAATCATCTATCTAAGATTAAGCTTTATTAATTTCATATTATTTTCTTTCTCATTTTTGTATTATTTGAAGACCAAAAGAAGACAAGTTCTACTTAAAATATACATCCCATCTCACGCCGAAATTCTATGGGCCAGTCAACTCCAGTTTCGGATCCTCTCCAATCCTTAAAAAGCATTTAAAAAGACCCGTCAAATCTAGACTGTTTATTTTTGAACTAGACAGTTTAAAATCGATCTTAACAGAAGCGAAACTGATAATGACCGTTCGTTTATCATCCAACGGCTCTAAACTCCTTGCTCTACCATTGGAGAGAATCCTAATGCGAAATCTATCCTCTTTAGCGCTCTGGTAATAAAGACGAGTATCCATCTGATGACACGACATTCGAGCCCATACAATCCACCCAAATCGAAACAATAACCTCGGCCACATCAACTACTGTTTGGTTCCGGTGTACGATTAACTGAAACACCAAATGAATCACTGAAACATGGGACCCACCTTTCAGTGTCAGTGAATATACGAATATCGGTGCACCATTTAATTTCTTCACTTGACCCTATAAGTATAAAGTATAAACCCTTCAGTTCTCGCCACTTCTCATCTCATCTCTCTCCAGTCTCCGCCGCTTCTCCTTCTCACACTCTTCGCCTCACTTCTCTCTCTCTTCTCTCACATCTCCAAAAATGAGGTCGATTCTTTTCAGATCTGCGCTCAAGAGAGGCGCTTCGACGGCGATCAGGTCCTTCTCGTCCGAGTCGGCGCCGGAGAGGAAGGTGGCGATCCTCGGTGCCGCCGGAGGTATCGGCCAGCCTCTCGCGCTCCTCATGAAACTCAACCCTCTCGTTTCCACGCTTTCTCTTTATGATATCATGGGGACACCTGGTGTTGCCGCTGATGTCAGCCACATCAACACCCGCGCTCAGGTATCGATTTTCTATTTTCTTTTGAAGAAATGTTGCTTGATTTGTTTTGTATGCCCTGATCTGTCGTCCGGTGTTTTAGATCTGTTGAATTTCGTTGATGTGTACTGTTTCATTGTGTAAAACGTTAAATTGTTGAGAATTTGAGCTGGAGCTTTTCTCTGTTTTGAGTCGGTCAACATGTACAAATTGTTATCCCTCCTTCTTGGTTATGATCTACTGGCTTGAACCTAGATCTGTGGAATTTATTATTAAATTAATGTGCACTTTCAAAAGTGAACACAAATTATCCTAATTGAGTATGATCTGCACTGAGGTATGCAATTTTCATTTACCAACAAGTAAATGTGGGCCACTGCATAAAATTTAACAGTAGTAGATTGTCCAACTGAGGTGATTTCACTTTCTCCTTGTTCCTACCTGTTATCGTTCTCTTTTAATATGTTATTTTATTGTTAGGTGGCTGGGTTTGTTGGAGATGACCAGCTTGGTGATGCCTTGAAGGGTGCTGATGTGGTCATTATCCCTGCCGGTGTGCCCCGAAAGCCAGGCATGACCAGAGATGACCTGTTCAACATCAATGCCGGCATTGTCAAAGGCCTTTGCACCGCCATTGCCAAGCACTGCCCTGGAGTGAGCATCATGACTCCGTCTTTCTTTAATAGTACTTTTGTCGTTTTAGGTGCTTGTATGTTTATGATAATCATCGAATGGTTAACTGGTTAAGAAATATCTGTACCCTGTTTCCGGTTCAATTTAATCTAGGGATAGGGAATGTTATTTATACTAGTAATAATCTCAAAAGGGATAGATTATTCTGAAAAACAAGATTATTTGACAAGTGTGACACATGATCCGACATTTACCAAAAATAAATATGCAAAATGTAGATATGTTCAGTTTTAATAATAAAATTTTCATTCATCACGCAATTTGTAAATTGACAGTTCAGGTTTTCTGGAATTTGATGGTGACCAAATGATTCTCAAGGTGCATGAAATTGGATGCAGTCTATCTAAAGGACAACAAACATCCATAATATTTATTGTTTTATTTTAACAAGTTTTGATATCAGTTGTCATGGTTATTACAAAAGTTTGGTTGTCGATATATCCCTTCCCATTTCTAAAAATAATGTTAGTTGCAAGTGCAAGATCTGTTTGGTTGCAAAATAGATTTTCAGTTGTTAATGCCGCAAATTGCATTTTGGATACATATTTGTATTCTTTGTTGTTAGTGAGAATAATTGCCATTACAGATTAGCGGCAGTTTTCTGATTGACCACGTCATGCTTAGGTGTAGCAAATTCAAGTTACTGTCAATCATGACAAATCTTGGCGTTATCTGTAGACAATCACTTTTTGGTTGTGAGTCTTGTGACCCATGATTCTCTTGGGTTAACTGTTTGATTGATTCTGTGGTTTGCTATTGGGAAATAGGTACTTGCGAACATGATTAGCAACCTGGTAGACCCATAATATAAGTGTCATTTGACTCATTACACATTAGCGGCAACTTTGTGCTTGTCCAAATCATGGCTCTTAGGTGTAGCAAATTCAAATTACTTTCAATTGTTACAAAACTTGGTTTTATCTGTACACTGATGTTTCTCTTGGAATAACAATTTGATTGATTCTGTGGTTTGTTATTGGAAATAGGCACTTGTGAACATGATTAGCAACCCAGTAAACTCAACTGTACCGATTGCGGCTGAGGTGTTTAAGAAGGCTGGAACCTATGATGAGAAGAAGCTTTTTGGTGTGACCACTCTTGATGTGGTCAGGGCCAAGACATTCTATGCTGGCAAGGGCAAGGTTCCTGTAGAAAGTAATTATCTCTTTCATTCTTTTCCTTCTTTTGTTCAACTTCTACAACAACAACAACTAAGCCTTTTGTTTACCTTCTAAGAAAGATTTTTATTTTTTGAAGTACCCCTGCAAATTCTAAAAGAATCTCATCATTTATGAGTGCTGTTCGGGTGACCGGAAATCTGTTTGATTAAATTATATTTATATCTTTGTTTAAGTATACTCAGCTCCATGCTATATCTTGTCATTTCTGTTGAAACTTTTAAATATCTAAAAGTATCTGTGTTTGAGCGACTAGTGCATAATATTTCTGTGGATTTTAACATGTGAAAATATTTTGTTTAAGCTTTTTTGTTGCAATTTCAATGTCCTGTAATTACTCTAATACAAAAATCAATCATGGAGAGGTTTTTTATGAGCATTTTCAAATCTTTAGCTTACAATTGAAGTATCATGGAGAGATGTATTTGGTCTAATTTAAAACGTAATAACATTAGTACAATTGAAGCACTTTATAAACTGATGGCTTTCCTGTATATCCTTTGTTACTTCAGGTGTTAATGTGCCAGTTGTCGGTGGCCATGCTGGTATCACAATTCTTCCACTTTTCTCCCAGGTACATTCTTTGTTTCTATCTTTCAATTATCTGAACTCCCAATATAGTTTCCTGTTTTTTCTCTCTGTGGAGTGATGTTGGGACTAAAGGTCTTTGTTTTCTTTTCTTTTCTACTTTTGGGGCTAAAGGCTTTGTTGTTGTTGTGGATGTCATGAATTTACTGGACTGCTTTGGTCAAGTTAGCAAGTATTCAACATGTGTTTCATTACTTGAGTGTTCTTCAATGTGGGTTAAAAAAAATCCATATTGTCAAGCGGTGTATCTGTGTGTTTGTTGATGTTTTCGAAATTTCTGACCAGCGACATTCTGGAAACAAAATGCTTTGGCCAAAGCTTGCAGCCTTCTACTGCCAATATTAGCACAGTAATTTATTCTCTTTAAAATATATCAATTAACAGGCTACACCAGCTGCAAATGCACTTGGAGCGGAGGATATTAAGGCCTTGACAAAGCGGACCCAAGATGGTGGCACGGAGGTTGTCGAAGCAAAGGCTGGGAAAGGCTCTGCCACCCTCTCTATGGCGTAAGTATTCCTTTTTTTTAATTTAAGATAGCATGCTCAAGTCGTGCATCCAATGAAGAGTTGAAATGTTCATCTTGTCTTTTTGAAGAATCTAATTGTAATTGTTGTGGTTTTGCATATATAATATAACAGGTATGCTGGTGCTGTATTTGCTGATGCATGCTTAAAGGGGTTGAATGGTGTTCCAGATGTTGTTGAGTGCTCCTTTGTGCAATCAACAGTAACTGAGCTTCCATTCTTTGCCTCCAAGGTTGGTTTTTCTTGCTAACTGAGCATTATGAAGAATAAGATCAACAAGGGTACATGTAGTGATAACAAGTGTGCACTTCCTTGAGACCATACTGTATCAAGCCATTCCGATAAGTAAAACACGAAACTGCTTTGGATTGCCCCCATGGATCTGACAAGCTTGATCTGAGGTCTAATTTGTGCATTGTTAAATTTGGGCATCTAATAGGTGCAGTGTAAAATTTGACCACCTAATATGTGGTGTTAGTCAAATTTAAATTTACTATATCTGGAAAGTATGCTATTTTGACTGCAACTGCCAATAATTTGTATTTTTTGCCTTTCCAGGTAAGGCTAGGAAAGAACGGTGTTGAGGAAGTACTTGGATTGGGCCCACTTTCTGACTTTGAGAAGGAAGGACTAGAGGCTCTCAAACCAGAGCTTAAGGCCTCTATTGAGAAGGGAATCAAATTTGCAAATGAAAATTAGGTTTCTGAATTTTAGGTTCCAGTTAAATTTTTTGGGAAGTGTTTTTGAGAGGGTTATACTCTTTTGTGACGGCTCTTTTATCTTGCTGTTGTAATAAATTTTGTACTTCACAATGTTAAATGTTTGATCTCTTGGTCTCAACTCTTTGAGGAGAACGATGGACAAACCATTGATCTGCCTGTATGATCTCAATTTTTTCCACTGTTTGCGAGAAGCAGCTAGCAAATAACTAATTAGTATGAACTATT
Source organism: Rhynchospora pubera (assembly GCA_028095005.1). Taxonomy (NCBI): domain Eukaryota; kingdom Viridiplantae; phylum Streptophyta; class Magnoliopsida; order Poales; family Cyperaceae; genus Rhynchospora; species Rhynchospora pubera. Next base: position 21,282,849 of record CM051461.1, read on the forward strand.
GGACAAGTTGGAGTGTATTCCGTGCATATATATGTGATTTTATCGACACAACTTTGCCCTGGCTTTACTTATTCCTGATATCCTTTTCTTTTACCTGATGTTGGGATTGGAATGTTCTTGTTCTCCTTTTTGAAAAGTGATGTGATTTTCGTGCCGTTTCTTGCCGAATATTTACAGAATAAAGGTAGCAGATCAAAAGGTGCCTCTATACAGCTGCCACCGCACCAAACCTATCAGTCTATCAATGTGCAGGGGACCAATCTATTTTATCAAGACTGAACAAAGCTACGAGCTATAGTTTATATTCGCGAATGAAAATAAGTATAGATAAGGATCAACTTTATTTTGCCAATAGTATGTTGTTTGGCGTTATCTAATAATCAGTTGTCATTTCAGTGTTGAAAGGTTTCTCAGAATTATATGTTTTAATTTACGTACAATTATGGTGCTTATCATCATTGATTTAATCTTAATCTCTTAGGATTTCGTCAAGATAAATGTTAAAAAGTTAATGCTTAAAGAGATGGTTATTGACTAGAAGGTTAAAAATGAATAACTAAAGTTGAAGCCACCATATCAATTCCTTAAAAAAAAAGTATCGATTTGATAAGAAATTCTCACCAACTAAACAATACCATAATTACCATTTTAAAATAAAATGCAATTAACGTTGTAGTGAGTACCATTCATAAATGGCATAATGGTCCATTCTTAACATGGTAGTCGGTATTTTAACTCCGTGCTAGTGGACTTGCTGGTGCATACACTGGTACTTTATTAGGTCCGCATTATTTTATCAATTGATATGTGATACATGTAGTAGCTTCAAATGAAAAAAAGGGTATTTGTTGCAAGTGATGTTTATGCTAGATAGTGCTCTATATTTTGCAGTATTGAATTGTTTTTGCTCTATGATTCTTATCTGCACGTGCAAATTGTAAGAATATGCGTATCAATTATTGATTTATATGAAATTAAACCGTTAATTTTTACTTCAAATTAATGTGTTGCATGACTTTCCGATGTGGTCAGTCATCATAATTCACTATAGCATCAACCGAGGTCCCACTTTTTCGTCTTGCTAATATCATTTTGTTAATTTTATTTATTAATTTGTATTCTTCTCTAGGGAATACGCGTACATACTGTACGAAGCATTAATTACTAAAAGAATGTATTTGAAATTTTGAACTTAAACTAACTACTAGAAAATGTCGACTATAATTATATTGGGAAAGGCACTCCTCATCTTTCAGGCTCGCTACTGAGAAAGATATTGAGAGATTAGTGCTTAGTGTAATACTGTAATACTGTGACATTAGAGCTAGGTTAGTGCTTAGTGTAATAGTGTGTCGATGCATTTTTTTTCTCATTGATATACTTTATAAGTTTGTTCTTGAATAAACTGAAGGTATACTTATATACCATTTTATTAAAAAAATAAATAAACAAACAAAAAATAAATAAAGAAAACAATACAAGAGAAGTGGAAGGTGGCATTTATTCCTTGGTTCTTTAAATGTCTATATGTCAGCCTATAGAGATGTTAATTCGGAGAAGCATCATAATTCATAAATGGCTGCTTTGAACGATGACTATCTTAAAGAGCAAGTGTCCAATTTGATTGCGTATTCACATATCCCTCCATGTCAGCAAAGGCTAGCAATTAACAGAGTGAGAGAGAGAGAGATTTCTCTTTTCTTTTTTAATATTTACTCTCACTCTCCACTTCACCAGCTAGAACATTCCACCTTGAAACCTACCATGTCCCAGTGCTCTTGGCGGATTGTGAGCCTCCACCTAATGGCACTTCAATGCTCACAACCAACATTTATAATTTCATTTGTTAGGACACATTAATGAGTTCGTTTGTTATCTGGAAAAAACGATAAACGAGAGAGCGATAGAAATTAGTGCTAACGGTTAGGGATTAGGGACGCCAACCGGACCCATTCAATTTCCCAATAATGCAACAGATTAGCACATCGGGTTACGATATGGTCACCCGGTTTGATTCAACCCAATTCAATTAATTACATATATTTGAAGAGTCCAAAAGCAATTTAAATGGATGTCACGTACTATACAATATGTTGAAATTACTAATAATAATCACATCAAAATCATCAGTTGATAACTACGTACATTGTCATTTTTTTATGGAGCAAAATATAGTTTTCAATACATATAAAATATTATAAGTATCATATATACATGCATTATTAAATTTTTTTTTTAAATGACAACGTTGGCCCTATTTCTGTTTACTGGATGTGATCGATGATTATATGTAGAAAATTAAATTTTGTAATGAAGAACAAAATATATTTGTCAAATATAATAATAACACCTAAAAAGTTCAAATAAAATTAAGTAAACTTTAATTATTTTATTACGAAATTACATAAGTTAGGTTTTTATGCTTGAATAAAGTAATACAAAAGGAACCATATATGTCAAAGCACAAAACATGTATTAGTTAGAATAGAATAGACAATATCTTATATGAATCACATTTACTAAAATAAAATTTCTGTATATGGAGTATTCAATTGTATTAATGAAGTACTAGTGATACATTCAGGGGCGGGTGGGGCTAGAGCCCCACCTACCGCTGTCGAATCCTGAAGTCCCTCTTTAGCCTCAATGAATTTTTTCAACTATTAGAGCACTCAAAGGTGGGGCTGAAGAACAGAAAAAGAGAAACCGTTCGATCAAATGATTCATTAGAGCACTCAGCCCCACCTAAATATTTTTGCTAGATCCGCCACTGGATACATTACAAATATATCTATAATATTCTTAAATTGTATAAAAAATCACAATTCCCACCTCATATTTTGACCAAAAAAAAATTGCATGCATAAAACTAGAAATAAAGAATTAGTCCTCGGAAAAATGTGGCCGTAAATTACGTGAATATTTTATTGTGATGGGAAAAGATCAATCTGTATCATAACTGCATGCATGATTCATGAATTATGAAATGCATGGATAGCAATTTCGGGATATAAGAGACTATCGTTATCGGGTTCAATTTCCAAGGACTTTATTTTTCCGTGCACCTTGAGGTGGGTCTCTTGAGAAATTTGAACTAAAAGCGTCTATTGACCTCTTAAATGGATCACCATTCACCAGAAAGAGAGAGCTCCAACTAAAAAGATTAGCAGCCGACAACGCGTTGCCATCGTTTAGCAAATCTGAAAGAGATAGTGATACTACCTTCCCTCATTGATATCCCCAAGTTGCACTCATGTTTACAAAATAATATATGCTTAAAGACTAAAACAAACTTCTCTTCCCAAACCTTTTCTTTTCCTATTTCCCTTGAAAGGATGTATACATTTTTTAAAAACTAAATTATAAGTACTTATTTTGTTAAGTAATTCTTTCTCATCAGATAAGATAATTATTTTTTTCTAACTAAGTTTTTTTTTTTTGAAGATAAATTGGAGGTCTAAGACACCCAACTTATTTTTAAATTAAATGTCTATGAAAGACCCTCCAGCCAAGTTTCAAACCTGCGACCTTTCATTCTAACTAAGTTATAATTGAAATGGCATCATTATTGTGCTACTGAAAACTCCTAAATTATTGTTCAATAGTAAGAAGAGGTTAGATACTATAATTCACTATGCTTAATTTTCTGTTATGTTACTCAAAGATTCAAGTGGGGCAATGGCGTGGGGTGTCAAAGCAGAGCAGCTCAACTATTTATTCTATTATTAAAACTTGCTTTTTAATTATTAAGACACAAGCAATTAAAGAGGCATCCAATTCAACACAAGAATCAGTATAAAGGAACAAGCTCATTAACTCAACTTTCAAGCATAGCACAAAGTGTACACCACAAAGTGCCATACATAGCACAAACTGCAAACCAAAAACTGACACCATTGCATGTGCCAAAGACACATGGCTTCTTCTCCTCTGGCCTCCCTCTTCTCTGTTCTTATCTTCTCCGTCTACTTCTTTACCATTTCACATTCTCAGGATTACAATGCCATTTTCAGCTTTGGAGATTCCCTCTCTGATGCAGGGAACCTTGTGGTCAATGGTGTGCCAAAAGAACTCACCACAGCTAGAAAGCCTTATGGCATGACCTATTTCGGCAAGCCGACCGGTCGGTGCTCTGATGGTCGGCTAGTCGTTGATTTTCTAGGTATTTCACAAATTCTATGGTTACTTTAATCCACTTATTTCTTTGTCTCCGTTCTGAAAATGACTTTTCCTTGAAAATTAGCACTTTTCAGGAAATAAAACAGAATGGATTATGCACTTATGATAAAGATAGCTACATAAAGAACTTGATGATTTGACATGCAAAATTAACATTATCTATAATAATTAAGTAAAATGATCATTTCTTGGAGCATCACCTTATTAGTTGCTAAAGATTTCTAAAGCATGACATAAGTATTCTTACGACATGCAACACAATTCCTTGCCACTTCGACAAGTAAATTGAAATTTTTTTTTACCATTTATATAGCTGAGAAATTTGGGTTGCCAATGCCACCTCCTTCTAAGTCAAAAGATGCAGACTTCAAACATGGGGCAAATTTCGCAATAACTGGCGCCACTGCCATGGAATCTTCTTTCTTCAAACAGATTGGTGTGGATAGTAGAATTTGGAATACTGGTTCTATACAGACCCAAATTCAGTGGTTTGAAGATTTGAAGTCTTCTCTATGTAGGACAGAAGAAGGTTCATTTTTTTCACTCCATTTTAATTATTTTTATCCGTTTTATTTATTTATTCATTTTTGCTCACTAGAATGGAGATTTTTGAAAAATAACATTCCATCCCTTATTTGAAAATTTGACAACCAATATGATTATAGCATAATGTTACTATGTTATTATTTGTTTCTATGTTGGGTAATCTATGAGAGAGTGTGAAATCATTAATTACTGGACAATCTTTTAATGCAATATAGAGCATAGTTCGTAGGCACTCAAGCAGAATATTAAATGATATTATTCAAGGTTACTGACTCATCTCCACTTACCAAAAATAAATGCAGAGTGCGAGGAGTATCTGAGCAAGGCTCTTTTTGTAGTGGGGGAATTTGGGGGAAATGATTATAATGCCCCTATATTCTCAGGCATTCCCATGGATCAAGTCAAGACCTATGTGCCCGAAGTTGTCAAAGCGATAGGAAGAGGCATTAATGTACGCGTGGTTATAATTCTAATTTTACTTGATGAAATAATGGGCGATAAATTAGCTGGCATCCATATCTTAAACTTTAAATGCCTATTAATTGATTAAATTTCTTGACAACCAGCTACATCTAAGCAAATATAAACCACACCGGTATGAATATGATAATATTGGGTGATAGTTGGATGCCCATCAAGGTCCAAGTTATAGTGTTATACTAAGCGTATGTTTGGAAAAAAAAAAAAATGCTCTTTTGAGACAAACATTGAATCTACAATACAGTTATTGCCTGATTATGGTACCAATTAGGTATGGCAACTAAAAGTACTCCAATTGGTGGTAAAGCTTTCTAGTGCAAACTCTTATAATTGATTTTGTTTATCATCAGCATCATCATTTTGATAAAGACTTGTTTACTTTTTGTACATTACTTGTTTCAAATGGAGCCCTTTGCACACTTCAACCCCATACTGATATCCCACCATTTCATGCATTATCTGTAAATTGGTCCCCCCATGTTTATTTGTTTTTGACAGAGATTGATCAAGCTAGGGGCCAGAGACATAGTGGTACCAGGAGTGCTACCCATTGGATGCTTCCCTCTGTACCTGACACTCTATAACAGCAGTTCACAATCCGATTACAACACGAGAACTGGATGCCTGAGAAAGTTCAATTCACTAGCGTCTAGCCATAACATGTTATTAAAGCGTCACTTGGAAAAGATACAAGAGAAACACCCCAAAACAAGGATCATGTATGGTGATTATTACACTGCCACCATGCAATTTGTCACCAACCCAACAGAATTCGGTAAGCTTCTTTCATATATAATGAATCAGCTCCGAAAACTTTTCTAGCATGAGTCAAAATGTATCAGGTGATTCCCAGGTACCAGTGCTTGGTACCACATTTTTTGTCGTGCTCCAGTAGCACCACTAAATCTGATATTGATTTATTGTCGTTAATTCACTAGTTTACCGTAATGTCCTGACAAGTACATGTGCCTCACATAATTATTGCTACATCAAAGTTATAAATAGCTACACAGTAATTGCACAAGGGAAACAACTTGATACTCTTGTTACCCAAAGGACATTGATCCCCAGTTGTGTCCCTATCTATTGTTGTGGCATGGAAGGTTCCAACCTAGTTCACATTCTGGGATGTTTGACGGTGCCAAAAAAAATGTAGCTAGTAATGGCACTGCACGTGAAGTCACTTTTGGGTAGGAGTTGGGAAACCAACTGTTTGATAAAGTAGACACTGTTGTGGTCCAGTGCTACTGTGAATTTTTTTTTCCTATAATTATTCTGTGAATTTACGGTATAGGATTGATTCATTATTACATGGTCACCGTATTTGGCATAGTAAAAACATTTATTTTTTATGTTAAATTAGTTAATTCAGATTCATAGAATTTTAAGTTGTTATAAAGGTGAAAGATATGCATATCAACATTGCTAATTTCCATGACTATCAAAAGAAGAAGCTCATACATAAAAATGTACAATACCATTATAATTAAGTAATACATATATATAGTACACAATATATCGAACCTATATATTTATTAGCAATTTAAATAGAAACAATTTTCTTTTTAAATAAAAAAAATCGATGCAACTTAAATTCAGACACAATAAAGTATATATTCATGCGATTTTACTAACGTTCATCACAAACTTAATTTACTAAAATGTTCAATTAAAACATACTTAAAAATTACTTCATATCGGAAGATGGTAATAATAAAGTCAAAAACTATTCTCCATAGAACATAGTTTCTTGAGGGGATCACCGGGATTGAAATGTCTGGTCGGTGTCATAAAGCCTCCATATACACCACTCTTTGCCACAAACAAACCAGTCACACTACCAGATGTGTACAAGTCTATATCAAGGTCCACTTGTGGTCAACCATTTGCAATGCACATGCACATGATAGGAGTACATCACCTACCTTTATTAACCTGGTTCATAGACTGCATTGACGTGGCAACCACCAATTGTGACCCTACCATGCAACAAATATGAACACCATGATCAAAATCCCGACAATTATTTGGTTTATCTTTTCCAACAGTACTTGTACTGTGTTGTGGCTGTTATGAAGGAATTTAATGACAACTCTATATGAGAACGAATTCTATTTCTTCTTTTTAAAAAATACCAAGTAACAAGTCACAAATGATACATATTGCTAAGCCTGATTTTGCTGTGATCACAGGGTTTAGCAACGGTGCTTTGAAAGCTTGTTGCGGCGCCTCCGGCCAGGGGTCATACAACTTCAATCTGAATGAAAAATGTGGTGAACAAGGTGCAAGCCCATGCAGCGATCCTTCGACCTATGTGAGTTGGGATGGAATTCACATGACGGAAGCCGCATACAAAACTATTGCTGATGGCTGGCTGAAAGGTCCGTATGCGGAGCCACCGATCCTTCGGTAGAGACTGACCGTAAAAATTGACCACAAATTTAATGACGATTCAATACAAAATTGTTCAATAATTAAGAATTGCTAGCCATTTTTTGGTTTCTGTTTCGTTTGACAGTGATATTGGTTTTCATTTGCTAAGGCAATGGAGTATAGGTACAGTTCCATGGCAAACAATTGCATTGGAAGCAGAGTGAATGAAAGTGTGTTTATAATTGTTAATAGGCTTTGGTGTTGTCATATATATTAATATATGAATAGACAATTTCGGCTAGTGGATGAAAACGATTTGTGCCTTCGATATGTCTTCTTTTATTATTAGTTCTCTATTGTCATTAGAATAATTTGTCAAATTATATGCAACCATCTTTGAAGCGATGAGTTTTACGTTTTAATTTTTTTGGTATATGTACTTTTCCGGAATTTTAAATTTTTTAAGGTCTAGTGCTAACTTCCAAGTTATATATCCTACAAGAAATTCAATTGTCCTTTATGTCCCTGTTAATTTATTTTTTTTTATCTCACTATTGTAAATAAAACTAAAAGCTTTTAATTATTATCTTTATTTTCCTCTATTGTTGTATTCGGAGGCCCTGCTGCAAAATATTTGACCGCATCATGTAGAAACCGAACCTAGGTTTCATTTGTTTTCTCCATTTTATATCTACTTCCACCTTTTAGAAGTTCCTAAAGAAGTGAGAAGAAATGAGGAATGCAAAGTAGGAAAAGAAATTAGTTTCTTTACTAGGAAAAAACTTAACTCAGTCTAGAAATTTTTTATTTGGAGAGCAGAATAGAAAATGAATTAGCTTTTTGGGTGTAAATAGCTTTAGAAAATAGCTTTAGAAAATAGCTTTTTCTGTTTTGTCTTATGATTAGGTCAAATCTGGCCCAATCATAGGGGTCAATAGTTCGGTCAGGTGACCCGAAATTTTGTAAAATAATATTAAAATAATATAATCCATTAAAATCAATATCAATTTAATCAGTTTAATATAAATAGTATCGTAAGATCGGAATCCTGGATTCCGAACGTTAGATCGGATTCTGGGATTCCGATCTAACGTTAGATCGCAATCCAGGATTCCGATCTAAAGTTTACTATATATAGCGCTTGGTTCCGATCTAACAGATTGCTCTGGACCTCCTTTCCGCCCGCGAGCACAGTAAGTTTAAATTTTTTTTATTTATTTAATTATTTATTTATTTAGTTTATTAATTTTTAATTTAGTTAATTAAATAAAAAAATAGAGAAAATATAGAAAAAATATTTAAAAAATCTGAAAAAATGAGGAAAAATAAAATTTAAATTTATATGTAATTTATTAATTATATTAGATGTTTTTTTGTCTTTTTATTTGTTTATTCACTACTTAATTAATTAGAAAAAAAGATAATAAATTGTAAAATTATTTAAAAAAAATGGAAAAATAAGAACAATTCATATGAAAATTTATGTGTAATTAATTAATTAAATTTTTTTTTTTGCTTTTAATAATTAAGATTTTGATAATCAAAAAAGAAAACTATAAACCGTTGGATTCGAAAAGTTTGGCGCTAGAAAAATATGAAATACGCTCTGAAAAATTGTATCAAAAATACTGAGCTGTTAATTGGCGGACCTATTTTCCTAAACTTAAATTTCAAAACTTTTAGGCTTACCATTTGTTCAAAACAAAAATGACAAAGGACCAAGATAGTCACACTTTGAACTGAAAAAACAGCTCTGGATTCGAAAAGTTTGGCGCTAGAAAAATAGGAAATACGCTCTGAAAAATTCTAACAAAAATACTAAGTTGTTAATTGGCGGACCAATTTTCCTAAACTTAAATTTCAAAATTTTTAGGCGTACCATTTGTTCAAAATAAAAATGACAAAGGACCAAGATAGTCACACTTTCAACTGAAAAAACAGCTCTCGATTCCTATTACGAATATTACAATTATTTTTCACATCACATAAAAGTACAATTCAACTAAATATTACATTATCACCACAAAAATTACAATTATTTTCTTCCTCCTCTTGCAAAATTAGTTATTCTTGCGTCAAGACGTAAAATTCCACCACGTATTCCGGTTTGTGCTCTGCTACTCGATGCTCCTTGACTGTCCCTTGTAATTGATGTCCCCTGACTTGTGACATACCTAGCAGAACCTGAGCGTGGATCCACGCTAATGGAATTTCGGCGTGGTTCATTTCCTCCTATACCAAGACTAATACGACTTTGAGTTCGTGGATCTACGCTAACAGAACTTCGTCCAGGTTGAACTGGCTCCCTGGAAAAAGAACTTTCACCTCGGTTACCTGTTGAAGGCGGAGCTCTATTCCTTGTACTTGTTCGTCTATGCGTGTTGGCACGCCTACCAGATTGAAGTTCCTCCAAAGAGATAGGTGGTTGTGGGTTGTTGTCCTCTGTGGTTCTTCTTTTTTTATTTTTATTATTTCGCATTGCATCCATCCACATCCAATCACGGTCCTTCTTTCGCCGCCCCCGATTAATCATATTCTTATCAGGGAACACCACAGGTCCATCGTAGCGAGGCCAGTTCTCTTCGTCTTCATAGCAGTGGAAGTCACTTGATGACCATATTTTAACCATGTTCTCTGTACTATATAGTGGGTCTATAAATTCATCTACTTCCCATCTATATGTACCGCATATGGCAACAACATGAGCACATGGTATTCCGGTCAGTTGAGGTTTTTGACATTTGCACGTCACACGCCAAGTCGGTAGTTGAGGATCTTCCGGTTGATAATTTTGGTTGATGAGAACAACAACCTGATGCCGCTTTCTGGAACGAGGCCGCTCAATTCGCCGACAACCATGGTGGCAGTTATCAACAACAAATGAATGCGGAAGAAGATCAACCCTGGTGGGAGGAAATTCTGCAACATATAGATGATCAAGATCTCTAAGTATATTTATTACTTTGTTTTTAAGTACCAAACTAAATTCAGTGTGTACATTTATATTATGATTTTTTATGTACATTTTTCCTTTTTTATTATTTTAGTGTGCTAAATTATATTATGATTTTCATGTATTTTTCCCTTTCTTTTATTTTAGTGTGCTAATCTATATTATGGTTACAAAATTCAATTCTTCTTCTAATGGTGAACATATACATAAAACAAAGTGAACATATAAATGATCTAAGTGAACACATACAAACAAATAAGTTCTATAAAACTAAGTTAGTAAGTGTTCACTTAGATCGTCTATATGTTCAGCTTATTTACGGTATATGTTCACTTTGTATTTACCGATGGCTGGGATGGTATATTTGCCGATGATGACACTTATAATTCCTGTATTTTTATATTATAAATTAAATGAAATAAATCTAATATTTAATTATAAGTTTATATTATAATTATTGCCATAAATAAATTATTACATAAAGTATTATGTACTTATTATGTACAACATTTAACATAATTGAAAATTTTTAATATTAAAAATAAAACCATCCATATAAAATTAATATCAAAACTTTAAATATTAAAATCTTTTTCATAATATATAATTATATTATATTAATTTAATATTTAAAATTTATAATATATTAATTTTATAATATATTAATTTAATATTAAAATTTTATATATTTAATTAATGTTTATAAATAGAAGTAAAATAAAATATATTAATTTAATATTTTATCTTCAAAATATATTACTAAAATTTCATAATATATTAATTTAATATTAAAATTTTATATATTTAATTAATTTTTATAATAGAAGTACAATAAAATCATGAAAAACGACAAAATTGAGCAGTTACAGCACTGTTCGGAATCCCAGAATCCGATCTAATGTTTGATCGGAATCCCAGAATCCGATCTAACGTTAGATCGGAATCCAGGAATCCGATCTAACGTTCGGAATCCAGGATTCCGATCTTACGATACTATTTATATTAAACTGATTAAATTGATATTAATTTTATTGAATTATATTATTTTAATATTATTTTTTAAAATTTCGGTCAGGTGACTCAGGTCAATCCGACAGGTCACATGCTGAATTAACAATCATGACTATTCATTTGGGCTTCTTCATTTTATAGTTTTTGAAAAGTTCAATTAGGCCCAACTTTTTTGGGGGCCTTTTACTTTTGTAAATGGCCGACTATGAACTCAGGTGAATCTTTCTAGCCTGATTGTGTTATAGTTTTTACTTGATAACCAATTTTGGACCCAGATCTGACCCCATTAAATTAATAAACTGAATCAAGTAAACCAAATTTGTTGTGCAATTTAAAAAAAAAAGACCAAATTTGTTGTACAATATTTTTTTTTCATGTCGAATTGTTCTGTGAATAAGATTCGCTATCAACATTTTAGTTGCCCCAAATATCAACATTTTACTATTTAGTTAGTTTTTAAAATTTTAAAAATTTAAATGTTACATCCAAATCGTTAATCATATGTAATTTAATAAACGATGTGTTTTCATATAAGTTTTGTAAATTTTAGAGTTTATATGATACTCGATCAAAGGCTAAAACATGAACGTATTATAACGAATCTATCATAGTTAACAAGGTTCGTTTGTTTTTCTATCTATTGATCGAGTATCAAATAAATTCCAAAAATTACAAAACTTATAAGAAAATGCATCGCATGTTAAACTAAATAAGATCAACGGTTTGGATTTAACATTTGAATTTTAAAATTTGAAAAATAATTTAATAGTAAAATGTTGGCATTTGGAACAACCAAAATGTTGGTAGCGGAACCTTGCTCTTGTTCTATATACCAGAAAAGATGTCCTCAATGTGTGAGCAAATAAAGAAGCATAATAATATTAGAAAATAAAATTAACTAGTTGAATCTTTCATATACAGGTAGATATCTTTCTAAAAAATAAATTGTTAACACCAGCTAATTCTGTCAAAGAGTTTGTTCTTTTATATGAAATCAATATATAGACCACACATTAGATCAGATCATGTAAATCAATGGTTCATAATTGATATAACAATTGTTTCGATCCCTCTAGTGAAATTGTTATGATCTTTTTATGGATGTTTTATAAGTACTTAAGTAGTATAAGGCTCCGTTTGGATAGGTGTGAAAAGAAGGGAAGAAGTGAGAAGAAGTATTCGGAAGTGTGTAACTTTGTAAAGAGTTTGAATTGTTTATAATTTTTTTTTCTTTCCTTCTTCATTCTTCCTACTTCTTCTCAACGCATCCAAACGGAGACATAAATATATATATACAACAATAACAATTTAAGCTTTTTGTCCCAAGTAAGTATAGATATATATAGATATTAGAAAAACTATTTGGTGTACCCATTTTGTAGAATCACCGCTTTGATCGCTACTACTATTTATACTTCGTTTCTGTAAATGAGGTTTATGGAACTTTTGCTGTCATATGAGGCCCACCCCCTAAGCCGCCTTTACTTCTTCTAGACATATCAGCTGCCGATTGAGATAAAATAAATAAATGAACGAACTAATACAATAATTCATGAAGAAGAATACAAAGAAGAGGTAGTTGCCATTGCATTCATGCAAGCTTAATGAGCGTACAGACAAAATTGACAAGCATCCACAAATTAATATAATAACATGCGGAAAATTGAAACTAATTAAATGTCTACTATTCAATTAATAGCTAGCTTGAGGAAAAATTAGAGTCGTGTCATGATGACAGCCACGGCTAACCACATAAATATATATAAAGGCTTCCGTTCATCTCAATTTAGTACAGCAATAGGGCTAGGAACTTGCATGGTCAAGAAATTTTGCTTGCTACATCAAAAGAAAGGAATATTTCAGAATAAAAAGATTGATATTATAAATATATATATATATATATATATGATGATACTTACAATCATGAGTCACAACGTACAAGCAGATAAAGAAAGGAAGTGCTAGGTGACGGGTTTGAATTTTCAAAATTACATTTTTTTTTTCAATGTTATGCTTACAAAACTGGGTTCGTTGTACATTGATATAGCCTCCTTGACATTCTAAAGTGACACAAATAATAATCACTAAACTAGATTTACTAGGTCCCTGCAAACTTTCTACTATTTGATAAAAAGAAGTCCTTCAAAATTAAAATTTATCTCAGTATTCAATTTAACATATGTTCTCCTATATTTGTAAAAAGATTTAAATTATCCATTATCAAACTTTTCGTTAAATCAGATGAAAAATGCAATGATACTCATTATTTTTTTCCCGCAAATATTTTGCATATATTTTAACAGTCAAATAATAGTATTCTTGTAAATATATATTTAACCCAAAAATAAAAACATTAAATTAATTAATTAATCGTTCGCTTATGGGGCGGATTTGATAGGCAGCCGACTAGGGTTTACCAAACGGTCCGGTCCGGTCCGGTCCGGTCCAAACCCCCACGGTCCACGGGTTATCACGGGCCACGGGTTCACGGGTCCAAACGGGACGGGTTAGCACGGGCCACCTTTCAAACGTCGACCCAAACCCTTGGTAGACCCGGACCTATGTGAACCGGACGGGTAAAGGCGGGTCGGGCCGGGTCCGGTCCGGTCCGGTCCAAGTGGGTTTTTTCCAGATTTTTTTTTCTTTTTTCATTGTTTCAATATCAAAAATTTGTAAAATAAATTAATATAAATTCGCTAAAATATATTATATTTATAGTTCGAATAATTATGTATAATTTTGTAGTCCATTTTAATTTTTTTTAATTTAATTTGTAATTTTTAATATTATTTTCATTGTCGATGGTTTTCAAAATTGCATGACAAAAGATTATCAAATATAAATTATAAAAATTAGTTAAAATATATTAAGTCTAATAAAATTAATAATAAAATAATTTGTAGTTTATTTAAAATTTATTTTATTCTAAAAACTTGATTTGTAATTTTTTTAATAATTGAACAAATTCAAACGGGTTTGGTTTGGTTTGGTTTTTTTTTTGAAAATGCCACGGTTCTCACGGGTTTGCACGGGTTTATGGTCCGGTCCGGGCCGGTCCACGGGTTAAGACGGGACGGGTTTAGGTCGGGTTTATGCTAAATTGGCGACCCAAACCCGTGATAAACCCGACCCGGACCACCCCCCTCGGTCCATCACGGTTCTTCTACGGTCCGGGTCGGGTCGGGAAAAAGTCCGGTTCGGGTAAGGGTCGGGTTGGACCGGGCGGTCCAGTGGTAAACCCTACAGCCGACACAGGGATATTTGTCTTTGCATTCTATGAAAAAGAGTTTGCAAGACATCAGTCCACTGAAACAAGAGCGCTGATGAGCGACCACACACTTTCCGCCTACAATCTCAATTTATAATTCAAATTGATATTGTTAAGTTTTATAACTAAACTTGTTTGTTAGATCACAAGAAATGAGTGCAGATTATAAAAACATGATGTTGTAAAATTTTACTACGTACGGAAAGGATTGTTAAATTTAAAAACAACCTAATAAAGTTACTCCTTGAATATCAAAATGTTAAACGGAGATATAAATACTAAATCATGAAACTTCCCATTAATTTAAATGAAACAAAATTAACTAATATAGTTTTTTATTTATACAACATTGATTAATGCAATTATATTGTTAAAGAATATCTCATTGACATATATGGTTTTGCTAAATGCATAACATATGCTTATTTTGGTTACATAATATCAAATTGACATATTTAATATAGCACTCCATTTGGTGTACCGAATGCGAAAAAAGAAAAACCAGACAAAAATAAACCAAATTATGTATGCTTTTCAGGAAGCAATGATTTGCATATAATAACAATCATTCAGGCCTAAATTTATTTTTGCCTTAATGTCATTATTGTTAGAGTTGGTGGAAAGATGAGGTCCCAAGAATGTGGTTGAGGCCGAATGCGCAAGAAAGTGGGTTTGGCAAATGTGGTGAAGTCACCATATGCAATTTGGGTTGTGATTAAGTGCACAAAAAGCGGCTTAGTCGTCTCCGAGTTATTTGATTACGTTGACATTCTTTTTAATTTGGTGATGGTCAAAATTTTTATTTGCATGCAATTTTTTTTCTTTTTTTCCGGAGGTCATTTTCATCTTTTTAGAAATTGTACACACGCAAGTTTTTTTTTTTTTTTTTGAAGTATGTAACTTCCTTTTTATTTTTCTTTCCTTTTTTCCTTCTTTCCACACCTTATTTATAAGGTGTGGAAAGAAGGAAAAAAGGAAAGAAATATTGGGAAGTGTGTAACTTTGTGAAGAGTTTGGATTGTTTATAATAAATTTATTTTCTTATTCAAACGGAGCCTCTATTAAAAAATAAAGTTGTAATTACAACATGTTAGCCAGTGGCTAAAATAGAAAAGAAAAAAATAAAAAGGAAAACTAAACTAGCATAAATCAAAAGGAAAAACAAGGTCAAGAGCTTGAAGATATCCTTTGCGTTCCGCCTTTGCCAGTTTGATGTTGTGTTTCCCATTCAACAAAAGTCTGTTGTACCGGCCGGTAAGTTGGCTGGTTGCTCTAAACAATATAATTAGGATTTTCAAAATATAATATGAACTTAATCTAAATTTATACTATGTTAATAATGAATAAAGATATGCATTTAAATTTTTATTGAAAATAAATCCACATGTAAAGTTTATTTAATATGTAAAGATACGTATTCTATTTAATTTTAATCAATTATTGAATATGAATTCGTCTTGGGGTCGGTGACAAAATATAAGGACCACGAGATGGGAAATGGATTTTGGCTCTCTCCATATCTACAATTTCATTGATGTCACCAACATTTTTTAAGTAATTGGTGTCCCTGAATTGATCTGGACTGTTTTATCTTTTTTGTTGGATTCTGATGGTCTTGGCCACTCCTATCCGTTTGGATGCGTTGAAAATAAGATAGGAAGAAAGAAGAAGGGAAGAAATTTATTGGGAAGTGTGTAACTTTTATGAAGAGTTTGGATGGTTAGAAATAAATTTATTAGTAAAAAGTGGTTATTCCTAATTCTTTGTTCCGGGAATAAGCCATCCAAACGGAACTCTAGATACAAGACTGAAACCAGAAACTTACATAAAATTTTTTTCCCCCAAAATTGAGATATGATTCACCCCTCATGGTGTTGAAAAAAGAATTAAAATAATAAAAAAATATTATCGGTTGAACTTCAAATTATTATTCGGTGTGTTTGGATGCAACGGAATAAGTCGGAAATAAAGAATAAGAATAAGAAATTTCGATTTGCGTGCTTATCCTTATTCCTTATTCTTATACCATGATTTTGTTAGTATAGGAATAAGGACCCTTATTTATTATTCTTGTGTTATTTGAATTGCACAAAAATAAGAATAAGCACGAAAACCGAAATTTCTTATTCCTATTCCCTATTCCCGACTCATCCAAACACACCCATTGTATCGATAAGGATGAGCTATACTTCTATTTTGAAGTTTGCTAATTCTCGGCAAAGTCGTGGCTCACAGATTACTCCAAACTTATCTAGATTTCTATAGTAACTATTGCGGTTATAACTACAACAATATTTCGAAATATTATAATTTATATTTTTCACAAAACTCATTCTAAGTAGGATGATTCGAGAAATTTTGACCAGTTTTGACTCAATGCCTTTGTATTATACTTATTATTTTTGTTCGTCTTTGATTAGAACAGTACAATCAATGATTTCATTGTTGATATCTCTTTAAAACCACATGTGTGGCGGGTTAAAATCAGATCATTAGTGGTCCACAAACAAGAACATTTGATGATCACAAGATGACACAAGTAGTTATTGCAAATTTGTAAAGGGTGTGTTTGGATAGGGTGGGAATAAGGAATAGGAATAAGAAATTTCGGTTTGCGTGCTTATTCTTATTCTTGTGCAACCCAAACAACATGAGAATAAGGAATAAAGGCCCTTATTCCTATACTAACAAAACCATGGTATAAGAATAAGGAATAAGGATAAGCACGCAAACCGAAATTCCTTATTCTTATTCCCTATTTCCGGCTTATTCCGTTGCATCCAAACACATCCAAAATGAACTAGGTAGGCCCACTGTTCTTATGTCTCTGATCTAGTGTAGTCAATTGTGCAATAAACTGTGTTGCTGGTCAAAGCATAAAATTCAGGGGCTCATAATCAGCAACACATAAGTATACACCAAAATCAAAACTAAGAAACCATCAATGGGGGGAAATTTTATTCCATGTAGGACCCGCTATTATTACACCTGTGTGCTAAAGAAAGTAAGATCCGCTACTGGAACTGGATGAAATGAAATCCTGTGGCGCGCGACACATGGTGTAGCGCGTCACGTTAGCCGTCTGATCAAGATCTAATGGACAAGGAAGCTCCGTACATGTAACCTAGATTGATAGGCCCGTAAAAAATGAACCGTTCGATCAAAATCAGACAGCTCGTACATGCGCTACAGCACGTGTTGCGTAACAGTGAATCTGGATTGGGAACTGGATGGAGGTTCCTTAGCTTTCGTTTCCCTTTTTTTTTATTCATTTTCCAGTATGAACAATTCCATTTTCTAATGAAGTCTAATATTTGTATACAGATTCGAAAGAAAATGTCAAATATTTCCGATCATCTTAATTAAGAGATATCCCTCTACCTTATAACGTTAGTTATTGTTCGTTGTCCCTAAATAAGGCCTAAAGAGAGCTGAATACACAACAATTGCATAATTAAACTGCTTTGGATAATTTTGTAAAAATTAAACAATTCAATAACTGTGTTCGGTTGCAGTAATAATAAAGGAGGAAGAAAAAAGAGGGAGTAGAGAGCTTATTTTCCTTATTTCTTCTTTTCATATGGGAAGAAGGAAAAAGTTTTATCCTCAAGTTTATCTCACGTTTGGTTGTGCCTATTCTTTCTTCCTTCTTTCTTATTTCTTACTTTTGGTGCAACCAAATACATAAGAATGTAAGAAAATAAATAAAGAAAAATAACACGCAAAATTAATTACAAAGTTCATATATGTTGGAAATTTGCTAGCCTTCGTTATAAACCTCCATAAGTTTTGCAACCATAAAAAATCTGTTGTCCGTTTCTATATATTTTGCAATGAACGTGAAGACAATTTCAAACGAAATCGAATTGTCACAATCAAGATCTTGAGATGGATCGGCCTAATCAATACAAGCATTACAACTCTCTCACAAACTAGGAGAATGCATGCTCTCAATCAATATCACTCAATATATAATTATAAACTCGATATGGTGTTTGATTAAGGCTTCTTAATTTAAATATTTTGCTATGTAATGCTCAAATCAAAGAGAAAATGACAACTTATTGTTAAGAGCTCAAAGACTAATTTTTGTTAATAGTGAGAATCATTCCTAAAAGATTTGATATATATAGGAGCTCCAAACAAGTCCAAATTCCTCAAAGGTGTTATCTGACTGCTTATCCTCTTACACAATGAGACAAGGAGTCGTTGGAAAATCAAACGATGACTGTTGAAGTTGTCAGAGCATTATATAACGCTACTGAGCGTTACACAAACAGTGCAGCAAGTAATTTGAAAATAACTTGACACCTTATCAGAGCGTTATGTAACGCTCCATTGCATTACACAACGAGATGGCATAAAAAGGAAAAAAAAATTGAGAAAATCCACATAACGTTATATAACGCTATATACCGTACACAATGTTATAGCCCATACCGTTATTTGACGACATTCTCTGTTTCTGTAATGCGGCCAGAGAAGGAGAGAAAATTGTCAAAAAAAAAAAAAAAAAAAAACATTGTGCAACATAAGAGGTTGTTACACAACGGTACTGTGGAGGCATTAGGTAACTGAATGAGGCGTTTTCTAACGTCGGTCCTCAATAACTTTTAGTCTTTTAGAAAACTACTTGAGCAATCGTTAATACAATGTCCTATAAGTTGTTCGATGCCATGAATAAACGTTCTACAATGCTGCAGGACGTTGCCTAATATCTATACTTATTACATATATATTAAAGCACGCATATCAAGAGGTGTAACACGCTAGATCTAGGTTGTAAACAGATGTTTCTGTCGTTCGATTGGTTTGATCTGCGGTTGGATATCAATCGCCAGCCGAAGCAACACCATTGCTTTGTTTTCCATCTAATATAGAAATAAATTGAATAACACATCTATTTGTATCGCTGGTAAATTAAGAAACATATTTTTATTGTCTAACATTGTTTTGTTTCTTTATTTGCCTACATATGAGGGCATCTTATGCTAGTATTTTCATAGAATTTCAATATTTCAAGTGAATAAACCATGTATGAACGTTGTGTAATCATATATATTCTTATGTCACAACATATCAGAAAACTGAATATTTTTCCAACAAATTACTGGAGATAAAATCTAGCTTAATTCATATCTAAACTAATGACATCAACTATCCTGGAAACATCTTGAAATGCTCCAGAACTTGTATATATCTTGAATAAATCATTTCTTCACAGAAACACCTAATAAAGAGTTAGAGAGATATTACTAGAGAGTGTTGTTTTGTAATTAAATCGGCAAATATATATGGATAATTATAGAGAACAATATTGTTCAAATGAGTTAGATAGTTAGTATTTTTATTTTCTGTGCTTATCCACTTTTAAATATATACTATATTATCATTTTTAAATTTGGATATAATTAAAGCAGCTCAAAATTTTGAGGTCTCGTTAAAATTCACGGATTTCGGTAATTCAATAGGAAAAATTTAACAAATATGCTTACTGCCATAAAAAATTGTGAGATCCAACTGAAATGAACGGTTATGATTGCACTTCAATAATTTCTTGGAATTTTTCTTCTTAATCAAATCAATCGATTTTTACAGCATCGACGAACTATTTATATAGGGTACTACACCTGGAAATATGGTACAATTAGTTATTTTAAAACGTAGTTCAAACACTGATTTTGTTATTTTCGAATGAAATTTAATGATCAATTCACTACAACAAAAAAGGGTCATGGCAAGACTTGAAAGTCTTCCCACAAATTCAAATACGCCTTGCTAAATTATTTGGCAAGAGGAATTTTGACGTTGTTGTAAGTAGTGTAGCGAGGTGCTGTGGCAAGGTAAGTTTCCTATGTTGGTAAAGAACAAAATGGTCTTGCGACTTAGCAATACCACCTTTGCAAGACCCTGTTGTCTAGCTAGTGGGTTTTTTAATGTGCGCCAAATTTCAAAAGAATATTTCATTTTTAAATGTGCGCCAAAATTCAACAGAATATTTTCATTATTAAATGTGCGCCAAATTTCAAATGACCAAATAGTTTGACACGTTACTAGCAACACCAAATGGTAACATGGCAACACCAAATGAGAAAATTAGTAAGCAATTACAATTCCATATTCATCCATAATAACACAA
Source organism: Rhynchospora pubera (assembly GCA_028095005.1). Taxonomy (NCBI): domain Eukaryota; kingdom Viridiplantae; phylum Streptophyta; class Magnoliopsida; order Poales; family Cyperaceae; genus Rhynchospora; species Rhynchospora pubera. Next base: position 21,303,798 of record CM051461.1, read on the forward strand.
AATTAAATTTATAGTTTAAACAAAATGAAATAATAAGAATTACTATAACTATCTACTACACAATATTCAATATTACAAACAAAAAGTTATATTTATAACACAAATTTCTACATAATCAAACTTAAAAACATTAACGCAACCGCTAGTGACATGTTTTCAATATTTACTTCCATCTCTGATTTAAGTACTTGTATGATAAAAGGAAACTGAGTTAGACATCAGAAACTATTTCATATTCATTTTCATGTCAATTGCTAAGTACACTTCCTCATTAACAAATAAATATTACTAAAATTGAAGGGTAAAATTATATTCTGTCAAATGAACTTCTAGAAGAATGATTTTAGTACCAAGCTAGTTCACTACTAACAATGCAAACTGTAATATATGTTAGTGTTCAATTGGATCATAATGGTTATTCAACTAGAAAAAAATATTGAAATTAAAGACTTACAAAACCTCATGATTCAGCCGAGCATGTTCTCTGCAAAAGAAAAAAAAACAAATAACTTACACAGAAGCAAGATAAAGCAAGAATAAGGTTGGATAGCCCCTCACTTGTATAAATTCCAAACAAATCAGTCCCGACTTAATTCGAACAACCCTCAAATTGACCAATTTGTGTCAATGGATTGCCAGATAAACCCAAAACTTCAGTAAACCAGAGAAAGAAACAAGGTATTATTTACCAGTTCAGTAAAAGAAAAGAGCAAGGGAGATAAGGTCACCAGTCATAGTCGTTGCCACCACTTACAGCCACCACCTCTCTTGACCTTTCTCAACCTGTTCTGAGCAAAAGAAACTGAAACAGGATGAGGAGAGAAGGGAGATCACGAATGGCATAAAAAGTTAAAAAGAGGTAGTATTGGGGGGGGGGGGGGAGGGTTGAAGAGACAAACCTGACAATAGGAGAAATCGTAGCAAAGAACCAAGCTAACAGGGGTTTGTGACAGGGTTCTTCAATCGCCTGAAAAAAGGGGTGGGGGGATGAGAACAATTGTATTCAAATTGAAAGAAGGAGAAGGAGAACCTGCAATCGGAAGCAGTGGCAGGGAAGGAAGCGGTGACGTCAGCATCGGCTTGGCGTTGGTCGTCGTCAAGCACGCTGCTTCCGTACTCGCTCTTGACGGACCAGGACTCCGCCGCCACGGCCCACGGAGCGCTCGTTGTCGGACGCACGAGAAGCAGATGCTATGGTTTAGATGTTGTGGCGAAAAAGCTAGGTCACCGCTAGAGAGAGTTTAAGCCATTGCGATTGCGAGAGGGGGCTAAGTTTAGATTTTGGAGGAGAGGGATCTATGCTAGGGTTTCGCTGGCGGTGGGGGAGAAAAGGGAATGAGATGTGCTACATTACATTTTTTTATTATTATATATTATAATTATTATTATGTTCCTCAAAATTTATTATATAATTATTTGGATTAACGTGAGGGATAAATAGCAAATTTTTTTATTTTGTTGTGAATATAATCATATTCAAATGTTTCATTCATTGTGACATCCCGTCGAATACCGTAATTGGACGGTGCACGACGGAGTGCCCGCCGCGGATGCTAGCTGCACCCGCAAAACTCAACTAAGTCTAATTTATAAATTAAATCTAATTATATACAATTATTATTCATGTCAAATCTAAATTTAAAGATATTTATTTGAATGTAATATAAATTCTTTAACAGTCTGGTTAATAGTCTGGTTCATGCAGGTTGGTTAGTCTGGAACCCACAACCAATAGTGGAAACAAAGTGTGAGATAAATATAATTAATCTCGGTGCGGTTTTTAGTTCCAATAGTGGTTCATGCAGCAGCAGTACATCTTAAATTAGTAAGCTCTACATTAGATATTTTATCAAATATGTATAAGGTGTATATCTATACAAAGTTATAGCTAGTTTTATATTTATGTCATGTTTAGTTATTGTGTTTGTAAAAATATGTAGTTTAATTTAGTTATTTGTATTAAAGAAGGTTAGATTTTTATTAAGTGTTGATTATTCACAAGTACCTATGTTGTTTTAAGGAAGATGTCATTATGACACTTTTATCTCTATTATATTAAAAGCACCAATGGAAGGATGTAACATCTCAGGATACAATTTTCGTCTGAACAATCAACACTGTTGATGATCAATTCCGAACAATCTACACCGTTGACGATAAAAAATGTAAATTGATAAGTGGATGAGATGAAGTCTCGGAGCAAAGCGTTAATTAATCTTTCGTTTGAAGCGCTACTTTCGAGCGAAGCGTTACTTTTTATACAAGTCTGAGTCTGAAGATCTTTCGTTTAGATTTCATTTTATTCATTTTGCAAATTTCGTTTTTCCTTTCTCCCTCGTTCCAGTCGCTTCTCTTCACTGCATCTCTTCGTTGCGAGGACTGAGGAGAAGGATCACATCATCACACCACTCGACTCTCTTCTCTCTTCAATGTTCACTTCTCCCTCTTACAATTCGATCCCAGAACCCTAGATGCGATGCCATGCCGGTGAGAATTGCGATGGGATGCAACGAGAGCAAAAACAAGAAGAATGGCTGCGGAACCCAGAATTTGGAACCATTGGTAGAGAGTTTGGTGGCGGGCCCAGAGTTTGAAAATCCTAGGCGAGGAGGATGCTGCCCCCAACCTCCACCGTCTCTACTGGTACCTACGCCTCCCCCCTCTCTTTTTGTCCCTTTCTCTCCTCTTCCATGTCTTTTTTTATTGGTTCTTTCCTCTACTCACCTTGAACCAGTAGTTCAACAACCTTTCTTCTAATTTGAGCAATAAGGTAGCTTGGGTATCTACTGTGCTAAATTAAACAGGTTGATCAATTTCCTTTTTTTTTGTTTAAAGCTTATACACTATCAATTAGGCAGAAATCTATTTTAAGATGTCATGGGAGGGGTTAGCCTCTCAACAGTAGCCTCCTACATGTACAAAATGGTGTATTCCTTCCTCCAAGACACCCATGCGGAGTACAAGAACGACACTAGGTTTGTAACCTCAAAAACCTCTCTTTTTTTCCTTTTTATCAGTCACTGACTCTTCTTCTTGTTGGGTTATCTCTGTTCCTTTTGCTTAACAGATGATAGTTGTTGTTGTATCTTTTCTTACATCAGGTTTTATACCGGGTCTTAATGGGATGAGAAGTTTTTCCATTTGCTTTGCTCACAAATTGCTTTCTCTCATTGGTGAAATTTTCAAAGGTAGTGGTAAAAGATCCATCGTGGTGCTATCACATAGCCCCAAAGCAGTAATTTATTTCTTTATTCTGCAAATTTTCATATTATATCAGATTCTTCAAACCCAAATAATAAATAGTTTCTATTATGTTAGAGAAACAAAAGTGTTGTTTTCCAATTTTTAATAGGCTTTATATATTTTTGTCCAGGAGAAAGTTCTTAATAATCAAGGCGTCAGAGCATTTCAGAAATTACCCATGCTAATGCCAGCAATTGATAGTCTCTCTTACCCATGCTAAGACGTCAGAGCATTTCAGAAATTATGAAGCCATTCAAGGAGAAAGGCAAAGTTCCAGAGAAGTACCGGTATGCATTTGTACATTGTATATTATCTCTAATCATTGTTTGTTTTCCTCTTAGGACCAAGCCTATGTGAGACATAAGTTGTTGTGTGGACTGGTACAATACCAGTATCAGTTAGAGAATGACATGACCTGACCTGATGACATAAATTCTTATAAGAGATGAAATCCAATTGAACGTTATGGAGTTCATAAATTTGTTCAAATTTGAAAACTTTTATTTGTTTTCACTGACACATTTTCCCTAATTCTTTGATTATTTAAGTTACAAAGCCCAAAGGCATACTTGGTCAAATTATGTTCACTGTCGAGGATGTCGAGGCATGACACCCATAAGAAAGACTGTTATCTCTGTGAGTTGGCTCATTGTAAAAATTGTGCAATATCAAGTAACCAACGCTCATGTTCTTAATGAAATTTAACTAACTTTATGTTGTTGATATTTATTTATTTTTATGTGACTCCTTATGTGTAAGACATACTACACAGCCAAGCAATGCCGAAAGAGACCAACATTTTATTGGAAGCAAAATTTAAGCCTCAGTTCAGTTATACCATTTGTAATATCAGTGACTAAATTATAGGTTAAGAAATTTTGAGGCTGCATACAACCAATTGCAACTTTTTACCAAATATTGCAGGTGACAAGGATCCTGATGCATCATTGATGTCCCTTTTCTTTTTGAGCAAGCGGTCACGTAAAAGACGACTCAAACAAAAGATGTCTTCTTTTGATGATTGTCAGAGAGGGTTTTGTATTGAGTTGCTTCAGCTGCTTAATTCCCATCTACCTGCTGCCAATGGAAAATCACAATTTATAAATAGACAATGAAAATTGTAAGTTATTTATAATCAAATATATTGTTTTATTTCTAATCACATGTATCAACAAAGTTTCTATTATTGTAAGATAGACTATTAAACAATAAGATTGATTGCAATTGGTTTTGAGCTCTCAGAAAGAAACAATATTGGAGATGGACATAGTTGTCTATTGTTAAGTATGACAATTTTGCCCCTAACTCAAAACTACTGGGCACAATGTGTGCCAATATTCTTTCGGACAAATTGAAAGAGATATTCCAAAAAGTATAATAATGTCCAATCTCGAAACTTGCTCTAACAATTTTGGATGGTATGTGGGAAATAAGAGGGGGGGGGGACAAAAACTAAAGTATTTTTTTTTTGGGGTGGGGGGCGGGGGGTCAAAGGTATGCATACCTTTTTTTATAATGCAAAATGACGGACTTTGATGTGCACTCTTTACTTTGGACCAATTCGAATCAACTTAAGGCTGAAGTGCTACTCAGATTTTATGATGTGTATATTCAACAAACATATAAGCATTGCAGTTTTATTTAATGGCAAAAGGATTGCTTTAAAAGCCAGTTAGTGTCGATGGCACTATATCGTATTGTGTTTGTTCAGATTATCTTGGTAATGAAATTAGATAAAATAGTAAAAGAATTAGAAAATCATCTGGCTATTTTCTAAACTGTTATTCGTTTGTTATTTTATTTCTTACAGCTTGGTGACCGAGAAGAGGAGGCTAAAACCGATGCAGATATAAATATGCTAACTATTTTTTAAGTATTGAGATGAGAAGTAAAAAGGGTATGAGATTAGAAAATCTGATAATGAACAAAAACTCATTTGCCCAAACACTGGAGAATATTTCTGCCTTGTCTTTTTCTGGTGATGGATGGCTGAGTTGAAATTTTAGTCAATGCCTTCTCTTTTATTGTGTTTCCTCTAACTTTGTTTGTTTCTGGTGCTTTCACTGTCAAAATCTCAGATACAGGTTAGAAGGAAATTGTTGAGCAGGAGAAGCACTCATGCCCCACAGAAATTGTTCAATTGCAAATTCTACATGAACAGTTCAACCCCACAAAGAACTCCAATTAGAAAGTTCAAATGACTCAGCTAGGGCCGATGAGTCACCAGAGTTTGTTGGTTTATTTGATAGTCTGAATTGTAGGTGCCTATTTTTTTTTTAAAAAAAAGAGGGACTTGATGAATGTTACATTTTGTAGTCTGAAGTAAAACTTCGTTTGTAAAGTGGATTTTACTTTCTAAATCTAACTGGATTTGGACCGTGTCCAAAATCATGGTATTGCAGAATTAAGGTTACTTTCACAATTTTGTTCTGGTTTTCATCACTTGAAGACATTGCGGGTAAAACCATTCTTTTACTTGTTATTTTTCACATAACCATCTTATTATCACACAACATTGTATTTGTATTAGACATGATTTTAGATTTTGTGCAGTAGATTGAGAACATAAATAATATCCATTTTAGATATTAAAAATAGACAACATATATATTCATATTAAATAATATTTTCACATGTTAAATTCCGCCCACACATTGAGTGGGCACTGCTGCTAGTATTAATTAAAGAATATTCTACAAAAGTAATTTCAATTATGTCAAATCAATTAAGCGTGTTAAAACTATTATACTTTAAGATAATCAAATAAAATTTATGTGTGTTGATGTTTTGATGTTACTTCAAAAGATGCGTACCATTAATTCTTGCCAAATGTGAAATATAGTATTGCTATAATCATATATTTGGATCCCACGGCCTCTTCTAAAAATGACATCTTGTAATCTCTCGTTATTTTTAAAAATTACCAAACGGTTTTTTTAATAAATCTTACGGTGAAAAAAAACTAAAAATTTTCAAATGCTACCTTTATATAGCTTGGCATAATTTATACGGCAATCATTAAGATGGTTGTTAATTTTTAAATTAATAATCTCCTTTAGTTTAAAAAAAATATTCACATTGCTTTGTTAATCCGTGTAAAATATAATTTGAATTATTTTGAAATAAATATAGTAGCTTGACATTGAATTGAAATACATACATTCACAAAACGTCCTTAGAAATCGTTTGATATAATTTTGTAACTACAATTTTCTGGAATTAACTATAATTTTTTAGTTTGATATAATTTTTCGTGTAAAATGTAAGTCTCAATGCCTTGGAGACTTCGTGTAAAATGTAAGACTTCATATCGAGCAAGGAAAGCAAAACAACATGGTTAGATCACCATTTAACAACCTGATTTGAAACCACTAGAATTAAATTTCTCTAAACCTATTAGGCAGCAATAGAGTTCATCTCTTCATATCAAAGAAATCCATCAGAGATGCATGTCAAACTCAAAAAATTACAACTTCTAAAAAATTGACTATTACCTTACTATAACCATATAACTTGACTATTACAAAATATGTTGCATCACACTATCTGTTTCAACATCCAGCACATATATAATTTAAAACTTCAAGACTATATTGTCCAGTCAACACCACCATCTGATCTTAACAAATCAAGATATCCACCTAGAAAAATTCGTAAAGATGTTAGTACATTAATAGAGGTTGCCTAGCCTCACTATTATGAAAAATATAAGGGCATGCATTAACCTTGACAATTTTGAGCTAATGCAGTAGATGGAGTCGTGCCTTCATTTAGAGAGACATTTGATGTCTGCAACAAAATTGCAACAAAATTTTACATTCAACTCTTTATAATTTACAAGAGGTGCTTTCAGAGAAAGCCAAGTTACATAGTGGAATCCAATATGAATGCTTACCTCGACAACATCCGACTTCAATTGATTTATCTCAACGCTCAACTCCTCCACCCTATCACTCAACTTCTCTACTTGCTCGAGTAATCGATGAACTAAGACAACCGACATTTTCTCATCCATTGTGGTTATTTGTATACCTCGAAAATGGTGCGATGGCTCAACTATATTTTTTGATGTTGGAAGTAGTCCTACTCCTCGCACACGTCCATTTTTATCTTTTCCCAGAACTTGAGACAATGCATCTTTCTCCCAACTAATTCTCCCTCCTGAGTTAGTTTCCAAGTGTGATTGTTCTCCAATACACTTTTGTATAGCTTGCTACATGTGTAGAATAACAATAGAAGTATTACAATTTTTAATAATCACATGCACATGTAGAATAACAAAAATAAATATTTCTGTATAGCTTGGATATCCTCACCGCAACTTCTTCATTCATAAAAGTGCCATCTTTTCTCTTGTGAGTTTCTAGATAGACATTAGCTCTATCTGGATCTTCTTTTCTAGGGTCATTCATTTTCTATATTATATATGAGAATAATGGTTAATGAAAAGCAAATTGTAAATGAAGTTGTGCAATACAATAATACAATAAATTTATAAAACAAATTCTGATAAACAGATAAAGACTACCATCTCATAAGCACAACGTGCGAAACTTTTTGATCCTGCCGTATGAGGATTCTTTACCATCGCTCGAGCTCTTCGGTTCCTTACACTCACTGCCTACATTTTATAAAGCACATATTATGATTATTGCAAACACAAAGTAAGATATATGACTAACTAGATAAAATCAAATTATGGCTTACCTTTGCCTCTGGAGAATACCAATAATGAACTAAACTTATCCATTGGTCTTCTATCACACCTTCAGGTAAATTTTTGCATAGTTCTTCCCTAGGTTTATTCTCTTCGAAGTACATGCTCTTCAAATTAGATTTGTATTGCGACCACTTGTTGTTCAATGATTTAAGAATCCATTTCTCCAATACAGATTCATAAATGAACTTTGCCTACAAAAGATTCCAAAATAATAAATATACTTTTTTATTTTTAATGACAAGCAAACTAACAATACACTGTTTATTAATTGATAAAGAAATTCTCTATACCATGATTGCTATAAAATGCTGAAAGAAATAACAAATACCTTTACCACACGCAAAATATTTTCCTTTGCAACCTTGATAAGAAAAAACCAATTCTTGTGACTTAAGCTACAAATTCTTCCATTCCTCGATAATGTACCCAGAAATTGACCTAATAAACCAGCTTCAGCCCCAATTGGTTGATGACACCTATTCACATCCACAACAACTCTTGTTCCAATCGGCAGCGTCCAAAGATGAGCAAGCATAGTTTTTCCTCGGGTTCTATTCCCTTCATTGTCTTTATGTTGAAACAAAATATATTTAACAATGTTATCTCATGCACTAAATAATAAAATAGACACTAGCTACTGCCTATAATATTGAGAGCACATTTAAAAAAAAAATGTACCTTCAAAAAGAACCTCAACACCTTCAGATGGCTCTTCTGATTCAATAGGCAGTGGATCATTTGCTTGAGCTTCATCAAGAAGAGGAAGAAGGAAGATGGGAAGAAAAAATATTATAAACAATCCAAACTCTTCACAAAATTACACACTTTCCAATACTTCTTCCCACTTCTTCCCTTCTTCCCACACCTATCCAAACACACCCATAAGAAGTGGGGATATTCTGCAAGTAACTAGTTTCAGTCACTGGAACCGTGGCTTCATGATGAAGCTCAAAGATGTAGGTCTCTTTAGATAGGAGCCTCTTGCAGCTATAGGTCTCTTTAAATTTCACTATTATATACATATTACATATAAATAAAATAAGACATGAACCTACATAATGACAAAATTAATAAATTTCTTGTCAATTCATGGATATAAAACTCAGAGGTGATGCCTTTGTGATTTTATTTAGGAAAAGATCTCTTTGGAAATTACAAAGTATAAAATATCAACATATCTCTTAAAGGTATAAAATATACCAACAATGGCAAGCTTGAGCCAAGGCAAATTAGGTGTAGAGGTTGAGCCAAGGCAGATTGGAGAGTCGGCTCTGACAAATAGCACAAATTCTGTTCCAAGGCAATACCAGACATTAGAAAACAAATTCAAAGGAAGTGAAAATTACAGTCACGTTACTTAAATAAAAGGGGTCTGAGGAACACACATAAGATGTGCCAAGATCAATAAACTATACAAAATTATAAACCTTTGAGTTGATCCATTTCAGTTTATCAAAATTTCTGATTGAGGTGTTCAAATCGACCAATATAAACATACAGAGTTGATGATTTCACTACTTATTGTCAAGTATCAAGTATCAACATGAGTTGGAAAGAGCAAGAGTAAAATTAATTTTTGACATGAACTTTGCAAAATTTACTGCTATAGCAAAGACATGATGCCAATTCCTGTACACAAAATAAAAACTTCAATTATCAGATTTTTTTTCCCGAAATCCTCTTTGCTAACCCTAGATAATAATGCAGATTCAATTATCTTATAAACACAAAAAGAAAAATAAATATCCAATGCATTCAGTCCACAAATACACAACTCAAATCCAAATATAAATTGTAAGATAATCAAAATTCGCAATTAAGGTACTGGCAATAACTATACACTGGTTCACAATTAAGCTACCCGCCATATAGGTCACCACACAACAAAAAACTTTTTAAAATTTCCCAAATTAACAACACAATCTCCCAGAACAAAAATTAATTTTTAACAACTTTCAAAAAAAAATAATTTTCGACAGCTTACATGGGAAAACTTGAGTTGTTGGTGCGGCTCTACACAGAAGGAGAAGGGGACTGAGTGCGGAGGGTTTTGAGGAAATGAGGAATGGAAAAAGAAAAGGGGGAGAAATAAAGGGAAGAGGGCGGAGAACTAGGGGGAAGAAGGAAGGCATAGAAGGGGACTGAGCGAGAGAAGACTAGAATAGAGTGGCATGGAAATAGTTGGCGGAGAACTACAGGGAAGAGAAAGAGGGAAAGAGATTTTGGAGGCGGAGATTTTTTTTGGGGGGGGGCGGAGAACTACAGGGAAGAGGGATCGGACTCTTCTCTTATAATATATATATATATTTTTTAATATTTGAGAGGAGATTTTTTTCAGAAAGGGGGAAAAATTTTCAGCACTAAATTTGTGCGCGCCAATGTTTGGCGCCTTATAATTTCAGGGTCTTGCCACATCAAGTTCTATGATCTTGCCAATTTTTTATTTTGCCAACATGGTATTGGATCTTGTCAAAAGATCTTGTGAAAACGTACAATTGGCAAGAGGATGAAAACATCTTGCCACATTCATCTTGCCATATGCCATTTTTGGTGTAGTGATTATCTTTTTATTGGAAAATTCGAAAACTGATTCATTGTACCCAAAAAAAAAATCATAGACTATTTTATTATTTAATCAAATTTCAATTACCAGATCGATTTTCGTCTATAAAATAAAATCAAGAACTAGTAATATGCAAATGAAAGTTTAACATTAAGACTAGTTATGCATACATTTATTTAAAAATTATTAATATAGTCCATATTTAATTAAATTAAAGATTGATACTGTTGTTATAATTTTATTTATATATAGGTAAATGTCTTAATAAATTAAAAAACTAAGAGTTAATGAGTGGAAATTCGATGCTTCTTTACTAATTATCAACACTTAAGCAGGTAATATCAATGTGTTTATGTTATGTTTCTATTTCTCCAATGGTTTTCTTTTATTTTTGATTAGTTGACGTGGCATGACTTGGTATGTGAAAATGGAAGTTTTGCTTATTTAGTTTATCACTCACATCCGTCGTTGTAATATCCAGCTCAGACGTGAGAACGAAACGGTAGCACTTGTGACATGGTTCCCATAAGATAGAATATACTCGGACCACTTGTGAGGTTTGAGGTATGCATGATTTTGTGTCAAAAATACTTGAAAAAGCTGGTTCTATTAGTTTCCAACGAATCCGAGAACAGATCTTATTTCTAGTTATTGAATAATTAATAAATTTTGATTCGAGATCGTGAATTCGAAATTTAAAAACTATCTCATCATTTTTCTTAGGAAAGAAGCAATATTTAATTCAAAATGGAATGATCCAAGCCGTGATCAGATTTTTAAAATTGCTGAGCAGATTATTCTATTGATGGCATTTGATTTCGGCGTTGACTAATCGTCAGATTGCTAAATGACTCATAAGAACATAGCTTATAAATAATTTAATTTAAGTATGGGTCAATGCAATTTGCATAAATTAACAAGGAATATTTTAGACATGGAATTAGTCCTGGTCTCCTTGATAACCCAAATAAACTATAAATTGTTTATTGATTTTTAACGACCGATTCAAAACTCTCAAATTATTCTCTCTTTTTTTTTAATAAAGAACCATCTGATTAATTGAATCAAATTTCTCCCAAATTATAGATACTATATTATATTTTTTAGATGGCTGTGAAAGCTATCTTCATAAAATATTGCAAAAAAAAGCTGACAGCAAAAGGCATTTAAAGCTTTGTGACCTAAAAGTGTGCCAAATCAATGTGTTTCACACTTTTGAGTTAGAGTCCTCAAGTCCTATTCGGTACAATTGTAAATTTCGGCAATGTAGTGAGTCGGTGACAAGTACGCTCTGCATTAAAAAGCTTGTGTTGTATTAATCCTAAATGAATCCATACACAAAATTTAAAACTTAGGTTGGCTATTTATTTCTCAAGAAAAGAAAAATAAAGTATAATTTACTTTGACTTAGGCCTTACTTAAAATGAGATCAGTTTTTCTCATGCATGGGTTCATGATAGGAAAATAAAAGAAAAACAAACTCAGTTTAGAAAAAAAAATGTGCTTGTTTTAAAATTACTGTAATATATAGGTCGGAATTAAAAAAAAATTATTATTATTTTTGGCTTTAAAGTTAATTCCTGGCCGACAGGTTCGCCCCTCAATCATTATTCTAGACAACTTATATAAGATAGATTCTTGTTCTATAAAAAGACAATAAGGGGCTAAATTTTCAGTGCGTTGAACATTTTGAATGGAATAATGGTATAATTATATGTTATAAATAAGGGGAACATCAAATGGCGACCCTCATACATCCATTTCAACAAAGTTGTAAAAGCTGGTAGGTTGAGTTAAATTGTCATTTCTTTCACTGTATCTGATAGTGCTTTTGGAGACCTACTTGGTTTAGTTAACTTGTCAATAATTCGACTTTAACATTTGCGTTAAATTAAATCATTACCAAAAAAAAATTGAAAAAAAACCAAAAATTTGAATTATCTGAGGTTATAAGGTAAAATTTTACAACAATCTCAGTCAGGGTCTCAGAAGTCAGAAAACAATAACTCCCAACTCCTTGTTCCACGGTACGTGTTCATGTGACAAAAACTTACCCCCTTTAGACCAGTACTGCCAATGAGAAAAGTATAAAATAGGAGATTGTAAACTAATAATATATCTGTGGATTACACTAACATGTCCAAGGACCTTATAAAATACATTTCGGGAATATCATAGCTAGTAAAAAAATTGGATTTGTTTTTTTGTTGTTGGAGGGTCCTATCCGATTTTACTTTAAACAATGCTCTTAACTAGAAAGAATAAAATAATAATAATAATAATACCTCACGGTTAACAACGAGGTTTCAAATGAATATATATTATATATAGTAATTTTATAGAACTCTTTGTAACTTTTGCATGTAAAAACGGTGCCGAAACTCTCTTTAACCCAAAAACTTAAGAACCAATTAATGAAATAGACTGAACAAAAATAGAGAATGGTTTATTTTTGTGGTCCTTGCTTGACAAAGGAAAGAAAGCAATGAAACCCGTAATGTATCCCGCTTCTTGAGACGCGACAAAAATAAATATAAATACATTAATAAATAACAACCTGTGACGCTACTGATGTAGTATATTTGTATCGTGGGTTGCTCTGGTTTTGGTTAAATTAATCTAGTAGCAATAAATGAGCCAATTAGACTGTACTACATAGCTTGATAAAATTTAAATTATGCAGAACTTAAGACGTACTGACGTACATAATTATAAAATATTCAGTTGATAGTGTATAATGTATGAGTTGATACACAGTATTTGAACCAAAAAGTTTATGGTGAATTTTTTTGTTTTAGGTTTATGCTTTAACTTTTACGTCATATTTCATTTATATAAAATTATTTTTTTAAAAAAAAGTAAGGGTCAGGCCCTTAAGGCCTTAACCTCCACAAAAAAGTAATTATGTACATGAGTTAAATTTAGCCAGCGGCTAAACCAAAGTACAAAAAAATTAAATAAAATAAAGTAAACAAAGAATATGATGAGGAAAAGGTCACTTACATATCTTGTATTGCCTCGAGCTTAATGATGATATATAAATTATTGTTAACTAAGCTTTTATCATTTTATTTATAAAATAATTAATAGTAGCTAGTTCGCTTATTTTATTTTATTTTTTTTTTGCTTCATTATTTTTGTTTTCCTTGATCATTACTAATGTTTTTGTCCTTCAAGTTTCTTGAAGTGCTTCAATCAGATATACGAGTTATCTAATAAATTCCACATATAATTGAAACATTGCAACTAAAAGGTTTACCCAGCTACAATTGAGACTCAATCTAGGTCTCTTGCATGCTGACCCGTTTCAAGAATCACCATAGAAATTTTAAAGTGTCCGATGGAAGACGGAACTAGGATTGTGCCAGAGATTTCTTTTTAATGAAACAGTAAGAGATATTTTGGGACCATTTGGTGACGCCCGAACAATAAAATATGAATAGTGCGTGAAGCGAGTTCAAATTGAAAGCTTTTATGCCATTTTCTTTCTGCACTTTGCATCAAGCCATCAACCAACCCATTTGATTTTCAATCCTGAAAGCCTGAAAGGAATCATCTAACGGCTGCCCTGCTGCTTATGTTATATTCTCCATTAATTGGAAAATGGAGATATCATAATCATATCACGTCTTCTTTCCATTAATGGAGCAATTTTAGACGCTATACTGTACTGATAACTTGTATTTATATGCAACAAGGACGGAATAGTATAATTTATAATGAGACAAATAAAAATATATAAAAACTATAATTATAAAAGTACATTATTTCATAATAAAATCTCATTTGTTTGTGAATAATTTCACAATTATTTTAGTTATGAATTTATTCAAGATTTTCTTCCCAAATTGTAATAATAAAAGAAATTTAAGCTATTAATTTAGTCAAGATGGGACAAATGCCATAGTATTTTGTTAGTTACTCTACCCTTATTAACATGACTTTAATTTATTTTTATTTTCTGAATATTTACTAAGAGTTAAACATGATCATAATATGCAGAAAGCTTTTTAGCTAGATTAATGGGACATTCTTCATATCTGAAAATGGTAACGAAATCTAAGCAATATAAATTTGATTTTTAATGATATTTCCGAGAGTACATGTACGTACATCATATCAATTGATCATGGTTGAACTTAAAGTACCAGCATAGTTTTTGTTGCATTATGTTTTTTAGCACAAAAGTCTACATATGCTTACTATTATAAATTATGATATAATTTGTTGCAAATTATTTGTTCGGTACAATAGACACGGGAGTTCTCCAGTATCATGTATTAGAGAGGAAACTACAGATGCGTATAAGCCATCTGTTCGAAACGTGGAAGCCTTTTTATTTTAATATTATCCATTTTCCTGAGCTGTAGGACATGTGATTTCTTGTGAGATTTTGTGTTTGAGGGATTCATACGGCTACCTTGCACGCTAGATAGAAATTCTGTTCAAAATCACGCCGTGGAAACTCCGTTCTTTTCTTTCTCGTGGGGCGTTTAGATCGCTTAGAAATGAGAGGAATAACTTCTTTTTAGATGGAAATTTTTTTTTAAGATAAATTGGAGGTCTAAGTAATCCAACTTATTTTTAAATTAAATGTCAATGAAAGACCCGCCAGCCGGGTTTCGAACCTGCGATCTTTCACTCAAGAAGTTCTAGGCGGAAATTTATTCCTAACAATTCAAACTCTTCACAAAGTTACACACGTTGCAATGTTTTCCGTCTAGGAATAGACTATTCGTCTTATTCCTAAGCGATCCAAACGGCCCCCAGAATATCTGAATACTATATGATATGATATGATATGATATTGATAACAAGATTATTTGAATAATTCTGACATCGATAAAATATAAGTACACCAATAAACAAAAATTCTCGATATATTTTTTATATATAATTTATGAGCAAGGTTCCAATACTAATATTTTGGTTGTCCCCAAATGCCAACATTCCATTAAGTAGCTACTTTTTCAAAATTTTAAATTGCAAAGTCAAATCCAAATCGTTCATCTTGTTTAATTTAATAACCGATGCGTTTTCATATAAGTTTTGTAAATTTTAGAGTTTATTTGATACTCCATCAAGAGGTAGAAAAATAAACGAACCTTATTAATTATGATATATTCATTCTAATACGTTCATGTTTTATACTTTGCATATAAAAAATGATAAAATTTTTAACATTGATTGACCAAACATTGAGCAGTTTTTAAAATTAATATTTTAGTTTAATTATCTTTTCATATGGTAACTAAATACTTATGAGAGTGTACAAAATTTGAATATGACATACATATCTAGATTCTAGAATATATAAAACAAAAACACATTTACAATTCTAATATTTTATTTTCATGAATGTTTTATAATGATTGTTCCGGGGTTATCAAAATATATGTCTAGTTCTTTTGTCATGGAATTCTCAAATAAGCATTTGACAAACGTGCATATAATTACTAGCTTGAGCTCTTGTTCCAAGTAGATAGAGATGTCAAACATTATAAAGGTATTATAATATTATTGCTGTTGTATAAGGGTGATTTTAAAAAAATATATATAGCCTTTAGAGGGTAGGCAGAAATTATTTTATATAAAAATTTGGACACAAAAAATTTTAATAAACAGAATTATTTTATTTTTTTTTTAATAAGAAGAAAGTTCCAACGCGTTTCAGAAGCGAGTATTTGAATTCCCCTCCGTACGCGTTTATAAAACGCGCTCCAGGGCTCCGAACGCGTTTATAAACGCGTACGAAGGGGAATAAATTTAGGCCTTCCGTTACGCCTTTTGAGACGAGTCAGGCCTTCGTACGCGTTTATGAAACGCGTTGGGAGCCCTGGAGCGCGTTTCATAAACGCGTACGAAGGTCGTCTCTTTCAAAATCGAGTTAGTCGTTTCATTTTTTTCTGTTCGCCATCCTTTCATTCGCCAGAGAAAGAGAGAAAGAGAGAAGGAGAGAAGGAGAGAAGGGAATCCAGGCCAGGGCGAGAAGAAGAGGAAGCAGCGGCAGCCGCGAGAGAAAGAGAAGAGGAGAAGACAGCGACAGCCGCGAGAGAAAGAGAAGAGGAGAAGGCAGCGGCCGCGAGAGAAAGAGAAGAGGAGAAGGCAGCGGAAGCGGCAGCGGTAGCGACAGCGACGAACTTGCGACAACGAGGTATTGCATTTTGTATTTTGTATTTGAAATTGTGGATAATTAGGGGTTTAGGGGTTTAGGGTTTAGATGAAATTGTTGATAATTGTGAAATAGTGATAATTGTTGATAATTGTATTTTGGATGAAATTGTGGAATTGTTGATAATTGATGTTAATTGATGAAATTGTGATGGAATTGTTGATAATTGATTAAATTGCGGAATTGTTCATAATTGAATTAGTTAATTGATCAATTATTTATTTATAATGGATGATAATTGATGAAATTGTGGAATTATTGAAAATTGATTAAATTGTTGATAATCGATGCATGATGATAATTGATGAAATTGTTGATAATTGTTATTAATTGATGCATGATGATAATTATGATAATTATGTATAAATGGAATTAGTTAGTAAATTGTTGAAATGGAATTAGTTAGTAAATTGTGGAAATAAAAAGAAATTTATATAGAAAAATTATGGTGCAAATTAACATAGTTTCAAATAACTGGAATTGTATATTGAAAATTATGTATAAATTTATTGGCGTAAATTATGGTGCATGAAAAATTTTAACATATTATGATAAAATTATTTGATTATTGATCAGTAATTATTGTGAAAATGTCAATTACATAGAAAAAAAAATTTGTTTTGTTCGTTTTGATTATTGAAAAAATATTAAATTCATTGTTGTTTTAAATTGTTGTTCTTATATTATTTGAATCAGATGAGTTCAGCAGAAGATGAGGCTGGTCCTTCTGGTGCTTCACCACCTCCCACCGAAGCACCCCCCACCGAAGCAGCCTCCACCCAGCCTCGGCCAAAAAGACGTAGGCGTCGCGCAGCCCGTCCGAGCGCGCAAAATGTCAATCCACCTGTGCAACCGGCCAACGCAGAAAACCAACAGGTTTTGTTTGTTACGGATAACGAGCATCTCGTTGGTTTGTCTTTTGAGGAGGTAATAGATTGTTTTATGTTAATTTATATTTTTTTGATTTAATAATTTAGATTTCTTAATAGACTTATAAATTGTATTAAATGCTTATTATAAATTGTATTAAAAAATTAATTGAAAATGAGGTTTATTATAAATTTTTATGTTCAATCTAATAAATTGTATTAAATGCTTATTATAAATTGTATTATAAATTGTATTTATTGTAAATGGTTATAATATTTTTATGTTCAATCTAATAAATTGTATTTATTGTAAATGCTTGTAAATGCTTATAAATTGTATTTTTAATACAACGGTTTATGTTTCGTGTTAATGCAGCGTGAAACACATTTGGAGACGAGATCGCACAAGCGAACGATTAAGGTGGACGATCGGATTGAGGGAAGGCTGATCAAACTGGGGCTCAGTCACATTACGATGGTGAAGCATGTCAACGTCGACATGCCATTACTGAAGGCAATGGTCGAATTTTGACGTCCGGAGACGCATACTTTCTATTTTCCCGTTGGAGAGATGACCGTTACTCTACAGGTAATTTATTTAAACTTGATATTAAATTTTTTAATATAATTTTCGTATTAATTTTCACAATTAATTCTAACATAAAATTTTGACTTAACATGACACGAATTGCAATATTAACATGACACGAATTTAACGTATTTTGTAATTGTTACCAGGATGTTGCCTTCTTATATAGTTTGCGCTCGACGGGCATTCCAGTTAGGTCGAATACGAGAGGGCCCTGGGAGGAAAAGATTCGTGCAAATCTTTATCCTCATGAAAATTTGGGAGACTGGCACAGAGAAAGGAGTGCAGGGAGTAAGTGAAAAAAATAAAGTGCAATATTGATTTTTGCTATTCAGTATATGCATTGCTTACTTGTATTGATTATTGTTAAATTTGTACAATGCAGGGGCGATGTTGTTGTGGGCAACAACATCAAGTTGAAATGGTTGCGACAAAATTGCGGTGTGGCGCCACAGGCAGGTGCTGATGATGAGGAGTTAGACCGATACACGCGTGCAATTGCTCTAGAGTTATTTGGGACGTTGATGTTTCCAGATATTTCTCAGAATTCCGTCCCAGCATACTATTTGGAGCTTGTATCGGTATAATTTTCTTAACTTAAATAATTTTTTTATTTGTTTACCAGCAATTTAATTTTATTATTTAAAAAAAAATAGAGCACAATTAACCAACAATTTAATTTTGTTATTTAAAAAAAATATAAATTATTATAGCAAGACAAAAATTATTATAGCACAATTATTATAGCAAAATTGTTTGCATGGTTATTATTGTTTTCAATGTTCTCGAATTGAGTTTGAATGCGTTGTTTAATTTAAATGCAGGGCAATTTGAATGAAGTTCCGGACTTCAATTGGGGAGGTGTCACGCTTGCTTGTCTATATCGTGCTATGGACCGTGCCTCCATGCGTTTCAAGGTTGTGACGGGACCTTGGATGCTACTATTGTTTTGGGCATGGTCATACCTCCATGTTTGTCGCCCAGAGGTTGCTCCTATCGGTGGATTAGGACAGCCTAACCTAGATTCATGTGTGCCGTTTGGCAGGTAATAACTTATAATAATTTTTCAATAATTTTATACAAATTACAACACATCAATCCTAACCTTCAAAATTTTCAGGAAATGGGGCGAAGCTCGGTCTTTCTCACGGAGCCAGCACCGCGGGGCAGTGGAGAACGCACGGGACTACCTAGCCGTGTTGAACGTTGAAGACGTCAACTGGTTTCCGTACGTACTCGACAGGGCTGTCATGCCACGGGTAGCACAGGTTGGTTCCATAGCGGAGCATGTTCGGTTGCCGCTGATTTTTTACCACATTGTTGCCTACTACTACCCCGACCGTTGTAGGCATCAGTTTGGACTGTACCAGTTTACTCCTCCTCCACTACCTGTGGTACGTTTGCTATATTTTTCCGATTTATCATACGATCAACTTCAATTTAATTAGAGTAAAGAACTAACGTGTTTATTTTAACAGAGTTGGGACGTGACACAGAGTTGGGTTTCCAGCACGGTACCTATCGAGATCGCCCAGATTTTGCTACCATTTTTGCGAGTGCACATGCTGAGTGGACTGACGAGGCATTACAGGCACGCCAGCTGGAGACTCGATCCTGGAGTGCTACTGATACGCTGCGGTACTTCCGATGATTTTGGCGATACGGTGCCTCCGAGAGACCCACGCCACGAGAGGATGCCGAGGCACGTCTCCAGCGCACTCAGCAGCTGCCTCTTGCTCAGAGGCAGTACACAAACATGGAATCCAGACTTCGCAATACGGTACATCTTAATTTTTTAAATATGGAATGTATGATTGGTAAATGGAATTGTATAATATGTCATTATTCTCGTAAATTGCAGGGCAACTCTGCGCTGAAGAATGCACTTCATGCATTGGGACTGGTTGTGAAGAAGGGGTGCAGAAGGGTGGGAAAGGCAATTCTCGCCAACTGTCGTTCGCAGTTGCATGATGCTTCCATCCCTCTGAGGTAATTTTAAATAATTTAATTTTTTGATTGCGTTTTTGTATTTTAAATTCAATAATTTATAAATTACAGGTTGGAGGATTTGTTGGAGCAGCGAGGACTTCCAACAAATATTGAGGACATACCAGATTTTGGGGACGAGTCTTCTTCTGCACGTCCGACTGTACCCACAGACCTTCAGGCGAAGGATCTGATGCCTGCGGTTAGTATTCGTTCATATGCAAGTTTCAATTTTAGATACTAATTTATTTATATTGACATTGTTTTTTTTTTAATATTATAGGATGGTCGACTGAATACCGGGCGATTAGATGATATTTTAGGACCACGCACGTTCTTTCCTACTCAGTTTCCAGCCTCAGGTCCTACTCCATCCATGCATAGTGCATCAGCATCGACCTCGCAGTTTGCTGGCATTTCTCAGGATCCCACTGGCATTTTCCAGCCTCAGGATCCTCCACCGTACTCCTTCCTCTTTTCCTGCATTTACTGTTCCTCCATTTACTGTTCCGTCAGTGCCTACGCCTTCTTCTATTCCATCATTTGGAACTCCGTTGGGTAGTATGGGAGGGACAGACTCGTTCAGCACATTACTGCGGACGGCCGGAGATGAGGAGGGTGATTATGTCCCTATAGCGACTCCTCAGGATGCTAGGCAGCCCGTTGAGTTTGGGCCCATACAGCAGGAGGCTCAGCAGGACCAGCAGGAGGACCGCCAGGAGGAGGACGATGGGGATACGGACTCCACTGACTCGGGAGATGTTACTGCCCCGGCCATGCGAGATAGGCGTGTGGTGAGGGTGATTGACAGATTTTCACCTTCAGGTTCTAAGAGGAGGCGGCGGCGTTAGTTATGATGATGGACTGATTTTATTGCTGATGATGACAGTTCTTTTTTGTTTATGGACTTGTGTATTACTGATGATGGATGTTATCTCATATTTATATTGTTATCTTGACCAGATTTTACATCGAAATTGTTACTAAAACTTTGATTTATTGCTGTTTTTGCCTTTCTTTGCCAGATTTGGCACTGCCTTTTGCACTTTGATCTTATTTGTAGGAATCCAAGGAATTCAGCAAGGAAAGCAGCAATTCAGATGCTAGATGACTCATGCCTAGCCTAGACCAAACCCCGACTCGACCCGATGAAGAAACCCCGCTCAAATCAAGCCATTTCGCGAATCAGACCCTTCAATTCGGACCGAATTCCCACGAATTCGGACCGAATTCCTGCGCAGACATTTCTCCTGAAAATCCAGCGGCACCAATTCGGTCCGAATTCCTATGAATTCGGTCCGAATTGCTATAGATGGAAAGCGTTCTGGCAGCATTCTGGAGACGTTTTCTCCATTTGGAAGCCTGGATTTTCCTCCAAAATTGAGGGGAAATGAATGTGACAGCTGCTGGAGATGATATAGGCGCCTTCCATGCATAGGAGGGGGGCATTCTTCATTCCTTTTCTCTCTCCTTCTCTCCCCAGCAGATCCAGATCCACTTTTTGTCTCTTTCTCTTGGCTTTGGGCGACGGTGACAGGGGTTAGGCTCGAGACTTCGCTGTGGTTGCTGCTCCGACGGATTCCCTACCTTCTAGTGTGCATTTGGCAGTGGTTTTATCTCAAAAACTGGTTTATTTGTGTATTTCTAGTACTATTTCCCTATTTTTCTGGTTTTATGGATTGTCTAGTTCTATATTCTGTTATTTGCATTGTTACTCTTAGTATGTTAGGCTAAAAACTCATTGCTTTAGGGAACGATGTAGCTTAGATCTAGGTTTTGCTTGGTTTATTTGTTTTGTTGATGGATGAAGTCAATTACCCTTGGGATTTTAATTGAAATTTCTTGTGTTTGGACTGTTTACTACTTGTATTGCTCGACTTTTGTACGCGCGCATTTGTTGGGAACTTTTTTACATTATATTAATCGAGTCCTGTGCAAGTATTTCGAGGTAGGTCAATGGCGAAAGTCGACCAATTATTAACCAAAAGTAAACGTTTCTAGTTAGGCGAAAATCTAACTAGATACCTCGTAGAAAACCATTGGTAAACTCGAGTAAGTCCACCGAACAACGAAAGTTGGGGGTGCAATACACTCGATGAGGGTTATTCAACACTAGATCCCATTCCAAATACCGTACCCAATAGGCGAAAGCGGAGGGTTAGGGAGTTAGGTTTGGCTAGATGGATCCTTGGCTTGAATAAATCAACGAAACGGTAAACCACAGCATTTACACAGTGGAATTAGCAAGACCGAATACGAAAGTGCTAGGTCTTGCGACTCTGTGGCCAGTTCCAAGTGAAATCGAACCCTAAGGCACCTTTATTATCTTATCTTAATCCGTTAGAAAACCCCAAAAAGATTCATTTCAATTGTTTTGCATATTCTTGATTGCTTGCAACTGCATTCCTTTATTTTTAAATTAATTTGTTCTACTCGTGATTTCAATTCTCTTTTCAATTTTTATCGTCTAGATTTAACGAAATAATAAGAATAATATTCATATCCATCTCTGTGGGTTCGACACCTTTACTCTACTACGGACGACTAGTCGAGTACAAGGTTTATTTGTTTGACCTTGGTTCACACCCTCGATCAAAATGGCGCCGTTGCCGGGGATGGCGTTATGATATTATTTCTTATTAAAGTAATTAGAGACTAGACTCATTCTTTTATTCTTTTTACTCATTCGGTACTTTTGTTGTTGAATCTCTTGTGTGTAGGTTAACGCTGGCTAGAGGATCAAGAAACACCCAACCCCAAATTCCACACGAATACAACCTAAGGGGTAAGGGAGATAACCCTCACGAAGCTTCTAGCTCGAGCACAACGCAAGCCGCTGCTCGCAAGGGGAAGAAGCAACAACAACCAGTACCGAATCCGGACCGAATTCCGCCCAATCCGGTCCGAATCGAGACTCAGCAAATTCCAGAGGGTCCAATTCGGTCCGAATTCCAACCTATTCGGACCGAATTCCTGCAGAATCTGCAGACGGGCGAAGGAACAAGCGTTCCAATGGCCGATCGAACTGATGAAGCTAGGCAACTTGAGGCTCTACGCCTTGAGTTAGAGGCCACACAGCAAAGGATTCTCCAAGAACGACTCGCCCACGAGCAAGAGCGACTCGTCTTCGAGGAAGAGCGCAATGGAAATTTCAATGACGGCGGTAGCATCCATGGAGCACCGGTTAATCCCGACGAAGCTCAGGGGCCACACAAAACTCTTCGCGAGCACTCTGCCCCTCGAGTCCAAGACGTAGATGGACCGATTGTTATTAGAGGAATCGCCGCAAACAACATGCAGATCAACCCTGCGCATGTCGCGCTCGTGCAACAAAACCAATTCTATGGGGCTGACCAAGAGGACCCGCATGCACACTTACAAGCTTTTATTGATTGCACCAAATTGTTGAAATTTAACGGGGTTTCCCCGGATTCTATTAGACTTCTCTTGTTTCATTTTTCTCTTAGGGATAAGGCCAAAAAATGGTACAATACACTGAAAAGAGGGTCAATAGATAGTTGGGAGGCCATGGCCAGTATTTTCCTTGAACGGTATTTTCCAGCAAAAAGAGCCTTTGAAATTAGGAGGGAAATCACAAATTTCAAACAAAGGGGTGATGAATCGTATAGGGAAGCTTGGGAACGGTTTAGAGACCTAGAGAATTCTTGTCCTAACCATGGAATTCAGGATTGGTTAACCATCCATTCATTTTATAACGGTCTTTATGATGGTATTAAAGTGAATGTTGATGCTCTTTCAGGTGGAAGTTTCACGCAGCTCGATGCGGAGCAAGCACGTGCAGCTATTGAGAGATGTGCGCTGCACTACAATTGGCCGGCACCTAACCCGTCGAGAGGCAACCCAATTCGACACGAGGTTAAGGAAGTACAAGACACTCGCGACAGAATCGCTTATCTCGAGGCCGAGCTTGCTAAGATGCAATCGATTAGTGACACTCACTTGCTCTCGAAAGAGTGCGGAGTGTGTGGGGAGGAAGGACACAAATCTCCAGATTGCCCTCTCCAGTACGGAGATCCCGCACCAGAGGAAGTCAATTCCTTTGAAGACGTCCGTAACTGGTACCAAGGAGTTAATGGGAATAATGAGACAGGTGGTAACCAAGGCAACTTCCAAAACCGCGGGTTTGTCCCGAGGAGGATATACAACAACCGTCCTGGAAACCCACCTCAACCGAATCAAAATCGAGGCCCCCTGCCCAACAACGATCGAGGGCAGAATTTTCAAAGAAAACCCTACGTTACACCTGAGCTCGAACACTTTGTTGAGACTCAAAATGCCTTAAATGAGAAGCTCCTTGATGGAATGGCCAAACTCCAAAAAGAAGCCGGAGCCGCCTCGCGAGTGGAAAAGATGATCGAGGGGTTCTTTGCATCTCAAAACACTCGCGAACAAGGGAAGCTCCCAAGTCAACCCGAGCCAAACCCTCGCGCGGAGATCAACGCAGTGCACACACTCAGGAGTGGCACCCAATACAAGGACCCACCTATGCCCAAAGAAGTCCAGCCGAAAGTCGCATCTGCAGCTGGACCTGAAGCGAATTCGGACCGAATTCCATCTAATTCGGACCGAATTGCTTCGCAGCGAATTCCAGAACCTCTAATTCGGACCGAATCAGAGCCAATTCGGACCGAATTCGAAGGGGCCAAACGTACATCTGCCCCAAATCCACTGCTGAAGGCTCCCGATCAGCGCATAAGAGCCCCATTTCCTCAAAGATTGGCTAAAGCGAAGGTAAACGAGCAGTTCAAAAGGTTCTTAGAGGTAATTTGGGGTTTGAGAATCACCATTCCATTCACTGATGCAATTACTCAGATTCCCTCTTATGCCAAATTCTTAAAAGATCTAATTACTCACAAATTTCTTTTAGAAGAGTTCAAAAGTGCAAGGATTACAGAGCATTGCAACATGGTGATTCAAAAGAAGATGCCCGTTAAGATGGACGATCCGGGTAGATTCACCATACCGTGCATTATTGGCGGAGCTCAGATAAAAAGGGCCCTATGTGACAATGGGGCAAGCGTGAGTTTGATGCCCAAATCTGTGTTCGACCGGATCGGCATCGGGAGATTGAAACCTTCAAACACCACTCTCAAACTCGCAGATTCGTCAATCCGACTACCCATTGGTGAGATCGAGGACATCCCAGTCAAGCTCGGTAAATTCTTTGTACCTGGTGATTTTGTGATAATGGACATGGAGGAAGACGAGGATGTTCCCATCATTTTGGGACGCCCCTTCCTTAGAACTGCAGGTATCTTGATGGACATAAGAGACGGAACCATTCTGGTGAGAGTCGGTGGTGAGCAATGGGAATACTCCATCGACCAAGCTATGAAATACTCAAACCAGCTCGAGTCTTGCTACCAAATCGACGTGGAGGAGATTCCGGTCGAAAAGCGACTCGAAAACCGGTACCTTGATGCTCTCACGACTTACCACGAGTTCCTCAGCGAAATACAAGAAGTAATAGCGGTGGAGGAATCGACTGGAGAGGCGACAAAAGAGCCAGAACCACAAAACACCATCAATTCGGACCGAATTCCACCCAATTCGGACCGAATTGATGGCTCTGGAATATCTGCAATTTTCTCATGTGAGAATTCGGACCGAATTCCTCCTAATTCGGACCGAATTCCAGCCCCTGGTCAGCCACCTCAAGTCGAATTAAAGCCCCTGCCCGACACTTTAAGGTATGAGTTTCTCGGACCAAATCAAACCTACCCTGTTATTATTAACGCTGCTTTGGATGATGAGCAAACAGGGAAGCTTTTGGAGGAACTAAAAGCACATCGAAAGGCGATCGGGTATTCAATTGGGGACTTGAAAGGCATCCATCCATCCTTCTGCACACATCGCATCCTGATGGAAGACGACCACAAACCGACCATCGAGGCTCAAAGGAGGCTTAACCCCAACCTGAAAGAGGTTGTTAAAAAGGAGATTCTCAAACTTCTCGATGCTGGAGTTATCTACCCGATCTCGGACAGCAAGTGGGTCAGCCCAGTCCATGTCGTCCCAAAGAAGGGCGGGACGACCGTGGTGAAAAATGAGAAAAACGAGCTGATTCAAACCCGAGTGGTGACGGGATGGCGCATGTGCATCGATTACCGTAAACTCAATGCTGCCACTCGCAAGGATCATTTTCCCTTGCCATTCATCGACCAACTTCTCGAAAGACTTGCTTCTCACTCTTATTTTTGTTACCTAGATGGTTATTTTGGTTTCTTCTAAATACCCATCCACCCTGATGACCAAGAAAAGACCACATTCACTTGTCCATACGGTACATTTGCTTATAGGAGAATGCCTTTTGGGCTGTGCAATGCACCAGCAACTTTCCAACGTGCCATGATGGCCATATTTTCTGATTTGATTGAGAATGTTATGGAGGTATTCATGGACGATTTTTCCGTCTATGGTACTTCGTTTGACGTTTGTTTGACTAACCTCTCTAAGGTTTTGCAGCGTTGTGAAGAAGTCAATCTTGTCTTGAATTGGGAAAAATGTCATTTCATGGTGCAGACGGGAGTCGTGTTGGGACACGTGGTCACGGCAAACGGAATCGAGGTCGACAAAGCGAAAGTTCAAGTGATCGAGAAGCTCGGAATGCCATCCAACGTAAAGGACGTGCGAAGTTTCTTGGGACATGCCGGCTTCTACCGTCGCTTTATCAAAGATTTATCAAAAATTGCTAAACCTCTCACTAATCTATTGATAAAAGATATCGATTTTGTTGTCAATGATGATTGTCTCCATGCTTTTCAGGAACTAAAGAAAGCTCTTATCACCGCACCAATATTGCTAAAAGGAGAAGCGGTAGGAGGTTACTTCTTCCGAAATCGTATTCGGAAGGCTCGAATCCTTTCTCTAGGAATCGGTGGCGTGCTCGTCAACTCCGTGGCTGCCCTTCGGTTGCCTCGAGTCCACCTAGAAGATTAACCAAAGTCTCAAGACAAGTGCTAGCTTGTCCGAGACAATCGCTAATCCCCTCGCTATTCCTCTTCCAATCGACAATCAATTAGTGAAATAGCTATTCTCAACACATGAGACCTATCAATAAGCCATAAAAAGAAGCCAAGGAAGAGAGAAACCAATTTCTCTCCTCTTGGATGAGTGGCGGCCATGAGGATGGTAAAAGGTTAGCAACAAATTAGGTTTTTCAATTTTCACTCAAAAACCTTATATATGCGCTAAACTTTTTTTCTAATTACAATGATTAATTACCATTGCATTTTATGGCCGGCCACGTATGGCCTACTTGGGCCATCTGATCCTTTCCATTTTATCTCTTAATTAAACCTATTAAATCATATATTTAATGGGCTAATACAATGACTTATTGTTTGGGCTCAAAAAGACTTAATTAAATAAAGCCTATATATTCAATATAATTTCCATAATTATATTAAATATTATTGAGTGAAATTAATTATCAACTTATTGATAATTACTTTGGGATTAGCATGTGCATTAATTTATTTCTATATGATCCCTTGACTTAATTAATTATAACGGTTCGCAACGGTATATAATTAATTAATCAACATATCATATTATTGCATTCATTAATGCAATCAAATAAATAATACACTGTATGGTCAAAGTCCTATTTGTGTGACCCTTTGAGGATTTATGCTATGTTGGCCATGGAAAATAAATCGTCATTTATTTCCAATAATCATAAGCGGTATCTAGCAACACGTTATGATTCCCAATTCGCATAAACAAATACTGTACTAATACAGCACTTCAATCCTGCATAAGAAATGATATCTTATTGTTTTGATTCTTATGTCACATTATATCCGTGTATAATCCAAGATAAGAATGTGTCATTCTTGCAGATTATACGTTTCTTGATCTAGAGTTGATCGTCTAGTTGCGCGCATACGATCCAACTCCATCAAGGGGCCCAGTAGATATCATCACTCACTAGGTGAACTAATGAGGGACATACGGTTGTCTTGATGAACAGTTTCTCCCCGCACAATTCAAGAGAACATAAATAAAGTCCGTATAGCAGCCCTTATCAGGAATCAACGTTAGACGATATTTATAGAACCTATCCTCATGTGGAGAAACTGAATCATCTCAAACTCAGAATCAAACACGTATGAAATAAATAATGACACATAACACAATCCATATATTTATTTCATTGGGTCATGTCCTGTGCTATGTTCCAGTAACATACACATATGTAATTAAGTCGGTAACTCTTTACCCATGATTTGCAGAACTTAATCATCACTTAACTTGTATACTAGTCTTATCTGATAATTAATGTTCCTTGTTAATTATCAAGACTATGGACTCTTTAGAGATATTATTGTCATTCTTACGAATTATCCACAGAGATCTACAATTCAGATCCTCAACCTGAATGATCTGTCAATAATAATCTCTAGGAACAAATGATCAAGCATCATCAATAACATAAACTAATATAATAGCTACCAACTGATTGGCTTCTAGGACATATCTCTAACAATTGCAACCTCCGGACTGGTCCATGCCTTTTGAGCTCATGTGTGACGCCAGTGATTATGCGGTAGGAGCCGTTCTCGGTCAAAGGCGAGATAAGAAACCCGTGGCCATTTACTACGCGAGCAAGGTGCTTGACCCAGCTCAACTGAACTATACCACCACGGAGAAGGAGTTGCTTGCTATCGTCTTTGCCCTCGACAAATTCCGATCCTATCTTGTGGGGTCGAAAGTGATAGTGTTCACAGACCATGCTGCAATCCGTTATCTTTTGGGCAAAAAGGATGCGAAACCGAGGCTAATAAGGTGGATTCTACTCCTCCAAGAATTCGACCTCGAGATAAGGGACAAAAAGGGCTCAGAAAACTCGGTGGCCGACCATTTGTCACGATTACATGTTGAAAATAGCGAAGGGAAAGAGCTACCGATCAACGAATCGTTCCCAGACGAACATCTGATGATGGTTCATGGTGATTCGGACCGAATTCCCCCTGATTCGGACCGGATTGAAGCCTCTGGAATTCCAGAAATTTTCTCATGCCATAATTCGGACCGAATTCCACCCAATTCGGACCGAATTCGTTCCTCTGGAGCTGCCGACAGGATTTCTCAGCCTGGAATTCGGACCGAATTCCTGCCAATTCGGTCCGAATTCAGGGCACCCTGGTACGCAGACTTGGCCAATTACTTGGCTAGCGGTGCGCTGCCTCCCGAAATGACTTACCAACAAAGAAAGAAGCTCAAATCGGATGCCAAGTACTATTTTTGGGAGGAGCCCTACCTGTTCAAGTTGGGCATCGATGATGTCTATCGCAGATGCATTCCTTACGAGGAAGTCCGACCCGTTCTCGCTCACTGCCATTCCTCAGCTTATGGCGGACATGCCTCTTTCTCCAAGACGGCCGCTAAGGTATTGCAATCTGGTCTCTACTGGCCCACTTTGTTTAAGGATGCTCGTTTTTTTGTTTTGTCTTGTGATCAGTGTCAAAGGACGGGCAACATATCCAAGCGGAGCGAGATGCCTCTCAACCCGATTCAAGAGGTGGAAGTCTTCGATGTTTGGGGCGTCGACTTTATGGGGCCCTTCCCTTCCTCCTACGGAAATGAGTACATCTTGGTGGCAGTCGACTACGTATCCAAATGGGTCGAGGCGATCGCATGCAAGGCAGCCGACTCAAAAGCGGTAATCAAACTCTTTTCAAGGACAATCTTTGCTCGTTTTGGTGTCCCCAGGGCCGTGATAAGCGATGGAGGCAAGCACTTCATCAACCGTCAATTCGACAACCTCTTAAAGAGACACGGGGTCACGCACAAGGTAGCAACTCCCTACCACCCGCAAACGAGTGGTCAAGTCGAAATTTCAAACCGTGAGATCAAGAGCATTCTCGAAAAGACGGTGACGCGAACATGAAAGGACTGGGCCATGAAGCTCGACGATGCACTTTGGGCATACAGAACCGCTTTCAAAACCCCGATTGGCATGAGCCCTTTCAAATTGGTGTATGGCAAGCCGTGCCACTTACCGGTTGAGATCGAACACAAAGCGCTTTGGGCGATCCGCACCCTCAATATGGACTTGCACGCAGCAGGTCAACAGAGAATCCTGGACTTACATGAGCTAGATGAGGTACGTTTCCATTCCTATGAAAATGCAAAGTTGTATAAAGAAAAAACGAAGTTGTTGCATGATAGGAACATCTCAAGGCGGGAGTTTAAAGAAGGCGATCTAGTGTTGCTATTCAACTCGAGACTCAAGCTCTTCCCGGGAAAGCTCAAATCGAGATGGTCCGGACCATTCCGAGTCGTGAAGGTCTATCCTTTTGGAGCAGTGGACATATGCGACAAGAATTGTGAACCTTTCAAGGTCAACGGACAGCGCCTGAAGCACTACATTGCCAATCACGAAATAGGAGAAGCAAGGGTCGTTTCGCTTCTCGATCCACCCGCAATATGAGTCGATTGAGGGTCAAGCTAATGACCTTAAAGAAGCGCTACTTGGGAGGCAACCCAAGATTTTCTCTCACTTTCTCTCTCTTTATTTTAATTTCATTTACTTCGAATTTCTTCGCAATTTAAATCATTTATTAGATTTTTCTAACGCTAACGTTTATCTCTTATTTATCTTTTTGCTCTAACGCTTAATCTAATACACTTATTTAGCTTGGGTTTCTTGCCAAGACATCCGAAACTAATGCCAACCTTATTTTCCAATTTTCAGAGAAGGGGGTGAATTCGGTCCGAATTGCATTGAATCCAGTCCGAATCGAAGTCTTGAATCTCAAATCTCGACAATTCCTGACAGCCCTAGAATACCATTGAGGACAATGGAAAATTTAAGTTTGGGGGGATGCCCAACAAGGGGATGCCCAACAAGGGCCCAACAAAGGCAGGCAAAAAAAAAAAAAAAAAATTTCGGATCCGACCCATACCCGATCTGTTACCCCCCCTCTTTTCTCCCTTCATCCCCTCCTTCTCTCCCTATCCGAACCCAAACCACTCAAAATAAAAAACCCTCCTCTCCTTCTAAACCCTCTCGGCCGCCACTCCTCCTCCTAGCCGCGCCGCCGCCTCAGCCCACCTCTCCACGAGATCGACCCACCAATCTACTCTCCTCTCCACTCTCTCTCTCGTGGTACCCTCCACTCTCCCTATTTCTCTCTCTTTCAACCCAAACAAAGCCGACCCATTAGACCCGCTTCGCTTCTTCTCCTCTAAACAATGTCCGGCAGAGTCACCCGTGGTTCATCCGGCTCCGGAAAGGACAAAGGCAAAAGGAAACAAGCCCAAGGCGAGTCTTCCCGCCGCACCCCGTCCAAACAACCGAAACCGCGACCCTCCCTCCAAGTCGATTACGACTCCGACCCGGAGGACGAGAATAGCCACTATGACCCAGAGGCACGGCCTCTAGAGCGGCAACTCGGTTTCTCCATCCTCACCCGCCGCATGCTCCATTATCTCCAAGCTCTCCTTGACCGGGCCATTGAAAACACCCGTCTCGTCTGTCTCAACACTCTAGAGACATTGGGTGTAGCCGAGGACTTGGTGCAACTCACTGGCTCTATCGGGATTAGCACAAAATTTTGGCACCACCATTTCCAAACCTATCGCCTACCGACTCTCGAGTTCCTCTCCTCTCTAAGGCTCAAGTACGACGAGATGGAGAAATGCAATTACATCAAGTTCCGACTCTCAAATGAGACCCACCGCATTTTCTCCGATGAATTGGATGTTTTTTTTTTTTGAGAAACGATGAATTGGATGTCATCATGGGGTTCGATGCCGACTCCGTGGACGAGGCCCCTCTCTACCGAAACGAATGGGCTCACGGCAAGTTGGATTTGTGGAAGGCAATCACCGGGCAACAACTACCGCTGCGATACAAAGCACGGTTCATCCAACACCCCTCCATCCGAATTCTACAGAGGGTTCTAGCCCAAACGATATTTGCACGAGGTGAGTCCTCCAACCAATTGAACGATGACGAGGGTCGCCTCATTGACCACATGTTGAGGCCAAACCCTGTCAAGCCTTATCTCTCAATGATAATGGCAATGCATTGGGGAAACGTAAGAGATAAGGGAAGAACGGGAGGGAGCATTACAATGGGGGCGTATGTTACTTTGATTGCTAAAGAAAAGGGGATTGAGATTAATACCACAGAGACGTGTTCTGGACCCCGTCTCATGAATTTGAAATGGTTCTCGGATGTCCATTTCATAAGAATAGTGAGGGATGACGGGGATATACAATACAAGTTGCAAATGGAAGGTCGCCCCGACCTCGATGGTGCGCCGGTTGATTACCGGCCTGAAACTTGGTTCCTCCCACCCCACCAAGTACCGGCAGATCAAGCCGAAGCACAAGGGCCCATGCCCATGGAAGAGGAACCACAGGCCGCGCCACAAATGCCTCAGTCTCATGGCATGCCTCAAAACCAACCGGCTTGGTTCTCTCAATTCATGAACCTCTCTATCTCCACTAGAGAGGATGCACGTGAGGCAAGACGCCTAGCAGCAGAAAATGCAGAGGGGATCGCTCGGCTCAACTAGCGTGTTGATATCATTGAGCAAAACCAAGCCGAATGGAATTTCCGCTACGAGCACGGCTATTGGCAAGACAATGCCCCGCAGCCGTACTATCCAGAGCAAGATATCGACCCCTACGACATCTTCACCAACCCCCATCACTACTCGGATGATGAGCCCGCACGTACCTCAGGCGGGCATGATTTCTCCTTCTTCTGATCCGGTTGGTTTCCTTTTTCCCTCCTATTTTTATTTTTCACTGTGTTGCATTGGGGACAATGCATCGTTTAAGTTTGGGGGGGGGAGGAAAAACGAAACAAGCCTTGGTTTTACTGAAAATCTCGTCAATTAGCTTGTTTTCTGAAATTTTTTTGCAAAACAGAACTCTTAATTCGGACCGAATTCATATGAATTCGGACCGAATTCCTGCATTTTCTGAAAAATTTGTTGGACAGAACCTCTAATTCGGTCTGAATTCGTCTGAATTCGGTCCGAATTGCTTGCCTGATTTTTGACAGAATGTCCAATTCGGTCCGAATTCATCTAAATTCGGTCCGAATTCTTCCCTGATTCTTCTGTACTGAGTCGCGATTGTTTTTAAACTGATTTTGAGGGTTGGGAACTTGATTTTAAGCATAGCTAAGCTCTTCTTGATGTTGATTCATTGCAAAAACTCAGTGTTTAACTTCTTTTCTTAAAATCTTAATTTGGGTTTCAAAAACTCTAGTCGTTGAGACATTTTGGGTTTGTTTAAGTACCAATGGGCCGAGGGATTTTAAAACTAAGGGCATTTGGGTCCAAAACTTGATTGCTTAAGAATCATTTGAACACGAGTTAGTCAAAACTGAATTGTTTCGCCGAGTGAACGGACTTGTGAAACCGCTTGATTTTGAAGAAAGACTTTGTTATCCTTAGAAATTGTAAAGTGAACCCTGTCTTGTGAATGAAATTGTTTTAAGGCTTGAATCACCAACAAGCCACCTCAAATTGGACAATTTAAAATAGTTGTGAAAACGAGGAGCGTTGAGACTTCTTTACACCAACTTAACCACAAACTCTGGGGGCGGAGCTAGTAGCAAAAATTGTGTAAAAACCGGACCGACCTCCCTGGCGCGACATGTGCCAGTAGCTAAGCTTGGAGGGTGGGGCTAGTTGCGGGCTGTCAGGAATCGATACCTCAAAGCTCTCGAGGACGATTGGGTAGTCCCTGCTAGTCCCATAGTGGACCGTAACAAATAAATTGCAAAAGAAACTAGACCAAACCCAATGGTGCGACATGTGCCAGTAGCTCACTCGAAGTCAATGGTTCGCGCTTAATCCTCTAGGGTGCAAAGCCCCACGACTCGACTTGCAGAATCAAAAATTGGTGAATGATCGAAAACTGTTTTGAGAATGGGGCCACTATAAGATTTCTAATTTGAACAAAAATTCTTTTGCAAAACCTTTCGGGTCATGGGAATAAACGGGTGAATAAGCTCGGGTTTGCATTGTGATTAAATGAATAGAAGCTAGGACCCTTAGTCCTCGGTCAAGGTTTCCTTAGGACCAAGAATTGCCTGAACAGAATCAAAACAACTTAACCCTAGTTTGAGAACCCCAATTGAGCATTTCTCGAAAAGCGTGAATCGAAATCAAACTGAACTGTGCACTAAATCAACTTCCAAACTCCAAATGTCAATTTCGATCGTAAGCCTAAGTCTCGTCATTTCTTCTAAGTTTAGAGTTTTGCTTGGGGACAAGCAAGATTTAAGTTTGGGGGGATTTGTTATCTCATATTTATATTGTTATCTTGACCAGACTTTACATCGAAATTGTTACTAAAACTTTGATTTATTGCTGTTTTTGCCTTTCTTTGCCAGATTTGGCACTGCCTTTTGCACTTTGATCTTATTTGTAGGAATCCAAGGAATTCAGCAAGGAAAGCAGCAATTCAGGTGCTAGATGACTCATGCCTAGCCTAGACCAAACCCCGACTCGACCCGATGAAGCAACCCCGCTCAAATCAAGCCATTTCGCGAATCAGACCCTTCAATTCGGACCGAATTCCCACGAATTCGGACCGAATTCCCGTGCAGACATTTCTCCTGAAAATCCAGCGGCACCAATTTGGTCCGAATTCCTATGAATTCGGTCCGAATTGCTATAGATGGAAAGCGTTCTGGCAGCATTCTGGAGACGTTTTCTCCATTTGGAAGCCTGGATTTCCGCCAAAATTGAGGGGAAATGAATGTGACAGCTGCTGGAGATGATATAGGCGCCTTCCATGCATAGGAGGGGGGCATTCTTCATTCCTTTTCTCTCTCCTTCTCTCCCCAGCAGATCCAGATCCACTTTTTGTCTCTTTCTCTTGGCTTTGGGCGACGGTGACAGGGGTTAGGCTCGAGACTTCGCTGTGGTTGCTGCTCCGACGGATTCCCTACCTTCTAGTGTGCATCTGGCAGTGGTTTTATCTCAAAAACTGGTTTATTTGTGTATTTCTAGTACTATTTCCCTATTTTTCTGGTTTTATGGATTGTCTAGTTCTATATTCTGTTATTTGCATTGTTACTCTTAGTATGTTAGGCTAAAAACTCATTGCTTTAGGGAACGATGTAGCTTAGATCTAGGTTTTGCTTGGTTTATTTGTTTTGTTGATGGATGAAGTCAATTACCCTTGGGATTTTAATTGAAATTGCTTGTGTTTGGACTGTTTACTACTTGTATTGCTCGACTTTTGTACGCGCGCATTTGTTGGGAACTTCTTTACATTATATTAATCGAGTCCTGTGCAAGTATTTCGAGGTAGGTCAATGGCGAAAGTCGACCAATTATTAACCAAAAGTAAACGTTTCTAGTTAGGCGAAAATCTAACTAGATACCTCGTAGAAAACCATTGGTAAACTCGAGTAAGTCCACCGAACAACGAAAGTTGGGGGTGCAATACACTCGATGAGGGTTATTCAACACTAGATCCCATTCCAAATACCGTACCCAATAGGCGAAAGCGGAGGGTTAGGGAGTTAGGTTTGGCTAGATGGATCCTTGGCTTGAATAAATCAACGAAACGGTAAACCACAGCATTTACACAGTGGAATTAGCAAGACCGAATACGAAAGTGCTAGGTCTTGCGACTCTGTGGCCAGTTCCAAGTGAAATCGAACCCTAAGGCACCTTTATTATCTTATCTTAATCCGTTAGAAAACCCCAAAAAGATTCATTTCAATTGTTTTGCATATTCTTGATTGCTTGCAACTGCATTCCTTTATTTTTAAATTAATTTGTTATACTCGTGATTTCAATTCTCTTTTCAATTTTTATCGTCTAGATTTAACGAAATAATAAGAATAATATTCATATCCATCTCTGTGGGTTCGACACCTTTACTCTACTACGGACGACTAGTCGAGTACAAGGTTTATTTGTTTGACCTTGGTTCACACCCTCGATCAATGGACGGATCGTTTATTTTTCGTTTATGGACTTGTGATTGACTTGTGTATTACTGATGATGATTGACTATTTTTCGTTTATGACTTGTGATTGACTTGTGTATTTATTGGATTGCTTATTATGACTTGTGATGATGGACTTGTGTATTATTATGACTTGGAATTTCAGAGTGCAAAGCACTACTTGAAACATAAACGTTTATGTATTGAAACGCCAATAAATGAAATACTCCAAACAACAACTTTTATCCATTGAACGTCAACACATTAAAACCACAACTTATAGTGCAAAGCACTACAAAAAATAAAGGAAAATAAAAAACAACCATAAAAATAAAACATTGCATTAACAATTCCAACTAAAGTACATTAACAACTATAATAATAAAACACATAAATATTACAATCATATAAATAATTAGAGATTTTGACTATCTACATGTTGTAGAATTTCATCCCACCATGGTTGCTCATCTTCATCATTCGGTTGTTGTTGATTACTCGCACCAGTGTTGTTAGCGAACTGAGCGACTTCGTTCCAAAAAGCAGCATCATCTTCTTGTTGATTACTCGGAACACTGTTGTCAACGAATTGAGCGGCTTCGTTCCAAAAAGCCGCTTCGGTTTCTTCTTTTTCTATCTCTGCCATTCGGCTTGCCGCAATTTGTCGAAGTTCATCCCTCTTATTCATTTCTCTCAATTTTTGCTCTGATTTTTTGAGCCTTTTTTTCCTTGCCTCTTCTTCCCTAATTTTTTGTTTACGATCCATTTCTTCATTTCTTTCTTTAATAATCCTCTGCGTCTCTATGTCCCGAGCTCTTTGTTCATTCTCGTCGTGACGTTTGTGCTCATGGTAGTGGTCACGCAATATGTTTTCTTTGTAATTGAAAACTTGAGCACACCTTGTACATGTCACTGTGTGGTCTCCATTAAAGTTGTATATTTTCTCGTAAACGGTCCAGTGAGTTGGTTCACACGAGAGGTAGGGTTTCGGTTGTTGTTGGGGGATGGGTTGAGGTTCTGTGTAATATTTTTTGTACCAGTCATATCGCCTTTCTCGGTTCAGATTCTTTTCGTGTTCCCGCCATCGCCGCTCCTGGTACTCCTTCTGTTCCCTTTCCGGCCCACCATTAATGTGCCATTGGTAGTGTATTTTTAACTCGAGCACGTATCCCTCTTCAGTCGTGTTTTCATGGATGTTGTATTTCAAAGTGCGATAACAAGAGCGACAAATTGCCTCGTATTCTCCGTTTTCTGGTTGATTTCTATTGGCAGGGTAATGGTAGAAAGTTGGCCAATACTCAATGCGGGTTCTCTTCAATAGTTTGGAACATCATTATTTGAGTTAGAGCTATTTCCTTTGTCCATTGTACTGAAGGTTTTAACAAGAAGGAGGTAGTGGGTGTTTGTGCATTCTAATTC
The DNA here is from genome assembly GCA_028095005.1 of Rhynchospora pubera. Lineage (NCBI taxonomy): Eukaryota > Viridiplantae > Streptophyta > Magnoliopsida > Poales > Cyperaceae > Rhynchospora > Rhynchospora pubera. The sequence goes on from CM051461.1 coordinate 21,341,320, forward strand.
AACAATGGCTGCTTTTATAAATAATTTCAGTAGTTCAAAGATGACATTGTAAAATCAAATCTTGTCATGTCTTTTGCAGTCTTTATCAGAGCATGCTTGTACTTTTTTTTCTAAAAATTAAATAATACACCTTCGAACGCGTTTATAAAGTGCGCTCCAGGGCTTTCAACGCGTTTTATAAACGCGTACGAAGCTCTAATAAACGAGAGGAAAGTGGACAGCATCTCTCCTTTGTACGCGTTTATAAAACGCGTTCGGAGCCCTGGAGCGCGTTTTATAAACGCGTACGGAGGGGAATTCAAATACTCGCTTCTGAAACGCGTTGGAACTTTCTTCTTATTAAAAAAAATAATAATTCTGTATATTAAAATTTTTTGAGTATAAATTTTTATATAAAATAATTTCGGGAGGGTAGGATTGATCCGAAATTCCGCATATATGCCGGATTAATCCGAGTCGACTCATTCAAACGAAAAATGTGAGTCATACAAATATATATATATTTAATATGTTTAACAAGATGCGGACAGTTAGCTGATCATGTTATGAAGTACAAAGGTCATATATGTTTATTTGTAAAAAGGCTTACTTGACTTGATTAGCATGCTGACCCATCTATCAAATCTATATTCTCCAGAGTAATACACTATTACATGGGATATATAGAATATAATTTTGCTATACTACCCTGGTTCGGCAATTATCCAGGCGAATCGAACCGGGTGCGAACTGGGTGCGGATTCGGGTTCTGGTTCGGCACCGGTGCGAATCGGATGTGCCACGTGGCGAACCGATTATTTTAATCAGGTTTGACTTATGGGTTCGGTCAAATTACCGCAGTGGTGCGCGAATCGGGTCCAGGGGTGCGCGTTTCGGATTCAGGGTGTGCTTTATCGGTGCAATTGGAGCATAGATTTTAGTATGCTTGCTGTCGCGCACAGACAGAAAAATGAAAAATGCGAGAAGGAAAATGGAAGGGGCGAGTCAGACAGGGGAACCGAATCCTCTACAGCCATAAAATGGACTGCTCCAAACAGTCCTTTTTATTTTTTTTAATTTTTAAAAATTATAAAATTCAAATAGAAAATTCAAACCGTTGACCTTGTTAAATTTTATCGGCGATGCGTTTCTATATAAGTTTTATAAAATTTGAAGTTAATTTGATACTAGATCAAGTGGTCAACAAATGAACAAACCTGGTTTAATTAATTCTAATCCGTTCATAATTTGGTCACTTAGTGAAGTACCAAATAAACTTCAAATTTTATAAAATTTATATGAAAATGCATCGCTGATATAACTTAACAAAATCAACGGTTTGGATTCTCCATTTGAGTTTTATAATTTTTAAAAATTAAAAAAAAATGAAAAGAACTGCTTGGAGCAGTCCTTTTTCGGACTGCTGAGGATTCGGTTCCGTCAGACAGGTGGGGCCATCATTAATTGGATATAAGAAGTGGGCTAAGTTGGGCTTTTGTCCTTTCTCGGCTTGTTTAGACTTTAGATCCCTCCATAATCAATATATTTTTGAGACAATAACGAAGCTTGTTGTCGTTTGGATAAAAATAATTGGGCATGGTTACTATAAGTCATTTTTTTTTGAATCAAACATATTCCAAGAAGGGAATCCTCGAGAGAAATTTTATCAAAGAACAAAGGTACGATCAGAGTTAAAGTCAACATCCAATAAAATAGTGTTGAAACCGTAAAAAGGAAAAAACACAAAAGTCAACAACAGAGTAACACCAAGTCAGTAGCAGCGAGACATTTATACACAGAAAAAGATCAAGTCAGACAAAACACTAGTTTCCTAGCAGATCTTCATCTTCGTCATACGTGCTAGCTATTCTTGTGTTATGGCCATCCACAAACTCCTAACTCACATCATCAGCAGAGTGCTGTGCTTCCTGATCGGCAGCTGGATTAAGTACACCAAGATCATTAGCAGGGACTACAATTGCTTGGGCATTCCTCAGCTGCTCGGCAAATGCTGCAGGTCCTCCTGTCCATTAATTGGTGCTGTAATTACTATAGGTCAATTTAAATCTTTTATTTTTAAGTACATTAGTCTCAAAAATTAAATCAAATCTGCCGATAAAAAAATACTTAAACATTTGCCTTATCATCAAGGAAAAATTAATTATTCTAATAATCATTTTTATAATATATATTATAAAAATAATTTATATATATATATATATAGAGAGAGAGAACATATGGTGCATACTAATGTACGGAAGTTTCGGTGCATACTTATCCGAACACTTGGATCTGCTTCAAAATGACCGATCCAAACCGTCCAATATGATCTTCCTATTATAATCTCCTTACCGACCAAATTTTACATTTTTTTTCGAAAATTTTAAGTATTTTTTTCAAATTTTAGAAAATCCCTAATCTAATTTTTTCTGAACCGTTCAAAAATAGCAGTTTTTAAAAATCCGAAAAAATACTTAAAAATATCGAAAAAATGTAAAATTTGGTCGGCAAGGAGATTTCAATAGAGAGATCATATTGGACGGTTTGGATCGATCATTTTGAAACAGATCCAAGAATTCGGATCAGTATGCACCGAAACTTCCGTACATTAGTATGCACCATAGGTTTTCTATATATATATATATATATATATATATAGCCGCACCCTAATCGGAGATTTTTGAAAATTTTCGAATCGCCGCACTAGCACCGCACCCGATTCAGTTCTCGAATCCGAACCCATACAACATAGTAATTTTGCAACCAACCAAATTTTTTTAAGATGCGAAGTTTGATTGAGAAACATGTATGATGCCTACGGGGCTTTAAATGAGAAAAAAAAAGAAAAAAAAAGAAACATGCATGATAACATTGACTATTTCCTAATTAGACAAAAGTTGATGTGAATTTGTGCCAACATTTTTATATTTATCTTTGTGTTAAGAATATATATTTTTTTGTAATCTAATAAATTTTTTTATGAATTAATCGTAAAAATTAAACATTTTCCTTTCCATTACATTGTTATAAAATCTTGAAAATACATCTTTGACTATTACATAATGCATGCGTGACCTTTTTTGTAAGCTGTATGCGTATATTTCAGTTTAGACACAAAATAGTTGACATGTGTAACACATTTTGAGAAAAAGTATATTTTTGACACTTTTTTTTGGATTTATAGACTCATTTTTTAAATCTCCCACTATATAATACTTGACAGTTACAAGACGCACATTTATTTTCATTGAATGCACCCTAGCTGTTCAGTCTTCCAAACTCATTGAATTGAATCAACCATCCCCAAAAACGTATACTTGGTTATTATTATTTTATTATTTAAAACTTCAGTAAATATGATTGAGTTATACAGACATTATTAAGAAATTGAAAGATAAGTTAAATAATTTCTTCTGGTATTTTTTCTTGTCATGCCATTTTTGGTTTTAACGATAGCTAAGAGTCATGATTCAAAAATAAACTTCCTTTTATAGAATTGTGCAATCATGCTGAATCGTGTTGAAAGAAAAATGCATAAAAAAAAAATCCCTATAACGTGTTAGGTAAAGAAACAAGTCCAAATATGTATTGAAAAAATAAGATCAGCGCAATTCATGCTTGAGTAACTAGAGGATAATAATAATTTATTTTACTTTATTATATTATTTCTCTCTGGAAAACAGGACTTGCTGTCCAACGAATACTATTGGATCGAGTCAGATATTCAAAGAAATTCATAACTAATTGCGTGTTAATTTTTTTTTTGTTATAAGTCCCTGTCATGTATTTTCTTAAAGTTTCCTCTTCCTATAAAAGTTGATGCAAAATTTGTTGAATACACCAAATGGCAGTTCCGACTTACAGTTCATAAAAGTTGTTATTATATTTTAATGCTCAAAAGACACAGACTAATTAAGGTTTTAATTTTTTTTAAATAAACAATGACAACTGAGTGGCTGACTAAGGACTATCAGACGTTACCGAATAACGCAAATCAAATGCTAAAAAGCTTCTAGTTGAATATTCAAAGGGCTTTTGAGCCTATTTCCCTAACGATTTGCACTATATACCTTGTAAAAAATATATTTCATATAGCGACATTTAAGCTAACTTCGTTGCCTGTCTTTGAAACTTAGGATCGAAGAGATATATCACTTTCATATAAAAAAAAAGCTCTTTTTTACATATTTAATTCATTATTAAGAAATTAATGAATGAAGCAACCTAGATGACATCTCGTAAGAACCTGACCAATTTGAGTTTAAGCAACTCAATTAATTAAAAATGACTCAAGTTTAAAGAAACAATTAGTTAACTTTGATTCTCACTAGTATTTTCAATGATTAGTTATTCTAATTTCAACAATGTCTTAGATTTAAAATTCAATACAAACGATTTAGTTAGAATTTAGATTAGTTCATAGTGTTAACTATAGTTATTAATTTTGTGTTTTTGCATGAAAGATAAAAAATGTAGGAGTGAATAACTGACCATATCATCAAAAAAAAAATATAAATAGCTTAATTATTGATTGCTAAGTCTTAGCTATTTGTAAAATTTAAAGGATCAATTAATGTTGTTGTCTTAGCTATTTGTAAAATTTAAAGGATCAATTAATGTTGTTGTCCTTAAACTATACCATTTTACGTATGTAGCTCACTACTAATTTTTTCTATAATTTAGTTTAAAGCATCAGCATACTTGCCAAAAAATAAAAAAAAGAATGTTTGGATGACGAAAAAATAACATTAGTGAACCAGTAAACTCAGATGATTTGAAGTAAAAAGCTACTTTCTACCAAAAACAATAAAAAAAAGCAATAATACTTGATAGTTGATACTGCAAATTTTTTAAAAGTTATTCCAGTGTCATCTATTTACAAGAAAACGATGAGATTTTGTCCACGAAAAAATATTTTTCAACCATTTTATACTAGTCCCACGTATTTAGTTATATATTATATATTATACTTAAGCGCTAATTCAATTAATATTTATACTTTTTTAGTTCCTACTTAAATACTCATGAAAAATATTTTTTTTGGACCTAATTTTCGTTCATCAACCAGGAACAGATTATTTAAAAAATTATTTCAATAAACAAATTTCATCTCCATGAATATTAATCGTGAGAATGAGGACAAGTTTTAACTAGACCAATTATTGCTCGTAATCATTAAAAACTCAAAATCATCTCACGCGCGTAGATATTTAATTTTAGAACATAGAGGGGTCTTGTAGCAAGTTTGACAAAGATAATTGTTTTTGATTTGAATAATCAAACATAAATTAGTGTAGTTCTGGACCGCGGAGTAAAGAAAAAGGAAAGAGAAATGAAAGCGAAGACTAACCAAGCGAGAAGGTAGATTACAACTTACAAGTTACAAGTAGAAGTAGACCAGAGAAAGAGAGAGATTCAAAGCGACTGAGAGAGAGAGAGAGAGAGAGACGGCGAGAGAGACCTTCCTTCCACCTCTTCTGTACTAAATTCCAAACCTCACCTCACCTCGTCAAACCTCTCCTTCTCTTCCCATCTGTCACCTCCTCCTCCAACCCATCTCTTCCTCTCTCTCTACTCTCCAACTCCACACCATGAGAGGTAAAGCTCCAACCTTGCTCTACCTTCTTCTCTTGGTTTGCTCTCTAATCCCTCCACACATAGAAGCCGAGACAAACGGACGGTATGCCGCCATCTTTAACTTTGGAGACTCGTTGGTCGACGCCGGCAATTTGATTGTCAATGGCACCCCTGACTATTTGGCCACTGCCAAGTACCCTTATGGCATGACCTACTTCGGCAAACCCACCGGCCGCTGCTCCGATGGCCGCCTCGTCATCGATTTCATATGTAAAGTTCCCTTCTTTCTTTTGGGTCTAGTTGGGTTTTGTTTAATTTTTGATTGAGAGGAATTGGGAATGATTGTTGGCAGTCGTATAAAGTTCAATTTTATTTATTGAAGTTCGTATCTTGCTTCTTTCTGCTTGGTTGGCTTGGTATTTTTGATTGGAATGAGAGAATCGAATTACTGGAAAGCTTGTTGCTTTCAATTTCCCTTTCCTTTTGAGGAGGATTACTGGGTTTTTTTTTATTATTATTTGGGATGGATGAAGAAAAGCGAAGATCAGAGAGAGTATGGGGTACCTTTTCCCTTACATTAGAAAGTATTCCAACTTCCCAGCCTCCCTTTCAAATTCTGGAAAACACAAAATTCTCAAGAACTCAAATTTTATTATTATTATTATTATTATTTTTTGTATCAGTCTAAAATGGGAATTGTCTTAGATTGAAATCATTTTATCTTTTATTTCCTTTCCAAAATTGGGGGTTATTGTTGGAATATCGTACTCTCATTTTCTCTTAAAGTTTTGTTTATTCACTAATTGAATGTCTATGCAACAATTGTTTGTACAGGTCAAGAATTCGGCATACCTTTGCTACCTCCCTCTAAAGCACACAATGCAGACTTTAAACAAGGTGCTAATTTTGCAATTACTGGTGCAACAGCCCTTGAGACTGAATTTTTTGAGAAATTGGGTCTCGGCCAAGTTGTGTGGAATTCAGGTGCTTTGCACACCCAAATCAAATGGTTTCAAGATATGAAGCCACAAATTTGTGGTACCCCGGAAGGTAATTTTACAAACTATAACATATTACAGCACTGAGTATCAAAGATTTAGTTTATATATATTTCTTTTGTGAATTGTTTGTAGCTTGCAAGGAGCTCTTCAGTAGATCACTATTTATCTTGGGTGAGTTTGGAGGAAATGACTATAATGCTCCTTTGTTCGCTAATAGAAAATTCAAGGAGGTTTATGCAATGATGCCTCATGTCATGAAGTCCATCTCTGATGGTGTTGAGGTTGGGTTTCTTTTGTTCTATAATAGAATATTCTCAGTTCGCTCATATTCATGAATTGCACTGATTGTTCTAATTGGGGAAATTTCCAGAAATTAATTGCGGAGGGGGCCGTAGACATTGTTGTACCAGGTGTGTTGCCGGTTGGTTGCTTCCCAGTCTACCTTTCTCTCTCAGTTAACATGTTTAAAATAAAGAAAGGAGGATTTGGTTCGAGGAGTGGTTGTATGAAGAAATTTAACACGCTTGCCTGGGTGCATAATTCATTGCTCAGACAAACTATTGCAGAACTCAGGGTCAAGTATCCACAAGCGCGAATCATTTATGCCGACTATTACAGTGCTGCTATTCAATTTATTCTTCATCCTGAGAAATATGGTGAGTCCTCCTTTTCCTTTTTAATTTATTCCATAACTGTTGCACCTACGTGCAGACCACACAAAGGGCCACATAGTGCAACGAATAATATTACCTTAAGTGGCTAGATTGATATCTAAGCTAACAAAGGCAATTAGAATATTAGAATTATATTACTTTTAATTAGTTACTTAAATTAGAGATTTCCATATCTCATGTATCTTTCTTATTTTCTCTTCTATTTTATATCTATATAAGTGTACTGGAGGATGTTAGAAAATAATAAGAAATATTTCCAAAAATCTCTTTTCTCCTCTTTTCTCAATTTCTCTATATCCTCTCTGTCTCTCTTTTCCTTTTCCCTCATCTGACCCTAACATTGGTGCTTTCGTTCTGCCCTCATCCTCCACCATGCCTAAAAATCGCTCCCAGAATTCTGAAGATCCAAAACCTGATAATTCTGAAATTTCTTTTCTCCAGCAGCAGATAGCAGACCTTAATTCTAAATTGGCAGATATGTTAACACCTGCCTCTTTACCTACCTTCTTGACCACACTACGGGAGGAGTTGCGTACGGACATACAACAACAACTTAATATGGCCCTATCAACCCGTCCGACCAGCAGTGTCCTCGGGCCCCACCCACAACCAACCCTTCATGCTGACCATAAACTTCAACTCCACTTTCCTCGTTTTGCATCAGGTGACCCCACAGATTGGATTTTTTCTGTGCAACAATATTTCACCTATTATGCAACACCACCATCGGATTGGCTTCTCATTGCATCTATGCATCTCGATGCCCCTGCTGCCCGTTGGTATCAAGGATTAGTAGAGGACACACATCTCTCTTCATGGCAAGAGTTCACCACAGCATTGCAACACCGTTTTGGCCCATCCGAATATGAGGATCCAATCGGACAGCTTTCACGTCTTACACAGACGGGTTCTGTACTTGATTATCAATCCTCTTTTGAAGAACTTGCTAGTCGCGCTCGTTCTTTCTCTCCAGAACAATTGCAGAGTATCTTCATTGCAGGATTACAACCTCGTATTTGTCGAGCTGTTCAATGTCAGAGGCCTCGTGACCTCCATGATGCCTTTGCTTTAGCACGCCTACATGAGGCACAAATTGCTGAATTGCTCGATGATCAAATGGCACAATCTATTAAGCTTTTAGGCCCAGAAGCACCTCTTGTTGCTCATCCACAACCTCACCTTCCAGTCCATAAACACATAACCAGTAAAGGTGTTGGATCATCTTATATGTGCTTGGAGGATACAAGTTGGGAAGATGAAGATTCACTGGTTTTGTCTCGACTTGAGGACAAGTCGCCTCCACAAGAGGGGAGGAATGTTGCACCTACGTGCAGACCACACAAAGGGCCACATAGTGCAACGAATAATATTACCTTAAGTGGCTAGATTGATATCTAAGCTAACAAAGGCAATTAGAATATTAGAATTATATTACTTTTAATTAGTTACTTAAATTAGAGATTTCCATATCTCATGTATCTTTCTTATTTTCTCTTCTATTTTATATCTATATAAGTGTACTGGAGGATGTTAGAAAATAATAAGAAATATTTCCAAAAATCTCTTTTCTCCTCTTTTCTCAATTTCTCTATATCCTCTCTGTCTCTCTTTTCCTTTTCCCTCATCTGACCCTAACAATAACCTGCTTGGGGAAAGTGTTCTGGGAGGGCATTTCAGTTACTGGAATGCTGATTTCTTTTTCTGTCATAAGATGGGCATTAATCGGGACTTGGGAATGGGGAAGTTGCATTTGGGGAGTGCAAGGCTTGGGAAATCATGCAGTCTTTGGTGGTTGCCTATTGCATGCAACGGTTTCTGAAAAAGTTCTTCTGAGGTGAATTTGTCCTTTTGGTAGGATATAGTTGCTACATAGTGTTCAGAAAGTACCTTCTAGTTCTAGATGTGTTCAATAATAAGCATGGCTTCCATCAATAGTTATAATTTAGTAGTATAAAATTTCAACTTGGGATTTCTTCTTTGTTCTCCTTTTTTCCTTGCAATGCAAATTTATAGGACTTTTCCTAAAATTGGAGGGGCCAAATGTAGCTAGTCGTGATTCATTTCTTTGCTTTGTATAAAGGAAATTAGAAGACCACACTTTGTTGTTCTTATAAGTTTTCTAAAGGTTCGATTATGGATAATAGGTCAAGTTCGCTCACATTGCTTACCAATGTATTATAGATGGTCCCGATTTACTGTTCCAATAGGTTTCCGGGTGCATTTTTGAAAAAAAAAAGACATCACAATATTAAATATGCAAAGATCGGCATGATTCTATTCAACCTTTCTTGAGAGTTAAAATTGGTGTTATTAAAACAGGAAGTTGGAATATTTAGTTGAGAAATGTGAGACTTATATATGATTGGGAAATAGTAGTACTGATATATAATTAGGAGATAGCAGTGACATAGTGATAATCTTTGTCAAGGGAGGTTGCTACTGCTACTTTGTATGTGTTTCAATTCATCAATAGCATTTAGGGTCTTGTCTCGAGTCCATACCCATATATTAGTATCACACATCGAATAAACTGTTTTAAACATTTAAAAATGAAGAATGTGCCATCTAAATCCAGGAGCTTGTTGATCAAATGAGGAATATCTGCATTCATTTTACATTTAGTTGAAGTTGCAAAGGATCAATTATCAGTAGTGATAAAAATTGGTTAAATTTTGAGAAAAATGTTGTAAAAAAAATTGACCTTTTTCTTAATATTGCAGAATTGGAATCCAACTTAAACTAAACCTGAGTATACTTTTAGAAGGAAAAACTAAATATGACTTTGAAATTTCAAATTGTCACATGCTTTGAAAATAGAATTATAAATAATTATGGAGTATACATGTGGTAGAGATGGGTAGAGGTTAGAATCTCTCTTTCAGTCTCTCTCCTCTTTAAACATATAATTGTATGGAAGTTCCCAGTTAACAGCTTGTCCCTACCAAACATGATTGCTAACATATTATATCAATAGTAGATATGTTGCACATGAACACTAGGGTCATGTATCATCTGGAGCCATACTTCTCTACTCTTATAATTTTCCCTTTATAATATATGTTTAATAAGCTGTGCAAAACTTCATTTCTATACCGTTGACAGACTGAATTTAGGGTTCCTGTTACCAGTACTCAGAGATGCTGTAATATTTTACTTCTGAGAAAACAAATACTACCTGACTATAGGATCATTTATTTTTTGAAAAATTGATTTCAAAATGATTAAATATAATCAATCTGGGAGCTTTGTTGGCACTTTCTGTGTAGGTAGCAACTAAACTAACACAAACGCAGGCCCTTGCCTGCCTGAAATTATTGGGCACCTAAACCAGGACCATAATTCAACCAAATTACAAGTCATACATAACTTATTTTTAATATTCCTTTTGCTTCTGTGCAGGATTTGCAAAGCAAATTCCCAGAGCATGTTGTGGTGCACGAGGTGAAGGTGTGTACAACTTCAACATGACGGCAAAATGTGGCGAGCCTGGAGCCACCGCATGTCCTGATCCATCAACGCACTGGAGCTGGGACGGGATTCACTTGACAGAAGCTGCATATGGCCACATTGCCAGAGGTTGGTTAAACGGTTCCTTTGCGGATCCAGCCATAATCCCGACTGAAAGCTCTTCCCGCTGAGGTGGTACTATCTTTACTGTCACATTTCCATTCTTCACTCTTGTGTACCATTATACCAGCAACTACAGTTGTTGCGAAAAGATGAAAGGTATAAATTTTTTATCTCTGCCTCCATTAATTTGTTTTGTTGGGGTTTGGTTCGGAGTGGGTAGGCGTTAGAATCACACTTTCTTTATTTTTTTTTTTAAATATTGTTTCGGTGGGGGGTACAGTTGTACTAAATGCATAGATGTATCTAAAAGGAGACACTTAATTCTTGTGTTCTTTTGACTAGATTAATAAATAAAATGGTAAAGTTTAAATTTTTGTAAAGAAGATGTCATGAACTATGTATCATTTTATTTTAATTTTTTTGAGAACGTAGACAACGTTCGACTGTGGGGGTACCTTAGTAATTGCATGAGTTGCACATGCGCTCTCCTGAAGCTTTCCTAGTTTTAACCTCTTTTTGATATTCAAAGAACCGAATTGATTGTACTTGGAAAATTTCAAAGATAAATAAATGCCAATTTTGCTACAGCCAGCTAAAGAACAACGTTGCGGGCCCAAGATTCTTGTTGTCCACGTGCTTTCATTTGTCAAATAAATGCATTAAATACCAGATAGACATCGCTCAAGAATCCAAAGACAACATATTCACATGCCAGTACAGTACACGACTACGCGTTTCTACACAAAACCTCAAATCGACAATAACACTACAGTTTAGTATTTTGCACATACATTATTTTATTTTCTATATAGAACCCACAAACTTAAAACAAAATCTGAACAACACCAAGCAGTACACTGTTTCAAAACGTTGACGAAGCAACAAGTTCTTTGTCTAATCAAAATATGTTTCTCCTCTTGAGATATTCATTCCAAAGTAGACTGAATAGTTGGATCCTCTCCAGTCACGATATCCTTACCCGTTTGAACTATGCCAATTACAGTTGCTCCAACTATCTCACTAACATCTCCTGTAACTGTAGTTTCTGGGCTCCCTTCAGCTGGTTTCTGTTCTACAATAACTGCCTGATCTTTGGTCTGTGTTTGCCCTCCTCCCCTTCCTTCAATCTTTTCCTACATTTCAAAATCTGAACAATTCATAATAATCCTATTGGAAACTAAATACTTCTCACTGTTGTTACTGGTACACATCTAATGCACATACTTACAACCTAGATTCTGAAAATTAGCAAAGTTTTTAAATTCTACATCTCTGAAATTTTGTCTCAGTGGAAGTTTAATAATAACATACGTACCAGAAAGTTGCCAATGGTTCTTACCTTAACTACTTCTCCAGACTCTTCCTCTGTTGCTTCACCGGCTTTCGGTTTGGCACATCCCTTACCTTCCTCTGCTTCAGTCTCAGCCGTTTCCTTTGCTTTGGCACCTGTCTTTTGCACATACTCAGTACCTTCCTCCGCTGCACCTTTAGCTTTCTCTTCACCTTCCTTGGTTTTCTCCTTTGCCATCTCTCCTGTCTCCTTCATCGCCTCCTTACCTTCTTGGGTTTTCTCCTTGGTTCGCTCTCCTGTCTCCCTCATTGCTGCCTTAGCCTCTTCAGCTTTCTGGGAAGCATAATCTCTTGCTCTTTGAGCTGCCTCAGCTGTCGTGTCCTTTGCTCTCTCTCCAGTCCATTTTGCTGCTTCCTTAGCCTCCTGTGCCTTTTGTGCTGTGTACTCTCTGGCTTTCTGAGCCGTCTCAGCTGCCTTTTCCTTTGCTTGAGTGCCAGTCTCCTGCGTCATCTCCTTTGCCGCCTGGGCCTTTTCTGCAACATAATCTCTTGCTCTTTGAGCTGCTTCAACTGTCGTCTCCTTTGTCTGCCCAGCCTTTTCCCCAGTATACTCCATCACTTTACGACCCGTCTCCTTCGCCACCTCGGCTGCCTCTCCAGCCTTCTCTTCTGAATACTCCATTGCCTTTCTTGTGCTCTCTTTTGCCGTCTCAGCTGTCTCACTAACTTTTTCTCCTGTTGTCTCCTTTGCTGCTGCCAGCTTATCTCTCGCATACTCTGCCGCCTTTTCTCCTACTGTGAGGGTCGTGTCCTTGGCTTTGAGAGCTGCCTCCTTAGTGTACCCAACTGCCATTTCTCCTGTTGTCAGTGTGACATCTTTTGCTTTGATTGCAGCCTGTTTTGTATAATCTGCAGCTGTCATGGTCGCTTCCTTTGCCTTCTCAGCTGCTGTCTCACCAGTAGTTACCGTCACATCCTTTGCTTTAACAGCCCCCTCTTTTACATACTGTCCTACTGTTGCCCCAGTAGTCACCGTAACATCTTTGGCTTTCAACGCAGCTTGTTTTGCGTACTCAGCTGCGGTCCCTCCTGCAGCCACAGTTGCATCCTTTGCCTTTACAGCACCTTGTTTTCCATACTCTGCCATGGTTTCTCCAGTACTCAGAGTTACATCTTTTGCCTTTATGGCACCTTGTTTCCCATACTCAGCTGCAGTTCCACCAGCACTTACTGCTGTATCCTTTGCCACCTCCAGGCCGTGTTTACCTGTCTCTAATGTTACATCCTTGGCCTGTGTGGCTTTCTCAGCTGCATATCTCCCTGCCACCTGGGCCCCATGCACGATCGATTCCTTGGCCTCTTGACCTTTACCTGACACGTAAGCGGTCGTTCCACCTGCCGCATGCGCTAGAGTTTCTTTTGTGTCATGTAATGCAGCGAAACCAGATTCTTTTGCCTTGTTGTACCGCTCTTCAGCTGCACGAATGGCCTCAATCGAGTTCTGTTGCGCTTGCGCACGGTACAAACCAATCTCCTCATTCGACAGGGGTTGTGATTTCGTTTGTTCTTCCTCTTTTGACATGGTGGTTCTCTTTGGTGCTTGTTCAGACGCCATGAGGGTATTTGAAGGTTTTTGTGATTAGTTTGATGTATACAAGACGAAATTAATAGATGCGTGAAGCAGGATAAGGAATGGAAAGTTTGGACTTTTGAGGAGGGAAAATGGCGGTTCGATCGCCGGTGCGGAGGGTGGATGAATCGATGTTGAGGTGACACGTGTCGGTATTGTGTACACGTGTCGAGAATGCAACAAAAATTTTGGATTAGTATGACCGTTGGTACTTTGCGTGAAGCCGTGAACCGTAATAGCGGCAAGACTCAAGAGGGGTAAGTACTGGGTTTTCCTTTACAGGCTTAAAATAAATTGCAGATCCTTTTGTGTTTCTATACATATAAATTTTTCTCTTCACTAAATTAGAGAATATAAGACATACACTTCTGATACATTATAAACGAATTTGCTAGAGTAATATTGAAATTTGCGAGGACAGAAGGTTCATCCTAATTTGTACTTACTTAATGCACTTATATACAATTTAATTTTGAGTCTTGATTTTCTAATTTTGAAAATACTTCTTTTTCAAAATTTTGAAAATACTTATTCTTTTCTCTATCTATTCAGTAGCTTAAAATAGATTTTGGATTTAAATTATAAAACTATAATGCTTAAGTTTTAGATACATATATTAAGTAATTTATCGAAATTCATATCTTTCAGATATGAAGCAACATTTCAAACATATATGAGTATGGAGAATAACAACCAAAATTTCTTGGGTGGAGCAGAGAAAGAGACCCGAAAAATTTACTCCACAGTCTGCATGATTGCCAGCTAGAATTCAAATAAGGACTTCTCTATTTTTTTTTAAAAAAATTATTTCCGGTTAGAGACTTTTCCATTAAGTAACCGAAAAAGGTTTCTTTTTTCCTTAATTGGGCCTTGCAAAGCACCTCACCATTCAAAGAGCCCAAAAATGTTCAAAGTTCGAAACTTAACTATTGATAACGGAACTAGAAAATAGAGAGTTAATGGAGTAGTACTAGTTCGTTATTAGATACTAGCAACAGTGCCCGCTCAATGTGCGGGCGGACTTTAAAATGTAAAAATATTATTTTATCCAATGTGTGGGCAGACTTTAATATATAAAAATATTATTGACATATATATATTGTTCATTTTCAATATTTAAAGTCAACGTCATCTTGATCAAGATAACGGCTCTTAACCAATTATGTTGCAATTGTCATCTCATTTTTTGACCCAAAAATCTGTACTTTCTTCAATACTCCAACGATAAACATGTGCAATGCTTGCACGCAACCACAGAATATTATAATAAAATTTATATTGAAGTTACATGCTCTTAACCAATCAGAACAATTCAAATAAACTAATTTAGTTTCACTATATCAATCTCTATTACATAAACATTTCTTTTTCTGACGAAAAAAAGAATCACAAGTGTTCAAAGTTTTTACAATAAAAAATATCACCTAGTACGCAACTCATTGTATCAAACAACTCATTGTATCGAACAAATATCACCTAGTACGCAAAAAAAACCAACACCCAGAAAATAAAAACTAAAACAGGGTGATGTTGTATGTATAATCTTCTTGATCAACTAAAAGAGACTCATGGAACTCAATCACCATATGACGTCATCATTTTATGTTGCTAGCCAAGGTGGCAGTCATACACCGTACACCAAGAGGAAAAAGGTTGTGCCATGCACCTACTGGATCAAGTTCAGGATCAACATTTTTTCTCTATCTGAAACAGGAGCAACCAAGAAGCAGATTAATTCTTCAATTTGACAAAAAAAATAATAACAGAGAACATTGATTCAAAGCCCATAAATAAATATATAAAAATTAAATATAAATAAAAACATTATTGGTACATTAAATGTTAGAACCTACTGAGTCACACTGAATCCCTAGACTCCAGTACTTGTAAAAATACCAGTATGGTTCATCATATGGTTCAGAAAGAATGCAAAATTATACACCTGTAGATGTTGACAATTTTGCCCCTGGCAAGGGTTCCAAGTTTGTATGAGCATGTTATCAAGCATTTGAAGTAAGCTGATCCTGAAGTTTAGTAAGTACTAATATTTCTATTATTTGACTTTTTAAGTTTTCCATTTCAGTTACTTGGTAGCCACAACCAAGAATTTCTAAATTTTTTTTTTCCATTTCAGTGTTAATGGTTGGATAATAGTTGTTCGTAACTTAGAAATTTTGTTAATTGCAAGTCAAGTTCACATACAAACAGGTCGAGTTGTGTTTGCATCAAGTCAATATTGAACTTTTATTACAGAAATCACCATCACTTAATTATTTTCAATCAGTTTATAAATTGAATGGGATTCTTAGGACATCTCAGTTGAATAATTTGTACCTTTAGCACTAACTGGGCTTCAATTGAAACTGAAATGCTAATTCCATGCCTGTATTCCTAAACACCAGATACTGGGTGAGGCACAATTGCAAAGTTCCAGAGTTGAATAAGGTAAAATTAGTTTAATTGAGATTTGACTGAAAGTAATTTATAAGAGAAACATGAAATAAATTCTTTACAAGACAAATCAGTAAGAAAAAAACAAATCACAAAGCATTACATACCAGTCATATTTGCCGAAAATCACATGTATTTATTTTTCCTAAACCTGATATTCAAGTAACGGTAAAATATCATGAGGGACTTATAAGTCATACAACCAGATGCGTCTCTTCTGCCATACTATTTCTTCACGCTTTCGCATTCAAATAACAATTGTTCAAAAATCCATAACCAATAATGTAAGTCATACCACCATATGGAACAAAAGCTCAAAACAAATTACTTCCAAATAGTATAAAGTCAAATTAAATTAATAGAAAATAAAACTAAATTAGACTCAAAAGAAAACTGAATCATATCAAACCAAAACAACTAAATGTGTCAAATAGTAGGTTAATCGAATATGAAGAACCGATCTCCTAACACAAGTAAGCACTTCTCTTTTGAACCAAATTCAAACTGAATTCAAGCAGGCATTTTCATACTCACTTCAAGTTGGCATTTTAACTTTTAATCCCTCTTTGAAAAATATTTCTTGGCGTTGGCACTTGTTTCACAGCATACTTCTACTACTCCCTTGGTTCATGTAAACTCAATAAAAAAAATTAAAATAAAATTCTTTAGAATTTACCTTGGTCCATTGATCTTTCGAGCAGAGAGAATAGGCAGGGCAAGGCTTCTTCACCCTTTTCTTTTTCTTTTTGTCCTTCCCTTCCTGTTCTTCCTCTACAAGAGACTCAACTGAAGGAAATTTTTCAGAAATTAATCAATCAAATCAACTGGCTCAATTTCATAATTTACAGAAAAGATTTGTTTGGTGAAAATTTGAAATAACAAAAAAACACAAGCAATCAGAAAGAAAAGGTAGAAAACTCCGACAGTTTGTGGACAAAATATAGAGTAACTTAAAATAAACCTGTTAATAATGATACGTAGACAAATAGACAAACCTGAAGGGAAGGAAATAGCAGCCGCAAATCATATCCTTACAAATTAGAAAAACAAAGAACATGATAATATTACAAAATAATGGAATAGTTGCCAAATTACAAAATAATCCCAAAAACAGAAAATTAATTCAAAAATAAAAATGTCAGGACAATAATACTACATTGGATGAGTATATCATTGCAATTTGAATATGTGGTATATTCCAGTAGTCTACGTAGACAACAATAGCATTGAATTAGAAACACGATAAAAAAATTGGAGGAATGAAGTCCACTATATTCCAGTAGTTGTCTACTGGCCTCCGTCCAACAACCTTCTAGGCATTGTAGAGGTAGCTAAAAGTCTAGCCCAAGCCTCCCTACATCAAATTCCTTTTGATTTTACCTACTAATACACTTTACCACCAAATAAAATCAAATTAACAGCAGTTAACTTCGCCCAAATAATAACAAACAACACAATTGTCGACCAACTTATTGAAAAATCCACTTGGTAAAAATTTTACAATTTCATCTACTGCTAGAAAGTCAATCAATTCACCAAAAATAAATAGGGGAAAAAATTATAAACAGGTCTAACCTCACGAAAGATTTTGATAAGTCCGATCCCAAAGTCACAAAATTAATTCTTAAGGTGAATAACATATAATATTGGTTTCAATTCTAAACAAGATGTTTACCAATAAAAACCTTGATATAAAAGCAAAAAAAAAAAAAGAAGGATAGAAATAGGCCTAAGATACCTGACAGCTCGAAATCGGAGAAGAGGGCATAAATTGTAAATTTGTAACACAAATTCTATCACTACTTGCACTTCATCAATGCTCTTTCCTCTCTACACGTGCTTTCCGTTTTTGCATACAGTCAAAAGTATGAATAATGTTTTCCGATTGGAATAGGCAGTAACTTTGTCCAATGGACAAAAAAATTAAATCAGTAATTGGGGTGTTGGTAAAAGTGATTTACCGAAGTGGGGATATGAATTGAAGTAGTAATTGGCGCTTGTCTTATCATAGCTGCAGTTGTTGCCGATTACTTGCTCCTCCGCATCGCCGCCACTGTTCCTCCTCCATCCCACTTGCTATTTGTAGTGTTTTGCCTTTCCCCTTTTTCTCAGGGAATCAAGTTCTGTTAATTAGGTAGGCATTTTTTCATTGATGAAGTGAGAAAGAGAACATAGTAGTGACCAATAATTCTGACTTATGAAGAGTGAGGGCTAGCCCATAAGGCATGGCTTACCTGAAAGAAAAGAGTGAGCGAGCTTAACAAGTGTTCAGGGCTGGGGTAAAGTCAAGTGGAAAATGGGCAGAAAATGATGACTTTAAGTGTGATGCGTTGAAATACTCACTACACGGTATGGACATTGTTTAGAATTTTCTAGCGTTGATTCTGCTCGCGAGCGTAATGGTATAAGCCTGCCTGACTGTGAGACCGACTGGTCGAACAGAGACGAAAGTCGGCCATAGTGATCCGGGAGTCCCGTGTGGAAGGGCTCTCGCTCAACAGTCAACGGATCAAAGGTACCCGGGGATAACAGGCTGATGACTCCCAAGAGCTCTTATCGACGGAGTCATTTGGCACCTCGATATCGATCGTAGCGTCTCTCCTTTCTCCTTTCTTTCGCCTTTGGCATAGGGCTTCAGCGCCTCCCACTCGGTGCCTTCGATCGCCTCTCAACAAGAGAAAAGGAAAGAGGCGCATCAGGAAAATAGGGTTTGGAGAATAAGAGAAGGGTGCGGCGCAGGAAAGACGTGCATCAGGAGTTAGGATTACTGTAGTTAAGACAGCGAAATTTCCATTTCTGAAATCCCTAGTTGCGGTAGGGAAGCGAGAGAAAAATCGAGCGAAAAATTGAAAGATTTTTGGAAAGAGAGAGCGTAGAGAATCGAACTCGCGAACTGCGTCTTAATCCAGCGTAATTCCTCTCCGCCAGCGAAAAGTTAACAGTTCTATATTAAAGGTTTAAACCTTTTAACTGCATGTTCAATCCAGACCACTGATCTAATCAAATCGCAAAAATAGACGATCCATATTGCATTGGGTAAACAATTGTTTGCTCCTTTGGATTCAAATTTTGGATAGACCTTTGAACTGGTGCTTTTATAAGTAGTAAAGATAAATAAATAAATTTGGCAGTCCAATCCGACATTCGTCGTAAATTAAACAGATTATCTGATTCAAACAATTTTCAAATCTTTATCTTTACTACTTATACTTGTTGTACTAAACGTCTCTAGGTTTGTCGATTACAAAATAATATCATTTGGCATTTAACAATCTTCTTTGAGTTTTATAGGATGAAGGTGCAAAGTTTGAAAACTTGGATAAAAACTATATGCAAGATCAAGATCAAGTCTTTAGAGAGCTTATAGGCTAGTTTAGACTTTAATAGAAGGTTCACTTTAATCCTTTTATCCTTGAAATGGACTAGTTAGCAGAAAAGCTCAAGAACTCAGTAATTTTCTCAGTTTCAGACCCAGTGCGTCGTGTAACGCAATATTGGGTTGTACAACGCACCAGTGAGTTGTGTGACGCAATATTGCGTCACACAACGCATCAGTTTGTGCAGTTCTTTTCCTTTCACAGACCCAGTGCGTTACACAACGCAATAGAGGGTCGTGTAACGCACTAGCTGCATCATACAACGCAATTTACGCGTCGTGCAACGCAATTTCCTCAAATCAAGCCAGAACGTTGTATAACGCACTGAAGCGTTGTACAACCTTCCTTTGTTTTTTCTCTGGCCTTTTTCACTCGTTTTTGAAGCAAAATTCTGCTCATTTAATGACATTTAATGTTGCGTTGCACAACGGGTGGTCCGCGTCGTATAACGCGTCTGACAGCTCAAACGACTAGTTTATCCGTTTTGTCTTATTATAACGGTCGTCCAGTCCGTCGTACAACGCAATATTGGGTCGTGTAACGCACTGTCAACGGATAGTTTGTTTTTGTTTTATTATAACGGCTATCTGTGGGTCGTGTAACGCAATATTGCGTTGTGTAACGCACAACAGCTTTTTGAGTTGTTTTTACAGCCCTTGAATAGCTCTATTTATATCCACCCTTTGTGTCTCTCTCTAACTAACGAAAGAGAGAACTTTACCTTGCAAAATTTGACCAAGCCTTTGAGCACAGGGATACTCTCCCACTTGAGCTTTTCATAGCTAGACCATTTTGAGAGATTTAGTAGCCTCAAACACCACCGTCCCAACATTGTCGTTAGGTGTAGGTTGGAATAGGTTGAGAGCTCTTCTCCCTTGAGGCCGTTATGCCATTCGAGTTAGGTCGATCCGCCTCGAGTGTCCTTGTGACGAGGTGATTCGGTTCGAAATTGTAGTCCCGTTCTTATTGGAATTGAACGGAGCGCGCCCATTTCGTGGTAGCGAAACTCCCGGAGACGTACGACTAAGGCTAGCTTCTTCTAGCGGGTCGGAATTCCGTAATCACATCGCGTGTTCAATTTCTCTCTCTCTCTTTTTATTATCTTGCTATACTTGAATTGCTTGTGTGCTTGCTTGTTTTGGGTACAATTGAATTGTATTAGGATAGTTCATACCAAACCGGTCTAAAACCTTAATTGCTTCCGCTAAACCTTAATTAAGCCGCCTCCTTAGGGACAACAAAGTGGTATCAGAGCGGGAACCTCGATTAAGTTAGTCTTAATCTCGGTTTTCGGTCATGGCGGCTCGGTTTGTAGAGAGACCGGATAAATTAGGCCAAAATTGTAGAAATTTCTCTTTTTGGAAGAGATGCATGGTGAACTACCTCAATATCTTGGGATATTGGCATGTGGTAGAAAATCGGTATACCCCCGAACTTAAATCAAATTCTACCGATTTGACCAAGAAGTCCCGTGATAACCGAATGGACAATGATTGTGCGGTTAATGCCATATTAGCCTCGGTCCATGAATCAATTGGTGTGACCCTTAGTCGTTTCGATCTAGCACACGATATGTGGATGACTCTCCTCACCCGTTATGAGGGAAATTCTCAAATTAGACACTCTAAATTGTATGAGTTGTACTCTCAATTTGAGAATTTCCACATAAAGGATGGTGAATCCATTGAGGATATGTACACTCGTCTTGTACAACTCCAAAATGAATTCACCGAAGGAGGTGAGCCCCTAACAAATGGCAAGATTGTAGGGAAGATGTTGCGGGCTATGAGTAGAAGGCACGAATGGGATACTCATATCACATCGCTTGAGACCATTATCCGCATGGACCATGAGTACACACCGGAGCAAATGTACACCGAACTCCGATGTGTTGAGGAGAAGCTCAAACAACTTGCCAAACTAGAGCATACTCCAAGAACCGTAGCCATGACCTCCAAAAACAATCCCGCCTCAACATCCTCCTCTCAACCCTCCCATCGCCGCTACCCACATCAAACACCATTAAACCTCTATGAGCTTGATGAAGCAAAGCAAGATGTGGTGATTGAGAAGATGTTTCGTGGGCTGCTCAAGCATGAGGAGAAGTTCAACAAGGAGAGGACAGCTCACGATGAACGAGAGTTGTGTTTTGTGTGCAACAAAGAAGGACATTCTATGCACAAGTGTCACAAGCTTTTCCCTCAAGTGCAAACCAACAAGCCAAAGCCTAAGAACAAGAAGGAAAAGAAGAAGGCTCAAGCCATGCATGCCTTATGGGATGTTGAATCCGAAACAAGCTCGTCCGATTCGGATTCTCATGAGGTGTATGCTATGGTGGCGAATGTGGAAGAGGTGGTATTCTCAACGGATAATGTGGAAGATGACTTCGTGAAGGATATCCTCAACGAGTTCAATCAAGGGACAAAATTTGTTCATCCACTAATCCAAGCGCGTAAAGCACAACCACCTCCATCTCCACCAACTTCGCCAAAGGCATGCTCTCCAAAGGTATATCTCACTCTCAAAGAATCTCTTAGTAGTAGTGATAGTGAGAGTGATGATGAACCAACTAGTTCAACCAAATGTGTTGATTGTGATAGGTTAAACTCTATTCTTGATGCCACCCATGATGCTTTGGTTAGGAAAACCGATACCGTAGAAACCCTAAAAACCAAGGTAGATGAACTTACTTCTAAGATGGGTGAGTATGAGGCTAAAATTAAGGAGCTTGAAAAACAACTTGAAAAACCGATTTTAGCCCAAGCTCCTAAAACGGATTTGAAAAACCTTTTCAAAGGTCAAAAGCCTCATGACAAGTCCGTTCTTGGTTAGCAAAAGTCTTATCAAACCAAGAAAAAGAACTTGTCATACAAAAATGGGAAACAAGTTGCACAAAACACACAATTTCAAAAACCTAGGTATTCTCGTGGTCATGCACATATGTACCAAAGAAAACCTAGAAACACTAGAGTGCAAACCGAAAAGAATTTGCAAAATCAAGAAAAGAAGGTTTTTGTTCCAAAGGCGTCCAATAAAATTTATTTTAGAGGACCCGATGGATGGTTTTATGAATTTAAAGAGCACCACTCTTCTCAAAACCACAAAGCTCAATCCAATGGACACAAAAAGAATGTTTTCCAACATTTCCAAAAGGATTGCAAAAAGAATTTTAAAGCCTCATTCAATGATCCTAAGAAGAAGGCCGCATACCTTCGAGCCCATTACTATTCTCATTTTGTCAAGGGTTCACCATACCTAAGCCAACCAATGCATTTTGCAACTATTGTTGTCAAAATAGACATATCTCATTGGAATACAAACTTAGGAAACCAAATGGTGAGTCCAAAGGTAAATGGGTTCCAAAAGCTTGTATCTCTAATGGTACAACTCCTTGTATGGTAACCAATTTGGCCTAAATACTAAGTTTACCCCCGGTCCTATAAGCCAAATTCTTAGGGGGAGCCTCTTTATTCTTTTCTTCTTATTGTTTGAGAGGTTAAATTTGGTCACACTATCTTGTGTAGTGTCCTAAATTGGTTCTCCAATTTCTTTTCTCCAAAATTTAGGGGGAGCCATAAATTTAGCGGGAGCTTACTTCAATTTTCACCTTTTGTCGATTTACAAAAAGGGAGAGGATTGTAGTAAAGCTTGTGAAATGCCAAATTTAATCGCTTCACTAATGATATTGTTTTGCAAATCGTCAAAAGGGGGAGATTGTTGTACTAAACATCTCTAGGTTTGTCGATTACAAAACAATATCATTTGGCATTTAACAATCTTCTTTGAGTTTTATAGGAAGAAGGTGCAAAGTTTGAAGACTTGGATAAAAACTATATGCAAGATCAAGATCAAGTCTTTAGAGAGCTTATAGGCTAGTTTAGACTTTAATAGAAGGTTCACTTTAATCCTTTTATCCTTGAAATGGTCTAGTTAGCAGAAAAGCTCAAGAACTCAGTAATTTTCTCAGTTTCAGACCCAGTGCGTCGTGTAACGCAATATTGGGTTGTACAACGCACCAGTGAGTTGTGTAACGCAATATTGCGTCACACAACGCATCAGTTTGTGCAGTTCTTTTCCTTTCACAGACCCAGTGCGTTACACAACGCAATAGAGGGTCGTGTAACGCACTACCTGCATCATACAACGCAATTTACGCGTCGTGCAACGCAATTTCCTCAAATCAAGCCAGAACGTTGTATAACGCACTGAAGCGTTGTACAACCTTCCTTTGTTTTTTCTCTGGCCTTTTTCACTCGTTTTTGAAGCAAAATTCTGCTCATTTAATGACATTTAATGTTGCGTTGCACAACGGGTGGTCCGCGTCGTATAACGCGTCTGACAGCTCAAACGACTAGTTTATCCGTTTTGTCTTATTATAACGGTCGTCCAGTCCGTCGTACAACGCAATATTGGGTCGTGTAACGCACTGCCAACGGATAGTTTGTTTTTGTTTTATTATAACGGCTATCTGTGGGTCGTGTAACGCAATATTGTGTTGTGTAACGCACAACAGCTTTTTGAGTTGTTTTTACAGCCCTTGAACAGCTCTATTTATATCCACCCTTTGTGTCTCTCTCTAACTAACGAAAGAGAGAACTTTACCTTGCAAAATTTGACCAGAATAGAGCCTTTGAGCACAGGGATACTCTCCCACTTGAGCTTTTCATAGCTAGACCATTTTGAGAGATTTAGTAGCCTCAAACACCACCGCCCCAACATTGTCGTTAGGTGTAGGTTGGAATAGGTTGAGAGCTCTTCTCCCTTGAGGCAGTTGTGCCATTCGAGTTAGGCCGATCCGCCTCGAGTGTCCTTGTGACGAGGTGATTCGGTTCGAAATTGTAGTCCCGTTCTTATTGGAATTGAATGGAGCGCGCCCATTTCGTGGTAGCGAAACTCCCGGAGACGTACGACTAAGGCTAGCTTCTTCTAGCGGGTCGGAACTCCGTAATCACACCGCGTGTTCAATTTCTCTCTCTCTCTTTTTATTATCTTGCTATACTTGAATTGCTTGTGTGCTTGCTTGTTTTGGGTACAATTGTATTGTATTAGGATAGTTCATACCAAACCGGTCTAAAACCTTAATTGCTTCCGCTAAACCTTAATTAAACCTTAATTGTATTAGGATAGTTTATACCCTTGATATCAGATATGGATCATTGATTTTTCTGATCTAATAAGATCTATGGTCTGGATTTGTATATCAGATAAAAGGACAGCCATTTATTTGAAACTGATTGGGCGGTGGGGTGGATTTTAAGCAATACGGTGACACGCATCGGTATGATTCTCTGCTTAAATTTGTTTTTTCTCTGACGCTCTCCACTTTCTATTTTCCTTCTTTTCATTTTTACTCGATGCAGAAAACCCTAGATCGAAGCGATCTTGCCCGCGGTCTCTCATATCTCGCTAATACCGTCTATATTTCTGCCAAAAAAAGAAAATCAAACGTGAAATTGCTTGGATTGTTTGCCATATAGTCTTGATATAATAAGAAATAAATATATTATATTATTTCTCAACGTTTACTTAAGACTAGCAAAATGCACTGAAAGCTAACAAAATGTGCAGGAGATTTCACTTTAAAAAAAAAGGCAAAAAATCTGAACATAAGAGGCATTTGAATAACGAAGAAGTTTAGTATGTTAGAAATAGATTGCCATAGTGATATTTATTTTTAGAATATTTCATTCTATCTTATCATTTTGTTCTATAAGAACTTTGTTTGGATCTTTTGTGTGTTTAATGAATGAAAACAACTCTTTACTAAAAAAAATCTAGAGAATAAAATAAATACTACATCAATAATAAAAAAAAACAACTTAAATTATACAAGACAGTAATGTATCATACAAAATAAATAGCCTATAAATATGCCCAGCATGTCTTAATAAATATCCAAATATTATCATAATAACATATTTTCATTTATATAATTACTAAGGATTCGGTGTGTCATGTGTATTCTTCTGCGGATGAGGATCATTATAATTGATCGATTGTGAATATTGACAAAATTATTATTTTTTTGTGGACTAAATATACTCCTACAATCCCAAAAAAAAAAAAAGAATTTAGTTAGTATTGTAGAATGGGTTTTGAATATATTTTTTATAGAATCAAATGATCTATATTTTTTTTATTAAAAAGAGGACACAAAAAGAAAAATGTTACTATTATCATAAAAGTTTAATAATAGAAAAATAATTGATTGCAAAATAATTTATTCCATTTGAAACATAAAAAATAAATTATAAATCGTATAATTATTCAAAGTAGTGTACTAATTAATAAGAAGATAACTTTGTAAATACAATGAAAATAGATTATTGTGAATAAAGTGTAATTGTTTGATTCGAAATTTGAAAATAGCAAATAATTACCCCTATTATCACAATATATATATTTTGGAATGGAAAGAAAATTTATGTAAAATATTTTTTTGTTCTTACCATAAAGTCATGTTTTCTCAGTTTTCTCCAATAATTCAAAAATATTTTAGATTCACATTAAGGATCATCAAATCTATATCAAAACTTTTGTGTATTTTTAATCGCCTTCAACATTATACACCTTTTAAAAGAAATCTTGAGACGTTTATTTGTCGAGTTAGTGTTGACATTACAGACACGAGTAAAGTATGAATGTCACAACAATTTTGTTTCCCTCGTATTTTTTTTTGTGAATAGTTACTGAATTAATTGTGAATAAATTTATGTACGACATAAGCCACAATTAAGTGAGAAAGCGTGCCAGGTCCACTGAATCAATATATTTCGTGTAACAAAAAATTATCTTCGTTATTATTTCTCTCCAGTTTTGTTTAATTCTGTGCGGATCATACGTGTAACGAAATGTGTTGCTTCATATTTTTATACTGGGCCCAATCGTAATTGACCCACTGTATAATTGTCTACATAGAAAGCCGTGGAAATTATCTATATATATATATAATGGACAATTAAACTTTTCATTTCATAGCCCGAGAGAGGAAACTTATATTTCTGTTGTTTATAAATTTAGTAGAAAGCTGCTAAAGCTTGGGTTTGCTCTATACATGTGTATATATGTAGTTATAGTTCGTTGGCATACAAGTCATTTAATGATTGAAGAACTCTATATGGATTTATTCAAAAAAATTGACTAAAAAATCACTATAATTTCACTAAAATTTATCCTATAATTAGATCTCTATCCCCCCTTCTAAGATTGAACAAGTGCAGCATAGAGGAGCTGGTTCCATGTATCAGGTAAACCCGGTATGCACCAGTGACTGCAATCGTTCCTGAAATTGATGCCACTGTACTTCGACGGATGCGCATCTTTTCTAAACTGAGAGAGAAAAGTCACATCTAGGAGATATGCCGGCTTCGACATGGTGCTAATTATGTTTCTCACTATTGCTTCTTGTGGCACTGTTCCGACTATTTTTGAAGCATCTAAGATTGGTTGTGTCTCTCTCATGCAACTTTCTTGTTTTCTAGCACCCCAATCTTGGCCACTGAAAAGTTCAAAGAAAATGTCTGTCAGTAAATATGAGCATGTCCTTGTGGGTTTTCTTGTGTAAAAATTATATATTAGATTGGTACAATTAATTAATAATGATGTTCATCAATCATAACCTTCGCAATAAAATAATTAATTTACGTGATAGAAATTTGATAAAGACCAGAAAATCAACAACTTCATCGCCTAGGACAGTTCCAATAAAAAATATTGATTTTTAGCATATGTATATATACTTATTTCCTAATATAAAAATGCAAATGCTATATTTAAAAAACAGAGAGACATGTCTACCTCTGGCAACCATCCATACTGGAATCCGAGGTCACTATTCAGTATCTAAGAATGTGCACCAAGTATAAAATGTGAAAAACATAAAAACTGAACCGGTTGTTGTAGTTGGGCTTACTGGTAATGGTCAGGTGATATCCCTTGGTAAAACACTTTAGTTGAAGGGCCTACATTTTGATCAACCCACTTAGCCCATGTTTGCAATGCCTTTGTGAAAGCCAATGTCCGGTCCATATCTTTCAATACCTTCCCTCCATCTTGAATAAAGTCCCAACTGCAATACATATACATACATATGTTTCTTCATATCAATGCAATCGTGATAAAACTAAAAGTTCAGATATTCAATTTGCAGATTAGTTCTTCTGACAAATGCAAAAAACAAGGGATTTGTTTCTATCCTAAGAACCTATGCAATAATTTCAGCAAACATTGATTATGAAAATTGAAAGGCCTCCATGCATGTTTGCTAAAAGATAAAGATTTTTAAAAAAAAGCAATTATGGTTTAAGCGTCTGAAAATGTAAAAACAAAGGGGCTTTGATTTTGATCCCGTAATTTCTTCAAAGGAAGGGAATGTGTTTAACATAGACAATTTGTACATTTGTGTCCATATGTAATTTTAGCTTATTATCAAAAATACTATTCCATTTAATTACTTTATTTTTAGGATGATCTGGAACAATCCTTGCAAGAAAGAAAATCATAAAGAGAGAAAGGAAAATGAGTGTTTAAGTTTCTTTTCCCCTAATTGTTACCAGGGAATGTATGACTTACGGTTGTGTGGGCCCACTGCGGGGCCACCAGTGCCCCGTGTTAAAAATGAGCACGTCAGCACCTTGCCATATGTGACCAGCACTTATGGAATCAAGATTTAGCACACGACCAATTGATCTTCTATTTATGTCCACTAGATAGTGTGAGGGGAAGTACTCAATAGTCAAATTGTACCCCTACATAACAAGATAACAAAACTTAAGAATATGATCAATCATATGCACATATGTAAACAAGTAAAATCATGTCTTGTGTTCATATAAATATTACGTGGACCTCACATTAGGTCCGATTAGGCAGATTGACCTTGGTCTGGAATTGGGCAGAATACCACTAGAATAAAACAAATATAATTATAAACTTAAGCCTAGGTGGCACCATGTATGAGGTTGGTCTGCAATTAAGCAGAATGCAAATAGCTACAATTACATTAGCATAACAGAGGATTCCTTTGATGCAAACTTCCAATTTCAGACAGAGTGGCATCTGGCTAGAATGAGCTGCAGATCTACAGAGTTTTTTTTTGTAATAAATTATAAATTCCGAAAGGTTTATAATTTGCCGACCCTTGATTCCTTTCCCACAATCCTCGGAGAAATTAAAGCGGGGTTTTTGATGCATTGCAATTGCAAATGATCAATCATCTATTTGTGTGTAACTAACATATCCGTTATAAATTAGATTTTATGCGCTTACTTGTTATCATAAAATGTGTAGTTATAGTGTTTGTGTTGACCATCAGATTAAAAAAAAAAGAAAAGAAAAAGCGAAAGAACAACATTGTGGCGTAAAACCTATAATAATGGTGACTGAAAACAACAGAAGTAGTGGAGCACGATTCTAAAAGTCTACGCGCCTACTATAATTATCATTTCAAATATGTAGTGTATTCTAAAATGATTAATTAGCACTGGAATAGGCTTTTGACAAGTGCATATAGCAACCGCGCGCGCTGTGCCTTAAGGATCAAGTTCATATATAAGTTGTGAAATATACAAGGATGGATGAACTTTGGTCACTATTATATATAGACATGCATGTATACTACTTCAATGTATCTTCATACATCAAATGAAAATGCATACCACAAAATGGACCCCTGAGAACGGGCTGACATGCGTTCCTACTGCACTTGTCCAAACATCGGGTGCCGATGCGTGGATCAGGCAGAGCAGTGATTCGTATTGATTAAGGGTGAGCGAGTCTCCGACGAACATTATTCTCTTTCCTCTAAACCTTCTAAGCAAATCCATCCCATCAAATCTGCATGAGAAGTTACAAAATAATTAAATTGCAAGCAACGGTTGCACAGTTATTGTTTCTGATTTACAAACGTCTAATTAAAATGACCATTGAATTATAGTTGAAGACATGCAAGAATGGTGACTAAACGGAATTAATAGATGTCATATGTAAAAATTGTGTTGAGGTATAACCTAAACCAACATGACTCATCATGGAATAGCCAATTTACAATTTGCAACTATATCCAAAAATGAAATCCTTCAATTATAGAAACAAACCTTTGTAAATCACAGGAGTCAGGCTTCCATCTATATTTGAGATAAAGATGGTCTTGTCGGCCGAATTTGATGCAGTCGAATTCCTTGCGAATGAAGGGACAACTTGCCGGATCATACATTGGATACGAGTCATCGTACACCCAGCTTCCTTTAAAGAGATTGCAAGCTAATGCTTTTTTGCCAAAAGTAAGAACTAGAAAGAGAGAGAGAACAATGGAGGATAGCATGGATATAGAGGTGGTCCTCAACAGTTTTGTTGCCATTTGGTGGGAGAATGGGAGGGAGGGAGGGAGAGAGAGAGGTCAATTTTGGAAGGAAGGTGAGGTGTACAGTGCTTATAGCTTGCATTGCACAGGGCATTTGCATATATATTATGAGGCAAAGTAGAAAGATTATCAGCTAGACTTGTTCTACAGAGTTGAATAAGAGAAGATAATATGTTTTAGTATGAGAATTAACTTGAGACAAACCATGGATTTTGCTTAGCAATTAATTGTTTACTTGACTAATTAAGTAAGTACTAAAAAAGTTTACTAAAATATTAGAATTCAACTCATAACGATTTTCTGGAAGACATCTGTTATTTCCCTAAATTTTAAGGGTTATGTCCTTTTAACTGAAACATAATTGTCAATATATATTTAATCTTACTCTGCAGTTATGATCTCAGTCTCTTTACAATTCAGTTATTATGTTAGGCTTTTTACAACTTATGAAACATGCTGCATTCAAGACCAGAATGTGTACATTAAAGGATTAAAAAAAAATGTACATTGCGTGACCCAACCGAAATATAAAACCAAATAAAGTTATAACAAAAAACAAAAAAAGAAGCAACAGGAAATCATTCTTCTCCTGTTAAGATCTTAGATGACCAAAACATAAAAGAAAAAAACATTTAGAACAGGGTATTAAAAATTGTTGTACTAATTCTGACTCTGTTAACCATATGAAAGATATAATTAGTTCTCGACCCTCTAATTTAAAAAAAATATGAAAACAATTAAAAATTTTAAAAAGTATAAAATTTGGTCTCGCAATAAATTTTTAATATGAAGATCACATTGAGCGATTCAGATCGATAGTTTGAAATTTCAATATATAGTTGAGTCTTAGATCACGTTTGGCTCTAGTATTACTCTATATATTCAACCGAAAAGATAAACTATGTTAAACAAACATTCTCCAAAAGTGATAAAGCATCCAAAATGAGTAGAAATAAAAATAATAATGAAAAAAAACAGGAAGTCTTAAAAAAATTACCGCATCTAATTGTGTTAGATCAATCGCACTTAATTACATGAATAGAGCATTATACCTATTTATTATTATTTAAATCAACAACGAATTTTGCAGCTCTTTAGATGGGAATTGGTTTGACTATATAGTACAGATCGACACTCATCGACTACAGAGCTTAAGCTTTCTTGCAGGAGGGAAGCAACTTCTAGCTCTTGTTTGCCCGTGATATACTTGATTTTTAATTTTATCTTTATTCACGTATACATTAATTATCTTCTAGCATTCAAATAACTCTTAAATAATTGGGCGAACAATAAAAGTATTTGGTTGAATTTTCGAGATATATGTGGGGATATTTTTCCGAAAAATAAATTGTTTAAACACTGCCTGCCTTTTTTTTTTGTCAAAGGGCCTAACTTTTTATTTAAAATTAATATCTAGACCATACATCATTAGACTGCACAAATCAATAGTCCATAATTGATATAACAATTGTTTCCATCTCCAGTGAAATTATTCCGACCTTTTTTATATGGGCGTTTTTACAAATAGTATAGATTTCCTTTACATAACTAAGTACCAAATTTATGTAACATGAACAATGACTTGAAATTATTACTGTATGCCTATGTTACTTGGGTGCGGGTGCGGGTATCGTGTCGGATACGATGCGGGTGCGAGGATAAGGCATTTTTTAAAAAACTCGGATACGGTTGTATATATAAATAATTAAATATATATATATATATATATATATATATTTTAATTAAAAAAATAATTTATATATTTTGTAATTGGGTGTATATGAAAAATAAAGAAGATCATGCTCTAACGCTCCAGTCTTATCAATGGAAAAATAAAGAAGATCATCAAAGTGAAAACCAATAAGTTATTACTTTATGCTGTTTGCTCGCCATCCATGAATAAATTAGTTCTAATATATTAACTCATAAACTTAAATATACATATTTATTCTAGTTAATGTAAGTTAATCATATAATTTATGAGTATTTAAGATATGAATATTGATATAATTAATATTCATATTTATTAAACGGAACTTATTTTTTTAAATTAGTTTTAATTTCGTCATGCAAGTATGCAACTCAATTATGAAACTATTATAAGGTATAGAAACTTTTTGATGGATATAAATTAAAAAAAAGTACTTCTGTTTAGAGAAATAACTATAATTATATTAATCATGTTGTCTAGACAGCTGCGGTCTAGCTAGTTTTCTAAAAAAAAAAAACTATGTTAATTATATTGAAACCACACATCAAAACATAATTTGATGTAAATAACTAGTGTTAGCATATCTTTTTAACTTTATGTTAAATTCGAAATAGAGAAAAGGGTTGAATGGTTGGTACGAAATTATTAAGACAATAAATTAATTAATTGCACCCGCATCTATGTGAAGACAAGCATTGGTCTAATAGATCCAACGGCGGCGGTAATTGCACAAGAGACCAACGCACATATTTAGAATACTATGAATTCATAATCATTGCTGCCAAAAAGATTATTACATATATGGATGTATGTTCCTGGCTTGTGCGATGTAAATCAAAAGAAAATTTTTATACATGCATAGCTAATACTAACATGAGCTGTTTTTAGTTAAAGTTTGGATTCATGTCACATTGTCACTGCTCACATGACATAAAAGCCATAACTACAAGTTGGCAAATCTAACAGCACATGGTCGTGTTGCTTTTGGGAGAGATTAACTCTATATTGGTACGTACATAATAAGTGCGATCCCAAATTAAGAAATAATATCCAAATTGTTATTTCTAATACTAAATAACAATAATAAATCAATTAAATATATAAATTACAAGATAAGAAATATAAAAGAAAGTTTCTCCATGTGCGCTTAATCCTCTCTGTAGCTGTGGGTCTCTTCACCATGCATATTTTTGAAGGAAACATCCTATCATGGGTCAACTTAAAACAAACATTTCGATAGAAATTTTTTTCCTTTCTAACTTTGCTGGACTTAATATTAAAGAGTAAAGACTAATCAAATTCCACGTTGTCTTGTACCTCTTGTCCCTACTTGACTAACGTTTTTTTGAAGGTTACTCGACTAACGGTGTATCACATATATGTAACATAATATCCTTTATTTTTTTCCCCTTTAATATCAACTTCAATTGGAACTACGGTCAATTTCTCGAAAAATATATGATAACTTTTTACTTAAAATCATCCTAAAAAGGGAAGAATCCCAATTGATGATACTTAACCGGAATTGGTAGCAGAGTGACTTAAATTTGCATACTCGATCTGTATGCATTAATTGTATGCCGATTAATTTAAATGTCTTTTTGTGTCGAAAAATTTTTAATTGTTTTTTATGTAGTATAGACATTAATTAACATAAGGTTTTTTGAGTAAATTAATTAACTAACATAAGGGTTGTCCCTTATTAATACCAATGCCGTTAATGCCACTAATTAGAATTTATTATAATCAATACCACCTTAATTGTTGATACCTTTTGTAATTAAGAAAAAGGGTGAAAAACTGTTGATGGATCGAATTCCGCCAAATTAAGTACATGTGTCAGTTACTCAGTTTTCTCAAGCAATCAATGACGAAGTTTCCTTTTTTCACAAGTTGTAACTCTTAATTAATTTCAATTTATTTTCTTACATTTCTTCAGAAATTATTTTTCCCAACTTCATTACTTTTAATTATTAATTAATTCGTACATTTTTATTTTCTTAATTTACTCTTAATTAACATTTATTTCTTTTTATATTGATGCATTTTCTTATATACAACACCACAGTAATGGTAATTTGAACTGGTATCTGAAGATACGAAATGTCTTTTGTGGTAAACAATCACTATATGACTCGAAAAGTTTTCCCAATTGATTAAACAAATGAAAAGAGACTTGTTTGTAAAACTAATCTACTTGACTTTAATTTCATTATATTTGATATAACCGTTTTGATTTAGCACATTTATGTGCATGTAAATGATCAATTTATTGGGTATTTATGTCTGTTTTGGTGTTTATGTAACTAAACAAGTGACTCATTTGCTTAAGAATAAGGACATAGGACTATAGGAGCACGCAACATGTTGTAAATACGTTGTAACAAGTTACTTCTGCAGTTCTGCATAACTTGGCGAATCGTTTTTAAACTGATAATGTAGTAAATAAAATGAAAAGAAACATTTCTTACTGAATAATAGAACCTTGCACTATTGTCTCCAAAAAAATTGTATAGCGAGGCTTTGAAATTGATAGGATGGGCAACAATTTAATTTGCTACAAAATATGAGTAATACTAAAATCAAACCTGATTATATCTCAAATATTGAAGTTCAAATGACCAATTAGTCCTATTCTGTTCAATCCAAATTTATAGTTTTAAATTTGTGTATTATTTTTTCAGACTTAAAAAAAACTGGCTTAATAAAAAAATTATAAATCGTTTAATAGTAACGATTTTCTAAAAATTAAAAAAATAACAAATAAATTTTGAAAAAATATATAAAATTTAGTCACCAATAAATGTAAAAACTATAATATGTGATTTGGATTGATTTTTTCTAAGTTAGAGATTTGTGATCGAATTCGTCAAACCCGTTTATTGTGCGTATTGTTCTTAGCCCAACGCAATATCCAAAGAGTATAACTGGGCCGAGCCTCTCAGCCTGTTTGGCCCATACTAAAGTCTCCATCCTTTTCTAATTAGAGAAAGATCCATTTCATAAACCCATTACATTATTTGCAAAAACTACATTTTCTCTGTCTCAGGTTCTCAAACCCACGGTCGCTTCGCCATGTCCAACTCCGGCGAACCTCAGAGCTCCAACGAAACTCACAAATCGGTCTTTCCTACTCCCTCTAATTCTATTATAAACAATACCCAATAAGATATAAATGATTCTTCAATTGTTTAGGGTTTGCGAAATGATTGAAGAGAGTTTAATTTATAATATATATATCTTGTTTATATCAGGAAATGGAGAAATCTCCAGGTTAAAAACTAGAGGTAATATACAGGTGTAAAAAGTGCAGAAGAATAGTAGCCTCAGAGGAAATTGTGATTCCACATGAACAAGGAGAAGGTGAGAAGTGTTTCAGGTGGAAGGATCGTGACACCAACTGGTCTGAGATGAAACCGCAGTGTAGTGCCATTTTTGTTGAGCCCATGAAGTCGATGCAAGCTGGTACCAATCTCACCAACTTCTATTTCTAGTTTCTCTGAATAGTTAAGGTTAGATGAATATTCTGTTGAACAAATAGTTGTGTGTTTTACTCTAATAATAAGTAAATTTTCACTTTTGATAGAGTATTTTAGTACAATGAGCTGTGAATTCAAGAAAATTAGGCATATTGTACCCTCGATTGAATTAAGGTTTTCTGTTACCCATTACTTCAACACTGATTTCACATACTATATTAATTTGTGATATGCATGCTACTTAGTTTATGGCTACATTGGACATGCAATGCATACATAGAGGAGCTTCTAGTGACCAATGTGTTATGTATGCTTGAATTGTCCTTATATGGCTTTGACAAAATCATTCCAGATGAATACCATTCAGTTTATCTCAAGCCATAGCTGTTATAGTATTAGAAAATATTGAAGTTGGAATTGAGCAAAAAGGGAGAAGGATTTGGATGCTTAGTTTTTGTTAATCTTAATTGAGAAATTTGACAGAAGGGCTTGTATGAATCACATGGAAGAGTTCAGTTGCATGATTGAACTTAAAATTAGTTTAAGGCCTTAAAAATTGAACCACATTGAAATAGTATAGGAGCTGAAAATAGAATTTTCTTCTCTGCCCATTTTTGTTTTTTTTTAAAACAATGTCTGGTTTTATATCTGAAATAGAAGTGTTCCTGGTTAATTTGTTTACTGCTTATAGGAGTGTTCTCTAAAGTCATTTTGTTTTTGATATCTGACATTCTACCAGTGGGAGTTATGTCTTATAAATATGTGAAAGGCTAAATTTCATTTTGTTGAGGAGAATGGTTGAATATTGATATTATAGACACACTTCGTGATTAAAAGAAAGAAAATATAATTTTTTTTAAAATTTATTTAAGATAAGCATAAGTCTTCTTCTTTTATCCACAATTAAAAATTCATAGTTAATGCCTAAAATGTATTATCCACTAGGTTTTTACAACGCATTTTGTACATAATTTTGTCCTTTGCATAGTTTGGCATAGGTGTGATGCTGTCTTTGTTAATTGAGGTACGCTGATTGAGCTAAATTAAGGTTTCTGTGATCAACCTCAGTAGAATTCAAAGAGGCATTTTGCCATGTGTAGATCAAATTCTGTCTCAATGAATGAGGTGTAGTAGATCCGGCCATGTATACTACATTGGGTATAAACTAAAGCCTAGAGTGTTCTCTTGGTTGTTTGTTTGTTTGTTTTCTCCATCTGTTAAGCACATTTTATTTTTTTAATATATAATACTTTTTTTTGTTACATTCTATCCACTTGTAGCAGCAATTTTGATCTGCAACCTTTTTGTAAGCGTTCCTGAATATTTGCTCTTTTTTGTTACACAATGCATAGTTGCCTCTTTAATGGTCCTTTGACCGTTTCAGCTTAAAAAGAAAAATGTTAATGCCAAACTGTTTTGCTGCGTAGTTTGATCAGGAATTTAAAGTTGAATTCTGTCTTTTGTAATCCTTAATTTGCAACAACAAATGATGATAACCATTATCTCATGAAATTTTTTTTCCAAATCTGCTTTGATAAGTGGTACAGCCTATAACCTTGTATACATAATCTGAAAGACCTTTTTAGATCCCTTTAAAAGTAGATATGGAATTCCATACTTTCTGAAGAGGCTGAAGAAAGGAAAAGGATAATGGAAAAAGCTGGTGCCTTTGCAATCTTTGTAAAAGGGCTGTCCAATGAACCAAACATCTGGCGCAATCGTGCTTGTGCCTATTCTTTTTAGTTGGAAAGTGGCAAATAATGATTTTGCAATCTTCCATGCAGTGCATATACTAAGACATTGTTTTACAGATTCTGGTATTATCCTTGATTAGAATTGAAAAGGAGAAGGAAAGATGGTGTTGGGCTTGTGGTGTGGCAGCATAACGGAGCAAAAGAAAGAAATGAAAATAGAGACAGTGTTTAACAGTATTTTGGTGGTGAGCCCTTCTTTTCTGACATCCTAGCCATTTTTATTCAATATATTGTTCTCTCTTTATTAAACTTGTTAAATCTATATCTTTTATATGGTTGGTTGAGGTTTAATATTTGTTTTATCATTGGATGATCACGGAAAGAATGCATAATTTGGCAATCTCATTAGCTTTCCATCAAGTTAGTGTGATCAATTTAATGTACTAAAAGATTGGTTAATGTGAAATCTGGACCGTAAAGGTTCATATATACATAAATTCATAATTAAAGATTAATACTGCGATAGCATTCAACGAGTGCCACTAGCACAGGAAGATGCAAATTTCTTGGTAATAAAAAAAGAATCAATTGTCAAATCAATCAAGTAATCCCAAAGAATACATTGTGCTAAAGAAGTAACCCTCATATGTGCACACCTCAAAAGCACTCTTTACACATCCACATGCCCCCAAGAACATACATGTGACCAATTCGACGGTTTTGGTCAGAGAATACAGTTATTCCGCAGAAAGCACCGCAAGTTCCAATAATCCCCCATTAGGCGTCTACTTATTCCTCTCTTATCAATAAATAATACGCCATTTGAGCCGGTTGGTGTGTGATAAGAGCCCTCAAAAGAAATCAAAGAATAAAGTAAAGGAGAGAGGATTCTAGAGGGAGATATTGTAGTGCGATCCACGTAGCCAAAGGGACCATCAATCCCTTTTAACGCATTTGCTTTTCCTACAATTGCAAAAGGAAAAATGTTTAGGAAAATAAGTATGAATCTTCTTTGGCAGATACAAATCCCTAACAGTGTAGCAAGTTTTAGACATCTAGAACTGAAGTAACTTTATGATCTAAATTATTTGTCAATCCTTATCAATGGCATGCTACACAGGTGCAATTGTCCATAGCTCCTAGGGAAGTACTCCCTCGTTTTAGGGGAATTTAGACTCTAATCTTGGTCGGCATGCATAAATTCAACATAAAAACTTAGTGAACCACCATGTGTTAAGAATGTCATCTCAACCCCAAAGTATTCCCTTTCCTTTTGTCACATTGGCCCCATAAAGTTCGCTTAGGTAAGCTATATGGTGGAAGGGGTGAACCGATGTCTAGATGGCTTGAAAATAAATAAATAAAATAAATAAGGGGCTAAGAAAGTTAATAGTCCGAGGCACTTTAGAGGTTTAATTTGAGCTTGCAGAAAAAAAAAAAAATGAAGTCAGGCCTATGATAAATTTTCTTGTTATGTGTTTAATGTCTAATAACTAGAATTGTGATAATTAAACCAATAAAGTACTCTTGGACCACCATGTCTTCTACCAATTATGAATTGAAGTATTGGACTAATATTAGAAGCGAATCTACAAGAGGTGCAACTTAGGACATCATATAGCACTTCATAAAGGAATTAAAAAAGAAACAAAGTTCTTTTCCCTTGGATGGTGTAGAAGTAAAGGGAAGTTGTACTATAAGATAAGGTAAAATTTCTTTTTTGTTTCACGGAAAGGTAAATGGATAAGGAGTTGATACCTGGATTTGGTACACCTCCATGTTCTTGGAAATTAGCAAAGAAGGTTTGTCAAATTTTGTCCTTTACCAAGGAAAACCGGAACAACTTTGGATTATCTCCTTAGAGCATGAAATATTAGTGCACATACTAGGACCAAATTCCTCAAGCTTCCAAATCCCATCTTGGTTTCCTGTATATATAACGGAAGAATATAAACATTAAAATTATGTTTCAGCAACGAACTTTTTAGGAATTATCTAATTCAGTGTAATATTGTGCAGTTGAACATGTCAGCTGAACCAAGTTTTTTTTATTTTTTTTTGGTGAAGAATTTAAATTGATTACTCATATTGTGTACATTATGGAAGCGCTTTATTATTTAGTTGATACATTGATGTGTTATTGTTGCAACATCTAAGCTTCACCTGCAGCACTTGCTACACAATAAATACTTTGGTGCGAGATAGATATATATACTGTGGAATTTGAAGTAATTAAGTTTTTTTTTATTATTTGAAAATTTGTCCCAAATTTATTGCAGCAGTCGTTTGATATACTTTGAAAATGCTATTGGGCTATTGGCATTTTCCATCCCTTGGTAGCTCTCTGTTACTAAGCGCACTAGGACATATGATTTATATACTCGTAAAAGCAAAGCATATATGATTTTGATACTGTCCTTTGATATTTAAGTGATGCAAGAATCCATCGCTTTTGATGTGACTATGATTAGGCTAAAAAAAAAAAAAAATCAATATTTCGATTACATGATTACCCATAAATCTTTGTCAAGAAGTATGGAATATACTTTTGTCATATTTTTTAAGTAATGCAATATCTTACTTTGTCAAAAGATCTCCTCGTTTATGCTAAGAACATAACAGGAGAAGTATATTTTAAATTTCCTTTGTCAACTGTCATATTTCACAAAGTGAAAGGTTTAAAAGAAGAAATAAATTAACTATACAAAACTTTTAAGATTTGGTTTTGTAATCATATATTCCTTTCTATATATATATAGTTATACTGATCCCCATCCCCTACCCTTCAACCAAATGGAAGAAGTCATGTTTCCCCAAAAAGCTTGTAAACTATCAGTTTAATTGCACCAGTTAATACAGGAATGAGGAAACATGGTGTATGTACACCCAATCCGGAAAATTAAAATGCTTGAAAAACTTTAAATTAGCATATCGCTCCAATTCTATTGTTTTCTTTTTTTCCCCCCAGAAGAATCCACAATTACCTTCTTGTCTTTATTTACTTGGATGACAGAGAACGAACAGAGTAATTCAGTATATAATATTGAATTAGTAAAAAAAGTAACTAGGGTTATCACTGTTATTTTGATCTTGAATGGATTAATTAGCATCTTTTCATTTTGCTTCTTATTTATCTTTGCTGTGGTATGCATGCAATTGTCTAGGGAAAAAGAAATGGGACAAAAGTGACTAATATCTTTACATACAGAGGAAGCAGAGGAGGTGAGA
Organism: Rhynchospora pubera; assembly: GCA_028095005.1. Lineage (NCBI taxonomy): Eukaryota > Viridiplantae > Streptophyta > Magnoliopsida > Poales > Cyperaceae > Rhynchospora > Rhynchospora pubera. Next base: position 21,381,341 of record CM051461.1, read on the forward strand.
GAAAGTGAAGCTGTAGATGTAGAACTCAAAGATGTCAGCCCCAAGTTGTAAGCCATGGTTCCATCAGGTCGGAACAACCCGTAGTTTCTCTCAGACGTCGGCCCTGGTTTAAGATCCTCATTAAACAGAGCAAAAAGATACACCTCCAGTTTCAGATTTGGTCTCAAGGGAGTCCCTTCACTTCTTAACTGTCTCACTAGCAAGTTCCTATTGTAAACCCTAGCATTATCAATCGTTGCACCTATTTCATTTGTGTCCCCCTTGGATGGCCAACCTGTTTCTGACACGTGTACTGGTATACCACCATATCCGAGCCTGGCCATTGCGAAAATTACTGCATCCACCTGTTTTCACGTGATTGAAATGCATCCAGAATGAACTCATTAATTAAGTTTAATGTTGTAATTACATGTCAACCTCCTAACTGTAAAATAATGCATCACAAGTTTGGTTCATATCATTAATGGATCTGATAATAACAAAGTCCCATGGTAATCTCTAATATCAACACCTTGTTGGCCAATTTACCAAAAAAGTTGCCACTTTGACAACTATCTGAAAACTGCATTGTTATTTTTTTTTTGTGTAAATTGGAACCCCGGAATCATTTAATAAGTCAAAACATTTAGAACTAATCGATTCAAAATTGTTGCTATCAAGTTATGCCTCAAAATGTCAATTGATAAGTTTACCTGAGCATAGAGCATGTTGTCATAATGTAAATGTGTGTATGGATCGACCATCCCATTGTTTGGATTAAGCAACACGTAGTTGAGCTCGACTCGAGTCGGGTCGTCTTTGTAGGCAAAATACGGATATGCATTAATCCAAAAGGGTGCCTTGGTTTGGGCTAGGAAATTGAGATATTGAGACATTTGTGGTACTAACTCAGGTTTAAAGGAACCCATCGAGGGAGGAAATGAGGTCTCGAGCGCTCCCAAGGAGGTGGCAGTGGAAATGTAGATATAGGAATCTAACCCTAGTTGTACCAATGCTGCATGCATGCTAGCCATTGCCGGTACAAGGTTTTCTTTCAGGGTTTCATCTTCAGTAGTGTCAATCTCATTGCCAACTGTAATGCCTGTTACAGAGTAAAACGTCAAATTATTTCTTGATATTTAAACCAAAAAAAAAAAAAATAGAAGTCTATGTATGTGATGCATAATTATGATAGTAATTTAATTGCATTGATTAAAAGAAGTTACTATTTGTTAAGCTAAGAAATTAAATGAGATGCATTAATTTAAGACAATTCCCTTGTTAAGTTGTCAAAATGTAACCACTACCTCAATTAACATGAATCGAAGTTAGACCATTAAATATTATAGGTCCCCAGTATTAGAGGGGACCATTTGCAAAGTTTGTTATGTGAGGTATTTATGCAAATTGCAAATATATGCTTTTATAAAGTATGTAGAATCATGTATGGAACAAAAAGGTTTTCCTGATAAAATAAAAAAAGCCAACATTTTCAGATTGTGGTTGATATACTATTTTACATGGAGCACATTGGCTGCCATGGAAAAACCCTCATACTTATTAATATAACCTCTCAGCTATTTTGCAATTCTTCTCTCGTTACTGTGAGGTGCATTGTTATATAAAAGCTGCATACTCAATCAAGTTGCAAATTAGCGTATTTATGAAATTCATGTGAAATAACAAAGTACTATTATAGAAGGATAAAAAAATTAAAATCATGGTTCTGAAAATCGGAATCAGAATCGGAATCGGAATCGGACTGTTGGTCCGAGTAGTCGAATCGGATGAATCGGAAAAAATCGGATGAACCGGCTCGGAGAATCGGATTTTCATGAAAATCATATTTTATGCATTTAAAATTTAGAAAAAATTTAAAAAATACGGAAATTATTATTTTTTTAAGTATGAGCTAAATATCAAAGATTGGAACTATAAAATCAATTAATATATAACAATTTTATAATTATGGAAGCCAGTGTAATACGTTAAAATTAAAAAAAAATCGAAATCTTGAAATAATTAAGATAATTTTTACGATTAATGAAATATTTTTGTAAAAAAAAAAAGAAGGGGAACCACCTAAACCTAGGTGCGCCACCCTCCTCCAAACTGGTTCTACCGGCCTCCTACGCATCTCTCTCGCCCCTACCCACCTCAGGCGGCCTTCCGCACACCCCTTCTCCTCTATCCATTGATGAACACCACCATTAATGGTGGTTTTTGTTAATCTCAACCCGATTCCGTTCCAAACTGCCTAAAATCGGATCGCCCTCCGCCGATTCCGATCCGAATCACCCGATTTGACTCGGAATCGGCCGATTTTTTGAACCATGATTAAAATACACAAAAATTCTTGCCAAATATGACCGTGTCCCTGGCCTAAAGAATATCAGTGCATTTATACTATAGTACTTACCAGTAATACGTGTGGCAGGGAAGTAGGTCTTAACATTAGTTGAGATCCATTGTAGAGCCTGTGAAGGATTTGTCATCAAAGCAATTTGATCGTTGGGTACAGTCACAGTGATTTCAATGCCGGAGTTGGCAAATGCAGTGAGAACTTGCGGGTTCGTGTCGTAAATCCTGGTCTTGGTAACTTTGAGGGAGGTTAAGAGTGACAGTGCTTGCGTTGGTGTTGGTAGGTTGTTTGCTACTTGTCCATAGTTTATCCCAAGGCTTGTGCCGAATTGAAGAAATCCAAACTCTGAGAAATGCAGAATGGTTAAAACGATTAGTTTTGAAAAAAAAAATAACGAGAAAATAATGTATATCTAGGTACTCTAGAGTCTAGATGCATGTAACTTATCCTTCATGCAGAATTTTAATATCGACCGGCAAGAAATTATTTCTTTAAATAAATGTGATAAGAAGAGAACAATTATATATTGTGAGAGAATATGAAGTGAAAGTATTTAAGGTTTAACGAAAGTATTAATGGGTTTCCCCATTCTGTATCAGAATGGAGACATTTTACACTTAATCCTACTTAGCCTCGACATTTGGTTGATGAAATCTAGTTTAATTTGTTAAGCTTCAGCGCATAAGTTCTTCGACAACGCTGTTGTGAAAACTCGAAGAAAATGCTAGCTGACATAATGGTGAAAAAGGAGATATCTCCATTTTCAAAGGCCAATGGAGAGGTGCAAGGATTTGATTGACTTGGTTGAGAAAACATAACTAGCTATGCTCTACGCATACAACGCTACTTAGATGAAAAGGAAATGCACCTGAGGAGAAAAGAATATATACTAGAAAAATAGGCACCATCCTTGTCCATAATCTTGATGAAGAATCCATTTAGAGAGAATTAGAAAGAGAGAAGGGAGTAGAGAGACGGAGGAAGGCGGTTTATAATGGTTAGCTCTTGAGAATTCCTTTCTTTACTTGAAAATGAGACTATGAGAGATGGCAGGAGAAGAGAGAAGTTTAATAGAGAGGTTAGCTTTGCCTTGGCAAGTATATTAAGTTTATAAGGAGGTAATGTTTTTTGTTATTAATTCTTTTATTTTTTGTATGGAAATATTAATTATTTAAGAATAGTGGGCTGGGGATTTGTGCCTTGGGCCCACATTTCTAGTTAGGGTCCGTTATCTTTACAACGACACCCCCTTCTGTCCCTATTACACCAAATATGACCCAATTAATAACTTTAACTAATTAATTAATTGTTTAATCATTGCCTTGCCGACATCTCCTTTTTATCAAAATGGAGATATCCTTTGTCAACTCGGATGGTATGATTGGACCTTTCTTGGGATGATGAAAATCATGAACTGACGATACTCTAATATTTCTGATTTTAAGAAAACATTATTAAAAAAAAATATACACTCTACAGTTCTGAGATATATCATTTTCTCAATATTAATTCGAAATAATTAAAAAAATATTTTCAATACGATTTCAATTCAAATATCACATTAAACAATTCGTATTGATTATCTGAACATCCAATGTCGAGATAGGCGTCGAAAGAAAAAAAATATAGTTTCTTTATAATTAATTGAACAGTCTATAACGAATTATTATTATTATTTTTTGAAGATAAATTCGGGGTCAAGCCTCCCAACAAATTAATTAATTGAAGGATTGTCAAAACTAGCATAAAATTTAAGGAAATATTGTGGACATCTTTTTTTTTTATAATCTGCAATCACATTACAGATTATATAACTTCAAAAAGGAATAAAGATAACGCATTACTTGACAATTAAATACTTGAACACAATCATTCAATTCATTATAAACTTCTGTGATACATGCTTGTAAAGTTACATTACAGGCATAACTGTGTCAGGATGCGATAACAATTTAAAGCTGCCAGACAGGACTGTCATATACACTTGCATACATGTAGAGCTGCCATGTCAAATGAAGTACATAAATTTCAAAAAAAGATAATTGAAGGGGTTTCCTTTAACGGGACAAAATTGAGAGTGATGAATTGCTCATTGAGCGACATGGTATGCATGGTGCCATTTGAAAGTGGAGGAGGAATATTACGACCAAAGTGGTTATAGTTAATTAAGCAGCTAACTTTAGTAGCTTAACAATTGAGACCATGCATGCATGTACTATAGTTAGGTGGTAGCATGTTAAGTGTTTGGGATCATAGACTAACTCAATTACAATTTGGCATGTTCAACTGTAATTCGGTCGAAGGTTGGCCCAATGCATAAAGTTAGAAAAGGTACTACTCATATAAGAAAAGTAAACTAAATTTATTTCATTTTTTTTATTAAAATCCAAAACCTCTTTTTTTTTTTTTTTTTTTGTTCGGCCTGTTACTCTGTTTGGACTAGAATGCATGATCTCACATGCGAAATCCTAAAGTCAAGCTAATAGGGAGATGTTGGATATCATGTTGTGGAACTTTATTACTTTACACGGGAAATATATCGATATAAAATGCAAACCGTTGCTTAGTTGTCACTTAACATGATTTTGCAGGGTACTAATCAATTCTTGTTATTTTTATTAAATAATTTAGTTATGATAATTTTATACATAGTTTACAATTTTAATTATACTTTTCTAAAATTTATACTTAATCTAAAATATAATTTATATTTTAAGGGATTTTATTTACGTATTGCAGACAAAAGTTTAGTGAAGAAGATAATTTCTGAATTGCAAATATAAACTCTGCTTTATGATTATGTCAACTTGTGCCGTTGTTGGTGCAGTAAGATTGCACTAGCTGTATAGGCCCAATATTGTGGGATCCTTGTAATCTTATCCACTAATTAACCCTTAATCAGAATAAATCAGCTCAACCACCAAGTACCAGATTCAAGGTCCCAGCTAGAATTTATGGAACTATTGACCACATGCCAAGCACTCAATATTTTTAATACTATTCTCCATTTCCATTAGAATGCTTGGTGACATAAACGAGATAGATAGTGCTTTTAATCTCACCAACCAAATAAAATGGATAGCTATACATCGCTTTAAATAAATTATGCATTTAGACCTAATGACCAGTCCGTGTGCCAAATTGCCAATTAAAGAATGATAAAATTATTGCAATGGTTTTGGGATCCAATAATGTTCACCAGCATCTGAAGATTCGATAACAAATTTAGGTATAAAATAGATCAATAAAAAGAAAATGCATTTTGATTTTTTATAACTTGAAAATTTAGCTTCAACTCTCACAGCATATTCTGGTGTGCTGAAGTGGGAGGGGATCAACCGAGGTCGCTAGGTGTTCGACAAAATGCCTCATATAAAAGTGGTGTCTTGGTGCACCATGGTTGCTATTACATCGGAACATGTTTTGTGAGAGATGGTATTTCTCTGTTAGGTCGAGCTAGAACACTATAGACATGTACAACAAGAGTGAAACTGTGGAAGGATATAATTGCAATCAAGGTGTTTGACGGTAAGCCTCAGAAAAACATAGTAAATGGAGTGTGCTATATATTTTCTTTTCGTTGACCCTACAAAGAATGTACAGAGAGATGCTACATATTTTCCAAAGGATGATTTCAATATGATATATGCAAGCCAGATGACCTTTATTGGTTTTCCTACTGCTTTTACTTGCTCAGAATAATCAAGCTAGGCCGAGAGCTCTTTCATGACTTTACTCGTAAATACAGATTAACTGTAAAGATTGAACTTTATGCATGAATAGTTGATTTTCTAGGTCAGGCTAGTCTTTGATCGAAGTTGATTCTCTCACGAAGGATATGCCGATACTTCCAAACAACGTCGTTCTCTGTTCCTTATCTCCTCAATAAGCCTACATTGGAAGTTAGATTCAGCCAAACAATTGATGCAAGGGCTTGTGCAGTTATATCCAAATTACATCCAGTACACCACACACTCACATTCTGAGGATGATTTTTCTCAGGAAATTAATGCAGAAACCAGGGATCAGTAAACCACCAAGATAGTTACATTAGATTGATTGCTACCTGCACAAGCATTCAGAAGGATATAAATCACATACTTTGAGAATTGCATATGATTCACTGACAGTGAATGAATCCATGGGGCGATTATGCCTTTTTAGGTACGTTCCTGAAGTATCCAGTCAAATATCTCGACGGGAGGGAGGACAGTGAATTAGTGCTGTTGTTTCATAGTAAGGCTGGCAGTATGTTTGGTTCTGTTGATTGCAAAACCAGGATATGGCCAATTAGGATATTTGTGCATCGATCCTATCGAGGAAATGCTCAGATTGTTATACTGTAATGAAACTGATTTCTGGTGTGTGTGAAAGAGAGAGAATTCTCGGCATAGGAATCAGTCCACTAATTCAAAAATAGTTCATGTTTTTGTTCTGATTGTCCACAATTGTTTGTTTTTCCAATTGGTGACCAAATTTTGAGAACTTCATACAGAAAAAATGTTTTGCTGTACACAGTGTAGAATGTTATATGTGATTTTTCCCTTCAACTTTTTAAACATTCATTGGATAATTTTCACAAACTAATTCTATGTATTCATGGGTAAATTTAGTTCCTGTTTGACCAGTTAATGATATTATTAAAAGGGTTTACAAGATGCGGCTACCTGGCTTTGATTTAGTTGGGATATCATATCATCTGCATTGAGCTTGGTATCATGTGATGATGTGTATCCCGGTACCAGCGATGATTGGATCCATTATGAAAAGCTACCAATAAACATTATGTTGCCTATATAAGAAGTTAAATCAAGACGCATCTTTGCTCTGTATTTAGCTTAACATACATAATTTTTTCCCCTGAATATACTGCATATACAATGCATCGGCATCCTATAGGCTTCCTAGCAATATCCTCAGGAGTTGACCCACAGAAAATTTCACAGAAATAATGAAATTCCCTTATCTAGTAAAAAGTAAAAAGAACGCTGAATTTGTCAGTGGCATTTTTACTGTTGAAAAAAAAAAGACTCGATGTGGTCTTTTTCAAAGCAAAGTTGAATTTTTCGTCTTACCAAATATGAAATCCAATAAAAACTTTAAATATCTAATAAAACAGCAGTTAATGCACATTTATTTGACTTTGAGAAAAGTAAAAGTGCATCTAGAAACCAAAAGAGGACATATGATACGTGTTCATCTTATCCAAACCTTGTATAGATGATCTTTTGATTAGACCTTTCATAGAAAACACTAGAGTTTAATTACCTGTAGAACATACCTATTATGACCAAAATTAAACCTTTTTTGCTACATGCAAAATGACATACATATGCAAGATGAAACTTTTCCATTTGGTGGTCGCGTGTGGTGGGGAGTTGGGTAGAAAAAGGTTCTCCATGTTTCTTCCTTTTCCTTTTACGTCACTCTGATATCTTAATAAAGAGATGCTTTTCTTGATTAATATTATTTTTCTTTTTTTCCTGAAGGAATTGAGTAGAAATTAGTGATATAATTTTTTTTTTAATTGAAACCTCTTGTTCATGGTTCATGGTGACCGCGACGACGAGTAGCTCAAACAAGATAATGAACCGCAAAAATTCTCTCGGAAAAATTTCTGTAGAATGTTCTCCCAAAAGTTTCAACCTCCTGATGCAATGAAACTAGTAGGTGTTTGACAGCAATGGCCTTAAATAATATGATAGGTGCAGTTTAAAAGGCAGTTTTTATTAATTAAAAATTTACCTTGTCAAGACATAAGTAATTAATAAATAGATCAATAAGATTCTGGTGCTACATTTTTTTGTGCTACAAATATCACACTTTACTTTTTTTATTTTAAATTTTAAAATTTAAAATATAATCGTCTGATCCAAACCGTTGATCTTGTTCCCTTTAACGACGGATGCGTTGTCATAAAATTTCATAATTTTTGAAGCTTCTTTGATCCTTGATCAAAAGGTAAAAAATGAATGGATCAAAATAAGTAAAACAAATTAATTCTAATATGTCCATTTTTCAATCTTTTGATCAAGTATCAAATAAATTTTAAGAATTATGAAATTTTAGGACAACACATCCGTCGTTAAAATGAATAAGATCAACGGTTTGGATCAGACGATTATATTTTAAATTTTTAAAATTTAAAATAAAAAAGTAAAGTGTAACATTTATGACACTAAAACAGTGTCACCGGAACCTTATAGTAAATAGATTACCAAAATGTAAAACTGTACCAATGTGATTCATGATGGCTAAAATTAAGGTAATATATGAAAGACAACTGCACCAATGTATTATTAGGAATTTACCATAAGCTTTGAATTAAGTCCAAATTAAAAGAGAGAGAGAGAAAAATAATTGATAGCACTATGCAATTTTGATTTGACCAAACTGGAAACGTTGCCATCGTATTCATAAAGAATAGTATCCCTTATCCAAAAGGATTCTTTTATTATTATTTTTTTTAACCTTTTTGAAATTCTTTATGGAAAGGAAAAGAATGTCCGAGCAAACCCTCGTGTGTGAATTTGGTGAAGCCATGGTGGTTGAGTGAAAAAAGCAACAAAGGTTGCCTGGAGAGTATCTTCCGAGGTGATCTTGTCGTCTGGTCAAATTTGCATCATTCATGTAGTTTGAGGTTTCAAAATTTGTTTGCTGCTGCATGGCAGCATGGGGTAGTATATTTGTATGATAGAATAGAAATTATAATATTTCGGTAAGAACCAGAATGATGGAGTTTATTTGACTTTCTGTTTCTTTGGTAGGTACTAGGTACTAATATTTAAACCGTTTATTGGTCATCTTAATAAAATTTAATTCCTCTCTTATATTAATGAATCATCTTCATTATGGCTCCGTTTGGATGCGTTGAGAATAAGGTAGGAAGAAGGAAGAAGGAAAAAAATTTATTGGGAAGGGGTAAATTTATTGGGAAGTGTGTAATTTTTGTGAAGAGTTTGGATGGTTAGAAATAAATTTATTGGTAAAAATTGATTATTCCTTATTCCGGAAAGAAGCCATCCAAACTGAGCCTATAATATCTATATGCCCACGTGCAAATTTCGGTTTAAAAAATCACGTACGCGTAATACTATAAATAATAATTTTACAAATAATAATTTGAAAATTTTTGTTGGACAAGTGTGCATCTTATTATATTGCTACATTTAAGTTATATACTTTCGGTACAACAACTAAATTTTGTCAAGTAAACATTCATTCATGACAAATACGAACGCCGGATAACACATAATTATTATTTGCAATTTGTGAACAGTAAACAGAAATTAACATATGAATGCATGAATCGATACAAATCATATATAAATTGAATGTTTGTTTATGGCTTGTGTTGTCATGTAGCTTTTTATAAGTTCACAGGAATTATAACAATCTATTGCAAATAAAGATGACAGAGCATAAACAAAGTTTTGGCAAACCGCACATAAGCAGCACATTTTGTGCAAGAGACAAAGTAAACGAAACTTTTTTCAGGTCAAGAAATAGCACATGATTGTGACGGGTATAAAAATCTCTTGAGGCCTAATTAGGGCTGTCAATGGGTACGGTACGATACGGTAGAAGGTATTTTCATTACCGTACCCGTTAAAATTTTCTTTACCCGTACCCGTTAAAAATAGCTTTATCCGTACTTTACCCGTACCTGTTAAGAATTAACGGTACTGATACGGTAACGGTAAAAAATAAATATAAATATAATAAAATTTGTACACTCTGTATAAATAAATTATATCAATAAGTATATTAATAAAGTGCAACAATGGTGGCAAATATTTTAGGTTTATGTTTTTTTATTTTTTCGTACACTGAATGGAAAGAATTATAAATCTTAAATAAAATCTAGCAATATTTTTTTACCAATCATGCAATATAAGATGCCATATGTATCATGTAATTGTATCTTTTTAATTGTGGCAATTATCCGTTATGAAAACGGTACGAAATAGTTTTTACCCGTACCCATACCCGTTAAATTAACGAAAAAATTTCCTTACCCGTACCGTACCCATTAACTTAACGAAAATAAAACTTTACCCATACCCGTCTTATACGGTACGGTACGAGTTGGATAAACGGGTTTCATTGACAGTCCTAGGCCTAATACATAAAAAAAAATTCTATAATTAATTTGACAGCTCACATGTCGGGTGAAAATTGACCGGTTCTTTCTGGACTGGCTTGTAAATCCTTCAAATATCCTTTCTTTCATTTTCAAAATAAATATAGACATTTGATGAATCACCAGACAATTAGTCTTTGTTTGCTGACTTGCTGTGTAAGAATCCATGATGCAAAGTAACAAAAAGTTGGGAAGCCTTTCAATGATGGATTTTTTTCTTAAACAGCCTTGACGAAAACAATAGCTCAACGAAGCACCATGTGCTATATGATATTTACATAAATAACCAAAGCGCAAGGTGCTTGTACGTCTTATTTTGAGCCCCTAGTAAGGCGCAAGGTGCTTTTGCGCCTTACTAGTTAGGCCCCAAATCAAACTACGCCTTACTCCTTCATTTTCTGCCGACACTCCACGTATAGCCCTATTTTAATGGAAAAAAAAGAGTAAGGCACACATCTAATATGCGCCTTATTCCAATTTTCTAAGCAAGTAAGCTTATCTTATTATGTTGAGAATATGTTATTTCATAAATGTCACAATTGCATCCGATATCAAAGCTTATTAAAAGCTAATTGATCCAATTATTTGACATTAATAATAATAAAATATCGTAGTTCATTATTGAAGCATCTTCATTAGTCAAAATACATTAACAATCCCTTAAAGTTTATGTCCCAGTAAAAACTCGATTGGGCAAAAAAAATAACGATTTTTTTGTTTGAAACAAAGAATTACGTTAATAATTAGTCAATGCCAAAAAGATGGTCCTTACGTGTTGGCTGATTGAATAAGATTAGAGGGGTATATATGGCTGATTTTTTTTAAAAAAAAGAGTTCACTGATAAAGAAAACTAATTAAAACACTAATCAATATAAAGGCATTACATTAATCAAAGCACTAACATTACATTACAAATATAAAGGCATAATACAAGTTCAGAATTAAACTAATCTTAGCAGAAATAACATTACAATACAAATTTAAAGGCATACTACAAGTCTAGAATTACACTAATCAAAGCACAAATAACATTATATTATATATTTAAATGCATACTAGTCTGTCTTAGTTCTCTGCAAGAATAACATCATAATCAAAATTAGAAATTTACAAGTGAAATAATAAAATTAGAGATTAAAAATGCAAGAAATTAAAAAATACAAATAACCTTCATCATTTCTCGTAGCTTAGATAATTGGGGTAAGGTGCGGGTTAGATCTGCGCCTTACTCTTTTTTTCCATTAAGATAGGGCTAAAATATGTGAAGGGGTAAGGCGTAGTTTGATTTGGGGCCTAACTAGTAAGGCGTAGTTTGATTTGGGGCCTAACTAGTAAGGCGCAGAAGCACCTTGCGCCTTACTGGGGGCTCAAAATAAGGCGTACAAGCACCTTGCGCCTTGGCTCTTTATGTAAATATCATATAGCACATGGTGCTTTGTTGAGCTATTGTTTTCGTGAAGGCCGTTTAAGAAAAAAATCCTCAATGATATCTTCTATGATCATTTATTGCTTTGGAGTAACAAAACCATGTGATTCAAGTCCAAGTGTCTACTTCTTTCTTCTGATAGTACACCTTAACTGCATACCTAATGGTACCGAGCATGTTTCGATTTAACCTACTAATGATTTGGATCTGTTGGCGCTACTTCATAGATTTATAAAGTGGAAAATTGTGAGTATAAAGTAGTGTAATAATTTTTCTTAAATAATCTTTTCTTTCTTCTTTGTAAGGAAATATGAGGTTCAAATTTCACTAGGTGCAAACATTTTTGTTGATCGTTTTAAAGAGCAGGATGCTGTCCTAATTTTAAATCTCCTTTTATCTCCAAAAAGGTTAGCTACATAATTTTTCTGTTTGAAAACCATTAAAACAAAAAGAAAAAGTTCAAATTGATACTTTCTTCCCTTTCAAAACTAATGATGACCTTTAATAAATCATAAATTAAGGTATTATTTTTATGTCACTGCATAAATAGAAAAATGTTAGTGCTGCATAAGAAATTAAGAACTTCACTATTATATGATGAGGCCGAAAAATACTTTGCAAGATTAATTACCAAATTATTTGAAGTTTGAATCTTTTTTTTTCGGCTGTAAGTAATTGAAAGCGGACTAAAGTCCAATTCGGGCTGCTAAGAAAATTAAAAGGTTGTACAAATTCTAGGCCTGTGAGACTCGGCCTAGAATTTAATGTTAGTAATGTAGCAAATAACCTTTGGGCTTCAATGTGGGCTCGTGAAATGGGCTCGTGAAATGTCGATATACAATACAATACAACACATCAACCTTTTCCTCCATAATTTACATGAACTGCTCTCCTCTGAACCCATAAACCAGCCTTAAAAAAAAATTACACCAAGGCATTTTCCATTTTAAATTTTGCCCAATTGAGGACCAAAATTACGATTGTCAGTTTGCAGATTAATTAGGTAAGCCTACTTTAAATAAATTATTCTAAGAACCAGAGAATGGTTACTTAAGGAGTTGGTATGTGCTAATTAATGAAATATTGCTTTCAGACTTCAGAGTGATAGCTTGATATGTATTTGTCTGTGTGTTATATATATTTTGCTGCATCCACAAACTGGGTACTTGCATCAACTTACTGGTGCCAATAAATACAATTCTTTTCTTCGGAAATGGTGTACCTACTAAACCCTAGATATCTAATTAAAAGATTTTGAGAGGATCAGATAACTTTTATCATATATTACCTGTTAAAAGTGAAAATTAGGCATATTCATGCATATATTGGAGGTGTATCTTCTAATTTTATAATGATTTCACTTAAACCGATGAATTGAGTGAGGAACACCCTATCTTTATGCATTTAGCGATATACTTACCGTTGCTTTGTTGCCAAGATAAAACACAATTAATTGTCACCAATTACTATTTCTTTAAACGAGGTCTGATGATCTTATTATAGATAACAGTGCAATTATTGATGAAGCTCATGACACCACCACTAAGCTTTTACGTGAAGTTAGCAACCATTTATTTGCCATGTTCTTGAATTGAATTTGGAGATTGCTAGCATGTTCCATATATGCATTGACATCGGGGAATGCGTCGTGTTTCTTGCTTGATTAGGACTGAAGATAGACAGCCTTGCAAATTGAAATCGACAATTATTATGTGTTTATGAACTCATGTCAAGGATAATCTTTACAGAAGAAATTAAAACAGATAACAAATAGTCTCTGATAATGATAAGGGTATAAATATACTGCTAATTTGATGTTTGTAATATGTGTATTTGACAAATTAAATACCCAAATTTGCCAGACCAGCAAAATTATCCAATCAGGTTTGTGGTTATCTGATTTTAAGTAAATTTCATTTCTTCAGCCTACTAGAGCTGTTCATGCAAGAGATTGAGGCTAACCAAACGTCATGTCTGACACAAACGGCAGTTTACTGTGTCATCTTGGTCACCTTAGTTTAAAGAATATATATTATACCATTGGAAACAAATTAATCCTTATTGTATTGTAATTATGGATCATATTATACGTCTAAAAAGTCACATGATCAACTATCTAATTTTAGATATATAACTGTCCTCAGGAAGGTACGTGCCAGGTAAAACAAAATGCGCTAAATTTGGTTGATCAGAACCAATTGCTGTAATTTTCTTAAAATAGCAACCTTCTTTAATAAAAAATTGTACTCTATGTGAATGAAATATATATACACCTCATTTTTTTTTCATTTTTATGGATTTTATTATTAATTTCTTTTTCTTCTCTTGACCTTAATTTCTGCATTTCTAGACTCTACCAACAATAAAAGTAAAAATCTTAATGGTTTGGAACTACACAGAGATTAGTGTGCACGTACGTAATAGAAGTATTAGTGTATCTCTGTAGAATTTACTGCATATAATTTCATTTTTTTTTAGTTTTTACATTTTACGATAAAGTACTTAACAAATTAAAGGCTTCTCCATTTCATCTATATATGGCTAGGTAAAAAGACTGCAAATTAATTATTTAGGTGTATGCCTAGAGATGTATATATTCTTAAAAAACAAAGGCATATATATGTATATATATATCTAACATGGTTACCATATGCACCTCTCTTATATATTTGAATAAATGCTAACAATACAGATAAAAATACTGCAAATGAGACAGGAAAACACTGACATAACACAACAGGTAGTAGGTGGTCAAGACTGAGAATATTGACTGCGATAAGGGAACAATTGAAGAAGCAAACAAACTCAGATAAATATATCAATGCGTGGAGAGAATATTGGAAAAGAAAAGTTTGGCCTCTTCTTGATTTGTCTTTTACTAATGCATGCATAACGTTTACGACGTAAAATTGGGAAAGGATAGGGGCTGAGCAAAAATTACCACTACCTTCTCTCTACTTTTGTTTGTGTGTGTGTGTATTTCTGTTTTAAGAAGCATATTAGAATACAATGCCTTCTTGCAAGGGGTTGCACTGTTGCAGAGGCCAGAGGGACATAGCACAGAAATGTAGGCGAAGAAGAAGGCTTGCCACACTCCCAAATTTAAATGGGTTCTTCTGTGACCACTCGCCACTTCATTGTTGCTGCGGGTGGTGAAGTAGTTCTGATATAACAAGAGGTGATCATGTTATGTATGGAAATATCTTTTTTTGAGGGTATGTTATGTATGGAAATATCAAATATGGGTTGGAGTCAGTAGATAAATTTTACATTTAATTTAATTTTGCAGAATAAGTGCACAACTACACAAAAATTTTGTTCGGTAGTCGAGTTTGTTGAAGCTGTTTGGTTTTGGTCGGAGTACTTGAGTTGGCATGCACAGCATATAATAAACATAAAAAATGAAACTATTTTTTTCTCTGTATCATTCTCCTCCTCACTCCTCAGACCTCAATCCATACTATGTGACACTTTACAATTTCACCTTGTAAAAATATTAAATACAAATACATTGGGTTGGCGACAAAAAATCAGAAAATCATGAATCCGTGAAACTTGATGTCACAACAGGTAATATTTTGCATTGATGAAGACTTAAAACTTAGGAATCAAATAAATTTATAAACCTAGAACTAACCTCACTAGTCTTTTGGAGTACAGTTTTAGAGTCGAACCTAAGAAACGGTTTAATTGATTACCGGACTTATCCTTTTTCAAAAGCTAGACAACAATATTTTTGTGGAGTTTTGATGAATTAAATGTAAAGGTGCAAGTAAAGTATATATTTTTTGTTATTTTGTCTATTAAAATAATGTAAATAACTAAAGTAAAGTTTTTGGATTTTCAAACAGTATAAAAAGCGTCTTAGGGTTTAGGTTTCACCTTGGTTTGGACTCTAGAACACAGAACTTATCACTTTCGTGCATCAAACTATGTTTTTCAAGCTTTCACTTCTCTGTTCGGTCCGAACAAGGATCTGTTTGGTCCGAACAGAGGGTGAAAGTGTGTGGTTTTGACCTTTTATGATATTTTATGCTTTGTGCTAGGGTTTGTTGGTCAAACCTATATATTCTAAACCTCAGCTGTCGCTTGTTGGACTTGAAACTAGTTTAATCACAACCTAACCTAATTAACTCGATTGGTTCACAACTTTTGGTATAGACTTCAATCAACTTAAACTTGTTTTTGGAGTTCATAAGGATATCTAGAGGTCTTTTGGACTTGTCTAAAAGTTACACTTTTGGTGTCAACTAATCTCCCCTTTCGGATCTACGATTTATCCCAAATACTTTTCTAAAATATCTTGATTAACCTAACTTTAGAACTTAACTAAATGCGGCCGTACATTTAGAAGTTAATTAGACTTTAACCAAGTAATTAAAACAAGCAATTAACATAATTCTCAACAAAATAAATCAACAAAACATATCATATCATATTGAGTCAAATCACAACACATCGAAACCTAAGTTACTTCCCTACTCCTAAGACAACATAAATCTAGCCTAACATGAAAGCAAAATAAGATACAAACTCTATCAAATCAAATATCAAGAGAATGGAAGAAATAAACCAAATATCGCTTCTAACTCAAGATACCGAACGTCCAGAGCCGTGGTTGGGTTGATTCTGCCGCTTTCGCACCTAGAATTGCTCCAAAGATGATGTCATGGTTGTGCTATGATGCAAGAGTTGGAATCCCACGCCTTTCGGCGCGAGAATGATGGTGGAAAGGTGCCAAAACGTGGTAGATCGTGAAATTTCGTGTATGGTGGGTTCCTCCCTTTTCTTCTGGCCTAGCTAGGGGGGCATAAATAGTGATCTTCTGGACTTGGAAAGGAGGCTAGGGCGTCATGGCAAGAATTCATACCAAAATATTGAGTTTCCATGCTTGAAAACTTGTCAAATGCACTATGTCGGCTCTCAACTCGGACCGAGTTGGCTCCAACTCGGACCGAGATGGCAATTTAGCAGTTTTCTGACTTTCAACTCGGACCGAGATGGATCCAACTCGGACCGAGTTGACTTCAGACCGAGGAGAGGTAGTATTTCGGCCATAATTCCTTCACCCGAACTCCGATTGAGGCGATTCAATAGGCGTTGGAAAGTTTAGGATGAGGTCTTCAATGCTATTGATTCCATTTGACCAATTGTTTCTCTTAAATCCACCATTTTATGCATTAATTGAGTTTGATCCACCGAGTTCCTGCAATTCAATACAAAAACCACAACAGTACCAAATTCTAGACAAATATGGCACGAAGCACAATGAATATAGGAGTTTGAGTTATCATTTAAGTGTAAAGTCCGGTCAAAATGCACATATAAATATGAGATATCATGCATATCTTGTTATCGTTACGACGACAGTAAAACTATAAAATACGATCTCAACTGTTGATTCAATAAATCATACAATTATGACATGATGTAGATATTAAAATAGAGAAGACTTTTTATGATTCGTATGAAATTTGCATAGATACTTGTCAGATATAGTTTCATTGTCATCGTAAATACGAGAGCATATGTGAATGTCTAAACTAATACTAATCTTATTTTTCAAATTATATTTAGAAAAAAACAGTTAATTAAAGAAAAATATAATTATCTACAGAAATTTTACATTCAGCAAATTTTATGCACAAGAAGACATGATAAAGTTGTATGAATTAATATATGTAGGTTTTAGTCGGTCCTTGACCTATATGCACATCTATCCTATAACCATGCATAGAATTTAGATGTACCGCAGCGGAAGTTGATCGTTTGCCTAGATTCTTCTCAAAGCCTGGCTGCAACCCTCCTGGTCTCTTGGTCTTCCTCCGTACGCAACTGGCACACCACAACCACAAGAGAGGGCTTGGCGTCACCTTTCACGAATCCAGATGCCGGTCGACTCGTGCGTGTGCTTCCTATTGGCCTCCAAGCAATAGGATGGCTCCTCCCTCTTTCTGATCTCTCTCTGGACTCTCTAGGATGGTGGTTAACTCAAAAGTCACGAATTCCAACCTTAGAGACGCTTCAGAAGAGAGGGGTATAAATAGCCAGCCTGGAAACAGACCTTTCAGATTCATAACTGTTGTCTGGAACGGTCCGGTCCAGAGTTGGACCGGGCCGTCCCAACTGGTTGGACCGGGCCGTTCCAGAGTTGAACTGGGCCGTCCCAACCACAGCAAGACTGTTGGTTTGCCCAGCAAACCAGTCCGTTCCAGAAGTTGGACCGGGCCGTCCCAGAATTGGACCGGGCCGTTCCAACCATAATAACATGGCTCCACACACTTTTTCTAACATCTCCCTCTTGGAGACATTGTTGCCAAACACAGAGTCAGACCTCATACGGCAAATGGACCGTGCGACCAGCGCATACACCTGTCAAGCGGGAGCTAAAACGCCTCACCATAACAAAGTTAAGGCCAGCGAGAAAGCATCTACCCTTTTATAAAAACAGTTAGATAATTGTGTATACTAGTACCTTAGATACATTCAAATTTGCACTAGATCAGACATTATCGACCGCTCAATGATACATGTCTTTTCCTTTTCAGTCTTAGTCTGTTGTATGTTCCCAACCTCAGTCCATATGACGAGTTTGGTGGGCCCTGAACACCAACAAATCTCTCGTTTGTGCAAATTGAATCTGATCTTCCTTTCGTCTCATGAAAGTCAGAACGAAATCAGCTGCTTTCCCAGCAATGCCCCGACAGGCGGAATATGCATCACCATAGGGTACACACCAAAGTAGCAAGCACTGACTCCATCCCTCATGACATAGTCAAAAGTCAAAGGGTACGTGACTATGGAACTCACACATGGGGAGTCATACGGTCTTGGTCCTGGAACCACTCAACCCACTTCCAAGTGTCGCCAAGCACATGTGGTATGAGCACATGTTACAACGAATTATCTGCACCAACAGACGTGTGTTCTCATTCGTTGTACGAGTCTAGATTCAGTTTGCAAACCAAGTGTCTATGGTCTAGACCACTTCTTATTGCAACTAATCCTGAGATTCTCCACTTAAACACTCCCAGAGTTTTAAGGAGATTCTCACCTCGGCTAATATTGAACTACATGATTGTTTGGGGCACAATCATATCGGATCGCCTAAAAGAAGACAAGCCTCATTTCAGTCCCAGACTGAAGCGACATTGAGCTTAACCACCTCAGGCGGCTCCTTAGTCCCTGACTAAGCGTATATAGCTCAATCTAGTCTCATCTCTACATGTCCCAGACATTAGAGGCGATTTCTCGTGTGAGCGAGACAATCTAAAGTTCAATGACACACTACCAATAAGTGCTAACATGTACTTAATCAATAATAAACACATGTACATTATTGAATTTCAAGTACATACAATCATAAAGATCTGATTGTCAAATGGATCATCACCAAATGAAACAAACCATGTATCAACTCTCCAAACCATTAAAGAGTTACGAGTATCCTAAAACGGACAATTAGTATTTCTAATGGACCGTTCTACATAGGAATTCACTCAATATCAGATCAACTCGCTTTATGCTATCATGTCTCTATATATCTGAATCTGTTTGGTCTAGTCCACTATCCCCATAGTAAGCTTCCACAGCTATACTCAACAATGAGTTGTTATCAACCTCCTTGAAGTTATAACAACTACCAATTGTGTCAAGGGACTATCGCAACCAAACTTCCTCTTGACATAAATATCAATTATGTCAATGTTGCTCCATCTCCCAAATGAGAGAGCTAGTATGACAATCAGAACATGCTATTGACTCTATCTCCTCCATGAGAGAGTCACACTCAATCTCCACAATGAGAGAGTAAACTATTTTGTTTCATAAAGAAACTGTTGTTATCAAGTTAACTTTATTCATAAAGTATACTTGCATGCACATGAATTGCTTATCCATAAGCCAATCATTTGCAAGTATTTAAACTTGATAATCTTGCATGTTATTTATCATACATTTATTCAGATATCTCAAAGTCAATGTACCTTTCCAAATAGGTACAGGAATTGGCTTATTATTTGTGTCAAACTCATAGCCTTGCTAGAGTGACCTCACTTTATGATCTGTTATAGGGTTTAAAGTAGAATATGCCTCAATGCACAAGTCTACCATGCTTCTAACTCAAAATAGAAGCTCATGAGTCCCAATATCTCATTTCCATAGCCACATGCATTGGAAATCAAGCAAGCATCTCTTGTTGCTTGTACTAGTCCTATTGCACCTTGCAATCGACTAGGAGACATTCGTAATTGTTTGTAAACACAATACAATACATTAATTTGAGGTTCTAGAATTTCCTGACAATCTGGATCAGTCCGAACGGACCGTTCCAAATCCAAATGGTCCGTTCCAAACGGAGCGTCTGGAAGTTCATCTCAATCTAAGCAGCCTGCTTGCCCAGCAAGCGTTCTATTTAGATTATACAGATAAAAGTTTATTGCTAGTTAAGCTTCCTCTTCTTCAATAATATTTGACCCCTGGTCAGATATATTGAGTTATGAAGGCATAGCTATACTTAGCACTTTTTCTTAAGACACCTCAATATTTTTAGGATCTCATTTTCACCGCTGCACCACTCTCGAAATGCAATTAGATGTGTGTTTCTTCCGATTGCTCCAAGCAATGGAATAGCCTCCCTCTCAAACCTAGTTCTACTCTCTATTCTCTGATTATGCACACAAATGGCAAGTTCCAGAAGAGAGAAGAATGGTTATTGTAAGGGGTATAAATAGACCAGTAAGCCATTCAGAACGGTCCGTTCCAAGTATGGAACGGTCCGTCCCAATCATCATGGGACGGTCCAGTCGCCCAGCAAACTGGTCCGTTTGAAATGTGGCTTCACGCACTTTATAACATCTAATGTGCCACATTGCACATCATCCAATGGTGCTCAGTGAACCCTATTCTCATATAGATTGCTTTCTTTCTTCTCAGACTTGTTTAGATTCAAACATGGGATATTCAACACCCAAAAATAAAGAAGTCATTTATCTATTCTTCAAGCCAATAGTGCACCATATGTGCAATGATTACTTGAAAACTTATTCTTAGACCATGTAACATATATTTTAGACAACTAACCAATTGGCTAAGCGTGCACTCTCAGCCACGGATCATCTAAGTCTGCACCTCTTGTGCTCTTAGTTTTCCACTGCTCAATCAGTGAAGTGATCCTTGTCTAAAACTGTTATATGTCTAGAATAGTTTCAACATAATCATATCTATTGCTTAGAATTAGATAGTTAGAGGCAAACTCATCTCCAATAAGAGAGTTTCCTCACAATACTCCCTCTATTCTGGTGTATCACTTCAAACGGACTATACCGGAGCCACAGCTCTTGAAGTTCTCCATTTAGAATGAATCATCATAAGTCATGCAATAATCTTTCTTTCTTTACTCTATCTCATATGTCATCATTGAATGAATTCCTTTAGCAATGAAACTCAAATTGACCTCAAAATCAATTTTATTTCTACATTGCCTTTTTGAGCAAACACTCCTCCTAACTCACAATTTTAAAAATCGGATATTAGGGCATATGTGTCTAAATTGCTCAAAGTGAGATTTAAACTCTATAGTATCTTTTCTTAAGCTTAACTTCATTGAACTTATGCGAGAATGTTGAGGAAGAATCTATTTCATTTCCCCCTCTTTTCCTCAGCATCCGAGTCAAGTTCATAATGACTGAAGTAGCTTGCATGAGAAACTATAAGTTATCTATAAATCTCAACTCTGCAAGGAATTTATTTCATAAAGTGATCCATTAATATGGCATAATTATGGTTTTTCTTCAATAAATTTCCTCAAAATTTATGAGAATATGCAATCAAACATGCATCTGAATCTATGGCTATATGAGAATCCTCCCAGGAATCTTTAGAAGCTCATAATTCAAACCATAATCTTTTGGAGATTACAGCCCACCTCGGACTGTATTCAAACGATCCGTTCCAAACTTGGACGGTCCGCTTGGAATTATTTCGAGCAGAAATTCTATAGTTAGAAATTCTCTCCACTGTGCATCTTTTATTGCGAATCATATCCCGATTTGCAGATCACAGTGATTGCACTTAGTCTTTGTAGAACCATTATCAAAACAGTCCTTTAACATCATCATGCAACACAATTTGTTGCGTGATATGAGAAATAGCGAATCATCGAGCTATTTCAATCTTATCACAACTCATAAACTCGTACAGCAAGTCCAAATGACTGCAACTTGTTTTAAGAGATTTCACATTTTTATGACTGAATTGAACCTAGTCATAAATGTGATAAGAACCAAAAGCTTAGTGCAATGAACACATTAAATCTCCATAACTTAAATCGCTTTTCCACAAGCATTCAAGTTCTTACTTATCGCTTACTATGCCTCAAGTTGGAATAGATTGGCGATTATGACCTAAAAGTCAATCCCAGTCTTTACCTCAACTTGCATAGTTAAGCATGCCAAATAATCACTACTCATGAGATTATGTAAAATTTAAAGAAAAATGCATAGAAAGAAAGATTACTTAGTACCACAAACCATAATATTTTGGTACTAAAGTCAGCACCATCCACATGCTCAATTCTGAAATCCAATACCAAAAGAAAAATTCCACAAGTACTAGTTATTGTCAAGGTTTGAAGTTATTAAAGTATCATGGAGCAATCATTTGTGTCCCCCTCTTGGAGCAACAAATCTGCATGTGCCAATCCCCTGGACTGCACCATTGCATTGATTCTCACATTAATCACTTTACTTCATATTTATGACAATCAAAATGCTATGTTACATAACCAACATAAAGGTAGTAACATTCAAGCAATTTGCTATTTCAGTTTTCTCAGTACTTTAACCAAGTCTAGAAACATTTCTAGTTCACAACAACAATCTCTTAGTATTTATATAATTACTTGACTATGTCATCAAACTTGACCAATTTGAGCAACATTCGTTAAGAAACGAACAACACAAGACAGTGAAGTTTACTTGTACATGCTCTCACTAATTAGAAAGCAAACAAGTTAACTCTAACACTTATTGCTCAAATGTCAACTTATGACTCTCTTTATGCAACTCAAAATTTATTTGACCTCATGTGAAGATGCAGCCACCAAGGCGCTTCTTTAACTTGTCAAAAATTTATTGAGATTACAAATTATTATAGTCAATAATTATTAATACTGTTCTCAGAGATTAAGTTAAGTTGTAACTCATACAATAAATAACAAATTCTTCTCAACAACAAAATGCGAGTGGAATTGTTGTGGGTCAGTGATCGCAAACGGTCCACTACCAAATTAAGCGATCCGTTTCACTACCCTTAATATGTTTCTAACTTCTCACAAATTCTTTTGGGATTTCTCATTAGATGTGATGGTCTCAAGTCCATTCTGATTCTCTATAAGATAATGAGATACTATAATGCCCAGCAATATACATCCATCAATATCTTCTATAATCAGTGATGACTTTTGTAAGCCAATGCCATACATGGAGACAAGCACACAAGTTAGCACTTACACAATTTGTCTCACAGCACAACCCTTGAATCAATCCAAGAAATGATGCAACATAGCAATGATAACAGAAAGATGACAACCAGGGCCACCAATCATGTCTCATGTACTAAGTGCACCACATCCCAATCGACTCGATTGGCGCAAGACGCAGAAATTGGATGAGACACCATCGTCTACATTCCAAATTCACCCTTTGTGTGCAACTACACAGTGCTAGCCGGCACCCAATTGTGCCATGCATGCAATCACAATGGTGAGACGGCACCTCATGCACCATCAATCACCCATAATGCAAGTATGCAACTAAAGTAGTGCATTAACCATTGAGCTATCTCGAAGATAGCTTCAAACACCATGTTGGACATTTTGATATGTTCAAAATTGGTCAGGTCAAACCTTAGGTTTACACAATTTTGTTCTGTCAGACAATCAGAACGGTCCGTCTCACCGTTGGAACGGCCCATCCCACCGTTGGAACGGTCCGTCCCAGAGAACAAACCACGACTGGCTAAGGGTTTCCAGCCTGGAACGGTCCGTCCCACCTCTGGAACGGCCCGTCCCACTGCTGGGTCGGACCAGCCTACACGCCGTCCTGTCAGCAAAGTCCTGGGACGGTCCGTCCCAAAGTTGGAACGGTCCGGTCCAGACGTTGCTGAAACCCTGATTTTGGTATTTCCAGCGATGGAATTCCTCAGAAATCAGTTTTCTTTACCAGTAAGGTTGCTCTATCCTAAATTGACTGGTTTGTAGTATTTGCTACTAGTTCTATCAATCATAGAGAGATCTAAAGCCAAAAATACTAGTAAAATCAAAAATAGGATTCCAATAGAGCAACCAACTCTCAGACCAAAACAAAAAACCAACTAGCCATGGTGTCTAGGGTTTAAACAGTACCAAAACTTCTAAAAGAACCTTGTGGCTCTGATACCAATGTAGGTTTTAGTCGGTCCTTGACCTATATGCACATCTATCCTATAACCATGCATAGAATTTAGATGTACCGCAGCGGAAGTTGATCGTTTGCCTAGATTCTTCTCAAAGCCTGGCTGCAACCCTCCTGGTCTCTTGGTCTTCCTCCGTACGCAACTGGCACACCACAACCACAAGAGAGGGCTTGGCGTCACCTTTCACGAATCCAGATGCCGGTCGACTCGTGCGTGTGCTTCCTATTGGCCTCCAAGCAATAGGATGGCTCCTCCCTCTTTCTGATCTCTCTCTGGACTCTCTAGGATGGTGGTTAACTCAAAAGTCACGAATTCCAACCTTAGAGACGCTTCAGAAGAGAGGGGTATAAATAGCCAGCCTGGAAACAGACCTTTCAGATTCATAACTGTTGTCTGGAACGGTCCGGTCCAGAGTTGGACCGGGCCGTCCCAACTGGTTGGACCGGGCCGTTCCAGAGTTGAACTGGGCCGTCCCAACCACAGCAAGACTGTTGGTTTGCCCAGCAAACCAGTCCGTTCCAGAAGTTGGACCGGACCGTCCCAGAATTGGACCGGGCCGTTCCAACCATAATAACATGGCTCCACACACTTTTTCTAACAATATAGAAAAAGCAAAAAAGGTACACTACTCCAAAAGTTCTTTTTTAGTGCATATGCTTGTCTGGCCCTTCAGATCGGCTAATGCACCTTAAAATATATATTATAAATTTTTAATTTAAATAATTAGAGGTGGAAATATATGAGTCGTCAGATTACGATTAATTAATGAAGAAAAAGAAGATCACATTAGAAGAAACGAGTTATATATAATTTTGGAGATCGCACCCGTCAACATTTTCTACTAATGTAATCATACACGAAGTAGACTTAACTGAGTTTTTTTTTTAATAAAGTCAACCATCCCTAGTTTAAACCCATATAGTTTTGCATAATAAATTAAAATTTGAGATGTCAGTGTTAGCACTCAAATTATCCTAAATTATTTGCTATTTCATATAACTTTCATGAAATGATGAAACGAAAATCTGCTTGTTAGCATTCGTAATTAATCATATAAAACTTACATGTAATCAAATAATTTATGGAATAATGTAGCTAATTAACGTGAGTTAATGTTACATTTTTATCAGAGCAAACCGCGTATCAAAATCCAATATGAGTATACGACCTGATTAATTTTTATTCAAAGGTGGGCCCCACTGGTGTCCGTACAAAAACAGGTTATCCGCAAGGGCCACCCAAGGCTGGTTTTTAGATCTACTTAGTGTGTCATCAAAAACTTTATTACTGCATGGGTACCCAAAACTGTTGTGTATTTCAATACACATGCTTGAGGCAAAACACTGTACATCATTTAGTTTACGTTGCGTAAAATCAGCATGTTATTACTATTTCATGCTCTGGAAAAAGAAGTCTTTAATTTGTTGCACTTGCATATAAACCGCGGCTATTAATTAATGATGAAATGAGACATTACAAATCAGTGCTGGATTTAAGACAACATTACTGATCATTTACATATATAAACTTTTGATTTTCTGTATTTTTTTCCTTTCAATAAGTATATATAGAGGAGGGTTCCAATGCCCACAATTTGAGTGCCCCAAATGCTCACAACAAATTGACTGTTTGTTATTTTTTTTAAATATAAAATTGAAGCATGCATGATATCTAAACAGTAGATCTTGTTCAATTTGATGAGCGATGTGTTTCTATATAAGTTTTATAAATTTTGAAGTTTGTTTAATACTCAATCAAGAGATTTGAATAATAAATCAATCTAGTTAAATATATATGATAGATTAATTCTAATATGTTCATTTTTAGCCTCTTGATCAAGTATTTAATAAACTTTAAAATTTATAAAATTTATTTGAAAATGCATCGCTTGTTATATCAAATAAGATTAACAGTTTGGATTTGAAATTTGAATTTTTCATTTTTGAAAAAATAACCAAAAAAGTGAGTTTTGGTTATTAGGGGCATTTAAATTGTAGGAACTAGAACCCTTCTCGTATATATATAATAAACCTTCTTAATTAACTCTACATTTCTAAGAAATTTTGCTTTCATCTTCCAAAATTATAATTATAAAACTAATAATTTTTTTTTTTTGTTACTTCAATGAGACTCAATGAAAAACTTTTATGCTCCACCAACGTATGGAATCGGGTCTCATAGCAAGAATTGTGAGGAATCATTAACATAAAATAGATTTGAATTTATTCGTATTAATTATAGTTCGCTTCTTACTTCTTAGACATCTTCATAAAAAAAATATGTATATCTTAGACTTAGGCTATACACTTAACTATATTTCATAGGTTTTAAAAATCCAAATTCATTAATCAAATACCAAAATGTGTATTTAATTCCTATAATAATATACACACACTAAGCTATTATATATAAGGAGATTGACTAAAGTATACTCCAGCATACAGATAGTCCGTATGCTAGAATCGTTTTTCAAAATCTAAAATACATATAGTCGATCCGAATCTTTCAAATTGTTCTCCATATTGAAATCTCCTAGAAAATCAAAATTTATATTTTTTCGAATTTTTTTACTATATATTATGCTTTTTAAAAAATCATTGTAAAGGAGTTGTAAAGGAGTATTTCTGACCATTCAATTTGAAAATAGCATAATATATAGCAAAAAAATTCGAAAAAATATAAAATTTGGTCTTGAAGGATATTTTTACATGGAGAACAACTTGAACGGTTTGGATCGACTGTTTGAATTTTAGATTTTGAGAAACGACTCTAGCATACGGGTTTGATCCTTATGCTGGAGTATACTTTAGCCAATCTCTATATATAAGTATATACAATGCATGCATGATAAACAGTTTAAAAACTCTATGGGGCCGTTTTTGGATCGCTTAGGAATTTGAGGAATTTGGGAAATTTCTAATTTCTAGGTATAAATTTATTGGGAAGTGTGTAACTTTGTGAAGAGTTTCGATTGTTTATAATAAATTTATGCTTAGAAATAAAAAATTCTTTAAATTCCTCAAATTCCCACTTCAATACAAACGGTTTCTAAAAGAAGTTGATTTGACGAGATACAGTCATACAGCCCTGTGAATAGTGAATTACATTCCGTGGTGTGTTAACCGTGTTGCCACGCCACAGGTTCGTGTTGCCACGCCACACCACGCCACGGGTACGGATTTGACACGACACAGTCGTGTTGGTGTGTCGTGTCAAAATCGTATTGTGTTGCTCTATTTAGAAAAATGATAAGGTTCAACACGACACAGTTTAACACGACACAGTTTGATACGACACACTTTAAACACGCCACGCCACGTTATAATATGCATTCAAAAAAAAGCTAGCAAGAATAGAGACGTTATGCTTATGCATATTAATTTTCCAGTCTAGACTAGCTTGTAGCATGTATTTTGTAGAGACTAGAGTCAAGTGTAGACTGTACGTAGGCCTGTAGCACACACAGACACAACCACGCGTCTAGGCTAGGGAAATAAAGACGTTATCTTTGTGAATTCTAAATTTTCAACGAAAGCTCCATCCTCAGCTAATTGAATTGAGCCACTTGTCATATTCTGATTTGCTAGTCAAACGAGAACAAAATTAATACACAGATGGTGCATGTGCATGGATATGCTACGCACTTGCAAGTTAAAAAAAATGGTACGTATTAATCAATAATTTATTTCAAATATTTTAAATATTTTAATTATATATATATATATATTTTTAGAAATATCACTAACTAATTTTCAAGTTAGTAACTTTGCCTACGATTATGTATAACGTAGCCGGTCCCAAGCCCGAAAAAAAAGGAGGGATGATTTGAAAATTTGTATTTTTCACGTGTTCTATAATTTTGGAATTAAAAAAAATATTTAAAATTTTTAACACGATTTGACACGGTTGACACAACTGTGTCGTGGCGTGTCAACACGGTTTCCAACTGTGTCGTGTCAATTTTCGTGTTGTGTCGGCCTTTACCTTAACTCAACACGACACGACACGATACGGTTGCATATATAACCCGTGTCAACACGACACGACACGATGTTAAACACACCCGTGTTTGCCACGACACACCACGACACGATAAGATTGCAATTCACTACCTGTGAAGTAGCCGCAAGCTTGATGCAAGACCACAAAATTGGTTTACCTTATATGAAAAAAAGAAAACACAAAATACTAAGAATAAGCGTGCAGCGTGTTTGACCAGGCGGTGGAGGATAGCGTGAGAATCCCTTCAACAAGGGAAATATTATATAAATAAACACATAACACAATACTTTAATAACAGTGGGCTTAAGAGTAGTATAGTACAGTAAAGCCCCCATGGTCCATACCAATTTGTTTTGTTTGTTAAATCCAGCAGGGGCTGAAGACCGAGGCAAGTACCCAGGAACCAAGGGAACGGAGCTAAGATTATTGTATATATTATATTTTTGTGGGGTTTGTATAAGAATTTTACATTGTTAGAAATTGAGAAGTGAGAACAAAGGAGTGGCAATTGGATGGACTTTGCATCACCACTGCACGTGCACCCACTCCTCTGCGTAGTTCCTCTTCTCCCGGACTGTCTACTACTTTGTGCTCCTTCTCTGTCTCTTTCGTTTCACGTGTGCTCATTTTTTTCTTCTCTGTTTTAGTTGTTTCCTTCTATTTTCTCCCTTATAGTAATGAGCTAACGGCAGCATACTAACAATATTTATGAGCTAACTCTGAATATAATTGGCTTATGATATTTTTGTGGTGGATGGGTTTCATTTCAAAATCAAATATTGAATCAACTTTAAAACAACGAATTTAAATTTGGTAAAACCGATGTACCTAATTTATGAGTTAATTTTTTTATATTTAAATTTATAAATGTTCAAGTTTGTTTTAATATAAAATCATGATTAAATTGAAAGCCATTTTAGTGCATGAAGTTTTTTAAAAAGTTTATAAAATTGAGCATGTTAATATTGTAACACTCGTGTGAAGATAGAATGATGAACAACTTTTAGGTTTATGGTTTAAAGAGATTCAACTGTAACATGACCTCATTCCATTATTACAAACAACGATTTTTAATTTGACCCACATATATTTGATTAATTAGATAGATCAAAGTAGATATCAATGTTATTCGAGATAATTAAAACGATCATTGGAACCCCACTTAGAGCTAACTGGTTCTAACCCTAGCTAGTTAGTTCACATCATGATCATATCTACAGAAATAAAAATGTACGCATATCATGATCATGTCAATATCAATCTCATGCTTTCAACATCAATTAATTAAACAACGTACATTTTAGTTTCTAACTACCTCCCAAACATTCAGTGCTGTTTTGAATTATTCTGTACTGAGATTCCTATTGTATAAATTTCAAAAATATAAAGTAAAATTATATTGTCATAATCGTACTCCGGAGTAAATAAATATTAAAAATTTCACCTCGAATTTTAGTGCGGTAAATTTGAGGACCAAAATTAATTAGGTCAATGATTTCTTTCTGACCAAAAGGGGCTTGGTTTAATTCAGCGGAGCTGGATTACACTCAAATCCTACTGAAATCGCTTAAAATCAACCAGTTCACATAATATCTGGCAGTTGTCTCCTCCAATGTTAGTTGACTAGTTATGAACCAAATACAGTAATAAATTACAGAAAATGAAATAAAAAAGAAGTCTGCTTTGTTTTCTGGATCCCTGTGTGGCTATAACTTTTATAACATTTCTTCATACCGCTGATCAATCTAGCATTTAGTTAAATTAAATATACAG
Source organism: Rhynchospora pubera (assembly GCA_028095005.1). Lineage (NCBI taxonomy): Eukaryota > Viridiplantae > Streptophyta > Magnoliopsida > Poales > Cyperaceae > Rhynchospora > Rhynchospora pubera. Next base: position 21,411,480 of record CM051461.1, read on the forward strand.
AAATTAATTTCACGCTCTCTTGAAGAATTAGACATATCTCACTTTTTCGGGATTAATTCATTAAAATTGCCACTGGTTTGCATGGCTAATGAAATGACTTAATTAATAAGTTATAAAAATTACTCTATTCTCATAGAATTTTTTAATATTTAAATTTTGTTGTTTTATTTTTGGCTGGCGCCAATCATACATAACTTTTTTATTTGCATTTATTTCAACAGACCTGTCACTGTCAAAATGACCGGTCAGCCTAAACTCCGCTAAACTATAACTGATACAACATGACCAGTTTGTTTCAAAACAAATCAGGGGCAAATGCGTAATGTATATTTTTTAAATAAAATTATATAACAAATAAGAATTACTCAGGAAAGTCTTACGACCCTCGATGACAATTTTGGCATTTCACAGGCAGCTTCCTAGGGGAACTTAAACATATTTACATAATTTAAGTGCCAGACCTGAATATGAGAAGAACAAAATATACAAAGTCCTCTGCATAAAATATTTCCACTGTCAGAGAATAGAAGGAGAATGGAATAGATCTGTCATAGAGATCCGGGTAAGGGAATAATGGAATGAGGTGTGATATTCTTTCATTCTCTTATCCCAAGCCCTCTCTGACTGTGCATGATTGATCAATTTTATTCCAGGATGTAGACACCTCTTTGCTCTTTATAAGGCGATAATATGGCAGGTCTCCTATTTTACAGACAACCCCCTTCCCTCTCTTTGGACTTTTCACTATAGTCCAAATTTCTTGTATGCTTGACTGGAACCCTAGAATCTGCTCCTATGATATTATTATTATATTATGGATGTAGGGTTTTATTACTGAGTTGAATATAAAATTTTTATTATCCTTAACCTAGCACCTTCTTCCTTATAACCCAACTTCGTCTTTCCAGCCAACATCTTGTATTTGCATCTCTTGGCTTTCTTGCTTGTCCTAACCTTTTGTCTTCTAGAGAGAGAAAGAGAGTAAGAGAGTTTGATTTACTTCCATTTCCAAGGTCTGAGCTTCTTTCTTCTTTCCATTATTCCTTGTTTTTCAAGATAGAAATTAGTATATAAACACCTATCATATGTAAGATGCATTTCTTTTTAAACCCTAAACCAAAATTTAACAGAGTTAGAACCAACATTAACTTGTATTGTTTTTGTACTAAAACCACTATGGGGTATATGCCGATTTTCAAATTTGTTGTTTCTGTTATATTAAAGGTCCGGTTCCTTCTATTCCTCTACTCATTTGTCTGTATATATTCTGAATATAATAGCGTGTAAGTGCATCTCCATGTTGAAGAAATACTAATTTGATAAGAAGTCAGTTCTAAACAAATATTGTTCACATTCTTTTGGTTGTTATATAGGTTAAAACATGTTACAAAGCAGCGCACCTATCTCTGTCCCTCCTGGCTTTCGGTTCCACCCAACTGATGAAGAGCTGCTTTACTATTACTTGAGGAAGAAGGTGGCCTATGAGGCCATAGATCTTGATGTCATACGAGAAATTGACCTCAACAAACTTGAACCTTGGGATCTCAAAGGTTAACTATACTTCTATTTTATTTTTTTCCATTTCAACTTTCTGTTGTTTATCATGGCATGCATGCTACACGTCACAGATAAAGATAAATAATATATATACTATTAAGCAATATTATACTTGGTTCACCTCGTGTATCATATCATTCTATGTCTTTGAAATGGGCCTTTCACATGTTTATAATAGGCTATAACTGAATAACTAGACACTATTCACATTGTCATATGCAGATAAGTGCAGAATTGGATCAGGACCTCAAAACGAGTGGTATTTCTTTAGCCACAAGGACAAGAAATACCCAACCGGCACACGAACAAACCGTGCAACAACTGCTGGCTTCTGGAAGGCAACGGGAAGAGACAAAGCAATCTACCTTAGCAATTCTAAGAGGATCGGTATGAGAAAGACACTTGTTTTCTACACCGGTAGAGCACCTCATGGTAAAAAGACTGACTGGATCATGCACGAATACCGCCTTGATGAGGAAAGCACTGAAGTTCAGGTAAAGAAACTTGTCGGAAATCCTTTTATTTTGCTTCTTTCTAGTTTCTACCACTTTACTTCGAAATAATACAAAGCAGTTGTCATTCATATGAACAATTAAACCCTCAAATGTCTAGCCTCTTTTGTTATGACTTACACATTTACACTTCCCTAGCTACCTGAATCTATCGATCGATGTGAAACCATAGAGTGCTTCACAATAATACAGCAGAAAGAAATATAGATATTATTGCTTCAATACAATAATAATTAGAACCTCTAGCTACTTGATGAAGATACCTTCACAGTAATTCATACTTTTATTATATATATCAAAAGAATTTAATTTCCTGTCCAGTATATATCTAACATTAATACTAGCATTTTGTATTTCATTGCGATTATACTAAAGATAGCTCACTAGACTATTAATTTATCTACATTCAAGATATATATATTAAAATTGAAGGAACTGATCTAGTTCCCTTAGCTACAGCATTTTTTTATCAATTCATATAACTAACCTCCTCTAATATGCAATGCAGGAAGAAGGTTGGGTTGTATGCCGAGTTTTCAAAAAGAAGAATTTCCAAAGGAGCATTGACATGCCACCAGAAATCACCATAGGAGAAGATGAGGAGGAGCCCCATCACTTCAGACAGAGCGGACCTACATATCCAGAACAAAAACTAGTCCAATATCCCATGCAATGCAACAACTTTTCCTACGACCCCTCGATGCAACTTCCTCAATTGTTAAGTACTGAACCCACTGGTCCTCTCAATTCTTTTGCACCGGCCCAAGTTTCAATGAATTCCCATGACTTAGATTGTTCCCATAATCTCATGAAACTCACATCCAACACTGTTGGGGTTAATGATATTCTTTCGCATGAGAAACTCACAACTGATTGGTCCATTTTGGACAAGCTTCTTGCATCTCACCAAAACTTGGATCAATTGTTCCAAGGAAAGGTTTTTAACCCGCAATCCCAAGTTCTTGATAGTATTGGATCGTCGGCTCAGAGGTTTCCTTTGCAATACCTTGGTTGTGATACTAATGAGCTTTTCAAGTTTGCTAAGTAAGAGATTACAGTTTTAGAAAACAAACTCTAGATGGTTTTATGTATGGGGCTGTTAAATGTATATAAGTGCATTACATTGGACCATATTGTCAGGTTTTAGACAGAGCAATCTCTAGAAGCTATTTTGTTGATTTTTGTTATGAAGTGGTAGTCACTTGTATTAAGCTTATGAGTAATGAACTGATCTATTTTTGTTTCATTGCATAGTTGCTCTATCCTTTTCATCATTTTATCTCTTAAGGATCCAGGATTTAATATTTATCTTATCAATATGAAGACAAACAACTTTAGTTTGTGACCTATCCATTGGCAAAAAATCAATGGAATGATAAGAACTGTATTGCTCCTGCTCTAGAATCCTAGAAATGATCTTAACTGCCACGTGGTAATCCTCGCAGAACCTGAGGTTTTTCAAAAATTAAGACCATTAGCTAGCCTTGTGCCAGGCGGAGTGTTTATGATTCCATAAGCAGCAGCCAACCTCTCGCTATGGGTTTGTATCAGGGACATACCTATTTTTCCTTCACGAACCCTTCTAATCATTTTAATTCAATATATATCTCTTTTGAGAAAGGATAAGATGTCTCTTAGTAGAAATATGCAGGTGTTATTCAGTTGTTTTGTTTTCTATCCAACTAGAAGCTATATATGATCTTATTCAAGCCTCGTTTATTAATTATTCATTCGTTTTCTCAGCTTCACGCTCCATTTACCAGATCAAGAGTAGATGTAAGATGATAATACATTATTCCCAGAGCCAGTCAGTTCCAATTCTATAAACTTTTGCAATGCCAATTTACCCAATTGTACATTATGGTTGATTTACAAGTTGAGTAATGCACCCGAGACAACTGAATCAGGTTTCATGGGCATGTTTTGCGCGCATTAGCACATAAGCTTAATCTAGCTAACCTCTGAAAATGCCTCAAAAGATTGATTAAATAGGGCACTCATTCACCATTTAATGAAAGAAATACGCCCCCTCTTTTTGGTACCCGCCACGGTTACATGCTGACAACACATCAGCAAAGGTTTTGTGATCTGAACAATCTTTGCGTCTTCAGTCATTTTATTAAACAACAAAATAGCCTCATGTGCATGGTCATGTATTCCATACACACATATCATGGCATTCCACAATGCCATCTCTCTATCAAGCAATTGATCGAACAGTTCACGTGCAGCCTGAACTTGGCCGCTCTTTGCATAAAAATCCCATAAGAGCTGATTTAAACTTGTCGAGCATCCCAAAACAGTGCTGCAATCCAGAACCATGTATTTCTCTACTCTATGCAAAGATGCGATTGTGGGCCTCACTTTATTATAAACCATATCATGGAACAACGAAAGTGCATCTCTTAGATGTCCATTTTGTGAATTCCAAAGCACGGCATGTCGACATCGCTGTCAGGTATATTGTTGAACACCTGACGTGCCTCATTCACATAGTTGCATTTTGCATACATGTAAATTAGATTGGAACCAGTGTACACATCACAGCACACCGTTTTGTAATCCTGTTTGTGAATCTCTGGGTCATTCCTAATATCTCACAAAGCAGAGCATGCTTTGACTGTAAACGGAAATATGAAATTATCAGGCTCAATACCATGATCAATCATTTGTTTGTACAATGATATTGCTGTTTCATACGGCTTACTCCATGTGAAGGCCCGAATGAGCATGTTTCCAAAGAAAACATTTCTGTTAGTATTTCTATCGAACAGGTTGTGTGCATGGAGCAAACAACCGCAAACACAATACAAATTGACGGTTTTGTGGCTAATGCAGTGTTGAATCCGAGACCCAAAAGGACTAAATGGGCATGGAATCAATTATCAGGTTGGAATGCCTTTTGGGTCACACAAAATTGAGTAAAAGAAAGATAATATTGGTAGTCTGTGCTGTATGTATGATACAGATCAAACAATACTACAGAGAAAATGAATCTGTCTTTCTTGAAACATTAAGTCTACTGAAGCCTCATTTTTTTGTCTATTCGGGTTTATGTAAAGTGGGGGATGGAAAAGCAACTACAAATGTTGTGGGATGTAGGATGTCATCTTTTTTTTTCTTTTTTCTTTTTTTTTCCCTTAAGAGAAGTAGGATGTCTTACCTATAATAGACTAATAGTGAACTTCAATTATGGCAACTCTACATGAGGCAGTGGGTAAAAATAAATCAATTTTAGTACCTGCAATTGTCCTCCTGTTGTTAACTGAGATGATGGAGAAACAACAAAAACTTTGACTAAATTAACAAACAGAATTTCTAAGCATGATTGTAGAAAATGTAAATTCAATGGAACCTGATTTGATTATCTGGCGCAAAAATGATCTACATAGATTTATGAATATGAATCAGTGACCAGCCAAATAACAAATTACATGCATGATTCCACTGCATTTCTAAATAACAAATGGGGAAAAAAAAAATGTTATGACGCTCATCACAAGGCAGTATCAACAATTAAACTTACAACAAAACCTAAAAATGCGCCAACTAATACCTGAACCCTAGTGTGACCAACTGATTCGTTTAATGGCTCACATTTCAGAGCAGCCATTTCTATTGGCTGAGCAGAAGCCTTTTGCAGACTACTTGTCGTGTCCAACTGTTTTGCAGCAATAGTGCTGGTGGAAGCCCCTGAATTTTCATTTAGTGGAAATGATTGTGAAATTTTTAACTCAGAATTATTAATGTTGTGAGCCCCAGTTTTGGCCTTAGCATTATCTTCTCTGTCCAAACATGGGACAGAGCTCCCTTCGAGGGCTATTATCTTGTTTAGAACCTGTGCATGGTACCCTACTTCTTTTCTCACTCCCTGAAATTCATTGTGGCAGAAAGGAATTAGTAATGACTTGTAAACATTGAATAGTTTGAATAAAAGACCAATTCTTTTCTCACTTCCAGAAATTCATTTGAGAGTTATGTAAATCCATTAGTCACTAATGACATACGAAAATTGAATAGTTGAATAAGATTAGATGGCCCTTGAGGCAATATTTTGTCTGATTGTTGACAATGATCAACAACTTTCTTTTGATATCACTGAACACCATGTCTTGTGGATAGGAAAAGACTATCTTATCCCCAGCATCTTTGTTGAATTTCATTTAATTATTGTGGTATTGTTGAAAAACTGATTTGGCATGGTATTGTTTGTCAAAATATAAAAAGCTGGACAAGTGCTATTACTTTAGATGTTTGGAATTGGCTGTGAGAAACAAAGATGTAGGAGATAAGGGCAGTACTGTGAAATGGTGTAAAAAATATACCTGAGCATCATACATGACAAGAGCAGCAAAAACAACAGACATGCCGAAAATTGAATCAGAAAATCCCCTGCATTCTAATTTACATTCATATCACTATATTACATTATGGATCATAGAAGTTAACACATCACATACAACCATGAACATCTATGTCAAACAACATTATAAACCAAACAATATTATTACCAAGTTACATTGTGAGTACAAATAATATACGTGGTCAGAGAATCATTAGTTCACCAAATACCTATTAAATCCAAAGTATTAATTTACAAAATTTTGGATTTTGGTACTGCCTTCCAGTAATGGTCAGAGTTCCCATTAAGTGGTCTAGTCTTTCAGTTTTCTTGGTTATTACTCCATACTTTCATTCTGTAGTATAATAATTGCACAATGCTTCTAGCATTTTGTTTTCTTTAGGTGCATACTTCAACTTCATTATGCATAAATAAGCCAATTTCAATTCTTTCTCCTGAATCTTGTTGAAAGTTCAAATTTGTCGCCAAACTTTTACTTTGGTCAAATTTCTACTTGTTTATGGCTGTCAAAACTATATGATTGAATCATTTGATTAATGTTTTTGCCTGTCAATTACTACTCTGCCCAACACAGTTGCAAATCCTATTGGGTCCATTCAATGTTATCGGTCAGCTACATAACATAAGTTTCTAATCATCAAACTAAGGCACTAAACAATGGAAGGATGAAATCCTATAATTCTCAGAAATGTTCAAGCCTACAAAGACCTCAACAAGTCCATTCCGTCTAATTAAATTAGAAAGATTAAAGTTGGGGGCATGTCAATTCTTATCTTTGATATCAATGGAGAGAATACAAAGTGGACCCAGTAGGCTCAAATCAATAAACAATTTGGACATATTTTACCTATGATTAACTAAATGGCTCAAATCAATACTAACATGTTTCCTATTAAAGAGTGACATACTCTCGAGTGAAATTCGTTATAAAATTGAGATAAGAAAGAGCTGAAAGCTAACCTTTCTAAACCTAGCGAAGTAGCAGCTGCGACCACACTCTGCATATTGGAAAAAGGACACAAAATTTGATATCAAAATTCAAAACCATTTACTAAGGAAACATGAAAGCTCAAATAATTGAGACCCCCTTTATTTACATGTTTGACACCAATTTTCTTGTGCCAATTCCTTACCACAAGTAAAATCCACCCCTAGTTCAACTATGCATACTCAACGAAAATAAGGTCTATTAAAAAAATTCTATCTGACTGGTACAATACCAGTACCAGGTGAAAATTCAACAAAATCATCATTCATCTTACAGCTGAATGGGTTGAAGGCATCCCACCAGAGCGAAATGCGTCTCTCCAATCAATCTCTTTTCCATTAATGGCTGCTTTAGTTAAAGGCTTCGATAATTGCCCAATTGCTGTTGAAATAGTAGATGCCACTAAAACCTTCACAAAATTTCAAATTATACCCCACAATTAGGAAAAATATCCACCATATATTTGAGATAAAAAGAGAATTAGAAGTACCTTGTTGTGCACAACCGCAGAGATTTCTTCTACACTAATCCTCAAGCAAGTTATTCTAAGCTGCTTTCTTGGCAGTGAAAACGCGCATCTAATCTTTGGTTTGTGTGAAGGGGAGAAAGAGAAACCCAACAGAGAAAATGGAGGGGAAGAACTGGAGCAAGACATGGCCTCTACACTGGAGAGATTCATCGAATTCGAATCTAAGGAACCAATGGTTGTACTTGTACTTTAGTTTTGAGGAAAGAAATTGTCGTTATGTATGTATGTATGTACTGTTGTGGCTCGTGAGAGATTCACTGTTGCTTTGGTCGAGGACTCGTGGTGGATTTCTAATGGCGGAACGTTAAATGATACCATATGCTTCCAACAATATAACGAGTTACTGACAAGAGCTCCAGAAAGGTACTTGGATGTCTGACTAGCCGCCACAGGCACAGAGGAAATGGAACAAGAATATACGTTTCCCAAAGAATTGTTCCGATGTTATATTTTTTTCTTAGTAAAATTTATATCTACGTTTAGCGCACTGGTACCAAGTGTATGGTACCAGTTTAGCGGTGCTGTTTGGATGTTGTAGTTGTAATTACTTTTGCTTCTTTAAAATGGAAGCGGTAGGCTGTATACCTACTAGTTTCAAAAAAAAAAAAACTACTTTTGTAATTTTGAAAAACATAATTTTTTTTTCCTGAATTGATTTATTCAATATGCTGGATATAAAACAAAAAACAAAGAGATGGATTTATGCATTTAACAAAAATTTGGACGCGCATGCAAATAATGTTCTGATACAATTTATGATTAAATATATTTAAGATGTTTTAATCTAGAAAAGACCTTTCTTTTTGCTTAAAATTTTCCATTTCCTTCGTAGTTGATAAACTAGCTGAACATACAACTTTACAGCAGCAAAACCGTGAATTAGTTAGCATTCTTTCCCTTAATTTTCTTTTCTTTTTCTGAAAATATTAACATCTTTTTTATGCTTTTTTAAACCTTTTCTATGGCCTAAGTTTAGAAGTGAAACTGAAACATGGTACAAGCAACTAAAAATGCAGGAACCGAATAGACTTCCTACAATTCTGTACCAGCACTGTATTAGTGGTCAAAATTGGAATCTTAACCAGGTTAAAAGCCCCGCAACTATTTAGGGTAATCGCAATATCACATGTATCAGCAATTATGATCACCCCATGGTGCCAGGTTTCTTTCTTTATCAGCATTGACACAACCATAATACATAACTTCAATATTTCAGAAAAATACTTTCACACATAAACAAACAAACTCCTCATTCAAGAAAAGGCATCCATTTGGAAAACTGAACAATATGTATTTGGAAACATCAAAAAAGGAAGAGTTAATCAGATGACAACTTCCACTTAGTTGCTTACATCTCAGCTCAACGACTAAAATCTGGTCAAAGACATCATATAGGATATAGGATATGAACTTAAGACTAAAAATTATCTGAGCTGCATCTTATTCAATTCATCAAGCAGACAAAAGCTTGAACCACCAATCAGAGACATCCACCCAACTGCCAACAAAAAACATATATACAAGGTTATGAACACCAGATTTCCACACTGATATTTTAGTACAACAACAGCATATCAGTACTAAACCTACATACACCACTTTCATCAGTATTTTAGTTATCTAGCTTCTATTGTCAACTCTTTTTCTTATCCAGGAATTATTTGTAGCTGAACCAGAACCCCAAACCCCTCTTATTAGACCATTGTGGATGGTCCTATATCATTTACAGTTTGCATTGTTAAAATGAAGCAACCAATGAACTCAAGTGAAAAATTAGCAGAACCCCAAACCCCTCTTACTAGACCATAGTGGATGGTCCTATATCATATATATTATGCATTGTCAAAACGAAGCAACCATATGAACTCAAGTGAAAATCATTTGATCACATTGCTTATTTTCATTCATCAATAAAATTATAAGAAATAGCACCTAGTTTCAAAGTCTCCAGGTGTGCATCCGAAATGTAAGCAAATAAATTAAGATTGCATAAATGATACTGAGGAACTGAAGAGGATGGATTAAACAATAGTACGCCTCTTCTTCATTGCAAAATTTCAATTCATAACACGAGTTTAGCAACAATTTCATGAGTACCATTGCAAAACATCACTTCTCCCACATATACAGTGAAATATAAATATGTATTCTCCATTTTGAAACCCAAAAGATGCCCTAACCAACGCTCCTTTCTAATTTCTTCTGTGCTAGATATAAAAGTGATAAAATGGGAAATTAGCTTGGTAGTATCTTTTTGAAGAAGCTAGAAGGGGTATGTATCTCGAGCTCTAGAATTAATGCACAGTAACTCTTACACCATGACTAATTTGAAAATTCAAGGTTTTTGCTTTCACAAGAAAACACATCATCTTCTTTGATTATAAGTAATATGGTTATGAAGTACAAAATCCAATTGAAACCTTTTTCCACACAACGTCCTTATACAAATTAACTTGATTTCAACACCAGTAAATAACATACTTTGTACAGGTTGGTTTCATCATCCAGGACTTACCAGCATATGAACTCACATATTCAATGCCATGCTATTGAAGTTCCAAAATAAAATAAATATAAATATAAATAAATTAATTAATGGGAATTTGTAAGTTACCATTATAACATCAATCTCTTCTTCAGTAACAGGGGTACGCTTTGGAAGAAGGGAAGCCTTTCCACCTAAAGCACTATTAGATGGAGCAGCTGGTACATCAGACTTAAACCTGTAGCTAGGTTTTTCTCCAGGTGCAGATGCTGGCACCGTTGGTTGCGACTTGGCTAATGATTATTAAGAGTTTAAAAAAAAAAAGTGATAATCAAATAAATAAAATCAAGGAAATAATGCACTGATCTTATGACAAAATGTATAGTGCTTATCAAGCGTTGATGAAACCAGCCATAAGCCTATTCCATGTATCGTGCTTTAGACCAATGTATCAAACTGTCAACAATTTTACCCAACAATGCAGGGCTTTAAAATCTTTTCTTTACAGTTTATATATATTCTTTTTTTACAAACAATAGATACAGTAGTTATTTGTTATAAATTTTCTTCATTATGTAAATTCATTTTACATAAGTTTGAACAAAATGAAGCTCAATATAGCAATTCATTTAAGGCACAGTTAAAAGTAAAATACCAACGAGTACAAACTGAGACTAGTTTCCAGTACAAGAACTTAATCGATACAAATTTGCTTATTTCCCTCTATTCCATGCAATAGTAAACTGATGAAACATTAAAATTTTCAGAAACAAAACTCAAAATTTCGGAATTACACTAACCCTGCTGTGAAGCGAAGAACAAGTTCTGATCAGATGGCGCAGGAGTCGCTGAACAAAATGTAACCAACAACAAATTTCAAAATAGATCTATTAATTTAACCAAATTAAAAAGAAAAAAAAATAAAAACAAAAAAGGGAAAAGATTGCGAGATTGGTCGAGACCGGAGGATTTAGGCAGATGCCTCTGGGGAAACTTGATTCGTGGGATCCTCGGCATCTCACAACCACTTTTCCGATTCCTTTCGCAGTTCTTCTTCCGAATTTCAAAATAATTTCGTGAATTCCGAATTAAAATGCACCCAAATTTAATTAATTTGTGGTTTCGCTTGACGAAGTTTCCATGTTGGCGTGATTTTTCCAAATAGCAGCAATTTGGATTTGTGTAGAAAATTCTTTGGGCTTAGGCCCATTATTATATTAGGGCTATAACTTAATTTTGGTTGGGAAAAAAACGTAAATTACGTAATGATGGAGAAGTAGCTACTAAATTGATTGTTGCAGGATTAAATTTTACATGGAATATTAATAAAATTTGAAAAATATAATTGATATGGGTTCTTCTCTTCTATTTTTAATTAGGATTTAAACCCATTAAACATTATATTATCAGCAATTTACATGGGCTAAAGAACTTTCTAGTGCAATTTCATTTGGCAGCGTGATTTATAATGACTAGCTTAAGATTCCCTCATATGTGAGCAAATAAAGAAACAAAATAATATTAGATGATAAAAATATATTGCTTAATTTAGCATCGATACAAATAGATTTGTTATTTAGTTTGTTTCTTTATCAGATGGAAAACCAATCAATGGTGTTACTTCGTCTGGCGATTAATATCCAGCCACGGATCAAATCGATCAAACGGCAGAAACATCTGTTTACATGCTAGACCTAGCATGTAACACATCTATAGTCCTTGCGTTTATAAGTAGTATAATCTAGATGCTTCTGAGCTGTTTGTAGAAAGTCTCCAGTGATTTGAACTCTGTAATGTTCAAAATGGACACCTTCAAGATTATAATATTTTGCTATTAAACCTGGGCATTATTAAGAATACAGTACTAATTTCTGACTTTAGCCTCATCCAGTAGGAATTTCAGTCTACGCCTGAATACAATTAACAAGGATTTCAGGATGAATCTAGCTAGTTAATTTACATGTTTATTCAAATATTTATCCCTTTCTAATTCTAAAATGCAAATTAGTTTCATATACAACTAAGTCAAACATAAGTATAACTTTTCAAAATTCATCAAATTGCGGGGCAAAACAAAAGAAAAAAGAACTAATAAAAAAAATAAAAGTTGTGGCCAATTCTAGCAACTCGACTGTATTGAAGAATTTTATTCACATCAAAGTAACCTCTATCGATTCTCTCTGAAATGAAAATGAGATGCATGTATTTAGACACCTAGTTAAAATTCCTTTTCAATCAATATATATAGAAAGACAACAGACCAACTAATCTAGAAAATAAACCCATATGCATAATGCATGGCATATTTTTATTTCTAGTCTTTCAACAAACCGTCAAAAACGCAATAAAACCAAAGAAACAAATACATGGATCAATGCGCATACAATGTAGGAAAACAAAGAGGAATGACACTTGATTAGTATTTTTTATACAACCAGGACTGCAATTGATAACTTCCACCCAAGTTTAACTAGGAATTATAAAAGATGGTTTCATTGAAAACCCACCATGCATGGTTTCCTTACAGCTCTAAACACCAGACTGCAATGGCCGCAACACTTGCTCCATGGTCAATGCAACGTTAAACTTCCCCTCTAGCTAGCATTCTTCGATATTTTGGTATCTGCATATTTAAACAAATATGAGCACATAATCTGATATTCAATACTATATCTTCTGTAGAGTAAGCTAAATTAACATCAACATAATATACCTGACCTCCTCTGGACCTTCCCGGACTTCAAATCAGCAAGGTACTTCAAGCAGTTTCTCTTCCAATGACCTTTGCCTTCACAATAAAAGCACTCAGTCTCGGAGGTGGCCCCTTTGGAAGCCTTCAATGTCTCCACATGAGTATTCCCTTTGCCACTACCTTTCTTGGCATTGCGCTTGTTCTTTTTCTTCCTTATCTTCTTCCCAGCCTCATTAACCGAGAGGACATGCGAGGAACCTCCAATCATCATGTCTGCCTCAGCAGTCTTGAGCATCCCATGAAGCTCAGCAAGGCTCTTCTCCATCCCATTCATATGGTAGATCATAATGAACTCTGAGTAGCTAGGAGGGAGAGAGTTGAAGACAAAGTCGGTGGCCAAAGGGCCCAAGGGATAGCCAAGCTTCTCAAGCCGCCCCACGTAGCTCATCATCTTTAACATGTGAGCACTAACCAAACTACCCTCAGACATCTTGCATCCGATGATAGACTTAACCAGTTCGTACCTCTCAAAATGAGCTGGCTTTTGGAACATATTCTTGAGCTGGTCCATTATTTGGGAGGAAGGGAGCTCTAAGAAGTAACTCTGCAATTCGGGTTCCATGCAAGTTACCAAGAGGCACTGCACTTCATGCTCATCCAACATGTGCTTATTGAAATCAGCAACCACCTCGGTCAAGGCCTTGTCCCCTGGGATGGGAGGGAGTGGAGTGTTCAAAATATACTCTCTCTTCTCGTGCCTGAGAATAATTCTAAGGTTGCGGTACCAATCCATAAAATTAGAACCATTGGAGGAGAGTTTTTCGTTGTGAAGGATAGACCAAAGCGGAGAGGGCTCTTTTGCCATTACCTACAGCATTACAACAATACAGGTTCAGGTCTTATCCATGTAAATGTTTCAGTAAACAACTTAATTAAACCTCCCACAACAATTAACATTGTCCCCCTTACATGTAATAGGACCAATATCCATATTTTGTATCTTTTTTTCTGCCCAATCTACTTATACAAAATAACTTGATTTGAACATCAGGAAACAGCCAATTTGTTCAAGTTGGCTTCATATCCAAAAGATTTGTCAGCAAATGACCAAAACATATTCAATAAAATGCCATACCATTGCATGTCCCAAATAAAATTAAATTTATAATGGAAGTGTAAGAGTTACGATCTTAGCATCAGTCTGTTCTTCAGAAACAGGAGCACATTTTGGAAGAAGGGAGCCATTTCCACCTAAAGCAGTATAGATGGAGTCAACAATAAAAAAATTAAAATAAATAAAAACAATGAAACAACATACTCAACTCACGATGAAATCCCAAAATAATAGAACGGTATGTACAAGTACAAGTGCTGAACTATTGCTGAGGATCCACAATAATAGAACAATAGAATCCGAGAGTACTCCTTGGGATACAGACTCTAGCACTATCCATAATTTTTTAATATAACTAAAAGTGGCGCATGATGCTTTAGACAAATGTTTAACAAACTGTCAACACCTTTACCAAACAATGCAGGGATTTAAAATATTTAGTTCTTAGTTGTAAATTTTTTTTCATGTTGGAAGTTCATTTAACATAATTTAACACAAAACAAAGCCCAACATTGCAGTTCCATTTTACCAAGTTTAGGGTTTAAAGGCTTAGGGTTTTGGTAATGCCAACATAGAGACTATAAATTGAGATTGGTATACCACAAAGGAACTTCATCTATTACTATTTTATAGAGGTTCAATCACTCTTGTCCAAGGAAACATTAATTTCAACCAATAAACCATAAAATATAGAATCACACTAACCTGACTGTGAAACCAACAACAACTCCAGATCAGATGAAGGAACAGCTACTGACAAAATATAACAACCAAAAATAAATTCACAGTATAGAACACCAAAATGACCTATTTAATTAAAGCAAAGCACAAAAGATTGCGAGATTGGTAGAGACCTGAGGATTGAGGTTGGTGCCTCTGGGGAAACTCGATTAGTGGTATTGGTACCATCTCAGAATCTCAGCACAAAAGCTCTTCTGATTCCTTTCCAAATTTTGTCTTGTGTGGTGTGGGACAAGACAAAGTTTCCGAATCGGCTAGGGTTTCCAAATAGCAATAATTGGGCCTTGTGTACAAATATTTTAGGCTTTATGACTAAAATTGGGCTTCAACCTAATTGAATGTTATGTTGCAAACTTGCAATCTTGAGTTCATGTTTGTTCTTGCTGTAATTAATTATACTCGACGCGTTTTTTTTTTTTTTTTTGAGTAACAAATAGATAAATTTGTCACACTTGCTCGGTACAGCTAACAGCTCATGAGAAAAAATAGGGGAGAAACAAAAAAAAAGTGCAAATTTCTAATGCTATTAATAGTGCCTTGAAAAGTTCTAACCAAATAAATTGTACTATTTTGCACATTGTAACACATTGTAATTTGTAAGATTGAAAAATAAATTAACCATGCTAGGTTGGAGAGTTGATATCAACGAGTCAACGCAAAGGTGTTGAAGGTCCAAATCAAGGAATAACCAAAACAGTTGTAATGTTAAGATCAAGACTAAATTGTACTATTTAACCTTTTTTTCCAAAAGATGAATAGCTAGCGTTGTTAGCGAAAAGCAATATGAAGTCCAATTCAAAGATGTATGCAAAAAAAAGAGCTTGGCCACATGGTAGGTCCATCCTATATGCATGGCCTCATGCAATGAATTGGAAAGTAAGCTTTATAGTATGCCATGTTTTATGGATTTTTAATACTAAACCTTTAGCGGAATTGAGAAGATTCGTTCTATTTTTGAAAAAGGTTATTATTCATTTGCCTCGTGGACGACTCTATAAAAGGAAAACCAGTGTCCGTGTTTCAGTGTTGAAATAATAATTATGAGAAATGCTAAAGTACAAATATTGGACGGTCATTTTCAGCGCAACCAATACGATCATTTTTATCTTTTTAAATTTCAAACAATCGATATGAACCGTTTAATATGTTCTCTATATTAAAAACTTATAAGAAAACAATTTTTACATTATTTCGAAAATTTTACTTTTTTTTTGGTATTTTAGAAAATCATTGTTATTGGACGATTCATAATTTTTATATCATGAATTTTCTAAAATAACGATATATCAAGATCAAATCACGATAAATAACGATATATCCTATTTTTTAACTTTTCAAATAATTCGGTAGTTATACGTTATTTAAAATTTATTTTTCGTAATGATCGTAAATTTTTGTATTTTTCAATGATTCTAAGTTTCTAACCGTTGCAATAAAAAAAAATGAAACAAAATATGTAAAGCGCAACCAATTAAAAAATGTAAACGCAAAGTATAAAGCACCACTCGCATGACGCTCTTAACTTTTTCGATACTAAAAAGATCTAAGGCTAAAGTGCTCAACTGCCATGCCTAAAAAAGATAACTGTTTACGACAAACAGAAAACAAAAACAAAAAAAGGGAAAAAAAAAAAGTTAACAAACAGCAAAAGAATAAAGGGGAAGTAAAGGAACTAAAATAACTTTTCGTTTCAATAAAATGAAATAATCTTTGCTCCCTCTCCAAAGTTCCAGGCATGTGCAAGTGCCTAAGCACTTTTAAGCTTAAACTAAATAACAAAGGAATCCTCTACAACCAATGAATTAGTTCCTACATAATATAAGATTTCTCCACCGAAAAAAAACTAAAAGCATGCTAAGTTGCACATGAAAAGTTCATACAGCCTTTACTTAATTTATTATTATTAT
Source organism: Rhynchospora pubera (assembly GCA_028095005.1). Classification (NCBI taxonomy): domain Eukaryota; kingdom Viridiplantae; phylum Streptophyta; class Magnoliopsida; order Poales; family Cyperaceae; genus Rhynchospora; species Rhynchospora pubera. Next base: position 21,428,368 of record CM051461.1, read on the forward strand.
GCCCACTCGAAGAATTTTACCTTTTCTTCAGAATCTGACAATCTGTATTATATTAATTCGTAGACTATTTTTAGGTCAAACGTTGTTTATGCTACTGATTATCATTTCCATAGTAGAAATCATACTATCATATTGTCAAAAAGGAAAAATAAAAAAAATCATGCTATCGAATTTCTTAAGGGTGCGTTTGGATCGTTGGAAGAAAGAAGAAGAAGAAGGAAGAAGAAGAAAAAAAATTATAAACAATCTAAACTTTTCATAAAGTTACACACTTCCCAATACTTCTTCCCACTTTTCTTTTCTTCCCTTCTTCCCACACCTATCCAAACGGAGCCTAAGGCTATATTTAGATTAGCAAGGAAGAATAGTATATAATTCAGATAAGCGGCTGTTTCGAAATAATATTCGGCATTTTGATGGGTGGATATTTATCCAAAATAATTTCTACTATTTTCTATTTTAATAAAAAAATTTGGCCAGGTCCGAAAATCCGATTTAGTTCACTAATCTTGCTGAACTTAATTCATCATGCAAACGTACACTTAATTTATCTTCAATGCACTTTACGTTGACAAGATAAAAGGAATTTACTATCAATGGCTCCGTTTGGATGCAAGAATAAGAAGAGGAAGAAGGAAGAAGGGAAGAAAAAAAATTATAAACAATTCAAACTCTTCACAAAGTTACACACTTCCCAATACTTCTTTCCACTTCTTCCCTTCTTCCCTTCTTCCCACACCTATCCAAACGGAGCCAATAAAAGTTAAAATTAGTTAACCCAAAGTAACTGGGGAGACAAAAGTGAAGAAGCTACTAGACATGCTCTGATTTTCTGGGCATAGAATTAAATAATTAATGCATGTGCAGTTTTTTCATCACAATAAATTGTTTGGTATTCAGAAACTGCCAATTTTTTTAGGTTGCAACCTAACTTGCTATGTAATTTTTTATGTTTGGATACAATTTTTGGGGGGCACTGTTGCAGCAATGGAGCATGGTCGCTTTGCCCTGTAGTGAACAGGAATCACATTCCTTGTCTTTTGGGAATTTTTATTGGGATGATTTTTCATAGTCAGTTCTGTTTTTCTATTGCTCATAAAAAAACCATCTATTTTCTATCTTGTAAATTTCGGTACTGATTTGGTTTGAGCTTGGATTTTGTGTTTATGTTCGACTTGGCTATGGTTACGGTTATTAATTGTGCTACAATAACAAATTACTATATTGTAGCGATCCCACTATTTAATTTATGTATCTGCAATTATATTAACATTATATTATATTAATTTGTTTAATTTATGTTGCTTTCATAAAATTAGAAAATAATTTTGGAACTAATTGGTAAAATGTTCATTGATTTCAGGAAAAGGAAAATGAAAAAAAATAATTTTTTACGATTTGGTGCTTCCTTGATTCGTTGTGAAGAATTTGTGTTTAAATGTTCGCAGAAATAGGAAAGGTTTCCCGAGAGATTTCAAATAAATGATTTTATATATCTGAGAACCACAATTAATCCGTCTCTAATTCTGCAACAGAACATCATCCGATTGGAAAAGTGCGTTAACATATTCTATCAACCCAAAAAAATTCAAGCGTCTATATCACATCGAAGTAACTTCTATCAATTCTTTCTGAAATGAAAATGAAACGCAAGATTTTAGGCATCTAGTTAGCAGTCTTTTTCAATCAATATATATAGAAAGACAATGGCCCAACTAATCAAGCAAAATTAATTATGTGCCTAGAGAATTAATAAGCTCTATTGACATTAACAAAATTAACAGAATTTAATAAACAAACAAGGAATTTTATTCATAGTAAACACCACCAAAGGAACCTTTTTCAACTTGGAAATTGAAGTTCTAAGAAATGCTTCCAACTTTTTAAACCTAGAATTTAAAATTGGAAATTGAGTAATTTCGTGGGTAAAGTGCTGGTTTCATCATTATTTTATTCCCTTCTATAAATCAAAGTTAGTCATATTCATCACATAATTAATTCCTATTCTACTTGTAGTCTTGTAGACCTTCAACAAAGAGCCACAAACCCAACAATTAAAACCAAAGAAACCATCCACAAACAACGTTAGTGTAAAGAAATATGAGTAATTACTCTGAATTATGGTCTCTTTCTACAATCAGAACTCGAAATAATTATTTCGAGCCAAATTTAGGAATTATCAAAGAAAATTTACTCCAAAACCCATCAAAATTCTAGTTATTTACAATAATGTCTAGCTAGCCGTAGAAAATTCAACACTCTAGCCATACTAATATCAAACTTGTGCCAAAAAAAAAAAGAAAAATTACTACATGGGTCGTTTTTTTTTAAAACACCAACACACCCAACAATGCACACCAAAATACCACACAAGAAAAAGAAAAAAAATATAGTGTCAAGTAAGAAAAGGAAAACCAAGAAACACTAGCATTAATAGTAATTAAAATTCAATCAAAACAAAGTACTTCAGGGATTTCTACAATACTTTCCAAAGAAGGTTTCCATCCATCACACCTTCCTTTTTCTCTTTCCCTCTCTCTCCCCATCTCTGCCAACACCTCTTCTAGCTTCTTCTCTCCATTCTTCAATTGTGCCATTAGCCATTCAAGCTCTGCTCTTGTGAGAAGCACCTTGACCTTGACCCCATTGCCATTGCCATTGCCACCTCCTTCTCTTCTTTCAAGGTTTTCTTCTTCTTCTGGTCTGATCATCACTTCTGGCACATGATCATGGTCTGAACTTGTTGTTGATGTTGGTGCACTAATCTTGATGCAGTTTCCCATGAATCTCTCTTTGGGGTTTGAGATCTCTTGGGAGTGGAGTTGGTATTGTGAAGGGGCAGCAGGAGGTGCCCAAATGTGAGTAATTAGGTGCTCAGAGGGCTTTAAAGGTGAGGTGGTTAAGGACTTAAGGGCACTTAAAAAGAGCTACTTCTACAAGACACTCTCTCCTAAAACTGGTGTAGCATAAAAAATGCAAAAATTATGCAATAACAAATAATAATTATGCATGATGAAAGAATTTTTTTAAATGGCCCACTTAGATGCTGTCTCATAAATGAGTTAGAATAATACGTGACACTAGAATATATTAATATATTTATTTTTCATAACAAAATATTATAATATAAAAATTTTATTTTTGTAAGAGATAAGGAAAGTATCCAAATCTAATTTGATGAAAAATGATATAATGATATTGTTTGATGTCTGTAGTATGAGTGCTTAATCTAAGATCAAATTTATAAATTCTATTAATTTAATTGTTAATGATATTATCAAATCTACCAAGATAAAAAAAAATTAATTCATCTCCTAGAATTTTTATTTAATCGGCATACATATTTTTATACACAATTCACATATATATATATTTATTACATGCAAACTCTATTTTATATATTTGTAATATTAAGTTAAATAAATATATGTATGTAAAATTACTTAATTTCACAAAGGAAAAGTTTGAAGAATAATTTATGCAAAACCCTTTATTTCTCTTAAAAATTTTGAACTTTAACATCAGAACTTGATTTGCTCATATTCATAACAGCATCTATTTTCCGGCTTGGATTAAATGGTGCACCAGCTCTACCTAGAAACTTCCCCATTCCGAAGGGGTGAAAGATACAGGATTCATTCGGAGACCAGAGCACATGGTAGGACCATGATCCGGTGTTTGGGTTGGAACACCAAAACCGAGTTTGGTTGGATAAGAGCCCTTCATCCACTGAAACTCACCTCTGTACCCTACCACATGAAACTCACCAAAACAGAGGATGTGATTCGTACCACATGAGCTTGTGGGGTTGGGGTAGATTTCGGACAAAGAAACATGTATAACAGCAGATCCGTCGTTAGGGAGCACACCGCTTTTTTTTACATGTTAATCCCTGAATTAATGCCAAAATAGTTGTTCCTTGATGAAGGAATGGAAAGCCTTGACGTGTGGCTTCTTCTACGCTAGATATTTTTTTTTTCTTATTTGCATGGTGTCATGGTTGGGAATAAACAAAATTCCGAAAAAAAATTAGATTATTTCGGAAAGAAAAAATATTATACTCATGATGAGTTGAGAAGAAAAATTAAAGACATGAATTAAGATTAAAAAGAGTATTATTTCGAAAAAAATTAAAAGAGTGTTAATCCGGAAAGAAAAAATATTTTCGGAGACATGTTAAGTAATATTAAATAAGTTTTATAAGTAAGGTGTTAAATAAATATTTTCAATTTTTATTTACCTTGTGAGGAGACGTGTTAAGTAAGGTTTGTATCCTTGCTTGCAATAATATTTAATGCTGATTTGAATGCTAGTCTGTCTATTGTAGAAAGATATATATCTTTGGGGAAATTGTTTTTATGCCACTCCAAAAGAAGAAAATTGTGAAAATGCCACTTAAAAGTTAATTTTTCTATAAATGCCACTATGACCATATAAAAGTGCTACATGAACCCCAAGAATTGTCCCCAAGAAGAACCAGATGGTATAATCAAACCTGAAAAGGCCGACCTAGAATATTTTTGAAATAAAAGTCATTTAAGAATAAACCAGTAGAAATTCTAAAAATCCTTATAAAAATTTTATTTTCCCTATGAGCGATTGGCGCCTCAGCGCGAACAGCACAATTTACAGAGAAGAACTCAAAGCAACCGAATCAATCCATTCACCGGCGGTCGGTTTTGTTAAGCCACAGGACATAACCGGGAGAACAACAGAAGTCCAATTTAAGCAAAATAACACAATCATACAATTGTTGCTTAAATTGACTGAACAAATCGAGGATCTGAAGGTAGCAGTCAAAAGGCTCGAGGCTGTGAAAGGGAAAGAAGGCACTCAACCTGACGACCTGACTGACTCTCTGGACCAGATCCAGCAACAACTTCAGAAGCTGAGCTTAGGAGAGCCCAGTAAGCCGGCAATACCAAAACCGAAAGGCAAACTTTTTGTGTTCAAAAACCCAAAAGAAATATTTGAAGCCGAGAAAAAGAAGGCAGCATGAGCAGAACGCAAACAACAACAGAGGCAGCAAGACCATCAGTGTCAGAAAGAGACACAAATCAAACCCCTACTGTTGAAGACCAGATCCGTGGCTATCGCCTTGGATCTAGACTCAGATTTGAGGCTCAAAGGAGGCTCCCTGGTCAATCTCGACGGTACCAACGAAGCCTTGAGTCACAAATGAATCCTGATGCTGACCTCAACATCTCCCAATACAGACGAGCACAGCAAGTCCCAGCAGAAACTCTGTACCAAGCTGGATGGTCAGAGAGCAGACACCGAGTATACCAACATTACTCGGATGAAAGAACGTTGGTCACAGATGGCCAGCAAGTGGAGCTACCGTTCATCTCTGAAGAAAGTTTTAACAGACTTTTGCAAGAAGGGCTCCAACATCTGCATATCGGACTAATTATGGTTCGATTGTACACGTTGCATAGTGCAGGTGTGAATGCACTAGTGTTAATTAGAGACACTAGATGGCGAGATGATAGAGCTGTCATCAGCTCTATGGAAATGGATCTCACATCTGGGACGCAGTTGGCATATACTGCCCCAGATATGACTCTAAGTATCCGTGACTTCAGAGATCACATTCAACTAGTGATTCAAACTCACGGGTATGAAGGATGGCAAGGTGGAGAGAGTAATCTTTTACTCTCAAGGTCTCTAATTGGACGACTGTCCAATACAAGCCACACAAATTTCAGATACAATGTTCAGAACGTGGCGGACCACCTAGCAAGTCGAGGAGTTCGGGCCATCCCTGGCTCGCAACGTACAACCACAGAACTCCGTGGAAGACAGTGGCTTGTGAGACCAGCTGTCATCTCATAAGTTCAGAATCCCCAAGTAGCACGAATCCGAGCAAGGACAGACGGCTCACTATCCGTCAGATTTGCGGAGTATACAACAACAACCCCTGAACAAGAAGCTATTCGTGGAGAAAATGATGAGGAAGAACTCGAACAAGAATTCATCAATCTACTCACGCTAGATGATGATTGGCCATATGAAGATGATCCAGAATTTCCAGAAATCTATTCAGACCCTGAGGAATTCAGTGAAAATGACGAGACTGAGCAAGATGATGGTCCCTTATTGGGAAAATGGTTCTTGGCAATACTCAAAGCCGAACAAACTGAACCAACAGTTGAAATGATGGAACCAATAAATCCGTATCAATGGTTTGCTATTGAACAACTAGACAACGAAGACGAACTCGTGCAAATAACATTTGCAGAGTTTAATTGGCTAGAAACCGTTGATGCAGAAAGTGAGTGGTTTGAGGAACAAGCCCTCATGATGACTTGTCAATGGGATGAGTCAGACGAAGACGAGACATTCTCTACGGTGCAATTCCTATCTCAATTGGATGCATCGGCAAACCGAGATGAAGACTTGCTAAGTCTTCTAGCGAAAGGTGGTGGGGAAGATGCCAGCTCCCCAAATTCTAAAACAAAGTGGGACGAAGACTTATTCGAAACGGTTTATATGGTAGAAGAGATGGAATACCCACAATTCAAAAATCTCAAAAAGAAAGTGGAGACGGTACTCTCAACCGCAGAATCTTCACTCACAAGGATACCACCTGAACCAATCATGGGACCAGCCATGTACCCACCTGGTTCAAGACAATCCCAGAATTCCCAAATTCCGGAGATAAAAGCACGGTTGGGCAATATCCCGCGGTGGTTATGCAAGGCAAATGAACGAAAGGTTTAATTTGCCAACAGCCCAAGCCAGTCAAGGCGCAATCCTAGTTTTACCAGAAGATATTGGGTTATACTCAGAAGTTATCTCCCGATGGGAATCAATCACGCTCAATCTGGTAAATGAGAAAAACTGGGCAGATAACAAATCAAAGGTCAACTACATCGAAAATCTCCTAGGAGAAACGGAGAAAAAGACCTGGATTCAGTGGAGAATGACATTTCCCACTGAATATGAAGAACTAGTGAACATCGCTGATGATCCGCAAAATGTAATATCACAAATCAGACGAATGTTCCTGTTGGAGGACCCAACAACCGGGTCCACTGAAGAGCAAGATCGAGCGTACAACGACCTGGAGAGGCTTTCATGCCACAATGTGAAAGATCTTTTCGACTATATAAACGATTATAAGATCTTAGCGGCAAAATCAGGAAGAATGTATATATCTCCTGAACTCTCAACAAAATTTTTCAGAAAAATGCCTCCGATCATTGGTGGAGAAATCGAGAAGGCGTTCACTGAAAAATACCCAGGCAATACGGTAGGGGTTATTCCAAGAATACATTTCACCTACCAGTACCTGGCAGAGCAATGTAAGAGAGTTGCACTCCAAAGTAATGAAAGAGCAATTTGACAAGCATGTTCAGGCGCTACTCAAGATTGGAGTGATACGACCCAGTAAGAGCCGACACAGAACCATGGCAATGATGGTAAACTCAGGTACATCAATAGATCCAAAGACTGGTGCTGAAATCAAAGGCAAGGAGCGTATGGTATTTAATTACCGCACCCTCAATGATAATACCCACAAAGACCAATATAGTTTGCCAGGAATTAATACCATCCTTAAGAAAGTCGGCAACAGTCGGATTTATTCAAAATTCGACTTAAAAAGTGGGTTCCATCAGGTGGCAATGGATCCTGAATCGGTTGAATGGACGGCTTTTGTCGTTCCAAATGGCTTGTATGAATGGCTAGTTATGCCATTCGGGTTGAAAAATGCACCAGCAATTTTTCAAAGAAAGATGGACGACTGCTTCCGGGGAACGGAAAACTTCATAGTAGTCTACATCGATGATATCCTGGTGTTTTCTGAAGATGAAGAACAGCATGCCAAATATTTAGAGGCTATGCTGACAATTTGTGAGAAATGGGGGCTTGTACTCTCCCCAACTAAAATGAAAATAGCTGTACAGGAAATCGAATTCCTAGGTGCAGTTATTGGGAACAGAAAAATCAAACTTCAGCCGCACATAATCAAGAAAATCATTTCTTTCGATGAAGAAAAATTGAAGGAGAAGGCTGGTATGAGATCATGGCTTGGCATCCTCAACTATGCCAGATCATACATACCGAAATTGGGAACATTACTTGGGCCATTATACTCAAAAACAAGCGAACACGGTGACAAAAGGCTCAAAAGCTCAGACTACGAGATCATCAGAAAGGTCAAGCAAGCGGTGCAGCAGCTCCCAGATCTCGAGCTACCTCCGGAAAGATCTTACATCATCCTTGAAACAGACGGATGTATGGAAGGATGGGGTGGAGTATGCAAATGGAAGAAAGCAAAGCATGACCCCCGAAACACGGAGAAAGTTTGTGCGTATGCAAGCGGGAAATTCCCAGTGATTAAATCCACAATAGATGCAGAAATCTATGCTTGCATGGAAACAATGAAGGCACTCAAGATTCACTACCTGGATCAAAAGGAGATCACTCTCAGAACTGATTGCCAGGCCATAATTAGTTTCTATAACAAGTCAGCACAAAACAAACCTTCAAGAGTCCGATGGATTAATTTTGTTGACTTTGTTACAGGAACAGGAGTGCAAGTAAATTTCGAGCACATTGATGGCAAAATGAATGTGCTAGCTGATTCGTTATCACGATTAACAGCAAATATGGTGAAAACCGGAAATTGCTATTTCGCTGACGAACAATTGGTCGATTTAGAAAAGGTGCTCGAAGAAACAAAAGGAGCTCCAGAGGAGATAATCAAGCATCTGGCAACGATTATCGGGCATATTGATAATATGCTAGATGAAAAACCTTTCTTTCAAAACCTCTAGAGCAAGGCGATAAGCGGGCATGGTGGACCGCTGGAAAAACCCACTATACCCTGTATCTTAGGAACTGTCTGGTAGTAATCTACGGAAAGCTACTGACATTTTTAGTTTTCTTATAATTTTTATTTTGTGTGAATTTTATTTCTTTTTCAGAAAAATGGTGCTTGATCATCATAGGAACCTCATGAGAATACATGAAGGAAGTTCAACAACCGGGTTCAGACCAGGAAGCCGGCAAGCATTTCAGCAGGCCGAAAGATGGGCAACCTCAGGAAGAGAGTTAGACTCTCTTCGGGATTATGAAATAATAACTGGTGACCTACTAACAATGTACCCACGGTCTTTTCAGTGGGAAGGAACCATGCTACTTAGGCTTGAGGAAATTCATAAGGAGCAAATACAAAGGACCATCGATGAAGTCGAAAGGCTCATGGTCTTGAATTATTTGTAAAAGATTCGCCTAGAGCAGAAGGCATCCAAGGACAACTGGGTTAGTACTGCACTAGGACCAGTTAATCATAACATTGATGAGTTGTTAGCAATTCACCAAAAGATGCGATCGATCCAGCAAGGCCATTATTATTAGTGAGTCCCACCATTATAAGGGAATCACATTATTGTGTTTGCTTTCGGTGCCACTATGGTAGTGCGCATCTTTTCTTTTTCTTTATTCACTGTCGCATGGGTTGGCACGAAATGAGTGGTTTGCTTTTATTTCTTTTGGGCAATTATTGTACTAAAGATGCCCACTAGTTTGCTAAGGACATACCAACTGTGGTAGACGAATAATTGAAATGGACGATGGGGCCCATATGCGCACCCGCATTCAATTATCGAGCTCACCAACCGGTAGCGTTCCTTCTATATAAGCAGTAGGATGTTTCACTAAGAGGGCATCACCCAACTTAGTAATCATCTCCTCTTCTCTTGTATCATTTGCCAGATATCAATAAAATTTCCTCATTTTCCTCTCAAAACTTTGGAACCAGTATTCATTAGTAATCAGAAGTTTCAAAGTCGATCCGATCGCTATTATTCTATTCTGGTATCAGAGCGAGGTTTGTATTCTTAATATTATGGCTTTTTAAATTTCTAATTATTCTGGGTAGGCACCTAGGGGGAGATTATACCAAACTAATAAAATTGTTTAAATTAATCAACCAGAAAACGTCAGTTAAAAGTGAAATTTTAAGAAACCAAAAGAATCATCCTGTCGTACAGTACCTAGGAAAAAGGGGAATATCGCGGGTAAACACGATGATGTGAGGTTATAACCAAAGTAAATAAACTTAAAATTGGCAAAGTAAAGGAAGATTAATTAATTAACTGGGTACACAATTTTGGGTGCACATAGCAGAAAATTTTACTCAAAGTGGCAAAATCATAAGGGTGACCACATTTTTGGGTGGCAAAAACAGAAGGTTTAACTTTCGGATGGCAATTGCTAGATTTCACAAATTTTAGGTGGCACAGAAAAAATTATCCCTATATCTTTCTGTTTCTAGCTTTTGCCTCTGTTAATAATTGTTTCAGCATAAAATTCTTGCACCTATTTTTGTTTCATCCCATTCCCCTATAATAATTGCTAGGTAACCTCTTTTCTCCGTTGATGTCATTTTTAACCGCCTAACTTTAGTTCTCAAATTAGGTTAATTTTACAGTCGTAGCGTATTTAATAATGCCGGGACACGTGATGTACTCCAAACCATTGAAAATGAATAGGCTGCCTACCACCTAAGTATCATTCCTTTGTAACGAGTACAAGGTATGAATTTATTGAACATTACTCTTTACAATAATTGGCATGAATATATGGAAATCATTAAAATAAAAAATAAAAATAGAAAACTTACTTATAGTTAAGACAATTAAGATAGCTTGTGTATTAAAAAAGGTGTAATTTGAAATCTTATAGAAATAGAATTGCTGATCAAGTGCTAATAAAACTATATCGTTAATTTTTCAAATCACTTGAATAATAATCAATTAATTTTCACATTAAATAAAATTTGATACAAATTTATATAAACTTCGTAGAATATTTAAATTTTTTATTTTACTAATTATTTAACCAGTTATTATAATTTTCAAATATTCTTTTTATCAGTATAATTTAACCAAAGTGTATAAGGTTGGAGATTTTGTTACATCAACATTTTATTTCCCTTTAGATTTCGAAAAAAAAAATAACATCTTATTTCCCTTCGTAATACTAATTTTTTAGACGCGTGTATGAGGCTTTCTGGTGGGGCCATTAGATTCTTTTGCATGCTCTTTGACCCCATCATTTTAGAGGTTGTGATGCTAAGTTATAATAAAGTATTTTTATGGCTTGATTTATGGTAATATTGTTGAATATAACTCCCATACAACAGATTTAGACATCAAAATAAATTCTTATAATGTTCACTTTGTTTGTAATATTGTTGAATATGTATGTAAACTGCTGAACAAGTGATGACAACACTTATTTGTTTGTAAGTGTTCACTTAGATTGCTTATATGTTCACCTTATTTGTTGTATATGTTCACTTTGTATTTAGCGATGACTGTGATGGTATATTTGCCGATGACACTTATAATTCCTATTAAAAAAATAAGTAAATTGTTTTGATCATTAAGGCCAGATCGCGTTCGTCTCATCTATTGGGACGCCTCCTATGTAAGTGTCAATATCAATTTCACTAATACTTATACAAGGTTGGCACTTACCGATGCTACTGTGCTCATTAATAACTATAAATGTTAACGTAATCGATACTTCCAAATAACGTGATAAACATTCATCAATCGATAAAGTTTATGTGCATTTTATCTTAACATTTATCAATTATGTAGTTTATTATTAAGCACTATTGCATCAACAGAGCAACTGGGGGTAATCCAACCACTGATAACATTTAGCTCCCCATGAAATATTTATAATGATAGCAATATTTTAATATTAACTTAAATTTTGAACAAAGACGTCTCTGATTAAAGTCACTGGCGGAGCCACAAGGGCTGCTGGTAGGGCTTTGCACCCCCTGTGATTTGAATATTTGTACAAAGTTTATGTTATTTTTAATAAGACTTTGCACAAATTGAGCAATTTGCTTTCCTAAACCAATAAAATTGCAAATTTGCCCCCCTTCCAACCCCCAGAAAATAATTTCTGCCTCCGCCCTGAAATTTATTATTTGTCTATCCCGTATTTTAATGAAATGGCATTAATATTTCACATTTTAAAATTTTGACAACACTCCAGAATTCATTTGTCCATCCAACATTTGTGACTGTTCGGAAAAAGAAATTATTAGTATGAGATTTGAGGAATCGAACCTGAAGGCATAGAATAGCGCCCAAGCAATGGGCATATTTTGTTAAATTTAAAATGGAAGCATATATTATATTATCTTTCTAGAAAATGGGATTCATTAAATAAAAGTTTACGGTTCCTAGAAAACGCCAATTTCATCAGAAAGAACATCAACAGAAAATGTCAAGAAAGACAGCTTTAAAGGGATGACGTAATTTATCTGAGACAAAGAAGTCTTGTTAATTACTTTTTTATTTTTATTTGTGATGACAAAAACAGGCGTAGTTCCATATATATTAATTATGTCATCTGTGGCTCCAGGTTATCCTATTCTAGCTACTACTTTCCGACCAGCTGCAAGTCTGCAACTCCAGTAATACAAGTTCTCTCCAACCGTACCATTCAAACTGGTGAGTTCAGACATCTAATCTTGTGTCCATTTTTCCCCCCTTTTTGAATAAACATTGTGTTTAATAGGGATACTTCCCAAGGCATGTATTAAGTGTTTCTGCTAAGCGAAAAATTAGAATTTTTTCTTTATCCGCCTAATTTTTTGTCAAGATCAGATTCAACGATATATTTAGATTTAAATGTGGTTATGTTTAAGGAGAAAATTGGAAAGATTATATGAGATGAGGAGGATAATTAAAGGAGAAGGAGAATTTGTCACTTCATTTTTAAATCGTATATTAATTCTAGATTTGATGTACCCTAACTAATTTGGTTTACTTTTTTAACTTTATGGATATGTATGAAAAATTTGACAAGTAGAAGTAAATATAAAATACAATGAACATCATTATGTGCATTTTATTTTTGTAGTGGTTATGAGGATCTTAGACTCCGTTTAGATTCCATTTGAGAAGAAGGGAAAAAGAGAATAAAAAAATAAATTTATTATAAATAATTCAAACTCTTCATAAAGGATGTGTTTGGCAACCGCCGGAATAAGCTTATTCAACTTTTGGAATAAGCTTTTCTCTCTCCTCTCTCCTCTTATTCCGAATAAGAGTTAATACCACCATAGAGGTGGTATTAGAATAAGGGGTTTGAATAAGCCTTATTCGGAATAAGGCTTATTCAAAAGACGTTTGGCAACATTCCGAATAAACCTTATTCAGAATAAGCTTATTCATTCCGTTGCCAAACACACCCAATTTATATTATTTATTTTTTATTTCTTCCGTCATTATCCCCAGGGGCTAACTGATTAGGCCTAAACTGAAAAGGCCGAATTTTTGGACGAATTAGACGTTTAATTACTTTATCAAATCACAAATCATTAAATTTTGTCCAAATTAGATATACTTCGATTAGACTAATTATTAAGTAATTACCCTCTAACTTATTTTCTACTGAATCATTACTTCAATATATTCTAGTGTTTCATTAATTAGCTAAATTTTATCTTTAATTTTGTATACATCTAATCACGAATATAACTAATTAAACTTTCAGAATAGATTGTTAAGTTCAGATAGACATAAAATTTACTCTCATCGCACCATTTAATCAGAAAGATCTAGTATTAACCAAAATAGTTATTCTTCCCGCCAATATGCTTTTACGAAGAAATTATAGTCGAAGACCAAATGAGAGAAAATAATATACCAAAGAAAAAAAAAGCGGAAAATATGGTTTCTATCTTAACTCTTTAAGTCATAAAGATCACCCTTTCGATGAAGAAGATCTGACTTGAACAACCAATTCTACACAATTATGTCAAATAAATCAACCAATAAAACAAATTAATTGAACTTTTTACATACTTCCTGATTACATATCAACATCAATGCTGCATCCTTCATTCTATCCTAAGGCCAAAAATACGTTTCAATTCTATATTTTAATCCATGTCAAATTGTCAATGGCCTTTCACATGCAGAAGGTTAAAATGGAGTAATTGCTTTTTAAGTTAATATGGAATTTGATACCATCATAGGAACTTTTTCCTTTTGTAAGGTTCATCACAGGAATATTGTACCATACCTTATTACTGTATTTTTGCCTTGTCGTTGTTCCGAGGCCCATGCAGGGATGAAAACGGAGCGGATTTTATCCGCTCCGATCCGTATCCGAATTCGAAAAATGCGCGTAATATCCGATCCGTATTCGTATCCAAACATATCTGTATTCGTATTCGTATCCGCCAAAAAAATATAGATGCGGATATGGTTTTGAGTTTTTTGACAATATCTGATCTGTATTCGTATCCGACATGGATATTATCCTTATCCGATAGTTATTAATCCGTTTATCCGTATCTTTAACGGCATAAGATGATTAATATAACTACTTATCTACATTAGAGAATACTTTTAATTAGATAATACTTAATTTTTATTAGATAAATTCTCTTACAATAATATTTTCATTTGGACTAGTAACATAAAATTATTTTTATTTTCTATTATTGAGATGATTATATATGATAACAACACTAAAATTAATTTTTTTCTCTAATCATGATGATTACATATGATTAATATACTATTTTAATATATAATGACAATTAAGGTAACATGATATGATTTGCATTGAATAGTTAAATATACTGTTGGAATTCAAATTGTGGAAAAACTGAATTTATTAATCAATCCTATTAGATTTGTACTTGTGTGGTACTTGCAATTTTAGAATGTCTCTTATTTGCTTTCACTTTTAACCTTTTATTTATGTGTTGAAAGTTGGAACCCAACAAATAAATTTGCTTACTTTGATTTTAAAGAAGTATACTTCTAAAGTTGTATATTGTAATTGAAGGAAATGTTATTAAAATTAACTTTTATATTTTAAAGAAATGCTCATTTGGCTCAAACTATGAAAAATAGTAGATATTCATTCGCATGTACTACTACAGATCTTGACGAAGTACTAATATAAACACTGAGTATATTGAATAACATTATATTTAGAGAAAATACTATTGTAAATAAATAAAAAATATTAAAATATTATCCGTATCCGACAAAATATATTCGTATTCGACTCCGTATCCGAAAATATCCGAACCGTATCCGTATGCATTTAATATCCGAACCGTATCCGTATTCGAACGCATTCGTATTCGTATCCGTATCCGAAAAAAATATGGATGCGGATATGGAAAAACCAACATCCGCTCCGTATCCGATCCGTTTTCATCCCTACCCATGCTCCATGGAGTGTGGTATTTTACTGACATTTTTCAATTTACTTAATGCAGTTGCTTCTGTACAAAAAAGAATCTTTTAGACCGTCGCCTCTGATATGGTTGGTGATACTTTTCATTTTCTTTTTGTTTTTTTCTTTTTCTTTTCATAAATAAAGGAAGAAAAACCAGAGATATGCTAGCTCATGAGATCCTACAATTTCACACTAATTGATTGATAACCAAACAAAAAGTCAAAAACAAACGAGGAACAAGAGGTGAATGCTTTACGGTGTTCATTAATAGCGAATTCTATATTAAAGCAAAAATGTTTTTTTTATTGGATATTTTTTTCTCATTACTCTGATGAAATTAAAGAGCAGAGTGATCAAATTATACCCAACCCTCTAAATCTTATTTTTAATTTTCTGATTAAAGATCCTTGAAAAATTTTCTAGTTTTTCAGTCAACTCCCAGTAAAAAAAAAGCTTGAATTTTACACCACATAAGAATAATTTTAAACTACTAATTTAACAAAATGCATAATTGCATATTGACCATTTACCATTTAAAGTTACCGCGGACTGAAGTTGTTATGTGATTATACGTTATAACTAATAAACGTTGTAACATGGTGGGAAATTCTACATTTTTTTTGCATGCGAAAAAAAAGGTGTATATAACACAAAATTATATCTGCATGTATTATGTATATTTATGAAAAACATTGGTAAAGTACAGAACTATTCTTAACGAATAAAGCAAAACAAAAATGGAATGAACAGGATAACATATAAATGACAACAGACATGGCTACATAACTGCGGACAGATCAGCAGATGCTTTATGTTTCGGAGTTAGCAAGCAGATCAACTTTTAATGCTCTCTTCAAATTGGCTAATTATATCTGAAAGACTGAAAGTAGCAATATCTATTCTAATAATTTTTTATTATGTTTTAGGGTCCATTTTATATTACGTTACATAACTAATACAGTCGAAATTACTCTATTCCATATTAGACGGTCATCCATAGCAAAGCACTTGAGCGACGGAATTGAGAGAGAGGGATATACTTAGGTACTTGTCAGCACTCCTGTTCTTTCTTTCCTTCCATATTAAATGGGCTGCAAAATCTGACATTAAAAACTTTTTAAAAAAAGAAATATAAATAAATAAAGTTTGAAGTAAATTTAAAGTACATATAACTGTAATCGCTTTTTCAAGATAGAAATTCAAGTAATTAGTTATAACCTCTAAGGCACTTTGAAATTAAGTCTTAATAAATATAATATTACGAGAATATTGTGACTATTACTCACTAAAAAGTTTTTTATTATTAGTTTTTTTTTCATAAAGAGAGAAAATTAGTACCTCTTGTTAATACCTTTTACTCTTGTATGCTTGTTCTGTTTCGTCTTTTGTCATCTTATATATTTGGTGAAATTTCTCGCAAAAAAAAAAAAAAAGATTCACAGTTTTATAACAGCCGTACTTCTTAATAATGAAAGATACCAATAGAGCAAGGCGCATTGTTCTGTTTCGTCTTTTGTCATCTTATATATTTGGTGAAATTTCTCGCAAAAAAAAAAAAGATTCACAGTTTTATAACAGCCGTACTTCTTAATAATGAAAGATACCAATAGAGCAAGGCGCATTGTTCTGTTTCGTCTTTTGTCATCTTATATATTTGGTGAAATTTCTCGCAAAAAAAAAAAAGATTCACAGTTTTATAACAGCCGTACTTCTTAATGAAAGATACCAATAGAGCAAGGCGCATTAGTTCAATTAGCAATGAACAAAAATATAAAGTTACAAGTAAAATAGTTGGTGGAGATTTCTTTTTTTCCCATGCATTACGAGGTTTCAATAAAGACAGTTTGCACAAAAAAAAAAATCTATATATATAAAGGATTAGTAGGCTTTCTGTGTTAAGAAAGAAGTTCCTTTAGGGTGCGTTTGGATCGTTGGAAGAAAGAAGAAGAAGAAGGAAGAAGAAGAAAAAAAATTATAAACAATTTAAACTCTTCACAAAGTTACACACTTCCCAATACTTCTTCCCACTTCTTCTCTTCTTCCCTTCTTCCCACACCTATCCAAACGCACCCTTAGTAAAATTTAGGACATGGTCATTAACAGAGAAGCAAAATTTTACATGAATTATTATGATCAAATATAGAATCTGTTTTTGAGTACCTATCAAATATAGAATTTTACTAAGATAGGCTAAAAAAAATTGTTTAATTACCTATCGGTATAAATATTATACTTTTCTAGCAGGAACAAAATTATTCATGCCATAAAAAGTAAATAAGTTAGTGTGGTATAACCATGATTAAGGACAATACTTAAAGCTTTGGTGACAATATAATAAACTTCAAACACGCAGGACACCTACTATTAATAATCTCGTACTAATTATAAGTGACCCATGCCACTTTTGATATAACTTAACTACTTTTAATATAACTTAACTATATATCGGAACGAGGTAAGTCTGTTATCGTTTATGAGACATTATGGATATTCCAATTAGAATTTTAAGTGCATTTTTATTTATTCAATAAATTTTGCAAAAACTATTATGTTTGACTCAAATAAAAGCGTTTCCATGAAAGATGATAAATAATGTGATGGCATATCACCAATTAACTGGACGCAATATCAGCACCGCGTCATCAAAATAATGTCACGTCAGCATAGAATGCTATCTATAATTCTATATAGTATATACTATTCAACACCATGGATTTTGATATTGACACGAATGCTATGTTTGCAATATGTCATCACAATGACTCCAATCAAACAGAGTAGGTTTCTTCAAAAAAAAATAAAATAAAATAATAAAATAAAATAAAATAAAATAATAATAATAAATAATAAAAAAATTAAATGATTCCAATCAAACAGAGTTTTAGAGCCACATTCCCGGCAAGTCATGTGCAATTTCCAAATTAGTTATTAATATTTACAAAAATAATTAGGCTTATAGCCATTTACAGACTAACTGGAAGTCCAATAATTTAAACCCAAAAAATAAGCTATTTTCTTTGACAAAACTTACTACTAATATTATTAGTTTTCAAATGATGGAGAAAGCAAGCATTTATCTTGACTCTTGGCCCATCCATTTTGACTCTATCACCATCAAAAGCCACTGTAATTAGGTTATCAAGGAGACCAATTTTGACAAGTCGTTGCATAAACAACAAACCCTTTGTTTGAATATAGAGAGAGACTTATGTACAGTATCCTCGTCATCTAGAGAAGTCATTTGGTAGAACATTATAATTCTTTGGAAAAAGTAATTTTTTTATTTATGGTAGTCAATAACAAATTGACCAACCCCAAATCTAAATCATCTCTCGAGCTCGTTGATGTAACATGTGTCAAACAAAGTCTAATTAATTATGTGATTACATGAATGTCGGAAATTTAATTTTGTTCTGTCCCCTGACCCACAAACCATCTCTCAAACTCGTACCTTTTATGAAGCAGGCAAACGTATGTATACCTTGAGCGATTTAATTAGACACGGTACTAGAACAAGTTTTTTTCCCCCCTTCATTGTTTTAGTAATTCTTCTGGTTTCCTTCCAATAATGACTTTGTAAATTAATACACTAAAACCAAAATGAGATGTTGACTGTTCTTAATTTAATAATAGGATCAGAATAAAAATTGCGAGGGAAAAACAAGAAAGGGATTCGAAATAGTTTGAAATTCACTAACTGAAAAAAAAAAATTAATTTGAAACATGAGTTGTACATGCACTTATACTAGGAGTCGGATCCTCTGGTCGTTTTTTACAAACGACCACCTGGTCGTTTTCGATCTGGACCGTCTGATTTAATCTCAACGGTTAACATTTTTTCGGGCCTATCAATCGTGATACTAGCACGGGGCATTTATAGCCATTAAGATTAAATCAGACGGCCCAGATCTAAAACGACCAGGTGGTCTGCCGACCAGAGGATCTGGTTCCACTTATACTATATTCATATATGCACAATTCCACATTGAAAATATAAGACTATATGCATAAACTTCCATATTCAACCAATCAATTGAGCTAATATAATGGCTATAAATAAAATCTTTTAACTGATTAGATTTGAAGACATTTCCAAAATTACCAAATTAAGCCATTATCAACTGATCGAACTCTGATTTCATTATATTCGATAAATTATAATAAACCTTTTACAAATTTACGTTCATTAAATATATGTTGATGCATGTCCCCTTTTCCAAGTCTCGATTGCATCAACGCCTCTTTGGTACCCGATGGATGGAGAAAATCTTACTATATGTTTAGCAAGTCATCAGCAACCCTGATTAGTGATTACTGAGCAGATTTTTGAGACATCGATGTATTGGTGCGTCGTTACAATTGGAATTTAATGAAGCAATCACTACGCGAAATTTCGACTTCTGTAACGGTTAATAAAAAGCATTTGTAACGGTACACGTAACGTTACAGTAGCCCCCGTTACAGAATGTCTAATAACCGTTACAGATCTATAACGGTTATTATCTAATAACCGTTACAGAAGAATGGCTTCTGTAACGGTTATTATCTAATAACCGTTATGGTATAGTGGACGGAAAATGTGGTTACGGTTTTATGGAGAACATTTGTAACGGTTAATAGATAATAACCGTTACAGAAGACTGGCTTCTATAACGGTTGTTATATAATAACCGTTATCCTATTATTGACGGAAATACATTTTACTATTTTTTTAGATCCAGTGTAACGGTTATAATCTAATAACCGTTACAGAATCCAGTCTTCTGTAACGGTTATTAAGGAATAACCGTTACAGATATTGTTGATATAAAAAAAATGAAATTATGAATTCTGTAACGGTTATTCCTTAATAACCGTTACAAAAGACCTTCTTTTTTTTTTGGATTTCGCCTGTTTTATTGGCTAGCCCAATTTTGCTAGCCGAATTGGTACCAAATTGGTACCCAATTTACATCATACAATCCAACATGCAGCAGACAAACATATATCATGCATATATCAGATGTCACATATATATACCAAGCACAAAACATATATCAATATGTAGCAAAAATTAACAAAGTAACTATACATAGAGTTAACACCAAATCAAGTCAAAATTTTCCTAAAATAATACCCCATACATGAAGTCCATAACCTCCGAAACGACTGCATCAACGTCTTCGTTTTTATATGGTTGTCCAACCGGCTCGATATACTGCAATTTGATCATTAACAATTGATAAAGTCAAATAATTTTGTAAACCCTAAGCCCTAAACCAATAAAAATATGAAATCCTAAAATAATAAATCGGCTTAACATTACCTCAGGGAATTCTCCGACCGTAGTCCAACTACTTAATATCGCCCTCATGTTGAGCATTGTGAAATATCCACACTCTATGCCGCCCCTTTGTATCGGTCCCTAATTAAGATTCCAACAAAAGAAACACAATCTTTTTTAGTTAATTTCAATTTCACAAACAAATAATATCTTAAACTGATAAGTTCTGTACCTTAATTCGGTACCAATCAAATCCTGTTCTGCTCTTTTGGCTATATCTTCCGGCTTCCACTAAATACCGCTTGTATACCCTGCATGCAATATTATTTAAAACAACAAAATCTAATATTTTTTAATTTGAAAAATCTCATCATGCTTTAACTTAATTCAGAAATGGAAACTTACGAAGATATGAATGGCTTAATATATAACTTTGGATTCTTGCGTTCCAGAGAATCAACAAAGTGAACGGTGCGCTTCTCGACATTAATAACAAGGATAACCCAATGAAACCTGTAATTAATAGAGATTTATTATTTTGGTGGAATTAAAGGAAACTACAAAATTCTTTCATTAGTAGCCATATTGGTTAGAAATCTAATAATTTGATTCAATTCTAATAATTAATTTAATCATAATTAATCAATTCTAATAATCAATTCCATTAATCAATTCTATTAAACATTTCTAATAATAAATTCTAATAAACATTTCTAATAAACATTTCTGTCGAACATTTCTAATAAACATTTCTAATCAATTGCATAATTCCATTAATCAATTCTATTAAGCATTTTGCATATTCACAATTCTGTCCCTACTATTTGCAAAATAGTCCTAAAACAATTAAAATTATGCAAAACAGTCCCAAAAACACCCCCAAATTAAGCATTTCAGTCCCTAATTAAGCAAAACAGCCCCAAAAACAGCCCCAAATTAAGCATTTCAGTCCCTAATTAAGCAAAACAGCCCCAAAAATAGCCCCAAATTAAGCATTTCAGTCCCTAATTAAGCAAAACAGCCCCAAATTAAAATTTCAGAGAAATGGGGTTTACCTTCGAGAGAGTGCTGTCGGGGGCAGAGAGGGAAAGGTGGCTGTCGGAGTTGAGAGAGCAGAGATCTGTAAGGGAACAGAGAGGGAGAGGGACAGAGAGGGAGAGGGAAGAGAGATTACCTGAGAGGGAGAGGAAGAGGCGAGTGTTTGAGAGAGACAGCGAGTGCTTGAGAGAGACAGTGAGTGCTTGAGAGACAGCGAGTGCTTGAGAGAGGCCGCGAGTGCTTGAGATCTAGGGTTTGGAGAGCTCAGCGAGGGAGAGATCTAGGGTTTGGAGAGACAGCGAGAGCTTGAGAGTGTTTTCGAGTTTGAAAAGAAGTGACGAAACAGCGGCTAGATGGTGTATATTAAAAAAACGTTTGATCTTCTGTAACGGTTATTAGCTAGTAACCGTTACAGAAGATCAAACGTTTTTAATATATATGATCTTCTGTAATGGTTATTAGCTAATAACCGTTACAGAAGATCAAACGTTTTTAATATATATGATCGTCTGTAACGGTTATTAGCTAGTAACCGTTACAGAAGATCAAACGTTTTTAATATATATGACAGTCTGTAACGGTTATTAGCTAATGACCGTTACAGATTTAACTCTTCTGTAACGGTTATTAGCTAGTAACCGTTACACATTAGTTTAATTTTTTTTTTTGCTTTTTGTTTGTTTTCGTAAGCCTTCTGTTCAACAATTTTAAACTTTAATTTAGAACAATTTAGAACAATTTTAAGTAGAACAAATAATAATTTTGAAATGTTAAATAATAAGTTCAACAATTTAGAATGTTAAACAAAAATTAAAAATAAATTTGCTCATAAATTAGCACATATATGTTAAATTTCACCAATTAATGACCTGCAAAAAAAAATAAAAATAAAACTATTAATATATATAACAATTTAGCACATATATGTTAAGAATAATTTATATTAGTTTTTGTAACTCACATGTTATTATGTAGCTACTTTCTTTTTTTTCCTTCGTGTGTCGACCCACACGCCTTCGGTGTTATCTGTACGCCTACAACTGATCGATACTGGTTGTGATGTATCGTCGATACCGATAGAAAAAGGAGATATTTCCTCGAAGTGGTCGTATGCTTCTTCATCTACGACATCACCAACGCCGACAATACGTCTTTTTCCTGAAAGTGGCAAGTAATAAATAAGATGAACATTTGTACTCCATAAGGTGAACATTGTACTCAATAAGGTGAACATTTGTACTTAAATAAGATTAACATTTACCTTGAAGCACAACATATCTTTTCTTATCCGCCGGATCTTGAATGTAAAAAATTTGCATTGATTGCTTATTTGCAAGTATAAAGGGATCGTCTCGATAAGCCCTTTTATTGAAGTCAACAATTATAAACCCCATCTTGTCTTTTTTAACTCCACCGTGACCGTTGTCGATCCATGCACACTTGAATAAGGGTATCTTAAATTTCAGGTAATCTAGTTCCCAAATCTCCTCGATCCACCCATAATAAGTAGCCGGCCTAACATTATCACTAGATAAAGCTACAACAGTGACTCCACTATTTTGCACGGAACTTTTACCATCCTGTTTCCTTGTGTACCAGGTAAATCCATTCAAGTCATACCCTTGGTATGTCTCGACCACGGAATCAGGACGTCTTGATAACCATTTCACGATTTCATCGACCTCTGTTCCTTGTTTCAACTGGGACTGTACTTTATCTTCTAGCCATTGGACAAATTTTATTTCATGCTCTATGGTAATCAAGTTTTCGGTGTAAGAAGGGTATTGTTCACGTAACTCGATTAGATGTTCATTGATGTAAGGCGCCACAATAGCAAGATGTTGGAGAACTTTCATATGTGCTTTGGTTCTCATTGCAAGATCCGGTATATGACCTAAATTCAGTTGAGTTCCGGTATTTGGTTCCTATATGACAATACAAAATCCATGCCTATATATATATGCAAATTATTAACCAAATGCAAATAATTTAAAAAAAGAGAAGTTCATGAAAATATATACTTTCAATCCTGTGACTTCCGATCCGTTGAATCGTGCGACTTATCCGGCCGATGTAAGATCTTCTCCTATTCAATGAGATCTTAAAATATATAAAAAAACAAAAATAACCATGAATTAATGAAAAAATCGAAATAAATAAGAAAAAAATGTAAAAATAAAAAATACGGTTCAAAATTAATTTTTTTTACCTTAAATCTGCTCTCCTTCTTATTCTCTTTCTAATTATTATTTTTTCAGAATTTTTAGAAAATTTTTGCTATTTTTTTGGAGTGAAGTAGGACACCACAAATCGCAATAAATGAGAAGATCAGAAAAGAGTTAAGTGCGGCGCTAACTGTGAGTTTGTTGGGATGGGGAAGAAGACCTAATTAAATACAGAACTTTTCTGTAACGGTTATTAAAAAATAACCGTTACAGAATCAATAAAAAATAAAAAAAAACGTTAACCTACTGTAACGGTTATTTACTAATAACCGTTACAAAAGATGGTTGATATTTATATATTTCTTTTTTCTTTTCTGTAATGGTTGCTGGATAATAACCGTTACAGAATATAAGAAATCTGTAACGGTTATTATCCAACAACCGTTACAGAAGCTTCATGCATTTTTTTTCTGACCATGACGGAAATGTTATTACGGTTGTTTCATAATAACCGTTACAGATTTGTGGCGCCAATTTTCCCGCCTAATGCCTCACTATTCTGTAACGATTATTTCAAAAACCGTTACAGAAGTGCCGTTACAGAAGGTCCTTTTTCCTGTAGTGAATTAATTACATACAGTTGACGAGGTCGACATCCTACTCTTACTCTTCTGAATGACGCAACCATGACTCATGCTGACATACCAGGATAAGGCCACAAAGAGTCGAGCGAATGACAGGTTGGAGACCTCCACAAGCACACATGCATGTGTGGTCTAGATATTGCACGCATGGCATGACTCCTGGCGTTATTGTGGGTTTGGTTTAGTTCAGTTTAATTGAATTAATAATTATAAGAGGGTATGTCTGAATTATTATTTAATTAAACATGTATATAGTCTTCACATAATATGGCTCCGTTTGTATGGTGTGGGAATAAGAGGAATAAGGGAAGAAGTATTGAAAAGTGTGTAACTTTGTGAAGTAGGGAAGAGTTTGTGAAGATGAATAAGGGAAGAAGTAGAAAAGAGTTTGGATTGTTTAATAATAAAGTTATTCTCATCTTTTCTTATTCTCTTATTCTCACTCCCATTCAAACACAACCATATGTTGGCTAGCCTTAGAATGGATATTATTTAATTAAACATGTATATGACCAACTTAGTAAATTTTAAGCAAGACAATTAACTGTACTGTCTAGTATATTTTAAAATTTTATGGTTATCAATAATACAGGGACATTGATCAGCCTTTCTGTCTAATCATAAATAATAATAAAGAGAGAAATAAATATTGAAGACCGCCGAGCAAAGACAAGGAAAGAACAAGCACAATGCCAAGTTGCCAACAATGAAGCACTATTATATGCATAATTAGAGTAACCTGCTACAAGAAACAAACATACATACAAATAGATATATTTGACACATACTGTAATGTTTTGATCCTGTAGGTGTCACGAGTTCTTGCTCTTATGCACGTTCTGACGTTCTGTTGTTCTCTTATGAATTTATGAACAATTATGAAATGTTTAGACAAAGAAATGGCAGCTGATATGTCTTAATCATTTTATGGATGGCTGAAAAGAAAGGGTATTGTAACAGTTTATTGCCAAATATCGTACAGTAGTAGGTCGACTGGAACGGATCTTTTCTCACAAAAAACAAATTCTCCAGGAATTTGTCGAAATATGCAGTCGATTTCCGTTCACAATACAGGATCCAAATATATCAGAATCATCATGATGAATAGCCAATAACCCTTTTTTGCCAGGTTGATTGTCATCGACATAATTAAGTAAGAGCTTTGACTTCCATCACTGTCATCACTGTCAAGTTATTGAGAAGTGTGTAACTTTGTGAAGAGTTTGGATTGTTTATAATAAATTTAAGAGTAGGAAGAACCTATTCTCTTATTCCTGCATCCATCCAAACGGACCCAAAAACAAATACGAAAGTTGTTTCAATATATTCCTTATATTGCTTTTTTTTTTAAAAAAAATGCAAAATTTATATTGAATATCCGACGTAAGATGGATGAATATTAGAAAAACTATAAATAATTATAATCCTAATCAGTTATAATTTCTTCAATGTAATAAATATGATGAGAAAAGAATTTGGCTCCTATTTACTCACAGTTAAGTCTTGCCACAACATATGGCGGATATACACTAGAAATACAATAATATAATTATTAGAACATTTTCTCATAAATATTTTTATGTGTTGTAGGTAAGTATTTAACGACTTTACTCTTAAATTATTATTATTATTATTATTATTATTATTATTATTATTATTATTATTATTTATTATTATTTACTATTATTCTTTTTTGTTATTCAAAGGGTTACACACTTACACATAACCGTACCAGGAATGATAACTGTCATCTGCAGTTTTGCCATCCCTGTCATCGCTAAATATAAAGTGAACATATACAACAAACAAGGTGAACATATAGGAGATCTAAGTGAACACTTACAAACAAATAAGTGTTGTCATTACTTGTTAAGAAGTTTACATGTATATTCAACTTATTTTTATTGAACTTATTTGTTTGTATGTGTTCACTTAAATTGTCTATATGTTCACTTTATTTTTTATATATATTCACTTTATATTTAGCGATGACAGGATGACAAAACTGCAGATAACACTCATTAATTTCCTGACCGGCTGACCCGTAGCATAGAAGATGTTGCCATCAGATCGATTCCATGAGAGGCCCAAATTTAAGATCCAAGGTTAATCTAGTTCAGAAAACTGAAAAGCCTGTTGCGTGGGCTTGAGTGGGTTCTAGTGCCTGGCCTTCATCTGTTATGTTTTCTGTGTTTTCTCCTTCGTAACATCTTCTCGGACCCACGATGACTTGTATATAATATTTTTTAAACCGAAATTATAAATATTATTAAATTTTTATTTTAATATTAAACTAATCAAAATTTTAACAATAGGGTATAGGTTAGTCCGATATTATTTCAACAATAGATTCGCAATATCGGACTTTGAAAATCTGATACTAATACCAGACATTCAAAGTCCGATATCAACTGAGTTCTTTCAGTTTCAAAGTCGGATCTCAAAGAACGATACATCATCTGGAATACTTTAGAAAATATCTCTCACTTTAAAAGTAATATTGTTTGATTGATTAATTCCCAAGGTATGCTTCTTTGACACTATATATGCATATGGGATAAAAAAGATATATATATTAAATCTTCACGCATTTACAATTGCAAAGCGATATTAACGTCCCAGGTCGTATAAATTATCCAAGTCAATTCTAAAATTTTATAGGCTACTTAACTATATATATTATAATATCCATTCCAGAAATTGGATCCTACTATAAATTATCCAGTACAATCTTTACCAGAAAGATATTGTTTAATTAATCCTTTGATATTTGATTATTCTTTAGGAGCTAATCAAGTAGTACTTTTCTGAAATGTGGATCAGTGCATGCTAATGAGATATATTGAGAGGGTCTATGTTACCAAAATTGATTCTATCACATATCTAAATCTTATTGAGTTTATAAAGGTCCAACCTCGAAACAATTTTACAAAATGATCAATGACAATGGTTCTATTTTATTTTTGCATATACCTATGATAAATGATAAAACCTATTTATTGTAAAATTTTCATTTTGTTGTAGATATGGATAATGAAAATGCCATGTCATCCACAAATAAACATCAAGTTATCTTACATAGATGTTGGGCCAAACTAAACTCAGATAAGCCTTTCTCCAATACAACCTTTTCTTGAGACCAATTTCATATTCACCATTTAAACTTATGATAGTATGAATTTTTAACGGGTGAATACTTATGTACGTAGTTTCACCAAAAGATTCTTTTGATATCCTTTGTATAGTAAATTTGATGATAAGCCCCCAACAAAATATTTCATATAAAATGTAGAACAAGAAAAAAAAAGTTAGGCAATAAAATTAAGGTGTTGAACCTCGAGAAACATTGTGCTTTAAAGTTCCACTAGATTTCATGGACGTGGCTACGTCACGTCAGTAACGAATGTATTTTAGAAGTATCAATCCATTCTAGATTATTTAAGGAATTTATTTGTGCAGCGATTATTCAATCTATAGATAGTTCATTTTGGATTGATTATCTACCTTTCATTAGCTAGCTCTTCCTATAATATGGGCCTTCCGCTGTAAGTAGATCGTACGCTGAGTCCCGAAATTTTATAAAATAATACTAAATTAATATAATATATTAAATATAATATCAATATAATAATATTTTTTAAATAGTATCACGAGATCGGAATCCCAGATTCCGAACGCAAGATCGGATTCCTGGATTCCGATCTTAGCTAAGATCGGAATCCCGGATTACGACCTTAGCTAAGATCGGAATCCGAGATTCCGATCTTAGCTTTTTAATTTTTTTATATATTATTTATTTATTTATTTAATTTATTAATTAGTTAAATAATTAGAAAAATAGATAATATATTGTAAAAATATTGAAAAAATATGGAAAAAATCAGGAATAATTAAACTAAAATTTATATGTAATTTAGTATTTTTTGGGGAAATTATTTTTTTCCCTTTTATTAGTTTATTAATTAGTTAATTAATTAGAAAAATAGATAATATATTCTAAAAATATTGAAAAAATATAAAAAAATCAGGAATAATTAAACAAAATTTTAAATATAATTTAGTATTTTTTTTGGAAAATTAAATTTATTTTTCTTTTAATTAATTTATTTAATTAAATATAAATTTAATTAAAAAAATGAATAATTAAGTATAAATTTTTAATTAATTTAAATTAAAATTATAAATTTTAAACAACCATTTGATATGCGTCCCGGATGTAGTCCTCTGTATATAACTATATATTATTTTCATATTATATATTAAACAATCATATCGAGTCTAATGATCAAGGAAGCACTTTCTGGATTGCGTTAGAAAGAAATCACACGAGATTGATGTTTTACTGAAATGGAGAAGAAAGACTAAATTCACTTGATTTACTGCATTTCTCTTTTTAATGATTAATTTATGATTTAAAAAATATTTTTAGTAGTTTAGAGTGGTTTTTAGGTTTGCAAACTTTCAAAGTGGATTTTGAAGGTCCAGAGAGCGTTTTTTGGCTTCGAAAATGGTCGTTACGGGGTTTCACCCCGGTAACTTGTCCCTCGTAACTTGTGTAGATCTCGTCGCCAGCTTTCCGGATTGTGCTCGATCGCCCCAAACGGACCTTCCTATCAAAAGTTAAGCCTGTTTAAAGTTTTAATGTTCAAATTATGCCTTTGTATCCCCGCAAATGCAGAAAGAATTAATAAAACTTTGAACATTCTGAAAGGATTATGCCTTTGTATCTCTGCAAATTCTGAAAATTTATAATCCTTTCTAAATGGTACAATTCATTTAATTAAATAATAAGTTATAAAAATTTATATTTTAATTAAATAAATTAATTAAAATAAAAATAAATTTAATTTCCTCAAAAAATACTAAATTACATATAAATTTTAATTTAATTATTCCTGATTTTTTCCATATTTTTTCAATATTTTTACAATATATTATCTATTTTTCTAATTATTTAACTAATTAATAAATTAATTAAATAAATAAATAATATATAAAAAAATTAAAATCTAAGATCGGAATCTCGGATTCCGATCTTAGCTAAGATCGGAATCCAGGAATCCGATCTTGCGTTCGGAATCTGGGATTCCGATCTAGTGATACTATTTAAAAAATATTATTATATTGATATTATTTTTAATATATTATATTAATTTAATACTATTTTAAAATTTTTCGGCGCTGAGTCATAGTCCAACCAAGTATTGAAGTCATTGTAAGTTTGTAACTTATAAAGCCTACTACTGCGGTATTTACAGTGAAACCCGAAATGAAATTCTGTGTAACGCACCACAAGGTGTAGCGAAGCTCCCAATTAACCGTCCGATCTATGATGGATGTCCTGTGAATTATACTAGATTGTAAGGTCCGAAAAAATTTAATCGTTCTGATAAGATCAAACAGCTCGATACTGCGCTATACGGTGTGTTGCGCTACACCGGATAAGGATTCGTGAAGCCCAATTAATATTTCTATATCCTCATGAGTCATGAAGCTACAAATGAATCATATGATCTCGATTTTTAGTCTCCTACACTTTTTACCTTTTGCTTTTTAGATCTTGACAGCTATGCTATAGTTTCTTACATATAGCCATACTAGGCTATCATCATTCTTTTTTTAATAACATAGGGGCTATCATCTTGGAGAGAGCTTTAATGACAGTGCCATAACTAACACATTGGGATGAAAGTAAAATGACTTGCTCAATTGTTTGCTGAGTATTGTGTGAGGGTGTCTATTGGATCGGTACATTGTGCATTAGTAGTTAATTTATTCTATTATCAAAAATATTTTTAGTAGGCATTGGTTTCTTTAATTATGAGAAGAGGTTTGTTGTAGCATATATGCTTGCATAGTCAATATAGTTGATATATTGCAAGTACAGAAGTATAGTTTGTTTTAGATGAAATAAGTTTAATTTTTGGTTGTACAAGTAAGAGCAATCAATGCATGCGCTAACAACTTATATTTTTAGGTAGTTGATAAGCTGTCATTATCTCTTTTTTATATTGTACTGCGAGATAGGAATAAATGTCTATAGGAAAAAGAATAAGTTATTTTTTTAAGTATAAGAGCTGCATTGTTTAAGTGATTTCATTTTTTTTTCTGTGTTCCTTATGTAATTGTGGAAGATATTGCAAAGAAAAAGTTCATAACAGTCCAAAACCTCTATTGTTTAAGAAGAAAGTGAAAACTGAAAGGTAGATAGCAGTGAAGCACACTTTTTTCTGTAGCTCTTTTTAATTGTGTTAATTTTTGCAATGAAATACTTAGATTGTTTAGTTGGATGTACACTGATATTTGTAGCTCGAATGGAGTAATTAATATTGTTTAGATGCAATGGACTGCTACATGCATTGCGCAACATCTAACAAGAATGACTGAGACTTCTTTAAAGGATGGCTGCATTGCCAATGCATTGCAACATCTAACAAGAATGGCTGGTACTTCTTTAAAGAATCCTAAGAATTGACGCAGGCTGGCAACATAGCTTGCTGCATCTCTCCTTCATGAACTCAATTTAAACATGCAAAGAAGATGGTCATTTCTGGAACTTTATTTTCAAAATTTTAGTTAGCATCCTTTAATTCTTTACCTCACGATGTTCGATCAGTATAGTGACAAGCGAGATACCTGTGTGCATACCAGAATAACACACGAATAATTATGTTGTATGACTTACAATTTTTTTGGAACAAATATACCAGAATGAGCTTTTATAAATAATAAAGCACTCAATATTTTTCTTAAACAATTTTATTTCTTAACCTATCGATGACTCTCATACTCAAGTATAATACTGACAGGGTCATAATTGGAATTATTGAAATTAGAATATATTTGGCGTGCATATAACAACTGCAAAATAAAGTAGAATTAACAGACCAGTAACTTCTTTCTAATTATGGTAAGGTTACTAAATTTACATAATATGAAGTGTCGTGGGAGTGGGAGGCGGGACACTTATATGTAGTTGTCCAACAATATATAGACCAAGTAAATAATCAATTTTTCAATATTTTCAGAATAAATATATCTGATTTGTAGCTTTACAGCTTTACAGAATGCTTAATGGCCTATTGGCCTATTCCACATGTCAGTTATACTACTGCTATCAAAAACTATGGGACATGTGCATTGGTTGGTTTACAAAATAATGTGGTTGCACTTGCATGAGGTTACTGACCGAAACCACTTGCATCTTTTCCTTACTTGCCTCTTCATGGTTGGCATCTTGACCATGGTAGGCCTGCAATTCAACTTACCTCTTAGGAGAGATCCTACCCCTCCCTTGAATTTTTGGCAATTTAATAAAAAGAGATTATTGCCCGATAAGAAACAACTTTGGGATTCTGTCTAGGCTGCAACCTGCTGGGCGAGATGGAAGCATTGGTTTTTTTAAGATGATCTTTCAAGGTGAACAGCCTCCGCTGCACATTATTCTCTGAGGATGAACAACAGATGGAACAAATTGGTATGAAATTGGAGGTTACTGGTAAAAATGTCCCCTACTGGCGCTGAAGTATTTTTGGATTTTTAAGTATTACATTGACTGTTAAGGCTTAGTTTGAGGTGTTCTCTAGCTGCAATTTTTTTTTCTTTCTAAACTTTGTACCGCTCATCCTCTTTTTCTTAAAAGGGAAAATCAGTCATATCCCCTCTAATCTTATCTAATTGGAAATATCCCCTCTAATCTTTAAATTTAGAAATGTCCCCCTCTTATTATGATCAAAATAGATATTTCTCCTCGAGCAATTTTTTTTTTCTTTCTAAACAATCGAGGAGAGATTAATAGAATTGTTTCCAGACGATGGGGGTCAGAAGCGATTGCTTAATAGAATTCATTTTATTCTGACGGTACAAATAGTGAGAATAATTTATAAAAATTGAACCGACAGGGATGAGGGCTATTTTCGTTCAAAATTCTGCAAATTGATTTTACAAAATTTGAAAATCATTAAAAATATTGAAAAGGGGAAATATCTATTCTAATTGTAATTGGAGGGAGACATTTCCAAATTTAAAGATTGAAGGGGATATTTCCAATTGGATAAGATTAGAGGGGGATATGACTAATTTTCCCTTTAAATTTTAAAATAACTTTAGCTATGCTGCTGGCCCTCGGGAAAAAAAAATGAGGACTGACTGGTACCATGTTAGACCGATCTCATACAAAGCGTTCTGTTTTTTTAAAGAGTACATATTTGTAATTTCATCATTTAAATATCATGTAAGCAATAAAATTTTTTTATTGCGTTTGTGTGTATACTATTTCTTTTAAGTTGGTTGAAAGAATTTCTTCTTCAAATTAAGTGCTAAAGAACCCATGATGGGAGAAAAAAGTGGTGTCATTTTCTTCTCCCTGTAACCGGCTTTCCAAAGGTGCTTTGTACTCTGACAGCGGTGCAGGGGGTCGCCAGAATGACTTTTGTCAAAGACGAGGTGAATCGGAGAGGGAGACGAACAAGCGAGAGAGAGATGGAGATTGGAGAGATAGAGAGTAGATGGAAAAATAAAGACAGAACATACGAGTATTTTTTTTCCCGCACGGGCCTTTAGATTGGAATTGAACGGATCGGATCTCTTTAAAGGTGAGCAGAGGATAGATTCCATTCAACCGTTGACTGACAGAGGTGGCTAGACCTGTCAACGCCGGCCGTTTGCCGTTTTGCCACCACGTTTCGGCTCAAATTGAACGGTTTGTGGCATAGAAATATATACCGTTTTCTAAATGGAACGGTAAGTGGCACGTTGATTATACCGTTTCGACTGTTTCAATTTTATTTCAAACGATTTAATGTGTAATTTCTGAAGTGGAACGGTTGATGGCATAAAAATCTATTTTGTTTAATAAGTGAAACGGTAAGTGACAATACCAATTTCATACCGTTTATAAATGGCACGGTAACGGTACAGGGCAATTCCGTGCCATTTAAAACGTTAGACAGCTCTGGAGGTGGCCGAGAAAGCAGTACGGTGCGAGAAAAACGGTCCAAAAATGAGAAGCAAAGGGGCTGGTGGGCCGATGCCTTTTTTTTTTTTTTTTTGCTCCTAACTAAAAACGCAGCATTTTAATCTTTTGCAGTTCTATCCGAGTTCGGTTTTTTTTCTGAATCTTCGTGAAAGAAATTGCCCTCTTCCCAGGTGTGCGCATCACCATGGCCTTGGGTGGCACCTGCAGTTGGTAGGCGCAGAGGCGAAGCTACATGCATTTTGGTGGGTCCATGGACCCACCTCAAAAAAAAAAAAATTTACTTCATATTATATTTGTTTGTAATTAAAAAATAAATATACAAGAAGTTAGGGACCCATCTCAAAAATTTGAAGGACCCAGCTGGACATGTTATGTTTGTTTTAAATTGCATAACAACATCTAAAAAATCGCATAGGGACCCATTTAGCATTTGTTCTTGGCTAATCGTCTTGTTCCCTCGTACCCAATGAATCTTATTAAGAGAAAACTTAGAATATAATGAAATATTTAGATAAAAAATTATTTGTAGCATATATATACTAGTGTGAATCTCGCGCATTACGCGATTCGTCTATATATTATTATGTGAACTTTAGGACATTATAAATAAAAGATGCCATAAAAGATAAAAAATACAACTCGGATATTATATAAAAACTATAACTAAAATAAACAAAAATAAGTGCTTAATGAGATTTCTAAAGAACTTATTTTGCAAAATTATGAAAAAATAAAAATTCATACGAAATTGTTGTATTTTTTTTGTTGTCTTGACTTTTGAATTATTATCTTGTATATTAAATATATTATTTTAGATTTTCTATTATTATGATAATATATATTTGATTTCTCATGACTTTTTTATCTAACATTATTTCAGAGTTGTTTATTTAAGAATTATTATTATACTATGTCTATATTAGACGTTACATCATACATATTTTTTCAGCAAAAAAAATTTTACGGACCCTCCTGACACAAAATCCTAGCTTCGCCACTGGGTAGGCGCACACCTAGAAAGAAATTAAGAAGCCATGAATTTTTGACAAATCTCTGTTTTCAGTTAGTATCTTAGTAGCATCTTTGATTCAGAAATTAGAATGCTACAATTTCTTTTTGAGCAATTCTGTGGTTACCGATAGAACTTGCATATGCATGCCCTGTTGCTAGTCTTCATATTTGCTCGATTCAGACATTTCCTTCGAGCGTACTACGTACCCATTTTGGCATAAAATTTTATTTGACATGTTAAACTTTTTTTTTTTTTAAAAAAAAAGAGGGAAGTCATTGCCATTCAATCCAACTTTTTTTTTGAAATTAAAGGTACATGCGGGGCTTGAACTCTTGATCTCATGGAGACCAGCCTAGTGCTCTTACCACTGAGTTACTAGACCACATGCACATGTTAAACTTTTAGAATTTGATATCAATTTACCTTTATTCTATACAAATTTAAATTTCTACTTAAACATCTAGTATAGGAAATTCTATGTGCACATTTACAGAATTCTTGCTTATGGTGTTTAAAACCGTACATCACAATATCACATCAATATTCATGCCCTTTCGGACGAGATACAATATATTCTCGTAGTGACAAAAATAATGGTTTTTAATTATTTTATAGTCAAGTGCATTTATATCGGGATCAAAGTCTTTGGACATCATGGTATTTATACAAAATCATTAAAACATATATAAAAAAAGTACAGCAAATATATGGTGACAAATTAGAATCCAATTTTACCGCAGTAAAAAAAAGTTCCCATTCGTTTTTCTTTTTCACTAACATAATTTTTAGTACTACTTAAAATTACTATTACAACGTACTCTCAGCTAGACAATTGCACTTCTACTACATTAATATCCCACACATATCACTAGCCTTAATTATTTTTGGTACGCACTACCCAACATATAGTGCTATGATGCTATTAATAATGGGTGTGTTTAGCACCATCCACGAACTAGCAGTTCGTGAACAAGGCTAGTTCGCGAGATCCAAACAACCCACGAACAGCCGTAGTTCGTGAACTTCTCCCTTTGTTTCTAATCCCCCGATTTTCATGAATTAGAAGTTGTTCGTGGGCCACTGTTCGTCCCCTGTTCTTGAGCGAATTCAGCAGAGAGCAACTTCTTCCTTGCTGTATTCAATTGCTTGGCAGCATCTCTGATAGTGATGCGTTCTTTTGGCAACTGATTTGAGCACAAAAGCCCACATTGAATCACTGAAAATAAGCAGTTGAAGACATTCTCAGATGCGTATGTATTGGCTTCCACATAAGGTCCTGAGAACATTCTGGTATCGACTATGTTCAGGACTGACTCAGGAAAGGCCATCTTTATGTGCTCGAGAAGACTCACACCATCTCTTAATTTCTCGTCAGTCGGGCTCACTCCGGTGAACATCTCAAGCAAAAGAATGCCATAGCTATACACATCTCCTTCCATCGATGGCCGACCACCCATTCCATATTCTAAATATATATATTAGTTTCTTTATTAGCACCTTGTATGATTCATATAATCTGTCATGTTTGGGCTTATCTGGCCATGCCTTTATTGTGGTATATTTCGCAATTAAATTGCTTGAGGTATTAATAGATTATATTAGTATAATTAGCTGGAAGAAAATAAAATTTATATAGCACATGCATCATGCGCAATGCAATTAGAACAATGTTAGCCAATTGTTTCTTTAAACCTTAATAGAAAATAGAGAAAATAATTGGATTCATTAAATAATAAGCTCAACCATACCCGGAGGAATGTAGCCAATAGAACCTCTAATTCCACATGTACTTGTCAATGATTGAGAAGGCACAGTATCATTTGGCACTAAAAATCTCGCCAATCCAAAATCTCCCAGATGTGCAGTCATTGTATCATCCAAAAGTACATTGCTAGGTTTGATATCACAATGCACGATCGGATTAGGTCCATTGTAATGAAGATATTCCAGTGCTGTTGCCACATCAATTGCAATACTCAATCTTTGGACAAGGTTGAGAGTTCTGATTGATAAATCGATAAATGATTCTGCATTTGGATGCAACCATGCTGCTAAATTTCCATTTGACATGAATTCAAAAACTAAGGCCTTGAAATCATTCCCATGCTGGTCGATACTAGAGCATGAACTTAACACTTTAATGAGATTTCGGTGTCTTACGTTTCTTAATGCCTCACATTCAGATAAAAAACTTCTTGAAGCACCGTTTTTTTCAAGGTTTAACACCTTCACCGCAACTGTTGTTACATGCTCAAAGCTCATATCAGCCTTATACACTGCTCCGAATGTGCCTCTCCCAACTAGATTCTCTAAAGAGAAATTATTAGTAGCTCTCACAAGATCATGGTATGAAACTTGCATAAACTCGATTTTGGAAGGTCTATCAGTATGCATCAACTTGGGATTCAAAACTCTAATATGCCTTTTTCTAGAATAAAAGGTGACTAGAAAGTATAATCCTATGATCAGACCAATGGGAAAAATGACAAAACATACTATTACAATCAATTTAACTAGGGAATGATGTCTTCTTTTAGGCACTTTTGAAATCGACATGCATTGCGTCAAATGAAATTCAGCTACTCCTCCACAAAGTTTAGAATTTCCTCTTATATCTATACCACTAATGTTTATGAATACACCTTCTTTTGGTAATTCTCCCTCAAAATTGTTGAAGGAAATATTCAAATGAAGTAGATTTAGTTTACCCATAAATTCTGGTACTTGGCCTGAAAAAAAATTTTTAGACAAATCAAGGTCTTGCAACCCTCTCATGTTGCCCATTGTGGATGGAATTACCCCTTGAAACATATTACCATCAAGATAAAGTGTTTGCAATATTTGACATCCATCAATTTTGTTTGGAATCTCTCCACTTAATTTGTTATTCGAGAGCCAAATTGATTGCACATTATTTAAAATACCAATTTCTGGTGGCAAGATGTCAGTCAAATAATTATTGGACAAATCCAAATAAATCAAAAGAGGAAGGTTCATAATTTCTTTAGGGATTTTACCGGTGAACTTATTATTTGAAAGGAATAACATTTGTAAGGCTTGCATATTACTTAATTCTTGTGGTATACTGCCTTCTAATGCATTATTACTCAGGGATAGCTGTTCTACTAGGGTGAGATTAGAAAAAGTAACTGGCACTCGACCAGAAATCATGTTTCCACTAAGAGTTAATAATTTTAGTTGAAACAAATTTCCTATTTCTTCTGGAATGGTACCATCTAAAAGCATATTGTCCAGACGAAGGGTTTCTAAGTTAGTAAGCTTTCCAAGATTTGGTGGTATTCTTCCTGAAATTGGGTTGCCACTTAGACGAAGACCCTTAAGACTTTCAGAAAGGTTTGCTATAGATTTGGGTAGAACACCTTGTAGTTGGTTATGGTTAAGATATAGCCCTTGTAGGTATGTACAATTACCTAAAGCATCAAGAAACATCCAATCTGAAGGACTTTTGGCCTCTAGTTTGTTTCCGGATCCGATAGCAAGAAACTGAAGGTTTTCTAAGAATCCAATGGTAAATGGTATTATGCCACTGAAATTATTAGTATCCAGTTCAATTTGTTTAAGGGCAGAACAATTGGATATGGATGGTGGGATTTGTCCTTTGAATTGATTGTTGTATAAGTGCAGCCTCTCTAGGTTCGAAAAAGCACTGCACATATCAAATGGGAGAGTTCCTTCAAGTTGGTTGGAACCAAGATCAAACGCTACCATTGTTGATATATTATAAAGGGAATGCGGTATTTCACCTAAAATGAAGTTAGAAAAAATGTCAAACCACTGAAGCTTTTGAAGCTTCCCAATTGTGGCGGGGATGAAACCACTCAATCTATTTTGCCATACACGAAGTTCGATTAAGTTAGTAAGATTGCCCAAGGTGGGAGGGATGCCTCCCGTGAGAAAATTATTTCCAAGATAGATTTTTTTTAGTTTTCTGCATTGTGCTAGATTAGATGGGATGTTTCCACGAAGCTTATTGTTATGCACTTGAATAATTTCTAAATTTGAACAGTTACCAAGAGTAGACGGTATGACACCCTCAAGAGAATTCATGCTCACATTGATGGACCGTAGCCGAGCCAACTTCCCTAGCTCTGCCGGCATGCTTCCATCAAATTGGTTATCAGAGAGATCTATTCTTTGGAGAAACGTGAGGTTGGATAAGGAGGGAGATATACATCCTGTCAATTGTTTAGAATTGAGAACAAGAGCCGTCACTCTATCCGGATGGTGTCGGCCGCATAGCACACCTGGCCATTCACAATGGTGAATTGACTCATTCCATGATGACAATACTCCAAACGGGTCACTGGATATTTGGGACTTGAACGAGAGAAGTGCTGCTAAATCGGTTTTGCTAGTAAAGGTTAGTTTGGCAGCAAGAGGAGGAAACAAGGAAAAACATAACAGCAGGTGAATAGCAAGCAAGTGATAAACAAGTTCCATGATATGTGGATATTGTAATGGATTTCTCTTTCAGTAAGATGTTCCAATTGAGACATATATATAGAAGAAGTTCAATATTCCGAGATGCTTTATTGAATTAAAATTGCAAAGGAAAAGACTTTATTACACATGCATACACACAAAGGTTGGTTCTATCTAAAAGGAAACAAAAAATTCAATAGAACTTTGACAGAATACTTGTACATGAATGGCACACACTTTGACTGAACTCATACACAACAAATGCCACATTATACACGCATAACGTTCACTATTATGGGGGAGGACATCATGGGCAGCTCACACTAAATTTAATAGAACTTCAATCTGCGCGTAAAGCAATCAAGTGAAAAGCTAGTGCCAGTGAGAACGCAAGAGAAAACCATAGAGATCAGAAGGCAATTTGGTCCCTCCCCATAGGACTTCTTTCTTTACGAGCGAAATCGTTCCAAATTTCTTTCATTTTTCCTTTTTCATGAGGATTGTTGGGCAGTTAACCCAAATTTTCTCCTCAAAGTCAAATCCCGTCAAAAGAAATCGTGTGTCGTTTCTTGTTTCGATTGGATCGTTGGAGTAAAGTGGAATTCCAATTCCAACTCTCGCGTTATTTTATCACTTTTGAAATCCAGTTCGTTAAAACAGAGTTCCTGAGAAAAATGATCACATCCAATATGCATTTCTTAGACTATTCCGTTGTGGCAACAAAATAATCATTTGCTCTAACCATCTCCTACTTTCAAAATTAAATTTTGCGAATCAAAATTTTGAATTTCAATGAAGTAAATTAATTTTTTAATAACCTGAAATTAGATAAATTATTTTGAGAAAAGGCCTCCATAAATCTGAGAACGCCGAGCAATCGAGTCATGTTTCCGTTAAATCATGTAAATGCTATTAGTTATAACATAGTTAACTAACTGTTTATTCAATCCCGAAATGTTCTTATTTCCTCATCTATTTCAAAAGAATAAACCGTACACCAAAGTGGCCATAAAAAACAACATTGTTATTATTCTTTCGCGAAAAAAGCGAGAAAAGAATTTCCTTAAATTAATTTTTTCAAACATTCCTAGAAAATGTAATTACACTACAACAAAAAACTAATTTTAACAACACCTAAATAATAACAGTCGTTATAAATGTATAAGGACATTTGCGAAATTAGATTGAAATATATAGACCACCATTAAAATTAAATTTTTTTAATTTTCATTTTGAACGACTTTTTTTTTTTGGGCTAAAGACAGCTGTTAAAAATTAATTTTTAATGGTGGTTATTTCTATTGTTTAACGACCCTTCCCCTTAAAGGACGGTGCTCCAACCGTCACTATATATTCCTGGAGAAAAAGTTTAGTGGTGGTATAGGCTTATAGCACAAAAACCTTATATTATTGGAACCTTATTGACTTCCTAAAATATAATTGGCGTCGTTTTTCCACATCA
Organism: Rhynchospora pubera; assembly: GCA_028095005.1. Lineage (NCBI taxonomy): Eukaryota > Viridiplantae > Streptophyta > Magnoliopsida > Poales > Cyperaceae > Rhynchospora > Rhynchospora pubera. The sequence goes on from CM051461.1 coordinate 21,468,615, forward strand.
ATGTAATATCCTAACACTTTACGTTATTTCTGCTTTCTTTTTTTTTTTTTTCCCCTTGTGTCGGCAATAAAAACTCCTTGTAGGGTCATATGCATACAAGTTCCGAATTAAAAATAATAATAACGATGATGAGGAGGAAGAGGAGGAAATACTACTACTACTACTACTACTACTAACAACAACAACAACAATAATAATAACTACAATAATAACAATAATAATAATAATAATAATAATAATAATAATAATAATAACGCTTTTTATGTTAAGGATTAGTGGGTGAACTATTCCTTAAAATAATAATAATTATACAAACCGTATATGTATAACTATTGATTAATTTTAATTAAAGGTGAGGGCTTATCCGCACTTTTAGTCGGAAAAAAAAAAGAACAGTGGAAGAAGCTTTGAGGTTTGCTGTAAACTTGAAGACATTAATTGCTCTCCCACTGATAAAAAAGCAACATAGCTTACATGATACAACAAACCAACTAAAATCTGCAGATAATAATTTCTAAAGAAATACTTTTAAGAAACTTTGACAAAAACGATATTATCTGGATAGTTTTAATGAAGAGGAGAGTTTTCTATATAGTTATAGGATCAGATAGTCAATTTAATATATATGTGCTCAATAAACTAGCTAATATCATCATTCTATAATTGTTCTGTGATCATGACACAGAACAATTCGTTTTGTGTCAGCCACAAAGAAATGTTAAAAATGCTTCTTGCACCACGGTACTTATGGAACCCCTTTTGTTGACTTTACAGGGGTCAACAAAAGAATCCACCTCCATTTGTTGATTAAAGGTCACCAAATTATATCTTGTTCTTTACCAAACAAAAAAAGTTATATCTTGTTAATATGGCGCACTAAAATTTTTGTCGACTAGTGTGAGTTGTAAACCTGAATTCTCTCTTTGTCAACAAAGCTCGCCCGTTGGCTTTTTGAAGTTGATAGCAAAGATCTGATCAATAAGCTTTTATGTTACTAATTTCATACAGTTTAATTTACCTGATAAAAATGCAATATTGGCTTACAAGAGTTTGTGTTAGCTAGGCTCCAACTTGTTGAAATCAAGAGCCGGTCAAATCTATTGATATGATCAGACTTGCTTGGGGAAATTGTTTTTGAGTTAATTATTCGCCTCCAAAGTAATAGGATATGAAACAGATATCAGAAGTAGTCTTTTAGAGCACTGGATTCACTAATTAATCACACTTGATCTACATACTAGTACTAGCTTGTAAAAAATTTTATAATGATGCTTGTTTCCAAAAGAAAAAATAAAAAGAAGAATCTTATGATCCAAATTATGTACGTACCACCGTTTCACATTTTTAATCACACTTGATCTACATACTAGTACTCTAGCTTGTAAAAAATTTTTATAATGATGCTTGTTTCCAAAAGAAAAAATAAAAAGAAGAATCTTATGATCCAAATTATGTACGTACCACCGTTTCACATTTGAAGTGATATCTGTGGCTCCGTCGTTCTGAACTATTTTTCTTGTTTTCTTATTAACTGGTGGTTAGATGCTTAGATTAATTAACACTGTACCGCAGTACCAGTGTCCTTCCTGGTCCCAGGAAGTTTAATCAAGCCTTCTTCTTAGTCCGCTTCTTTTTTAAGCAAAAAAAGAAAAAAACCCATTTCTTTGTGATTAATGTTTTGCTTAATCTGTTGACTACTCTCTCTAACCCTCTCTTCCAATAAAAGAAGTTGCATTGAATTGATTTTTTTGTTTCCCCTCTGTTTCTAGCTCTATATGTGTCTGTTGAGTGTACAAAATATCGTGAATTCGTGAGAGTTGAATTTACATCCGGTGCAACAAATCTGAACCGTCCAATACTTCTTATAAAGCTATTCGGTGTATAAAATCAGACGCTGCGAATTTGTTCTTTTTTTTCTTTTAACCCGCTCATTGCCTTGTAGCATACAGACGACAGAGACAGAGACTCCTGAGTCAAAAGGTCTTAAGTGCTCGTCTAGTTTGCTCTCTACTACTTTTCTTCACTTTCATTTCCACTATCAACGGAAGAGAAGAAGGAAAATACGAATCTTCTAATCCATTTTCAATCGATCTGAAACAGCAATCCCATAATAATCTTCTTCAGCCCCTCTTTAATTCGTAGTTAAATTATCCACATCTTTCTATACCAAACTTGAAATTTTTTTAATCCGAAAACCAAATCTGTACACTCGATACTAGCTCTTCATTTACCCAGAAACAAAAAAAAAAAAAAGCTGGTGGAGTTTTCTGGTCTATAGTGGCTGCACATAACTCTCCAAATCTGAAAAAGAAGGTAAAAGTTTTTATCCAATTTTTTTCATTTGTAGAATTTCTTTTGAAACTAACAAAAGGGGAAAAATGAAATACGACATAAAAGAACCCTTTTTAAGATTAGGATATACAATCAATGGTTTAGTCTGTAGCTATGATCAAAGTGGCCAATACTTATAGTTATTAACATAGTTCTAATTTTATATATATATATATATTTATTATTATTATTTTCATAAAAGCGGACTGTGAACATGGCCGGACTGGGAGCATATGCATTGATATCCTCTCTAATCAATTTGGTGGCTACCTTGTTACCTGAAGTAAAGAATACCTTCTTTGCACCGTCATCCTCTTCATCAGCCCAAACACCAGATGCAAGAGCTGTTGAGGCCGATTTGGGGAGGCTGGAGCGAATGTTGAAGCGAATCAAGGCAACCCTCTATGATGCAGAGGAAAGAAATATCCAAGATCAATCTGTCAAGCTTTGGCTAAAAGAGATAAGGGAATTGGGGCATGAAGCCGAATACGTACTTGAAGAGTACATGTATGAGGTGTACAGGGCCCAGGTTGAAGCTAGGAAATCATCTGAGCAAAATCCAATCAAGGGAGGTCATAACTTGTCTGGTGTTAATTCTGTTCAAATTCCTTACGACATGGTTGATCGTATAAGAGTCATTAAGAGTAGGTTTGAAGAGATTAAGAATGATCGAAAAGCCTTGTGCTTGCGGGAGGAAGATGCACCTAGGAGGAAAAAGATGAGGCATACTCCTAGTCCTACTAGTCCTTTAATAGAGCAGAAGAGTTTATTTGGTAGAGAGAAGGAAAAAAAGAAGGTAACTGATTTATTGTTAATAGATGGAGAGGGCTTTTTGGTCTTGCCATTAGTAGGAAAGGGAGGGATTGGAAAAACTACTGTAGCACAACTCGTCTACAATGACGAGAGAGTAAAACATTCTTTTGACATGGGAGGATGGGTTTGTGTCTCAAATGACTTTAGTTTCGAAAGAATCATTCAAGATATAATTGAGTCTTTAACAAAAACTGGTTGTAATATGAAAAGCTCCAGTGTTCTAATGGAGGAACTCGGAAAAATAGTTAGAGGGAAAAAAGTCTTTCTTGTGCTGGATGACGTGTGGAATGAGGAAAAGAGACTTTGGGAGCCATTGCGTATGACTTTGATGCAAGCAACAAAAGCAAGTATCTTGGTTACCACTAGAAATATCTCAGTTGCTCGCATCATCCAAACAATGGAACCCCTACAGCTGGAATATTTATCATATGATAATTGTTGGCTGTTGTTTAGTCATTATGCCATTCAAGGCAATGATCCTTCTAATCAGGAAGAGTTGCTAGAAATCGGAAAGAAAATAGTTAAGAAATGCAATGGGTTGCCTTTGGCGGTGAAGTCCATTGCTTGCCTTCTGTGTCATGAGAAAGAACTTCAAAGTTGGGTGGAGATTTTACAAAGTAATTTATGGGAATCAGAAGCCAGAGATGAGGTATTAGCACCACTTCAAATAAGTTACGAGCGCTTGCCAATATACTTAAAACCATGCCTTTTGTTATGTTCTATGTTTCCTAAGGACCACGAGTATAGCATGAATCTTATGAGTAGATTATGGATTGCAAATGGATACATTGAACCGAACGAGAGAGAACCTATTGAAGAAGTGGCTGCTGATTACACAAAGGAGTTATATGAAAGGTCATTTTTTGATGATTACAATGTTAAATGGGATGAATATCAACTTCCTGCTAATGTCACTTTTAAATTACATGATATGGTGCATGATTTGGTATTATTAAACTCAGAAAAGACATGTTGCTCAGTTGAAGGAGATACGCAGTCTTTTATTTCAAAAGAAATTCGTCACCTTTACTTGAGTAAAGTACCATGGGAACTACCTGAATTGCTTTCTTCTATGAACATTCCAATTGTTCAAACACTAATTTTGAGGCCTTTAGGTTATTTTGGTGAAAACGTGATTAATTTAGAGGACCTACACAATTATTTGCTCCGAACCATCCAATCTAATTTCGACGAGCAGATTTTTATGGACCGCACGAATCTCGACGGGTCTCGTATTAATTACGGGGCACACATCATTGATCAGACGGTTCGATCTGCAGAGGATATGAATTCGTTAAAAGCAAAGCACTTACGAGCATTGGACTTGGTTTACCCAAGGAATGATGCTCTACCTTTTTCTCTAGGGAATATGAAGCATCTGCGTTATCTACGTATTCATGGTGAAATTATTGCACGGATTTTACCACAATCTATATTTTCATGTTTTAGCTTACGGATTCTGATCCTTCATCTCAATCGGTACCATGTTGAGCTACAAGGAATAGAAAATCTAATTAACTTAGAATCCCTTCAGCTTTATAGATATGGCACGTCAGTGCAATTGCCTAAATCAGTGGGTCTTCTAAAAAAGTTGAGAGTATTAGAGATTACGAATTTTGAGCTACCAAAATGCATTGGAAATCTTGTGGAGCTACACAGAATTGTGATAAGTGACCCAACTTTAAATGAACTGCCTGATTCAATTTGTAGACTTAAAAACTTGAAAGAGCTAATAATTATCCATAGCAGTCTCAAGGCGCTGCCTGAAGACTTTGGAAACCTAGGTAACCTTCAATTTTTCTTCTTGGAATATCTTCACAAAATAAATTTCTTCTTGGAAGGCTTGCCTAGCTGCATTCCCCTACGTTGTGGAAAGCTTGCTCCTAGGTGTACGATGAATATTCACAATGTAGTGACACAACCAGACAGTTGTCATGGTGCTGTTGAGTGGTTAAAGGAGTTTAGTGATAACAAAGGAGCTCTTTCGATAAGTGGTATACGGAACATTACAAGTATAAACGATGTTAAAAATGCTAACCTCATTAGCATGTGCAATCTTGAAACATTATTATTAATCTGGGACAACAGGAATCACGGAAGAGGTTCTCACCTTAAGGATAATATATCTTTTTGGAATGCCCTTCCAGATCATCAGGAAGTTCCTCAGGAATATTTGTTGAAACAGGGCATAGTGGATATTTCAATTGGTAATTCGAAAAACTATAAATGTCTCATCAGGAATGATCACGGCATCCTTGAGAAATTTCAACCCCACCCCAACCTCAAGAATTTCCTGATAGCTTATTATTGTGGGCGGGAGTTCCCCAGATGGATGGAAGATCCACTTTCATGTTCTTCACTTGTAAAACTCTGGATAAAATGTTGCCCTCTCATTAATTCACTTCCTTTAGGCAATATCCTCACCTTGAAACATTTGTACATTGATCGTTTTTACAGCTTGCTTCATGTGAAAAAAGAATCACTGCCATCTCTACTCACGCACTTGACCATTCAGGATTGTAACTCATTGGTTGAAGTATCAGCGCCATCCCTGCTCAAGCATTTGACAATTCGTGATTGTGCCTCACTTGTTGAAGTAGCACTATTGGAATCCCTGGTTGAACTAGAAATATCTCGTTGTGGTATGCTTGAATCATTGTTGACTGTACACCTAAAGATCCCGAAGGCAGCAATATCAGAATCATCTATTGAGTCGAAGAGAATTCCTTCACTCAAAAAACTGAAAATTAACTTTTGTTCACGTTTAGTCATCAAGGAAAATCAGCTAGTGCTAGAAGATGATTGTGAAGTCAACATTTACTGTTGCAAAAATCTCAAAGATTGGTGCCGGGAACACAACTACACTGGTATGTTTATTTAATAAACTCAAACTAAACATGCCAGCCAATTCATAAGAATTTTCAGTACGTACAAGCTAGTTGCCTTTGTATATATATATCGATTCTCCAATTATTGATTTTTCTCCTTTGGCAGATCCTGTTTTTGAGCATATACATGAAGAAATTCTTCGGGCTGAGAATGAAGGTGCTGTCACTGATTGTATTAAGCTTAGTTATATTTCAATAATTTTCCCATTGTACAAATGACGTCCACCTATTTTATTTTCCTCCCCAACAATGTTTATAAATTATAAATTTATAATGTCCCCGTTCATAACTTCATTCTATAAACTGACAATTATTCAATGTTAAATTTCTTTTCTTTAATTTGTACGAACCCAGATGAATACAGTGACCAGAGGGGGTGATGAAGAAATGGACTGGTAATGAGGACGGGAGAAGATCGAGGCTGCCCACTGATGCTAGACGTATAAAACTGAATGCGTACGTAGAAGCCGGTAATCTGGCCTAATTCTTGTTAATTGCTAAATTGTGAGCTTAGCCTTCTTTCTTCTATTTTATTTACAGTAGTATGGGTCTATAAGCTACTTTTTATTTTTTTTACTTGTGTAATAATGGGGGATTGGGTGAAGATCCATAGATAAATTTTATTTTTACACTTTTAACAAAGGATTTTCAAAACACTTTTAGCCTTCCAAGAAGAAAAATTTAGCAACGTTCATAGATAATTACATTACAAATTAAAATGGCATGCTCATACCTTATTATATTTACCATAGCTAATTAATGTGATGTTCAAAACTGTTTATCACTGGTAAGTGCTAAGTGCTAACCTACTAAAGCTAGTCTCATTGGTAGGACTGACAAATGCAATTTTAAAGCTTGATGTTGGGCTGCTAGCTTGGTTGCAATTTCATTTCTAAGTTTTAGTGATGTTGAACTTTACACCTTCAGATTTCAAAATTTATGCACTTCAATTTTGGAAATTGAAATTCTAGTTATGAATAAATTGAACTTCAGACTCATTATACCAGAAACACTGATATTTGACAGCATAAGATAGTCGAAAAAAATGCAATTCCAACTAGCCTTTCTTTTCTTTTTAGTAAATACAAATTTCACCAGCTGCCTTTATGTAGCTAAAATGGAAACATCAGCAGAAGGGTAGCAATTTTAGACCCAAATCAATAATTTGTTCTTGGTTTCAGCTTCACTTTTAAGAAAGTTAGGAGTCCAAAGTCCAAACTAAGATGATCAGATAAATATTGTTTTCCAGTAAAACGCAATAACTTAGGAGTTTGCAATTCTGAAGCATTCGACCAACCATCCAACTCCAAACAGATAGTGGATTAGTGGGTATGAATAGAGGTGTCAATACCGTGCCGTTTCGTACGTTTTCTGTTCCATTCCGTCCTGGCGGAACAGAAACGTAATACATTTTGCTTACGTTTCAAGCAGCGGAATAGCAAACGGAATGGAATGGGATTTCGTTCAGGAAGACGGAACGTAAACGAAATATCACAGTTCCGTTTCGTTCTTTTAACGGTATTCCGTCAGAGGAGTGAAATTGGAATGGAATAGCCTGCGTGTGTGGTCCATATTGGTCTGCATTTTTTAACCTAGCGCCGACTGAGAGCCCCCCCCTCTCTCTCTCTCTCTCTCTTGAATGTATCTACTGCAATCTCCATCTCTCTCTCGTAGGCTCCGCTCCCTCTCTCTCGATCGTTCCCGTTATCCCACTCAGTCTCAGCCTCTTTCTGGCGACGCAGCCTAAGTTGACCCCAAAACCGTGACCTCTTCCTCTGCCTCCTCCTTCTCCATGGCCGTAACCTTAACCTCTTTCTCCTCCTCATCCTCCTCCACCGTCGTGACCTCCTCCTCCATGGTCGTGACCCCACAGCTGTGACCTCCTCCTCCTCCTCCTTCTCCTCCTCTTCCATGGCCGTGACCCCACAGTCGTGGCCTCCTCCTGATCCTCCTCCATGGCCGTGACCCCACAGCTGTGACTTCCTCTTCCTCCTCCATGGTCGTGACCTCCTCCTCCTCCTCAAGAGACCCCCTCCTCCTCCTCCATGGCCGTGACCCCACAGCCGTGACCTCCTCCTCTTCCTTGATAACAGACCTGATTACAGTCCATTTTCAGTTACTAGATCAGCCTTACCAGCAGGCGTACCGGCACCTTACCAGCAAGCATACCAGTACTACCAGCACTGGCACATCAAGTCTTCCTCCTCGAGAGACCCCCTCCTCCACCATGGCCGCGCACACCAGTTATCTTGGAGGTACGACTTTCTTGATTTTTCAATTGTTCTAGGGTTCTCTTTTTTTGAGTTAACTGCTTGAATGTAAATTCAAGAAAGAACAAGTTGAGAAACACTAGCTTGAAGTTGCTTGTGGTTGTGGTCTGGGAGAAGTGTGACTGCTTCTGAAATTTCTCTAGGATTTAAACTTTCAAATTTTTTTAAGTTTCTTTCAAATTGGATCTTTTTTTGTGAAATTTCTCTAGTTTTGTTGAATTATTTGAGAAGGAATTGTTTTTATTTTGTATTTTCAGTTTGCTTTATATGACACTTGTTATCTATTTTGCTTAAGACAATTTTTAACGTTTCTGGTGTAAGACAGTTTGCTTATTGAGTTGTTGAGTAAGATTTATTTGCTTACTGAGTTACTGGTAAGAATTATTTGCTTACTGAGTTTATTCCGTCAATTATTTGCTAAGTTTGCTTAGGTGTAAGTCAATTTTTTAAGTAACTTTTAAGTAACAATTTCAGATGTAATAAAATTTAACGTTATTAATATTTGTTCCGTCTAATTAGATGGAATATTAAACGTAAGAAATTTTAGTTACGTTTAATTAACGTAACATAAGCGGAAAAGAAAATTTTTACGTGCATAACAACGGAATGTACACGGAAGTTGCTATTTCTGTGTACGTTCTGCACGTTTGACAGCCTTAGGTATGAAATGTTCAATTATAATTTTGGACCCACTACAGGTCTACAGGTCACACCCCAACATGGATTGTTGATGCTTTTAGCTTTTGTGGAAAAGTACCTGTATATTTATTCGAGAATACATATTTGTAGTAGGGGGCCTATTATTATTTTTATTTTTATTTTTCTTTTTACTAATGTGTTGGGGGCTTGGAGCAGTGTTTAGCTTTTCTATATATTTGTAGTATGGGGCCTGTCTAAGAGTAGATTAGACAGGCTCTTTCCATTTACACCTCAAAAAGATTCCTTCTACAAAATAGTCGAAATTAGTTTGTCTATTATAGACTTATAATTGGATTCCTTTGGGATCCGAAATTATTTGTCAGAGTCACGACTAACTCATAATAACAAAGCATGTCAGCGTGACAGCGTGAGGGAGCGAGGACTACGTACAAAATTAAATTTTCATAATCTGAGGGCTTTCCTGAAAGAAATTTATACGGTTTTTCTTTGGTTTCGGGCCCACAGCACCACTACAGTACCACCGCTAATATACCTGTCAAACGTTAAAACGGAACACGGAATAGGCCTGTTTCATTTCCGTTCCGTTCCAGTCAACGTAACTGAAATTGATTCCGTTTAACGTTCCGTTTCGTCAAACGTAACAGTTTTCCATTCCGTTTAACTCTTTCATTTATCATTGATTTCAGCGTAATTCCGTTTTCCGTTTCAGTAACATTTATAAATTTCAATTCTATTTTCGTTCTGTTTTCAGAAACGAAATTGAAATCTCTTCCATTTAACGTTTCGTTTGGACGGAACGGAACACCATGACGGAACGGAATTTTGACAGGTCTAACCGCTATTGACGTCCTCTGCAGCCTCACTAATCGGCTGGACGCACGGCCAACACAATTTTTTTTTTATTAAAAAATTTTAAAATTCCAAACCGTTAATCTTGTTCAATTTTACGAATAATGTACTTTTATACAAGTTTTATAAAATTTGAAATCGATTTGATACTTGATTAAGTGACCAAATTATGAACGTATTAGAATTAATCAGTGATAGTTAACCGTATTCGTTCATTTGTTGATCACTTGATCTAATATCAAACAGCTCCAAATTTTATAAAACTTATATGAAAATACATCGTCCGTAAAATTGAACAAGATCAACGGTTTGAACATTTAAATTTTAAAATTATTGAATTTTAAAAAAAAAATTGTATTGGTTGTGTCGTCCAGCCTATTAGTGAGACTGTAGTGGATCTCAATCCGTACTACACCGCTAATTACACTTTTTCTCTATAGTTCCGTTTGGATGATGTGGGAATAAGAGAAATAAGGGAAGAAGTATTGAAAAATGTGTATCTTTGTGAAGAATTTGGATTGTTTATAATAAATTTGGGAATAGGAAGAAGCTATTCCCTTATTCTTGCATCCATCCAAACAGAGCCATAAAAGTTATCTTGCTTTCGGCGGTGCTTACACGAATATTACTGTAGCAAACGAACCCAAATGAATGGGTAATAAAGATTTGAAAACAAAAAAGATTGTACTTCAACAAAAATAAAAATTAATATCTCAATGAAAAAATAACGTAATAGAATTATTTGTTTCTTAATAAATGAAATTATTTGAAAAAGTATAAATGAGAAAATTTTACATATGTGTTCAAAAATTTCGAATATAAAAAAAATAATTATTTTTTAAGAAACTTTTTAATATCCATTGTGCTATTTTTTCAAACACAATCCACAATAAATATAGCTACAAATTTCGACCTACTTTGATGAGTACACAATTAATTCAGCGATAAACTTTTTTTTTCTAATTGACATGAATAGTTAATAAACTTATGTCGGTTAATAACATCCGGCCATTGATCAAATCTTTTATAAGTTGTACGTAGGAAGTATGAATAGAGATATCTCACTACGACTGTCAATGAAATTCGTTTACCCACTTATTCAATTCGTATCGCTTTCGATAAGACGGATATGGATAAAATTTTATTTTCGTTAGACTAACGGTATGGGTATGGGTATGGATAAAGAAAAATTTTCGTTAACTTAACGGGTATGGATACGGTACGGTACGGTATAAGATACCGTACATAAAGACTTCACAATCCTCTTCTACATAATCCTCATCGTTAGTCTAACAAAGCACGCTAGAATTTTGTAAATGACGAAAATATCCTCATCGTTTTACACGAAGCATTCTTTCTTTCCCGTGTGAAATCGTCTGTCTCGCTCCCTTTATTGGCTCTCCATCGAGTTTCTTCTGGTCCCCCACTCTGTCTCAATCTTTCCAAGACTCCAACAAGGACGCTAGCTCAATCCCACTAATTTGTTGAGTTAAATTGGTGTTTTAAGTTTTAATCATAGTGTGTGAACAACCTTTAAGGGTTAATTTAACCTCGATATCGACCTCTCTACTTAGGAGCCTCAAAACTTCTGGCTCAGGAGATTGCTGCAGCACCCTGGACCAGAAAAAGGTGCCCTCGCCGGAGAGAATTGAGATCAAGTGAAATTTATACAGTTTGAATTGCAGGGAGAGGAGAATTACTTTAGAAACGCTTCGGGGATCCTCGGGGAGGATATTTCTGTCATTTCATCAAATTTTACCGTGTTTTGCAAATCAGAAGCGTGTAAAAAGGAACTGAATTATTAAGAAATAATGAAATATTTAACAAAGAAAAGAATCTAATGGCAAATGAGGTAATAAGGACTTCAAATTGATTTTCATACGTTGAGGAGTTTCCTCAGAGATATATTTTCTATTTGGGGCTATAAGGATCATCCCCAAATTTTATCATCTCCATCATTCTTTCAGCAATTAGATTAATTACATTTCGAAAAAGAAAAGAAGGGGTAAGGATGAGGGGATGAAAGAGGGCGGGATGAGTGAAATAAAGTTGTGAGATGAGCGTCTTACAGAGGGGAGGGAGACAGCGACATATAGGGGAGGGAGCGAACACAGAGAAAATGAATTTACAATTGTAACAGTTCTAATTAATTTATTTAAGTAATATACATAACAGTTCTACTTAATATATATAGGTTCTACTTATATGCATAACAGTTTTACTTAATATATATAAAGGTTCTACTTATATGCATAACAGTTCTACTTAATATATATAAAAGTTCTACTTATATACATAACAGTTCTACTTAATATATATAAAGATTCTACTTATATACATAAAGGTTCTACTCTATATATTAAGATTCTACTTATATATATAAAAGTTCTAGTTAATCTATAACTAAAACAGTTTGATTCGCTCCCTCCCTCTGATTCGCTCCCTCCTCCTTTGATTCGTTTCCTCCCTCCGATTCGCTCATCCTCTCTGGACTTTCTCATCCCATCATCCTCTCATCTTCTACTAGATTTCTAGAAATGAAATTAGTGTGTTTTCTAAAAATAGAAAATATTTAACGCGTTTTTAGAAGGATGACGGGATGATACAAAAGAGTCCATGATGGAAAGCAATTCCGATTTTCTATTGGGCCACACAAATCGATGTTTTTTCTCAACGAAATATTCTTTTATTCTATTTCTTGCCTAACACACCGTGTATTCTGTTGTGAATAAGACTGGTCTAATAAAAGCCATAAATTAATGATGTACTTATTTATCCATAAATTAATTAGAACTCGTACGTTAATACTAATTTAACTTCAATTTTGACCGTATTCTTAAATTCAAGCTAGAAATTTTTTACAAGAGATTATGAAACATTATCGACTTTATAACTTGATTGTGTATCATCACATATATTGAAAGCTATTTAGTATTTTTTTAGCTATTATAAATGTAGAATAATATTACATTGTAAATGTGCTTTTAAATTTTAAAAAAAATATTTGCGGCAACTGTCAACTCTAAATATTCTTCTTCTTTTTTTTTGTTTTGTTTAATTGATATCTGTGTCCCAGCCGTTCTGACTATGCAGGAGTAGTCCGTTTTTTTAACACCAGTCCGCAGTGGGGAATTGCTTTTGACAACCGAGTTTTTGCTGCTTACAACATAATATTTTTTAAATGACTAAACTGCCCTTGATATCAATTACTATTTGTATTCTTAGATTTACCTCATTTACTTAAATATATTTTCTTTTTTTCTATATTTCTTGCTAAGAAACCGTGTTCTCCTTCTACTAATATTTACAGAAATTTGGATTTTCAATATAGGTATCGTCCTTCCTTTTCTCTAAAATTTAGGATTTGGAGCTAATTTCGACAAATTGGTACCTTACATAACTTGAAAAAACTCAACCTTTCATAAGAAAAAAATTCACATATTCAGCACAAGTTTAATTAATGCTGGTTTGTGATGAAGGGATGGAGGGATGGAGCCATTGAAAGAAAATATAATTAAGTAAATTAGGTAATTCAAAAAATATAAATCGTTATTGATATTAAAGGTAAAGCTTTTTTGTTGGTTAGCATTTAAATATAGGGTTTTGACTAAAGATATCTTGACTAGAAGGGGCTGCCAGGTGGATCCAGTTTGCGTTTTTTGTGATGATTGTGAGACAATTGATCATTTATTTGTGAACTGTTCTTTTATTAAAAACTTTTGGTTGTTGTTTAATCATTACAATAAGTGGGGGTGCCAAATTAATGGTAATACTCTAGGTGATATTTGGGATTACTGTTTCCAGTTGCCTACTATTCATAGAAGCGCAGTTCTTACATACTGTGCTGCTTTTATGTGGGTCATTTGGAAAGAACGTAACTCTAGGGTATTTACGGACAACAGTGCTGCTAGGGCTATCAACCTATGTGCTTCAACTTTTAGTCTATTTTTCTTCTGGACAGGTACAAAAACAGGGATGGAAGTGGATATCCTGCAGGCTGGACAGGGAGATGCTGGAGCAGGATCACACTAACTTCAGTTTTACTTTAGCTGATGTTGTAGTAGTGCTTTTGTATCTGTGTAAGGGTTGGTTAAGGCTTTGCAGCTGGCTTTTTTAGCAGTTTAAACTTTAGGATGATTCTGTTTGCTTTTGTTAAGTCACACTTAGTGACTTGGATGTTTGTATGATGGCATTTTGTAGTAATGAAATGCAGGCCTCCCTACTTGGGAGTCTATTTTCAAAAAAAAAAAATAATAAATCCTTATTGATATAAGGGCAGTTTAGTCATTTAATATATATTAAGTTGCAAGCAGCAAAAACTCAGGTTGTAAAAAGCAATTCCCTCCACAGTGCCAGAGTAGTACCTGGTCAAGGAAGCTTATGCAAGCAATTTTTTTTATTCCGTTTTTTTTAATTAAATTTTTTCTTACTCTGAGGACTACTCGACCCTCTCTCTTCAACTTGACTCTCTCTCTCTCTCTCTGTCTGTCTTATTATCCCTGTCTCCAATAATAGAAGTATTAAATTGATTTTTTTTTCTTTTTTGTTTCCCCAGTGATTCTCTATGTCTGTTCAGTGTTCATATATCGTGAGAGTTGAATTCACATCCGGTGCAACAAAATCAGAACCGTCCAACACTTTTTGAAAGCTCCTCGACTTGTAGCATACAGAAACGGAGACTTTTGAGTCAAAGGGCTCGAGTACTCGCCTTCTTTGCTCTCCCTACTCCATTTCTCTGTCGTTGACTCATTTTCTAGTATCATCAAAAGAAGAAGAGAAGGAAAAAGAGAAAACAAAAAAAGGAATCTTCTAATCCGTTTTCAATCGATCTGGAACAGCAATCCCATGATTTCTTCTTCAGGCCTCTTTCCATGTTCAATAATTATCCATAATTAACTTGCAATTCTTTGTATCCAAAAAACCAAATCTGTAGGCTCGTACTAGCTCGTCATTTACCAAATTAAAAGAGAGGAAAAAAAACACTGGTGGAGGTTTCCGGCCTGTAGTCGCTGGCATAACTCTCCAGATCTGAGAAAGAAGGTAAAGATCTTCATTCAATTAATTTTTTTTTTTTCATTTGTAGAATTTCTTCTGAAACTAACAAAGGGGAAAAAAATGAAATAAGACATAAAAGAACCAAAAGATTAGGATTTATAATAACGGTATAGTCTGCACATCAGTAGATCTGATCAAAGTGGCTAATATGTACAGTTCTTAACATATTTCTATATATAGTTTTTTTTAATTATATTCAGAAAAGCAGACTGTGAACATGGCCGGACTAGGAGCATATGCATTGATATCCTCACTAATCAATTTGGTGGCTACCTTGTTGCCAGAAGTAAAGAATACCTTCTTTGCACCGTCATCCTCTTCATCAGCCCAAGCACCAGATGCACGAGCTGTCGAGGCGGATTTGGGGAGGATGGAGCGAATGTTGAAGCGAATCAAGGCAACCCTCTATGATGCAGAGGAAAGAAATATCCAAGATCAATCTGTCAGGCTTTGGCTGAAAGAGATAAGGGAATTGGGGCATGAGGCCGAATACGTACTTGAAGAGTACATGTATGAGGTGTACAGGGCCCAGGTTGAGGCTAGGAAAGCATCCGAGCAAAATCCTATCAAGGGAGGTCATAACTTGACTGGTGTTAATTCTGTTCAAATTCCTTACGACATGATTGATCGTATAAGAGTCATTAAGAGTAGGTTTGAAGAGATAGAGAACGATCGAAAAGCCTTGTGCTTGCGGGAGGAAGATGCACCTAGGAGGAAAAAGATGAGGCATACTCCTAGTCCTATTAGTCCTTTCATAGAGCAAAAGATCTTATTTGGTAGAGAGAAGGAAAAAAAGAACATAACTGATTCACTGTTAATAGATGAAGAGGGCTTTTCGGTCTTGCCATTAGTAGGAAAGGGAGGGATTGGAAAAACTACTGTAGCACAACTCGTCTACAATGACGAAAGAGTAAAAAATTCTTTTGACATGGTAGGATGGGTTTGTGTCTCAAATGACTTTAGATTTGAAAGAATCATTCAAAATGTAATTGAGTCTTTAACAAAAACTGGTTGTAATATGAAAAGCTCAAGTGTTCTAATGGAGGAACTCGGAAAAATAGTTAGAGGGAAAAAAATCTTTCTTGTGCTGGATGACGTGTGGAATGAGGAAAAGAGACTTTGGGAGCCATTGCGTATGACTTTGATGCAAGCAACAAAAGCAAGTATCTTAGTTACCACTAGAAATATCTCAGTTGCTCGCATCATCCAAACAATGGAACCCCTACAGCTGGAATATTTATCATATGATAATTGTTGGCTATTGTTTAGTCATTATGCCATTCAAGGCAATGATCCTTCTAATAAGGAAGAGTTGCTAGAAATTGGAAAGAAAATAGTTAAGAAATGCAATGGGTTGCCTTTGGCAGTGAAGTCGATTGCTAGCCTTCTGGGTCATGAGAAAGAGCTTCAGAGTTGGGTGGAGATTTTTCAAAGTAATTTATGGGAATCAGAAGCTGGAGATGAGGTGTTAGCACCACTTCAAATAAGTTACGAGCGCTTGCCATTATACTTAAAACCATGCCTTCTGTTATGTTCTATGTTTCCTAAGGACCATGAATATAGCATGAATCTGATGAGTAGATTATGGATTGCAAATGGATACATTGAATCGAATGGGAGAAAACCTATTGAAGAGGTAGCCGCTGATTACACAAAAGAGTTGTATGAAAGGTCTTTTTTTGATCACTACAACATTAAATTGGATGAGTACTTTCTTCCGATTGATACCACTTTTAAGTTGCATGATATAGTGCACCATTTGGCATTGTTAAACTCGGAAAATACATGTTGCTCAGCTGGAGAAGGTGAGGAGCCGTTTATTTCAAAAGAAGTGTGCCACCTTTACTTGAGTAAAGAATCATGGGAACTACCTGAGCATCTTTCCTCTAAGTGTATTCCATTTGTTCAAACCCTGATTATGAGGAGTTTATGGAATATTGGAAATGAAAGCCAGATTAAATTTTCCCTTAATTTAAATAATCTTTTAAAGGCAGAGCGCTTAAGAGTATTGGACTTGGAGTACACAAATGCTCTACCTTTTTCTCTAGGGAATATGAAGCATCTACGTTATCTTTGTCTTGGTGGTGCAATTGTTAAACAAGTTACACCGCAATCTATATTTTCGTGTTATAGCTTACAGATTCTGATCATTGATCTCTGGTGGCATCATATGGAACTACACGGAATAGAGAACCTTATTAACTTAGAAATCTTTAAGCTTTACATAGGTGGCTTGTCAGTGCAATTGCCAGAATCAATGGGTCTGTTAAAAAGGTTGAGGGTATTAGAGATTATGGGAGATCGAGGTACGGAAAATTTTAATCTACCAAAATGCATTGGTAATCTTGTGGAGCTAAACAAACTTGTAATAAGTGGCACTAATTTAACAGAACTCCCCAATTCAATTTGTGGACTTACAAACCTGAAAGAGCTGATAATCCAGACCAGTCTCAAGGCGCTACCTAAAGACTTTGGAAACCTAACTAACCTTCAATTTTTCTTCTTGGAAAAATTGTTCTGCCACATTCCCCTAAGTTGTGGAAAGCTCATTCCTAGTTGTACCTTGAATGTTCGCAATCTAATGGTGCAACCGGAGAGTTGTCACGGTGCTGTTGGGTGGTTAAAGGAGTTTAGTGATCTCAAAGGAGCTCTTCTGATCAGTGATATACAGTACATTACAAGCATAGACGATGTTAGACATGCTAACCTCATTAGCATGCGCAACCTTGAAACATTATCATTAATTTGGGATGAAAGGGATTACGGGCAAAGTTTTTTCCTCACGGACAAGGTGTCTCTTTGGAATGTCCTTCAAGATCATCTGGATGCTCCTGAAGAATATTTGTCTAAAATGGGCATATTGGAAATTTCAATTGGTTCTCCCAAAAACTGTAAACATCTCAGAAGGAAAGATGAAGATATCCTTGAGAATTTTCAACCCCATCACAACCTCAAAAACCTCCAGATTACTTTTTATCATGGGTGGGAATTTCCTAGATGGATCGGAGATCCGCTTTCATGTTCTTCACTTGTAAAATTCTTGATAAAAGACTGCCCTTTTATTACTTCACTTCCTTTAGGCAATGTCCTCACCTTGAAACATTTGTACATTTATGAATGTTCCAGATTGCCTCATTTGAAAAGAGAATCACTGCCATCTCTACTCACGCACTTGACCATTGGTAATTGTACCTCATTGGTTGAAGTATCACCGCCATTCCTGCTCAAGCATTTGTCCATTCATGGTTGTTCCTCGCTGGTTAAAGTTGCACTAGTGGAATCTCTGGCTGAACTAGAAATATCTTTATGTGACTTGCTTGAATCATTGTCAACAATACACCTAAAAATGCTGGAGACAGCATCAGAATCATCTGAGTTTGCTTGTGATTATTGTTATTTTAAACCATCTAATGAGTTGAAGAGATTTCCTGCACTCAAGAATATGAAAATTAAATTTTGTCCACGTTTAGTCATCAGGGCAAATCAGGTAGTCCTGGAAGAGGATTGTGAAGTCTATATTTACTGTTGTGAAAACCTCAGAGACTGGTGCTGCGAACACAACTACACTGGTATGATTATTTAATAGGCTCAAACTAAACATGTCAACCAATTTACAAGAATTTTCAGTAGTAGCTAGTTCCCTTTACATATATATTTGTTGTTAGATTATTGATTTTTCTCCTTTGGCAGATGCTTTGTTTGATTACAACAACAACTAAGTCTTTTGTCCCAAACAAGTTGGGGTAGGCTAGAAAAGATGCTTTGTTTGATTGTAGATTGTATTAAACTTAATTATTTCAATATTTTCGTTCTACAAGAAACATCCACTAATTTTATTTTCATCTGCCGACAATATTTATAAGTCCCTATTTGAAATATGATTTTGTAAGTTAATAACTTCATAATTGAAGTTCTAAGTAATCATTTCATATTAAGCTTCCCAAAAGATTCATAAAGTTCAAGCCATACCATAGTACTAACACCACAAAGTCCTTCTAAAGTTAATCAGCTCACAAAAAATTAGATATAATAATTATATTTAGAGAGCAGCATATAATAAATCAGCGTCAAGTCATACCTGTAAAGTGACAATTATTTAATGCTAAATTTCTTTCCTTTGCATGAGCTCAGATGAATACTTTACCAGACCTGGGGTGAAGAAATAAAGAGGTGAGGATGGGGAAGAGGCAAGCCACTGGTACTTACAAAACTGAATACGTAGGAGCTGTTAATCGTTTTCAAGTTTCCTCAAATTCTTGTTAATTGCTAAATTGTGAGCTTACCTCGCTCCCTATAAATTAAGCTCTCTTTTTTTCGTTCTAATTAACTTATACAACTTGTTTTCTATGTACTATTCTGTGTAAAATACATAAATCAGTAAAAATCAATGGAGGGGATAAGGAGTTCATATTGATTTTCAATGAAACGAGAATTGAACTTTCTCACGTAGTGGTGATTTGAAGAACATTTACCTTCTTACTATTTCCCCCCCCTTCTATATCTGAGCTTTGAAATGATAGGCTGGACAGAAGAAGTAGCTTTATCTCTATCCAGTTGGAGTCGTGGCAGCTTCCTATTGGCCTCCCACCCTCAAAATCGGATTGATGATGATGGTGGTGGTGAAAAGAGGGGAGGAGGCGAGGTACTGGGACTGACTGCCACGGGATTGGAATTTGGAATGGAATGGTGACCCTCTTTCTTCCTCTCCCTCTTGTACCAGTCCGGTACAGAGAAAATTGGACGAAGATATAACGGATTATATTAAATCAGATTTGACCCTGCTGGGATTAATTTAGGCGATGATCTAATTTGAACGCTATTTAGATTTTATAAGGGATATGATACTAGATATTCTCTGACGAAATATAGAAAAGATACTCTGGTTGAAATGGAACTATAGTCCTGAATCGTTTCAAAAAATATAGAAAAGATACTAGCTTGTTCATAATAATTTCAATTCTTAAGTTTTAGTGATAATATTGAATTGTAGACCTTAAGATTTCAAAATTTACGCACTTTAATTGTGGAAACTGAAATTCTAGTTATGACTTATGAATAAATTGAACTTCAAGAATCATAACACCAGAAACACTGATATTTGACAGCATATGAGATAGTCGAAAAAATGCAATTCCAACAGCCTTTCTTTTCTTTTAGTAAACAAAAAAAATTCTCCAGCTGCCTTTATGTAGCTAAAATGGCAATATCAGCTGAAGGGTAGCAATTGTCGACCCAACATAATCAATAATTAATGCTTGGTTTCAGCTTCACATTTAAGAAAGTTAGGAGTCCAAACTAAGGAGATCAGATAATTGTTTGCCAATTGCCAGTAAAACACAGGAACTTCGGCTCTTCTGCAATTCTGAAGCACTCGGGCCATTCATTCAACCAGATAGTGGGTATGAACTGTTCGATTGTAATTTTGGACCCACTACGGGTCACCCAACACGTATTGTTGATTCTTTTAGCTTTTGTGCAAAAGACCTTTATATTTATTCGAGAATACATATTCTATAGTATTGGGCCTGAGGCCTGTATGCTGTTTCATTTTTCTTTTTACTGTGTGTTGGGGGCTTGTAGCAGTGTAGGCCTGGCAAACGTGCCAAACACAAAAGGAATATGCCCATTCCGTTTTCGTTCCGTTTCAGAAACGGAACCAAAAGCACTATTTTGTTTCCGTTTCGTTTTTGAAACGGCAGAAAAAATTAGGGCCACATTCCGTTTCATTTCTGTTTTTCATTATAATTTTCTTATTTCCATGTTCCATTTTAATAAACGGTATAATTATCCATTTCGTTTTTGTTTCTTTTTTTGAAACGGCACGGGAAATTGGTGCCACATTCGGTTTCGTTTGTGAAAATGGAACGGCAGCACTTTTTTTTATTCCTTTTTGACAGGCCGATAGCGGTGTCTAGCTTTTTCTTTTATTTATTGCATTTTATTATTTTTTTTAATGTTGGCTAGGTGCATTCAGGATTTGATGTTGTATGAAGCTTAAAAATTAATTTTACTTTCCATTCAAATCTAGATTACACGAGCTATTTCGATTTACACCTCAACAGATTTCTTCCAAATACACAAATTAGTCGAAATTAATTTGTGGCTATATAAATTATAATCGGATTCCTTTCGGACCCGAAATTATTTGTCAGAGTAGCAAACATAGGGCATCTCAGCGTGAGGGAGCAAGGACAACGTACAAAGATTGAATTTTCATAAGCTGAGGGCTTTCTGAGAATATGAAAGAATGTCAGACGAATAGACGATCTATTTCTTTGGTCTTTGGGCCCACAGCACAACTATATACACCATTAATCAAACTTTTTTTTATGAAGTCTTGCTTTCGGCTGGGCTTATACTAAACTTTTCTTTCCGAAATGTACCGATTTCTTCCGGTACTCTGAGAGGGCGGTATTATAGTGATTTCATAACAAACCTGGATCCAATATTCGATATTAACCGGTATTTCGGGTATCCAGTCCGGTATTAAGAACACTGGTTGTAAGTCACAGCGCTTAGCAAGGCACCTAGCCAATCCCATCCTTGGTCTCCTGGTACTGTTGTCCACGACAACAGCTCATGTTACTATCCTGAAAGCTTAACACGAACTTTAATTATCAAGAACTGAATAATTGAATAGAATCAGATGGCAAATGAGGGAATAAGGACTTCAAATTGGTTTTCATACGTTGAGGACTCCGCTTGAAGATTTCTTTATCTATTGGGTACACCAATAAATGTTGCCTCAATGAAATATAGCCTGATAAGAATTCCAATTCCATTGTGAATTAGACTAGCTAGTCTAATATTCATATTCTTCCATTGCTATTTAATTTTAGTTTGGATTTTTATTTAATAAATAAGAATTTCATTTCGTCACTTTTTAGGGGTAATTTGAAGAACAAGTACATTGCTTTTTTTTTTCTATTATGTTCTGTGAAGAACGCATACAAATAAATGCGTCGTATTACCCTCAATTTTAAAATCGACCGTCTGTCTGATATTTATTTGATTAAATTAAATTCCGCTCAATAATGGCTAAGAATGTCAGCGCAACAAACTTTTTAATTAATATTTATGGGAGATTGAAGCCTGATTTAGGCTTTTATGATGCAAATTGCAAATACTTGCATTAATCAAAGCACGATTGGTTTCAAACAATGATATAATTTTATTATAAAAAATGAACAACTTGTATAATTTTTATTATTATTTTCCCTTTTAATCCGTTTCTTTTATAATCAGATGTTGACTTTCTCCATATATAATGAAAGCTCTTCTGATCGCTTTCTCCAACAATGCAAGTTGCATTAATTAATCTTTTTTTTTTAATCCTCTGTGATTCGTTCTCCGTTCATTGTTCATAGCATGCGTGAATTGAATTCACATCCGGCAAAACAAAATCTCCACCGTCCAACCCTTGTTTAAAACTAATCGATGAATAAAATCCAACACTCCAGATTTTAACCCATTCCACGTTTGACTTTTGAGTTTTGAGTCGATCAACCACCCTTAACTAGGTCTCACCTCTCAACACTCAACTACCTTGTTCCTTGACAGCTGCTGTTAAGTTCTCGGAAAAAAACTCTCTAGTACTTTTGTCTTCCTATTTCTCTCTCCACTGCTTCTCATCATCGTTCATTCCAAGTATCATTGAAAGAAAAAGAGGGAAAAAAGAAAACTTCTAATCCATTTTCTATCTATCTGAACCAAATTAAAACAGCAATCCCCTAATCTTCAGCCCTCAATCGTAGTTAAATTTTCCACATCTTTACAAACCTAATTTGCAATTCTTTTATCCAAAAAACCAAATCTGTACTTGATACTAGCTTGTCATTTACCAAAAAAAAAAAAAAAAAAAACCAAAACTCGTGGATTTATCCAGTCTGTGCTTTGTGGCAGCCAACTCTGCAAATCTGAGAAAGAAAGTAAGATGATAATTGACTTTTACTCTTTTTTTCTTCATTCACATTTTATTCATTTCAAGGATATCTTTTGAAAATAACAAAAGGGGGTGGGGGGAAATGAAGACATAAATAACCCCCAGATTAGATTTACAAAAGGCAATCATATGTAGTCTTTAGATCTGATCAAAGTGGTTAATTAATACCTATGTACGGTTCTTAGAATATTTCTATATTTTCTTTTCTTTTTATTTTTAGAAAATTAAGTAGGCTGTGAAAATGGCCGGACTGGGAGCATATGCATTGATATCCGCTCTAATCAATCTGGTGGCTACCTTGTTACCTGAAGTAAAGAATACCTTCTTTGCACCGTCATCCTCTTCATCAGCCCAAGCACCGGATGCACGAGCTGTTGAAGCGGATTTGGGGAGGCTGGAGCGAATGTTGAAGCGAATCAAGGCAACCCTCTATGATGCAGAGGAAAGAAATATCCAAGATCAATCTGTCAGGCTCTGGCTGAAAGAGATAAGGGATTTGGGGCATGAAGCCGAATACGTACTTGAAGAGTACATGTATGAGGTGTACAGGGCCCAGGTTGAGGCTAGGAAAGCATCTGAGCAAAATCCTATCAAGGGAGGTCATAACTTGACTGGTACTAATTCTATTCAGATTCCTTCCGACATGGTTGATCGTATAAGAAACATTAAGAACAGGTTTGAAGAGATAGAGAAGCATCGAAAAGCCTTTTGCCTTCGGGAGGAAGATGCACCTAGGAGGAAAGATATGAGGCATACTCCTAATCCTGCTGTTCCTTTTGTAGAGCAGAAGAGTTTATTTGGTAGAGAGGAGGAAAAAATGAAGATAATTGATTTATTATTATTGGAAGGAGAAGGCTTTTCGGTCTTGCCATTAGTAGGAAAGGGAGGGATTGGAAAAACTACTGTAGCGCAACTCGTCTATAATGACAAGAGAGTAAAAAATTCTTTTGACATGGTAGGATGGGTTTGTGTCTCCAATGATTTCAGTTTTGAAAGAATCATCCGAGTTATAATTGAGTCTTTACAAAAAACTGGTTGTAATATGGAAAACTCAGGTGTTCTAATGGAGGAACTTGGAAAAATAGTTAGAGAGAAAAGAATCTTTCTTGTTCTGGATGACGTGTGGAATGAGGAAAAAAGACTTTGGGAGCCATTGCGTATGACTTTGATGCAAGCAACAAAAGCAGCTATCTTAGTTACCACTAGAAATATCTCAGTTGCTAGCATCATTCAAACAATGGAAGCCCTACAGATAGAACATTTATCATATGATAAATGTTGGCAATTATTTACTCATTATGCATTTCATGGCAAAGATCCTTCTGATCGGGGAGAATTAGTAGAAATTGGAAAGAAAATAGTTGAGAAATGCAGAGGGTTGCCTTTGGCAGTGAAGTCGATTGCTAGTATTCTGGGCTGTGAGAAAGAACTTAAAAGTTGGGAAGAGATTTTACAAAGTAATTTATGGGAATCAAAAGCCGGAGATGAGATATTAGCACCACTTAAAATAAGTTATGAGTGCTTGCCAATATACTTGAAACCATGTCTTTTGTTATGTTCTATGTTTCCTAAGGACCATGAGTATAGCATGAATCAGATGAGTAGATTATGGATTGCAAATGGATACATTGAACCAAACGGAAGAGAACCTATTGAAGAGGTGGCTGCTAATTACACTAGAGAGTTGTATGAAAGGTCATTTTTTGATGACTACATCATTGAATGCAATAAGTACGGTCTTCCTACTGATACCACCTTTAAATTGCATGATATGGTTCATGATTTGGCATTGTTTTACTCGGAAAAGACATGCTGCGCGGTTGAGAAATGTAACCAGATTATTTCAGAAGAAGTTCGTCACCTTTACTTGTGTAAAGTACCATGTGAACTTCTTTCCTCTGAGAACATTCCATTGGTTCAAACACTCATTTTTAGGCCTTTATGGGGTACTGGAAATGATAACTGGGTGGCTAATTTAAATAGTCTTTCAAAAGCAGAGCACTTAAGAGCATTGGACTTGGATTGCCCAGCCAATGATGCTCTACCTTTTTCTCTAGAGAATATAAAGCATCTGCGTTATCTTTGTGTTAGTGCTAATGAACGATATTCACTACAATCAATATTTTCATGTTATAGCTTACGGATTTTGATCATTCATGGCAATGATTGTCCGAATACTGAGCTACAGGGAATAGAGAACCTTGTTAACTTAGAATTTCTTCATTGGAACACACCTGTGCAATTGCCTGAATCAGTGAGTATGTTAAAAAGGTTGAGGGTGTTAGAGATTATGGATGGCTTTCATGATTTTGGACTACCAAAATCCATTGGAAATCTTGTGGAGCTAAACAGACTCGTGATAGGTGATGGTTATAATTTAATAGAAATGCGACTGCCCGACTCAATTTGTAGACTTACAAACCTTAAAGAGCTGATAATCAGAAACACACTCAATGACCTCAATGAGTTCCCTAAAGATTTTGGAAACCTAACTAACCTTCAATTTTTCTACTTGGAACACTTCACTGGTCCCATTCCCCAATGTTGTGGAGAGCTCATTCCTAGGTGCACAATGAATATTGGCAATCTAAGGACACAACCGGACAGCTATCATGGTGCTGTTGGGTGGTTAAATGAGTTAAGTGATCTCAAAGGAGTTCTTCTTATCAATGATATACAGAACATTACAAGCATGGACGACGTTAGAAATGCTAACCTCATTAGCATGCGCAATCTTGAAACATTATTATTGATCTGGGATGAATCTATTTACCGGGAAAAATGGTTTGCTGATGTTGAAGAAATCATTGTTGAAAAATCTCTTTGGGAATTCATTTCATATCATTTGGAAGTTCCTGAAGAATATTGGTTGAAAAAGGATATACTGGGAATTTCAATTAAAATTCCTAAAAACCGTGAACGTCTCTGGCTGAAAGATAATGTTATCCTTGAGAATTTTCGACCCCATCACAACCTCAAGAACCTTCTGATAAGTTGTTATTATGGGTCTCGATTCCCCAAATGGATGGGAGATCAGGTTTTACTTGTAAAACTCTGGATAGAAAGGTGCAATTCAATTACTTCACTTAGTTTAGCCAATGTTCTCACTTTGAAATATTTGCACATCAATGAATGTGGGCTCTTGCTTCACTTGAAAAGGAAATCACTTCCATCCCTACTAGAGCACTTGAGGATTTATGATTGTGGCTCACTGGAGGAAGTAGAAATATTGGAATCTCTGGTTGAACTAGAAATATCTGGGTGTCCTATGCTTGAATCATTGTTGGCAACATCAGAATCATCCGAGTCTTCTAGTGATTATCCTTCACTCAAAAAAATTGAAATTATATCTTGTCCACGTTTAGTCATCAGAGAAAATCAGCTTGTAGTAAAAAAGAATTGTGAAGTGAACATAGACTGGGACGATGAAGACAAATACACTGGTATGTTCATTTAGTATGCTCAAACTGAACATGTCAACCAATTTAAAAGATATTTCCTTCGTTCAAAAATATTGAAATTCTATTTTGTCCATGTTTAGTCATCAGGGAAGATCAGCTAATGCTAAAAAAGGATAGTGAAGTAAACACAGACTGGGCCAATGAAGACAACTACACTGGTATGTTAATTTTTAGTAAGCTCAAACTGAACATGTCAACCAATTTAGAAGAATTTTCAGTTGTATCTAGTTGCCTTTGTATATATTGATTGTCCAATTATTGATTTTCTCCTTTGGAAGATAGAAGAAACTCTTCCAACTGAGGGTGAAGGTGCTGTATAGATTGTATCGAACTAAATTATAATTCAATATTTCCATTCTACAAGGATCGAACATCCACTCATTTTATTTTTATCCGCCAATAATATTTGTATTTCTAAGGTCCTCTTTGAAATGTGGTTCATTACTTCATAATTTATGGTCTAAGTAATCTTTTTATATTAAGCTTCCCAAAAGATTTATAAAGTTCATGCCATATCATTGTACTAGCACTGCAAATTCCTAAAGTTAATCAGCTTACAAAAATTTAGATATAATAATTAGATGTTTAGAGATCTGCATCGGTTCATACCTATAAACTGACAATTATTTAATGCTAAATTTCTTTCCTTTGGATGAACTCAGATGAATCCTTTGACCAGCCCTGGAAGAAACGGAGAGGTGTGGATGGGGAAGAGGCAAGCCACTGATACTCACAAAACTGAATACGTTGCAGCTGTTAATCGTTTTCAAGTTTCGCCAAATTCTTGTTAATTGTTAAATTGTGAGCTTAAATCGCGTTCTATTCAACTTATAGTACAGTACAACTTGTTATCTATGTACTCTTCTGTGTAAAATATACAGATCAGCAGAAAATCAATGGACGGGATAAGGACTTCATATTGATTTTCATTTATTGAGGGCCATTGGTCCCCTCTAATCAATGTTTTCTCGATGAAATGAGAGTTGAATTTTCCCACCTGGCGGTGACTTGAAGAACATTTTACCTTCTTACTATTTTTTTTTTTTTTTTTGCATGTGGTCTAGTACGTAGCTCAAGTGGTAAAAGCACTAAGAGGTCCAGGGTTCAAGCCCGTATGGTTCCAGTCTATGTGCACTTCACAATTGGTCCATTTTTTATATATATGATCGATTATGTGATTAGTCCATTTTATTAGCCATAATTTATAGCTTTAATGTTCTTTCAATTCAATTTAGATTACGCAAGTTCTATCTGTTTAGTTTCATTCTATTCAACTTGTGTTTTATTTACTCTTCTGTCTAAAATACATAAGTCAGTAGAAATCAATCTGAGGGAATAAAACTTGAATTTTTCCACTTCGTAGGCTTGATTTGAAGTTACCTGCCTACTTACCGTATTGATATAGCAAATAAAGAAACAACATAATATTAGATAATAAAAACATATTGCTTAATTTAACATCGATACAAATAGATATGTTATTTAATTTGTTTTTTTATTTAACGGAAAATCAAAACATATTGTTACTTCGTATGACGATTAATATCCGACCACAGATCGAATCAATTGAATGGTAAAAACACTTGTTTACACATTAGACTTAACGTGTAATACCTGTACGTGTACGTTCCGTGCATTTATAAGTAGTAGAGATTTTTTTTTTACATCTGAGCTTTCAAGTCGATAGACCAGATAGATGGACGTAGCTTAATCTCTATCAGATTGGAGGTCGTGGCAGCCTCCCATTGGCCGCCTCCAACTTCCTTTGATACACACCCCTCTTACTCGGATTGATGATGGTGTGGGTGAAAGCGAAGCGAGGAGGCGAGGTACTCACACGGACTTGGGATGGTAACTAATTGGTAACCCCTTTTTACTGCCTGTTATAAAAAATCGACGGGAACGGTTAAAATGGTACATTTTTCGGAGTTGCTGGCTGGTTTTGACACATGTACCATTCCGGTACGGAAACAGATTATTTGCTAATCTTGTATAAAGTAAAAGACAAAGTGGATTATATATTAGATATTTGTTAGATTTCCAATATAAATTGAGTTTTTGAACCTGGTGGATTTATTTAGGCTATCATTTATTTTGAGCTTAATAAATAAAGAACGGATTCTCTAAGGTTCGTTTGAATAGGTGTGGGAAGAAGGGAAAAAGGAAAGAAGTGGGAAGAAGTATTTGGAAGTGTGTAACTTTGGGTGCATTTGGATGAGAGAAGAAGAAGAGGAAGAAGGAAGATGGGAAGGAAAAAAAATTATAAACAATTCAAACTCTTCACAAAGTTACACAATTTCCAATACTTCTTCCCACTTTTTCCCTTCTTCCCTTCTTCCCACACTTATCCAAACGCACTCTTTGTGAAGAGTTTGGATTGTTTATAAATTTTTTTCTTCTTTCTTCTTCCTACTTCTCAACGCATCCAAACGGAGGCTAAACTCCTAACTAGTCTGTAAAAATTCATATCATACTATGGAACTTTCAGCCAAATAAAATATTTTTTTTAATTCAGAATAATTTGTTCTTTCGTCTCGACAAGTATTTTTGTTATTATGTATATCGATACTTTTGTTGTTCGTTATTTACATGAGTTGTATATAACACTTAATATTAAGACTATACATAGCCCAAAAGGACATCGGTTAATTATGTTGCATCAATAACACTTTGCATTCTTGCCATATAATTGAGACAGAAAGGAGATTCAACGTGGTGGTAGTGCTGTGAATTCATCTCTGCAGACCATTTGGTGGTAGTGCTGTGAATTCAACCTCAAAAGGTCTGTTGAGGGCGGACTTTTGATATGAATTGTCCGATCGATGGTGGATGTCTCGTAATTAATATTAGATCCGTCAAAATTTGTGTGGCCCTTGAAAATCTGTTCGCCAAGATAAAATTGGACGGTTGAGAATCAAGATCTGTCCTTGCAGGTCTGCAGAGATACTTTAGCACATCTATTATGCATTTAACTATGAGTCCATGAAATGCTCTTCATTTTGAACTTTCATTTTTAAATACTGATGGATCGTGTTTAATTAAAAGGATCATTAGCTCGATACATGATACATTCCTTTTAACGACGGTTGTTCTACTTCAGCGAAGTTATTATGCCTTCTATATTAATTTCGATATTAGTTGCTCAAGAAAATAAAAAAAAACTTTAATTGTTGATTACTGACATCTGCAGTTTTTGTCATCCTTGTCATCGCTAAACACAAACTGAACACATAAAATAGACAAGGTGAACATATATAAGAATCAAATTGAACATTTACAGACAAATAAATTCAATGAAAACAAGTTGAATATGCATATAAAATTCTGAACAAGTGATGACAACACTTATTTGTTTGTAAGTAATCACTTAGATCATTCCTGTGTTACTATAGTCTATGTAATATTTAAAATACCAATATTTGACACCATTATTTTTATTTATACTCAAAGATTTTTACCAATTTCTTACAAAAGGACATGCGACCAGCTTCCCAAAAATTAATAAAAATAAATAAATAAATAAGCACGTCCCAAACTAGACGTACGGATAAGAAAGACGCACATCTTCCTATCCAAGCATTAACTTTGAATAGACCAGCATCTAAGTATATATACTTATTTATTCATGAATTAATTATCTCTTTTAATAATAAAATATCTTCGCAATTTTAACTGGTATTCTTATATCGAGTCAGAATTTTTTGTAAGAGAGCTTATAGAAACATTATTGACTTTATAAAAGCAATTTAATATTTCGTACTGATTATATTATATAAATGTGTATAGATTACATTGCAAATATAGATTTAAAATTTAGAATATATTTTAGTCAACACTAAAATTTTCTGGTCCTTTTGTTTTGTTTAGGTAATATCTTTGTTCCTGTCATTCTGGTTATGTTTTTGTTTTAGGTGATTTAGATTTATGCCATTGTAAATATTTGAAATTAGGGATATGCCATCACTAAATAAAAAATTATTTTTTTCCATTATAAATTAATAGAAATTAGTTTTTTGCCATCGGGCAATTAATGACGATTTTACCGTTTTCAATATGCCACTATAAAACTTAAAAATTAAGTAATATGCCATCACAAAAAGATATAATTGATTTTATGCCATTATTAATCATTAACAACTAGTTTTATGCCACTGCAAAATAACAAAATTAATTTTACCGATTTTTTCATGTAAGTAATTATGGATTATTAAGTCCTAAGTATTTTTTTTCAAACAATTTAAATACTAATTTTGCAAACTGCTCATAAAATCATTCATGTAAGCCATCATGCTTCCCTCCTACGTGAAATGTTGCGTCCCTTCTATCTTGAAGGTCTTGATGTATTAGGAGTTCTCCTATAGCAATAGAAATTATTTAATGAGAAGTTCATTTTAAAAAAATATACACGTAAAAAAAATGTAGTGTTAATTTTGTGCGTTATTTTCTTTTCCCTGAGCGCCGTTAGTTTTCTTTTATTTTTTAGGGTTTGTTTTTAATGAGGGTTATTTGGTCATTTAAAAAAAGTAATGACATTTTTATAATTTAGTATGTTTTTGAAGAAATAGTGGTAGAAAACTAATTTTAGCAAATTTATAATGGCATAAATTTAATTAGTAATTTAAAAATGGCATTTTTCTAATTAACAAAAATCACAGTGGCATAAAACTAATTATCTCTTTTGTGGGGTTTTATTGTATAAGTCAAATGATAGGCTATTAATTTAAACGATTTATTTATGTTTTTATTGTATTATTAACTAGTTGGTTAGATTAGCACTGTGCGTCTGTCCCACAATACCAGGGGTATACCGCATACCTGGTCCCAGGAAGTTCATCCAAGCATGTTTATTAATAATCCTTTTCTTTTTCAAGCTAAAAAAAATCCGTTTCTTTTTAAATAATTTTTTGCTTACCCACTGACTGCTTGACTCTCTCTCTCTCTCCCCCCCCCCCCCCCCCATCTCCCCCCAATAATAATAATGAAGTTTGCACAAAATTGATTTTTTTTCTCTGTGATTCTCTATCGGTGTGTTTGGATTGTTGGAAAAAAGAAGAAGAATAAGGAAGAAGAAAAAAAAAATTATAAACAATCCAAACTCTTCACAAAGTTACACATTTTCCAATACTTCTTCTCACTTCTTCCTTTCTTCCTTTCTTCCCACACCTATCCAAACGGGAGTCGGATCCTCTGGTCGTTTTTTACAAACGACCACCTGGTCGTTTTAGATCTGGACCGTCTGATTTAATCTCAACGGTTAACATTTTTTCGGGCCTATCAATCGTGGTACTAGCACGGGACATCTATAGCCATTAAGATTAAATCAGACGGCACAGATCTAAAACAACCAGGTGGTCTGCCGACCAGAGGATCTGGTTCCTATCCAAACGCACCCTATAATCTGACTGTCTTCTTTCAGTGTTCACATACTGTGAGAGTTGAATTCACATCCGGTGTAACGAAATCTCATCCGTCCAACACTCATTTCAAATTACTCGGTATTAAAATGAGACCCTCCGTAATTTTAACCCACTCCATACGGTGGAAAGAGACTTTTGAGTTTTGAGTCAACTTTCACAGCTAGCTCTGGCCCTCTGGGCTAGAGCTGTCAAACGTGGTCAACGATCACAGAAATAGCTGTGATCGTTAGCGTTTTGTTGATTATAACGATACAGATTCAATTTCTGTTAATCACATCGTATAATATACGGCTGACAAATTCTTTACGTTAACCGTTTCATTTAAATAAACGGTTTTAACAGTTTAACGTTTTTATATATATATAAAATAAAAAATTTAACAAGTTTGCAACCCAGAAAAAAAAAATGCATAAATTCAACAAATTTCTATCCCAATAAAAAAAATTGCATAAATTTAATGCAACAAAATTTTGCATGAATAAAACCAACTATACTGGTAAAAGCTCCTAGCGACACTGGTACACCAAGTTAAGCTACCAGAATGATCTATCTCCCTTCTATTTCTTGTTTCCGGTAACTGATTCAATGTAACTACTTTTCTATTAGACCTTTCAGTTTGATTAGTTCTTAGGAGATGATACTATTACAAATACAGTGAGTTGTATCATTTGTACAAAATTAAGATCAATAAAAGAAAGCTTCTTCTTTCATCATCTCTCTTTGTATCTTTCTCTTTCTCTGTAAATTTGCAAATTGCAACCCAGCAACAAACACATGAATAGAACTACTAATTTCAACAAAATATGCAAAAACCTTCTGTTACTTCTTCTCCAATTTGCCCCCTTCATCTACGCACTTCTCGTCATCTCCTTCTGCTTCCTTTTCCTTCTCCTCAACCCATGCACGCAAATCAAAGAGAGCCTTTCTCTCACTCTCCTTCGAGTCAGAGAGGAAGTTGCTCTCCTCTCTGAAAGAAGCAACCTTCTCAACCACTGGTACAGTCACTACTTCAGCTTAGATCTTCTTCTTTATCTCAACTGGTATTGGATCTCTCTCGGCCTCGATCTTTTTCTCAACCATTTCTTCTTGTGGAATGTTCAATTCCTCTGTGTTCACCACCTCCACAGCCTTAGAAACAAACTATATGTTAAACAAAGGTTTTGCTCTCTCTCTCTCTCTCTCTGTATTTTCTAGTGAAGAAGAAGGGACAATGGCGGTCAAATGAGACAGGAAGCATGCGTGAGAGAGGGAAAAAAGAGGAGACTAGGAGAAGACAGATGGGTAGGCACTAGACAGGTAGGTTTTCCTTTACACAATGTCTCCTCGTTTCCTCCGCCCATTTCCCTCTGCTATTCATATTATTCTACCCGCATGGAATACTATACGCGAAAACGAAATAACACAAACGAAACAGACCATTTCGTTTACCGCTTCGTTAGCATATATATTACACTGTCTACAATTGTTACCGTTTCGTTTCATGAACGGAATGAAATTCCATGCCGTTATTTGTTATGTTACAGTCTAACGTAGCGGAATAACGTGATTTTCTCTACCGTTGACACCCCTACTTTGGGCTCTCAAATACTGTCCTCCTATGTATCTCTCTCTCTCTCTCTACATTTTATCTTTCTTTTTCGTTTCCAGAGTCATATATAATAGTCATTAGAAAGGGAAAGGAAAAAAAATCTTCTAATCCATTTTCTAAGAATTCCATAATTGAGAATCAACTTTTGATCTAGTGGTAAAAAAAAAAATGAATCTCAAGTAAGAGGCCGCACATTCGAAATCTGGTTGGAGGAGTTTTTTTATAAACATTTAATTTAATTTAGATTTAGAAATAAATTGGAAGGCTTGACCGCAATTTATCTTAAAAAGAAATAGAATCCCATAATTTCTTCTTCGGCCCTTTTATATATATATATAAAAATTTAATTAGAACTCGTTAATAATAATTTAATTTCAATTTTAACTGTATTCTTAATTTCAAGCTAGAATTTTTTTTACAAGAATAATATTACATTGTAAATGTACTTTTAAAATTTATTTGCGGCAACTGTCAACTCTAAATTTTTCTGCTTTTTTGTTTTGTTTAATTGATATCTGTGTCTCAGTTGTTCTGACTATGCTTTTTTGTTTAATTAGATCAGTCATATATTAGGTGTTACTTTGAACTATTTATTTCTGTTCTTATTTTTTATTTACTGGGGGTTAGATTAGCACTGTACCGCAGTGCCAGAGTCGTACCTGGTCCAGGAAGCTTGTGCAAGCATTACTTTTTTAAATCCGTTTTTTTAAATTAATTTTTTGTTTACTGTCTCTCTCTCTATCTTATAACCTCTCTCCAATAACGAAAGTAGCATTAAATTGATATTTTTGTTTCCCCTGTGATTCTCTATGTCAGTTCAGTGTTCACATATCGTGAGAGTTGAATTCACATCCGATGCAACGAAATCTGAGTCGTCCAATACTTCTTGAAAGTTATTCGGGGAATAAAATCAGACATTCCGGATCGTTTCATCCCATTCCTCGCTTGTAGCATACAGAGGAGAGAGACTTTCTGAGTCAGGTCAGTCTTCTTTGCTCTCCACCACTATTTCATTTCCAGTATCATCAAAAGAAGAGTTGGGAAAAAGAAAAATCTTCTAATCCATTTTTCAACCGATCTGAAACAGAAATCCAATAATTTCTTCTTCAGCCCTCTTCGAAGTTAAATTATCCAAAAAAACAAAATCTGTACACTCGGTACTAGCTCGTCATTTACCCAAAAGAAACAAAGAAAATCTGTAAGTTTCCTGTCTATAGTCGCTGCACCTACTCTCCAGATCTGAGAAAGAAGGTAAAAATCTTCATCCAATTTTTTTCGTCTGTAGGATTGCTTTTGAAACTAACAAAAGGGGGGGAAAAGTTGAAATAACTCAATATGACATAAAAAAAAAGCCCTAGATTAGGATAGACAATCATGGTATAGTATGTAGTTCTGATGAAAGTGGCTAATAAGTACAGTTCTTAGCATATTTCTATATATGTATTTTTTTATTATTTTCAGAAAAACAGACTCAAGACATGGCTGGACTGGGAGGATATGCATTGATATCCTCTCTAATCAATTTGGTGGCTACCTTGTTGCCAGAAGTAAAGAATACCTTCTTTGCACCGTCATCCTCTTCATCTGCCCAAGCACCAAATGCACGAGCTGTTGAGGCCGATTTGGGGAGGCTGGAGCGAATGTTGAAGCGAATCAAGGCAATCCTCTATGATGCAGAGGAAAGAAATATCCAAGATCAATCTGTCAGGCATTGGCTAAAAGAGATAAGAGAATTGGGGCATGAGGCCGAATACGTACTTGAAGAGTACATGTATGAGGTGTACAGGGCCCAGGTTGAGGCTAGGAAAGCATCTGAGCAAAATCCAATCAAGGGAGGTCATAACTTGAGTGATGTTTATTCTGTTCAGATTCCTTATGACATGGTTGATCGTATAAGAGTCATAAATAATAGGTTTGAAGAGATAGAGAACGATCGAAAGGCCTTACGCTTGCCAGAGGAAGATGCACCTAGGAGGAAAAATGTGAGGCATACTCGTAATCCTACTAGTCCTTTAGTAGAGAAAAAGAGTTTATTTGGTAGAGAGGAGGAAAAAAAGAAGATAATTGATTCATTGTTACTAGAAGGAGAAGGTTTTTCTGTCTTGTCAATAGTAGGAAAGGGAGGGATTGGAAAAACTACCGGTGCACAACTTGTATATAATGACAAGAGATTAAAAAATTCTTTTGATTTTAGAGGATGGGTTTGTGTCTCAAATGACTTCAGTATTGAAAGAATCATACAAGATATAATTGAGTCTTTTACAAAAACAAGTTGTAGTATAAAGAACACAAGCGTTCTAATGGAGGAACTCGGAAACAGAGTTCGAGGAAAAAGAGTTTTTATAGTGCTAGATGACGTGTGGAATGAGGAAAGGAGACTTTGGGAGCCATTGTGTATGTCTTTGATGCAAGCAACAAAAGCGACTATCTTAGTTACCACTAGAACTATCTCAGTTGCTAGAATTATTCAAACAATGGAACCTGTACAGCTGGAATATTTATCATATGATAAATGTTGCCTATTGTTTATTCACTATGCATTTCAAGGCAAGGATCCTTCTGATCAGGAAGAGTTGGTAGAAATTGGAATGGAAATAGTTAAGAAATGCAGAGGGTTGCCTTTGGCTGTGAAGTCTATTGCTAGCCTTTTGAGTCAAGAGAAAGAGCATGCTAGTTGGATGGAGATTTTACAAAGTGATTTGTGGGAATTAGATGCCGGAGAAGAGGTGTTAGCAGCACTTCAAATAAGTTATGAGCGCTTGCCAATATACTTGAAACCATGTCTTTTGTTATGTTCTATGTTTCCTAAGGACCATGAGTATAGCATGAATCTGATGAGTAGATTATGGATGGCAAATGGATACATTGAATCGAATGGGAGAAAACCTATTGAAGAGGTGGCTGCTAATTACACAAGAGAATTGTATGAAAGGTCATTTTTTGATGACTACAACATTGAATACGATGATAGCAGTCTCCTTATTGCTGATACCACTTTTAAATTGCATGATATGGTGCATGATTTGGCATTGTTTTACTCGGAAGAGACATGCTGCGCAGTTGAGGAACATTACCAGACTATTTCAAAAGAAGTTCGTCACCTATACTTCTGTAAAGTACCATGTGAACTTCCTTCCTATGAGAACATTCCAATGTTTCGAACACTCAGTTTGGAGTCTATATGGTATTTGGAAAATAATAGTCGGGAGGTTAATTTAAGTAGTCTTTCAAAAGAAGAGCGTTTAAGAGCATTGCACTTGTATCTCCCATGTTATGCTCTGCATCTCTCTCTAGGAAATATGAAGCATCTGCGTTATCTTTGTATTAGTGGTGATTATATTGAACAAATTCCACGACAATCAATATTTTCATGTTATAGCTTACGGATTTTGATTATTCGTGGCCGTTGTCAGTCTTATGAGCTACAAGGGATAGAGAACCTTATTAACTTAGAATTTCTTCTTTGGGGCGTGAATATGCAATTGCCTGAATCAGTGAGTCAGCTAAAAAGGTTGAGGGTGTTAGAGATTATGCAACGCGATGTTGATTTTGGACCACAAAACTCCATTGATGATTTTGAACTACCAAACTCCATTGATAATCTTGTGGAGCTAAACAGACTCGTGATAGATATCACTAATTTAAAAAAACTGTCTGACTCAATTTGTAGACTTTCGAACCTGAAAGAACTGATAATCAAAACCCAACTCAATGAGGTCCCTAAAGACTTTGGAAACCTAACCAACCTTCAATTTTTCTACTTGGAATACTTCTTTGGTCCCATTCCCCAATGTTGTGGAGAGCTCATTTCTAGTTGTACAATAAATGTTTGCAATCTAGTGATACGGCCGAACAGCTATCATGGTGCTGTTGGGTGGTTAAAGGAGTTTAATGATCTCAAAGGAGCTCTACTTATCAGTGGTATAGAGAACATTACAAGCATAGACGATGTTAGAAATGCTAACCTCAATCGCATGCGCAAACTTGAAACATTATTATTAATCTGGAACACTTTTCGCTTGGGTAGTCTTTCTTACTTTTATGAAACTGACTCTGATTGGAAATGCCTTTCAGATCATTTGGAATTTCCTAATAATTATTGGTTGAAAAAGGGCACACTGGGAATTTCAATTGAATGGCAAGATCTCAGAAGGAAAGATAATGGTAAACATCTCAAATGGAAAGATAATGATATCCTTGAGAATTTTCAACCCCATCACAACCTTAAGAACCTCCTGATAAGTTGTTATCCTGGGCGGAAGTTTCCCAGATGGATGGTAGATCCACCTTCATGTTCATCACTTGTGAAACTCATGATAGACGACTGCCCTTCTATCACTTCACTTCCTTTAGCCAATTTCCACACCCTGAAATATTTGGTTATCAAAGAATGTTACAGATTGCTTCACTTGAAAAGGGAATCACTACCACCCCTACTCGAGCAGTTGAATATTCATGATTGTAACTCACTGGTTGAAGTAGCATTATTGGAATCCTTGGTTGAACTAGATATATATCATTGTTGTATGCTTAAATCATTGTTGACAACATCAGAATCATCCGAGTTTGCTAGTGATTATCGTCACTATAAACCACCCAATGAGTTTCCTTCACTCAAAAGATTATATATTCGAGGTTGTCGACGTTTAGACATCAACGAAAATCAGCTAGAGGTAGAAGAGGATTGTGATGTCCACATAGGTATGTTCATTCAGTAAGCTCAAACTAAACTTGTCGACCAATTTAGAAGAATTTTCAGTAGTAGCTAGCTAGTTGCCTTTGTATATATTGATTGTTCAATTATTGATTTTCTCCTTTGGCAGATAAAGGATGTTTCTGTTTTGGATTATGTAACGAAGAAAATCTTCCTCCTGAGGATCAAGGTGTTGCTGTAGATTGTATTAAATTTAAATATATTTCAATATTTCCATTTCTAGAAGGAACATGCTCTCTTTTCATTTTCATCCGCCAATAATATTTCTAAGGTCCCTGTTTGAAATGTTGTTCATAACCTCATAATTTAAGGTCTAAGTAATCATTTCATACTAAGCTTCCCAAAAGTTTTATAAAGTTCAAGGCATATAAATTAGTACTTTCGCTGCAAACTCCTAAAGTTAATCAGCTTACGAAAAATTTAGATATGATAATTAGTGTTTAGGTATCAACATATAATAATCAGCATCAAGTCATGCCTATAAACTGACAATTATTTAATGCTAAAACTGAACATGTCAACCAATTTAGAAGAATTTTGTAGTAGTATCTAGTTGCCTTTGTGAATATTGATTGTCCAATTATTGATTTTCTCCTTTGACAGATACTTCAGATGAAGAAAGTCTTCCAACTGAGGGTGAAGGTGCTGTTATAGATTTTATCAAACTTAATTATATTTCAATATTTCCATTCTACAAGGATCAAACATCAACTCATTTTATTTCATTCGCCAATAATATTTCTAAGGTCCCTCTTTGAGATGTGGATTACTTCATAATTTAAGGTCTAAGTAATCATTTCATATTAAGCTTCCCGAAAGATTTATAAAGTTCAAACCATACCATAGTATACTAGAACCGCAAACTCCTAAAGTTAATCAGCTTATGAAAATTTAGACATGATAATTAGATGTTTAGAGATCAGTATATAATAATCAGCATCAAGTCATACCTATAAACTGACAATTATTTAATGCTAAATTTCTTTCCTTTGCATGAACTCAGATGAATCCTTTGACCAGCCCCAGAAGAAACGGAGAGATGAGGATGGAGAATAGGCAAACGGCTGTTCCTTAAATTGTTTCTTAAGTTTGTAACCAGCTACGTATTCGGTTTTGTAACCAGACTATTTCTTAAGAAACCGAATACGTAGCTGTTAATTGTTTCTTAAGTTTCCTCAATTCTTGTTAATTATTAAATTGTGAGCTTAGCTTGCTCCCTATAAATTAAGCTCTATATTTAGTATCGTTATATTCAACTTATATTACAGTACAATTTGTTTTCTAATTACTTTATCGTGTAAAGTAACACAAAAGTAGAAACCAATCGAGGGGATAAGGATTGTGTTTCATTGATTGAGGGCCACTTGCCCACACCAATCGATATTTTCTTAGTGAAATGAGAATTGAATTTGCTCACTTCTTAGGGGTGATTTGAAGAACAGTTACCTTCTTACTGTTTCTTTTATTTTATTTATATATTTATTATTTATTTATTTTACATCTGAGCTTTTAAGTTAATAGGCTTAGCAAATGAGGTAGCTTTATTGCTATCCGAAGCCTCCAATTGGCCTCTATCCTTTGATACACACCACCACTCAAAGTAGGATTAATGATGGTGCAGGTGAAAGGTAAGGAGGAGGCAGGCAAATGGGACAGACTGCCACGGGATGGTAAGCCTCTTTCTTCCTCTCCTTTTGTACTAGTCCGGTACATAGAAATTAGGACGAAGATATAATAGATTATAATAAATCGAATTTGACCCTGATCAGATTAGTTTAAGCGATGATTTAATTTGTACCCTAGAAAATAATGCAGAAAAGATACAAAACAATAAGCACAAGTTCCATTTCGAAAAAGTGGCAATAAAAGTTGGGCCGATTTCTGCAGTAGTGCTATTCTGCATAAATCTTTTCTGACATACAGCTTATCGGAAGTAAACATTTTGAAATCTTTTCTGATATACGGCCTCTCTGAAGTAAGCATTTAAGGCCTGTTTTTCTCGAACATTTTTGTTTCTCGTTTCAAGAAATTTACTGTTCACAGCTTGCGCTCAGAAATAAGTTCAATGTTTATTAATGAAATAATAAATAGATCATGTAACTTGATCTGAAACTATTAATTCTCCTGATCCAAAAAAGATGAGACCATTAAAAAGAGCAAACTTTGACATTAAAAAATAAATAATAAAATAGAATTGCTCGCTTTTAAATTGCTTACTTACGATCTGCTCGTTTACGCCACACTATTCTCAGAACTCAAAAAAAAAAAAAAGTCATATATGCTCTACTTCTAAAGTATTTTGCTCAAGTTCTCTGGGTGTGTTTGGATGAGCATGGAATAAGGAATAAGAATAAAAAATTTCGGTATGTGTGCTTATTCTTATTCTTGTGCAACCCAAACAATACAAGAATAAGAAATTTGGGCCCTTATTCCTATACTAACAAAACCATAGTATAAGAATAAGAAATTTAGATAAGTACGTATACCGAAATTCCTTATTCTTATTCCTTATTCCATGCTCATCCAAACACACCCCTAAACTCTTCCCACCTAGAGACATACTACTAAGAAGCTGTGAGAATTGCTGCTTGTGACATGATCTTGATCTTTGCAGCTTCCTCTTTTGAATTGAATTAATCCTGTCATGTTTTATATAAGATATTACAAATCAAACATTTGCTGTATTTTTCACCAAACTATCTTTACTACAAATCCAAATTTCCAAAGTTTTTGGGGCCGTTTGGATTGCTTAGAAATAAGAGAAATAGTTTCTTCCTAAACGGAAATTTATTCCTAACCATCCAAACACTTTCCAATATTTTACGCCTAGAAAAATATCCAGATCCTTCGATCCTCCGATCTAATTTATGCTTTATTATATTGGAATTAGACTCACGCCTATTCCAAAAAGAAATAATATCTTTTAGTTCACTTATTCTACTTAATAAACAAAATAATAAATAATTATATTTTTCTTATTCTAGAAATTGTATTCTTATTCTTATTATTTTCTCTTATTCTCGTTTCTAAATCTGAGCTATCTCCACGCTATTCTCATCTCTTCCCAAAACCTCTGCATCACGATTTCTTTCTGAAGATCTAACCAAGATGAGATCGCGCCACCAGCCACCAGCGCTGCCTCTCCAGCCTCCACCCTGATCTGGTCTCAGCCGGATCCAAACCACCTTGCCCTCTCTCAACTCTCATGTGGTGCTCACAACCGGACCCAATATCCCTTCAAGCTCCGCCCTGCCTTGAGCCTTGAGGTCGCTCTCCACCGAACCAGGCACGTCGCTCTCGAGATGTCAACCAGTTCAAAGCTACTCTTGCTCGACCTCAGATAGTCTGCCAGGGCGCTCACCTACAGCTATCTGTGCGACCTCATTCAGATTCAGCCACCTCTGTCTAGGAGCCTCCATTTCGACAAGCTCATCGACGTCGCTCTGTGTCGCGCTTCCCTGTACCACAAAGCTACACTCCTCAATTGAATCGACGCCACCGTCTCCGTCGGAGGCGATGTGCAAATCAGATGCAAGATCGATTTCAAGATCAGACCCGCTTCAACAAGATTCAACCAGTCTAACTCCAACCTGTCCGCTCGCACGAACTTGTTCTATCTGGTGAAATTGTGGTATTTGATGTGCTAAGTTGATAAATGCTAACAAAGACAGAGTGAAAAGCTTTGCAAGTGAATGGATTACACAAGAATTGCATAAGAATTGTTTGCACAATTAATGATCTTTTGTACTTGACTGGAAACACATAAAAAAAAAAAAAATGTGCATTCTTTGTGCTAAAACAAATGTGCCAAACCGTTGATCCATTAGACTATGCTTCCTACGTTGATTCAAATCCTCCATTGAAACCTCTATTGCCGAGACAAAAACAAATCTGCCAAACAAGCATAAACTCCTCTTCTTTCTTTTCTCAAATGACTACAAATGCTCAAAAGAGCAATGGACGTGTTTGGCAAAAGCCAAATTGAGCCAAAAGCTCACAATTGTTTTTTTTTTCTGTGTTTTTTCATTTCACAAGAATTCCCACGAGCCTCTTTGCTCGAGCTTCTTTATACATGCTAAGTAAAAAGTTTTTGTAAAAATATGCATGAGCCAAAAGAGCTCCTCTCTCTCTCATTCTCTTCTCCTTAAGTTAAAAGAATTCGCTTTCTTCTTTCAAATTGGGACAAAAGAGCTCATTTTTCTTCTTTCTTGAGCCAAAAAAAACTCATCTTGTTCAATTGAGCCACAAGAGTTCTCTCTTTCTTTCTCTTGAGCTAAAGGAGTTCGTTCTTTTTTTTTCTTCAAGGAGTATAAATGCAAGTTAGCAATTCAATTTCGACATCAAACCATTCGAAGATGGCAAGTTTAATCGTGTTGCCACTACGATGAGCTTGAGGGGATGTTAGAATATGATGGTATTAGGTAGAAATTATCGAGATTGTATGATAGTTGGAGATTGATAACAATAGAATTTCATAGTTATAGATGAGAGATGAATAGATGGGAGACATTTAATATTGCATTTAAGATTGGTGTATAAATAGATCCAAACACTTACATTTCAATAGAAATTTCATTCTTTATTATACCGTAATACTGTTATTATTTTTTTTAAAATTTATTGTTACATCTGAGCTTTCAAGTCGATACACCAGATAGATGGACGTAGCTTAATCTATAACCGATTGGAGGTCGTGGCAGCCTCCTATTGGCCGCCTCCAACCTCCTTTTCCTTTGATACACACACCACTCTTACATTCTTACTCGGATTGGTGATTGTGTGGGTGAAAGTGAACAAAACGAGGCGAGGTACTCACACGGACTGCCACAGGACAGGATGGGATGGTAAACCGACCTTTTACTGAACTGTTATCATAAATCGAGGGGACCGGGGACGGTTAAAATGGTACATTTTTCGGAGCTGATGCTGGCTGGCTTTGACACATGTACCAGTCCGGTAAGGAACGGATTATTTGCTGATCTTGTACAAATTAGAAGACATAATGGATTACATATTAGATATTTGTTAGATTTGGAATATAAATTAAATTTTTTATCCTTGTCGGATTTATTTGGGTGATTATTTATATTGAGCCTAATAATAAAGAACGGATCCTTAAAACTGCTAACTAGTCGGTAAAATTGATATCATACTGTGGACAAGATTATTAAGACTTTCAGAAATAAAATATATTTTTTAAATTCAGGATATATAATTTGATTTTTCGGTCTCAACAAGTATATTTTGTTATTATGTATATCATCGATACTTTTGTTGTTCGTTATTTACATGAGTTGTAAGTAACAGTTATATTAAGACTATACATAGCCCAAAAGAGCACCAGTTAAATTACGTTGCATCAATAACATTTTGCATCCTTGCAGTATAATTGAGACAGAAAGAAGATTCAACATGGCGGTAGTGCTGTAGCACTTCTCAATTAACACATCCATTATGCATTAAACCTCTGGTGAA
Source organism: Rhynchospora pubera (assembly GCA_028095005.1). NCBI lineage: Eukaryota > Viridiplantae > Streptophyta > Magnoliopsida > Poales > Cyperaceae > Rhynchospora > Rhynchospora pubera. Next base: position 21,512,078 of record CM051461.1, read on the forward strand.
GCCCAAATTTGTTATAAATAACGAACAATGCTTTTCATTTTGAACTTTTTGTATTTAAATACTGATGGATCGTGTTTAAAAGTATCATTAGCTCGATACCAGATGTTTCAGTGTTAGTGAAGTTATTATGCCTTCTCTTTTAATTTCGATAATAGTTGCTCAAGAAAATTAAAAAATAAATAACAGAAACTTTGATTGTTATTAGTCTGTGTAATATTTCAAATTTCTATAATTTGATACCATTATTTTTATTTATACTCAAAGTTTTTACCAATTTCTTACAAAAGGACATGTGACCAACTTTCAAAAAATTAAAATATATATATATATATATATAAATAAAAAATAAAAAAGCACATCCCAAACGAGGCGTATGGACAAGAATAGAAAGACGCACATCTTACCATCAAAGCATTAACTTTGAATCAATGTTTTCAATATCCTACCGGGTATCGAAAATTTCCGGTAAAATCGGGTATCGGGTAAGACTCCGGTAGGGTAAGACCTATAAAACCGTTAGTCAAAAATCGGGAAAAACCGGTCAAAAACCGGAAAAATCGGAAAAAATCGATGTATCCGCTCGACCTGTTGTACGTTTTCTTCCTTTCCCTTTCGCTGGGCTTCTTGCTTTTCGTTTGTCAAGAAAAAAATTATTTTGTTTTCTTTCCAAATTCGCTAGGAGTAGAAGGCAAAATCCCTCGGGATGCAGAATATAACCCTAGCAATTTTTCCTTCCGCCTCCACCCTCCCTCCTCTATTGCCTCGAGCTGGTACGTTCCCTTCTCCTCCTCAATTTTTCCATTTTCTTTTACAGTTGTGGTGTTTTTTTCTTATTGTCAATCGATATTGCTCAGGAGATAGGTGTCAGTGTGCAAGAGATAGAGAGAGGAGACAAAGGGTGAAATCGTGAAAGGGGGATAAGCAAGGGAAATGGTTGATAATGGAATAAACCAAAAACTTGAAATAAAGCATTTACAAACTAAATTAATAAAAATAGGAATTCATTAGAGTGAATATCTGTAGCAATCAGAATCAATGATAGTCATTTTGTTGAATTTCGATCATTCTGACTGGTACTTAAAAATGGAATCTGTAAATTTCAAGGGTTCAACAGAACTTTTTGTCAAAAAAAAAAAAAAAGAATTCTACTGAACGCAAACAAATCCATCTTGGAAAATTTAGTGAAAATTACTAGAAGGATTTTAAAAATGTGACATTTATTTTTTTAAGGATCCAATATTCTATGAATGGCACAATTCATGATTGTTAAAAATTTGTTGGTCAGTTTGCATGATTATCGAATACATTTGTTGTCAATTTTACCAGGCCTTGTCTTATAAGAATTACTATATTTATTATATAACCTCCACAATATTTTATTCAAGTTATATTTATTTTACTCACATGCACATAAGTACTATGTAATTTGTAACACTAACTACAGAGGTTGCAAATAATTACTATTTTGAAATTCTTGATGTGTGATCACCTGGAACCAAGTTAGTACCAGTTTATAAGTATCTTTATTACTCTTGTTGTTTTGATTTTGGTTGATGTTGTGTTACCGTTTTGTATATTCATGACCTGTACCAGTCCATAACATCTCGTTGTACCATTCTGTCCTCTAAGAAAACAGTGATTTTGTGTTAAATGACATACTGACATGATATTGTGTAATTTTTATTGTTAGAATGGACAGCGCATGTGAGAAACAAAAGCAGCTAGGTTAATATAATCTTTTGGAGGCTTGAGAATTCTACATATTGTAACGTATTCAACAACATAGAACTAGATTATTGTTTGTTTTGGGTTTCTGTTGTATGATCGTAATGTAAGAATATCGTACTTTTAATTTGAACACCATTATTGTTTAGGAATCTACAATTGCTCATCTTTTGTTTGATCTTTATATATATGTTTGTATGTTTAATATGTTTTCTTATATTTTAGATAATTAATTAATTAATAATATGACATCATCCGGTTTTTGAAACCGGTAAAACCGGTAAACCGGTAAAATCCCTTATCCTTTGGTTGGCCGGTTTGATGCCCGGTACGGTATTAAAAACATTGCTTTGAATAGACCAGCATCACCTTATTATATATGACTTATTTGCCATCAAAGCATTAATTTGAACGGTTTAGAACTAATTAGATTAACGATTTTTTTAAATATTTAAAAAAATACTTAAAATTTTCATAAAAATATAAAATTAGATGTGCAGGAAAATTTCAATAGAAAGATTATATTAGACGGTTTGGATCAATCATTTCGAACAAAATTTACAAATTTTGATCACAACTCACCGATCTTTTGATGAGTTGCAACTCACCAAAGCAAAACTCATAGAAATTTGCACAAAATTGATTTTTTTTTTATTTCCCCTGTGATTCTCTATCGGACCATCTTTGTTCAGTGTTCGCATATAGGCTGCAAAACGGAAACAAAAATATGTAATTCTGTTTCGTTTCGTCCCTGCGAAACGATCAACGAAAGAAAAAAATAGTCTCGTCCGGTATAGCGAAACGATCAACGAAACATCGAATAGTTTCGTCACAGTGTAATTTACGTAAATTTTGACTGTTTCGCACCTTTCCAGCCCTGCGAAACTATTAACGAAACAGAAATCAGTTTCGTCACCAAAACGAAACGGTTGACGAAACACCCTTGTTTCGCCTCTGTTCCTAACGTTATACAGCCCTAAGACTAGGGATGAAAACGGAGCGGATAAAATCCGCTCCGATCCGTATCCGAATTCGAAAAATACGCGTAATATCCGAACCGTATCCGTATTCGAACATATCCGTATTCGTATCCGTATCCGTCAAAAAAATATGGATGCGGATATGGGAAGACCAATATCCGCTCTTTATCCGTATCCGACATGGATATTATCTGTATCTGATAAATATTAATCCGTTTATCCGTATCTTTAACGTCATAAGATGATTAATATAATATAATTACTTCTCTATATTAGAGAATACTTTTAATTAGATAATACTTAATTTTTATTAAATAAATTTTCTTATAATAAATATTTTTATTTGGACTAGTAACATAAAATTATTTTTACTTTCTATTAATTGAGACGATTATAAATGATAACAATACTGAAATTAATTTTTTTCTCTAATATTGACAAAATACTAACATAGACATGATTATATTGAATATCATTATATTTATAGAAACTACTATTATAAATAAATAATAAAGATTAAAATACAATCCGTATCCGACAAAATATATTCGTATTCGACTCCATATCCGATAATATCCGAACCGTATTCGTATCCGTTTAATATCCGAACCGTATCCGTATCCGAATGCATTCGTATTCGTATCCGTATCCGGAAAAAAAATGCGGATGCGGATATGGAAAGACCAACATCCGCTCCGTATCCGATCCGTTTTCATCCCTACCTAAGACTCACAATTTCACATACTGTGGAACGTGACTTGTTTCGCCTCTCTTCACCAAAACGTGAGAGTTGAGTTCACATCCGTTGTGACTTGTGACGAAATCTCAACTGTCCAACACTTTTTAGTCAACTTTTATTTATTTATTTTTTTTTTTGGTAAAGAGCCCGTGGACATTAGTCAACTTTTACAGCTAGCTCTGAAGTCTCAAGTACTTGTCTTCCTATTTCTCTCTCCACTTCTTCTCTTCAGCCCTCTTTCGTTTCCAGAGTCATAGAGTCATTAGAAAGGGGAAAAAAAAACTTTTCTAATCTATTTTCTTGGCAATCACAGAATTTCTTCGTCAGCCCCTCTTTCGTAGTTAAATTCTCCACTTCTTTCTATACCTAACTTTCAATTCTTTTATCCAAAAAAAAAAACCATATCTGTACACTCCATACTAGCTTGTCATTTACCAAAAAAAAAAAAACACTGGTGGATGTTTCCGCTCTGTAGGCGCGGCAGTTAATTCTCCAGATCAAAGAGAGAAGGTAACAAGAAAATTAACTTTTTCTCTTTTTTCCCTTCATCCAAATTTTACATTTCTAGGATTTCTTTCCAAACTAACAAAAAGGGGAAAAAAGAAATAAGACCAAAACCCCAAAACTAGGACAGATAATCACAGTGTAGATCTGCTCAAAGTGGTACCTTCTTAACATATTTCAATATTATCCTTTTTTATTATTTTAAGAAAATTAAGCAGGCTTTGAACATGACCGGACTGGGAGCATATGCATTGATATCCTCTCTAATCAATTTGGTGTCTAACTTGTTACCTGAAGTGAAGAATACCTTCTTTGCACCGTCATCCTCTTCATCGGCCCAAGCACCCGATGCACGAGTTATTGAGGCTGATTTGAGGAGGCTGGAGCGAATGCTGGCGCGAGTCAAGGCAACCCTCTATGATGCAGAGGAAAGAAATATCCAAGATCAATCTGTCAGGCTTTGGCTGAAAGAGATAAGGGAATTGGGGCATGAGGCCGAATATGTACTTGAAGAGTACATGTATGAGGTGTACAGGGCCCAGGTTGAGGCTAGGAAATCATCTGAGCAAAATCCTATCAAGGAAGGTCATAACTTGACTGGTGTTAATTCTGTTCAAATTCCTTACGACATGGTTGATCGTATAAGAGTCATTAAGAGTAGGTTTGAAGAGATAGAGAACGATCGAAAAGCCTTGTGCTTGCGGGAGGAAGATGCACCTAGGAGGAAAAAGATGAGGCATACTCCTAGTCCTACTAGTCCTTTAATAGAGCAGAAGAGTTTATTTGGTAGAGAGAAGGAAAAAAGAAGATAACTGATTTATTGTTAATAGATGGAGAGGACTTTTCGGTCTTGCCATTAGTAGGAAAGGGAGGGATTGGAAAAACTACTGTAGCACAACTTGTCTACAATGACGGGAGAGTGAAAAATTCTTTTGACATGGTAGGATGGGTTTGTGTCTCAAATGACTTTAGTTTTGAAAGAATCATTCAAGATGCAATTGAGTCTTTAACAAAAACTGGTTGTAATATGAAAAGCTCAAGTGTTCTAATGGATGAACTCGGAAAAATAGTTAGAGGAAAAAAAATCTTTCTTGTGCTGGATGACGTGTGGAATGAGGAAAAGAGACTTTGGGAGCCATTGCGTATGACTTTGATGCAAGCAAGAAAATCAACTATCTTAGTTACCACTAGAAATATCTCAGTTGCTCGCATCATCCAAACAATGGAACCCCTACAGCTGGAATATTTATCATATGATAATTGTTGGTTGTTGTTTAGTCATTATGCCATTCAAGGCAATGATCCTTCTAATCAGGAAGAGTTTGTAGAAATTGGGAAGAAAATAGTTAAGAAATGCAATGGGTTGCCTTTGGCAGTGAAGTCAATTGCTAGCCTTCTGGGTCATGAGAAAGAGCTTCAAAGTTGGGTGGAGATTTTTCAAAGTAATTTATGGGAATCAGAAGCCGGAGATGAGGTGTTAGCACCACTTCAAATAAGTTACGAGCGCTTGCCATTATACTTAAAACCATGCCTTATGTTATGTTCTATGTTTCCTAAGGACCATGAGTATAGCATGAATCTGATGAGTAGATTATGGATTGCAAATGGATACATTGAATCGAATGGGAGAAAACTTATTGAAGAGGTGGCCGCTGATTACACAAAAGAGTTGTATGAAAGGTCTTTTTTTTATCACTACAACATTAAATTTGATGAGTACTTTCTTCCGACTGATGCCACTTTTAAGTTGCATGATGTAGTGCACGATTTGGCATTGTTAAACTCGGAAAATACATGTTGCTCAGCTGGAGAAGGTGAGGAGCCGTTTATTTCAAAAGAAGTGTGCCACCTTTACTTGAGTAAAGAATCATGGGAACTACCTGAGCTTCTTTCCTCTAAGAGTATTCCATTTGTTCAAACACTCATTTTGAGGAGTTTATGGAATATTGGAAATGAAAACCAGATTAAATTTTCCCTTCATATAAATAGACTTTTAAAAGCAGAGCGCTTAAGAGCATTGGACTTGGAGTACACAAATGCTCTACCATTTCCTCTAGGGAATATGAAGCATCTACGTTATCTTTGTCTTGGTGGTGCAATTGTTAAACAAGTTACACCGCAATCTATATTTTCGTGTTATAGCTTACAGACTCTGATCATTGATCTCAGGTGGCATCATATGGAGCTACAAGGAATAGAGAACCTTATTAACTTAGAAATCTTTAAGCTTTGCATACATGACATGTCAGTGCAATTGCCAGAATCAATGGGTCTGTTAAAAAGGTTGAGGGTATTAGAGATTATGGGAGGTACGGAAAATTTTGAATTACCAAAATGCATTGGTAATCTTATGGAGCTAAACAGACTTGTAATAAGTGGCACTAATTTAACAGAACTGCCCGATTCAATTTGTGGACTTACAAACCTAAAAGAGCTGATAATCCAGACCAGTCTCAAGGCGCTACCTAAAGACTTTGGAAACCTAACTAACCTTCATTTTTTTTTCTTGGAAAACTTGTTCTGCCACATTCCCCTAAGTTGTGGAAAGCTCATTCCTAGTTGTACCTTGAACTTTGGCAATCTGATGATGCAACCAGACAGTTGTCACGGTGCTGTTGGGTGGTTAAAGGAGTTTAGTGATCTCAGAGGAGCTCTTCTGATTAGTGATATACAGAACATCACAAGCATAGACGATGTTAGACATGCTAACCTGATTAGCATGCACAACCTTGAAACATTATCATTAATCGGGGACGAAAGGGATTACCGGCTTAGTTTTTCCCTCACAGACAATGTGTCTCTTTGGAATTTCCTTCCAGATCAATTGGATTTTCCTCAAGGATATTTGTCTAAAAAGGGCATATTGGGAATTTCAATTGGTTCTCCCAAAAACCGTAAACGTCCCAGAAGGAAAGATAAAGATGTCCTTGAGAATTTTCAACCCCATCACAACCTCAAAAACCTCCAGATTAGCGATTATTGTGGGTGGGAGTTTCCTAGATGGATGGGAGATCCGCTTTCATGTTCTTCACTTGTAAAATTCTGGATAAAATCTTGCCCTTTTATTACTTCACTTCCTTTAGGCAATGTCCTCACCTTGAAACATTTGTACATTCATGATTGTTACGGCTTGCTTCATTTGAAAAGAGAATCACTGCCATCTCTACTCACGCACTTGACCATTCATGATTGTTACTCATTGGTTGAAGTATCACCGCCATCCCTTCTCAAGCATTTGAGAATTTGTGATTGTGGCTCACTTGTTGAAGTAGCACTATTGGAATCTCTGGCTGAACTAGAAATATATTCCTGTAGCATGCTTGAATCATTGACGACAGGACACCTAAAAACGCTGGAGACAGCATCAGAATCATCTGAGTTTGATAGTGATTATTGTCATTTTCAGCCATCCAATGAGTTGAAGAGATTTCCTGCACTCAAGAATATGAAAATTAAATTTTGTCCACGTTTAGTCATCAGGGCAAATCAGCTAGTGCTAGAAGAGGATTGCGATGTCTATATTTACTGTTGTGAAAACCTCAGAGATTGGTGCTGTGAATACAACTACACTGGTATGTTCATTTAATAAGCTCAAACTAAACATGTCAACCAATTTACAAGAATTTTCTGTTGTTGCTAGTTCCCTTTACATATATATTTGTTGTCAAATTATTGATATTTCTCCTTTGGCAGATGCTTTGTTTGATTCACAAGAAGAAATTCTTCCAATTGAGATTGAAGGTGCTGTTGTAGATTTTATTAAACTTAATTATATTTCAATATTTCCGTTCTACAAGAAACATCCACTGATTTTGTTTTCATCCGCGGACAATATTTATAAGCCCCTGTTTGAAATGTGGTTTATAAGTTAATAACTCCAATTTATATGTGGTTTATAAGTAATCATTTCATATTAAGCTTCCCAAAAGATTCATAAAGTTCAAGCCATACCATAGTACTAACACCACAAAGTCGTCCTTCTAAAGTTATCAGCTTACAAAAAATTAGATATGATAATTATATATTTAGAGAGCAGCATATAATAAATCAGCATCAAGTCATGCCTATAAACTGACAATTATTTAATGCTAAATTTCTTTCCTTTGCATGAACTCAGATGAATCCTTTGACCAGCCCTGGGGTGAAGAAATGGAGAGGTGAGGATGAGGAAGAGGCAAGCCACAAGCCACTGATACTTACAAAACTGAATACGCTGCAGCTGTTAATAGTTTTCAAGTTTCCTCAAATTCTTGTTAATTGTTAAATTGTAAGCTTAGCTCGCTCCCTATAAATTAAGCTCTCTTAGTTTCATTCTAATCAACTTATACAACTTGTTTTCTATATACTATTCTGTGTAAAGTACATAAATCAGTAGAAATCAATGGAGGGGGATAAGGAGTTCATATTGATTTTCATTTGTTGAGGGCCACTGGCCCACACCAATCGATGTTTTTTCAATGAAATGAGAATTGATTTTTCTCATGTAGTGGTGATTTGAAGAAAATTTACCTTCTTATTACTGTTTTTCCCCCCCTTTTACATCTGAGCTTTTGAGTTGATAGGCTGGACAGATGAAGTAGCTTCATCTCTATCCAATTGGAGTCCTGGCAGCCTTCCTATTAGCCTCCTCCACCTTCCTTTGAACAATCACTAAAACTCACATTGGTGGTGGTGGTGAAAGGTTGTGAAAAGGCAGTGAGCTACTGGGACGGACTGCCACAGGATGGGATGGTAACCATCTTTCTTCCTCTCCTCTCTTGTACCTGTCCGGTACAGAGAAATTAGATTTGACCCTGGTCGGATTCATCTAGGCTATGATTTATTTGTACCCTAGTTAGATTTCGAACGGGATATGATGATACTATACTCTGGTTGAAATGGAATTATAGTCCTGGCATTAAGAACAAGCTCCGTTCAGTCTGACGAATATACTGAACAAAAATAAGTACAGGTTCTATTTTGAAAACATGTGGCATTAAAGGTTGGGCCTTTACTTTCAGGCTTTCATTATCCAACAAGTGGGGCTTCTCGACATCCAATATTTCTTTACATTTTGTTCCCTGCCTTTTTCCTCTCATCTTTTGTGCCCAATTGCCCATCTCTACAGACAACAGTTCTAATTTCAAAACAAGACAAAGATAGTGCTATTCTGCGTAGATCTTTTCTCATACACTGATACACGGCTTCTCTTAAGCAATCAAGTAAACATTTTCAAAGGCCTTTTTCTTGTTTCAACAAAATTTACTCTTTAAGCTCAGAAATAAGTTAAATGTTTTCTAATGAAATAAATAAATAGGCCATGTAACTTCATCTGAAACGATAAGATCTAATCGACTGATCCAAACAAGATGAGGTCAGTAAAAAGAGCAGACTTTGACATTGAAAAAATAAACAGAAAAAATATAATAGCTCACTATAAAATTGCGTACTGCAAGTCACCAACCTATAACAATCGATGTGTTAACAAACTGTCAAAACTAAGAAGATTCAATGCAAACATGAAGTATTGTATGCTCATTTAGGCCGCACTATTCTCACAACTCGAAGAAAAAGTTATATATTCACTAGCTTAGAATAGTATTCTGTTCAATTTCCATAACGCTCTCCCCTCAAAGAGACATACTAAGCTGTGAAAAGTGCTTCTTGTGACCCGATCTTGTCCTTTGGAGCCTCCTCTTTTGAATTGGATTGATCCTGTCATGTTTTTAAGGCACTGAAAATCAAGCATTTGCTGTATTTTTCACCAAACTATATTTGCTACACATATGACAGAAGGTACCCTAATGCCTTCAAGTCTCCCTGACCTAATTTAGTTGGATTTTTTTTTTTTACTTTGGTTTTAATATTATTAAGTAAGAATTTATGATGATAAGAGAAAGTGACACAAAAACTTTATTGTGAGTTTGTAAATACTCCAAGGTGAAAATTAGAGTTGTAAAACCAAGTATTCAATGATGCATATACTGGTAATACAGATATACCAAGGTAAGCTGACCAGTACAGTGACCAACCAACCACTGCCTAATACTACATCAAAACATAATATTATTTATTAAAATCTCCACATATCTGTCTATCAAATCAAACTTATTTATGTCTGATAACTTTGGTGCCGAGATCATCTCAAATTAATATTGGCTATATAATGCCTGAGTTTGTAGTTCACTTCTGCTGGTAAGCAAAAAAATACCTTTTTAGAGGAAACATAGACAGTAGCCAGCTCTCTTTTTGCAAAAGTTGGTATCGCAAATGCAGCCTTATGCATCTGTATTTTTTTTTATAACAAAAAATATATAGAGATAAAATCGAAATAATCATTTTATTAAAAAATTTAATATAATATAATATAATACATACCTCAGAGTTGTAGAAATTAATTTCCCTTCCTGCACTGGTTGCGCCCTCCAACTTTTCAATTGGGTTTATGGGATTCGTGAAATCAACAGGCAGACCGTCCTTTGAGCATAACAAAAATCCAATAACCCCACTGCAAATAAGAGTTTAAACCACATTTGTTTCAATTATTTGTGTGGTCAAATTAACTATTATGTAGTAGGGGGCTTTCTATAATCATCCTCCATACTGGCTTTTCCAGCTCACTAAATGTAGCTTAAAAAACAGCATCAATAGAAAAGTGGCACTTAGGTCTTTTTGTAAGGAAATTAGGAAAACCAACAACTTTGGCAATTTTGCAATTCTGACTCAATGGGGGCCAACTATCCAACCTGCTTGTGGATATAAACTGTTTCACATTTTTGGACCCATTAACAGATCATAGCCAACATGTGTTGTTGATTCTTTTAGCTTTGTACAAAAAACCTGGTTATTGCCGCACAATACCAACCAAAATCTGAATCTGATAATCTAAACAAAGTGTGAGAAAGAATAACCTGGGATAAGTGGGGACACTCGTCCAGGCATAGCGAACTGATCCCTTGAAACTCTCGCGGCAAATGGAGAGCATGTCTTGAATGAGGTGAGTGTGCAGCCACATGCTCTCTGCTTGGTTGCACAGGACACCTCCAGGCCTCAGAGCCCTTGCTATCATGTCAAAGAAGGGCTTCTCTACCAACTCCTGTGCAGGGCCTGTTTAACAAAAACATAGAAAGAGCAATGAGGAAGTAGTTTACAACAACAACAACAACAACTAAGCCTTTTGTCCCAAACAAGTTGGGGTAGGCTAGAAAGAAACCCAACAAGAGAACACATCCAAGAACAAGAACAAAAAAAAAAAAAAAAAAAAAAAAAAAAAACATAAAAATACTAATAGTAAGACTAGCCATACTAATAATAATACCTCTAATAATAATAGTAATAGTAGAAATCTAGACCTCGACCGTGACCTAATAGAGGGACCTACAAACCTATGGCATCGCTCCTACCCCTAAGTTCCTACGTCATGGCTCCGGTACATGAATTGCTAACTTCCAAGCGCTCCTATCGATCGCCAACTCCTTGGAGACGTTCCATTCTTTAAGGTCTCTTTTCACCGCTTCTTCCCATGTCAATCTTGGTCTCCCTCTCCCCCTCCGGGTGTTCTCGAAATGATTAAGAATTCCGATACGTACCGGTGCCTCTGGAGGTCTGCGTTGGATATGTCCAAACCATCTCAAACGATGTTGGATCAACTTCTCCTCTATTGCAATGAGGAAGTAGTTTAACGCAAAAAAAAAAGGGGAAACTTAAAAAAGAGTAACCAACCAATCGGATCTGATGAGTCTACAATAATGGCATCATACTTCCCTTCAGGAGCATTTCGTAAGTATTCCACAGCTGAAGACCCAACAAAATAATATGGTGAACTTTTCAAATAATGAAAATTAAAATTAAACAGAAAAATTGAAAAATATGACGCAGAAATCAGACTTCTAAACATACCATCGCCAACATGAAGTCGTACACGAGGATCATCAAATCCAATAGATAAATCAGGAAAGAATTCTTTACAAACCTGAAACAAATTTAAGAATGATGCAAAATTAATTACTAAAAGAGTAAGCATGATGATTCTTAAAAATAGCCAATGAGAAATCAGCATGCTTACATCTATAACCAGCTTATCAATTTCGCAGATTTCTATAACCTCCACAGATTTGTGCCGTGCTATCTCTCTAAGAACCCCACCATCACCACCTCCAATAACCAAAACCTGATTTTAATAATTTTCCTTGTACATTTAGTGCACCTCAAAAATTTAATCTGTGACAAATTATCCCATCTACAAATGTCCCAATTTTAGTACAATTCTCAAACCCCCACCTCTTAAACCCCAAAATACCCCTACTTTTTGGTTGCTTCAGGGCCAACAATATTTTCTTTTTCTAATCAATTGGGCCTCACACCATCAATAAACAAAAGGAAAAGATCAAACGATACCGCAATTAACTTAGCACCATTAGAAGAAGATACTAAACTTACTGAATGTACAGTTAGTAAATTGTAAAAGAAAAATAATCAAAATATCACAAAATTACAGTTTTAGGGGATGGAATGGAACAAAGAGGAAGGTGAGCGATCATCTCCTGATATGCACATTCATCCTTGTCAGTCAGCTGCACAATGCCATCTAGTACCAGTACTTTTCCATAAGTTGCAGACTGCATTACATATACATATATCAACAAAAACCTTCAAAAAGGGTACACAATTTGCCAAATTGAGGAACAAAAGTGTTAAACATACCTCAAAAACTAACACTTCCTGATATGGGGACTTTCCCTGATACAAGACCTTCTCAACTTTCAGGGAGTGAGCCTCTCCTATTTTAAAAAAAATCAAGCAAATAATATATAAACTAGTACTTTTACATGAAATGGACTTACTTTTGTTCTCAGTAATCTTCTTGTTTTAAAATAAATTTAACTAAAACATGTAAATAAAATTAAGAGACGGAGAGAGTACCAGGCCACATGGGGTTATTGTAATACTGCACTTTGCCAGCCTTTCCTGAGAAAATAAATAAATAAATAAATAAATAAACAAACAAACCAACATAAGAAAAGTGAGGTTGCATTTCCCATAACCAATTACAAAATTTCTTGAAAATTAACAGCAAACCAACACATGCTCATCTATTGAAACATTGAAAATGTTATATTTGGTAACTAGCAAGAAATAGCAAGAACTACTAGTCCTAGTTCTAGTTCTAAAACCATGGTGAACGACTAGTTCTTGTTGATCTTGTTCATGTTTGATTAACTACTAGTTCACCATTGAACCAAACAAACAAAGGATAGACACAAACCATGGGATTGGGAGAACCAGCCAGAGACAACAGTGGCATGACACCTGGCATCAGACTCTGGTGCAGAGGCAAGAGCCTTGACACAGCAAGGAGGCAAAGAGGCCTTGGTGACTAGTGGCGCAACATCCCCACTCGCCTCTCTCTCTCCCACCATTTGCAAACCATTTCTTGCGTCTCCACCCGCCATGTGTCTTCTTCCTGCTTAGATTTCCCAGCCTAGTTCAAAGAGAAGTGCCTAATGGCAAGGTCGAAGCAATTTGAGAGAGAAAGAGAGAGAGAGAGAACAAGGAAGGGTTTAATGGGAAGATCTAATAAGTGGCTTCTATAGTAAGGTTTCTCGGAATTTATTCTCCTTTTGTGGGATTTTAACTTACTTTCCAATTTTTCTTTTCTTTCTTTTCTTTTTTTTTTTTTTTTTTTTTTGCGCTTCTCTCTTTTATGTTGATTATTATTATTTCTAGATGCTTGGAGAAGCGATTCGAGATTGAAATGGTTAGAGAGGAGGGAGAGAGCATTTATAGCATTAGTACTTACAATAAGGACAGTTTTAATTAATTAATTAATTACCAAACATTGTACTCTTTTTGCATTCTCTCCGTTGGTGCAAACAATGGAGGGTCCATTACTTTTTCTTCTTTTTAGGCATTTTTAATATTTATTTTTGGAACTAAGTTTTTTTTAAAATTTGGAACTAAGCCTTGACATTGATATGTAAGATCATTTTTTTTCCCTTTGATTTTTTAGAGACTAATCCCTAACCGAAAGAAAGCAATAAGACATGATTGAGGTATTAATTATTTGGTACGTTTTAGGATGAACATTCTTTTTCAGTTTGATTTGAATCTTAATCAATTACAAGTATTCATAATTTTAAACGAACGGTATATTTTTTCAGTATATAATGAAATGATCAATTCCGATTACATAATATGTCTAACTATTTAAAAAAATGAAAAAAAATAAAGTACGATATTCCTGAAAGATAATATCTTAGTAGTAAATTATTTTGAAAGTATTTGTTAGGCATTTCAATATTTCTATTAGATGTTACGGTAGGAAAGGGGAATTTTTTATGTACTTTTTGCTCCAAATATCATGACCGGAGATATACTGAAAAAATATTTCTATTAGCTGTTCACGCAGATTTGTGCTAAGTGCTAACTATCATACAAATCAACTTTCGCTACCAGCGGCTAGAATTGACTTTGATAATTAAGAGTGGTATTTATTCTTACAAATCAACTTTCAATTATTAATTTTATTTATGAGTATACACTTGAGATTTTACACGTCAAAATTTACGATGCTAATACATTGCGCATGGTTTACACTTAACCTGCATAAAAATAAAAATATGCATACTTCCAGTTGGAGATAAACAAAAAAAATGTACATACTTGATGCTTCGTTTTTTACATATCAAAATTCATATTAGTGTATTTATGTATAGTTTGATCTACTAACATAAAATTATGCAGCTTACGTCTAGATTATTTCTCATTGGCAATAGAAAAAAATTCCTTTTTATAATTAACTCCAAACAAAAATAAATTAAACGCTCGTGAATATTGATGATTGACGGCAAGTTGAAATAAAAAATTATTTTGTCTCTTGTTCTTGTTCGTGTGAACTCAGAATCATAAATTATTGCTATATCTCGTTCGTTATTACGTTTCTAATATATGTCGTCTGTCCTTTTATTTATTTTTTCCTTAATTTGTTTTCTTGAATGAATTTGCTTATTCGTTTGTTCATTTTTCAATAGTACAACAAAATACAGTTTTTGTCTTGAGAGATTTCTTGTATTGGTAGACTGTAGAAATATATCGAGTAAAAGTCACCTTTATTAATTTATTAATTGTGTACAATTGGTGCACTTTCGGTAGCAGAAATAAAGTGCTTGTTGACATATACATGCAAGTCGTGATTTTTTTTAATATATATATTTTCCAATCCAGATAGAAATTATTACACACTCCTGTTTTACTTTCTCGGACATGAGTAAGTTACTAAGTTCAGATTGTTATCATTACAAAATATAGTATGAGTTGACCCAGGAAATTAACCTAAAACACAATCGATGTATATATATATATAGAAATTATGGTGGATACTAATGTACGGAAGTTTTGGAGCATACTGATCTAAATTCTTGGATCTATTTCAAATTGACTGATCCAAACCTTCCAATATGATCTCCTTGTCGAATAAATTTTATATTTTTTCGAAATTTTTAGGTATGTTTTTCGGATTTTTAAAACTGCTATTTTTTAACGATTCAGAAAAAATTAGATTAGTAATTTTCTAAAAATTGAAAAAAATACTTAAAAATTTCGAAAAAAATGTAAAATTTGGCCGGTAAGAAGATTATAATAGGGAGATCATATTGGACGGTTTGGATCGGTCATTTTGAAACAGATTATAATAAGAAGATTATATATATATATATATATATTTCTTTTTATGTATTGTTACTCCTCACGCGTTATCTAATTTATTATTTTTTCTTCGATAGTTCATATAAAATTCCAAAACATGAACTCTTAAAAAGCACAAAATCGTTTGATCAATAAAAATTACTCTCTAAGCGGAAGACGCGCATTTGAAATTCAACTAAAAAATTGAGTACATATTTAAAATTTAAAGACTTAATAATTGTCTTATTTAAAAAACAATAAAGTATGTATTAATTTTTTTTTGTTCCTTCATCATTTTCACTCGTATCATACAGGTCACAGTTCAAATATTATTTATCAAGATTTAAAATTGTTTATGATTACTGTCAATATCGCCCAGCTACTAGATGATTTATCCTAAGTCAATCCTAATATGCCATCAACAATCGTTAAATTGTTAGCCCCCGTTTAATTGGTTGCTCCAAAGCTGGGTGGGTACGGTACAGTAGAAGGTATTTTCATACTCGTATCCGTTAAAATTTTCTTTATCCATATTCGTATCCGTACCCATTAAAAAAGACTTTACCCGTATCATACCCATACCCGTTAAGAATTAACGATAACGGTAGATAACGGGTAATAATAATATTATTAATTTAATATAAAATAAATAATGTGATAAATAAATAATACCAAATAAATATATAGATAAAGTAAAATATTTAGATATAACAAAAATTATGAAATTTATTCTCATATCAATTTAATTCAAAAAATCTATATAACTAATTATAAATTATAATATAATATAGAAAGAAAAATCATCATCATAAATAAATTTGGAAGAAGATCGAAATTAATAACATATCTTACGAAATATGCTAAAAACATGATTATATATACATATATGTTTGTAAAATATTACCCGTTAGATAATGGATACGAAATAACCCTTACCCGTACCCGTACCCGATAAGTTAACGAAAATTTTTTTTACCCGTACCCATATCCGTTAGTCTAACAAAAATAAAACCTTACCCGTACCCGCATTATCGAATACGGTACGAGTAGGATAAACGAATAAACGAGTTTCATTGACAGCCCTTAAGCATCCAATTTTTGTTGTATAATCTCTACCAATTGACGTGTTTCAAAGGGACGTTTTAAAGGTATGTAGCACTAGCAAAATCTTAGAAAGTAAAAGAAATATATATATATATATATATATATATATATAGTGGATTGATAAAATACACTCTAGTGTATGGATCGTCTCCCGTACACCAGAGTCGTTTATGAAATCCAAAAATTAAACAATCGATCCGAACCGTTCAAATTATTCTCCATATTGAAAAACTCTCGGAGACCAAATTTTACCATTTTTCGAATTTTTTTGCTATATATTATGATATTTTCAAAAAACACTACAATTGGAGTATTTCAGGCCCTCCAATTTGAAAATATCATAATATATAGCAAAAAAATTCGAAAAAATATAAAATTTGGTCTCCGAGAGTTTTTCAATATGGAGAACAAGTTGAACGGTTCGGATTGACCGTTTGTGTTTTGGATTTCAAAAACGACTCTGGTGTACGAGGACGATCCGTACACCAGAGTGTATTTTATCACCCCTATATATATATATAGAGTTTAGCTACGGTGAGTCGCGACTCACAGACCCTCCGGTGAGTCGCGACCAATACTCCTAGATCTAGATCAAAATGACCGATCCAAACAGTCTAATATGATCTCCCTATTGAAATCTCCATGTAGACAAAATTTTTCATTTTTTCGAAATTTTGAAGTATTGTTTTGAAATTTTAGAAAATCGTTAATCTAATTAGTTCTAAACCGTTCAAAAACATCAGTTTTACCAAAAAAAAATACTTCAAAATTTCGAAAAAATAAAAAATTTGCTTTGCACGGAGATTTCAATAGAGAGATCATATTGGACGGTTTGGATCGGTCATTTTGATCTAGATCTAAGAGTATTGGTTGCGACTCACCGGAGGGTCCGTGAGTCGCGACTCACCGTAGCTAAACTCTCTCTCTCTCTCTCTCTCTCTATATATATATATATATATATATATATATATAGAGGATTGCTAAAATGTTTTGCATAGCACAGATGACCTTTGTGCTACGGAATCATTCTTGAATTTCATGCTTCAAACGACCGATCCAAACCGTTCGTTATCTTCTTTATATTGAAATCTCATTAGAAACCAAATTTTATATTTTTTTTTTACTATTTTTCTCAGATTTTTTTAAGTACTTAATCTAATAAATTCTGGACCCTTCAATAACAGTGATTTTCAAAAATCTGAAAAAAATAGTAAAATAATTCAAAAAAATGTAAAATTTGATTTCTAATAAGATTTTAATATGTAGAAGATAATGAACGGTTTGGATCGGTTGTTTAAAGCATGAGATGCAAGAACGAATCCATAGCACAAAGGTCATCCGTGCTATGCATAGCATTTTAGCAATCCTATATATATATATATATATATATATATATATATAATATTTGTCAAAAGCAATATTCTTTGTAAAAGAATATAAATATTCTCTAAACTTCTCATCAAAAGTTTCCCAAAAATTGAATATCTAAAACTTGTTGGCTTTAATCAAAAGGAATTTATTCTTTGTATTAAATTAAATTTATCATTGCATTACTTAGACCAAAAGCATTTAGTGGAGAAAACATCTTTCTTTTTTTTCTCTTTTTTTTTTTTTAGTTGAAGATTTCTATATTTCCCTTCCTGTCCCAATCTCTCCCTTCTTTCTTTTGTTGAGCTGGAAGCAGCCAAGAAGGAAAGGAAGAATCACCGGAGAAATAAACATTAAGGGGGTGTTTGGATCGCTTAGGAATTGGAGGAATTGGGGGAATTTGCTATTCCTAGGCATAAATTTATTGGGAAGTGTGTAACTTTGTGAAGAGTTTGGATTGTTTATAATAAATTTGGCATATGAAATTCCGGAAATTTGCAATTCCCTCTTATTCCAACCCCATCCAAACGCCCCCTAAAAGATAATATGTTACATGCTACTTTATTCCATACAATAGCGTGTAGCTTGTGTGATAAGCACATCTTCTTCTCAGATGGGAAAGAAAGCATTAAGAAATGATTGTGATATGTAATGATAGTGGAATTTCATAATTAAATAATTATAAGAACGGTTGTGCGATTTGTGCGGTCTCATATCTTGCAAATGACGACATTATCCAATAATATATTCCCATCTTGACTAAAGACGCATGATACTTGCTCCCATCATAAGAGATTTTATTTTACATCAAAGCTTATTTAGACTATATGACTTGGTCTGCTTATTTGACTCCGTTTGGATAGGTGTGGAAAGAAGAGAAGAAGGGAAGAAGTGAGAAGAAGTATTGAAAAGTGTGTAACTTTATGAAAAGTTTAAATTGTTTATAATTTTTTTTCTTCCTTTTTCCTTCTTCTTTTTTCTTCTTCCTATATCCAAACGCACCCATTAATCTTCTGGAGAGCAATAAGGACCATACAAAAAAGGTTAAAACGTCTAACTGCTCTGGCTTCGCATATAAATGACATCTTAAACTGACCAACTTTATTTTAAAAAAATTATTTGTCAATTGAACGGTCGCCAAATTTCTATTCCAGACAATCAGCTCGGTCAGCCTTCTATCCTCAGACATTTAACCTTTTTAAATGGCAATCTTAATCATAATAATGGTTAAAATTGAATTAGAAATTATCAAACTGCAAGAGAACTTTTATAATGCAATTACATGCAGATTAATATTTCTCTAATTAAAAAAAATTGAAAATAGAATTGAGTAACATATTCTGAAATCATAAAAAATGCTTTGGTCATTTTTGGTTAGCATTTCAATTATTATCTGAACACATCAAACATATATTTTTTGCATTCCAATTACACTCTGAACACATCAAAATGTTTGTTTGATTATATATATATAGTAAGGGTTGTTGCATGAAAACGAAAATTCACAAAATTAATGTTCACATCTTATAAATAAAAATAGGAAATAATATGAAATAATCTTGAATTCTCAGTTTATTTAAAAATAAATATTTAAAATTATAACAGTTAAATTCATAAAAAATTTGAGTAAAAATATAGTTATTAAACTAAACTTAAGACTCATGAGGATTACCGTTATTAGATACAAAATTTTAGAAGATAACCATTACGAATTTCATGAAAAGAAAATGAAATAACAACTTCTCAGTAGGCCCGTCCAAAAGCGAAAGCGGAAACCAACTGTTCCGTTTTCGTTCTATTTTGCTAACGGAATGGAATTTTTAATTTGTTTCCATTCCGTTTCGTCAAACGAAATAAATTTATGTTCCGTTTAACGTTTCGTCATTCAATTTCTATTGATTTCAGCCCACTTCCGTCCATTTCTGTGTTTGTTTAACGTTTCGTTCATTTTCGTTTCCGTTCTGTTTTCAAAAACTAAACTGATTTTCTCTTTTATTTTGTTTGGACCGAACGAAACAAAAATATTGGAAATGTAATGAAATTGATACGTCTACTTACAATAGATAAAACGCTCGATTCGACGATTCCTAACTCTTTGGTTTATAGTATGGGAGCTCCTCTATAAAGTTTCCAACCAAAAGGGCTGAAACCCTTTATATTCCACATGGGCCAGAACACTTTACAGATTGTTGCTTTTCTCACTCCACTTTGGGAATTGCTTTTCACACGGTATAATTTAGCAATACACAGTAAAATGCTATGAAATGACAGAAACATCCTCGTCTTGTCTCTTCCACTCTGATGCGTGGCAAAGCAATCACACACAATTCCTCTCTCTATGCAATTTGAAACCGTCTATCTTCAGTTGTTCTCTATTTTCTGCAGCGAGAGCACTTTTCAATCTTTTTCACTGAGCCACAAGCTTTGAGTCTTCTGAACAGAGAGGTCGATATTGAGATTAATCCAATTCTTAAAGGCTGTCCAGTGTGATATATATTCACTCATCTAAAAGAGATCTTCATATTCCTCTGTAAAACTTTCAATTCTTATGACAAAGTTAGCCAACCGAATTGCGAGACAAGAAAGTGGAATGTTCTGTGGGAGATTCAAGTTCGCAATTGGCAATTTGGCATATTTGCAAAACAAGACATTTCCATTGGCGCAGAATTGTCTTATAATTATAATTTTTAGTAGTATGGTGGCATCATTGTGCAGTGTCTTTACGGTGCTGTTAATTAGGAGTGGAAGATCGGAAGAGAATGTAGAGCAGGAGAGGGGAATACAGTCAAACACGCTTGAGGGTAAAAGACGAGGGTATTTCCGTCATTTACTAATTTTTAGCGTGCCTTGCTAATTCGAGCCGTGAAAAGAAGCAACGCCCCTCCACTTTACAGAGAGTTATTATTTAGTTATTATATTATTACTGTGTGTCTGTGTACAGACTCTCCCTCTCCCACCCCTCCAAATCCAGAGCAGCTAAGTGAGCTAACTGATGGCGGAAGCGGAAGGGGAAACGGGAACGGAAACGGAAGCGGAAGTGGATCGGATCAGCTTCCTTCCCTTAGACACCAAACTGGAAATCCTCTCCCGCCTCAGGATCAAGCACGCCGTCCGCACGTCGGCTCTCGCTCGCTCCTGGCGCCACATCTGGACCCACCTCCCCTGCCTCGATCTCATTTCAGAGCAGGACCCGCTAGGCGACCATCAAGACTTTTCCATCTGGATCCAGCGCGTTCATCGCCTTGTCTCGTCTCTCTGGGGCCCAATCAGCGTCTTCCAACTCAATTTCTATGAGCGCTGCTCTTTCGAGGATGACCACTGTCTCCTCCTCCAAGGCCTCCTCGATCTACTCCTCCAAAAAGGCGGCCTCCATACCCTCAACCTTTTCTTCAACAAAGATCCTGGGAAAATCCATCTCCCATGGTTTCATTCGCTTCGAGTGCTCATACTTTATGCATGCCATATTGCTCTTCCGACTGGTTTTCGGGGATTCCACCGCCTCAAAACTTTGGACTTGGACGATGTTGAAATCTCTAATGATGATCTCAATTTGCTGCTCCGTACATCCAGTAACCTAATTAATTTGAGGATATCATATTGTCGAACCTCAGGGAATCCTTTCTCAGTAAATCTCAGTTTGCCATTGCTGAGGCATCTCCAATTTGGTATTAATGATTTTGTTGAGAATTTATTGGTTGTTTCATCCCCGTGTTTGGAGCATGCAGTGATTTCATTGGGCTATGCAGATTATACTTCGCAAAAATTGTCTCAGATGATGCTGCCGCTCGTGACTAGTGTCACTATGGTTTCTTCCCTGAAATTTGACTTTGATGTTCTCAAGTGTTTCTCTCTTGTCGCTTTGCCCTTTAATTTCACTATTTCCCAGCTAAAATTCTTGAGGTTCCATCTGAACGTCAATACCATAGACAGGAGGGTGTATGATGCCTTTCTTTGGTTGCTAAGGAGCGTGCCTTTTCTTGAAGAACTAGAAGTACGGTTTGAGAGGGTTGATGATTATGATCACGCTGATAGAATTGTGATTCTAATGAAAGAGTTACTTGTAAAGAAACATGATGGCTTTGCCTGCCTCGAGCGAACAGTAACAAGTGTCACAATAAGCATGATTAAGTTGGATGTCATTCCCAGCATTGCATGGTTACAGTTTTTCCTGTTAAATGCAAAAGGGCTTAAGCTACTTAAGATTGGTTATTTCCACGGTGATGATCTTATGCCAAGCTTCATAGAGGAGCTGCAGAAGGTGGGGGCAACTTCTTTCTGATGCTAAAGTGATGTTTTTCAATCATTGTACACATCAAATAACTAACTAGTGGGGACGTCGCGCGTTGCGCGACCTATTTTTACCACATATAGCTATTGTGAACATGTCTCTTATAATAGAAGTAAAATTTGTTATATAAGATAATTGTGTTTGAAAAGAATAAATAATATGAAAAAAATAAATTTAAAAATTAATATTTTTTAGATGAGGTGATAAAACATAGAAAAACAGAAAAAAGTCCTAATTTCATAAAATCAGACAGAAAATCAACACATGATTCATAAGCAGTCTATTGAGTGTTCTGGACTCGCGATTCAGTGTCCGAAGCACTGTTGTGCGATTTATCTTTACCCTTAAAGTTTAAGTTATATATTTGTAAATATTTCTTTCGAGACACCGTTAATAGTTCTCTGTATATTTATACGGCCATAATTAGAAATTTTGATATGAAAAAATTCTCCATATATCTATAAATAAGTACATAAATTTAAATAGAGAAATAAATTTTTAAAAGCCTCCAAACAATCCCAAAAGAAAAATATAATAAACATCAGATTTTATGAGGTCTGGAAAATAATTTTAAAAAATCTACAGATCCATAATTAGAAAATATCACATGAAAGGATTCATCATATAATATCGCTGAATCTCGATGCTTAACCGGCGAGTTAGTTCCAAGAGGGGGTAATTCATAGTGTGGACTACCGCGAACCCTCCCTTCGTGTTCGTAGGTTTTTGCCTGTTTGAACACTACAAGTTGGGAAGATACGAGTCTAGACTAAGAATTCAGGTCTAGGCACAGGTAGAGCTTGACCCTCTGTCCTGAGTTGGGAAAACATGTTTGGCAGGTAAGATGCTAGGATTGCACTGTTTGGAGGAGATGCATCTTTCCTTGTTGCAACAATTTGCTTAATTCCTAAATCTGATCAGCCAAAAAATAGTACAAAATTTCGTCCAATTAGTCTTCTAAATTGTAGAACTAAAATTCTTGCGTTTTTTTCTATCAATTGTTTATTTGGGCAAATATTTACAAAATTTATAATTCAGATATATTATCAACATAATTTATGAGTATTAAACATTCATAAAAATAATAAATGTTTTTTTTCTATTGATTGTTTATTTGCGCGATCTATATTTTTTCTATCGATTGTTTATTTTCGCAAATATTAAAATAATAATAATAATATGACCATTATAATAATATTGGGTTATAGAAAAGTATTTGACATAATAAGATTAGTAGTGCGAGAACATTGCACAATCAATTTCATTCCATCTATTTAGATTGAAGTACTAACAATATTTTTAAATTTAAAAAAACGGCAAAATCATATATTTACTTCTAAAATAGAACATTCTTTAAAACTATAAAATTATTCAAACATTACAAATATAAAACTTTGGCATCAATAAATTGAATATAATATCTATAGCATCAATATAACTTATATTGCACAAATAAATCTATAAAAAACATAATACGTTTTATAAGATAAAAAAAATTGGTACAATTACTAAAATATGAAAAATCATGCGAAATATTCTAAAATCTTGGATAATAGAAAATTGTATAGCAGCAAATTATCAACATTTTTTTTAGGTAAACCAACAATTTTATCAGCAATGCACATAAAATTTGATGGAAAGATTTAATTTAATAAAGCACCCAGGCATTTCACGTGTGGCCTTACTAATGACTGTGCGCGCTCAAAACTCGAGGGCAAGGGCCCATAAGGCCATAACTAAAAAAAAAAATCCCAATCAACAGTCATACTTTATTTACTGCAGCGACACGTGAAATAGTCAGAGCGATTACTTTATTTACTGCAGCGAAAAACGTGTGGGACCCATGCGTCCATGTGCAACAGTCATACTTTTCTAGCCATCCGATGAACATATTGAATGGATGGATGAAACACAGAGCGGAGAAAAGAGAAAGAGAGAGAAACAGATGTACATGGCGGGATTTAGATTTCGGATTCTCTATAACCATCCTCATTAGTTTGTTCTATGCTATATGGTCACATTTTGAACTACTGCAACAAATGATCCGGTCCGAAACACTGTCGGGAGAACTGTTTGCAAACAGTATCTTCAGATACGAATTCAATTCTCCAAATTAATATATGTTACTGGTGGGGATCTCGCGCGTTGCGCGATCTATTGTTTAGAACAATCTGCAGTCAGTTTAGTATTAGAGTAGTAATGTATAGATAAATTTTTTTATTAGCTGTGTTAGAGAACGATAATTTATATATGTGAGCTCTTGAACAAATGGTCAAAATGAGCAATTTGGTTATCAATCGAAGCAATTTCATGACCAAAAATTGATAAAAAAAGAAAAAAAACAAAAGCACAAAGAGTACTTGCTACATTATACATTATTCAGTACCTGAACTAAGCTTGCCTGAGTTTCAGCATTTGTTGCTGGCATAATAAGCCCTATATCTATCGTTTTGTTCAAAATTCTAGATTGTACCAATTTTGTAAGGAAACGTTTCACAACATGGAGCTTAGCCAGCTATATGTATTATGTAATATCAGATGAAGAATATATGGATGTTGGTGGCAACCGCCGACCATTGTCTGTCCTTATTAGTAACTAATTCCATAGTATAAGTTGCGAAATCTGAGCCCAACTAAAGAACCTCTCCAAATCCAAAGCAATGTTTTCAAAACCGTACCGGTCAGATGATGGAAATCCGGTATTTCCTGGTATTTTCTGAAATTTTTCAATTTTTCCTCTCACAATACCGGATACCACCATTTCGGTCACCATTCCGGTTCTCGGTATTGCCGGAAATTTCCGGTATCCGGTACGGTTTTGAAAACATTGATCCAAAGTGACCTAATGTTCAGATCAATAGCCATCACATGCAAGTCTGAAGGTTTAGAACCAAAAAATGTAATAATGTGAAGGTTTAGCCATCCAAACTGCAGGTCAGTATCAATTTTTGATGAATCATGGAGTGTTAGGTTGTGTGTCTGGTTCAGTATAATGTTCTTTCACACGGTAAATCAAACGGAAATAATAATGCATTTGTTCACCATCTCTTGCACGCTGGATTTGCTACGAATAAAATACAAGGAAAAAGTTAGTATAAAGCCTATGGACCATCTCATTTTTCATCTCGTCAATGTAACATCAATTAATCAAAATGAGGAAAGAACGAAAAAATAGTATAATAGCCTTTGGCCATTGCAACACCAAATTCTGTAAATATCAATCTATGCCAATGCAATCGTACACATGAATATTCTATCTTAGTTGCTACTTGGTACTAAAAAATCATTTTCTATTGTAAAGAAGATCATCTTGATTTTATAGAAATAGAGGTACAATGTTCTTATTTAAAGTTACAATACTACTTTCATGTAACCTTGACTAATACTATCTATGTCAATGCAATTCTACACATGAAGAGACAACAGAGGTCTTGACGATATAAACACACAAAAAAAGGAACAATTTAGTAAGATCTTAATCGCTGAGAAATGACCTTAGAGAGCAGCACCAGCTGATGAGAATAGCTTACTCCAAAGAGCAAAAGCGTAAGCAACCAAATTTGCAGACCATGAAACCTGCGAAAATGCAAAATTTCGCAAGGAATAAATTGTGTGAGTAGAAGAAACTGAAAGAAGAGCAACAACTAAACAACGGGAAATTGCGAAAATTTCTTATTACTTATTGTGCAGTTAAGATGCGCCCATCAAAGCTGTGCAAAGCAAATTAAGAATTAAATACCCCATTCTTATTACTTATTGTACAGTGGAACAAAAAAAAAATCTACCAGAAGCGTTTACCAGAAAGATCTGAGCAGCATCAAAACTAACTTGGAGCTACTAATTCCATATTATACTGGTGAAAACGAATCCTGGAATCAGAAGAGAAAATCACATGAATGAAGGCATGAGAAGAAAGTCCAGATTTTTGTGTTAAAAGAAAAGAAACTAAAAGGGAGAAAAACACTTGCTTGATAAGGCACATAACAAACAGGTGTTCAAATCAAAGAAAAAAAAAACAAAATTAGATTGAATTTGAGTTAGTCTCTTACAGTGAGGACTCATTTGGGTTCAGTCGCAACAGCTAAAACACAAGATCGCCTGGCTAAGAGATCCTTTGTACTAACAAAAATTGCTCCAAAACATTTAACCTAAATTGCTCCAAAACATTTAACCAAAAATTGTCATGGTTATCAGGTTAGTTGCCCAGTTAAAGTAGGGAGGGATCCTTTGTACTAACAAGACTTCCCAAATTCTCAACTTGTTTTTTGGTTTTGGCCGCATCTAACCTGTGCCTGAATTTTAGATTTTGTTATCGTCAGATTTGGTTACGTTGTTTTGATGTATCACTAACATCTAATTTAAGTAATTACCAAAGTAACTGACTTATGTATTATGTGTTAATTTGACTGTTTGACTGCATGTATGGATTACCAGCATATGCTGGCAACTACGGCAACTATAGTCAATGACTCAATTCTGACTTATTTCCATTTTGGATTCTTTATTCTCTTTTTTATTTTTTCCCCTGTCCACTGGAGATGTTGAGTAGATAAAAGAGGTGAGCAAAAAAATATTGTTCCCCACACAACCTTGTCTAAATAGCAATCCTAATTGGTATATCATATCAAGCGGCCTGAATGCATTTTACTAACTTCAAATTTGAAAAATACCTTGTATCCTGTTTATCCAGCTTCATGTTATTCAGTATTGTATACAATAATCCTGATAGTCACTTCCCATCAATCCAAAACCGCGCAAAATAAATGAATCTCAAACCGAAATGTAACATAATAATTACACCATAAAAAATAAAATTAGGAAATGCAGTATAACCTCCATCTTGCAAAGAGAAATTTGGGCCAGCTAGCTTCTGCTGACGTCGGTCGGCAAACTCTCCCTACTCAACCTGGCCCAATTAAAAATTAATATTTCTCTAATTAAAAGCATAATTTTTGAATTAATAGAAATTGGGAAAGATTTTTTTTTTTTCCCTTAGAAGCTTTATTTTTATTTTTCGCATTTCAATTTTATTCTGAACGCATCAAATGTTTAATTATTTTGTGCTTTATCTTTTTGTTGTTATTTTGGTTTGTAATAAAGCTGATTGAGTTGGTGCGCGGGTACAGAGATAGACTGCACCAGTGCGTAGTTTGATTATTAGTAGGGGTGGAGAGTTCATTTTTTTTTTTAATTTATTCTCTCGACTATTTCTCCTTTGTTTCTATTATTACTAGAATTATTATTGAAATAAGTAGGTTGATCTACCCAGCACTTCCCATTTCACTGAAAAGCATAACAAAAACAAAGCACGTTCTTTGCTTCTATTATGACAGTGGAGAATATATAATGGTAGTGGAATTTCATAATAAAACAAGGCAAATTATGAGGACGGTTGTGCGATTCGTGCTGTCTCATATTTTGCAAATGACGACATTATCCAATAATATATTCCCATCTTGACTGATGCGCATAATACTCCCATCATAAGAGTTTTTATTATTTCACATTAAAGCTTATTTAAACTGTTGACTATTATATCGTAATTATATACAGATGTATATTTCTCTGATTAAAAAAAATTTGAATATAGAATTAAGTAACATGTTGTGAAATAATCTAAATGCTTTAGTTTTTTCCCCCTCGCATTTCAATTTACTCTGAACACATCGAATGCATCGCTTTTTTTTTTTCTTGCATTTTAATTATACTCTGAACGCATCAAATGTTTGTTTGATTATTTATATTATAAACAAAAATAGGGAAAAAATGAAATAAGTATGAATTCTCAATAAAAATAGGGAAAAAAATTGAAATAAGTATAAATTCTCAAAATTACTTTTCACATCTTATAAATAAAATAGGAAATAATATGAAATAAATATGGATTCTCAATTTATTTAAAACTAGCATACTTGCCCACCAAATGTGTGGGCAAATTTCTAATAAACTAAACAATCACTGTAACATAATTTATGATAGTAATTTTATAGAGCATCTAATGACATATTGAAAATGCATTATTCCCGGAAAAAAAAAACTCTCAATAAAGCATGAACCAGCAAATAAATATCCCATTTTTTAATATAAGCCAAACCGCACAACTTGACCCCAAAACTATTCCAATCAGTTCGTTGCTTTTTCACCTTGTCCCCTCGACAGCTACAATAATTAGAGTTAGCGGAAATTCATAAAGATTTAACTGAAAATAATAAAATGCATAACCAATTAAGCGGGAAGCGAACCACTCCTGTAACTTAAAATAAAAAAAAATAGTACTATGACATATTTAACTGATAATAATAAAATGCATAACCAATTAAGCGGTTACGAATTTCAGAAAAAAAAAAAGAGAGAGAGAACAACTTATCAGAAGTAAAACACTTGATTCTAACTATTTTGAAATCATCTAGCTTGTTTGGTTTATTTAGCTGAAATTACATTGGTTCTCATGTCTATGACTTTTGTTCTAAAAAAAGTAAAAAACTTTTACACCAAAAGACCGAAACCCTTTACACCATATGGGCTAATTAACGGGGCTGTTTGGATTCTCCAAGAAATTTGGGAAATTTCATCTTCCTATCATAAATTTATTATAAACAATCCAAACTCTTCACAAAATTACACACTTCCCAATAAATTTATTCCTAGGAATTGCAACTTTCCCAAGAGGTCATTTGGATCGCTTAGGAATTTAGGTAAGTTGGGGAAGTTGCAATTCCTAGGAATAAATTTATTGGGAAGTGTGTAATTTTGTGAAGAATTTGAATTGTTTATGATAAATTTTCTATCTTTTCCGTCAGGAATTTCATCTTCCTGCAAATTCTGGATGAATCCAAACGGAGCCCAAATTCCTAAGCGATCCAAACGGCCCGATATACTCAATATCCTCCAAAAACTTATCATAATGACGAAAATGTCCTTATTATATTCCGCGTGGAAGAAACTTCTATAAGAAAAGTTGAGGGTATTTTTGTTATTATCATGGATTTTGGAGGATTACATTTACAGCCTTACAGTTGGTCACAGCGGAGCCTCCTCTCAGTCTTCTCGCTCTCTTCTCCTAAGTCCTAACTAGGGTTCCACACTTCCACTCCACAACACCTAGCTTATGCCATGGCAGAAGCGGAAGTGGATCGGATCAGCTTCCTTCCCTTAGACATCAAAATCGAAATCCTCTCCCGCCTCAGGATCAGTCACGCCGTCCGTACATCGGCTCTCGCTCGCTCCTGGCGCCACCTCTGGTCCCACCTCCCCTGCCTTCGTCTCAATCCCGAGCAGGACGCGCTAGGCAACCCTCGCAACGACCACACTGACACTGTCCCTTCCAGCTGGATCCAGCGTGTTCATCGCCTCGCCTCGTCTCTCCGGGGCCCTCTCCGCGTCTTCCAACTCTTTTTCTCCGAGGCCCTTGACGACCGGTCTGTCCTCCAGAGCATCCTCGATCTACTTCTCCAAAAAGGCGGCCTCCAAACCCTCAACCTTTACTTCCGCAATGACCCTGGGAAAATCCATCTCCCATTGTTTCTTTCTCTTAAAGTGCTCAGACTTATAGGTTGCCATGTCGCTCTTCCGATTGGTTTTCGAGGATTCCTCCGCCTCGAAACTTTGGAATTGTACGGTGTTAAAATCTCTAATGATGATCTTAATTTGTTGCTCCGTACATCCAATAACCTAACCAGTTTGGTGATATCAAATTGTGGAGCCTTAGAAAATCCTTTGTCGGTAAATCTCAGTTTGCCATTGCTGAGGCAGCTGGAATTTGAAAATGAAGGGTTTTTTGAGAATTTGTCGGTTGTTTCATCCCCATGTTTGGAGCATGCAGTGATTAGGTTGATCGATGCAGATTGTAGTTCGCAAAATTTGGCTTGGATGATGCTGCGGCTGGTGACTAGTGTTGCAATGGTTTCTTCTCTCAAATTGGGTTTTGATGTTCTCAAGTGTCTCTCTCTTGTCGCTTTGCCGTTTAATTTCACTATTCCCCAGCTAAGATTCTTAAAGTTCTCTCTGGATGTCGATACCATCGACAATACCATGGCCAGGAGTGTTTATGATGCCTTTCTTTGGTTGCTAAGGAGCATGCCTATTCTTGAAGAACTAGAAATAGAGTTGGATAGCATTGAATATCATGATCAGGCTGATAGACTTGCGATTCTAATGAAAGAGTTACCTATAGAGAGACATGATGGCTTTGCCTGCCTCGAGCGAACAGTGACAAGTGTCACAATAAACATGTCTTCCTTGGATGTCATTACCAGCATTGCATGGATTCAGTTTTTTCTGTTAAATGCAAAAGGGCTTGAGCTACTTAAGATTGGTTATTTCCATGGTGGTGATATGCCAAGCTTCATAGAGGAGCTGCAGAAGGTGGAGGTAACTTCCTCTGATGCTAAAGTGATTTTTTTTCAATCGTTTTACACATCAAATAACTAATTTGTGTATGAATGACTGAAACTAAGGTTGTTTGTCGGGATATTTTGTTCCCCTGATTGATTGTATTTTGTGTGGATGCTTGGTTTTGATTTCGGTTATGTAGCTACCTTGTAGGATGATTATTAGGATTGGTAGGGGAAGTGTTGTCCTAGGTTTTAGCATAACTATGGTAGGTAGTTTCTTCAATTGTTGCTTCCGGTGTTTGATGTAAGGCTTTTTACTAAATGAAAAATTTAGAAAAATGTGAAGGCATTAGCCCTTTTTATATCTTTTCATTTTGAGTGCTTGTATAAAACTTTGGTGCCACTAATTTATTTTTATCAGTTTAAATGGCTCGTACATGTGAAAGGTAACGAGTATTGAACGCGGTGCTCTTTCAGAAAATGAGCTCCCATCTTCCTTACCAGCACAGTGAATGGTCCTATTTCTTTCTAGAAAACTTGGAATATAGAGCAAAAGCCTAAATTTCCCCGAAACGTTTAACAAAAAATTGTCATGGTTATCAGGTTCGTTGACCAGTTAAAGTAGAGAGAGATCCTTGTACTCTGGCAAGACTTTCAAATTCTCAACTTGTTACTTGGTTTTGGCTGCATCTGTTTATCTAAATCGTATCTGAATTTTAGATTTTGTTTCTGTCAGATTTGGTTATGTTGTTTAGATGTGTCACTTTTATCTAGTTTTAAGTAATTACCAAAGTAACAAATTTATGCATTTGGTGTTAATTTTACTGTTTGCCTGCATGTACGGATTACCAGCATATGCTGGCAAATACGGCAACTATAGTCAGTGCTGAGTTATTTTCATTTTGTGTTCTGGAATTAGATTTAAAACTTCTTGACTAGAGCTTCTCAGAGTAATTTAGTCAAAAGGAATTTATTCCTTGTATTTAACTGATTAAACACTGCATGAGTTGTACCAAAATCATGTAGTGGAGAAAACATTTATTTATTATTTTTTTTCCTAGTTGAAGGATTTCTTGGGACAAAAGTCTTAGTTGTTGTTGTTGTAGTTGAAAGATTTTTCTTTGTTGAGCTGGAAGTAGGGGTGGATAACGTTATCTTGTTGTAGTTGAAAGATTTTTCTTTGTTGAGCTGGAAGTAGGGGTGGATAACGTTGATAACGGAAACGGAATGGACCGTTCCATTTTAGTAACGGTACGAACCAAAATGATTCGTTATTCGTTCCGTTGAAACGGAACGTAGTGGAACATTTATATTTGAACTGTATAACATACATATGAGTCACGAAACGTGTTATGTTTATCGTTTCGTTTTTGAAACAGAATGAAATTTCATTCCATTATATATTCTGTTTGGACGGAACGGAACAGTTTTGCATATTAATGGTATATCGTGCCCATCCCTAGCTGGAAGCAAGAGAGGAAGAATAGCATTTTAGAGGAAATAAAATTAAGATAAGGAAATTGATTATTGTCATCTGCAGTTGTTGTCATTCTTGCCATCGCTAAAGTGAACAAATAAAATAGACAATGCGAACATATATAATGATCAAAGTAAATTCATACAAACAAGGGTGATTTAGATTTTTGCCGTATATTTTCACGTAAGTAATTATGTGTCATTCAACTATAATATGCTGTTTGGAGACTTGATTATATTTTCACGTAAGTAATTATGTGTCATTCAACTATAATATGTTGTTTGGAGACTTAATTATATTGTGGAATACATAAAATTAAATTAAAATAGTCCTATGAATGATCACAGAAAAAATAAATTTTTGTCTTTTGCTCACTAATGAATATTCTCATTTATAAATGTAAATGAGTAACTTACCGTCTGTATCTTTTTCTCATCTTTTGCTCACGGATGAATATTCTCATCTTTTGCTCACGGATGAATATTCAATTTTGCCTTAGCGTGTATATATATATTTTTTCTGAACGCGTCTGTATTTTCTTTTAGGGTTTGTTTTATAACGGGGTAATTTGGTCATTAAAAAAACTTAATGACAAATTTGGTAATGGCAATTTTAGAATTTAGTATGTTTTTATAGAAATAGTGGTATAAAACTAATTTTAGCAATTCTACAATGGCATAAATTTAATTAGCAATTTAAGTATGGTATTTTCCTAATTATCAAAATTCACAGTGGCATGAAACTAATTATCTCTACAAACAAATAAGTTCAATGAATATAAGTTAAATATGCATGTAAAATTGTGAACAAGTGACGACAATACTTATTTGTTTGTAAGTATTCACTTAGATCGATTATATAATTATCTTGTTTGTTGGATATGTTCACTTTATATTTAGCGATGACAGATGGCAAAACTGCACACTGGCGGTTATCGTTTCTGTTGAGATAATATGTTACATGTTAATTCCATAGAATAGTGTACTTGAGTGATAAGCACGTCATTTCTCAGATGGTAAACAAAGCATTAAGAAGTGACAGTGATATGTAATGGAGTAAAAATTTTATAATTAAATTAAACAATTATAAGAACGATTGTGCGATTTGTGTCGCCTCATGACGGCATACCAATGGTCGGTAGTGATAGATTGCATGAATAAGAAACTTTACTAACAGGCTAACAGCAAGGCACCTATCTGCCCGTGACTCAGCAACTGAAACTATGAAGAAACATTGTTTTATATTACACCTGAAACTCCGGAAAAAAATTATTTTAAGAAGTTGAGGGTATTATGGTTATTATCGTCGGATCAGCTTCCTTCCCTTAGACATCAAACTCGAAATCCTCTCCCGCCTCAGCATCAAGCATGCAGTCCGTACATCGGCTCTCGCTCGCTCCTGGCGCCGCCTCTGGACTCACCTCCCCTGCCTTCGTCTCAATTCCGAGCAGGACCCGCTAGGCGACACTTACAACAATCCCAACTTTTGCAACGTCCACTTTGTCACTCCCAGCTGGATCCAGTGCGTCCATCGCCTCGTCTCGTCTCTCCGGGGCCCACTCAGCGTTGCTATGGTTCGCAAAATTTGGCTCGGATGATGCTGCAGCTGGTGACTAATGTTGCTATGGTTTCTTCTCTCAAATTGGACTTTGATGTTCTCAAGTGTTTCTCTCTTGTCGCTTTGCCTTTTAATTTCACTATTCCCCGCCTAAGATTCTTAATGTTCTTTCTGGATGTCGATATTATCGATAGGAATGTGTATGATGCTTTCTTTTGGTTGCTAAGGAGCATGCCTTTTCTTGAAGAACTAGAAGTACGTTTGGAGAGCAATGATGAATCTCCAACCAATGATGAATATGATCAGGATGATAGAGTTGAGATTCTAATGAGAGAGTTACTTGTACAGAAATATGATGGCTTTGCCTGCCTCGAGCGAACAGTAACAAGCGTCACAATAAACATGCTTACATTGGGTGTTATTCCCAACATTGCATGGATACAGTTTTCTCTGTTAAATGCAAAAGATCTTAAGCTGCTTAAGATTGGTTATTTCTTTGGCGGTCATCTTATGCCAAGCTTCATAGAAGAGCTGCAGAAGGCGGAGGTAACTTCTTCTGATGCTAAAGTGATGTTTTTCAATAGTCATACACATCAACTAACTAATGTGTATGAATGACTGAAACTGAGGATGTTTGTCGGGATTTGTTTCCCATTGATCGGTTGTATTTTGTGTGGATGCATGCTTTTTTTTTTTTTTTTTTTTTTGGTTTTGATTATGTAGTTCCCTTGTAGGATGATTATTAGTATTGGTATGGTAGGGGTAGTGTTGTCCCAGTTTTTAGCATAACTGTGGATAGGTAGCTTCTTTAATTGTTTCTTCTCGTGTTGATGTAAGACTTTTAATTAAGTAAAGTAATTTAGAAAAATGTCAAGACATTAGCCCTTTTTATTCTTTTTCATTTTGAGTGCTTGACTGCTTGTATAAAATTTTGGTGCCACTGATTTATTTTTATCAGTTTAAATGGCTCATACATGTGAAAGGTAACACGTATTAAACGCGGTGCTCTTTCTGAAAATAAGCTCCCCTCTTCTTTACCAGGCTTCATAGAGCAAAAGCCTAAATTGCCCCGAGACATTTAACCAAAAATTGTCGTGGTTATCAGGTTAAATTAGAGAGATCCTTCTACTCAGCAAGATTTCCAAATTCTCAAATTGTTACTTGGTTTTGGCTGCATCTGTTTATCTAACTCGTATCTGAATTATTGATTTTGATTTTGTGAGATTTGGTTATGTTGTTTAGATGTATCACTTTCATCTAATTTAAGTAATTACGAAAGTAACCGATTTATGCATTAGGTGTTAATTTTACTGTTTGGCTGCATGTACGGATTACCAGCATATACTGGCAAGTACCGCAACTATAGTCAGTGCTGACTTATTTCCATTTTGGATTTTTTTCATTCTCTTTGTTTTTTTTTTTCCTGCTGTCCACTGGAGACGCTAAGTAAATGAAAGAGATGAGCAAAAAAATTTGTTCCCCACACAACCTGGTCTAAATTGCAATCCTGTTGGTATACACGTATCAAGCGGCCTGAATGTAATTAAAAAATTTCAAATTTTAAAATAGCTATCCTGCGTTTTATGTAGTTCAGTGTTTGTATATAATAATCCCGAAAGTCACTTCCCATCAAACCAAAACCGCACGAAATTATCCCTAACCGAAATATAATACAATAATTGCACCATAAAAAATAAAATAGAAAATGTAGTATAACCACCTATCTATCTTGTAAAGAGAAATTAGGCTCAGCTATCTTGTAGTATAACCACCTATCTATCATTCGGCAGACTCTCCCTACTCAACCTGGTCCAAGTAGCATTCCTTGGTCGGTTTTAGCTTAGCTGATAATTAATTAAAAATTAATATTTCTCTAATTGAAATATTAATTTTTTGTTAATAATCGAAATTGAGAAACATTTTCTAAATCTTTTTTCGCATTTTTTAATTTTGTTGTAGACACATCAAACGTTTAATTATTTTGTGCTTTATCATTTTGTTATTGTTATGATTTGTAATAAAGCTTATCGCATTGGTGCACTGGTACGGGGACTGCACCAGTGCGTGCTTTGATCAGGATTAGAGGGGTTCATTTTTTTTACTCTCTCGACTCTGAACATTGTATTTATCTTTTTGCTTCTATTATGAAAGTTGTGGATTAAAATCCACTTATTTAAAATAAAATGTTTAATTATGTATGTTGTAAGGATTATTTTATGAACAACAAAATTCAGAAAATTATTTTTTTACATCTTATAATTAAAAATAGGAAATAAAATGAAATAAGTATTTACTCTCAATCGAAAACCAATATTGAATTGAAAATATATAACATCATAGAAAATTCGTAAAAAAAATAATAGTAATTCAAAATATATAATATAACATTGGGTTCACTGTAGCTGTCTTGTACTCAGAAATTAATAATTTTCCAAGTTCAGTTATTCCAGAAGCTTAAAACTTACTAAGCACACCCTTGTTGACCCCTTAGGTCGTTTTGAAGACTTTAAAAAAAGTACACCCGCTTTCAAGCACACCCGTCTTGACCTCTTCATCCTTCTCTCTTCTTCTACTGGAGTTTTTGTTCCACGAGTGTACCGATGACAGATACGGAGGCGGAAGAGGATCGGTTCAGCTCCCTTCCTTTCGAAATCAAAATCTACATCCTTGACTTCCTCGAGATCAAAGACGCTGTCCGTACATCGTCTCTCGCTAGGTCCTGGCATGACCTGTGGACCCACCTCCCTCGCCTCCTTCTCGCTAACTTGCAAGATACACTTGGCGACAATCACGACAGCGGAACTTCCAATTGGATCCAACGTGTTTATAATCTCGTCTCCTCTCTTCAGGGCCCACTTAACTTCTTCCAATTAGTTTACGATGGCATCATGTCCGCCGATGAGTATGTTTTCCTCCAGAGCCTCCTTGACTTACTTCCCCAAAAAGGTGGCGTCGAAAAGCTCGACCTTTTATTTCAGCCTGATATGAAGGATGAGGTAATCCGTCTCCCATCCTTTCATTCTGTTTATGTGCTTCATCTTTTCGGATGCCGTGTCGTTCTTCCGACTTGTTTCCAAGGATTCCGCCGCCTCAAAACTTTGAGCTTGCGCACTGTTGGAATTTCTAATGATGATCTTAATTTGCTGGTCCGTACATCCAAGAACCTAACCAGTTTGGCGATATCAGATTGTTACACCTCGGGAGATCCTTTGTCAGTAGATCTTAGTTTGCCATTCATGAGGCATCTGGAATTTCGAGGCATCTATAATGATTTTGTTGAGAAAGTGCTGGCTTTTTCTGCTCCATGTTTGAAGCAAGCAGTGATTGGTTTGAGCCATGTAGATTATAGTTCGCAAAATTTGGCTCAGATGATTCTTCTGCTAGTGACTAGTGTCGCCATGGTAGATTCCCTCGACTTGTCCTTTGATGTTCTCAGATGTTTATCACTTGTTAATTTGCCGTTCAATTTCACCTTTCCCTGCCTAAGATGTCTAAAGTTCCCTCTGAACGTCGATACCGTGAACAAGAGGATGTGTGAAGCTTTCCTTTGGTTGCTAAGGAGCATGCCGTTTCTTGACGAACTAGAAGTAGAGTTGGAGAGGGATGATGATTATGATCAGGCTGATGGAGTTGCGATTCTAATGGCAGAGTTACTTGTAAAGAAGCACAATGGGCTCACCTGCCTCGAGCGAACAATGACAAGTGTCACAATAGATATGTCTTGCATGGATGTCATTACCAGCATTGCAATGATAAGCATTACAATGATACAGTTTTTTCTATTGAATGCAAAAGTGCTTAAACTACTGAAGATTGATCATGTGTGTGGTGCTTATGGTGCTTCTGTTATGCCAAGCATGATAGAGGAACTACAAAAGGCGGAGTTAACTTCCTCGGGTGCTAAAGTGATGATTTCGGATGGTACTATGTCAAATAAGTATATTGTGTATGACTGAAACTGAGGTTCTTTGGAGGGATTTGTTTCCACATACTAGTTGTATTTTGTGTGGATCTGTTGGTTTTGATTATGTAGGTCCCTGCAGGATGACGATTGGTAGGGGTAGTATTGTCCTAATTTTTGCCAGAACTGTGGGTAGATAATTTCTTTAATTGTTTCTTCAGTTTTTGATGTGAGACTTTTAACTTAATATAAAAAAAAAAGTCAAGACATTAGCCCTTTCTATTCCTCTTCAATTTTAGTGCTTGTTTAGTTGTGTAAACTTTGGTGGGCTCATTGTTTATTTGTTTTCATCGTTTTAAATGGCTCACACATGTGCCAAGCTCCCGCGCTTACTTATTAGCACGGTGAAGGTTATCTTTCTTTGTTGAAAACTTGGAAGTTTGAGCAAAAGCCTAAATTGCCCCAAAGCTTTAACAAAAAATTGTCATGATTTGCAGGTTTTGTTGACAAGTTAAACTAATAAGTAAGATTTTTGTATCTAATATGCAGGGTGTATATTTTGAAAGAATTTTCTTATGTTAATTTTTTCTTTAGAGAGCCTTGACAGCTTCTGTCAAGCTATATGAAAAAAATAGAGAATTCTTGTGGTAAGAAAGCTATCCTCTATATAATTAACTGAAGTCAACTATTAAAATGTCTCTTGCTGTCTACATCTCTCTTTTTTATTCTTTTCAAAAATCCCTAACAAATTATACCAATTAAGCATAAGCCTTCCCAGGGGCGGATCTACCACCGGGGCGGGTGGGGCTAGAGCCCCACCTCACGCCGTCGAGCCCTTGGAGCCCCCCTTTAGCCCCAGCTAATTTTTTCTGCCATTGGAGCACTCAAAAGTGGGGCTGAAGACTTAAACAGAGGTTGTCAGACCCACCTAAATATTTTTTCTAGATCCGCCACTGAGCCTTCCCAAATTCTCGACTTGTTACTATAATTTGGGCCACATCTCTAGCTCTAACCCGTGGCTCAATTACAGATTTGGTTCTATTGTTCAGATATGTATAACTTCCATATTGCCTATTTATTTAAGTAATTACTAAAGTAACTAAATCTAAGTATTATGTGTTATTTTGGTTGTAATTATTAAAGTAACTGATCTATGTATTATGTGTTAATTTGATTCTATAATTACTAAAGTAACTGATCTAAGTGTTATGTGCTAATTTGGTTGGCTGCAAGTACTAAATGACCAGCACATCCTGCCCAGTACCAGAACTATAGTCAGTGCTAACTCCTTTATATTTTGGTTTCTTTATTCATTTATCTTCCCCTTGCCCACAGGACTACAGGAGATGCTAAATAGATAAAGCAAGGTGAAAGATAAAATCTCCCCACTCAGCCTTGCTAGTCTTGCAATCTGTATGCATTTGTTCTCTGTAAACTGATATGGAGCTGCCTAAATGTAATGATATTACAACTACAGATTTAAGGCTCCCTTGTATATATCTTGCTTTATCTGGCTTCATCACAAAAGTAAAACCTACAATTAACCGTTCTATTATATTTTCCATCAATACTATAATAAATGACACGTAATACAGTGTTATATACAATAATCTTGAATTACTTCTCCCAAGCCAAAACCGCACAAAAATTAACATGACTCTAATTAAAAAGCATAGTTTTTGTAGATAATAGAAATTGAGAAACATTTTCTGAATCCTTAGAAGACGCTTATTTTTATTTTTCGCATTTCGATTATATTCTGAACACATCAAAATATAATTATTTTGTGCTTTATCGTTTTGTTATTGTTATGGTTTGTAATAAAGCAGAATAGCAGATCGCATTGTTTCACTGGTACAGAGTCAGACTGCACCAGTGCGTAGTTTGATTTGTAGGAGTAAAGGGATTCACTTTTTTTTCCCATTATGAAAGTTGTGAACTAAAATCCGCTTATTTAAAAATGTATAATTATTTATTTTGTAAGGGTTATTTCATGAACAACAAAATTCAGAAAATTAGTTTTTACATCTTATAAATAAAAATAGGAAATAAAATGGAATTCGTACTTATTCTCGATTTAAAATCAATATTGAATTGAAAATACATAACATCATAGAAAATTCGTAATAATAATAATAATAATTCACAATGTATAATGTAAGTACGGCTGCAAAACAAAAAACAAAAAAACCCGCCCATCTCATTTAACCTGTCCAATCTTACCCGTATTTTAACTATTTCAAACATTATTCCGGTTGTAATTTTATTCATGATAACCAGGTTTGTACCCGACCCGTTTAGTATGAATTTGAAAACTTTGTCCCGTAAGTAAAAAAAGAGTTGAAATTCTAGTTTGAATTTTAATAATTCGTTTAATGAACTTTATAGGTTGTTATCTAGCGAAGTTGCATGTGGTCTAGTGGCTCAGTGGTAAGAGCACTAGACTGGCTTCTAAGAGGTCAAGGGTTCAAGCCCCGCATGCATCTTTAAAATAAGTTGGTTTTGACCCACCACTTTTCATTATAAAGAAAAAGCAAACAACAGTTACAAAACCAATTAAAGACTCAATCTCCTCTGTACTAAACCCCTCATCTATTAACAACCTCACAAACCAACAAAAACCAATTAACGTAAACACTACCATCCGAAACCATCTATATCTAACCACATTGAAGAAATTTGTCAAGAATATTACGTGCTAAGTCATTTTTTTTTTAGTTATGTGATTGTTTTTTATTTTTGTACAATAAAAATCACAACGTGTTTGACCAGTGTAACCACATAACCCGCAGTAACTTTTATGTAAAACATTATCTGCATTGAATTGGTTTACGGATGGGTAAGTCAAAATATTTTTTCAATTCGTCATAATTCGATTAGATTAAAATTTTAAGGCCTTGATCAAAATATTTTATACGTGGAATTTCATTTTATTTCAATTAATTTCTCAAAATTTCATTGGATTTAACAACACAAAAATTCAACCAAATAAGATCAAATCGGTTCATTTTTATAAAAAAAAATCATCAGGCCTAATTAAAGAAAAAAAATGACCAGTCCATTGTACATTCCTAAATATAAATGAAAGTCCTAAATATAACAGTCTTACACACTGAAATTAATAATTTTCCAAGTTCAGTCATTCGAATAAGCTTGAAACGTACGAAAGCAAACCGCCCTCCTTCGCCTTTAAAATAAAAATAAAAAAGTAAAGTAAAACCTCTTCAGCCTCCTAGTTTGTGTTCTAAGAGCGTCATCCATGGCGGATGTGGATCGGTTCAGCTCCCTTCCCTTCGAAATCAAAATCCACATCCTCACCCACCTCAAGATCAAAGACGCCGTCCGTACATCGACTCTCGCTCAGTCCTGGCGCGACCTATGGACCCACCTCCCGTGCCTCTATCTGTGCAACACACGAGATACACTTGGCAACAACTGGATCCAGCGCGCCTATCATCTTGCATCCTCTCTCCAGGGCCCAATTCACTGGTTCCAACTCAGTCACTCCAGATATTGCCTCAGGCCTGCCGACGATTCTGTTTTCATCCAGAACCTCCTCGACTTACTTCACCAAAAAGGCCGCGTCAAAATGCTCAACCTTTTCTTTGAACCTGAGGTCACAGAAGCAATCCGCCTCCCATCCTTTCATTCTCTTTATATGCTGAAACTTTGGGGATGCCATGTTGGTCTTCCGACTGGTTTCCAAGGATTCCGCTGCCTCGAAACTTTGAGTATGTGCTTTGTTCGAATTTCTAATGATGATCTTAATTTGCTGGTCCGTACATCCAAGAACCTAACCAGTTTGGAGATATCAAATTGTGAGGCCTCGGGAGATCCTCTGTCGGTAGATTTTAGTTTGCCATTCCTGAGACATCTGGAATTTCGAGGTGCCTTTACTGCCGTTGAGAAAATATTGGTTGTTTCGGCTCCACGTTTGAAGCAAGCAGTGATTGGTTTGAACTATGTAGATTATAGTTCGCAAAATTTGGCTCAGATGATGCTGCATC
Organism: Rhynchospora pubera; assembly: GCA_028095005.1. Lineage (NCBI taxonomy): Eukaryota > Viridiplantae > Streptophyta > Magnoliopsida > Poales > Cyperaceae > Rhynchospora > Rhynchospora pubera. The sequence continues at coordinate 21,553,722 of CM051461.1, forward strand.
TAGTGACTAGTGTGATAACTGTACGTTCCCTCGAATTGTCCTTTGATATTCTCAGATGTTTCTCACTTGTTGCTTTGCCGTTTGATTTCACCTTTCCCTGCCTAAGATGTCTAAAGTTCCCTCTGAACGTCGATACCGTGGACAAGAGGATGTGTGATACTTTCCTTTGGTTGCTAAGGAGCATGCCATTTCTTGAAGAACTAAAAGTAGAGTTGAACAAGGATCATGATTATGATCAGGCCGATAGAGTAGCGATTCTAATGAAAGAGTTACTTGTAAAGAAGCATGACGGCTTTGCCTGCCTCGAGCGAACGGTGACAAGTGTCACAATAAAAATGTTTCAGTTGGATGTCACTACCAGCATTCCAATCATACAGTTTTTTCTATTGAATGCGAAAGTGCTTAAACTACTGAAGATTCATTATGTGAGTGGTGCTTATGGTGCTTCTGTTATGCCAAGCATGATAGAGGAGCTACAGAAGCTACAAAAGGCGGACGTAACTTCCTCGGGTGCTAAAGTGATGATTTCGGATAGCATGTCAAATAAGTATTTTGTATATGACTGAAACTCAGGTTGTATGTTGTGTGGATGTTGGTTCTGATTATGTATGTCGCTGTAGGATGACTATTGTTGGTATTTGGTAGAGGTAGTATAGTCCCGGTTTTTACCAAAACTGTGGATAGGTAGTTTCTTTAGTTGTTGCTTCAGTTTTTGATGTAAGACTTTTTTAAGTTTTAACTAAGTATAAAAAAAAAAGTCGAGACATTAGCCCTTTCTATTTCCTATTCATTTTGAGTGCTTGTTTAGTTGTATAAACTTTGGTGGGCTCGCTGTTTGTTTTTATCGTTTTATGAATGGCTCACACATGTGTCAAGCTCTCCATGCTTACCTATTAGCACGACGTAGGTTCTATTTCTTTAGGGATCGTTTGGATCACTAAGGAATAAGAGAAATAGCTTATTTCCAGGCAGAAAATAAGAGAAATTGTGCAACTTTATGAAGAGTTTGGATGGTTAGAAATAAATTTTCGCGTAGAAAGAGACTATTCCTCTTATTCCTAAGCGATCCAAACTGCCCCTTAGAGAATATTTGTAGTAAATAAGCTATCCTCTATAATTAACTGAAGTCAATTATTGAAATGTCTCTTGCTCTATACATCTTTCTTTTTTATTCTTTTCAAAAACCCCCTAACAATTAATTTAGAGTAATGCTAGAATCAAATATATAGGACGTCAAACACGATCCAAACGCCGAACATTAAAATTTTAAACGGTCGATCCAAACCGCTCAATATGATCTCTATATTAAAATATCCTTGAAAATCAAGTATATATTTTTTTCATATTTTCTAACTATTTTTTTCGAATTTTCAAAATTGAAGGGTTTAGAACTTTTTAGATTGAGTATATTGAAAAATTTCAAAAAAAAATAGTAAAAAAATTGAAAAAAATATAAATTTGGTCTCCATTAAGATTTTATAACATAGACCAATTTGAGCGGTTTAGATTGGTCATTTCAATTTTAAAAATTATAAGTTTTATCGTGTTGGACAAGTGTACGTGTCTAATATGTTTGACACTAGCCGCTCCCATTAATTTATACCAATTAAGCATAAAGTCTTCCCAAATTCTCGACTTGTTACTATGATTTGGGCCACATTTCTTTAACCCGTGGCTCAATTAGGTCCTGATCAAAATCCCATTTTTTTAACATGGGATTTCATTTCATTGGAAAATTCTCGATCAAAATGAACAGATTTGGTATCATTTGGTTGGAATTCTCATGTATTTACAAAGTCCTATGAAATCAATTGAATTGAATTGAATTGAAATGAAATCCTGTGTAAAAAAATATTTTTGATCAGAGCCTTATAGATTTGGTTCTATTGTTCAGAGATGTATATATTATTTAAGTAATTACTAAAGTAACTAAATCTAAGTCTTTTGTGTTAATTTGGTTGCAATTACTAAACTGATCTAAATATTGTGTGTTAATTTGGTTGTAATTACTAAACTGATCTAAGTTTCGTGTGTTAATTTGGTTGTAATTACTAAAGTAACTAATCTTAAGTATTAAGTGTTAATTTGGTTGGCTGCAAGTACTAAATTATCAGCACATTCTGCCAGTACCGGAACTATAGTCAGTGCAAACCTCTTTCTATTGTGGTTTCTTTTTATTCTTTTAGGTGTGTTTGGATGAGCATGGAATAAGGAATAAGAATAAGGAATTTCGATATGCGTGCTTATCTAAATTCCTTATTCTTATACCATGATTTTGTTAGTATAGGAATAAGGGCCCAAATTCCTTATTCTTGTGTTGTTTGGGTTGCACAAGAATAAGAATAAGCACGCGTATCAAAATTTCTTATTCTTATTCCTTATTCCATTCTCATCCAAACACACAGTTTTTAACTTCTCATTGCCCACAGGAGATGCTATATCTATAGTATAATATAAACTGCGTGAATTTTTTGTACGGATTTTAAAGCAAAGCACACCCTCAAACACTGAAAACAAATCCTATCTGTTGCTTTTTTTTTAATTTTTAATCTAAGTCGTTTATCCTATTCGTTGCATAGCTTCGATTTCTTCCTCGTGTTTAACTTTCTCATTTACTCCTCATTTACTGCCTCGACGCCTCTTCAGTTTCTTTCTTTTAATTCTCAATTTTTCTTCTTAATTCTTCATTTTCTCATTTTGTTTCTCGTGGAGACATGAAGAGCAGTGGGATAGAGTCATAGAGAGAGAGAACTAGCCATGACAGAAGCGTAAGGAAGGGGCACGGAGGAAGGCATGCCTCCAGTAGTCCCGACTATGGTTCCTCAGCAATTGTTTCTCCGAGCCTTTTGCTCCAGTGTCGACCTCACCGCCATCCAGCCCATCATCAAGGCTGATGTCAAGGATCCCCTCTCCTCTCTATTCCATCTCCACTGTCGATCAAAACTTACTCAATCGCTGCTTACCCATCTCCAATTTCACTCAACAATTAACACGCAATATTTAGATCAGTTTGGAATTACTCAACAGCGGTCACCTCTCCGTCTACAACTCCGCCAATCACGTTCCAATTCCAAACTCCAGTACTCTTTCTCTCTCTTTCTTTCCTTCTCTCTCTATCGCTCTATTCTTATATTAATTTTGAGAAACAATTAATATGAACCAATATTTATGAAATTGCAGGGGGGAGGTATACAAACTGTTGCTGATTACTAAATCTGTAGATTCAGAAAAACAAATTTTTTGAGTCGTTAACTATTTTTAGCTTTAGTCATGATATTGTACTCAGTTTAGTTATCAACACTTACAATTTAACTTGAATTAATACAGTTATATATCTGAGAACTCTTTAATCAGTTTGAAATAAAAATAATTGATATGGTCAGATTAGGATACGGGCCTAATAGTTACGAAAGGCCTCGTGTAAGGCCTAGTTAGAGAAAGGAGCCCACGAATCGTTATGATGAGGGTGGGTCCGAGATCGTTGCGCTCAGAGTGGGGCCAGGAGCCGTTAGAGAGAGCTCATACCAGTGGGCCCCCTAGAGGAAACGGCTTCTGGGCACGGATGCCTTTTCCACAACGGCCGCAGGATGTTCTGTGACCTGTGAGCAGTAGTCGTTCAGGAGACCTCGACTCAACCTCGCACTCACCCTCGCTCGGATGAACGTTAGCCACAGTCGAGGAAAGAACATGTCGAGGTTGAGAGATGACCTAACGACCTTCTTGCCGCAGTCAAGAAGAGAGGATAAGAACACTATGAGGCCACAAAAGATCCGATGTGATGAGGGACCACCAGATAGTTATAAATAGGAACCCCCTCCCATAGGGAAGGGGGGTTAGACATTCTGTAAACAAAAAAGATCCATATATGAAATAAAGAAATTCTTACTCTTCTTAATCAAAATACTTTGTTGAAACCTATGAGCTAGATTTAGGGTTATCAACTGGCGCCCACCGTAAATTACAGGAGCTCATCTTAACAATCGAGAAATACGACCTTTTTCTTATTGTTTGAGCTCCAACTCGCATGAAAGGGAGTAGGAATATTCATCCAAAAAAGTTAGACTTTAGTACACCATCAACAAAAACCATGGCAACTAGCACTGCAACATTCCACACTCCAGCAACGACCCCACAACCTCCACCTCCCGGAACAGAGCAAACTTCCGATCAATCCGTTAGCATTTCCTTAGCCCCAAGACATAACCCCCCTACCATCACCAATGCTGCTTTACATGACATGCGCAATTATCAACCACCACCACATGTTCCCCCTTTTACAATGCCTCCCCTTACACCCTCCTCCGTCCACAGCAGCCACAACCATCAACCGCAACCGCCCCTTCCTCAGCAGTCTCAGACCCCCCGCGATCCACCGTACCAACCTCCAGTTATCACCCCACCTCCCCCTCAGCAATATCCCTACCAACACCCCATATTTCCAGCCGACCAGTCGGGGATACCTGCTCAACCATCCAATCAGACACACACCCGACTGTCCAATAGGGAGGAATTAGCTTTGCACAGCGAAGACTACAGACCGCAGCCGTCTCACAGGCGTCCCCAATACACCAACATCTCCAATCATTCCCGCTCTCATACAAGAGGTCGCTCCAAATCTCGTTCACGGCGGTCCAAAAGACGGTCACCATCTTCGGGATACAGTACTCATAGTTCGAGCGAGCTGTCTTCTCGAAAGTCACCTTTCAGGAGACGTCGCGGTCGATACAGCACTTCAACTAGATCCTCATCTCCAAGTCTTTCTCAAACAAGTGACACTAGCGACGGGAGATCCAAACCGCGCACTCACCGTTTACGCAAAATCCCCTGGAAGCGACATGGTAGCCCTTCGCCTCCTCGTGGAGCCTTGGCTCGACACTTATACAGAGGAAAGGCCCTTCGTCTCAAGGATTTTGCCAGCCTTGACAAGTATCCTGCTTATCCAGCTCATGATGCTCGAGCCTTTGTTAATACCTTCCGGGAGTCTATGCTCATCACTGGAGCATCTGAACGAACCATGTGTCTCGTTTTCCCTACACGATTAGAGGGAGTTGCTTGGGAATGGTATGCGCAACTTCCTCCTGGCTCGGTGTCCAGTTACAGAGACCTTACCACCAAGTTCCTTAAAAGGTTTGCTAGTGTTCGAGCACCCCCCAAAACATGCATGGACCTCATGAGCATTCGGCAACATCCTTCTGAGCACACCCGAGATTACCTCGATCGATTTTCTATCGAAGCCAACAAGTGCGGAGATTATCGGGAGGACATGGCACTGTTAGCTGTGCAGCGCGGGTTACTGGAAGGACCCGTCCAGTGGGCAGCAATGACAGAAAAATTCTCTGATTTTGCTGCATTCAGGGAGCGGGCTGAACACCTTATTCGCGCAGAAGAGCACATCGCGGCCATCCAAGGTTATCGTCACAACACATTTGCTGCACCATGTAACAGACAAAGCACATCCCCCAGGAAGCCACAGCCCCCAAGTTCACATCGTAATCGTCAGCGCAGCCGTTCCCCACGTCCTCGACGTCGAGATGCTAAGCCTTCCAGACGAAACCGTGGCCGTCGCGCTAGCTCTCCAGAAGACAATGCGCCATATTATAAAATGTACCATGTCACCACAGAGCCTCAGGATCGCGTGTATGATAGAATCAAGCATAACAAGGAGATGAGAAGGGCACCACCCATTACCAGGACCGAAGTTTTCGACAGGAATAGCTATTGCGAGTATCATGGTAGCAGCGGACACCGTACCAAGGACTGCCTTAAGCTCAAGGATGAGATTGAAAGGTTAGTGCGCCAGACAAACATCCTCGAACATTTTTTGGCAAAGGATGACAAGGGCAAAAGGAAGATGCAACATCTTCATGAATCGGGGACCAATGCAGACGATCGTCGCACTGAGCATCCCAGTAACCCGCGGCCTCAAACAACCACATCTGACAGACAACAACGCATATCCCCTCCACCAGTAATGTTCATCGAGGGTAAAGCAACTGATAACCCCCGGAGGCAGCAACCTTTTCACGTCCTCCAAATTGAGCACAGGTCAGAATCTACCCAGGTCATCTCATTTGGTCCGCATGATTATGACGGTGTTCAGTTGCCTCATGACGATGCCATCGTGTTAATGCTCCGAATTAACGGCATTCGGGTAAAGCAAATCCTCGTTGACACAGGCAGTTCCGCCGATGTGATGTACTTTGATGCTCTCAAAAGAATGGGCCTAGGAAAATACCCCTTGCAGCCGATGACGACATCACTTGTTGGTTTTACGGGTGACAAGCTAAAACCTTTGGGGACCATCGATTTGGACGTCTCGTTCGGGGACGCACCTCGAACGGTGGTTTCTAGCATCCGCTTCATCGTGGTGGACGCCCCATCCGCCTACAATGTCATTTTGGGACGCACTTCCCTTAACAGCATCGGAGCAGTCGTATCCACTCCGCACTTGATGATTAAATTCCCAACTCCACAAGGAGTGGGTATAGTAAGAGGAGAACAACAAAGGGCCAAGGAATGCTATCGAATCACAATGGCACCCCAGATCGCTCACATCGAGCGATCCAGGAAACACCGCCAGTTCGTGGCCAGCCTAGGCGAACTCAGCACAGAACCGCCAAAGACCTCATCAACAGAAGCCATGGAGGATACGGAACCAGTCGTCTTACGAGACGGACAAGTAACTCAACTTGGCACCCTGTTACCTGCAGCAGACCGACACATGGTAAGGGAGTGTTTGATCGCCAATAAAGACATTTTTGCCAATGAGGACGACACGATGCCGGGAATCAACAGGGCCATCGCAGAGCACCGTATTGATACTTATGAAGAAGCACGTCCAGTTCAGCAAAGAAAGCGCAAGTTAGGCCTGGAAAGAAGGAAGGCTGTACAAGACGAGGTGGATCGATTACTTAAGGCAGGGGCCATAAGGGAGGTGGAGTACCCTCGGTGGTTGGCAAACCCCGTCTTGGTGCGCAAATCCAATGGAAAATGGCGCATGTGTATTGATTACACTGATTTGAATAGGGCTTGCCCCAAAAAGCCCTTCCCACTACCAAGCATCGATGCCATGGTTGATTCTACCGCAGGCTTTAAATACCTCAGCTTCATGGACGCTTATTCCGGATATAACCAGATACATATGCACCCCGATGATGAAGAGAAAACAAGCTTCATAACTGAGCAAGGATTATTTTGCTATAAAGTTATGCCATTCGGTCTCAAGAATGCAGGAGCTGAGTACCAACAGATGGTGAACAAGGTTTTTAAAGCTGAATTAGGCGAAATCATCGAAGCGTACATTGATGACATGGTTGTTAAGAGTTGTACTGGCGAAGAGCATGTGCAGCATCTCAACATGATATTTCAAAGAATGAGGGAGGTCGGCATGCGCGTTGAATAGATTCATAGCACGCTCGGGAGAGGTTTGCAAACCTTTCTTTCAGACTATCAAGAAAGCCAAAAAATTTGAATGGACCTCGCAATGCCAGGAGGCATTCGAGCAGATCAAGACTTACCTATCCAGTCCACCAATAATCAGCAGGCCAACCAAGGGAGAAACTTTATATCTATATGTCAGCGCTTCAGCAGTCGCAGTTAGTGCGGCCTTGATTCGAGAGGAAGACGGAGTACAAAAACCAGTATACTTCGTGTCCAAGGTACTGCGCGATGCCGAAGAAAGATACTCAACAGTCGAAAAGGGCGCTTTTGCAGTACTTGTTGCAGCCAGGAAACTGCGCCCCTATTTCCAGGCGCATCCGATCAAAGTGCTCAGCGATCTTCCCTTGAGAAAGGCTTTAGGTAATCTCGATGTATCGGGACGACTTTTAAAATGGGCAGTGGAGTTATCAGAATTCGACATTTCCTTCTTGCCTAAAGCAGCATACAAGGGACAAGTGCTGGCAGACTTTGTAGTAGAAAGTACAGGAAGGACAGAAAAAAGAGATCAGGAGGCTTTGTGGCATGTTCATGTCGATGGCGCTGCCTCTGAACGGGGGTCGGGCCTCGGAGTACAGATCAAAGGACCCAAAGGAGAAGTCTTTTATTACGCCATTCACATAACTTTCCCTGTCACCAATAATATGGTCGAATATGAAGCGTTGATTGCGGGTCTGCGGCTAGTAGAGGCAGTTGGTGCGACTAAAGTCAGGGTATACATGGACTCCCAGCTCGTGGTACATCAGATCAATGGGCAATACGAGGTACACGATCTTACCTTGGCGAAATACTTAGAAAAGGCCAAGGAAGTCTTGGCAACATTTGAAGAAGCCACGATCGAACATGTCCCGCGGGGAATGAATGAAATCGCAGACGCTTTGTCTAAATTAGCAAAGGGATCGGACATGAATAGCGACACACCTATCACCATCATGGAAATACCTGAAGCTTGCATTACAGCGACAGAACCCAAAGTTTTGCCAATCAGTGCCCAGCTTGAATGGTACACCCCTATCTGGGACTATCTAACCACAGGACAGTTACCAACGGACAAACTTGCTGCGCGAAGGATTAAGAGATGGGCGCCCGAGTTTACCATCTTGGAGGGGGAATTATTGAAAAAGGGATACCGCAAGCCTTGGCTCGTCTGCATTAGTGAATCGCAAGGCAGAAAACTGATTGATGAGGTACATGGTGGCATATGTGGCAGCCACCAAAGTCCTTACACCATTGACAAACGCATCGAAAGGGAGGGCTATTTCTGGCCAACCATGAGAAAAGACATGATCGACGTCGTGCGACGGTGTGAGCGATGCCAATACCATTCTCGTGTCTCACGAAGGCCTCCTGCCTCTCTGAACACCATTGCAAGTCCCTGGCCTTTCGATGTATGGGGGATAGACATCCTAGGCCCCTTTCCGACAGCGAAAGCCAATCTGCGTTTCTTAGTCGTCGCGGTTGAATATTTCACTAAGTGGATAGAAGCAAAACCACTTGCCCTAATAACCTCCCCACGAATAGCCGACTTTGTCAAGCACAACATCGTCTACCGATATGGCATACCTCATACCATCATATCCGATAATGGTCGGCAGTTCACAGGCGCGCCATTTCAAGATATGTGCGAAGGTTTCGGAATTCTCTCTCTCTTCTCTTCAGTCAGTCACCCTCAGACCAATGGATTAGCTGAGGTGTCCAATCGAACCATATTGGAAGGACTTAAGAAAAAGGTGGAGGGCAGCAAAGGAGAATGGCCCGACTTCCTTGATGAGATCCTATGGTCCTACAACACCACCCCAAGAACTGCAACTGGACGATCCCCCTTTGCCATGGTATATGGAATGGAGGCAGTCACTCCCATGGAAATTGTGCAGCCCACATTACGCACCATCGCTTATGAATGGACCAAAAATAATGAGAAAAGGTTGGTGGAACTGGAAGCGATTTATGAGCTACGCGAGGAAGCGCGTGCAAGGATGGCCGAATATCAACGAAAAATGCGCAAAAACTTCGACAAAAAGGTCGCCCCAAAACACTTCCAACCTGGTGATTTGGTATTGAGGAGTGTGGAAGCAACTGGAAAACACATCGGAAAGCTCGATCCCGCTTGGGATGGCCCTTTCATTGTGACTCGATCCATAGAAGGGCGAGCGTACAGGTTGCAAGACTTAGCAGGACGCGACCTTCCCAATGCCTGGAATGCTGTTCATCTGCGCAAATTTTACAAGTGACCGGCACCCCCCCCCAAGCAATTGACTTCGATGGAGCAATACCGTAGCATAGGCCTCCAAAGACGAAGTCAACTAGTTAAAATTTGTACCTTTTTCCATGCTGTTTAATTTCTTTTTAAGCAATGAAGGGAACTTTGTACCCAATATGCATATCAGAGTGTATTTTGCCAAGATTCAGTAAAATGTTTTCTTTCCACGAGTGACAAATGGTCTTCACTTCGGAATTCATTGTTGCAAATTTTTCATGAGTGATTTATATTATGGCAAGATTTTTGATTCATTGTTGCAAATTTTTCATGAATGATTTTGAAATTCACTGTTGCAAATTTGCCATGCCCAATCTGCCATCACAACAGACCTTAGCCGCATCGCCATGCGCAGTCTGCCATTACAACAGACCTTAGCCGCATCGCCATGCGCAGTCTGCCATTACAACAGACCTTAGCCGCATCGCCATGCGCAGTCTGCCATTACAACAGACCTTAGCCGCATCGCCATGCGCAGTCTGCCATCACAACAGACCTTAGCCGCATCGCCATGCGCAGTCTGCCATTACAACAGACCTTAGCCGCATCGCCATGCGCAGTCTGTCATCACAACAGACCTTAGCCGCATCGCCATGCGCAGTCTGCCATCACAACAGACCTTAGCCGCATCGCCATGCGCAGTCTGCCATTACAACAGACCTTAGCCGCATCGCCATGCGCAGTCTGTCATCACAACAGACCTTAGCCGCATCGCCATGCGCAGTCTGCCATCACGACAGACATTAGACATAAAGTTATCCGTCTCCAGTAACACTGGTCAACATTAATCCTACGATTTGAGTAATCGGTCATATGTACAAATTTAACCAAATTTAGCAAACCCTTGCCATCAAAAAGCAGATATTTGTTCCCCGAAATATACGGCGGAATTTAAGGGTACGACCCAACTGCCTCGGGCCACAATTAGTATCCAGCATTTAATACGCCAAGTTTTGCATTTATTTCAACATGACAAAAAGGGGGCCCACCATTGTCGGTGCCGGGACACCTATAAATAGACGGGTTACCCCACAAACACTTTCATCCCAAAAGCCCCCATTCTTCTTTCCTCCTCCCACGATCTTAAACGCCACCTTTCTTCCTTAAGATACAAGACACAAATAAGAACCTGAGAAAAAATGGCAAAAAAAAAAAAAAAAAGGGGGGAAGAAAGAGAGAAAAGAGTAGGAGGTATAGTAGAGCAGCTGATGAGTTCGGGAAGGTATAGTAGAACAGCTGAGGTAAAATCCCTTCAGTTGTATGCTAAACCTTCCCTATCGACGGGTAGCCTTGCTTGACCGTGTGCGCAAGCAAGACATCCGTCGAATGGGCTTGGGCGGCGGAGCAGAGAGTAAATGAAAATAACACAACTCAGCCGTTTCAAGCCCACATAAACGAAGACGACGACGGTGATCGAGCGTTATTGCAAGCTTGGCCCTCAACGCAGGCGGCCCTACCATATCTAAATTAGAGGTCGCCCTCGCATAGCCGATTGCCAACCGTCAACGACAGATGGGGAATGCTCGGCGCGAGAGAGAGGGCAAGCTTATATCATGGGTCAGTTCCTTTGGAGAGGAAGGAGAAAGATCGCCGCAGACACCTCGTCAAAGGAGGTATCAACTTCGACGCCAATAAACGGCGCGGCGATGCACACTTTCTACATAACCAAAGGAGCCCAGTCCAAGCAACGTCGTCTTCAAGCGTGATGGTAGAAGAGAGTAGCTCTCCAGTCGACCTCCATCACGATAGAAGGGGAGTCATAAGGACAAAAGAAAGACAACATCCCTTATGTGCAACGACTCCTCGCCCTCCCTTTAGCTAGGAAAGAAAGTCAACATCCCTTAGCCTCGTTAGGCATGTATCACCCAAGATATGATATGATGTACTTTAATGATGTACTTTTATGGAATAAAATGAGTTCAAGCCTGTTCATACATCATTCTTTCCTTTTAAATTACTGCATGCGTATGATTCATTAATTTCTTTTAAATGAGTTCAAGCCTGCTCACACTCAGCGCCCTAACATCGTCGATTTTCTTACTGATGTCAAAAACGCACTCTTACTTACATTTCACATGAGTTCAAATATTTTCTGCGCATTAACTTCGTTGCTCCCTTCGTTCTACCATGCGAGGTTTACCGTCAAAATCCAGACTTACTCAGACATCAACAAGTCGGAGTGACAATACACAACAACAAAACAATCAGACAATCCAAGACACAGCAACAAAATAATTACACAATCAAGTCGCACAAGATAAGTCTTTTAAAGAGAATACAATAATCCAAAAGGTTCACATTTACATAGTAGCATACAACAAGTAATCAAAATTGGAACAGTAACTCATGGCTCTCCATCTACATCGCCGCCTAAAGAGCCACCAGGGAGACTAAAATCACTTAGCTGGAGATCTGGATGCAACAAGTTATACTCACGTTGTTCATTCAGCATCTGGTCAAACTGTTCGGAAATGTTCAGCGACCCGGCCCCCTCGGCACGATGCGGGGAAAGCCGAGCAAGATCTTCAGCTAAATCGGCAACAGGTCCTGCCTCCCCAAAGGTGTTTACCCCCGCAGACCTCTCCTCGTCCGATCCTCCCCCTTCGTCGTCTTCAGCTTCAATTTCCTCCCTCGAAGGACGAACTATGTCGGAGGGCCAATCAGCGCCAGAGCTTGACCAAGGATAGCGCGGAGTCAAGAGAGGTTTTGTCACTTCCATACCTAACTCGACCACTCGATCACCTTCCTCGTCTTGACAAATGAGATCACCACTTTCTTCGTCCCAGCGACACTGTGATAGAGCGACGTCCGGCTCTGGCGCAGGGTCCATAATCCCAAACTCCTCCCGGGTGAACGGATAGTACTGGCGCAATTGATCGCACTTCAACTTCAGCATGTAATGAAGACCCCCGCAAACAAGGCGGGTGGCTGCAGCCTGGGCGCCCGTGGATTGAAGAAAGGCCTGAAGAAAGTCATGGGAAGAGCGGACTTCACCCTTATCAATGCAAATCTCTTTGCCCTTGGAAGTGGCAGGAAGAGACTTCAACCTTTCTATCTCGGTTTGCAGCTCAGTAAGGCGAACAGAAGATTCTTGCAGCAGCGAGGAGGTCTGAATAACCTCAGAATGTAGCCGGGCCATTTCAGAAGCTAGCTGATCCTTTTCAGATGTTAGCTGGTTCCTTTCGGCCTTCATCTGAGATACCTCTTCACCTAGACTTGTCAATTCTTGGTCCTTCTTCTGAAGCTCGCTTAGCAGCTCCTCAGTTTTTCGCTCCAAAGCCCCGTTGGCTGACTTCAACTTCGCCAACTCATTTATCCGTTCTTTCTCCTGGCGCGCTACCTTCTCGCACGTTTTCTTCCAGTCAGAAATGGCCCCATCTCGTTGGAGAATAAGCTCTTTGGCCTTATCCAGTTGTTTGTCGCGCTGGTCCAACGATATTTGCGCCGCCGACAGTTGATTCTGAAGATCAACATTAACGCGGGAAGCACGACTCAGCGTCTCGGACATCAAATCTTTGTCCGCTTCAGCAGCCTGTGCGCGAACCAACAAAGTGTCTTGAGCGGCGGCAAATTTTTCAAACAACGCAGTCATCTCAGCCTTGTCTTCGTCAGAAGCGCGCTTCGCAAACGAGAACTGCGACAGATCCACTTTAAAGCCCCAGTCCGACTCTTGCTCTCCACGAAGCACGCGAAGTTCCTTGTCGATTTTGGCATTCCTTTCGGCTAAAGAAGATAGGGACTTCATCCAAGCACTCCCAAAGTTGCGAGAATGACCGTGAACGCTTGCCTGAAGACATCCCAACTCCATCAGTAAAGAATGCATTCGCATGAACTTTTCCTCCATTGATAGGCCAGTAAGCGCATTACTAATCTGTGGACATAAGTCCAAGGACACACGATGCAGGGAGGCAGCAAGACGAGGCACCTAGGCAATGAAATAACTTCGTCAGTTTTTCAAAAAAAAAAAAAAAAAAAAAAAAAAAAAAAAAGAGAGAGGTTTAGGCGAGCTAGGCAAGAGTGAAAACCTGAATCTTGGAAGGATCCATGTCTATACCAGGGAGGCGCAGAGAAACCTTCTCATCTTCATAAATCTTCCTGACGCGAGCTGCGCGCCAGGAATCGTCCGGAGTAGTTAAGCGACGCTGGGAGGAGGAGGAAGGGTGAGCCGACGCAGATTTCTCACCAACAGATGCCTTCCCAGATGTCCTTTCAAATGATTGCCCCGGGGCAGTAGGCACCGCTAATTCATCGCCAACAGACGACCCTGGGAAGTCTGGAGGAGTAGGCGAAGAATGTTTCGACGAACCTTCGACACGCTTCCTCTTTTTAGTTTCCTTTGCCGCCGACCCTACTGCGGCCAACACCCTATCCGTGGGGGCTTTCTCTAATGAATGCGCGGTTTTGGGAAGTTGAGAGGTGCGAGAAGAAGCGGGTTTAGAACCCTTAGAGCCGCCCCCCTTAGCAATTTTAAACATCGCAGAAGCTTTGGGGGGGGGGGGAATGGACGCCTTCTTGGCAGGAGAAACCTTTGCAACAGTAAGAGCTTTTGCAGTGGGAGAATCGATCGGTGGTGGCGACCCTTCCCCTTCCTCTTCAGGTGGAGGGGAATAGTTAAGTTGCTGCAGGGGAAGCTCCTCGTCTGCGCCATCATCAGGCTCGATGCACTCAGCGAAGGTGCGGTCATCCGGTACAGGGCTCCCCCCATCCCAGCACAAGTGGTAACCCGCCTGAGAGGTCCTCTTCAAATGGGATATTATGGCATGCTCATCCTCAGTAGGTTCTGGGAATTCTACCTTGGTGAACCCAGTAGAAGTCATATTCCAATCCAAACAGATGCCCATTCCATCCATCAGGGTCCCTCGACAGAAGGCGAAGTTCTCTTCCCAGTTGCCTATTTTTCTGGGTTTATTGGCGAACACGCGATTCACAGTTCTGATGGTGCAGAATTCATTATGACGGCAAAATTTAAAGAAATGTCCGAACAGTCCTACCGTGGGGGTGATCTTAGCCTTAAAACCTAGCTCTGCAAAATTCACTGTAAGCAAACGCTCGAAAGAAGTGATGCAGCACCAGGCAACCGGAAGAAGCTGGCCTGGAGGAATTTTTACCATATTAAGAAGTGTGCATTGAAATGGCGACAAGGGTAGGCGTATTCCCCACCATGCAGACCTGGCAAAGAGCAGCCTTTGAAGTTTCAAAGGGACGATCCAATTTATCCGCTCCTTCTATATGCAACTCGCTCTCCTCTGGATCATCAAAAACCAAACTCCTCTTGAACTTGACTACTTTTGAGTCAATCCAAGGATTAGATTCGAAACCCCTAGACGTTGGGAACTTGCTCCTAATCTTCTTAGAGTCTGAACTCCTGAAAACCTTCTTAGGCATGGCGGGGCTAAGCAACAAAAAAGATTTAAACAAAACAATAGTGAGAACAGGCGAGAAGGCCATGACAAAAACAAAAGTAATAGAAAGAATAGCAAGAACGAGGAAAGGATTAATACCAATATTCAGTGATCTCCGTCAGGCAAAGACAGAAGAAGAAGGAGAGAAGAGAAACAACGATGAAAGTTCACCAGAGCAAAGGGAAGAAGAAGATACTTGCAGGGGCACAGAGAATGTACTGAAAGCAGAGAGAGAGACAAATGAAGGTCTGGAATCTATATAAAAGACACGTCTCTTCGGTTCTCCCGCCTAGAAGGGAACTTTATCTTTTTCAAATTCCAACGAGAAGACAAATCGTCGCGACTCGATCCCCCCAAAGGATGCAATGATGGGAAGATCTTGTAGGATCCCTATAAAAGATCTTGTGGCCCCGCTTTCTTTCTTTATATTATTATTAAAGTCACCGAATATTTCTTCCAACCTCGTATGAGGGCTCGACCATATCAACCTTTATTGTGCAACTGCGCCTGGCGGGTTCGGATACTAATTAACATCATCACTGTGCGACCGCGGCGGATGAATTTGGATGCCAGCAAACACCCTCTGAGGGCTTGCGGATTTTAAGGACCTCATAGTGTCCGTCGTCTTCCAAAGAATTTAACCAATAAGAAAACAATCGCGCAAACATCGCTTGAAGCCCAATGACGCCACCTAGGAGTTGCCATAAAGAGCTTCAGATAAAATGCAAGCATTTATCAGAAGCTCGAGGGCTAATGATATGGTCAGATTAGGATACGGGCCTAATAGTTACGAAAGGCCTCGTGTAAGGCCTAGTTAGAGAAAGGAGCCCACGAATCGTTATGATGAGGGTGGGTCCGAGATCGTTGCGCTCAGAGTGGGGCCAGGAGCCGTTAGAGAGAGCTCATACCAGTGGGCCCCCTAGAGGAAACGGCTTCTGGGCACGGATGCCTTTTCCACAACGGCCGCAGGATGTTCTGTGACCTGTGAGCAGTAGTCGTTCAGGAGACATCGACTCAACCTCGCACTCACCCTCGCTCGGATGAACGTTAGCCACAGTCGAGGAAAGAACATGTCGAGGTTGAGAGATGACCTAACGACCTTCTTGCCGCAGTCAAGAAGAGAGGATAAGAACACTATGAGGCCACAAAAGATCCGATGTGATGAGGGACCACCAGATAGTTATAAATAGGAACCCCCTCCCATAGGGAAGGGGGGTTAGACATTCTGTAAACAAAAAAGATCCATATATGAAATAAAGAAATTCTTACTCTTCTTAATCAAAATACTTTGTTGAAACCTATGAGCTAGATTTAGGGTTATCAATAATGATTTCATTGTTGCATGTTGAAATCCTTCTTAGCACATGCATGCCTTAGTTTACAATGGTGAATTGCTGGATATTTAACAAGTGTTGTGAGCATAAGGAACCAAAGGTTTCAGAAACCGATTTAGTGATTATACTAGATTTAACAAGTAATCATGGTAGACCTTGATGACTTTCATGATGTATTTTTTGCATAATTAAACTCCTATTTTCAAATGTTATTTATTCTTCTTATGTTCAGTGTTTTTTTTACAATTTTACATATTTTGACTTAGAGGTGGGTGTTCAAGATCATGGATTTCGTGTTAGTGACACTACAACTGTTGTCAGGTACAATTTTTCTTGCCTCGCCATTCATGTATTTATGTTAGGAAATTGCTTAATTTTAATTTTTGTGACTAATTATACTAAATTAATCCAATTAAACATCAAGCATCAAGAATCTAGTGCAGAAGTCCAATCCAACACAAGAGAAAGGTAGGAATTTCATTACCTCTCCTAATATGGTAATTAGGAGGCTTATTCCTACAGCTTAGAAGTCGGTGGCGTGCTCTCCACGTCTCCACTAAACTTGACGGCAGCTGCCTCGAGTCCACTAAGGTATTAACCAAGTTCTCAACAAATTATGCTAGTAATTTGGAGAACAAGACTAATTCCTAAGCTTTCCCTTCTTCTAATCGATTATCCTAATTAATTTAAGTGGAAAGCTTGCTCAACACATGAGCTAGGAAGCATGAAAGAGAACAAAAAGGAGAAAGAAATTTCTGAAAATTTCTTTTCTCTCTTTGAATTTTCAGCTAAGGAAGAGAGGCTCAAAGGTGGCTAGGTTTCTCTCTTCAAATGGTCCCCTTTTATATGCAACCACTCCTCATGACAAGTTACAACTATTTACAATCTTGCCACTTGCCCTAGCTAAAATTTTAATGGATTAGGCCATATTTTAAATGAGCCCACTACTCTTCTCATTTAATTGCACATCCAATTTGACATTTAAATAACTAATTAACTAAAGACCCAATTAGCTCAAATAAATAAATGTGTTGATTATAATTAATTATTAACTTATTAATAATTAATATAGAATTAGTCAATGCATTAAATTATTTCAATATGATCAATTTGACTTAATTAATTATAACGGTCCACAACGATATATAATTAATTAATCAACTTATCATATTTTTACAATACTCATTGTTAGGGATGGCAGTTTGGCCCGCTGGCCCAATTGCCTGCTCGTACCTGCCTGGCCCATAGTCATGCCTGCCTGGCCCGAACTAGAAACAGGCCTTAACAGGCCAGGCATACTGACAGGCAAGGTCAGGCTTGGGCTTGAGGTTCCAGCCCACAGGCGGCCTGTTGGGCTTATCTGTTAACACATAGTATTTATTTGGACCAATTAATTTAATTGGAAATTTTGAAAAGGCCTGTTAAGCCTTACGATCCATTAAGGTACAGAGTAGAAAACACCAAAACCTAATCTTCTTCCTATCTCATTTTCTCTGTGGCCGTCTCTCATGGTCTCATTCAAAACAACTTCGGTGTTATCGTCTTCCTGTTCTTCTCTGTTCTCGTCGGTGCACGTGCGTCTTTTCATCAGTCGACTTCGAGCATCCGTCGTTTTATCTTGTAATAAGTCTTCCCTCTCTCTCCTTCCTTACTCCCTCTCTTTGTCTCTGTCTCAGTTGATCTTTCACTGTCTTTCTATCTCCCTTAGTTTATTTGTATATTCTTAAAAGATTCTGAGTTTGATCTATTTTCGTAAAACTTTTACCATGAATATTCATGAACTAAGATTTGGTAAGACGTAAACTTATTTGGCAAAATGAAATTTCAATATAAATTAGATTAACTTTTGTCTTCTAGATGCTACTTATGGTTAATGAATAAGATTAAGCTCCATCTTTCTTGTTTAGAATACTTGCATCTCTATAATTGCTAACACTGATCGGTAACTTTTGGTGAACTTATTTTGTCGGTTTGTGTGATTTAATTAAGTATTTGTAGCACTTTGTTATTTGGGTCTTTAAAGCAATAATATATAAGCAAATAACTCTTAGCTATTATAGATGCTTTCCGTTAGCTTGTGTTATTTACCATCCTTTTTTTTTTAGGCAAATGACGAACCAGCAGAAGTAGAACCTAAAGACTGTCTGGTGCTAAGACTGTTCGGCTCAATTTATTTTTGTTTTTGCAACTTTTATGTTTCTAAGATTGTTGTTAACTATACGTTGGTGCTTTTATGTTGGTACATCTTGTGAATCGATCAAAAAATTATTTGAACTTTCATGTATCTATGCTAATTGTTAAAAATTTTGATGGTATAACTATTTGTTCAATGTAATTACATTGAATGTGTTTTAATTTACGCTGGACTGATTGAAATAGGCTACGGACACAAGTAATGTCGAGTATACATTTCAGACCTTTCGTCCAGGAAACGGGTATAAACAGGCAGGCTTGGGCCTAGAGGCACGGCCCATGGGTGGGCCGGGTATCACTTCCCATGCCTGTTTAGTTAGGCTCAGGCAGGCAGGTCTGAACTTTAGAAATGACAGGCCAGGTATGGGCTAGAGTTAAAGCCCGCAGGTAAGGCCCATTGCCATCCCTACTCATTGTTGCAAATAAATAAATAATGCACGTATGGTTAAACACCTTATTTTGTGTGACCCTTTGAGGATTTATGCTATGTTGGACATGGAATTAAATCGTTATTTAATTCCAATAATCATAAGCGGTATCTAGCAACACATTATGATTCCCAATTCGCATAATTAATGTACCGCTACAATATTTAAATCTTGCATAAGAGAATAAAAGTATTTCTCTATTTTGATTCTTATGTCACACGATATTATCATATAATCCAAGATAGGAATGTGTCATTCTTGCAGATTATACGTTTCTTGATCTAGAGTTGATCGCCTAGTTGCGCGCATACGATCCAACTCCATCAAGGGGTCCAAACAGATATCGTCACTCACTAAGTGAATTAATGAGGGACATACGATTTTCTTGATGATTAGGTTTTCCCCGCACAATTCAAGGGAACATAAATAAGATCCATATAGCAATCCTTATCAAGAATCAGCGATAGACAATATTTATTGAACATATCCTCATGTGGGGGCCGTTTGGATCCCATGGGGATTTTGAGGAATTTCATCTTCCTACCATAAATTTATTATAAACAATCCAAACTCTTCACAAAATTACACACTTCCGAATAAATTTATTCCTAGGAATTGCAACTTTCCCAAATTCCCCAACTTCCTAAGCGATCCAAACGGCCCCGTGGAAAAGATAAACATCTCAAACTTAGAACCAAAATCATAACGAAATAAATAATGACACATAACACAATCAATATTTTTATTTCGTTGGGTCATGTCATGTACTATGTTCTAAAAACATATACATATGCAATTAAGTTGGTAACCTTACCTATGATCTGTAGAACTTAATCATCACTTAACTTGCATACTAATCTTATATGATAATTAATGTTCCTTGTTAATTATTAAGATTATGAACCGTTTAGATTTATTATTGTCATTCTAAAAAATGATCCACAGAGATCTACAATTCAGATCCTCAACTGTCAACAATAAACCTATGAACAAATGATAAAATATCATCCATAACATAAACTAATATTTAAGTCATCTAATTCATTGACTTCTTGGACATAACTCCAACAATTTATTCATCTAATTTGTTTGCTTAATTTTTTTTTCTGTTTGTGTTCTTTTTTATTTGTATAATATTTTTTTTTAATCACAGATATTTTTATTGGATTTGAAGTCTATTAGAAATTAGGGGCTGATAAGTAATGTTATAAATATGAACGTTGAAAAAATTAGAGTATGATAAAAAATAATAAACTATGTATTTGAGCTATATATAATATTTTTCCGATTAATAGTGCTATTGTTATAAGCGATAACAAGAAATGGATATGTAAACAGTGAAATTTTGTGAGCAATTCTTCTTCTTCTCTTTTTTTTTTTTTTGGTCTACGTTATTCATCTTTTAATTTCAAATCTGAACTGTGGCTAAGTACGATTGGGCTATATTTTTGCAAGGTTTATAACATTTTGTTGTTCCTTAGTATTTCCTTCAATTTCAGATCGGAACTGAGGACTAAGGGAAGCAACATCGACTGTAGGAGCATCTTTGCTTCAACCTCTTGCAGACTATCATTTTCTTCGAGAGGTAAAATTTATAAGGACAATCGAACTGTTCTGACATAAGGAGGCCTTCGGATTTTAATGAATTTCTATGACTTTTACTACAACTGGTGATTGAAGATTAACTCGTACGTTTGATTTTTTTTTTATTTGGTGTGGATCGTGTGGTACCTCCTATTTAAATTCTACCAGATACATATCAGTAAGGATTTATGATTTCTTTCATATTATTTATTATTATCTAATAGACAATCAATATTAGATAGTATTTATTTATTCACTATTAATCAATATGAAGAACCTCACTGATGGCAAAGTTGCGATATATGAACCTGACATTGGTTCAGTTAATTAAACACCCATATTGAAATTTAAAAATATAGACCAGCCTATATTTTGTGGCGTATTCATATATATCTTTGTATGTGTCAGATTATACTAGATCGATGATGACCCGTTACATCATAATACATGATGGCAAATGTTGTCATCGTGTATTATGATTTTTTCACTCTTCCATGGTCTCTCTACATCTTCCTTGGAATAAGTTTTACCCCATTTTTCTTTTGCCTGATGGCGCCCCTCTCTCTTCATCGTCCCTCTCCATCATATCTCTACCTCTTCCATCGCCTTTTCCGGGTGGTTCTCCGTCTCAGTGGCTCTTTCTCTCCATCGCCTCCTTTACGAGTTCTCCTCTCTCTGTCGCCTCATGTAGAAATTCAAGTCGAGACAGGTTTTGTTTCTTGCAATCCATGGCTAGATGCACAAATCCCACTTGATTGATTATGACAAGGTAAATTTTTATCTATTTTTATACATTTTGTCGCATTTTTCTGTTTATTTTTGTAGTTAGGTCTTTGTTTTTATTTTACGCGTCAAATTTTTGGGTGGGTGTTTTTGTTTCTTTTCATGAGAGATCCCCACCAAATAATAATAATAATAATAATAATAATAATAATAATAAATAAAGTCCACTTGGCGCACACCCCTCCAACTGAAAACCATATCGGACTGGAAATTTAAAAAAAAATAAAAATTCAAATACTTGACATGGCAACAGAAATAGTTGAATTATTTTTTGGCGATCCTCTTTGTGATTCTTTATTTTGATGTGTGATTCAGGGTTGTTGCATTGTGTTCCTGGCTCCTAACTCTTTACTCCCAACCAATGATTTTTAGACTGTATTTGATTTTGTCATGCTATTTATAAGATGTGATTTCTCATGTGTTTTATTTTATGATAGGAAGATTTAAGGATTGAGATTCAATAATTTTCCATATTCTTGCTGTTATTATTTTAGAAATTTAGATTTATTACCTTTCCTACAAATCTTATTATATAATTCAGTTTTGTTTAAAGAAATTGAACTCTTGGGTCCATTTAGTATTGATGTCGTTACTTTATCATTTGGTTGGCTATTCTGTACCACTTAGTATATTTATATGATATATGATATATATGGGAGCAAATTTTAGTTTTGTTGACCCTTCAATTTAATTTCAAAATTTTTAAGGCAAGACAACTCATTTTCTTACCAACCATGGATAGATGCACAAATCAAGAGAATCTTTGATGCTGCCATTATTATTTTGTATTAAATGTGCTTCAAAACTATATTTAAATACTATTTATTTTCCTTATATAGTGCTTAGAGAAATCAAATTGGTATCAAAACGGTCATTATTGTCGCATTCTCCATTAATTTTATATCTACTGCACAGGTCATCCCTATCTATGAAATTTTGTTAAAAAATGATCCTTCTTCTCTTTTCTTTTTATCTAGGTTATCGATTATTGATCTTTTAATTTCAAATCTAAACTGAGTCCAGGTAATATTGGTGCTATATTTTGGAGAGGTTTGTAATTGTTGGTTGTTCCTTCGTATTTTCTTCAATTTCAGATCTGAACTGAGGATAAAAGAAAGTGATATCGACTGCAGGGCATCTTTTATATCTTTTATATTGTGTGCTGCTAATTTTGAAGGAACAACCAAACAATCATCTTTTGAATGGTGGTTTCAGTATATTCATCTCTTATAATTAGGTAACTTAATTTATTTTTTCTTATTACTTTTTTTAAAAAACTTTGAAGCTAACAATGAGAAACAAAAATGAGATAAGCATCCATGAATTGTTGAGGGAATGCATATAAATGATTGAATTTTTTTTGTGCAAACTTCACAAAATTAATTCCTCATGTTGGGTTCATGTATTTGTGAAACAGAAAGCTACACGTGTTATATGATAAGTCAACGAGTAATTACACATCAATTGTTGCTTCAAGCATCAATTTCTATTGCGAGTTTTTTTTCTAATTTGAATTAATAATAATGTGATTTGTCTTTCTTTTTATTATAAAGTTAGAAATTGTATGGCTAATTTGTTTAATTTTTTCAAATTTTTGTCAATTTTGATCAGATCTTTTGGCATAGAAGAAGATCTCAGTTGATGAGAGAGTGAATTCATATTGATTTTAGGTGTCTTGGTATATATTGGTAGGACCACTTGAGATCAAGTACGGTGGTACAGAAAGGTGGGAGAAATTAGGGCTGGTATGACACAAGTACAGGCTTGATACCAGTTGCATTCAAGGAAAGGCATTGGTACAAGGGTAGGTTTTTTAGTATCAAAACAGTGAGGAGAAGGAAGAAATAATGTTTGTTATGGTGATTGTTAATTTTGGTGAGATGATTTCTTAGTTGGTACAGTGGTTGGTACCAATGGATGCATAAGGAATTGGGTTTATACAAAAGGCAATTGTCACTACCATGACCGTTATCATGTTCGTTGCCCCGTTTAGTTTAGAATTAGGTGAGTTTACTTTACTATATTAAATTCTGCCTAAAGTTTCAAGTAACATATTGAATTTGATATATATCATGTCTTGATATTCAATAGTGCATGTACTTAGTTACATATCATCAGAGGTGCTTTCTCCTCTTTTCAGTACATTCTAATAATTGTAAAATCATTTATCTTATATTCTATAAGGGACATTCAAATTTTTCTTAATATTTCAACTTTTTATATAGTCTAGAATATGTTTATGAGCTGACATATTCAATACAATTGGATTATACATTGTAATTATGCACATAATGTGCAGATTTGAAAGATTCTGAGTATATTTGAGCATTTGAAACTATTCTACTTTCATTTTAAGTCATTTGAACACAATAATCTATGTTTAAGCTCTTTATATGGACTAGAATATATTTATGAACCTACTTATTCAAAATGATTATATTATACATTGTAATTAAGAAACATGATGTTTAGATTTTACAGATTTTGAGTATATTTGAGCATTTCAACCGATTTTGCATTAATATTAAGTCATTTGAGCACAATAATCTATTTTTAAGCTCTTTATATTGTTTATAATATGTTTATGAACCATTTATTCAAAACAATTGGATTATACATTATAATTATTCATATAATTTCCAGATTTTACAGATTATGAGTGTATTTAAGAATTTCATGTGATTTTGCATTCATTTTAAGTTATTTGATGACAATAATCTATATTTATGCTCTTTATATAGTTTATAATATGTTTATGAAATCATTTATTCAAAATGATAAGATTATACATCATAATTATTCACATAATTTTGCAGATTTTACAGATTCTGAGTATATTTGAGCATTTCAAGTGATTTTAAAATCATTTTTAGTCATTTGATCACAATAATCTATATTGATGCTCTTATATAGTCTAGAATATGTTTACGAAATCACTTATTCAAAAGAATTGTATTATAAATTGTAATTTTTGACATAATGTGCAGATTTTAAAGATTATGAGGTTATTTGAGCATTTCAAGCGATTTCGCCTTCGTTTTAAGTGATTTGAATACAATAATATATATTTAAACTCTTTGTTTTGTCTAGAATATGTTTATGATATAAATTATTCAAAACAATTGGATTATACTTTGTAATTATGCACATAATGTGCATATTTGAAATATTCTGAGTATATATGAGCATTTCTAACTATTTTGCATTCATTTTAAGCCATTCGGTCACAATAAATATATTTATGATTTTAATATAGTCGAGAATATGTTTTTACGAAACAATTGGATCATACGTTGTAATTACGAATATAATATGCAGATTTAAAAGATTTTGAGTATATTTGAGCATTTCAATCGATCTTGCATTCATTTTAACTCATTTAATCACAATAATCTGTATTTATGCTCTTTATATAGTCTAGAATATGTTTATGTGGTCAGTTATTCAAAAAGATTGGTTTATAAATTGTAATTATTTACATAATGTGCAGATTTTACAGATTCTAAGTATATTTGAGCATTGTAAGCAATTTAGCATTCATTTTAAGTCATTTGATCACAATAATTTATATGTATTCTTTGTATATTCTAGATTATGTTTATGCGGTCAATTATTCAAAAATCTTGATTTTATACATTGTAAGTATTCACATGATGTACAGATTTTACAGATTCTGAGTATATTTTAGCATTTTAAGCGATTTTGCTCTTATTTTAAGTCTTTTGATCACAACAATCTATATTTAAACTCTTTATGTAGTCTAGAATATGTTTGTGAGCTGATAATTCAAAATGATTGGGTTATACATTGTAATTATTCACGTAATGTGCATAATTTACAGACTCTGAGTATATTTGATCCTTTCAAACGATTTTCCATTCAATTTAAATCATTTGATAATAATCATCTATATTTATGTTCTTTTTATAGTATAGAATTTATTTATGAACACACTTATCCAAAATGATTGGATTATACATTGTATACACACATAATTTGCAGATTTTACAAATTCTGTGTATATTTTGGCATTTGAAGCAATTTTGCATTTATTTTAAGTTAGTTGATTACAATAATCTATATTTAAGCTCTTTATATAGTCTAGAATATATTTATGAGCTCACATATTTAAAACGATTGGATTATACATTGTAAGTATTCACTTGATATACGGATTTTCCAATTTCTGAGTATATTTGAGCATTTCAAACGATTTTGTATTCATTTTAAGTCATTTGACCAGAGTAATCAATATTTATGATCTTTATATAGTTTAGAATATATTTCTGAACCAAGTTATTCAAAACGATTGGATTATACATTGTAATTGCGCACATGAAGGGAAGATTTTAAAGATTCTGAGTATATTTGAGCATTTGAAGCTATTTTACATTCATTTTAAGTCATTCGATCACAATAATCTATAATTAAGCTCTTTATAAAGTGTAGAATATGTTTATGAGCTCAATAATTCAAAACGATTGGATTGTGCATTATAATTATTCACATATTATGCAGATTTTACAGATTCTGAGTATATTTTAGCATTTCAAGCGATTTTGCATTAATTTTAAGTCATTTGATCACAATAATGTATATTTAAGATCTTTATACAGTCTAGAATATGTTTATGATATCACTTATTCAAAACAATTGGATTATACATTGTAATTATGCACATAATATTCAGATTTGAAAGATTCTGAGTATATTTGAGCATTTCAAGCAATTTTGCATTAACTTTAAGTCATTTGATCACAATAATCTATATTTAAGCTTTTTATATTGTGTATAATATGTTTATGAGCTCAATTATTCAAAACGATTGGAATTATTCACATATTGTCCAGATTTTACAGATTCTGAGTATATATGAGCATTTGAAGCGATTTTGCATTTATTTTAAGTCATTTGATCAAAGTAATCTATATTTATGTTCTTTATATAGTTTAAGAATATGTTTATGAGGTGAATTATTAAAAAAGATTGGATTATACATTGTAATTATTCACATAATATGCAGATTTTACAGATTCTATGTATATTTTAGAATTTCAAGCGAATTTGCATTAATTTTAAGTCATTTCATCACAATAATGTATATTTAAGCTCTTTATATCGTCTAGAATATGATTATGTTATCATTATTCAAAACAATTGGATTATAAATTGTAATGATGCACATAATATTCAGATTTGAAAGATTCTGAGTATATTTGAGCATTTCAATCGATTTTGCATTATTTTAAGTCCTTTGATCACAATAATCTATATTTAAGTTATTTATTTTGTGTAGAATTTGTTTATGAGCTCAATTATTCAAAATGATTGGATTATACATTGTAATTATTCACATATTTTGCAGATTTTACAGATTCTGAGTATATATGAGCATTTGAAGCAATTTTGCATTCATTTTTGGGGCCGTTTGGATCGCTTAAGAATTTGGGGAATTTGGAGAAGTTGCAATTCCTAGGAATAAATTTATTGGGAAGTGTGTAACTTTGTGAAGAGTTTGGATTGTTTATAATAAATTTATGGTAGGAAGATGAAATTCCCCAAATTCCTTGGGGAATCCAAACAAGCCCAAGTCATTTGATCACAATAATATATATTTAAGCTCTTTATATAGTTTAGAATATTTTTATGATGTCAATTGTTAAGAAAGTGAATTCTACATTGTAATTATTCATATAATGTGCAGATTTGACAAATTCTAAGTATATTTGAGCATTTTAAGCGATTTTGCATTCTTTTTAAGTCATTTGATCACAGTAATCTATATTTATGAACTTTATATAGTTTAGAATATGTTTCTAAATTAAGTTGTTCAAAATGATTGGATTATACATTGTAATTGCGCAAATGATCTGAAGATTTTAAAGATTCTGAGTATATTGAAGCATTTCAAGCGATTTTGCATTCATTTTAAGTTATTTTATCACAATAATCTATATTTAAGCTATATATATAGTCTAAAATATTTTTAAGAGCTCAATAGTTCAAAACGATTGGATTATACATTGTAATTATTCACATAAATATACGGATTTCACAAGTTCTGAGATTATTTGAGCATTACAAACGATTTTCCATTCATTTTAAGTCATTCGGATCACAATAATCTATATTTAAGCTCTTGATATAGTCTAGAATATGTTTATGAGCTCACATATTCAAAACGATTGGATTATACATTGTGATTATTCACATAATGTGTAGATTGTACAGATTCTTAGTATATTTAAGCATTTCAAGCGATTTTGCATTCATTTTAAATCCTTTGATCACAATCATCTATATTTAAGATCTGTATATAGTCAAGAATATATTTATGAACTCACTTATTCTAAACAATTCCATTATACATTGTAATTACGCGCATAATGTGTAGATTTGAAAGATTCTGAGTATATTTGAGAATTTCAAGCGATTTTGCATTTATTTAAGTCATCTGACCACAATAATCTATAATTAAGCTCTTTATGGATTCTAGAATATGTTTAGGCGTTCAATTATTCAAAACGATTCGATTGTACATTGTAATTATTCACATAATATGCAGCTTTTACAGATTCTGAATATATTTGAGCATTTCAAGCGATTTTGTATTCATTTTAAGTTTTTTTATCGCAATAATATATATTTAAGCTCTTTATATAGTCTAGAATATGTTATGATATCCCTTATTCAAAACGATTGGATAATAAATTGTAATTATGCACATAATGTTCAGATTTTAAAGATTCTGATTATAGTTGAACATTTCAAGAGATTTTGCATTAATTTTATGTCATTTGATCACAATTATCTATATTTAAACTTTTAATATTGTGTAGAATATTTTTATGGGCTCAATTATTCAAAACGATTGGATTATACATTGTAATTATTCACGTATTGTGCAGATTTTACAGATTCTGAGTGTATTTGAGCATTTGAAGAGATTTTGCATTCATTTTATGTCATTTGATTAAAATAATCTATATTTATGCTATTTATATAGTCTAAAATATGTTTATGAGCTTAATTATTCAAAACGATTGGATTAGACATTGTAATTATTCACATAATGTGCATATTTTACAGATTATAAGTTTCTTTGAACATTTCTATCGATTTTCCATTCATTTTAAGTCATCTGATCACAATAATCTATATTTAAGCCCTTCATATAGTCTAGAATATGTTTATGAGCTCACATATTCAAAACGATTGGATTATACATTGTAATTTTTCACATAATTTGCAGATTTTACCGATTCTTAGTATATTTAATCATTTCAAGCAATTTTGCATTCATTTTAAATTGTTTGATCACAATCATCTATATTTAAGATCTTTATATTGTCAAGAATATGTTTATGAACTCACTTATTCTAAACGATTGCATTATACATTGTAATTACGCACATAATGTGTAGATTTTAAAGATTCTGAGTATATTTGAGCATTTCAAGCGATTTTGCATTTATTTAAGTCATTTGATAACAATAATCTAAAATTAAGCTCTTTATAAGAGGAATGATATACTACACTCTGGTGTATACATGCCCCATACACTGATTTTTTCTACCGTTGGATCGCTCTAATTTTCGTGGTATGATTTTGATGAAAGGCTGGGATAGGGGCACTAGAGGCTCTCCGTTTTCTCCGTTTCATTACAATTTTCTGTCTTCTGTTGAATCCTCCATCTGAAGATTCTGTCCTTCAAACAAAAAAAAAGGAAAACCTTGACAGCCTCTGTCACCTCTACCGCCTCATCAACTCTCGCTTTCCCCTTCATCTCGCAATTCTCTCTTTCGTCGCATCGACACCTTTCTCTCTCCTTCACTCCTTTGTCAACCTTTCCGGGAGGATTCTTGTGCTCTGTGCTACTTGGATTCGTCGATTGACAGTTTGACACCAGTGGAGGTGAAATCAACAATAGAAAGGGGCGAAGGTCCAAATTAACAGGCGAGAAAAGATACCTTTGTTTATTTTTTTTATTCATTTTCAATATTAAATGTCTCAAATCAAAGATTCTTGCCTTCTTTCCATTGTTATGAAAGTTCTAACTTTTAGCGTACATATATATCAGAGAATGGGTATGATGTGCGATCAAAAATAGAACAATCGTCTAGGTGTGTTAAGATGTGCGAGCTCAAGTTGGCAAATCCTAAGAGAGAAGCGCGCAGAGTGAAGTGACGAAAGTACAAACTACGAGAGAGAGAATCGTGCAAATAAGAGTTTTGGCGTTCAATTTGGTGCAAACGGAGATGAGACCATGAGTGCGAAGAGAGGTGTGAACGGAGAATTAAACAGAAGGAGATGAAAATTTTAATGGAAACAGAGAATCGAATAGCAATCAGCGCCATAATCCGATCCACTCATCTAAATCTGGTGCACGAGTTTTAAAGCGATCCAAAGACTCAGAAATTCAGTGTATGAGGACTCAATACTCCAGAGCGTAGTATATCATTCCTCTATAAAGTCTAGAATATGTTTATGAGTTTAATTATTCAAAACGATTGGATTGTACAGTGTAATTATTCATATTATATGCAGCTTTTACAGATTCTGATTATATTTGAGCATTTCAAGCGGTTTTGCATTCATTTTAAGTCATTTGATCACAATAATGTATATTTAAGCTCTTTATATTGTCTAGAATATGTTTATGATATCACTTATTCAAAACGATTGGATTATATATTGTAATTATGCAAATAATGTGCAGATTTTAAAGATTCTGAGTATATGGAGCATTTCAAGCGATTTTGCATTCATTTTAAGTTATCTGATCACAATAATCTATATTTAAGCTCTCTATATAGTCTAAAATATGTTTTGAGCTCAATTATTCAAAACGATTGGATTATACATTGTAATTTATCACATAAAGTGCAGATTTTATAGATTCTGAGTATATTTGAGCATTTGAAGCTATTTTACATTCATTTTAAGTCACTTGAATTTAATAATCTATATTTAATCTCCTTATATTTATGAATTCACTTATTCCAAACGATTGGATTATATAATGTAATTATTCACATAATATATGCATTTTACAATTTCTGAGTATATTTGAGCATTTCAAAAGATTTTGTATTCTTTTTAAGTCATTTGACCACAGTAATCTATATTTATGATCTTTATATAGTTAAGAATATGTTTCTGAACTAAGTTATTCAAAACGATTGGATTGTACATTGTAATTGTGCACATAATGTGCAGATTTTAAAGATTCTGAGTATATTGGAGCATTTCAAGCGATTTGCATTCATTTTAAGTTATTTGATCACAATAATCTAAATTTAAGCTCCTTATATAGTCTAAATATGTTTATGAGCTCAATTATTCAAAACGATTGGATTATATGTTGAAATTACTCACATAATTTGTATATTATACAGATTCTAAGTTTATTTGAACATTTCAATTAATTTTGCATTCATTTTAAGTTATGTGATGACAATATTTTATGTTTAACCTCTTTATATACTCTAGAATATATTTATGAGCTCACATATTCAATACGATTGGATTATACATTATAATTATTCACATTATATGCAGATTTTACAGATTCTGAGTATATTTAAGCATTTCAAGCGATTTTGCATTCACTTTAAGTCATTTGATCACAACAATCTATATTTATGATCTTTATATAGTTTATAATATGTTTATGAACTCATTTGTTCGAAAAGATTGGATTATACATTATAATTATTCACATAATTTGCAGATTTTACAGATTCTGAGTATATTTGAGCATTTCAAGCGATTTTGAATTCATTTTAAGTCATTTGATCACAATAATCTATATTGATGCTCTTTATATGGTCTTAAATATGTTTACGAACTCACTTATTCATAAGAATTGGATTATACATTGTAATTTATCTCATAATGTGCCGATTTTATAGATTCGAATATGTTTATGAACTCACTTATTTAAAAAGATCGGATTATACATTGTAATTATGCACAAAATGTTCAGATTTTAAAGATTATGAGTATATTTGAGCATTTCAAGCAATTTTTGCATTTGATTTAAGACATTTGTTCACGATAATCTATATTTAAGCTCTTAACAAAGCCTAGAATATGTTTAAGAACACACTCATTCAAAATGAATGGATTATTCATTGTAATTACACACATAATGTGCAGATTTTACATATTCTGTGTATATTTGGGAATTTCAAGTGATTTTGAATTCATTTTAAGTCATTTGATAACAATATAAAGCTCTTTGTAAAGTCTCGAATATGTTTATGAGCTCAATTATTCAAAACGATTGGATTGTACATTGTAATTATTCACATAATATGCAGATTATACATATTCGGAATATATTTGAGCATTTCAAGTGATTTTGCATCTATTTTAAGTCATTTGATTACCATAATATATATTTAAACTCTTTATATAGTCTAGAATATGTTTATGATATCACTTATTCAAAACAATTGGATTATACATTGTAATTTTGCACATAATATTCAGATTTCAAAGATTCTGAGTATATTTGAGCATTTCAAGCGATTTTGTTTTAATTCTAAGTCATTTGATCAAAATAATCTATATTTAAACTCTTAATATTGTGTAGAATATGTTTATGAGCTCAATTATTCAAAACTATTGGATTATACATTGTAATTAATCACGTATTGTGCAGATTTTGCAGATTTCGAGTATATTTGAGAATTTGAAGTGATGTTGCATTCATTTTAAGTCATTTGATCACAATATTCTATATTTATGCCCTTTATATAGTCTAGAATATGTTTATGAGGTCAAGTTTTAAAAAAGATTGGTTTATACATTGTAATTATTCACATAATGTACAGATTTCACAAATTCTAAGTATATTTGAGCATTTTAAGCGATTTTGCATTCATTTTAAGTCATTTGATCACAATAATCCACATTTATGATCTTTATATTGTTTAGAATATGTTTATAAACTATGTTATTCAAAATGATTGGATTATACATTGTAATCACGCAATATTTCAAGCGATTTGACATTCAATTTAAGTTATTTGATCAAAATAATCTCTATTTAAGCTTTTTATATAGCCTATAATATGTTTATGAGTTTAATTATTCAAAATGATTGGATTATAAATTGTAATTATTCAGATAATGCGCATATTATACAGATTCTAGTTTATTTGAGCATTTCAATTGATTTTGAATTCATTTTAAGTTATGTGATGACAATATTCTATATTTATGCTCTTTATATAGTCTAGAATATGTTTATAAGCTCACATATTCAATACAATTGGATTATACATTGTAATTATTCACATAATATGCAGATTTTACAGATTCTGTGTATATTTAAGCATTTCAAGCAATTTTGCATTCACTTTAAGTCATTTTATGACAGTAATCTATATTTATGCTCTTTATATAGTTTATAAAATGTTTATGAACTTATTTATTCAAAACCATTGGGTTATACATTATAATTATTCACATAATTGCAGATTTTACAGATTCTGAGATATTTGAGCATTTCAAGCGATTTTGAATTCATTTTAAATCATTTGATCATAATAATCTATATTGATGATCTTTATATGGTCGACAATATGTTTATGAACTCACTTTTTCATAAGCATTGGATTCTCATACATTGTAATTTATTACATAATGTGCAGATTTTAAAGATTCTGAGAATATTTGAGCATTTCAAGCTATTTTACATTCGTTTTAAGTGATTTGATCACAACAATATATATTTAAGCTCTTTTTATCTTATCTTGAATATTTTTATGATATAACGTATTCAAAACGATTGGATTATACATTGTATTTATGCACATAATATGCAGATTTGAAATATTCTGAGTATATTTGAGCATTCCAAGCGATTTTGCATTCATTTTAATTCATTTGATCTCAATAATCTATATTTTATCTCTTTATATAGTCTAGAATATGTTTGTGAACTCAATTATTCTAAACAATTGGATTATACATTGTAATAACGCACATAATTTGCAGATTTTACATATTCTGAGAATATTTGAACATTTCAAGCGATTTTACATTTATTTTAAGTCATCTGATCACAATAATTTATATTTAAGCTCTTTATATAGTCTCGAATATGTTTATGAATTCATTTATTTAAAAAGATTGGATTATACATTGTAATTATGCACATAATATACAGATTTTACAGATTCTTAGTATATTTGAGCATTTGAAGTGATTTTCCATTAATTTTAAGTCATTTGATCACAAGTATATATATTTAAGATCTATATATTATCTATAATATGTTTATGATCTCAATTTTTCGATACGATAGGATTATACATTGTAATTATTCACAAAATGTGTTGATTTTAAAGATTTTGAGTAAATTTTGCATTCATTTTAAGTCATTTGATCACAGTAAGCTATATTTATACATTTTATATAGTTTAGAATATTCATATGAACTTATTTATTCAAAACGATTGGATTGTACATTTTAATTATTCACATAATATGCATATTTTACAGATTCTAAGTATATTTGAGCATTTTAAGCGATTTTGCAATCATTTCAAGTCATTTGATCACAATAATCAATATTTAACCTCTTTATTTTGTCTACAATATATTTATAACATAATTTATCCAAAATAATTGGGTTATACATTGTAATTGTGCACATTATGTGCAGATTTGAAAGATTCTGAGTATAATCTAGCATTTCAGCCGATTTTGCATTAATTTTAATTCATTTGATCACAATAATCAATATTTAAGCTTTTTATATAGTCTAGAATATATTTATAAACTCATTTATTCAAAACGATCAAATTATACATTCTAATTCTTCACATAATATGCAGATTTTACAGATTCAGAGTATATTTGAACATTTCAAGTGATTTTGTATTCATTGCAAGTGATTTGATCACAGTAATACATATTTAAGATCTTTATTTTGTCTAGAATATGTTTATGATATAACTTACTCAAAACAATTTTATTATACATTGTAATTATGCACATAATGTGCAGATTTGAAATATTATAAGTATATTTGAGCATTTCAAGCGATTTTTTTATGACAACAAGCTATATTTATGCTTTTTATATAGTTTAGAATATGTTTATGAACTCACTTATTCAAAACGATTAGATTATATATTGTATTTATTCACATAATGTGCGGATTTTACAGATTCTGAGTATATTTGAGCATTTGAAGCGATTTTGTTTTCAGTTTAAGTCATTTGATCAAATTAATCTATATTTGAGCTCTTTATATAGTCTCGAATATATTTTTGTACTCAGTTATTCAAAAAAATTGGATTATACATTGTAATTGTGCACAAAATGTGCAGATTTTACAGATTCTGAGTATATTTGAACATTTCAAGTGATTTTACATTAATTTTTTGTCATTTGATCACAATAATATATATTTAAGCTCTTTATATTGTCTAGAATATATTTATGATCTTAATTATTTAAAACGATAGGATTATACATTGTAATTATTCACATAATGTGCATATTTTACAGATTCTGAGTATATTTGAGCATTTCAAGCGATTTTGCATTCATTTTAATTCATTTGATCACAAATAATCTATATTTATGCTCTTTATTTAGTATAGAATATGTTTATGAGGCCAATTATTCAAAACGATTGGATTATACATTGTAATTATTCACATAATATGCATATTTTACAGATTCTAATTAAATTTGAGCATTTTAAGTGATTTTGCATTCATTTTAAGTCATTTGATCACAACAATCAATATTAAACTTTTTTATATTGTTTAGAATTAATTTGTGAACTCAGTTATTGAAAACGATTGGATTATAAATTGTAATTATTCACATAATGTATGGATTTTACAGATTCTGAGTATATTTGAGCATTTCAATCGATTTTTACATTCATTTTAAGTCATTTGACCACAGTAATCTATATTTATGCTCTTTATATAGTTTAGAATATGTTTCTGAACTAAGTTATTCAAAACAATTGGATTATACATTTTATTTATGCATATAATGTGCAGATTTTAAAGATTCTGAGTATATTGGAGCATTTCAAGCAATTTTGCATTCATTTGAAGTTATTTGATGACAATAATCTACATTTAAACCCTTTTTATAGTCTATAATATGTTTATGAGCACACATATTCAAAACTATTGGATTATGCATTGTAATTATTCACATAATGTGCAGATTTTACAGATTCTGAGTATATTTAAACTCTTTATCTAGTCTAGAATTTGTTTACGAACACACTAATTTGAAACGATTGAATTATTCATTGTAATTACATATATAATATGAACATTTTATAGATTCTTTGTATATTTGGGTATTTCAAGCAAATTTTGCATTTATTTCAATTCATTTGATCACAATAAAGTGTATTTATGCTATATATATAGTCTAAAATATGTTTATAAACTCACGTATTCACAACGATTGGATTATACATTGTAATTACGCCAAAAATGTCCAGATTTTAAAGATTTTGGGTATCTTTAAGTATTACAAGCTATTTTGCATTCATTTTAAGTGTTTTGGTCATGTTAATCAATATTTAAGCTCTTTATATAGTCTAGAATATGTTTATGAGCTAAATTATTTAGAATAATTCGATAATACATTGTAATTATTCACATAATTTACATATTTTACAGATTCTGAGTGTATTTGAGCATTTGAAACGATTTTGCATTCATTTTAAATCGTTTGATCACAATCATCTATATTTAAGATTTTTATATAGTCAAGAATATATTTATGAACTCACTTATTCAAACGATTGCATTATACATTATAATTACGAATATAATATGCAAATTTTAAAGATTCGGAGTATTTTTTTAGCATTTCAAGCAATTTTGCATTCATTTTTAATTTTAAGTCACTTGATCACAATAATCTATATATATGCTATTTTTATAGTCTAGAATATGTTTATGTGGTCAATTAATCAAAAAGATTGTTTACACATTGTAATTATACACATAATATACAGATTTTGCAGATTCTGAGTATATTTGAGCATTTCAAGCGATTTTGCATTCATTTTAAGTCATTTGATCACAATAATATATATTTAAGCTCTTTATATAGTTTAGAATATATTTACGAGCTCACTTATTCAAAACGATTGGATTATACATTATAATTATTCACATAATTTGCATATTTTACAGATTCTGAGTACAATTGAGCATTTCATGCCATTTTGTATTCATTTTAAGTGTTTTGATCACATTAATCTATATTTAAACTCTTTATATAGTCTAGAATATGTTTGTGATATCACTTATTCAAAACAATTGGATTATACATTGTAATTACTCACATAATTTTGTAGATTTTACAGATTCTGAGTATATTTGAGCATTTCAAGCGATTTTGCATTAATTTTAAGTTATTTGATGACAATAATCTATATTTAAGCTCTCTATATAGTTGAGAATATGTTCATGAACTCACTTATTCAAAACAATTGGATTATACGTTGTAATTACGAACCTAATGTATAGATTTTAAAGATTCTGAGTATATCTAAGTATTTCAAGAGATTTTGAATTTATTTTAAGTCACTTGATCACAATAATCTATGTTTAAGCTCTTTATATAGTTTAGAATATGTTTATAAGATCAATTATTTAAAACTATTGGATTATATATTGTAATTATTAACATAATATGCAGATTTTACAGATTCTGAGTATATTTGAGCATTTCAAGCGATTTTGTATTCATTTTAAGTCATTTGATTATAATAATATATATTTATGCTCTTTATATAGTTTAAGATATGTTTAGAAACTCACTTATTCAAAATGATTGGATTATACATTGTAATTATTCACATAATTTGCATATTTAATAGATTCTTAGTATATTTGAGCATTTCAAGCGATTTTGCATTCATTTTAAGTCATTTGATCATAATAATCTATATTTAAGCTCTTTATGTGATTTAGAATATGTTTATGTACTCACTTATTTAAAACGATTGCATTATACATTGTAATTACGCACATAATGTGCAGATTTTACAGATTCTGAGTATATTTGAGTATTTCAATCAATTTTGTATTTATTTTAAGTCATTTTATCATAATAATCTATATTTAAACTCATTATATAGTCTAGAATATGTTCATAAACTCACTTTTTCAAAACAATTGGATTATGCATTTTAATTATGCACATGGGGTGCATATTTTACAGATTCTTAGTATATTTGAACATTTCAAACAATTTTGCATTCATTTTAAGTTATTTGATCACAATAATCTATATTTATACTTTTTATATAGTCTAGAATATGTTTATGTGCTTAATTATTCAAAATGATTGGATTATACATTGTAATTATTCACATTATGTGCAGATTTTACAGATTATGAGTATATTTAAGCATTTTAAGCAATTTTGCTTTCATTTTTAGTCATTTGATCACAGTAATCTATATTAAGCTCTTGATATTATTTAGAATATGTTTATGGACTTACTTATTCAAAACGATACATTGTAATTATTCACATAATGTGTAGATTTTATAGATTCTGAGTATATTTGAGCATTTCAAGCGATTTTACATTCATTTTAAGTAATTTGATCACAATAATCTATATTTATGTTGTATATATAGTCTAAAATATATTTATGATCTTACTTAAAACATGATGATATTGATATTTTAGTTAGATATTCACATTATTATTAACATATATAAAAAAATAATATAATAGAAACTAAAATTTAAATTATGTAAAAAAAATATTGTAAGGAGCGAAGCTCGATGTCCAACCCTAGTATATAGATATAGAAAGGTGAAATATATAATCTCCCCACTCAGCTGCCTAAATGTAACGGTATTACAACTACAGATTTAAGACTCCCTCGTATCTTGTTTTATCTGGCTTCATCACAAAAGTAAAACCAACAACCATCGTTCTATTATATATATATATATATATATATATATATATATATATATATATATATATATATAGAGAGAGAGAGAGAGATTGGCTAAAGTATACTCCAGCATATAGATAGCCCGTATGCTGGAGTCGTTTCTCACAATCTAAAATGCATACAGTCGATCCGAAGTTTTCAAATTGTTCTCCATATTGAAATCTCCTAGGAAACTAAAATTTATATTTTTTCGAATTTTTTTACTATATATTATGCTATTTTAAAAAAACATTGTAAAGGAGTTGTAAAGGAGTATTTCTGACCCTTCAATTTGAAAATAGCATAATATATAGCAAAAAAATTCGAAAAAATGTAAAATTTGGTCTTGAAGGATATTTTTACATGGAGAACAACTTGAACGGTTTGGATCGACTGTTTGAATTTTAGATTTTCAGAAACGACTCTAGCATACGGGTTTGATCCGTATGCTGGAGTATACTTTAGCCAATCTCTCTATATATATATATATAGAGTTTAGCTACGGTGAGTCGCGACTCACGGACCGTCCGGTGAGTCGCGACCAATACTCCTAGATCTAGATCAAAATGACCGATCCAAACCGTCTAATATGATCTCCCTATTGAAATCTCCGTGCGAACCAAATTTTTTATTTTTTCGAAATTTTTAAGTATTTTTTTCGGATTTTTAAAAACTGATGTTTTTGAATGGTTCAGAACCAATTAGATTAACGATTTTTAAAATTTCAAAAAAATACTTAAAAATTTCGAAAAAATGAAAAAATTTGGTCTACATGGAGATTTCAATAGGGAGATCATATTGGACGGTTTGGATCGGTCATTTTGATCTAGATCTAGGAGTATTGGTCGCGACTCACCGGAGGGTCCGTGAGTCGCGACTCGCCGTAGCTAAACTCTATATATATAGAGAGAGAGAGAGAGAGAGATTGGCTAAAGTATACTCCAGCATATAGATAGCCCGTATGCTGGAGTCGTTTCTCACAATATAAAGTGCATACAGTCGATCCGAAGCTTTCAAATTGTTCTCCATATTGAAATCTCCTAGGAAACTAAAATTTATATTTTTTCGAATTTTTTTACTATATATTATGCTATTTTAAAAAAACATTGTAAAGGAGTTGTAAAGGAGTATTTCTGGCCCTTCAATTTGAAAATAGCATAATATATAGCAAAAAAATTCGAAAAAATGTAAAATTTGGTCTTGAAGGATATTTTTACATGGAGAACAACTTGAACGGTTTGGATCGACTGTTTGAATTTTAGATTTTCAGAAACGAATCTAGCATACGGGTTTGATCCGTATGCTGGAGTATACTTTAGCCAATCTATATATATATATATATATATATATATATATTGAAGAAAGAGGGAGGTATTTGCCCGTTCTATTATATTTGTCATCAGTACTGTAATAAATGACACGTAATACAGTGTTATATACAAATAATCTTGAATTACTTCCCACCAAGCCAAAACCGCACAAAAATTAACATAACGCTAATTAAAAGTATAGTTTTTTAAAATAATAGAAATTGAGAAACATTTTCTGAATCCTTAGAAGACGCTTTATTATTCTATTCTGAACACATCAAATGTTTAACTATTTTGTGCTTTTTCGTTTTGTTATTGTTATAGTTTGTAATAAAGCAGAATAGCAGATAGCATTGTTGCACTGGTACAGAGTCAGACTGCACCAGTGCGTTGTTTGATTTGTAGGAGTAGAGGGATTCATTCTTTTTTTTTCCATTATGAAAAGTGTGATCTAAAATCCGCTTATTTAAAAATGTATAATTATTTATATTGTAAGGGTTATTTCATGAACAACCAAATTCAGAAAATTAGTTTTTACATCTTATAAATAAAAATAGGAAATAAAATGGAATTCGTACTTATTCTCGATTTAAAAATCAAAATATTGAATTGAAAATACATAACATCATAGAAAAATCGTAATAATAATAATAATAATAATTCACAATGTATAATATAAGGAGGATTGCTAAAATGCTATGCATAGCACGGATACCCTTCGTGCTACGGATTTTTTTTTAATTTAATACTTCAAACAACCAATCCAAACTGTTCATTATCTTCTTTATATTGAAATCTCATTAGAAATCAAATTTTATATTTTTTTGAATTTTTTTTAGTATTTTTCTCAGCTTTTTGAAAATACTTAATCTAATAAATTCTGGACCCTTCAATAATAGTGATTTTAAAAATCTGAGAAAAATAGTAAAAAAAATTAAAAAAATATAAAATTTGGTTTGTAATAAGATTTCAATATGTAGAAGATAATGAACGGTTTAGATCGATTGTTTGAAGCATGAAATGCAAGAACGAATCCATAGCACGAAGGTCATCCGCGCTATGCATAGTATTTTAGCAATCCTCATAATATAAGTAGGGCTGTAAAAAAAAAAAACACCCAACTCATTTAACATGTCCAATCTAGCCTGTATTTTAACGGGTTCAAATATTATTCGGGTTGGACCAAGTCATATTTTTGTTTATGATAATCTGATTTGTACCCGACCCGTTTACTATGAATTAGAAAACTTTTGTCCCGTATACGTAAAAAAAAAAGAGTTGAAATTCTAGTTTGAATTTTAATAATTAGTGTAATGAACTTTGTAAGTTTTTATCTAGCAACGTTGCTTTTCTTTTATTAATGTTATATTGTTATATTTGTCAAGAATATTAGCGTGCTAAGTCATTTTTATTTTAGTTATGTGATTGTTTTTCTTTTTACAATAAAAATCACAAATCCGTTTGGCCCGTGTAATCCACGTAACCTTTAGTAACTTTTATGTAAAAAATTATCTGGATTGAATTGGTTTACGGATGGGTTAGACAAATTTTTTTTTTCAATTCAATATAATTAGATTAGATTAAAATTTAAAGGCCTTGATCAAAATATTTTTTACGTGGATGATTTTCTCAAAATTTAGTTGGATTTAGCAACACAAAAATTCAATCAAATAAGATCAAATCGGTTCATTTTTATCAAAAAATTTCGAATGAAATGAAATCACATGTAAAAAAAAAATTCATCAGGCCTAATTAAAAAAAAATATTTGACCAGTCCATTTGTACATTCCTAAATATAAATGGAAGTCCTAAATATAACAGTCTTACACACCGGAGCCGTTTGGATCAAGTGGAAATTTGGTAAATAGTCTATTTATAGGCATAAATTTATTATAAACAATCCAAACTTTTCACAAAGTTACACACTTCTCAATATTTTCTGCCTAGGAATAGACTATTCCTCTTATTCCTAAGCGATCCAAATGGCCCCACTGAAATTAATAATTTTCTAAGTTCAGTAATTCGAATTAGGGCTGTCAATGAAACTCATTTATCCGTTTATCCAACCCGTACCATATCGTATAAGACGGGTATGGATAGAGTTTTAGTTTTGTTAAGTTAACGGGTACAGATATGGGTAAGAGAATTCTTTTATTAATTTAAGAGGTACGGGTACGGATACAAGCTATTTCGTATCCATCTTCATAACGAGTAATTGTCATAATTAAAAAGATACAATTACATGATACATATGGCAACTTATATTGCATGATTAGTAAAAAATATTGCTAAATTTTATTTCAGATCTATAATTATTTTCATTCAGTGTAAAAAAATAAAAATAAAAATTTTAAATAATTGCCATCATTCCTGCACTTTATTAATATACTTATTGATATAATTTATTTATACAGTGTACAAATTTTATTATTATTATATCTATTTTTACTGTTATCGTATCCGTATTAAGGGATACGAATAAAGTACGAATAAAAATATTTTTTAACGATATAAAAAAAATACGGATAAAAAAAATTTTAGTATCTATTGACAGCCCTAATTCGAATAAGCTTGAAACGTACGAAAGCAAACCGCCCCCCTTCGCCTTTAAAATAAGAAAGAAAAAGAAAACAGCCTCCTCTCATCGTCTCTTCTTCTAGTTTGTGTTTTACGAGCGTCATCCATGGCGGATGCGGATCGGTTCAGCTCCCTTCCCTTCGAAATCAAAATCCACATCCTCACCCACCTCGAGATCAAAGATGCCGTCCGTACATCGACTCTCGCTCGGTCCTGGCACCACCTCTGGACCCACCTCCCCTGCCTCTATCTCTGCAACACACTAGATACACTCGGCAACAACTGGATCCAGCGCGCCTATCATCTCGCATCGTCTCTCCAGGGCCCAATTCACTGGTTCCAACTCCGTCACTACAGCTACTGCCACTTGCCTGCCGGCGATTCTGTTTTCATCCAGAACCTCCTCGACTTACTTCACCAAAAAGGCGTGGTCAAAATGCTCGACCTTTACTTTCACTCTAATGTCGAGGAAGTAATCCGCCTCCCATCCTTTCATCCTCTTTATATGCTGAAACTTTGGGGATGCCATGTTGGTCTTCCGACTGGTTTAATTTCACCTTTTCCTGCCTAAGATGTCTAAAGTTCCCCCTGAACGTCGATACTGTGAACAAGAGGATGTGTGATGCTTTCCTTTGGTTGCTAAGGAGCATGCCTTTTCTTGAAGAACTTACAGTAGAGTTGAAGATCAAACATTATTATGATCAGGCTGATAGAGTAGCGATTCTAATGAAAGAGTTACTTGTAAAGAAGCATGACGGCTTTGCTTGCCTCGAGCGAACGATGACAAGTGTCACAATAAAAATGTTTCAGTTGGATGTCACTACCAGCATTCCAATCATACAGTTTTTTCTATTGAATGCGAAAGTGCTTAAACTACTGAAGATTCTTCATGTGGGTGGTGCTTATGATGCTTCTGTTATTCCAAGCATGATAGAGGAGCTACAGAAGGCAGAGGTAACTTCCTCGCGTGCTAAAGTGATGATTTCGGATTGTATGTCAAACAAGTGTTTTGTATGAGACTGAAACTGAGGTAGTTTGTAGGGATTCGTTTCCACAGACTGGTAGTATGTTCTATGGATGTTTGGTTTTGATTATGCATGTCCCTGTAGGTTGACTATTGGTATTTGGTATAGGTAGTGTTGTGCCGGTTTTTACCAAACCTGTGGATTGGTACTTTCTTTTATTGTTGCTTCAGTTTCCGATGTGAGAATTTTAATTAAGTATAAATATAAATAAAAAGTCAAGACATTAGCCCTTTTTATTCCTTTTCATTTTAAGTGCTTGTATAGTTGTATAAACTTTGGTGCGCTCACCTTTTTTTTTTTTTTTTTTTAACCGGCTCATACATGTGCTCCCTACTTCCTTACTAGCACGGTGAAGGTTATATTTCTTTGTTAAAGATTTGGAAATTAGAGCGAAAGCCTAAATTGCCCTAAACTTCAACAAAAAATTGTCATGTAATATGCAGGGTATATATTTTGCAAGAATTTGCTTATGTTAAGAGAGCCTTGACAGCTTCTGTGAGTTCTGTCAAGTTATATTAATAAAAAAAAAAATCTTTAGAGAGTTTTCGATGTAGTAGATAAGCTATCCTCTATATAATTAAATGAAGTTAAATATTGAAATGTCTCTCGTTCTCTCTTTAATTATTTTCAAAAATCCTAACAATTTATACCAATTAAGCAAAAGCCTTCCCAAATTCTCGACTTGTAACC
Organism: Rhynchospora pubera; assembly: GCA_028095005.1. Lineage (NCBI taxonomy): Eukaryota > Viridiplantae > Streptophyta > Magnoliopsida > Poales > Cyperaceae > Rhynchospora > Rhynchospora pubera. The sequence continues at coordinate 21,597,707 of CM051461.1, forward strand.
ATGCTTTGGGCCTCATCTCTCTAACTCGTGGCTCAATTATGGATTTTGTTATTATCAGATTTGGTTCTGTTGTTCACATGTATTATACTTTGGTTGTGATTATACTAAAGCAACTGATTTTAGTACAGGTTAACTTGGTTGGCTGCGAGTACTAAAATTACCAGCACATTCTGGCAAGTACCTGAGCCAGTCGGTGCTAACTCCTTTATATTCTGGTTTCTTTATTTTTTTTGCCCCCGCCCTCAAGAGATGCTAAGTAGATTAAAAAAAAAAAAGGTGAAAAATAAAAAACTCCCCACTAAATCTGGCCAATCTTGCAGTCCTATATGCATTTGTTTGATGTAAACTGATATGGAGCTGCCTGAATGTAACGGTATCACAACTACAGATTTGAGACTCCCTCATATCCTGTTTTATGTAGCTTCGTCACAAAAGCTCCGTTTGGATGGCTTCTTTCCGAAATAAAAAATAAGGAATAACCACTTTTTACCAATAAATTTATTTCTAACCATCCAAACTCTTCACAAAAGTTGCACATTTCCCAATAAATTTACCCATTCCCAATAAATTTTTTCCCTTCTTCCTTCTTCCTACCTTATTCTCAACGCATCCAAACGGAGCCAAAAAGTAAGGCCAACAACCGTTCTATTAGATTTGTCATCAATACTATAATAAATGACACATGTAGTTCCGAGTTATGTACAATAATCCTGAAATTACTTCCCACCAAACCAAAACCGCACAAAAATTAACCCTAAAAAACACTATAATTACATAAAAAATATGGATATAAAGAATAAAATTAGAAAATGTAGTATAATCACCTAGCTATCTTCTAAAGAGAAATTGGGTTCAGCTGGCTTCTGCAGAAGTCTAGTTGGTAGACTCTCCTGTAGCCTTGCTTTTCTAGTCTTGCTCCTTCTAAGAAGCCTCATCATATTTCCTGCAAACCTTGAAGCATATAAAGCTGCACCAAGACTTAATGAGCTTGTGGGGCCCAAACCACTCCCAGGCCCCACATATATTGCAGCCTTCAACCTCCTTTCCTGCTCGTTCAGAGCCTCCTCCAGCTTCTTCCTGCAATACCTGTTAAGAGTATTAAATAATGATAAAGTCAACCTTCAATTCAGAAGTCCAAATTTGTTTAAAACACAATTTGAAGCTCACCATGGCATATAGAAGTTAAAAGTGGTAGACCTATGCTAGATAAAATTTTCTCCAGTTCATAATTACTAAACCTAATGACAGTTCTATGTAGTGTGGAAAAAGTCCCACGGCAAAAAAAAAAAAAAAAGGAAGTGTTCAAGTAGCAACCAGCACAAGATCATAACCAAAAGCTAAAAATAAAAGTTTAACTCTTTACAGCAAAAAAAAAAAAAAAAAAAAAAAAGACTGTAGTAAACCCAGAAAGTTATACTTGTTGAAAGGGTAAGTTAGACAGTAGAGGTAAATGGCGATGCTTATATGGATTCACATTTATTTCCGGAACAGGGTTCCAAGGTATGTTTGGGAAATCATGAAACCATCAAAAACCAATTCCTTGGAAACAAATAACAAAATCAACTCAACAACCAAAATCTGGAGTAGTACCTGCGCCAAGCAGCCTGAATAAAGCAGGCAGCCCATGTGCGCCACTGCTGAGAGTAAAACCTAAAAGTATGTTGCAACTGCTTTGAGTGCAAGCGCCTAAACTGGGTGGCAACAAACTTTAAATCATCGGCCATGAGGGAGAAGGCCTCAACCTCTGTACAACTTTTGACCGTACGGGTTGAGGAGGGAAGGGAAGAAGACGGATGTGGATCGAGGGCCCACGTCAGCAGCTCCTCCCCACAAAAGTCACCAGGGTTTAAGTAACTAATATTTAAAAAGCCTGTGCGGCCTCCACCTGTGGTGATTGACTCGAGCTTGCCCCTCATGACAAAGAGCATGTAGTTCACAGGGTCACCTTCACGAATTATCAAGCTGGACTCTGTGTACAGAGCTGGTTTGAGCCTGTAACACATTGCATCAAGCAATCGGTCATCCATCTTCTCGAACATTGGTACCTGGCAAGGTTCAAAAAGCAGAGTTTGTTCTCAAGACTGCAAAACTAAATGTTACTGGTGTGGGGCCTCGGTTGGATGCTTGGAGAACCCCCCCCCCCCCCCCCCAACACCATCACCACCCCAGTGCTGGACTTAAACATCTTAAGGCTAACTCAAGCCAAGTTAATGTTTGATCAGACCAACAAGCACAGAAAAAGCAAAAAGAAGAAAGAGAAGGAACCAGAGGAAGAAAAAATGCAGCCGGCCAGTGGTTGAACTCCCAAGCTGGTAATTTTGATTATGCCAATACTGAAGAGCAATCAGTAGCAAATGCAAACAAGTAAACCCAGAGCAATCCCTTTACTACTGTAAACAAATTCGGCAAAAATATTTCCACTATTGCCATTAACATGCACACCTTCTGTGAGCTCCAAAAAGTGGGTTAGGAAACCCAACACCCTGTATAGGCCAAAGTTACGAGTAATGGGCATAAACAGATGAAAATACCCTCGTGAGAAGTGAGAGGCAAAGGCGGCGCTTGATCTCTCTCCGAAGGTCCTTGGGGAGGCTCTGGAGAAGACTTTCTTCATCTACACCTCTTGTCTCCTGCCATTTGTACTGCTCATACCTTCTTATTCTTTCCCTCAGGTTTTCAGGAAGTTGCCGGTGCATCATCCATTGTTCAGCATCTCTCCTTCTCACTCTCATCTCTTCTTTCCTCACCGATGTTGATTGTAGGTATGTCTGGGGTAAAGAAATAGCATACACAAATTACTGTAGCACTTTATTATGAAATGTACATAATTTCATTTCATAATAGCTTATATTATTGATATAATATACCTGTTAACCACTTGTTCACTATATCCTAGGGACATTCTTTGATTAGATGCTTTGGGCATTACTTGTCTCATGATGACGATAACAAAATAGTATAACAATAAGGAATACAGCCACAAATTTCATATAAAAGAGACTCTCTTGGTGAATAAGTTTTCATAAGTTGGTGGCAACTAGATATATGAGAGAATTGGGAAACTTGCAAAGACACACTAGCAATATTCAATATTAAATAATGATACTATACAAATTGGTGCCTACCCCAACTTGTTTGGGACAAAAGGCTTAGTTGTTGTTGTTGATACTATACAAATTGGTGACTACAAAGTGTATTTTTATGGTATTAAGTTATTGTGATGTTGAGGAGTACCGCTACTGCTAGTAGCTCTTTCTATATAAATGCTAGGAGCATTTACTGTGAATGCTGGTTTTGAAAAACTATATAAAAGATGTTAAAAAAAACTAAATAATTGTTTAATTGCTGAAATAAGTATGACTTAACAGTCTTATGTTAAATTTGGGTTAGGCTTTGTGGCAAGGGCTTCGTGAATTTATATGGCTCTTAATTAGATATTAGATAATTTTTCAAATCAAGATACTACACCTGAAAGTTTCTGACAAAGGTTTATAGATGTCTCTAAACCTGAATGTTCGGTTCAAGCCTTACAGGTAATTTTGATATAAAATATTTCATTAGTGCAAAAGGCTGTTAACTTATGCCTTTGTCTTTGAAAAAACAAATTGTTGCATCAAACCAAGGGTTAATCAAACAAAAAAGGGGTCCAGCAGATAACATAATTGAATTGGGGTAACATCTTATCCTTAATCAATACCTAACAAAGGTGGAAAAATTCATTAATAGCAACAGTAATGATAATGATATCTGATATAAGAAACTTGATACTATTAATAGTCATAGCAATATTAATTACCTGCATGTTGCCGATAAGAAGTGCAAATAATACAAGACCAGCTATGGAGACAAATGCTGCAAAGTAGTTCTCCCATGTATAAGTGCTTGTTTGCAGATTCTGACCGAGTGAACTTTAACAGAGAAAAGACTGATATAAGAAAGTTGCTTATGACCAAAAAGGAACAAGAACAGACACATAGAATCTCTTTTTTCCTTTTAAGAACTCATAGCAACCAGGAGCAAAAAGTAGCAATATGAAAGCACTAAACAAGTCAAATAGATGTGCTCGAACAATAAAGGGTGCTACAACATATTTGCTTGATCAATCGGTACAGAAGCAAGAAAGGTAAATATACGAACAGTCACTGATTGTCAAGTTTGTCACAAAAAAGACAAAAAAAAAAAAAGCAAATATACAGTGGTGGCCAAATGATTTGCTATACTATATTTTTATTTTGCATAGTGAATAAGACAATAAAAGTGTAGCTGAGATAAATCAGAAATAAAAGTTCCAGTAGAAACCTAGAAAGCCTAGAACAACTTACATCAAATTCTGTAGGCCCCACCAGAAGCAATAGAAAAACTTCTCGAAGAAATTAGCATCACTGACCACGTTATCCAATGCATTTGTGTAAATTCCAAAGTCAAACAAGGTTGTATTATTTGTGGGGCAGGCTGCTGCTAAGAAGCTGTTATCATGTGTCCCCTTACCACCACAGTACAGAAAGGCTGGGTGACATGTTTCTGTGTTGCTGCATGCAAGTTTCCAGCAAGCATCTTCTCTCTGGATTGCAAGCAAGTACCACAATGCTCCAAAAACCTATAAAACCAAGTAATAGCAAGCGTTGGATCAAATGCCAGATAGAGAGGTTAAATCAAAGATAAGACAGTATTAAAAAATTAGATCGGTGCCAAACTGCCTGTTTAGCATTAAGTGTGAAAAATAATGCTTTAAATAATTTCAGTAAGGTCAAAATTTCAAGAATTCTTTAGATGATGCTGTTGTTATGCATGACAGCAAAAATCTTAAATCAAATAAGAAAAACAGGAGCTGAAATTAAAAACAAAAATATGGACACTGCAGATGTTTTAAGGCTTACGTGGCTGGCAAGCATGTAAATTACAAGGTTGAAAGCAGCCCCAGCCCAGGCTGTCTCAGTTATAATGCCAGCTGATCTTGTGATTTGGCGATAAAGCGGGATGATTCTGACAAGCCTTGGTATGTACTGAAGTATCACTATAATCATTAAAATGTTCTTAGCATTTACAATCTCGGAACCTTGCTTTGGAAGCATAATCAATATCGCCACCTGGAAAAGAAATAAAAAAAAAGTAGATGATTAATATTGAACATTTCCACTACAAAAAATATGTTCACTGCAATACCATTCCACTTGGTACGTCATCTATTTTATATTTTTATTTTTGTTTAGTTCCCAATACTGCTAACACCAACCAAGCACAATTGTTAATCAGAAGTACTCATCAGTACTAGTTCCTATGATACTTGGTCTACAAACTTAAAATAAATACACCAACCTGAGGTAGAGGCAAAACTGCACACACGTCAACCAGAAAATAACTGAAAATATATCGTTTCGCGATCGCTGTTGTATCCTCAACCAAAACTCCCCTCCCAACAACCGTAGAAGAAGGTGCTATGAATGCAGTTCTAAATTGAAAGATAATATGCAAAATATAGAACAAATCGGTGAAAACCCGCAAAACACTCGCCACAATCTCCAAGCTTCTATCCAATCTCAGACAGGTGTTATCACCATCAATAACAGGAATGTAAAGGAACAATGGATCGACCGAGACTGCTATAACACAAGATATGATGAATATCTTGTTCCATTTCTCGAGAAAGGGGCCCTGTGGGTCAAGAACTTGTTTCTTCTTCGGCTTAGAATCATTAAGTATGGATTTGGTAGGAGGATCATCATAGTGGTGGAAATTTCGAAAAAAATCAAGGGTACTTTTGTAAAAATTTATCAGTGAGGTACGGAAGTTCTCTTTTTCCGGTAGGATATCCCTCTCAGAGCTGACAGATTGGTTAGATTTCCAGTCTTGAAGTCTGCAACATTAAAGTACTCATTTTGTTATTATTTGATTTTGTCTTTTTCTATCTAGAGCGTTACAGTTATAACAAGCACAGTGCACCTCTTGCAAAAATCATCTACCTTGGTCATCTTCCAATTTTGTTTTTCTTTTTGTGATTCTTCTAAATTTCTTTGATTTCAACTCCAATTAGCACATAGGAATCGGTTAAGGTCCAAAACTCGGCTGGGATATCTCAAACAAAAGTAGCAGTTAACAATATTCTCTTGTTGTTTATGGTGCCTGGACAAACATAGTAGCATAAAGTTCTTTCCCTAACTGAGTAGCTGGTAACAGTACCTAACCAAAAATGGAAACCTAAATTTAACCGAGGTTATATAAACAGAAAGTACACAAAATTAGATGCTAACCTCACATATCTCTCATCCCGTTGACCCATTGATGTAGAAACGCAAATTAAACAATCCGATATTGCAAATCAGCGTCTAATTCGTACAAACAGTACAAATTCTACAACTAATTGAGAAGCACACCCCGAATTACGCGCATTGCACCTGAAAAAGCAACAATGAAAGGAGCTTAAATCATTACCCACTATGATTCGCAACTTAAGCAATTGAAACTTCGTAAAAATTAACCAAATTCAGATTAAAACGAGAAAGGCAAGCATCAACAAACATGAAATTGAGAGCTAGATCTACTGCTCGAGGAAGAGAACCTGGAGAGAGGCGAAGGAAGTGAAGAGTAGAAGAGCTCGATCTGGTCGGATTACAAATTTGGCATGATCGACTTCGACAGTGGATTGAGATTGAGAGAGGTTTGACGGAAGAGACGAAAGAAAGAAAGAAAGAAAGAAAGAGACGAAGAAGCTTCAAGGATGTTTCGTGCGGAGTAAAAAGCGGGTCGGACTGGTTCGTCAACCCGGTAAAGTAAAAAGTGAAAAGGTAAGTCGGATTTATTACCAGATAAAATCTCTCTCTAGTGGAAATGGCCAATCTCTGGGCTTCTTTAATTCCGACTTTCCAATTGTGTACTAGCAAATTTTTTTTCGGAATGGGTGTTCTCTGGTTTACTTGGTTGACTAGTGTTTTTAATTTTCTTGAGGCCGGATTCGTGTGGATTTGGTGTTGCGGGTTGAAGGAAGAAGCATTTTGGAGTTTAATTCGCAACATGAAAATTTAGTAATGCGAATAAAAGGAGTTACTCCTCTACTAAACCTTATAATCCTAATCTAGAAAGTCCCAATCAAACCAAAAACTAATTCCAGATTAACAAAAAAAACAACAACAGAATTTCCAAATAATATTATCAATCAAATGCAGAGACAACGGTATTTAAGATAAACCCATGCGGATAACATCAAAACTATAGTCCAAAAATCCTCGTCTTACTTGGGTCTCACGTCTGTCTCTAGCGTAACCGGTACGATGACATGTATCGGTGTGTTTGGTTCGCTCACGAACTAGGGATGAACAACGGCCCACGAACAACTCCTAGTTCATGGAAATTGGGGGATTAGGAACTAGTCAAGAAGTTCGCGAACAGTCTAGTTCGTGGGTTGTTTGGTTCTCGCGAACTAGTCTAGTTCGTGAATTTCTAGTTCACATATGATGCCAAACACACTATGAACAAGGGATGAATAAGGGGACGAACAAAGGTTCACGAAAAGGCCCACGAACAAAATCAGTTCGTGAAAATCGGAGAACTAAAAGTTAGGGGAGAAGTTCACGAACAGCCTAGTTCGCGAGTTGTTTGATTCATGCGAATTACGGCTGTTCGCGAACATCCTGGTTGTGAGCACATCCAAACACACCCGTCAGACCAAACTAGCTAGTTCGACATGTTGAACCGTGAACCGGAACATAGTCTGGTCCAACCACTAAAAAGCTGCGGTTATCTGTTTGAAACAATTGCAAAAATGGGAGTAAAGAAATTCGAATGAGTGTGACACCTAACACCTTTGGAACTCTTGACAACAGCCTAACCATTGGACTAGCATGGCTTTTCAGTACAATTTAGTCTTTTTTGGCTTTAATTAATGCTATAAAATAGTTCGATTTTTCATCAGTTCAATCAGTTTAATCGGTTAAACCACTTAACCGTTTGGTTAGCCGCTTCGATAACCGGTTCAAACATTGTCAGTATCTAAGTTACTGGTGTGTTCCGCAAAGGTGTTGTTAGAGTTTTGGACGAAACATATCTAAGTACAAAGTTAGATATACCGTTATGCAGAATCCTTGGATCGACGATGACCTCTTTCACGTCGAGTTGGATTGCTTGACCTTCGTCTTCACACACCAGTGAGAATAGACCACGTTGAACTCGAGTCTATCTCTGTATCCACAGCACATATGCCTTTGGACTCGCTGCACAATCACGAGAATAATTGTCGTGACCGAAACACCCTTTTCAAGTGTTTGATTTTGTATTGATACACAAAATCAAGATGGTGGATCTCTCCCTCTTTTTTCTGACTCTCTAAGAACAGTAGTCTCACTTTTGAAATAAGTCTGTCACCTTTCTTTTATAAGAGACGTTCAGATTAAACAGATCAGGCACTCTTTCCCAAAAGGTGCCAGTCTGCCGACTCAATCAGCAACCCGCTGAACTAAGTCTCCACCATATAAAACTAACATCTCCCTCTTGGAGACTTTGTTAGCTGCAGCAATGTCTTCATACGGCAAATGTACCGTGCGACTGGCATATATACCTGCATGCGGGAGCTACAAGGCCAAACTTTAACATTTGTTAAAGCTAGCCAAGAGGCATCGACCCTTTTTCTAAAATAAGCAGTTCATATGTACATACTCATACCCTAGATATATCAAAACCAGCACTATACATAACATTGCCAACCAAGCTAAGTGGCAAATGTTTAGTAAATTTCAATCTAAGTTTCATAAATGTTCCCTTTCTCAATCCAAATTGATGAGTCCGGTGGTACCTGAACATAAAGAAACACTCTTTGTGCGATTTCAAAAATTAATCTTCCTTATGCACTCATGTCAATCCAAGTAAAGTTAATCGCTTTCCCAGCAATGCACCAGTAGACCGAATCATACATAGCCATAGGTAACACACCAAAGTAGTTGAACATTAACTGCACTTTTCATGACATAGTCACTAGTCAAAAGGGTATGTATTTGAGATTTACACTATGAGGAGACAGCTGGTATAGGTCCTCGGACCACTCAACTCAATTCTCAACGCCGCCAAGCACACGTGGTATGAAACACGTGCTATAATGAACTATCTATCAACACAGACGTATGTCAAGCTCATTATACAAGTTAAGATCCAATTACAATCTACGTGTCTATGGTCTAGACCATTATCATTGTAATTCATCCTGAGACTCTCAACAAGACCGCTGCCTCAAGCGTCAAGGAGTGACTCACCTTGGCTATTCTTTGAGCTACATGAGTTGTGGGGATCAACTCATGCTGATTCGCCTAAAAGAAGACAAATCTCATCCTAGTCTATAACTAAGGCGACAACAAACTTCGGCTACAGAAGTAGCTACATTAGTCCTCGACTAATCGCACATAGCTTGATAAAGTCTCATCTCTGCATGCCCCAGGCATCAGAGGGCGAATGCTTGTGTAAATAAGCCATTCTAGCTCATTGACATACTACCATAATGCTAACAATTTTTTTTATTGAACAAATAAATATGAAGTTGAATAAATATAATACTAACCATTCAAACAAACATGTTATTATTACATTGTTCAATACACACCTACAAACATACATAAATAAACTGTCTACAACCAACAAGTATGAACTGCTTATTGGATTAATCAGCGGCTAGTTGGATTAACCAGCGGCCCGCCAGGAAATCATGCGGCCCACTTGAATGTCAAGCGGTCCGCTCCCGTTTTGAGACCGAGAGCTCTGGCATGTCTCAAAAACAGATCACGATTGATCGGTTTTGTCAGAGGATCAGCAATCATTTCTCCAGTAGAAATATGCTTCAACATGATCTCCTTATCTTCCACTAAGTCTCTAACAAAATGGTACTTTAAGTCTATATGCTTTGTCTTATCGTGAAACTTAGGGTCTCGAGAATACACAATCGCTGCCGTATTATCGCAATAAAGTGTCAAAGGTTCAGGAGAAACCTTGAAGATCCCTAAATCACGTAAGAATCGTCTCAAGCATATAGTTTCTTGTGCAGCAGTCGCACAAGCAACATATTTGGCTTCCGTAGTGGAAAGCGCCACACATGTTTGCTTCTTGCTACGCCAAGAAATAGCAGCTCCACCTAGCATGAACACAAGCCAGATGTGGACTTTCTCTCATCTAGATCTCCTCCCCAGTCAGCATCGCTATAGCCGACTAAATGCAAATCAATCCCTTGATAGCATAATCCATAGTCCAGAGTGCCTTCGAGGTACCGAATAATCCTCTTGACTGCATGCCAGTGTGCAAGTCCAGGATTAGACTGAAATCGGCTTACGAGACTCACCGCATAACAAATATCGGGTCTCGTACACATCATTGCATACATAAGGCTGCCAACATCACTTAAGTATAGAACATTCTTCATCCGATCTCTTTCTTCATCTGTTTTAGGACTCATTCTAGAACTTAGTTTGGTGTTTCTCTCAACAGGAGTGTCAAAAGGTTTACTCTCAACAAGAGCAAACTTCTCAATTATTTTCTCTAAATAATTTCTTTGAGATAGTTTAAGAAACCTTTTAGACCGGTCTCTTTCTATCTTGACACCTAGCACATAGCTAGCTTCACCCATATCCTTCATGTCAAACTCGGAGGATAGCCATACCTTTGATTCCTCGATCAAAGACATGTCATTTCCAGCCAATAGAATATCGTCTACATATAAGGTCAAGATTAGAAAAATGTTCTTGGACCGCTTCACATAGACACAGTGATCTTCTTTCATTATCTCGAATCCGTTTGATAAAACGGCTCGATGGAATTTAAGATTCCATTGTCGTGAAACCTGCTTGAGACCATAAATGGATCGGCGGAGTTTGCACACCTTGTGCTCCTCCCCTTTAGCCACAAACTCTTGTGGTTGTTCCATGTATATCTCTTCCTCTAACTCTCCATTGAGGAATGCAGTTTTAACATCCATTTGGAACAGCTCTAAATCAAGCGATGCAACGATAGACAGAATTAAGCGGATAGAGGAAAATCTCACAACTGGTGAGAATGTTTCCTCGAAATCCACTCCCTCTATCTAAGTGAATCCTTTTGCCACCAAACGAGCTTTAAAACGGTCAATTGATCCATCTGCCTTTCGCTTAACTTTGAGAATCCACTTATTCCCAACGGCCTTGTGTCTAGGAGGTAAATCAACTAACTCCCAAACTTGATTCTTTCTCATGGATTCCATTTCTTCATTCATTGCCTTCATCCATTCCTTAGCATAGCGACTCGAAAGTGCATCCTGCACATTTCGTGGTTCAACTAATCCATCCTGAGCAGCCAAGAATATTTCTCCTCCGTCGATCTGAAACCGACGGCGTGGTACTAATCCTCTGGCACTTCTGTGATGTTCAGGTTTTTCTGTCTCTGACTCCAAGTCAGCGGTCCGCTGAGTGTTTCTGCGATCCGCTAGAAATCCTTGGCGACCCGCTTGCAATTCAAGCGACCCGCTTAAACTGAGCGATGGAAAGTCTGTTTCCATGGAAACGGTTGTTTCTACAACATCACTAACATTAGGATGTTGAGGAGGACTTACAAAATCTCCCTCTTGCTCCTCTACATCTGTGTTATTAATGTTTTGAGGAAAAATAAGCGTTTCAAATAGATTTCTATCTTGTAAAACCTCACTTTGCTTAGAAAATTCACTCTCAAGGAATGTAGCGTCCCTCGACACTATTTCTGTTACTGTCCCTCTCAAATTATCTCCAATAAATATGTAACCCTTTGACTCATCAGAATATCTTATTGTCTCGCACTTTTTCAGTCCGACCACGGAAGATCAGATAGTCCTCTATGGGGCGAAGAAAATGCGGATCAGATACCCCTTGAGTCCCCTAGAATTCGAACACCACTACCCGTTTTACGAACGAAAGATAGCAATGCGACCCTAGGGACTTCAAGAGTTGATTGTTTGTGTGTAGGTCCTTTCCTTCCAACAGGCGCAAGCCCCTGCTGTTAATTACCTCCGATCTGAGTCCGAGTTGGGAATCAGACAAGAGCACCTCTAGATCGGGAATAATCAAGTGATTAGGCATTAAAAGCAATCGGAGTCAGTTTTATTTGATTTTGATGACTAGCGTTTAGTGGGGTCTAAATGAAAGCAATACAAAATAGTTAAGAATTAAAATAGTGCAATGAAAACATTCAATATCAAACATGAACAATGCGAATTATCGCACTAGGTCAGGTTCTTTGGTCACAGTTTTGAGACACTTTGGTTCGCCTTGGGTTGACTTTACTTTGTTGGGTTAGGCTTGGTGCCGTCACTCAGATTTTTGAGCTTGATACTAGAAAATTTGGGTATCCTAAATTAGTCCTCAATCGTTCGGGGATTTAGAGATTTTTGGGGTTTTCGTTCAAGTCTCGAGTACAGATGCGCTGTGTCTCCTCTTGACAAAAACTTTTGTGATGCCATCGGTTGACTTTTCTTCTGGTCGCCTAGTCAACGGAATTTGACTTTTGAGTTTTAAATTTTTTGTTTGAATTCTTGAGTTTTGCTCTTGGATTTGGACTTTTAAATTTTCACTTTTAAATTGCCTTTTGGAATTTACACTTCTGAGTTTGGACTTTGGACTTTTGAGTTTGCGCTTTAAAGTTCACGCTTTTAAGTTTAGACTTTTGAATTTGGACTTTTGGGTTTGCACTTTTCAGTTTGTACCTTCTTTTTATTTTTAAATTTGGACCTTTAAACTTGCACTTTTGAAGTTTCATTTTGAATTTATATATATTTTTTTATCTTTATTGTGATATTTTTATTTGCAGACCATAGTGTTTGATTGTACCTGTTGTCTAGAATATTTTATTTATACATATTTTTTGTCCAAGTGTACCTGCTGTCCAGAACATAAAATGTTCAAAAGATTTTGTTAAGAAAATTAATGCCTAACTTAATCATGTGAATTTATTATTACCATTTTACACATTCTTTTAGACTTTAATTTTAAAGTGTTTTATATTTTTATGTTTGACCATGACATGATATATCAAAATGTTCTTCATATTTTTCTTGACGTTTTGATATTTTATGAGAATTTTTCTAATTTTCTAGCTATTTTTAATGCACTTTTGAAGTTTTCAGTTCTGCAGAATTTTATGATTGGTTGCGATTTGCTGTTTTGCTGTTTGTCGTTCAGTGACCCGCTGCACTGTGGCTGCCACAGAAGATCTTTTCAGATTGCTGGGGTTGGGAATCAGCCGAGCCACTTGGTCTATGCTCGAGACCGTACACCGGACTCATCTTACTTCCCTCTTTCGATTTCCATCTCCCCCTTCCGTGTCTTCTCCGCTTTTGTTGACCTGACAACGGTTAACGTTGACTCTGCCATTCCGGTCGCCATTTCGACTGTGGCCAGGCTCCGCAGGATCGCCTCCTCATCCTCTCTTTGGTTATGTCCTCAATTTTAGTTACGTCCTTCGATTGGGCGCGCTTTACCTTCATCTTAGTCATGGTCTGATGGTGGATTGAGGTGTCAAATTGAGGCATGTTGATGATGATTTCTCGTTGGGGAGCACTGATTGAGCATCATGGAGTTTCCCTGAGTTGCTTACGATGACAATTGAAGGTACAAGCTTCACAATTTTGGCCATGACTTGGGGTCCTGGGTCTGGTTTTAGTTCGACAAACTCGTCACTTAGCATCCAACTTTGGTCAGTGACATTCACCCCAATTTTAACATCCTCAGGGCACAATCAACAACTGAAATGGCTTAACACATTAACCTGGGCTCATGTTGGCTCGATTTGAAGGTTTTACAGGACATTGATGGTGGTTCTGAGTTCTGACACACACTATTAACCAAATTCATTACAAAGTGATTCCATGACAAGAACGTTTCTACTTCCTTTTTACCAGTGGCACCATATAGAAATTATAACACTACCTCAGGTGGATATTTAACATTTCATTTTTTTTAGACTTGAACTTAACAACTACTTCTATATGACTAACATAATAAGCCTTAATTCATCACATTAATTCTGTTGGACAGGAAACACACACTAATGCCTTTTTAAAACTCATCTTTAGACTTATGATTATCATTGTCACTGCATATGTGTATATGCTTGCTACTTTTAAAAGAAAAAAAAGATAAAGTATTGTGGACGTGTCATTCTCCTCTTAATATGCCTGCTTTGACAAATGATCATTTCTTTTAAGAAGCCACATAACTTTTATTCCAGTAGGCTGACCCATTTTTAACTTAGTCCCTCTATATTTTTATTAGTAAAAGTTCTTTTTATCATATTTTTTCTTTTAACTCTAATTTGGACAGTCACTAGTAAGGCCAAATCAAAGCTCTTTTAATTACTTTAAAATATATTTCACAGAATGCATGATATTTAGTTATTATATATATATATTTTTTTAGCAACATAGGTCCAGTCATACTTATGTGTGTTTTTTTTTTGCAAAATAGACCTTAACTATAATTCTCTTTTTTTTTTAGCAAAGTAAACCTTGTTTCTACATATTATAGTCTTCCTTCTACCACTAGACATAGATTCTTTTGCATACATACCCAGGACTTTATTCTATTATGTTTTTACTAAGTTCAGCTACTTATGCTATTTAGTTTTGTGCATGACAGTTAAAGCAATTAACACACATGTTGAAACATGACCAGAGACATGAGTGTGCGCTCTCTGGCAAGCACCCCCCATGCATAAGGCCATATCTCATCATGTAACTACCTTTATCTATTTTAAAGTATTAGAGACCTAATTAGCACTAGTGAGTGTGCGCTCTCTGGCAAGCACCCCCCACTTATGCTTTATTATGCAACTGTTCCTTTATTATTCACTTTTAAGATATTAAGTGACTCAAACAACACTAGTGAGTGTGCGCTCTCAGGCAAGCACCCCTCACTCTTGTCACTGAGCCCCAAAACAGTGTTGACAAACATCTACATGAGAGCTTTCCTACGAACTGTTATGTAACTGTAACAGAACAAGCAAAACTAGAAAACAAACAAAACCAGAAGGGAAAAAGAGAAGAGAGAAAAGGAAATTTTATTCATCAACAAAAGAGCAGTACAATCGTTTTTTTTTTACCTTTTCTTCAAAATCCTTTTTTTTTTACAAGTCTTTTCCTAAAATGGTTTTGGCAGCACCTTAGTGTGTTTCTCCAAAGTGCCGCCCCTCATCTTCCATCTGAGGCTTCTTTTATAGATGATTTCTAGGGTTCATGCCCCGTCTTCAGCTCTACACGTGGCAGCATCTTCAAATTTTGAAGTGTGATGGATGGTAGTGATGCATCAATTTGAGACCGACTTGCTTTTCATTCTCTTCCTTGACTTCATGGTTTCTACTATTCCACTTACTTTCCAATGGTTATTTGCCATATGGCATCAGCCTTGACACAGTGGCTTGCCATCTTAACTTACTGTTCTTCACTTAGCGCCATGTAAGCTATTTGCTTTGGTGATAGGTGAATTGCAGCTGCTACCTCATATGCAGCTTCAATCAGATTCACTTTTGAGCTTGGCAACCCTAATTTTGTTTACTCTCTTTTACTAAATACGCATTATAGATGATGGGGCACTCAATCATTGGTTCAATCAATCAATCTGGCTTGACATGTGGGGACCTATGCCATTTGGCAATTGAGTGACAAGGAGTACAATTGCTGCTGTTGTTTTAACATCTTAATTTACTGGATATCCTTGGCGCCAAAATGCTTGGTGAGCTATGTGAGATAACAGCTGTCCATGTGGTCTTACACCCATCCAGATTGAAGTACAGAAAGGGTATGATAGACATTTTCAGTTTTAATTCACTCCCTTTCATCTAATTTCATGGTTGAAAAGGCCTCAAGTAACCATTTATGCATACGGTTTCCAGTTTTACCCTTGCAATGGCCACAGTTTGATTATCCATGTGTTGCTCTATTTGCATTTAATTTCATTCTTGTTTATTTAGCTGATTATCATTCCTATTTAATCAACTAAAAGAACTGTTGGTAATTTTAGTGAAATGATTTACATTTGCATATGGTTATAGAACCATCTTTTGTATATCTAACTAATCATTGCACAAAGACCTGATTCCTGTAACAATCATCAAGCCATCAGGTTCAATCTTGAAATTTCATTTTGTCATGTTCATTGACTATGGCAGCCAATAACAGACCAGGTGAGTGCCAGGTAAGCAAGCTTGATATGGAAGCCGAGTTAGGTTTTATGCAGCCTCAAATTCTGTTGACAACATCTTATCCTTCCAACTTCATCTGACGGCTATGAGGAGTGCTTGGGGGCCAAGGATGGGAAACAAAACATGGCCAGGAGGTAGGCCACGTCTCTCAATAGAGAATTGTGGATGAGAGCGAACTGTAGGGAGGGGACCAGTGAGCATATTTGCATCATTTCCGCTTTTTGTTCCTCTCAAGTTTAGCCGAAAGTAATTGCCTCTCTGGTGGGTTTTAAACCATTTCATCGCTTACATTCCATCATTAGGGCATCTCATAACCATGTTTAACATGTTTAATCCATCAATTAAGTTGCTAATCATTATTCAGCCAGGGTTTGACCAGCACTTAACCAAGCCGTTCCACCAATTGGTGCTTACACCTCACGCCCTGACTTAGACTCAAATTGATAGCACTTTCATGATCTCAGGACATCCACGAAGCTATATGAGCAAGCAATTTGGTTTCTAATCAATTTAATTGTGTTAATTTCATGCTCCTCTTTGCACTGTCTCGCAACACTTCTCATCAAAATTCGACGTGCCCAGAGAACGAGAGAGGTCCATTCTTGCGTCGTTGTCTTCTCCTCAACACAAGCTTTCCAGCGGTATCAAGAACTCCGGCAATGGTGGAGTGGTTCGCCGGCGTTGGTTTTGTCAGAGACGGGCTTATCTTTCTCTTCGACTTCTTCTTTTTTCTTCTTTTCCGTTGGAGGTGGGTCCATTGAGGAGAACCAACCATGGTTTGCCACTTGTGAGGAGAGGGTTGTCTGACACGTGGGGTCGAGTGCGAAAGAATGAGAGCGGAGCCAGTCGTGGCTCGCCAGCTGCGCGCGAAGAGGTGAACAGATTAATTGGAGAAGGAAGCTCCTTGGCCCTCTTCTCCATTTTCAGATAATGGAGTTGTCCATTTCAGCAAATTTCCATTCCTTTACATTATGTTCATTCTCAAATAAATTATTTGGATGCTCTTTCTTAATTATTTGATCATATAAAATTGCATGGATTCTCATAAAAATATGAGGGACATAATAGTCATGGATTTTCTATTTTTCTGGATTTTTAAACTAATTAAATGAATTTTATAAAACTCATAGAACAATTCATATAATTAATTTATGCATCCCTTGTTGCATCCTTTTAGCTTCTTGTTTTGCTCAATGATCCATGATATTTATGTCATCCTTTCATCCTGTTAATATTGAGTATTAAATACTAAATTAACACAGTCATATGGCGAACTGTATTAATATTAACATTAATATCAATATTATGGCTTTAGTCGAAGCGCGTCTTTTGCTTCAAAAAATTGACCCCCTCCTTCTGAGAATCTGGACCCGACATACATTCATGGGTCCCATTTTCACCGTCTTGCGAATTATAGAAATTATCTCCTGTGGCAAAAATTAGAGGTAAACAAATGCCCCCCACCAGAGTAGGTTGTGAGGAATCCAAGTCGAACGACCTGCTCTGGTGCCCCTTTCTGCATTCGCTCTGGGCCTCACTTTTTATGTCACTTCCCTTCTTGTATTACTTTATCATTCTAGGGAGATGTCAGTTCCGATGATGATTCTGAGAAGGTTCGCATGGACGTGGTGCTGGCCCTTCCTTGTTTTGTTTCCCTTGCAGCAGACGCATCTGAGGAGATTGAGTCGGCGGTGGGTTTTATATGATTGTTGGTTTTTTTTGTATCTTTCTTTTACTGCACTTGGTAGTTTTGAGGTTTTAGATTGGACTTTAGTTTAGGACTTGGTTTTAGTTAATTGTTTCTTGATGTTGTGGTTGGGCCTTTTAGTCATGTGATATTTTGGGTCTTTCTTGGGCTTGTATGATTTCTTGGACTTGGCTGTAGTTGGTTTATGAATATGGATGTTAGATTTTACGATGTCATTGTATTTATTCTTCCTTTTTTTCTTTCTCTTTTTTTTCATTAAAATCCTTGGATCGCGAAGCGATTGTGTTCCTTCATTACAAACCGCCACGCCTTTCGATTTCTTACTTTTATTGGTAGATTCAAGAAGACATACGCTTTCTGGTGCCCTAATTCATTTGTATATAAGACATCATGCGCACGTAACCCGTATCGTTTTCTTCTTCTAACTCCGTTCTCCATGGCCGGTGTCATAAATCCAAGGAATCCCAAGCGTCCCAGGGATGAAGGTAGCTCCTCTGTCCAAGGCGCGCCACCTTCCAAGCCTAACTGGTCGTATGACCCAGGCAACCGCTATCTGTTCCGGGATGACGAGGCTTTTGAGTGTTATCAAAGTAATATTGGTGAAGGGGGGCGTGAAGTTTCCACCTGTTTTTTCTTTCATCCTCAGGGGCGTTTCACCACCCCTTATATGAATTTAATAACAGGGTGGCTTAACGCCTGGAGCCTCCATGGTTTATCCAGGCTTGATACCCCTTACCATCCGGATATCACTAAGTTATTTTATGCTAATCTCCGCGTCACCTTTGACCACCATGGCATCCCTTCTGCCTCTTCCTATCTTTTTGGCAGGCTCTTTCACATAGGGGTTGAGGATTTGGCTGACTTGATTGGTGCCACAGATACTTTAAATGGTCTGTCAGTTTATGCTTTCGGGAGTTGGCCTCGCGAGCGAGGGACGTACCGGGGCCATCGCGAGTGGTTCAAGATACCCAAGTCCGAGGCAGGTTCTGAACTGGTCTCTACTACGCATTTGCCCGCGCTTCACCGGTAATCTTGTTGTTTGCGTGTTTTTTGGTTTTGTTTGTTTCTTTTTTGTTTGCCATCGAAGGATAGGTTTATGACCATGAAGTTTATATGTTCCTTTCAGGTTATCTTTCTTGATTATCAACTACATCCTTTTTCCTCAGGGTGAGTTATCAGATCTGACCCTACCAGGGACTTTGTTCTACCTTCGCCTACTACTCCTTAAACGCGGTAAAGCTAATCTTCCAAGCCTCATCCTCCAAAACATGAATCATGTTACGAGGTCTCCCAAGGGCCATTTGCCCTACGGGAATTTAATCGAGGCATTAATGGAGCGGGCTCAGATTCCGTTGCCTGAGATGCTGTGGGGGAATCCGATCACTGAGCGACCTATCCTGTACCCGCGCAACCTGCTCTTGGATCTGACTTCCTTCGGGTGGGTGGAGATGGTTCATGGTACTCTGATCCCTGACCCCAACTACCCGGTGAACAGTCATATCCTTCATAGGTTTGCTGCTGTGAATCAGTATAGTCCGGTAAGAGAGGCTTCTCCCCCTTCTCCAGACGGCTCAGCCATTGAAGAATCTTTTCCACTCCAGGAACACATAGACTAGCGATTTAAGGAGCTAGATCAGCGACTGGAGAATGTCGAGACGGTGCTTCAGTCAATTCATAACACCTTAGAGACCTTTGCAGGGGCGATG
This sequence comes from Rhynchospora pubera, assembly GCA_028095005.1. Lineage (NCBI taxonomy): Eukaryota > Viridiplantae > Streptophyta > Magnoliopsida > Poales > Cyperaceae > Rhynchospora > Rhynchospora pubera. Next base: position 21,617,285 of record CM051461.1, read on the forward strand.
GCCGCAGCTCAGGCGCCTCCAGTGCCTCCGATATGATGTTTGATCACTTGGTTTTGTTGTTTCATTGCTTCGTTGCGTATGTTTTTTTTGTTGTTGTTCAAACTGTGGTGATTTTGGATGGTTTATGTTTGGTATTTTGATTTTATGATTTGATTAGGGCAATTTGGAAGCCTAATAACTCTTGGTCTGTTGATCTTGGTTTATGGACATCTGTTGAGGTTTATTAGTGATTTGGTTTAGATTGTCATAGGTAGCGACCTTAGATATCGCTAGTGGGACAGATATTCTTGTTATTCTCCCTGCTCTTTGGTTACGGCAGCAAGGAACATACCGGTGGGACTTGTTTATTCTACATTGTTGCCTCGGCAGTTAGGACCATTCCGGTGGGACTTGTTTGCTCCATATTACCGTTCCGACATGTAGAATAGACATTCTGGGTATGGCACGCAGTGGGACTTTGTGCATCATTTTCTGTTGGTTGTTTTGGCACGGTGATAAGAGACGTACCGTCGGGACTTATCTGTTCCATATCACTCTTTTGATGTGGTGAGATGGGGTTTTCTCCTGGCTCTTTGGGTACGGCAGCTAGGAACGTACCGTAGTCGGTGGTTTAAGGCCCAACACGACCATGGGCCCCTCTGGGTATTAGGATTTATGAGGCCTATTCCTTGACATGGTTGGCGGACATCAGTCGTGGTATTCTCCGTTTTCAGAGGGGCTTTCAGGTTTGGTTTGGTCTTAATCAATTTTTTGATTGGTAGGTTTCGGCAAGAATTACATCTTGGGTAGACAGGTTGTCTTCTCAATCTGTAACTATTGAGGACGTGGTTTTGACTAATCACATAGTAAGTTTCACCGTTTGTGTCTTAGTTTAGAGTTCAAGACACAGAACTTTTGTTCATCCTTTAGTTCGGTGAGATGAACAGGCACCTAGTACATTGTTAAAGAACAAAGCACAAGACTTTGGTCATCTTTTTTTGGGTAGGTGTGATGGACAGATCACCGCATTGTGTCTTAATTTAGAGTTCAAGACACAGAACTTTTGTTCATCCTTTAATTCGGTGAGATGAGCAGGCACCTAGTACCTTGTTTAAAGCACAAGGCACAAAACTTTTGTAGTAAGTTTCACCGTTTGTGTCTTAATTTAGAGTTCAAGACACAGAACTTTGTTCATCCTTTAATACGGTGAGATGAACAGACACCTAGTACTTTGTTTAAAGTACAAAGCACAAGACTTTTTAGGGTCACATTTTGGAATGTAGGCTGTTTGTAAAGGAGACGTTCCATGAATGTCCATAAGGACAGAACACTCCTTTTACCTTGGTCCGGTGGGACATAATATTTTGTGTAAGTTTTGGGAAGTTTTGGATTTTTGGATCTTGGAGTTTGTCTTTTATTTGGGGGTTTGAGAATATTTTAGGGGGATTTGGTTTTAATCTTTATTTAGGCTATATTTTTAGCTTGGTCTAGTTTCCTCTGATCATATGCTTTTATGCTTTGGGACAAGATGTGTGTGTGTTTTTTTGTTGGACTCGGATTTTATTTAGGATTTCGACTTAAGGTCATTTTAGGAAATTTTGAAGGGTTTGTTTTATTAAAGGTTAATTTATTGCTTTAGGGTTTTGGCTCAGGAATTCTCCATAGTGTTCAAAAGAACGGAGCACCCTGTCAAGCCTTGACCCGGTGGGACATGAGAAAATTTTCTTTTTTTTTTACCTAAGCGAAAAGATGGTTGACCGCTTCGCAATTGCCTGCCCAGTCGGTTTGTTAGCTGCTCTCCCTTTGATTTTGACGGGTTGTGGAAATGTCGGGGTAGTTTTGTCCATAATATTTCTTCAGGTATCTCCCGTTTATGGAGGAGACATGGTGTTTTCCATTTGAATCTGCAAGAAGGTAAGCTCCGCCTTCATATGCTTGCTCTATGACATAGGGACCTTCCCAATTTGGTGCAAATTTGGGACCGTGGTGGCGGCCCAGGATAGGTCGCCTCAGGACCAGTACCAGTTCTCCTTTCTTGAATGTTCTGGGTCTTGATAATTTCTCATAAGCTCGCGCCATCCTGGCTTGGTATAACTCCAGGTTTTGTTGGGCTGCCAATCTCCTTTCATCCATTCCATCCAACTCTTGCAACCTCAGTTGCGTCTGTTTAGTTAGAGGGATTTGTGCTGCCATAGCTATTCTCAGTGACGGGAGTTCCACCTCAATTGGCAGGACTGCTTTTGCCCCATATACCAAGGAATAGGGTGTGGCTTGAGTTGTTGTTCTATGAGTGATGCGATATGCCCATAATGCCTCATGCAGTTTCTCATGCCAGTTTCTTTGATTATCTCCGATGGTTTTGCGAAGGATCTTGATCAGTGTTTTGTTAAAAGCCTCCGCTAGTCCATTGGCCCTTAGGTTGTAGACAGAGGAGTATCTCCATTCGATTTTGTGTTTATCGGCAAAAGCATCAATTTTGACATTTTTGAAGGCTGTCCCATTGTCGGAGATTATTTTTCTTGGGTTCCCGTATCTATAAAACACCTGAGTGGTAAAGAGCCTGACCACGTCAGAGGCTTTGATTTCACGGTATGACCTGGCTTCGGCCCATTTGGAAAAGTAATCCGTGGCTGCTAATATGAAGCGGTGCCCATTTGAGGCTGGTGGATCTATGGGTCGTTTTAAGGATTTTTTTTTAAAGGTTTATTTTATTTAAGGTTAATTTATTACTTTTGGGTTTTGCCTCAAGGATACTCTGTAGTGTTCAAAAGAACGAAGTACCCCATTGAGTCTTGACCCGGTGGGGCATGATATATAGAATTTTATTTTTTGTTTGGATTTTGATTTTGGTTGGGATTTTTTTTGGGTTAGGCTAGATTTTACGCTGAAGAGTGCTCCATAAATGTTCAAGATAACAGGACATTCCTTCGGGTTTTCATCAAGTAGGACGTGAAATTTTCATTTAGTTTAGTCCCCTTTTATGGGCTATGGTTTAGTTCGGGTTTTGAGCTATGTCATGAGTTTTCGGACTTGCTTTGTGGAGTTTGGGGTTTATCTCGTAGCATTTAGATCCATCCTCCAGGTTTTAGATTTGTTTGGCGAAGTTTTGGTGAAGAGGACACAATTTGAGGTCGCACGGATGGGCTGTCTTCTCGTCTTCTAATCTTCAAGGAATACGGTGTTTATGGGAGACTGGCGCCCTCAGAAAGCTTCATGTGGCGTGGTCCAAGTGTCTCCACTAAAAGACTTTTTTTTTTAGGTACCAAATTGATTTAAGCTTGCTTGTGATTGATTTTTTTTTGCTTGAGTGAGAAGTAACGCTTGAGCATGAGATACCAATTCGAGGCACGGTGCTGACTGATACCGTAGATCTCAAGATAGAATACCGGACACAAGACACGTTGTCGATCCGATACTAGATGGCTTCTCTCTTTTGGTTGTTTGTTTTTTTTTGTTGGTTTTGTTTATGGACGAGAAAGTACTTGAGGATGAGATATCAATTCAAGACGCGGTGTTGACTGATACCGAAGATCTCAAGGTGAAATACCAGACACAAGACACGTTGTCGATCCGATACTAGATGGCTTCTCTCTTTTGGTTGGTTTTTGTTGTTGGTTTTGTTTAGGGATGAGAAAAATACTTGAGGATGAGATATCAATTCGAGACGCGGTGTTGACTGATACCGAAGATCTCAAGGTGAAATACCAGACTCGAGACGCATTGTCGGTCGGGTATAGGAAGACTTTTCTCTTTTTGGTTGGTTTTTGTTGTTGGTTTTGTTTGAGGATGAGAAAATACTTGAGGATGAGTGTCTCGCACTTTTTCGCGGCCCTCGGATCAACAGAGGAAAATCCGGTCTCGGATTGAGGGGCAAAAAAAGATGCGGATCAGATACCCCTCGCGAGCCTCAAGAGGCCGATACCGATACCACCCCGAAGCGCGATACCTGTACGGTCTTGAGTTCTCACGAGGGTTTATTATTTGAAGGGGTCCTTTCTTTCCAGCAGGCGCAAGCCCCTACTGTTAATTACCTCCGACATGGTCAGGAGCACCTCTAGATCGGGAAAACCAAAGGATTGTGTGTCGTGAGCTGTTAGGGAATTGTAAATATGCAATTAGCGGTCCTATCATGCATTTATATTTTTTTTTGTTTTTTTGTTTTTTATTAATATTACTACTATAATGCAATATTAATATATCATATTATTATATTTTTTTTTTGTGGACTTTGGATTGCAGGGGACAGCAGTCTCTGGAGTTCTTAGCAGTCCCTGGAGTTCTTAGCTTGTAGAGGTTTCGGTTGACTGCCGTCGCTGGACGCTTATAGTCTTCTCGTTTTCCGAGTTCTCTCCATAATGTGTTGAATCAAGATTTAGGCTCTTATGATTTGCATTTTTGTTTTTATAAGGCATGGGCTTCCCAAAGCGGGTTTCTTAGACTTCTTGTTGATCTTTGTCGAGGTTATCTGAAAGTGACGTCTGATTCCTGATCAGATCGTTAAATTTGGTTGACGCGGTGCTTGAGGTTGTTTTCTTCTTCTTCTTTTTTGAAGTTGACATCAGGCCCCTGGGCTTGTGGATGTTAAAGACGCCGGACCCCTGGGTTTATGGGCGTTAAAATCTTATGCGCGCGGGTGCGACCCGAGTCGGTTGCCCCTTGACCTTTCCCGGGAAGCGGGGTGACACTCGTTCGATGGGCATAGAGCGTTAAGTGACATCTGGTACCTGACCAAGACGTTCAATAGACGGATTGGCTTCCGTTAAAAGTGACATTTGGCGATGTCCAAAATGACGGTTCGGTTTGCTCCCGAAGCGTTGAAGTGACATTTGGCAATGTTCGGTTTCTTTTCCTTGGGGTGATACTCGGTTTCTAGCCAAGATATCAAATAAACGGTTCTCTTGTCACTTGAAGCGTTGCGTTGATACGTGGTTTCCAGCCATGATATCAAGTAGACGATCCAGTTGTCATTTGAAGCGTTGAAGTGGTATCTAGTTTCATTCAAGGTATCAGAGGAACGATTCGACTGCCACTCGAATCGTTAAGACATCTGGTTGCCAATCAGATGTTAAGTGACGTTCCGATCTCCATCCGAAGTACTGAGGTGATATCTGGTAGCCAGCCAGAATATCAAACAGATAATCCGATTGTTGTTCAGAGCGTTCAGGAGACATTTGGTTGCTATTCAGACATTGAGTAGACGGTTCAATCATCATTCGAGATACTGAGGTGATATCTGGTATCCAGCTAAGATAACCCGCAGATTATCCGATTGTTGCTTGAGGTGTCGACAGTGCATCTGGTCGCAAGTCAAATATCTAGGAATCGATTCAGATGCCACCTGAACCGAAGACGCTTGGTTGCCAGCCAAGTGTTAAGTGCCAATTCGATTATCATCCGGAGTATTGAGGTGATACCTGGTATCCAGCCAAGGTACCAAACAATTGGTCCGATTGCTATTCGAATCGTTTAAAAATGACATCTGGGTGCCAGTCAGATGTTCCCTTCCGATTCGATCATAATTGAGACTCTGAAGTGATATCTGGTAGCCAGCCAGCTTATCGGACAGATGACTCGATTATTCTTCGAAGCGTTGAAGTGACGTCCATTCGCCAATCAGATAAGTAACAATTCGATCCTCACTCAGAGTATTGAGGTGATACCTGGTAGCCAGCCGAGATATCAAACAATAGTCTGACTGTTATTCGAAATGTTAAAAGGAATCTGATTGCTAGTCGGCCGTTCAATGGACAGTTCAGCTGCCACCTGAAGTGTCCGAATTTCATCTGGATGCCAGTCAGATGTTAAAGTGACATTTGTTCGCCAAACGGGTATTGAACAGACGGTTCGATCCTCCTCAGAATATTCTGATGATACTTGATAGCCAGCCGAGATATCATGCAGATAGTCCAAGTGTTACTCGAAACCTCGCAAGGAACCCTGATTGCTATTCAAACGTTCAGCGGATAGTCCAGCTGCCACCTGAAATATCCTAGGTTTCAACAGTTCGGCTCTCACTCGAAGCATTGAAACTATCCTTCGCCAGACCCTTGGGTTTGTGGGCGTCCAAAAATCTTATGCGCGCGGGTGCTACCTAAGTCAGCTGCCCCTTGGCTTCCCTAGGTGCGGGTGACAATTGGTTCTCGATCATAGGAGCGTTCCTCTGACGCTCAGTCTCTGACCAATCGTTCAATGTGGCGTGATGCTTGACATCTAGGCAAGACGAGTCACTCAAATGACGCTAAGCGTTCAAGTAACGTCCGGCTGCCGACCGGTACGTCATGAACAGTTGGTTCTCGATCATGGGAGTGTTCCTCTAACACTCAGTCTCTGACCAGCTGTTGAAGCTTCGCTTGATTCCTGATCAAGCGTCAATGCGACATAGTGCTTGGCATTTAGCCAAGGAAAGTCAATAGGGTGACACTCGGCAATCTCTGCGAGCGTTCAGGTAATGTTCGGCTTCCGACCGGAACATTGTAATTTCCCTCCAGCACCGAAAGAGGTAAGTTTTGTTGTGTGAGATCTGGTTGTTGATTTAAAAGATAGATCGAGTCGACATTACTGAGCTGTTTGAAGCATAAGTAATGTGACTCTGGAACATGTTGAAGGTTTCTGAATGAGGATATTATTTGGGTAAGGATTATGGATCCATCTGATGTAGGGGTGTGATCTGGGATAAGGTCTTTAATATAATATGAGGGAGTCGTTTACAGCAACAGTGTTGGCCTCGATGTATCCTTGGCGGTTAGATTGCAAACACTCAAGTTAGGACCTCCTGCCTTCTCGAGAGAGCGGGTGCCTTAGATAACCGTAGACTCCTGAAATAAAATATGATCTCTCCCCAAGGTACGGGTATGATGACGTGGAATTTGTCCATGGTGACAATATTTGCATATCTTTGATAGGATCATAATGCCGTGTGCCTGTGTCAGCGGTGTTGGCATATGTTATCTCCGGCGGGTAGATTGCATACACTCAAGATTGGACCTCCTGCCTTTCTCAAGAGAGCGGGTGCCTTTGATAATCATGGCTTCTATCGTCTCAGCAGGCTTGGGACAACATTGTGAACTTTTCTCAGACTGCAAAGAGTTCTGCTCGTATGTGGTTGGATCCATATTCTTCACCGATAACATCTTGCGGTGTAGTGTGCCTTCTCTTTGGGATTTTATCAGTTTGCTTGAATATTGTTTTGGTCTTCATCTGATTTGCATATTATTTCGGGTCTCTTGATAGAGTCCCGTGACATCGTGATAGACCTCACTATCCATCATTTTGAGGCTAGTGAATCTCAGTTTAACAAGATCATTGAGCTTGATACTTCACCAGTACTCTTGTTTGTTAGCAACAGTACTTAGTGCCTCCATTTTGACCCATGCCCGTCATGACGGTGACCGTCTAGTGGTTTTGATCACTTGAGGTTATGATGAGCTATATCTAGAGTCATAAACAGAGCATTAGACTCGGTCGTGCTAGTATCCCGTTATGACTTTTTTGAATTTTGTAATATTATCCATGCCTTCAGTGATTTGATCATGAGCCTTTGAGCCTTTGCCGAAACTGCTTTTCTTCATAATATCCGGGAGAGAATAATGGTAGGGATATATTTGGTAGAGTTTATAGTGGTGGTGATTAGCCAAATAGACTCCCTTTATTTTTCTGAGCTTCCAGGATTTTTCCTCATACTTTTCTGAACCTCCTGTGATTTTTCATGAATTTTTAAAGGTTGTTGGATTTTTAAATAAATATAAAGCTGAGGTGGCAAGTTGTGATTGGCCAGAGCTTAGAATATGGGTTTAAAATATTGTGTTCGGATTTTGGTTATGGTTTTGGCATGACTGTATTCTCCATATTTTTCTGGTCCCGTAGAAATTTGGTTTGGATTTTTCGGAGTCACGGTTGAATTTCTACGAATTTTTAAAGTTTTCAGCAATAAAATGATGCCACATCAGCTAGGTTGACACGTGGCAGGCTCTGATTGGTCCGGATCGGCAGAGAGAAGGGGAGGCAGTAGTGACCTCAGTTGTCACTGCAGGACACATGGCGCCTTCTGGTTGGTTATGAAGGATCATTACACAATATTGACTCGCCACACGAAAAATGCCACAGAACATCACAGAATTTGGGACTGTTCGTTTAAAACTGTTATGTTACTCCCATACGCCCGGTGTTTCGTGGAGACACAGATCCATTCGCGTGTGGGTCCTGTTGTCAGTGAATGTGGCTTTAGCCGTTATATTTTGCGCCGTGTCCATATAAGACAGGGAAATGACCCTTTCTCTCTTCTTCGCTTTCGTCGACAGAACGACGGAGTTCCCCGCCATGGCCGTGTGGTTGGCTCGATTAGGTGACTATCAATACAGGGCCGCAAGAGATCGTCAGACTCTCCTGACGTCGTAGGGCCCACCAATCGTGCTTATCTCCGTCTCCTACACTGTAATCATCTCCTCCTTAATTGGCTAGGGTTTGACGAGGCTTGACGGTGGTTCTGGACCTCTGGTGGTGTTTATGCCGAATTGGAACGCCTGAGAGCATCATGAGGGATACACGAAGCTTGGTGTAGCCTCAATTTTATTGCCGATCTCCTCCGGCATGGTGCTACACCTCAACCATGGTCTGCCATGGCGGTAAGTTGGTCGATACAGTTGCTTGGCCATGGTGGGGGTCAAATAAGGTGTCTATGAGCTTGGTTACAGATGCAGGAAGGTGATTGGACAATCAATTTGACTTCCGAATGCCTTTATCTAGGAGTTACTCCTCAATTTTGGTTTGGCCATATTGATGAGCTGTCGGCTGGCCTTGCTTTGGTTATTATCACTCCTGACAGTGTTGAGGATTGATTGGGGATTGAGGGGGATATTGGCATGCACGTGAACCTTCCCTCAATTGCATCATAGAGTCATGGCAGTATGCTCCTATTCGATCTGGATCCAGCCATGATGGTTGTGATGGGGGAGCTTTGTATCAGCTTGGAGAGGGAATGTGTGAGAGCATATTGATTTGCTGCTAGGATGCAACAAACCATTAACTCAACCTGAGAGAGAGACTCCAGTGCATTGCTTCCCCTTGGCATGATGGAGGCAATGATGATGACTGCTTCTTCCTTCAATGTATTGGTCAGATGAAAGTGCATAACTCCATGGAACCCCAAGGAAACCTGCTGTCCTTTAAAACCTGCTGTCCATTGTTCATCTCACTGTCCATAATTCCTGCTATTTATTTTTACTGTCCTTGTTGCTGTCCATTTTTTTATTTTTATTTTCTTTTGTCATGATAATATGCTTAATATCAAATATGTATACTTAACTATAAATATAGCCTTCATAGTTCCTTAGTCCTCATAAAAGCATGATGTGAAAATGAGAATGAGTTTTAGTTGTTCCTATATTATCACTAATGCTTATATTAGATAAATGTACTTATATACATATTTACATCAAACGTTTTGCTAGCTACTCCTTACATTTCTGCTAATTGTGCATGAAACCAGAAAAGCATATAAAAGAAAGAGTTGCAAGGAGAACAAATGAACCTTTTTTCTTCACTAAAACTGATTACAAGGAAGGAGATCGAGTAATCTCAACTACTGTTACAGGGAGTATGAAGCTATGGCTTCTACTAATACACTCTTTTTTTTTTTTTATGAAATAGCTATCCTAAGTACTTGAACTGTTTTCTGGGTGGGTGACTTCCTCAATGTGTCTGTGTTTGATCTGAGCTTTAGAGGGTGTTGCACTCTGCTGGGTGTGTTGCCTCTCTTCTTTGCATGAGCCTGAGGTGCCCTACTTATAGGAGAACCAGATGGCACCAATTATATGCATTTTAAAGCTTCTGGACAGTTTTACCCCTGCTACATGTTTGCACAGTTCCTCACTGTACTTCATTTACTCTCATTTAGGGGATTTCAGTTTTTAGCTACCTTCATTCTCATGCCACTCATTGCTGCCGCCAGTGAAGCACCATTCATATTATCACTATTATATTATATTTTACAGCATTAATTCTCAAGAATGAATCTCCCCATTGTCTAATCTCAACTTGTCGCCTGCAGTTTCACTTTGGTCACTTTATATCCCTTAAGCTGCTCCTTAATTCATCGGTCACCTTTGCGGAAACAGAAATTTTCTTTACATTGTGAAAAACAATTGTCAGGCCTTAGCCCATTAACAGCTCAAACTGAATTTTATTGATGCCAATTTATCATCTCTTTTGCTTTACTAGTTTCTCATAGGCATGTTCATCAACACAACATCAACCACGTGTTGATTGGTTTCTAGGGTCTGGTATTAAGCTTGCACATAAATGCTCCATGGTCTGATGTTTCTTCTATTCCATAATTCCTTCAATCGTCAAATTACTCATCTCAATTAACACTCCCTGATGGCTGCCTAACCATGAAATTGGATCAATTGGGTTTCATTTCCCTCAATTTGGCAAGTATTGAATTTCCAGGCCATGTGGAATTGAGCCTTCCTCACTTCAAACCGACTGGAGAGCATGGATTTGAACCTATCTGTTAGCATTGGGATTCCATTCTCTCGCAATTGTATGCTCAGTCATCATGGCAGAGAGAAGGATTGTGCATACGGAATTGAAGGAAGATGTCGGGCTTCTTGCTTCCGTGGCTGTGAGAGAGAGAGAAGGGGATGATGTTCTCCTGTGCATAGTGCGAGAAGGAGAGGAGGCAGCGAGATTCCCCCTTCTTTCATCATTACTTGGCCTCAATTTTCAACAGGCGTGCGAGGGAGGGGTCCTCTCCTGCGTCACGGCGTTCGTCAGAGGAGGTCCTCTTCGTCATGGCATGCGTCAGAAACGAAATTAGTCGGAACGAAGGGAGGAGACGAAGTGATGGGCTGCGAGTGTTTTTTTTTGGCCTTCCGTTCTCCCTTTTTTTTTTATGGGCCTTCTGTATTATTTTTTTTTTTTTTGAGTTGATGTAAACTGGGCTGAAACGAGGTGGGCCAGAAACTGGGCCGAAACGAGGTGGGCCAGAGCAATTTTGATCATGGAATATTTGTTGCACGAATCTTGATGTCCTCCTATGCACTGATCTTGATGGATTTATATGCTAGAATCTTGACATATTTTGATGCCCATGCTAATTTTACCCTTATGATCATAGGATAAGATCACATAATTATTTTCGTACGGTATTTCGAGGCATGGCTCGTATTTAGAAAAGACATGTGGCATAATATCAAAATACCTCTATCCTCTCATTTGTGGATAAACCCTCCCGATTGATCGGGATAATTTTCAGACTGTCGGGCACCTCCCGTATCAAATTCCATTTTACCGTTCTCCGGTATTTATGAGGATATTTTAGGGTTCAACAAATGCCCCCCACCAGAGCGGGTTAGGAGAATTATCTTCGAGTGACCTGCTCTGGTGCCTTGCCAAGGGTTACTGTTTCTATATTTGTCTTCTATCAGCTTGTTACTGAAATATGATGTCCCCCATATTTATGATAAGTATGACGCTGCTACTCGGTTATGCGCATGCCTGGTAAAGTTGTTGTCTTTTCTTTCGTACTAAGCCCCACATTCAATTTTCGCCAATTCTCGATGCGTCATTGCTTTTGTGTCACATCTTTGCCTGCTACCATGTGGCCTTAGAGGTTCGGTTCCAGGTTCGGATAGATTCCCCTTTTGGTTCGGTTATGCACAGTGAGACTTTATCCAAGTCTATATATGGGAGTTCTTTTTCTCTTTTGTCACCATCTCTTTTCGTTAAACTTCCCATTTATATCTCCCACCATGATCCATGAATGCTTTGAGAAAATATCCCAACATCTCCTGAGTAGTTTTTAAAGTTTTGATAGCTTTGTGATGCCTTGAGTAATCTCTGGGTCTTTCCGGGAATCTCCCATTTTACCCATGATATCTTCGCATCGCTGGCCCTAGTATCTCTTCTTTAATGTCTGGGGTAGGGAATAAGATGTCATAGAACATCTTATACGTTTTGCTCAAACATTTCACATGTAGAAGTTGAGGTCTCCCTCGTCACATGTAGAAGTTGAGGTCTCTTCAGAAGGTGTGACGAGCTTATCCTCCTCATGGCGCACCCCTTTTCTTTTGCAAAATCTTTACTGCGAAGGGAGTCATTTATGAAAAGAATTACACGCCTATCATTTCTTTGCTCTTGTATGCTGCTTTACTCAGGAATGTCTCATTTTCTGCTCCGGGTGATGTTGCTGCTTCGAAGTGACGCTGGCCTCCTTGACTTTGTGATTTTTTTATCTCAGATCTGACCAGCTTTGTCGTGGCGGAACTGTGTTGCACCTTGATAGTCTTTTGTATGGTGGTTTTTCTATGTATCATCATGAGACTCTTTTTTTTTTTTTTTTTTTTTTTTTTTTTTGCATATGTACAAAGATAATGCTATTTAGTAATTTAAGCGTAGTACTTTTTCAAGTACCTCCCATTTATAGGTGTCATGGGATGATTTCCATCTTTGTCTATTAGCAGGTAAGCCCCTCCTTCGTAAACCTTGCAAACCACATACGGTCCTTCCCAATTAGGTGCGAACTTCGGGCCATGGTGTCGTCCTGTTATCGGTCTTCGTAATACAAGGACTAATTCTCCTTCCCGAAATGTCCGGGGACGAGCCAGTTTATCGTATGCCCGAGTCATCTGAGCGCGATATAATTCCAAACTTTGTTGCGCAGCTAACCGCTTTTCATCCATGGCGTCTAACTCTTCTATCCTCAACTTAGTTCGTTTCTCAAGCGGCATTTCATTGTACATTGCAACCCTCAATGATGGGAGTTCTACTTCCAGGGGTAGGATAGCCTCAGCTCCAAATACTAGAGAGTACGGAGTTGATTGTGTTGGAGTTCGTTCAGTCGTTCTGTATGCCCAAAGTGCTTCTGGAAGTCGCTCATGCCATGTTCGGTGTTCTTTGCCCACCATTTTCCTTAAGATACGCACCAAGGTTTTGTTAAATGCTTCTGCTAATCCGTTTGCTCTTGGATTATAAATCGAAGAGTATCGCCAATCCAGCTTGTGTTGGCGGGCAAAGTTGTATATTTTGGCGTTTTTGAATGCTGTCCCGTTATCGGAAATAATCCTGCGGGGTGTTCCAAATCGGTATAGGATCCGAGTACGGAAAAATCGAACCACATCTTCAGCCCTTACTTCTCTATAGGCTTCTGCCTCCGCCCATTTAGAGAAATAATCAGTCGCAGCTAGGATATATTTGTGCCCCCTGGACGAAGGCGGGTCGATGGGACCGATAATGTCAGTTCCCCACATATCAAAAGGCCATGACGCTACCGTGGGATGTAAGGGGTTCGGGTGTTGATGTATGAAGTCTCCATTGACCTGACACGCGTGACATCTCTTCGCATACCTTTCACAATCAGAGATCATTGTGGGCCAATAATATCCCAAATGTTTGATTTTTAATCTCATTTTAGGGCCGGACTGATGAGCCCCACATATCCCAGCGTGAACTTCTTGCGTTACTTGTTGTGCCTCCTCCTTAGAGACACATCGGAGCCACATTTGATCATACGATCTTCGATAGAGAGTATCATTCACATAAACGTATCGGAGAGATCGTCTTTTTATCTGTTCTCTCAATGCCCTATTCTCTGGCAATATCCCTTGCCGAAAATACTCCAGGAATGGTTTTCTCCAATCTTCTCCATCTTCCACTTCTTCCATATCCTTATTTTCTTCTTCTTCCAGAGCAGCGACTTCTAGGTAAGCAACGTTTTCTTCATCAGGTTCGAGACTCATGAAGTATGGGGAGAGTGATCTTCGATTACGAATGACGATTTGTACTTCCTTCTCGTCTGGGTCACCTAGCTCTTTAGCCAACCTGGCTAAAGCATCCGCCTTCCCATTCATAGCTCTAGAAACTTTCTCTAGTGTCACATGTGTAAACTGTGCTATCAATTCAAGAGCTTTCTCATGATACTTGATTAATTCCGGCTTAATGGTCTGATATTTTCCTGTTACTTGGTTTAGGATCAGTTGGGAATCTCCATGGACCCGTAATCGTTTGATACCCATGCTTATTGCGGTTTCAAGCCCTGTAATTAATGCTTCGTATTCTGCCTCATTGTTAGTACATGGTTCGGTGAGTGCAAAAGAATGGCGCAGAATGCCTCCTTCAGGTGTCACAAAAACTAAACCAATCCCTGCTCGCATCCTAGGCAGCCTTGGTCTTACAGCGGGTTGAATCGATGAGGCACCATCAAAATACATTTCCCAATAAGGTTCTTCTTCTTCTTGCATCTGAATCGTCTCCTCATCTGGAAACTCACATGCTAGAGGAGAGTCATCTGGTACTGGGTGATGAGCCAGAAAGTCTGCAAGGGCCTGCCCCTTTATAGCCTTTTGTGGGGCGTAGGTTATATCAAATTCCATCAAAATAATAGCCCACCTGGCCAATCTTCCTGTAAGCATTGGCCGAGTCATCAAGAATTTTAACGGGTCAACCTTCGAGATAAGGGTGACTTTATGTGCCAACATATAGTGCCTCAATTTCTTAACAGCGAACACTAATGCCAAACAGTGTTTTTCGATGGGTGAATACGAGTGTTCTGCCCCTACTAACATCCGACTGAGATAGTATAGTGCGTTTTCCTTGCCTTCGTCATTCTCTTGGGCCAACAATGCCCCCAGTGATCCTTCCAAAGCGGTGGTGTAGAGAATCAAAGGTTTTCCAGGAATAGGTGCAGATAACACTGGTGGATTGAGGAGATATGCCTTGATGTCTTCGAAGGCCTTGTGGCATTTATCATCCCATTTAAAAGGAACATCCTTCTTTGTGAGATGAGTGAAGGGTTTAATTCTGCCGGAAAGATTTGCTATGAACCTTCGAATATATGCTAATCGTCCCTGTAGAGATCTCAGCTGTCTTAGGTTCCGGGGTGGTGGCAATCCTTGAATTGCTTTGATTTTCTCGGGGTCGATCTCGATTCCTCGGTGTCTCACTACGAATCCCAAGAACTTTCCCGAGGAAACCATAAAAGCACATTTCAACGGGTTGAGTTTGAGAGCATGAAGTCTCAATCTTTCGAATACCACCCTAAGATGTTGTAAGTGTTCTTCTTGAGAATGTGCCTTTACCACTAGATCATCCACATAGCATTCCACCACTTTATGTATTAGGTCATCAAAAATTTTGGTCATAGCCCTTTGGTATGTTGCTCCTGCATTCTTTAATCCGAATGGCATGACCTTGTAGCAATAAATACTTATCGGTGTGCGAAAAGCGGTGTGCTTTTGATCTTCCTCATCCATCTTTATTTGGTTATACCCCGAATACCCATCCATAAAAGAGAAGACCTCGTAAGACGAGGTGTGATCTATGATTATTTCGGTGACGGGCAACGGGAAATCATCCTTTGGGCATGCTTTATTCAGATCTCGAAAATCTACACAGACCCGAATTTGACCGTTCTTCTTTTTAACAGGCACTATGTTGGCTATCCAGTCGGGAGTTTCCTCTTCTCGGATAAATCCTGCTTCAATCAGCTTTTTTACCTCTGTTGTGACCTTTTCTTCTAACTCTATCCGCATCCTTCTGGGCGCTTGTTTAACGGGCTTGAAACTCGGGTCTATTTTTAATTTGTGAACTGCCACTGTAGGATCCAGCCCCGGCATCTCACTATAAGTCCATGCAAAACAGTCGATGTACTCCCTCAAGAGAGCTTCAAGTCGTTTCTTATTTTCAGGAGAGAGAGAGGCACTCACAAAGGTGGGTCGTGGTTCCTCCTTTGTTCCTAGATTTACCTCAAGTAATTCATCTATCGTATTCTGGCCTCCTTCTTCAAGTTCCTTCGGTGCCGTTTTGGCTGCTAATATGAATTGTTCTTCCTTCTCTTCTCCCGTATCGTTTGTTGCATGGGATACAAAGGGCATTTCCCTTATTTGGTTTCCTTTTACTAAAAGATATGTTGGATTGTGTACATTCCAGAAGCGCTCATACGCCTTTTGGATTCTTATATTCTCATGAGTTTGATCGTATCCCAATCCTTTGGTGTATTTTTCTTGCCGTCTATTCCTTCGATCTTCGAAGGATTTCTGTCCCACATTTCTCGAAAGAAATCTGCTCTTGTTGGATCTATAGGACCAAAACATCGAAACTTCTTAAAAAGGGAAACCAGCTCTTTCCGACAATATTTCTGTGCCTTGACCGATCTTAGCTCTTTATTTTCCTCACCCAACCATTTTTCCGTATTTTCGCCTGAGGGTCGTTCTCTTCCAAACTGATCTCCTTCAGCCTTGTAGAAGAGGATAGGTGGCTGCATTGTCTTTTTCTTACCGATATATTCTATTTTAGCCGGCACTAAAAAGACTTCCAGTCGTTCGACTTGGTTCGTACTTCTTGGTGTTAAATCTCGATAATAGTCTTCAGGTACCAGATCGACAGTGAAGGAACAATGGCATTCCTCATTCTCGATACTGTATTCATCTTTTATGGATGGTTTCCTATTAATCTGAGATTTCATTCCACTTGATGTACCCTTATCTGGTTGTGATTCCTTGATCACGAATCTAACTTTCATCGTTTTCTTTCCTTTCTCAGTTGGTGAAGGCTCCGCGTTTTCCTTCTCATTCTCGCATCTGGGAGAATCGAAAATTATGATGGCCTCTGAAGATTTAGGAACGAAAAACTTCGCATCTGATAGTTGAACCTCATTCACAGAAAAGGGGTACCTATCTCCTCTTATTGTTTTCTGTTGACCGTCCGCAATATATTTTATGCACTGGTGGAGAGTCGAAGGCACCAGGTGATTCTCATGTAACCAGGGTCGCCCCAGTAATGCTCGGTATGAAGTATCTGCATCTATGATGTAGAACTTCACATTAGTTTTTAATTCCCCGACTTGAAGTGGCAGAGTGATTGCCCCCAGCGCCTTTCGAGGATGTTGGTCAAATCCTCTAATTGATGGTGTTTCTTTGGATAGATTCTTTACGCTTAAGGAAAGGTATTGTAAACACTTCAATGGTAGGATATTGACTGAAGACCCGGGATCTATCAATATTCTTTTGATTTTGACTCCTCGTGTTACTCCGGTTATGTATAAAGGTCGGTTATGTGCAGACTTCCCAACCAGTAAATCTTCCTCTGTAAAGGTGATCAATTCCGCCGGGTCAACATATGAAGCTTCCTCGGTTACTTCATCAATTGTGCAAGTTTGGAAACCTTCTGGATTTTGCAGGGCATATATCAGGGTTTCCCTTAATTCTTGTGACATCATTAGGGCATCAAAGACACTGAGTGGGGCAGGTATCTTCCGAAGATGTGCCAGTACATTATAACTGTTCGCCGTTGGCCTTCTCTTTTCTGACAAGTCCTTCGTCTGGTTTACTCCTTTTGTGTTCTCTTTGGAAGGTTGTCGTTCGGGTATGTATGTGCCGGAGCGAAGGGTAACATTACACTCATCTGAGCATGATGATGGCGGTTCATTTTCCTCTTCTGGTTCGAACATTGTTTTGAGGAAGAATTCGTCTTTCTCTTCATGATACTCTCTCCCTATGTTTTCAGGACGAATCACAACAGGTCCTTCTTCCGAGCTATCGTAATACTCGTTGATTTCAAAGCTGCTTGAACTATCATAGCCGTTGAATGACTCTTCTGGATCAAACTCACAAGTAACTGTGTTAATGAATTCGTCCTCGTATATTTCTAGCATTTCTTCCCATCTTGGGTTCCGTCGGGCTGACCGGTTTCGAAGTTGGGTGTTCCTTGAGGACGAGGGCCCCCGTGTCCTCATATGTCTCAACTGGGCTCGCCTGTCTTGCCACATTCTATATACGGGGCATCTTTTGGTAGCGTGACCTCTTTCCAAATGACACAAGCAGAATTCAGAGTTGTCCCTTCGCCTGGCTCTTCCTGATGACCGCATATTATCTCTTAAAACTTCTCTGAGCCAAGCATAATATTCCGCTCCTTCAGCTGGTGAAGTAGGTGGTTCCTGCAGACCATCTCTCCCTCTTGTCTGCTCAAGTAATGCCCTTCGAGCAGAGCGAGCTCTCCCAGTTACTGAGTACCCACGATCCCTTTGGTGACGCGCTCTTCTGCGATTCCTCCTGGTGGGGACTGTTCGTACTTGGGCAGGTGCCATAGGCTGTGTTCTTATGTGCGGGATTCCCCACATCGTCATAGGAATTCCTTCTAATACCACTGGGGCAGAATTTGGTCCTATTGAGTTCCTTGGATTTTCATTTCCTGAAGAAGTTCTCCCATGCGTTCTCGTGTCTAATCATTCTGGTATTGCTGGTTCGGTATTAGGATTGCGATTTGATCTTGGAGATTCTATAGTCTGTTCAGGAGGGCTCTTTCTTATGCTCTCTTCAATCGGGTGTTTCAGATTTTCCTGATTAGGATCCTTTTTATTTTTCCGCCTTTTGCGTCGTCTGTCACTTTTCCCTCGGGGGACCTGATCAGCTTGATTCTCAACCTGGGGAGTCTCCAAGGGTGTATTGGTCTGAGAAGGTTCCTCTGATAAAGGTGTAGTATGACCATCCACCGATTCTTTTCCGGTCTTGTCATTATTTTTCTCTTCTTCTGTATCATTCCTTGTTTCTCTGATTATAGGTCGTAGAGTTTCTACTGCAGCCTTGATCGCTTCCTCATTCGTGCGTTTGTCAGTAATCGCCAAGTCACACAATGATTCTAGGGTAGCAAGTATCGTCATATTTTGTTGATGTATCACCGTGATCGTGTCAAGAAACATGCTCATCTTCTCCTCCAACCTAGAGATGACGCCTTCATGTGATCCAACGGGCTCTTTTCCTTTTCTATCTGGTGAGCACGAGCCTGTTTCCTTTAGTACAATCCCTTTATCCTTCCTTCTGGTGGAGGTTTCAGCGAGAAGTTCAGTACAGAGCCTTGGCGTTACTTCATCATCATCTGAGTCAGTATCACTAAAATTGACCACGTTACAAGTTTCGTGATCATCTTGTTCATCATCCGTTTCCATGTCTGATAGTTCATCATCTGTTTCCATGTCTGACAGTTCGCCCCTCTGTAGGACCTTATTCCTATGGTTACTTCGCGACGCCTCGCCATGTTCCCATGTTTTATCCTCTGACAGCTCATATTGCCCCCACATCTCTCGACACCAGGATTCTTTCGGGAGATATAATATATCTTTGTTGGATCTAAAGATGGAACACGGGGAGAGTTTTACAGCCTTTGAATACAAGGGACTTTCTGCTAACTCCTCTTCTGTATAATCTTCGGGTGGGGCTATTCTTATTTCACAATCATAAAACATTCCCCACTTTGGATACTTCTTCCACGGACATACTATTGATGCTTCCAACGGAGGCCTTTTTCTTTTTTCCACTGTGATCCTGGTATCAGAGGGTAATTGAAAGTACTCAAGAAGTTCGGCGTTGGTCATTCGAGCCTCGTGTGTCGCTATTGTTTGATAAGCTCCTTCCACATCCCTTCGACTTGTTACCCACGGGTACGGGATTGTCGGGTCATATCGTCGTTTCTTGCATGTTACATGTCTCTCGGGTGGTATTGCCGCACATATTTCCATACCCCCGTTCATTGGAATGTGGATCATTCTTACGTTTTGGTATTCTGACTCATCTGAATCTGGAGCAATATCCTTTTTCGGGTTGTTCTCGCCTTCTTCTGATGGTTCGTCTACCCGCTCGCCTTCGGTAATGGCGTTGCAATACTCATATTGATCATATTCTTCTTCCAAATCTTTGCCTGTGTGAGTACGCAATACTCCCTGCATCTCTCTATCCACAAGGCGAAGTACTTCATCTATCAGTTCCGACTTAATCTCAGTCTGAACGTTTCTTGGGTCAGCGAAGATAGTTACTGTCAGCTGTGGATCTTCTGGATTTTCGGAGAACGCGATTTCTATACTGTTTATGTCGAGTGGTGCTAGAATTGGTCCCGGGTTGATTTCAAATTCTATGGCTTGCTCTTCCTCCCGGTGTGGCATAACATTATTATCTTCCATTTCGTCTCCTTTTGTATCTTCGAATGAGTCCCATCCTGCCCACATGTTATGACAGGACCCCTGGGAGGGAGTTTCTGTTCCATCTTCCTCTTCAATGTCTCCCCATCCTTGGGCGACGATGCCTTCTATTCCCCATCCTAAGTTGATGTCATCACCATTTTCGTCAACACTCAATTGTCGAAATGAGAATTCGATTTCATTTTCAGTTTCATCATCATCACTAGAATATTCAATTGGATCCATACCCTGAGATATCCTTATTTCGCTCATCATGGTTCGGATAATCCGATGCATTTCTGGGTATAGAGTGAAATAGTCTTCCAGGGTAAAGTCTTCATCCGATAGGTACTCATCTTCTGAGTATTGTGGTTCTTCCGTTTCCTCTGGACCTTGTTCTTCAAAATCATCTCTCCACGGGTCTTCCCCGGTAGGACCCTCATATCCTATCGAGTAACAGTGCTCATCATGACTGTATATTTTTCTATTTTCGTCTCGCCGATACACCAATAGTGGCTTCGAGGTACCTTCACCGTGTTTGTTCTTGATTGGCGATGTGTTGCTTTTGAAGTGCACTGGTTGTAAGTTCTTGCTTTGAGGTTGACTCATGTGTCTTTGAATGGTTGGTCTTATCTTTTCAATGATCTTTCTATTCTCTTCCTCCAAAGTTGCGGTATAAATGGATCGCATTAATTCTAACTCTTCTCGTATGGCCCGGTAACCGACTGAGATACGAGCTGTACGTTTTGGCCTTCGGGCTAGAGGTGTCGCTATATTCGCAGGAGGTTGATCGTCCATTGAGTCTGTCATCGTGACACCGTTGCAATGTTCATGTCTATCTAGACATAAGGATTTCTCCTTTCCTTTTGAAGTACCAATCTTGGCATTTGTTTTTGCTCCTGAAATCTTTGCCATGACATGCCGGGGAATAAAATGTTCAAGCGTGATAGGCCTTGGGACTTTCTGCACGTACTCTTCATTTTTGTCTTTCTTAGTCCTTTCGCCCATCCCAGCAAGTTGCTTAGCTCTAGCCAATGTTATCGGCTTTTCCTTTTTCTTCCCGTTTTCCTTCGATCGACTAAATACGACTCTTGGAGCGGGAATGTTCTCTGTAGGTTGGGGGTTGCTTTTGGCTTGGAGCTCACTATGCATTTTTCTTAGTAACTTCTTAGATTTCTTGGTTAGGTGGAGGACCCAAGGTTGATGCAATTCTGTTTCGTCTTCCGATCCTACACAAGATATCATGTTAACTTGGAAGTGCGGTTTTGGAGTTTGTTGAGCCTCTTTAGGTATTTTTATCTCCCCCTCTTGTATTTGATTTTCCAACCAATCTTTAAAGATGTAACACCCCTCAAGATTGTGTCCGAGAATTCTATGGTAAAGGCAATAATTAGGATCATCGGACTTGTCTGCCTCTTCGGGTCGCTTGCACTGTGGTAGTTGCATGCCGTGCCTTATGGCAATTTTAAACAGTTCATCTATGTATTCTTTTTTGAAAGAATAAGGCCTTTTCCTACGCTCCCGTAGACTTATGCCAAACTTCCGTTGGCCTGATTCTCTATTATCATCTCTTTCTGCTCGCTTGTTCTCGTCAGAGCCAATGTTGTAACTAGCTGAGGCCATTGCGTTTTCGCTTTTCTTTGTTTCGCTCTTCTTTCCTTTCTCTCTACCCTTCTCTTTTTCTAAACTGGGCCGAGCTGTTGGAATCCATCCCTCTTGACTTAAAGATTCATACTTGGATGCTAGAGTGACCAATGGCTGGAACTCTGTGATTTTTGCTGGCACCAAATATGGTTGAATCCATCCCGGTAGATTGCTCATGACTATATTAACTTGCTCGGTCTCCTTTAACGGCGGTTGACACCGAATACTCACGTTCCTCCATCTCGTGATGTATTCTACAATCCCTTCACCCTTCTTTGGTTTTAAATTTGCCATATCCATAAAGGTGACATCCTGAGCGATGACCATGAATTTAGAACAAAAGGCATCTTCCATCTCTTCCCAAGAGTTAATGCTATTTTCTTCCAGAGACGCATACCACTCAAAGGCAGCTCCTGCAAGGCTTTGGGGAAACTGCCGTAGTAACCATGCAGGATTATTAGCTGTGTCTCCACATGTGGTAACAAAGTGGGCAAGGTGTTGCTCTGGAGCAGTTTTTGATCCTATCCCGTCGAATAACCGAAATTTCGGTACCACGTATCTTTTGGGGAAGGGTTCATTATCAAA
This sequence comes from Rhynchospora pubera, assembly GCA_028095005.1. NCBI lineage: Eukaryota > Viridiplantae > Streptophyta > Magnoliopsida > Poales > Cyperaceae > Rhynchospora > Rhynchospora pubera. Next base: position 21,639,435 of record CM051461.1, read on the forward strand.
ATGTCGAGGGTAAGGTCTCCCTACCCTTCTTTTGAATTTTGTTGGGATCCCCAATCCAATCTCCTTCATTTGTCTGAAGATCATTTCCCGAAGGTCTTCTCCGGTTGTCGAGTTTGAGGAGGTTGGTAGGGGATAGGCATGCCCCCTATTAGCTAGTGATGCCCTAGGAGAATCCCAGGAAACACCACGGTCTTTTTCTTCTCTATCCTCATCTTTTGTAAGTCTTCTCCCATTCCTCTTAGCAACAGTTTCTTCAGGTTCTTCAATACGGATCCTGGTGCTACCATTTGTCTTAGGGCGGACTTCGTTTTCATCGTGAGAGCTCTGCTTCCTTTGTCGAGTTTTTAATTTGGCATTTTCTTTTCGAAGCGCCTCTAGTTCTCGAGCCATTAGCTCCAGTTTCTTTTCTAAATGTGTATTCGCTATATCTTCCTCTTCGCTTGCACTTTCACCCGTCGATACATCATACTCCTGTTGGAATTCCTCCTCATTCATAACGGGGTCGATCGGATGTGTCGGTATTTCTTCTCCGGACGTGGGTTTCTTCCTGGTATTTCGGCCCTTCTTTCGGCCAACTTTCGCTTGCCTTGTCTCTGGTTGTCTCCCATCGGCCTGGCTGCGTGTTATTACCATCTCACTTTCTGGTTCTTGAGGCTCGTCCTCATCGCCACTAGCCGCATATGAGATGAGCTGATCATCAGATTCTTCGTCTATGCTCATGGCATTTACGGTAAAAGATTCTTCGCAATCATATACTTGCTGCTCGGTTTGCGCTTCTTTCTTTTTCTTTTCCCATCTCTTAGTCTCCAGTTGGATTCGCAAATCTCCTCGGGACAACTGCTTGAATCTTTGTATTATTCTGGTCTTTTTACGAACAATATGTTGACCACTTTTCTCGAGGATTTTCTTAGGCTCATCCTCCTGATAAGTTAACCTTTTGTAAATTGGGTCACGATGGCCACGATTGTCATGAGATGTTTTCTCTTTTGTAGGTTCGGACAACATTGTAGGCGGGAAGGAAAGCCTGTCAAATACAGATTTACGAGGTTTTTCCTCCCTGTCTTCTGGTTGCAGAAGACCATGAACTTCCCTCTGGCCCTGCGCGTTCTTGATAACACGATATACCCTTCGAATCTTTTCGGGAATGCTTGGTCTCGGGTTATCGGAGGTGACAGTCAGAGATTTGAAGCGGGCGGGCAAATCCCTCCATCCAAGAAGGCGTGTATTCGGGGAACTCCATTTCGCTGCTCGGAGTGGAGAAAAAGAGTTTTGAACAGGCAAGTCCGTCTCCACTTCGAGCTCCTCTTGGTATGCTTGCAAGGCTTCCCTTGTCGAAACCTTGACCCTTTTCATGAGTTTCGGCGCTGGCTTAGTTGGAGCGAATTCCTCATTGATAGTGCTCTTGGCTTTGAGTTTCTTGGCACGCGTGTTGGTTATTGGAACAGTGTTAATGGTACGCTGTCCTCCATGGTTATCAAGTTGCACGTTGTCTTTGCCAATCGCCTCGCTGGCAGGGGTGTTGAAGGAGCTGTTGACACCAACCTGCACCACTGGAACAGTAATCGGAATTGATCCGATTAAATACATCGCGGAAGTGGCCCCTGGAACCACTTCATTGCCATTATTGCCCTTGCTCATCATCTTCCTGCAAAAGAGAAGTACTTGTTTATTTGTCAGCAAAAGATAAAACGTCACTGATCCCTAAAGCTTATACATTATATCCTTTGATTTTCCCGATGAAAGGAAAAAGATGTCCCACCGGGCGTGCCAGAACCTGTCTCGCACTTTTTCGCGGCCCTCGGATCAACAGAGGAAAATCCGGTCTCGGATTGAGGGGCAAAAAAAGATGCGGATCAGATACCCCTCGCGAGCCTCAAGAGGCCGATACCGATACCACCCCGAAGCGCGATACCTGTACGGTCTTGAGTTCTCACGAGGGTTTATTATTTGAAGGGGTCCTTTCTTTCCAGCAGGCGCAAGCCCCTACTGTTAATTACCTCCGACATGGTCAGGAGCACCTCTAGATCGGGAAAACCAAAGGATTGTGTGTCGTGAGCTGTTAGGGAATTGTAAATATGCAATTAGCGGTCCTATCATGCATTTATATTTTTTTTTGTTTTTTTGTTTTTTATTAATATTACTACTATAATGCAATATTAATATATCATATTATTATATTTTTTTTTTTTGTGGACTTTGGATTGCAGGGGACAGCAGTCTCTGGAGTTCTTAGCAGTCCCTGGAGTTCTTAGCTTGTAGAGGTTTCGGTTGACTGCCGTCGCTGGACGCTTATAGTCTTCTCGTTTTCCGAGTTCTCTCCATAATGTGTTGAATCAAGATTTAGGCTCTTATGATTTGCATTTTTGTTTTTATAAGGCATGGGCTTCCCAAAGCGGGTTTCTTAGACTTCTTGTTGATCTTTGTCGAGGTTATCTGAAAGTGACGTCTGATTCCTGATCAGATCGTTAAATTTGGTTGACGCGGTGCTTGAGGTTGTTTTCTTCTTCTTTTTTTTTGAAGTTGACATCAGGCCCCTGGGCTTGTGGATGTTAAAGACGCCGGACCCCTGGGTTTATGGGCGTTAAAATCTTATGCGCGCGGGTGCGACCCGAGTCGGTTGCCCCTTGACCTTTCCCGGGAAGCGGGGTGACACTCGTTCGATGGGCATAGAGCGTTAAGTGACATCTGGTACCTGACCAAGACGTTCAATAGACGGATTGGCTTCCGTTAAAAGTGACATTTGGCGATGTCCAAAATGACGGTTCGGTTTGCTCCCGAAGCGTTGAAGTGACATTTGGCAATGTTCGGTTTCTTTTCCTTGGGGTGATACTCGGTTTCTAGCCAAGATATCAAATAAACGGTTCTCTTGTCACTTGAAGCGTTGCGTTGATACGTGGTTTCCAGCCATGATATCAAGTAGACGATCCAGTTGTCATTTGAAGCGTTGAAGTGGTATCTAGTTTCATTCAAGGTATCAGAGGAACGATTCGACTGCCACTCGAATCGTTAAGACATCTGGTTGCCAATCAGATGTTAAGTGACGTTCCGATCTCCATCCGAAGTACTGAGGTGATATCTGGTAGCCAGCCAGAATATCAAACAGATAATCCGATTGTTGTTCAGAGCGTTCAGGAGACATTTGGTTGCTATTCAGACATTGAGTAGACGGTTCAATCATCATTCGAGATACTGAGGTGATATCTGGTATCCAGCCAAGATAACCCGCAGATTATCCGATTGTTGCTTGAGGTGTCGACAGTGCATCTGGTCGCAAGTCAAATATCTAGGAATCGATTCAGCTGCCACCTGAACCGAAGACGCTTGGTTGCCAGCCAAGTGTTAAGTGCCAATTCGATTATCATCCGGAGTATTGAGGTGATACCTGGTATCCAGCCAAGGTACCAAACAATTGGTCCGATTGCTATTCGAATCGTTTAAAAATGACATCTGGGTGCCAGTCAGATGTTCCCTTCCGATTCGATCATAATTGAGACTCTGAAGTGATATCTGGTAGCCAGCCAGCTTATCGGACAGATGACTCGATTATTCTTCGAAGCGTTGAAGTGACGTCCATTCGCCAATCAGATAAGTAACAATTCGATCCTCACTCAGAGTATTGAGGTGATACCTGGTAGCCAGCCGAGATATCAAACAATAGTCTGACTGTTATTCGAAATGTTAAAAGGAATCTGATTGCTAGTCGGCCGTTCAATGGACAGTTCAGCTGCCACCTGAAGTGTCCGAATTTCATCTGGATGCCAGTCAGATGTTAAAGTGACATTTGTTCGCCAAACGGGTATTGAACAGACGGTTCGATCCTCCTCAGAATATTCTGATGATACTTGATAGCCAGCCGAGATATCATGCAGATAGTCCAAGTGTTACTTGAAACCTCGCAAGGAACCCTGATTGCTATTCAAACGTTCAGCGGATAGTCCAGCTGCCACCTGAAATATCCTAGGTTTCAACAGTTCGGCTCTCACCCGAAGCATTGAAACTATCCTTCGCCAGACCCTTGGGTTTGTGGGCGTCCAAAAATCTTATGCGCGCGGGTGCTACCTAAGTCAGCTGCCCCTTGGCTTCCCTAGGTGCGGGTGACAATTGGTTCTCGATCATAGGAGCGTTCCTCTGACGCTCAGTCTCTGACCAATCGTTCAATGTGGCGTGATGCTTGACATCTAGGCAAGACGAGTCACTCAAATGACGCTAAGCGTTCAAGTAACGTCCGGCTGCCGACCGGTACGTCATGAACAGTTGGTTCTCGATCATGGGAGTGTTCCTCTAACACTCAGTCTCTGACCAGCTGTTGAAGCTTCGCTTGATTCCTGATCAAGCGTCAATGCGACATAGTGCTTGGCATTTAGCCAAGGAAAGTCAATAGGGTGACACTCGGCAATCTCTGCGAGCGTTCAGGTAATGTTCGGCTTCCGACCGGAACATTGTAATTTCCCTCCAGCACCGAAAGAGGTAAGTTTTGTTGTGTGAGATCTGGTTGTTGATTTAAAAGATAGATCGAGTCGACATTACTGAGCTGTTTGAAGCATAAGTAATGTGACTCTGGAACATGTTGAAGGTTTCTGAATGAGGATATTATTTGGGTAAGGATTATGGATCCATCTGATGTAGGGGTGTGATCTGGGATAAGGTCTTTAATATAATATGAGGGAGTCGTTTACAGCAACAGTGTTGGCCTCGATGTATCCTTGGCGGTTAGATTGCAAACACTCAAGTTAGGACCTCCTGCCTTCTCGAGAGAGCGGGTGCCTTAGATAACCGTAGACTCCTGAAATAAAATATGATCTCTCCCCAAGGTACGGGTATGATGACGTGGAATTTGTCCATGGTGACAATATTTGCATATCTTTGATAGGATCATAATGCCGTGTGCCTGTGTCAGCGGTGTTGGCATATGTTATCTCCGGCGGGTAGATTGCATACACTCAAGATTGGACCTCCTGCCTTTCTCAAGAGAGCGGGTGCCTTTGATAATCATGGCTTCTATCGTCTCAGCAGGCTTGGGACAACATTGTGAACTTTTCTCAGACTGCAAAGAGTTCTGCTCGTATGTGGTTGGATCCATATTCTTCACCGATAACATCTTGCGGTGTAGTGTGCCTTCTCTTTGGGATTTTATCAGTTTGCTTGAATATTGTTTTGGTCTTCATCTGATTTGCATATTATTTCGGGTCTCTTGATAGAGTCCCGTGACATCGTGATAGACCTCACTATCCATCATTTTGAGGCTAGTGAATCTCAGTTTAACCAGATCATTGAGCTTGATACTTCACCAGTACTCTTGTTTGTTAGCAACAGTACTTAGTGCCTCCATTTTGACCCATGCCCGTCATGACGGTGACCGTCTAGTGGTTTTGATCACTTGAGGTTATGATGAGCTATATCTAGAGTCATAAACAGAGCATTAGACTCGGTCGTGCTAGTATCCCGTTATGACTTTTTTGAATTTTGTAATATTATCCATGCCTTCAGTGATTTGATCATGAGCCTTTGAGCCTTTGCCGAAACGGCTTTTCTTCATAATATCCGAGAGAGAATAATGGTAGGGATATATTTGGTAGAGTTTATAGTGGTGGTGATTAGCCAAATAGACTCCCTTTATTTTTCTGAGCTTCCAGGATTTTTCCTCATACTTTTCTGAACCTCCTGTGATTTTTCATGAATTTTTAAAGGTTGTTGGATTTTTAAATAAATATAAAGCTGAGGTGGCAAGTTGTGATTGGCCAGAGCTTAGAATATGGGTTTAAAATATTGTGTTCGGATTTTGGTTATGGTTTTGGCATGACTGTATTCTCCATATTTTTCTGGTCCCGTAGAAATTTGGTTTGGATTTTTCGGAGTCACGGTTGAATTTCTACGAATTTTTAAAGTTTTCAGCAATAAAATGATGCCACATCAGCTAGGTTGACACGTGGCAGGCTCTGATTGGTCCGGATCGGCAGAGAGAAGGGGAGGCAGCAGTGACCTCAGTTGTCACTGCAGGACACATGGCGCCTTCTGGTTGGTTATGAAGGATCATTACACAATATTGACTCGCCACACGAAAAATGCCACAGAACATCACAGAATTTGGGACTGTTCGTTTAAAACTGTTCTGTTACTCCCATACGCCCGGTGTTTCGTGGAGACACAGATCCATTCGCGTGTGGGTCCTGTTGTCAGTGAATGTGGCTTTAGCCGTTATATTTTGCGCCGTGTCCATATAAGACAGGGAAATGACCCTTTCTCTCTTCTTCGCTTTCGTCGACAGAACGACGGAGTTCCCCGCCATGGCCGTGTGGTTGGCTCGATTAGGTGACTATCAATACAGGGCCGCAAGAGATCGTCAGACTCTCCTGACGTCGTAGGGCCCACCAATCGTGCTTATCTCCGTCTCCTACACTGTAATCATCTCCTCCTTAATTGGCTAGGGTTTGACGAGGCTTGACAGTGGTTCTGGACCTCTGGTGGTGTTTATGCCGAATTGGAACGCCTGAGAGCATCATGAGGGATACACGAAGCTTGGTGTAGCCTCAATTTTATTGCCGATCTCCTCCGGCATGGTGCTACACCTCAACCATGGTCTGCCATGGCGGTAAGTTGGTCGATACAGTTGCTTGGCCATGGTGGGGGTCAAATAAGGTGTCTATGAGCTTGGTTACAGATGCAGGAAGGTGATTGGACAATCAATTTGACTTCCGAATGCCTTTATCTAGGAGTTACTCCTCAATTTTGGTTTGGCCATATTGATGAGCTGTCGGCTGGCCTTGCTTTGGTTATTATCACTCCTGACAGTGTTGAGGATTGATTGGGGATTGAGGGGGATATTGGCATGCACGTGAACCTTCCCTCAATTGCATCATAGAGTCATGGCAGTATGCTCCTATTCGATCTGGATCCAGCCATGATGGTTGTGATGGGGGAGCTTTGTATCAGCTTGGAGAGGGAATGTGTGAGAGCATATTGATTTGCTGCTAGGATGCAACAAACCATTAACTCAACCTGAGAGAGAGACTCCAGTGCATTGCTTCCCCTTGGCATGATGGAGGCAATGATGATGACTGCTTCTTCCTTCAATGTATTGGTCAGATGAAAGTGCATAACTCCATGGAACCCCAAGGAAACCTGCTGTCCTTTAAAACCTGCTGTCCATTGTTCATCTCACTGTCCATAATTCCTGCTATTTATTTTTACTGTCCTTGTTGCTGTCCATTTTTTTATTTTTATTTTCTTTTGTCATGATAATATGCTTAATATCAAATATGTATACTTAACTATAAATATAGCCTTCATAGTTCCTTAGTCCTCATAAAAGCATGATGTGAAAATGAGAATGAGTTTTAGTTGTTCCTATATTATCACTAATGCTTATATTAGATAAATGTACTTATATACATATTTACATCAAACGTTTTGCTAGCTACTCCTTACATTTCTGCTAATTGTGCATGAAACCAGAAAAGCATATAAAAGAAAGAGTTGCAAGGAGAACAAATGAACCTTTTTTCTTCACTAAAACTGATTACAAGGAAGGAGATCGAGTAATCTCAACTACTGTTACAGGGAGTATGAAGCTATGGCTTCTACTAATACACTCTTTTTTTTTTTTATGAAATAGCTATCCTAAGTACTTGAACTGTTTTCTGGGTGGGTGACTTCCTCAATGTGTCTGTGTTTGATCTGAGCTTTAGAGGGTGTTGCACTCTGCTGGGTGTGTTGCCTCTCTTCTTTGCATGAGCCTGAGGTGCCCTACTTATAGGAGAACCAGATGGCACCAATTATATGCATTTTAAAGCTTCTGGACAGTTTTACCCCTGCTACATGTTTGCACAGTTCCTCACTGTACTTCATTTACTCTCATTTAGGGGATTTCAGTTTTTAGCTACCTTCATTCTCATGCCACTCATTGCTGCCGCCAGTGAAGCACCATTCATATTATCACTATTATATTATATTTTACAGCATTAATTCTCAAGAATGAATCTCCCCATTGTCTAATCTCAACTTGTCGCCTGCAGTTTCACTTTGGTCACTTTATATCCCTTAAGCTGCTCCTTAATTCATCGGTCACCTTTGCAGAAACAGAAATTTTCTTTACATTGTGAAAAACAATTGTCAGGCCTTAGCCCATTAACAGCTCAAACTGAATTTTATTGATGCCAATTTATCATCTCTTTTGCTTTACTAGTTTCTCATAGGCATGTTCATCAACACAACATCAACCACGTGTTGATTGGTTTCTAGGGTCTGGTATTAAGCTTGCACATAAATGCTCCATGGTCTGATGTTTCTTCTATTCCATAATTCCTTCAATCGTCAAATTACTCATCTCAATTAACACTCCCTGATGGCTGCCTAACCATGAAATTGGATCAATTGGGTTTCATTTCCCTCAATTTGGCAAGTATTGAATTTCCAGGCCATGTGGAATTGAGCCTTCCTCACTTCAAACCGACTGGAGAGCATGGATTTGAACCTATCTGTTAGCATTGGGATTCCATTCTCTCGCAATTGTATGCTCAGTCATCATGGCAGAGAGAAGGATTGTGCATACGGAATTGAAGGAAGATGTCGGGCTTCTTGCTTCGGTGGCTGTGAGAGAGAGAGAAGGGGATGATGTTCTCCTGTGCATAGTGCGAGAAGGAGAGGAGGCAGCGAGATTCCCCCTTCTTTCATCATTACTTGGCCTCAATTTTCAACAGGCGTGCGAGGGAGGGGTCCTCTCCTGCGTCACGGCGTTCGTCAGAGGAGCTCCTCTTCGTCATGGCATGCGTCAGAAACGAAATTAGTCGGAACGAAGGGAGGAGACGAAGTGATGGGCTGCGAGTGTTTTTTTTTTGGCCTTCCGTTCTCCCTTTTTTTTTATGGGCCTTCTGTATTATTTTTTTTTTTTGAGTTGATGTAAACTGGGCTGAAACGAGGTGGGCCAGAAACTGGGCCGAAACGAGGTGGGCCAGAGCAATTTTGATCATGGAATATTTGTTGCACGAATCTTGATGTCCTCCTATGCACTGATCTTGATGGATTTATATGCTAGAATCTTGACATATTTTGATGCCCATGCTAATTTTACCCTTATGATCATAGGATAAGATCACATAATTATTTTCGTACGGTATTTCGAGGCATGGCTCGTATTTAGAAAAGACATGTGGCATAATATCAAAATACCTCTATCCTCTCATTTGTGGATAAACCCTCCCGATTGATCGGGATAATTTTCAGACTGTCGGGCACCTCCCGTATCAAATTTCATTTTACCGTTCTCCGGTATTTATGAGGATATTTTAGGGTTCAACAATGAGATATCAATTCAAGGCGCGGTGCTGATTGATACCAAAGATCTCAAGGTAGAATACCAGACACGAGACACGTTGTCGACCGGGTATAGGAAGGCTTTTCTCTTTTTGGTTGGTTTTTTTTTGTTGGTTTTGTTTAAAGATGAGAAAATACTTGAGGATGAGATATCAATTCGAGGCGCGGTGCTGATTGATACCGAAGATCTCAAGGTGGAATACCAGACACGAGACGCATTGCCGGTCGGGTATAGGAAGGTTTCTCTCTTTGGGTTGGCCTTTTGGTTGGTTTTGTTTAGGGATGAGAAAATACTTAAGGATGAGATATCAATTCGAGGCGCGGTGCTGATTGATACCGAAGATCTCAAGGTAGAATACCAGACACGAGACACGTTGTCGGTCGGGTATAGGAAGACTTTTCTCTTTTGGTTGGTTTTTTTGTTGTTGGTTTTGTTTAAAGATGAGAAAATACTTGAGTACGAGATACCAATTCGAGGCACGGTGCTGAATGATACCGAAGATCTCAAGGTGGAATACCAGACACGAGACGCATTGTCGGTCGGGTATAGGAAGACTTTTCTCCTTTTGGTTGGTTTTGTTTTGTTGTTGGTTTTGTTTATGGATGAGAAAATACTTGAGTACGAGATACCAATTCGAGGCACGGTGCTGAATGATACCGAAGATCTCAAGGTGGAATACCAGACACGAGACGCATTGTCGGTCGGGTATAGGAAGACTTTTCTCCTTTTGGTTGGTTTTGTTTTGTTGTTGGTTTTGTTTAAGGATGAGAAAATACTTGAGTACGAGATACCAATTCGAGGCATGGTGCTGAATGATACCGAAGATCTCAAGGTGAAATACCAGACACGAGACGCATTGCCGGTCGGGTATAGTAAGACTTTTCTCTTTTTGGTTGGTTTTTTGTTGTTGGTTTTGTTTAAGGATGATAAAATACTTGAGTACGAGATACCAATTCGAGGCACGGTGCTGAATGATACCGAACATCTCAAGGTGAAATACCAGACACGAGACGCATTGCCGGTCGGGTATAGTAAGACTTTTCTCTTTTTGGTTGGTTTTTTGTTGTTGGTTTTGTTTAAGGATGATAAAATACTTGAGTACGAGATACCAATTCGAGGCACGGTGCTGAATGATACCGAAGATCTCAAGGTGGAATACCAGACACGAGACGCGTTGCCGGTCGGGTATTAGAAGACTTCTCTCTCTCCTTGTTTGTTTGTATCAGGCTCTAAATATCAACCACTGTTGACTCAGATCCTGACCATATTTCTTTGGACTTGGATTTAGGTTTGGTTTTGGACTTAGTTTGGATTTAGACTTGGTTTTGATTTTGGTTGTGAGTTTGGATTTGGTTTTGACTGTAGTTTTGGATTTGGACTTGATTTTGATTTTGATTGTTGGTTTGGATTTGGTTTTGATTGTAGTTTTGGATTTAAACTTGATTTTGGTTTTGGTTGTTGGTTTGGATTTGGTTTTGATTGTAGTTTTGGATTTGGACTTGATTATGGTTTTGATTGTTGGTTTGGATTTGGTTTTGATTGTAGTTTTGGATTTAAACTTGATTTTGGTTTTGATTGTTGGTTTGGATTTGGTTTTGATTGTAGTTTTGGATTTAAACTTGATTTTGGTTTTGGTTGTTGGTTTGGATTTGGTTTTGATTGTAGTTTTGGATTTAAACTTGATTTTGGTTTTGGCGTCTGCTTCATTTTTGTATAACATTAACTTGAGAGCTCTGAGTTTCCCTTGCCCCCAGTTTAGCCTTAGCATTCTCATTTCAGCTTGGACTCAATTCAAGTTCTCGCCCTGAGGAGGCTGTTGAGATTAAGACCTTTTGAGTGTTGTTGCTTCGTCTTTTTGAGCCATTATTTGGAACTTCGTCATTTTCTTCTACATGAGAGATTGCATTGCTGGTAGCGGACCAATACTCTTGCTCCTTATGATCATCATCATTGGTCTCACTTTTGTTTTTGCAAGTTTGAAGGGGTATTAAACTGGCTTTTGTATGAGGCATGGGGTTTTGTTGAGCACCCTTAGGTAGCGCAAGCTCAACCTTTTGGATCATTCCTTCCACCACATCCTTGAACACATAGCATTTTTCAATTGGGTGTCCGATGATCCTATGATATAAGCAGAATTTAGGATCATCGGTGTTTTTCATTTCGCCTGGTCTCTTGCTTGGAGGAAGTTCCAGTCTACTTGAGATTTGGTGAAAAAGACTCCTTGTCTCTTCTACTCTAAAAGAGTATGGCTTGCTCATTTGCTCAACCAGGGATGGTCTTCTCGCCTTTGGCAGTGTCTGGTTGATATCACTTTTCCCTTGAGAACGAACATAGTCAGAGGTGTGACCATGTCTGCCCGACGCCTTTGAGTCCTCGACTCTTTGAGTTGGGATAAGGCTTTTGGTTGTCCGAGCCATTCCAGCTTTTGCTTTGTTGCTCTGGTGGTATTGAGACCATTCATCTGGATTTATCCCTCCGTCTTTTTGAAAGGAGTGTGGTTTATCCTTTGGTTCAACTAGAGTCAAGCACTGTTGATACTCCTTTAGGCCTTCTGTTTGGTTTGATTTATCAAACTCATCCCGGAAAGCAATGACCATGTCGCTCCATGTTCTGATGTTATCCTCTTCAAGGGAATCATACCACTCGAATGCAGGTCCAGCAAGGCTTGCTGGGAATTGTCGCAGCATCCAAGCGTCGTTTCCAGCTGTTTGGCCACATAACTCAATGAAATGAGCTAGGTGTTGGCCAACACAATCCTCTTTGATTTGATCCCCAGTGAACATTTCAAAGTCAGGGATCATATATCCTTCTGGATATTGTACATTATTGTACTCAGCAGGGTAAGGTTGTTTCATGTGGCCGTCGAAAGAGGCCATCACGCCTTTGCTTCTTTTCATTTGTTTTAAGAGCATCCATATCACACCATTTTCTTGTTGGAGTCCAACCATTTTCTGGTACATTCCAAAATTTTCTTCTTTTAGTGCGGCAATCTCACTACACATTTCGCTATTCTCTTGGTAGAGTGCAGTAATTTCGCGTCGCATTTCACCATTTTCTAGCCGAAGCATTGCAATCTGACCATCGTGCACATCCAGTCGCTTGCTCAGGCCTTCTAAAGTGTCTTGTTTAGGGCGACCGGTCAAGGCCGACACTTCTTTGATATTTTCATACACCTTTGATTCTTCATCTATCCAATGAAAAGGGTTTTGGACGACACATGATATAGGTATTGGGTTTTCCTCAATATTGTTGTCTTCGTTTGGCGGATCATCCATCGAGAGTTCATCACATGAAATATGAGAGACCATGTGGGATGAGTAAGACTCCCCCAGCGACTTTCCTTGTATTTTGTTGCTATTGTTTTTCTTAGAGGTCCTTGAACTTCCTGCCATTCCCATATTATTAGAAAGTCGGATCATCCTAGTTTCTGCTTTCTCTGCTTTCTCTGTTTTATTTTCACATTGGTAATGCCAATCCTCTGGTTTTAATCTTTCATAGTTGTCAACCTTGGTCAACAAGCCTTCAATTGTGGTTTCCATTATGAGGAATGGTTTGATTCGTCCATAGATATTCTGTATTATCATTTCTACCAAGTCAGTTTCAGGGACCGGCGATTTGCAAGAAAAGTTCATTTTCCAGATCCGGGTAATAAAATCCCTAACAGATTCCTTTCTCTTTGGTTTCTCATTCGCCAAATCAGCCATTGTAATTTTTCGGGTATGGATTGCAAATCTTCGACAGAAGGCATTTGCCATATCTTCCCAGGTTTGGATACTATTTTCTTCTAGAGAGGCATACCATTCCAAGGCTGGACCTTTTAGGCTTAGAGGGAATTGGCGTAGCAGGTAGACTTCATTTCTCACTGTGTCCCCGCACTTCAGTCTAAACTGGACCAAATGTATTTCGGGGCTCTTTTTGGTTCCCATGCCATCAAACAATCTGAACTTTGGTATCACGTATTCCTCTGGATAGCATACCAGATCATACTCTTTAGGGTATGGGCTCCCAAATCTCTCCTTAGGCTGTATGAGGTGACCTAGCCCGGATTGTTGCAATCGACGATTTAACATCTCATCCATTTCCTTTTCAATCATCTTTTGCATCTCAAGAGACACCATTGAGTCATCTCTTGGCTTTTCATTGTCCCTTAGAATTGACTTGCCTTTTGTGTGGTCAGTCTTTCCCTTTAAAGCACGACCTCTCCGTTCCTTAGATTTAGGGCTTACAAGATCGATTTCTCTGAGATGTGCATACATCTTCTCATGGAGGAAATCTTGCCACAATCCTCTTTCAGTTATAAAATCTTGCATACTTGCGCACCATTTTGATAACCGAGTATTCTCTTGCTGAACGGTCGCCAGTTCATGACTACCTTGTTCTAGCATTTGACTACTTTTGGAAACCTTATCATTATCAGAGGATGCCCCCAGCTCAAGGCCCCTTTCTTCACTTTCTACAGGCTCTTCACGAGACACCTGATTAGATAGAGAATACTCACTTCCTTCTATGTCATAAGTAAAAATTCCTTCCTTGCCATTTTGGGTTTCTATTATATTGCTTTCGTCTTTCGGTTGAACTTCATTATTATAAGTGGTTGTACCATTCATGACGGAGCTTTCACTTTCAGCTTGTTTTGTTTCCCTTTTAATTCCTTCTTTGAAAGGAATCCTATAATCACTTTCAGACCCACTTTCATCTCCTAGAAGATCCAGAATTTGCTCTAATGACAAATCTTCGAAGTATTGGCTTTGCTGTGAGACCTGTTGACAGTCATCCTTTTGACTTGGAGTGTGCATAAGAGTTTCTGATATTTCAGACTGGTCATCATACTCTACATCCATTGTGCTGGCACTGATAGATTCTGCAGGATCCTCTGCTACGCTTATCATATGAGCTGTGGCATTATCCTCTAAACCTTCTGATTGTTCCATGATTTTCTTTCTCCTTTCAAGTTGAAAGAGTGCCATGGTTTCTATTTGAAGTTGCAGATATCGCACCACATCAAGTTCATGGGTTTGTGGAGCGGAGATGCCATGGCAACTCTTTACCCCTATATCTTGACCTTTCGACTTGGTATGCCAGTCATTTGTCCCTTGCATTTGAGATTTAGCCCTTTCTATTTTCTTTCTATTTTCATTCAAGACTCTTCCCTCGTTCTTTACCAATATAGACGGGGTGGCCAGTATTTCAAGAGTAGAAGCGAGAGGCATTTCAATTTGTGCTTTTGGAAAACTGCCCCCTGCATATTGTTCATCAAATACACGTTCTCCTGTTTCCCGGGAGGATGATGCCAATCCATTTTTGGTGAGTATGGGGGAGGTTTTCATTTGCTTTCCAGGAAAACTGCCCCCAGGGTTTCGCCTTATTTTCGCTTGTTCTACTGTTTTCAGGGAGGGGTGTACCAATCCCTCTTTAGTAGGTTTGGAAAAAATTTTCTTCTGTCCTTCAGGGAAGTTGCCCCCATTATGCAGTTCCTTTGGCACTTGTTTCTCCATTTTACGCAAGGGACATATCAATCCTTTTTTTGTGAGTATGTGAGGAATTTCCCTTTGCTCCTCCGGGAGGCTGCCCCCAGTGGATTGCTTAATTGGAGTAGGTTTTCCCATTTCCTGGGAGGGAAGGGTAAAGTTTTCGCTTGTTGATGTATCAGGACTCATAGTCTGAGTGTCAGGCGGAATTAGTACATTAGTTATTTCTTTCCTTTGCCTATCTTTTACCATCTCGGAGACTTCATGACTTGTTTCCCCAGATGAAATTGTCTTTTCCAGTATTCTAGCTTGAGGTTTCCAGATTGCTTTGACTTGGGCGACCGAGGATTTTTTCTTGGCAATCATCAATGGAGTAAAGGAGCTCTCCACCGATGGATTTGGTTTTGGTTCAGGTGTCGAGTTCTTTGTGCTGGTTGGTTTGGGTGTGTCATTGTTTACGACTGCACGATTTGGCCGTGCGCCCATTTTAACCATATGCTTCTGGACCTCAGCATATGCTGCTGTGACCCGAGCGTTCTCCAGCTGGAGTTGCTCGAGTTGCCTTTGTTTTTCCTCCAGCTCCTTGCGAAGCTGGGCCATTTCATCAGATATTTCTATTTCCTCATCAACATCCTCATCAGACGAGTTTTCACGATCCGGATTTGGATCCTCTTCATCACTTGTTGCATTATCACTGGTTTGTCGGACGATTTCCTCCACTACCGGGTTGCGGCTCTTAGGTCGCCCTACCCGTTTGGGAGGTTTGGATGTCGAAGCCTTTCCTTTTTGTCCTTGCGTTTCCACGGGGACACTTTCAGAGTGAGGTGGTTCTTGAGAACCAGTTCTCACCATATGAACTTCTGTTGATACCTCATCATCATCATCATTATTTACGGACACATGACATACCGAGACAGAACTATCATTTCGTCCCTTCCTCATCACATATTTCCTTTTCCTTTTGTCTTTCATCATATGACTCGCCACTTGGCTGGCCAGAGAGGTATCCTTTTCCTTTGGCATCCACCGCTTGGTGCCCCCTGTATGTTGCTTGGGAGCTGGGGTGGGTTCCTGCTGTTTGGGCTTCCAGACCTGCTTTGCCTTTCCCTTGGCTTTCATGGACTTGAGGTTGGGTTGCAGTGGCGGGAAGGTGAGCCGGTCAAAGACTGATGGCAGGTTGGCCACGGTCTTTTTCTCGGAAACACTATGGTCCGCATCTCCCTCAAGGTTGTCTTCACAATGGGGAAAGCGGAGCCTTTGGTGCACCGGGAGCCTTAGTCTATCCTTTACGGACGGATTCTTAGCGTTGGCAGGGACCGTAGTGAAGATCCAACGGGACTTACGAGACTTTTTGATGATTCTGAAGGCCGCATGTATGGCCTCCACTGTCTTATGTTTCTTGTGGGTTATTTCCTTTGTTTCAAAGATCGGGGCATACATGGGAAGCTCCCAATCCTCCCTGAGACGCATCTCCTCTCCTCCCTTCTTGAGCACATGCAGGGGGGTGAAGGTGTTGCGAAGAGGCAGGTCAGTGACGGTGTTTGGTTGTTGGACCAGGTGGAGGGCTTGAATCCTCGAGAGCCTAGTCCTTGTCTCTGTTCCTTTTGATTTAGGAGCAAGAGCCTCTTTCACATGTTGAATTGGCATTTTCCCTTTCTGGTTGCATGGGGTGGTGTTTTCTGAGACAACAGTAGATGTTCCACCAGCGAGCATCGCCATTTGGAGTTGTGTGGTAGCTTGGACGGGCACTTGGGGAATCCCGGCCATGGAGCCACCACCATTCTTGAGATGTTCTCCAGTCACAATTTGGCACCAAGTCACCATTGTTCCTTTCAAAATGAAGAGAACTCGAGATTAGTACGTAACATGAAATTTAATAGACTCCTATATACTTTCATGCTTAATCCTTTAATTATTCCCTGATGAGAGGAGAAGAATGTCCCACCGGGCGTGCCAGAATCTGTCTCGCACTTTTTCAGTCCGACCACGGAAGATCAGATAGTCCTCTATGGGGCGAAGAAAATGCGGATCAGATACCCCTTGAGTCCCCTAGAATTCGAACACCACTACCCGTTTTACGAACGAAAGATAGCAATGCGACCCTAGGGACTTCAAGAGTTGATTGTTTGTGTGTAGGTCCTTTCCTTCCAACAGGCGCAAGCCCCTGCTGTTAATTACCTCCGATCTGAGTCCGAGTTGGGAATCAGACAAGAGCACCTCTAGATCGGGAATAATCAAGTGATTAGGCATTAAAAGCAATCGGAGTCAGTTTTATTTGATTTTGATGACTAGCGTTTAGTGGGGTCTAAATGAAAGCAATACAAAATAGTTAAGAATTAAAATAGTGCAATGAAAACATTCAATATCAAACATGAACAATGCGAATTATCGCACTAGGTCAGGTTCTTTGGTCACAGTTTTGAGACACTTTGGTTCGCCTTGGGTTGACTTTACTTTGTTGGGTTAGGCTTGGTGCCGTCACTCAGATTTTTGAGCTTGATACTAGAAAATTTGGGTATCCTAGATTAGTCCTCAATCGTTCGGGGATTTAGAGATTTTTGGGGTTTTCGTTCAAGTCTCAAGTACAGATGCGCTGTGTCTCCTCTTGACAAAAACTTTTGTGATGCCATCGGTTGACTTTTCTTCTGGTCGCCTAGTCAACGGAATTTGACTTTTGAGTTTTAAATTTTTAGTTTGAATTCTTGAGTTTTGCTCTTGGATTTGGACTTTTAAATTTTCACTTTTAAATTGCCTTTTGGAATTTACACTTCTGAGTTTGGACTTTGGACTTTTGAGTTTGCGCTTTAAAGTTCACGCTTTTAAGTTTAGACTTTTGAATTTGGACTTTTGGGTTTGCACTTTTCAGTTTGTACCTTCTTTTTATTTTTAAATTTGGACCTTTAAACTTGCACTTTTGAAGTTTCATTTTGAATTTATATATATTTTTTTTATCTTTATTGTGATATTTTTATTTGCAGACCATAGTGTTTGATTGTACATGTTGTCTAGAATATTTTATTTATACATATTTTTTGTCCAAGTGTACCTGCTGTCCAGAACATAAAATGTTCAAAAGATTTTGTTAAGAAAATTAATGCCTAACTTAATCATGTGAATTTATTATTACCATTTTACACATTCTTTTAGACTTTAATTTTAAAGTGTTTTATATTTTTATGTTTGACCATGACATGATATATCAAAATGTTCTTCATATTTTTCTTGACGTTTTGATATTTTATGAGAATTTTTCTAATTTTCTAGCTATTTTTAATGCACTTTTGAAGTTTTCAGTTCTGCAGAATTTTATGATTGGTTGCGATTTGCTGTTTTGCTGTTTGTCGTTCAGTGACCCGCTGCACTGTGGCTGCCACAGAAGATCTTTTCAGATTGCTGGGGTTGGGAATCAGCCGAGCCACTTGGTCTATGCTCGAGACCGTACACCGGACTCATCTTACTTCCCTCTTTCGATTTCCATCTCCCCCTTCCGTGTCTTCTCCGCTTTTGTTGACCTGACAACGGTTAACGTTGACTCTGCCATTCCGGTCGCCATTTCGACTGTGGCCAGGCTCCGCAGGATCGCCTCCTCATCCTCTCTTTGGTTATGTCCTCAATTTTAGTTACGTCCTTCGATTGGGCGCGCTTTACCTTCATCTTAGTCATGGTCTGACGGTGGATTGAGGTGTCAAATTGAGGCATGTTGATGATGATTTCTCGTTGGGGAGCACTGATTGAGCATCATGGAGTTTCCCTGAGTTGCTTACGATGACAATTGAAGGTACAAGCTTCACAATTTTGGCCATGACTTGGGGTCCTGGGTCTGGTTTTAGTTCGACAAACTCGTCACTTAGCATCCAACTTTGGTCAGTGACATTCACCCCAATTTTAACATCCTCAGGGCACAATCAACAACTGAAATGGCTTAACACATTAACCTGGGCTCATGTTGGCTCGATTTGAAGGTTTTACAGGACATTGATGGTGGTTCTGAGTTCTGACACACACTATTAACCAAATTCATTACAAAGTGATTCCATGACAAGAACGTTTCTACTTCCTTTTTACCAGTGGCACCATATAGAAATTATAACACTACCTCAGGTGGATATTTAACATTTCAGTTTTTTTAGACTTGAACTTAACAACTACTTCTATATGACTAACATAATAAGCCTTAATTCATCACATTAATTCTGTTGGACAGGAAACACACACTAATGCCTTTTTAAAACTCATCTTTAGACTTATGATTATCATTGTCACTGCATATGTGTATATGCTTGCTACTTTTAAAAGAAAAAAAAGATAAAGTATTGTGGACGTGTCATTCTCCTCTTAATATGCCTGCTTTGACAAATGATCATTTCTTTTAAGAAGCCACATAACTTTTATTCCAGTAGGCTGACCCATTTTTAACTTAGTCCCTCTATATTTTTATTAGTAAAAGTTCTTTTTATCATATTTTTTCTTTTAACTCTAATTTGGACAGTCACTAGTAAGGCCAAATCAAAGCTCTTTTAATTACTTTAAAATATATTTCACAGAATGCATGATATTTAGTTATTATATATATATATTTTTTTAGCAACATAGGTCCAGTCATACTTATGTGTGTTTTTTTTTGCAAAATAGACCTTAACTATAATTCTCTTTTTTTTTTAGCAAAGTAAACCTTGTTTCTGCATATTATAGTCTTCCTTCTACCACTAGACATAGATTCTTTTGCATACATACCCAGGACTTTATTCTATTATGTTTTTACTAAGTTCAGCTACTTATGCTATTTAGTTTTGTGCATGACAGTTAAAGCAATTAACACACATGTTGAAACATGACCAGACACATGAGTGTGCGCTCTCTGGCAAGCACCCCCCATGCATAAGGCCATATCTCATCATGTAACTACCTTTATCTATTTTAAAGTATTAGAGACCTAATTAGCACTAGTGAGTGTGCGCTCTCTGGCAAGCACCCCCCACTCATGCTTTATTATGCAACTGTTCCTTTATTATTCACTTTTAAGATATTAAGTGACTCAAACAACACTAGTGAGTGTGCGCTCTCAGGCAAGCACCCCTCACTCTTGTCACTGAGCCCCAAAACAGTGTTGACAAACATCTACATGAGAGCTTTCCTACGAACTGCTATGTAACTGTAACAGAACAAGCAAAACTAGAAAACAAACAAAACCAGAAGGGAAGAAGAGAAGAGAGAAAAGGAAATTTTATTCATCAACAAAAGAGCAGTACAATCGTTTTTTTTTTTACCTTTTCTTCAAAATCCTTTTTTTTTACAAGTCTTTTCCTAAAATGGTTTTGGCAGCACCTTAGTGTGTTTCTCCAAAGTGCCGCCCCTCATCTTCCATCTGAGGCTTCTTTTATAGATGATTTCTAGGGTTCATGCCCCGTCTTCAGCTCTACACGTGGCAGCATCTTCAAATTTTGAAGTGTGATGGATGGTAGTGATGCATCAATTTGAGACCGACTTGCTTTTCATTCTCTTCCTTGACTTCATGGTTTCTACTATTCCACTTACTTTCCAATGGTTATTTGCCATATGGCATCAGCCTTGACACAGTGGCTTGCCATCTTAACTTATTGTTCTTCACTTAGCGCCATGTAAGCTATTTGCTTTGGTGATAGGTGAATTGCAGCTGCTACCTCATATGCAGCTTCAATCAGATTCACTTTTGAGCTTGGCAACCCTAATTTTGTTTACTCTCTTTTACTAAATACGCATTATAGATGATGGGGCACTCAATCATTGGTTCAATCAATCAATCTGGCTTGACATGTGGGGACCTATGCCATTTGGCAATTGAGTGACAAGGAGTACAATTGCTGCTGTTGTTTTAACATCTTAATTTACTGGATATCCTTGGCGCCAAAATGCTTGGTGAGCTATGTGAGATAACAGCTGTCCATGTGGTCTTACACCCATCCAGATTGAAGTACAGAAAGGGTATGATAGACATTTTCAGTTTTAATTCACTCCCTTTCATCTAATTTCATGGTTGAAAAGGCCTCAAGTAACCATTTATGCATACGGTTTCCAGTTTTACCCTTGCAATGGCCACAGTTTGATTATCCATGTGTTGCTCTATTTGCATTTAATTTCATTCTTGTTTATTTAGCTGATTATCATTCCTATTTAATCAACTAAAAGAACTGTTGGTAATTTTAGTGAAATGATTTACATTTGCATATGGTTATAGAACCATCTTTTGTATATCTAACTAATCATTGCACAAAGACCTGATTCCTGTAACAATCATCAAGCCATCAGGTTCAATCTTGAAATTTCATTTTGTCATGTTCATTGACTATGGCAGCCAATAACAGACCATGTGAGTGCCAGGTAAGCAAGCTTGATATGGAAGCCGAGTTAGGTTTTATGCAGCCTCAAATTCTGTTGACAACATCTTATCCTTCCAACTTCATCTGACGGCTATGAGGAGTGCTTGGGGGCCAAGGATGGGAAACAAAACATGGCCAGGAGGTAGGCCACGTCTCTCAATAGAGAATTGTGGATGAGAGCGAACTGTAGGGAGGGGACCAGTGAGCATATTTGCATCATTTCCGCTTTTTGTTCCTCTCAAGTTTAGCCGAAAGTAATTGCCTCTCTGGTGGGTTTTAAACCATTTCATCGCTTACATTCCATCATTAGGGCATCTCATAACCATGTTTAACATGTTTAATCCATCAATTAAGTTGCTAATCATTATTCAGCCAGGGTTTGACCAGCACTTAACCAAGCCGTTCCACCAATTGGTGCTTACACCTCACGCCCTGACTTAGACTCAAATTGATAGCACTTTCATGATCTCAGGACATCCACGAAGCTATATGAGCAAGCAATTTGGTTTCTAATCAATTTAATTGTGTTAATTTCATGCTCCTCTTTGCACTGTCTCGCAACACTTCTCATCAAAATTCGACGTGCCCAGAGAACGAGAGAGGTCCATTCTTGCGTCGTTGTCTTCTCCTCAACACAAGCTTTCCAGCGGTATCAAGAACTCCGGCAATGGTGGAGTGGTTCGCCGGCGTTGGTTTTGTCAGAGACGGGCTTATCTTTCTCTTCGACTTCTTCTTTTTTCTTCTTTTCCGTTGGAGGTGGGTCCATTGAGGAGAACCAACCATGGTTTGCCACTTGTGAGGAGAGGGTTGTCTGACACGTGGGGTCGAGTGCGAAAGAATGAGAGCGGAGCCAGTCGTGGCTCGCCAGCTGCGCGCGAAGAGGTGAACAGATTAATTGGAGAAGGAAGCTCCTTGGCCCTCTTCTCCATTTTCAGATAATGGAGTTGTCCATTTCAGCAAATTTCCATTCCTTTACATTATGTTCATTCTCAAATAAATTATTTGGATGCTCTTTCTTAATTATTTGATCATATAAAATTGCATGGATTCTCATAAAAATATGAGGGACATAATAGTCATGGATTTTCTATTTTTCTGGATTTTTAAACTAATTAAATGAATTTTATAAAACTCATAGAACAATTCATATAATTAATTTATGCATCCCTTGTTGCATCCTTTTAGCTTCTTGTTTTGCTCAATGATCCATGATATTTATGTCATCCTTTCATCCTGTTAATATTGAGTATTAAATACTAAATTAACACAGTCATATGGCGAACTGTATTAATATTAACATTAATATCAATATTATGGCTTTAGTCCAAGCGCGTCTTTTGCTTCAAAAAATTGACCCCCTCCTTCTGAGAATCTGGACCCGACATACATTCATGGGTCCCATTTTCACCGTCTTGCGAATTATAGAAATTATCTCCTGTGGCAAAAATTAGAGGTAAACACTTATAAAGACACACTTTCGTCCTCTAGGGCCAAGTTTGCCATATTTATGAGATGAATCATGTATATACGCCTTACACCCCCATGGTCGAAGATTAGCCAAATTTGGTTTTCTACCATACCATAATTCATAGGGTGTTGCCGTAACATATTTAGAAGGCACACGATTCAATACATAAGTGGCTGTAAGCAGCGCATCTCCCCAAAACGAAATTGGTAGATTTGCCTGAGCCATCATAGATCGAACCATCTCAAGCAAAGTCCTATTACGTCTCTCAGCAACTCCATTTTGCTGAGGTGTGTAGGGAGTTGTCAATTGTCGTACAATTCCCTTTTCATCACACAAACTCTTGAATTGACCAGAAAAGTACTCGCGATCTCGATCTGTCCTAAGAGTTTTCACATTAGTGTTTAATTGATTTTCAACCATCGCAAGATATTTTCTAAAGTATTCCAATGCCTCAGACTTATGTGATATCAAATAAACACATCCAAAGCGAGTATAATCATCAATAAATGTGATGAAGTAATAGGCACCATGCCTTGCTCTCACGTTCATTGGACCACAAATGTCCGAATGAACTAATTGCAAAGGAAATGAAGCACGAACCGCCTTCCCAAACGGTTTGCGTGTGGCTTTACCTACTAGACAATTCTCACATGTTTTCAAGGAAATATTGGTTAAGGGACCCAAGAGTCCATCCTTAGCCAATCTATTCATTCTCTCTTGACCTACATGACACAATCTAGCATGCCAATCCATAGAAGCATTCACATGCAATTCAAATGAAGATGTATTACATTCAGAAGAACCATTAATTGTATTAAGTACCATAAACTTGTTATATAGATTACCATCACCAACAAGTATATCATTACAGTACAAATTCACACAATTGCTCACAAACACAACTTTAAATCCAGTTTAAACTAAAATTAAAACAGATACAAGGTTTCGTCGAATATTTGGCGATGGTAATAGAAAATAGGAATAAGACGGGAATAGGACGGGAATAGAAAATAGGAATAAAAAATTTCGGTTTACGTGCTTATTCTTATTCTTGTGCAACCCAAACAACACAAGAATAAGGAATTTGGGCCCTTATTCCTATACTAACAAAACCATGGTATAAGAATAAGGAATATGAATAATCACGCAAACCGAAATTCTTTATTCCTATTCCTTATTCACGGCTTATTCAAAAGTGGACAATTGTCTTCGATGCTTTCAAAATAATTCTTTAAAAGTGTAAAAATTATATATTATTGAGTTAGAGTTATTGGCTCTGTCCCTGGTTTGTCTTCTGAAATTTAAGGCTTATGTAGTGAATTTAAAGTCAGTGCTTGGGCTTGAAAATCAGTGGTACCAGAACTTGTTAAATTTGACTCGTCTCGAAGCCTCCGTTTAGATGCGTTGAGAAGAAGTAGGAAGAAGGAAAGAAAAAAATTATAGACAATTCAAACTCTTCACAAAATTACACATTTTCCAATACTTCTTCGCTATGCTCCGTTCGAACACGCGCGCTGAGCCCAAACAAACATTATCCTCATGCCCTCTTGCTCCTCCCCTTGCCAACATCATTAAAAATGTTGTTTTATTATTTATATAATTATTTTTATGTTTCTTAGGACAATCCACATTGTATGGGCTAAATATTAGTTGATTTGTGTAATTTTAAAGAGAAGGTGATTAATACCATTTAATTATTTAAACAATTTCGGATCAATATCTTTTTTCTCTCTCTCGGTTTGTTTCTTTTTTTTATTAACTATTGAAATGAGGAAAAAAATATATGCAATAATTCTCAAGCTCTTAAAATGTAGGATAAAAAATATAAGGACTAAATTCATTAATGTGTGTGTACACACACACATTTTTACAAAATATATAAAATATTAAAAATAATATTAAATACACTAAAATATTTTTTTGTGCCCGGGCTTAAAAAAGACCTAGATCCGCCACTGGTTAAGCTGGTTTGGAATATCCTTCAATAAGCAATTGAACATTTAATTTATGAACTATTTTAGTCCTAAAATTTTTAGAGACAAGAACTGGGTTTATTTGGATGTTCACGAACTAGGTAATTCATATGAGTACGAAACAAAAACATTTGATTGAAAGATAGTGCCGTCAAGTTAACAAAGGCCCCTATTGCATTCCTTTCAATAGACCCAACATAAAGCAACTTAAAAGTGCACAAAGAATCAACCTTAGAAAATAAAATTAAAAATAAATAATTGTACTGTAAGTATGATCTAAGATAATTTAATTTTTCTAATTGCTTGAATTCTCGAAGAAGATATCAATATTGGGTAGTTGGTACATATATGTACTAATACATATATTATATACAAATATACAATTGTTATTCATAATAAGCGATTCTACGTACATTTCACATCATAAATCACGAAAACGAACAATTTATACTTCAAACACGTCTTAAAAATATTAACTATTACTGGTTGAATTTTAGAAATATAAATATATAGTTTCGTTTATATAAAATATTTTTCCAACTCATTTTGGGGCTGTTTGGATCGCTTAGGAATTTGGGGAATTTGGGAAAGTTGCAATTCCTAGGAATAAATTTATTGGGAAGTGTGTAACTTTGTGAAGAGTTTGGATTGTTTATAATAAATTTATGGTAGGAAGATGAAATTCTCCAAATTCCTTGGGGAATCCAAACGGCCCCTTTGAGAAGCTGTTTATGATTTTAAGCAATTATTGTCTCATTACACTAAAATAACATTATCTACAAATACACCTCGCACGTGAAACTAAGACGAGATCAAATATTCTCTCGGTTGAATTTTCCAAAGATACATCAACGACTTACGAGTTACGACTGAGTACATATATCAGCTGGAATGCATTTATTTTTTTTATAAACTATTATTATTAAAGATTAAATATTCACTTATTTTAATTATCAAAAGAAAAATTATTTTTTTGTGCATATAAATTTTGCGAGAATGTATCTGTAACAATTTAAAGTAATTTTGAAGCACATTTTAACTCATAAAATCACAAATCGAATAGTAATATTTCCACATGTGATCTTAAAAGAATACAATATTTAATTGATCGAATTCTAGAGAATTATATTATTTTAATAGCAAAAGATGTTCTTATAAGTGGACAAATAAGAAAACAAAAAAATTTGTATTATTTTTGTTCTATATACAACTGTACATATTATGCAATAAAATATTGTAAAATCAATGATTTTAGTATTTTTCATCTTAAACGAAAAATTAATTTTTTTTTCACCTGAAGTCATCGCCTTATCGCCTATACCACCAAGCGAATCAGATTTTAAAAATTAACAATCTATATTTGTCTGAAATTGTTTACACCTCTCGTCTGGTTACACTAATAATGTTTTTATAAGTATCAGGGATGAAGTGAACTTACAGTTAATTTTGATTTTGAGTAGCTGTTTATTTTTTATCTCATTCCAAGTAGGACTGTCAATAGGTACGGTACGGTATGGTAGAAGGTATTTTCATTACCGTATCCGTTAAAATTTTCTTTATCCGTATCCTACCCGTATCCGTTAAAAATAGTTTTACCCGTACCTTACCCGTACCCGTTAAGAATTAACAGTATGGATACGGTAACAGCAAAAAATGAATATAACAATAATAAAATTTGTACACTCTGTATAAATAAATTATATCAATAAGTATATTAATAAAGTGTAACAATGGTGGTGAATATTTTAGGTTTATGCTTTTTTATTTTTTTCGTACACTGAATGGAAAGAATTATAAATCATAAATAAAATCTAGCAATATTTTTTTACCAATCATGCAATATGGCTATGTTTGGATTGGAGTGGGAAGAAGAGAATAAGAGAAGAAGAGAAGAAATTTATTATTAAACAATCCAAACTCTTCACAAAGTTACACACTTCCCAATATTTCTTCCCACTTCTTCCCTTCTTCCCTTCTTCCCTTCTTCCCACACCTATCCAAACGGAGCCTATAAGATGCCATATGTATCATATAATTGTTTCTTTTTAATTGTGGCAATTACCCGTTATGAAAACGGTATGAAATAGCTTTTATCCATATCCGTACCCGTTAAATTAACGAAAAAATTTCCTTACCCGTACCCGTTAACTTAACGAAAATAAATCTTTACCCATACTCGTCTTATACGATACGGTACGAATTGGGTAAACGGGTTTCATTGACAGTCCTAATTTCAAGCGCTAAAAAATTATAAAAGTTTTATAATTAGGGTTAAAATATAATTAAATAACAAAGAGTATTGATTTTTCCGAATTAGACATTACCTGGAGAAGCACTTCATAGTTTTTTTTTAAAGAAAAATCCAGCTATAAGCGGTTATAATTAGAAAATAAAATCATATCACTTCATATCTCTGACATTGTCAGTCTCCGTATTTCTCTGTCGTCACCTCTCTCTCTCTCTCTCTCTCTCTTTCTAGAACTCAGTCTAGAACCCATAACCCATTAGCAGTGCCTCTTTCTCTCTGATCTCACGAGAGCAGAGAGCCAGATTGAACGACTACGTAAATCTTCTTTATATAGCTGAAATCCGATCGAAGTCAGAAATCTAACACGGAGAAGGTATATCCTTTTTTTTTGTTTTTTTTTCCTATCTAGGTTTGTATTTCTGAGCAAATCTACGAAGACCTTATAATAGAAGTTTTTGGCATTTTAGTATAAGTGTATAACTTAAAGTTTAGCCAGATTTTCTTAATAAAATTGCTTTTATACTTGTGTACCTGAGTGTTTTTGGTTAGGTTAACATTAACATTATAAATTAATGTTTTCTTAAGAATTAATGTCGACATTTTTGATTTATTGACAGTATTATGCACACTTTGGGCTAACATTAGGATTCATAGTTCAGCACAAGTGCTAAACATTTTTGGGGTAAAAATTAATTGTTGTTCAAAGTGGTAAATTCAGTAATTTTGATGCAGATCCATAATTAGGGGCTTCCAATTTTAGCTTCTTCTCTCTATAAGTAAATTCTCTCTTCTCTCTATAAGTAAATTCTCGGTAGGATTTATCAGTATCTGTTCTTTGTTTTTTTTTTTTTTTTTTTTTTCCTCCAGTTTTGAAGCAGGATCAATCAATAGATTTTAGATGGTATGCATTGCTAGCATCAGAGATTTCATAGCGAGGGCAACAAGTCTTCGGGCTTTCTCTCCTAGCAAATTGGGACGCTTTAGGGTTAGGGTTTGTGGGAGAGACTTGGATGTGGGTCCTGCAGCATACTTCCCTCAAAGCCGAAGAAGGTTCCAGACCATACCAGTTGTCAAGATGATGGTTGATTCTGGGACTGGCTCAACACACTTGCCCATTACAGCACCAGTACAGAAGCCAGTAGAAGATGCCATTTTTGAGAATGATGATTTGAGTTATGGCGCTGGCACGTGCAAAAGGTACTTACAACCTGGGTAGATACTATTGTCAAAGCAATTATTTTAGATGTGATAATGGTTGCCGCTTTCCTGTGTGTTCCCCGATAAATGATTGCTGAATATAGATATACTGTGTGTCTGTGTCAAAACATAACAACCAAAAAGTATGTTAGGTCAGAATGTGCATTGGGGGGAAAAAAAAAAAGGCTATATAGGGTTCACAGGCTTCATATGAACATTTCCTAATTATCTTTTATTATTTTGTGATCATTCATAGTCATGTTCTATTATTGAAGTGGCTTGGTGGTGGCTCTCTAAGCTATGGGTCCCACACAATTTCTTCTTTGGCCCAAGAGAGGGGGCGGATTGGTTTTGTAATTCTTAATCCTTTGGGGCCTGCAGTCTGTTCTAACTGTCTATCTGTTTGATTGTCAGCACACAAACCATGGTTACAATTGTTTGCAAAGGGGTGGTGTTTGCCTGATACAGGCAGGTGAAGTCCATTGCTGCACATATCAACTATAGTGGCTTTGCTAAACAATAAACTCTTAAAGTTAATCTAAACATACAAATTTTGATTTTTGCTGTTGTTTTTTCAAATCTTGGCAGTGAAGATAGGAATTTGAGTTATGGGTACTACAGCTTCACAGGGAGGCGGCCAACCATGGAGGATTTCTATGACATTAAAACTACAAGAATCCAGGGACAAACTGTTAGTCTATTTGGTGTTTTTGATGGTATGCCCCCTATTTTGCAAATTATCCCCTAAATATGTAGTATTTGAAATTCACATGAGGTGGTGTTCATATCAGGCACTAACAGCAAATTGTTTGGCTGTTGCTTGTAGCCATTGATTGCTATGTTGTTTTGAATGTTTTTGGCTGGTATGATGAAATTTTAATCCATTAGCTAAGGGGAAAATTTATGCTTACAATTTTACTCGCTGAACCGGAGGTGAATATATTTTGGATCCTCATAAATCTGACCAGAATAATTGTTGCTTGTATATGCTTAACTTTGTTCTGTTTGTTTGTTTGTTTTATTTGACAGGGCATGCAGGGTCTAGGGCTGCAAGGTATTTGAAGGAGCATCTATTTGATAACCTCTTGAATCATCCAAAATTCATGACTGATACCAAGCTGGCTATTAGTATGTTCCCTGTGCTTTTGCAGAAGCTTTTGTAACGTCAACTTCTATTTTAAAAAAGGCCAACCAACATCTTTTGGTTTTTTGCAAGTAACAGCAATCCATTAGATAAGTTAAATGCAAAGAACTTATGCTGTCCAATATTCAACATCTGGCCCCGAAATGAGTGAACTCTGATGTGTGTCAGGGCTTTTATATTTTTAACCTTAAAAGGTACTATAGTTTAGTTGAAAGCACACGACATACATTATAGTGTTCACGGGCGTCTATCCACAGGGAACAATATTGAGTATTGGTTCTTAACAATTTCGACCAGCTACAAATTCCTAAACCGGGAATCAATGTAAACTAAATATAAACTACATCAAGACTAACCTATTACTAAAAAGGGGTAATTATATGGGTATGATCCGTAGGGCTTTTGGCTTATTACAATACTGAATGATAGTTTCTGGGTCTTGTGCTGCTTACTTCTTGTTGGTTCTTGAGGGATTCTAATTCTTAATTAAGTACCAACTACTTTTGTGGCTAAATATTGTGTCTACACTAGTTAGGCATGCCCTCTTGTGGCTTACTTTTGTAATTTTAGTGGCTTACTTTGTTAATTTTAATGGATGCCTTGCTCACTGCTCTCTCGAGCTTTATTTTAACTGCTGCACTTAACTTTCAAGCAATCCAGTGGATGTTTAGAATTATTTATAGAATCATTACATTTGATGTGTTAAATGCCATTTAATATTTCTGTAAATTTTGTGTGGAGCATGTACTAATTCTGATGTGTTAAATGCCATCTAATATTTCTGTAAAATTTATGTGGAGCACGTGCTAATTCTGAAGCATATTAAAAAAAAAATGCAGGAGAAACATATAGGAAAACCGACTCCGATTTCTTAGACTCTGAAATTAGTGCTTTTAGAGAGGACGGCTCAACTTCTTGTACTGCTATTTTGATTGGCAACCAACTCTTTGTGGCTAATGTTGGTGATTCTCGGGCTGTTATATCTAAGGGAGGAAAAGGTATTGACTAGAGTGACAAAATATTGTATTGTCAAGCGGTCCACATACAGTATATGTAGGTCTACCATAACACCTTAGAACTTCATGAAATGCTAGCGAAGCACCTATGAATAAATTCATAAATAGCAATTGCATAAATATTTTTTTGCAAGGGTGCTGAGACTGAAATTCTTGCTGGCGAGTCTTGCTTTTGCTTCTGGTTGGTCAGTTAACTTAGTTGACTTTTTGGGTCTGAGATGAAGTTCATAGGAATTACTTGATATTAATTGCTATGTGCTGTTTCTCTATTATGATTTAACAAGAAAATGATTTGATTTTACATATGGATTTTGTAGCAATTCCTCTTTCTGAAGATCACAAGCCAAATAGAAGCGATGAGAGGCAAAGGATTGAGGATGCAGGAGGAGTTGTTATCTGGGCTGGTATGTTTATATAATTATATCTATTATAGAAACTCGAATTCTGTACTTTATTATGGAGGTACTAGTCCCTATTATGACCAGATTCATGCCTTTTCCAGTTATTTGTGAGGATTCTGTATTAGATACTTGTATCAGTCATGAGAGGTGCAGATATATATTTTCTTAGAGAACTTTGGTGGGAGCTACCAAGTAAAAAATACATCAAAATAAACAAAAATTCTGCAACACCTTTTTATTTGTTGATATTTGTTTTAACCTTTGAGGTTTAATTTTTCGTGTTGATTAAAGGAACATGGAGGGTAAATGGTGTGTTAGCTATGTCTCGTGCATTTGGAAACCGCATGCTGAAGCAATTTGTTGAGGCAGAACCAGACATCAAGGTGCTTTTCAATAAACATCAAGTTTTGTATGTCTAAATTGTTTAATTAGCATTGTGGACTAATGTGCTTGCAGTGGACATGGTTTAAATTGAACCTGGTATTATAGATCTTGGTTCAATCAAGCCCTCCAACTTTCAATTGGTGCAAATAGCTCCTTAAGCTTTTATCTTTTGTTCAATTGAGCCCTTCTATCCAAGTCCATCCCATTAAACACCAACACTTTTAGCTTCCTTCCCATTCTCCAACATCTCCTCCATCTGTCTTTTCCCAATTTCTTTCAATGCAAAGTTAAAAAAAAAGGGAAAATTAAAATGTTAATAAGATATCATTTTTGTTCTGAACCGAACGAGAGGTGAGTATAAAGGTGATAGGTTAGAGGATAGTGAGGGGAGGTGGCAGCACAGATGTTTCTAGTGGAAGAAGGTGCCATGGCTGAAGAAGATGTCTAAAAACAGGTTTTTGTTGGTGGATTGATAAAAAGCTTTTACAATTTATCTTTTTTCTGATTCAACCATCCTATGAGCAGAAGAGAAGTGATTTAGGAAGAAGAGACAAGGAAATCCCAAATGAGTTTCTGTGTGAAAGGAGGGAGAGATTGTCAGTGGGAGATGAAGTTTCGAGCATAGGGAAAGAAACTAAAGGCGGGAAATTAACAGAATCTAGACATTTTAATAACCAATGTAACAGAGTGACTGAATGAACCGCATTTGACAGTTGATGGTGCTGATTCTAACAGAAAAAAAGATGAGGTTTCAAGGGCTTAATTTGAGTACTGTGTTCAAGGGCTGAAACAGACTTCTCATGAAATACTGTCACAGTGATGCGCATCCTGCATGATATTTGTCTTCATCATTCCCTTATGGAAATTCAAGTATTATTTGCTTATTCTCTTGCATCTTGCCCCCCAATTTTAGGAAGAGGTTATTGATGATGAATTGGAGCTCCTGGTGCTTGCTACAGATGGAATATGGGATGTTCTAACAAATGAGGTAACCTCCTCCTTCCAAATTACAATGTATAAATATTCTAAAAAGTTAACTGTCTGTATCTGGACACCCTCAACCAATAAAGAAAAATAGAATAAGAATGTTAAAAAGGAAATAGCTGACTCTATTATGCAGTTAAATGAGATTGCTATGACTTTAGTCCTTGAACATAATGCGAAAGGTGCCATTTGGTCCTAAACTTCAATTTTTGGACAAAAGGTGGTTAGTAAGACTTCCGTCATGAATTAAATAATCCTTATATCTTAACTCATAAGCTGGTCATCCCGGACTCTTTTTCTCTATTCCTTTTTTTTTTTTTTGGCTTTTGCAATTTAATTATTCAGCATACATTATGTTTACAAATTTTATAAATTCAAATTAGCTTCTTGAAATATTAAGATAACTAGTGTTCATGGTTGTTCATTCCCCAAAGGGTGCTACTTCACTGGCAAAAACAGAAGAAGCACCTGAGACTGCTGCAAGGAGACTCGGGGAATACGCCTACTCACACGGTAGTGCAGACAACATCACATGCATTGTAGTTAGATTTCACCATGATGAAAATGATGACGATGCAGTGGTGCCTACTTCATCTCCATCGACTTCTGAATGATACTCGTAGGATCTCATAATTTTGAAGAAAAAAAAAAGAGTTAACATTTTTGTGGTTCGTCGTAAAAGTTTGTTTTTATCCATGTTGAAATGATGAGGGCTGAGCAAAATTTTCTTTCCTTTGTAATGCTTTTATGAAAAATTATGTTAGTCCTGCACTTCATATGGCACCCACCCAACCTCCCCCCCCCCCGAGTCCGCATCCTCAGCGGTCCAAAAAGGACTGCTTGGAGCAGTCATTTTTTTCTTTTTTAATATTAAAAAATTTCAAATGTCAAATGGAGAATGTAAACCGTTGATCTTGTTAAATTTTATCGGCGATGCGTTTTCATATAAGTTTTATAAAATTTGAAGTCGATTTGATACTTGATTAAGTGACGAAATTATGAACGTATCAGAATTAATTAAACCAGAGTCGTTCATTTGTTTACCATTTGATTTAGTATCAAATCAATTTCAAATTTTATAAAACTTATATGAAAACGCATCGCCGATAAAATTTAACAAGATCAACGGTTTGAATTCTCCATTTGACCTTTTAAATTTTTAAATATTAAAAAAAAAGAGAAATGACTGCTCCAAGCAGTCCTTTTAGGACTGCTGAGGATGCGGATGCCCTCCCCCCCCCCCCAAAAAAAAACACTTTTTGCAGTCTTCACTCTTTTTTTTATTTATGAATTATGGTGCAATGACGGATTAATGGTTCATGGTTCAATATAATTATTAATAATTAATGGCTTACGGATTAAAAAAACCCTCAAAAGTTTCTATGTATGACAAATTAATGCACTTTATGCTCTCTCACTAGAAAAAAAGACGAGATGTCTGATCAATGATGGATGTGATTAATATTTCATCGAGATTTGTGTGACCCCGTAAAAATCTGCCTGTTGAGATTAGATCGGGTGATCGTAGATAAAAAAATTTTGCAGTGTTGGATACTGGTCTGCTGATTACACACCGGATCTGATATTAATCACGGGACATTCACTATTAATCGGACGGTTAGGATGTTGCCACTGCAGTGCGTACAGTTACAGTCACAGGCCCATAAATCAAAATACAATAACCTACAGAAAAAACCCTTCTAAAACCCTGAGAGAGAGAGAGAGAGACTAGCTAGCCATCGATCAGTGATAGTCATGGCGGGTCGTATACTTTCGATGCGCCTCCTACGTTCTCTCCAAACAAGTAGTACCTTACACTCCCCTTCTTCGTCTTCGTCTCCTCTCAAACCTTCCCCACTACTTCTCTCCCATTCTCTCCTCACTAACCTTCTCTCCTCCCGTTTCTCCTCTGGCCGCCGCGCCTCCTCCAACGCCGGGAGAAATCCGAAGAGCTTGGCCGAAGACGAGGCCGAGCTGAGCGACTGGATCGGCGACTTGAAGACTGATTCGTTGAAGCTCAGTTTGCACAGCGACAGTGAAGATGAATTCGATCGGAGGAGTGATCGTGTCTCTGGTAAATTTAAGGGGGGAGAGAAATTCAGGGGTGGAGAGAGGAATTTGAAAAGTTCGAGGGGTTCGGTGAAAAAGAGAGGCTTTTATAGTGATGAGGAGGGGGGTTTTGGTGAGGGGTTCGCTTCTAAGGGGCAGAGAGGAGGCCGTGGTGTTATAAGTGGAAGAGGCAGGAAGGATTTGGATTTTGATTTTTCCGATGAGGAGAGAGGGTCTAGAGGTCGGGGAGTTTCTTCTAGAAGGAATGAGGGTATGGGTGGTAGGTCGGAGAGATTTAGTGGTGGTGGAAGAGGTCAGGGTGGGAGGGGCTTTGGTTTTAGTTCCTCGGAAAGGGACCAATGGGGTAAGGGTGATGATGGGTTTAGTTCGGGAAAGAAAGGTCGTGGGGGCAGTATGTCAGTGGGACAGAGAGGTGGCAGAGCTGGTCGGGGTGGAAGGAATTCGGGTTTTGATCTGTCAGAGGGGGAAAATGAGTCTGATGGTGTTGAAGGGTTTCGTTCTGGAAAGAGAGGTCGTGGGGCCAGTATGTCAGTGAGACAGAGAGGCGGCAAAAGTGGTCGGGGTGGAAGGAATTTGGATTTTGATCTGTCAGAGGAAATGGATTCTGATAGTGATGAAGGATTTTCTTCTGGAAAGAAAGGTCGTGCGGTCAGTATGTCAGTGAGACAAAGAGGTGGCAAAGCTGGTCGGGGTGGCAGGAACTTGGCTTTTGATCTGTCAGAGGATGTTAATAGTGATGAAGGGTTTTCGGATTTTGAAGAGGATTTTAGCCAAGACAAGAAAGACAAAATGAAAGAGGATTTGAGGGATGGGGATTCAAATTTAAGATCTGAGAAATCAGATGAAGGAGAAAGGGATGAAAACACTGTTAGGGACTCAGGCGGAGAGCATGATTCTTACCTTAGCCAAAAACGGTACAATTTCTTGTTCTTAGCCTGACACCAATAAATGAGGGTTCACCGTATGTACTCAATGTACCTTACCATATTGAGCAAAACCAATATGGATAACTTGGTGTAATGTCCCAAAATTTTAAGAATTTATCTGAAATTTTAAAATGTTCAAATTACGCGATTTATAAAGATAGTAATTGTTTGGTTCTTCAAGTTCACCTTCAAAATGTGCCAGAAATGCACCTTGGTCATTGTGCAAAAAAATATATACCTTATATTATTTTTTTTTTTGGCGACCTTTCATTTTGCTGCATTTCTTTTCTAGCCTACCCCAACTTGTTTGGGACAAAAGGCTTAGTTATTGTTGTTGCTGCTGTTTTATTGTGTTTTAGCCTTTTTGGAATCACTAAATGTCATGTTGTGGTTTTGGAAAACATGGATGGGTACATATATATTGTTTGGATTAGTATATACCTTGAAAGCTTGTGACTCAGAATCTTTGCTTTGTTTTGCTTTACGAATAGCACACCATTGTCACAATCTTATGTTGTGCTTTATTTATTTAGTTAGCAATTAAAGCCATTTTTTTATATTGGTGATTAATAGGTTTGATGAATGTTCTCTCTCCCAACTGACCCTGAAAGGGGTTAAATCTGCGGGTTATGAAAGGATGACTATTGTGCAAGAAGCCACACTCCCTGTTATTCTCAAAGGTCCTATCCACTAGTTTCTTTAAATTAATCGTGGCTTAACATTTTTTATTATTTTATTTTGTTGGCATTTTTCTTAATTTGTTATATTAAATTTCTTCTGTGTAGGTAAGGATGTTCTTGCTAAAGCTAGGACAGGAACTGGAAAAACTGTGGCGTTTTTGGTAGGTATCTAAATTCTCTTGCAAGTTTGGAAAATTTGACTAATATGTTTACTGCCAAAAAAAAGAAAGAAAAAAGAAAAAAGAAAGAAGAAAGAAAGTGCTGGATACCAGCTCAGTGGAGGTCTTTTTGGAAGGACAGAGTGCATACTGCACTGCTATCAGTAGTTGATACCACAGTTCATAGGAGAAATTTTGGCTTTTTCTGTTGTGATTTTTTTAGATGTAATTCTGTAGTAACTTTAGTTGTGGTAAATGGAAGTGGTAAGGTTCTGCCTTGTTTTCAAAATAATGTGTTTGCAAACTTAAGGTCATGGAAATAAATGTTCATTTTTCTGTTTCCAGCTTCCAGCAATAGAAATAGTTGCGGGATTACCTCCAGTTGACCGTGATGAGAGGAAACCTCCAATTAATGTGCTAGTGGTGTGCCCCACACGTGAGCTGGCTGACCAAGCTGCTCAGGAGGCCATTAAGCTTGTGAAGTACCATACATCAATTGGAGTGCAGCTTGTGATAGGGGGTACGAGGTTGGCTCTGGAGCAGAAGCAGATGCAAAGAAGACCTTGTCAGGTCCTGCAAATTTTGTATATACATTAGTTTGATGATAACATAAACTTTGTTAGGTTTATGTATTTGGTCTTGTGTTATTTATGGTTTTTGATGTTGATTTTTTCTTGTTCCAGATTGTGCAGTCAATACTGAACCTATTTACTTGGGCATAGCTTATAAAAAGTATTGCAACTTAATAATTTTTTTGTCAAAAAAAAAAAGGGAAAATGCCTCCTTGGAGAGACCTCACTTGGATATTCTGTAATGAAGTGTCACAGAAGAGTATATAGAACTGCTGCTTCTTTTCATCATTATTATTGTTTTTTGTTTCAGATACTAGTGGCCACACCTGGAAGGCTAAGAGACCACATGGAGAACACGCCAGGGTTTGCCACAAGGCTGAGAGGTGTGAAGGTACTGGTGCTGGATGAAGCTGATCGCTTGCTTGACATGGGCTTCCGTACCGATATTGAAAAAATTGTAGATGCGCTACCAAAACAGCGCCAGACACTTCTATTCTCTGCCACAGTTCCAGATGAGGTATGCTAATTACCTGTTTCATCTGAAAGTACTCACTGAAGAGGGCCAAAGTTTCTGCAGATACACTCTGCTGGTACTAACTGAGACTCTAACAGCTGTGGAGAGTCTTATTAGATGGACAGTAATATTGTATTAGATCTTCAACTTGTCCGAATAACTGTACTAGGATGATCTGATACTGGTTTTTGTGATAAGCATTTTGTTATTTTATTTTATTTTTCCTTAAGGGAAGATAGTGATGTGTTATCTATCCATAGGTTCGACAAATCTGTTACATGGCTATGAAAAGAGATTTGGAGTTTATTAATACTGTTGAAGAAGGTAGTGAAGAGACACATTCTCAGGTTACTATTACTTTTAAATTTTTTATCCTTCCCTTAATATCTAATTTTTGTTTGATATGAACATCATCACCGAATAATTATGATTGTTTTTTTTTTTTACTTTATTTAGGTTAAACAAATGCATGTTATCGCCCCATTGGAAAAGCAGTTTCAAATTCTTTACGGTCTCCTTAATGACCATATTTCAGAGAATGTTGATTACAAGGTAATGCCACAGTAGCAATTTCTTCTAGCTGTGAGGCAAAAAAGAAAAAAAATAAATAAAGAAAACCTCAGCTTCTTGGGCAACATTTCTTATTTTTTATGAAACAAATGTAGGTGATGGTTTTCTGTACGACTGCTATGGTTACCAGGCTAGTGGCTGAGTATTTAGCTGAATTAAAGTTGAATGTGAGAGAGATTCACTCAAGAAAAACACAGAGTTACAGAACTAGGGTTTCGAAGGAGTTTAGGGAGTCAAAAGGGCTCATTCTTGTCAGCTCTGATGTCTCAGCCAGAGGTGTGGATTACCCAAATGTCACCCTAGTTATTCAGGTAATTGTTTAGGCAAGCATATTTGCTATATAGTTATACGAAATCCTTTTTATGTTTCTCAGAGCAAGCCCCTTAATTTGGGAATTTAACCTTCCAAAAGAGGTGAGTATTTTTTGTTTTGATTTTTGTTTCTTTGTTGTTTCCACTCTTTTGTTCGTCCTTTTCTTTTGACTGGGTTGACTAGGGTAGTGATCCATAGCTCAAAATTATGTCAATGAAGCATATAAGCTCATTTTTTTTTATTTGATTAGAATTGGAGACATGGGGCCTGGGGCGAAACCAAGTTCGTTGCAAAGTGTGCTTGGCACACTTCAATTTTCTAAAAAGTCTTACAAGTTTAAAAATTCTATACTAATTCTTTTAAAATTTTAAAAAATTCTTATTTGGCACCCTCTAAAAACTAAAAAAAAAAATCATATTATAATTTTTCGCCCCACCTATTTGAGAATCCTGGTTCCACCCTGTACATTTATTCAATAGACCCCATGATAATCTGGAAATTCCTTTGTTTTTTGTTCCAGACCTCGAAACAATTTTAAGGGCATCTTTACAGTCAGTTTGATTTGAGCTTCCTGTTAATTCAATAATTAATAATATCTTGGTCTGGTGCCCATAGCTTAGTTGTACATCAAAGACTGTATTGTGTGATATTTAACCCATTGTGTAATAGTGTTATGTATGCCTCTCTTCTTTTTGTGCTAGACATACAATCTCTCTCTCTGACTGTTAATTTTTGTTCAGTTGGGGGTGCCAGCTGACAGAGAACAGTATATACACAGGCTTGGTAGAACTGGCAGGAAAGGCAAAGAAGGAACTGGTATATTAATGTTGGCACCATGGGAAGGGTTCTTCTTGAGAAGTATTCAGGATTTGCCAATCACAGAGGCACCTCTTCCTTTGATTGATCCAGACACAAGGAAAAAGGTAGCCATACAGATCTCTCCAATTTGGCCAACCATTGTTTTCAATTGTGAAGAATAGCTGCATTACAGAATGAAGCATAAAACAAACCAAAGAATAAGAACGGAACTGAACTTGAGAAAACAAGACAATGTCTAACATGTGACCAAATGCAGATAGTACCTAAGCAAAAGAACACCATCCTTGGTTGCTGGATCTCACTTAATATACTAAAAATTTTGTATTTCTGTTATACAGGTTGCTCGGGCACTAGAACATGTGGAGGTGAAGGATAAAGAATCTGCATACCAAGCATGGCTTGGGTACTACAATTCAAACAAAAATGTTGGCAAAGATAAGTACCAACTTGTTTCCTTGGCCAGTGAGTTCAGCCACAGTATTGGACTCGACAATCCACCAGCTCTCCCCAAGTTGGTGCTCAGAAAAATGGGCTTAAACAACATTCCTGGCTTGAGATCCAGGTAGTTTTCTGTTAAAAATAAGCTGCCGTTTTTTCCAATTCTCAATTATAGCCAAATGGCCATTTCTTTACTGGAGGTTGTTTAATTCTTTTGTTTTTTTTTTTCCTGTATTTTTGAGCTATTCGTTGTTACAATATAAATATATTGATTTCTGTTAAGCATATACGGTAAAATTTAGTATTTGGCACGAAGGCACCGCCGGTGATGATATTTTTGACCTTTTTTTTTTCTTCAACACGTGTTAATTAGCAAGACTGGGAGGATGAAAATCGAGCAATTAAATTTCTTTTTGGTAATTTAATAATGGGATTATTGCGAAGAAATATCATTGTAATGAGGAACTCCCGTCCAAAGGAACATTTAGGCCCTGATCAAAGGGTAATTTTTTTAACGTAGGATTTATTTCGTTGGAAATTTTTTTTATCAAGATGGATGGATTTGATGTCATTTGATTGGAATTTTCATGTTATTAGACCTAACAAAATCTTGAAAAATCAATTCCTATGAAATAAAATCTCGTGTAAAAATCATTTTAATCAAAGTCTTATTTTCTTGATTTCTTATCTCGTCAAAATTGTATTAACTAAGTAGGATAGCTTGATCTCTTTTGTATGGTGAGGTGAAGTGCAGAATTTTACATTTTAAATGGATGAATTGCATGTGAAAAAAGTTAGTTTTTAATAGTAGAGGAGCAGGGTAGTACTGAATCTCTTCCTCTACTAACCTCTGTGGTTAATATGTAATTTGAACTGCAGTTTTGTGCACTGATATGGTGCTGTTACCTAGTGGACATTCGGAGTGTGTTGGTTGAAAATTTTTGTACTACAAAACCAACTAGCCAAGTGCCCTATAAAGTGAGATATGATACGAGTATATAATGGTCGTGGATATATTTCAATATCAGGTTGACTGTTTGGATGGTTCATGAACAAAGGATGAACAAGGGGATGAATAAAGGCCCACGAACAGGCTCACGAACAAAACTAGTTCGTGAAAATCGGAGAACTATGAACTAGGGAGTAGTTCCTAGTTCGGGACTGTTCGTGGGTTGTTTGTCTCTTGCGAACTAGCCTTGTTCACGAATTGCTATTCGTGGATGGTGCCAAACACATCCAGAATAGCTTTTTTTTACTTCCAAATTTATTATAAACAATCCAAACTCTTCACAAAAGTTACATACTTTTCAATATTTTTTTTTCCTCTTATTCCCACACCATCCAAGCGGAGCCGTAGATAAATAGGTCTCGACATTAGTTCAAATATGTATGGACTATGGAGGTGAGTAGGTGACATTGGTATGTACTATGTAGACAACATTATATTTATGGTGGTATGAATTATTGATTTGTGAGAAGTTTTTTAGGTACTTAGCTTGAGCCTGACTAACATAATTCTCGTTTTAGGTACTTAGTTTAAAAGTTAAAACAAAAGGTTTATGAAGGATGTCAGTAATAATAGAGAAACGCAGGAGTTTATACTAGGAGGAAGAAGATTGCAGGTTGTGTTTGGATGGGAGTGAGAATAAGGGTGCATTTGGCAACCCAAGTTTAGTGCTTCACCTAGGTTAGTGACTAAACTAACGTGAGGTTAGTTTGCCAAATGAAATAGGGTTAGTTAGGTTAGGGACTAAACTTTGTCTAACT
Organism: Rhynchospora pubera; assembly: GCA_028095005.1. Lineage (NCBI taxonomy): Eukaryota > Viridiplantae > Streptophyta > Magnoliopsida > Poales > Cyperaceae > Rhynchospora > Rhynchospora pubera. The sequence goes on from CM051461.1 coordinate 21,680,210, forward strand.
TTCTACCACTGCCGATGGGTGAGTTAGCCCAACTGTGTGTCCGTGAGGGTACGGAAAATTTATAAAATATTGGGATAAAATATAAAAATAATATCAGATGACTCTCTCTCTCTCTTCAATTATTATTCAACCGTTATCTCCTCTTCTCTTTTCTCTTCGATCAGAACAAAAACGAGGCTACTTCTTTCCTTAGATCTACGAACAATCTCACAGAAATTACAAAAGATGGCAACACCACCTTACTCCTCGACTTACGACGACTGAAACGCACTCCGATTTTGTAGGTTTAGGCGAAAGAGGAGAAGTTGCAGGTAGATTACATTGGTCCTTTTTTTTTGTTTAATACAAATTTTTAATGGCATATTCATGTCTTTTCTCCTCCTTTTTCTGATCTAAGTGATGTGTTGTTGGTTTTGATCTACTTCTTTTCGATGAGCGGAGGCTTTGGCTGGAGGCTGGACACCATTGAATCCGATCACCTCATCTCTTTTAGTCCACTACACTAAGGTACAAGCTGTATTGATTTTAAGATGGATATTGGTTTTGAGATGTTTACAGGTGGGAATAATTAGACGATTTTTGTGTTACAATTTGTAATTTCACTTTTTTTAGAATATTTTCTATTGACGTTTGCATTGAATTTGGTACAATATCAATATCAACTTGCAATCCCTTACCAGTCGAAAACGAGTTCAGTAAGAAATATCATATCCCTTACCAGTATACAATACTGTTGAACTGAGAAAGAAAGATCATATCCCTTACCAGTATTGTGTCGGTCTATTGAGTCTAAAAAAATAGTATCGTTTGAAAGAAATTCATATTGCTTAGTAGAACAAAGAGATCTTTTTAAAAAATTAACAAAATCCAATTTCGAACCTTTTTATTTGATCAAATTAAGAAGTTATATAAAAATATTGGATCAGTAAATTGAAAATTGTAACTATTGTAAATCAGTACTTTCTATTTAATTTAACTTTGCAAATTTCTGATTATCTAATTATCTCATTTTTTTGCATAATTTGTAGAAATGTCAAGTGATGATGGAACCTCAAACACTGATGACGAATCATCAGATACTTTATTTTGGCACTTGTATCATTTTAATGTATCATTTGGCACTCGTAATTTGATATGTAATCTGTCTTTCTTGATACATTGCTATATATTTGTGTTGGAAGTGAATAAATAGTTAGAATGTGTCCTGTAATTACTTCTTGCAGCTGTACAGGCCTTGTACCAGCCTTAATTAGGTGCACTCGAAATCTGGTACCATTCTGGTACGGGTTTCAGGGGCATTTGCCTAATTAGGAGTCTAATTCTGTTATTCTGGTACCTACATAATTGTGCTGTCAGTGGCATGTTTTCAAGTTTTGTATATTCTGATTAGAAATGACTCAAACAAATATTCTGATGATTCTGACTTGCTTCAGGTTGTAAATTTGATCTAGCCTCTCAAGGTCAAGGCTATGTTCAGGTTGTAAATTAGATCTAACCTGAATCAAGGAACAGAAGAATGATTAAAGATAGTGAGTTGCAACAAGGATTAACATATAAAAATCAATTACTGGTACCTACTTTACGTTTTTAAGGGGGCTTATTCCTAAACATTTATGGCACCAGGGATTAATATATAAAAATATTTGAATTATGATGGGACCAATATGCGATACTTTCTGGTATTAAGGTCTCAACTATAGGGTTTATAGAATAAATATGATCTGAGGGCTATTGTGAAAAAAAAATGCAGATAACGGATCGGATCTATTTGAGCATGGCTTTGTGTTGGAAAAAGTACAGAAAATACAAATTATCTCACTTTGACATTTTTTTTTAAATGACAAATTCATACTCTTTTATAACGTTGCATATTATTTTTTCGTACAATATCATTATACAGTGGGATCAGATATACATGAAATACATTTGCAATACACGTCAAACACATACTACACCAATACACTTTGATGACATTTATAAAAAATTAAAAGTAATCTATAATTTATTCATTTCCCTCCATCACTAACCTCAACATACCACACCAAACAACATTCGCTAACCTTATACTACCACTAAACCCTTCAAATCACTACCCCTACCATTCTACCTCTCTAACCCCAAAAAATACTAACCTTACACACTAAACCCTACTAATCTTTGGGTTGCCAAACGCACCCTAAGAGGATAAGAAAAAATGAGAATAAATTTATTATTAAACAATCTAAATTATTCACAAAATTACACACTTCTCAATACTTCTTTTCTTATTTCTCTTATTCCCACACCAGCCAAACGGAGCCGCAAATGCAAAAGATATTTTGAAGGCGTTGATTGGTCGCTTTGTATTCGGTTTATATGATGTTATGGTCATGCTGAGAGTGGTGTCTACTAGTAACTAGTGTGGGGTTAAGTGAAGACTAACAAAACCGATATTTTGGTTAAGAAAGGTCAAACTGACTTTGACCGTAATTATGTGCATAATGACTCGCCACATTATCTAAATACCGGTTCTCGCCGCAGAGGAACAGTGGTCAAACTTGGATTTGACCGTAATTACTATCACACTGTACGTGTGATGGGACCCACACCCACCCGCGTGCTCAGTCAATCCGACTCTGCTGTTGCGCGACACAGCGTGGAGCGCACTACGAGCCGTCTGATCTTGATCGGACGGTTCACTTTTTACGGGCCTATCAATCTAGGTTACATGCACAGGGCTCCCTTATCCATTCCAGCATACCGCGCGACACGCGGTGTCGCGCGGCAGGATCTGAATTTGTGCTCAGTCACCGCCTTAAATAAGGAAGTAAAAAGACGCGAGTACGCGACCCATCTGAAAAGAAACCCGAATCCGAAAAAAGTCTAGAATGCGCAAACAAATCTTTTAGATCCGACCCGTCAATCTCTCTTTCCCAATTCCCAGAGCCGTTGTTCTTCATCTTCTCAACCCGCACAAAAAAAAAGGAAATTAAAAAGGAAAAAAAACCGTAACCCTAGTATTCAATCGCCGATCATGGCGGATTCCGGCGATCCAAGCGGAGTGTGCACCTTCTTTCGCAAACCCACCGCCAACAAAAACATCCGCAAGCGCAAGACCCAATCGGCCTCCGACGAAGAAGGAGACGACAACACCGCGTCTCTTCTCTCTAAGAAGAAATCGATCGCTCCAGCCGATAACAAGCTCCGGTTCTCGTCGTCTTCGAGTCGGGGAAACAAGCCTGAGTCGGATGAGATTGAGTCGGAGGTGGTGTTTAAGTTCGATTCGTCGAGCTCGATCCAGGTGGAGAATGACAATCGTGCCACCGCTGTGTTAGAGACTGAGACGGAGTTCGATCGCGATGCGAGGGCAATTCGGGAAAGAGTGCTGAAACAAGCTGAGGCTTCTCTCAAGGATGGAGGCAAAATGAAAGGTACGAGCTTTTAATCAGTGAAAGTTGAATAATGTAGGTATTGGTAATTAATGTAGATATGATTCCAGTGAATTTTTCAATAGATTTTTCCATTACAAATTTGAAAATTTTATCAAATGTTATACCTTACTTTTAGACTTGTATAAGCTGGTACGGGTCATAGTATTCATTGAATCAAGCTTGGGTTTAGTAATTAGTTACTAGGTAGGACTTTTTACTTGCATTATTTTACCATACCTATCTGGTTTATTATCATTATGGCCTTAATTTGAAGTTGTGGTTGATTTCACAAGGTACCATCTGTTTAGTTCTTAGATTAGTCCACTTTAATTGCGATGGTCTAGCAGAGAAAGCTAGTGTTTTGGTAATTTATCCAATTTGTGCTTTTGTACATATTACATTACCTACCTTTTAGGTTACTGTAGTATTATCTGGGTTTGATACAATGGCAGTCTTCACTTAGTATGTCTATTATGGTTCATCTTGTGCTCAAATTGTGATATAGTAGTCGGTATAGGTGTCATGCCTGCAGTTTTTATCATACCCCAAATCTCCAATTAGGGTTCTATTCTTTAACAAACCCCCTTTTTTTATATACTCAATGACAGCAGGGGAAGAAGAAAAGCTATACAAGGGAATTCATGGGTACAAGGACTACAAAGCTGGTTTCAGGCGTGAGCACACAGTGGCCAGTGAGAAGGCGGGTGGGGCTCATGGGCCTTTACGTGCCTCAGCCCACATTCGTGTGTCAGCTCGCTTTGACTACCAACCTGACATATGTAAGGACTACAAAGAAACTGGCTACTGTGGCTATGGCGACTCGTGCAAGTTCATGCATGACAGAGGTGACTACAAGTCTGGCTGGCAGATGGAGAGGGAGTGGGATGAGGCTGAAAAGGAGAGGAAACGCAATCTTGCTATGGGACATGGTGGGGATGATCATGATCATGATCACGGGGATGATGACGACAGTTATGACGATGAGTTGCCTTTTGCATGCTATATTTGCCGTGAGCCATTTGTGGACCCAGTTGTTACGAAGTGCAAGCACTATTTTTGTGAGCATTGTGCTCTTAAGGTATGTTTTACAAGTCCTTCCTATGGCTTTTTATTACCTCATTTTGGATCTATTGGGAGAACTATATATGTATTGAATTTGACACCATTTTTCCTGCCTTCACCAAAATAAAGTAAAAATAAAATAACAAAGAAACAAATAAGGGATAAACCAAAAACTTCAGGATGGAAGGTTTAGCTTGGATCTTTAAATTAACACATGGAATAAAGAGGTGTGTAGATTATATTTTTCATGTTATACTGAGGCATAATGCTACTTATCAGCTTACAGTGGCATGATTTTTTTTTTTTTTAAAGTGTTATGCACAAAAAGTGTAAGGAATAAATTATTATAATATCTATGTACCAAGACATGCTGTATCTTATTGATCGGTACCATGGCTATACTGTTAATAGAATAATAGTTAATACCAAGGTCAACTGCACCCTTAACTATATACTTTTTCTTTTCTTTCTGTACATTACAGCATCACTCTAAGAACAAGAAGTGCTATGTTTGCAACCAGCCAACCCTTGGCATATTTAACGTGGCGCAAGAAATCAAGAAAAGGATGGCTGAGGCAAAGAAATAGAACCATTTTGATTATATTTGTAACTGTAAGCAATTGTTGTAAAGCACTATGTGATGAAATGAGATTTTTTGTTTTAAAATAAATCTAGTCTGAGGATGTTCTCTCCATCCTTGAAGTGCATTGTTGTTGATGCTGGCTGTCAACTTGGTTAGTATGGTTTTACATGTTTTCTCAAGGCTGGTTAACTGTATCATAGTTCAGTTCTTCATTTCTTCATAGAGCAAAATAGAGGTTGAAAGAACCAAATAGGCAATGCAGACAATGTACAATTCTGGAAAGTATGAAACTGAGCACTTACTCACTTTGATCTGAAGTAAATTACTGTCCAAATTGTAATTATTAGTCACATGAAAGGTGCTGGTATTTGTCCATTACTAGTTTACTGTCTGGTAAACTGCACTGTCGGTTCACCAGAGTATGCATCAGATCATGCAGTCATATTTACCTCCATCATTGTAGCACATGAGAAATACTTATTAAAGAAAATTGTGTAATTTACAATTGTAAGGATTTAATTATGAAATTAAAAGTGAAAATATAATTTGAATATAATTCATAATTTCTAGTTTAAGCTTAATTGATATAATTTTGCTCTTCAAGACGTTACAAATAAAAATATACTTGCAGAGACAAAATGACAAGACAAAAAATTGCCGTAGTCTAGTAAACGAGATGTTTTTAAAATTACTCAAATATGAGAGATTACATTCTTCATTATGGGCTTTCTAGTATAAAATAACATTTGCATTTAAGATATCTCAACTTGAAAGGAAACAGCATCATTTTAACTCCTGTTCGGTTGCGCTAGATCTTGTAGGATCGGATAAGATTTTTCACTATCGGAAGTACCTAATCCATTTAGCATTAAGTTTGAACATAATATCATATTACATATACCTAATCTATGGGAAACATGTCATGTCAAATCAAAATACCTTTTTCCCTTGACAACCTTTTCATCTGTAGTCCATTCTGGTATTGGCGAAAGAAAGTATCAACAGACAAGAATACAAACCATTGTTTTTATACACATATAAATTTCGTATACCCAATTAAAATTAGACGAGTAATAAAGCTCCTGGGAATTTGTTGTGGAAACAAATTTTACATCAACAAAAATTCTGGGGAAGTTGACTGTTGACGTAATGATTGTTTTAGGTACGATTGAATAATTTCTGAACATTTGTCTTGTATCCGTCATAATTGCACTTTTGCCTCATTCCTCATCTGCCATTCACTTCTATGATCCGTGAAACTTATCGCCTTCTTTCTTTGCAATATAATTCTAAAGCATTATAATTGAACTTAACTACCTTATCTTGTATCTCTAATTCTCTACACATTTTATTGAAATTATTTTCCTATTCTTATATCGTTTGGCAGACATCAAATTTGAGTGTAATCAGTACACGTTTCTTCCCTGGTTGTAGAATTCAAATTTTTAGGCGATATTGGTGTGTAAACATTCAGAGGTGATTTTTTGTTAGCACACATCCACAAAAAGTTAATAATAAATAAAATACCAACGACTAAAGAAATTTAACATTTTATTCAGATAAGAATGTTTTCATTGTCTGCATCTTAAGAAATCAAAAGAATAGAAACAAAAACTTTAGACTAACTATTATCAATCGAAGATTCGAAGTTTCCGATACAAGTTTTCCTTACAGAAAAAACATTTATTTTATATTAACTTTTAAAAATACTGATTTAATATTAATATTTACTCACTCGCTCAAACAACCATAAGAATTGACTATCGAAGGATAATTAAATTGAGCACATCATAATTAAATTGCGACCAATTTGATGCAACTTACGGCGAGCTGTGGCATTGCATATATTTGGTATTGCTCTCTCAGTCTAAAAAGCTGAAAATTTGTGTACTTGAAAAATTACAAAGTATAGTTAATCGTGATCATTCTGCATAATTGTTAATAGAAAATTTGTGTGCGCTTCCGGGCACATGTTCTATGACGCCATATAAACAAATCTAAGAACTAGAACATTCTGTGTGTTAGTATAAAATTCTTTTATTGAGATTTTTAACTCAATTAGTAACTTGTGATAACACACGTCTATCTCAAATACAAACTTTTGACCATTCTAATCGCACCTCAGTGTTTCGGTCGATTTCATATATAAATTAAAATATATCATGATTTGCTAAAACTTTACCAAAAGTCACTATCAAATCTCTAAAATCAACGTAAGACTAAATCAATGTAAGACTATGCCAAGAACTATTGTCAAACACGTAGCCTGATTTATATCAAAACCAAAGTCAGATCAATGTATTTGGACACATCAAGTTTGATTTATAATTTACATGTTCAAATCCAGATGGTGATTGCGGTATATATGATAATAAAGGAAAATTGATTAATGTCATTTGCAGTTTTGTCATCCCTGTCATCGCTAAATATAAAGTGAACATATACAGCAAACAAGGTGAACATGTAAACGATCTAAGTGAACACTTATAAACAAATAAGTTCAATGAAAATAAGTTGAATATGCATGTAAAATTCTGAACAAATGATTACAACACTTATATGTTTGTAAGTGTTCATTTAGATTGTCAATATGTTCACCTTGTTTGTTGTATATGTTCAGTTTGTATTTAGCGATGACAAAACTGCAGATGGCAGTTATCATTCCTGATAATAAAGTGCATTTAAAGGAAAACCAATGGATAGTGCTTAAAGAGTTTTTCCATTTTTGAAAAGCGAGTATATAAAAAATAAAGTTGGACATGCCCAGTATACTGATTAAAAAAAATTTGGAATAACCTCAGAGAATAAAGACATTGCCTATTTTCAGTATGACACTATGACCAGTGGAATGTTACTATAATAGATAGAATTTGTAGCTTAGAAGTTTTATATTGTGAAAGCATATTGGGCGGCTAATGGTTTAACTAGATATTCGCTATATATCTTTGTTGCAAGTGTCAATTCTGCTCCCTTTAACTCCAACCAGAATAATGGGGAATATAAATTCCTACAGTCATAGAGTGAAGCTTGAAAAGTTTTAAATAGGAGTCATTGAAATAATTAATTTTATACTAATATTAGTATTATCATATAAAAAATATAAATTATTTAACTATGGACTCAATTATGGAAATATAATTTTTTATTATGGGATAAAAAAATAATGAAAGTTGGTTATATAATTATAAAAAAATATAAAAAATTTGATGAAGATTTATCTTACAAATGGACAAACATGTATGAGATTCAAGATGTATTTACAATAATTTTATCTAAAGTACACATGAAAACATATTATTTTTTAAAACAAACATAAAAACACTATTCACAACATTTGTTGAAGAAACATCTGAAAAATATTTTATACTTTGGGTAGTGTAAAAAAAGTAGTCTGAACTTAAAAAATATATACTACAGCAGAAAACATTATTTTAAACCAAGTCTCCTTTCTTGTATTTTGTCATCGCCACAGCATAGTTTTCACATATTACTGATAAATATTGATTACTAGAACCATTACCATGCCATTTACAATCCAAATACCATGATCAAATCTTAGCCATACGATTGAGTTGTTTAGTGTGCGCTTTTAAGTGGCGAGTAAAATTACTATTCTCTCTACTCGCTCTCAACTCACCAAAAATGCGAATTTAATTGAGAATTGTCGCATTTACTACAAAAAAAAAAACATGTATAATATATTAATATATCTATCTAAATACACAGTCCACAAATGAAAAGAGAAATTTAAATAAAAAAAAATATTCTGTTGTACAAACCTCCACCTAATGTTCTCTACCTAAAATAGCAGCACCGAGTCGCCATAATCCTTTGCCCTCTTGTAATTTGCCTCTCCATTTTCTAATCATTAAAAGGAGGTCCTTATCCTATATATTTTGACTCAGAAGGACAATAACTATTTGACATTCACAAACGACTATATTTAGTCCATTATAATAAACTTTTTTTAGAAAAGCTAGATAGCGACTATCTAGTAAAGTCCATTATAATAAATTAAATGCTCCATCTCACTATTTATTATTGTCAAGAAGAACATAAATAAATTATTGAGTAAATCTGTGGTCTCATTGCTCCTAACAAAAAAAGAATAACAATAATAATAAATAAATAAATCGTTCGAGTAAAACCTGATAAAAATTGTCCCTTTTTTTTTTAGTGATACAGACATTTTCAAATTTGTACATATTTTGGCAAACTCAATTTTAAAGCTCTTTATGCACCCGTTCAAATTTAAATTAGAATTTTTGTAGAAATATATTTTATCACCTCATTGGCTCAATCCTCAAAATAAAAACTGCGTAGATGTAATTCAAACAAATCCATAACCTGTGGGCTTCAGCAAAGACCCTTCTTCTGTTTATAAATCCTAAAAATTAATTTTTAAAATCACCATCAAATCTTTATTTTAGTCAAAAAAATTTATCTTTAGCAACAATTGCTGCAATGAGTTCAAGAAAAACCAAAAGTGTAACATCGAGCGAAAACTAATTACATAAATGCCATTTTGGCGCTTTTCAATTTTGTTTTTTTCTTCTTGGAAAATATTTATGTGGCTAGCAAATCAATCATTAGTAGGCGCCTTATAACACACCCTTTACCTTTCTTCCTTATCCATACCTGCTTAAAAATAACAAAGATAGATAATTAATGGCAGTGGATATTGTAACAAGAAATTAGTAATGTTGCGTGCATGGGCAATGGTGCCATGTTAGGGCACATGCCAACCTAAACTTAGGATGCATATATTTTATTTTATTTTTTGAAAGGGATCGTATGACTGTCGCTACTGCAATATTTATGTATTTTTTTCTATTGAAAATATTGTACTTTTTTCTTGTTTTGTACACTATGCTGTATGCCTCTTTTATAATCAGATAAATATCTAGCTTTTCACTGTAGTTCCGTGTGGTTTTGATTAATGTTCTTTTGGAGGTGATAAGATTGCAAATTGCAGAGGTGTAAGGATTGTAAAAACAAAGAGAAAAAAAAAAGTATAATAACATGTTAGTATTCGAAAATAGTAACAGAAGGATGCTAATCTGATTGTGTTATTTGAAATTGTACAAATATTATTTTAATTGTATGATTGGAAATATTATTAATTCCATAAAACTATTATTTTATAATAGATTAAAGAAATATTACTAATCTAATTTTTTTTAGGACATAAATACGAGATTAGATTGCATCCAAATAAAAGTACCATCACCATGATGTTTTATTGCAGTATAATGCAACAGAATTATGAGTTGTTATTGTTTAGTCAGTATTACTCCTTTATTACACACAAAAGGGAGTTAATTTGACTTGGTTTCTTATTAAGCAATTTTGCTTGAGGAATCATATTATTTTAAAATTTACTCTACGAAAAAGGAATTTCAATTCAATTAGCTCATAGAATGACTGAATGAGTCAGCGTCTTGATTCCATCCAACAACCAATGTAGGAATATAGGAGATGTATATCAGCGTACCTCACCTCGTTTTTTTTTTAATTTATTTTCCAATCGACCCGTTTGACCGCAAGAAAAATCATTTTCGTTGTTAATTTCTGTGTTGCCTCAACCAATGTAGTACAACCTTCTGTGCGCCATTGTACATTTGTACTCCCCATGCCAACAAATATTTTATGAAATTGACCTCCGTCAGAAATAAATAAAATATTCACAGGGCGGTCCAGTTACAGTACGCCACGTGTCCTACTGTTGCCTCGACCGCGTACCGGCCTCTGAGAACTGTAACAAGTTGTTGTTATTGAAGACAATCTGTTATAACAATACTTAAATTTTCTAACAAAGAAAAGAAATTATTTATAATTATTGATATAAATTATTATTGGGAAAATTGGATGTATACCCCTCAAATCATAGCCAATTGGAAATATCTCCCTCTAATTTTTAGATTTGGAAATATCCCCCTCCAAACATACATGCCATAGATATTTACCCTTTTTCACTTTCTTAATTATGAAAAATCATTTTTAGAAAAATTTAGACGAAAATGCCCTTTGATTCTGACGATTCATCTTCCTTCTTTGTTCTTTCTCGTTCTGTTTAATCGGAAACAAATATAGTCATTACGAGGCGATTTTATTTCTATCATTTACGAAGCTTTCCTAATGGCTTGGCTTGTAACTAAGGTTAGACTCCCCTATAATCTTTTGCCAAATAGATTATACAACTAGGCCAGTGAGAAAGAAAACTTGAAGTCAAAATTCATATTGTCTTTTTTCTTTTTGAGTAATTGTACGTGCACAATAATAATTTATTTTTTCACTCAAACTACAGAAACTTGGAAAACACCTTTTGGAAGAAAAGAAGCTAATCCCTCCATCCAATAGTCTTTTGAACGTCCTTGCGTATTCAACCAAATAAGAATTTTAAAATATGAAATTTTGGTAATTTATATTGATATTGTATCAGAAACGAAATACATTGATTATTTTATTGTTAATTTACAATCGATTTTGATAACATCATAAACTGCAACTAGCTTAGCCCCCTCCATGAAACAAACTACTAGATTTTTTTGGTAAACATCTTGCCAGAACCTTATCAGTAGCATTAGAGTGCTTGAAGCGTGTTTATTAACCAGAACGAGAAATAGAGGGAAGATGAAACGTCAAGACATGAGCATTTTCGACTAAAATTTTATAAATTGTTTTTTCAAAATTAAGAAAGTGATAGAAGGGTAAATATCTATAGTACATATGTTTGGAGGGGGATATTTCCAAATCTAAAAATTAGAGGGAAATATTTCCAATTGGCTATGATTTGAGGGGTATATAACTGATTTTCCCATTATTATTTGAATCGTTTAGAAAGTACTCGAAAAACGACGAAATAAAATGACTGTATTGAGTTCGACAATTGGGATTTTCTGTGGCTATAACGGAGTTTGTTATTTGTGGATGCAATCTAAATGCACAGCCGAACCGGACACATGAAGGAATTATCATTTACTAATCCCTGTTTTCTAAAGAAATTCTTAATATTATACCTCATCTTTGATGAGAAATAATGCTGTATACATATAGACATAATCTTTTTTAATATTATTATTGCGGATCAAAATATGATTAATTTAAAAGACTCTTATTTCCTCTTCAAAGTTAAGAAGGAAGTAGGAATAAGTAAAATGAGGTTGTTTTTGGATTTTTAGATTTGTATATTTATTTCAAAATGTAGAAATTTGTTTTTGCATTCATATAAAAAGTCGTTTCCACAGTCTGTAAAATATCTACCTTAAGCCGTTTTTTTTATATTTTTTTATTAGTTTGAACCTTATCTACCAAGGCGGGAACTTTGATACTAGATTGATTTTGACTTGGCAACCATTAAAAAAATAATTTTCGCTTAAAATTCAACCCTTTAAATCACGATCTATACTCGTATACACCAAGCATTAAAAAATGATGATAATTGAATCATTGATACAAGTTTTACAATTCATGAAAAAAAAAGTTGATTTGCTATGTTTTTTATTTTGTGATCTTTGATGGAATACGAAACATAATTTAAATTGTATGAAGTTTAACACACAACCAATCTTAAAATCAACATATGTCTGTATTTTTTTTCTACTTATATATTTATACTTGATTTAGAACTATATTGTCAAGACCGGAATGTTAATCATTTGTCAATGAATTCCACCAGTTACCTTACATATGATTAGGAAAGCTTTGTAAATTAATTGATATCATGCATACTATTTGAAAGAAAAATGGAAACTTATTGAATTATTTTCTACATATTAAATCTAAGAGGGGACAAGTTTATACGCATTCTATTCCAAGCTTGAAATTTATATTCTTATCCACATCAGCATCCTAATTAGTATGGTTTCATTTATACCAATTCAAATAATATACATAATTTATTAAATAAATGCTAGCACTATTTAGGTTGAAGTCTAGCCACAAATATTCGCTCAATTTTTCTTCCTAAAATAGTAAAAAAAATTTGATAAATTCGGAATGCATTGCTATTAACTAGTCGACAAACATTTCTGGACACAATTTAAAAAATATTTCTGGACAAAAGAATAAACATAACTTTTCCCAAAACGACGCTATAAGTAGGGCTGTATACGAGCCGAGTTCGAGCGAGTTAGCCTCAACTCGAACTCGAACTCGTCACAACTCGAGCCAACTCGTGACTCGACAGCAAAGCAGTTCCGAGCTATTCGAGCTAACTCGAACTCGGCTCATTTTAACTCGAGCCAACTCGTGACTCGGCAACGAGCTCGTGAGAAGGTGTTGAGGTACTAGTCGTCTTAGAATTTTGCTCGAAAATAGAAAAAGAGGAGCAGTCATGAGGGTGTTGAGGTACTAGTCGTCTTAGTGAACGAATTATTATGTTGCAAATCAGTAAAATTATTGGGTTGTATATTAATAAGATAACATTTTTTTTTTTTTGCAGCCAGTATATTCTGACTCGAGTTGAGCCGAGTCGAGTTGGGCCCAACTCGAACTCGGCTCGTAAAATTAACGAGTTGGCATAACTCGAGTTGTTATAACTCGAGTTCTTCTAACTCGAGTTTTCATCGAGTTTTTTTCGAGTCGAGTTCGAGTAACTCACGAGTTACGAGTTTTTTTGCTCGCCCCTAGCTATAAGCTTAAAAAGTTAAAAAAATAAAATTGAGGGAAGAAAAAGTAGAAAACAGGATCACTAAGCACGCACTTTGACAGCAACGAACCTAGAGAACAAAATAGACCACTAGCACACACTGTAATACAACACCATACCACGTTTCACTTCACTATTGGTTCGCTTCCCCCAAGTTTGTTAGCGCCCCCAGCAATATTTCACCTCCTCTTGTTATACACATAATACACCTGCTCTACTGTACTGTACTGTACATTTCACGCGTCGCAGTCCCGGCGTACGAACGCCTCGTCTAGGAAAATAATTCCCTAACCACAGGTCAGGATAAACCTGTGATTCCTGTACCCTGGGTCCCACCTCTTTCTTTCTCTCCTCTCTCGATATTTCTATCGCAATTCGCCTGTGGTCTCAACGAAACGAAACACAAATTCTCTCTCTCTCTCTCTTTCTCTCTCTCTTTTCTCTTTTATTCTCTCTCTTGCTTAGAAAGAAGATGGTGGAGGTGAACGGAGGAGCAGTGGTGGCCCCACCCGTCAGTGGGTTGTGGAGGTTGGCCGACGAGATGGATCCGAGCGAGGATCGATTGACATCCGTGGACTCGGAGTACCTCAGGCGCCTGCACCAACACGATCTAAGAGAGAACCAGTGTACCTCCATGGTTTTCAAGCACATCAAGGCTCCAGTTAACCTCGTAAGATCGACAAATTGCTTAATTTTTTATGGGTCTTTCAGTTCGTTCAATTCATCTTTTGTGGTTGTTGTGTATTTGATTGATTTTTGGGAGGCTATTACATGTGAATTATTGCAATTGAATTTACAATTGGGTTATAGTTTAGGTGGAATTCGGTTGTTATCTGGTGATTTTTTTTATTTTTGGGTTCTGTTTTGGCTTCAATTTTTTTGTTGTTAATCGCTTGCTAAACATAGAACACATCTATTCTGTTTGATTTTGAGTCATCGATTGGTTAATTATCCAGCAAATAAGTTTCTAGGATCAAAATTGGTGTTTTTGAGCTAAATTTATGGTGGTTGACTAGACTTAATATTTTGTTAGGATTTGTTTTGTTGGTCAGCGCGTCAAATTTTAGCGTCGATGTTCGTTTTGTCCTTTTTTTTCTGATTAAATTCCTTTTGTCCTTTTTTTTTTCCTTTTCACTTGAACCTCTCTTCTTGTGCAACAACCAAGGATTCGTACCTTTTTATCTCAAAAGTTATGAAATGAGAAACTGTACTATTTTCAACTGAAAAGATTCCCATGGTGAGCATGAGATTGTTCTGAGAGAAGCCCAATTTGGTACCTTGAAAGCTGAGGTTACGCTTAAATTTTTGATAATTCCAGGGCCCTTTTCAAAATTTCATTTATATTTTGTTATAAGAGATAACATGCACAGCTGTGTGTGCCTATGATTTGTCTTGAAAGTTTGACTGAACAACCCTCCTCTTTTTACGTTGATTGAAGCTATATCCCATTTCAAAAATGAAGACAGAAAGAACAATAATGAAGCTATACAATTTGCCAATGAAGGTTTTCCTCCAAGGAATTGTTTTCAAATAGCCTTTCTTTCAATTTACTAAAGTGCAAGGGTTATGTACAGAGTTAAAGTATGAACTAATAATGAATGCGGTGGCATGTGTAGGTGTGGTCCTTGGTGAGGAGGTTTGACCAACCGGAGAAATACAAGCCATTCATCAGCAGATGTGTGGTGCAGAATGGTAATCTCGAGATAGGCAGTGTGAGGGAGGTCAATGTAAAATCAGGACTCCCGGCCACGACCAGCACCGAGCGCCTGGAGAAACTGGACGACAACCAACGCCTCCTCAGCGTCAAGATCGTCGGTGGGGACCATCGTCTCAAGGTGCATATATGTACTTATATTTTATTTGTCTTATTTTTGAGTAATTAAACAAATAGTTGCTGATTTATGGTGTTATGCTAATGGTATGAAAAGAGCCAGGGTATTTACTTTTCCACATTATTAGTTTCATAGAAAGCAAAGTAACTTTGCTACCCCTTGGGGAAGGAAAAATATTGCAAGCATAAGCTACCCCAAAATACACACATTACTGCATTTTTTTTCATTTACAGTCATCTATTTTTGGGCATATACTCATTTTGCGAAGGCACATAGGTATTTCTTAATTTGACTGTTACATTGGAAATTTCATCTGTTTCAGCATATATTCTGGTAAATTGTGTAAAATTTATGCTCTGTTCAGCATCAGATATTTTCATTTTCTTGATATGTGTGTTCGACAATTATATTGCAAGGTTACAATGAAAAAGTGCCCTCAATTTATATTTTAATTAATCTTTATGGTATCTTATTCTATTCTTTAATTTGATCTGGTTCTTTGGAGCAATTCTGCTGTTACAAGCCCAAAGCTGAGATTTGGTTCTGGATGTCTAATCCTGTTCTTATATTTAATATGTTTACCTATTACCATAGCTTTTGTTTTTATAATCTAAAAGGGTGCATATCCCAGTACTTTTCTATTCCTCTTTTGTTAGCAATTTTGGTAAAGAGAATTTTTTAGGCTCAACCTTTCTTGTCTTGATTATTTTAATGCTCAGAACTTATACTACGCTAGATTCTAACTTTAACTTATCTTTAACTATTTCTCCTCTTATCACTCTGTAGATTTTATTAAGTAAACATTGAACAATGGAACAAGATAGACAATATCATAAATGCAGATGCTCCACATTCTTGAAGCGTATTAAAGTTTCTACATAATCTAACATCTCATATACTGACTCACATATTTGTCTTTTGAACAGAACTACTCTTCAATCCTGACTGTCCATCCTGAGATCATTGACGGTCAGCCAGGTACGCTTGTGGTGGAGTCCTTTGCCGTAGATATACCAGATGGAAACACTGATGACGAGACTTGCTTTTTTGTAAAAGCCCTTCTGAAATGCAACCTCAAGTCTCTTGCTGATGTGTCTGAGCGCCTGGTCTCCAAGGAAATGGCACCATAATTACTTAAAATTACTCCACATTATTGTGCACAAAATTTAGGATTCCAGAGGTTAGAGTCTAGACCATTCTGTTTTTCTGATCAATTAAGGAATTAGTTTGGATTTGGGTAAGATTAACTGCAGATTTGGTGGGATTTGTTAGTGTTTGTTCTGTAAATATTCTAATATTGAGTCCTACGGCTAAGAAGAAGGCATGCTTGTCAGAGTTTAGGCGTTTAGTAAGAATATTAACAAATTGTATTTCTATTTTTGGACTACCTTGTGCCATTTTTTGGTTAATTGTTATATCTGAATCACGTCTATAATTTGTAATAACTATATATATATATTCTTCTTTATTGCTTCTCTAATTCTCTGTACCTTTTGCTCCTCGTTAATTTTGAACTCATGAGCTTAGAGGCAAGTCAGAAACTTTGTACCAGTCAGGATACAGGATGGTATAAGGTACAATTGATCATGTGCTGTCTCTAAGTACTGACATGTTACAACAATACTTATCTTGTTTACCAGATTAAGAAATCCAAACTGGTCTTATAAATCACTGGTACAAGAGAGAGCCCCGGATCTCAGTTTTAACTTTTAGTCTGTATTTTCTCAACCAAATTTTAACACTGAATTTGTATGCAACTCGAGTTGCAGGGATCTGAACATTATATGCTCCTTTATTTGCCCTGTGTAGTATGTATGCATGATGCTTTATCGAGACAAATCGAAGTACTAACTTGGGAGAGGAAATAAAGTGCTTTTTCCCATTTCCCTTGTAAAGTAGCTCACATAAGGTAATTTGTTGGTGCAAATCTTTCCAAGGATCTCGCACGCTTTTTATTGTTTCTTTGGCACATGTACTGAATTGTGCTAGCGATATATATAATGCATTATATAATATGAAATATAGACAACTTGTGTACTGTCAACTAAAGTGATTTATTTCTCTATATAATCTTGGCATGCAATATTTATACTGTCAAGTTAGTTTCATTTTGAAATTTTCATTTCTAGAAAATTTTGAAAAGGATCCCCTTGAGGTGTAAGTGCATGTGAAAATCTACACTTTTCAGAAGAAATATTGTGGTTGCATTGCAATGAAAATAACATTTGTGGATCTTTGTGAAACAGAAGTTTGATATGCAAAGGAACAGTAAGGTTGGCGTTCTAGATAAAAAGCATGTACCTGCTTATTAAACAGATTCACGGATATTGCACTTGCTTTTGAGATTAATAGCTTGTAACATGAAAAGATCTTTGGCAAAATCATCACATAATCCACAGAATAGAAGTACGAGAGGCCAATCAACAAAAAGAAATTAAAATGAGAATCTGACTTTTATTGACGTCATATTGTTATATTTAATAGCAGAGATTTGAGTCACTATAATGTGGTCAACACTTTGCATATGCAGCCAAAACATTTATTAGCACAGAAACATGAGTACTATTGTCTATGATGTTTAACTTGTGGTTCACAAAGTGACAACATTTTTTTCTAAAAATTAACGGGTATAATTTAATCTCCTATGTTTTATGCAATTGGACTAGGAAATGATAAGTTGGTACATAGGCATAATTGTATACTACATTTGTGGTCTTATCTAACTAATTTGATGGGATAAAGTACAAGTTGGTGGTTAAAAATTAATTCGTCCAACTATAAGTCGCTAACATTTCTTATTTACTTTAAATGAAATAATTTCTGTAGAAGTAATCATTCAGACAATTGTTCAGCAATAAGTCGTCCCTAATAGAGAAAAGTCCCACTTTAGCATAATGTTCCCATTCTGCAACAATATTTAAAATAATTAATTCTATTAAGTAACATGATTAGGCCAAACCAAAATTAATCAACTTTCCCTGGAGGAAAACAATAAAAATATTGTAGGTTATTGTAGCTATTTGTGTTATTATACAAAGTCCTTTTTCTATCGGCCTCTAATTCTAAAAAGTTGCACGAAATTTAAACAAGTCTATTAAAAATCTTATCTGACTCTTTCTCTCAATATGGGTGACAAGTTGGTATGCAATAGCAAAGGTCATGGTCCTACATTATATGTTCACTGTTCAGTCCAAACAAAATAAAATAAAATAACAAGCATCAGACATTTATTGGTCGGTTTGACACATGAGGTACCTTTTAGAGAGTCCGATAAGAGCAAAAGGAAAGAAAGGGACTTCTCACCTTACACTCACTGCCCATCTGTTTGGTGTTCACTAAAAAGATAAAATCCATGACTGACTTTACCTCACCATATATTCATATGTATGATAACCTCCTAAAGAAGAAAATGCGAAAGACTTGGTCTAGGTACATGCATGATGCATGGCCTTGGATCATGATTATGCTACCCATCTCCAAGTTGTCAATACTATTTGTGTTGAATGCGTAAACATTTAAACAAGGTATAATAAATGTATTATCTTCCTAAAGAAGGCAATTCTCAAAGCTTGGTCTGGTTGCAATGTATCATAATTAATATCATGTATAATCAATCTATGGTTTTGGAGTTATCTTTCTATTTATTATATCACGTGTTGTTTCTTTGCGAAATTAATTAGTGGTAAATGACACGTAGTGTTATATAAAAGGACACAGCACGAGCATGTTGGTACGACACGTATGCATGTAGACACGACATGTTTATGGAATTAGCACAATATGTGCATGTCAGCATGTCGTGTTGTAAACTTTCATACATTGACTTGACAAGTTTAACACGTCGTGTCAACACGACACGTCTTGTTAACCAATTCTTTCACTTAACACGACACGATACGACGCGGTGAAAATATTAACTCGTGTCAATACGACATGACACGATCTCTATTGCGTGTGTTTGACCCGACATGACACGACAAGGTTGCATTACACTAATGGCACGTGAAGAAATGAGTTAACTCAAACAATAAATTTGATTACCTCAAAAAAAAAATTGAAGTGCATAGGAGAAAGAAAGTATGACTGAAAAATTTATACACAAAAACCTTTTCTGATAAAGATGAAAATTTCTATTCTCGTCAATCATCCATATATATAAAATTATAAATAAATATATGTTAATTATAATACCTTCATTTCTTGTTCCTTTCCTCCATCTTTACTTTTTATCTGCTTTGTCATTTCACCTCGTGTGAACCAAATAGGGTAGTAAGAAATTAATTCAAACCTGTTAATTTTATTTCTTCAATTCGTTTCCTTTTTAAGCTTCTACATTTCTAATCAAGTAAGATTGACTGGTTCATCATTTTTTTTATTCATTTGAGAAATTTTGCGTTACTAACTTGGAACTTGGAATGAGATACTTATCTCTCTTAACATATTCAAAATGCAATGAACTAAGCACTATGGATTATATGATTTTACAGACAAACATACTTTTAGAAATTGAAATTTGAAATGGTTGGTTAGGTACCTATCAGGATCATATGATTTTACAGACAAATATATTTGAGATGGGCTAAAATCAGTCACGACTGACGGATGCAACCATTAGCTACAATCAAATCTCAATTTTCGAGATTCTAGCAGTCGATCCGAACCGTTCAGTGTGTTCTCCATATTGAAATCTCATTGGAGACCAAATTTTACATTTTTCTGATTTTATTTACTATTTTTTACGATTTTTAAAAATCATAGTTATTGAAGGGTCCAAAATTGTTTAGATTAAGAATTTTGTAAAATAACAAACAAATACTAAAAAAATTCAGAAAAATAAAAAATTTTGTCTCCAACGAGATTTCAATATGGAGAACACATTGAAAGGTTCGGATCAACTGTTAGAATCTTGAAAATTGAGATTTAATCATAGTTGACGGTTGCATCCGTCAGTCGTGGCTGATTTTAGCCCATCTCAATGTATTTTTGTAACTAGCAATTCAGATATTATTTGTTCTCATTGGAGATACGAAGCAAGCTCAGAAGTGGGTCCCACTCATAAAGATCGAACCCAAGGTCCTGACGCTGCATTAAATTCACTGGCGAGGCACCAGTCTACCAGACCGAGTCCATGAGATGGACCCACTCCAAACCTCCAGGATAATTGATCATGATTCATGATAATATGAGGCAGTTCTTGTAAGTTGTAACCATCGTTTGCTTTTGAAGTACCTCCTAATTAACGAATGATACGAAAATTGACCTTCATCTTTTCGCACGCTATAATATTCATGATTCTATGTCTTTATTTGCGAAATGTGTTACCCAACTAAGGGAAATTTTTATAAAAGACAAAAATGCCCCTAACAATTTTAAAAAAGACAAAACAGCCTCTGAAATTTTAAAAAGAGCACAACTATAGCGGTAATAGCAGTACTGTTATAACTCAGTCCTATAGCGGCATTTCTATTATCGCTATAGGTTTTTTTTTTTCGGGTCTAGATTGTTTGTGACTTGGGGCATTTTGCACAGCTTCCCGGAGGTATGAGTTGTTATAAACAATGAAGATAAGAAAATTAAAATAATACTTTTTCTCTTTTCTGACTGGCTGCTGTAACATTGGTTGTCTAGACAAGGACTCACATTCTGGTTAGCTCTCTGGTCATCAGCTGGTCTCTTACTGAGGTACCCTAGAAATTCATACATTTTGTAAAATTGTCATATGTAAAGCGAGGTCTTTCTCACATACAAGATGAAGGAAGAAAAAGAATGAAGCAAAATTAAATTCTTACAACTATTTCACGTGCACAGAATTAAGATGATTAAATTATCTATCATATTTAGAAATCAGAGTAATTAGAAATATTTTCATAGCAGTTTATAATATAACAATTGGATTAGTACAAAAGTTCAGTCTTTTATTGTAATAAAACTGAGAATTAATATCCCGGCTTTAAGTATTCACAAGAAATTTTTCAGTCAAATTTCACACGTGTAATCTCCACATTTGATGCGTTGATTATATATCGAACGTTGAAAATATCAAGATCTTAAAATTTGTTGTAATGTGATATGTGTGCACGGTTAAATATATGGGGTGTGTTTGGATAGGCCGGAAATAGGGAATAGGAATAAGAAATTTCGATTTACGTGCTTATTCTTATTCTTGTGTGCAAAACAAACGGTATAAGAATAAGGAATTTGGGCCCTTATTTCTATACTAACAAAACCATGGTATAAGAATAAAGAATAAGGATAAGCACGCAAAGCGAAATTTTTTATTCTTATACCCTATTCACGACTTATTCCGTTGCATCCAAACACACTTTTCATTGTTTGTGGTTTAAACCAATGGAATGAAAAACATCAACTATCAAAAATTATAAATTTGAATAATCATGCGCATCAATAGTATATATGTTTTAAATTGAATTTATATATATATAATACTTTCAAATTGAAAAATTGTACACCGATATCCGTATCCATACCAAATTTGTTGCATCCATATATAATTAATTATACTAACTAGCATATTTAGATTTTTTTTTTTTGGAGAAAGAGGGAGGTCTTTGCCATCCAACTTTTTTTTTTTTTGAAATTAAAGATGCATGTGGGGCTTGAACCCTTGACCTCATAGAGGCCAGCCTAGTGCTCTTACCACTGAGCTACTATATTTAGATTTTTTTTAAAATATGTTTGAATCTCTATTTCAAGTATTAATTAAACATAATTCGTTAATATTCTTGCACCAAATTTTCCATTGACTATATGAACTCGTGCAAACTATAAATTTGAAATTAGAGTTAACATATTGTGCCATTTGAACGCCAGATTATATTCAAGCCCTTATATTTTTTATGCAGATCTTACATTTACTTTTTTTTTAGTCATTACCTGATCTTAGTTTTGAAGGGAAGAAAACGGAAAGAGAGATGGAACTTAATTCTGAATTGTAGTAAAAAATGTTTAAAAAAAATGTTCGGACAGAGGTGTCAGCGCAGGGAAAAAAAATAACCCTATAGCGGCAATAGCAATGCCGCTATAGAGCAAAAAACCAAAAGTATCAATCTACCCTCCTAAAAGTTGCGCAAAAAATAAAAAAAATCAGAGGTGTCAGCCCGAAAAAAAAACCCTATAGCGGTAATAGGAATGCCTCTATAGCCCCCTATAGCGATAATGCTATTGCCGCTATAAGACTGAGTTATAACGGTACTGCTATTACCGCTATAGCTGTGCTCTTTTTAAAATTTAAGAGGCTGTTTTGTCTTTTTTTTTTTATTGTTAGGGGCATTTTTGTCTTTTATAAAAAAATTTCCCCAACTAAAGGTTTTGAGCCGTATTAAATGCGTGATGCCGTGTTAGTTTGTCCATCATCTCTATTCATCAGTACCATATATAACTTTTTCATTAGTATATAGTTAAAATTCAAATTTTAACATGCAGATGTAAACAATTCATCTAATTTTTTAGCCTCTATAATGCATCTACATTGTGAATCTGAATCATGTTTGTTTTGGACAAGGTTAATAAAGTTATAAATTAATGGTTTATTGTGATTGATTTTGATCACATGTTTTTTATCTTTAAATTTTGTACATATGAACTCTAAATTTTCTAATTTTGACATAAATACATTACATAAAGTTAGAATATAATTAACATAAATGTTGATCATTTGAAATTTGAGTTGTTAACTATTAATGAAAAAAATAATGATAAGTAAGGTTATGATGGGACACTAATAACACAACCATTGGACACCTCAAAGGGGAAAAATACAAATATATAGATCGAGTGTGATTGGTGAATGGTGATTCCAGTGCTGTAAAAGACGAACTACTTTTGGGCTTGTTTGGACAAAAGTGGGAATTTGAGGAATTTGGAGAATTTCATATTTTTAGGCATAAATTTATTATAAATAATCCAAACTCTTCATAAAGTTATACACTTCCCAATAAATTTATGTCTAGGAATAACAAATTCTCCAAATTTTCCAATTTCCTAAGATCCAAACGCCCCTTTATTATCTGTTTCATATCCCTGAGAAATATCCTACGACTCATAGGATATTTATTCTAATTGAGAGTACCAACAAACTTGGCAAAACAATAGAAGTACATTACAGTTTAGAAGGCAAATTACTGGCTTGTTAGGCACTGATTATAATAATCTATAGTTGGTCTTATTTATGTCAAAGGGATAGTAACTTATAGACCTGACCAAATAGTGATGGAATCCTTTTGATAATTTTCCAAACAAGTCCATCTTTATCATATCTGCTTATCCTACAGTCCTACAGTACTCCTACTTACAATTAAATTCTTTATTTGAATCATATCTAAAAGGAAACTTCTTAC
Organism: Rhynchospora pubera; assembly: GCA_028095005.1. NCBI lineage: Eukaryota > Viridiplantae > Streptophyta > Magnoliopsida > Poales > Cyperaceae > Rhynchospora > Rhynchospora pubera. The sequence goes on from CM051461.1 coordinate 21,704,104, forward strand.
TAGAGACAAGTTTGAGTCTTTGAGACAAAGATGATGGGTTGGCCTACCTAGCTACGTACTAATGCATTTGATGTTTAAACGGAGGTCCTTTAGCACTTTTTATTTTTGCATTCTAATAAATAGTTAATACATTCTGTCCAACTCTGAAGAAGTTATGCTGACAAGTTCGCAAATATTATCTACCTTGATTATGGTTTTTAATATTGTTTCTAGTAGTATTATGGGATCGATATATATATTACAAGGATGTCGTTTGATAGGTGTTGCAGCATACATGATGCATGTATTAAAATCATTTGATATATTGTTAATTAATAAGGTTATATCTTTAGTTACCTAATAGACAGGTAACATGAATGGCAAGATGAAGGACAGAATGCTGATAATGTTGCTTCTATATTTGTATTAGTTGCAAATGGAGGGTCCACAAAGGCAAGCCACAGCTGCTTCAAGGATCAATTGGAGCTGAAGCTGGATCTGATCTAATAATTGTAGTCTAATTAAGAAAGTAGGCCATAGTTGGTACTGGTATGTTTGGTACTGGTACGCTGTCCATCCTGAGAGAATAAGAAGGGCTTTGTTTTCATTGGTTTTACATAATGATGATACATCAACGATAGTTGATTCTTATTAAATTTTTTTTTCCCATTGTTGAGTTGTGACTATATATCGGGGATTTTATCAGGGTATTATTTTCAGATTTTGTATGGATCTCCATGTTGTTTGTGCAATTATGTTTGAAATTGCTTGTTCCTAGTAAAAGAAAATAGGGGCAATCTGAAGCTTATTTTCAGGGGAAAAAATATGATCATAAAAAATTATCCAAGCAAAAAGCTTCGCTACTGGTGAAACATTGTATTATTTGATGTTGGACAGGGTAAATCTCCATTAAATAGTCAACTAAATTGTTTCACACTAATAAAAAGTTCTTAAATTTTAGTTTTATTAAAGATGGAATATTCTCATTTTACTCTACTTTTCCATGAGCCTATAAGTTAGTACAGAGACTTTTAGAGGTTTAGCAAAGCATATATGTGGACCCATGGGCTTTTGTCAGGTGGTATAAAGGTTTAGATATTTCATTAGGTAATTAATTAAATAACACACTGTCAACTTTCAAGGTATTAAAAAAAATTGCTTCCAAGAATTTTCGAAGGAAAAAACAATAAAGTGCTTATTATTGTAAATTTTTTTTCTTCGAAAGTTCTTATTATTGTTATTATTTTCATTTTCTTTGTGTCGTTCATGAAATAAAGAATCGAAAGCTGACACGCGTACTCTAGTGTTTTGCTTTTTTGATGGATAAGAGAGAAAAGATGTGCCAAAGTTGTAAATGTCACAATTAGTAATGCAAAAACCGACAAAAAATGGACTCATGCTCTGCCAGTTGAGACTCGACCAACCAAAATGGTGCCTCCTATCATTGGCGCAGCCGCGCAGATGTATTGCAATTTGCAAAGGATAAAAGAGAAAAGAAGAGAGAATCTCTCTTCCATTGGAGCTATCAAATCACTGTAAAGGCTTAATTAACAAGGGGGAAACAAAAGGCCTAGGTTCACTTCACTAATCATTAGTATTTTCTTAAATGATGGTATGAGATATTCGTGAAAAGTTGATACATCATGGAGGACCATTAAAAATAAACCCTTTAAAATAGGAGAGAGATTTTGATTATGAGGTTGAGTTGGTTTACTTTATTATAATCTTTTCAAGAACGTAGGAGGCACAACAGTTCGTAATTGAGGTTACATATATGAGATGCACCACTACCACACTAGTAGAATCACGTTTAAATGGTTAATATGTGAATTAGAAGACCACTGACAAAAATATGTCACTAGGGTGGATGCAATCTTAACTCATTTTTTCAACCAACTGCAATTATTAAGGTGTAATAACGTATGAAGATTGGTTAATTTGACATTTTCAAGTGATTATGTAGATTGAATAATTAAGGTTTAATATAGGTTAATTTTGCATAGCTTGTAATCAATTTAACATAAAACAAGATTGGCTGCGGAGAGGATGGCACTTGTGCTTCTGTCCCTTGCATGTTGGATGAGTCATGTACTAGAAATTTTAGATAAGAAGAAAACTTGTATTGCATATACCCTACATTTTTTTTTTTTGTACATTCATATACCCTACATTTTTGTTCTGGTTGCCTTTTGGATCTACTATTTATCTATTTTACATTTACAAAAGGTGAAAAATTGGGTGCATTTTATTAGTTATAACTACTATATAATGTGTTTGATAATATTATGTTGTTGTCCACCTTGTCTTTTGGACAGAAAACACGAACATGATAGAGCCACACATGTGACCACCATTTATTTGACAAAGAGAGAAACAAAACAGGAAAAAAAAATAATAAAAGAAAGACAAGAATGATTGATGTAATGTCTCTTTAGTCATTTCATTTTTCTTGTAAAAGAGTGATGATTTATTCTGGAAGAATGCAATGAATTGAGGAAGTACAATGAGGAGTTGAGGACCAACACAAAGAAAAGAAAATGACAAAAGAGGAAGAAACCACCGAAATTTTAAAAAATAATATTAAAATAATATAATCCAACAAAATTAATATCAATATAATCATTTTAATATAAATAGTATCGTAAGATCGGAATCCTGGATTCCGAACGTTAGATCGGATTCTGGAATTCCGATCTAACGTTTAGTTTATATATTGGGGTTTCCGATCTAGAGAAGCTGCCTTCGCTCTCGCTTGGACGCTCCTTTCCGCCAGCACAGTAAGTTTATTTTTTTTATTTATTTAATTTTTTTTATTTAGTTTATTAGTTTTTAATTTAGTTAATTAAATTTTAAAATAGAAAAAATATTGAAAAAATATTTAAAAAATCTGAAAAAATCAGGAAAAATAAAATGTAAATATATATGTAATTTATTAATTATATTGTTTTTTTTTGTCTTTTTATTTATTTATTCACTACTTAATTAATTATTAAAATAGATAATAAATTGTAAAATTATTTTAAAAATACGGAAAAATAAGAAAAATTCATATGAAAATTTATGTGTAATTAATTTATTTATTTTTTTGCTTTTAATAATTAAGATTTTGATAATTAAATATGGAAAAAATTAAAAAATGATAATAATTGATGGTATTAATTAAAAATGTAGGTAAAAAATTGTTTAGAAGAGAGTCAATTCCTTTCTACTCCAGGTTAGCTTTTTTATATGTTTATTTTATTATTGTTTGAATAGAAATGTTTGTGAATTGCTTGTAGATTGATTGATTGTTTGAAAATTTGTGAAATACAATGATTGTAAAATTGTGAAATGCTTGTGAAATGCAATGTTTGAATTATTGATTCATTGATACTTGTGAAATGGTTTGTGAAATGCAATGATTGTAAAATTTGAATGATTTATTCAAATTGGGTTGGGTTGGGTTCAAATTGGAATGAAATTGGGTTGGGTTGGGTTGAAATTGGGTTGTAATTGGGTTCAGATTTTTTGGATAACTCTCCCGGTACAGGGGAGATGCTGCCAAAATTTTTATAGATTTTATACTTTATTAAATTTTAATTGCAGTAACAGTCGAAATGCCACCGCGAAGAAGAATACCAGAGGATCCACGTCGATCCACGAGGCGTCGAGGAGATCCTGGCGCATCTACATCAGGAGGAGATCCTGGCGCTTCTTCATCTGCCCCCCCTGCTGCCCCCCCCCCCCCCCCCCCCCGTTCCTCCTCCTGCTGATCAGCTTCTGCATCTCAGTCAGTCTGAGCTTCGAGGCGTACGAGTAAGTTTTTTTTATTTATATAGTTAATTCTTTTTTATATATATATATTTTAATAGTATATATAGGAAATAATTTATTTTTTAAATTATTTAGGGTATAGGGTTTAAGGAAATAATAAAATTTTTTTATTTATGTAGTTAATTTTTGTATATAGTTAATAGTAAATATAGTAAATAATATATTTTTTAACTTATTTAGGCGTGGACGCCCGAAATGCATAAGGCAAAAATGATACGAACCGAGGAGGTGGACCAGCGTCTTGTGACATTGGGCCTTATTCATTTCGTTGAGTTAGGTCACATGCCATTGGATCGTTCCATGATACAGGGTCTAGCCATGTTCTGGAGGCCCGAGACCCACACGTTCCACTTTCCCCGCGTAGGCGAGATGACCGTTACTCTTGAGGTATTATTTTTTCCAAGTTCTGTTGGTACCTATTTATTTATTTATTATTTTTTTTGTTGTTTAATAAAAAAATGTAAATAAAATTTACAGGATGTCGCCTTCATTTTTGGCTTGCCTATGACTGGACGACCGGTGACCGGTCGTACTGATTACGACGATGTGCAGAAGCTAGCCGACTTTGCATTGCCACGGGACACTCCTATGGAGGATGTTCTAGATTGCTTCAGAGAGAGGGCGACTGATCGACGTGCTGGGAGGTAACAAACGTTTTAAAATTTAATTTAAATTTTGAGATATGCTGCAATATATATATATGAGATGTCCGCCCGTCCGTTACGAAAAGTTTCCAAGGTTGGGGGAAGCCGTCAGTTGAGAGATGTCCGCCGTATGGGAGGTATAATATTTTTCTTAAATAAAATAAATGAAATATTGTAATATAACATCAATTTGTTTGTTTAAAAATTATAATAAAAAATTTTGGTAAACAAATTTGATAGGTAATAATTAATTAGTTAAAATTAATCGAAATTCGTTATTTTAAATTAGTTAGTTAAACAATTAAAATTAGTCATAATTGTAAACAAATTAAAATTAAATTAGTCATAATTGTAAACAAATTAAATTAAATTAGTCATAATTGTAAACAAATTAAATTACGTAATTTAAAATTAATTACTTAGTTTAACAATTGAAATCATGATAATTGTAATGATTTGGCAGGCAATGGACGACACGACTTAGGTCGAAAAAGGTGAAAGGTCCCGTTCCCAGCGGTATTGAGTACGCTCGAGACGTACTAATAAAGATGGAGCATGCACACGTGGTGTGACGGCCATACGAGGATGAGCTCAGACAGGTGGTCATGCCTCCTTATGCCCGCTACGAGCAGAGGTACTACCGGCTCCGCGTTCCATGCATCCATTTCTGGGTCGTGGCGTGGCACTATGCCGATCGGGTGATGCATCAGTTCATGCTGTTCCAGACTGTTCCGCCTCCTCTTCCTACGGTACGTTATTCTTTTCACCTTCGTGATTTAAATTGAAATATTTATAATACGTGCATTAAATATGACCTAAAAAAACAAGCTTGGAGGAGGATGGAGGCTTTGTTACAGTACCGGCATAACACATTTCGGCAGAGGGATTTGCAGGACCTTTTCTCAGTAGAGGTTGCGATGTGGGCCGACACGACGCAGGTCGAGGTGGCAGAGGCGCGGTCATGGAGTGACGATATTTTGCCCGCGTACGATAGATGGATGCGGATACATGGAGGTGCTCATCTTGTCCCCATTCCGGGAGTAGCACAGCAGATTCCAGCTAGCCGGATGACCTATCTAGAGGATGCGCCCAAGCGGGTATCTATGGTAAGTTTTTTACTCAATTAAAATGAATTGATTTGTATTTTGGTCACTAACAACAAATAAACAGGTCAAGCACATATTGACGCAAGCTCTGCGAGCATGTGCATGGGCGGTGAAGAAAGGACTCAGACGGCTGGGAAGGAGATGCTGAAGGGCTGCAGGACGCAGTTGGAGCTCGTTGGGGAGCCGCATCGGTTACCTCACCTTTTAGAGTCGAAGGGCCTAGCTACAGACATAGACTCCATACCTGATTCGCCTGAGGAGGATCACGCGCCAGAGCCTGGATTTGAGGAGCAGCAGTTTATGACGGCAACCTAAAATTTGTAATAATATTATTTTTTATTATTATGTTATTGATAATATTAATATTATTTGTAATATCATTGTATGTAACAGCCATCTGGGTATACTTTACACGACTGGGACACATATTTTGATCAGCCGAGACCCAGCCAGCCTATTGTGCGGAGCAGACGGACAGAGAGTCAGCCATCCACACAGCCGCCCATCCACCCATCTACACAGCCACCCATATCCACTGGCGAGTTACCGACACCACCAGGCCCACCTCCTGGTCCATATCCAGACCCACCTACCCATTATGAGTACCAGACCCAGTACCCACCATACCACATACAGTATCCCACACAGTATCCACCTGGACCACCACCCTATTCTCAGGGCGAGCCTATCTTGAGTCCGGGTGACGCTTTTTTGTCATCCATTGGAGTACATTTGGACGAGCCGTACACACCTCCAGTTCATCCATCTCCTTTCGGTCAGAGCTATGGTCCATTTGGTCAGACATATGGCGGAGCCTCTTCTTCTAGTGCACCGCCTCGTCATTCCACTCCTCAGATGGCTCCTCGTCCACCACCTGTCGGACTTGCTCGCGGACGAGACCCCCGTCAGCCGCCAGGTCCTCCGTATATTTGGTCCCCTAGTGAGGGGAGGTGGATCCCCCGTACTGGACATATTTAGGATTTAGTTGTATTTTATATTTTATTTACTTATGTATGACTTATATATTTATGAGTTCTATATTTATGACTTCTATATTTATTTATATTTTATAATAACTAAAAACTTATTAGGACCAATCACAACGAGTACGAAACACCTAAGTACGATAAACGCTTTGAAAAATATGAAGTTTGGCGCAATCACACCTAAGTACGAAACACGTAACTAGAAAAATATGAAATACGCTCTGAAAAATTGTATCAAAAATACTGAGCTATTAATTGGCGGATCTATTTTCCTAAACTTAAATTTCAAAATTTTTAGGCGTACCATTTGTTCAAAACAAAAATGACAAAGGACCAAGATAGTCACACTTTGAACTGAGAAAACAGCACTGGATTCGAAAAGTTTGGCGCTAGAAAAATATGAAATACGCTCTAAAAAATTGTATCAAAAATACTGAGCTGTTAATTGGCGGATCTATTTTCCTAAACTTAATTTTCAAAATTTTTAGGCGTACCATTTGTTCAAAACAAAAATGACAAAGGACCAAGATAGTCACACTTTGAACTGAAAAAACAGCTCTGGATTCGAAAAGTTTGGCGCTAGAAAAATATGAAATACGCTTTGAAAAATTGTATAAAAAATACTGAGCTGTTAATTGGCGGATCTATTTTCCTAAAATTAAATTTCAAAATTTTTAGATGTACCATTTGTTCAAAACAAAAATGACAAAGGACCAAGATAGTCACACTTTGAACTGAAAAAACAGCTCTGGATTCGAAAAGTTTGGCGCTAGAAAAATATGAAATACGCTCTGAAAAATTGATACAAAAATACTGAGCTGTTAATTGGCGGACCAATTTTCCTAAACTTAAATTTTTAAATTTTTAGGCCTACCATTTGTTCAAAACAAAAATGACAAAGGATCAAGATAGTCACACTTTCAACTGAAAAAACAACTCTGGATTCAACGTAGTATTACGAATATTACAATTATTACATTATCACATCACATAAAAGTAAAATTCAACTAAATATTACATTATCACTCCAAAAATTACAATTATTTTCTTGCTCCTCTTGCAAAATTAGTTATTCTTGCGCCAAGACGTAAAATTCCACCACGTATTCCGGTTTGTGCTCTGCTACTCGATGCTCCTTGACTGTCCCTGGTAATTGATGTCCCCTGACTTGTGACATACCTAGCAGAACTTGAGCGTGGATCCACGCTAATGGAATTTCGGCGTGGTTCATTTCCTCCTATACCAAGACTAATACGACTTTGAGTTCGTGGATCTACGCTAACAGAACTTCGGCCAGGTTGAACTGGCTCCCTGGAAAAAGAACTTTCACCTCGGTTACCTGTTGAAGGCGGAGCTCTATTCCTTGTACTTGTTCGTCTATGCGTGTTGGCACGCCTACCAGATTGAAGTTCCTCCAAAGAGATAGATGGTTGTGGGTTGTTGTCCTCTGTGGTTCTTCTTTTTTTATTTTTATTATTTCGCATTGCATCCATCCACGTCCAATCACGGTCCTTCTTTCGCCGCCCCCGATTAATCATATTCTTCTCAGGGAACACCACAGGTCCATCGTAGTGAGGCCAGTTCTCTTCGTCTTCATAGCAGTGGAAGTCACTTGATGACCATATTTTAACCATGTTCTCTGTACTATATAGTGGGTCTATAAATTCATCTACTTCCCATCTATATGTACCGCATATGGCAACAACATGAGCACATGGTATTCCGGTCAGTTGAGGTTTTTGACATTTGCACGTCACACGCCTGGTCGGTAGTTGAGAATCTTCCGGTTGATAATTGCGGTTGATGAGAACTTTGTACTTCCACGTTCTTCCAGGGAAATCTTTCTCGTTGGGCACCTGTACTTCGAACTCTCCACGTTCAACATCAATGGTTACCACAGTCATCAGCGCTGTAAATATTAAAATATATAAAAAACATGTAAATATAAATGAAGGTTAATTTTTAGTAAAGTATACAACGGTAATCCTTACCCGCTTTAAGAGTATGCTTCATGACTTTTAATTGCACCTCTTTTGGCCACCGTTCTCCATCTGCCTGTCTTCCCAATGCTATTTGCTTCCTTTCATTAAACCACTGCACAGTCTTGTACCAAGTGCCTTCTACGAGTCCAACAACTGGGAGTCTTCTCTCAACCTTGTACCGGCTATTTAGACTTTCAGATCCGTTACTAGTCATAAGACCCCAACGTGCACCAGTGTCAAAAGTTTATGCCCACCTCTTTGGTCTCATTCGCTCATTGGTATATGTCTCGTTTTCTTTACCACACTTCTTAAGATAATCGATAACTTCAGGTTTTGTCACTCGGAGTTCATCCCACATTTTCATGAATGGTCGTTTCTTTTTCTTGTTAGCCAACTTATTTCTAAATTTGTGTGGTATACCTTTGTCTTTACCAGAAACCTTGTACACATTTTCACATAAATGTTGCATACAATACCGATGTACGGCCAATGCAGGCTCCGCACTTTCTTGCCATCCGTACTGTGGTCTTTTAAACATGTTCCTTATTCCCCAATGACGGTCTGAGACAACACAAAATTTTTTTGGTCCCACCACTTGTTCCCTTAGAAATTTCATGAACCAACCCCAGCAAGTTTCATCCTCCGTTCTCACTAAAGCAAATGCTAACGTAACAAGCCGTTGCTCAGGATCGTAACCGCAAGCCGCTAAGAATTTACCCTTATAGCGACCTGATAAGAAAGAGGCATCAATGCTAATCATGGGCCTAATATACGGAACCGCCACGATACAAGGCCCGAATGCCCATGCTGCTGCTTCGAACATAGCTCTGTTCGGATCACCTACGCTTTTAAACAACCACTTTATCTGCGTGCCGGGTGTCGTCCTCTGTATAGCCAATAAAAGACTCGGTAGTTTGTTGTACGAATCTTCCCATGAACCAAAAAGATGTTCGATTGCTCTTTCTCGCCCCTGCCAAATCTTGTTATAAGTGGGCACCACATTCGGGTATTCTTTCTCCAATAGAGATTTAACGTCGGGTAAGGAAATACCGACATCTCTCTTTACTGCATTTGTAATACAGTTGGCAATAACCTCAGCCGTTAAATTATCATGTGTGAAGTCTCCGGCCCTCCTCACGCATGTATGCTCGTGTTCATTCGTTATTATCTTCCAAAATTTGCCTTCTCTCTCTGTACGGGCATACATACGCCACTTACAACCATATTCCTTACAGTTCAATATTAATTTTTTCGGAGAACTAGCAGTGGTTTTATGTTGTACATTTAAACGTAATGAGTATTTTTGACACTCTCCTATGAGTTGCTCTTTCGAGAAAAAAATTGTCCCTTCTGCTAATGGCCCTGATCCATGAGGTTGAGACGGTTGAGGTACGGAATTTCTATACTCAGAAATATCTAGAAATTGCTGTACGAGATGGTATGTTTCGGTCCTTCCTGTAAGGTAATACTGGTGATTGGGGTTCACGTTTGATTGGGGTCCACCATCGATTCCCTCTGACTCAAATAAGTCCACTTCTTCATCACTAAAGTCCTCACCTGTTGCATAGTCTGACTGAAAATCGGGACCTCGGTCGTATAAATCATCGAGTCGACGTGTTTCTTCTTCGTTTTCTTCGTTTACTTGAACGATATCTTCTTCTTCTTGTGGCCGGCCGTGCCTACTACTACTACTACCACCATGTTCTTGCCTACTACTACCACCATGTTCCCAAGTGCCTTGACCGGTGTAAGACTCGTAGTATGTACCTTCTTCTTCCTGAAGTGTACTATCACGAGGATCTATCCTGTTAGGGTCCCAAGGATCCCAATCTAATGTAATGGTTTCATTCTCTTCTTCTTGATTGGTTGCATTTGGTTTTTATGTTTTTATGCATAGTTAATATTACTAAAATATGATTTTCAATATGATTTTAATTATTATTTATAAATCGCAATTTCAGAGTTATTATTATTCTATAGTTAATATGATTTTAATATGATTTTAATTATTATTCTATAATTATTATTTTCATAGTTAATATTAATATAAATATATATATTTAAGCACATAATTCTATTATTCAAAATTAAATGTCACATAATTAAATTCAAAATTAAATTTACCTTGTGCCTGAAGTAAATCGACATGCATTTCTAGACCATCAAGTCGCCTTGTCTCAAAGCACTCGTGTTGAACGTATCACCATTCATTTTGAGAGTTGACCGGCAAAATAATTTGTTGAAACATTCCGTCCATAATTACGTTGAAACGCGAAACAATTCTCAAATTGAACTCACCTTGATAAATTCCCAATGAGGACAAAATTATTTGTTTAATAGATTCATAATCAGTTTGTGGAAAAACATCAAAACGAAAATTATTTGCTGGATTAAAGGGAGATTGATTGACAAAAACACTAATTGAATACATTTCTATATGACTAAGAATTAATTGGAAAAGATAGATGATATTAAGACTGTGATAACGACCAACTATTTATAGTGATAAGATCGGAATTTGAGATTCCGATATTAGCAAACAGATTTAAAACTTCACGTCAATTCCCAATCAAATCAAATAATTTGCTGCTGTTGGTTGAACTTATTGCTTAGATCGGAATACTGGATTCCGATCTAAGCATGTCAGGAATCCACCGCCCAATCAAATCAGTTTTTGGTCTTTTTCCCTTTTACTGTTATTTATTTTATTAAATTAATAATATTTATTATAAATATTTTAATTATATTAATTAATAAATTAAAATTTAAATATATATATTATATTTTTTGTAATTAAAATTGATTTTAATTTTATCATATTCATTAATTAAAATAATTCATTACCTAAAATAAGTCATTTTTTTCAAATATAATTACTTACATTAAATTAGTTAAATGAAATTAAATTAAATTAAATTATTCCATCCTTTTCAAATATAATTACTTAAATTAAATTAGTTAAATGAAATTAAATTTAATTAGTTAAATTAAATTAGTTAAATTAAATTAAATTATTACATATTCAATAGCTACATATTTAAATTAAATTAAATTAAATTAAAATAAATTAGATCGGAATCCAGAATTCCGATCTTAGCATTTGTCAGAGGAATCCACGCACAATCAAATCAATACTTTTTCTTTTTCTTTTTACTGTTTACAATTTAAGTAAATTAATAATTATATTTTAATTAAAATTGTAAAATTAAATTAATAATTTATATTGTTTTGTAAATTAAATTAAAGTAGTTAAAAAAATAATAGCTCAATCAAATTAAATTAACTAAATTAAATTAAATTAAATTAATTACTTCAAATAACTAAATAAGATTTTATTACATTAAATTAAGTCAAATTATTAAATAATTTTATTTAATTAATTTTTAATGTCATTAAATTCATGCAACTGATAAAGTCTGGAAAAGAACTGCAAAAGGACAGGCGTGCTCTGATAAAAGGTCAAAAGTATACTGATGCCTACCTAAGGACTGCAAAAGGACAGGCGTGCTCTGATAAAAGCTCAAAAGTATACTGATGCCTACCTAAGCACTGCAAAAAGGACAAACGTATTCTGATAAAGTCTGAAAAGTATACTGATGCCTACCTAAGCTATGCAAAATGACAAACGTATTCTGATAAAGTCTGAAAAGATATCACATTATATTTATTAATTTTAAATAATTGCAAGTCTAAATTGATCTATAAAATTATTTTTCCTCAGCAAAAATATGTCACACCCACTCAATCCTTCTTTCTTCAACATTCACTACCATGGAGAAAGGAAATACCTCCAACAGTGAAGTGCGGGAATGGCCATCTACTCGACATGAGTACTTGCCAAATTACAAACATTCCCCTGCCAATCCAAATGAGATCGAAAAAGGAGATTATCATGCGATATATAATAAATGTTACCGCAAATTCGACTACAATATCCATTCGCAATATGGTGGCGAGTGGCCATTATACACCCACTATCAGTGGCACATTCATGGTGGCCCAGAAAGAGACCGCAGGGAGAGATTGCGACATTACCTTACTAAACCTGAGTCGAGCAACTCTGAACTCTATAAAAAGTACTACACAGAACCTGAACCGATGCCGGAACTCAAACCGTGGAAACCAGATCCTACACCCATGATTGTTTACGAAAGCATATACGATTTTCGTGGAGACCACACAGTGAGCTGTACAAAGTGTGGTCAGATTTTCAATTTCAAAGATACCATTTTGCGTGACCACTACGATGAACACAAAAAACAAGAAGAGAGAAATGAAATTGTAAAGAGATTCAGAGTGAAAGAACAATGGTTCGAAAGAGAAGAATGGAAGAAAAGGCCGCCGAAGAGAGCCGGAGGTTGCAACAAGAAAAAATTGGAAAAAAAATTAAGGAGAGCCTAATAAAGATCAAGAAGAGAGATGAACAACGCAAAATTGCAGTAGCTAGAATGGCTGAGATTGAGCAACAAGAAGCCGAGGCAGCTTTCTGGAACAAAGCCGCTCAATTCGCGGACAACCCGACTACGAATAATCAACAAGAACATGATGAGGCTTTTTGGAACGAAGCAGCTCAACTCGCTGAAAACCACGGTGCCAGTAATGAACAACAACCTGATGCCGCTTTCTGGAACGAGGCCGCTCAATTCGCCGACAACCATGGTGCCAGTAATCAACAAGAAATGAATGCGGAAGAAGATCAACCCTGGTGGGATGAAATTCTGCAACATGTAGATAATCAAGATCTCTAAGTTTATTTATTACTTTGTTTTTAAGTACCAAACTAAATTCAGTGTGTTCATTTATATTATGGTTTTTTATGTACATTTTTCCTTTTTTATTATTTTAGAGTGCTAAATTATATTATGATTTTCATGTATTTTTTCCTTTCTTTTATTTTAGTGTGCTAATCTATATTATGGTTACAAAATTCAATTCTTCTTCTAATGGTGAACATATACATAAAACAAAGTGAACATATAAACGATCTAAGTGAACACATACAAACAAATAAGTTCTATAAAAATAAGTTAGTAAGTGTTCACTTAGATTGTCTATATGTTCAGCTTATTTACGGTATATGTTCACTTTGTATTTACCGATGGCTGGGATGGTATATTTGCCGATGATGACACTTATAATTCCTGTATTTTTATATTATGAATTAAATGAAATAAATCTAATATTTAATTATAAGTTTATATTATAATTATTGCCATAAATAAATTATTACATAAAGTATTATGTACTTATTATGTACAACATTTAACATAATTGAAAATTTTTAATATTAAAAATAAAACCATCCATATAAAATTAATATCAAAACTTTAAATATTAAAATATCATTCATAATATAGAATTATATTATATTAACATTCTTCAAAATATCAAAAATCCGGTTCTAAACAAACGACAAAAATTTTATAATATATTAATTTAATATTAAAATTTTATATATTTAATTAATGTTTATAATAGAAGTAAAATAAAATATATTAATTTAATATTTTATCTTCAAAATATATTACTAAAATTTCATAATATATTAATTTAATATTAAAATTTTATATATTTAATTAATTTTTATAATAGAAGTACAATAAAACCATGAAAACGACAAAATTTCCTGTACAGCACTGTTCGGAATCCAGGATTCCGATCTAGCCTTAGATCGGAATCCCAGAATCCGATCTAACGTTAGATCGGAATCCCAGAATCCGATCTAACGTTCGGAATCCAGGATTCCGATCTTACGATACTATTTATATTAAACTGATTATATTGATATTAATTTTATTGGATTATATTATTTTAATATTATTTTTTAAAATTTCGGAAGAAACCAGGTGCATTTATTAGGACCCTTACAGGAAAATTGGGAAAAGCCTATTGCAAATAAGAGATCCCAACTCCCAAGGCTCGTTTTCTATTTTCCTTCTTTGATTATTAAACTATACTCAGTGGCCCAGGTAGAAAGACTACATAGTTTGGTTGAAAAGCCCACAATTTATTTTTCAAATTTATCTGTAAGAATGGGGAGTTTTGTTATATATTGTTCTCGGCCTCTGGGCTTTCTGAGTGAGGAGTAAAAGTTGTGTGATTGTTAGGAGTAGGGGTGCATAACGTCTAAAACGACCACGAAACTGCTCATTTGCGTTAATCGTTGCATTGAGGAACGGAAATTTTATACTTCTTGCGTTAATCGTTTCTTCCGTCTAACGCAGGTTTCGTTGATCGTATCGTTCACCACCACGATCAAAACGACTAAAACCGTTTTTGGCTGTTTAATCGTTTTCCATTCTTATCAAACAGAGACAAGAGAGAGAGAAATGAATAACAACTTGAAATGATCAGAAAATCATACAAAGCAATTCAATCAGAAATGCGTACAAAAGCCATAACATTAATTGTCATAGAGAAATGCATATTACACATTCAAAAGCAATTCAATCAAACATTCAAAATCCTTGCTCTGGATAAAGCAAGAAAATCCAAGTACAAATGCACCATTAATTGGTTGAGCAAAAAAAAAATAGGAGTATAATTTATACACAGTGAAATCTTTGTCAGAAGCCAATCAAGCATGCAACTGCTTCTGTCCTTACCAGTTGCAACTTGTAGCTCACAATCGAGCAGCTACAGCTTCTGTCCATATCAGCCTTTAATTCAACTCCAAATTCTTCCCAGAAAAATCTGTTTTACGAGCAAATCAGAAAACCAAATCAGCAAATTTTATTTTACCAGCAAAAAAATATTTCAAATTCGGTTTTTACCATCAAATTTCAAATTCTCTTTCTTCTTACTAGCAAACCAAAAAAAGACAGTCCAGAAAATCAAACAAAAAAAGAAAGAAGGGGGCGACAGAAAAATTGATTACCTAGATTCAAGCCAAAATTGAGCAAGCTCCTCATCTCTGATGGTGTCTGCTTCTACTATTGCAGCTATGCCCAATCTCTTGCAGCCGTGTAGAGAAGGGAGTGAGGTAATAGAGAGAGGAGAGGGAGGCAGTAAGAGGGGAGAGAGAGTCTCTGATGGAGGCGATCAAAGATCAGAGAGGAGAAGGCAGTGGTCATGGCGCAGAAAGAGAGAAAGAGGAGGTAGCAGAGAGGTGGGTGGTCGGAGAAGAGAGGTGGATGAGAGGAGGTAAAGGTGTTGTGGTCGGAGAAGAGAGGTGCTGTGGGGGTTTTGAGAGGAGATGGGTCTCGAAAATAAGAGCTAGCTTTTCAATCAAGCCCCTTTTTCTATCAGCTCCGGGACTTGTTTGCGGGTGCTTTGTCTAAGCTTGCACCTCGACTGGGTCTGAAGGGGAGATTTTGGGCGATAATCATGGCGATTTCTAAGTCAATTTGGAGGTTTTGCCTTAGCGGCCTTATGCTCGTGTGGTGGAACCACTGGGTGGCTGAGAGGAGATGGGTTTTGAGAGAGAGAGATAAGGTGAAGAGGAGAGAGGAACAGGGTGGTGCTATGGCGTGGGTTCGAGGGAGGGGAGAGAGAGATGAAGGGAAAATGGAGAGAGCGGAAGGAGCGGCGGAAAACCCTAAAAGGTCTGCATTGTTCTCTCCGCCTTCATCTCCTCTGCAATCAATAATTACAGCCACGTAGAATGTAAAACGAAACAGACGAAATAACGATAACGAAATTGGTACATTGCGTTAACCGTTTCGTTCCTGAGACGAAACTGGTTTCTATTTGCGTTAACCGTTTCGTTTTTAAAACGCAACCGAAATCTTTAACCGTTATCGTTTCGTTTCGGACGAAACGAAACGGTTGGACGGTCGAAACGGGTGCCGTTGTCACCCCTAGTTAGGAGAAAATAATGCTTCTTTTACAGTTAGGTGAGAAGTTTAAAAACCTCAAAAAAATAGTAAATAAAATCAGAAAAATATAAATTTTGTTTCTAACGAGATTTCAATATGGAGAACACATTGAACGGTTCGGATCGACTATTAGAATCTAAAAAATTGAGATTTGATCGTAGCTGACGGTTTCATCCGTCAGTCGCAAGTCGCAACTGATTTTAGCCAATCTCTAGAACTTTTTATGCAACGCAAATTTTTTCAGAAGTATTTTTATAAATTGAAAAATCTAATGTAGCCAATCTAATCTACATATTGAAATTTCACAGCAAACCAAATTTTACAATTGTTGAGATTTTATTACTATTTTTTTGAATTATTTAAAATATGCTATTATTGGAAACAAACTACTATTTACAATTTTCCAAAAATGGCAGTTTTAAAAAAATTAAAAAAATATTAATAAAATCTCAAAAATTGTAAAATTTGGTTTGCTATAAGATTTCAATATGTAAATTAGATTGGTTGAATTATATTTGTCAATTTACAAAAATACCCTAAAAAATCCGCGATGCATAGAAAGCCCTATACACTATAGTATATATTAAACTTTATCAGTTTACATTCCTAGACATTAAGATTTATCTTTAATTACTACAAAAATAAAAAAGTAAAGATAATCCGAGGAAAAAGAATGACAGGGTTTGTTGCGTCTTTTTTTTTCATGGGGTGAAATAAGTGGATCATAGATTCTTACATTGTTTACTGTCTTATAGCTTATTTTGTATTATGAATGGGAACTAATGGAGCTACATAGAGAAATAGTTCATTGAACAATTTGGCATGATAGGAATAATTTTAAATTTTTTAGTGGGGGCAATTGTAATTTAAAAAAGTATTGGAGCTACTATTATTAACGTAGTTTCTTTCTTCTAGGTGTAGAAGTTGAAACGAGTATGTTTAAAAAACAAATGAAACTAAGTAAATAGGACAAAATAAAATAATTTGTAACTTGGGACAAAAGAGAGACAATCTTTACTGTTTTTGGAAAGTGACCGTTATTGCTATCATGGATGGGTAATGGTAAAATGTAATGTGTATATAATTTGCTATGGTGAGTTGCGTTCAAAACTAATACGATCTCCATATTGAAATCTTCATGAAGATCAAATTTTATATTTTTTCAAAAATTTTAAGTATTTTTCTTTAAATTTTAAAAAATTGTTAATCTAATTAGTTCTGAACCATTCAAAAATAGTAGTTTCTAATATTTATATACACATTACATTTTACCATTACCATTACATTCTAAAACTCAATTTATATATACACATTAAATTTTACCATTACACATGTACCAGAACATTGTAAACTTTTTCAATTTTTGAAGAGATCTCCGTCTATGAACCCACTTTGGAGCTTCCATTTCGCACCCGCGACACCAATTTATTCAATTCTTTGCTACAGAAAACCGAACTGTTAAAAAAGACGAGGAAAATTTTGACCGTTTGATACGTAACTTTCTCGTGTCATAATTTCGTCTTATTTGCTTGCAATCCGTGATCATCTCCGTTGGACAGTTCTCACTTCTCTCCTTTTCTGAGAGCAACGGAGAGATTCTTTGGCGGAGAGATGCTTCCAGTCGGTTATCCGGCCCCACTATCGGACCTGCTTTTGTTTGGTCAAACCGTCAAACTACTGCTCAGTTCCTCGTGAAATTTGTCAGATTCTGTGTGTGATTATTTTTTGAACTCAGAGTCGGAGTCTGTTCACAGTGGTTTCTTTTTCTATCTATTTTTTGTACTCATTTCTCTTCTAAAAGTTTTTTAAATCCTTTTATTTGTTTATGTCTTTTCTTATGTCTCTATTTTTAATTTAATAACTCAAATCTTAAACATAGTTACAACTTACAAAATTATATATGATCTAGCATATTTTTTGTTATTAAATAAATTTTGGTGATCTAACAGATTTTTTGTTATTTCAGTTTTAATAGATTTTGTATAGGCTTTTTTGTTTTTGTTTTAAACTTTTTTCCTTTTGTAAATTTTTTTATTTTTTAATAAATTTTTCCAGTGTGGTGTTTTGTCACCCGACCGACAAAAAAAAATATTACTTATTAATGATTTTAAAATTGAAATATGACGAAGGCTAGGAGTGTACACAGGACTGTGATCTGGATTATTCTGTTTTGGTTTAGTTTTTTTTTTTTTCAGTTCAATTTACATCAGTCCGATTATGACTTCTACATCCATAGCTAACCATCGTAGTTTAAAAACTTATTCAATTCTTACGCTTGTTTTACGGCAAGGTTTTGATGGTTTCAGGTGTTGAATTAAAAAATTAATCACGTTTTGAGCAGGGTTTGTGTAGCAACATATTAATTATGGTTAATGCATTAGGAAATGCATTTCGACAACACATAAATAAAGAATTGCTAGAATGCTATTGATAGCATGAATGAGTCATGTGTTGTACGTTTGTTCTCAAATTTTATGTTTTAAATGATCAATTTAAACTAGTCAATCTCCTTCATACATCGAAATCTTATAGAAACCAATATATACATAATTACAAATATACATACATATATAAATATATATAATTTTTTCATATTTTTGAATTCTAGAAATCGATTGGTCTAATTAGTTTTTACCTTTCCAGTACTTACCGTTTTTGAAAAATAAAAATAGTTAATTTTTTTTTTCAAAATGTAAATTTTGGTCTCTAATGAAATTTCAATATCAAGAATACATTCAACAGTTTAGATTGATCATTTAAACCATAAAATTTGAATTGAACATGTTATACGAGTCCATCACTATGCGCAGCATTCTAGCAATCCTCATATAAATATTAGGCAAAATCGGATATAAACTCCTCTAATCTTTGCTATATATGGAAATAAACTATTCTAATCTTTAAAATCAGACATATGTATATAACCCCTCTAATTCTAAATCTTTTAAATATAAACACTTTTCTTAATTTTTAATTATATTTTAAATAAGAAAAAAAATTAAAATTTAAAGTATGACTGAAATGCCCGCAAATTAGAATGGTCTATTTCCCTTGGATCTTCTCTTTTTCTGTTTTTTCTGGCATTCTTTATCGCCCTCTCTCTGCACAGTCTATTTCTATGATAAATAACAAATCTTTGAATGTACGTTTGACTTGTAAGTTGCCCAAGGACAAAATGATATGCATTGTTAATTTGTTATGTTCTGGTAGTGAAAAGATAGGTCTGAGGTCTCTAAATTGTCCTTATAGTAACTTTAAGCAAAATTAATTTAAATTTTATGACTTCACATGTGTTCGCCGATGCTTTCCTAGTTTCCTTGGCATTAATTTGATGAATAACGATTAATATATTCATGAAAATCGGAATATGTGGAGATGAAAAGAGACAAAACTTAGCGCGCGGTTTACCAATATCATCAAGAAAGATCTTTAACGGTTTGGTAAAAAAAGGTAAGGTCACCTAGGTAAAATTTTCCTTGGGAATTAGGTAAGAAAAAGATTTTCAGTTTTGAAATAATCATTTTGATATTTATAAGTTACAAAGAAAAACATAATACCTCCATTAACCCAAGTATTAAACAAAGTTCACTCCCTTTTTAAATCCTTTCACTAAATAATTAACTTATTTATGCAAAATTAGAATAACAGAATCTACAATTTTCTTAAAGCATCATAACAATAACTCTCACAAATTGGACTTGTATCCGAAATATAATTTTTTTTCAAAAGAAATTCACTGTCTGATTTTAATAAAACAACACTGGAGAGTGGAGAGTAAAAGTAGCTTTTTGAGGATAAAGGATTTTATCCCTTTTTATCATAACACCAGCACTTTACTCGTATCAGGTGCCAAGCATGGGATTGTACAGGGACTTAATGGAGCATTACATTGAAACCGGTTCATCTCCAATTTTTCATGGAAATCATATATGTGTACTTATTAGATCTAGTCCCTTGTCTTCAATCATAAGCACTATGCGCTATCTAACCAGAACTTTAAACAAAAAGAAAAGGACTTGTACAAGCTGAATATGGATGGCATATAAGCAAGTTTAGATAGTAACTATCTAATGCAAATCAAATGCCATTCAAGGTAGCATTGTATCAAAGGAACTTGCATTACTACACTCCTGACTACAACCACTAATTTCTGATGTCATAATACGTTTTTTATAAGTAGGAATTCTGTCATAAATAGTTTTTTTTTTTACATAGACCTAAATCTAAATCATTCATTCAGAATGATGAATGATTGTGATTTGATTAAAGACTTAATTATAGGTTTAGATTTAAACCCATATAAAAAAAAAGTATGCATTGCAGAATTATCTTATAAATATGTCATGTTAAATATTGAATAACCAAAGTAAATTATTATAGTTATCATATCATAATTGAATATTGAGTTTGGTTGACTAGATCGTTAAATTAATTTTTAACTATGAAATTTTGTGCTGTAATGTAATCCTATTGGAAATGAACGATTTGAGATTTGTATATATGGTGTTGGAGAGGATCCATATCCTCTGTTATACCACAAACACAACATATACAGCTGCGTACAAGTAAGGTGCTATGGCCGGCTTTTAACCTACAACGTGCTTGCCATAGTTTGCGGTTAGGTATGTCCAAAAATGACCCATTTGAGGCCAGGCTGTGATGGTTTTTTTGTGGATCATCAAAATCAAAAGACCCTTTTGTTTTTGGAAACAACATAAGAACATGCACATGCACCCTCCTTAATTATCCTCCCATATATTATCATCACCTTTCATTTAATTACTGGCATATACAAATAAATGTAACAGACATGCATTTCTTATCTTTGTTGCATGCGTTTGTTATTTAAAAATATAGTTTAAATTTTAAAAACTAAAATATAGAAATATTTTTGTGGCAATTCGGCGATGGATTAATTAATTTTTTGATACTATGATCTAGAAAACAAAATGTTTTATTTGAAGTAATGAATGGTTGTGATTGGTCACGATTCAACTCATACTGACGAAATTAGTTTACTGTGCAATCTCCCTATTTTTGCTCTTTCAATAGAGGGTGTATTAAATCTCAACAAATAAAAAAAAGTCGTTTAATTTTCTGTCAGCGATTTATAAAGTTTTTTAAAGTTGAATCTAGTGATTTCCTTGTTGTGAACGAGTAACCAAATAATTCTAAATCGACTCAATTTGATGAACCTCTTATCTAAATATTTAATAAACATGCTCACAGCTTTAACTTTGTTTTGAATAATATTTTTTCAAAATATCAAATGAACATATTATAATACATATATACAAGTACGTCAGGATCATTTATAAGCATTTATACCTGTTCGTGCATGACTAAATTTACTGAAAATTATTATTGTTTATTATATCCAGTTGTATCACTTTTTAAGAAATGCTGTCATCTTTATATGAATCGATCATATCCTGTCGGTCTAAATCACAACTTATCGTCTGTATTGGCGATTTTTCAGAACATGCAAGGAGCAAAAAGGATGCACCTTTCAGTTCCCTAATCTTTTTTTTTTAAATACTAAAGTTAAAAAGATGCTTATAATTAGATAGATTAAATACGAGCACTTCTTAACCATTTGAAGTAAAAACTGGGCATTTTCCCGGTCTTTACGTAACAGAGGAGGGTTCACGTTTCACTTTTTCATGACTTTTAATTAAAAATGTAAACATCCAATTCAAACCGTTGATCTTATTCCATTTAAAGAGCAATACATTTTCATATAGATTTTGTAATTTTTGGATTTTATATAATATTCGATCAAGAGTAGAAAAATGAATGAACCTTATTAATTAATTATGATAGATCTAATACGTTCATATTTTGGTCTTTGATTGAGTATCAAATGAACTCCAAAATTTACAAAACCTATATGAAAATATGTCACTCGTTAAATTGAATAAGATCAATGATTTGAATTAAACGTTTACATTTTAAATTTTGAAAAGTCACGAAATACTAAAATGTGGGTATTTAGAGGCACAAAAAAATGTGAACCCTGGAACCCTCCTATATGTAAAATTATTCGTTCATAAAATTCCATAAGTAGACTATTTACCTGAAAAAAAAAATCTTTTGATAACAAGGTAGATATTTTATCTACTTGAAATGATCACATGTTCGCCAGTAGGAATTAATGGCTCCGTTTGGATGGGTCTTCTCGGAATAAGGAATAAGGAATAACCACTTTTTACCAATAAATTTATTTCTAACCATCCAAACTCTTCACAAAAGTTACACACTTCCCAATAAATTTACCCCTTCCCAATAAATTTCTTCCCTTCTTCCTTCTTCCTATCTTATTCCCACACCATCCAAACGGAGCCAATACTATTACCTGGGAACTCTTTTAATGATTTGCACTTTTATTGATGCAAAGTTTCAAACCACACATTATTAGCAGAAGCACAGGTCAGACCAATATTATGTGACTGAAAACGATTAAGTTAAACTGGTCTGCCTGAAGAAATAATTTAGGCAGTTTGAATGAGCTTCTTTTTCATTTTTATCCATTAAAATATAAATTGACCATTGATGTCTTGATGGTATCGACTAATCATTTTCGGCACGTCCAAAAAAGTAGTATAAAAATTGTTCTATCAGAGTCGGTCTGCAAAAATGATATGAAGAATATACTATTTTGAATAGTGTAGAAAAATTACCACTTTCGTGGTTTTATCCAGAATAATGCAAACATTACTTAAAATTGTATGATTCGGAAAAATACCAAACACAAAGTATTAATTTTAATGAGTTGGTGAAATAACGCTGAACTAATTAAGTAGTTTGATGCAAAATATATTATCGAGATTAATTTTTTTGCGTTAAATTTTTAGAAAGTCAATTGATATAAGAATTCTTCATAAACTGTGGTAGTTAGGAGAAAAGAGCGTACGCAAATTCCCCAATTAAAAAAAAGGATGAAATGAGTTGAAATTGCTCGTGTTCAAGAGGTAAACCGTAAACAATGTTGAAATGCCTCTAATTTAGCAATAAATCTCTTCAAAAATCAAAACTAAATTATACAACTAATGCCTCCGTTTGGATGTGTTGAGAAGAAGTAAGAAGAAGGAAGAAAGAAAGAAAAAAATTATAAACAATCCAAACTCTTCACAAAGTTACACATTTCCCAATACTTCTTCACACTTCTTTCCTTCTTCCTAGAGCTGTCAATATACCGCCGTTTCGCACGTTTCCGTTTCGTTCCGTTCGAAACAGAACAGAAGTGGAAGGAAAAGTAGTTTCATTTTTAGAAACGGAAACAGAAATGGAATGCTGAAATGAGAAATTTCAATGTAAAATGAATGTAGAAGTGAAATTTCCGTTCCGTTTAACGAAATGGAACAGAAATGGAATAATTTTCTGTTTTGTATTTTAAAACGGAATGATGAATTTCCGTTCCATATTACACGTTTGACAGCCCTGCTTCTTCCCTTCTTCCCACACCTATCCAAACGGAACGATATAATACATTAAATTGGCAACCAACAATATTGGCTGGACTTTTATTTGACCGGTCAGGTATTGGAATTAAGAGTTTAAGACCATTTAAATTTCGTTATGTTAGTATCAAAATCCTTTATGGTTCCTTACTGTGCCGAATGCACCTCTGCTTGCATGGCATGACCAATATAAATAACAAACGTACTAAAAGATAAAATAAATTACAGAGAAGATTCCTCTCGTCTCGTCTGAATCTCTCTCATCACAAGCTCTCCACAGCTCCACTATATTGGCTTTCCTTCCCAATTTCCATCCCTTTATACCCGTGAACACACTAAAATAAAACAACCCGACACTCCCATATTAAAATATTCTTCTCTTTCTATCTAAAACATTCTCTATACTTTGATGGAATGCTGGTAACAGTTTCCTTACCTAAGTACTGACAACACTCACTCAAATCTTATAGCTTTTCTTCTGGCCCATTGCTCTTGGTGTCATCTTTCCTCTTCACCTTTTCTTTCTCTTTTTTTGTTCTCTTCCCCTTGTATCCTCTCCTTCTTAAAAAGCTCGCTTTGTTCCTCTCTGTTTGGCCATAGTTGATATTTCCCCTTGAATTCACAAAACAATGGTGCCAACAAGCATAATTTTATGGCTATTTCTTGTGTCACCTTTCCTATGGTACTGTTGCATGGCCAATGAGGAAGTGACATGTAGTTGGAAGGTGCCAATGCGGCAGCGGAGGGAGGTGATTTCAATTAAGGATTTCGGTGGTGTCGGGGATGGAAAGACGGTGAATACATGGGCATTTCGAAAGGCGGTGTACCGAATCAGTCACATGAGAAGAATTGGAGGCACAATGCTGCATGTGCCTCCTGGAGTTTGGTTAACTGGTAGCTTCAACTTGACTAGCCATATGACACTTTATTTGGCCAAAGGAGCTACTCTCAAGGCAACTCAGGTATTCTTTTGTTCCAGCTTTGCACTCGTCATTACTGTACCAGTACTGGTACACAACCTTAATTTGGCATTGAAATTTAGATGGGTACAAATATTTTATCCTATTTCTTATTATTACATTACACGTATTCTTGTTAAATTTTATTTATTTTTTCTTAATGAATTGTTTCTTTTTCCATTTTTTTTTTAAATAATGTTGGTTGTTTGTAGGATACAAGGAATTGGCCATTGATGGATCCTTTGCCATCATATGG
Source organism: Rhynchospora pubera (assembly GCA_028095005.1). Classification (NCBI taxonomy): domain Eukaryota; kingdom Viridiplantae; phylum Streptophyta; class Magnoliopsida; order Poales; family Cyperaceae; genus Rhynchospora; species Rhynchospora pubera. The sequence goes on from CM051461.1 coordinate 21,729,106, forward strand.
AAGAGGCCGGGAATTACCAGGAGGCCGGTACACAAGTCTAATTCATGGAAATGGAGTGCGTGATGTGATAATAACAGGTATGTAAACTACATGCATTTTACTATTGAATAGTTCTGTATATAATGTTTGCATGCTAGGTCTTCTATAGATTAATTAGTAAAGGTGCAACCCAATGGTTCTGTAAAAGCGACTCACTGCGGACCAACTAATTTGTTATCTTATCTTGGTATGTACAATTATCCTAGACGGTCCTAATTTCTAACGGTTCTAGGATATTTTTAACTTATGTGAGAAATTAATTATTGTAGGGGTCCAGTTCTATATATATGAGACCTAATGCTATCTCTTGATACTCACGTGTACCAACATTACAAATGGATCAGTATATTATTATATGTATAATTGTTTACTTATAAGATTATAAAGCACATTGATGGGCTGCAACCAACACTGGCCCAGCCCATTCACCACAAATTTTCATTGAAATGATGTTGGTTATTTGTTACATGAACTGACTCACATCTGTTAATTACATTCTACTTCTTATTAAACATATATCTCTAACTAGTGTACTAAAAATTTTATTATATAATTTAATAGGTGAAAAGGGCGTAATAGATGGACAAGGTGAGGTATGGTGGGATATGTGGAGGCGACGAACTCTTCGTTATACACGGCCTAATCTAATAGAGTTCATGCATTCCAGTGATATTCTGATCACTAATATTGTTCTTCTTAATTCTCCTTTCTGGAATATCCATCCAGTTTATTCGAGGTTTCCGAATTGTTCTTTTTTTTTTAACTTTCTGGTTCAGCCTTGTGTAGTTTAAATAGCTTTTAGTTCATGTATTTAAATGATAAATATGCATATGACCGTTTTTATCTCTTTCAGCAACGTGGTCATAAAATATGTATCAATATTTGCGCCTCATGATTCACCAAACACTGATGGAATTGATCCAGGTATAAACATGTTTTTCTCATTACAATTTAAGCACTTAACTTGTTCAGTTGTTCATCAAATCTCTTCTTTCAGAACAGATAATTTAGAAACTAGTCTAGTTTAGAAACCAGTTTCTTCTCCTCTGAATTTAAAATACATAAACTTAAATTTTTGTAGTTTATTAGGTTATTTGGTGCTTATCATAAGCTAGCAATTAATTGAGGTACCATGGAGGTTTACACGGTTACCAATACAACTCCTGAAAGAAAATAAATAACATAATCTATAAATATAATATGTTTACATTGAATAGAAGTTAATTTTCAATATGTCAATTACTGTAATGCCCCTTTGCCTTATTTATGCTCCAGATTCCAGTTCAAGTGTATGCATAGAAGATACCTACATCTCAACTGGTGATGACATGGTAGCAATAAAGAGTGGTTGGGATGAATACGGCATTGCATATGGCCGTCCCAGCTATGATATCACCATTCGACGCGTACGTGGCTCATCACCCTTCAGTGGCATTGCCATCGGCAGTGAGGCATCAGGTGGGGTAAATAATATACTTGTAGAGGATGTGAGCTTGTATAACACTGGCATTGGCATCCATGTCAAGACAAATGTCGGCCGAGGCGGGTACATACGTGATGTGACTTTCAAGAATGTATTCATGAATAATGTTCGTAAAGGGATTCGTATAGTGGGAGATGTAGGTGACCACCCTGACGAGTATTTCAACCGGTATGTAATAACTTTGTTAAATTTCATATGCCAATTTCAATTGGATAATGCATCAATACCTATCACTAATAAGGAGAGAATATTTTCAATGTAGTCAGAGTAAAACCAAAATTTGAGCAAACTTTGTCCAATTTATGTCAGTCTATAATACCATTGGTATATTCCAGAAATATGTGGCAAACTAAACTGGCGGTCTCTCATTATCTCACTAATGAGAGGAGAAGAATTATTTTGAGTCTACAAGGAATATGCACTAAACTCCGAAATAATTTACAGATATGCTGTGCCAAGAGTTGATGGAGTGAACATAAAGGATGTATGGGGGGTCAATGTACAGCAGCCGGGGGCCATTGAGGGAATAGCCAGTTCGAGATTCACTCGAATTTGTCTCAACAATGTCAAACTGTGGGGATCCAGGAATATGCCATGGTCGTGCCGGGACGTCACTGGGGCCGCCTTTGGTGTACAGCCATGGCCATGTGCTGAGCTTACCACCTCATTCTCCGAAGGATATTGTTAAGAGAACAGTATCATAGTTGCACTGTTTTACAGTATATTGGTTACGTTGTTTCCCTTGCTAATTTTTGTGCAATTGGGCCTTGTGGTGTTTGTTCTTAAATTTAGTTGGTCTATTTATTTAGCCCGATAGTTTTATTAGTTTTACTACAAAATAAGGCCACTTGTATAGAACCGGCTCTTGGTCTAGTGGCAAAGAGCAATGCTCCTTGACTTTTTGAGTGAAAGATCGCAGGTTCGAAATCCGGCTGGAGGGTCTTTCATAGACATTTAATTTAAAAATAAGTTGGGTGGCTTAGACCTCCAATTTATCTTCAAAAAAAAAAAGGCCACTTGTATGCTTTCTAATTTTTGCATTCAGATGGCTAATGTAGAGTGTTTTCCCCTGCTTATTGTCCCCTTTTCCCAAAATAAAAAAAAATGTGAAAGATATATTTATTTAAACAACGGGTCTTTAACATCTCTAAGCATGCAAGGCCGAAAAAATTAAATGAATGGTGCAAATAATTATTTATTCTATGCAATCTTAACTATTGATAGTTTAAATTGTGGTTGAATATTATCAAACTCTTCACTTTTAATAAAAAGAAATATGTATTGGATTAGTTGTGCACTCATCAAAAAAAAAAAAAATTATCACTAGATTAGTTATGCACTATGATTGAGAAGAGAACCCAACACATATAAAAAATTTCATTAAATAATAATATTTTTTCCATTTTAAAATAGAACATCTATATATATAAAAATTTTGAGCGCGACTCACGGAACTTTTGATGAGATGCAATACACCATAGCAAAACTCTATATAAAAATTTTTCGAGATCCAAAATTCAAACGGTCAATCCAAACCGTTCAAGTTGTTCTCCATATTGAAATATCTTTGGAGACCAAATTTTATATTTTTTCGAATTTTTTTGCTATTTATTATGATATTTTTAAAAACATTATGATTAGAGTATTTCAGGCCCTCCAATTTGAAAATATCATAATAAATAGCAAAAAAATTCGAAAAAATGTAAAAATTTGGTGTATTTCAATATTTTGATCAACTTGAACCGTTTGGATCGACCGTTTGATTTTTGAATTTCGAAAAACGAGCCGATAGAAAATTGATGGCATGTGCCATCGATGACGCGTTAGCCATTCTCTATATATATTTTCGTCTATATAATTTACCCACCCATTAGTGGGTAGGGTTTGCTAGTGCAAGAAAAAACATATTACTGCTTATATGAGACAAGGATGTAATATGGTAAAACAAACCAATAACATCATCTGATGCGTGACGCATTTATTTGCACGTAGAAAACATAAATGACGCGTGATACATTTATTTGTATGTATGAAATGAACATGAATCAAAAGCATCCCAAAAAAGAGATAAACACTGAAACGTAACAACACTGACTCAAAAGAGTATGTAGATCAACGCCATAGTAACTAGCACGAGAGTATCAAATATAATACAACAGCTCTCTCCAACAAGTCATCAGAAATTCATAATCAAAATAAAAGTGATACAAACACAAATACTACCAACTGAACATGTACCGCAGCAGAAACGGCACCATGTCTATATGAAAGAAACTCCTCAGAAGTTGAAGAGATTCCAGAACTGCTTGATGACGCCGCCTTCCTCTCTCTCCTCCCTCGGCTCTCTTGGTTCCTCTCTCGGCTCATGGTGGTGCTCATGGTGCCTGTGCATCCCCCTTTCCATGTGGTGATGCTTGCACTTCCTCATTCTCTTCATCATCTCCTTTGGTCTCTCCATCTTCTCTTCATCCTCTTCCATGGGCCTCGGCATGGGCATATCTGTTCTGTCGAAAAATTCCCCACGCTTTTCCTGTTCAAGAAATGATAATCAGTTTTGACAAATTCAATTACAACATGTCTGCATAAAATTTTTTTTCCCAATTGCAATAGTGCTTAGGAAAGCTCATAAAAAATATGTTGATACTGGTTAAGTTGTAATATTTTAACTTCTCATAAATAAATGAACCCAACTTATATCAAGTGTTTTTGGGTCTGAATGCAGTGGCCCAAATCTATGTTTACCCTTCGCAGCCTAAAATAATTCTGTATCGAGCTCTGCATAGGCTTTGCCAGAAAGGAATACATGAAATGAGTGAACATATTGGTCCTAGCCAATATCAATTGTAATGAATCATTATTCAGTTTAGAAACCCTGACCAACAAGACTCACAATGTCAATAAACAATATTTATTAAAATTCATGATGCATTGAGACAGATGAGATCTGTTTTAATCATCATAAGAGAAATGCAAATCAAACCAAATAAAATTTTTAGAAAGCAATTAATAATATGTGAAGGTTAAGGTCTCTCTTAAAGGAAATTTATTTTGAACAAGCCTTCACTATGAACTTAGCCAACAAGCTGAATAATTTGTTAGAATTTGCCCAATCAAATTTTTGTATTATTAGTATTATAAAAGGTTTAGGATCAATCGAATATGGCATTAAAAAAATATTTCATGCACAAAGGTTAAGCAAACAAATTGGTACCTTTGGAGATTTCATTAGGGTAATGTGGATTCATTGAGCAAGTAATACTGGAATTTATATTGAGGTCTTATATTTGTGGGTTGTCAAGGTTCTCAAAATAATATGATGTCAACAGATCATATCAGTTGGGCAATTGGGTCAGATGGGTCAGCAGTAGTCGGATTCTCAGTATTAATAGAGGAATTAAGTTTGATAAAGCAAAACCATTAATCAAGTGGTCAATTTGGAAACCCAAACTAAAGTTGGTTCATAATAGTACATAATGATAAATCAAATAATTACCAACAGTTCCTTCATGTGGTGAGGCACCTCTGGCATCTCCATCTTTCTATCCTCACCGCCGTTCACCATAACCGGGTAAACCTCCATCTGATCTTCCCTACCTGGAAACCCATTCCCGAATCTGCGACCGAACCCGTGCCCGAATCTGTGGCCGAATCCATGCCCGAAACCCCCAAACTGACGTTGGTGGTGATGGTGATGTTGGTGATTGGGTTCATCAATGTTTGGTAAGCGGAGCGAGAACCCGATATCGCGAATGTTCCCAAACTGCCGAATCCGATGGAGTCGGTGCACCGGGACCACGATGTACTCTACGGTCTCGGCGACTTGCGGCCTCTCTTCCTCGGGTTCAGAGTTGGTTAGTTCGGGGATCTCAACCCTCTCCTCGTTGTTGGGTTTGGGGATTTCGGACAGGGAATGAGTTTTGGTTTTGGATTCGAATTCGGAAAGTTCGGATTCGAAGCCAGGTGTGTAGAGGACGCTTTCATCAGGTACGGAACGGACGAGGGAGAGGGAAAGAGAGAGGGAGAGGAGGAGGAGGAAGGTGAGAGAGAGGCGAGCCATGGCGATGGTGAGTTTGAATTGTGAAAGAAATGGGTTGGTGAAGAGAGGTTTTTGTAGAGAGAGAGGTGGTACCAAGAGGTGTTTGTTTGAGAAAGAAAGTCAAATGGAGAAAGTGTTGTTTTGTGTGGGGAAGGAAGAACTGGGGTGGTGGGACCTGAGGACTTTTCAATAAAGCGTGTTTCTTTATCTCCGTTAGCTTTTAAATGGAAATTGAAAATTATGTTTTTTTTTAAAAAATATTATTATTGTTTCCTTATATGGTCAAGGTTTTCGTAATTAAAGACGTTTTTTTTTATGAAACGATGTCATTTTTTTGCTTAAATAAGAAATTCAAATGTCTAGATCGATTATATGCTAACTCAAGTAAATGTATTTTAAATTCGCATAGGTTGGCATAAAAGAAACATAAAAACGAATAAATTACATTTAATTGATTTTTTTTAAATCCTGATTGAGTAAATAAGTCAAAATTATGCAATTCTTTTTCTGTGCATGAAATTTATGACAAGAATAAAGTATCTGTTGATTCAATTTCGTTATTTCAAAATATAGTATTTTCTTGTCTGTAAATAAAATTAATGGTACTATTTAGAATCAAAGCCTTTTCTATCACTGCTCTCCTCATATAGCATCTTATTGCTCAATGCTCATTAAAAGAAATTCTTATACAATGGTGAGGGTCCATTTTAGAATTATTTTATTTGCCTGTAGATTTTAGTTAATATATATTGAGATTTGATTTAGAAAAAAGTAGAGTTTTCTTAACATCTGATCTTATAACATATGAAATAAAAAATTATAAATCTGACATGAAAACATTTGGCTAGCCTAGTATATTAAAGGTATTAATTTACATTGGCCTTTAGAAGTTTATAAATCTGGCATGAAAACATTTGGCTAGCCTATCATGCTGTGATAGCCTAAAAAAAGTATCGACAACATCATTGGACTATATATTACAAAATTTACATCTAATGCTAACTATATATATGTTTTCGGATTCTAATATATTGGAGATATTTGACTTTGATCATAAACTTTTAAAGACAACTGCCGAAAAGAAGTGTGGAACTTACTGGAGAGCTGATTATATCGTACTTTGGGTCCTCAGTTTTAGAGTTCCACGTGTCAAAGGGGAATTGGATGATGTTTTGACTTTTCTTTCGTTGGGTGCTTCCCAGTTCCCACGAGGTTTATACGTACATTACTCGACAAACAAAAGCTTCTTTCAGAAAACGGTTTTGAATTTTGAACTTTGAAGTTTGAACGGGTCTAAATACAGATCCTGATCCGACAGTGCCATATGCCCCTGTGACAAATATAAAAATAAAAGAAAATAATTATTTCTCGTCCAGACAATTTTGCCACGAATTTCCCAAATAATTTTTTTAATGTATATAAACATGTATAAAGTGTCTTGAAATTATGAGTCATATATAAATCTAAATAATTTTAAGATGAATGAGTTTCATTGATAGACGAGTTCGAGACAAAATTACTACAGATTATAATTATTAGACCTTGTATAAACTAAATACTTAATCATATAATACACATGAGCACATCATTCATAGTTCCTATGGTAAATGACAAATTTTTTAATTATTCTTGCATACAAATATTTTTAAGGTCTGTATTTAGAATCTTCACATTAAAAAAACAAATATTTCAGTATGAAACTTAATTAGAGTGGTGTTTCTATCTCTGAAATTAATATTCGACTCCACGCAAGACAATTTCAAGTGATTACATTACATGATTTGTTTTACAGTTAAAGCAACTAATATATATATATATATATATATATATATATATATATATTTTCAGAGAGATTTGGCAGTGTTACCAATTAAAGCAACTAATATGACATTACTTTAAATAGGTTATCGGATCTTCTCGGGTTAGAAATTTTTAGAATAGTAAAGAATCTGAACCCGAAAGAGGAAGGCTCCCTGCAGGCGCAATTGGGCGTTGACTAACTTGTTTTCACATGCTGGATAATGAAATTACCTTAGGGTGCGTTTGGATCATTGGAAGAAAGAAGAAGAAGAAGGAAGAATAAAAAAAAAATTATAAACAATTCAAACTCTTCACAAAGTTACACACTTCCCAATACTTCTTCCCACTTCTTCTCTTCTTCCCTTCTTCCCACACCTATCCAAACGCACCCTTAGATAGTCAGATTCAAATGTCATTTTACCTCTTTGAATTTTCTGACATACTAGAAGGATAAAACGAAAAAATTCTTAGCAATGAATTAACTAATTTAGACCACTTACAGGGGCATACTAAAAAATTACTATTGAGTTGTTTGGATCATATCGGAATAGTAGAAATTTCTTATTCCTAAACATAAATTTATTATAAAGAATCTAAAACAGAATTGCTTAGGACCATCCCAGAGATTATATCATTCCATCATCCTCGATTTTCAGAAAGAGAAAACGCGTGACCTCCCCTTCTGCGTACGCTCTCCCCTTCTCCCGCGTGAACTAATCCTTCCCCCTCCCGCGTACACTGTACCCCCTCCTCCCTCTCACGTACGCCGTCCCCCTTCATCCCTCTCACGTACGCTGTCCCCCCACACTCCCTCTTCCCCTCCTACACACTTCATAACTGTTGAAGTTAATATAATTAAATGTTGAAGGTAATATCCTAACTGTTGAAGTTAATATATATAACTGTTATTGTTATATATATTAACTTCAACCGTTAGGATATTACCTTCAACATTTATGTATATTAACTTCAACAGTTACGATATTACTTTCAACATTTATTTATATTAACTTCAACAGTTACGATATTACCTTCAACATTTAAACATATTAACTTCAACAATTACGATATTACTTTCAACATTTATGTATATTAACTTCGACAGTTACGATATTACCTTCAACATTTAAACATATTAACTTCAACAGTTACGATATTACCTTCAACATTTATGTATATTAACTTCAACGATTTTATATATTAACTTCAACAATTATGATATTAACTTTAACGATTTTATTAATTTTAACAGTTATGCTCGGAAGGGAGAGGGAAAGGACGTACGCGGGAGTGACGGAAACAGAGCGACGGGTGGGAGGGGGATAACGTACGTGAGGAGGGAATACGCGGGATAAGGATTTCTAGAAATAGAAAACGCGTAGAGCCAAAAATAGAAAAAACACGTGGGGATGATGGGGATGATGAATATCGGGATGATCCTTATCACCCCCGAATATAAAATTTTTATAAAATTACACACTTTCCAATACTTTATGTCTAGGAATAGGAAATTCCTCCTATTCCTAAGCGATCTAAACGGTCCCATTTTGAAGATCTTTTGTTTATTAAGCCCCAAAACTTAAAATAAAAAAAAAACTCAACTCTTAATCTACTAGTGGCTCCGTTTGGATAGGTGTGGGAAGAAAGGAAGAAGGGAAGAAGTGAGAAGAAGTATTGGAAAGTGTGTAACTTTATGAAAGATTTGGATTGTTTATAATTTATTTATTCCCTTCTTTTTTCTTCCTACTTTTTTCTCAACGCATCCAAACGGTGCCAGTGACAAGTGTCCCATGCTCAAAATGGAATTGGAGGTTCTTTATAGGCATATATATATATAATGTAACAATAAGCTGGAAAGTTTGGTCCTGATTTATCTTAAAAAAAATTCCAAGAAAAAGAATTGCATCATTTGTAACAATTACATGTTATATTAGGTTGTGGGTTTGGAAGCTAGGCTTTTGTTTGATAATCAGAACACGACAGAGACCAATATTTATCTCGCCAGGTAATACTTTGTTGTTTTATCGAAACGACAGATTAAATGTTTATTTTCTTCTATAAGTTAGAATTGTGACATTCTAGAATTTTTTATAAGCTGATCTAGACTTCTGGACTTTAGTGTCCTGTAACCTAGTTTGACTAGACTAGAGGAATATTCGTTGAGACTTGAGAGAGAAAAAAAAAAATTGGAAACCACGTGTGTTTCAATTGAATATTTGAATTGACTAAATTAGCTGTCTGAGTTTTAAGTATAACCCTATAAATTGAAAAGAGAGTCTTTTAAATATGATTTATCTATAAATATAGGGGGCGTTTGTTTGCGTAATAAGGAGTTGCATAATTTAAGGATGCCTAAGTGTTTATGTAGTGTTATGTAATAGATGTTTGGTTGTGTAGTAAGGATGACTAACTTAATGCATGCATATATTCATATCAAAAGACTAAAATGCCCTTAAATTTGAATTAGTATTATGTATTATATGTTGTGACCTAATTATTGTTAATTATTAATTATTAATGATGATAATAAATCATTTTTACTATTATGAAATATTAATAATTACTTTTAACTAAATATTATAAATATTATTATTTATTTTATAATAAAAATTATTATTGATTAATTATCTTCAATTAATTATTATTAATAATTAATATTACTTGTTAAATATTATTAATTATAATAATTAATCTTTGTTATTAATTATGATTTTTTAATAATTATTGTTACTTATTAAGTATTATTATTTATTAATTAATATTAATTAATTTTTAATTTTTAATTATTATAGAAATTAATTATTAATGATAATAAGAAATAATTTTATTATTATGAAATATTATTAATTATTTTTAATTAAATATTATAAATATTATTAATTATTTAATAATAAATCAATATTGTTTGTTAATTATTATTATTACTTGTTATATATTATTATTTATTAATTATAATAATTAATATTTATTACTAATTATGATTTTTTAATAGTTATTATTACTTATTAAATATTATTATTTAATATCTAATATAATTATTAATTATTTCTAAGGGGTATTGTTGGAAAAAAAATTAAAGGGGACCAATGCATAAGAATACATAAATTAAGGGGCATCTTATGTAAGAGGTGTTTGGTGACTTAAGAATACATAACTTAAGTTATGCACCCTTTAAGTCACAAACAAACGCCCCCATAAACTGTGAAATATATATAATGTATTATTACTGATTTTGATAAATTAAACGAGAAAATTGGTTGCAAAAATAAAAGTATGGACTATCTAGAAAGTTAAATTTGTATATAATTTACATTTTCTGATATATCAAAAAATTCTTACATATGATATAATACATTCATGAAATTGTGCTAGCAACTAGATGAAACTTCACTATTTTACCGATGGCGAAATTTAACGCACCCAATTGAAAATATCCTGGTGTTGATAACTACAAGTCCTTTCTCTGATTTCTTTGCATTTAAAACAGAGAGAAAAAGGAGCAATTTTTTTTTCTTTGGAAACATATTATTTTAATAAGTAGTCATTTATCATTATTATTATTTTATTTTCATAAAATTATCCCTACTAATATAATAAGCATCAATCCAAGGATGTAAAATGTTTCGATTGAAAAGTGTATCAAATCCCTTATACACAATCCGCATCATTGATTTTTATACTTTCGTTGAATGTGTGGTATAGATGTTAACTCCAAATGAAAGGTTAGGACTTTAGTTTCGAATGGTAAATTTTAAATCTGCAATTATTTTTTGAAAATAAAAAATAAATTATGCACAATATTTATCGAACGAGAAAAAAGAAAAAAAAGTCATTACAAATTGTATCATATACAAATACAAATCTCTATTTTATTAAATGATTCAATTTGATATTCAACCTTATAAAAATTAATAAATTAAATCAGAATATGTTTATTATGATTATGATGCCACACATTGGATGAACCTGTGTTCCTAGTATTTATATACAACTGCAAATATGGATTAGTCAACTAATTAAATTGGAGGGACCAGCAACAAATTAATTGCTGATAATCAATTTACTAACTTGGTTGTTAATTTTTTTTTTCCGTTTTTCTGTCATATGTCGGACTGTCGGTGTAATACGCAGGTCCAAGCGCGCGTTAGTCAAATGTCTATTTGTTAATAGTGCGAACTAGAAAGCATCTCTTAAGTCTCAAAGTGACCTTAGGTGACTTAGGAGCGATTAGCTACTGCCTACTGACAATGTTTTCACCGGACCGGCGAATTGGTGGAGCTTCCTGATCGATGGTTCAACTGGTCGGATCGGTTGGACCGGTTGCTCGAACCGGCGGTCGAATCGGATGATCCATATTTATAATACATGAAGGATTCTGTTGCCCACAATTTGAATGCCCTCAAATGTCCTAAAATTCACTTTTTGATTACTTTTTTAAAATATAAAATTCAAATTTCGAATAAAAGAAGTTATCTTATTTGATATAACTAGCTATGCATTTTCGTATAAGTTTTATAAATTTTGAAATTTATTTGATACTTGATCAAGAAATTGAACATTAAACTAATTTAGTTAAATATGATAGATTAATTCTAATATGTTCATATTTTAGCCTCTTGATCAAGTATCAAATAAAATTTAAAATTTATAAAACTTACATGAAAATACATCGCTCATTATATCGAATAAGATCAACAGTTTGAATTTGAAGTTAGAATTTTATATTTTGAAAAAAATAATAAAAAATGAGTTTTAAAATATTTAGGGACATTTAAATTGTGGGCACCGCAAGTCTAGAACCATCCTCAATATGACAATATATACATATAATTGCATGAGAAAATTATTTAGAGACACTGCCGGTGATAAGTTGATAACATTACTTTTATCTATCACTAAATTAATGCAGGCTTCGAAATTTGTGCATTTGCCTATGTACAATAAGCACTATTTAGTTTTAATTAGTAAAAAAAAATGTAGTAATTATTTTCGTTAGAATTGCTATCCACAGAAAAGAATGATGAGGTTGTCCTGTCCCACCATGTGCTCACGCAGGAAACAAAAACGTTGGAACTTCGAAGAGGAAGGCTTGAATTGTGAACCCAGTAGAAACACCTAATAGAAAACAACGGCTGTTCCGGTTCAGCGGTTCTACTGAAAACCAGACCGAACCGGGTGGGTTGTTGACTTGTTGAGTTGTTGTGTTGTGTGTTGCTGTTTTCTGGGTCAGTTTGGACCGGATAAGGATCCAGTTCGTGGTTGAACCGGCCGGCCCGGTCCGGTTTAAAACATTGGCTACTGGAGTACTGGTGCTAACAGAGGAGATTTCAGCCTCTCTTTTATCAGATAAAAGTGGAGAAATCCGTTCCAATATGTGATAAGGGTTTAAGGTCACAGGATATCTGCAGTAGATATAAACAGGAGACTATCTAATATCTATCTCTGAAGATACCGTCGGATTCCCTTGTCGTTTATGGCATCTATATTCAAAATTTTTTGTTGATTTAGTCAGCTTGTCACTATCAAAGTATCAATTAATCGTATTTCCTTGCTTAACTACGAAGCAAATCACCATTTTATAAATTATTCTAAAAATCTGACCACCACAAAAACAAATAGAATTAGTTCTGACCTAGATTTCTTTGTTTACGTGCGTTGCATATCTATTTATTTTAGTTTTTGTGAAACGGATTTCAAGCAATAATTAAATTTGAATCAGTTTGAAACTTTGAATTTCTCCCTACGTTGGAAATTAATATATTAATTTTGTATATTTGGGAGGGTAATAGTAATTATATTAGAAATAAAATCAGTACATTGCTACTCAAATTTCGAGTTTATAATGGTCAATACGAAGTGCTCAAACTGGTCTTCACATTCTAATCTTATTAAAAATTAAATTTTATATATTTTTTTAAAAAAATTTGCGCTGTTTCTTTTAAATTTTTATAAAATGCTATTACTGTTGGATAGTCCATTATTTCCATCAGCTGACTTCCAACAAAATTTGAATATGAAATCAGTTTTTGAGTTTTTTGAATCGGCTGTTACAAGCTTCAAATTTGAAATATAACCGTAACTGAATTTGTCGTTTCTCTTTTTTATTTCTGTTTCTAGTTAAGAAAACAGTTTAGCATAGGTAGAATGCAAATTTGCAAACGATATCTCTTCGTCATCTAATAAAATACTCGTAATATTCAATGCGCTTATATCTCTCCAAACAAGACACATGCCAGTATGCCACCAGGCATGAGGAACCCAGCATTAAACAACTGAAATTATGATGTCACTGCATACGAAACAACAGAAAAAAAAATGTTGATGAATCCTATAAACTATAAAGTTTAAACTAGGCTACTTACCTTAAATTACTATTTATTTTAACCTTCCAAGAATACAAATTATCTCTTCATATGCATTGATTAAGTTATATGCATGCGTACCACTAATCGCAAGCAGCAATGATTTTCTCAAACCAGAGATGCCAATATATATGTACCCCAAATGCACCTAGGGGCGGATTTAAAGATTTTCAAATAGGGGGAGAAAAACTATAGAATGGATTTATTTATTTTTTAAGTTTCTAGGAGGTGGTAAGTAGCTCAGGTGGTAAGAGCACTTGACTCTCTTTTAAGAGATCCTGGGTTCAAGCTCACATGCTTGTGATAGACTTGACGAGCCAGTGTAAAAACTCAGACATATATATAAGAAATGACCAGGATCGAAGTGTCATTTCTAACCTACCCCAACTTGTTTGGGATAAAAGTCTTAAACTTTAGACTTTAGTTCCTAAGAGGTGCCAAATAAGAATTTTAAATTAAAAAAATAATATAGAATTTTTTTAACTTGTAAAGACTTTTTTGAAAGATGAGAGTATGCCAAACACATTTTGAAATATACTTGGTTCCGCCTGAATGAACCTACGAAGAAGTGAAAGCTTAATAAATCCGAAATAGCATAATAAAAACATTAATAATTTCTTTAAAACGTTTCCATCACTATTTTATTTTCAACAACCATGAAATGGACAATGTAACTTACAGAGCTAAAATGCAAACAACACCTCTTCATATAATTAAGTACATGCATGCCAACACAAGCTGCTCAGATATTCCAAACCAGACACATGCAACTATGTACCCAAAACGCAACTATTGTGAAGTACCAACTTATTGAATATGAAAATCAAACAACAAAATTTTATGGATGCCTCAAGCTTGGCTACTTTCAACAAGCACATCCTTATACGGTTTTCTAACCGGCTTTCTTTGGCTTTCAGTGTCACTGTCTTCTAATAAAGGCACTTGACCTTCCCTCTCTCGGCGTAATCGTTCCCGGGCGCCTCCGCGGAGCCTCTCAAGTCCACTTCCATCCATTTGCTGCACTTTGAAAACCTTTACGAGGTTCATGAGGCCACCGATTAACAATAAGACGCTACCGAAAAGGCCGAACCAGGCCCAACTCTTGTCCTGTTTTCGAAAAGAAGAATCAGTATAGATTTTGTTAAGTACAGTTTTTCAGGACCCATTCAAACATTTTCGGTTTCCAAAAACCAGCCGAAATGTAAAGTCCAAGTTGTTTGCCTAAAAAAGTTATCAGTAATCACAAGGGGAATGTAGCCACTGAAACTTGATTATTACCAGTAATCACAAAAGGCATGTAGTCACTAGTCCCTAGTCAATGAAACAAACTTTTGGGCCTTGTCATATACATCACTTTGTAGTATGATAAATGGGCTCTCTGACAAGAAATACTTGAGCAACGTAAGCCCACAATTAAAAAAAAAAAATTTATGGACTGGTTTCTTCTGCTACAATTTCAGACATAATGATAAGGCGCTGATCCAATCAAACTCACAATTCGATAGTTTTAGAGCATATCTGTATCACTAATTGATGAATTTATGAATATATACGAAGAATTTCATTTTAATTGGAGATATGCGCAAAATAATGCATTAAGTCGATACTATAATAAAAAAAAGTTCCACCACAAACTGTATGACTCAAATACTCAATTATACCATTCAGTTTATCATTTAAAGAATTATTATCAATAAAATTAAGATCATAGATGACCCAATAGGGGCTGGACTGGAATCTTCTCCTGAATATTGATTATAACAATTGAGTGTGTATGTGTGTGCGCATGTTTTTTTTTTCTTTTGGTATGGGGGCTGGGGTTTGTTAAGAGTTTTGAGGACTCACTAACATCTTGAAGCTTAAGTCCGTTGATCTGCGTATTTCTATCAAATTGATAATGCCGCCAACCACAAAAAGAAAACTGCCCATAAGCAGAGGCACCTGCACACACTTTTGTAAAATTTGTACATGCCAATTGGATCGGTCGTAAACTTGACATATATTTCCGATTGAACCTACTAAAAGAAGTACAGGCCCTGCTATTAGCAGGTTCAATCCATGCTTCTCTAATTTGTATCTGTATCCCCTGTCCATCTGCAAATTTAACATGCAAGTTACATTAAAAAAAAATTATCAGGCAAGTTAAAATTAGTTACATACCCATATATATGCCATGTTTCAAGTACTCGTTAAATTCAGTCAATATGGATGTGCTAAATTAAACACTGCCAGCGGTTTCCTTAATGCAGCATATATATTATTAGTCAATATTGCTATGTGCAGGATAAAAGAACCGATTTAAACCAGAGAGCCTCATTTATTTAAACTTATCAGTTCAGAGCCAACTTGGTACCAGACAAGTACAACAATATATTCTACTACTTTATTGTACTCAAGTTTATCTTAAGTAATATTTTATTGAAGTTCATTTGATGCTCGGTTCGTCTTGTAATTGGACATTGTATGTTAGTTTTATAGTTCAATCACGACCAACATATGTAAGATACCATTACAGTGCACGTACGTTATTGGTACCACAATATTAATTGTACAAACAATGTTAAAAAACACATCCTTAAATACAAAATTTCCAAATAAAATTATAAAATTAAACACAAGGACCTAATAAGAAACATACCTCTATCTCGAAAAACAAAACCGCGACAAAGAAAAGCACACTACCAACAACATTCACCACAGGCAGCACAATCTCCACCAATGCAAGTTGCTGGTCATACTCTGCCAGACCAAGCCTCCAGTCGATGCCGGCCAAGTGTGCGATCCAGTCGTGCACATTTACGAGAGATATGATAAGCAAGCTGATAAGGACAAGTGCGAGGCCGGACTTTATATGGAAAGCGATGGAGGAAAATTGCGCCAGGAAGCCCCCGATTAGGAGGATGCCGGAGAAGAGAAAGAGACCGGCATTGATGTACTCCCACTTGTCGCCGGCCCCACCGGGCCCGTAAACTCTGAAGTCCCTTGCGGTGGATAGCTTCACCATTGCATTGATTTCAAGTTTTGTTTCTTTTGTTACGTTTGGGGAGGGATATGAAGTAGGGTTTCGTTTTGATGACAATGATGAGGGACATGGAGGAAGAAGATGTGAAGGAGAGTTGTCAGTGTTGATACGTGGCGTTATGCATGGTGATCCAGGTACCTCGGCGCATGACTCACGTTATTCAAATGTCAATCTGAGTGTAATTTAATCGAAAAAGATTCGAATTTCCAATTATCATTTTTCAATGTCACGATTTTCATACTTTGACGGACTAATTGGGCTTAATAAATTGATATTGGGCCTTCTTTGGACGGATCACATTCATTTGTTAAAAAAAAAATTAAATGTTGCTTTCAATTTTACTACTAGGGCTCTAGCCTCTAGGAGCGTATCTGAATATCTGATATTTCTTATATAAAAAGGTTTTTAATTTTTATTATAATTCTTTAATGAAAAAGGGAGATATTAATATAATTCCATCTCAGCATTGTGCAATTTAAAATCAACCATTTAATACGACAAGTCAGGTGAGCTGATTTTTATTTTTTGATCTTCTAGTTAAAAATTAAATTACTGAAAAAGTAAAACAATATAAGAAAAAAATATTATTCAAAATCTTCTTACAAATGTCTTAATTTGATACTTCTCTACTAATCCGCTGTACATCAAACAGCTTGAATTTGTGTACTTTTTCGAGGAAGCTTGTAGTACGTACTATACCGTTCGTACCGAAACCCAAAAGATGTACAAACTTCAAAACACCAAGCAATTCAAGCCACGAGTCTCAAACCTTAGCCACAAAAATTATGGCCAAAATGCATTTTCTTTCTCTATCCTCAAGCGAACCATCTACAGTTCTCATCCTCCAATCCAACGTGGCCTCCTTCCATTCGGTCTCTCCTTTAATTTCTTTTCCACGTCATCTTTTGCCTCTCTCTTTCGCCAAAAGCACAGTACACTTGTCTCACTCTGTTTCCACCTTGCAAAATTCAATGGAAATGCTCGAATTTCGATTGATTTTGTAAAAACCCACTTCAAATTTCTTGCTAAAACCTTTGTTTCAGTCACTCATTATGCCATGGAGGTCTTAAATGCATCAGTTCTGAAACCAATACCCAAAAAGCTCTCACCTGGTAAACCACCCAAACCGTTTCCTTTTTCTATTCCTTCCCCAAAATTCCCAAGCTTAGAACAGATTTTACCGAGAGGTTTAACACTTGGCCTCTCCACATTTACCACAACTCTCCTTGGTAACAACCTTGCCAAATCTCTCACCTATGAAGAGGCACTAAACCAAAGTACCAGTGGTGACGATTCTCTTCAAGAAGGAATTGATGCAATTGTGCAATTTGCCACAGAGAATCCACTAGTCATAGCTGGTGCTGCTTTGGCATTGGTTGTACCGTTGGCCGTGTCACAACTATTGAAAAAGCCAAAATCTTTCGGGGTTGTATCTGCGAAAAACGCATATGAGAAGCTTTCAGAGGATAGTGAAGCACAATTGTTGGATATAAGAGAAGGAAAAGATATCAAAGTGGTTGGGAGTCCAGACATTAAAGCAACTAAGAAGAAGGCTGTATCAGTCACATACAATGGAGATGATAAACAAGGGTTTCTGAAGAAGATTGGTCTGAGGTTTAAGGAGCCTGAGAATACTACTTTATATATACTTGACAAGTGAGCTTTTAGCTTTTGCCTTTTTATCTGTACTTTTTACTGGAACAAAAACCCAACTGGTCAAAAACCGATTGGTGTTGGTAGAAAACTGAAAAAGTAATTTTTAAGGTTGCTCAGGTTAGCGCAATTCCTTTGTCAGTTCTCACTGCACAGGAGTTCATAAAAAGTGAACAGGTTACCAGCACAATGCTGGACCCAAATTTTATTGTACCAAATCTGATGTCAAAACTTTTTAGACAGCTTGGGTGAGTTGTGACTTGGTTTTACTAATGCAATAAAAGATCTGTTGTAACTATTAAGTTGTATGCTAATAAATCCAAAGTGTACAATCTAAAGTGACTGGTACCATCAAAGCTTGTTTGCAGCGTGAAAACCTGAAGCTACAAGCATCCAATAATTTTTGAAAACTATATTATGTTTAATTCTGCATTTCCATTTGTTCTTCATTTAAATGCAGATGATTTAAACCAGTACCAATTATTCACACACCAACATAATCCTATCATGTTAACAAGAAAAAAAAACCCACCTTTTCTGTGATGCATAGATTTGAGGGGAACTCAGAATTGGTTGCCGAGCTGGTGACAGCCAATGGCTTCAAGGCTGCTTATGCAATTAAAGACGGTGCTGAGGGACCAAGAGGCTGGCTGGTCTCTGTTCCTTGACCTCTATTTCTTCAATTTTATATTCAATGACACCTCATTGTGTGTAATCTTAGAGTTGTTTTGGCATATAAAACCATACAAAACCCTGCGGTCTATCAAATGTTATGAATATCTAAAGAAGAAACAAGTATCTGATAGGGCCATCAGGACTTGTTTAGATTATAATTTTCCTCCCATCTTTATAATGACTAAACTACCCTTTTCTTATCCACATCTGTAAAGGGATAGAGGAATATCATAGATACATTGGTAATCATTTCTTTTGAATACTGTTGGGCTAGGATGTGGTATAGAGTTTGTAAATTGCTTTTACTTCAGTGTAAGTATTACTTCCATCTGTTTTGCAAAGGTTTCTAAATTTGAACGTTTATACACTACATTTTGACATTTTTCAAGGGTTAACATATGAAATTGGCCTTCATGTCAAAGAACAATTGTGTAATAAATTTATGTTTCTTTTTACAGAACAGTGGCCTTCCTTGGGCGGAGCCTAAGAAGGGATTTTCTCTTGATTTTAGTGAAATCAGGGATGCCTTTTCAGGAGTTTTTGGTGTAAGTTGTATAATACATACCATAAATTAATTTTCATATTGGGATGATGTTAACGGCTTGGGTATATGCTTAATAACCTACTTTCGTCTCTATATGGAATTAATTACTGCATAGGACCAGTGGAGTTATTAAGATCTAACTAAATCTCATTATATAAATGAAACTTTTGTTGTTTTTCTATTTTTCTCATCAGGAAACTACTGACGGATTGCCTGTAACAGTCGGACTAGCGGTTGTAACTGGGTTGGGTGCACTGGCCTTCTCAGAGGTACAGTACTTTAACTACCACAGGGATAGGGCTGGTTGCACTGGACTTTTGATTGGGTTCAGTCATGACTTACGAGCATGGATTGAACCAGGTTTATTTTGATTGCAAAATACTGACATATGTAAATGAAGTGTGTTTTGGATGTCTGGAAATGTTAAATATAATTGTTTTTAGAGTAATGTTAGAATCAAATATATAGGACGTCCAACACGATTTGAAAAGTCAACCGTTAAAATTTCAAACGGGCAATTCGAACCGCTCAATATGATCTCTATATTAAAATATCCATGAAAATCAAATTTTATATTTTTTTCAAATTTTGGAAATTGGAGGGTTTTCAAAAATTTTTAGATCGAGGATTTTCAAAAATTTCAAAAAAATAGTAAAAAAATTCGAAAAAATATAAAATATGGTTTCCAATGGAGGTTTTATTATGGAGAACAATTTGAGCAGTTCGGATCGGCCATTTTAATCTAGAAAATCTAAATTCTATCATGTTGGACAGTAGCCACTCCCTTGTTTTTATGATGTATATTGGGAAGTTAGGCAATCTTTTTTTATTTTTTTTGAACAATAGTCAAAACTAATTGCTTTATAGATCGGGTTGATATTTTTTCTTAATATTGCACTCATAATCAAGTTTTGCTGATCTGACCTTTCATTTGTTTAAGAAATCCTGGTCCAATTAACTGGTTAACCCACTAGGTTGGGTTGAAATGAGATGAATTTTTCACTGGCAACATCAAGTGACAATGTATTTATTGTACTTCCACCAATAGGAATATGGATTTTCCTTTTTTATGATTTACTGTTGTTTGATTGAAAAATTGAAGTTTCATTGCTCTAGATAATGTACCAATATTCAAGTAGTGGATATATTTTGTTAATAGTAAAATATACTCACGTGCAGATTGAGACAGTACTACAGCTTTAAGGCTCTGCTGCAATTATCCAGTTTGCCTCCAGAAAACTCCTTTTTGCTGAGGTTGCCAACTAACTAAATACAACATGTTATCTTTCCTTTTTTTTTTCTTCAATACAATAATTTTGGAGTAAATTATTATACCATCCTACAATTGAAACCATATCACATTAAATTGCAGTATCATTTTTAAAATTTTAAATTCCTACTCACACCATTTTTGGCTATCATTATCTTCTAGAGTTCTACTAAATATGGACAGAACAACTATTAAACACTGATGTTAAATATTTTATTATTGCGGAGAAAAATTTCGGTTTATGTCATCCTACAATTGAAGCCATATCACATTCAATTGCCTTGTTTTAAAATTTAAAATTCTGACTCATGCCATTTTTGGCTATTATTATCTTCTAATGAATATGGACAGAACGATAATTCAGCACTGATGTTAACTATTTTATTGTTGTAGTGAAATATTTTAGATTGCATCAAATGATTAATGCCAGTTCCGGTTAGTTTTGAATTCAATGGTACTTTGAAAAATGGCATTATCAGATTATTCAGGGACCAAGAGGAAAAATAAAATGATTTTAACTCTCTTATATTCATTGAATTTTTTTTTTTGAAAATATAACACAGGAAAAATCAAATGTTATTTTAACTCTCTTTTATTCTTTGAAATTTTTAACTTTGAAAATATAACAGGAACGAAAGAAAACTGTTCAACAGCTGGATGAGTTCCTCAATACTAAGGTTGCACCTAAAGAGCTTGCTGATGAGATTAAGGTACCAGGAAATTTTTTTTTTTTCCAAGGTTGTTCCTAAGAGCTTGTCTGAACTTTTCTTTTTTGTTTCTATAATCTATTAGTTGGGGATTTCATCACAGAATTTGTTCTCCAAAGAAACTTTCAATTCATATAATCTGGGTTTATCAGACATTATTGATATAAACTATAAAGGAATTAACTCAAAATTTGTACTGGCTAACACATCCAATCGGTGAAATTTTAGATGATAGGGAAGGCTTTTTTGCCAGAATCAAGTGGTACAAAGACCCTACCAGCTCCAGCTGCTTCAGCTCCAGTTGTTGAAACTCCTCCTGCACCTGTTGAGAAAACAGTTGTCTCCGAAGCAAAGACTGAGGTAAAAGAAGAAACACCAGTTACTGCAACTTCAACTCCAGAGCAAGTAAATGCAACTCCTATGCCAAGACCTCTTTCTCCTTATCCCTTTGTAAGTGAACTCTATTATCTAGGTTTTCATCTTGGAAATCAAAAAAATGTTTTATAGACAGTTCAAAAATGTTATCAACTACTAAAAGATTTGATGATTTATATTGAAATGATTAAACATGCTTAATTTTAATGCAGTATCCCGATTTGAAACCGCCTTCCTCACCGTCTCCATCGCAACCTTAGATGTTTCAGATAAAGGTGGTAATGTTGATATGCACACGATTTATGTACACAATATAAGCTGAGGACCAGTAGTTGGTATCTTAAATTCATACTATTAGGAGAGGCATCTCAAATCGGCTTAATATACAATTTATTTGACAGATTGAAGCCTAAGCATTGCTGGTAGATTTTACTTTTATTTTTAGCGAGTGAATGTAAATGTATAAATGAACACGTATTGAAGTTTTGTGCCCTTATAATTTATGTTGATTTTTTGTAACCTTAATGGTGGCACAAAAGACATATTGAGATATATATTGATTAAGTCTGCTTGCATTATCTTGAAATAACAAAAGAAATTATCCATCGCCAAGGGTTTGTAAATTGTAAATTGTTTTTGTTGTACTGTATTGTACCAACAGTCCAACACTGACATTGTCGAGTATGGAGGCAGTAAACTGAAAAAACCTTATATTCAACACAAATTGTTTGCTTCTCAATTGTCCCTACACATCCGAGTTAACATTAACACTTCCTTATTAAGAGAACTTTTTATCCTTGACTTCATACAAAATGGGGAGTAAGACTGTCTGTTTACTTTATGAGGTTAAACTACTCTACACCATTGTATAAAATGTCTAGATTTTCCTGCTATACTATAATACTAAGGTTTTTCGCTAAGTTTTCAGATTATTCTTCCAACTGTGAGTCTGTGATGTATGTACAATTCATTAAAGAATTCTTAAATTTGGACTTAGTCAATTTTGGGCCATGTCCATGTGCCATCTTTGACAAACATCAAATATTAGAAGTTTATAAAACAGAGACAAGCCCAGATAAATCCATAAAAACAGATGCGCATTTTATAATATGAAGGAAGCCCAAGGGGACATCTGTGAAAACTGAAAACTATTAACATTTACTGATGCAATGATGCAAAAAAAAAAAAAAAATTAGCAAATACTGATTCCTACTGCAAAGGGAGTATTCAACAGTTCAATAAAACTCAACGGCTCCGTTTGGATAGATGTGGGAAGAAGGGAAGAAGTGGGAAGAAGTATTAGGAAGTGTGTAACTTTGTGAAGAGTTTGGATTGTTTATAATAAATTTGGACCTTCTTCCTTGTTCCTATATCCAAACGGTGCCAACAAGAGTCAAGAGATGCTGTTTCTGGCTTCCATTTACTTGTATCGAAAAATCAAAGAATACAAGCATATAGAAATACATTGGTCATAGTATTTGTTTTAGATATGACCATATTTGCTTATCCTAAGATTTAACAATGGAAATCAAACGGGTAGAATAAAAGATGCCCTTTTATTTACTATGCATTGGTTTCAAGGTCGCAAATCAAAATGGATACAATATATAACAATCATCTGATGATAAATTGCTTCAAGTGTTCCGGATAATGTAGAAATGCATATGATTATTATGTATCTCACTATTTTTATATGACAAGTATGAGCAATTTGTTTGCATTGATATTTGTGTTCTTCCAAAGAAACTCGAAACAGATGAATGGTTAGGATTTGTGAGGATTTTAGGTGCTTAATTTGAGGTTGTCAACTTGGAGGCAGTGCATTGTAGAATTTAAATAGAGTTTCAAAAATAATAGAAGCTCATGAGATTGACCCGTTAGTGACCCTTGCATGAATTTTGTTCGTCATTAAATGACGGAGAGGATCTGGACATACTTACGAGCCAATGATATTGATAGCTATTGTGCATTTATGTAGAACAGTACTATTCCTCAGTCAATTAAATAACGATGTAATAAGTAATTAAATAACTGAAACATGGTCAATGCAAACTTTTGAAACACAAGGGTAAATGAAGTACCAAGAAAAGATTGGCAATATTTTATTATCTTTTTTACATATAGATTCTAGCTAACTGTCTATTTTAGTTAGGTCAGTAGAGATTATATGGTATGAATTTATCAAATCCATATTATTATAAATATATAGAAACATAATAAGATGCTGGAATCTGTATATTGTAGAGTTCGTCAAGTAAGACTATAAAGAAATCCTGGAAAACATTTCTTTAGCAGAAGTATTAGTTTTCATTATTTTGTTCTATATCATCAGTTTTCATAATTCAACCGGACAGTGAGACAGAGCCAAAGATTATTAAATGATGGAAAAAAATAAATTCAGACTGAATCATAAATCTATAATATTTTAAAAAGAATAAAAACGGTAGGCAATTTGAACTTTTTTTGGGGGAGCAACACATTAATTAAATTGCAGTGTAAAAGTCTAGAGGACAACACAGCAATAATGAAACTGATTAAGTCTGAGGACAGACACTAATTGGCGCATGGAGGCACATAAATTAGGCATTTATTTGTTAATTAATTGTAGCAGAGGAGCAGTCCGGCGTGAACACTGAACAGTTGACAATTCCCTGAAGTCACCGGCTGAGTTGAAGCTGAAAAGGTAACAATTATAGCCGTCCGGCCCAAATCAAGTCCAGGCCCATACCTTTTCACTATTTCTCTTTAGGTGGTCCAAGATACCCACAATAAAAGCCTCATAATTGGCTACTCTCCATGCCCGTGATATTAATGATATTTATTTATCACCTTGTCAATGCCGTGTCGTTTCGCACGTTTTTCGTTCCATTCCATTCAAATATAATGAAAATGGAATGGCATGTGGGTTTCATTTTCAGAAATGGAACGAAACAAAACTACCATTTTGGTCCGCGGAACGCCGAAACGGGAAATTTCAATATAAAATAGATGCGAAACTGATGCGAAATGAAATTTCAGTTATGTTCAGCCCAAACGGAACGGAAACTAAACACCATTTCTGTTTCATTATCTGAAATGGAATGAAAACGGAAGTATGTGGTTCTGTGCCCGTTGTGCACGTTCGACAACACTAATCACCTATTCTTTTGTACACCATTTTGTTTTTCTTCTTCATTTGTGTATAAGACGAATCAGACTTAATAATGATAGGATATTGTTATCATATATTAGTATATTTTTCAGTCATTTGGCATAATTTTTACTTTTCATCACGCTACAAAAAAAAAAAAACCAGGTAATAGTTTAACAAATGAGGTGCAATATCATTTTCTTTTTTAATTAATCATACACGTTCCTTTGTATTCTTAATATCATATTGATGTATGCTTTACAAAAGATCATATTTAATTTTCTAAAAATATAAAAACTCTTTCATAAAAATATTTTGATATCATAGATATGATTATATCAGTATTAACGGTTGATACAATACTTGAACCCATTATTTATTATTTTTTTGGCTCCACATATGATTACATAAAATGTAGCCATCTATATTTTGGATAAATGTAAAGCCACGTTTCATCTCACCTTTTACTTACAATCAAATACCTACAAAAAAAAAAAAATGTATAACTGACATAACAAACCTCATGGAATCTGGTTACTAGTTTCTTTTGGTTTAATGATTACCTCTTGAATTCTGATCACTAACAAAACTTTATGGCCAAATACCCTACTTTCAGGTCAAAAAAGGGAAAAAAAGTATATAAATGCATGATTAAATGAAGGATATAGGAGATGAATCATGAAGTGCAAAGTTCTAGTTTTAGGCGATAGAACAGCAAAAAACATTTTTCATTTTTTCACTATAAATGGGAACGCTTACAGACTCACAGTGCCAACGGATTGTGAAACCAGACAGCAATCCCAATAAAGCATTTAAGGACGAATGCAACGGGATCACTACCTCAGGATTCTCATTCAATAGCCCCAGTACTTTAATGAAACTGCAGGCCTTCTTCTTCTTCTCTCTCTCTCTCTATGCTAATTTAAAACTACACAGAGCGAGCTAGGGTTTGTGGGGATCAAACATCTTAGTTCGTTGCCAATTTATATGTCAAAATTAAAAGCGCGAGTTCTCTAATTCAACAAAGTCATACCTCTTTCGTGGTAGTAATCAATGTTCTGTTCACTCATCAATGAAGCTTCTAAATGAAAAAACAAATTCTAGAATATAATTGAAAAAACTTGAGATGAATAAAACCGCTCCCCTTTTTAGGTTGAAAAAAATTGGACAAATGAAATTATATATTGACAAAGAAAGAAAATTTCAAGATGGGCAGTCATGCATCTAAACTAATTATATTTTAAATATGAGATTAATAATAAAATATTTTTTACATTTTTGAAAGGTCAGATATATAGCACTACAAAAAATATAACCTACGTTTAAAAGATGGAGGACATTATGCTCCATAATTATTATATTGATCCGCCTATTAGTGACATCCCACATTTATCATGCTCTTTATCTTAATCATACATTTACATTTTCTATTGGAGCACGGGTGCACATGATATGAGCCCTACTTTTCTGCTGAAATAAAGCTACCCGATATGTTTTGTGTCTAAAGTGAATTAGTTATTATTGTGAAAGGAGTTTATATTGCATACAAAAAATAGGTTCCTAATTATTTTTTAATTTTATTAATAAATTTACTGTTAGAAGGTACACCAACAACAAGAAATTGGGAAAAAAAAATCTATTACGTATTTGAATAATTTTTTAGCACGGAAACACACACACAGAACACACAGATTCTATATAGAGGTTTAATTTGATCCGTAGTACCTGTGTATTAGTGTATATAAAAGAAAGCCATTATTCTAGTAGTATTATATATTTTTTTAAAGTAAACAGTTGTAAATTGTCAAAGCTTCTTGTTTTTCTTATATAGGTGTATTTTTTTTATTTGTGGGAGGGAAGTATTAATTTCTCACTACGCCAAAAAAAAGAGCTTTAGTACCAGTCCTTTAGTACCGATTTTTAAGAAAACCGGTATAAATATTAGAAGATGGTAATTCCGTAATTGTCAGTCAATACCTTTAGTACCGGTTTTTTTAAAAACCGGTACTAAATATTTCTGGAAAAAACCTTAAAAAAATGGGTTAGCATTAGTACCGATTTGGAAAAACCGGTACTAATAATTGCCTCTTTAGTACCGGTTTTTTAGAAAAATCGGTACTAATGCTAACCCATTTTTTTTATCTGCCAACTATTAGTACCGGTTTTTTATAAAAAACCGGTACTAATAATACGCAGATATTTTCAGTTCAAGGGGTATATCTCCTCCTCCTTCCCTTTGTATATTACTCATCTTCACTACTTCATGGCCGTTATTTTCTATCTAAAACCGAAAGTTTTTTTCTCTTTATAAAACCTCATAAAAAAATAGCTAAAAATTGTTAAAAATTCCGAAAAATTACAAAATAAGTAGAGAAAGCAAAGGAGATCAAAGAGGAAGAGAAAATTTTTCTATTGAAGAGGAAGAGGATCGAAAGAAGACAATTTTGGTAATTTTTATTTTAACCCTCAATAAATTTTTTTTTGGTTTTTTATCGATTTGTATGTGCATATACATATTGGTTAATTGGCATTTGCATCTATTAGTTAAGTATTGTCATGTATGACCAAAATGCCGGAATTTGAACTATTTTAGGTCTTGCCCATCCGAGATTAATCCATCAGGGATTAATCTCGGATAGTACTCCCGGTCGGGAGTACTGCTCTTTGGATACTATCTTGTCTCATTTAGGACAGCGAGCTGTACGTTAGATGCAATGTGTTGTCTGAGAAAAATTCGACGGCATTTCCTCTTATGTTCCCACGGGTACGTACGCACGAGTAATCGTGTGTTTGCGTATTCAGGGAACATAAGGGGAAATGCTGCCAAATTTTTCTCAGACAACACATTGCATCTAACGTACGCTCGCTAATGAGACAAGAGTATCCAAAGAGCGGCCTAGGATGGTAACCGGCCCAAAAATCTAATATGTTGCATTAAATCTATAAACCCGAAACCTTGGCTTTTGGATATATACAGATGGATCTGAGGGAGAAGTACATGTTTGACTATTCAAGAATATCAGATGAATTTGTTGGACTTGTTGATGAGTTCATAAAATGTGCAGAAGAACATCGAAAGTTGACTGGAAAGTCCAGAATTTTATGTCCTTGTAAACGCTGCCTGAACTTTGAGAGACAAGATAGTAAAGTGATTAGATCACATTTGATTCAGCGTGGATGGATGACAACACCAAAATACCTCCGTTGGGTTTCACATGGAGAAAAATTGGAAGTAAATTTAGATGCTGGAACGAGCAATATTAATGTATCTGATGATTCTGAAAATATTGTACAAAATGATTGGGGGGATGATATAGAGGATAATGTAATAGTGGGTGATGATCATATAGAAAATCTAAGTGAACCACAATATAATGATGACATTAGAGAAAATGATTTGGATGAAATAATGAATGAATTACCCAATGATTTTATTGATGATGTTCCTGTTGTGTTTCAAAAGTTGGATGAAAACTCTCATATACCCTTATATCCTGGTTGCAATGAAGATAAATTCTCAAAAATAAAAACTGTTTTTAAGTTATATAACTTGAAAGCTTATGATAGATATTAATTGTTTTTGCCCTCATATAGTATTTAGAGTTTCTAATTCGTTAATACAGGGGCCTGTCGAAGCCTTGCTACTCCTACCAGGGATATCTGGGACGCCTGTGTATGTAGCTAGAGCTATGGTGTTTGCACAGGTTTCTGAGATAGTCCATGGACAACCAGTTGGCATAGAGGAGGTGAAGGTACAAATCTTAGAAGTTTTCGATAGTGCCAGACACGTGATAGTACCTTTTCCACCTCCTAACGCAGATGATCAGCTTGGTGTTCTCCAAGGCTCATTTCTAAGATGGCCGGGCCATCTTGTAGATTATGACTTGACAAAACTGGTAAATCTTGATTTCAATTATAAATTTTATAAAGTTCTAATTATTATATATACTGCTATATTCAAAAATGAGAAATATATCATTTTGATGACTAATGTGGATTTTATAGGAGCAAGTGAGGAAAATGACGAAACAAACTCCACATATTCCTCCGCAAGATAAGGGAAAGCAGACGGTGCAAGAGGATGATGAAGATGAAGAGGAGAGTGTGGATCAGTTTTTTGCGGAGGAGGAGATTCAATTGCACGATCCGTTCGTCCCTGATGAGAAGTTGGCACAGATTGGGCCTCACGCAAAGAGAATGCACGACTATATGAGGATGTTCGACAAATCAGTAACTGAATTCGCCGATATTCCTGCTGATTTCGAATTTCAAGATGTCAAGACATTCATCCTCGAATTTAGAGACATCCGCCATGTCTTCAGTTGGAATGAACTCTACGTTCAAGTGATTAAACTTTAGATCTTGTAAGTACTTTCCTAACATTACAACAATTGATCATTGGTTATATGATATGTCTAATAAATTAAAACCCTAAACCCTAAACATTGTACATACAACATTCAGGCGGTGCAGGCAATATCGTGCTGATACTTTGATGAAGAAGTGGATATTTTGGGATCCGGAAAGATGCTCGGGTCGAGATGTAGAGGCAGATGACCTCGGAACTGTACGATACATAGTGAATCTTCTGAAGAAGTATGCTAAAAGGGATCCCTACCATGTTTTAGTGCATCATAATCGGTTAGTTATAAAATCTCTAATTTTGACTTTATCTTTTATTATGAATCTACTGTTTAATGTTAATTTCACCAACAAAGAGATAATATGTATGTAATTACAGGTCGCATTTTGTGATTATTATCGCAAAACTCTCGACACGAAAGATGTGGATAGTAGATTCACTCCAATCGAACGAAGCCTACCAATCCCCAATTCTACGAAATTACGATCAGTAAGTTTAGACTTAACATATATATATATATATATATATAATGTGTGTATGAATTGTTTAGTTATATACTAATATCTAAAAATGAATTTTCATAATTTTATATTTAATTTTGCAGAGCTTTGTCAAGATTGGTCCAAGTTCCCTAGTTTGAAGTTCAAATGATTCCCGTACATAGTTCAAAACTAATATATGTAGTTTCATTTTATTCGTAATTTATTTAATTTAAACTTAATAGTATTATTTTATGTTCTTGTAGAGTCCACGACAACCAAACAATACAGATTGCGGCTTTTATGCGATGACTTCGCTACGCAAGATCCTTGATCACTGCACGCTACATCCGGACCTACCATCGGTATGGATTAAGTTTAATTAACCTTAATGTATATATATGAAAATGTTTAATGTATATTATAATTTAGAGTTTCATGTATATTATATTGTGGAGTTTAGAGTTTAGAGTTTATAATTAATCTTAGTATCTAATTTTCATAGGTTACTAACTATATGAAATGTCAATAAAATGCAGTTTTTGCAACCTGTGGGGAAGCGTTATAGCGAGTACGAGATTAATTTTATTGTAAATGAGTGGTTTGGCTTTTTACTTGGACATTTAGGTGCTAACAATAATTGATGACTACAAAATTTGTGATATTAATATATTAGATGTTATGATAAATGTTAATTTGCATGTGATTTGATAAATATTATTGTGTGTATGATGCATGTGATTTGTATATGATGTAAATTGCTGGAACATATCAGTATTCTTAATTGATGGCTAGCAAAAATGGCTCTAGCCCCAGAAACAAAAATATTTTTTTATAATGATTATTATTAGTACTGGTTTTTAATAATAAACCGGTACTAAAGATACCAAAATTTTTTTATTTTTAAAATAAAACAGTTTGCTCACATTAGCACCGGTTTTTATTTAAAAACCTGTAACAACCTAGAATTTTCAAACGCAATACAATTGAATTAATTAGGTAAAAATAAAATTTTATAATTAATAATCCTAAAACGATTAAATGAATAACTATAGAGAAACTTATTCGAAATCGAAATCTTTTAATTTGTGTAATATTTAAAAATAACTTAACTAATTTTAGCAAAATCAGAGTTGATTAAAATTCAAATCTAATATTCAAAATAATTAAATTAACAATTAATCAACCCATATGAGTTGCAGCATCCTTTGTTATAAAGTGGTGGCCACAGAAGATCAGGAGGGTAAAAATTTGTTAAAAACTGGGTTTCACCGTGGCACCATCTCCGTTCTCTTTCTCTTTTTTCTTCCTTTTTCCGCTCCGTTCGATTTTTCTCTCGTCTCTCCTCTTCTCCGATGAGAGAAATTCTCGAAATTATCGATGGGATGGGCTGTGACCAGCCAGTCCCACCGTGCCACCCAGTTCCCCTCCTCTGATTGGCTGGCTTCGTTTGTTCTTATCCGATCGAGATGGTTGTGTGTGACGTGGCTTTGAGATACGAGCTTGAAGGATCTCTTCCGTTGGCTTCTTCCTCCCCTCTCCTCTCTCCATCAGCCATATATAAACCTCACCCTCTCTCTTCCATTCTTGGGTTGGCTGGGTGATTAGGGTTTCACTTCGAAAGAAAAAGAGAGAGAAGAAGGAACGGAGAGGGAGGAAATAGTTGCCAGAGATCCAAGGTATCTCCATTCCTTGCTTTGCAATTGAATTTAATTAAGTTGGATTTCTTGGTTTGTTGATTAATTTTGGGGGAAACTCAGAAGATGAGTTTCTGGTCTGTGCTTGATATTATAACCGTTCTGGATGCTTAAGTTACTCTCTGGCAGACAATTTAACCCCTAAAACAATGAATTTAGCAGTGGAATTGAAATTGAGATTTGAACTTCTATATTTGTGTTCTGTTACAAGCTTAATTCAGTAAAATTGGATGAAATTGAGTGTAATCTTGGGTTATTACTCTGGTTGGGTGTAAAGGAGACTTGTGTGAGTCTTACGACTGGGTTTTAGGCTTGGTACCAGTCTTTGGTACCACTGTGGTACTTCTGGTATTTTTCTGGTAAGTTGTGTACGACTCAGGGGCTGATTTGTAAGGAAAAAGGACCTATTTGTAAAATTCTAGGGGTCTATTTGTAGGAAAAAGGATTGGAATATAAATTATTTTGATTTAGGGGACCCTGGGAAAAAGTGTGCTGTGATAGCGGGTCGGATCCTGACCCCTCCTTATCGGATCCGTGCGGACCCGTTACGGCTGGCTCAGGTCAACTGGGTCAGGTTGACCTGGCTCAACCTATTCGATGTTGGGCCAAGACCATTGTAGGCCAAGACTTTCTGGGCCAAAAAGAAAAAAATTGGGCTGGGCTCAAATTTTCGAATATGGGCTGAAATTTCAGAAATTTAAAAGATAATTATAAAACTTAATCTTTGATTAAGTTAAATTAAATGTGGGCTTAAAATTTACTTAATTAAAGGAGAGGCCATTAGAAATAATTGGGTATTCCTTAATTTACGCGGGATTCGAATTTTTCGGGAGATGATGAGAATAGTTTGAGTGAGTCAAGAACAAATACAATGACAACTAAATCACCGACTTTCTGATCCCAAACAATCAAACCAATAAATTTTATCTTTGATCTTTAAATTGTTTTCATAATTTCTTACTTAATTACTTTATGAGTTTATGATTTAGTTAATTTCACATTTATAAAATAATTTTCGATACAATTAATTCACATCATTAAGAATTTAAGTAACAAGTTATCTAATTAAGAATTTAAATAATGTTAGAGAAACATTACGAAATAAATAAATGAATACTCTAATTTCCAAAATATAATTAATGAATTGTATGATAAAAATAAGTATAAATTCTTATTGACTGGAAAGTCAAAACCAATTATTAATAACAAGACAAAATACTTAGTAATATATTTTAAAACAGAATCCTCTAAATAAATAATCTGAACCTAACTATCCAAATATCAATCAGTCTGGTTAACTTAGGCCGTCAGTATGGTAATCCAAGAACCGCCAATAATTAGGTTATTTAGGTTACTTTAAGTACTTAACGGTTCGTAAGAAATTAAGTCACTTGTTTTATTAGGAAACCGAACTAGAATCAGTTGACACGTGACTATCAAGCCTAGCATACTGTCAAGGGAGAGAACCCAAGTATGATGGCCGTCAAGCGTCCGAACCATCATGAGATATCGAGAAACTACGTTTAAGCTTTCTACTATCCAGGTGCGGAATTACGTTGGATTTTTGTTAAAGTTTAAGTAATTAATAAAATATGTTTTATTCATATGCATATTGGAAATTCGTTTGCCTGCATGACCGTATTCAAGCATTTTTAAAGGATAGTGCCCAATTATTGATAAAACTGCATTTTGAAATGCATGTTCTCCGTTTTGAGAAATTTGATAAGTAACAGTCAGATATTTGGAAATGCCGTTGCTATTGATAAAT
Organism: Rhynchospora pubera; assembly: GCA_028095005.1. Lineage (NCBI taxonomy): Eukaryota > Viridiplantae > Streptophyta > Magnoliopsida > Poales > Cyperaceae > Rhynchospora > Rhynchospora pubera. The sequence goes on from CM051461.1 coordinate 21,762,509, forward strand.
CCGACTTATGAATGATCTGACTGAAAGGAATGAAATGATGTGAATGAATAACTGAGATATGATATGATGTGCTTGATATGTGTGATTTGATATGTTTGCATCACTCTCCGGAGTCGATTGTCCCCCGGCTTCGGCCAGTTCAATAGCGCTATGTGGATTTGGAATTCCCTCACGTGCCCAGGGTTAGAGCTTCGTCTCTCACGTGCCCATGGGTTAGGGAAAGGTCTCCTCACGTGACCCAACCGGTTGGGTTTAGGTGACCTGAGTGATTATGATTATGAAATTATGTTAATGACATGTGGATTTGAAATCCCCTTTTGCTACTTGGGTAAGGGACGGATCCCTTTTGCCACCCAAGTTAGGGGAAGATTTGTGATTTGTTCAGACTTATGTTATGCTCAATTCTGCCATGCTCGGATCCCCTGACACGCTCAGTTTCCTATCATATACAGACATGTGTTGTCTGCGACGGGATTCGTGCCACGTGTTCAGTCCGACATGTATATGACTTCTGTCATAGTCAGATTTTGTTATTTTTGTCCAATTGTGATTTCAGACCGGTTAACATATTTTAAAAGAAGATTTGATGTTGGTTTTATATAGGATGACACATGCATGCCTTATTTTATATTAAATACAGATAATATTTTTACTTGTCTTGTTTAACAAATAAATGATTTATTTACGGGTATTATTTCTAGAACTTGGATTTTAGCTTAAATCCGCGTACTGGAACTAAAACCCGCACTGAGAATTAAATTCTCATTCCGTACTTTTTGTATGTTTTCCACAATGGATGTGGGTTCCAGGTTACAGAGACGGGCTCGATCAAGTCAAGCGAAGTTAAGCCAAATTGTCTTGCCATGAGGACTCAATGAGTCATAGGAGACAACATGGTAATTCATGGTAAGCTGAAACCTAAACCTTAAAGATTGTAGAAAAAAAAATGCCTTGCGAGTACACAGAAGTTGTGTGTTCGCGGCGGGAAACTGCCCCACCCCATTGCGGGCTGTGACAGTCTCTTTTGGTGGTATCAGAGCATGGTTTTAAGCCTTAACCAGACCTATAATACGCGAGTGTGGGTAGTATCTGAAATAACTAAGGGTATATATATGTATACTTAAATCATGAGTAACTTATATAAAGTTAATTTGTGATATGATGCATTATCCTATTTGAACTTAATTATATGGCATGATTTATATTATATATTGAAATAAGTGGTAATATGATTTTCATGAAATATGTAGATACTATATAAATGGAAATATAATCATGTAGTATGTATATATATAATTGCAAATGATTGCAAATTAAACTAGGAAAAAAAAATTATATACTTGTTATTTTTAGAAAAGAAACTCTTTTTAGTTAATTAAGTAATTAGTTAGATTTGAATACTTCCTAAAAAATATTTTATTAAGCAATATTAAATGCATGGTAATGTATAATTGATATTTTTTCTTAATTGATTAGAATTACCTTGATAAATAATATAATGTATATATATACTACTTTAATATGGAAATAAAAGGAAAATGATATTGATAATTTAAGTTTTGATAAAACTCAACTCTATTTGTTATAAAAAACGATAGTACGTAGATAAACGAATTTTTAGATGACGCTACTTCGAGAAACAACTCGTCTACACAAGAACTACCAGCATTGAAGAAGATGATTGTTGAAGAATAAAACAGGAATGCAAGCCCCATAGTTTGCACTGAACCTGTAAGAAGAAAGTATGTACCAAATTAGTTATGGTACAACCATAATAAGTTGCCTTGTCCTTAATCCTAATATAATTACTCGAATAATGTTTATTTCGAGTATGGAAGTAAGGACAAATGAGCTGAAGATTGTTCCAAAATAAATTCAACATTGGACTTTGACGAGCTCAATGAGGCAAACGTTATGGGAAAATATGTCCCCTGATGTAAGAATGAGATGTAATTCTCATAATAAATTGAAAGAATTAGGAGGACGTACCCCAAAATAACCTCTGGATATTACTGAAAATTCATTCTACCTATTATTCTATGAGATGATCTTTTTGTCCTTAGACACCTGCATTAAGTCATCTTATAGTTACGAGTACTCAATGAATGTACTTGTATAAAATAATATAGGTTAGAATTTTAACCGGAGGACTCGTTAATAGCTCATAAACTATGGACTTTGCTAAACAACTGGATAACCCAAATGTTTGGCAACCAGAGGAAGTGCAATTTAACCTTCCTAAATAATTTCATTTGTACTTCGAATGTCGAGTATATGAAGATTGAGTCCTTAAGCTATTAACATTTAAAGTAATTAACTTGTTAAGATACAGGTTATAACGCTTGTTTGATGATAAGTGGATATCTCAATTATTCCAGTTAATTTTCAAATATCTCAATAATTCAATAAGAACATTTTTGAGATTTTGTCTGGAATAAGAGATTAAATATTTAAATAGCTTATCATTAAACATTGCGCCATAAATTTCTGTTAACACACAGTAAATTGGGTGCGATTAAAATTATTGCTAGTCGATAACTTATTTGACTAAGCAATTCACTCTTGAGACACATAAAGGAGGTGGCTTGAAGTTAAATCAATATGTTATTATGAACATATGTATATATTGGTATAAATAACTTCAACTTATCCTTACTTTGTCAAGGAAGGTCACCTGCTATATCCGTTAACGACCATTAAATTAAATAGTAATGTCGTCCGGATTTGCAATTCTTGAAAATATGATAAATCATACCCTAGTGATTTGTTAGATGATCGAAGGACTTCAATTGTCTTATAGAGTTAGAATAAATACATTCTCTCCATTGACTGTTAATAATTTTTAAATCCATACTGGATTGTGAAATTATTCAAGATTAGTTAATAGCTATGATAATTCATATTCTTAAATCACAATATATTCACTAGATGAATTATTGTAGATTTATAGAATTAAGCTATAACTATCAACCAATTGGAAATAACAATTCAAAATAAACTTTCCAAGTCTGATGGAAAGTTATCAATGACCTTGAGGGTTATTGTGTAGATAAATTGTCATACCTAAACGTATTTCTCAATAAAGAGAAATAAAATGCTCAAGAAACGAGTCAAAAATATTCAACGCCTAATTTCAGTCATATTAATCTCAAGGCAAGTACTTATGCTATATCTTTATTAAATAGCATATGTTTCTTGTTGACTGAAACTATTTGAATATAATGACCTGACTCAAAATTAAGAATTCTTAGTGTGATTTGAACTAATAGAAAGCTCATGACTTAAATATTCCGTGATAACATGATCAATGAATATTTTAAGTTAGAATAAGATCAGTCATACTAAAGAAACTATGAATTCTTTAAAGATAAGTAGGACTCATGGAAATATATCGGTTCTTACAAGAATAATCGACTTTCATTTTTGATGGAAATTTTAATAATGGAAGTAGAACTAGAATCGATTATATATTTTATCTTGAGTCAGTAAGAGAAAAGAAACTTATCGTTTAGAAGAAACCTTTGTATTTAAAATAGAGTTCACCAACACTAGATTACCCTGTCCATCCGTTTGTTTGGAATGTGTATGTTGAATTAAATAGATAGATACGTCTAATCAGTAATTAAAACGTCACTAAATCTCAAGATCTTGCTTGTGAGAATTAACAATCTAAATCCAAATTGATCTTAAAAAGAAATATAAATAAATGCAAAATTAAAGATACTAATCATACCAAAATATACAGAAAGCAACTACCATGAAATTCAACAGTAAATAAAGGTACTAAAATATTTGTGTACGAAGATTGAAATCTGTATTGGCTGGTCACCGATATTGATATTAATCTTTTATATATTAAGTATTACTTTTCTTCCTTGACTGACCATCAAGAAAGTTAAAGTCATACCTTGATATATTTGTACCAACAACAAAAAGGTAAAATCAATTATTAAGCGGAACCAAAATAATAAAGAGAATATGGTGGAACAATACTAAATCAAATTGAAATGCAATGAAGCTAATCTGATATACTAAATTTAACTACTCCTATGAAATTCGAGGACGAATTTTTTTTAAGGGGGGTTGAATGTAACAACCTAGAATTTTCAAACGCAATACAATTGAATTAATTAGGTAAATTTTAAAAGTATTACTAAGGTAAATAAAATTTTATAATTAATAATCCTAAAACGATTAAATGAATAACTATAGAGAAACTTATTCGAAATCGAAATCTTTTAATTTGTGTAATATTTAAAAATAACTTAACTAATTTTAGCAAAATCAGAGTTGATTAAAATTCAAATCTAATATTCAAAATAATTAAATTAACAATTAATCAACCCATATGAGTTGCAGCATCCTTTGTTATAAAGTGGTGGCCACAGAAGATCAGGAGGGTAAAAATTTGTTAAAAACTGGGTTTCACCGTGGCACCATCTCCGTTCTCTTTCTCTTTTTTCTTCCTTTTTCCGCTCCGTTCGATTTTTCTCTCGTCTCTCCTCTTCTCCGATGAGAGAAATTCTCGAAATTATCGATGGGATGGGCTGTGACCAGCCAGTCCCACCGTGCCACCCAGTTCCCCTCCTCTGATTGGCTGGCTTCGTTTGTTCTTATCCGATCGAGATGGTTGTGTGTGACGTGGCTTTGAGATACGAGCTTGAAGGATCTCTGCCGTTGGCTTCTTCCTCCCCTCTCCTCTCTCCATCAGCTATATATAAACCTCACCCTCTCTCTTCCATTCTTGGGTTGGCTGGGTGATTAGGGTTTCACTTCGAAAGAAAAAGAGAGAGAAGAAGGAACAGAGAGGGAGGAAATAGTTGCCAGAGATCCAAGGTATCTCCATTCCTTGCTTTGCAATTGAATTTAATTAAGTTGGATTTCTTGGTTTGTTGATTAATTTTGGGGGAAACTCAGAAGATGAGTTTCTGGTCTGTGCTTGATATTATAACCGTTCTGGATGCTTAAGTTACTCTCTGGCAGACAATTTAACCCCTAAAACAATGAATTTAGCAGTGGAATTGAAATTGAGATTTGAACTTCTATATTTGTGTTCTGTTACAAGCTTAATTCAGTAAAATTGGATGAAATTGAGTGTAATCTTGGGTTATTACTCTGGTTGGGTGTAAAGGAGACTTGTGTGAGTCTTACGACTGGGTTTTAGGCTTGGTACCAGTCTTTGGTACCACTGTGGTACTTCTGGTATTTTTCTGGTACGCTGTGTACGACTCAGGGGCTGATTTGTAAGGAAAAAGGACCTATTTGTAAAATTCTAGGGGTCTATTTGTAGGAAAAAGGATTGGAATATAAATTATTTTGATTTAGGGGACCCTGGGAAAAAGTGTGCTGTGATAGCGGGTCGGATCCTGACCCCTCCTTATCGGATCCGTGCGGACCCGTTACGGCTGGCTCAGGTCAACTGGGACAGGTTGACCTGGCTCAACCTATTCGATGTTGGGCCAAGACCATTGTAGGCCAAGACTTTCTGGGCCAAAAAGAAAAAAATTGGGCTGGGCTCAAATTTTCGAATATGGGCTGAAATTTCAGAAATTTAAAAGATAATTATAAAACTTAATCTTTGATTAAGTTAAATTAAATGTGGGCTTAAAATTTACTTAATTAAAGGAGAGGCCATTAGAAATAATTGGGTATTCCTTAATTTACACGGGATTCGAATTTTTCGGGAGATGATGAGAATAGTTTGAGTGAGTCAAGAACAAATACAATGACAACTAAATCACCGACTTTCTGATCCCAAACAATCAAACCAATAAATTTTATCTTTGATCTTTAAATTATTTTCATAATTTCTTACTTAATTACTTTATGAGTTTATGATTTAGTTAATTTCACATTTATAAAATAATTTTCGATACAATTAATTCACATCATTAAGAATTTAAGTAACAAGTTATCTAATTAAGAATTTAAATAATGTTAGAGAAACATTACGAAATAAATAAATGAATACTCTAATTTCCAAAATATAATTAATGAATTGTATGATAAAAATAAGTATAAATTCTTATTGACTGGAAAGTCAAAACCAATTATTAATAACAAGACAAAATACTTAGTAATATATTTTAAAACAGAATCCTCTAAATAAATAATCTGAACCTAACTATCCAAATATCAATCAGTCTGGTTAACTTAGGCCGTCAGTATGGTAATCCAAGAACCGCCAATAATTAGGTTATTTAGGTTACTTTAAGTACTTAACGGTTCGTAAGAAATTAAGTCACTTGTTTTATTAGGAAACCGAACTAGAATCAGTTGACACGTGACTATCAAGCCTAGCATACTGTCAAGGGAGAGAACCCAAGTATGATGGCCGTCAAGCGTCCGAACCATCATGAGATATCGAGAAACTACGTTTAAGCTTTCTACTATCCAGGTGCGGAATTACGTTGGATTTTTGTTAAAGTTTAAGTAATTAATAAAATATGTTTTATTCATATGCATATTGGAAATTTGTTTGCCTGCATGACCGTATTCAAGCATTTTTAAATGATAGTGCCCAATTATTGATAAAACTGCATTTTGAAATGCATGTTCTCCGTTTTGAGAAATTTGATAAGTAACAGTCAGATATTTGGAAATGCCGTTGCTATTGTTAAATCCGACTTATGAATGATCTGACTGAAAGGAATGAAATGATGTGAATGAATAACTGAGATATGATATGATGTGCTTGATATGTGTGATTTGATATGTTTGCATCACTCTCCGGAGTCGGTTGGCCCCCGGCTTCGGCCAGTTCAATAGCGCTATGTGGATTTGGAATTCCCTCACGTGCCCAGGGTTAGAGCTTCGTCTCTCACGTGCCCATGGGTTAGGGAAAGGTCTCCTCACGTGACCCAACCGGTTGGGTTTAGGTGACCTGAGTGATTATGATTATGAAATTATGTTAATGACATGTGGATTTGAAATCCCCTTTTGCTACTTGGGTAAGGGACGGATCCCTTTTGCCACCCAAGTTAGGGGAAGATTTGTGATTTGTTCAGACTTATGTTATGCTCAATTCTGCCATGCTCGGATCCCCTGACACGCTCAGTTTCCTATCATATACAGACATGTGTTGTCTGCGACGGGATTCGTGCCACGTGTTCAGTCCGACATGTATATGACTTCTGTCATAGTCAGATTTTGTTATTTTTGTCCAATTGTGATTTCAGACCGGTTAACATATTTTAAAAGAAGATTTGATGTTGGTTTTATATAGGATGACACATGCATGCCTTATTTTATATTAAATACAGATAATATTTTTACTTGTCTTGTTTAACAAATAAATGATTTATTTACGGGTATTATTTCTAGAACTTGGATTTTAGCTTAAATCCGCGTACTGGAACTAAAACCCGCACTGAGAATTAAATTCTCATTCCGTACTTTTTGTATGTTTTCCACAATGGATGTCGGTTCCAGGTTACAGAGACGGGCTCGATCAAGTCAAGCGAAGTTAAGCCAAATTGTCTTGCCATGAGGACTCAATGAGTCATAGGAGACAACATGGTAATTCATGGTAAGCTGAAACCTAAACCTTAAAGATTGTAGAAAAAAAAAATGCCTTGCGAGTACACAGAAGTTGTGTGTTCGCGGCGGGAAACTGCCCCACCCCATTGCGGGCTGTGACAAAACCGGTACTAAAAGTATTATTTTTAGTACCGGTTTTTGGAAAAAAATCGGTACTAATGTGAGCCGCTTGTTTCCCCCACAAATTGGGCCCCGTCTTTAGTACCGCCTTTTTAGTACCGATTTTTAATTATCTTTAGCACCCCCTATTATTAGTACCACTGCAAAACCGGTAATAAAGATGCATAATAAACCGGTACTAAAAAAATAATATGGCGTAGTGTTTATTTTTAGTACCGGTTTTTGGAAAAAAACCGGTACTAATGTGAGCCGCTTGTTTCTCCCGCAAATTGGGTCCTGTCTTTAGTACCGCCTTTTTAGTACCGGTTTTTAATTATCTTTAGCACCCCCTATTATTGGTACCACTGCAAAACCGGTACTAAAGATGCATAATAAACTGGTATAAAAAAAATAATATGGCGTAGTGTCTAATGAAGACATTTATTGATGGGTAACTAAATGCACGAGTACAAATGTTGGCCCACGAAAATTCTGTCTGTGCCTATATATTTAATTCGGAGCACATTTATTTTGTCCTATTTATTTCTTGCTAGCTAGTAAATTAATTATTTGTACGGTCTTCATACAAGATCCTGATGAATGCTCCATCGCATTAATGAAATAAAATATATATATTTCCTTAATTACTGCACGCAACTGTTGCAATAATAAGTTTGATTCTGAAATGTAACAGTTACAATAATTGTAACTATTAACCGTTACAATCATTAACTAGTTATAGCTCCAAGTATCAAAGCTACCATGCATGCATATATGATTTGCAATTGATAATATCTTGTTAAAGATCCAGAAAAATAACTAAACATTGAAAGAAACTTGCGTAGGCATAATATCTAAACATCATCAAATATATTAAGGTTGTGCTCTAGATTTCGACTTTAGAGAAAAGAGGAGAGGTGACGGAAGGAGCAAAATACAAGAGTAGCTTGCTCTCTTGTTGTCTTCCCGGCCCTTGGATTTAAATCAGTATTTTGAAAATCGGACTAAACAATACCGGTTCAATCGGACACCAGTTCGGTCAAAACTGGCCCCAAAATCTGTTTGTTTTCGATCCAATAAAACCAGACATCCTGATCTAGGTTTTAGTTCCATTGAACCGAACTGACGGTCTACGGTTCTTATAGATCAATTTATCATTTGATTCAAAAATTTCTCACAAAAATGTGATAGTAGAAACTTGGCTTTTAGGATAACAAAGAGCTCTTTATCACTAGACTAGTGGGTTTCTTGTGAACAACTAAGCATTGAAATATATATGAATAATTCAATAATATATGATGATGCGCATGTGGCTTAGTAGCTCAGTGGTAAGAGCACTAGGCTAGTCTCGACCTAAGAGGTCAAGGGTTCAAGCCCCGCATGTATTTTTAATTTCAGAAAAAAGTTGGATGACAAATACCTTTCTCTTTCTTCAAAAAAAAAATAATAATAATAATATATGATGATGCGATCTTGGATTGAACCAATAATTTTAATGGTTGAAAATATGACCTCAATACATGGGCAAATAAAAAAATAAAAATGTTAAAATTATTTTTTGTTAAATATAAAATGTTACATGTTAGGCAATAAAAATATAGTGAAATCAATAATTTAGTTTTTCTTTTTAAATAAATAGCTAATTTGGTAGTAACTTAATTTTTTAAAGAAAAATCTAACTTTGATCTAGACCACTGATCAAATCAAATTACACAAATCAATGGTCCATAATTGATATAAAAATTGTTTACACCCTTTTATATGACAAGTTTACTCCTTTTATAGGGGTGCTTTTATAAGTATATAGTATAGATTGCTTATAATTGAATAATCCGGATTAAAGAGTTAGGTCTATTCAACTCTTTAATTATATATAATATGTATCATTATCAATGATCATTATATTTTGTAGGGTAAGTTATTTAACAATTGGTTTATTTACATACACTGCGCGCAATCTCAAAATGAAAGGTTATTAATTTAACAATTAGTTTTTCATCTACGATTGATAGAAAGAACAATGGACTATAGTTGAGTAGGTTTTGAATTTATTAACTAAAATATTACGTCCGATTGTAAATAGAAAACAAATGAAAATAGGCATTGCACTCGAATGAACATTATTTATATTAATATGTATTAATTTTTATGAAATTATATTTTCCTCTTGTTCATATGTTCATTTTTCTGTTGATGCATAACAATATTCTTTACAAATATCTATTTTCCCGCAAATTTAATGACTCGTTTCCTAAGAAATATAAATAGTTTGAGTAATTGTTTTTGTTTAATCTAACCAAAAGGATTTCTATATATTTTGAGTGTTCAATTATGAATTAAAAAAATTTTCTAGTACATGATAGTAAAGTATAGTTCAGTTTCCCTATAACAAGCGAGCGGTTGTAATCGTTTTTTTTAAAATAAATTTAGAGATTAAGCCACAGACTTATTTTTAAATTAAATGTCTATGAAAAATCCGCCAGCTGGATTTCTAACCTGCGACTTTAATTTCACTCAAAGAGTCCAGATGCATTGCATTTTGCCACTACACCAAGAACTGGTTCGACGCGGTTGTAATTGTATTGGAATTGTTTTTTCGAATATATGACTAATTACCTAGTGCCTTAAACAGGTAAAAATTCATACAAAAAGTCATCTATATATGGTCCCTTTTAGATGGGGGGGGGGATGTTTGAATTGATATAATAGACCAAATTAATTCGTCATTCATTCATTGAATTTCGAGTGTTTGGACCTAGTAAAGTAAATTGAAAACTCACACGTAAGTACGTAACAGAATATCTGAAGATCAAGAGATTAGGGATGATATTTGAAAGCTAGTGCATATATATGAATTCAGATCTGGTGCCGCGCGGCACACCGTGTAGCGCGGCATCAGAGCCGTCTGATCAAGATCCAATGGACAAGGGAGCCCCGTGCATGTAACCTAGATTGATAGGCCCGTAAAAAATGAACCGTCCGATCAAGATCAGACGGCTCGTACGCGTGCTACACGGTGTCCCGCGCTACACCGGATTCGGGTCCCATATATATAAAGGACAAAGTTATTGAAAAGATGAGGGAAAAAAAATAAAAACTCTAATAATATAGGGATGACGCCAGGGAATTAATTAATTTCATCTTAATCAATAAGCAGCACATACATAATAAATGCAAAATGCATGTATACCATCATTTCACAAATAATTAATTGCGCCATATTTATCATATAGCCATATATATATATAGAGTTTCGCTATGGTGAGTTGCAACTCACCAAGGGATCCGTGAGTCGCCCTCAAAATTTTAAAATTTAGTTCAAAATGACCGATCCAAACCGTCTAATACGATCTCCTTATTGAAATCTCCATGCAGACCAAATTTTATATATTTTTTGAAAATTTTAAGTATTTATTTTGAATTTTTAAAAACTGCTATTTTTGAACGGTTCAGAACTAATTAGATTAATTATTTTCTAAAATTTCAAAAAAATACTTTAAAAATTCGAAAAAATATAAAATTTGGTCTGCATGGAGATTTCAATAGGGAGATCATATTAGACGGTTTGGATTGGTCATTTTGAACTAAATTTCGGAATTTTGAGCGCGACTCACGGACCCCTTGGTGAGTTGCAACTCACCATAGCAAAACTCTCTCTCTCTATATATATATATGTGTGTGTGTCCCCTCACCGTGTGCCATCATCATTAATTCATCAATCACTCCTACTGAGTTCCTTAAAAAAATGTATCCACACTAGTTCTGAAATTAAATTAATAACATCAAACATACCGAAATTATTTTATATAAGATTTTTGACACAAAAAATTTTAATACACAGAATTATTTATTTTTTTTAATAAGAAGAAAGTTCGTACGCGTTTTATAAAAGCGTATAGTATCTCTCTTTCGTACGCGTTTATAAAACGCGCTCCAGGACTCCGAACGCGTTTTATAAACGGGTACGAAGGGGAATAAATTCACCCCTTCAGTTACGCCTTTTGAGACAAGTCAGGCCTTTGTACCCGTTTATGAAACGCGTTCAAAGCCTTCGTACGCGTTTTATAAACGGGTACGAAGGTCGTCTCTTTCAAAATCGAGTTATAGCCGTTTTATTTTTTTTCGTTCGCACAGTGATCGCCAGAGACGCCAGAGAAAGAGAGAAAGAGAGAAGGAGAGAAGGGGAGAAGGAAAGAAAGAGAGAAGGAAAGAGAAAGAGAAGAGGAAATCCAGGCCAGGGCGAGAAGAAGAGGAAGGCAGCGAGAGAAAGAGAAGAGAAGGCAGCGGCATCCGCGAACTTGCAGCGGCAAACTTGCGGCAGCGGCGAACTTGCGACAGCGGCGAACTTGCGACAGCGAGGTTTTTTTCAAAACTATTTTGTATTTTGTATTTCAAATAGTGATAATTAGGGATTTAGGGGTTAGGGTTTAGTGATAATTGTTGATAAATAGTGATGATAATTTGTGGAAATGGATGATTGATGACAATTTGTGGAAAATGATGATTGATGATAATTAGTGGAAATGGATGTAAATTGAAATTGTGGAAATTGTGAAAATGATGTATGATGATAATTAGTGATATTGTGAAATTGTGGAAATTGTGGAATTGTGAAAATTGTAAAATTGTGGATGATTGATCAAATTGGAAATTGTGGATAATTAGTGAAATTATGGATGATTGATGATAATTAGTTAAATTTTATGTTGGATTTATTCTGGAAATGATGTATATTAAATTACTTATGGATATCGATGTAAATTTTAGTTTGTAATTATTGTGAAAATTATGTATAAATCGAATTAGTTAGTAAATTGTTGAAATAAATGGAATTTTATATTGAAAAATTATGGTGCAAATTAACATAGTTTCAAATAAATGGAATTGTATATTGAAAATTATGTATAAATTTATTGGTGCAAATTATGGTGCATGAGAAATACAAACATATTATGATAAAAGTATTCGATTATTGATCAGTAATTATTGTAAAAATGTAAATTACATAGAAAAATAATTTTTGTTTTGTTCGTTTTGATTATTGAAAAACATATTAAATTCATTGTTGTTTTAAAATGTTGTTCTTATATTATTTGAATCAGATGAGTTCAGCAGAAAATGAGGATGGTCCTTCTGGTGCTTCACCACCTCCCACCGAAGCACCCCCCACCGAAGCACCCTCCACCCAGCCTCGCCAAAAAAGACGTAGGCGTCGCGCAGCCCGTCCGAACGCGCAAAATGTCAATCCACCAGTGCAACTAGCCAACGTAGAAAACCAACAGATTTTGTTTGTTACGGATAACGAGTATATCGTTGGTTTGTCTTTTGAGGAGGTAATAGACTGTTTTATGTTAATTTAGATTTTTTTGCTTTAATAATTTAGATTTCTTAATAGACTTATAAATTGTATTAAAAAATTAATTGAAGATGAGGTTTATTATAAATTTTTATGTTCAATCTAATAAATTGTATTAAATGCTTATTATAAATTGTATTTATTGTAAATGCTTATAATATTTTTATGTTCAATCTAATAAATTGTATTAAATGCTTATTATAAATTGTATTATAAATTGTATTTTTAATACAACGGTTTATGTTTTGTGTTAATGCAGCGTGAACAGCATTTGGAGATGAGGTCGCACAAGCGAACGATTGAGGTGGACGATCGGATTGAGAGAAGGCTGATCAAACTGGGCCTGAGTCACATTACGAAGGTGAAGCATGTCAACATCGACATGCCATTACTGAAGGCAATGGTCGAGTTTTGACGTCCGAAGACGCATACTTTTCATTTTCCCGTTGGAGAGATGACTGTTACTCTACATGTAATTTATTTAAACTTGATATTAAATTTTTTTTTTACAATAATTTTCGTATTAATTTTCACAATTAATTCTCACATTAAATTTTGACTTAACATGACACGAATTCAAATTGTCACATTTATTTAAACTTTATATTTAAAATTCAAATTCGAATATTAATTTTCGTAATATTAACATGACACGAATTGCAATATTAACATGACACGAATTTAATGTATTTTGTAATTGTTATCAGGATGTTGCCTTCTTATATGGTTTGCGCTCGACGGGCATCCCAGTTAGATCCAATACGAGAGGGCCCTGGAAGGAAAAGATTCGTGCAAATCTTTATCCTCATGAAGATTTGGAAAACTGGCACAGAAAAAAGAGGAGCAGGGAGTAAGTGAAAAAAAAGTGCAATATTGATTTTTGCTATTCACTATATGCATTGCTTACTTGTATTGATTATTTTAAATTTGTACAATGCAGGGGCGGTGTTGTGGGCAACAACATCAAATTGAAATGGTTGCGGCAAAATTGCGGGGTGGCGCCACAGCCAGGTGCTATTGATGAGGAGTTAGACCGATACACGCATGCAGTGGCTTTAGAGGTATTTGGGACGTTGATGTTTCCCGATATTTCTCAAAATTCCGTCCCAGCATACTATTTGGAGCTCGTATCGGTATAATTTTCTTAACTTAAATAATATTTTTATTTATTTACTATGATATTAGAATTCAATGTTAGAAATTCAATATTAATTTTTTTCGAATGATATTTTTATTTTTTTCCTATGATATTAGGATTCAATATTAGAAATTCAATATTAATCATTTTTGCCAGAAAATAATAATTTGAGAAAATTTGAAAAATATTAAAGTTTATTTGACACAAAATGATATTTCAAGAAAAAACCCAAGTGAGTTATTATAGCAAAATTATTATAGCAAGACTAATATTATAGTAAAATTATTATAGCAAAATTATTATAGCAAGACTAATATTATAGTAAAATTATTATAGAAAAATTGTTTGCATGGTTATTATTTTTTTCAATGCGTTGTTTAATTTAAATGCAGGGCAATTTAAATGAAGTTCCGGACTTCAATTGGGGAGCTGCCACGCTTGCTTGTCTGTATCGTGCTCTGGACCGTGCCTCCATGCGTTTCAATGTTGTGACGGGACCTTGGATGCTACTGTTGTTTTGGGCATGGTCATACCTCCCTGTTTGTCGGCCAGAGGTTGCTCCTATCGGTGGATTAGGACAGCCTAACATAGATTCATGTGTGTCGTTTGGGAGGTAATAACTTATAATAATTTTTCAATAATTTTATGCAAATTACAACACATAAATCCTAACGTTCAAAATTTTCAGAAAATGGGACGAAGCTCGGTCTTTCTTACGGAGCCAGCACCGTGGGGCGGTGGAGAACTCACGAGACTATCTAGCCGTGTTGAACGTTGAAGACGTCAACTGGTTTCCGTACGTACTCGACAGGGCTTTCATGCCACGGGTAGCACAGGAGGGTTCCATAGCAAAGCATGTTCGGTTACCGCTCATTTTCGACTGCAATTTGTCGAAGTTCATCGCTCTTATTCATTTCTCTCAATTTTTGCTCCGATTTTCTCAGCTTTTTTTTCCTTGTCTCTTCTTCCCTTATTTTTTTTCTATCAATTTCTTCATTTCTTTCTTTAATAATCCTCTGGGTCTTTATGTCCCGAGCTCTTTGTTCATTCTCGTCGTTACGTTTGTGCTCATGGTAGTGGTCACACAATATGTTTTATTTGTAATTGAAAACTTGAGCACACCTTGTACAGCTCACTGTGTGGTCTTCATTAAAGTTGTATATTTTCTCGTAAACGGTCCAGTGAGTTGGTTCAGACGAGAGGTAGGATTTCGGTTGTTGTTGGGGGATGGGTTGAGGTTCTGTGTAATATTTTTTGTACCATTCATATCGCCTTTCTCGGTTGAGATTCTTTTCGTGTTTTCGCCATCGCCGATCCTGGTACTCCTTATGTTCCCTTTCCGGCCCACCATTAATGTGCCATTGGTAGTGTATTCTTAACTGCAGCACGTCCCCCTCTTCAATCGTGTCTTCATGGATGTTGTATTTCAAAGTGCGATAACAAAGAGCGGCAAATTACCTCGTATTCTCCGTTTTCTGGTTGATTTCTATTGGCAGGGTAATGGTAGAAAGTTGGCCAGTACTCAATGCGGGTTGCTGTTCGATAGTTTGGAACATTATTATTTGAGTTAGAGCTATTTCCTTTCTCCATTGTACTCAAGTTTTAAACAAGAAGGAGGTAGTGGGTGTTTGTGCATTCTAATTCAACAATGGCTGGTTTTATAAATAATTTTACTAGTTCAAAGATGACATTGTAAAATCAAATCTTGTCATGCCTTTTGTAGTCTTTATCAGATCATGCTTGTACTTTTTTCCTAAAAATTAAATAATAAACGGTAATAACTCGGTTCAATTCCCCTTCGTACCCGTTTATAAAACGCGCTCCAGGACTTCGAACGCGTTTTATAAACGGGTACGAAGTTCTGACCACCTCAAAAGGAGTGAGGGGAAGGTGCACAGTATATCTCCTTCGTACCCGTTTATAAAACGCGTTCGGAGTCCTGGAGCGCGTTTTATAAACGCGTACGAAGGAGATATACTATACGCTTTTATAAAACGCGTACGAACTTTCTTCTTATTAAAAAAAATAAATAATTCTGTGTATTAAAATTTTTTGTGTCAAAAATCTTATATAAAATAATTTCGGTCAAACATAGGTATCGGTTGAATGCATGAATTAAAACTTTTAGAGAATGACATGCAAATATTATATTTCTCGTAAGATCTAGAGTCCAATTTAATTAATTCCCGTTCAAACTATAAGTAGAATTTTATTATTTTATAAAATATTTATTTTTCTACTTTTATAGACATTCATTTTTAGTGCACTGCCAGCGGAAAGTCCCCATAGGTTGTATTTAAAAAACAAAAATTATTTATTTTACGAAAATTTTAGTCTTTATTACTTTTGAATCCTGCTTGCTTTCGTAGGCGAATTTTAAAATTAAAAGATGGTTTACATTGTCCAGAAAAGCCTGAAAACCCAGAAAACATCGGGCAAAAGAAAAATTGAGAATTTCTAATGATTAAAACGAAAATAAAAGAGAGAATATGTTACATTTTACATTGAATCTTGTTTGCTTGCTTATTTAACCCTGATCCTTTGTGCATAATATAAATTTGGATGTGTTGCCAATTATTAGTCTCAATAAATTATTGTCCATATACACACGCTCTCTTAATGACGTTGAATAAATGCCTGCGTTGAGTTATTTTCTCTATGAATATATCCTTATTCAGGTCCTGATTGTTTTGCATGACAACATTATATGCAATGAAATGAGCCGAAACGGAGTGTTAATTATGCGCGCAACAATTTGACAATTACAAATTTATTACGTAGGTAGGCAAAAAGGACAGCAACTTAAAACACAAATTAATGGCAGTACTGGAATGCAACCCAATTATATATAATTACGTCCATCTCCATTAAATCTCATACTGGTGCCCTGAGAGAATTAAATACTTGTTCAGATTTGAAGGTCCAACCGGATGCAAAGAACCCATTAATTAATCATGCTAGCTGTCATTAATTCTATTAGTTAAGTGTATGTTCGGCCATAATATATAATCGTCTTGATTTCCATTTCAACTAGAGACACGCATGTTAGAGATTGATTCAAAGAACTAGTTCTAGAAGAATTAGTTATGTATCCGTTTTTAGTATCAGTTATTTTTAGTTGTAGCAGTTATTTCGAGTTGTTTAATTATGCAGCAAGGTTATGTTTGTAGTGGGTTAAGTTATAGGATTAGTGGAGTTTATTTTTAGCAGATGAGAGATTATTTAAGACAGCATTGTATTCGTATTTTGTATGAAGCAAGAAGAAGATTTGCAATAGAGAAAAGCTTGTGTTCTGTTGATACGTTTTCAATTGTTTTTGCTTCCTCTTTCTTAACTGTTGAAGTTCAATACATAATTGTTGAACTTTCAATATACAACTGTTTGAATTCCCCAACAAATTGGTATCAGAGCGGGTTAGATTTATTGGGCTGTGATGGCAGAGAATGGTAATTCGATTCATCCTTCAATTCCACTTTTCAAAGGAGAAAACTATGAGTTTTGGCAGATCAAGATGACAACCTTGTTCAAGTCGCAAGGGTTGTGGGATTTGGTGGACAAAGGCGCTGGCACAGATGCAGAGAGTCAAAAGAAGGATGCAAAAGCCTTGTTCTTCCTCCAGCAGGCTGTACATGAGAGTATCTTCTCGAAGATTGCAGTAGCAACTTCAGCCCAAGTAGCATGGAACACCTTGAAAACTGCATATCAAGGTACTTCTAGAGTTATGGCAATCAAACTGCAAGGATTGCGAAGAGAATTTGAAACACTACTCATGAAGCTAGAAGAGAAGGTGCAGATGTTCTTAACAAGGGTAAACACCACAGTGAATCAAATCAAGTCATGTGGTGAAACCATCAAGGAGGAGACTATTGTGGCAAAGGTGCTGAGAAGTTTGACTCCAAAATTTGATCATGTGGTGGCATCAATTGAAGAATCAAAAGACCTCTCAACCTATACGTTTGATGAACTAATGGGATCATTGCAGACCCATGAAGTCAGGCTCTCCAGATCATCAGAAGGATCTGATCAAGGTGTGTTCTTCACCAAAGGTGCTACTTCAGGAGGAGGGAGGTGGCAATAGCTCAAGGGGGAGAGGTAGAGGAAATAGTAGAGGTGGAAGAGGAAGAGGAAGAGGAGGATATGGCAGAGGCCAGAATCAAGATGTTGAAAACAAGAATCAACAATCAGAAAAGAAAGACAAGAAAGATGTGCAATGCTTCAACTGCAAGAGGTATGGGCATTATCAAGCTGAATGTTACAGAAAAACAAAAGAAGAAGATGGGCAAGCAGATGTCCAATGTTACTATTGTCATAAGTATGGCCATGTTCAAGCAAATTGCTACCAGAAGCAAAGAGAAGAAGGGCAAGCCAGCTATGCAGAGACAGATCAGCATCAATCCAAGTTATTCATGGCATATACTAAGGAAGAAGTTGATAGCAGTTCAATTTGGTTCCTAGACAGTGGATGTTCAAATCATATGACATGTCACAAGCATCTGTTTGAAGATTTGGATACTTCTCACAAGTTGAAGGTCAGGCTTGGAGATGATAAATCAATCCAAGTAGAAGGAAAAGGCACAATTGCAGTAAGAAACAACAATTCTGGTATGAAGTACTTGCACAATGTTTATTTTATTCCACAACTGTCTCAGAATCTCCTCAGTATTGGGCAATTGATGGAGAGTGGATATTCAATACTGTTTGAAGGAAGTACTTGTTTGATTAAAGAGAGTGAAACCAACAAGTTAATTGCAGAAGTGACCATGGCAACCAATAAGTTATTTCCTTTAGAAATTTCTGGTGTTAGAGAAAAAGCATTAGCAATGAAAGAGCTGAATCAATCTGAATTATGGCATCTCAGATATGGACATTTGTATGTTAAAGGATTAAAGTTGTTGAATCAAAAATAAATGGTCTATGGTTTACCTGAAATTGATCAGCTAGGAGTTTGTGAAGGTTGTATCTATGAAAAACAAGCAAAATTACCATTCCCTAAAGGACTTGCAAAGAGAGCAACACAAGTTCTAGAAATTGTGCACACTGATCTCTGTGGACCCATGGAAACTACATCACTTGGAGGCAGTAAGTATTTTCTACTATTTATTGATGATTTTAGTAGAATGAATTGGGTCTATTTTCTGCAAAATAAAGGAGAAACTTTTGAGCACTTCAAGAAGTTTAAGGCATATGCAGAAAAACAAACTGAAAAGAAGCTGAAAGTGTTGAGATCAGATAGAGGGGGTGAGTATCAATCCATAGAGTTTCAAAAATTTTGTGAAGCTGAAGGTATACACCATGAGTTAACAGTTCCTTACACACCAGAACAGAATGAGGTTGCAGAAAGAAAAAATAGAACTATTGTTGAAATGGCCAGAAGCATGTTGAAAACAAAAGGTTTGCCAAATTTGTTTTGGGCTGAAGCAGTAGCAACTGCTGTGTATTTGTTGAATTTGTCACCTACAAAAGCTGTAATGAACAAAACACCATTTGAGGCTTGGTTTGAAAGGAAACCAGCAATTGGTCACTTGAAAGTATTTGGATGTATTGCATACACCTTGATTAATTCTCAGAACAGAAAGAAGTTGGATGAAAAATCTGAAAAGTGCATCTTTATTGGGTATTGCACACAGTCAAAAGGATACAGATTGTATAATCCAAACAGCAAGAAGTTCATTGTGAGTAGGAATGTGCTATTTGATGAAAATGCATGTTGGAATTGGAAAGAAAAAACATCTGAGTGTGAAGTTGAGTTTCCAACAGAAGATGAAGAAGGAGAAGTTCAAGAAGAGATGCAGATGCAACAGCAAATGAGTTCCAACAGCGATAATACATCAACTTCAACTGCTAGACTGAGTGACAATGTGCTTGATGATCCTGAAGATGAAGGAAGAAAATTCAGAAGCATACATGAATTGTATGAAGCAACTCAAATCTTGTATGTGGCAGATCCAACAACCTATGAGGAAGCATCAGAGAAGAAAGAATGGTGTCAAGCAATGAAGGAAGAGTTGGCAGCCATTGAAAAGAACAACACTTGGAAATTGGTACAACTTCCTCAAGGAAAGAATGTGATAGGAGTAAAATGGGTATTCAAGACCAAGTATGGTGCAGATGGCACAATAAACAAGTATAAAGCAAGACTTGTGGTCAAGGGATATGCTCAAAAATATGGTCTGGATTTTGAGGAAACTTTTTCTCCAGTAGCACGGTTTGAAACTGTGAGAATGATACTATCACTTGCAGCACAGATGAAGAAGCATGTATATCAGCTTGATGTGAAATCAGCTTTTCTGAATGGAGATTTAAATGAAGAAGTGTATGTTGAGCAACCAGAAGGTTTTAAGAAGAAAGGCAAAGAAAATTGGGTTTACAAATTGACAAAAGCACTGTATGGATTGAAACAGGCACCAAGAGCATGGTATAGTAAGATTGATTCTTGCTTTATCAAATCTGGTTTTGAAAGAAGCAAAAGTGAACCAAATCTTTATGTGAAGAAAGAAGGAGATAAGCTGCTGGTACTTTGTTTGTATGTAGATGACATGATTTACTTTGGGACTGATGAAGGCTTAGTTGAACAGTTTAAGAATAATATGAAGAAGCAGTTTGAGATGACTGATCTTGGACTTCTTCATTATTTCCTAGGCTTAGAGGTTAAGCAATTTCCAGGTAAAATATTTCTATCCCAAAAGAAATATGCATCTGATATGCTTTGCAAGTTTGGCATGCAGGGGTGCAAGCCGTGTCCAACTCCTATGAATAAGAATGAAAAATTGTTGAAGGAAGATGATTCAGGAGCAGCTGATTCAACAAAATATAGGAGTCTTGTTGGATGCTTGATCTATTTGACACATACTAGACCTGATATATCATATGCAGTAGGAGTGATTTCTAGGTTTATGCAAACACCAACAAATCATCACTATGGAGCAGCAAAGAGAGTGCTGAGATATGTTGCAGGAACTTTGAATTTTGGGATATGGTATGATCACAGCAGTGATTTTGTTCTTACTGGGTTCAGTGACAGTGATTGGGCAGGATGTGCTGACGATTGCAAAAGCACTACTGGTTATATGTTTACAATGGGATCAGGAGCTGTAAGTTGGTGTTCTAAGAAGCAATTTTCAGTGGCTTTATCAAGTTCAGAAGCTGAGTATGTAGCTATTTCTTCAACAGCTTGTCAAGCAGTGTGGCTTAGAAGAATTTTGTCAGATTTGTATCAACCTCAGCAGCAATCAACAACAATACTGTGTGATAATCAATCAGCCATTGCAATGACAAAGAATCCAGTTTTTCATGGAAGAACAAAGCATATTGACATAAGAGTACACTTCATCAGAGAATTGGTCTCAAGACAGCAAGTTCAACTCCAGCACATTAAAACAGATGAACAAGTTGCAGATGTTTTGACAAAGGCTTTGGACAGGGGCAAGTTTGAATACTTTCGAGAAATGCTTGGAGTAAAGAGCTTTGAATCAAGGGGGAGTGTTAGAGATTGATTCAAAGAACTAGTTCTAGAAGAATTAGTTATGTATCCGTTTTTAGTATCAGTTATTTTTAGTTGTAGCAGTTATTTCGAGTTGTTTAATTATGCGGCAAGGTTATGTTTGTAGTGGGTTAAGTTATAGGATTAGTGGAGTTTATTTTTAGCAGATGAGAGATTATTTAAGACAGCATTGTATTCGTGTTTTGTATGAAGCAAGAAGAAGATTTGCAATAGAGAAAAGCTTGTGTTCTGTTGATACGTTTTCAATTGTTTTTGCTTCCTCTTTCTTAACTGTTGAAGTTCAATACATAATTGTTGAACTTTCAATATACAACTGTTTGAATTCCCCAACAACGCAATCTTGACCCTTCGAAGGGTATTACTAACATCTTGCTTTTAATTAGAATAGACAATAACATAACTTTAACTAAAATGTCGCCTTCAATTAGAATATATAGACAAAGTTTTTATTAAAACGAGGCTTTAATTGGAAATTTAGAATTAATAGACAGTAACAAAATTATTAATTGACAAACTTTATATAATTTGAACTTTTGATATTACAAATAAAACTAAAACATATCAACGACAAAAAAGTTTCTTATCCTTTGTTATAAACCTAAAAGACGCATCCTAACCTTAGCTAGATAGGGTTTGGCAATCCTAAAGTTTTGAGATAAAAATTAAAGACCTTTCTCTTCTGAACTTTGCACACTCAGTGATTATTGGGATTGGAGTTATTCGGAATTAATTTTCCAAGTGAAATAATTTTAGTTCAATGTATGTTATTCTTAATTTTAGAAACATTGTACTTTATATTTCATATTAATTTCATTTAAAATTAAGCAAACTATTTTTGTATTTAATCAACTATTCACTAAAAATTAACAGAATTAACTTTCATGAGAGAGAGAGAGAGAGAGACAAGCAAATGTTCGAAAAGACACAAAAAAATACATCATTTGTATACATTCTACTATATACACAAAAAATTTATGAATAGTGACGTCTCACCAATAATAAATCACAAAAAGGTTGATTATAAAAAATAGCCAACCAACAAATAAAATACAAATACAAGTACAAGTACATACATAGTAAGAAAACAAAAATAAGTGATATTATCAACCAACTTCGGATGCAATTTTCCAACACAGAGCAATCTTTTTTGACAAAAAACAACTGCTGCTGCTGCTGCTGCTAATAATAATAATAATAATAATAATAATATTATTATTATTATTATTATTATTATTATTATTATTATTATTATTATTATTATTATTATTATTATTATGTTGTAGTTGTTGTTGTTGTTGTTGTTGTTGTAAAAGATTTCAATGGATACATTGGTGGGTCTTGATCCCATTGTAGTTCCAAAATAAATAAATATATAAGGAAAAATAGCTGAAAAATAAGTAAAAGCATTGCAAACTTTCAAGTTATGTGACCCAAAGCAAACTGATTACCAAGTGATGACATTTGGGTATACAATATAGTAGCCAATAATTAATCACTCTCGATAGCATTAAAAGGCATTAAAGCAGCACTCCAAGAAGCTGTCCTGAGAAATATTGTACCAGCAAGGTGTTATTAATTCACGCATGCAACGATATAACTATTTCATGCACGGATTCACCTGTGACCGTAATTAATAAGCGATACAATTTTCTTCTCCATTCTACCATATAATGGAATTAGAGTTGCAAATTTATTAGAAGGGCATCTAGCTAGTTTTCTTAGTATTCACTCCAGCGCACTTCATATACAATTAATGAACTATAATAAGATAATAATCTCGGAACGCATGCAGTTAATTGTACTCAATTATTATTTTTTTTTGGAAAAAATGTACTTAAAACTATTTCTTTTTTTTAGTGGGCCCAAATCCTAGCTAGTACTGTCGACCTATTTGAATGACCGAAATTTTAAAAAATAATATTAAAATAATATAATCCAATAAAATTAATATCAATTTAATCAGTTTAATAAAAATAGTATCGTAAGATCGGAATCCTGGATTCCGAACGTTAGATCGGATTCCTGGATTCCGATCTAACGTTAGATCGGATTCTGGGATTCCGATCTAACGTTAGATCGGATTCTGGGATTCCGAACAGTGCTGTAACTGCCCAATTTTGTCTTTTTCATGGTTTTATTGTAATTTAATTATAAAAATTAATTAAATATATGAAATTTTAATATTAAATTAATATATTATGAAATTTTAGTAATATATTTTGAAGATAAGATATTAAATTAATATATTTTATTTTACTTCTATTATAAACATTAATTAAATATATGAAATTTTAATATTAAATTAAATGATTATGAAATTTTAGTAATATATTTTGAAGATAAGATATTAAATTAATATATTTTATTTTACTTCTATTATAAACATTAATTAAATATATAAAATTTTAATATTAAATTAATATATTATAAAATTTTTGTCGTTTGTTTAGAACCGGATTTTTGATATTTTGAAGAATGTTAGTATAATATAATTCTATATTATGAATAATATTTTAATATTTAAAGTTTTGATATTAATTTGATATGGATGGTTTTATTTTTAATATTAAAAATTTTCAATTATGTTAAATGTTGTACATAAAATGAAAAATGTACATAAAAAACCATAATATAAATGAACACACTAAATGTAATTTATTTAAATCTAATTTATTTAAATTTAATTGAACTAATTTAATTTCACGAATTGAATTTAATTTCATTTAACTAATTTAATGTAAGTAATTATATTTGAAAAAAATGTTTTATTTTAGGTAATGAATTATTTAAATTAATGAATATGATAAAATTAATTTATTAATATATATATTTAAATATAATATATATATTTAAATTTTAATTTATTAATTAATAAAATAAAAATATTTATAATAAATATTATTAATTTAATAAAATAAATAACAGTAAAAGGGAAAAGTAAAAGGGAAAAAACCAAAAACTGATTTGATTGGGGCGGTGGATTCCTGACATGCTTAGATCGGAATCCAGGAATCCGATCTAAGCTTAGATCGGATTCCTGGATTCCGATCTAAGCTTAGATCGGAATCTGAGAATCCGATCTAAGCTTAGATCGCAATCCTGGATTCCGATCTAAACAATAAGTTCGCCAACAGCAGCACATTATTTGATTTGATTGGGAATTGACGTGAAGTTTTAAATCTGTTTGCTAATATCGGAATCTCAAATTCCGATCTTATCACTATAAATAGTTGGTCGTTATCACAATCTTAATATCATCTATCTTTTCCAATTAATTCTTAGTCATATAGAAATGTATTCAATTAGTGTTTTTGTCAATCAATCTCCCTTTAATCCAGCAAATAATTTCCGTTTTGATGTTTTTCCACAAACTGATTATGAATCTATTAAACAAATAATTTTGTCCTCATTGGGAATTTATCAAGGTGAGTTCAATTTGAGAATTGTTTCGCGTTTCAACGTAATTATGGACGGAAGGTTTCAACAAATTATTTTGCCGGTCAACTCTCAAAATGAATGGCGATACGTTCAACACGAGTGCTTTGAGGCAAGGCGACTTGATGGTTTAGAAATGCATGTCGATTTACTTCCGGCACAAGGTAAATTTAATTTTGAATGTAATTATGTGACATTTAATTTTGAATAATAGAATTATGTGCTTAAATATATATATTTATATTAATATTAACTATGAAAAAAATCATATTTATAAATGCGATTTATAAATAATAATTAAAATCATATTGAAAATCATATTTTATTAATAAGTAATATTTCTAAAATCATATTTGTAGAAATGGCTTTTAAAATCATATTTCTAGAAATGGCTTTTAAAATCATATTTCTAGTAATATTTCTAAAATCATATTTATTATTATAATTTAATTTAATTTTTTTATGTGATTATAACACATTTTTTTTATTATAATTAGGTGGTTATTATAATTATAATTATAATGAACAACAAAATTATGAGGAAGAAGAACACCAACAACCAAATGCAATCAATCAAGAAGAAGAGAATGAAACCATTACATTAGATTGGGATCCTTGGGACCCTAACAGTATGGATCCTCGTGATAGTACACTTCAGGAAGAAGAAGGTACATACTACGAGTCTTACACCGGTCAAGGCACTTGGGAACATGGTGGTAGTAGTAGGCATCAACAAGGTGGTAGTAGTAGGCAAGAACATGGTGGTAGTAGTAGTAGTAGGCACGGCCGGCCACAAGAAGAAGAAGAGGTCGTTCAAGTAAACGAAGAAAACGAAGAAGAAACACGTCGACTCGATGATTTATACGACCGAGGTCCCGGTTTTCAGTCAGACTATGCAACAGGTGAGGACTTTAGTGATGAAGAAGTGGACTTATTTGAGTCAGAGGGAATCGATGGTGGACCCCAATCAAACGTGAACCCCAATCACCAGTATTACCTTACAGGAAGGACCGAAACATACCATCCCGTAGAGCAATTGCTAGATATTTCTGAGTATAGAAATTCCGTACCTGAACCGTCTCAACCTCATGGATCAGGGCCATTAGCAGAAGGGACAATTTTTTTCTCGAAAGAGCAACTCATAGGAGAGTGTCAAAAATACTCATTACGTTTAAATGTACAACATAAAACCACTGCTAGTTCTCCGAAAAAATTAATATTGAATTGTAAGGAATATGGTTGTAAGTGGCGTATGTATGCCCGTACAGAGAGAGAAGGCAAATTTTGGAAGATAATAACGAATGAACACGAGCATACATGCGTGAGGAGGGCCGGAGACTTCACACATGATAATTTAACGGCTGAGGTTATTGCCAACTGTATTACAAATGCAGTAAAGAGAGATGTCGGTATTTCCTTACCCGACGTTAAATCTCTATTGGAGAAAGAATACCCGAATGTGGTGCCCACTTATAACAAGATTTGGCGGGGGCGAGAAAGAGCAATCGAACATCTTTTTGGTTCATGGGAAGATTCGTACAACAAACTACCGAGTCTTTTATTGGCTATACAGAGGACGACACCCGGCACGCAGATAAAGTGGTTGTTTAAAAGCGTAGGTGATCCGAACAGAGCTATGTTCGAAGCAGCAGCATGGGCATTCGGGCCTTGTATTGCGGCGGTTCCGTATATTAGGCCCGTGATTAGCATTGATGCCTCTTTCTTATCAGGTCGCTATAAGGGTAAATTCTTAGCGGCTTGCGGTTACGATCCTGAGCAACGGCTTGTTCCGTTAGCATTTGCTTTAGTGAGAACGGAGGATGAAGCTTGCTGGGGTTGGTTCATGAAATTTCTACGGGAACAAGTGGTGGGACCAAAAAAATTTTGTGTTGTCTCAGACCGTCATTGGGGAATAAGGAACATGTTTAAAAGACCACAGTACGGATGGCAAGAAAGTGCGGAGCCTGCATTGGCCGTACATCGGTATTGTATGCAACATTTATGTGAAAATGTGTACAAGGTTTCTGGTAAAGACAAAGGTATACCACACAAATTTAGAAATAAGTTGGCTAACAAGAAAAAGAAACGGCCATTCATGAAAATGTGGGAGGAACTCCGAGTGACAAACCCTGAAGTTATCGATTATCTTAAGAAGTGTGGTAAAGAAAACGAGACAGATACCAATGAGCGAATGAGGCCAGAGAGGTGGGCACAAACTTTTGACACTGGTGCACGTTGGGGTCTTATGACTAGTAACGGATCTGAAAGTCTAAATAGCCGGTACAAGGTTGAGAGAAGACTCCCAGTTGTTGGACTCGTAGAAGGCACTTGGTACAAGACTGTGCAGTGGTTTAATGAAAGGAAGCAAATAGCATTGGGAAGACAGGCAGATGGAGAACGGTGGCCAAAAGAGGTGCAATTAAAAGTCATGAAGCATACTCTTAAAGCGGGTAAGGATTACCGTTGTATACTTTACTAAAAATTAACCTTCATTTATATTTACATATTTTTTTTATATATTTTAATATTTACAGCGCTGATGACTGTGGTAACCATTGATATTGAACGTGGAGAGTTCGAAGTACAGGTGCCCAACGAGAAAAATTTCCCTGGAAGAACGTGGAAGTACAAAGTTCTCATCAACCGCAATTATCAACCGGAAGATCCTCAACTACCGACCAAGCGTGTGACGTGCAAATGTCAAAAACCTCAACTGACCGGAATACCATGTGCTCATGTTGTTGCCATATGCGGTACATATAGATGGGAAGTAGATGAATTTATAGACCCATTATATAGTACAGAGAACATGGTTAAAATATGGTCATCAAGTGACTTCCACTGCTATGAAGACGAAGAGAACTGGCCTCGCTACGATGGACCTGTGGTGTTCCCTGATAAGAATATGATTAATCGGGGGCGGCGAAAGAAGGACCGTGATTGGATGTGGATGGATGCAATGCGAAATAATAAAAATAAAAAAAGAAGAACCACAGAGGACAACAACCCACAACCACCTATCTCTTTGGAGGAACTTCAATCTGGTAGGCGTGCCAACACGCATAGACGAACAAGTACAAGGAATAGAGCTCCGCCTTCAACAGGTAACCGAGGTGAAAGTTCTTTTCCGAGGGAGCCAGTTCAACCTGGCCGAAGTTCTGTTAGCGTAGATCCACGAACTCAAAGTCGTATTAGTCTTGGTATAGGAGGAACTGAACCACGCCGAAATTCCATTAGCGTGGATCCACGCTCAAGTTCTGCTAGGTATGTCACAAGTCAGGGGACATCAATTACAAGGGATAGTCAAGGAGCATCGAGTAGCAGAGCACAAACCGGAATACGTGGTGGCATTTTACGTCTTGGCGCAAGAATAACTAATTTTGCAAGAGGAGGAAGAAAATAATTGTAATTTTTGTGGTTATAATGTAATATTTAGTTGAATTGTACTTTTATTTGATGTGATAATGTAATAATTGTAATATTCGTAATACTACGTTGAATCCAGAGCTGTTTTATCAGTTGAAAGTGTGACTTTCTTGATGCTTTGTCATTTTTGTTTTGAACAAATGGTACACCTAAAAATTTTGAAATTCAAGTTTAGGAAAATAGATCCGCCAATTAACAGCTCAGTATTTTTGATACAATTTTTCAGAGCGTATTTCATATTTTTCTAGCGCCAAACTTTTCGAATCCAGAGCTGCTTTTTCAGTTCAAAGTGTGACTATCTTGGTCCTTTGTCATTTTTGTTTTGAACAAATGGTACGCCTAAAAATTTTGAAATTCAAGTTTAGGAAAATAGATCCGCCAATTAACAGCTCAGTATTTTTGATACAATTTATAATCATTTAATTTAATATTAAAATTTCATATATTTAATTAATGTTTATAATAGAAGTAAAATAAAATATATTAATTTAATATCTTATCTTCAAAATATATTACTAAAATTTCATAATATATTAATTTAATATTAAAATTTCATATATTTAATTAATTTTTATAATTAAATTACAATAAAACCATGAAAAAGACAAAATTGGGCAGTTACAGCACTGTTCGGAATCCCAGAATCCGATCTAACGTTAGATCGGAATCCCAGAATCCGATCTAACGTTAGATCGGAATCCAGGAATCCGATCTAACGTTCGGAATCCAGGATTCCGATCTTACGATACTATTTTTATTAAACTGATTAAATTGATATTAATTTTATTGGATTATATTATTTTAATATTATTTTTTAAAATTTCGGTTTGAATGAACATTTTACAAATAGTGTACAACAGGGCTGGGCCGGAGAGCTCACAATTTATACCATATCCATTGCCAATCTGGACTCTTTGTTATGTGGCCCTAAAAAATTGTCAATTTATAGTTTTATGCAAAACATGAACTCATGTATAAATTCCTTCTCTATGACCCATCTCAGGGACGGTTCGATGTGTTGAGAATCTTGAGATTGTTGAGTATTAGTCTTGTTAATGAATAAAACGGAGTCGTATGCTGACAGTGTCAGATATTTCCTTTTAAGTTTTAACTAAGAGAGAGTATAGGATAGTTTTGAAGGTAATTATAAAAATTATCACTTTGCGGTTATGAAGTTTGCCATATGAAACATTGTTGGGATATGCTTGAAAGATTGGTCACAAACTCACAATAAATGCATCCTAGTGGCACTCCTTGTAATTTCTCTTAAATTTGCATCTTCTAAGATGATGCGTCTCTACTATATTTATTGCCTATATCTCCTCTCATTCTCCACACCCTTCACCTACCAACGGCCTCTTTATACCCCTTACTATTCCAGTTTGTAGTCATTTCAAATCTTTGCTTTGAACTTCAAGTACACTTTATAAAAGTCACCTTTCCACCTCTACAACAGATATCTCATTTGCTATTTTAGTAAACAAATGAAAGGAGGCTTTTTGGATCACTTATTTGAACAAAGTTCCTATCACATCCCCATCTCAACCGGAGAGACATCTCCGGTCGACCTTCTTAGCATGTTGGAATCTTTAGAAGATGGCTCAGTTGTGACACGTCCATTGTACCAATTTGGCCAGTCAAGTATCATCATTGGCTCGTGTGGCAACAAGCATCACGAATCAACATTGCCCATGCCGGTTGATGTGAGTAGCGACAAGAAAAAAAAAGTTGATAAGAAGCGAAAACTGGTGGCACAAGATGCACCCCACAAGACATCACATATCACCGTGGAGCGCAATAGAAGAAAGCAAATGAATGAGCACCTTTCGGTGCTGCGCTCATTGATGCCATGCTTTTATGTTAAGAGGGCAAGTGTGAGCTAATAAAGAACTTAATTTCGCTCAACTAAAAGATTTATAAAGACTAATTACAAGCTGACCCTATTTACTAATTCTTAGCTTAATGATTGGATTTTTAAATTTTAACCGTTGACCAACGATCATTAAGAAGGCATTATATATTGCTTATTGTGTTCTTGTTTTTCGTTCAATATATTGTACCAGCAATACTTTCTTACTTGTTGGAGTTATATTAAGAATATGTTCAATATTGTTATTTTCTCAAATTTATTTGTTTGCATGATACTAGGGTGATCAAGCATCAATCATAGGAGGAGTGGTGGATTACATCAAGGAGCTGCAGCAAGTGCTCGAGTCTCTCGAGGCCAAGAAACAAAGAAAATTATGCAGTGAAGTACTTAGCCCAATACAAGCATCTAGCCCTCACCTACTACATAGCCCAAAACCTCCATTTAGTCCCAAGCTAGGGTTACCTATTAGCCCTAGAACACCACTGCCGGAGAGCCCTTACAAATGCAATGCCTTACAAAGTCAGATATTAGACAAAATAGTATTACCAACACAAGCAATGAGTTCTACTACTGCACTGGCAATGGCTGATGTGACAGTCGAGTTCGCAGGTCCAAATGTTCTTCTAAAGACGATTTCACGACACATACCTGGGCAAATGCTTAAAATAGTTGCAGCTCTGGATAACCTTTCCCTCGAAATACTGCAAGCCAACATTAGCATTGTCAATGGCACCATGCTCAATTCCTTCACAATAAAGGTCTGAACTTTATATTTCGGTTCTCTATTTGCAAGAGCTTCTTTACAATGATAACCATCAAACAATATCTGAAATTTTGTCGTGACAAAATATTCTAATAAATATATACGTGGAACATATAATATCCAGGCCGGACAACGTCACTTTGGAATGCAAATGAGAAGAGTTTTATTTTTTTTCCGTTTGTTATCACTCATCAAAAAGAGAAGTCACAATAAATGTACTTAACTGTACACTCACAAATATGGCTCTGATAATGTACCTATACTATGTAGTGGAGCATCTGCCAACTTCAAAACGGGAATCTGCATTGGTTCAATCAAGAATAGTTTACTTGAGTTAGCAAAGACCAGATGCATCATGTATTAAATTAAACTATTAAAGTCGTAA
Organism: Rhynchospora pubera; assembly: GCA_028095005.1. Lineage (NCBI taxonomy): Eukaryota > Viridiplantae > Streptophyta > Magnoliopsida > Poales > Cyperaceae > Rhynchospora > Rhynchospora pubera. The sequence goes on from CM051461.1 coordinate 21,794,021, forward strand.
TTGTACTATTATATTAGGTACATTTACAAAAAGTTATTCATAGCACAGTTTCATGTACAGCAGCCTTTTTTATAGTCAAACTATATATATAACGGAACTCTACAAGTTCAATTCCACTTCCGGTAGCTAACATACTTTTCTACTTGTGGTACTAAACTAAAATGAGACATTAAAACATATTTCTATGCGCAACTCCAAATGCAAGCAATCAAATTAGAATGTCTTATGTTTCAGCATGTATATTTAGAATGAAGATATCAAAACTAACTGAGATAAAGATTATTTTAGTTTTCTGGTTGCTAAAGTTCATCCCTTAGTAAGTTTCTTTATGTGACACCATCGAAATTAAGTAATAAGTATATAAACATAGAAAAGCGATTTCAGTGTTTGGTTCTAACTTTGATGTGTGGGTCCGCAGTTGCTTGATCTTCAATCATAGACTATATGTGTAATAATCTCAGAAACGATTTATGAATTAGATGTTAATGAACATTATTTGAAAATATTAAGATAATATTGTACAGAAAATATATATTTTTTTTATCATATAACATTAAAGAGTGATTTCTGAATGAAAAAAAAGAAAAAAATAATTCTTGATATAGCACACTAGGCATTCCAAACTTTGTCACCAGCTTTTCAAAAAAGCATTTTATTAAGCTTTTCTACTAATGTTTTTTTGAAAATATATTTTGTACTAATGAACTAAGCAAGTTTTATTTGCTATTGCAGATAGGAGTTGACTGTGATCTAAGTATTGAAGATCTTGTACAAGAGATCAAACGTACCTTCCCCTAATCGGGTTGCTTCTACAATAGTAATTGTATTGAGCAAATTAAACCGTGAAAACATAGCAGAAGAAGCACTCCATGCCATGAGCTTCATGTGTGGGTGGGAGTGAAGCTACTTAGTATATACTATATAGTCTATTCAGTTCACGCCTTCATATCCCTATATATAATCAGATTTGAAGTTCTCGTGAACTCATCACCGTATATCAGTGAGTCACAAGAGTTAAAGTGCACAAAAAAAGCGTGGCGGAAGATTTAGGGTTCAAGACTGACATGTTCGATGCTATAACAATCTAAATATACGTATATTGGATTTAATTTATTAGGTAGAGAACTCATGTCAGCACTCAAGTTTAGTGTAATTACTTTTATATGATTTAACATTTTTCTGGCAATAAGCCAGACTGGAATGTTGTTAAGCATTGCCCAAAATGTTGCAGAAACATTGCTTCCAGTTTGGTGATCTGTTGTTTAATATAGTTTTCAATTCTGGAAGGTTGGAACTGGGAAGCCAATGCTAACCAAACTTTTCACTGAAATGTGAAGTGCCAAACAAAGTTTTACAATGCTGATTAGAGGTACAGAAATAATGGCCAAGAAGAAAGAAAATGTTGAATAAAAAAACAGAAGAATATACTGGACCATGGAACTCTCAGCACATTAAATATCAGCCATATTAATTCATGCTTTAATATTCAGTGATGTTGTGATCTTTAAAATTTTTGATGATTTTATATTGCGAGAGTAAAGTATTGCCAAATATCATGCCAGCAAAGTGGAATCCTACTTCTGTGGCAGTCAAGGGTTTAAATATCGGCTGTGGCGGCCACTATAGCGCCGAGATAGCGGAGTTATATGCTCGAACGCTATTACGCTACAGAAGTAGCGCCATGTCTGATAGAGCGCTGTATAGCGTGATTTAGCGGGCGGAATTTAGCATTTAGCGCCGAGATGGCGTGCAATAGCGGTTCTCCAGTCCCACGCGCGTGACACCCTCTCCAATCCCATGCGAGCACTGACCAATTAATTGCTTAGAGCGATGATACTGATCCACTATTATATAATACCCTTCTAAAACTTCAGTCCCTCATGTGGGACTAATTAAAGACTATTGTGGAAACCGGATGACAAAATTGTTGCATTTAATTGTTGAAGTTGGAATCGAACCATGACATGGCTATGCAATCCAATGCAACAACCACCCAAATAACTTGTTATTGTTGTTATAAGTGTTTTATGTTATTTATATATATGAATTTCAAATCCGCTATGACATTGACATGTCCGCGACGAATCCGCTATCCGCTATTTAAACCTTTGTGTGGCACAATTACATATCATGTCGGTTTGTTAATCCTGTGTTAAAATATTTGTAAACCACCCTAGCTATCTAATCCAATATATCTTACAATATCTGTTAAAAAGGTGGACATGATATGGCCATTACCATGCACATCATCTGTGTATATGATCTCTGTGTCCCCAACCTACACATAAACAGATCATCCCAGGTGGCTATACTTTATTTCTAGGATCGTCAATTAATTAATATTACTGCAGTTTTATACAACCGATCATAGGGTTAATGAAAGGCTTATGAGGTTTTGTAAAATCCTCTACCGAAAAAAGAAAAAGATTGCATTAGGTTCAAGGCATACGTAGGTCATTAACAACATCTATTTATGCAGATTTAAGCATATAGGTGATTAATGTCTCATTAATGCAATAGATTTTTAGATAATTTAATTTGTATGCACAAATATGATTCTTTTTCCGACCTATTGCTGACTCTTGTTTTACATGATTTTTCCTTCATATCAATAATCAGGGGGAGCCTTGAAAAGTCAATTATATCATCCCAGTCATGATTTCTAGTCTTTAATTGGTTACATCGATAATGAGCTATTAGTTGAACACAGTTCAACTTGTTAATAGCTTTTGAAATTTTCGACAATCAACGTACTGATCATTAGCAAGACAAAATAAAACTTCCATCACTAATCAATATCAATGAAATTACTGGATTTTTATTTTAATGATTTCGCAATATTAATTTCTAATTCCGACTTCTTAAGGTTTTATAGCAATGAAACGTACACTTCCATGGCTGGCTAGATTAAAAAATCATATATGTACCGTTGAAATTAAACTCAGTACTGCTCATCAATCATGATGCGCAGCCATGTGCACTGAGATGAACTGAGCAATGAACCGGCTTGAAAATAGCTGCTCAATCTAACAGGAACAAGTAGCTAGCGAGCAGCACGGGCTACTCGACTACTCTAAGTTTCTTGATAAGGTCATCATTAAATGGTTTTTTTTTTTTTATTGCAAGTACAGAACAATTGTCGTCTGAATATTTCGCTATAATAGATTGATTGGGTCCCCTGAATTCAAAGCAGCACAGAGTATTTAAAGCAGAGAGAGAACTTGACGTGATTAGACATCAATGCTAACAGATTCCTAGCACAGATCCGTTAGCAATTAATTCTTTTCTTTTTTTTATAAGGCATGGTGGCGAAGTGCCACTGTGCAGTTTTAACTGTTATGTATTCAGCTCAGTATTAAAATTTTAGGAACAACAAATTAAATTATCGATGTCCGCATTGTGATGTCATCAGATTACAAAAGCAAAGATTTTAGTTAACAGTTAAGGCTAAATCACAGTGAAGTGTATCTGATTATGGGATGAAAAGAGAGAAATATCAGATTGCCGTGTAGTCTGGAGACTCAAATCTGACATATAGGATTTCTAGACTTCTTAAACTTTGGCAATTCTTATTTAACACATAAATAATATGAAATTTATTTCTTAAGACATGGCAATTCTTAAACTTTGGCAATTCATAATTAACTTTATACCCTATACATGGCACATTACAAATTTACAACGTACATTAGTACCCGTGTCTCTTTTCATTTGCTGAAGACTAAATTGGCTTTAATGTTTGAAAGAAATCATTTCAATGAAGGCAGAGCATGGAACTAAATAACTTTCACAATGAGATGGGGCGATATAGCTTCCAAATAATTGGTATCGCAGTGATGATACGCTGTGGAATTTGAGTGCTGAAATAATAAATAGCTAATTAATAGTACAAACATGTGATTGCTCACATAATGTTGCAGTGTTCTCCCATAGCTAGCTAGAATTATTTGATTGGAGCATGAACTGAATTCTATGTTGCACGGACTCTTCATTTTGTTGCCGTATTCCATATCGGATACATATCTGATATGGATACACGTGCGATACGTGTGCGATATGCACCAAATATGCCACATGGCGAATTCTATTATTTTGATGCATTTGACTGGCGAATTCAGGCTCCGTTTGGATGGGTGTGGGAAGAAGGGAAGAAGGGAAGAAGTGGGAAGAAATATTGGGAAGTGTGTAATTTTATGAAGAGTTTGGATTGTTTAATAATAAATTTCTTCTCTTCTTCTCTTATTCTCTTCTTCCCACTCCAATCCAAACATAGCCTCAGTTAGGATACGGCTGGGATATGGTTGTGATATATTTTTTAATATTAGATCTTTAAACTCCTATAATTGTTTTTATAGGAACATCATTTTTGGACGTATGACCACAAATCGAAAAACTCGAGATGAGATCTATAAGGTTTATTGGAGTTTATTTTGTAACGACGACTTTTGGGACCAAAAAATCTCCGAAATCCACTTTGAAAACCTTCGAATCTAAAAATTATATAAAAATATCATAATTAGTTGTTAATCTGTACAAATTATTTACTAATTAGAAAATATATAAATTATAATACATTTAAATTAGAAAAATATATTATTTTAATTATTTTATATATACTGTCATATTCTAATTTTTTGATAAATGACGTATCCCACATCTGTACCATATCCGCCACAATATATACCTACACCCCTGCAATGTAGACTGAATTTAATGTTTCCTAAAGGCGAAATACTTAGGCTCATCATATATAAATTCAAAGTTTAGAAGCAAATAATAATAATATCCGGAGTAATATGCTCAAGCCAGCCAAGAACAATAACATGGAGAATGAAAAGAGCACGTACAAATATTTGAGACTTGGAGTTAAACAGAGGAGAGTGGGATTGTAAAAGGAAGAGTGATGCATGAGCATGACGGCTGTATTAAATGTGCCTTCACTGACGGACAGCGCATTAAATATGTCCTCTTACTGAACACATTCATGTACATTGATATGGTCATTTATTCCTACACGTTGCCATCCCAAACGGATATCTAAAGTGACTAATCAAAATCTTCCAATTTAATCTAGCTAATACTTTCTGATTGCCGTTATGTGTCCGTACAGATTTTTTTTACTTATTATTATTATATATATATATATATACACGAATTATAATTGCCCATCGGCAAATATACCATCTCAGCCATCGCTAAATATAAAGTGAACATATACAGCAAATAAGGTGAACATATAGACGATATAAGTGAACACTTACAAACAAATAAGTGTTGTCATCACTTGTTCAAAAGTTTACATGCATATTCAACTTATTTTCATTGAACTTATTTGTTTGTATATGTTCATTGAAATTAGATCGTCTATATGTTCACTTTGTTTCCAATCATATATATACACCTACACATTTCTGAAAGCATCAAAATGAAAAATACAAAAAAAATAAAAGCAATAAAAATAGCCCTTTACAAATATATAATTTTGTATTATATTTTGATTTATCACAGTTAAAACTTAGTTTGTTCAGACAGGAGCAAGCAAGGTTGGAACGGAGACAGAATAAATACAAAAAGAATTAAAAGTTGATAACGTTTTCTTGTTGTTTATCCACATCCTAGGTTTCTAAAATAATAAAGCTAACCAATTAATTAGCGCATACATTTAGAGAATAATTTTTAGGTGGTTGATAATTAAAAGAAATTTAAAGGCATGCATGCATTTAGGCCTCTGTGAATAATGTAATATTTAGGATGCACACTGTGAAAATACAAAATTTACCATCAACAATTCAGTCATATTAAATTTATAAGAAAGACATGCATCCAGGTTAATTACATTCATCTTGTTCAAATGCTGATTCATGATGTGTTCACTTCTAGACGTACGTAATATATTTGAATTTAATTTAATTATATATCGGGATATTAGCATTACTGAAATATTGTCCTGCGCCACCTATTTATAATATTCTACATATACACTGATCAAAAGTGTTTAATTTCTCTTTCACCTTCTATTAATAGTATTAATTCAAAGTACGTATTTATATCTTTTGTACGTAGAACTTCTAAATTCAAAAGCTTAACGTACATTATTGAACTTTTGTGCAATATTTCAATATGCATGAAATTTATTAATTACAAGAGAAATTTATATATATCATGTTGAATATCTAATTGGAAAAGTCAAAGTTTTAATATCCGATTAAAGTAAATACATGAAGAATTTCATCTATTTGTTTGATGTCCTATTTTTATCAAATACATGTCGTTATTTTTCTGCTTCATGATATTAATATGCATTGATTCTAGTCTTGCCATTTCTTATTTATGACCATAAACTTGAGATCAAAACGTGTGAACGTTGGCCATTCATTTTGCTTTGTTTCTGGTCCGTTACAAAATGAATTGCATTTATTTGAGGAATGTGGATGGTGCCAATAAATAATATATTAATTATACTTTTAATCTTGGTTATACAAGAGGTCATTTGATTTTTTATATAAGCAATTTTATTCGGAAGATATTGAATATACCGAATATACCATTTGATCAAGAGAGCAATTGAGACAGAAATATAAACTTGATCAAATTTCTATTCTCTATATTGATATTCCTCATAGTAATTTCCAATTTGATTTGAATGTTATTCCGATTGATTCTGCTGGATATTGTGGAGATCTCTCATCAGTCACTTTTCCGGTCGTGTCCTAAGGAGTGACACTTACCCGTCTTATCTTGGTTGCGGTTCCTCTTGCACGTTGAGACGGAATACGTTTAAGGACAGCACCTAGCGCGATTCAGGTAAAAACTGTCTTAACTATTTATTTTATTTATTTTAAGCTATCCGAATTGCTTAATATTTGATTTTGCACCAACATATCATACACATACAGAAATCATATATAATTTATTATCAAGCATAAATTTCTTTTCAAATTGTAAGGTTATAGGTAGAAATAAAAGTACCGATGACAAAAATGATATTTGTACCTTCTTAATTTGCTATGTTTGGTTGCCTACTTAAGTTGTTATTTTTAAGAACTAAAAGAAAAAAAAATTGGTGGTACAGCTAGCAAAGACATTAAATGGATTGTTTTTAATGCAGCATTCAATGAAAATCAATTCAACCTGGGAAACTCTACTGAAAACATCATCAATAATGTAAAAACAAAACATGCGATGCGCCAACTGTATTGAAGTTAAAAGATAAAATGTCTTAATTTTCTCCAAGTTGCGAAGTAATTGGATATGTCAATACATGGCAATAATTCCATATTGTTGTTCTGAAAATGTTATGCACATATATAAAAATGCATGAGGCTGACAAGTGACAAATATTATGTGCAATCAAGCAATATTGAAGCTATCATTGTAGTATATCTATGGTTCCTTTTCAGATGAAACCATTTAAATAGCTCTGATCGATCACACACTGATAGAAAAGCTGTTTACTTAATTTTTTTCCTATTAATTGTGAAATTTTAGCAACATTGTATGTTTCTTGACAAAAGTTGTCAGTATGATAGTATATATATACGAATATCCAATTATATTTATTATAATAGAAGAACTCGACCATGCATAGTTTTTGCTATATTTCTATAATCCTCATTGCAATTCCCAGTAATCTATTGAAACCAATAAACATTGGTACCGTAACAGGAAATTATACTCAACATATTTTCTTATTGCATGTATAGTCGACATTGAAAAGTCTATCTAAGAGAAAAATTACTCAATACGTACACGCTCTATATAGTATATACCATATATAAACATCGTTAACACAGCCGAACTCCACCTAAGCCAAACCCAGTTAATTATCAACTGGCACAGTATCAACTTACTAATTACATCCAAGTCCAAGCAGAAAACAGAATTGTGAAGAATTTCTCAATTTTTTTACAAGTAGACCCCTAAAATTTTCTATAATCTATTTTAAGCTCCCTTCTTAATTTGTCTCCCGGTCACTGGGTGATCCGTTGATGTTTTAGCTTGCTGCTACCAATTAATTATCCTGCTTCTTAGTTGATATGATGGTCTTTGACGTGCAATCTCTCAGCATTTTTATGAAAATGCTATTCTGACAGAGGAGTATGTTTAGTTCATTTTTCGACGACTTGATCTTATAAATAGGTTATAACATTGACCCTAAAAAAAAAAAAGAAAAAGGTTATAACACACAAGTTACATTTTGTTTTAATTTTCTTTACAGAACAATGGATATCCAGAATTTAAAAAATATTAGAAATCTTCTGCTTTTCAAAAGCAAAGTAATATTTTATCTAATGTTTGTTGATATGCATTCATATATATATATATATATATATATATATATATATATATATATATATATATATATATAATGGTCTGAATTATGTTAAAAAGTAAAAAACTTCTATGTATGCATGGTTGTATGTGATCAGATTTAAGACATAACTTTGATATTGTTTCTTGCAAGTAGCAACAAGAATGCCAAAAGATAAAAGGCTTAATTCAAAATATAGGAGCAACAAGTCTTATTTATTACTAGAATTTATTTGAACAATTATGGCACACAAAGGGACCGATCACCGTGGGTAGATGCGCATGTGTTTTCATGTACAAAGTGCAAATGCATTCAATTTGAATATCTTTTAAAGCCAAAGCAGTGAAGTGACATGATCATTAAAAAAGCACAGTATTCTTCTACGACCGTAGTAGCTGGAGTATGTCTCCAAGTCCAAGTCCCTACATTTTAATTTTAAGAACTGTGTAGCAACATAAACCACATCTCTAACAGTAGCTGTACTGTACATATAATTTGGGGTAGATGTTGCATTTATGATTAAACAGTAGATGTACTATATACATGTTATAAGGTATATATATTTAAACAGTTGTACATTCCGCGTATCAGTATCTACACTGTGTAGGGTATAAAATAAATGAACAGTGTTTACATTCGACTTAACAGTAAACAGTTTCTGTACTGTTTATTTTGAATATATATATAGATACAGAATAGTGTGTGCATATAAACAGTACTGTATCATAAACAGTTCGACATTCTTGATCAAATAGACAAGCGATAGCCAATTAATCGAGTGTGTATATATATATACACATATAATTATTATGATATTTAATTTTAATGAAAATATTTATATGACATTTAATTTTAATAATCCGTTATGATCCTATACTGGGCGCTAAATAACCGCCATCCGCTATCCTCTATGATTTGAAGTTATCCGCTATAAACCAGCTATCCAATATTATTTAAACTTTTGATCTATACAAAGAGGAACGGGTTAGCACCAATACACAATATAACCAAATCAATTGAGAAAATGCACCACCAGCAGGTCTAAAACAGCTAGCTCGTTGAGTTGCAAGAACCTAACGGCCGGGACGTAGTCCTTACTCCTTATACAGGCTGATCTTTTAAATGACTCTTTATTCATGCAAGTACAGAAAATTTGTCGTTATGAATTAAGTAGGCCATTTGTCTCAATATCCCTAGCATAGATTGCTTGGGGTCCTCTTAATTTTTAACTACCCATGAAAAATGAAGGCAGCCAGGGGCACCATACGGATCCGACACCTCGTGGCAGCACACATTTCCTCTCATTCAATCTATTGTTTAAAGCTGCACACACACACTCTCTCTTATTTAAAGCTGTAAAATTAAGATGCTATGAGGTAGCTCTTTCCGTTACATTTTACTGTTTCGGTCATATAATACAAATGGTACAGATACATGCATGTCATGCAATTAGGCAAATTCTTTTTAAATTATCAGAGTTCATTTTCCTTTTTACATTCTCCTTGATTCCTTCTATTATGCTGTGTCTTCTCACTTTTTCAGCTCCTCTTTTTCCTTTTTGAAGTAACTTTTCAGGGAAAGGCTGAAAAGTAGCAAAATTCCTATATACTCGTAGTTCTTTTGCCATTTTTGGCATTTATTGAGCCTACGATGACCTGGCTCTGAGCATATCATATTTCTTTCGTGGTGCCAATCAATTGTTGGAACATTAAGGTCACTGTATACTCATTAATGAAGTTTCTCCAAAAATATAAATATATGTATAAAAAAGAGACCAGGAGGTATTAACGAGCAACTTATGCGTGCATTGGCCCACGAAATGTCGTTTCCCTATTTACATTAGTGTTCTCTTGTAGTAAATATATAAGCTGCTATTCTTTAGGGCATATTTCTGTTGTCGGGTCAATATGAGGTTTTTAAATTATGGATAAATGGTACAAGACCTCTTAATTACAAGCAGGGGCGAAGCCAGGATTTCGTGTCAGCAATTTAATTTTTTTTTTGCTGAAAATATATGTATGATGTAATTTTTAATATAGACATTGTATAATAATATTTTTTAAATAAAGAACTCTAAATAATGTGATATAAAAAATTCATGAGAAATCAAATATATATTATAATAACAATAAAAAAATCTAAAATAATATATTTAATATACAAAATAATAATTCAAAAATCAAGGCAATAAAAAATACAAAAATTTCCTATGAATTTTTATTTTCTTATAATTTTACATAATAGGTTCATTAGAAATCTTATTGAACATTTTTTTTCTATATTATAGATATATAAAGATATGAGGCATACAGAGGAATTTGGCCACTATTCAAACCACAATATTTCTTATCTTTTGTGGCGCTCGAAATTTGTTTTGACAAAAATAGTATTTATGATTTTTACTGGCAGTTTTTATATAATATCCGAATTGTATTTTTTATCTTATGTGATAGCTTTTGTTTATTATGTCCTAAAGTTCACAAAATATTATATAGACGAATCCTGCAATGCACAAGATTCACGCTAGTATATATATGCTATAAATAATTATTTATCCAAATATTCCATTCTATTCTAAATTTTGTCTTAATAAAATTAATTGGGGATGAAGGAAGAAGACGATTAGTCAGGAACAAATGCTACCTGGATCCCTATGCGATTTTTTAGACGTCGTTATACAATTCAAATCAAACACGACATGTCTAGCTGGATCCTTCAAATTTTTAAGATGGGTCCCTAACTTCTTGTGACCTTTGTTTTTAATTACAAACAAATATACTATTAAGAAACTATTTTTTTTAATTAAGGTGGTCCATAGACCCACCTTTCTCCACGTAACTTCGCCCTGATTACAATTAACCTAGTTCTACAATTAATCTATGCCTATAATTCTAATACTGCCTAAACTCTAATCCTAAACATATCAATGTAAACATTGCATCCATAAGCTCATCTAATTATCATCAGTATTTGGATGAAAAGTACCGAGACATTTGCTTAATTGTGGATTCTTTGACAAAAAGGCCCAATTACACGAGATAGTGCAAATGGTAATCGTCAATGTTTGCAGGAATGATAAGTGCAATTTCTAAAAAAACCATCCGCGTCATCGCTATTGTCTGTTATAAATATTTAGTTTAATAATCAAATGTGTGTTTACTTTAATATTTAAAAGTGTTCAATTAAATGCATCAACTATGGTTTATTATATAGAACTGCGCGTCAGTCCCGTCAGCTTTGGAGAGAGAGGCGCCAGGAGCAAAGTCGGAAAAAATTTAATTTGAACCAGATCGGTTCATGACCCCTTTTAATTTTTTCGTGTGATTTTTTTTCCGGTTCGTGACCCTTTCGCTTGGTTTAATAATATCATTTTTTCTTATAAAATTTATATTTTATGTTGCAACTAACTGAACATTTATACTTAAATAAATAGAACATTTGTACTTATTAAACTGAACATTTGAGTAAAAAAAAATATACTGAACACAGCAAACACTTATAACACAGTGAACAATTACAATAAAAATGTTAGCATTATCTAATAAAGTGAACACGTACAACAACGAAATGAACAAAAAATAATTTGCGTGTTGAGTGAGTACAAGCACTACTAGAATTTCGTTTATCTGTGTCGGGACACCAACAAATCAGAGTCGCTAAACCAAGTAGCGACGCGGAAAGGAAAAAAGCGGGCGGGAGAATTTTATTGGGTGTCGGTAGGCCGACACAGATAAATTAGGACGCGTAAATATTCAAAGGAGGGACGCTATGAAGTTCTGTGTCGGGACGCGAATATACTGAATAATATTGACGTCAGAATTCCGACACGTATAATGAGAGACGCATATCAGTTGAGATGCTCAACGCCTTACGCTATTTTCTTTTTACAGGCGCGCTCAATCTAAATATAATTAGAGTCGCTAGTTGACACAGATAATTGGAACTCTAATAAACAAATTAGTAAATTATTTCAATTAAAATTTTGTGTTGATCTAATGTGTCGGTATACTGACGCATTAAGAAAGACACGCTTAAAGTAAGATTGATTAATTTTCTGCAGTTTACCAATTTTAATATCATTCATTCACAGCATATATAAACCCAAGACCCGAATTCATAGCATAGATATACCCAATATCTGAATCCATTAACAAGTAAACCACAAATTCATCCATCAATCAAGTAAATATTCAAAACAATATCCATTATCTATCAATTGAGTCGTATGAAGCCTGAGCCTAATTCCCTCAAATACTAATACATGTCAGTATCTAAACTCTCATAAATTGTTAAAGGGAACCCGTTAGCATATTGCCTCTACAACCCCAGTGTTAAAGATACCTCCTCAGGTCATGTGAGCTTTGAAAGGTTGGATCAGTGTATGCCCTAGGTCATATGATGCATTCTACTAATTAATAATGTCTCTTCTCACCATCTTCGCACCATCACTACCTGATAGACAAAAACATAATGCAACAGGTGTTAGCATAATATCATAAATGTGTCTATAGTTAGAAGAGTATACAATGCATGAAAGTAACTAAATTATGCAAGAATCACCACGCTTGTCCAAACATTTTAAAATTTTCATAATGGAATAATACTAACTAGATATATTATGATGAAATATACCAGTCATCTTGTACGTCATCTGAATTTGTACCAGGAGTGTCATCCTCAGATTCCTCACTTGACATGTCATGATCATCTATTTGCGATGATTGGCGGTTTGAGTTGTTGGAGAGCTCAGAAGGGTCCACTTGGTCCACAATACCTAGTTGTGCCAAGGAATCGGCCACGTCTAATCCTCCGTCGAATGAACCATCAAACTCATTAGTGGAGTCTTCTTGAAAAAAATCATCTTCTTCTATTGGATTGTTATCACCAGAATAGAACTGTCGCTTTCTATTACACTTGTGAACAACCCACCAGTCACTTCTCTTCTTTGATGGATATGAAAGATAATACACTTGAAATGCTTGGGCTGCCAATCCAAATGGTTCATCAGGCGAGAGCTTAGATTTGTGTTTGACTTCGACCAAGCCATGTTTCTTATCTATCTTGACACCATTTGTTACATCAAACCAATGGCAATTGAAAAGGACAACTTTATGGTTAACTCCAGGATATTTGAGTTCAACAATATCCTCTAAAATTCCATAATAATCAAGTTCTCCCCCACCATCTGACTCTCCTTTGATGCATACTCCGGTATTATCTCTCGATTTAGATTTCCCATGGGATTTAGTATGAAAAACAAATCCGTTAACTTCATATGCCCCATAAGATAGATATTCTCTACTTGGTCCAAGACTGAGACTTTTAATGCCAGGATTAGGATTAGGCTCGCCCTCAACGGTCTTTTTCAACCATGTTGGAAACTCATTATCTAGAATAGATTGTAGAATCCTGTCATTTGTTGGCCGTCGTGTGCTTTTGATTTGCTCGGTATATGTCCTGTGAAATATTATAAGAAATGTTAGCTAGAAGCAACAAGAATCTTAATTTAGATAAGAATATTGAGTTAAAATTAGGACTGTACTCTAGATAAGACTTAATCTCAGGACAATTGTAGAGGACGTAGAGTTTTGCCTTGCGAAAGTTTTGGAGGTTTAATGTTTTCTTATCACCTCGACTAAGAGCACGCCCAGGATAGTTGAAGACAGACAAATGATCTTCCATAGGGTAATCACCATTTTCAGTTTCATCATTCACAACTCGTGAGCTGGAATCATAGGCAAAATACGACTTGCAATAATCAGATATCTCCTGTGTAAGGTAGGACTCGGCAATTGACCCCTCTACACGTGCCTTATTGGTAACTCTTTTCCTCGCCTCTTTGATACGCCTGTAGAAGATTAAATTTGACAGATATCAATATGAACGAGATATAATCGGTTAATGTATGAGGTAATAGACACAAAGCATACCTTTCGACGGGATACATCCATCGACAATTAACCGGGCCACCCACTCTAGCCTCGTAGGGGACATGAAGAATGAGATGCTCCATACGATCAAAAAAACTTGGTGGAAGAAATCTTTCAAGTTTGCACAATATAACAACTGCTTCTTTTTCTAACTGTTTGAGGCGTACAGGGTCCAACTCTCTTGCAAAAATCTCCTTACAGAAATTGGATAAATCTGTGAAAGCCTCCCACATAGAATCTGGTATGTAGTCACGAAGTGCAACCGGGAGTATACGCTCTACCAAGATGTGCATGTCATGACTTTTCAGCCCATTGAAAGTGCAAGTGGTGAGGTTAACACATTTGGACAAATTGGATGCATATCCATCAGGGAACTTTACTTTTTCTTTCAGCCATTTGAAAATCTCTAGCTTGTGTGCACGATCCAATGCAAATTTCGCCATTGGTTTATTCTTTTCTCCAATGAGATGTAGCTCTGGACGATTACAGAAAAGTTCCAAGTCTCTACGGGCATTTGCATTATCCTTTGTTTTAGTTGCAACATCAAACACAGTGTATACAACATTTCCACCAACATTGTTCTCCCAATGCATCACATCAATGTTGTGTCTTATCAAATTATCCTGCCAATAATTTAATTCCCAGAAGATAGATTTTTTTTGCCAATTATGATGTACTTTGTACCCTGGAAGTTGGTCCAAGGGTGTATCCTTTCCCAATTTGAAATCTGGAAGCATTTCCACCATCCTGCGTACATCCGACCTCTCTAGAAGAAGGGTTGGAATTGGATCTCGCACAACTCTGCCTTTAGAGAATTGTTTCTTGTCAGCTCGAAATGGATGGCCTTGGGGCAAAAACTTCCTGTGACTGTCGAACCAGCTATGTTTATTACCATTCGGTAGCCAGAATGCCTTAGTGTTCTCCATACAACATGGACATGCTAGTGCACCACATGTGCTCCACCCAGACAGCACCGAATATGACGGAAAATCATTGACCGTCCATGTTAGAGCTGCCTTCATTCTGAAATTCTCCTTCAAGGACACATCGTACGTGTCAATTCCGGTTGACCACAACTCTTTCAATTCATCAATCAAGGGCTGGAGAAATACATCGATGTCTCGGCCCGGGTGATCTGGTCCAGGTACCACAAGGGTTAAGAACATATTCTCTCGCTTCATGACTGTATCAGGCGGGAGATTCAAAGGATAACAAACCACCGGCCAACAAGTGTATGAGGTTCCGCCCATGTTGAACGGAGCAAAGCCATCGGTTGCCAATCCCAAACGAACATTTCGGGGCTCCATAGCAAACGCGGGGTGGGCCTCATCAAATTTTTTCCAAGCCTCCGCATCCGAAGGGTGATACATAAGTCCAGGTTTCTCCCGAGCACCTTCTTTGTGCCACCGCATCTTCTCTGCAGTTGCACGGGTCATGTATAACCTTTGCAATCTCGGGGTGATAGGCAAATAGTGCAAGACCTTCCGCGCAACTGGCTTACTGTTCTCCTTTGTTGGTTGTGTGTACCGTGGCTCACCACATATATCACACTTGTCCTTCACCTTGTCCTCCGGTTTGTAGTAGAGCATGCAATTTTTTGGACATGCATCATACTTTTTATAATACATCCCCAAGCCCTTTACCATTCTTTTTGTGCGATAGAAGTTCTCTGGCAATCCATTCTTCGTAGGAAGCATACCCTTCACTATAGAGAGAATGCGATCGAAACCCGCCACGCTTAAATCAAAATCTGCTTTTGCAGCTAGCAGCTGGGTAATGGCAGATAGCACAGAATGCTGGTCGCATTTAATGGTAGATTCACCTTTGAACTCTACTTCCCACAATGGCGACTCCAATGCATCGAGCATGTTGAAGAAGTCCCTTGCCGCTGCATTAGGACGTTGTTCAGGATCATTCCTTCTTTCCCAATCAAATTCAGGGCCCGCGGCATTAAATACCATCTCCTCCATTAGAATGTCATTAGAATTATGATAATCATCACTTGCTTCATCTACCCTAGCATCCTCTCCATGACGGTACCATCGCTGATAACCGAGCATAAAACCCTTATTTAACAAGTGATCACTGACAGTGTCGCGGTCGTACATCCGGCGGTTTTTGCAGTTTATGCAAGGACAAGGTATAGTTACCGTATCATTGCGCTTGGAAGCTACTGACTCATTGTTGAATGCAATATCAAGAAAACTCTTCACTCCATACATGTAATCTATATTGGCCTCGTTGCCATCAAGAACTCTACGGTACATCCAACTGCGATCGCTGGCCATGTTCTGTGAAAAATGAAATCAAAACCTACAAATTCAGTAAGGTGCATTGATAGCTACCTAATCCTTAGGTTAGAATCTAACTTTCAAGTTCTGACATGGAGTGAACATAAGATATGGAGTGCTATGTCTGATGAGACATAGAATTTGTTTCTGTTGATTTGTGTGGCTGTCCTGTGGATTTTGTTTCCATGCAGATTTAGGCTAAAAGCATTGATTCCAAAAATAAGTATTTTACTTTCATCTATTTTGTATTGTGTATCACCTGCTGGTATTGTACACAACTAGCAATTTTGGTTTTAAACAAAAATTGCTAATCAGTTAGAGGGATCAAGCCTTAACAATGCGTACATGAGATCAAGCCTTAACATGAGATCAAATGCAGTCAACTATACTGGAATAAGTTTATAATGAGAATCTAGCCATACTTCTTTTGATCAAATCAGGAATTGCATTATTTTAGTTGTTGATTTTGGTGGTTGGTACAAGTTTGACTCTAAATCCAAGGAAAGTAAGGAATTGCGAGTTTCTCTCAATTGCGTACCTTGGAGAAGGAATTGCGAATTTCTCACCCAATTGGTTCTCCCAATTTCTCCCAATTGTACCTTGGAGAAGGAATTGCGAATTGACAGCCTTCTCTTGCGAATTGACACCCAATTGTGATTTATGCTTTTTGTTTCATGAAGGATTTGAAGTAGTAAACTAGTTGAAACTATCTCATGTGCAGATTTTTATAACTATATAAGCATTCATGTTTTTGACTGATAAAAATTATATCTATATATAGCATTGCACATGCATGATTTCTGGAAACATAAAATTAGAGTTCAGTAGTTATTGTTAAAACATGTGCCAGGTTATGGGTTTAATACTAAATATAATATGTTATATTGATTGTAAATCTGACATAGATTGAATTTCATTGCAGCAAAAAGATAATAACACAACTGACAAACCAAGTAAGATAGATATGTACATTCATCTCCATGCCAAGAAGAAGAATAAGAAAAGTTGTCATGGCAGCCATGTATCCGAAGAGAATGATGCTACTCCTGAGCTGGAAGGGGGAGAAGATCAATCTGACTTGGAATTTTTTGATGAAGTACAACTACAAATTTTAGTAAGCTAATTATTTCTGCTTCTTTCCTTATCATTAGTATTTTTAGTTGTATTCTTTGATGAAATGAGTGACTCCTTAATTCCTGAGCAAATTCTATTTAGAGTATTCTTTGATGAAATGAGTGACTCCTTAAATCTTGTGCATATTCTATTTAGTGTATTCTTTTGATGAAATGAGTGACTCCTTACTGATCATTAAGATAAATGATGTTACTGTGCAAATTCTATTTAGTTTTATTTCTTAGTTGTCATGTTTTATTTCTTATTTTCTATATTTAGGAGCGGGTGAAGGAGTTGAAAGAGGATCCAGAGTATAAGGACCAACCTGAGGAGACATTATTTATGATTGCTTCTCGTGAAGCAAACAAGTGCAAGACTTATGGGTTCGGGAGTTTGCTCGACAACTGGGAGATGCCAACAGCAACCAATAGACGTGTTAGGCCCTCCAACTATTCATCTTTTAGCACAACCCCTGTATCGACTGTGTACACAAAAGAAGAGGTTGAGAAATTGCTAGAGGAACGCGAACAGAAGTATGCTGAAGAACGTGCGAAAGAGCGTGAAGAACAAGAGAGGAAGGATGCTGAGCGTGATGCAAGAAACCAAATAATGTTTGGCCAGATATTTGCAACACTACGTCACACCATACCAATGATAAACATGCCAGCCTTCAACATGCCAGCCTTCGACATCCCCACCGACATGCCAACAAATATTATGGTAGGTACATAACCTTTAACCTGCATTGAATAGGTCAAAATTTAATATTGGATTTGGTGTCAACTCTTTTGTTAAATTATTAGTAAATGATTAGAAAAGAACAAGGATAATGTGCTTGCTTGGTTATCATCCTACTACTTCACTAATCACTATTTCAATATTCACTGGCTGGCTAGAGATGTGCTTGCTTGGTTATTAGTTTTGTTAAATCAGAGACTAGGATGATAACTACTCTTCTTTACAGTCTTACAGCAATGTGCTTGCTTGGTTATCATCCTACTCTTCCTTAATATTGGGTTTGGTCAAATTTTTAATGTGCTTGCTTGGTTATTAATTTTGTTTAACTTTATTAATGTGCTTGCTTGCTTCTATGTTTTGGTCAATTTTCAGCAACACAGAAGTTTGGCAATACCACCAATGGGCAACACCACTGCACAGGGGGCCACACATGAAGAAGGGTTAAGTGCAGCATCTGCAAGCATGTCGAATGCTATGGGGGAATACACAGCGCTACTTACTAATACTTCGCGCAAGCAAGTTGAGAATCAGTATGTGCCTGGATATGATAATTTAAGTTAGATATACTATGAATTTTGGTTTACTTTGAATTCTAAACCTATGAATGATTTTTGTTATTTGTATTGGATGATGATTTTCGTTATTTGTATTGGATGATGATTTTCAATTAAATTCACAATATATATTTGTGTGATTTTTGTTTGATTCAATGTGTATGGCTGAGAATTTCAAAATAGCTGTGACTAATTAAAATCGTAGGAATTAAATAGTGTGGTACCAAATTGGTACCGGGAAGAATTGAATGGCTGTAAAAATGTAATTGATGTGGCTATCAACAATGGTGTCAATATACCGACGTTTTTGATCTAATATACAGAAACGTATAAAAACGCGGATATAGTGGGCCCCTCTAAATTCTGACAATGAATTTTCTGTGTCGGTGAGCAAAGGTGTCTCTATATCGACTTTAATAAGTTGTGTGGGCCCCGTCAAATTGTGACAATAAATTTATCTGTGTCGCTAATAATAGGTGTCCGGATACCGACTACTATAAATTGTGGGCCCCGCTAAATTCTGACAACGTATTATCTGTGTCGCTGATCTAAGGTGTCGGTTTACCGACAAATTTAGTGTGTGGGCCCCGCTAAATTCTGACAACATATTATCTGGGTCGCTCGATATAGGCGTCGGTATACCGACATAGAAATGTCTAAATAGAGACGCGCTTACTGTTTGGATAAGCGATCGGAGAACCCGTTGTGTGTCGTTATCCCGACACAGATATAGGGACGCGTTAAGTAATCCGCGTCCTCGCGACACAGATGTTTATTATTAGCGGCTAGAGTATCGGAGTCGCTTGGGTAGTGTCTTTAGATGGACGCAGATAGCTTTTCGTGTCGGAATAGGGACGCCTTTTTGCGAAGCAAATAATTGACATTATAGTAGTGAAGTCAAGAGAGAGCATTGTTCAGCGAGCGATGACGAAGATGATTATTGTGCCGATGGCATGAATCAATTTTCCAATATTTGTGCTAACCCTCAGGCAATTACAACAATAGTCAAGGCAATTTGACAGAAAGCTGTATCTAACAATTAAACAGTTATTTTGATCCTGAGAGCATATATGGCAAGGTACCCTATAATGCAATTAGTAGTCACCAATATTTGTGCTAACTCGTAGGCAATTACAACAATAGTCAGGCTATTTGACAGAAAGTTGTCTCTAGTTATTAAATAGTTATCATGATCTTGTGGGCATGTTTGCCATTTTTTTCCTCTATTTTCCTTTTAAGCTTTAGCGTCAGATGAGAGATGCAACTATCATATTATCTCCACCTAGCAATACTAACTAGATATTAGTACGCAGTCTGCGACCTCGATCTCTCTCTCTCACACACGCAAATAAAATAGTTTCTTAACTAATTAACTTTATTAGATTTGATTCTCCTGAACAGGATTGATTAAGTGAAATTTCTTGTTACATTGTCCACTAGGATCAGAATACATGGTAGACATTTTTCTTAGCTCATTTATTTAAAGAGTAATGTTAGAGTCAAACGCGATTTTAGTCTCAACTATATATTAAAATTTCAAATGACTGATACGAACCGCTCAATATGATCATCATATTGAAATTATCTTGAAGACCAACTTTTATAATTCTTCAATTTTTTTAACTATTTTTTCAAATTTTTTTAAAAAAATGGAGGGTCCAAAATGAATTAGATTTAAGATTTTTCTAAAATTCAAAATAAATAATAATAAAATTAGAAAAAAATATATAATTTGATCTCCAAGGAGATTTCATTACAGAGAATAAATTGAGAAGTTTGAATTTGCCATTTTAATATCGAAAATTGAGGTTCGATCGTATTTGACGTGCTCAGATGTCAAACACGCTAGGAAATACTTGTTCATGTTTCAATTCTAATTATATACATGTATTGCAAATATTGATTTATCTAAGTTGATAATTGTAACTTTTTATTACAGAAATAATGTAAATTTATTAAATGGAAATGGGCTTGTTTGGCAACACAAAGAATAACATAAAAATGTCAACTATTTATTAGAATAGTAGGAGTGGAATATGAAACAATAGTACTGTTTGAAGAATTCAAATTCTAGTGTTATTTTAGTGCTGATCGAAAATAGTGTGAAATTTTGTTGGGCGCTCTTAATTTATATTCAAATGGTGAAATACCAAAAGAGATTAGTATTGTAATATTTCAAAATTCTATTTTCTGATTGATATCAGATTCCCTCCAAAACGTAGTATTTTTATATATGCTTTTTAGCTACAATTTACGCGTTGCCAAACAATCCTGTTGCAGTAAGTATATTTGTTATGAGTTGAGATCCCGCGCGGGACGGTGCAACGCACCGATCTGATTTAATCTCATTGGTTAAGGGAGCCCCGTGCATAATAATAGATCGATAGACCTGAACCATTCATATCAGATCAAATGGTTGGATTGTTGTGCTGGACAGTCCCACACGAGAGCAGATAAGGATTCTATTTGTTATTAAGTCATTATAAACATAAAATTTATTTGTAACAATTGTAATATATAGCTATTGAAAAAAAAGAAATATAACAATTAATATAGTATATTAGGATTAAAGTTGATCTCATCATAAAATGAAGTTTACAAATGGTTTCTAAAAAAAGAAATATAACAATTAATATAGTATATTAGGATTAAAGTTGATCTCATCATAAAATGAAGTTAAGAAATGTTTTCTTAGTATTATGCACATGCTCTTATTAATTAATTGCCGGAGAGAGTTTTTAGACCCGTAAAAGAGAGCGTAATTAGAACAAGATCAGGAACAGCGCGCGGCTGTGCATTGAAAATGTCGATTTTAAATTAAATAGCAGTCACTGGAAAATTCATATAAATTCCTCAATATGATACTCTTTAATAATATATACAAGCTGTAATTAATAAAATGAAATTAAGTCTTATATTTAAAACTGGTCATTCATGGCTTCTCCGTGTCCCTAGCCATTAATTCGTGCTACTACTTTCCTCATTTACTGCACTCTATTCTCCAGTTTTCCATTTTTTTTTTCCTTTTCGATAAGTTCCTGCTTTCTAGCCTCCCCCAAACATAAACGAAAGCGAGTTGGTTTATAGAAATATAGTCAGACCTGGCACTAAAAGAGAAAATGATATATATTAAACTGGCTAAAAGAGAAAATGATACATATTTTCATTTATAATTTTTTTAAGAACATATGTACATTGACTAAAAGAGAAAATGATATATATTAAACTGGCCCACAAGCCTACTCATGTAAAAATGAGTAAGGAATTAAAACACTGCTGTGCAATTGACTTCGAATAAACTGTAATATATGTATGCTCAGTTTTGTTGCTAAATTGTATACATAAAATAGAGAAATTAATTAAAGAATTACCATAACTTCCATTTTCTGTCACAGAATACACTTGATATTATATATATATATATATACTTTTTCTGTAACAGGAGCATCTAGCTTTTCTTGCGCTTGTATTAAAAACAAAATAGTTTGTAAAAGCTAATACATCATTATATATGGTATATCAATCTAAACACCTGTGTGATCAGTAAATTAAGAGAAAAACAAATACAAATAAACATAAGCATTATAGACTGTTCCTTGCTCTTGATCGTATGTAAAATTCAAAGAAATCAAATTGATACACCTACGCCAGTACAGTGACTAACAAAGCGGTTTCTAGTCCCACGCTACACAGTATAAGCAATTTCAGTTTCATCATGCATACAAAAATGTATCATCATCTAATTAGAGCATCAAGCATAGAGAAATACTAAAGCAATCCATTTGAAATTCTCGAAGTAATCAGAGTAGTAATGGATGCGCAGTACAATATCAAGTAACATGTAAACACGTGTCTTGACTTCTGTGTGTCCAATATGAATATCAAATATTAAATATTGTCAACTTAAAGCACGACTTGCATATATGCATGGAAACAAAAAATTTCGGGAAAGAAACATACAGTTTCTTCATTCAGCAAAGTTAAGATGTAATTAATAAGGGATGAATGAAGAAATTTTCCCGATGCAACTAATCATCTCGAAGATATATTTATGAGAGAAATTTAATAACGTATTGGGCGTTCTTAGATCATAACCTGCCACTCTGCCAGTGTATTTATGTTCTTGTTCAGCTATTTAAATTGTCATCATCATAATTTTATGACGAGGCTACGCGCCACAGTGATTTTGTACCTCAAATTTTGCTACAGGCTGATTTATACATCAAAAATTAGTACTGACTACTGAATAACAAATATCAAGAAAATCATTTTTTTAGTCTCCTCCCCAAAAATACAAAGTTCCCAGTTTCATTCGTGAGGGATCGAGAAGTTAAAAATTTCATGCACATGTGGCAAACATAACGTACAGTTCAAAATATGTGATGTGTTTGATAGCCAAAATATGGCTTGAATTGCATGTTGGAGTTTGCTTTAAAGTCAAAATTAAAAATGAACAATTCTAACAGATCAAATAAGCAAACAAGAAAACTAAATAATTCGTATAACTAGTAACGTGACAGACAACTAGTCCATACCTAGAATGATCTGTTCCATATGCTTGCCCAACATAATTGCTCGCAGCTAGGCTTCCACTAAAAGTTGTATATATAAGAGCGGGCTATCAATACTGTGTCATTTTGCATGTTTCCATACCATCCAATATAGAACAAAAACAGAAGGAAAATCAATTTTGTTAATTTCTGAAAACGGAACGAAAACGAAATGGGTTCTCGTAAACGTTAATTTTTCGTTTACCAAAAATTGGACTGAAATCAATGGAAAATGATGAACGGAATAGTTAACGAAACGGAAAACTGTACTTTGTTTTACAAAACGGAAAACTGTACTTTGTTTTACAAAACGGAAAACTGTTTCATTTTACGAAACAGAACGAAAACGAAATATATCTAGAACGGAACGAAAACGCAATATACCAGTTCCGCTTCTGTTTTGCACATTTGAGACCCCTAGTATAGAGACTGAAAAAAAAAAGATATTTGGGAAATTCACATTCAAATTTGGCATTTTAGGTCACGCATGCAATAACTATGCCTAAATATTAATTGCACCAATTGATTGCACTCCAGCATGATATTCAACATTGTTTCTTCTAGCATAATCTGTCTTCCACGTATTAAATTCATGTCCCCTGCCCTCCATTAAAATCCCCCAGAGCCAAACGGACGTGTATAATTTCCTTTCTATAACTTCATCATATACAATTCCGCCCTTTTCGAAGCTATTTTTTGCTAAAATTGTAAACCTAGCTAACTGAAGTGTGAATACTGTTGATCCTAAGGGTATAGGAACAATGGGAGATATCCTTGCAGATCTATTCTCTGAATCGGAGTACGGATCCAGCCCGGAAGATTTGTTCAGAATGCTAGAAACCCTAGAAGAAGGATCAATAAAAGATGATGCTTTCTTCAAAGCAAACAAATCTACACTTCTGATCCGTCAAAAGGATGGTTTTGAGACTGTCAGGAAAGAAATGGCACCTACTGTAGGGAAGAAAAGAAAAAGATCTGCCACACTAGGCTCATTAGATGGTCAAGGCTCACCCACCAAGATGTCACATATCACAGTAGAGCGCAACAGAAGGAAGCAAATGAATGAACACCTCTGTGTGTTGCGCTCCTTGATGCCATGCTTCTATGTCAAAAGGGTAAGAGAGAGACTTTCATTTTAAAGATTGAGCTTATTTACAGAGTGTTTTTTTGCTTCATTGCATCCTACATATATCATATATTGTGCTTTCTTAATTACATACCGTAGTCAGACTCAGTTTCATGTTTGATGCCAAGCTGATTATTAATTACTTCTGTGTGAATATAGTGGAGCTCCTTTAATTAAACTTTAAAAATTGTAACCACCAATATCAGGAAATGAAATACTTGCAGAACACTCCACTTGCTACAGTATTTTATATTTGATGTGTTAACCAAAGGAGAAAGCTGATTATTTCCTTTTTATTTTCCCTACAATCTTTACGTGAATGCATATGGAATACTGAAAACATATTTTCCTTAAATGCAAGAACGCTCTATTGAATTTTGTAATGGAATACGTTAACTTGTTTGGTCATGTTCTAGGGAGATCAAGCCTCCATCATTGGAGGAGTTGTAGATTACATCAAGGAGCTACAGCAACTGCTTCAATCACTTGAGGCCAAGAAGCAACGGAAAGTATATAGCGATGTACTTAGCCCAAGACCAGCAATAAGTCCTCGTTTACCATTGAGTCCAAAACCACATCCTCTAAGTCCAAGAGTAGGGTTTCCTATAAGCCCTAGAACACCTCAACCAGGAAGCCCCTACAAACCCCGATTGACACCAGCTTATATTCCGAACGCAATTACAGTACCGACGAACGAATCATGTCCTTCTTTGGAGAGTGTCATCCATGGTTCAAGTGTCGATTTTGGCACTGTGAGTTCTAGAGCACCAGCCACACCAGAGGTGAAGGTCGAGTTCTCTGGCCCCAATGTTCTTCTGAAAACTGTCTCGCAATGTATACCTGGACAATTAGTTAAGATAATAGCAGCTCTCGAAAGGCTCTCACTTGAGGTACTGCATGCCAATATCAGCACTGTCGATGACACCATGCTCAACTCCTTCACTATCAAGGTATATCGTCAACTATTTTTGCAGCATTCTTTGCCTTCCTATATATCCTACTGAATTGTGCTTCTAAAGAGATTTTTCAATTTAAAATGGAAAGAATCATTTTGAGGGTCAACTTTAAGTTTAACTGTTTAAAAAACAACTGCTTTATTTAATCCTAAACTGTTAGTTTGAAACTTTAAAAGACTCCTTTGATTAGATTCAAAACTGGAAATATTCTTGGCAAAGTTTAATGGGAATTCTGTTTCTTAATTTAATGTAATTACATTTTTGTTCTTCTCGATCTTTATTGTTATTAGGAAATATTGGTACATTATATATTATCAAGATTTTACACCACAAAAGTGATAACGTATTAACATGTATAAATTAGATACACCCTCTTATAGAAGCAATAAATTCACTTGCACCTGGAAGTAAATTCACTTGCTAAAGCTAGCTAGTACCATATATGTTCATCTATTATCTTCAATGACTATTTCAAGCATAAAGTGAACAGTAAATGGTTCAATTTGAAGTAGTACTTCATCATCATTCTGATTAGAATTGAAATCGTAATACAGTGAATGCTATCTAGCTACGTGTGCCACCGAAATAATATAAGCACATTTAATTAGTTAAGAAATCAAGAATAATTGGTTGCCAGTTAGGAAATTTTCAATAAAAATAAGATTTATATATAAAAAAAGAGATAGGCTAAAATCAGCCACGACTGATGGATAGATCCGTCAGCTACGATTATATCTCAATTTTTAAAGTTCTAATTACTAATCTGAACCGTTCAATGTGTTCTCCATATTGAAATCTCATTGGAGACCAAATTTTACATTTTTCTGATTTTATTTACTATTTTTTTTTTTGAGATTTTTAAAAATCATAATTATTGAAGGGTCCACAATTGTTTAGATTAAGAATCTTGTAAAATACCAAATAAATACTAAAAAAATTCCATTAAAATGTAAAATTTTGTCTCCAAGGAGATTTCAATATGGAGAATATATTGAATGGTTCAGATCGACTGTTAGAATCTCGAAAATTGAAATTTGATCGTAACTGACGGCCTCATCCGTCGGTCGTGGCTGATTTTAGCCATAAAAAATATATATTTGTAGACTACTAAGAAAAACAAACCATTATGTAATTTTACCGTGTCAGCATCTTGATAGTTGCTTGGGTCTATTTTTCATATTGGAGCTATACTTCAGAAAAATAAGTTTTTCATATTTTTACACCACCAATATTAATATTTTTTTTTATATTTCTCTGATGACTTATATATAGTATCCGAAGTAAATAACTGTTGATCTGAAATTGAACTGATGTGCTTGGTATATAATACACATCTATATATAGATGATTCAAAAGGAAAAAAAATAATATATCTTTGCCTTTTTTTTTAAAAAAAAAAAAAAGATAGTTAACTGGTCAAAATATGAATGTACGCATTAAGTTCTTCTAGGAGAGGACTATTAATGATTTTAACTCAGTCGCTCATAGGTAATTGTAAGAGTCAATTGTATTTAGGGTGTTTAAGTATATGCTACCACAGAAACGGGTTTTAGCATGGCCCAATTACACCAGTTGTTAGTTTAGATATTCATTTTTATAAAATAAAAGTAATTAGATATTCAATTTTGCCTTTAAGTATTTAGATATTCATTTTATAAAATAAAAGTAATTCTAACAGAAATAGCTGATCACAGGAAAAGTAATTACGCAGAAAAGTTGCTTTTGGGAATCTAATGTAAGAGACCATAAATTCAAAGAAACAGAAAACCACTCACGGGGATTCGAAAATTGTGGGCCCATTTTCAATTTAGATTATTACTATCTTTGAAAAATTAGGAATATTGAATCATTATATTTATATAAAACGATGCGCGTCAGTAGAGCCGTAGAGGTGAATATATATGCTCCGTTAAGGTTTTGTTGATCTGTTAATCGTATAAAGCTATAACATGGGCTTCATTTAAATACAGAAAAATGAAAACTATAATGCCATCAAAATGTTCCGGGCGCTTAGTCCAGAGCAGAACCCAACCCTACAGGCTACAGATATGTCATTACACGCTAATAGCACAATTTGAATCGAGGCAGTCTATTGGGCCTCGCTTCTTCAGCCCATTCTTTATTCTGTTAACAATTCACATATATAATTTCCATTGGAAATTGATTACTGCCATTTGCATTCGGTACTAAACATCATTTAAATCCAAATGATGATATCTGCAGCGTGCAGAATAACAAATTTCTTGCCCATAAATTTGTTTCAGCAGTAATGCATATTATCGTTCACTTGATTTGTATATTCCAAGAATTTGGTACAGTTTGTACCTCGTAGTCAATTTATGCTACATCTCAACAATATTATGTTATGTATAAGTTTCAAATACATTTAACATTTTGACATATTAATTAATTACGCAGATTGGGATAGAGTGCGAGCTAAGTGCAGAAGATCTCGTGCAAGAAATTCAACAAACCTTCTCCGGATGCAACATGTAACAGTGTTTCCTCAGGCATCGATTCTAGCTAGAGTTTAACTTTCCTGTTAACTATGGCAAAATGAAAATGTATCTCTGAGTCCGATCCTGGTGTAAGTTACATTACACTTTACATAGTGTAGTTTCTTCAATTAGGCATTTAGGCAGTTCAACATAACTTTTTTCTGTAATGTTGCATGCATTTTTAGACTACATAATTAAAGTTCATGTTTTCATATGAGAATGAGATCTTGTATTAGGGTATCTCAGCTAATGTACTTGTTTTCAAATTAAAAATATCTTGGCCTCTTGCACTACGTGCAAAAGATACCACATCTCAGACGTCTGCATGCTCAGATGTCCCCATGTTGATTAAGAATAGGAACTGACAGAAATGGTGGCAGCTAGCGAGTGGTCTCCAGTTAGGTAGTGTTCTAGGGCATCTAAACATGTTCTCTTTTGGTAGTGTCATCTAGGTAATACACGAGTGTGTTAGTTAGGAGCTAGTTGTTTTGTAAGCATGTACATTAAAAGACCACTTTCAAGCTTATGTTCCTCTGAAATGTTTTCATGATAATGATTTAATTAAGATAGAGTTCTGTTTTACTTTCTTTTTTAAGTAGAAAGCTTGAATTTTTTAGATCGTCGACTTATAATATTATAATTATGGTACTGCTTTGTCCGGGAAATTAGTGCACCAAAATCAGACGACAGATCAACTATATACCGCATGCATGTTGACTGATAAAGACCTAGCTGTAGCAATTGTGTATTGAAACTAATTAAACATGCAAATTCAACTAAGTAAATAGGTTCACAACTATAAGTCCCTAATAAGCAACTACTCTAACAAATTCATAATTAAAAAAATGCATGTATCAATCATCAAGTAGTACATAAACAAAGAATAACAAAGATTACAACAAATCAGATCTGTATCTTCAGTTTTGTCTACTATGTCGGCTCTGTAAACGACCCAACTAATCTCCAGGTTGCCCGAAGACTTTGGCTGCAAAACCCTAGTTGTTGTCTTTGTCTAAAACTTCTCCAAAATTCGAAACCTCAAGTCATCTGTCTTCAGGTACTTATATAGGCATTGAGAACAACCTCCAGAGATAGGAAACGTGCAGGTTAGTCGGTCAGATCGTGCAGGAAGAGCGTGGAAGTGGTTGCAAAGAATAACTGTCTAAATCTGAAAACTATCAAATTTGGTCCAAGCAGCCTGCTCACTGAGGCAAGTTGCCCGCTTGAAATGTCTACAGTTGTGTTCTGACTTCCTCTTCAGTCTTGTGCATATGGTTAGGCCGCTTGTGACTGCTACTATGTAAAAATCAAGACCACAACTCATGATTGTCCTATAAAATATCAAGGGACCATAGCAATATCTAGCTATTGTACCTATTAGTAGTCTTTTGTACCTATTTAAGTAAAAACACATAAATGCAAGAATAATTTGGGTCCAAATCAGATCAAAACAATAAATATCCTATCAAGAGGATCTAATACCTTACGGTGACAAATTTGTGGCCCAATGTGGCAGCCATATGAAACTGCGCATATCTCATTTCTTTTGTTTCGACTCTTTCTTCATGAATGTGTGCTCTAGGCCTCCTTTGTAGAGCTCACCACTTGGTGGTTCAAGCTAAAAACCTCCACTTGATTAATTAATTTCCATCGAAGCTGAGTTGTATGAGTTCAAGAGGAATTGGCGTTTGTGTGTGGGATCAGCTATTTAATCGACTGGTTCGGGCAGAGTCGGCAGTGACGCGAATGAGCGATTTAATCGACTCGAGTCGGAACTGAGTTGGCTTACTAAGCTTCTGGGCCAGCAAGTTTCACGGGCCGAGAAGGCCCATCAGCTTTGCAAATAAATAATTTTATTTCAGACCCGTATTAAATGATCTAAGCTAGGCCTGTCAATACCAACGTTTCCAAACGTTGTTTCGTTCCGTTCCGTCCAAACGGAACATTAAACGGAAGAGATTTCAGTTTCATTTCTGAAAACGAAACGAAAACGAAACTGAAATTTATAAACGTTACTGAAACGGAATTCTGCTGAAATTAATAGTAAATAAAGGACGAAACGGAACAGACGTGTTCTGCGTTACGTTTCAATGTTTGACAGGTCTAATCTAAGCCCATAAACACAGAAATAATTTTTTTGGAACTAAATTGCAGAGAGAACCTTGAAAACAAATATTTAGCTTTTTTAATATTATTTTAAATTATTTTACCAAATAACGGCAACATAACAGTTCTAGTTTAGGCCACTATATGAACCCTGAACCCAATGTGTGCTGGACAAGCAAGACATGAATAGTTGCTCCTTCGGTTGGGAACAAGAATTAATGTTTTACATGATATCTTCTAATTAAAGTAACAGCGCAATAGATTTTGAAACTATGTTGTCCCAGATTGATGCATCAAAAGGCTAATTTGTTAAGAATGACCTCATTTAGGCGTCAGTACTTGGTACTGGTCTACTGGAAAACTGATGGTTATTATTTGAACGAAGCTAATCCCAGCAACTAATTTGCGAGATGGGGATATGACATCTTTCCATTTTCAGTAATAGTCATTGAAATCAATGTAATGTACCAATTGAAAGGAATAGTTATTAAAATTCTATCATTGTATAAAACTTAAATCCGATAGATTGTCAATAATTCTACAATAGTAAATTACTAAGGCTCTGTTTGGATAGTTAGGAATAAGGGCTATTCTAGACTAAATAGCTATTCGGGACTAAGAAATCATCCAAACAGTTCAAGATTAAGAGCTTATTCTTAATCAGACTAAGATTAGTTAATCCGACATTTTGTTAGAATAAGAGTTGAGATTAGAAAGAAAAGCTCATTATTTATTCTTTCCTCATCTAAACAAAAAGTCTTAATCTGAGATTAAGCTTATTCTTAAGAATTTAGGATTAAGAATCTTAATCCTGAATAGCTAATCATACCCTTAATCTCATACGATCCAAACAGAGCCTAACTGATTTAGAATTTATCACCAGGATTTTATGTATTTCTTTTGGTCAATTATTACAGTAAAATTTAAATGATTTTCACAAGTTCGACATCATTCCCTTATTATCTAGTTGGCAGAAATAAAATCAATGTATAGGAACTTTAATTGGTCTCATTCACTGTTATCCTTTCTCATTTTTTAGAGCAGAAAAAAGCTGAGTCCTCGGGCAGGTTTCAAAGATTGTTTTTTTTAGAGTAAGACTTGATAGCGGCTATCAAGTGACAAGGTTTCAAAGATTGCTACTTTTAGTCTTTCAGTCTATTCATATCTTGAAAGATTAATTATAATTCATTTAACTCAGTTTGTTAATCACACATTAATTTCAATATAATTGAGGGACATGTCATGTTAGTGTCCCCCGAATTTTGAAAAGCACCTTTTTATATAATGATGCATAAGCAAAGAATAAGACAATGCAACCACCACCAGCGTAATGTGCTTGTCCGACCAATTGATTTTTGGTCACTGCGTAGAGGGGCCACAATTTGGGTAATATTTCATGTGCCTCAGCTAATGCATCCAATGTGTTGCTCTCTCTTTAAAAAGTGTTTCAATTAATGTATCTTAGGCTTCGTTTGGATGCGTTGAGAATAAGGTAGGAAGAAGGAAGAAGGGAATTTATTGGGAAGGGGTAAATTTATTGGGAAGTGTGTAACTTTTGTGAAGAGTTTGGATGGTTAGAAATAAATTTATTGATAAAAAGTGGTTATTTCTTATTCTTTATTCCGAGAAGAAGCCATCCAAACGGAACCTTAGCTATTGAAGGACAACATAGACAAAGTGCCACAAAAAGTAAACATAATAGTTCTTTCTCAAGATATGATTCTGGATATGTATAAATCAATACACCGAAGTTTAGTACGACACACTGTGGTTTAATTTACTTGAGAATGGATATAATTTTTTCTTTTTTCAAAAAGGATAAAAAGTCTGTTTCAGCAACAGTATATATGCATTACAAAGTTTTGTGGCATCTTGGAGAATCCTAAACTAAAACCATTTTTAAGATACCTCCTTCCTCATAGAAAATTAAGACCTATTAAACCGAAACATGGACCAAGCACCCATTCCACCTCATGTGGTGCTCCTTTCAAGCCCCGGCATGGGTCACATAATCCCTCTTGCATCCCTAGCCGTCTGCCTAACACGACACCACGGCCTTTCGGTTACTTTGATCTCAAACACCATCTCTTCAAATCAACAATCATTGCAAGACTTTCTCTCTTTTAACCAAGTCAAGCTAATCAAGCTAGAAGAGCCAAATGAACCCTCTCCTTCAAGCTCGAACCTCAAAGCTGAGTCACGCATATGGCAAACCATTAAATCTACCATGCCTCATGTTCATTCCAAAATAAAATCAATTGCAAAGGATTCACATTTGTCAGCAATAATATTTGACCCATTCTACCTTGACGCATTAGACACAGCAAAAGAACTTAACATCCCTTGCTTCCTTTTTTTCACAACTAGTTGTATGGCTCTGTCCTTTACATTTGCACTACCAGACCTTGACAAACAGTTCCAAGACCAATTCTGTGACCTGCCTGAACCAGTACAACTACTAGGTTGCGTGCCAATTTGAGGAATTGATCTTCATGATGCAGTTCAAGATAGGATAAATGAGATGTACAAGGGGTTTCTAAGTGGCATAAATCGGTTCAAAGAAGTTTCCGGTGTGTTAGTAAATAGTTACGTGGAACTTGAATCCGGGCCTACAAAGGGCTTGAAAGAATTTAAAGGGATGCCTCATGTTTATCAAGTTGGACCATTAATTTGAACCAGTTCAACCACTGGTCCAGGGCAAGGAAAAGAGTGCTTAAGATGGTTGGACCAACAACCACATGGTTCAGTGGTGTTTGTATCATTTGGAAGCGGCCGTGCATTGACGTGGCAACAGACCAAGGAGCTAGCTCTGGGTCTTGAAATGAGTGAACAACAATTTCTATGGGTTGCAAGATACCCAAATGAAAAGGAGTCCAGTGCTTACTTTTTTGGAAGCAAGGATATGCAAGGCCTATTGAACTTCTTGCCTGAAGGATTCTTGACCCGAACCGAGAAATTAGGCCTTGTTGAACCTCATTGGGCCCCACAAGTTGAAATTTTAGCGCATCCGGCTGTCGGCGGTTTCATGACGCACTGTGGTTGGAATTCAGTGCTGGAGAGCCTTGTTTATGGTGTTCCTTTAATTACGTGGCCATTGTTTGCAGAGCAAAAAATGAATGCAGTGTTACTGACAGAGGATGTGAAGGTTGCGATCAGGCCGAATCAAGAAGGGAGTGCCATGATCAATAGAGATGAGGTTTCGAGAGTAGTGAGGTGTCTTATGAAAGGGAAAGACGCCGAGAGGCTGAAACGAAGGGCTCAAGAGCTCAGTCGTGGGGCAGCTAATACATTAGAGGGGGTTCATCCTTTATATTTAATATCATGTGTGATCCAAATTGTTACAGTAATAATCTGTTTTTCTTGCACAAAAGACTTATTACATGATTTGTGTTTCTTGTTCTAAGAAGATTTTCAATATTATTTTTGTATTTTGAGCGT
The DNA here is from genome assembly GCA_028095005.1 of Rhynchospora pubera. Taxonomy (NCBI): domain Eukaryota; kingdom Viridiplantae; phylum Streptophyta; class Magnoliopsida; order Poales; family Cyperaceae; genus Rhynchospora; species Rhynchospora pubera. Next base: position 21,827,632 of record CM051461.1, read on the forward strand.
TTTAGAAAATTGTAAAACGACGACTAAAATATTAAAATAGTACTGGAGCGCATCGTACATCAAAGAAACTGCATACAGCAGATAAAAAATATCATCTTGAAAAGGCAGCGGATAGAGAAATTTCTATGTGTTTGGCAGCTCACGCGAACAGCTAGTTCGCGAACAGCGCCAGTTCGCGGGTACCAAACAAAGCACGAACATGAAGATCTGCGAACTACTCCTGTTTCTTGTTTCTAGATTTTGGCGAACTACTCATTTGCCTTGGCTGTTTGTGGGCCGCCTGTTCATCCCTTGTTCGCGTTTGTTCCAAACACATATAAGTTCAGTTAGGGGTGAAAACGGTCACCGTTTCGACCGTCCTTTCGTTTCGTTTCGTCCAAAATGAAACGAAACGGTTATGATTTTTTGTTGCGTTTTATAAACGAAACGGTTAACGAAAGCTTAGAACATTTTCGTCCATGTATATTTTCGTGGTATTTTCGTGATTTCGACCGTTTCGTTTTGGACGAAACGGTTAACGCAAATGGATGATCAATTTCGTTTTAAAACGAAACGGTTAACGAAATCGACCGTTTTCGTGATCGTTTTAAACGTTATGCAGCCATAAGTTCAGTACTTCAGCGAGTGCAAAGCTGGCTCAATATTGGACCAAAGCCCAATACATAAATGAATAACAGCAATAGAACAATTTTAGTTTGAGGCTTTGAGCCACCCAGTATTCTGGATCAATAAGTGAGGTGGGCTCCAACTTCTTTGGGAACATAGAATTTTTACATTATTCTCTTATTTGACAAGCAGCCGATGAGCCGAATATGTTTTAAAAATATTCTGGTCCAAATTATGATCAGATCAGATGGCTAATTTGTTAAGCATGACCTCATTTAATCGTCAGTACTAGGTACAACCTTTTAATGGAAAAACGAGGGACCTTATCCGAAGGAGCGATGGAAAAACTTAAAAATTACTTACTTAAGATCGGGATATGACATCGCTCCAGCAATAATCATTGGTTTTGAGTTTTGACACAATATACCTCGTGAAAAGAAAAATAATTTTAAATATCATTGTTTAAAGCTTAAACCAGTTAGATTATCAATAATTTCGAAAAATACTAAATTTACTTTTATCTAGTGCCGGACTCAAGGACGTTGTTACGTTTTTTTTTTCTCTTGGTCAACAATTATTACAGTAAAATTTGTCTGTTTATCATGATTCCATTTCAATGCCCTTATTATGTAGTTGGCAAAATAAAATCAATATGGAAATTTTAACCTTTATCATTCGCTGTTATCTTTCCTCTCAAAAGTCAAAACTGTAGGAACTTTAATTGGTCACATTTACGTTTCCCCTTTTGAGAGAGAAGAAAAAAGAGCCCACTGGAAATATTTCAATGGTTGTTACTTTAGGCTCCGCTCCAGAAGGGGAGACTCAGAGCGAAGGGAAGGGAGCTCGCTACTTTCCGATTTTAGGAGTAACTGATCTCTCCCTCTATCTGTCTCTCCGCTCTCCTTAATTTCCGTCCATTCTCTCCCTCTGGAGCAAGCTATCCGAACTCTCCTCCCTTCCCTTCTCTCCGACTCTCTCCTTCTGGAGCGGAGCCTTAGTCTTTCAGTGTCTTTTCATATCTGAAGACAATTATAATTCAAGTTAGCTCATTCAAAAATCTGTCAACTCTCACACATTTCAGTATAATTGAGGGACTTGGTCATGCATGTTATTGTCCACAGAAATTCCAAAAGCATTATTTTATTTAATGGTGCATTATTAGAGAAAAAGACAGTGCATCCACCACCAGTGTATTGTGCGTGTATGACCAAATGTGGTCACTGCGTAGAGGGGCGCCGATAATTTGGGTAATGTAAGTTTTGGTCGGTCCTTGACCTAATATGTATATCTAACCTATAACCATGCATAGAGTTCAGATATACCGCAGCGGAAGTTGATCGATTGCCTAGATTTTTCTCAAAGCTTTGCTGCAACCCCTCCTTGTCTCTTGGTCTTCCTCCGTATGCAACTGGCACACCACAACCTCAAGACAGGGCTTGGCGTCACCTTTCACGAATCCAGATGCCGGTCGACTCGTGCGTGTGCTTCCTATTGCTCTCCAAGCAATAGGATGGCTCCTCCCTCTTTATGATCTCTCTCTGGACTCTTTAGGATGGTGGTTAACTCAAAAGTCACGAAATCCAACCTTAGAGACGCTTCAGAAGAGAGGGGTATAAATAGCCAGCCTGGAAACAGACCTTTCAGATTCATAACTGTTGTCTGGAACGGTCCGGTCCAGAGTTGGACCGGGCCGTCCCAACTGGTTGGACTGGGCCGTTCCAGAGTTGGACCGGACCGTCCCAACCACAGCGAGACTGTAGGTTTGCCCAGCAAACCAGTCCGTTCCAGAAGTTGGACCGGGCCGTCCCAGAATTGGACCGGGCCGTTCCAACCATAACAGCATGGCTCCACACACTTTTTCTAACATCTCCCTCTTGGAGACATTGTTGCCAAACACAGAGTCAGACCTCATACGGCAAATGGACCGTTCGACCAGCGCATACACCTGTCAAGCGGGAGCTAAAACGCCTCACCATAACAAAGTTAAGGCCAGCGAGAAAGCATCTACCCTTTTATAAAAACAGTTAGATAATTGTGTATACTAGTACCTTAGATACATTCAAATTTGCACTAGATCAGACATTATCGACCGCTCAATGATACATGTCTTTTTCTTTTCAGTCTTAGTCTGTTGTATGTTCCCAACCTCAATCCATATGACGAGTTTGGTGGGCCCTGAACACCAACAGATCTCTCGTTTGTGCAAATTGAATCTGATCTTCCTTTCGTCTCATGAAAGTCAGAACGAAATCAGCTGTTTTCCCAGCAATGCCCCGACAGGCGGAATATGCATCACCATAGGGTACACACCAAAGTAGCAAGCACTGACTCCATCCCTCATGACATAGTCAAAAGTCAAAGAGTACGTGACTATGGAACTCACACATGGGGAGTCATACGGTCTTGGTCCTGAAACCACTCAACCCACTTCCAAACGTCGCCAAGCACATGTGGTATGAGCACATGTTACAACGAATTATCTGTTCCAACAGACGTGTGTTCATATTCATTGTACGAGTCTAGATTCAGTTTGCAAACCAAGTGTCTATGGTCTAGACCACTCCTTATTGCAACTAATCCTGAGATTCTTCACTTAAACACTCCCAGAGTTTTAAGGAGATTCTCACCTTGGCTAATATTGAACTACATGATTGTTTGGGGCACAATCATATCGGATCGCCTAAAAGAAGACAAGCCTCATTTCAGTCCCAGACTGAAGCGACATTGAGATTAACCACCCTAGGCGGCTCCTTAGTCCCTGACTAAGCGTACACAGCTCAATCTAGTCTCATCTCTACATGTCCCAGACATTAGAGGCGATTTCTCGTGTGAGCGAGACAACCTAAAGTTCAATGACACACTACCAATAAGTGCTAGCATGTACTTAATCAATAATAAACACATGTACATTATTGAATTTCAAGTACATACAATCATAAAGATCTGATTGTCAAATGGATCATCACCAAATGAAACAAACCATGTATCAACTCTCCAAACCATTAAAGAGTTACGAGTATCCTAAAACGGACAATTAGTATTTCTAATGGACCGTTCTACATAGGAATTCACTCAATATCAGATCAACTCGCTTTATGCTATCATGTCTCTATATATCTGAATCTGTTTGGTCTAGTCCACTATCCCCATAGTAAGCTTCCACAGCTATATTCAACAATGAGTTGTTATCAACCTCCTTGAAGTTATAACAACTACCAATTGTGTCAAGGGACTATCGCAACCAAACTTCCTCTTGACATAAATATCAATTATGTCAATGTTGCTCCATCTCCCAAATGAGAGAGCTAGTATGACAATCAGAACATGCTATTGACTCTATCTCCTCCATGAGAGAGTCACACTCAATCTCCACAATGAGAGAGTAAACTATTTTGTTTCATGAAGAAATTGTTGTCATCAAGTTAACTTTATCCATAAAGTATACTTGCATGCACATGAATTGCTTATCCATAAGCCAATCATTTGCAAGTATTTAAACTTGATAATCTTGCATGTTATTTATCATACATTTATTCAGATATCTCAAAGTCAATGTACCTTTCCAAATAGGTACAGGAATTGGCTTATTATTTGTGTCAAACTCATAGGCTTGCTAGAGTGACCTCACTTTATGATCTGTTATAGGGTTTAAAGTAGAATATGCCTCAATGCACAAGTCTACCATGCTTCTAACTTAAAATAGAAGCTCATGAGTCCCAATATCTCATTTCCATAGCCACATGCATTGGAAATCAAGCAAGCATCTCTTGTTGCTTGTACTAGTCCTATTGCACCTTGCAATCGACTAGGAGACATTCGTAATTGTTTGTAAACACAATACAATACATTAATTTGAGGTTCTAGAATTTCCTGACAATCTGGATCAGTCCGAACGGACCGTTCCAAATCCAAATGGTCCGTTCCAAACGGAGCGTCTGGAAGTTCATCTCAATCTAAGCAGCCTGCTTGCCCAGCAAGCGTTCTATTTAGATTATACAGATAAAAGTTTATTGCTAGTTGAGCTTCCTCTTCTTCAATAATATTTGACCCCTGGTCAGATATATTGAGTTATAAAGGCATAGCTATACTCAGCATTTTTTCTCAAGACACCTCAATATTTTTAGGATCTCATTTTCACCGCTGCACCACTCTCGAAATGCAATTAGATGTGTGTTTCTTCCGATTGCTCCAAGCAATGGAATAGCCTCCCTCTCAAACCTAGTTCTACTCTCTATTCTCTGATTATGCACACAAATGGCAAGTTCCAGAAGAGAGAAGAATGGTTATTGTAAGGGGTATAAATAGACCGATAAGCCATTCAGAACGGTCCGTTCCAAGTATGAAACGGTCCGTCCCAATCTTCATGGGACGGGTTAGTTGCCCAGCAGACTGGTCCGTTTGAAGTGTGGCTCTCCGCTATTCAGAACGGTCCGTTCCACGCATGGAACGGTCCGCCCCAATCATCATGGGACGGTCCAGTCGCCCAGCAAACTGGTCCGTTTGAAATGTGGCTTCACGCACTTTATAACATCTAATGTGCCACATTGCACAGCATCCAATAGTGCTCAGTGAACCTTATTCTCATATAGATTGCTTTCTTTCTTCTCAGACTTGTTTAGATTCAAACATGGGATATTCAACACCCAAAAATAAAGAAGTCATTTATCTATTCTTCAAGCCAATAGTGCACCATATGTGCAATGATTACTTGACAACTTATTCTTAGACCATGTAACATATATTTTAGACAACTAACCAATTGGCTAAGCGTGCACGCTCAGCCACGGATCATCTAAGTCTGCACCTCTTGTGCTCTTAGTTTTCCACTGCTCAATCAGTGAAGTGATCCTTGTCTAAAACTGTTATATGTCTAGAATAGTTTCAACATAATCATATCTATTGTTTAGAATTAGATAGTTAGAGGCAAACTCATCTCCAATAAGAGAGTTTCCTCACAATACTCCCTCTATTCTGGTGTATCACTTCAAACGGACTATACCGGAGCCACAGCTCTTGAAGTTCTCCATTTAGAATGAATCATCATAAGTCATGCAATAATCTTTCTTTCTTTACTCTATCTCATATGTCATCATTGAATGAATTCTTTCAGCAATGAAACTCAAATTGACCTCAACATCATTTTATTTCTACATTGCCTTTTTGAGCAAACACTCCTCCTAACTCTCAATTTTAAAAATCGGATATTAGGGCATATGTGTCTAAATTGCTCAAAGTGAGATTTAAACTCTATAGTATCTTTTCTTAAGCTTAACTTCATTGAACTTATGCGAGAATGTTGAGGAAGAACCTATTTCATTTCCTTGAGGAAGAACCTATTTCATTTCCCCCTCTTTTCCTCAGCATCCGAGTCAAGTTCATAATGACTGAAGTAGCTTGCATGAGAAACTATAAGTTATCTATAAATCTCAACTCTGCAAGGAATTTATTTCATAAAGTGATCCATTAATATGGCATAATTATGGTTCTTCTCCAATAAATTTTCTCAAAATTTATGAGAATATGCAATCAAACATGCATCTGAATCTATAGCTGTATGAGAATCCTCCCAGGAATCTTTAGAAGCTCATAATTCAAACCATAATCTTTTGGAGATTACAGCCCAACTCGGACTGTATTCAAACGATCCGCTCCAAACTTGGACGGTCCGCTTGGAATTATTTCGAGCAGAAATTCTATAGTTAGAAATTCTCTCCACTGTGCATCTTTTATTGCGAATCATATCCCGATTTGCAGATCACAGTGATTGCACTTAGTCTTTGTAGAACCATAATCAAAACTGTCCTTTAACATCATCATGCAACACAATTTGTTGCGTGATATGAGAAATAGCGAATCATCGAGCTATTTCAATCTTATCACAACTCATAAACTCGTACAGCAAGTCCAAATGACTGCGACTTGTTTTAAGAGATTTCACATTTTTATGAATGAATTGAACCTAGTCATAAATGTGATAAGAACCAAAAGCTTAGTGCAATGAACACATTAAATCTCCATAACTTAAATCGCTTTTTCACAAGCATTCAAGTTCTTACTTATCGCTTATTATGCCTCAAGTTGGAATAGATTGGCGATTATGACCTAAAAGTCAATCCCAGTCTTTACCTCAACTTGCATAGTTAAGCATGCCAAATAATCACTACTCATGAGATTATGTAAAATTTAAAGAAAAATGCATAGAAAGAAAGCTTACTTAGTACCACAAACCATAATATTTTGGTACTAAAGTCAGCACCATCCACATGCTCAATTCTGAAATCCAATACCAAAAGAAAAATTCCACAAGTACTAGTTATTGTCAAGGTTTGAAGTTATTAAAGTATCATGGAGCAATCATTTGTGTCCCCCTCTTGGAGCAACAAATCTGCATGTGCCAATCTCCTGGACTTCACCATTGCATTGATTCTCACATTAATCACTTTACTTCAAATTTATGACAATCAAAATGCTATGTTACATAACCAACATTAAGGTAGTAACATTCAAGCAATTTGCTATTTCAGTTTTCTCAGTACTTTAACCAAGTCTAGAAACATTTCTAGTTCACAACAACAATCTCTTAGTATTTATATAATTACTTGACTATGTCATCAAACTTGACCAATTTGAGCAACATTCGTTAAGAAACGAACAACACAAGACAGTGAAGTTTACTTGTACATGCTCTCACTAATTAGAAAGCAAACAAGTTATTTCTAACACTTATTGCTCAAATGTCAACTTATGACTCTCTTTATGCAACTCAAAATTTATTTGACCTCATGTGAAGATGCAGCCTCCAAGGCGCTTCTTTAACTTGTCAAAAATTTATTGAGATTACAAATTATTATAGTCAATAATTATTAATACTGTTCTCAGAGATTAAGTTAAGTTGTAACTCATACAATAAATAACAAATTCTTCTCAACAACAAAATGCGAGTGGAATTGTTGTGGGTCAGTGATCGCAAACGGTCCACTACCAAATTAAGCGATCCGTTTCACTACCCTTAATATGTTTCTAACTTCTCACAAATTCTTTTGGGATTTCTCATTAGATGTGATGGTCTCAAGTCCATCATGATTCTCTATAAGATAATGAGATACTATAATGCCCAGCAATATACATCCATCAATATCTTCTACAATCAGTGATGACTTTTGTAAGCCAATGCCATACATGGAGACAAGCACACAAGTTAGCACTTACACAATTTGTCTCACAGCACAACCCTTGAATCAATCCAAGAAATGATGCAACATAGCAATGATAACAGAAAGATGACAACCAGGGCCACCAATCATGTCTCATGTACTAAGTGCACCACATCCCAATCGACTCGATTGGCGCAAGACGCAGAAATTGGATGAGACACCATCGTCTACATTCCAAATTCACCCTTTGTGTGCAACTACACATTGCTATCCGGCACCCAATTGTGCCATGCATGCAATCACAATGGTGAGACGGCACCTCATGCACCATCAATCACCCATAATGCAAGTATGCAACTAAAGTAGTGCATTAACCATTGAGCTATCTCGAAGATAGCTTCAAACACCATGTTGGACATTTTGATATGTTCAAAATTGGTCAGGTCAAACCTTAGGTTTACACAATTTTGTTCTGTCAGACAATCAGAACGGTCCGTCTCACCGTTGGAACGGCCCGTCCCACCGTTGGAACGGTCCGTCCCAGAGAACAAACCACGACTGGCTAAGGGTTTCCAGCCTGGAACGGTCCGTCCCACCTCTGGAACGGCCCGTCCCACTGCTGGGTCGGACCAGCCTACACGCCGTCCTGTCAGCAAAGTCCTGGGACGGTCCGTCCCAAAATTGGAACGGTCCGGTCCAGACGTTGCTGAAACCCTGATTCTGGTATTTCCAGCGATGGAATTCCTCAGAAATCAGTTTTCTTTACCAGTAAGGTTGCTCTATCCTAAATTGACTGGTTTGTAGTATTTGCTACTAGTTCTATCAATCATAGAGAGATCTAAAGCCAAAAATACTAGTAAAATCAAAAATAGGATTCCAATAGAGCAACCAAGTCTCAGACCAGAACAAAAAACCAACTAGCCATGGTGTCTAGGGTTTAAACAGTACCAAAACTTCGAAAAGAACCTTGTGGCTCTGATACCAATGTAGGTTTTGGTCGGTCCTTGACCTAATATGTATATCTAACCTATAACCATGCATAGAGTTCAGATATACCGCAGCGGAAGTTGATCGATTGCCTAGATTCTTCTCAAAGCTTTGCTGCAACCCCTCCTTGTCTCTTGGTCTTCCTCCGTATGCAACTGGCACACCACAACCTCAAGACAGGGCTTGGCGTCACCTTTCACGAATCCAGATGCCGGTCGACTCGTGCGTGTGCTTCCTATTGCTCTCCAAGCAATAGGATGACTCCTCCCTCTTTATGATCTCTCTCTGGACTCTTTAGGATGGTGGTTAACTCAAAAGTCACGAAATCCAACCTTAGAGACGCTTCAGAAGAGAGGGGTATAAATAGCCAGCCTGGAAACAGACCTTTCAGATTCATAACTGTTGTCTGGAACGGTCCGGTCCAGAGTTGGACCGGGCCGTCCCAACTGGTTGGACCGGGCCGTTCCAGAGTTGGACCGGACCGTCCCAACCACAGCGAGACTGTAGGTTTGCCCAGCAAACCAGTCCGTTCCAGAAGTTGGACCGGGCCGTCCCAGAATTGGACCGGGCCGTTCCAACCATAACAGCATGGCTCCACACACTTTTTCTAACAGGTAATATTCATGTACCTCAGTTTATGCATACAACATGTTGCTTCATTTAATGTAGGTCAGCTATTGAAGGACAATATAGACAAAATGCCACAATAATAATAGTACTTTTCTAGAAGATATGATTCTGATATTTATAAATCAACACACCGAACTTGGATGCGACAGTGCGATTTACTTTACTTGAGAAAGGGACATTTTTTTCAAGGAAAATGGGATAAAAAGTCCGTTTCAAGAGTGCGCATTATACATTGTGGTTGGTTAAGACTATACGCTTGCTTGGTATTATCCTATCATATATATAAGAGAATATTGTGAGCTTGAATCTGGCGTGCTAAGTTACGTTGTACAGTCTCATTATTAATATATGCCGCACGCATCATTTCTCCTTTTGACTTCTAAATGGTTTTGATTAATGGCGAGTTGGAGCGGATTTGGGTCGAGGTCACCATTAATGGTGGTCTTCATCCAAGGAGAGAGGTGATGGTCTGATGGAGTACTGGGGACACTGTAAAAGGTTTCTAGGATGGAGAAATCGCGACAGGTGGCCGGGAAAAGCATAATGGCCTCTTCTTGTACTCTATCGGAAGAGGAGGGAGGAGGCGATTTGGAACACGAAAGACAAAAAGGGGGAAGGGACGGAATAGATAGATCTATTTCGTATTTTTAAAATTTTTTCCTTTAAATATCATCAAGACATCAAACGGTCCAGCTTACTTACAAGTGAAATAATTTTAGAATAAGATGATTATTGATCAAAAATAGATCCGACAACATAGAAAAAACAATAATTTTATTCTCCACGATTCTAACTGATATTATAATATGTTTTAATGAAAGTATAATCATCAAAAAATATTTTTTTTTCAATCATTAAATATCAACTGTATTGTTGAAAATTTTTATTTTCAACTAAATTAATATTATATAATTTCATATTATAGTAGATTTTCACTCATTAAATATTCACTTTACTAATTATTTTTAATAAGTATTTTTTTCTCAATTTTTTCATATTTTTCTGATTTTTAAGAAATTAAAAATAATTATTTATGAAAATTCAAGTTTCCGATCCGAGTCACCGAGTTTTTCTGAGTCATCCAATTCAACTTCTTGATTTAACACTCTGAGTCCGAGTACGAGTTTCAGAACAATGCTTCTAATGAAACTGTTTAAATTAGGATTCATTCTTTGATGTTGAGGAGCCCACAATTGACATTAATTCAGTTTAGTGCATACGGGGCCGTTTGGATCGCTTAGGAATAGAAAATACATAAAGTATTAGGAAGTGTGTAATTTTGTGAAGAGTTTGGATTGTTTATAATAAATTTATACCTAGAAATAAAAAATTTCTTAAATTCTCACTTGATTCAAACGGCCCTACAATACTTTAAAAGTTTTAACTTCACTATATACAGGAGACAGTTCATGTAACTTAACAGAAAAAAAGAATGATAAAAAATAATAAAAAATTTAGATGATAGAAATTCAGAATTCAACATGAAACTAATCAATCAATCTACCAGAATGTACACCAACACGAAACAATCTGAAACTCTGAACCCCTTCAAACCTCATAAGGCTGATGATCAATCTACTCCGACATGCCTTTCAACTTGTTTGCTACCTTGGCCAAAGCCTCATATGACTGACCACCTTCCTTCACTGTAACTGCTGCTACTTCCTGCAGCTCCTTCGCCTTTCCTCGGACCCTCCTTCCCTCCGATCCTTCCATCAATTCCCTCACCACCCTTGCAATCTCTTCTCTATCGACCAAACAGTCATCCCGCTCCTTGAGCCGCAGAGCTGTACCGATACCATCGACAAGCATTATTGCATTCTGATGTTGCTCTGCATAAAGGGGCCAGGTGATCATAGGCACCCCATTGATCAGACTCTCTACAGTTGAATTCCATCCGCAATGTGTCATGAATCCTCCTGTTGACTGATGGCCCAGGATACTGACTTGTGGGGCCCATGATGACACTAGCATCCCGACTTCTTTGGTCCTCTCGACAAATTCTGGCGGTAAAAATGGGAATGGGTCGTTTTGACTTTCCACATTCAAGTAATTTGTACCGACCACCTCCTCGCCTAAAGGGCTCCTCACCATCCAAAGGAACCTCTGCTTGCTCCTCTCAAGACCCAAAGCTAGCTCTACCATTTGCTCTTTAGTAAGGGCCCCACCGCTTCCAAATGAAATGTACAGCACAGAACCTGCAGATTGCTTATCTAGCCAATCAAGGCAGCCAGATTTATCGAACCCGTCGGTCGATTTATCACGAATCATAGGCCCAACTGCATGAACCGGGGGTTGGTGCTCTCGTAATATTCTGACTGCATTCGGCTCAATTGCTTCGAATGAATTGACCAAAATAGCATCAGCCTCATGGTAACGGCTTCCATGGTGCACCATCCATCTATAGCAATCATTTGATCTATCTTGCAATGGATGGAGCAAATCAGGGCCCGGAATTGGTATGCACCCAGGTAGCTCTAACGGACCCGGTAGGTCACAATACTCACATGTGGTGGTTGCATCAAGTGTAGGAAGATGTAACATGAGAGAGAGAAAAAGACAGTTTGATGGAAAGAACATATAGCATGGCAAACCAACTGATCGTGCGGCTTCAAATAAATCACAACAAAAAAGATCCGCGATGAAAGCGACTAGATTGGTTTTCGTTTTCAAGTCCTTTAGTATGGAAGTTACAGCAGGAACTGAACGGGAGGCCTCCAGTGAAAGTATGGTTTCAATGCGGGCATCGGACGGTGCATCTGAGAGCGAAACGGCCGGTAAAGAGCAGGAGGAGATGGAAGGGGGGAGGGATGAGAGGAAGTCAGTTTGTGTAGGAGATTGAGAAGAAGAGAGGGTGATGAAAGTAACAGTAAAACCATGGATAGAGATGAGACGCTTCGCAAGCTCGGCAAAAGGAGTGAGATGGCCCATGCCGGGTGAAGGAAGCATGGCTATGTGAGGTGTCACAATCGATTTTTCTTGGCAGCACTCCATGATCGATATAGTCTTTATCTTACTGAGGGGATGTGAATAATGGATCAGTTAATATCGTATGGCGATGGAGATCACTTGAGAAGTACAGCGAGTAAATGGACCAAATTATGCAAGAGGAAAGAAGATATATATGGACTATGATGGCTACTTAGCAATTGATAAAGTGAAGTTTGAAATTTATACAAGTTTCAAGATAGCGCCCCCTCAGCGCCTGGTCATTTTAAACGATCAAAAGTTTATTAATGGGCTCAAGGGCTCATTTTCCTCCAAAAAAAAAAAATCATTAATGTTACCTTTGACTATTTGTCCACTTGCATATGAAATAGTCAAATAGCTCCGTACGTACCATGAGTTGTAGAATTCTTTTGGAAAATTTATAATTCAGAATTAATATTTATAAGAATTAAAATTGGAAAATAATTAATCAAAAACACACTAAAAATTCCGGCTATATTATTAAGTGAAATATTTCATCATGTATTGCTGATATTATCATGGTCGAATTTTAAAGTAACTTTATATCAATTTTGGATTCTTATTTGCTAATGTTGAAGTTGTTTTTCCGATTAACAAACAGAATTTACCCAAGTTTACGACAAGTACTTATATCTGTATAGTTTGCATTTCTAAGCCTCTCAAGTTGCTTTAGCATATGTTATTCGAATATCATTTAATTAATTTCGCATAAAAAACATAGTCGTTCTAAGAACCCTATAAAAGTTTTGCCTTAGTTCTAATAAATGTATACTCCTTAGATAATCCATTGCTTTCTTTCCTTCAATAGCTCTGTTGGTTTTTTGCGTAATGACTCTCCGGAAACGATTATTACTAAAGATGGAGATTTCATCAACAAATGAATGTTAATTTACAAGGTCAAATTGAACTGCTAAGTGGCAATTATTTTAAGGGCGCCCCAAAAAGTACTGCATAAAATGTTTGAGATCTCAAAAATGTATCGCCGGCCGTGTCGTGATCTATTCGGTCAATATTTAAACAAGATTTTATCTCCCTCGATGACCTAAATATAGTTAATTTGCAATTTCTTTCAGGTCAGGTCTCTAGGATGAATTTATTGCCTTTGTCACTTTGGAAACAAGGGATGCTCTCTATACATCGCTTTTCACTTTTTAGTTTTTTTTCAAAATAGTGGACATTGTGTACCAGCTTTGATTGAAATAAAGTAGAAGTGATAGCATAAGATCTCGAATTCGAAATCTGATTAAAATTTTATTTATAAATAAAATTGGATATTGGATGTGAAATATCGATACTATGGAATGGAAGGCTGGTTTTGTCGACCACTAATGTTGTGGCACGATACAGAGAGCAATAACTGTTCCAAGTGTAGAAAACATCTTGGTGTTCCAATTTACAACAACAGTTCTTTTACATTCTGTAAACACAGTAAATAAAACGAGAAACACACAGATTTAACGTGGTTCAGTACAATCTGTACCTACATTCACAACTCACGCACACCACCATTTTTTTTTTCTTTTCAACAACGTTTTACAGAGAGAGAGAGAGAGAGAGATATGGAAAGATAAGATTTTCAGAGGGAAGGAGACGCCTTTATAGAAACACAGACGCTCCTCTTTTATTTCTTTCTAATTTTGCAGAGAGACAATAAAGGAAACACAATTTATGGCATAAAAGGTAACAAATTTCGAACCCATTTCGGATCCATTTCGGACCGAAATTTCCATCACAGCTGTAAATTTCGGATCCTCTGTGCCCACTTCTCCACACTCCCCCTCAAGTTGGCATGTAGATGTCTTGCATGCCTAACTTGAAAATCACTCCTTGAAAGATAGTGCTGGATACCCCTTTGGTTAGTATATCTGCCAATTGTTCATCAGTTCTCACGTGAGGAATGCTAATGACTTTATCTTCTAAATTTTGTCGAATAAAATGTCTATCCACTTCAATGTGCTTGGTCCTATCATGTTGCACCGGATTGTGCGAGATTGCAATAGCTGCCTTGTTGTCACAAAACAGCTTCATCTCCCTGTCATCATAGAAGCCAAGATCTTTAAGTACTCTCTTTATCCACAGTAACTCTTGCAAACCTTTAGCAATTCCTCTGAATTCTGCCTCTGCACTTGACAAAGCTACCACTTTTTGTTTCTTGCTTCTCCAGGTAACCAAGTTACCTCCAACAAATGTAAAGTATCCAGAAGTAGATTTCCTGTCAGTCACGTCTCCAGCCCAGTCAGAATCTGTAAATCCCTCAATCCCAAGATGACCATTTTTCTTGAAGAAGATACCTCGTACTGGGGATCCTTTGAGATACCTTAGAATCCACATAACAGCTTCCATGTGTTGCTCACTGGGAGCATGCATGAACTGACTCACCACTGACACAGCATAAGCAATATCAGGCCGAGTATGTGACAAGTAGATGAGTTTCCCTACCAATCTCTGGTACTGATCCTTGTTTGTAGGTGCCTGGTCAGAGAACACACCCAACTTGACGTTCTGTTTTGTTGGTGTATCAACAGGTTTGCAATCCAACATACCTGTTTCAGTAAGCAAGTCAAGTACATACTTCCTTTGAGACAAAGAAATACCTTCTTTACTGCGTGCAACTTCGATTCCAAGGAAGTATTTCAACCCTCCTAAATTTTTCATTTCAAACTCCTTAGACAGTTTCTCTTCCAGATCCTGGATTCCTTCAGAGTCATCACCTGTGATTATCATATCATCAACATAGATTATCAAGATAACAATTTTACCTTTATTCTTGAGAAAGAATAAAGTATGGTCAGTATCACTCTGGGTGTATCCATATCCCCTCATAGCACTGCAGAATCTTCCAAACCAGGCCCTAGGGGACTGTTTCAGACCATACAAAGCTTTCTTTAACCTACACACAAGAAGTTGATTGCTTGAATGACTGTATCCTGGTGGAATATCCATGTAGATTTCTTCATCAATGTCACCATGCAAAAAAGCATTCTTTACATCGAATTGATGCAAAGGCCAGTCTCTGTTTGCAGCAATGGACAATAGAATTCTCACAGTGTTTAGCTTAGCTACAGGAGAGAAAGTCTCCTGGTAGTCTACTCCATATGTCTGAGGATAGCCTTTTGCCACCAGTCTTGCCTTGTACCTGTCAATTTTTCCAGTGGGCCCATATTTGACTGTAAACACCCATTTGCAGCCTACTGCCTTTCTGTCTTTTGGCCTTGTCACCAATTCCCAAGTATCATTCTTCTCCAACGCATCCATTTCTGCTTTCATTGCATCCACCCATCTTGGATCGCTAAGAGCTTCATTTAGGCTGCCTGGAATGTGAACTGAAGCAAGGGTTCTGTCAAATTCCTTCACAGGCTCTGGCATGTGAGACATGGTCATGAAATTCACCATTGCATATATGCCTTCACCATCTTCATCTGGTCTGTATCTTTTAGGTGGTCTGCCTCTATTGACCCTGAAAGGTAACTGATAACTAGAGTTATTAATAGCAGGTTCAGAAATATTTACCTCTGACTCAGGAAATTGATCATGTGGTGAAGTAGGAGACTGTATCATTTCTTCATCTTCACATTCCAAGTTGTCATGGTCTTCTGATGGACCCGAATTCTCTAGTGGATCCATTTCTGGACTCAAATTTTCACCCTTACTCTCAGAATTCGGACCGAAATTCATAAAATTTGGACCGAAATTTGCAGAAGTTGGTCCGAAATTTCCAAGTTCAGGTCCACAATCTTCATTCTTTGCTGTATCAAACCATGACTCATTATCTATCACATTCTCCCCCTGAGAATGAGTCTGGTTCGTGCAAAAAAATCCTTCATTTTCAACAAATGTCACATCCATGGTAGTATAGACTTTTCCGGTGGTTGGATTCAAGCACCTATAGCCCTTTTGATGTTGACCATAACCAATGAACACACACTTTTCAGCACAAGGGTCAAGTTTTGAGCGTTGATGTTTTTGTATGTGAACATAAGCTATACAACCAAACACTTTAGGTGGGATATTGAGAACAGAAGGGATCACAGTGTAGGTTGAGAGTTTTTGTAGAGGTGTTTGAAATTTAAGAGGTGCTGAAGGTAATCTATTTAACAGATACACTGCTGAGGTGACTGCATGATCCCAATAAGAATTAGGAACATTATTTTCTATCATCATTGCTCTGGTTATTTCTAAAATTTGTCTGTTCTTACGTTCTGCCTTACCATTTTGCTGGGGAGTACCAACACAACTGGTCTCATGAATAATCCCATGGTCTTTAAACAACTCTCCTAGTGTTTTGTTGACAAATTCCTTACCATTATCACTTCTGAAAATCTTAACATTTTTATCAAATTGATTTCTAACCATGGTGATAAACGATTTAATGGCAACTGGTACATCAGTTTTTTGTTTCACCACATTGACCCAAGTCATTCTAGTGCAGTCATCAACAAACAAGACAAACCATCTATTTCCAACTAAAGAGTTAACCGGGGAGGGTCCCCAAACATCAGAGTGGATCAAATCAAAAGGAAGTCTATTATTATCATCATCCAAAATCTTAGCAAAATGAGCTCGATGGCTCTTAGATTTGATACAAACATCACAATCAAACTTCTCATTTTCAAAACCAGAAAACGGACTAGGATAAAGTTTTCTTAGGTACCCAAATGATGGATGACCTAATCGCCTGTGCCATATCCAAATAGAAGACTTCCTACTCAAGTTCGATCCAGCTGATAGATGTGCTTGTCCAGCAGCCAAGTCTTCTAAATGATACAGTCCTCCTCTTCTAGTACCACGACCAAGAATTTCCTTCGTCAAGAGGTCCTGAAAAAGACAAAACCGAGGATACATGAGTACCACACAATTAAGTTCTTCACATAACTGTCCCACAGATAGAAGCTTGGATGAGAGAGAGGGAACCAAAAGTGTATTTGAAAGAGTTAAGGAAGAAGAAAATTGGACTTCTCCAGCCCCTGTGACTGGATAGGATTCTCCATTTGCATTAACAATTTTGTTCCTTCTTGGAGCGGATTCCCTTACCAAGTCTTCTTTGTCATACGTCATGTGATCAGTCGCCCCTGAATCAATAATCCAAGAGCAGTCAGTAGCAGGTGTATTCAAAGCAAAAATTTTACCTTCATGTGTCTCAACAGAAGGCAAAACAGAGAGGCTTCCCTCAAATTTCGGTCCGAAATTTGCAAATTTCGGTCCGAAATTGTCACTGCCAGGACTTAAACTGGCCAAATTTGCTGCTGGTAGGGTCTTCCCTTCTGTAGTCATGGCCTCTGCTACGTGTGCCTTGCCCTGTCTCTTCTTCTTATTTTCCTCCCACCAGTCCGGATACCCAATCAACTTGAAACATTGCTCCACAGAGTGTTTTGGATTTTTACAATGAGTACATCCTCCTGGTGGGACCGGTTTCTTATTATTTGGTTTTTGAGGATAGTTGGACTTTTGGAGAGTCAAGGTTTGGGTTTTTGCTAGCATGGCTAAGGAATTGTCCACAACTTCACCCCCGTTCAACATGACCATTTGTCGTCTCTCCTCCTTCCTTACCAAGGCAAACGCCTCTTCTACTGTAGGGAGGGGACTAATTTGAAGTACACTAGCCCTAATCTGGTCCAACTTATCATCTAAGCCATCCAAAAAGGTCAGTATCCTATCTTCTTGTACCAATTTCTGGTACTTTTCAATATCATGTGGACATTCCATGGGATTTGGTCTACGAGTGTCTAACTCCTTCCACAACCCTTGGAGGGTACTATAAAAATTCTGGACCAATTCACCATTTTGTTTGACTTTACTAATTTTCCTTTTGAGGTCCAGAATCTGAGACAAATCACTACCATCAAAATAAGATGTGTTGACAGCATCCCATACCTCTTTTGCAGTGGAGTAGGGCAAGAAAGTACCTATCAACGATGAATCCATAGAGTTGATCATAAAGTCCTTGACCTGAGAATCCATCACCGACCACCGCTTATAGGCTTCCTCGTCCAAAGGCTTTGGCCGAGTTGATCCATCAAGGTGACCCAATCTGTCTCGCCCGTTGAGTTTCATCTGCAGCATCTGTGACCAAAGGTAGAAGTTTATCCCATCTAGCTTGATCGACATCACGGAGGAGAAACCCTCTTGGCTTTGGGTGTTTGGTGGAGGTCTCGGTTGAGTAAGCAACTGGGACAGGGTATTGTTCAGGTTCTGGATAAGGGTCATGGCGTCTAGAGGATTTGGATCAGGGATAGGTGTCTTAGGGTCAGAATCAGATGTAGGATTCATTGTTTAGAGTTCGTTTAGAGAAAATTTCGGTCCGAAAATCGCAAATTTCGGTCTGAAATTTAAGTTTTGATCGAGGTTTCGGTGGGATCTGGCTGAGAAGAAAGGATCGATGGTGCAGTAACTCGCACCAAGAAGAAACCCTCTATGCAGTAACTCGCACGAGGACGGGAAAAACAGTTGTGCAGTAACTCGCACAGAGATAGAGCCGTACAGATCTCAGAACCTACCGCTCTGATACCATGTAAACACAGTAAATAAAACGAGAAACACACAGATTTAACGTGGTTCAGTACAATCTGTACCTACATCCACAACTCACGCACACCACCATTTTTTATTTCTTTTCAACAACGTTTTACAGAGAGAGAGAGAGAGAGAGATATGGAAAGATAAAATTTTCAGAGGGAAGGAGACGCCTTTATAGAAACACAGACGCTCCTCTTTTATTTCTTTCTAATTTTGCAGAGAGACAGTAAAGGAAACACAATTTATGGCATAAAAGGTAACAAATTTCGGACCCATTTCGGATCCATTTCGGACCGAAATTTCCACCACAGCTGTAAATTTCGGATCCTCTGTGCCCACTTCTCCACACATTCTTTAATTTTTTTTCATGAAAAAATTGTCTTTCATTTATATATCTCTTCATATTATTTGGTATGAATTTTAGAATTATATTTTATAAGTTTTGCATCTTCTATTTTATTTTTATATATTTTTGTGTTATAAGAAAACCACAGATTAGTTAGAGTTAAATTTTGTTTCTTCTTTTAAATTTTGCCTTTTTTCTCTCCTTTGGAACCCTAACTAAAATATAAACATCTTTTGTTGCACATGACAAATATTCTTCATACAAGATAGAGAAAGTTAGGGAGGATAACTTAAATTTTCTAATCTCATTGGACAACCACATGGTTGGAAACTAAACAAGTGCTCTTTAATTAAAACAACTGAATATATATATATATATATGATGAGTTTCCTGACATATGATCAAACGTCATCTTAAGTTACTAATAAAAATGCTCGTTTTTCTCACTTATTTTCCAACCAGGCGCTAATAAATTAGTTGTCGATGGTACAACTTGCTTAATCATCTGCCTCTAATTAATCTTGATTTAGGAATCTGCAATATGCATGCACGGACTTGCTTCCACATGGAGCTTTACTCTTTTAACACATTAATTGAACATAAAACTTGTGAAAAAATATATTAAGTCAAACCATGAATATAATTTTAAATACATATGCATGGCATCATGCCAATTAGAATTAGAATTAAAAATATATAAGGCTCTGTCTGCGTGCGCCGCACGTGGGAGGCTGTTACTGTGCTAACTACAGTTCTCTCATCCTGTTCGTTGGTTTTCGTCTGTCCATCTGAGCCCTTCGGTGTTCCTCCTGCGTCTCTCCATCGCATCTCAGCCCTTCCATGTTTCTGCTGAGTTTCTCCATCTCATCTGAGCCCTTCGATGTTTCTCCTGCGTCTCTTCTTTCGCGATGGAGTCGCCTCCTTCTCTTTCTTCTCGCTTTTTCCCTCACTTCCGTCGTACACCACAACACGATCTACTGTTACAGGCGACTGCTTTGTCGGGGACTTTTGGTGCGTTGTCGCTCATACGATGGCTCGCACTGGACAACGCGACGTGTCTGCCAATCCCTGCACCAATTGGATAGTCTCGGTGCTTCTCTTGCTCTGCTGTTCACCTCTCTTTTTCCTCCCGCCACTCTTCTGGTGTTGTGCTCCGGCCTTATTTTGGGATTGGCGCCTCTCCTCTGGCTGCTTTTCCTCCCGATTTTGCGCGCCTGGTATCCCTGTGCACGTCCTCCCAGCCAATTTAACTGCCTGCTGTCGCCTTTCTTTCTCTGATCTTTGTTGTTGATCAATTGGTATGGCATTCTGTCTTTTCTTTCTTCTCTCTTTGTGAATTTGTCCTCCTTTTTAATTTGGTTCATCACTTATGTCCGATTAAGATCAATACTCCTGCTTTGACCAGTGGTTCTGAATGTACTTTTAAGTTGTTGTTGTCTTGCACAAGGAATCAGTCCTTGCCTATTTCACAACCTGACTCCATCACTAACAGTTCACCTTTTCTTTCTAATGTGCTGCAAAATGTATTGTCTTCCTCATATTTATCTAAGACACTTGCTCATATTTTACACGTCTTCTTTCACGAGAGGACTTTTTGTGCACCTTCACTTCCATGGATAAAATAGCCCTACAGCTTTTTGTAGTCAGAAAAAAACTAACCTGTATTTCTATGACATAGAACATGATGTAGCTCCCGTTTTGGTGCCTACAATTTTTAACAAAATCAATCTTCAATTTAAAAAAAGGCATCCAGTCTAAAATCAATAGTGACAAAAAAAAAATTTACAACAGAGTCACGAGCAAGTTTAGCACAGTAAAACAAAATTGACAACAAGTCCAGCAGAATCATTCTTTCCTGTTTCAGTTTCAGTCAGCGCCGTTCTTCATTCTCAGTTTCAGTTTTTGGCCGTGCTTCAGTTTTTTTCGCATTTTTATAGGTTCTCTGTATAACAGTTGTCAGTTTTTTTTTTCTCAGGTGACGCTTTCTTACGGCCTTTGTTCGGTGCTGCTTTCGTTTCTCCTTCTCTGCTCTTTGTTGTTGCTCGATTGGTATGGTTATCTATCTTTTCTCTCTTCTTTCTGTATAAACTTCTGTTCCTTTTTAATTTTGTTCATCAGTTCTTTGCACTTGCCATCAATGCTGCTGTTTAGGAAGCCATGTACACCTTCTGTTCTGTTCATGAAATAGCCTCGCATCTTTTTACAATCGCAAAAAAAATAATTTTTATCTGTATGATACATAGCATCGTATAGCTGCCGCTCTAATAGGTACAATTTTTAAGGAAAATGTGCTACAATTATTGCTTACCTTAACTTCATATTTGATCATCATTTCAATGATTAAAGGTTATTTGCTATTTGAAGCTGCCCTTTTGGTTCATGGAGGATGCCTCAAAATGAAATTTCAAAAGCATATATCTAACCCAAATGCAGCCAAAAAATTAGATTTTCTTTTAAATTTAGAAATGTTGGCTCGGGGAATTCAGTACTGGTAGATATAAAGGTACCCCAAAGGGATCATGTCTAGCGCTGTCAATTACGTCCATTAAGTTTTCTTGTAATTGATCCAAAGAGAAGAACAAACAAGAAAACTTATTGAGAAATAATTTACGACATATAGAGTTGACCCAGAATTAATATATTTTACATCAGAAGTCCTTCAGTCTATGCTAGCTGTATAATTAATTGAACTAATCGAACTATCAAATTATTTAAAAAAAAAAAAAGGTCCTAAACTCCTAATCTCTCCTGAAGGGAATGCCAATCTCTTTAATTAAGTGCCTACTGAAGGGAATACCAATCTCTTTATTCATAAAATGAAATGAAATGTCCCACAAAATAGCATTTGTAGATCAAGCCATTTCCTAGGTCAAAAATTGCTTCTGTAAGTTAGAGATGCAACTATACAAATATGCAATGTCTGAAAGTTTCAAATGAACTCTATGCACCAGAGAAAACAAACATATTTAACTTCACTCGAGCTTCATGACAAGAGTATAATTAGGGGTGTCGATGGTCTGCAGTTTCGACCATTTTCATTTCGTTTCGTCTAAACGGAACATGAATGAAATGGTAAATGAGTTGCGTTTTTAAAAATGAAATGGGTTATTCTGCACGTTAGTGTTCTATTTTATCGAAAAATGACTGAAATCAATGAAAAATAGACTGAAATCAGTCAAAAATGAAGAACTGAACAACTAATGAAACAGAAAATTGTTCGGTTTTACTAAACGGAACAAAAACAGAATGGTATTTTATTACATTACCAAAAACGAAACATACATGTTAACATGCATGTTCCGTTTCGTTTCTGCATGTGTTTGACAGCCCTAAGTATAATATTCGAAGTATTAGTCATCATAACCTTAGCAAATGTTTGACCAGAATAATCATCTATTTAAATGCGTGATGGCTTATTAATTTAGTCATCTTGCTTAACATGCTGCCAGGCTTCCATATTAAATAATTTGAAGTTTTTGATATATATGGACAAGCTGTTAGCATTATTTTGTTCTAATCATACAAGGATTTTTTTTTTTATTTCTTCCGTTTCCGTATATATTATTTGAGAAATTCTGATTTGTGACCGAAACGCTATTAACTATACTTTTGTACTAGCTAGTATGGTGTGATGATTTGAGATGATTCGCTGGAAAATGAAAATTATTAAATGTTGTACTTTAATTTAACAATAAAAAAATGTAAGTACTTGATAATCAAAATTCGGTTTGACCTTAATAAAAGCATTATAGCTGATTTTTAAGTAGTTGATAATTACATTACTTTACCAATCATTTGGAAGTTAATGTAACTAGCTAAAACTTCCAAACGTTCTACCAGTTTGCATATGACATCTCAATTTGTCAGGGTACATCTACATTATATTTGTTCTTTGCAGAGGGGCCACCAGTGGTCATTTTAAGCTGACACTCTACATTATATTTGTTGTTTGCAATGTCCTTATGGTTTCTCAAAAGTTCCTTGCCAATTGGTTTTAGTTTTAAACTCTGAACAATAAAGAAAACTAGTCATGGTTACGCGCGATGAAATTTTATATTTCATATTTTCGAAACAAAAAATATAAATATATATAGGTAACTATTTTTTTTAAATGAAATTAAAGTTAAATTAGAAGGCACCATTATTATTGACTCATGAACAGCTTTCTACAGCTAACAGCAACAATCAATTCTGACATGGCATAAGTTAAAAATAGGTACAATACAACCATAATTGTATTTTTAGAACGAAACAATATCTATTTAAATTGCTAGCTAGTCTCATCGATAAATCACTTGTTTAAAAAGAGCTGAAATTTGATTATATGTAAATATCATTTTATAATAACATTGGAAATTTATAGAAGCAAAAGAATTGCGTAAAATATTCCGAATTTATAAAATTGAAAAGGTTCGTATCATTATTTTTTATAATTTTTTCATTATTTATATAAAATTTTATACATTAACAAATATTGGAAATGTTCAGAAACAATAAAAAATAGAATTAAATTTTTGAAATAATAGAATTAAGTCATCATATTTACAAATTTGAAGAAAATAATATTGAAAATTTTTAATTATACAATTTTATATTAATGGGTATTTCATATTTTTTTTCATGAAGTATATACAATTTTATGGCTAATTGAATTAATAAATGTACTCAAATAATTTAAAAAGTAATATATATTCCATATTTTACAAAATTGTATGATTAAATTAAAAATAGCTCTAATGCATTATTGTATTTGTTATAATTTGGGATCGTTTATATAAAATTTAATGCACTAATAAAATTGTAAATTTCTTTGAATAATTAAAAGCCTAATGGCATTTATGAAATTATGGATATTAAATTTTTATGAGATTTAAAAGATTCTTTAAAATGTTTGTAATTCTATAATTATAAAATTTTATATCAGTAAATTTTTCATATATCTGTGAGTAAGTACATAAATTTTCATAGATAACTGATTTTTGTAAGACCTCCAAACAATGAAAAAACGAAACTCTTATGCAGATTAAATTTTATAAGATTTAGTAAATTATTTAAAATATTGTACATAGCCAAATGAATTTGTAAATATACTAAACAATATAAAAATGAAAGTATATTTAATCTGAAATTCAGAAATTGAGGCGTCAATTGATTTGTGAAATGGAAATAAGTGAAATGTTGGCATCATGTTGACATCATCCAAGTACGGAAGAAATTCTCCCTACATTTGATTGGCCATGAATGAAGAATAAACGATACAGTTGCATGTAAATACCGAATAAGTAGGATCCAAGGGCAGATCGCTCTCACTCAAAAACAAATAATAAATAAATGGTTGACCAAATCATGCATGTGTACTATTGATGATCAACTATTCAACTCTTTAATATTTGTATTAGTACTGCCACACCGAATATGGTCATTCATCAGACAAATGAGAATACACACACACACACAAAGGTACAAATTAAACATGTCTCGTTATCCTGCTATAATTAACATGAACTGTTTTGTTAAAGAAGAATATTGATTAACATGTTATAATTAACATGCTATAATTAACATGAATATTGGTTAACAGCTCCGTTTGGATTGCTTAGGAATAAGAGGAATTGTCTATTTCTAGGCGGAAAGTATTAGGAAGTGTGTAACTTTATGAAGAGTTTGAATTGTTTATAATAAATTTACGCCTAAGAAAAAGCTATTCTTTCTATTCCCATACAATCCAAACGGGGCCACAAATAATATTACAGAAATGTCCATAAATTAGAACATGAATGATCATTAATCAATATTCTTGTTTGGATAGGCCGGAAATAGGGAATAAGAATAAAAAATTTCGGTTTGCGTGCTTATTCTTATTCTTGTGCAAACCAAATAACACAAGAATAAAGAATTTGGGCCCTTATTCCTATACTAACAAAACTATGGTATAAGAATAAGGAATTTGAATAAGTACGCAAACCGAAATTTTTTATCCTATTCCTTATTCCGGCCTATCCAAACACACCTAAAATTTAATTTTTTGTTTCACTGTTTCCATCAGATAAACAGTGGCATTAATTATATTGGTCATCTATAGAGCAAAAATGTCCTTTTTGAATCCTTCTTTTTCCTCAAACTTATTTTGACAAATTGATTGTTTTTTTTTTTATGGTTCTCAAATTTTCCATATTATACATTGAATGCGATTGGGCGGAACAATTCATGTCTGTTTCATTTGGTAGTCACTATTATCACTATCAAGAACTTCTAAAAAAGTAATTTATATCTATCATATATGTTCCTAACATAATGTCAAATTTCCCATGCTATATATATTTCTGTACTTCAGCTTAGTTTTTAAATGCAACTGGCTTCAATATCAGTTTCAATTTTCATTTTTTTTTTAAGATAAGATGGGAGTTAAACTTTCTAACTTATTTCGAAATTAAAAATCACAAAAGACCTCCAATTAGATTTCGAACCCGCGACCTTTACTAAAAGTGTGTTGCTTTTTGTCATTAAATCAAGTGTTTGTTCTCAATTAATTTCCTTACCTGTATTACGTAAATTCACACTAATCCGAAATTCCAACGGAAATTGGAAATTTGCTTTAATTTTGTTTCTTTTTCCAGCCCCAAAGTTCAAGGCACTTAATCGATATTGGAAATCCGTAATTGCTACTGAAGGCATCATTTGGATGGGTTGAGAAGAAGGTATGAAGAAGGAAGAAGGGAAGAAATAAATTATAAACAATCCAAACTCTTCACAAAGTTACACACTTTTCAATACTTCTTCCCACTTCTTTCCTCCTTTCCTTCTTCCCACACCTATCCAAACGGAGCCGAAAAGTATAAGAAAGTCTCAGTCCGATTTATTATTCTCATCCAACACTTCCAAAAAAGTTTTTGTGTAACGAAGCCTTGTGTTCACATCTCAGTCTCTCCGGTGTGTGGTGGTAAAGAGAGGATATACTCCACAGAGACGCTGCTTGGCATTAAGAGGAGGAGATTTGGGATTGAATAACACACAAATTAAACCCTTCTGCACGGATTCTACACAAAAGCAAACAGAGAAAATCCGTTATCCACTAACCCTCTCACCACAAAATCTCGGATCGGATTGATTAACGGCGTAGGATTAACAGCTCTGAGAAAAAGAAATGATAATAAATAGAGGATATATTATATGAACACTTGATTACTTGAACAGTATTGTGTTCTCATGCTTAAAAAATTACCAGGCCCAAAAATCTTATCCGAATTCGTTTGAAAGACAGCCCACTAAACATCTCCTCCCAGTTTCAAGCCTGATCATGTTTAGGCCTGTCAAACGGCAGAAAAAAATCACGTGATGTCATTCCATATAAACAAAACCGAACGAATAACGGGCCGGTAACGGCACCTTTTTCTATTTCGTTCCAATAACGAAACGACAAACGAAATACCATATTGTACCATTTCAAACCGTTTCGTCTTTTTTTCAATCAAATTCAATGTAATTTAAGAAGTGGCATAGTTAACGGCATGGAATTCTGTTTCGATTTCAAAACGAAACAATTTGCGAAATGAAATATGGTACCGTTTACCTTAATAGAACAGCAAACGGAGCAGGTTGTTCTGTACCTTTTGTCCACGTTTGACAGGCCTAATCATGTTATCCGAAAAACGTTTTACAAAAAGACATTTGAATTCGAATTGGATTTCTAATGTCATTATGCCAATCCATACGAGTTTTTTAAATGTACAAGTTTTCATGTTTGTACTACAAGCTAGTATGGAGATTGTTGCATGGCAATTACTAAGATAAAGCTTTTGCGGAGTACAAAAAAGTTTCCTCCACTAATCCTTTGTCCAGCTGAAGAATTCACAAAGTCCAATTATGTTTGGTGTTCTTTAAATTCTTCTTAGGTTACATTAGATGAAATTGTAAAACAGTATATCTTTAATACCAAGAAAATATTAAGTTGCAATTTGTAAAATTCTGCTTAAGTTTTAATAATCTTGATGAACTTGGAAGGTATTAAGTACAGGAGTATCACTACCGATCAACTAAAGTACATCATCTAAAAAAATTTCATTTATTCGAACTTGTTGCGAGAGAGATGACCAAGAAAGAGGCCAACCTGGAGAGAAAAATGACTCCGGCGCCAAAAGGTCACCTTTCTATACTACAAGACTGACTAATCCATTTCCTCTTGAAGCCTTAATCCTTTAATTTATTTTCTTCTTTTTAAGGAACATTAATTATCCTTCATTTGTACCCTAATTAAAATTAATTAAGCTCAAATAAGGACAAACATAAGCTACTCTAATGCTCCTGAAAAACGTCATCAGTCATCACTAACATAACCTAATTTCGTCAAATTAAATGTACATTCCATGCACCCACTATTGGATATGCTTGTAGTCTCATACTCAATTTGAATCAGTTCAATTACATCATAGCACCATTTCCAACTCTACCATGGCGGTACCGGGTAGTCGCTCCGACTTGACCTTTCGCACAATCGGTGCAATATCTGGCGACTCCTCATGATCAGACACCTCAGGTATTGAAGAAAGAGCTCTACCTGATAGCGAGTAAAACCCTCGGTAGTAGTAATCTTCGATTCGATGATCATAACTCCCTGCTGGCATGCTATACGTTCGTTTTAACCGAAACACCTTGCCGAACAACTTGTTGAATAATTTTGACAGCCAGAACCGTTTTTTCGCGGATGCACTGGCGAAAGGTGGTGCTGGCAGAGCAGACAGGTGAGGCATTGAGAGAGATCGGTTCGCAATTGCGGTAGAGAGATAATGGTTGAAGGATTTGAGTTCGAAAGAATCGTAGAGAGTGCTCTCGCAGTCCCATATATTTTTAGGGTTTTTCTTTTGGATAATGTTATGGCATGTACCTTTATCCATGTTGGAGTAAACAGCTTATAAATGGATCAAAGAGGGATGGTAGGTGATGGTATGGTTGAAGAATGGAGAAGTTTGTACCTTTACAAATGGATGGATATGGCTCAAACAAATCTTAATTAGTAGATAAAGGGATCACGAGCTTCTCACCATATCCATTAAATATGGACAATTGAAAGGGAGAGGACATGGTGGCTGTGGTGCATCGACTTTTGTAGTGCCTCATGTAACAAATTGCCTCATGTAATAATGAATTGTTGTAATTGCATGAATTAAACCACATGTTTTGACTGTACACCAATTCATACATTTTTTTTATACTTTTAAGATCAAAGTTCTTACATGACATTTATTTAAGCCAATTTAAGTTAGTAAAATTTA
Source organism: Rhynchospora pubera (assembly GCA_028095005.1). Classification (NCBI taxonomy): domain Eukaryota; kingdom Viridiplantae; phylum Streptophyta; class Magnoliopsida; order Poales; family Cyperaceae; genus Rhynchospora; species Rhynchospora pubera. The sequence continues at coordinate 21,856,107 of CM051461.1, forward strand.
TTATTAATAAAAAGAGTTAAATAGGAGTTCTTACAAATTTTGTTAATGTTAGGGATTCAATTTTTGCATCTCAAACATGCACTAGAATGTAGAAGAGAGCATGCCAACATTAATAATTAATAATGCAATACCGGGCCGGGTTGTGGGTAGGGATGAAAACGGAGCGGATAAAATCCGCTCCGATCCGTATCCGAATCCGAAAAATAAGCGTAATATCCGAACCGTATCCGTATCCGAACATATCCGTATTCGTATCCGTATCCGTCAAAAAAATATGGATGCGGATATGGGAAGACCAATATCCGCTCTTTATCCGTATCCGACATGGATATTATCCGTATCCGATAAATATTAATCCGTTTAACCGTATCTTTAACATCATAAGATGATTAATATAATATAATTACTTCTCTATATTAGAGAATACTTTTAATTAGATAATACTTAATTTTTATTAAATAAATTTTCTTATAATAAATATTTTTATTTGGACTAGTAACATAAAATTATTTTTACTTTCTATTAATTGAGACGATTATAAATGATAACAACACTAAAATTATTTTTTTCTCTAATATTGACAAAGTACTAACATAGACATGAGTATATTGAATATCATTATATTTATAAAAACTACTATTATAAATAAATAATAAAGATTAAAATGCAATCCGTATCCGACAAAATATATTCGTATTCGACTCCGTATCCGATAATATCCGAACCGTATTCGTATCCGTTTAATATCCGAACCGTATCCGTATCCGAATGCATTCGTATTCGTATCCGTATCCGGAAAAAAAATGCGGATGCGGATATGGGAAGACCAACATCCGCTCCGTATCCGATCCGTTTTCATCCCTAGTTGTGGGGCAAGATTGGAATGTATACACTACAACAAAAATGATTATTAGTACCGGCTCATTAGTATCGGTTTTTAAGAAAACCGGTACTAATAATAAATCATGGCATTTTCGTAATTGTCAGATATATTATTTAGTACCGGTTTTTTTAAAAAACCGTTACTAAAAATCGTCTAAAAAAAAAAAAAAAAAACGTTTTTATTTTAGTACCGGTTTTTTATAAAAAACCGGTACTAAAAATCAATTAATTAGTACCGGTTTTTTATAAAAAACCGGTACTAAAGGTTTGAATTTATAAAAAAAAAACGTTTTTATTTTAGTACCGGTTTTTTATAAAAAAACCGGTACTAAAAATCAATTAATTAGTACCGGTTTTTTATAAAAAACCGGTACTAAAAATCTAACGGTTTTTTTTTATAAATTCAAACCTTTAGTACCGGTTTTTTATAAAAAACCGGTACTAATTAATTGATTTTTAGTACCGGTTTTTTATAAAAAACCGGTACTAAAATAAAAACGTTTTTTTTTTAATTTTAATGGGCTGGTACTAAATTTAACCATTCGACTGGTACCCCTCTCACTGTGGCTGCACTTTTTGGGCAAGCGAGTACAATTAAGATTCTATTGGAGCACCATGCAGATGTATTTCTTCTTTTGTATCTTTTTTATTTGCAGTTTCTTGGAGCTATTATTTGAATGAACATCCTTGTTAATTCATATTTTTCTTTTAGGTGAGTTGTGCTAAAATCAACGGCTGTACGCCACTATTCTTGTCAATTTCTGCTGGTCAATTCCTACACGCTAAGCTTCTCATCAAGGTCCTTAACTGAAGCTTCTTGCACTATATCACCTCATTCTAGCAGTACTTGCTCAAAGCTATAGACTTATTTATGTATTTCTTTGTTGCCAGGTGGGCGCTGATTTGAACTTGAAATGTCCATTAGCAAGGGCAATTCCTACAGTGGAAGCAACTGAGATCGTACCATGCTTGCTTGAAGCTGGGGCTGATCCTAATCTCCGCAATGAAGTAAGAATAAACAAGTCTTTTTCTTTAATACTCTGTAGCCTTTGAGGGTTTTTTTTTGCTTTCTTTATGATCCATTTTTTCTATCACATCTTGTAGTATGGATGGTTGCCTATAGAAATAGCAGCTATGTGCAAAAAAAGGGATTTTGTTGAGATGCTATTTCCATTAACCTCTCCAGTCCCAGATGTGCATGACTGGAGTGTGCAAGGGATACTTCAGTATGTTCAAAGCCATGCTTTTAAGGAAAAGGTTTGTTCTGCATGATTTTCTTTTCTAATTGAAGTTCATTCAGCTCTGACTTTTGAAGGGTTTAAAAAAACATTGTGCCAGGACACACTGGTATTGAGCCTAACAGTCATGGCATGCAATATAAGTGCTGGTTGGCTTGTTTTAGAATGCCAAATGGCAAGTGGATATGTTGTATGAATACATGAGTACCTTTATTAAACTTATTGGTTTTGTTGCTTAAGAATGAAGAAATTTTGGAGAAGAACTTAGCCGACTTAAAAGTGAAGGGAGCAGATTCATTCAAGAAGAAAGAATATCAAGCTGCTATTTGCTTCTATACTGAGGTATGTTAATTAAGCTCTTGTTTGTTATGAAAAAAGTAAACATTAAATAATTCTCAACCTGCTGTAGGGTGCAATGCCATGCAAATCTGAATTTAGTACGTGAGAAGTACTTGAAGGTACTAAATTATATTTAATTTAGTACGTGAGAAGTACGTGGCTAGCAAAAAGGGGGCTAGCCCAAAAAACAGATTTAAATTTTTTTTTTTAAATTTAGTACCGGTTTTTTATAAAAAAATCGGTACTAATTTTAAAATTTTCGGTTTTTTTTATTAATTTTAATTAAATAAAATTTACAGATTTAAATTAAATTAATTTAGTACCGGTTTTTTATAAAAAACCGGTACTACGGTACTAGATTAATTTAATTTTCGTTTTATTTATTTAATTAATTAAATAATTAATTAAAAAATTTCTTAATTTAAATATATTTAATTTAGTACCGGTACTAAATTAATTTAATTTTCGGTTTTTTTTATTTAATTAATTAAATAATTAATTAAATAATTTCTTAATTTAAATATATTTAATTTAGTACCGGTTTTTTATAAAAAAACCGGTACTAAATTAATTTAATTTTCGGTTTTTTTTATTTAATTAATTAAATAATTTCTTAATTAAATATATTTAATTTAGTACCGGTTTTTTATAAAAAACCGGTACTAAATTAATTAATTTTAGTACCGGTTTTTTATAAAAAACCGGTACTAATATGGTTTATTTCATGATTTACTACCGGCTCATTAGTACCGGTTTTTTATTGCTTTTAGTACCCCCTATTATTAGTACCGCTGCAAAACCGGTACTAATAATACAAAAAAAACCGGTACTAATGTTTATTAATGGCGTAGTGATAAATAAATCACCTGGGTATCAAAAAAGAAATACTTGTTGTTAATTTTTCAGTTACCTCGCTACCAAACTCTTTTTGCATTTCATATGCAAACCCGCTACTCGATTTCTACACCATGCATGGACTTCAGTTTGGTCAAAGGAAATGGATGCGGACACGTTTATAAGTTATACTGCTTTTCGCTAATGAATGTAAACACTCAAAAAAGGAAACATTACCTAGTAGCTAGCTTGCAAGTTGCAACAGAATAAGCTTGGCAAATTTCATTGGTTGGCAACTTGACAAAACTCTTTGTATTTTACACAGGATCATTCATAACCAGAATCAGTGTAGCATTTCTGAGGGTTAATGAATCATGATAAATTGATAATACAAATTTTTTAGCTGGTGCTACATTTACTGGCAAAGAAGCGGTAAAACTGGAGTGAAATCATTAATACTCTAACAAAGCTTATCAAATTACCATGTACTTATATATATAAATTTTCAATTTTTTTAATATCGTTATAATGATTAATTGAATTGTTAAAACTTAAACAATTTTTCTGCCTTTCCACTAATTGCTGCTTTTGTAATTTAAGATCGTATATATATGAAAGTGATATAGAATAATCAAGTTAATTTAAATTAATTTTTTCGTACAATTTATAAAAAAACAATAACATTTTAGTTGATGGTTGCACAAAGTATTAACCTGAGTTATAATTCTTCGTTTACAGTTCAAACCAAAAGTGGTTCTTCAAAGCCGAATGCTATTACTGTTCAAAAGTTGTGGCCCACAAAACCGTGCTCGAATGGCTGACTGGCTGTCCACAATTAATCCTATTCATTGAAGTTCACGTGGAAATAAAATTGATTTATTAGGTAAATTGCGATTTTTTACATATGGATTGTCTATGAACTCAATTTAGGTCAAAAAGGTTGCATATGAAATACAAGAAAAATTACACATTATTGCAGACCATGTAAATTAATCAATATCAATTAATTAATTAATGCAACATAATTGCTACGCTTATCTTCAATTAACAGAACTATGTCATGTTTCTTCTGCAACATATAAAATGGGTAGTTCTAAATTTATAATTGATAATGGATAAAAAGAATAAAGTCTTCAAATTTTGTATATGCGCCATATTATCGGTGTTTTCTTTTTCTTCATTTAAAACGTATATTTCAATATTTCTAAGGTGTTATTTAACCCTTAAAGCTACAGAGATCTTTTGGATTCATCTACACATTAACTATCAAATGAATAATTGTATTCATTATTATATAGAAATATGAGGATTTTGAATCTATTTTCATTTAAGCCGAATTAGAGGAATATAATGAGATTTATGACAATATGGAAAACGAAAAATAATCCAGCAATTGTATGTAAAAATTTTAGGCAATCAAATAAAATATGTGTTGGTAACTTTGAGATTCAAAATTTTATAATTAAAAATATGAATTGTCATTATACAAATAAATGTTTTTAATAATATTAAGCTGGGTTGTTCGATCCAGTGATTTGGTTCTGTTCTGTCAACTTTGTAATAATATTAATCTCAAATCACCGGGAGATTATTATTATTCAACTTTCTTATAACAAAATAATTGGTTTCAAACCAACCTTCAAAAAAAAATAATATTACTATAAGGCGGAAGCTATCTTGTAATTAGGACCGTTACCATATATTTATGTAAAATACGATTAAGCAGAAGGCAATATTTAAAGCACTTAAATGCCACAACTTTGTAAAAATATTTTATTTTAGATACAATTATTGAAAAAAGAAATTCGAACAATGGGAGTATGAGACTCAAAACACATCTAGCTACATAGATTGAAGCGAAAAAAGAAGTTTTGACTGAAGACATCTCTGAGACACGTGATACATAGTCCGTAGTCATCATACCTGATGCATGGAAAAGTGAGAGAGCATGGATCTTATGCGATCTTTCTCTGTGAATATCTTATGAGAGTTCGTGCGGTACCTCATTTTTATCAGGGACAATACAAACAAAGAGATTTTAGAAAAATATATATATATATATATTTCTAAGTATTTTTTTGAAATTTTAGAAAATTTTTAATCTGAACCGTTCAAAAACAACAGTTTTTAAAAATTCAAAAAAATACTTAAAAATTTCAAAAAAATATAAAATTTGATCTGCATGGAGATTTCAATAAAGAGATCATATTAGACGGTTTGGATTGTTCATTTTAAACTAGATTTAGCAAAACTCATATTTCTTCTACTATGTTTAAACATTTCTTTTTTATATAGAGAAAGTTTAATATGCACCATAGTGCATAGAGCTTTCTATGCACCGCGAACTTTTTCAGATGTATTTTTGTAAATTGACAAATTTAGTTTAACCAATCTAATTTACATATTGAAATCTCAAAGCGAACTAAATTTTACTATTTTTGAAATTTTATTATTATTTTTTTCGAATTTTTTAAAACCCGTCATTTTTGTGATATTCTTTTTTTCAAAAAAAAATTATACAAAAGGCAAATGAGAATATAGAAGCATACCTACAAAAAATCATAAAACCCTATAAAGCACTCTCCTCTTGTTGGGAATTCACATTCTCTTCTGGTAGTCTTTGATCCAAACCATCTGATGAAAGTCCCCTGATTAATATCAGGTCCGTAGAGATTCATGCAGTCTGTAAAATTCTGTCCGCTGAAAATAGATCGGACCGTTCAGATCAATATTGGTCCCTATTGTTGGAACCAGAGGCCGAAATAAAAATTCCAAGGACTTGGGCTTTTAAAGCACCTCTGGATATTTAACGGACTTGGGCTTTCTCTTTGTTTTGAGGAAGAAAGTGAGAGAAACGAAAGCAATCCTCGCCATGGCGGATCCGAAACCGACCTCAGCAGTGGATAAACCCTCGCCTCCGCCTCCGCCTCCGACACAGCCGCCAAAATCTTTTTCTGGGTCCGGATCTTCGTCTAACGGGTCTCACCACCACCACGCGCCTCACGGGTTTCCGAACCCACCAGACGCGGCGAACCCGGATGCGGCGACGCTGCGCGAACAGTGGCGGTTTGCTGTCAGGCAGTACAGTCGCTGGTACTCCCACGCTTGGGGCACAGCGATTCTAGCGGGGTTGTCGTTTTTCGCGCTTGGATGGGTTATTAAAGGATCCAACCCGCTTCCTTCTCGGTCCGATAACGATAAGGATGAAGGCAAATAGAGGTGTTGTTAAATTTTGGATTGCTTAGTTGTTGGTTTTAGTAAAATATTGGGTTAATTGGGAATAACAACATAGTGTTAGGATTGTAAATATGCAACTCGGACATGCTTTAAGCAGTTACATAAATGTGAAAGATGTTGCTGTTTTGGAATATTTGAGAATACAAGACATTTCACTGGACAAAATACTTCTTTAGGATTATGTTCCTGTGATGATGTTTTACATATATTTACTAATAGGAACTGCATTCTCATGTGACCAACCTTAATGGGATTGGCATGATCATTTTTACTTGTTCAGTGAAGTATAATTAGTTACCAACAATGCTGAAGCAGCCTAAACTTATATAACGAATATTTATATGATCGAGTCACTGTGGATTAATCTTGCAAAATTTCCTTTGTCCTACTTCATTTTGCTGCTAATGTTGATGTAAATTGTCATTAAATTGTAAAAATTGGTACCAGATACATGTAGATAGGTGATTAGGTCCAGTACCAGATATATGGACGTTGGAGATTAAACTCCAGTTCCAGATATATTTGGATTACCATTCCGCATGTATTAAATTCCCGATAAATGAATTCTATTGAATCCCTTAATTTGGTAGTTTCATTAAGCTGTGGTGATATATTGAATTCAATTGGATTCAATTGGATCTTTCATTAAGCTGTGGTGATATATTGCAGAGAATAAGAGCTGAAACTGGAGCTTTTGGGGCAGCCAGATGTGACCGACTCGCAAGCATTTTTGGACAATGTTTGTTGTTTCTCAGGAAATAATAATAGTCTTTTCAATTTCAGAATTGCTTTGTTTTTTTCTGTACAGGAATTTGGTGTAACTTAGTCTTGAAAATGTAAATTGAGAAACACTTTTCCTTTTAATGATAAATTTTGTAAAAACACTAAGTTGTTTTACAGTTACCAGTCATGTTGCAATCGAATATTACAATACCAGTAAAAAACACACCAATAATTTTAAAAGCTTCAAAAGCTTGAAGCAATCCTAAAATAAACCTAGCAAATTAGCAATAATCCTAGCCTGAAAAAGCTATGTCAAACTAATTGCTAGTGCTTGGTTTGGATTTGTTATACTCTTCCATTTCCTTTTTGTACTCAGCCATGCCTTCTGCTGCCTTGGCATTCCATTTCTGTTTCTCTTCTTCACTCAACTCCTACAAAACCAAAGATTGACACCATTATTCTCAAAAATAACTCAGCAATTAGCATCAATTTTGTTCCATATTATTTATTGTGATTCTGTATATACCTTCCATTTAACAGTGATGAGAGCGTTTATTGTAGAGTTGGCTGTGTCAGGTCGTTCCTCTTGCAATTGCTTCCTTGTTTCTTTGCTGGAGTCATATTACAGAACCTGTTAGTATTCTTATTTATCAATTGTATAACATTTTGTTGGTATAAATTAATAATTATAACCTGAATAGAATAAACGAGGAAGCTGGTTTCTTAGGTTTGTTAGGATCACTCTCCTCCTTTTGCTTCTTCTTCTGGCGGTTTTCCTTAGTTTTCTGATTCAAAATTTTCTAAAATGTCAATACACAAATCTAATTAAGTAGTTAAATCCAATTAACATCGAAATAATATTGGTACCTTTATGATGTTCTCAGTTTTTTCCTTTTTCTTAAGCAGCTGAAGGGCTTCCTGCCTTAGCAATTTTTTTTGCTCCTCTTCTTCTTTTTCCAGGGCAGCAGTTTCCTAAATAACCAAATAAAAAAAGATACCAATCTAGTATTATTATTTCAGATTCAATTTCATGGCGTAAATGCATTATTGTGGAAATATTAGAAATTCTTACCTTCAGCTTTTTTTGGTTGTAAATCTCCATTTGTTGTTTGTATTCTTCCTTTTGCTTCCTTGCAATCTGATGAATAAAAGGATCCAATTAACCTAACTTTAGTATGTCATAACGATTCATTTTCCACTGATAATCTATAACCTTAACTTCAAAAACAGTCATCATGGGATAATGTATTTTGTTGTAGTAGGATTCTCTTCTAAAGGAATGGGCCTAAAAATGTATTTGTACCTCTTCATAGGGAGCTTTCTTTTTCTCAGACATAGCCTTCCATTCTTCTCCAGTTATCTTGGCAACCTAATACAAAAATTAAAAGAATCTATAATTATAACTAACTTTTAAAATAGCTTAGAATAACATCTACAAAATAGCTTTGTAAACCTTCGAAAGACAAATTTTATCATATTTACCTCAACAACATTTTTGTTTTTAGCAAGTAGAGTTGCGCGCCTCTCATTAGAAAATATGAAGAATGCTGACATAGGTTGCTTTGGTTTTAGAGGATCCTTCTCTTTCCTATATAAAGATAATATGCTGTCTAAGTAAAAGTTGCAAAGATGGAAATGGATGAACGAAACCCAAACTAAAATTGTCAATTAATTATGAAAAAAGTACCTTGATTTTTTCTTACCCAAGTCATCAGCTTCCTGAAATATATTTTAAGCAACATAAGCATCTATTTGTGATTTTTTTGCAAACTAAAAACAAAAGAAAAGAATAGTTTGATTTCCAAACCTGCTTGTATTTCAAATACTGTTCCAGTAATTCCATGGCAGTCTTTTGCATCTGGTCTTCTTCAAGAAGCTTCATAGCTTCTATCTCACGCTTCTCCTTACCAACAACTTGAAGATATGCTTCTTTTTCTTCTTGGTACTTATCTTCATAAGGTTTTTTCTCTTCTGCACTTACGCCTTTCCACTTTGCAGCAAGTGAATTTGAAATTTCCTTGAAATCAACTTCTGGGTTCTCTTGTTTTATCTAGAATAGGATCATCAAAACAAAATTTAGCAGAATCAGATCGACAAGTCCAATTAACTATCTTATCTTATAAATATAATAAGCTCTCAAATATTTTCCTTTTCTTTCCCAAAATTGATATTCCTTGAACAAAATATCTAAACAGATAACACAACATGTTCTACCACGTACTTCTACTGTTCCCTTGAGTCAAGGTAAAAACTAGGTTAAGAAATTTAAAATAGGAAATTGATTATACAATTTACCTCAGTCCATTGATCTTTCAACCAAAGAGCATAGGCAGGGCAAGGCTTCTTCAAAGTACTTTTATTGTTCTTTTTCTTTTTGTCCTTTCCTTCCTGCTCTTTCTCTACAAGAGACTTGACTAAAGGAAAGCTCTGAAAAATAAATCAATTTCATAATTTAGTAATTTCCAAAACTTGAAGCAATTTTCCAGCTTGAGCAAGGAGTAAAATAAAATTCCCTTTAAACGCCCAAATAAATTAGTTGGTGAATACAATTCCCTTTTACAGAAAGTGTAATTATTATCTTTTAGAGGGAATTACAGACAACGAAAAGATATATAGTAACAAAATCCAAATTTTCAACTTGGACAAGGAAAGAAAACGAGTTCCTTTTGGGGCCTACAAACAATACATACTGGGATAAATAAATTGGTATGCAAATTTAGTTCCTCTATCAATTACATATCTTAATTTATTGACATAGGCACAGAAATCAACCTCCTTTCTGAGAAGAACCCAAGGACATTTAAGTAATAGCAAGATGAAATGAAAAATAGACAAGAAATGTACCACAGTGGGTTTGAACTCCTTGACCCTTTGCAATTTCTTGAGCTCAGCTTGGAGCTTCTCCTGCTCCTCATCTTTCTTCTTCAGGATCTCATCTTTCTCCTTGAGCATCTCTTCTGTCTTGGACTTCTCGATCTGAAGTTGCTGCAGCTGCGCTTGCAACTTTTCCAATTCATCCACAAATGCGGGAGCCGAGGTTTCCGTTGAGGCTTCAACTTTCTTTTTTGATTTAGCATTTTTGGCCTTCGAAGGCGACAGAATTGCAGCGATGGTGTCTTTCTCAGAGATTTCAGTATTGCCAGCTGAGATGTTCACGTCGTTTTCGGTAACAGCATTAAGGGCTTTCCTTCCCCTTCCTCTCTTGCTTACTGCAGCCATTGTTATCTTAGAGAGAGAGAGAGAGAGTTTTGCTGTGAAAAGGTTGGGGGAAGAATTTGGATGGGAATACAGATAGGAAGGTGGGTAGGTGAATATAAAGGGAGGAGCGGTCAAACGGTAAGAATTTCAAATTTTGAATGGGATTAGGCAGAATGAAGGGTTAGTTTGAGGTCCGGTTTAACGGCTAGGAGACGGGAGTGTATCGCTTCGCCTTCGCTGCACTGAATCTTTTGTTTTGGGAAAGTAATAACTAATAATCTCCCTGAGGAAATTTTGAATGGAATCGGTGCACTGGACCCAATCTATAGGGCAGACTATAGAACTCTGTTTTACAGTTGTACATTGCAAATTTAGAGGATAGTTGTAGTGACAAACGTCACAGCTTCTCTTTTTTATTAATATTTTATAAATTTTCAAATTTAAATTGTTGATCTTGTTCAATTTTACAAGCGATGCATTTCTAAATTTTTATAAATTTTAGAGTTCATTTGATATTTGATCAAGATGCCAAATTATGAATGAATATTATTAATTGTAACAGATTAATTTTAATACGTTCATGTATTAGCCTATTGATCGAATATCAAATAAACTCTAAAATTTATAAAAATTACATAGCAATGCATCACTCATAAAATTGAACAAGATCAACAGTTTGGATTTGAAAATTGAATTTTTAAAATTTTGAAATATTAATGAAAAAAAATATTGTGGCATTTGTGACAAAAAAAAAACTTGTGGCACTATAACTCTGCTATTAAATTTAATGGGAAAGAGAAAATGATATTCCAATTTATTTTTTTTTTTAGAATAGTTAGGCAGGCCGCAGCGGCTATATTCCAATTATTTTTTTGGATAAACTGGTCAGTGACTGACTAGTAGGAACAAGAACCAATTATTTGAACCCCTAAAAATTGTATGAAGTTCCATCTTCGGTGGAATATTTCAATGAATTAGTTAGAATCTTAATAGTTCGTTACAAATTTCAATTTTTTTTTGTTGCTTCACACAAATATAATCATAATTACAATCGCCATATGAGTAATATAGAATAAAAATTATTAAAAGGATATGAACTCGTTATGCAGAAAAAAAATCTGCATTAATTTAGGTCATGCCCCGGCTATGCAAAGCTATCCATTTATTAAGAAACAAAAGATAAAGACAGAAAGGTGTAAGAGAAGAAAGGTGTTCCAAATGTCAGTTCCGACATGCAAGTAAAATTTGAATACACAACAATTTTGCATGGCGTTGCATACTTGTCGGGTGGACAATAATTTGATTTCTTTCCCTGGTGGAATAATGATAATAACTCCTGCTAGTTGTCCATTAAAAAACATTAAGCTCTGATTAATGTGTTAATTGAATTTTTTTTTTGAACTAAATAAATTGATTTGGTATCATTTGCTAGGAAATTTCATGGTATTAGACTCAAAGAAATTCTAAGAACTCAATTAAAAAAAAATCTCATGTGTGTATCATTTTGATCAAAATCTTATTAAAAAGTTCAATAACTCATTAATAATAAAAATTTATTTTAGATAAGCTAACTTCCAACTTTTGAATTATAGTACGTATACGTGATTTCAGAACTAATATGTATGCAATAATATAATTTCCATAACAAGACAACAAATATATTAATATTCGTATCAATTATAAAGCATTCGCATTCTACCCAAAAGCAATCGCAGAAAAAAAATATATTTTAAATAAACAAGAAACAAACATCAATCAATAATAGAATCGTCTAAAAACCTACGTATACATGAAATACCTAAAAAGATTGAATTGTATACATGAAAACCATCCATCACCAGTCGACGTGGTGAGACCAGAATCATTGATACTCCTTTTTGTTTATTGCCTTTCGGTGATGTTGTTTTGTGGTTCTACGTCGAGCGTAGTCTGTAGGCACTTGGTAGGTTCTAGATTGAATTTGAATGAGTTGAAATCGATGAGATACCGATACATTTAGGTATAAACATCATTAAGAGTTTATACCGTTTATTTATTGTGACGTACCAGTTTTGATACTGGTATTTGTTTTCAGCTTTTATTGATATGTAAAGTTTTGTTTTTTATTAATGGAAAATTCTCGGCAATTGCTGACTCTCTGAATTTTAATCAATTTATAATTATAATTTAATTGTTTTTTATTAAAATCTAATTGTTAATCAATTTATAATTATAATTTAATCATACTTTACATTATTTATTTTGAATCCTACATGAATTTTAAAGTCCATAAAAATCACATTATATCGTGTCGGGTCGATACGAACCAGATAGATCAGATTGTTTTATAGCTTTTGGGCACAATTTGTGTGATCACTTTATACAGTAATATGGGAAGACACGTAAAGTTCATTGAGAAATTAAAAAACATCTTAGGCTCCGTTTGGATGGTGTGGAAATAAAAGGAATAAGGAAAGAAGTAGGGAAGAAGTATTGGAAAGTGTGTAACTTTGTGAAGAGTTTGGATTGTTTAATAATAAATTTATTCATATCTTCTCTTAGGGTGCGTTTGGATCGTTGGAAGAAAGAAAAAGAAGAAGGAAGAAGAAAAAAAAATTATAAACAATTCAAACTCTTCACAAAGTTACACACTTCCCAATACTTCTTTCCTTCTTCCCTTCTTCCCACAACTATCCAAACGGAGCCTTATTCTCTTATTCTCACTCCCATCCAAACACAGCCTTAGATACATTGTTTGCATTTATTTAGTTATACAATCTATAAAAGTTCATTGAGAAGTTAAAATAAACATCTTAGATATATTGTTTACATTTATTAGTTAGAGCAACTAATGTTGTTTAGCACACTAAACATTGTTCAAATCTTATCAAAATAGAGGCCAAATTATGCCATTTGATAGTATACTCATTATTTAAAATAAAAATTCTTGACATCAATTCAAATTATTTAGAAAATTCATTCGCACCATTTTACCAAAACGTTTTAATTGATCTACGCACAAGATATAGGAGAAAATCAATCAATTATAAATGTTGTCTTTATTCTTTTCATCCATATTTTATTATTCAAAGTTGAGTGACTACTACATTTTTCTTGTATATTGCCTCTCAGTCTTTACTCTGAAATTTCACCAGACAAGTTCTGTCTGGTGACAGGACTCGAGATCTTTAGATGCGATTCACCATTGGATAATCTGTGAATCGACTCTGTTTTTAGACAATTGCTGCTAGCCTACTTTGTTTTTTTCCTTCTGTTATTTTTTCTTTCGTTTTCTTCCTAGGTAGTCCCTACCTAGTGTTTCCAAAAAAAAAAAAGAAAAAGTTCTGTCTGATTGAATTATTTGTTTCCTCTGAAGTTTTACTAGACATGTTTTGTTCGATTGAATCGGCAGCAGCTACTTGAACTTGCGCAGACATTGATTGATAAAAATCAATGAGCAAATAATATCCTACATAACACACAATGTATACTACGTTAATTTATAATATCAGATTATAATTGCATAATTATTCAAAAAATAATACCTGTATATATATAGAAGTAATAATAAAAAACTAAAAACATGCTAGCAATGACTCATTCGGAAAATTCTATATGATCCTATATAAAAATAATCCCCTATATAAAAATAAGTAATTCATTGTATGTAAATAAGTAAGATTGATTAAACAAATTGCAAAAACAAAAACTGAAAATATGCAAGCAAGGAGTCATTTGACAACAATTACATGATCCTCTATATAAAAATATATGATCTCATGTGTAAACAAATGAGTGAAACTATGTTGTAGCTAGATTTCTTGACAATATTGAAAAAAAAAATGAGTGAAACTATGTTGTACCAACAAATTGGAATTTCAACTAGTAGAATCTTAGTTGATCTAGTATTAAGTGCAAATGTAAGACAATTACCTTGTCAATTATCAAAATTAATGAGTGTTAATGTTTCTAATCTATAAAATAAATACTTGCAATTCGAATATGATTTTTCTCAACCAAATCAGCAGAAAATTTCAAAAATAATTTATCATTTCACTATGATATTTACAAATCATTACTTTGGCATCAGACAATTGATTTTCTAACAAAATTGAAACAATAGAACTCATCTGAGCATATTCCAATTTCAAACCAAAATCAAGTAGAAAATCAGTACATTGAAAAAACAATCTATTTTGATGTCAAATACATGCCTTAAAAGTCAAAAGAAGCTTGAAACCTGATCTGATCGAGAATTGAACACGCAAAAATCACAAATAAAACAACGAATTACAAAATTGCGAAAGTAATCGAGATTTTATGATCTGATCTGATCTGATCAAGATAGAGATAAACTAACCTGATGCAGAATTGATGGCTAACGCATCACACAAATGCTTGAAATCGGTTCTGAGCGAGAAATGAAATGCCAAAACCAAAAATCAAATGACGGAATTGAAAAATGCAAAAACAACGAAGGTTTTGTGATCTAATTTGATCGAGATAGGGATAGACTCACCTAAAAAGAGAAAAGCAAGATAGCGCGCTAGCAATGGTAGAGAAACAAAGAGAACATTAGCTCCGTAGAGAGAGAGTGTTTTGATCTTTGTTGTGAAAGGATTTCAAAAATAGAAATAGTTGTCATATCACGTGACTTACATGCAGGGATGAAAACGGAGCGGATTTTATCCGCTCCGATCCGTATCCGAATTCAAAAAATGTGCATAATATTCGATCCGTATTCGTATTCGTATCCGTCAAAAAAATATGGATGCGGATATGGTTTTGAGTTTTTTGACAATATCCGATCCGTATTTGTATCCGACATGGATATTATCCGTATCCGATAGATATTAATCCGTTTATCCGTATCTTTAACGGCATAAGATGATTAATATAACTACTTATCTACATTAGATAATACTTTTAATTAGATAATACTTAATTTTTATTAGATAAATTCTCTTACAATAATATTTTCATTTAGACTAGTAACATAAAATTATTTTTATTTTCTATTATTGAGACGATTATATATGATAACAACACTAAAATTATTTTTTTTTCTCTAATCATGATGATTACATATGATTAATATACTATTTTAATATATGATGACAATTAAGTTAACATGATATGATTTGACATTGAATAGTTAAATATACTGTTGGAATTCAAATTGTGGAAAGACTGAATTTATTAATCAATCATATTAGATTTATACTTATGTGGTACTTGCAATTTTAGAATGTCTCTTATTTGCTAATGGGCCTTCCAAGTTCCGGCACGCGAGAGAGAGCTTCGCCCATAAGATGACAAGATGTTGTGAAAGATAAAAGAGTCGGGTCGAATTTGAAAGGACCAAATTCAACGGGTTTGGTAAAAAGGATCGGGTTGGATTAGATTGAGAAAAGGGGGTTAAGATTGGCCGGGTTAGATGGGTTTATCTTTTGGAAGAGAAAATCGGCCCTTTGAAAATCCAACTCTTCTAAGTCCTTGGTCCTTCTAGTTCTTCTAAAATAATACTAATATTTAAACTGTTTTAATATTTTTTAGCCTCTGACGTCTTATCATGATCAAATGGTCGTAGGTTAGGTCGGACTCGGTCCTTCAAAATCTGGCCCTTCTAAATCTTTGTCCTTCGTAAGTTCTTCGAAGGACCGGTCCGGTTCGAATTTTAGGACGGTCTTCTAAAAAACAGATCAAGGGCCAAACTTTTTTAGACTATCACTGATACGATGTCACGACTCACGACTTAAGATGGTAGATGGTAGTAACGATTTCCGACTAGGATTGAGCAATAGAAAGGTGGCACAATCCGAATCCTCTGCAAAGGTTTTTTTCCTTCGTAGGGTGCGAAAGTTTGTACTTGGACCGTTCGATTCCATCCAAGGGACTAGATTCATAAGATATGTTGATCGCTTCAAAAAATATAAAAAAAAAGAGGAAAAGCACTGCCCACACTGCCCGCCTGATGCCCTTTCTTCTCGTCTCCTTTCTGTTACTCCTCTCCGACACAGCGTCGTCAGGTGCACAGCCCAGGAGGCGGGCACGAGTACGAGTACATCGATAACTTCACCTCCCGGATTCAAATCGCCTTAACCTAAGCGGTTCTCGGCCGACTCGATAAGCTCCTCGATATCATCGGTGCATCTCTAGCTCTGCCTTTCCGACTAGGAACTGGTACTTTTGTTCTTGGGTAAGCTGTTTATCAGGGCAAGGGGGGCGGAGGAGGAGTAAGGGGCGGAGTTTAGTTAGACTACGCAGAGGATTTAGATTGGGAGACGAAGGATCTTAGGCAGCGCTTTTCCTTTTTTCAGTTTTTTTATTTTATTTTTTTTAAGCGATCTAATTTGATCCCTTGGATGGAATCGAACAGTTAAGATATAAACTTTCGCACCCTACGAAGGTTATTTCCTTCGCAGAGGATTGGAAATGTGGCTTCATTCGTTTCCCAGTTCGTTCATACCTGCCTAACATGTACAATCCGACATTGTAGCCAGCCCAACCAGGAGGCTTTATCTAAAATCCTTATACAACTTGTTGGGCTAATCTATAATATAGTCTATTGCACTTTTGAATTGACCTATTTAAAAATAGATTGTGATTGGAGTTAGTTAATCCCATGTAAGAGCTACAAAAAAGAATAATAGACAGAAATTTGCACCTCAAATTGTTGTGATTTCGGGAGCTCTTTGTTTGGAGTTTTGTAACAAAATTTTTTTTAAATACAAAAAAAAAACCCAAGCACCTAGTGACTCCACAAAATGGAAAATAAATGAAGAAGTGTACAAATAGGATGTAATTCTTGAGCATATCTCAAAGAACATCATGAAAATAGACATCTCGATGTGCTTCTTTTGTGTTGAGGTTTGGCCATTTACTCTTTATTCTTTGACTTATTTTCTTACACGATGATGATGAAGATCGTATTTATTTTAGCAAGAGCGAAACAATTATAAAACCAAAGAGAGAAAATTTGTTAATATAAAAAATATATTATTAATATAATGTCAACTGAATATGAGTTTTTAAGACAGACTATAAGACTTTATTTTAGTTGGAAGAAAAAAAAAAAGACATTATTGTGATTTGATTGTCAACTTTTTTGCTCTTTCTTGAATGTCCTACGATATAAGTCAAAAAATGCGCTTGTTTATTTCAAGCCTAAAATAAAAAGCATGACATATTTGATTCCTCACCAATTTCATAATCTTATTTTGAAAAATTGACAATCTCTTTAAAGATATAAAATTTTTTATCAACTAAATACTAAATTTAAGTATTAATATGGGACTTGGCACGGGAATTGCTCAGGGCACTCCCATCTTACTCATCCACTCCGAAAAATGACAAAAATATCCTCTCTTCAGAGCTAAAATCTAAAGAACATCAAAACAGAAGAGGATATTTTGGTCATTTTCGGGAGTGAATGAGCAAGAGGGAAGTGAGCTGAGCAATTCCCACTTGGCACAATGTAAGAGGTGGGCGCAGTTGTTAACTAACAAGACATAATCCATTGACCTAGCATTACTGTACAATTCACCAAATACACCACGAACAAAAAATTAAATGCTTTACCTAAATTATTAACACGATAAATTGGCGGCACATCTTTCAGGAGGCCAGCTTACAAAAAAAAAAAAAAAAAAAAGTTCTAATCTACTTACACATGCCATATGGATAAGAGGCACTAGAGCAAACAAATATCCCACCCACACCAAAAAAAATATTTTACTGGCAGCATTAAAAATTAAAAAATTGCGTGGAAATGGCTCCATATACCAGATGACTCATCTGTCAAGTAGAAGTAGTCGACATTTGCATCAATATATCGTTCCAAGCATCAATTGGGCCAGGTAAGCACCAATGGAGACAATCATTCACCACATTAGGTTTCCTTCTCCCTTGTTCATCAAATGGATGAAAGGTTCTATAAGGGCCTGAGTGCCCATCAGGCCTCAGTACAGAGAGATCAAATGTGTCTAGTAACCTCATGGGGGACCCACCAAGCCGAATGGCGTCTTTGAATTCATCAATCTCGATTTTTCTCATCAGATGGTCAATGTTTTTACCATCATAATCGCCTTTTTTATACGGTTTTGTTCGGTTGCAGTTCCCACCACTCCACCATTCACCATTCTCAAAGTGGTCCGGGGTCCATGTCCTGTAAGCATAATATATAAGAATGATGAATGAATAAGAGCCTGTTGCTGACCTTTGACGGATATATTCCAAAATAAATTGTGGAGAACTATCTTATTTTAGGTTCTGAGAATTCAATATATTTCTGAAGATTCTATAATCCTGTTAAAAGAAACCAAAATTTAAAACCTTTTCTTTACCAATCTCGGGAGAAGCAGTACAATGCCCCGATAACAGATACCAAAAATAAAATAGTATTGCACCAAAGCCAAAAGCTGTAGTCAACTGACATCCATGATGCAAACAATTACTGGACTGGACACATGCTATGCGACTCCCTCATAACAAACCCCCCCAACCCCAAACCCCATCCCCTTTCCCCAAACACGGACCTAATAGGAAACCATGAACTCAAATCACATGCCAAGTTTTAGAGGCAAGTGTTTTTTCCGACTTAGCTAGGCAGGCTCTAATCCTGCCATTAACTAGATCTCGATATTTTGAGCCATGCATTATGCCTAATTATATTGTTCTGTTAGCGCCATTAAGTGCATACCTGTAAAACACAAGAGGCCTGTGAGGTGATGAATTAATAAACTGAAACACTTCCTGAAGTGCCCTTCGAAATGCATATCCAGCCGTGACTTCTGTCAAGTTCCTACCTTTACAATAATGGCACCCAATCATCTTACCACTGTCCCAGTATATTGCTGTTTTGAGAAACCATTGCCCAGTTGAAATCACCACATAGTCAAAATTTTGATACAAACCAGTCCAATTTTTGTCAAGAATGTCAAGATGAAGTTCTATATCAGCTGTGGAGACACCATCGTCATTCTCAAAAACATCAGCTTTGATCAGGAAAGGACTCCAGATGAGAGAGAGAGTGAAATTGTGAGATTTGAAATGCCACCGTCTTGACTTAAAGGTCTCATCATGATATACTTCTTCAGGGTCTTCAATCTGGGATAAGATGGATTAATGTTGGGTTAAGGATTGCATGATTATGGAGGTGAATTTTAGCTGCAATTGATAGTTGCTGTTCAACAAGGTTCCTGCAGTATCAGTTATGTCTGTGCGTCTTTGGTATGTAATGTCTTGCAATACAAATTTGAAGTTAATACAATAATGTACACAAATCTGATCGAGATTTCAGTCTGGGCAAGGGATTAATCTTACAAAGCTAGCCAGATTAGCAATTCCATGTAAAAGCCAGTACAAATGATATCAGTTGCATACTAACATGGTCAGTCCCAAGTAACAGCCCGGCAAAAGGGGGGGAAAAAAAAAAGGAAAGGAACAAATGAAATTGAAGGCTTCGTTGGTGTCAGATATAGATACATTTACCTACCCTGGAAAGAAGACAGAGCATAGATTGGACATGATTGCGTAGAATTGAGTCTCCAATCAGAGCCCAGCTCTTATTTCGCATTGAATCTAGAAACTTTTCGGCATCAAATGCTGGCAATTCGCATCCATATGGCTTCCATTTCCAGTAGAGGTATTCTCTATCTGGCCGCCCATTTGTCATACAATTCTGAGGTGATTCAATGAAACGACATGTTTCATTTGTGTACATCGGTCCAGCAGGATCATGTACCCACTCTCCAGTGAATAGATTACATCTTCCTTCTGTATTCAAACAGAAAATGTTGAAATATTACAACATTCTTATAAAAGACAAAAAAAAGGTAATGTAAAATTTAATGTAGAGAAAACTGACAAAGAAAATGAAGAAAGGTCGCATAATGAGTTGAAAAATCAAATTTGTTATTATAAAAGCAAATACCAACATTATAACATAATATTAGAACATTATGCATTATCTGCTTAGTTTTAAGCTCAAAATCACTAATAAACAAAACCCATTAGAACAAAAGCAAGCAACAAAAATGAGCAAATACCTTGTAGAAAATCTTTCTGAGCATCTGAAGTTCTTTGATCACCAAAATCTATTTCTTCTACATCCAAATCTGCCAAAAAATCCAAAATTACACTAACCCTTTTATAACCAAAAATGGAAACCTAACACCTATTTAAAGAAAAATATATGTATAATAGCAGAAAATTGTGTTATATCAGCAGGTTGACAACAATTAAGATATGTTGGCGACTAGTTTTGGTTACTGATTAGCACAATCTGAATCCCCCAAACTCAGTATAAGTACCTGTCAGCCAGTAATGTACAGTATTAATGTGACTACATAGATGCAGGAATCCATTTCTTTGAAGTTACCTTGCTTTCAAGTTGAAAGTTTCAACTAGAATCATAACCTCGGTAGTAAGAACACAGCTTTTACTACCACTAGGAATGAACAATTAAAAGCTAATACGTCCCAAATCTCAAAAAATGAATAAAAAACTAAAATGCCTTGAACAAATATAAAAGAACACATGAGATTGAAAAAGTGCCAACCCAGAATTGAAATCATAGGAGGTAAAAAAAGAGACCAAAAAATGAATTAAATTGCCCAAAGATGTGAGTTGCTCATTAAATTCATCAAACCTCCCGTCTAGATCAGTGTGCCCAACAAAAAAATGCTAGAGTTTGACACAGTACGGAAAGAAGAAAATCCCAAATATCAAGGGAAACCTTGAAAATTATCCCTTTAATTAGCCAATCTACCAATAATACAAAGTCAATTCTCATAAATAACCTCCGTTTTAGATTAAAAAAGAGAACTACCAATTGGGAAAATTTTCTCGTTTCAGAATGTCTCAACGACCCATGTGGTAAAAACGAGATTTACAAGTCAAAAATGGCAATCCATTCTAATTTCTTTTACATTATTTACTTTTTTCAGTAAATTTTCTTCTCCTCTATAAATTGTAAATAAAACAGTTTCTCAACCTCCCACATTATCCAAACACAAATTAGCACAATTAATCAAATCTCGATTCCGACATTAATCAACAACTTCACAATCACAAAGGAACTCACCTTTCTCAGAACCTGACTCAAGAGACGACGGTTCTGACAAGTGGGCCCCACCAAGAAAAGCCTGGCGCACATAGTCAGGCAACACTGAGCCCAAATTCGAGGAGGAGACGAAGAAACGAAATGCAACACCAGCGAGAAGAACTAAAAGCAGAAGCTTTATCCATGCTTGATTGCTCTTCCGATTCAGACCTGGCCATGGTTGTACTTGTAACTCCGACCCCATTTCAATTCGCAATCTAGAAGTTTCTGATCTGAAGAAGAAGAGAGAATTGAGTGTGAAGAGAGGAAGAGAGTGTGAAGAGAGAGATTGGAAACTGGAAAGTGAAAGGTGAGTGTTTAGGTGGAAGATGTTGAAGAGAGAGAGAGAGAAAGAGATGGCAGATGAAATGTGAGATGCTTTTGTTGTATTTGTTTTTTACTGATGTCTTTTTTTTGGGAAAATTTTTTCTATACCCCTCAAAACTGAGAAAATACAGGATTTACCCTCCGAAAGTTCAAACTCCTGATTTTACCCCCCGAAAATTCGACCATCTTCTCTATTTACCCTTCTAACATATTTTATAATATAAATAACGATAAAATAATAAAAATGATAATTCGTGACTTTTTTACCCTTCGAATTTGAACTCATTCGATCCAGACCCAAATCGAATCGCTCCTTTCCACTCAATTGACTAAACTCTAGTTGTCTCTCTTCTCTTCTCCTCCGATCAAACCAAGAGAGAAGCTAACTCGAAATCTTAAGTTCTCCTCTCCTGTTGCACGATCAAATCATTGTCACTCCCTTGTTCTCTCCTCTCTTCTCCTCTCGATCAAATCACCGACACTCCCTAGATCGAGTTTGCACGAGCTCCGTCGACTTTTGAAACTGTCTGATCCACCCAACTCCAGCAGGTCATGTCGAGCAGATCCGAATCGGTGTCGCATTCAGTGTCGTCGAGCTATCTGAAATTGAGAAAAAGTGCGCTTGAGGTGAGAAATAAGGGGAAAAAAATGAAAGGATCAGCACATATTTTGTGATCAGTGAAGAGAACACAATAACTCTCATGAAAACTTGGGGTGAATTAAACCGACAAAAAATGTAGGGAGAAGTCTATGTTAGGAAGCTATTCAAACAAATGATCTTATTATAGAACTTAATCATCACTTAACTTGCATACTAATCTTATTGATAATTAATGTTCTTTGTTAATTATCAAGATTATGGACTTTTAGATTTATCGTTGTCATTTACTACCAAATGAATAACAGTGATCTATAATTCAGATCCTCAACCTGAATGAACTGTCAACGATTAAATCAAAGAACAAATGATCTGAAATCACCAATAACATAAACTATAGAAGTAGCATAATGAATTGGCTTCTAGGACATATCTCTAACAATCTCCCACTTGGCCTAGAGTCAATCAATGGTGACTTCTAGCAAGTGCACAGTACTCAATGTAATATCCAAAATATACATGTCTCATACTAAAGCCTAGTAATAAAAGATACAACTCAAAGCCACTCAGGCATACGCCTAATCCCCATGGATGCAACATGCAACTCATGTGAGGCTCGAGATAAAGGCTTTGTCAGAGGGTCCGCTGTGTTCGCGGCACCGTCCACCTTCTTGACCTTGACCCATCCATCATTGATCAACTGACGGATGAGATGGAATCGTCGTAGAATGTGCCTAGTCTTTTGATGAGACCTAGGCTCCTTGGACTGAGCTATGGCTCCCGTGTTGTCGCAGTAGATATCCACTGGACTCGAGATGCTTGGAACCACCTCTAGCTCGGTCAAGAACTCCTTGATCCATACACCTTCTTTCGCTGCTTCACCAGCCGCTAAGTATTCTGCTTCGGTGACGGAATCGGCCGTAGTATCTTGCTTGGAACTCTTCCAACTTACGGCACCACCATTGAGCAGAAATACGAAGCCGGACTGTGATTTTGAGTCATCTCGATCGGTTTGGAAACTAGCATCAGTGTAACCACTTACAACGAGCTCTTGATCTCCACCATATACGAGAATGCTATCCTTTGTTCTCTTGAAATATTTGAGGATATTCTTGACTGCAGTCCAATGTGCCATGCCAGGATTTGCTTGGAATCGACTAGTCACGCTAATCGGATGTGCCACATCAGGACGAGTGCATAGCATGGCATACATAATCGATCCGACCACAGATGGATACTGAAATTTCTTCATGTATTCACGATCTGTATCATTGGTCGGACTTTGAGACTTGCTCAAGAAAATGCCATGTGACATAGGCAAGAATCCCTTTTTGGAATTTGCCATGTTGTGTTTGTTCAACACTTTGTCAATATATGCATCTTGGCTCAAGCCTAACATCCTTCTCGATCTATCTCTATAGATCTTGATTCCTAGGATATAGGCGGCTTCGCCCAAATCTTTCATTGAGAACACCTTCTTCAATGAATCCTTAACTGCATTCAACTCGGGGATATCATTCCCGATCAAGAGGATATCATCAACATATAGAACAAGAAACACAACCACGCTCCCACTGATCCTCTTGTAAACACAAGGTTCCTTTTCGCTTTGGACGAAGTTCAATTTCTTGACTTCTTCATCAAAGCGTTTGTTCCAACTCCTTGATGCTTGCTTCAATCCATAAATGGACCTTTGAAGTTTGCATACCTTGTTAGCATTCTTTGGATCCACAAAACACTCGGGTTGTGTCATATACACATCCTCTTCCAAATTTCCATTTAGGAAGGCGGTTTTGACATCCATTTGCCATATTTCATAATCATAAAATGCGGCAATTGCTAGCATGATCCGAATGGACTTGAACATGACGACGGGCGAGAAGGTTTCTTCATAGTCAATACCATGAACTTGTTTGTAACCTTTCGCTACGAGTCGTGCTTTGTAAATGGTCAAGTTGCCATCCATGTCGACCTTTCTTTTAAAGATCCATTTGTTCTCAACGGGTTTTACTCCGTTGGGAAGATCAACCAAGGTCCATACCTTGTTGTCATGCATGGATTGCATTTCGGATTCCATGGCCTTAAGCCATTCCTTGGAGTCTGGTTTTCTTTTCATGTCATCAATGGTCAAAGGCTCATCGTTCTCCATGACGAGAACGTCGTGCAAACCTAAATATCTTATAGGTGGTCGACTTGGCCTTGCCGATCTTCGTAGGGTAGATGCTTGAGGTTCTTGAACTTGCTCCACAACGGTTTGTGGACTTTGTTCTTGAACTTCAAGTATAGGTGCGTCCTCAACACTATCGACACGCGATATGTTTGAGTATTCATTTGAGGGAGCTTGTTCTTGAACCTCTTCTTCCACAACAACTTGAGGAATGGGTTCGGCTACAATCTCGTTCGGTGCAACCTCATTTGGCGCAACCTCATTTGACACTATATTTGGAACAACCACATTACCTACTTGAGGTATGTTTTTTTGTTGTGGTTCTTGAATTTCTTCAATAACCACGTTGCTCCCACTACTTCTTCTTGAGATAAAC
The DNA here is from genome assembly GCA_028095005.1 of Rhynchospora pubera. Taxonomy (NCBI): domain Eukaryota; kingdom Viridiplantae; phylum Streptophyta; class Magnoliopsida; order Poales; family Cyperaceae; genus Rhynchospora; species Rhynchospora pubera. The sequence continues at coordinate 21,881,109 of CM051461.1, forward strand.
TCCTTTTCCAAGAATTCTGCATGTCGTGCAACAATTATTTTGTTCTCGACACGGTTATAGAAGTAGTAACCCTTCGTTTCCTTAGGGTATCCTACGAAATGACATTTGTCCGATTTGAGTCCAAGCTTATCGCTCACTAGCCTTTTCACATAAGCTTCACAACCCCAAATCTTGAGAAACATCATGCTAGGTTTCGAACCAAACCATAGCTCATAGGGTGTTTTCTCAACGGACTTTGATGGAACACGGTTCAAAGTAAAAACTGCGGTTTCAATTGCATAACCCCAAATGAACATAGGCAAATCAGTTTGGCTCATCATCGATCGAACCATGTCTAGCAAAGTTCGATTCCTCCTTTCGGACACACCATTCCATTGTGGTGTTCCTGGTGGAGTGAGTTGTGGAATGATTCCACACTCCTTTAGATAATCGCCAAATTCATGGCTCAAGTACTCACCACCTCTATCGGATCGTAAGGCCTTGATCTTTCGATCAAGTTGGTTCTCAACTTCACTCTTAAACTCTTTGAACTTGTCAAAGGTTTCAGATTTATGACGCATCAAGTAGATATACCCGTATCTACTATGATCGTCAGTGAACGTGACGAAGTATGAGAAACCTCCACGTGCACAAATGCTCATAGGTCCACATACATCGGTATGTATGAGATCTAACAATCCATTTGCCCTTATCCCTTTGTTGGGGAAAGGCGCTTTGGTCATTTTACCCATCAAACAAGATTCGCAAGTGTCAATTGGCTCGAAAGCGAATTGATCCAAGAGACCAACGGATTGTAGTCTCTTGATGCGTTTCTCGTTGATATGACCTAAGCGGCAATGCCACATTAAAGTCGCATTCTCATGTGAAACCTTACGTTTCCTTTTGTCATTTTCAACACTCAAAACAAATCCATTCGAATCAAGCACATAAAGACCATTCAATAAATGTGCATCACAAAAACGAACTTCATTACGAAACAAAGTCAAACACTTGTTCTTTATTACAACATCAAATCCATCCAAGTCCAAACAAGAAACGGACACAATGTTTCGAGTGATACATGGAACCACAAAAACATCCTTGAGTTCCAACACAAAACCATTAGGCAAAGTTAGTTCCATGCTCCCAACGGCCATAGCGGAGACGCACGTGCCGTTACCGACGCGGAGTTGAACTTCGCCTTTCTCGAGCCGCCTTCTATTCTTTAGGACCTGCACATTTCGACAAATGTGAGCACACGAACCAGTATCGAATACCCAATCTGTGTGAGAAGTAGCGAGAAGGGTTTCGATGACAAATATACCTGAGGTAGAAGGTTGGACAGTTCCCGCCTTCTTGTCAGCTAGGTACCTTGGGCAGTTTCTCTTCCAATGGCCCTTGTTGCTACAGTAGTAGCAAACGGTCTCGGAAGTGACGGGAGCACCCTTGGCCGGACCTTGGGGCATCACCGGGCCTTTGCCTTTGCCTTTGCGGCCACGCTTTCTTATCTTCTTGCTCTTTCCACTCACCGCAAGAACATCCTTTGGGCCCTTCTCTTTCTTTAGACTCTCCTCCGTCTCAATGAGCATGTTTTGGATGTCATCCATACTCTTGTCCATGTCGTTCATCCGGTAGTTCACAACGAAACCGGTGAAGCTTGGAGGGAGAGAATTGAGAATGAAGTCTTGAATCGCCCCCGAGGGAAAGGGCGTATCAAGCTTCTCGAGCTGCCGAAACAACCCCGCCATCTTCATGACGTGTGGCCCGACCTCATGACCTTCGGCCAAGAGAGTGTTGGCGACGGCCTTGATGAGACGGGCCCTTTCGGTGCGAGCCTTGGTTTGGAACATGTTGGATAGGCGAGTGATCATGTCGAACACTCCATAGCCGCTATCCATGAACTCCTTTTGGAGTTCGGATTCCATGATTGCCACCATCAAGACGGACATCTCCATGTCCTCATTTTCGTGCTTCGCAAGGCATCCTTTTCCCCTTAGGTAGCGGTTGCCTTTGGAGCCGATGGCATGGGAGTGGTAAGGAGATACTCTCTTTTCTCATACCTAAAGGCAAGCCTTAGGTTGCGATGCCAATCCAAGAAATTGGCACCGTTAAAAGCGAGTTTCTCCTTCTCAAGAAGAGAACGTAGCGTAAAAGATGAGGAAGACATCTACAACAATACATAAGTTTTAAGGTCAATTAGTTTATGCTTTAATATTTGTTTTAACTAAGTAAAACTTCCACTACATTAAATCATGTCCCTAAATGTAGTGAATTTCCAAGACTCCCACTATTTGTTAATGCAACGACGGCGTCGGCAGAACATTGCACCAACAAATGTGAAATAGGTTCTCCAACCAATCATACGTACCTATGATTCTTGGTTCGATTAACGAACTTCACTCCAATGAACAATCCGATTTAATCCATTGTTAAGTCTACTTCTTTCTATTTGCTCCTAGTAAATCCGATTTACACCCCGACACGGATGATGGATCACGCTGTCCCGCGTCGGCGAGAATACATCAATGACCGATCATACTACGTAAGAAGGGGATAGAAAGAAGGAGAGTGAATTTTGATTTGACTTAATCCTTTTTTAATTTGGGACAATTAACAATCATGACGCTTGTTTGGTGGTCGTGTAAACATACACCCATACCTAACCTATCACAAGCAATCATACAAGCATCTCATTATTGTGGGTTTGTATGGCTCCCGCTTGCATTAGTTTCGCCACATCGTCCATGGAGCAAAACTAATCTAATCATTGCCCTCCCACTAAATTCTATAAGGATCTAAATCCTATATAAAATAAAGCTACAAAATACATGTGAAAACATACTATTCCCATCCTATCCTTAGGGGCATGCAAGCCTCACAAGTTACATCAAAAATTAATCAACAAATTAATTAATTAATGACACCAAAGGCCGCATTACAAACATTCGCACATGCATTCAATTTACAACCACAAGGCATTGAGTCTTGAGCCATACAAAACCCACTATCCACCTACAAAACAAAGTTAGCACATACAAGCACTTTGTTTCCAATTAACGATTTTCAAGCATCTTTGCGTATCGTTTGCTATAAGTAAATTCCGTGTACAAATCCTCAATTTTAAACAACCAAACTTGTTTAAATTCATTTAGAAAGTTCTTTCAACATCCCATAACTGAAAGGAGATCAAACAAGGAGTTTTCTAATTAATTTCAACTAATTTGAATACTTAGAAAAAACAGTAATTTACCAAAAAACGTAACTAATGGAATCCAACAAAAACAACAGTTTTCGGTCTCCAAAAATTCTCAAATAAATTACTTAAGCTCCTTATCATAGTGGTGACTACCAGTAAAAATTTCAAGAAGAGATCTTAAACCATCTGGGAGAATCAAAAAAGACAAATCTCTTACAAGTGCACGAGACACCGTTATGAGATTTTCAGCTTATCCTCTCAACCATTTGGTCTGTTAGACCACCTTCTATCCAGTTTTTATATATACAATATACATAGAAAAACTTGTTTAGACTACAGGCTATCCATTCATGAAAAGAAAACAACCAAGTTCGGTTCAATAATATTAAGTTACATGCTAAACAATCAACAAATTCTGTACTGGAACAGACTGTCAATCGAAATGTTTTAACCTAGTTGAAGGTCCAACCTTCCACGAAAAATTATGAAATTAATTTTCCTGGAATCCTAACTCAAAATAGAACAACTCCATTTAAACAGAATATTTAAAGGAGTTCTCAGTTGGTACAGTGTATTAGAACAATCGATTTGCTCAACAAACTGGATCTGACAAGATCTTCCTTTTCATACTTGAAAACCCACAAATTAATCCGAGTCATGCAACAATTTATACATTCTCAGAAAGAGCTTCAAGTCCTCTTTATTTCTAGCCATAGAACACTGGTACTTATATTCAAAATATAAATCTTTCAAGCCATTCAAACAGGACAGTACGAGCAGAAACTGGTTCTGCGCACTGTCGCCATTTTATTCACAGTAAATCTATACTAATACAGAAAATTGTAAATCCAACGCTAAAAGAATCACAATCCACAGATATACAACTTTCATGTAGATGAAAAAATCTTCCAGAGAACATATCACAGAGAAAAATGCGAAACAACACAGAAAATACCATTTCCAGACAGCAAACAAACGCATCATCTCTACTAATCCATTAATTAGCCAATTTCTCTTAATTAAGTGTCAAAATAGCTTAAGTACGACCATGTGCTCTGATACCACTGTTAGGAAGTGTGTAATTTTCATTTATTTTGCTAATTACAAGTTAATTAAGCCAAGAACATCACACACAAAGAGATCTAGTACATAAGTTATTCAAACACACGAGAAAAGGGTTGGAAGTATACCTCTCTTGGTATCGCAACCAAGAGGCTCGTTCCAACGGTTTGGTGTCGGTGGCGTGCCCTCCAATAAACTCCACGCCGTGCGCCTCGAGTCCACTAAGGAATTAACCACCTTCTCAAACCAATTATGCTAGTAATTAGGAGAAGTGTGTCTAATTCCAAAGCTTTCCCTCTCCAATTAATTCTCCAAATTTTGATGGACAAAATTGCCCCTACCCTATGCTAGCCGCACCTACCTACCCATTTATTGGGTTGGGCCTCAAGTTAAGTTGAGTCCAATACTCTTCCATTTAATTGCACCTTCCATTGGACATTAAATTAGCTAATTAATTTAAAGCCCAATAAGCTCAAATAATTAAATGTGTTGATTATAATTAATTATTAACTATTTAATAATTAATATGGAATTAGTCAATGCATTAAATTATTTCTATATGATCTATTTGACTTAATTAATCATAACGGTCCATGACGGTATACGATTAATTAATCAACTTATCATATTTTGCAAAACCAATTGTTGCAAATAAACAATTAACGCACGTGTGGTTAAACACCTTATTATGTGTGACCCTTTGAGGATTTATGCTATGTTGGACATGGAATTAAATCGCTATTTAATTCCAATAATCATAAGCGGTATCTAGCAACACGTTATGATTCCCAATTCGCATAAATAGTGTACAGCTACAAAATTTCAATCCTTCATAAGAGAACAATTACGTTTCTCTATTTTGATTCTTACGTCACACGATATCATCGTATAATCCAAGATAGGAACGTGTCATTCTTGCAGATTATACGTTTCTTGATCTAGAGATAATTGTATCAGTTGCTAGCAAACAATCTATCTCCATCAAGGGGCCCAAACAGATATCGTCACTCACTAAGTGAATTAATGAGGGACATACGGTTTTCTTGATAATTAGCTTTTCCCCGCACAATTCAAGAATACTTAAATCAAGTCCGTATAGCAGCCTTTATCTGGAATCAGCGGTAGACATGATTTATAGCATCTATCCTCATGTGGAAAAGATAATCATCTCAAACTTAGAACCAAAATCATAACGAAATAAATAATGACACGTAACACAATCCATATATTTATTTCGTGGGGTCCAGTCCTGTACTATGTTCTATAACATATACATATGCAATTAAGTTGGTTACTCTTAACCTATGATTTATAGAACTTAATCATCACTTAACTTGCATACTAATCTTATTGATAATTAATGTTCTTTGTTAATTATCAAGATTATGGACTTTTAAATTTATCGTTGTCATTTACTACTAAATGAATAACAGTGATCTATAATTCAGATCCTCAACCTGAATGAACTGTCAACGATTAAATCAAAGAACAAATGATCTGAAATCACCAATAACATAAACTATAGAAGTAGCCTAATGAATTGGCTTCTAGGACATATCTCTAATAGTCTAGGCCAACAATCAAGCTTGGAATGAAGCCCACACTTTTTAATCCAACCCATATCCACATGCAAACGAGATGTTTACATTTGTAGAATTACAATGTAGAAGAGGTTGTGACAGTCGCAATGCCACACTCTGGCAAAGATAGCCTGAATTTGTTGTCAAAATTAAGTTTTCAATAGTATTGACTTGACAAAATAATTATTGCTTAAAAGTGTTTGCTTACTGAAATATATGTTTTCACTTTTCACTAATATTTAGCTTACTGTTTGCTTACTGTCATTCATTACTGAAATTTGTTTACTTTTTGAAATATATGTGCTCTAAGCGATTCTTTAAAATTTAGCAAGTTCTGAAATTTTAAATTTGCTTATTAAGCCATGTGTAATGTAGTAACTCAAATATCTGATCTACTTATCCATTTTTTTGCAGAAAGAGAAGGGCATTTGCAGTATGTCCAGATGCTGTTGGGATGGAAGCACTATGAAGTTGATTATGATTAGTTTAGTATAACTGAAGCAATGTATTTTGGTAATGCTGTTATTATGGTTAGTTTAGTTTAGATATTGGGGAATGAGTCAGCATTACTATTTTGAGATGCTTGTACCAGTGTACACTATTACTACTTTGAGATGCTTGTACCAGTGTACCTTATTACTATTTTGAGATGCTGTTATTATGTTGTTATTATAATGATATTTCTATTTTATGTACCAGTGATCGAACGGCTCGGATCAAGAGTTGGCCCTCTACCGACCTCAAAAAGTTGGCAGAGGATACCCTCCCGGGAGAGTAGGAGACTACTTGGATTGGATTGATGCGAAAAGGGTATTTTAGCTGTAACTGTTACTGTAATGGTGCTCTTTTGGGCTTGTTTAATTTAATTAGTAAAACTGTAACAGTAATTTTTTTGGATGCTTGTCCCTTTTTTTTCTCTCTTTTGGTTGCTTTTATTTTACAAAACAAAAAGTGGAAACAGTATTTTACAAGATGGGAAATTATTATTTATTCGTCCCACCATCTGTCCATCTTTTGGTTCAGAATTCAGATTCGTTTCGTTTCTCCTTCCTCGTCGTTCACGATACATGCAAAAACAATATTTACGGTATATGAAAGGACTTTTTTAACTTTTAGCAAAATATAAGGACTAATATTAAATTAAAGGATTGGTAATTAAAAAATAAGAGTATTCATGTGAAATTTAAAATCTGATTTGAATTCCGATCAAACATAATATTAAATGAACAATATTAATTTTACTGAATTTAAAAAATAATAATTAGTGAATCCAACTCAAATTAGACACAATCTTTTAATTTTTTTCCAATTCTTTTGAAAATAATAAATTTATGTCTAGTAAAATTGAATATGTGACAAAATTCATGTTCACTAGAAAGCAAAATATAAATTAGTCAGAGTTGTCAGTTAAATGTCTATCTTTTTTTTTTCTTTATCGATAAATCTGGAGACATGTGACTTTCTGTTGATCGTATTATATTTGAATAACGATAAAAGGGTTAGATGGTAAAATTGCATTTTAAACTAGGGCAATGCTCCATTTAGTATCTTATTTATATCTAAGTAATTCGTAATATGGGTAAAGTATTATTCGATAAAATCTAATAAATTATAGCAATTATTAAACTAATTTTGACAATTCTCACAAGTCTTAATAATCATAAGCAAATAAGCGAAAATAATTGTTGTAAATGATGTATTTATTCGAAATTTCATTGACTTAAAACGTACTTTAACGGTTATTTTACTCGTTAATTAAATTTGTACTAAAGTTAGTAATTATTTTCTAATAAAATGTAGGTTGTCCTCGTATATATGCATATATATATTTTTTTGGCAACTACATATCTGCATGTTTGTATTATTATAAGAAAAGTCAGAAGCGGGTCCCACCACGTGTAGAGAGCACTTCTTTCCTTGCTGAGATTAGCAGGACAACAAACTTTTCTATGACTATGTTTTCATTGCTAGTGTGTGGTCTTCACTGGGAATGGTCATCTCCAACCGAAAAAAGGATATCTTTTCTAACAACACGGAGAAATACACTAGATGTAGCACAATAAAATTTTGCATAAAGTGAGCCATCCGAGAAAACAGTCGAACATATTTTATAGTTCAGATCTGGTGCCGCGCGGCACACCGTGTAGCGCGGTATCGTAGCCGTCTGATCAAGATTCAATGGACAAGGGAGTCCCGTGCATGTAATCTATATTGATAGGCCCGTAAAAAATGAACCGTCCGATCAAGATCAGACGGATCGTACCCGCGCTACACGGTATGCACGGCCGAAAATGATTCCTTTAATATGGCACGAATAACTAGGGCCATTATTTACCCGCTGCACGCAAAGACATAAGAGTTGCCACGAAATATCGAAGAAGTGCACTTAATTTTCTTGTCATCTCCTTAAATACAGGAAAATGTTTAGTTTTAATTTTGTATTTCCATGTTATACTCTTTATTAGTTTTATTTATTAAAAAAAAATGAAACTACGTAAACTATTGAAATTGATGTAATTCTTCTTGCTCGCACATGAAATTCCTAAATATTAAGAAAGAAATTGTTTGCAAATAGAAATTGATTTGTAAATTTGCGGAGTACTAAATTTCATAAAAATATCAGAATAAGAATAAATTTATCAAGAATACTATAGTCAATTTTTTTCAAAAAGATATATATATATATATATATATATATAGGATGGCTAATGTGCCATAGATGGCACAGAGGGTCCCGTGCCATAGAGTCGTTTTTCGAGATCCAAAATTCAAATGCTCAATTCGAACCATTCAAGTTATTCACCATATTAAAATATCCTTGGAGACCAAATTTTACATTTTTTCGAATTTTTTTGCTATTTATTATGATATTTTTAAAAAACGTTATAATTGAAGTATTTCAGACCCTCCAATTTGAACATATCAAAATAAATAGCAAAAAAATTCAAAAAAAATGTAAAATTTGGTCTCCAATGGTATTTCAATATGGTGATCAATTTGAACGGTTTGGATTGACTGGTTGAATTTTGGATCTTAAAAAAATGACTCGAAAAAGACATCTATGGCATTGCCATCTATGGCACTTTAGCCCACCTCTATATATATGGGAGTTGCTAGTGCCAAACATATAGGACACGTACACTTGTCCAACGCGATGAAATTTTAATTTTTAAAATTGGAATGGCTGATCCAAACCGCTCAAATTGTTATGTGTTATAAAATCTTCATGGAGACCGAATTTTATATTTTTTCAAATTTGTTTACTATTTTTTTGAAATTTTTCAATATACTCAATCTAAAAAGTTATGAACCCTTCAATTTAGAAAATTCGGAAAAAATAGTTAGAAAATATGAAAAAATATAAAATTTGATTATCAAAGATATTTTAATATAGAGATCATATTGAACGGTTTGGATCGACCGTTTGAAATTTTAATGCGCTACGTTTGGATCGTGTTTGACGTCCTATATGTTTGATTCTAGCATTACTCTATATATATACTTAAGTTAGAGCAACTATGGGGAATTGGGGACCACGTCTAATGTCGTGAATAGTATAATTCGCTAGGCTAATTATTAATCATGCCAACTCGTCGTAAACCAAGAATTTTTGAGGGCCTTATACGGTACTAGTGCTGTTATTAGTTATTACACATTAGGCAATCATTTTCCAAAAATGATAATTGCCATCTTTAGTTTGACTGTCATCTCTAAATACAAAATGAACATATAAAATAAACAAGATAAATATATAGACGATCAAAATGAACACTTACAAACAAATAAGTATTGTTATCACTTGTTCAAATTTTTACATACATATTCAACTTATTTTTATTGAACTTATTTGTTTGTATGTGTTCACTTTGATCATAATATATATTCACCTTGTCTATTTTATGTGTTCACTTTCTGTTTAGCGATGGCAAATAATGGTAAAACTGCAAATGGCAGTAATCAATTTCCATCATTTTCTTATTTTCGTTGATTGTGCATTATTTATAATTTTTTTTAATTTGTGTAAAATACTTAAATTCATGAAAATAGCATGAGATTCCAAAAATTTATCTAAAACAATCTTAGGCTCGCAATAGAAAAAATTAGTATCGTTGTCTTCGTTATAATTCGAAAACTACACACAAATTTGATGCAAAAAATTAATTTGTAAAAGTATTCGTTAGTGCCAAAACAAAAACATGCAAGCATAAACACATGAACGGTCCAAGTTTTCGGACTTTTAACATCTCTACGGTCTTTTGATCCATTTAAATAAACACTAACCAGACGATTCAGTTCAAAAAGAGTAAATAAGACCATACCTCACGGTCAGTCGCACATTTCGGCCAATCTTTGCTTTTATTGTATTTATTTACTTAAAAAAAAAAGTACTGGAAACGGTAGGCTATAAATTCCCAACGGTTTGAGCATGTTTGGTAATCATAACATTACATAAAATATTCTTCCCTTTCATTTAATGTTTTAACGAATTAATGGAGGAATGCTGTGAGGCTGATTATAAGAGTGGGTCAGGAGATGCTGTTCTGACTTGATATTCATCTATAACACTGTTAGATCATAGTTGAACGGTTAGGATAAAAGGGTTATCTGATTAAGGTTGCATTTGATTTTGATTACAAGGTGAAAGCTACTTAATCGGTTATTAAATGGAAACGGTGTCTATCTTATGTTCAAGTTCAATATCTCAATTAAAAAGTTTCATATTTTTTGGACATCCTAATAACCGCAAAGCATATTAACTTTCATTTGCCTCACACACTAGATGTTACTATGTCATATTCTACGATCGTATCATGTCATATGATCTGGTTCTAGATTAAGAATTGTTAAAATCGTTTAGTCTCGTTGCTATTTACAAGCACAATATATAATAAGATATATGTATCATCTACCAAAATTGCATTTCAACTTACTTTCGAGAATTAAAAAATTAGGAGTTAAATTATTTTTATTGGATACTCGTATTTGTGTTGACGGAAAAATTTTGTAACTTGATTGTCCGAACTTACATATGTACATTGCCTTTGAAAATATTAGAGCTGAGGATGGAACCCCATTTTTTATTTGCCCCCCCCCCCCCCCCCCCAACTCTATTGCCATTGGACATGGTTACTATATATAAGTATATATATATCACGCAAGATGAAAATCGTTCATTCTCGTCCAGTTGCTAGTACATGTATTTAATCTGCATGTTACAAATTTTGAATCGCTAAAGTGACCATTTATAAATTAAAATTTCTGTTTAGTTTACACTTATACTTTCGTTGCATTTACAAAGCTGGGATCTTTTACCAACCCATATAAATTAAAAAAAAAACTCAAAAATTAATCAATTCCACCATCTTAAATCTATACAACTGAGCACCAGCATCATTTTAGTGGTTTGAGATGTATGTCATAAAAAAATCGCAAATTTTGAAACTTCATTACTCATTCAAAGATGACCATTTGGGCCTGATATTTCAACACAGACTATGAGATCCAAGTAAAAGCACGCTTTTTAATGCAGCAGCCCAAAAGTGGGCCATTTGGGCCTGATATTTCAACACAGATGACCATTTTGGGCCACATGTTTATTTAATACTTAAAATAAAGTATAAATAACCATCAACCAGGTATCTAGCACCGTCTTAAAGCATCCTACAAATCAAATATTTTATTTTAAAATTGTCTTACTTTTGATTTGTAGCGACTGTGTGATTTTGTGAGAACGAGTAAAGATGAAATTTTTTCCAATATCCGTCGACATTGGCATCTCTTGTTTGCTTTTGTACTATGTAAACTTGATTTTACCCAGCTTAATGAAGCTGGCAAATTCTTATTGGTTGCTTTTAGTAACAAAAAAAAAATTCTGCTAATATTTATTAAGAATAAAAAGTACTGATTTTAAAATTTTGAGACCGACTAGAGAATATTTTTCTATAAAGTAATACAAATATCCAATGTAATAATTTTTTTATTATTATTATTTATTTTTTTTTTTTGGCTCCAACATATAAATCAAGTCGAATGGTTCGAACTGATGTAATCTGTTCCTCAGAAATTAAATACGAAAGCCGGTAGTCTCGATGGTTGATGCGATCTTTTCTACAGAGCATTAACTGGTTCTGCACTTGGCATCAGTGCATCAAATTGAAATCCTGTGGCGCGCTACACCGCCACCCTGGCTGTCTGATCAAGATCCAATGGACAAGGAAAGTCCCGTGCATGTAACAGATTGATAGGCCCGCAAAAAATGAACCGTCTGATCAAAATCATACGGCTCGTGATACGCAACACCTGGTGTAGCGTGCCACCAGAATTGGATTGCTGTACATCTAACTAGTCTTGAGGCAAATCTACAAAACTTTTAGCAACGAGACAACTAAAGTGAATGATGTAAAAAGAAAAGGTTACTGACAACACCACATATAAACCCCGTCAAACTTCAGTACTTTTTGCCATTTAGTAATTTTATGTGTAAAATGCACACGCAAAATAGCAATAGTAACAAATTTATTCTATACTAAAAACCCAAGAACACAAGCAGAACAGCTCATCGGATATCAAAAGAAAAGTTAAAAAAAAAAGGTCATTCAAAATATATGTAGCAAATACACGAAAAAATTTAGTGACCCTAATACACTGTACAAATATATCCTAGTCACAATTTCCTCTAAAATCACAAAACCCCAGTGACTAACACTTATCCAAAATTACACATACAACAAGGATACAAGCTCACTTCATCCCAGCCAAAACAACATCAGAAGACGCCTTCAACCTCGCCTGCCGACCCTCCAACCTTGCTTCCATCAACTTCGCCTTTAGTGTATTAACTCTTGTGAGACGTGAAGGTTCAGCTGATCTTTCAAAATTTCTATGCAGATTCCCTTCAACTTCCACAATCTCACAAGAATTGGATTTGCATGCATCTTCTAAGTACGACAACTTCCTTTGCACACTCTGTCTCTGTGGAGGGTCAGATGCACAAAACTGCATCCCCATATCAGGAGACTTAATTTCCTTAACATTTGTTATGTTTTCACGATTAGAATCTAACTTTGTTCTGCTGTTAGAGGGCTTTCCATTTGCACGCATGTCAAGTTCAAAACAATGGAGGTCGCTTGCAACTGAATCACTGTCATCTTCTTCCGCAACCCTAGGGGCACTTGTTCCATTCAAGTGCACTGATTCTAGTGACTGGCGCCTGAAGTTACCATTTCTATTATTATCAACTTTGTTAGGAGCTAACCTTGAATGTAGAAAAGATTTGAATTCACCACTTAATCTCTCAACAATAGCAGTTTTTTCAACTAAGTCCCCTCTTGCCTCAGCCATTTGCAATTGCATCCTCTCATCTAACCATGCTTCAGCAACTTGCAAAATCAACCTGTCGAATTTATGGCTCTCGTCTTTATAATCATTTCCTTGTTTCAGAAGCCTAACCTCCTCCTCATAATCCCTGATTCCCTTTGCAAATTCGTCACATAAATCTTCTAGAAGGGAATTTGCTCTCTTCTCCTTATCCAAATCCTTTACAGCTTTCAAAAATGCACCTTTCAACTCATTTAAATCCTTCCCCAATTTCTTATGCAAATGCTCAGAGTGTTTTCTAACCCTCCTCTCTTCCAGCAATTCGACTTGTAATGACTGTACTGCCTCCTTCAGTTTCTCCTTTTCTCTTGATTTTTTAACTAATTTTTCATCAGACACGTGTTTAAACAATCCCTCTAATTCTTTTACACGCATGTGTGCTTGCTGCAACTCGGTCTTCAGCGATTTAATGATAGAAACATGTGATTCTTGTTGTTCTTCAAGGGTCCAAATGCGATTTAGAACTTTGAGGAGTTCGGTTGAGGTTTTGAGATTGTGTCGTCCCTCTCTATGCGTCATTTTGATAATTTCAGAAGAACAGCTTGGTGTCATTGCATGGTTTACTGCAGCTGCCTGTAATATATACATGGTGGGTTATGGAATAACAACAGGTTGAAAATTTTAAAAAGCCTAACTACTTGTTTCCTGTTCAACAATTTGTAGATAATAAGAGAAGCAGGAAGTAAAGAATATTAAACATACAAGGTTACAGAATGAAAAGAAGAAAAGAAAATGATCAACATAGTCTGTCACATACTATTATATTTTGGTTCATGCAAATACCTATTGGTTTGCAAAAAGGATGGTATGGTACAAATTTATAACCACCATGACTGGTACAATCATTTCTCAATTATGCAACAAGCAGACACCTAACAGAGAAATGATATTTCAAATAGAGAAAGAGATGATCATGTTTCAAAATGTGCTACAGCATCCAGTGATATCCAAAAAATACTCAAAAATGGGCAAACCAGAAGCATACCCCTATGGAGCTACAATAACTAGCAGGCGATCCAGGGAGCGGGGCCCGACTGCCTCTCTCCCTTACTCTGTGCTTTTCAAGCAAGGATCCTGTCCTATGTTGTCTCAAACTAGCACAACTTCGAATCTGAAAACATTGGAAAACGAAGTTAACAGATAGAAATCATAACTTAGGAGAGAAGTGTGAATGCAATTGTTATGGCTAACATATAACAATTAATGAGAAAATGTTCAGTGATAATAACTAATAAGCATCTTGTACATTTGCAAATGACATAAAATGAGGGTTCCCATTGACTACACCTTTCAATTTTTTCGTAATTAACGTGCTTCTTTATCAAAATAGTAATGAATTAATCATTTTTGGCTTATTCTTAACAACAAAACAACAACTATTTCTCTTCTTCACAAGGCTATTTGAATGAACAACTATGGGCATATTGTTGCTTTTGCAGTGCATCTCAATCATTCCTTCCGACAATTTGCTTTATTGGCTAACAACAAAAAAAAATTATCCAAGATGCAATTATTAAATTTGGAGATTATTAGACTAAACTCCCTGCCACAAAAATGCTCAGCATAGTGTGCATTTATTAAGTTCTTGAATATTCTCATTGCAAAAAACTGACAGTGCATCGTGGGCTCCGCATTCTTCTAACATAGATAATTTTGGCATTCGTACGGATTGTACAACATCCTTAAAATACCAATTGAATTGAACACCCCCACCTCACCTCAAACCCAGACCTTCTTCTGGTATTCTGAGATTAATTCTATTATGATCAACCAAGCTCAATTGATCATTGATCATTTCAATTAAGCTTCCAAAAATGCCAAGGTTTTATTACGTGCCCAGGTTCAATGAAAAATGTGAATCCGTACTATGTTTCAGTGAAATCAATGCCATTAAAAATACGCATCTCTTTACCATTCTGAGTTAATACTGCCAAAGTCGCCTTTAAGCAAACACCTTTGTAGAGTAATTGAGATAAAAAGGACTAGGTACTAAGGTAATTCACTATGATAGAAATTATGAACAAAGACAAGATCCTCGCTGGCATCAAGTGCCAACTAATCACCACTTCACCACCACAAAGTTCCATCACAGAAAATTATAAACAACAAAAAAATTGAATAAACAACCAAACCATCCCCAAACTGTACACAAAACTCACCTCATCATCCGCCCCATCTTCATCCTCGACCCCTTTCCCATGCCTCTGCCTGTGGGCCCCACTCACGCTTCCTCTCCTCCCGTTTTTGTTTCGCGGCGCCAGGCTCTGGATCTCCCACAAGCTCGCGCCGAGCTGCCTCGCCGAGACGGAGCTCCGTCGCCCCTTGTCAGAGCTGGGCCCCACTTGGTCAGCACCAACAACCCCCTCCTCTCCTCCTCCTCCTCCTCCTCCACCCACAACCAGATCGTCGTCAGGCTCCATCTTCCACGTAGGCACTGGCGTGTGGGACCCACCACCGGATTTCCTCCCTGCGGCTGCTATCCCTCTCCTCAGTTTCAAACCCAGAAACTCCTCTTTCGCTATATGGCCCCTCTGTTCTCCTCTTTTCTGAGAAGAAGAACCCCTCGTTCCCTTTCCTTCTTCATCATTCGCTGTCTCTATCTCTTGCTTTTTGCCTTCCATGTCTCTCTCTCTCTCTCTCTCTCTCTCTCTCTCTCTCTCTCAGCTCTAGAACTGTTGAGTTGGAAAAAGGTTTCACAGAAGTACAGAAGAAAAGAAAGAAGCACGAGGAAAGGAGAAAAGAGTAAAGGGGTGAAGTGAATTTGTTTTGGATTTTCTTGTTCCTTTTGTTTTGGGAAATGGAGACTGGAGAGGACTGTGACCGCTCGATCAGAGGATCTATTGATGTTATTGGGAATCAACGGTCTTGATCAGGTGGGTCCCGGAGGTGAACCTCGGCGCGTACGGTGGGGACTGGGGAGTGGGTAGTAGATGTTGCTGCTGCTGGATGGACCTGGTCTACTTGAAATTATGTAACTGAAAAGGATGACTAATGAATTTTTTACCACATACTGATATAAGTTTTATAAAAAGTTGGAGAAAAAAATGTTCGTAATTGTTTATGTTTAAGCGTGCTCAAATTACATTACGGTGACAATTTTAAATGCAAATTTTTCTAATAAATAATATTACAAATTATTTATTTTGTGCAAATAAAATAGATACCTCATTAGTAACAACAAAACATCCAATTCTATGTACTCCTCTATATTTGTTTGTATTATTTTCAAAGAAAAGATCTTTTGTCTAGATAAAAACATACATTAAGTTTACTAATTTCGAAGAGTTTATTTGAGTACAAAGTTTCTAAAAGATTCCCTACAATTGCTTGTAAGTGTGCTATACGCATAGAATATTAATTTTTTTTTAAAAAAAAAAAGTGTGTGCTTTTATGATTTATTATTGTAAGACAAATGTGATAGTTCAATGAAAAATTTTGATACCACAAAAAATTACTACTTATATCAAAAGATTAAATTCTCTATAAGAATCAGGTGTTTAGCATTACAAAAATATGCATTTTAATGATTTAAAGCTACGATAAGTCTCTGCTACTTAGTTCAGCTGGATAGACACATAATTTCCTACGAGAGTGGCTTAGGTTCGAATCTCACCTTTGGTGGTGATGATATGTGTAAGAGTGTGACCCTACGGAGATAAATAATAAATAAATAAAAGCTGCGACAAGATGAAGTTAGCTAACAAATTAATTTATCTAAAACTTATTGGTAAGTAAATATTTATGTAAGTTTCATATAATTTAAGTGTTCATAATCTATTTTCCCATGAAATTTTATTAATTATTTAACTTAAAAAATACATCCTAAATTAGTAAATTGCGATGTCTGTGTTATATACACTTCTCCATCATGATTTGCTCCGGGTCCACCCAAAGCTGTTTTCAGCTTTTACTCCGACTGGAGGACGAGGGTCTTGCAGTCGGATTTGGCGCTAGTGCAATTTGCAAATTTAGTGCCCGCGTGAAATTTTAGGGATGTGGATCCATAGGCGAGTTTAAATGGAACAAATGGGGTGCAATGTCACCCATTTATTTTTTCCAATCAAGTATTTTTATATATAAATTTGTTGTTATATGGACAATTTTTCTAAGAAACCCACTATTTGAACCTCTAAAAATACAAACATAACTCTATTGGTGACCCCCATAATTAAAAATTTAATTTTTTGACATGAAAATTCTATTGGTATTGATAAAAGATAATTAATTAATCTTTCATTTATCTAAATGAACCCTATTTTAAAATTTTCTGGCCTCGCCACTGTGTGGATCTAATTAATTTAATGCAGATCTTAATTAGTTTAACATGGGATTGCTTAGTTTAAAGGAAACATAATCGTTTTCTGATGTTTGTATATAAACGCCTCCCGGTTTTTGTAATTGCACTTGTTCTGATTTATTCTTCTCGCACATGTTTAGCGATAAACCTAGGGGGGGAAACCTAGAACATGTAGTGTCAGATGAGAACAACAAATTATGCCCACAATCAACGATATAAATGTTCTAGTTAATTTAGGTAATAAGGTAATAAATAATAACACACTGTATATACCATCCATCAATGACCATGTTTTGCATAATTCGTGACATAGTTTTCCTCAATAATAAAGACAGGTTTAGGACTAGCTACTGGTAAGAAAAGTATATCTTCTCATCGGCCTTAATTGTGTTCTGACATTTTATAAATATTAATTCACACAAAAAAAATGTTGCAACTAAAAACAATAAATAGATCTGTCTATGCTTAATTAATATATATTATAGAGTTTTGTTATGGTGAGTTGCAACTCACCAAAGAGTCTGTGAGTTGCAATCAAAATTCCTATATTTAGATTAAAATGATCGATCCAAATCGTCTAATATGATCTCCTTATTGAAATCTCCATATAGATCAAACTTTACATTTTTTTCAAAACTTTTAAGTATTTTTTTGAAATTTTAAAAAATCATTAATCTAATTAGTTCTGAACCGTTTAAAAACAACAGTTTTTAAAAATCCGAAAAAATATTTAAAAAAATCGAAAAAATGTAAAATTTGGTCTGTATGGAGATCATATTAGACGATTTGGATCGGTCATTTTGATTTAAATATAACAGTTTTGATCGCAACTTACGGACACTTTGATGAGTTGCAACTCACCATAGCAAAACTCTATATATTATATGATCAAGTGTCCAGTTATCGCCGTGCTTAATATTAAGACTTTTTTTTCCACTGTTATGCCTTGGTTTAGATATAGAGAATCAATATCATTACAATAATAACTCCACTACTCTAGTCTAGACAGACTGACGTCACTGTGTGTGCATTACTAAATAGACTGCTAGTTATAAATATACTAATATATAGCACATAAATTTATGATCAATGGGTGCGTTTGGATGAGAGAAGAAGAAGAGAAAGAAGGAAGATGGGAAGAAAAAAAATTATAAACAATTCAAACTCTTCACAAAGTTACACATTTTTCAATACTTCTTCCCACTTCTTCCCTTCTTCCCTTCTTCCCACACCTATCCAAACGCACCCAATGAATATGCCGAGAATTTTGGATGTTCGGCCAACATTTCATGCATCGTCCGAATAGGTCTCATAGTTACAGGTTTAATTTTGGAAGCAATTAGGAATTAGCGCAGCATATTGGAAGTTGTGTTTCTATTCATTGTGTACAACCCGGTTGATATTGGTATATGCAATTGTGTATTTTTTTTTCTCTTTACATATTTGCACTAATTTTCTTTTATTAATGAAAATGTTTTTTCACCAGTCGTCAGCCTTCAAAAGAACAATTATTAATATAATCTTTCAAAATTTTAGGTATGTTATTTTAGTTCATATAAAAAATAATAGTTCATCGTAGAATTCGCAAATTAAAAATATCGAAAAAAAATGGTACAAGTCATGCCAATTGTTGAAGTGATAAATTTAGTAGCATGAGCTCTCTCTGTTTTGGGTATTATTGGCTTGAATCAGATAATTTTTTTTTAAAAAAATGCGATATTATCACCAGCACAACTAGCAAATAGTCGGGGTATATAATCATAAAAAACAATCAATGTTCAGTGTTTGGCACATGTAATTATGGGCCAAATCAAGCCTTTTATGTTAATTAAACACCACTATTGTACGCCGCTAGTAGTATAGGTCACGGCATGCTAAAAGGTTTGTAAGTATTTATGTACCCTATTAATTACCAATGATTATATGAATCTACTAGCTGGAATTTAATAAATTGTTTTTTGTTGGTTAGCTGCTGAATTTAAAGATAGCCCAAGCCTGTCAAAAGGTGATATTATTATTCTCCACTAAATCACATGATATTGTAGTATTATTATTGTATTTATTCTCGTCCTTGACTATTATTATTGAATTTAAAGATAGTTCCGGTTTACAACTTAATTGGGTTAGACGTGTCAAAAAGGTTTAAAACTTTTCAATCTTTATAGCTCCTATAAATATGATGAAGTTGCTATAAAGTCAAATCATTATATCTTTTCAACAATAAACTGTCAAGTTATTATATCAAATTAACAAAATACAATTTGGAGGATATCTGTTCTGGTCAAAGTCAAAAAAGTGTTTATCATTTCTTAACCTCCATTACGTTGGCTTGAAGGCTGTCTTCTCCCAAGGCACATGGCGCAGTAGGTGCAATTAGTTTGCACCTCAAAAATGTTAAAAAAGAAATTAAAATAATTCTCGAAGAATGATCTATCTGTTAAAAGAATACATATATTTAATGCATGATCATTGGACATTGGGTGCCAAAGACATTTTTGGGATGGTCATAGTCGTTTGTAAAAAATCTATTAATTATCAAGTAAATTACGCGATTAATCAATGAAATTAGTTTTCCAATTTGGGTTTAGTTTGCAATCTCTGTATTTCCAATTTATTATCATAGCTGCGATGGTATTATAATTATATCTATATATTATTTTTTTAAAAAATAATTAAAGTTTAAGTCATTCAATCGATCGGTTACTATCACATCATAATTTTGCCACAATGCCACTACCTCGATACTTAAAATGGATGAGTACAGAGTACCAACATCTTCGTGCATTTTCAAAAGAAAGATAAAAAGAATCTCTTCACACATTTTTGTCCTTGACCGGACTTGAGAGATGACAAACTTTAACTCGCCAGTTTTATAAGCGTGAATTTCAAATACCAAAAAGCTTCAAATTTACTGTTCTTTGGCTGTGTTTCAAAATGAGAGGCACCTGCTCCCGCCAACCTCTCAAAATTTTTTAATCAATTCCCTTTTTTTTCTCTTTTCTGTTTTTTGTGTTTAGAGTGGACATGGCTTAGGGTTTCAGAGTCAAATTAATATGTACATTTACATTGATATAGCTACAGAACATTTGATGGGTATAGATTTGGATAAGAAACAAATAATTACTGTGTATTACTAAAATTTGATCTCCAAAGATTTTTCAATATGAAGAATAACTTAAACGGTTCGGATCGATTTTTTTTTTTTCGAAAAATGACTTTGATCCGTACACCAGAGTGTATGTATATATTGTTGGACAATTTTGCAACGTCCTACAGTTAAGGAACTTATAGCATCTGCCTGACATTGATAATTCAGATAGTAGCTGTGAAGTGTGAACAGATTTAACCGTTCAATTGGCATGCATTGAATATAGTATGTCTGCAATTGCAATTTTCTAATTAAATTCCCTATAATAAAATTCATATGAACAGTCATTATTAATTTTTAATCCAAGATGTTATTTATTTTCTTTTCACAGTAATTGCAATGAATCCAAGGGTGAATGGACGCAACAGTTTCTCTCCATTCGTGTGGTAACTCTGTTCATTTTCAACTCAAAAAAAAATATATATATCGTTCGTTTGCACAGAATTTAGTGACAGAAATTTTTTGCCCATAACATTTTGTATGTTCGTTTCATCTAAAAAAAACAAAATATTTATTTCTGAAAATCATTCCATGTTCACTGCTTCGCTTCTTTTCTCGTTGAATCCACATTTTACCTACAATAATTATGTTTTTTTTCCCTTTGCCTCTCAAAATCGTGTTTGATTTTTCTCTGCGCCATACCAATATTATTAATGTAGATAGGAACAACTACTGAACAATAAATAAACTGATATTTTTGGATCAAATCAGCAATGCAAATTTTTTGTGCAACAAACATGGCAAGACATACTATGAAAAAAGCGAGCAAAAATTGTCCATTCACAAATCACAAAAGTAATATATCACTGCCTTACTGCTGGCATAAATATTTCCTCTACTTGCTTTTACTGGACTAAATATTTCCTTTGCTAGAAACCGGAGAATATGGCATGGCCGGATAAGGTCCCTGCATGATGTGACTCTGCCAAATTGGGACTATATGAGACGTGAAATTACATTGGTCGTACTCTTTGGAAAGTATCCAAAGCATTCGCTATAGAAACCAGGAGAAAAATTAAACGGTGATATTTAGTCCAGTAAAGGTAATAAATAGCTAATAAAAGAGGTCAGATAGGAAAGGAAGAGACAAGTGGAAACCATAATTTTCATTAGTTCATTTTCTTTAAAACAACAAAAAATTATGAAGTTGTCAGAACCCTCATTTTACCAAATTAAATCACCTGATGTGGAAGAAAGGTTAGAGAAAATTTTATGATAATATAATTTTTCCTTATTATTTTGACATACTATTTATTAATTAGCGATGGAACCGGAATCGGACATTTATTATTATATAATGTTTTTAACTAATCTTAATAATACTACAAAAGAAATAACCCGGAAATTGAGATCTTACTTGGAGCAGTAATTGTGATATTTACCAAGCTACCCAAAAAACGGAGCACATTGTTTTGAGCCTACAAATACCGTAAAGAGAAGAAAAAATGGAAAATGGGGAAAAAAAAAGCAAAAAAAATGTCCTAGGGATTTAGAAACTTATTGGTGAAAATTGCACAAATAAAAATAGGTCCCACGTTATGGGAGAAATTTAAAATCTGCAACTGTTCTTTGACAATTGACAATTCATACATTAGGAGACACTTGTCGAGTTCTAAAGCACTTTAGCTTAAATGGAATAATATTGGGGGAAAATTAAAAACATTTAGCCCCTGTATCTTATTTATTTATTATTTTTTTAAGACTCCTGCTCGCTCTATATTCAAGTCTTCACAAAATATTCTTTGCTTATTTTTATAATTGAATTTCGTCTAATTACTTTCCACTTCCCACCCGATGTGTCCGTTCTGGTGTGTCTGTTTGTGTGGCGGCTGCACGTGCCTTTATCCTTTTAGTGTGGGTGCAATACATAAAAGGCACGTCGTATCACCAGATAGAAGAAATGGTCGCAGACAATCGCAAGAGAAGCTCTTCTCGTGGGTCTGAGATTTTGTTGCGGCAATAATGGGACCCGAATCCGGTGTAGCGCGGGACACCGTGTAGCACGCGTACGAGCCGTCTGATCTTGATCGGACGGTTCATTTTTTACGGGCCTATCAATCTAGGTTACATGCACGGGGCTCCCTTGTCCATTGGATCTTGATCAGACGGCTCTGATGCCGCGCTACACGATGTGCCGCGCGGCACCAGATCTGAATTCGCAATAATGGTGCGCGCAATGTAGAAATTTTTAGTATTCTATTTGGATGCTTTTGGGTCGATAGTTGGGAGTTGGGACAGTGGAAATTGCAATATCCAATTATTTTGAGCAAGATTTTAGTACCACCACTTTTAGTTGTCATAACTTCATTTTTAATAATGATAAGGTGATTAAGCTATATAAACGGTTTGGAATTAATCAATTATAGTTAATCAGATTCGTGCATTTGTTGACCACTTGATTGAGTATCAAATCAACTCTAAATTTTATAAAACTTATATTGAAACACATCGCTCATTATATTTAACAAAATCAAAAGTTTTGATTCATTTGAATTTTAAATTTGTAAATATTAATTAAATATGAAGTCATGATATCATTTATGGTAACCAAAAGTGGTTGCAACAAAACTTTGCTCATTTTTATTAATATAGATGACAAGACTTAAATTAAAATGAACATACCACTATCAATTATATGTAACCCCTCAACCCAAAAAATTGACAGACAATTTCTTCCGACGTACGCAAATTCTATGAATTAGAAACAGTAGCTGTGCAAGAATTTAGGACAATAATTGGCCCCATGTGAGACAAATTATGGACTGGCTTCAATTAACTTTATGCCAATTGGTTCTCGAAGGAGGTAAGGAAGCATTCATTGTTCTTGTTCCACAATCTTTCTAATTTATGGAACCGTGTATTCCCCGGTTGTAGTTGACTACTTGTCTTGGATCTAAGGGGCCGTTTGGTTCGCTTAGTAATTTAGGAAAGTTGCAATTTTTAGGAATAAATTTATTGTAAAGTGTGTAACTTTGTGAAGAGTTTGGATTGTTTATAATAAATTTATGGTAGGAAGATAAAATTTACCAAATTCCTTGGGAATCCAAACAACCCCTAAAAGCAGAAATAAAAAAAAGAGTAGAAAATATACACAAAGCAGAGAGGAGTACCATTGTATTTTACCAAAGAAAGTTCAAACTACATGGAACAAACTTTGAACAATGAATACGTTTATTCTTGTTCCAATATTTTGTTAATTGTGCTTCCCAAAATAACTTGTACAAGACCAAATCAGATATAAAATAACTTGTTTTTGTCCCTTGCTATTGTTCAAGATGCGTCCCAACACATTTGGCATTTCACAGGCCCAAACTTACGCACCTTTCTTTAGATCAGACGGTCTTGTATAAGCCTGATGGAATTTGAACCTTTGGATCTTGAGACGGATGTGTAAGATTATTTTATAATTTTTAGTTACTTCTAACAATTAGATAGGTTATAAACGTTCAACTGCTCAAGCCGGATTTGAAATTTCTAGAAGCAACATAAAAAAAAGCATCACTAACTTGAATTGTCCAAATTTCTGTCTAAAAAAAAAACTTGAATTGTCCAAAGAGCAAAGTAAATTTCTCAAGCAGGTTGAATACTGGCCCATATTAGGTCCAGGAATTTAAAATGAGAGCTGTGTTCCTATACAAGTTTCTAAAAATTGCAGTATCCATAGTATTCTATACTATAGTATATAGACTTCCATATTTGATGATATTTTGCAAAGAAATATTTAATTTTTTTTATTAATGTCAAAATAGAAACACAAGTCCTGAAGTCCTAATTTTCATGGGACAGAATAACTGTGAAACTTGAAAGTTATTTTTCCAAATTTCATGCAATAAAGAAGTGATGTATTTAATAATAATAATAATAACAAACAACTGCTGTATTAATCAACTTATTCTTATTTATTGTTTTGTGCACCTGTCCGGTCTCTTAAAACACAAATAGGCCCAAAGAAATTGAATAGCCCAGTTAATTTAAGTGCATCGAGTACCTACGGAGTTAATTCATGGCCCAGTAAACAAGTGTTGTAGTTCTGTTACTTCTGTAAATCTTTCACTCTCTTAAACTTCGAAAATTTGATCAAGCCAGAAAAGAATCATACTATTCGTACTCAAATCGAATACAGGTTCAAAGAGACTTATCACATTATTCAATTTTATAGCTTTTGTCTGATTCTCTTCACGGTCAACGTTAAATCATTTCTAGAAATAGAAAAACATTTGGTTCAAACCAAATCAAATTATTTTGGAAAAAAATTGTCCGATGGCCCCATCTGTAATCTGTTCGGTTTAGTTTGTTTTGAAATAAAAGTACCGAAAGCTTGGTTTCTATTTTGTAGTTCGGTTTTAATAACTAAAACATAATGAGTTGAAGTTGTTGAACGAATAGTGTGAACTTAAATTTTCGTCGATATCATAATATTACACACGTGCATATATAATTCGTTTAATCAAGTAAACCACATTCGGTTGCATTGATTATATATAATTTTTTGGAATTCTCCTGTCAGTTAAATTTACAGTAATGTAAATCAAAATAATTATAAATTTTTATTATTTTATTCTGTAAGTTAATTTTTTTTTGTTTATCTAAGTCAAATAAGAATTTAATTTGCTCACAACTCACAACTAAAACCGACCGAGTGAATACTTATACACATGAGGAACATCGGAATATACTTTGCTACAAAAATATTGTGTTGTCTTATTAACGAATATGTCTTGCATGATCCACTGTTGAATTTGTCAGCAATAATAAATTTTAACCTGAATTCAAAACGGAAAAATTCCACATCTGCAAATTTAATAGTTTCCATATTATTTGAAACTTCTTTTTGATAGATATTTGAAATATTTAATTCGTAATAATACTTCTGAAATTACTTAATAAGGATCACGTAATTCATATAAAATTAAATAAACTATAAGTTAGAACTTACAATTTTGTAGAGAAGACATCTTGATGCGGAAATTTGATCTTCTCCAATTTCCTTTAGTCCAAAATGATGGCAGAAAAATAATGGCGTTTTCCTGAAAATTTCTTGTTTCTTTATATATATGGCGAAAAATGGGAAAAGGTGTCACTTTTATAAAATTTCAGAATAATGACTAAGGTAATTGAAGGGATCAAATTCTGAATAAATCTGGTCCATTGATTTTCCATCAAAATCAATGCATCATTTAACTATATTTTATAAATGAACTTGGTTCATATTTAATAATATAGGCCACATTAAATTATAATTAATATTAATAATATTAATTATAACACTTTTTAGTCATTTAAATAACTCTGACTTTCTATTTCTGATACCTCGTTGACATTCTTTATTTAACATTGGGCAAGCATAATTTACAAAATAATAATAATAATAATAATAATAATATATACCTAACCTAACTAATTGAGTTTTTTTATTGTTCATTCCAAATTTTGAAAAGTTGACTTGTTAAATAATAACATCAAGTCGTACAGCCAAATTAAATGCCACATTTACTAATGTGACGATATATAGAGATAGGCTAAATTAGACTCCAGCACATAGAGGGCCTGTGTGCTGGAATTTTTTAATCGTTCGATCGTAAATCCAACAGTCCTGATTGAAGCGCTGAGGGAGCAAATCTGAACTCCGTCTCTCCGTTATCTTTTTAATTTTTCCGTTTCCTATCTCCGTTTTCTCATTTGGGAATTCAAACCCTTCTCTCCTCCTACTCTCTCTCCCCATCTTCGTCTTTCTCGCGCAGAAAAAAAGCCCTAGTTTGTCGAAACCATCTCTCCCCTTCGCCTGACTGGTCTGTTAGATCGGGAGGGAAACAAAAGCCGAAGTCTCTCTCCCGCTGTCTCTCTCTCACTCGAAGTTTGTCTCGCGTGAAGTCTCTCTCTTCTCTTTCCTCTCCATGCGATTTGAGGCCATAAGGAAGGTACAGTAAACAAAATTTATTTCCTTCTCCGTGATGCTATTTAAATTCTGTCATTTTTAGAAAAAAATTTTGTAAACCCTAGAATGAATTTCAGTTAATATTTCTGCCTTCTTCGTTAATGTTAGCATTGATGCAATTTTTGACCTTGTCTCCACTTTTTACTTTTGATTTTTGTAATCAATTTTTGGATCTATTATGCTAGGAAAATTTTTGGCACATAAATAATTATTCTTATTTAGCAACCTTTACTGATGTTAAGGTAGGTATGGCTAATCTATTAACACCTGACACATGTTTACTAGTATTTCTGGCGTAGTTAGGATCCACTATGTAAGGTATGGCTAATCTTTTGATGTTAATTAAATCATGCTAATGTGTACAACTTAGTTTTGATTTTACTGATATACTAATGCTAACGTCAATAATGCTTCTATCTTTTACATAACAGTAAATAATTGTTCAATACCAGTAAACAAAATTGACAGCTACCAGAGTATCATAACAGTAAAAGTTAACAATTTAAATTAGTTTTCCCTAACCAATGCAATGATCTTTAACCGTTTTGCCTAAACAATTTGAATTAGTTTTGACAACAATAGCTAGATGACAACTTAAATTGAGTGCATATTGCATCAGGACATGCTTAAATTAGATGCATCTGCTTAAATTTGATTTTGCACCCTCAAGATGATTTTTCATATGCTTAAATTGTAGTTTCTAGTTGGTTGCATATGCAGCTATTCTCTTGCATTGAAGAAGCATTGTACAAGTATAATCAGTGTTTAATCACAAAATCATTGTGATTTACAATAATAGATTTTGGATTTTAACATAAAAGTTGCAGGAGGGTTTGTTGTGTAATATGTTGTTCTAATCTGGCACGATCTACTATTAATATAGATTGTACACTTGAAAATCATTTGATTCAATAAAGCTTTCTTTACATCCTCTTCCCTCTCTTCTCTTACGAGTAAACTACTTACACAATATTTGTTATAATGCAGGACTTCCATAGGGCTTGCTAATATCTAACTTTTTGTTGGGAGCATTTAGTATAATTGCAAGAGGCATGTCAGACTATTTGCAATAGCCATGGAGAAGAGGATGACATGGGATTAATTGCTAGTTATTTAATTCATTGTTTTGTATGTTAGACTAGCTGATTGATTTTCACGTGTTGATAAAGCAAATTGTAATAGCACTTGCTAGTATATAAAACAAATTCCAATAGTTTCCAATTACAGAAATTGTGCTAGTATATAAAGCAGATTGTAATAGCACTTGCTAGTAACATAAAATGATTATTTTGCAGCTGCAAAAAAAAGTTACAGAACTAAATTCCACAACAAAAGTCAAATTCCAGGGTCAAAGAACTGTAAATTGATTGACACTGCTTATTTACAGTATAATACAAGATAGATGTAGTTACTACATGATTACAAATACATTTTTTCGTATACCATCAATCTCAAAATATCTGACCGAACACAAAACATGATTACTACATAATTAACTGTATTCTTGTAGATGTTTCCATCTTCACCTCCACATCTTATCAGTAAATAGGCGCCTGGTTGTCATCATGTAACTCTGTAATTATCAATAAGAAAGAATTTAATTTCTCTTTAATATAATAATTACAATCAAATAAAAGTGTATTACAATCAAAGAATTAGATCCTGGAAGGCTAGTAAAAATTAATAATGAATAGATCTTTCATGCACGATTTAACTACACATGTACCATGCAGTTGTGGTACCATGCACTCATTGATTTGAATAAACACTGCTTTCATGTACCATTATAAGTTTACAACTCAGATTGCATTTGAACAAACACCTTTTTGCATACCTTGATAAGCATAGATTTCAAATTAGCACTAGATTGATCTATCTACTTTTATACGGTACTAATGCCTAATTTTAGTACAACAAGGGAAAGGATAATGAAAAAGGAAAATAATTTATTCACTACTCTTGAGTCACTCTGGAGCTAACAACAAGAAATATATTTTAACAAATTGAACAAAGAAAATATGTCAAGTTTCTTATTGAACCATGTGCCAGTCACAGATTAAAGGACTAATCATTTCCATCAGTGAATGTTTATGGTAAATCTAGAAATAAAGCATAATAGAATCTTAATTTAAGTACTGCTAGGCCAGAATTCTGATTCAATTTCAGACCATAACAAGTGCCTGTGGATTTGAGTAATCCATATGGATTCAAGTGCCGATTATCTTTAGAAAACCATAAAGATCCAACTAACAAAATGGGGCTCAATACAATTTCAGTAAAAATCCATGGAGAAGGAAGACATGGAATTGTATTAAAAGACCATGGTATTGTGACGGTCTGAAAATCCATGGAATTATTAAAAAAAACTGTAAAAATCCTAGATGAAATCCAACCAATAAACTAGGATTTTCAAATCGCATGGAGAAGGAAGATAGAAATATTATTTACCTTTCTTGGCGTGATCTTCAGATCCCATGGAGAAGCGGTGGGTGGCTTAATCGAAAAAAGGGGAGAAGCGGTGGGTGGCTTAATCGTATGAGAGAGACGCTTAATCGGAAAGAAGAGGTGCGTATCGAGAGAGTAAGAGAGAAAGGGAGTGGTGCGCCACCAGCACTTTTTGAGTTCATCGCTAAGCAGCTCCATCGATCCAAGTCTTTCGCTAGGTTTTCCTTTTCGGAGGAGAGGAGAAGTCCGAAGGAGAGGGGGAGACGTTTGAGCATTAACGGAGAGGAAACAGAGACATATCATAAAAATTTAAGGACGGCAGCTTCATCAGCGTAAATCTAGACCCTCTGATTTTAGATCGGACGATTCAAAAGTTCCAGCACACAGTCCCTCTATGTGCTGAAGTCTAATTTAGCCTATCTCACGATATATATATATATATCCTAAATTTCTGATGAAAAATAAGATAACGGTAAACTCTGATTTTTACTGTCCTGACAAGTGACAGAAATCACCTTTTATTTTTGTTTATTATTTATTATATTTTTGGGATTCAATGCCATAGCAAGTAGGCATTTCCAGAATTTCTCATGATAAAAACCACCTACTACGATTGAAAGCCTTAAACTCTACAAACTGTAATGGTACGGTATTGCATCATCAAAACGAATTCCCAAAATTTCGCTTTGAGAAAAAAGCCCCTGCCAACCAGCCATACCACAGCTGTATTTCGATCCTTTCAAAAAGAAATTTTCTCGAATGCAACAAAATTGATATTTTAAAATGAGGAGAAATCTTTCTTTTTCTCATCCTTCCCAATCGACAAGGACAAATCCGCGGCGCACACCAACCAAATTCAAATCAAATGCACAAAAATAGCAAGTCTAGAAATAAATTTTTAGACTAGGCTTCTCTAGGTTGCTTGAATTGGTAATAAATCTTTAAACCCAATATCTTAAATTTATGAGATTCAAATCCAAAAAATTATTTAACTTGGAATTTGTATTTATGTTGTCTTTATTTGAATTGGAAATTGTGACAGATGTATGGATACAGTGCATTATTTCATTGCTCAAAATTTAAATTGCAATTGATTATAAATATGTATTAAGAAAGACAAAAAAAAATATTAATTGACAGAAGATTGTGGCGAAAACTAATCTACAGAATATTTATTTTTAATGCCTATGATACCAAAAATTACCAAAAAAAATTAATAAAAAGAAAGTAAAAGACGGAATTGACTTTAATAGCTCCCAGAGTAGCAACTGAACTACTGCTGGAAATTTAATTCCAAAGAGATATCAGTAGCAGGGGCGAAGTCAGGATTTGGTATTAGGGGAGGCCGAGATCAAACTTCGAGTTGTTTGGCCGATCGATTGAATATGATTGTATACATCAAAATTGAAAATAAAAGTAACTTTTTATATCATGCAAGATGCAACAAAAGAAATCATGGGATCAAGACTTTTCCAATAGTCTATTAAGATCGACTCACATAACTCAATCCCTCATCCCTGAAACTTGGAACAAAGTACCCTCAAATGAAATATTGAAACGGTACTAGAAGAATTAAAGGAGTGAGAAACTCGTTAGATGTGTAAAGAAGGAACATGGTTAAATTTTTAACAGCTAATTTGACTGACGAAGAGAAAAAGAAGACTACTAGCTAGTGGCTCTTATTTTAGTTGGGGGGCCCAAGTAGGAGTTTGTATTAAAAAATTCAAAAAGAAGGGTGGGCCAGGCCCACTGTGGCCCCTGCGCTGGCTTCGCCAGTGATCAGTAGCTGATTCCAGTATAATATGTAACATTTAGCACAGAGATTGATAACCAATTTCTTGTATATGATAGAATTTGTAAGAGCAATGGACACTTAAATTAATTTGATACTGAATCGAAATAAAAAGTTCTAGCTAAATACTGTCTGAACATTATAAATTTTTTAAGCTTGGAAGTTCTAGCTGCCTAAAAGATGAATGAATTAATTGTCGACGTCAACAACCACACAAATGGAAAAATAAAACGTTTACAGTGTGGAGAGTTCAAAGGAGAAAGGTCATAAATAAAGTTTACAGTGGAGAGAGTTTAAAGGAGAAAAAGTTTATCTGTATATGTTTTAGATTATGGATTTATGGTTTGCTTTATACCATGATTCTCATTAAGAAAAAATCTTTATTATGATTTTAATATTGGAAATAAGTAAATATATAGTATGCACGGAACTTTAGAAAACAAATTATTTGATAAGATTATAATGCAATAAACCAGATCAGATATCAATTGCTGCAGTGCTGCTACAGAAAATTCAGCCATTGCGGTTGTAGCTATATGCACAATTTTGGACATTTCTTAGCATTTTAGGTCTGAAAAAGCTATATCATAACTATACTGTTACAGTTCTGATTTCTGAATAGTTGTTCAATTATATATTATTATATTTTTTATGAATAAGCCCTTTAAAATTAGCTATATATGTTTTAAAGGTACATTGTTTGGTAATCGCCCCTCTAGAATGGTATAATCTGCCACTCCAAGTAAGCATGTTTTAAAAAGTAAGAAACAATTTAACGGTGAGCTTCTGAGCTGTTTTGTTCTTTTTATATTCATAGAGTAATATTGTATTGTAATAAATATATTAAACTAGCAAAGGAACTGAGCTGTACTTTAATCATCGCATGATCCCATGACCTGGTCATGCACATATATTAATTTTTGAAATTGTAATTTATTAATTTTTTAAGCTTCGGACGGCGGCAGTTGACAAGCGTAGCCTGATTTGGATGTTGTGGTGTCCACTAGTTTGTATAAATTGTAAAAGTGTTGTACTTAAATAAAAAATTTCGTCCATTTATAAATATTAGCTGGTTTGGTCTTCGCAAAAAAAAATAAATAAGTAAACATAAGTAGTGAAAATCACAAATAGTTGTACTTTCTTACAAATATTATATGGTCAGATCATGTTCTCAACAATATTATATCGTCCATTCATGCTTGAATCATGCATTCATCCTTTGTCAGTATAGTAATTTTACCCGGAAGAATAGAGTTATCATTTTTTTTTTTTGTAATGATAGTAGTGATGTAATAAAATGCCAATAACATTAACAACGGCGATAACGTGATTTATTGTATACGACTGCATTATGTTGAAATGAATACATTTTTAATTAAGCTGCCCTTCCTGTCTCATTTCAACTTCCGTTAGGACCTCTTTTTTTTTCAAACTATTTCGAAGTCAACTGTCCAATTTATTTAGGAGAAATGATAACCGTCACATGTAATTTTGCCATCGTTTGTCATTGCTTGAACAAATTAAATACATAAAATAGATAAAATTAACATACAACAGATCAAAGTAAACATACAAAAATTAGGTTTAGCCATCATTCTTTAGGTTTGTATATGCATATTACACTTATTTGTTTGTATGTGTTCACTTTGGTCATTTATATATTCACATTGTTTATTTTATGTGTCCACTTTGTTCAAACAATGACAAACTGCAGTAATTAATTTTCTTTAATTAGTGTATTCGTTGATCAAAATTAACATGAAGGAAACATTATTCGTTTTTTAAAAAATATTTGTCAATTCAATGAATTAATCTATCCAGGTTAGCAATTTTTGTGTAAAACAAAAACTAAGCATAATTGATCCATCTATTTTGAGGCTGAATATGAAAATAACACTTTTATGCTTGTACTTCTCATAATATTTTTTTTATCACAAGCTATTTTGTTTTCTATAATATCACTCTATAAAAGAATGGAAGAAAAGGGGGGGAAAAAATCCAGCCTGGAATTTATATCTCTCCGGTGGTGATTTTAATGGAGAAATTTAAACATTAATGGAAGCATGAAAGGAACAGGAGCAGTGCTACATTTGTCAGAGAATACATTTGTTGCTATCAGAGGGCATGTAACAATCACGTGAATAGCATACAACTATATACGTGAAATAAACATCGCATGACATTTGCAAACTTTATTTTTCTTTAAAATAATTTTTATTTTCTCAATGACAAGATAATATTGAAATTATTTCATCTATATTTTTAATTATATGCACTTAAAAAAATTTCTATTAAATGTTTGTATGGCAAAATAAAAAAAAATGAGAATTAATGTTTTGTTTGATAGAAAAATTATGTGCACTAAAAACCAAAGAATTTGATTATTTACATAGCTTTGTCATTTGTAAAGATAATTATAAGAATATTTACAATAATTAAATAAAAAATTTAAGAGAAAATTTGTTATTTTAAAATTAAAGAACTAGTTGAAAAAAACATTAGAATCTCCAAAGCATCTAGAATGACTGGCTGAAGTAAATAGTCGTAGAAAATTTGAGTGAAAATAGATCGCTTTGTCATTTGTAAAGATAATTATAAGAATATTTACAATAATTAAATAAAAAATTTAAGAGAAAATTTTTTATTTTAAAATTAAAGAACTAGTTGAAAAAAACATTAGAAGCTCCAAAGCATCTAGAATGACTGGCTGAAGTAAATAGTCGTAGAAAATTTGAGTGAAAGAAAGTTTTCGTTTCAACGCCAGAGCAGAGAGCAGCTACAATAAATCGCAGCCTATCAGATTCTGACAGCGACTGGGACAGTATAAGACAACACACCATGCTTCTGACAAATAATGTCATTGTAAATTATGAGAGAGTTTCCGATGAGAACTTAAAATAAGCTCGGATGATGCACCTGGAGAGACAATTATAATTATTATAATTTGAGTGACACGATTCATTAACCTATGTTTGTTCACTGGGGGATTTGACTCTCTGGCAATTATGCATTTGTACTGGGATATCCCTTTCATTAAACATTTCTATCATTGTTATCATGTGAAATGATTCTGACTACCAATTTGTGCCTCCACATAAGTCACCAAGGCCTCTCACCTTTATCTATTTGAATTGGATACATGGTTGGATGCCAAAAACTAATAGTCTAGAAAATATCTTATACACGCTGAAAGGCACATAAAAAATAAATAAGCTTGTAAAAGGAACAAAATACCACAAAAAAACATATACAAGAAAAAATAAAGGTAATAAAGCTAAGGAAAATCTATCAATTTGCATCTAATTTATTACAATTGGGCGCATTACACTCTTTTGGTGAAACATTCCCTCCCACTTGTGACAAAAACAAATTTACCCTCCATACTTTTTGCTATAATAAATATAATCTGTCGCTCTCATGATAACCCGTTGTTATGATGATTGTCATCCCAAATTTGATAGTAAAAACAGGACTCATTTAATAAATAAATCTACTCAAACATGCCATATGAAAACAAATTTGGTACTGTTTTCAATAGGTGGGAACCAAACAACAAAATAATAATAATAATAACAAATAAATTTCCAGCATGTCAGCGATGAGGCGTGCTCATTAGCCAATCAGCTAGAGGGATAGCAATATAAGCAAACAAAGACGAGGAAAGACATAAATGAAGTACAAAGATGCGACACCTTTTACCATCAAAGAACAGTACAACTTTAAATTCAAATAAAAGCCCCCCCCCCCCCCCCCCCCCAAAGTCCTAAACCAGCCTTAAAAACCAAAGCATTCACTCGTAGGGGTGAAAATGAGATGGATACGGAGCGGATAGTGGTCATATCGTATTCGTATTCGTATTTTTTTCGGATATGGATACGAATATGTTGGGATACGAAAACGGATACGGCATGAATGTTAAATGGATACAAATACGATTTGGATATTGTCGGATATGGATTTGAATACAGATTTATTTTGTCGGATACGGATAATAGTTTGCTCAATTTATTTTATTAAACAAAATGCAATATTCGATTGAAACAGTGTAATGTTTACTTTTTTTATGACTAGTATGGAATTAACTAAAAAAACAAAGAAATACAACGATAGAACAATAATTGAGACATCACATAAAGCAAACTTTTAATCAAGCTTATACAAGAATCGGCATCATATTACATTAAAAAAAATAATCGTCAAATTATGATGCTATATAATTGAAATGGCTACACCTATATGTCAATTATGATGCAATTTCCAAAAATATGTCATTACCATACACAAAACGGATAAAAAATACGGATAGGAATAAATATTCGTATCCGTATCCGTATCCGCTCTTATATTGCTTCCCATATCTGTATCCATATCCGCTTAAAAAAATTCGAATCTACATCTGTATTCGTTCGGATACAGATAGTATTATCCGAATCTGCTATTTTGCAGATACAAATACGGTTCAGAGCGGGAATTATCCGCTCCATTTTCACCCCTACTCCTACTATATTCCTATGTCATGGCCTCGGTACATGAATTGCTAACTTTCAGGCGTTCTAATCGATCGCCAACTCCTTGACGACATTCCAGTTTTTAAGGATCTTTTTACCGATTGTTTCCATATCAATTTTGGTCTACCTCTGCCTCTCTCTGTGTTTTCGAAATAGTTTAGAATTCCGCTACGCACCGATGCCTCATGAGGCCTACGTTGAATATGTCTAAACCATCTCAAACGATGTTGGGTCAGCTTCTCCTGTATCGGTGCAACACGACCATATCATGTGTGTCATTATTTTTAATCTAATCTATGCTCACATGACGCATCTCTATTACACTCATCTTCTGGACATGTCGTTTTTTAGTATTCCAACATTATGCGTCATACAACATCAAAGGTTTAATAGTCGTCCTATAAAAAACTTTCCTTTTAGCTTCTGCAGACTCTTATCCTATAATGTTATTTATTTTTTTTTGTTGGGAGTATTATGTGTTACTAGCATCTTGATGGCTCCGTTTGGATTTCATTTAGGAAGAAGGGAATAAAGGAATAAATTTATTATAAACAATCCAAATTCTTCATAAAGTTACACACTTTTCCAATACTTCTTCTTTTTTTCCCACATCTTATCCAAACGGAGCCGATATATCTAGCAATCGCTCTAGCATTGATCCCAAATATTGAAAAGTGTGTTTCGTAGACACAACATGTTCGTTTAGACATCTCCATCGAAAAGAAAACATGAAAAAAACATGAAGATTGAAAGGAAAACAAAGTGGCTATTCTACTTTGCGCTTTCTGTGTAGGTATATTGAATGTCCGTTGGGTCTTAAAAATGTTTTGCCAAACTGAATGGAGTTGTTTGAAATGTAGAAGTATAAACTGTATAATGGGTGCTGTTCTTAAACTAAGTTTGAAGGAAAATGATAGAGACAGAAAAAAGGAGAAATAATCAGTAAGTTTTGTCGTGCACACTAGCTAGCATTTAATTACGTATTGAATAAAATTTATTGTCTTTGATTTGTATTTCTTCTCAATGCACATTCCTGCATATGGTAGGGAAATGACTCATATCGCTTGATGCAAACTTATGATGATATTATGTTTGTATTATTGTAAGCATGACTGCATTTAGGCATGAATATAATGCACATCTTATGTGTTTAAATCTGACTGATCCAACCATTCGCTGCGATCAAAATACCAAAACTTGTTAGAGTCGTTGGTACATATTTATTTCGGCACAATTTTGGACGTCAATAATATTCCGTATAAAGATCATTATCAAATAATTTAAAAAAATTTTATTATTTGTAATAGTATTACAACAGTACTATTTCACTATTTGAAGAGAACATAAATATAACATAGTAAAAAAAAAAAAAGCGAGAGACAACAATTTTTCAAGCATATTTTTTTTATCTTTTATTATCAAGTTATACTCAGCACTATTTTAAATATCACTTTGTCAGCACTCTTACATCTGTTATTTATTTATTTATTTATTTATTTTTATAGAATATTGTTGACAAAGCAATATCGTAGAAAATTTACTGAAAAGTGCTAGCGACTCACTACTCTTTTTGACAATTTCTAGTACTCACAAAAAAATGGGACTTTGTTCATTTATTTTTTTGAAGATAGACTTTGTTCATTTGTTGTGTCTTTATTCCTTCTAGCGAGAGAAGTAGACGAAGTGAGGAGTGATGTCTAAGGGTGCGTTTGGCATCATTGAGTTTAGTCCTAACCTTGGTTAGTGACTAAACTTTCCTAAGGTTAATTTACCAAATGAGTTGTAGTTAGAAAGGTTAGGAACTAACCAATGTCTAATCACACTATTAGATTCCGAGAAGGCGTAGGTTTTACAACTACTACTATTATTATTACTATTATTATTACCATTATTATTATTATTATTATTATTATTATTACTTTTATATATATATATATATATATAGAGAGAGAGAGAGAGAGAGAGAAATTTTCAATCAAAGCGCTTTGACCGGAGTCTCAGTTAAACCCCGTCGGTTCTCAATTTTCAAAGTTCAAACAACCGATCCGAACCATCAAATATGATCTCCATATTGAAATCTCCTTGCCGACCAAAATTTTCATTTTTTTGAATTTTTTAAGTATTTTTTTCGGATTTTCAAAAACAGCAATTTTTGTAGGGTTCAGAACAAATTAGATTAACGATTTTTGAAAATCCGAAAAAAATACTTAAAAAATTCAAAAAAATGAAAATTTTGGTCGGCAAGGAGATTTCAATATGGAGATCATATTTGACCGTTCGGATCGGAAGTTTGAACTTTCAAAATTGAGAACCGACGGAGTTTAACTGAGACTCCGGTCAAAGCGCTTTGATTGAATCCATTCTATATATATATATATATATATATATATAGATGATTTTTCTACGGGGTTTCTTTGCTAGTCTACCCAACAAGTTGGAATAAAAGGCTATATATGAGAACAAACACTGTACTGATACCCTGATATTTATCTGTTATATTACTTGATAGCAATTGGAAAGTATAAATATCTGAAATAGTAACCCTCATTTCGAAGCTCTTTTAAAAAAAAGTGGATTGATGGATTGGATTGATTCGCCCATCAATAACACTTTATAGTTTTTTCCTGTAAAAGCCTCTGTTAATTTCCTCATATCAGGAAACAGAGAATCAGAGATGCCTCTTTTATCAGCTTTTAACCATACACCTGATGCAGTGTTATCAGCCGAAAAATGCATGACACCTATCTAACACTTTTCAGATCAGAACTTGCAATGTCTTCATATCAAAATTGGGTCCCTTAGCCATAGTCATGGGGCCTCAATAACATTTAGAACTATTGGCAGTACAAATAATTGTGGGGGAATTATTGACAAAATGTGTTTCCAGTACCAAGTTCATTTTGGTACC
Source organism: Rhynchospora pubera (assembly GCA_028095005.1). NCBI lineage: Eukaryota > Viridiplantae > Streptophyta > Magnoliopsida > Poales > Cyperaceae > Rhynchospora > Rhynchospora pubera. The sequence continues at coordinate 21,919,336 of CM051461.1, forward strand.
AAAAAATATGCAAGATAAAGTCAGTTAACATTGGAATATGCATTGTAAATAGGCAAAAGCAATTTTTATTTCACCACATTAGAGAAACAAACCGAACTTCAATGATGGTATAGAAAAGGTATACCTACAATCAAACAAAAGTCACTTTGACAATAGACCTCTCTCTCCAATATGCATAACAAAGAAAAAGCCAAAGCCTGCTCTGCCAAACTCAAAAACAAAAAAGGGGACAAGACCCTCTAAACACCAATCTCAAGCCGGGGTTCAAAACAAAACCCACTAAAAATCTGAAGAGGAAACTTCTTATTCAAGGGGCTCTTTGATGCCCACTTCCAAATTTTTTGGGAGACATCAAAGATGAGCAATGCAGGAGACCCATAGCTTTGAATGTAAATCAAATCACCAGACCCGTTACTGGCAAAGAGCTCATCAAACTCTCCAAATCCCTGAAACAACTTGTGTGGCATTCTTGCCACTTCCTTCCACTCTTTCTTACACAGCTCCCAAATGCCAATCCCCTTGACAACTCCTGGCCGGTCAACTTTCCCTATACCGCCCACCATGACCAATTTCTCCCGTAGATTCATTAAACGTGCACATGTAAGCGCACAAGGGACCTGGACAATGGTATCTACAAGTCGCTCTTTCGGTCTACGATTGGGGTTTGACAAGTCGTACAAAACCACCGCATGGCGTGGTTCAACTGCGCCGAGAACACCAGCTGTGGAGATCAAGTAATACAAAACCCCGTCACAAATTACACATTCCTCCCCACCGCGTGACCCAACTAAAACCTCACTGTATGGAGAGAACCAAGAACCAGTATCAGGCTGGTACAAGTGGATACTCAAGTCCCATTCATACAAGTCTACGTGCACTTGGGAACATTTTACTACAGCCAAATTGTAGTTCTTTGTCTTGCGATCGACCGCGAGTGCCATTGCACAATAATCAGGGGAAGTTGTCCCTGGCGGTTGAGTGAATGCTCTCCAGTCCTTTGTTATTGGGTTGCAAAGGAAGATCCGGTACCCATTTTCTATATCCATTAAGCAAACAAGCCCATTTGAAGAGGAAAAAGACCACATGCCCTTCTCAATACAAGGGAACTCTAATCCATACCACTTCCGGTAACTCGCGTCATATGCAAATCCAGTAACCAACTTGTTCCCACAAGTGAACATAAAGTACCAGGGTTTCTGAGACGGGCTTGGGTCCTCCGTTGACCCTTGCAATGAGAAAGAGCGCACGGCTTCATGCCACCTCTTGCATACAACACTTGCTCGGACTGCACTTGCCACAGGTAGGTAAGAAAGAATTTTAACAAGCATATCATTTGGTATGTTGGAGATGAAAGAAACAGAGTTGCTGGATTCAGAGTCATCTGCATCATTTTCTTCAGCAATTGCTTGTTGGTATGGAATGGGGTGGTAAGGAATGAAATTTGAATGGTAAGGATCCTCAGTGATTGGTCGATAGAATTGAATTGGAGTTGGACGGTAAGTCGAGGGGCCGTACCGGTCCCATCTCCGATTCCCCATATTAGGACTAAGAATATTGCCTGAATTAGAACATGCAAGAGATGAGTATATGTTGAGTTCTAGTTTGGTCAATACAAAGAAAAAAGCTATTATTTTTTTCAGCTTTGTTTCAAGAAACTAAATCTGAGCATGGGAATTTGGCACAGAAAAGAATAAAACCAGAAGTCAATTATTTAAAAGAAAGAAAGGAAAAATAATTTCTACAGTGATTTAAAAGTTCCATGAAATTCGTCTCACCTCACATTCGTTAAATAATTCTTAAACATAGTATAAATTGAAATAGGCATGCAAAATGCTCAACGTGGCTAGATACTATGCTAAAACAATATATAACAGGAAATGTGAACAAGATTAAAAGAAAATAGTAGCTGTACCTAGGAACTAAAACAAAGTACAATAGTGTACAATGTACATAATTCCACTAAAACAGATACTCCAATGTGTAAAGTTCGCCTAACTGGTGCTCCAATTTGTTTTCTTGAGCACCAGAATCAACACCTAAAGTACATTTCAACAAATTAGAAAATAGTATCACTGTCAAAACTGAAGGATAAAAGGAACAAGAAATAAAAAGTAAGGAGGAACTCTAATTGAAAAGTCAAAACAATGCACTTTCACAATATTCTTTATAAACGAGACACTTCAAGAAATGATTTGAGAAACAATTCAATGGAACCACCAACAGAGAGTCAAATTATTTTAATATTTGTTGAAGCATTCTTATATCTGAAATGCAGGAGGTTTCAATGTTTCTTATCCAACTACCTAATACAAATTTTACAAACACCGGGCACTTGTGCATAAAATACCAATGAATAACCATATAAATATAAAGTTTAGAAAAACAAGAAATACTTCAACAACAGGTGTCCCCATAAAAATAATCCAATAACAGCTAAATTTTGGATTATCTTACCTTAGAAGCAAAAAGAACTTTCCTCTTCTTGTGTAAGATCCGAGATCCCTTTCTCTCTCTCTAGAAGCAACACCTCCCCTATCCACAATGTTGCAATAATCTACCAACAAAGGAAAATTTTAACACAAATTAGTCAATCTCAGATCGCGGGTCCCGAATAGGTACTACACTGACCAACAATCTAAATCAGTAATATGAACAAAATCAAAAGAGATAGAGAGATAGAGAAAGAAGAGACAACCTTTGTATCACTCGATACATTCAAATTCCCGCAATCAGAGATTGTAGAGAGAGAGAGAGAGATGAAACAGTGATGGTGTCTAGAGAGAGAGAGAAAGGGAAAAGGGACAAATTGGGAAATTGGGTCGGTTTCACCAAAGAAAGAAATCAAAGGAATGGAGAAGGAGAGGGAGAGGGAGAAGGAGAAGGGTTTGAAATGAAAGTAATTTGAGGGAGGTGTTGTGTTGATATACCTACTAATATATAGGCCTCTGTTCTGTTCCCTTGCCACATTTATTTGCGAAACGATGGCTGCCTCCTCTGGCTCTCAACCACCATCTTTATAAATTGTTTTTCAGTTTTTCTTTCTCTTTCTTTCTTCTTTTTTCTTTTTTTCTTTTTCCTATTCCTCTGCCTCTCTCATATCCCTCTCAAAAAGATTTATTGGATTATTTATTATGATGAGAGTAAAGGAGGGGTGTCTTTTTCTGGAATAGACCTTCCCTTCTCTATAATGTAGAACAATACAACATCTCCTTGAAGTTCAAAAAAAAAAAAAAAAAAACATCTCCTTTGTTGTATGAACTTTTCTTTTTACCGTAAATTGAGGATTTTCTAATGTTGGCTTTTATTTATGATTACCATAAAGTTTATTATACCAGCATAAGACGTCCTCATATACGGACAAATAAAAAATAAAATAATATTAGTTAATCAAAATATTTTGCTCAATCTACCATTGATATAAATAGATGTGTCATTCAATTTGTTTTTTTTATTAGACGAAAAACCAAAATATATTATTGGGTCGTCTAACGATTGATATCCAACCACAAATTAAATCGATCGAATGACATAAACACCTATTTATATGTTAGATCTAGCATGTAACACCTCCTCCATCTGTATTTTTATAATAGTAGAGAATAGCAGAAATACTGAAATAGAGATTTGTAGATTGTGTTTTCGCTCTTATATTTTATATATTTATAATTATTTCTCAATTTTTTACAAACTAATTACTTTACATGTAAATTTATTTATAAATCATAGAAGAGTTAAAAATTCCAATATTTTAAACATGTCAAAACTATCTAACATGTCACACCATCTGTATTGTTAAACTCCTACCGAGGGGTTGTTTGGATTCTCCAAGGAATTTGGAAAATTTCTTCTTCCTACCATAAATTTATTATAAACAATCCAAACTCTTCATAAAATTACACACTTCCCAATAAATCTATTCCTAAAAATTACAACTTCTCCAAATTCCTAAGCGATCCAAACGCCCCCGATATATAATTTCTCCCTCTTCTCTTTATTTCAATCGGTCTGCTCGCTTTTGCATGCTTTATTTGAAACGTTTTAAACACGTCACATCCCTATATCTTTTCTTTTAAATTTTATGTATTTGTTTTCATACGTCTCAGAAGAAATTAAAATTTAAAGCAACATAATTCTATTCTGCTTCCTTAATAAATTACTGTGTTTAATCGTGTTATTCACTGTATGTTTTTAGGTTTTTAAGAAAAAATATATTTTTGTCTTAAAAATTCGGTAAATAATGAAAAATTTAATGAAATTTTCTCATATAAATAAATAAATAATTTGTCTATATATACATTTTTTTATTTCTGAGGCGAAATCTGAAAAATAATTATTGCTTCAATAAATTAATTAGTAGAATTTCATTTGCATCAAACCAGTCTTTATTTTTTTAAAAAAAAATACACTGAATTTACATCTAAACTTCTGCAAAAAAAAAAAAAGTTGACCAAATTACTATAAATAAAATTTAAGATGTCAATATAGTTTTTAAGTTCAGGCTTTTAAGGATAAACTTATTTTATTTTAGAAAGTTTAAACCCCGAACATTTTAAATTTCCATATTCCAAAGTCCAAGCAATACGTTTGTGAAATTATTGCTTTAATAACAATGTCTTTTGCTACCAATGGATATTAAAATGAGGTCTGCGAAAACAAAATTAGAGCGTTAACACCAATTACTGTTCAACATGATAAAGACTGATTGAAGAAAATATATATTACCACAAATTTTGGCTCTTTTAGTTCGAAACAGTAAGCATAGTAGCATACCCGAAGGTCAAATCGACTCCATTTTTTTCTTCTTTATATTCGAACAAATATATACAATTTTTTAATTAAATTAAAAATAAAAGGAATTTTGTTGTGTTCATTATTTCCCATCAAAATTAGCGATTATAATATTTTCTTCCTTTCACACTTGCCCTTCGATTAGATAAATAAACATGAAGGTTTGCATTAGATTAAATAAAAAAAACCTCTTTGCCTTCGGACGCAGCATTCCTCGTTTTCCCTTCTGCTTTAAAAAATGGTTGTTGAATATTCAGCCTTTGAGTCCTTTTGCGGCTATATAATCCAATCAGACTCAACTAATAGTAATTATTTTTAAATTAAAAAGAAGTTAGGTTGATGGTAAAACATAAACACTATTGTATGCAGTGCTATGTTGGATGACAGCATAAAGCTGTCAACGCGCGAGATGAGTGTACCTGATGTCCGATGAGCATGATAATTTTATTTTACTAGCTTGTATTGATAGAGAGATGAAAAAGTTTTTTATTACTTAAATCAAGTAAAAGTGGGTTAAAGATTGAAATATCTGTCACCCCGCAAGTTGTTTCGTTTCGTATATGCAGAAACATATGTAAACGTATTTACGTGTTCATTTATAATTATATTAATCACGAGGCTGATCAATACAGAATTGTACAAAGTGTCGTCTAGTTTTCACTAATTGTTCTTTTATATAACAAAACTAAATATATTTTTTTCCTGATATGTTTATAGCATTATTTATATATATTATATCGAGAAAAATGTATAACTTACACTAAAAAGATTGCTAGAATGCTATATATGGTATCACGGATGGGTCTCGTATTACGTATTCATTCTCAAAATTACGCTTCAAATGTGTGATCCAAACAGCTCAATCTCAACATCATATTGAATTCTTAATTTTTTATGGAAAATCAAATTTTATATTTTTGAAAATTTTCATTATTCTTTTGAAATTTTAGAGATTCGTCGATCTAATTAGTTTTGAGCTCTTTAAAAATAATCGTACTTTACAAATCCAAAAAGTAGCAAAAAGAAGTAAAAAGATATATACAAAAAATTTGGTTATTGCCGATGAAATTTTAATATAAAGAATATATTGAACGTTTCAAATCGATTATTTAAAATATAAAAACTTGAGATTTGAATGCATTATATAATTCATTCGGTGTTACGCGTACTCTACTAGTATTTAACCATCCTTCTTATATTGATATATTTAACCATCCTTCTACTAGTATTTAAAATATATTGATGTATTTTTTGTTGTACTTCTGTCTTTTAAACTTAGCGAGCAAGGGACGTAAGAAAAAGGCTAATAATTAAGCTCATCCTAAAAACATTGGGACGTTTGTTTATAGCAAATTTTTTAACAGATGTATATATATATACAAACCACTACATTGTACCCCGGGCATTGGTATCTTAATTAACATAATTTAAGGATAAGGTAAAATATTGTTGAAGAGACTTTGATCAAAGAGACGCATAGTACCATAATGGTATTATTTATACGATCTCATTGGAGAATGACTTCATTTGCAAAATGTTTTTCTCACGGGCTTGACTCTTACCCTCTGTTATCTTGCATCATGCCTTCTTATTTATATTATTACTCATAAATTTTCATTTAAACTGACCTGACTCCATCTCAGACATAAATTAAAACTTCCTTATGGCTCCGTTTGGATGGTGTGGGAATAAGAAAAATAAGGAAAGAAGTATTGGGAAGTGTGTGTAACTTTGTGAAGAGTTTAGATTGTTTAATAATAAATTTATTCTCATCTTCTCTTATTTTCTTTATTCTCACTCCCATCCAAACACAGCTATGATAACACTAAACCCTGATTTGACTTGCTATAATATAATTTAGGATGCTTATTAAAATCAACATTGTCACTAACACATCAATGAATAAACTGCTGTACAAAGTAAACTTTTCCCTACAATTAAATTATTATCGTGCAATTTCTATTTGCAATTCCCTACAATTAAACTTTTACGAGGGATGAAGAAGGAAGAGATGATGATGGTAATATAAAATAAATATTAAATAGATAGTAAAATGTGGGCCAGAGAAAGATTGGGGTTGAGGGTGGGGGATGGATTGGGTTTCTTTTATGATTGGTGGAAGCACCATGGGCCTACTTTATAGTCTTTTACCTAACCCTACTCCCTGCCTCACCACATTGCATGCCCATACCATACCTCAACTAATCAACTTACAACTCTCCCTCCTCATTTGACGGCTCGCGCCTGCTTGTTTTTTGGGTCCCACTCTAAAGAATGCATGTGCCTCTCTCGTTTCATGAGCAGAGGTTTCCGAGGACCTGAACTATACTGTTCGTCACCAGTTCATGAATCATAATCCAGTCATGGTGCGAAATCGCATCCTCTGGATGGTCATCCACTGGATGGTTCGATCTCAGTCGTCTGATTTAATCTCAATGGCTATAAATGTCCCGTGCATGATACTAAGATTGATAGGTCCGAAAAAATCTAACCGTTTAGATTAAATCAGACGGCTCGTATCCAAAGACGTCCACTGGATGGTTGTATTACAACCATCCAGAGAATACGCTCCCGTCATGGTGCACCTGGACCGGATCTCTGGTCGTTTTTCGATCTGAACCATCCGATTTAATCTCAACAGTTAAATTTTTGACAAAATTTTGGACCACTAGAGGATCTGATCGAAAAACGACCACTAGAGGATCTCGTTCCTGGTGCACCTTATGAATTTTTGACAAAATTTTGTCCTAGACGTAATTCGAGTTTTTATTTTTTTTCTTGGGTCCTAACATGGAAAAAAATTGTCCCTAAAGTTGCTTCCGAGGTGTAATATTTACTCAATTTTAATTGTTGAAGGAAGGAACAAAATGATTTGAGATAGGCTCGAATCAGTTGCTACTGACGGATGAGACTGTCAATTACGATCAAATCTCAATTTTCGAGATACTAACAGTCCATCCAAACCATTCAATGTTTGTCCATATTGAAATCTCATTATAGTCAAAATTTTATATTTTTCTGAAATTTTTTAGTATTTGTTTGGTATTTTACAAAATTCTTAATCTAAATAATTCTGGACCCTTCAATAACTATGATTTTTAAAAATCTAAAAAATAGCAAATAAAATCAGAAAAATGTAAAATTTTGCCTCCAATGAGATATGGAGAACACATTGAATAGTTCAGATTAGCCATTAGAACCTCAAAAATTGAGATATAATCGCAGCTGACGGGTCGTGGTTGATTTTAGCCTATCTCAAATGATTTATTTTGGAAAGCCTAGCCTACAATATTTTGAAATTTATTTTTTCAAATACGCGAAAGAATTTGGATAACTTAATAAAAAAACACTAATTTTAAGTGCAATTAGATCACAAACGCAAAATTTTATCCCGTGGTATGACGAATTCTCGGACGATAATATAAACAATCAGGTCAGGATGCCAAATTAATTATCAAATGCACGTTGAAATTTTAAATTGCAACCTAAAAAGCAGTACGGAGATGATATCTTTAGTTACGATTCAGCCACAATATCTTTATTATCCATGTTAAATGGAGTTGTGCGTGCTTGATACTAAAATCTTCACAATTTAGTGGAGTTGAGGTCTAAATGTTATTTTTTTTTTAATATAAACGAGTTTCCGCCTCTGTTGACTGTTCGTCATGTGTATATTACTGTATTATTTGATCGTCTTTTAAAGTGTTTTACTTACATTTTGATCCATTTTAAGTATGGAAAGCTTTGCATCGGAAAGATCAAAATAAGACAACAACAAAATAAAATAATCCTTATGTCTAAGTTCAATTTGTATAAGTTTTGATGGTCACTCCACATTTTTGTTTACTCGACCTGTAATTTGTGAAGATTTTAGTATCATTGCATGAAGACCTCCATCTTTTGTCATGAATTTTGAATGTGAAGCTAAGAGGGTAACGGCGCACAAGGTTACAACACATTATTGGACGCTTAGTTGGTCTCTTTGGCTCCGTTTGGATGTGTTGAGAATAAGGTAGGATGAAGGAAGAAGGGAAGAAATTTATTGGGAATGGGTAAATTTATTGGGAAGTGTGTAACTTTTGTGAAGAGTTTGAATGGTTAGAAATAAATTTATTGAAAAAAATTCCTTATTCCTTATTCCTTCTTCCCACTTCCCACCATCCAATGGAGAATAACTAACGCATGGAGAATAGCTAACCCCCACTTCCCACTTCCCACTTCCCACTTCCCACTTCCCACTTCCCACCATCCTTCTTTACACAGATGTTATTTAATTTAGTTGATGTACAATGGAGAATAGCTAACGCATGCTTAATATTAATTAATAATAGATTCTCCACGCCATTCCCACAAAAAGTAAAAAGTAAGAGGAAGAAAAATAATAGTGGCACAAAAGAATATTCAGGGAGATTCATATATAATTGTTTACTGCATGCATGGAGCCGAAATTATTTAATATAAAAATTCAGACACAAAAAAATTTAATACAAAGAATTATTTATTTTTTTTTAATAAGAAGAAAGTTCCAACGCGTTTATAAACCGCGCCTCTCTCTCCTCTCGAACGCGTTTTATAAACGCGTTAAAAGCCTTAAAACACGTTTATAAAACGCGCTAGAAGGCTGAACTTTCGGAATAGTTAAAACGCAATTAACGCGTTTATAAAACGCGCTAGAAGGCTTGTTACCCGTTTATAAAACGCGCTGGGAGGGCAACATTCCAACTTCTATCACTTCGATCAAACTTTAGTCATTTCGATCGAACTTTAGTCATTTCTGTCTATAAGTTTGTGAATTTATAACCGCGTTATTTGAAGTTATATAAGACTATACATTCTCGCAGAATTGAAATCGTCAACAACAGATTATCTCTTACAATTTAAAAACCTATCAATCAAATCCAAAAATGTCTACAATTACAATATATGTCAACCAATGTCCAACTTTTGGTGCTTCTTACTTCCACATCGGTTGTAGTATGCATACCACATTTGCTGAAATTCGAAATGAATTATACAGCAGGCTACAGATTTTAGAAACCCAGTACACTTTGAATATCCATGGTCGTTACAACGAAATTGTAAATGGGAGATATGAATCGCTATTTCTTCCTGTAAATTCTGAAGATCAATGGCGCCTTTTTTACCACGAGACATTCGAGACGAGAGGGTTACCGATTATCGAATTGCATGTTGATTTCATCCCCGTATATGGCACGGGACCAGATCTGAACCTAACACCCCTTGACGAGCCCGGTAGCAGTGAGCCAAACACTTCCTTAAACCTTATGTGTGGCCAGCAATCCACCCCTTACCAATAAACTGGCGAACAGTCCGTTCCTACGCAAGACAATAACACATCAGGAGATGAAGTCGAGGTTGCCGATGGTGATGAAGGTGAGGGTCCGGCGACTTACTCCGACCTTCCTACCGGAGAAGAATATACCGATGTGGAGGACTTCTCCGAGAGAGAAGTGCCTTTTTATGCAAACTGCGACCAGCCATACGTTTCAGGAAGGACGGACTTGCACCATCCTGTAAGTGAATTGTGTGATATTTCCATGTTTGAGTATGCTGGTATGCCGGAGCGTAGTTTAGGGCCACAAGGCGAACTTACTGTTGGTAAACGATTCGGTTCCAAAAAACAATTAATTCTAACTGTCTGTGATGTTTCATGCAAAACAAATCGAGAAGTTCGAACGGAAACTAGCAATAAACAAAAAATTGTAATGGTTTGCATGCAAAACCGAATTGTAAGTGGCGATTGTATGGTAGACGTGAGAGTTATAATACAAATTGGAAGATCTCTACCAATCCAAATGAGCATATTTGTTCGAGACCCCCGGGCCAAAAAGGTCACGCAAACCTTACAGCTAGTCTCATTGCCGAACACGTTAGAGATGAATTGAAAAAAAATTTGGGAAAAAGTGTCCAGGACATAGGAAGCCTCATAAGGGCTAGATATCCACGTATTGAACCGACTTATAATAAATTATGGCGTGGGAGGGAGCGAGCGTTGGAGCAATTGTTTGGGTCTTGGGAAGGGGCCTACAATAAACTTCCACGCCTCCTGGAGGCAATGAAGGCGACAACCCCAGGAACGAAATACACAATAGTTTCTTGGCCTACAAACGATCCTAACGTTGGCTTCTTCAAGATGGCAGCCTGGGCTTTTGGTCCGTGCATAGAAGCGATGAAATATGCCAGACCTGTTATCTCAATTGATGCTAGTTTTTTATCGGGCCGATACAAAGGTAGATTGTTCTCAGTGTGTGGTTATGATCCAGAAAATCGATTAATTCTGGTTGCATTCGGATTGGGCGAAAAAGAAGATAAGGATACTTGGGGATGGTTTATGTCTTGGGTTAGATGGGAAGTTTTAGGGCGGAACACTAGATACTGTGTCATATCTGACCGTCATAAGGCAATAAAAGCGGTATTTGCATCCGTAGATTACGGTTGGAAGGCACAAGGTGCGCATGCAGTAGCGATTCATCGGTTCTGCATGCAGCATGTTGCGGAAAACTTATGGAAGGAGGCTGGCGGGTCACAAGATGCTGATTTGAAAAACTTTTTCAAATGTAGACTTGCTAACAAGAAAACCCTAGACGTTTTAGAGAGAATTGGGGAGTACTGAAGGAAAACAACCTGAGGGCTTATCAGTATCTAAGAAATTGTGGTAAAATTAATGAAAATGACAACAACGAGCGGCCAAAACTATATAAATGGGCTCAGAGTTTTGACAAGGGGCATCGATGGGGTATAATGACAAGTAATGGATCGGAGAGTCTGAATAATGTGTTTAGAATAGAGAGAAGATTACCAGTGACAGCACTTATAGAAGGCACGTGGTATAAATGTGCCAACTGGATGAACAAGCGAACACAAGAAGCACTTCAAAGGTTGAGTTTTGGAGAAAGATGGCCAGAAGGAGTAAAGAATAAATTGATCAAGCATGATGGAAAATCACGTAAGTACTTAAAGAAAAAGAATTTAATTCATTCATTCATTTTAATCCATTTTGAACTAACTTCATCTTTTTGTTTCAATCTCAGAAGAGTTTATGAGCACATTCGTGTTAAGATTGGACCTTGGAGAATTTCGCGTGAAAGTTCGCGAGGAGTACCGTGATGGTGTAGGCTACGATTATTCGCATTACACAGTTGAAATTCCACCCGACATGGAGCAAACCGATGTGCAATTGCCCTTCACTCGAACCACATGTGAGTGCCAAAAACCACAATTGACAGGTATCCCTTGCGCACATGTTATTGCTGTTTGCAGGGAGACAAATTACAATGTAGATCAATTTGTGGATGGTCACTATAGCATGCAAAACCAGCACATGATTTGGTCAGCAGGTCGGTTTCATTGTTACAAAGATGAGGAAGAGTGGCCAGTTTATACAGGTCCGATAATTGTCCCCGACAAGAGTTTGGTCAATCGAGGAAGGCGCAAAATCATTCGTGCAGAGATGTGGATGGATAGGATGGAAGGAAGGAAAGGTGGAGGTTCCACAAGAAAAACAAAAAAGAAAAATCAAGGTGAAGCTTCAACCAGTCAACCGCGACAAGCAACACCCCAACCGCCATATCCGATGAACGCATTGCAATCCGGTCGATACACCAGTAGACCACCAACAAGGGCCAACAGTCCAAGAAGGGCAGCGAGTACTGAACATACGGTTCGGACTCGTCAAACACCCATTCAACCAGGACGAATGTCATTGCATGTTGATCCACGAAGCAACAATAATCGGGAGGACCAAGGATCTGTACAACCACAGAGAAATTCTATAAGCATTGATCCACGGGTAAGAGATGTCGCATCTGGAAATATGAGAAGTGAGTCGGCTAGATTTCCAACAGATCAAGGCAATACATCAAGGGAGAGAGGACGAAAAGGATTGTTTGGGGGGAAATTTGGCAATATACTGTCTTTCGGTAGGAAGAAAAAATGAAATAATTAAAGATTAAGTGTTGTCGTAATTTTATATATTGTAATGGAATGTATTGTAAGAGAATTTTACAATTAACTCGTATAATATAATGTTGAAAGGTTTAGTGTTAGCTTGAAGACATGCATTCTTGTTATCTACAAAAAGCCCTAATCCTAAAAGGCTTTGTACTCTATAGTTCATCCGACCTTCATGCAAAGACTGAGGCACTTGAACTGTTTAGTGTTGAGAAGCAGTTAATTAACTCATATAATGGGACCCTCAGCATTCAATTAACTATTTAGCGTTCAGAAGCAGTTAATTAACTCATATAATGGGACCCTCAGCATTCAATTAACTATTTAGCGCTAAAAGGCTTTGTACTCTTTTTATAAAACGCGCTAAAAGGCTTTCTACCCTTTTATAAAACGCGTTAAAAGGCTTTACCCTATTATAAAACGCGTTCAGAGGCTTTGTACCCTTTTATAAAACGCGCTAAAAGGCTTTACCCTTTTATAAAACGCGCTAAAAGGCTTTACCCTTTTATAAAACGCGTTAAAAGACTTTGTACCCTTTTATAAAACGCGTTAAAAGGCTTTGTACCATTTTATAAAACGCGTTAAAAGGCTTTACCTTTTTATAAAACGCCCAATTCTCGCATCTCTCATTCTCACCTCTGAATATCATTCTCATCTCTCATTCTCACCTCTCTCATTCTCACCTCTCAATGTTAATAAGTGCGAAATTGTAATAAGAGATTTTCCCATGGAATCTGTTATTATGTACGAAGGTCGGCCCAGATGGACAGCTCGCTAACTTCATCATCATCTGAGGTAGACCAACACTCTGCTGCCTACGATCATGGATAATGGGCGGTAGAGTTCTGCCGACCCAATTAGGGAAGAACTCGACGACTGTCGAAGGCTCTCGCAGAATTGGGCAACCGTCCATGAGTCTCCGCAAATCGTTGTTTTCATATTAATGAGAATTATTGTAATGAAAATTGTTATTAATTTAAAATCGTTGTTTTCATATTAATGAGAATTATTGTAATGAAAATTGTTATTAATTTAAATCGTTGTTTTCATATTAATGAGAGTTATTGTAATGGAAATATTTCTTAATTTTTATATTAATTAGTTATAAATATTAAAACATAGATAAAACATAAATTCATACAATAACATAAATTCATACAATAACATAAATTTCATAGAAAATAAAATACATAAATTCCATTATTCTAGCACAATTAAATTTTAATTTTTCTCCACTTCCTTAACCTCTTTATTCTTCTCCTCCTCTTTATTCTCACTAGAACTCTCATCTATTTTAACCCCCATACTAAAATCAGGGCTCCTGCCACATCCTGGAGGCAAAACGACGTACAGCCGAGACGGTCCTTCTCTTCGGAGCGCCGTATAATGGGATCCTTTTTGCTCCCACATTAGGTGTTTCCTCCCCCATCTTATTATTGTTTTGATCCTTCTCCATTTCTCAAATTTCTGATTTTACGCGTCTTTTGTTTGTGATTTTTTGATACGAAATAGGAGAACGAATTGAGATATATATAGGCAATTATTTAGCCGTTTATAAAACGCGCTAGAATAGGGGTGTGCTCAAAAAACGCGCTATAAAACGCTGCTCAAACACAGTATCACGCTGCTCAAAAAGTGGACACCACCTTCGTACGCGTTTATAAAACGCGTTGGAGGCCTCCGAACGCGTTTTATAAACGCGTACGAAGGTGGTGTCCAGGTAAAACAGTAAAACAGACTGACAGCCTGCGAAAGTATTGAATTCCATTAACTTAGCCCTTCGTACGCGTTTATAAAACGCGCTCAAACCTTATTACGCGTTTTATAAACGCGTACGAAGGGTTCAGTTATAAATAGTCCTGCTTCTCCGCAAATTCACGTCGAAAATTCAGAAATCAAAAACCAAAACTTTAGAGAAGTTACGCAGAGAAAAGAAACCGAGAAAACATAATGTCAACTAAACCACGTCATGTTTGTACCGGTGTGCTTCTACAAGGAGATGGAGGAATAAGTAAACGAGATATTCTTCGGCACGTCTACTTGCACTATCCTTCCGACAAATTTTACGTGAAGGTTTTTCAACGCGACGTTTTTGAAGTCAGAGGGCCGAAATATTGGACGGATGTAGTTAAGAGGGATGGAGGATATCATGTCCGACATGGAGATGAAATCGTTTGGTTGCGTTTGCAACAGGCATGTCCTCCTGGATTTGAAAATCACCCGTTAAATGGAAATGACATATATCATTTGGACTGATTATTAGATTTTCTATAATTAGATGTTTTTATTATTGTGTGTTCTATAATTAAGTTTTCTATAATTAGATGTTTTTATTATTGTGTGTTCTATAATTAGATTTTCTATAATTAGATGTTTTTATTATTGTGTGTTCTATTATTATCTGTTTTCTTTTATGTTTTAGTATATCGTGTTTTAGTATATGTATTAATTCGTGTAGTATATGTGTTGTAAGTTTTATTATCTAATTTATTTTAATTTTTTTTTTATCCATTTTCATTTTTATTGTGAAATTCGAAATATTAATATTAAAAGACTTAATATTTATTTAATTTATATTAGACATTACAACTCAATGAACATTATAATAAAAAACACAATACAAATTAAAAATTACAATTTATTAAAATTTTGAACCACACAATACACAACAAAAAAAATTACAAAATACATGATATTAAAATTTTGAACCACATAAAAAAAAATTGTAGAAGA
The DNA here is from genome assembly GCA_028095005.1 of Rhynchospora pubera. Lineage (NCBI taxonomy): Eukaryota > Viridiplantae > Streptophyta > Magnoliopsida > Poales > Cyperaceae > Rhynchospora > Rhynchospora pubera. The sequence goes on from CM051461.1 coordinate 21,934,828, forward strand.
TCCATTGCTAAGGGTGGGAAGAGAAAACATCACCGCAACTAATAGAGAAGAGTTGGGCGACTGATTGTCACCTTGACTCCCTCTTTTTCTGAGACTTGGATGAGGATGACTGCATGTATTCAGATTCTCATCCAAGGATGTCGGCTGCGGTGTTATGGCTCGTAGACCCAGCCCAACAAACCGTCCTCTACACGTAATAACAGATTTCACAGGAAAGTTTTTATTTTAAAGCTGGTGGAATATTAATAGCCATAAGGATTGTGTGCGACTCTGTATCAGTGAATAAGTGTGCCGCATACAACCCTTATGGCTATTAGTTTCGCACCAACTAATATTATTTTGCATTCCACCATCTAACTCTTCTTTTCCTCTCATTTTTTTCTTTTTTTTCAGATTTTTTTCCTTTTTTTTTGATTTTCAACGACAGAAGGTTGGGTATTTATATGGAAATTAGATCTCTCGAACGCGTTTTATAAAAGGGTAAGAAGGCCTCTTACGCGTTTTATAAACGCGTAAAATCAGAAAATAACGCGCAAAGTCAGAAACTTTCGCCGCAATCACTGCAGCTTCTAGCGCGTTTTATAAACGCGTTTTAAGGCTTTTAACGCGTTTATAAAACGCGTTCGAGAGGAGAGAGAGGCGCGGTTTATAAACGCGTTGGAACTTTCTTCTTATTAAAAAAAAAAAAATTCTTTGTATTAAATTTTTTGGTGTCTGAATTTTTATATTAAATAATTTCGGTGCATGGAGTCATGGAGAATAATATACTTCCAGTATTCCACACATATGTTATGGTGCATCCGTAAAGAAAATTAAATATAAATAAAGCATTATAAAAGTGGCCATTACCGCTACTCAGTTAACAATTTGTGGCCATTTGCAGTACAACCAGTGACGTTGATTTAATCCTGGGTATAGACAAATTAAACCACCTGCACATGCGCATGATTTTCTTATTACTTGAAATGCATGTTTCTTGAGCTACTATTGTATTTTCACCTCCCTTAATATAGTCAGCTACTGTTACGAATTTACGATACTAGACCCGAAATATTTTATGTACCATTGTATTTTCACCCGCCCCCCCCCCCCCCCTTAAAATTCTGTGTTTTCTGGTCCAATTCTTCAAAAATCAGGAAAAATAAATAAAAGGCATACTTGGAGAATAAGGTATATAAACTTCATCCCCACTTCCTCTGGTATATAGATGCATATAAATGCTAGTGTTGTACGTACAGAAAAACTAACAGTGTATATTAATTTTTCGAAAAGTGCTAGCGTACCTTATATTACTGTTGATTGAAGAATGAGGGTATTTTAGTCATAACTTTAATTTTTTATATATGTTTATCAAGCTTTTAAATTTCGCCGAAATAACGGCGTTATTTTCGAAATTTCGGTTTTCCGGATAAAAACGCACCAACTTTACAGTTTCAAACCAGAAAAATGCGTAACACGTCATTTCAAATATTCCATTTTTGCAGAGAAAAAACGAAGACAGAAGAGAATTTTTATACAATATAATTTTATATTATATTATAGTATAAATAATTAGGATCATGTAAGCACAATACATCATATAATCATATTTTACTACAGTGTTAATTCACAACCAGTAAAAACTAAAAACAAAGGCCGCAAATGTAACAAGTCTGGTATATAATCCACAAAAATATACAAAACATTTCTCCTATTGTACAACTTTACACATGAGAGGAGAAAACCCATCAAACAAAGGCCACCGTTTTTTTGCCGTTTTTTCACCGAGAAAACGCCGCACTGTTAAATCAACTCTGGACCATCATACCGAAAAAACGCATTTTAAAAGCTTGATGTTTATTTAAAATATGACTAAAAATTAATGAAAAGGGTTTATGTCTAAACAAAGTCGAACTAGAGGGGTTTATATCTAATTTTGAATATTAGAGGGTTTATATCGGAAATTCGGAATAGAGAAAATTAGAGAGATTCATATCCGATTTTGTCTAAATAAAAAGATACTGTTATTTTGGTTTAAATACATGTACGTACGCTTCAGTTGAAAAATAATATTTTTTATCAAATGAATGTAAATTCTGTACTAATGAGTAGAGGAAAAATTTGGAAAGAGACTACCATTTCCCCCACCTTTAATTTAAAAAAAAATTCCATGCCTGATAGAATAACAATAATTGCACGCAGAAAGGTCACACGTGCTTGACGCACAAAAAATCTCAAAACGAAATATTATTGAAGCCAGAAGAGAATTCAGGTTTATAGTGGCAATTCCATTATTAAGAGTATTTAGAGGAAAGGTATACTTTTCCAGCCTAGCCTATGGCTGCTTGGTCATGCAACACTTCGCGTACTTGTGTACTTAAACTAATTTTTATATCATGTATGGAATAATGGAATAGCCATTAATAGTCAAGTACTTTCTGATTGTGCACAAAAGGTTATGTAGTGTGGCAACATGAGTTCCTTAGGTTTTACTCATGCCCTAATGCATTGCATGTAGATATAAGTAAGGATTTATAATATTCGAATTTATTTGTCATATGCGATAAAACAATTATCAAATTTTACCAAATTTGATACACAATCCAAAAAACTATAGAAAAATATTTGCATCTTTTATTTTAAATCTGAATAAACCTTTGATTAGAAGTTGTAAATGTCATCCCTCTGCATATTTTTTTTTACTCTATTGAGGAGGAGCAACAAATTTAACAAGCGTAACAAACGCACTTATTGTCAACTGCTTTTCTGTTTGAAAATTTATTTTGAAACTGTCGAACCGAAAATTCTAAAAACACGAGAGAAAAAGATAGAAGTGCTATTATTTAATCGGTACTTTTCCCGAAAGATTTTGTACCGAAACCAAATCAATGAATTTGCAGGTATAGTTTTGATGTCAAATCTACACGTTGACTCTATTGGTGAGATTTGATATGCTTCAGTCTTGACATCACCAACTCCAAAGTCAGCTTAAATCTTCTCCATTGATATCGTATATGCATGCAGCATACGTGATACGTCCTGTATAGTTGATATTGGTCGCATGCAATGTTGTTTTACAACTAAATTTTTTTAAACTTGCTTGGAGACTGAAGTAGTGTATATTGATATAGTTTTTATTCTGTATTATTTCAGTAGCAATTTTATTATGTATCAAAAGTAGTGTTAAGTATAAATTTACGCTCCGAAAGTGTACTCTTCTAGCTCTATTTTGTTTTTAAACATATATTATTTCCATGAAAATTCCGTCATGAACCAATTTTTCAAGCCCGATTGAAGCTTTGTTTAATCTCATGTTTATTATTTTGAACAAACAGTCAATATTCAGTCCATATAGTAAAAAAAAAATCTAACCTTATTTCCAATGACAAGTTTTATTTTACTTTTTCAACCTTATAACACTAGAACTATCACAAAAGAAATTGAGTTGATCTAGATACCGAATAACATGAATAGAATAAAACTATAGAGTTGCATGCAAAGATTTTGTTTTTTTTTTTGAACTGATGCATGCAAAAATTAAATAATATGTTTCAGTCAATCATGATAAAATTTACATGAAACCTCACATTTCCATCAATCTTATTCGCTAAACAAAAATAGTTAATTTTTCACACGATATCATTTTTTTTTATCTCCCAAACAATCAATTTTTATATGACACAAAATATGATCATCCCTCAACAAACCCTCTCCATTTCATCAAAAAAAAAAAAAAAAATGGTGACCAAAGAGTCCTTGTTTCAGGCCAGCTGACTTGCCACGTGCAGCTGACAAAAAAGAAAAGGCCGAAGTGCGTACCGGCTGGAATTGCGCGGTACATCATACCGGGCTCCCAGTCTACCCGACCGTCCATCTCTGCCTCATCATCGCCTAGCCGTATGATCTCGTCATGAATCCTCCTTCGTACCTGATCACAGTGATCTTCTGTCTCAACTCACAAGTAATTGTACATCGCCTTGCTCCAGAGTCCAGACTACTGTCATCATGTAAGGCAATGTTTGGCTACATTACAAAGTTAATTTGTGTAGCAATTCAGTCTTGCCCATATCATGAATTAAGTAAATATCAAACGTACGAGAGTATTTTCAATTTTATAATCTTTGCTTTTACTGTTATTGAGTAGATCTTGACTGTGAGTGCTCATTTCAGTTTTTGAAATTATGAAAATTGGAAACGAGACAGTAAACAAATCAATGATTGAAGCAAGGATCGGGCCTGACCCATTCTTTTTAACCCACCAAAAAAAAAAGAAAAAAATTGGGCAAGCGTAAATTATAATACTACAACGATATTCTGTATCATGTGAACTACAGGCGGAAATTCAATTTTTTATTTGTAAACTTGATTTTAATTTTAGTTCTTTGTTATTATAATAAGTTGTATAATTTAAATATAACAAATTTGGTGGGCAATGATGTTGATGGGGATCTTAAAATTCAACATCCAGCATAATATTAATTATCATTAATTTAGTTATTGCAAAAGTTGAAGTCAGAGATGTTGATGTTAAAAAAAAATTGGATGCTAAGATCCTTCGTTAAATGAAACAATATTTAGGGAAAAGATAAATAATGAAAATCGCCACATTTGTTTGAAGTACTTTTGTTAAACTCTAACAAACTTTAAGTGATGAAAGATAAATGAAAAAAAAAACACACAAAAATCATCTGAGAAAAAACATATAGCACTAATAACTGAACACAAGTTTTGTGTATTCGTATCCTAACTGAATAAATGAATTATATATATTTTAATGAGTAAAAAATGTCACAAAAATATAAAAAATATTTATATATATTACAAAGCAATAAGAGGAGAGAGTGCCGCCGCATTTGTGGGTGATAATAATTCATGAGTTCCAAGTCACAACTGGATTATTTATTTTTCAGCTTGTATAAAAAAATTGAATTGAAGAGTGGGATTCAAGTCCCCGGCCTCTATGCAAATGCAAATGAGAGGCCCAAAGAATACTCATGTGAAAAATGTGAAAAATTGTGCTTACTGGATTTGGATCAAGCTTCCTATAATTTTCTATGGACTATGAGATAAGAAGAATCCAAATAGGGGCCTAAATCTATCTCTACCATCTAATCCGTGTAATGTACCATGATTTTTTTTTAAGATACTGATCGGATTCGAAAATAAAAATGAAATTGTGCACAACTGGAAAGGATAGAAAGCTCATGAACAAGAAATTTACACTCGACTGAAGAAGGGTAATTTTGCTTTTGGGTCACATAACTGATTCTTATACCGTTGTTTAAATTAAATCTCACTTCACTTGATCCCGGAGTGATATATCTGTTTTGACCAAAACTGATTTGACTTTACTGATGCCAGAATTTAAATTGGCCAAGCATTGCAATTGGTTTCTCAGCCGGGTTTGTTGTATCCTTTTGTTGGCCAAGCATTAAACTAAAACTCACTTCACTTCAATTTTGTTGTATTCTTTTAATTCAGTGAGAACTCTTGGCATCTTCATAAAAGCATCATGAATCCAGTAATTTTATAATCACGATATTTCAGCTCAATTCAAATTTGGAATAAGCGAAGTGGTATGCTAGAATCAAATCAGAGTGTAGAGTCAGCATGACATGGAGACAATTACGTTGCATATATTTCAGCTATCACATTATTATTGTTTACATAAAAAGCTGGCAAATATTCAGTATATATAAGAAAACTGCATCTCCTTTTGTATTTAAAAACAAAGAAAGGAAATTACAACAAAAAATAAGCACGCATACCCCACTGATATACATAATACAGCACACACTGCTCAATCCGTACACAGTATTGCCTCCATCCTTGTCCTCACGACTTAATTGGGGAGGCCATTACTGGTTTATGCTTCATAACTCTAACCTTACTCTTCTTTGATTTCTTTTCTAATCTCTTCTCCAACCCCTTTACTCTCTCATTCAATCCACTGATGACATCTAGTTGGTTTCTCCCTGCTTCGAGAAGTGCCTCCAACATACTTCTCAACTTCTCATTTTCTTCCATCAACTTCTTCTTCTCACTACTCAATTTATCACCTTCAGTTGCACCGTCAGTTGCTTTACCTTCAGGTGAAACCTCTCTAGCATCACTGACATTCGAAGGGAGCTCAGCTTGAAACTCATTCACTTGTCCTACTTTCTGATAACCATCTGGAATTTTGTTTGCTGGTAAGGTCAACTCATTCTCTTCTACTGACTTCGATTCCTCCAATTTGTCAGCTTCAGTTGCAAGCAGTTCAACATTCTCTGTACTTGCATCACCATCATTGACAGCACATTTTTCTCGTAAAACCTCGGGTGCCTCTACCTTCACTCCTTCAGGGAAAGCAGTTGCTGCAGCGTCCAGCGAAACCTCATTATCTTCCACCTTGTTTTCCTCATTACTTGGTATAACAACTTCAATTGCTTGCAACTCAACATTCTCCACGCTTGCACCAGGATCATTTCCATGGCTCTCTTCTGGTATAAGCTCAGGTGTAATTTTATTAGCTTCCACCTTCTTTTCCTCGTTATTCGGCATACCTACTTCAATTGATTGGGACTCGACATTCTCCACACTTGCACCGGCATTACTTCCGTGGCTCACTTCTGGTGTAACCTCAGCTGCTTGCAAGTCGACATCATTTGATGCACTCTCACACAAGGTTACTTCTGATGCAATCTCCTGTGCATCTTTTGTATTGCTTTCAGGTGCAATCTCCTGTGCATCCTGTTTGTCGCTTTCAGTTGCATGTGTAAGGACTTCCTCTACATCCCCAGATTCATCTAGATTTTTTGTGTCTGGAATGATAGTTTCTGGTTTGATTCGCTCAGTTACCGCGACTCCTGATGAAACCTCTGTGCCATGAATTTCTTCTGTGACAGTAGAGGCTACATCAGTATCATGCACGTCAGGATCTGACAAAACAATGGATGCCTCATTGCTACTCTTAGCAAAAGTAACTGCTGGTGCATGATCAGCGGTATTGCTTTCTATGACAACGCTTGGTGCCACCTCAGTTGCATGCAACTGAACATTCTCTGTTCCTGGAACACTAGAAGTTTGCGGTGAAACTGATTGTGCATTGAGGTTATTCTCACCTGCATTGTTCACTGGTACAAGATTCAAAGGCTCACTTTCATGTAATAATGGGGCCACCTGAGACTTCTCAGTTTTGCTGGATGCATCTTCTTCATTTTTCGGCAGGGTTTCTTCAGCTGGATGATGATCAGTCATTGACCGAGGTAAGTCCAGTGTATCTCCACAGCCAGACTTACGAGAATTTTCATCTTCTTTTTGAGTCATCATATGCTCCCCAGTAGATGCCTCAACTTGCTCGGAATCTGATTTGCACTCTTCTGAAGAAATAGCAGTTGCAGTAGGTTGCACCTCCAATTGCTGTTGTTGTGGCTGCTGTACTTCATCAGTTGGTGCTTCCACTGCATTCTGTACTACATTGGTTGTTGCTTCCACTGGTTTTTGATTCTCCAAGAAATCAAGCTTCTCTTGCAAGGAAACGAGTTCTCTTGCAACTGATTTCCTTGCCTCTCTAACAGTAGGATGCAGACCCTTTCAAAAGAAAAAAGTAAAAATGACCACGTCACAACTAATTCCAAGACTCAAAAGATAGATTATAAATGAAAATGGAGTTTTGCTATGGTGAGTTGCAACTCACCAAAGGGTCGGTGAGTCGCGCTCAGAACTCCTAAATCTAGCTCAAAATGACCGATCCAAACCGTCAATATGATCTTTCTATTGAAATGTCCATGTACACCAAATTTTATATTTTTTCGAAATTTTTAATTATTTTTTTGCATTTTAGAAAATCGTTAATCTAATCAGTTATGAACTGTTAAAAAAAAAAGCAGTTTTTAAAAATCCGGAAAAAATACTTAAAAAATTCAAAAAAGTATAAAATTTGGTTTGTATGGAGATTTCAATAGGAAGATCATATTGGACGGTTTGGATTGGTCATTTTGAACTATATCTATGAGTTTTAATCGCAACTCACCGACCATTTGGTGAGTTGCAACTCACCGTAGCAAAACTCAATGAAAATGATACAATTAGATCAATTTACTGGTACTTGCTTCCTCATTGTAACCAATTCACAACGAGCATTCACAGATTCTGACATTAACATTCAATAAACGGGCAGTACGAGAATTATTACTGTATGAGAGAATGTTCATTAAAATTTAGAAAAATATATCATATAGGAGGGTATATGCCTGAGTTGTGCTTCATTAAAAGCTAGTAACATATAACCAAACAGACTGATATATACCTGAATTGTGTCAAGTTGCAAGAGAAGGTTCATTATACTCTCACTAAGAACCAGCCGCTCTTTCTTTTCCAGTTGTGCAGCCGATTCCTCGACATGCTGCAATTTCCCCTGCAACTCCAGTGCTTTTTCACGAACTTCCCTAATCTTCTTCAGTTTCTTTAGTGGGTCCCACCTTCTCACATTATACCCTCTGTACACAGATTCGATAAGCACTGCTGCATCTTGTTCTGACATCTTAACTCTCTTTGGATTTTCAACCTTTCTTTCTTCCAACTCCTTCAGGTCCTTCTCACTCTCTTTCAACTCCTTGCCTTCCGCACTTTTAACGTCAACAACCTTAATTTCTTTCTCAATCTTGCTTTCCCCTGACTTGCTAGTTCTCTTTACATCATCCATTTTTTTCTCTTGCAATTTATCTTTTAGGACCTCCTTAGCTCCGACTTCCTTCTCTTTCCCCTCACCCTTAGCACTTTTAATATCAACAGTCCTAACTTCTTTCTTATTTTTGCTCTCATTGGATGAGCCATTTGTTGGATTTTTATGGGGAAGTGGGTCTAGTCTCAGACAGAGAGGTGGCAATTTAGAATGTTTCTTCTCTGTCGCTTTATCTCCAGCACTATCTCTCTCTTTAAATGCCTGTTCCTTTCCTACCTTCTCCCTGACTTCTTTCTTTTCCACAAATGGAATATTTCTCACTTCAGACTGATCCTTATCTCCATATTCTCTCAATTCCTTCCCTAACTGATCACCACCCTGGTTCTCTTCCACAGCCAGAAGCTTATGCTTCTCAGTCTGATCCTTATCCCCTTGTTCGAGAAATTTCAGAGGAATTATCCTAAAACTAGGTTTTACAGCCTCATCGGAAACTCGTTTAGTTAGGTTTTGGTCCTTCGTCTCCTTTGCATCATCCTCTGGCATCCAAATAATCGGCCATGGAAACTGTGCATCCTTCTTCTTCTCCTTCTTGTCTTTTATTTCATCATCTGGCATCCAAACAATTGGCCAAGGAAACTGTGTTTCCTTCTTCTTCTCCTTTGGTTTCTCAACTTCATCTTGGTTCAGCTTATTTCTAGGTGGAAACCAGAAAAAAGGGTACGCATTGTTTGGTATCTTTCTCAGATCCACATCTGCCTTCTCCTCATCAATTTTCACCCTTGGGCTATCTGTCCCATGGCAAATGTGATTTGGACACCCGCAACAATGTGTTTGGCCTTCTGCATGTTCAAGTTGGGGGTGCTTGGCCGGATAATTTGGCATTGATGTGAAATAAGGATGGTAATAATTGGGAAAATTTGGAGGGGGCATTTCATAAGGGTAAGGGGGTCTTGGGCCATAATAGCCAGGAGGATAAGAGTATCCATTTGTGTGTGAAGGATTAAAGTGGTTAGGCCAAGGTCCATAGGATGAAGGTTGTGCTGATGGCTCAGGTCTACTAGGAACTGGGTATGGGTAAAATGGGTAAGATGGGTAAGGAATTTGTTCTTTGTTGTGAGAGAAGTAGGGATAAGATGGGTAAGGAACTTGTTCTTTGTTTTGAGAAAAGTAGGGATCCATGTATGTATTAGATGGAAACATCATCAGAATATCCAACTAAATCCTGAGATAACACAATCCACATTGTATTAGTTAAATTCCATAATTTTCCTATCTAAAAGGTCATGCTGGTAAAAAAATTGAGTAACAATTGGTACTTTACTGTACCAGAAAGAGGCTTCCGGATCAATCTGTGGTCTGCTTAATCTTAAGCAAGAGTTTTAGACATTAATAAATTAAAGATAGTTTTTTGTCTCGACTGACACCATTGAGTTATGATACCAGGTTTTAACCTACTGGCACCAAAGTTCAATTTTCTAATTAAACAAAATTGACCCAATATCAGAACCATCAGAGCAGACCTATTTCAGCAAATTGTACCTAGATTACCTATCAGACTGACACCATTAGGTCCTGTCGGAAACTATAAACCAAACTAATATTATACAATATCAGATCTAAAATCGACACAGCCAGAACCAACAGACCAATCACTTCTAATTAGACCAGAAAATGCACCAACTGAACTCTAATTTTATGACAATCCATCAAATCAGAAAGAGAAAGAGAGAGACTTACAATTTCGGTAACGAAGTAACAATGAAGACAATTCAAAGATCGTCGGGTATTGAATCGCACTGGCTTCTAGCTTTCTCTTACACAACTCGTGATTTGGAAATTTATCTCTTATTTTCTCGATAATGAAAAGGAGATAAAACTCTCGCATTTTATATACACGACACTTTGGATGTAGAAGAGGCTTCGAGAGCTTTCCTGAGTTGAAAAGTTTCATTTTCGCCATGGTTCCAGAGCTTTCCCTCCGTCTCTCTCTCTCTCTCTCTCTCAAGATATTTGCACTATCGGATTCGGGTTCGATTGGGTTATGAACCCGATCTTCTTATGCGGACAGAAGGTGTTCTACGGTGTGGTGTATTTCCGACAGTGGCCGCTCTAAGATTTTTTATTTTTATTTTTTTAATATCGTTCGGAGATCTATTTGCGGCGACAAAAGCCGTCTGATTAAATTATTTGGGTCCCATATGTCAGCGTCCGGACACGCAACAACATCGTGGTCCGTATGCTTATAACGTAATAATGAGTATATATATAGTGGTAAAAATAAAAATATAGCCGTTGTTTTGGTCCAAATTTGAAAAAAAAAAGGTAAACTGAAAATAAGAGAGTTTTCAGCATTTCTATGAGGAGGTCCGTGCTCCATTTTAGCGTGTATTACATAACTTCACTTTTTAATTTATATTTAAAATTTAAAATTTAAATGTCAATTTCAAATATTTGATATTGTTCTGGTGAAAATTTTAAAATTCAAATACCAAATTAAAAAATTTGATATTGTTCAATTTCACAAGAGATTCATTAACAAAAACTTTTATAAATTTTTTTATTTCATACTTGATCAAGAAATAAGAAAATGAACATATATGAATTAATTTGTCATAGTAAACTCCATTCGTTTATTTTTTAGCCTTTGGATATAATATGTATGACATGAACTTCAAAAGCTTTTATAGTAATAACCATTCCAGAAATTAAATAAAATAAATGGTTTAAATTTGACACTTGAATTTTAAAATTTTAAACTATTAGAAATATAATGCTAATGCATTATATTTCTAATAGTTTAAAATTTTAAAATTCAAGTGTCAAATATAATATGTATGACATGACAGTTTGAATTTAAATGTATTACATTAATCTATCATAGTAATTTACGAGGTCTCTAGCAAGTTCAGAACTTGGGCTACACTATCACGTTAACTTTTGTCGATATTTTTCAATCCCTACTTATTATTATTTATTTTTATTATACTTGTAAAAGCACATCAAAAGATTAAAACAATTAGCCCAAAGGTATAAACAATTACCTAATTATTCTATGCATTCTTAATCATTGATCATATAAATTAATAGTCAGATGTTAACGATGGATATAAATTTATTTACTCTCCGTTTTTTTTTTATCCAAGAGCTCCCCAAACATGATAACCGAAATATATTAAACTTCAAAAAGATGTACACACTTAAAAGGTTCCATAGTGTACCACAAAGGGACCGCACAATCAGTAAAGCAGCACAAGTAACAATTAACAACAACAGCCACAACTTCTACAGGCGACTTCCGGAACTTTTTAAGTTTTAACTATATGGGCAGAAGATGTTTCATCTGTTGTGTTTCCATCCTCAAATAATTTGTCACTCGGTCGTGCGCTATGTTTGAGAAAAGAGCAAAACACACTGAAAACTTCCTTAAAATAATAACAAGTTTTTTCATTTTGAAAATACATCACATAAGTAATTTTTCTCATAATTTCATTTATTTATTTTCTTATTTCTATTAAACAATTTTTTTATTGAGATGCCGATTTTTATTTAAGTATAAATATTTTTTTTCCAAATTTTTATTGATCATATAAAATTTTATTTACGTTTCATTGCTAGTTATTATAAAAGCCTTGTGTCTAATATACGGAAACTAAATAAATTAAGGAATTATTCTCATGAATAGATTTTTTTTTTTTGGTCTTTCAACTGCCCTTTGTTAAGTGCATTGTTCAGACTATTATTATTACAATGGCCTACGGCTGTCAATGAAACTCGTTTGTACATTTACTTACTCGTACTGTATTCGATAAGATGGCTATGTGTAAGATTTTATTTCGTTAGACTAATGGGTATAGATATGGGTAAAGAAATTATTTTGTTAACTTATCGGGTATGGGTAAGATCTATTTCATACCAATTATTTAACAGGTAAAAGTTTACAAACATATATTTATATATAATCATGCTATTAGCATATTTCGTAAGATATGGTATTAGTTTCGATCTTCATCAAAATTTGTTAATATTGATGAAAAAATTAATTTTCACTCTATTCTATTATAATTTATAATTAGTTATATAATCTTTTTAAATGTCAATTGACATGAGAATAAATTTCATAATTTTGTTATATTTAAAGTATTATCTAAATATTGTACTTTATCCATAGATTTATTTGACGTTATTTATTTACCACGTTATATATATATATATAATATTATTATTATCCATTATTATATACCGTTACCATACCCTTACTGTTAATTCTAACAGGTACGGGTAGAATATGAGTAAAGTCATTTTTAACGGGTATAGATAGGGTATGAACAAAGAAAATTTTGATGGATACGAGTATGCAAATATTTTCTACTGTACAATACCATATCGTATCTATTGACACCCTACAATGGCCCAATCAATTTAACGTAACATCATTCTAATTTGACGTTGTTCAAGTAAAATATTTTTTTGTGCAAAGATAAATCTTTTTCTTGTATCACAAAACAGAAACAAATCTATGTATATATTTGGTTGATCTTGATTGTTTGATAATGTACATTTTAAATCAACATAATTTCTTGCCAAACTTGGAATGAGAGCTCTCATAACGGCAATTTTCCAGCTCTTCCGCAATTAAGATCTCCTAATGACCATTGATTGAATTTTGTTTGAATTGTTTCCATAGTTGCTCTGATTAATATTTCACGTCCTAGATTTGCGACATAATGTTAGTAGTTAAAATCCGAATTCAACTACTAGGATTTTATTAGAATTATTATTAACATCAATAAGATCAATTAATGCAGCATATCACACTCACAGGTAGGTCATTGATAGGAGAGCTATTAGCTAGAGATATGGATTTAAGTTAACAAACATCTGAAAAATGCAGATAAATGGTCAGAATTGTATATATTGTGATCCAAATTAGATACGAACAGTGATTTTATCGTACAAAAATACATATCTTAGGTCCAATTGTATTATCTTTTTGCCAAATCGTCCAATTGTGCGTCACACAGTCTTGTGGGACTGCCATGATATAATAAATGGTACTTATATCCTTCCTTTATAATGGTTTTTGAAACAGATGCGAAGGCTTAATTTTTTTTTTCTTTGAACTTAGTAGAGCAACCAGCTTACCTCTTTTCATTAAAACAAAAGAACCTCAATTTTTTTTTTCTTTTTTGAATCACACAGAACCTCAATTACAGCATCCTTTATTGAACTTGTTTTTTGTCCTGACAAAAAAAACACACGTCACCCAAGCCAAAGCTTAATTATGATAGAATTTAATGTCTACATATATGAAGAACAAAGAATGTTTTTATGCATGCATAAAATAATTATCAAAATTTTTAGAAATATATTTGAAATATTCTGTCTGGTGTTAATTTGGATTCGCATGGGACATTTTTTCCCATTATTCTATTTTGACATGTGATTAATTAAATAATCCATGCATAATGTCAAATAGTACGAGGAAAATAAGTAAAAAATCTTGCTTCATAAACTAAATCCTCGCACATGCATTAAAAAGTTGTGGGCAATTTAGTTTTTATATTGGGTGCGTTTGGATCGTTGGAAGAAAGAAGAAGAAGAAGGAAGAAGAAAAAAAAAATTATGAACAATCCAAACTCTTCATAAATTTATACACTTTTCAATACTTCTTCCCACTTCTTCCCTTCTTCTCTTCTTCCCACACCTATCCAAACGCACCCATTGGAAAGTATATTTTCTTTGCCTAATGAAACTCAAATATATCCAGTATAACTATAATGCCACATTTCAATCAAGCACGTAATATGTTAATACCATCTATGAAATTAGACTATGCACGAGGTGAATTTCAATCATCATCAATTATATAATAAAGATATTTTTTTTCGAGGAGGAGATTCCATTTTTGTTATATTTTTTCTTTTCACACTGTAGGAGGAAGGGACCCTTTACCATAGAGAAACTTCGTACGGACAGATCAATAAAGAAATTCCTCTACTATATAAACATACCTTTTTCTCCGCTTCTTGCTCCTATTACCCCCTCTATCTAATTTATTTGAGCGAGAAAGAGAGAGAGAAAGAGACATAAATGGAAGACAAAACAGGTGCAATGACTAGAGTAGCAGTAGGGAGCAGCAGCGGTGTGATGAAGAGAGGATCGACATCCAATGGTCAGAAAAAGCACAGCATCGGTCGTCAGAAGATTCCGATCAAACGCATCCAGAGGGAAGATGCTCGTCAGGTTTTGCTTCCTCATCTTGCATTCGTGATAATTTCTTTCAAGTTCTGATGCTTTCATTTTGTTATTATTTGCTTGCGTTGCATGTGATTTTAAATTGGATTTTGTTTGGTTTTTTACTTTGACATTAATGGAATCTCAGATGATAGATCTTAACACAAGTTACCCTTTGCAAATGCTTTGTTTCTTTTTAGTTTTGCTATTGTTTTGTTCTATTTTCTGTTTTTTTTTTTTAATTTTGAGAGATGCAATTTTCTTTTGTTAATCACGGGTCTCCAATGGTGAATTCCTTCCATATTTGTCTTCCTTCATACCTTTCGTTTGTTTCTCATTTTACAGGGCATTAATTATTAGACCTCTAAAGCGTTCTATAATATTCTCCAAGAAGATTTAAACGTGAATTTCCTTGGCGGTTAAGAAATTTGTTTCTACTTTCTGGAATACTAGAGTTTTTCTCTATTTTTTTTCCTTTATTATTTTCAGAAACAACAGAACAATAGAAATATAATAAACATCAACATGCATATAATTAATTTCTTTGTAGTTAAAACTTGTTCATTATTTGTATTTGTCAGGAATTGAGGGCATTAGACGTCTGTTTATTTGTTCGTCATTCTCGAAGTCGAAGTTTTTGAAATAAACACTAATAATTTTTATTTACTTAGCTTCGGAGATGCACATTTCACGCGCATCCAATGCCAGATTTCTTTCCATGTTTTAGATTTCTTCCTATACTTTTTTTCCCTTATACTTGTGAATTAAAAATACAAATTAGTTCTAATTTTCGAGATACAAGTTACTTTATAATACTCTAAGAACAGCTAATCCTGTCTCTAGCATATATACATGAGTTTTTCTCTGTTCTTTTTTATTTCTTTTTCTTTTTCCGGAACAGTAAACATGAACAGCTAAACCCCATATTCTTTTTCTCCAGTATTAACTATCGTTGAACACCTTTATTATTTGTAATAGTCACGCACTATGATTATTAATGATATGTTAAAACTATTATTCTGTTTGTGACTGATCATTATTCTTTGAGAAGTCTGTTTGAACATATTTAAGTAACCACAAACAATTACGTCAATTGTACTTGCATTATTGCCCGTGATTTTTTTAAACAAAAAAAACCCAAATTTTTATTTTAATAAAAGGGAAAATTGGGTATATACCCCTCTAATCTTCTCTAATGGGAAATATACCCCTCTAATCTTTAATATTAGATATTTACCCCTCTAATCATGCTAATAATGGATATATACCCTTATTGACATATTTACTGGTTATTTAAATCATAAAAATTAATTTTAAATAAATTGGTCGAAATTGCCCCCGTCTCTTCGTCACGAAATGAAGAGGGAATAACAAATAGGAACTTATATTAGAAGTTATACTGGATGAGACTCATGTCTTTTCATACATGAAATTTTATGGTCTCCTTTCATATAAGATTCTCGGTTTCAATACAAATAGGAAATTAATGCTTGGCCTCCTCTCCTTTTCCCTACATATCATGTAAATTCGCAACAGAGATCTAGGTCTCAGATAATGTTCAACATGTGACAAATAGACAATATGCTATCTTAATTGCTTCACAAGACCATATTCCTTGTTTTTATCGATATGATCTTTTGATTGCCCAGAAATATACAACTATACAACAATATTTGATCCAAAGAAAACTAAAATAAAAGGAAAGTATAGTCCTACTGGTCTCTAATTTGATGTTGTTTTTTTCTTTTTTCAAGAAAAACCAATCAGTATTAAAATTATGTCATAGTAAGTTATAAAGAATGACTTAAAAGTGATAGTAAGAGGAAATTGGAAATTAGATATGTGGGATTGTGGGTACGGCCACTCGTGATCCAATTTTGACATAGTTGTTCATTTTGGTGAGAAATGACGTTGCACTTGAACGAACAAGAAAGGAGAAAAGATAACAAAAATCAATTTCTCGATACTCCTAATTTAGCATCGAGATCTCTAGATTTTAGTTTTTTGACCGAGAGGGAGCCTAACCTAACTGTCAAATAGGATTTCATGTTACTCCATGGCGAAGGAGGTATATAGGAGACGATGGCATTTTCGTCCAATTCACTTAAAATTAATCTTTATCATTTAAAAAATCAGTAAATATGTCAATAAGGGTATATATCCATTATTAGCATGATTAGAGGGGTAAATATCCAAATTTAAAGATTAGATGGGTATATTTCCAATTAGAGAAGATTAGAAGGGTATACACCCAATTTTCCCTTAATAAAAAACATGGGACAGACGTATTTAGAAGAACAAACATGTCAGTGCGCAGGTGGACTGCGCGGGTTCTGACCACGCCACTGCCACTGGCGCGGGCAGTCCTGTCAGAGAGGCAAATACGATTTTTTAAACACAGTTTTCAGGAGAAAGTACTACCCGCGCCAATGGCAGTGGCGCGGGCACGCCTGCGCAGCCCACCTGCGCACTGACATGTTTGTTTCTCAAATTTGAGAAGTCGCATGTTTTTTATTAAAATAAAAAATTGAGTTTTTTTGGTTTAAAAAAATCACGGCATTATTGCAAAACACAACAATATATGAATGCAATTTCGAGAAGAATTCAGCAGATGGTAATATATGGTACTATGTCTTCCATATATATATGCAGGTATGTTTCTCCAAGAGACGAGTCGGTCTATTCAAGAAGGCACACGAGCTATCCGTTCTCTGCGGAGCCCACTTGGCAGTGTTGGTATTCTCTCCAGCCAAGAAGGCCTTCTCCTTCGGCCACCCGTCAGTGAACCACGTCTTCGACCGCTACCTTGCCTCCCAATCCTCTCACCCCCGTCATGATTTGCCAGTGCATCACCACAACTTGCCGCCCTCTCAAGATGTCATCTCCCAGCTGAACCAAGAAATTGGCGAGTTGGATAACCAAGTAGCCGCAAGCCGGAAGCGCAAGGAGATGCTCGAATCTGCATTGAAGTCTAAGAAGTCCATATGGAATGCTGATGTCGCTGATCTGGGTCTGGCTGATCTACATAAGGTCAAGGACGGGCTCGAGCGCCTCTGGTCTGAATTGGAGGCGAACAAAGAGAGACTCATGCTCGAGGCGAGTATTACGCCGAATGGTTACGAGTATGGGTTTAATAACTACGGGTACGGGTTCGTCGATCAGAAGGTTAATCCCATGATGCTAACTGCTGCACCAGTAAACATGGCAATGCCAAACGTGCCAGTGTTTCCTTCTATGCCAGATCAGTACCCTGATCTTGGTTTATTTTTCAGCAGTGATATGGGATCTAATCTTAGATATCAATAGATTCTTTATTAATTGTTATATGTTTAAGGTAGAGATGATCTGATAGATGGAGTTGATTAACTTATATATAGTCTGTTTAAACTTTAAGTGTCTAATTATATTGTTTGCTTCAATAATTTGGTTAAAATTATGATATCTCCTCTTACATTCTTTTACAAAATTATATGCTTTTGGATTGTACCTCATGCATGAAAATTATAATAAAAAACCATTCAAATTGTATTCACTACTAAGCTGCATTTTTGGTGTAACCAAAGATGTTCCTTATTATTGTTATGAAATATAAACCGCGCACTTAATCTAGATCTAGATTGGATGAAATAAATCAGATTGCAGAGGTGATAGCGGTACTAGAATATATTTCCATGACAATAATAATATAATACTGAAAGTTTTAAAACAAATCTCCACAAAACATATGAATATGAGCAACTTGTACATATGATGACATGGCATGGAGCGTGATTTATGAACGAAGCCTAAGCCTTAAAATTTAAAAAGATTATCTGTTGAATTTGATAACCTTTACAAAAACTATTTTTGACATATAATTTTAACATCACTTTTTGCAGATAAAATAAAATATTTATCTTGGACATATTTTGGAGCATTTGATTGAAATTAACAAACAGATGAAATGATGATTGCTGTAATGTACTAAAGATCTTTCAAACTAAAGAATATTCAAAATGTTTTTGGGGCCGTTTGGATCGCTTAGGAATTTGAGGAATTTGGAGAAGTTGCAATTCCTAGGAATAAATTTATTGAGAAGCGTGTAATTTTGTGAAGAGTTTGGATTGTTTATAATAAATTTATGGTAAGAAGATGAAATTCTCCAAAATCCCATGGGATCCAAACGGCCCCTTTATCTTATTTTCCACCCCAAACAAAAGATAAAATTTCAATAACCTCCGACCTCCGTCCTCCGTCAACTTTAGTATTTGGGTCAAAGCCTTAAAAGACCCATTTTCTAAAGGTCCGAATTTTCATTTCGGACCTTACTTCGTTTAATAAAAAAATAAAAAAAAAGATTTAGTACACTCACTAGCCATGAATATCAAATTTAGCAGAAACAGAAGGTCGGAACCGCAAATGCACACTGACCCAGCCAGAACTCTATCCACAACACACTCAAAGCAAAACAAAACGAAGAGTCGGTGTTCCAAGTTTTGGCAATTGGCATGGCTTCCTATCTCCTCACCTCTCCTTCCTCCACTCTCTCCATTCCAAAGCTCGCCACTTTCTCCTCCAATCACCGACCGTTGTTCCTGCGGACCCAACATCGCTCTCCTCCTCTCTGCCACGCGTGCCCCAAATGGCGCCTCTCGGCTGCCTCAGAAGCGCCGTCGTATGAGCCCGTGGAGGTGGAGGAAGGAGACGTGCTAGAGGGGTCTGAAATGGAGACCACTGAGTTTGTCGAGGCTGGAGATGTCCTGGAGGAGGAGGAATCGGGTTTGCCTGATTCGGTGGAGATGCAGATTGCTGAGTTCGAGGCCGTCACCGAGTCGACCAAAAGAGACAAGGGAGAAGATGTCTATGCTGTTGTTATGGTATGGCGCATTTTGTAATTCTACTATCCCTGTAATGTTTTTATTTGCAATTTAGTTAGTTTTCTCAAATTATGTCGTCTTGTGTTTATTAATTGTAATGTAATGAAAGAAATGTCCTGGTTGATGATCCTGAACCCTTCCTTAAGTAAATTGATACTAATTTACTTTCAAATGACTGAAATTTCAATGTGGGTTTTTGTCAAATCAAGATGAATTTGTAGAGTTTATGCCTTTTTAATCGGTTGTTATTTATTGTTGTTTGCCAGATTGGATCGAGGCAGTATATAGTGTACCCGGGGCGTTATCTCAATACACAAAGGTTGAAGGGAGCCAATGTAAATGACAAGGTCTGGTCTTATTATTTTCTGAGGTATTCTAGTTTTCTTTATTGCATTGCTATGTACCAGCTGATGTGTAAAAGTGTAATAGAGAGGCTATGCGGTAGGATGAATTTTCAATAGCTCTGGCCTTTTTAGTGATCAGTTTCAATACCTGTACTGGTGCAGATACATGTGATTATTGCGGACATGAATGCATATTTTAATTGTATATTCTATGATGTGGTATGGGATACACGATCTGTATTTGTTGAATCAGGCCTAGTTTAGATAGTTGGAATATAATTTAGGAATAATTGCATACTTCAGGCATAACTTGAGCTATTTGGAATATAATGTAGGCATATAATTGCATACTTCAGGCATAACCTGAGCTGCCAGCTTAGTGCTCGGTACCTTAAGTATATTAGCTATTAAAGATTACCCCAGTAAGAGGAGTCGTATTGCAGATTATATTGAACAAAGTACTGTTAGTTGGAACTCGCGACAAGTACTACATCGGGCAGCCAATTGTGACCAATGCAGCAGTACACGCAGTGGTTGAAGAGCAGGTAATCTTTCATACTGCATTATCTCTTAGGTTCTGCTCCAGGAATTAGTTTTGTAAGGGATAGAAAGGGATGGAACGGAAACTTTAGAAACTTTACCTGCCCGTTTTTGTTTACTTGCTCCAGAACTGATTGAATGGAAGGGAAAGGAAAGGTTCACGAAGTAAAAACCAATAGATTTTGTGAAGCATTAACCTCTGAGCTCTACCCTCCAATTTTGGGGGTACACATCTCTGATCACACCTTCCTTTCCCACCCCTTCCATTCCATTACTAAACAACCCCTAGAGCAGACCCTTAGATGCAACTTGTATTGCTTATTAGCTTTCTGAATTTTCTTTCATGATTTGTTAAACAGGGGAAGGATCCGAAAGTAATTATTATGAAGTACAAGCGGAAGAAGAATTACCGAAGAAAAATTGGCCATCGCCAGGTAACCCCTATCAGTTAATAGAAATTAAGGATGCATGATTTCAGATGTACCTATATAGTGAAACACTATATTTTTCTCTTTCACTATCACAATATTTGAATTCTTTCGATTCTAATCATCATTTCCTTTTGAAACAAATAATATAAAAATGGTTTCATAAACTCCTGTCAATATTTTAAGAAAGTACATGCATTTGTGTGTCTGTGTGCGTGTAGTGAGCGTTGGTGCTGGTTGGGGATTGATGTGGATTGTGTTCAGATTGTTTACCTACAGGCCTTTGTAGATGTGTTGAGAAATCTGTTAGGTATAAAACCTATAAATAAAGTGTTTCAAATTGATTGCCTCCTGCGAAATTTAATGGCTAAATCTTGGCAAATTTTGTTTAGTGATGTCCAAAGGAATTTATCCATGTTTGTAATTTCACTATTGACATTCCTCAGATATAAATGTTGTGAACAGACATCTTTTTGGATTTGATAATGAAAATTCTCAACTATTTATCATAGTTTTAACTGCCTCCTGCGAAATTTAATGGCTAAATCTTGACAAATTTTGTTTAGTGATGTCTGAAGGAATTTATCCATGTTTGTAATTTCAGTATTGACATTCCTCAGATATAAATGTTGTGAACAGATCTTTTTGGATTTGATGAGAATTTTCTCAACTATTTATCATAATTTTAATATTTGAGTATTTGCTAACTATTATTGATTGATCTGCCTCTTGTAGCCAAACACCCGGCTAAGGATCATTGGCATTAGCGGATATGAAGGCTTTCCTGCCGATTAAGCTTATTGCAAATAGTTGAGACGTTTTCATTCTTTCTTTCTCTTGTAATTTTGTTCCTTTTGTATTGTAGACACAACACATTTTCAAGAAACTAGAGATCTGAATTTAGACTTATAATGGAGCTTTGTAAACCCTCTTCAGCAGTTCCAATTCCCTGTTTCCCAATTGTTTCTATTACAAATTTACAATGTGTTTATACAAGGAATTGGTCCTGGGCTGTACTATTTTGGACCCACTTGGCCCATTTTCTCATTTCATGAGACGGATGATATCATCAAACATAAGCAGAGAGAGTAAATATAAACTAGGCTGCTAAACAAATTTGAAAGGTAGTCAACTAATCTCTAATCATAGGAAGTTTGTAATATGTACACGATTGCAAATAAACTTGTGAAATTGGTTCTGGCTAAAACAGTTCCATCAATCCCCTTTTAAATAATTAGGCTGAGAGATTGATAAAGTTCTTGTCCTACTTTGGTCTTTTAATTTTAAATCAGCGAACTTGCATTCATTTTTCCACTTTCCGAATCAAAGAAGTTTGTAAATTAGATAACGTGGTATGATAAGAATGTTTGTCGAGTGCCAATTTTTTATTATTGGTTTTGGGTAAAGAACGTTTCCTTTTGGTGAAACAAATACTTCCTTTATAAAAAAAAAAGAAGGGGTATATACTTATGTGATATTATCAGATCCCAAAAATGTTATACCTTCAGTATGGTGTAATGATATATTCTTGCTCTGTTTGTAACTTGATTCAGCTGTAAGCCTGTAAGCACTACTCGAAGTTGGAACTAGGTTTGATGTACTATTTTTGCAACTTTTGATTTCAATCAAATCCTAAAGGAAGTTCTAAAAAAATAATAAATTCTTGCTCCGACAACATCACATTTTATGCGATTATTGGTAGTCCTCCAATAAAGTACAGAAACTTTATGAAGTTCATAATATGCAACATAGATTATCACATTGAAAAGACCACAGAATACCTTGTTGAATGAGAAATCTAGGCATTTAGGGTGCGTTTGGATAGGTGTGGGAAGAAGGGAAGAAGGGAAGAAGTGGAAAGAAGTATTGAAAAATGTGTAACTTTGTGAAGAGTTTGGATTGTTTATAATTTTTTTTCTTCTTCTTCCTTCTTCTTCTTCTTTCTTCCATCGATCCAAACGCACCCTTAGAGGAAAGTCTCTTTGGCATCGTGGTTGATTAGACGATGTGAATTAATTAAGAAAGAGATGACCTAGCAATGACAATGTAAACATTATTAAATCCAAGAGATTTGTTGGATCATTAGTTTGCATCGACATTTCTAAAAGTAAAGCACGTGCTTGGGCCCACTTCCTCTGCATATATTTTCTGCTTTTCAGGGTGTTGATCTTGATCACAACCGCAAAAGGCCTTTAAAAACACATCACAAAAAAAAGACGAAAAGTCTAAATCTAAGTTTCGGTAAGCAATTCAGTGCAAAGGCGCAATTATGCATTTATTAATGGGTTTAACTTAAAGAAATTCTTTTTTTTTTTTAGTTGTTCTCAAGTTTCGCTCCGAAAATACTTTATTTAAAAAAAATTAAATAAGCCCTCCCGATTGGATTGATTAAAAGAGAGAAGCAAGATCAACATGTACAACATATCAATGATGTGGCATAACATATATTTGTAATGGCAAGTTTTGCAGTGAATTAACTGATTTTGAACTCGATATTTTGACGTTTGAGATATTGATCAATATGTAATATACAAAGAGAAAATCTATGGTGCATACTAATGTACCGGAGTTTCGGTGTATATTGATCTGAATTCTTCGATTCGCTTTAAAATGATCGATCCAAACCGGCTAATATGATCTTCCTATTAAAATCTCCTTGTTGACCAATTTTTTTATTTTTTGTAAATTTTTTTTTTTTGGATTTTTAAAAGCTGTTATTTTTTAACGGTTTAGAAAAAATTAGATGATCGATTTTCAAAACTTTCAAAAAAAATAGTAAAAAAATTCAAAAAAATATAAAATTTGGTCGACAATGAGATTATATTTGACAGTTTGGATCGGTCACTTTGAATCAGATTGAAGAGTTTGGATCTGTATGCACCGAAGCTCCGGTACATTAGTATGCACCATATGTTTAAAAATTTACAAACTGCAAAGTATGTATGGTGTATATATAATTCATAAATACAAGAAAATATTAGTAATGTTTGACAGAAAATTAAATTGTATTCAACCTGGACGAAACTCAGGCACAAGGAACTGCATAACACTAATAAATAATCCTCCAAAATAATCTTTTGGTTTTAAAGATAAATCATTTCAGTCATATCCGCGTAAAAATGAATAAAAACAAATAGAATATAAAAATCATTTTTCCATAACGAAAAATATATATCGGAGGAAGAATTTTGGACCTTTTGTTACCAAAAAATTTTTTTTTCAAAAAGTGATGTGCATTGCAAAATTCTTACCGCGTATATATTACTGTCAAGAAAGTCCTTTTTTTTAACCTTTGTTTGGGACCACTTGTTGTGTTGCAACATTGTCCACTTTTTAAAACCGAATGAGCTAAAAAATACCCAAAAAGAAAAGGCAAAAAAAAAACAACCAAACCGAAAGCCCCACCAGTTTTTCTTTTTATATAAAAATAGTTTTTGGTCGCCAACTCGCCATTGCAAGTTGGGCCATAAAATGAAACTAAAAAATAAAATAAAATACTCGCCATTGCAAGAGTCTACCGTAAAAGTATTTTTTTATTTTAATTGGATTATGCTGTTACGTCACCCCCAAACTGTCTCCCCAGTCCCCATGAGGTCGTTCCGAGTTTCTGATGATTTTTATTGCATAGTTGAGATAATTGACTCTAGACCATTCATTTTGGATTGCATAATGCATATGTATCTGAGCATTTAATTTCAGTTGGTACAAATACAACAGACTAGTAAGTAGTATCAAACAACAATTTGAACTATTTTAATCTGAAATACACAGCTTAAATTTGCTTCGAAGCATTTGATTCATTCTGTATGATCGGAGTACACTAGACTACTTTGACATGGACATGGCACTAATGTGTATTGTTAATAAACTTTATTTATCAAGAGACCATTAGCATCGTAGTTATTTTATGCTGTATTTTTTATTTATTTGACACGACCTAATCTTTTTCTGTAGTTTTTATTGCTTATGTTTAATATAGTCTTAAATAAGCAAATTGCGATACAACTTTTTATGAACAATATCTGCTAATTTAAAAATATTATAACATCAAAACTACGGAAACCTTCCTTTTGACAAGTTAAAAAAAAATAATTTTGTTTTTATATTTTCATACACATAAGTATCTTTTGACAATGAATAATTTAGTACTTCATATTGTTAAAAAAATTAAAATTAACAATCACTAATCCGGATTCACTAGTGACAACTACTGTAAACCTCGGATTTGTTTGTCAAGTGCAAACAACAGACATAATATCATTTTTTTTAAGATATGCTTGGAAGAGGCTACCAAGTACCAAGATTAACAGACATAATATTATTGTTCCGCTAATCCTTCCAAAAATCCAAATAATATTATTCTCAAATTAATATTATTTGCATTTTGCCGAGTATTTTTCCGAATATCCCTATATATGTATATATCACAAGTGCGAGGAAATTTGATATAAATTTTATTGTTAATATAATTACTTGAATTTTGCAATAGTCATAATTAATAATCTTTTTTCCAAATTTTTTAAAGCAGTTGCCAAGTTATAATTAATGATCTTCGTTGAAATATCAAAATAATATTTTATTTGTACAACATCTTTAGCGTCAATAGTATTGTTCATTAATGTTTCTCTATTTTAAATTGTTTAAATTAATTGATAAAAAAATCTTTTTTAAAATCGTTGAAATATCCTTGTCAAGACCATACCATTCGTGTTCAAGATCGGAGCAGGCGCTGCAGATACTCTTGCGCAATTTCCGGGCAAAATAACAACATCACACAACATGACATATATTCCAAGTATATAAAATTAATCGATTGACCAACAAAAAAAAATTGGCTCTGTTTTTCATCAGTCCCACGTGTCAAAGAGAATTTTGATTGGATCCAGAGAAAAAAAAATGAATTATTCCAAACCAATCACCACCATGTTCTGGTATTTTGGATTTTTGGTGGGCGGCACGTACGACTCCTCCTTTCCTCATATTCTTCACAAAAATTGCTAGGAAATATTCTTATACCGACAACTAACCAATAAAACAATTATAATCTCCAGTAAATTATATATTCATAGCCACAGGAGTAGCCACTACAATCTACAACCAATTAGATTTTCTTAAAGTAGCACAGTGTTATTCTTTTACAAGTTACAACATGTTATTGTTTCCAAGTATTTGTATGGTGGGCTTGTATGGTTGTAGTGACAAATAAAAAAGTATCTGAGTATTTAATAGATGTGCTTTCCTATGCGCCAATGTATTAGTCTAATTAAAGATGTGATTTCCCAAAACAAACAAACCTAACAAAATTGAACAACTAATATGATTTTTTTTAATGAATTAGCACAAAAATATTATTCTGATTATTATTCCGTTTATGGAAAACAAATTTGAACTTCGAATTAACGATTATTTCACACTAATTCAAACAAAACAAAAGGAATCCAGTAACTTTTGGAGTAGTTGAAACATGTTCTTCGCAGATCACAGGTCGTATAGTCTCTTGTACAGTTTTTTCACTAGAAAAAAAAGTTGCTGATATTCGTTTCTTAGATTATTTCGCGGTCCATATAGAGAGGTGATGTATACTGTATACCGTATAAATATAACTGTAATTTTTGGCCGAAATAAATTATTTAATAATTATATTTTTCTATGAAAGATTTTGGACTTTGTTACCGCCAGAAGTAAAAAAAAAAAAAAAGGATAGACTTGGATAATTTATGCGCCAACTTTTCGATGTTATACCGGACCAACATATATCTATCGACGATGCATGGTTAATCTAAGAACACTTACGATGATTTTTCAAATTAATTAATTAAAAAAAAAACATATCTATACTATACTTACATATCAAAGCATGCATACCAAGAGGTGTAACACGCTAGATCTAGGACGTAAACAGATGTTTATGCCATTCAATTGGTTTGATTTGCGGTTGGATATCAATAGCCAGCCGAAGCAACACCATTGCTTGATTTTTCATCTAATATAGAAATAAATTGAATAACACATCTATTTGTATCACTGGTATATTAAGAAACATATTTTTATTGTCTAACATTGTTTTTTTTTTTATTTGCCCACATACGAGAACATCTTATGCTAGTGGTTAGTAATTTACAAATTTACAACTAATTGAGTCTTGAGTTATCAAAAGCCGAAGAATCTAGTCTAGATATAAAAACGACAAGTGAACAACACGCGCAAAATGCATGTGCATTATTAGCAAATTAATGCAAACCTAGGCACCCATAAAAATGGCAATGAATGCGAAATCATCGCCAAATTAACTTTATTTCCGTTTAGAAAGGTATCTATCAATTTATTTGAAACATGTTTTTCCTAATTTTGGAAGATGACAGGACTTTGGGCTAGTACGGATATATAGAGATATAGAACCATAAAGTTTCTTAACAAAGTTTATTTTAATTTTTAATTGAATGAATTACAATGGATCACTATGATATTTCTCATAGGTGTTGTGATGTAAGTTATATATGATATATTGATATTCCTTAAAATAAAAAGGGAATAATAGACGAGAGATACAAACCAGATATTCAAATATTCTCTAGATATAGTTTTGGATTTTTCTTGATTCGTCAAATATTTTTATAATCTGTAATTTCTTGCCGAAGAAGGCAATTAAATATCAGCATCGTAGTATTTTCTTGATTCTTCCAATCTGTAAATAATTTTTTTCCCCTTTTTTTTTTTGAACCTGGCTGTTACTTTATCTACAGCTAACAATTTAACCATTGGAGTAAATCTACATTGCATGACGGAGGAAGGTGCATTAAATTCAGTAAAATTTACGCGCTTTTGGGGTACATCTTGGATTCATGGTGTGAATAAATATAGTTGCAAATAAAAAAAAAAATTATAGACTTTAGCTTAAAAACTGTATGAAAAAAATGTCTGAATCTGTATGTACACCGGTAATATACATGTGGCCATGTGGGTATATGAAGGATTTTTTTTTTTTTTGATATGATATTAGGCCGTAGCCACACATGATAGACATAAAATATTAATTCATAATAATATTTCTAATTAACATCCTAGAATCAACGTATTTCATATAAAATCAGTAAAAATTATAATAAGAACTCACAAGATTGAAGAGAAGACATGTCGTAAGGCAGAATACGTGATCTTCTCCAATTTTTCCTTACTTTGATGGCAAAAGGCGTTTTTCTTCTTCTGTCTAATTATTCTTTTGGGACGAAAATTATGAAAAGATGCAACATAATGACAGAAGATTAATGTTTTATTACTAAGGCAATTGAAGGGATCACCTATTGAATGAACATGGTCCATCAGATTTTCCATCAAAATCTGATGCACCCTTCAGATAAATTAAACCCAGCTCACATTTATTATTATAGGCCATAATAATTATACCACACACACCCACGCTCGACCAGCTTGAAGCTGGAATGGAACCCATGCCCTCATATTGGAACTTAGAAAAGGAATGCTTCAGCACCACGTAAGAGGTTAATCTACATTTAAAACTGAATAAATTTGTGTGCTAGATAGAATAATTTTGGATTTGGTTAGAAGCATTCCTAACGAGTGATTAAGCTTAAATCTATATGTTTGAATAATTTACGTCGAATAATTGTTTGTATTTCCGAAGTTTTTGTGGTTTAATATATTATTGAAATAAATTTTCATTTATGGCGATTGTTCTAGTATGTTTTTTTTTAATACAGTCATTTGATAGAATGCGAAGAAAAGAATAAAAATTCAGTGAAAAGGTTTTTCATTTGATTTTATTTAGATGGTGAAATAAATAAATGTTTTTTCCCCTGATTTCCCCACACTTAAGTAATAAAAAAAAAGACCTATTAAATTGGAGGATGAAAAATAAAATTCTACTCCGTTTTCTTTTAGAAAATTTTTTCATTGTTTATTATTTTTCTATTTCACCTTTCTGTGAATCAAACAGTATATTAAATTATTCTCTTATTGAACTATGGGTGCGTTTGGATGAGAGAAGAAGAAGAGGAAGAAGGAAGATGGGAAGAAAAAAAAATTATAAACAATCCAAACTCTTCACAAAGTTACACACTTCCCAATACTTCTTCCTACTTCTTCCTTTCTTTCCTTCTTCCCACACCTATGCGGTGTGCGTTGTGCGTTGAGAGCCAAAGTATAGTATGTTGATTCATGTCTTAATTTACAGTGTACAACATCTTGACATTTATTATCAATCATTTCATGCAGCATCAATTAAATTTTATTATTTCCTTTCTTTTTACTTTAAAATTTTTTAAAAAAAACATGGTTCCGACGAATCGTACAATGAAAAATGGAGGTCACACACCCTGTAGTGTTTTTCAACTAAAAAAAATGGGCGACCTTATAAAGTCATGTACTAAATAATAACAAAAACTTAGATAAATACAAAGATCTAGTCGAAAACGTTCATAATTAATTTATACTTGATGCAACTGGCCTTTTATTTTTCTTCTTTTTCTTTCAGAATCATTTGGCATCTTGGACCGCAGAGATTATTTACTCATGTGGAGCAGGATTTTCTATGTTTCGTTTTGAACCACATTTTCGTGTCGCTTATACGACCTCAATCATTTCCCATGTTACGTAACGGAATTAGAATATCAGAATTGTTGTTATATAACCACTCAAGCATAAAATACAAAATTATATCTCATAATTATAACATTGTATAGAGAGGTGATGTAACTGCAATTTCTAGTGAATCTTGTCGTTACCCGCTATACGGACTAACACACGATGACTGACACAAGGGAACATGGTGACATCATAAGAGAAATCAAAATCAAACACGATACGCAGCGACTGGACACCTCCTTTGACAAGCGCAGAGCCCTTTCGTCAAGCTGAAGTATCACCGCCCATTAGCCCGAAAGCGACCATTACCTCATCTCCTATTCATACTTCTCTACGAATAATAATTAGGCGGGTTGAGTTCCTACTATATGTTGACCCGGTACAGGAACAGACATACAAAGATGACCAACAGAGCTTGTTTTCCGAGAAAACGACCCAACGCGGCCGCGACCATCCGCGAAGGGATCCACTGCGATTCATTCTTTTTGCTTCGTGGGTCCCACATACCACCATCACCAAATATTCCGTGTAAGCGCTTATCTGATGATGCGGGTCCCAGATGCGGAATCCTAGCGAAGATACTGGGTCCCACGGAGACTAGATCAAGCACACGGAAACACTGTAGAGAGGTTGAATACTGAAGATCAGATCCGAATCCGTGGAGGCCGAATCCGCCCACAAAGAGGCGGAGTGGTTGTCCGATTAGATCCGGATGCGTAGGCTGACGTGGATCGCTTGTTGCCATTCGCCACGTTTGGGGCCCACGGTCCACCGTAGACCACCTTTTAACGTGCACTAAAACACAAAAATATCTCCTCATTTGATATTGATTGGTTTTTCTTTTTCTTTATACATATTGAGGATCGCCACGTTTGGGTCATCGGATGGATTCGTACAACGCATTTAAATTTTAAATTTGATGCAATATATTCATCGTATTAAAAATTTATTGGAAGTCAAATTTTATATTTTTTAAAAAAATTTCACTACTTTTTGGATTTTTAAAAATATTTATTATTGGAGACTCAAAACTAAGAAATCTAAAATTTTAAAAAAGTAATAATTTACAAAATATAAACTGTTGTTTCCAGTTAGTTTTCAATATGATGATGAGTTTGGGCAGCGGATTGGTTGTTTGAAGCATGAAATTTGAAAACAAATGCATAAGATGGGTAGATAGATGAAAAACAATATAAAAGTGAAGAAAAATAAAAATATATATAATTTTTTATTTCCTATTAAATTTCAATATGAAGATGAGGTTGAATGGTTTAGATCAGTCATTTGAAGCATAAAATTGAGAACTAATGCGTAGAATGAGACCCATCCATACCACACGTAGCATTCTAGCAATCCCCTTTATATATATTTACATTAATTCAAAAGTTTGTATGCCACTCATTTTTTGTATTGGTTATAAACTTATAATTTAAATCAGTTATTCGAAATTATAACGGCCATATTTGATCAGGAGTGATTGAGTTCACTACAACTATTTTTGCACATAAAATTTAGTTTTTTATTGATTATCGGGGGATTCGAGAGGGAACTAGTGGGTTTGGCCTTTCCTTTTTTCTATAAAAATATATGTCACAATTTACATGTATTTTAAATTTTTTAATAAATTTATAATTTTCCCGCTCAATTAAATGAGAATAACATAATTTTGTTAGTAGATATGCTTCTTTATAAATAAAATCTTCATTTATTTAATCAATCTTCAAAATTCTGACCCCTCAATATCTTTAAATGGAATGAATTAATTAACAAGCTGTCAGACCAAAATGGAGGATGTAATAGCGTGCTTTCTCTGTTAAGGAAAGTGATGTCTCCGGGGAAGTTACAACTAATCATCCGGTTAATATTTTATGGCACTTTCCTTGTTGGTCAAATTTCATATAATTTTTACGACATTTGCACACCAAGGATGACTAGACTGTTTTTTTTTTAATCTGTACCATTAGTTACCAAACTGATGGAGCATTATAGGCAGTTGCTACCTGATGGAGCATTACGACTTATGACTTTATGAGTACTATACAATTGTCATTTGCTACCTCTTTTCGTTGTCAATTGCATGCAGTTTTGTTTTTAACATGTGTGCATTGAGCCAATTGGCAATTTTTATGCCATCTAAATCACACTAGTGAAAGTTCATGTTAATTTCATAGCATGAAAAAAAATAATAAGAACCTGTTGAACAGAGCTGGAACACATATTTTGAAGAGTTGGAAGTGGATCCATAATTCTAATACATTGTTGCAATCTATTTATTAGAATTGTTTTTTCTTTTGGATTTTTTTCATGGAACAAATATCTTATATATGATGCCTATAACTTATATTAAGTTTTTCCATTTAATATAATTGATAATTACTTAGTTGGACGTTCTGTCACAGAATACTTTTTTCAGTCTGATTTGAGCAATAATCAGTCGTAGCTAGAGGCCATTCATGATTTTAAGGGAATGGTTAGTTTTTTTTTCAGCCCTATAAAAATTGATCCACCGAATAATTCGCCTTATTAAATAGAATATGATAAGTCCTACAGAAATTAATATAGAGGAACAAAAAAAATGTAGTACTTAAATTGAAAAGAAAGTATAAGTAAGCCGTCCAATTAGTAACTAAAACATAAATGATGTTGCATGACTAACAAATTAAAAAAAAAACATTTTCCATATATTTTATAATTAAAGTAGATATTATAATTTTTCCTAACTTGTCCCACTGATCGCTTTTTGGCGAGTAAATCTCTATTTTGACCCAAGTATGTAATTTATCAACTTACACTTTTCAACGTGTCTGTCCCCCCCCCCCCCCCCTTAAAATAAGAAAAGTGAAAATTTTCTTTTGAAATTGTGGCGTAAAATAATGAAATTTTCATTTTAATTTAAATAATTCGATCAATCATCTTCACTTAAAAAATAACATAACAACTGATTTATTTATTTATTTATTCAAAAAAAAATAAAATCGCATCAACAGTGATAGACTCAGGTGCTGCAGTATTAAGAACGCTGGACCCAGCAGTCAAACTGTTGGGAATTGATTCGGGGACCATTATCAGCTCCCTAAAATAAAATATTTACGGCTCATAGAATTTTAATGATCCAGGTGCATTCAAACTGAGGAACCTTTTACCTCTTTGTTTATTTCGTTGGATGGTTGCCTTTTTCTCCTCGGTGTGCCTTCCTCTGTTTACCACTTGTTTTGTTTTGGTTTTGGTTCGTGCCCCATTTGTGCAATTGTGCTTGTCGCCGCTCTCTCTCTCTCTCTCTCTCTCTCTCTCTCTCTCTCTCCAACAGAAACCCTAACCCCAATCCAAATCTCCTTCCGATTTCTCTGCTACCTTCTCACTCGATCCGAGGTAATTCTTCTTCTAATCTCTCAGTCTTTATTATGTGAATTTATTCACTGTAAAGTGTTAAATTTCTTGCTTTATGTGCTGTATAAGCTATAGCTCAAATTAATTCGTTGAATTGGGTTGTGAATGATTCGATGTAGGAAGGGAGATTTTATTGCGTGTAGGTAGAAGAGAAACTTGGTAACATTGATTGTGAATCAGCTGTTTCTCATGTGTCTCTGTAGAAATTCATTCATGTTAGAGCTTGTATTGATTCAAATCATTCAGGATTGATTCTAAAGTTGTGTGCTTGCCTTTGCATCTTTTTTTTTCCATATATATTTCATATATATATTGTGAGATTAGATGGTTTTTATTTCTTACCTGTACCTTTTAAGTTGCATACTTGGGGTATAATTTCTCACATCTTTGTACTTTTAATTATTTTTTTCCTCATCGATTTTTGCAGAGGACAGGTGCCTGCAGCAGTTGGCTGGTTTTTATTGGACTTGTAAAACCAATTCTAAGGTTTGTTTCCACCTTGCTAATTTATATTCGTGAGACAATAGATAGCTTGTGAAGTTATTTTATTTGTCCCATAATTAGATTACATTAAATTTAAGAATTTATCTGTAAATTTGTTCTCTTAACACATTTCCAAGGGCTTCTTTGTAATCTTTTGGGAAACTAGATAGTTTAATCTCCTGATTTCATTAGTTTTTTGAATTTTAGGACTCTTTCGACACAGATTTTTTTTTAATCAATAGATTCAATATACGGGGAAACAAGAAGCTTGCCATGCTATTTATATTATTTGCTGCAGCTTTTGCTAATATTACTTTTTTTTTCTCCTTCAAAAGTATGTTGTAGAATATAGAATTTGGTCCTGGATTATGACCATGTTGAAAAGGATCTCTTTATTACTTTGTTAGTATTTATCTATTGTTTTAAAACAAAAGTTTGTTTATGTAACTTGTTCAACTTTTTTTTATATAAAATTATTTATGTCATCTGGTATGTTGACAGATTACCCTGTTGTGTGTTTTTTTAATCCCCTGCAAAGTGCAAAAATCAAACATAAAACTTAGAAATACTAAAGTATGATTTTGATTTATCAAAATGAATCTGACTATGCTTCTTCTCTTTACAGAGACATAAATAGTTCATGGAGGAAAACCTGATCCTTCTTTCTCCATTTTAAAACACCATTGTTCCTGCATAAATTCCTTCAAACATGGACCGGCGCGATACTTCCGGCTTTGTGAGTGGAGGATGCAACCATATCAATGAATCCTCTGACTTACACATTAACCTAGCTTAGTTTTTTTTTATATTTGGGAGCAGAGATATAAGAAGTACACATCCTGCCTCAAGATTGACCCCTCTCTCTCCAAGTTAAGTGCCAACGAACCAAAGCCTTGCCAAGCCTTGCTTACAATTGATGGATAATAATCATAGATTTGGGTTCAATGGGTTTGTACCCCGAAGGGGCCCAGCTGGCGGTAGTTCAAACCTCCACAATTCCTACCCATACAACCCAAACAAATTTTCCCTTGATTTCTCCAATCCAAATGGCCTTGGCAATAGGAACACCATCACATCAGATCCCAAGTCAAACACCTATGATGCTCACCAGCAGAATATCCTGGCCAAGGGGATGAAGCGCAAGTGGGTTGATTTTTCTCTAGGCCTTCCCCAATCGTCAGCCTC
Source organism: Rhynchospora pubera (assembly GCA_028095005.1). NCBI lineage: Eukaryota > Viridiplantae > Streptophyta > Magnoliopsida > Poales > Cyperaceae > Rhynchospora > Rhynchospora pubera. Next base: position 21,969,530 of record CM051461.1, read on the forward strand.
TTCTGACAGCACCACCAGACCAAGCTCTATGTGCACCCATTCTTCTTCCAGTAAAGAAAATGAAGGGGAATCCCCCATGGATTTGGGCATTAACTTTGAACTCAGCCTTGTAAACGAAAATCATCTTGCTCCCAAGGCAGCAAATGAGCCCAAGCTTGAACTTGAACTTAGCCTTTCTGTTGGCCGAACTGAATCTGTGGTTACTGATGCTCCTGCAACTGCAGTAACTTATCACACTGCTTATAATACTATATCAGTACCAGATATTTTGTCAGTACCAACTGTTGATGAAGGGTCCACTTCATCTCGCTGGAAAGGTGGTAACAACATGCTTCCCTACTTGCAGGAGAAAAGTATTTTATTTCCTCAACCAATAACAGGAACTTCACAAGGGGTCGTGGTACCAGGGGAAATACACAATTCTCCCACCAACCGTCCTAATTACCGTACTGGCAATAATCCCAAAACATGTCAACACCTTGGGTGCGCCAAGGGGGCCCGAGGTGCCTCTGGCAAATGCATCGCACATGGCGGGGGTCGCCGGTGCCAAAAAGATGGCTGCACGAAGGGAGCAGAAGGCCGTACAATTTTCTGCAAGGCACATGGTGGCGGTCGCCGATGTGAATTTCTTGGATGCACCAAGTCTGCAGAAGGACGCACTGACTTCTGCATAGCACATGGTGGGGGGCGCCGGTGCAACAATGACGGGTGCACTCGTGCTGCCCGAGGAAAATCTGGCCTTTGCATTCGCCATGGTGGTGGCAAGCGTTGCACACACCCTTCATGCACCAAGTCTGCTGAAGGCCATACTGGTCTTTGCATTGCCCATGGTGGCGGCCGTCGGTGCCAGTACCCCCAGTGCTCAAAGGGTGCTCAAGGGAGCACTAACTTCTGCAAGGCACATGGGGGCGGCAAAAGGTGCACGTATGAAGGTTGTACAAAGGGAGCTGAGGGGAGCACCCCATATTGTAAGGGCCATGGCGGTGGCAAGAGGTGCTCTTTCCCTGCTGGGTGCACTAAAAGTGTGCATGGCGGGACCCATTTTTGTGTTGCCCATGGAGGCGGCAAGCGCTGCGCAATGGCTGAGTGCACCAAATCTGCTAGGGGCCGCACGGATTATTGTGTACGACATGGTGGTGGGAAGCGGTGCAAGGTTGATGGTTGTGATAAGAGCGCCCAGGGAAGTACTGACTACTGTAAGGCACATGGGGGAGGAAAGAGATGTGCCTGGGGTCAGGTTGGTACTGGGCTGGGTGAACCAGGTGCACCATGTGATAGGTTTGCAAGGGGTAAGGTTGGCCTGTGTGCTGCTCACACAGCCTTGTTGGATGATACAAGGGTCCATGGTGGTCAATCTGTTGGTTCCGTTGTTTCAGGTGGTTCTCATATGACTGGTTCAGTTGGCATGGTTGAGATGAGAGATGTCAGAGTTAGGGGATCCAATACTGGGGTTCGCTTCTTTGGTCATTCTGGCATTGGTGGGGTGAGTGCTGGTACAAGTCATGTGGGGGAGTCGAGTTCTCAGCCGATTGTTGCGCCAGCACCAGAAAGAAGAGTGCATGGAGGGAGTTTATTGTCTCTGTTAGGTGCTGAACTGAGCCCTCAAGAGAAAACTGGAGGCCACGATGGAAAAGTACATGGTGGTGTTCCCTCGGGATTTCTCTCTCTGCACATGGGTTAGCGGTTGGTTTTCCTCTGTACCTCTGCAGCTTTGTTTGCATCCGTCTCTGCTCTCATTGATCTGTGTTTAGAAATAAGAAAGCGTCTCTTGTTTGTTGGGGGTCTAATTGGGTTTTAGTGTTTTAAATTTTTAATTATGTTTGTTCCCATTTGTGATATATGAAATAAATTGGGGTAAGGTTTTCTTAAATAATATCAGGGTTTCTAGTTTTCTTAGTGCAGATGTTTGTGGTAGCTTGAATAGGGTTATAATTTATAAATCTGCTCTCATTTTGAACTGAGGTGTTATAAGTGTGAATTTTATGTAAATAATGTGTCTAGATTTATGGTGTTTTATTTGCATGATGTTGTAAACGTGTGCGTTCGGATTCTATTCCGAGGCTTCTTTGGAAGTTTGAGAAGGCTTTGGGCCAGTTAAATTAATGTCGTGGCCCATTTTTTGTTTGCAATTTGGATCATTTAAGAATAAGAGGAATAGCATGTTTCTAGACGAAAAACACTGAGAAGTGTGTAATCTTGTGAAGAGTTTGGATGCTTAGCAATAAATTTCAGCCTAGAAAGAGGTTATTCCTCTTATTCCTAAGCGAACCAAACGGCCCCAATCAGACAAGTAGACAACTGTTATATATGTATTTTTTTTTTAAATATCCGTAGACAATTTTCATTAATCAAAATTTTTGTTACATCAAAGAGGACAACTATAAAAGTAACAACCCCTATTCACAATATATAAAGAGGTTACCCACATTTATAATATCTTACATACAATGAATTAGAAAAGTTCCTAGGTACGCTAATTGAAGCACCGATAAGAAATTTGTGGTGCCTTGATTCTAGCCTTGGTATATGTGTATTTGATAGGAATTATATTAAATTAGTGAGTTCCAGTATAATCTGCTCTTTACTAATGGTTACTATTTAGTTCCGATTGTTCACTGATTTTTGGTTAGTTCCAGTTCTCGGTATAATAATAAGCTGATTTTTCCTTTTATTGTTCCCATACAAAGCGTTGGTATAAGGCCAGATGCAAATAAAATAGCCCTTTTCCTGCCCAATTAAAGGCCCTTTCAGAATATACATCTACAAAGTTGCATTTATAATTCCCTGTAGCGCTGTGCTAAATAGCTTTTAGAGCGTTTAACAATTTTTTGCTATTCTAACTTTTTTTTAAAAATAAGAACAGCGTTATTTAGAACTCAAAAAAGTAAACAAAAAAAATTGCATTTATAATAACTTTTGCGTAAATAATTTTATTCTTCAATGTATACTAATAAAACAAACTGTTCCTAATGCACCTGTGACGATGTTCAGCTTGTTATTTTTACCAATTAGTCGAGGCATCGTATAAGTACAAATATGGCATGTTTCCTATAAAACGAAAGATCCATCGAATGCAGTTAGGACTGAACGAAAAACTTATAACTCATGAGTTACTTCAACTTGACACGGTAAAAGCTCGGCAACTCGAGTTTAACCAATTCAGTCGGCAAATGAGTTGAGTTTGAGTTGAGCTCAACCCGATTTGTCAACTCGTGAGCTGACTTGTCACATAAAGGATTATAAGAGTTTTCATATTGTACCTTTTCGTTCTAGACAAATGCAACATACATATTTTGATTTAAATCAATGGAAGAAATAAAAATAACAATAATTTTCTTATTTGAATATTGTATATATCAATTAATATTGGAATATTATATGAATTACATAAAGAAATTTTTAAAGTTCGCAATCTTGTTTCGAGCACAGTCGTGACTCGCGAGCCAACCCAATCCAAGTTGAAGACAAGCCGTAATATGCGCAAGAAGTGAATTCCTAGAAGGGAAGTTTGCTGATAATTCATTCTAGCATTTTCATTCCATAAATGCACCTCAATTATATTTATCATCCAATGTTTGCCATGCCTCTCACGGCAAGGCAGAAGCAATGTTCTGTAGCGAATCATTGACATATTTTATTTTTCTCTTTGATAAACAAAGATGAGGTAAATTTTCTAGAGAGTGGCTAGTGTCAAACATATAGGACACATACACTTGTCCAACACGATGAAATTTTAATTTTTAAGTTTAAATGGCCGATCAAAATCGTTCAAATTGTTCTACGTTATAAAATCTCCGTGGAAACCAAATTTTATATTTTTTCAAATTATTTTACTATTTTTTTGGAAATTTTTAATATGCTCAATCTAAAAAGTTATGAACCCTCCAATTTTGAAAATTCGAAAAAAAAAGTTAGAAAATTTAGAAAAATATAAAATTTGATTTTCAAGGATATTTTAATATATAGATCATATTGAGTGGTTTGGATCGGCCATTTTTGAAATTTTAATAGTCGACGTTTAGATCGTATTTGACATCCTATATGTTTGATTCTAGCATTAAACTCGATTAAAAACTGATTTTTCGAATCAATGATTGGTGATTAATTCTTTAATTAATTTTTTTCCCGAAAAGTTATATTTTCGGCCAGTATATGACATGTTATTCCTTTTCTTTTTTGCTAAAAAATGCATTTTCTCCTCGTACTTGCTAGTACTGATAAGAGGTTTTGAAGGTAATATTACCGTGGACTTATATACTCCACGGTAATATTATGTGACGTGTGTAACTGTGATGATGTTACGACTCACAACTTTGTGTTATACAATTAAGCTTATTTTTTAATAAGTTCAATTTGGGTTTGTTTTTATTCAATTCACAATTCCAATTTTCAAATATGAAAAATATATCTAATAGTGTATTTGTTCACGAGGAGCAATGCAATGCCTTTTGTAGTTAGAGCTACAAACGAATTTGTGCTTGATCGTTTTTCGTTTCGTTTTGTCCTGGCGAAACGGTTAACAAAACAAAATTTAGCTTTGTCTCATTTAGCGAAACAATTAATGAAACAATAAAACAGTTCTGTCACTATGAAAATCACAAAAATTTCGACCGTTTTCAAAACAGTTAACGAAATTAAAGCCATTTTTGTCATCGAAACAAAAAAGTTAACGAAACACCCTACTTTCGTCACCGTTTCTAGCACTAGCTAGACACCCTATTTGAAGTGTCTTCATTATGTATTTATTTTAACAACTCTTTAGTTTTAAAACTTAAATATCAAAATAAAACCAATATATGAGATTGATATTACTTTCTTTGTGAAAACATAAAATATTATGCAAAAAAAAAAAATCTGGGAACTATTTTGTGGAGATTAATAACATTTCAAATTCTTGAAATGAAAATTGGGGGCATTTAAACGTCGTTTTTTGTTTATTTATTATTTATCTAAAAAAGTTTCTACTTCAAGTAATATATAAGTCCTAATCATCAATCATGCATTTTCTCCACGAACACTTGCGTGTTAAAGTTTTTTTGAAGGTTGGTTTGAAATCAAAATAAGAAATTTGAAAATAAATGCTCTCTCTGTGAATCGAACCAAGGACCACTTGGTTGGCAAAATAGAGTGAAACCACTGGGCCAAACAATATATCCAGCTTCTTGCGTGTTAAAGTTATATATAATTTGTTTTAATTTGGAAAATTAAGGTTCGTGTACAAAACTAACAGACTCATAAAATCTATCATAATTAAGCGAAGCTAGATCGATATTTTGGAGTCGTTAAACTACACAAGGGCTATAATTTCTTTTGATAAATTAATCCAGTGGTTAAACTGTACATTCTTTTGACAAACATTGGATTTTGGCTAAATCAATAATCCAATGTTGATATCTTACATTTTATACGTGTCAACGTTCAATCTACATTCAATCTCATTTTAAGCTAATGATGCCTAATCTTGACTTTAAGCGGCCTACACGTCCCATTTTGGTTACGAATTGAGGTCTTGGAAAGGACACCTTAGGACGAGTAGTTCTGTGTATCTAGCTAGATTATCATATTCATAGCTAAGATATTAAGAAATAGCGCTATGTGGTAGATGCAAGATTTTATCTCTCGCAATTTTCTTTTTATTTATGGCAAAGAAAAAAAAAGTGTTTGTTGCTTCTGAGTCTGCATTTGCATTAAACAAAGCCATGCAAAATTAAGGCTTCGTTTGGATGGCTTCTTCCCGGAATAAGGAATAAGGAATAACCACTTTTTACCAATAAATTTATTTCTAACCATTCAAACTCTTCACAAAAGTTACACACTTCTCAATAAATTTACCCCTTCCCAATAAATTTCTTCCCTTCTTCATTCTTCCTACCTTATTCTCAACGCATCCAAACGGAACCTAAAGAAAGAAAAAAAAAAACTAAAAAACTATTATTTCTTTTATGCCATTTAATAAACTTTTTTTACTTCAATTTTGCTCTGTAATGTCTTTCCATTGAAGCTACCAGATTTCTAATGTAAAATTTTCGTTTTGTGTTGACCTGAATAAATTTTTAACTTTGATAATATCTTTATATTGAAATAGATGCACTTTTGCTACATGTACGTTTCAATCATGTACAAGCTGAATTAGTGATATTAGCAAGAAATTAAAATTTCAAATAGTCGCTACCCGAATTTTGGCTGGAATAACAAAAGAATGGGATTATGACTTTTGTGAACAACTACCAATCCTTCCAAATGCTGAACAATTAATGCAAATATATAGTCGCTAGACGCTAATTATACATGTTAACGCTAGCTATTTCTTGTCAATTTAATTGCCTCATGTGAATAGTGTTTTTCAGATATGTAATTTTCCTAAATAACACTTTGATTTTTTTTTTTTTATGACATAATAACAAAGTAAATTTATTGGCCAAATTACAAGGTCGCTTGCTTCAAGGGGGGAAAACATCAGTGTTCGTTAATCACTTCGCCAAAAGCTATGAATCAACTTTCGATTGGAATTAATCAAGTCCAATTAAATTGTCAAGTAAATTGCGGCAAGAAATTGACCCTCAATAATCATACCTTTCTATCTCTATTATGGTTAATTAATTAAGTGCCCAACAATTGAAAACTGACATGTATTTATTATCATCATTGTATTATTGGAGTCGAAAAATTTATGGTGTTACGTGTAGATAATCTATTGTTGCTAAGGAATTCATGTTGGTGAAGATAAAGAGATGGTATGATTAAAAATTGAAGATGTAAAATAAGACGCGCAGTTCCATTAATTACCAAGTATACTTCGAATTTATTTAATTTTAAGTGAAATAATCTCTTGCTAAAAAAAAGGAAAATTATTCATGTATTTGATTCATTACACCTTTTCTTATACCTTTTGTTATAATAGAAGTACCTATTTGTCAGGACAATATTCTGGCCGTAGCTCCAATAGCGATCGTCATAATAATAAGAAATTAAATTCCTTGAATTAAAAGTATGGTCCATGTGCAATAGGCACTTTGATGCCCCAAGGAAAAGGGCATCTTCTCTGAATCATTTAAGACTGAATAAAGAATAACAAGTTAAATTGGTATATGCCTCTAACACTATATAGCAATAAATGACACCAACTTCATCAACCAAACATACATATCTATATATATTGTTCTTTGCATCATTCTCAAGTTTTGAACTAAAGCGACTTATAGAGATAGTTGTATAACTTGCATTAGTGGAGAAGAAGGAGAATCCAGCACTTGTCTATGAGAGTGATGTTTGGTATTAATCAGAAAGTTTAATTATATATATGCATTATCATGATGTTACCAAGTAACTTTCTCAATTGCTAAGGCAAATGTATTTGATTGATTGCAAACAGGACCATCACGAAACCGTCAGTCCGTCACAGGTTTTATATTTCTTTTATATGCTGTACACATACAATCATATATAATTCATTGTATACAATTTCATGTATGAGATGACAAATATTTTTGCTGCTGCGTGCTTTGATAGACCGGGCAATTTTCCAATAAATTCACCTCCTAACAAGTCTGGATGAAATTTTCACGTATTTCAAAATATACGCTTAAATATTGTGTTAAATTGTCAATAGGTGTTGTTCTAAACGTCTCTAGGTTTGTCGATTACAAAACAATATCATTTGGCATTTAACAATATTCTTTGAGTTTTATAGGGAGAAGGTGTAAAGGTTGAAGACTTGGTTAAAAGCTATGTGCAAGATCAAGATCAAGTCTTTAGAGAGCTTATAGGCTAGTTTAGACTTTAATAGAAGGCTTACTTTAGTCCTTTTATCCTTGAAATGGTCTAGTTAGCAGAAAAGCTCAAGAACTCGGTAATTTTCTCAGTTTCAGACCCAGTGCGTCGTGTAACGCAATATTGCGTTGTACAACGCACAAGTGAGTTGTGTAACGCAATATTGCTTCACACAACGCATCAGTATGTGCAGTTCTTTTCCTTTCATAGACCCAGTGCGTTACACAACACAACAGAGGGTCGTGTAACGCACTAGCTGCATCATACAACGCAATTTACACGTCGTGCAACGCAATTTCCTCAAATCAAGCCAGAACGTTGTATAACGCACTGAAGCGTTGTACAACCTTCCTTTGTTTTTCTCTGGCCTTTTTCACTCGTTTTTGAAGCAAAATTCTGATCATTTAATGGCATTTAATGTTGCGTTGCACAACGGGTGGTCCGCGTCGTGTAACGCGTCTGACAACTCAAACGGCTAGTTTATCCGTTTTGTTTTATTATAACGGTCGTCCAGTGCGTCGTACAACGCAATATTGGGTCGTGTAGCGCACTGCCAAAGGATAGTTTATTTTTGTTTTATTATAACGGCTATCTGTGGGTCGTGTAACGCAATATTGCGTTGTGTAACGCACAACAGCAAATTGAGTTGTTTTACAGCCCTTGAACAGCTCTATTTATATCCACCCTTTGTGTCTCTCTCCAACTAACGAAAGAGAGAGCTTTGCCTTGCAAAATTTGTCCAGAATAGAGCCTTTGAGCACAGGGATACTCTCCCACTTGAGCTTTTCATAGCTAGACCATTTTGAGAGATTTAGTAGCCTCAAACACCACCGTCCCGACATTGTCGTTAGGTGTAGGTTGAGAGCTCTTCTCCCTTGAGGCCGTTGTGTCATTCGAGTTAGGCCGATCCGCCTCGAGTGTCCTTGTGACGAGGTGATTCGGTTCGAAATTGTAGTCCCGTTCTTATTGGAATTAAACGGAGCGCGCCCATTTCGTGGTAGCGAAACTCCCGGAGACGTACGACTAAGGCTAGTTTCTTCTAGCGGGTCGGAACTCCGTAATCACATCGCGTGTTCAATTTCTCTCTCTCTTTCCCTTTTTTTATCTTGCTATACTTGAATTGCTTGTGTGTTTGCTTGTATTGGTTACCAATTGAATTGTGTTAGGATAGTCCTTACCAAACCGGTCTAAAACCTTAATTAATTCCGCTAAACCTTAATTAAGCCGCCTCCTTAGGGACAACAAAGTGGTATCAGAGCGGGAACCTCGATTAAGTTAGTCTTAATCTCGGTTTTCGGTCATGGCGGCTCGGTTTGTAGAGAGACCGGATAAATTAGGCCAAAATTGTGGAAATTTTTCTTTTTGGAAGAGATGCATGGTGAACTATCTCAATATCTTAGGATATTGGCACATGGTAGAAAAACGGTATACCCCCGAATTTATGCCAAACTCTACCAATTTGTCTAGGAATCTCGTGATAACCAAAGGGATAATGATTGTGCGGTTAATGCCATATTAGACTCGGTTCATGAATCAATTGGTGTGACTCTTGGTAGATATGAGTTGGCATATGATATGTGGATGGCTCTCCTCACCCGTTATGAGGAAAATTCTCAAATTAGACACTCTAAATTGTATGACTTGTACTCTCAATTTGAGAATTTCCACATAAAGGATGGTGAATCCATTAAGGATATGTACACTCGTCTTGTACAACTCCAAAATGAATTCACCGAAGGAGGTGAGCCCCTAATAAATGGCAAGATTGTAGGGAAGATGTTGCGGGCTATGAGTAGAAGGCACGAATGGGATGCTCATATCACATCGCTTGAGACAATTATCCGCATGGACCATGAGTACACACCGGAGCAAATGTACACCGAACTCCGATGTGTTGAGGAGAACCTCAAACAACTTGCCAAACTAGAGCATACTCCAAGAACCCTAGTCATGACCTCCACAAACTATCCCGCCTCAACATCCTCCTCTCAACCCTCCTATCGCCGCTACCTACATCAAACACCATTAAACCTCTACGAGCTTGATGAAGCAAAGCAAGAGGTGGTGATTGAGAAGATGTTTCGTGGGCTGCTCAAGCATGAGGAGAAGTTTAACAAGGAGAGAATAGCACACGATGAACGGGAGTTGTGTTTTGTGTGCAACAAAGAAGGGCATTCTATGCACAAGTGTCACAAGCTTTTCCCTCAAGTGCAAACCAACAAGCCAAAGCCTAAGAACAAGAAGGAAAATAAGTAGGCTCAAGCCATGCATGCCTTATGGGACGTTGAATCCGAAACAAGCTCGTCCGATTCGGATTCTCATGAGGTGTATGCTATGGTGGCAAATGTGGAAGAGGTGGTATTCTCAACGGATGATGTGGAAGATGACTTCGTGAAGGATGTCCTCAACGAGTTCAATCAAGGAACAAGATTTGTTCATCCACTAATCCAAGCGCGTAAAGCACAACCACCTCCATCTCCACCAACTTCGCCAAAGGCATGCTCTCCAAAGGTATATCTCACTAACAATGAATCTCTTAGTAGTAGTGATAGTGAGAGTGATGATGAACCCACTAGTTCAACCCAATGTGTTGATTGTGATAGGTTGAACTCTATTCTTGATGCCACCCATGATGCCTTGGTTAGGAAAGCCGACACCATAGAAATCCTAAAAACCAAGGTAAATGAGCTTACTTCTAAGATGGGTGAGTATGAGGCTAAAATAAAGGAGCTTGAAAAATAACTTGAAAACCCGATTTTAGCCCAAGCTCCTAAAACGGATTTGAAAAATCTTTTCAAAGGTCAAAAGCCTCATGACAAGTCCGGTCTTGGTTATCAAAAGCCATATCAAACCAAGAAAAGGAACTTGTCATACAAAAATGGGAAACAAGTTGCACAAAACACACAATTTCAAAAATCTAGGAATTCTCATGGTCATGCACATATGTACCAAAGGAAACCTAGAAACACTAGAGTGCAAACCGAAAAGAATTTGCAAAATCAAGAAAAGAAGGTTTTTGTTCCAAAGGCGTCCAATAAAATTTATTTTAGAGGACCCGATGGATGGTTTTATGAATTTAAAGAGCAACACTTTTCACAAAACCACAAGGCTCAATCCAATGAGCATCAAAAGAATGTTTCCCAACATTTCCAAAAGGATCGCAAAAAGGATTTTAATGCCTCATCCAATGATCCTAAGAAAAAGGCCGAATACCTTAGAGCCCACTACTATTCCCATTTTGTCAAGGGCTCTACCATACCTAAGCCAACCAATGCATTTTGCAACTATTGTTGTCAAAATGGACATATCTCGTTGGAATGCAAATTTAGGAAACCAAATGGTGAATCCAAAGGTAAATGGGTTCCAAAGACTTGTACCTCTAGTGGTACAACTAGTGGTATGGTAACCAATGTGGCCTAAATACCAAGTTTACCCCCGGTCCTTTAAGCCAAATGTTTAGGGGAGCTTCATTTTTCTTATCTTTTTATTGGCTGAGAGGTTAAATTTGGTCACACTATCTTGTGTAGTGTCCTAAATTGGTTCTCCAATTCCTTTTCTCCAAAATTAAGGGGGAGCCATAAATTTAGGGGGAGCTTGTTACAATTGTTTCACCTTTTGTCGATTCACAAAAAGGGGGAGAATTGTAGTAAAGCTTGTGAAATGCCAAAATTTAATCGCTTTACTAATGATATTGTTTTTCAAATCGTCAAAAGGGGGAGATTGTTGTTCTAAACGTCTCTAGGTTTGTCGATTACAAAACAATATCATTTGGCATTTAACAATCTTCTTTGAGTTTTATAGGGAGAAGGTGTAAAGGTTGAAGACTTGGTTAAAAGCTATGTGCAAGATCAAGATCAAGTCTTTAGAGAGCTTATAGGCTAGTTTAGACTTTAATTGAAGGCTTACTTTAGTCCTTTTATCCTTGAAATAGTCTAGTTAGCAGAAAAGCTCAAGAACTCAGTAATTTTCTCAGTTTCAGACCCAGTGCGTCGTGTAACGCAATATTGCGTTGTACAACGCACAAGTGAGTTGTGTAACGCAATATTGCGTCACACAACGCATCAGTATGTGCAGTTCTTTTCCTTTCACAGACCCAGTGCATTACACAACGCAACAGAGGGTCGTGTAACGCACTAGCTGCATCATACAACGCAATTTACACGTCGTGCAACGCAATTTTCTCAAATCAAGCCAGAACATTGTATAACGCACTGAAGCGTTGTACAACCTTCCTTTGTTTTTCTCTGGCCTTTTTCACTCGTTTTTGAAGCAAAATTCTGATCATTTAATGGCATTTAATGTTGCGTTGCACAACGGGTGGTCCGCGTCGTGTAACGCGTCTGACAACTCAAACGGCTAGTTTATCCGTTTTGTTTTATTATAACGGTCGTCCAGTGCGTCGTACAACGCAATATTGGGTCGTGTAACGCACTGCCAAAGGATAGTTTATTTTTGTTTTATTATAACGGCTATCTGTGGGTCGTGTAACGCAATATTGCGTTGTGTAACGCACAACAGCAAATTGAGTTGTTTTACAGCCCTTGAACAGCTCTATTTATATCCACCCTTTGTGTCTCTCTCCAACTAACGAAAGAGAGAGCTTTGCCTTGCAAAATTTGTCCAGAATAGAGCCTTTGAGCACAGGGATACTCTCCCACTTGAGCTTTTCATAGCTAGACCATTTTGAGAGATTTAGTAGCCTCAAACACCACCGTCCCGACATTGTCGTTAGGTGTAGGTTGAGAGCTCTTCTCCCTTGAGGCCGTTGTGTCATTCGAGTTAGGCCGATCCGCCTCGAGTGTCCTTGTGACGAGGTGATTCGGTTCGAAATTGTAGTCTCGTTCTTATTGGAATTGAACGGAGCGCGCCCATTTCGTGGTAGCGAAACTCCCGGAGACGTACGACTAAGGCTAGCTTCTTCTAGCGGGTCGGAACTCCGTAATCACATCGCGTGTTCAATTTCTCTCTCTCTTTCCCTTTTTTTATCTTGCTATACTTGAATTGCTTGTGTGTTTGCTTGTATTGGTTACCAATTGAATTGTGTTAGGATAGTCCTTACCAAACCGGTCTAAAACCTTAATTAATTCCGCTAAATCTTAATTAAGCCGCCTCCTTAGGAACAACAATAGGCAATTAGTAATTTAGTATAATACAATTAATATGCAGTTATTTATTGTAGTTAGAAAAAAACATGTTTTGACGGTAGTTAACAATTGCCTTGAAAATTTACGATTAAAGTATGTACTATAATGCGCATTTAGTGTATTAAAACATTTACACTTTTAGTGTTCAAACGAACTGTAAAATATAGTGAGTACTTATCTTTTTTTAAAAAAAAAATTAGTTCTGTACAATAAAAAAATTTCACACTTACTGTTTTAGCCATTATCTTTTTAGTTTAGCTATAAAGCAAAATCTTTTTTTAAGATAAATTGAGTCAAGCTTCCCAATTTATTTTTAAATTGAATGTCTATGAAAAAAAATCCCAGCTGGGTTTCGAATCTGTGACGTTTCAATCAAGATATATTACACACTTAAAAGTAAAATCTTATATTTCACAATTAGAAGAACTTATATGTTTGTATGAAAAGATGTTTTAATTGACATGATAACTATTCTGTACTATGAAATATTATAGGATTATATCAAAATCCAATATTATATTGCATTAAGGATCTGACAGAAAATTCATCGTGAATATCAAAAGCATTATTTTAGAGCAATGAGTCAATGACAGTGTTAATATATGGAACCAAATATTTTTGAGTAATATGCAGACTGTTTCTACTCAACCAGTTTTAAATTTTATCACAAATTTAATTAAAAACAAAAATTACTAAACTTTTTCCGACTGAGATAAATTGAACTCTAAAACGAAAAATTGGTTCTGTCAGAGTTGGAGAGTGTAATGGATTCCTATTAAATTTGGAAAAAGTTTGTGTCTGGTATTAAATACATTCGGTCATTTAGATGTGATGCAATCATGCAACCATTATGTCAAGTAGGTCCAAACTCCAAAGTGCTCTAGCGCACTGCCTCGCCATTTTTATGAAAGCTCCTTTCTGTTGCTGCCTACGATGCAATTGGATTTGGTCAAATAAACCACCACACCTTTTATGCTGCCTTTTCTTTTTACATGTGTACTGGCAAAATCTTTTTCTAAGTGACGATTGACGAAATCAAATTGCAAACGTCTGAATGCACAATCAATAATAAAAAGGGGAAAAAAATATTGCAAATGTCCTTTTGCTTTGCATACAGCTGCACAAAACCGCAATAAGTTTAAAGCGCTCGACTAATTAAATTAAACTAATCTTTTTTTCTTTCCGACATTTTAACCCACTTGAGATATTCAATTGATCCTAATTATCATATATCAAGGATATATATACATTTTTGAAACGAATATATCAAGGATATGAAACACCACCTCTGCTTCAGTTATATATATATGTGAAAGGAAGAGTGGCTAACAGAAAGGCACCTGCTATCTTTCTTTGTAGGATATGTGAGACATTAGGTTTATGTTTCAACATAAATCTTAAAATTTAGAACCTATAATCAAGCAACTTTACAGTCTTTACTTTTCAAGACGGCAACAATTAGCTTATGTGATGTAAAGGAAAGAAAAAAAAAAAGATATCTGAAACTCGGTAACTGAAACATACGGTTATGTTAACCCAATCAGCATATTTTGTTTGCTAAAATTTTTCTATATCTAAGATTCTAAGTAGTATAGTTACATTAAATTCATAATAATTCAACATATACACAATATAGAAGGAATTCATGAGTAAGTGTCATCAAACCACAACATTATATTTTTAATATACTAGTATTTATTCTATATTATAATTACAAACTAGCACATAGTACAATATAATTATTTACATCGATCGATAGATTATATCTCACATTACACCCATCTCCAATGAACCCCAACAAGCATCACACTCGTATAAATGCAAGTACCTCCGCATGTAAGCTTGCATGAATCATGTGCACACAAATTACAGCATACATAATCCTGGTTGCCAATTATACTTGTTCATGTCGATCATTTATCAATATCCCGACCAAAGAAATGCACCCATGGCGAAGTTGCGCTTGCTACTGACATCTCCAACAACAGGCAGCCCGTACTCGCGCAAGAGGCAGTCGAGCTTCCACTCGGGCATCGCCTTGTAATCAGCCGGGGTATAGCGGGGGTAATGTAATGGCATTTGGAAGCAACTTATTTTCTCTTTCCCCATTTGGTTATGGCCTCCATTTGCCACAACCTTGTTCATGTTTTGAGATAGGGAGCTCATTGTAAGTTTACTATTTCTTCCCTCCCTTTCTCTTCCCCTTTTCTGTAGGGAAATTTTGTTTCCTTTGGAGAACAAAGTGTGTGAGGTGGAGGGGTATATATAGAATTAAGATGATATCGCGCGGTGTTCAATTCACCTCCATTTTCTTTTAAAATGGAGATGACGGGTGTTGGGAACTCGGAATGATACAGATCATATTTAGTAATGAATTTTGTATGGAGATTCGGTGGTTATTAACATAATTTGTTTGGCTATTAGAAGGTAAGGAAGGCAGAATGGTTAAAAATAGAGAAACAAAATGGAATTTAATTAGAATATGTTATAACTTCTTTTTTTTTTGTTCCCTTGGGTGCTATTAAATTCTTTTTGTCCTGTCATTACACGGTAATTAATTTGAGGAATCTATCGAACAAAAAAATACGAGCCTTGAAGTATCAACGGAAGTTAATGAATTGTAGCCTCTATTAAATTTAACCTCGCATTAACAGTCCCAACCAAATTAAAAACATTAATTTATTATGCTTTTCACTCCCTATTTTCTATTTCTTCCATGTCCCTCCGATCATACGGCCGGAGTGTGAGTAGGGGTGTCTAACGTGGTAAGTGGCAACGGAACGAGGTGTTTCGTTTGCCGTGCCACTAACGAAACGACACAATTTCAACATTCTGATTGCCATTCTATTTACTATTTTGTTAAACAATATGTACAAAATACACGATTTCAATAAACGACATGTGCTATTCCGTTCTACTACCCATTTCATTTGTCGTTCCATTATCGAAACGTCACAATTTTCGCTACCACTTACCGTTTCACTTACCGATAACGTGACGGCATAATGGCGAAACGATTGCCGTTGACACCCGTAAGTGTAAGTTACAAAGAGAAACTAGCTAATGCTAAGAAAAGAAAAGTTGTTTTTTAGAAGGCATGTCCATTGTAGCTTTGAAGAGTTATTTAGAGACTATGATAGGTGCCCACAACATGCACCCCATTGCACGTGTAATATATATATTGTTTTCTACGATATTTTGAAATATATTTCTTCTCACGTACGTCAGATTTTGTAGTTTTTTTCTCCTTTTTTTTATTCATTGTGGTTATGTTAGATCTGGAGTTGAGTTATCGAAATAAACTCATAATCCAAATTTTCATAATAGTGACTAATTCAATTTTTAGTTGGAATAGTACTAAGACAACAAAGTTAGTGACCATGTACAAGTGGGCAGCTGCATCCCGCTTTTTTAAAAAGAAAAAAAAATGTGACTATTTTAAATAAAAAAAAATAAAAAGCGACCTATTCAAACGTTGATTAGCATTTCATAATAGTTGCTAATCCAAGTCAGTATTATTTCTTATCAATTTAAATATATTTTTAAATTACTGCAATCAGAATGAAACAACTTTTATGGCTATATTGAAAGATTAAAAAAAAAAATAGAAACAAATTGACAAAGGGGAACGATTTAACAATATAATTATATAGCATAGCGTTAGCAAAAGTTCCTTTATGATTTTAAGGAAAAAGAAGAAACAAGAACTCAACGGACGGTATTCCAAGACATTACTCGAGAAGTATACGTACGCATGACTCAGCCCTCAAATTTCTTCTTTTTCGCAATTTTTCTTTTGAGAATTTTGTCAATATTTTCCTTGATTTTAGACTACCATCAAATAAAGAGGCGGTTTTGAGTCTCGCTTCATACGAAGTTAGGATTTCGTGTCAAAAGAATTTGTAAAAAAAATTTTCTGAAAATATATGTATATTGTAATGTCTAATATAGACATAGTATAATAATAATTCTTAAATAAACAACTCTAAAATAATGTTGGATAAAAAAAATTATGAGAAATCAAATATATATTATAATAACAGTAGAAAATCTAAAATAATATATTTAATATACAAGATAATAATTCAAAAGTCAAGACAATAAAAAAGTACAATAATTTCCTGTGAAATTTCATTTTTTTTTTCATAATTTTGCATAATAAGTTCTTTAGAAATCTCATTGAACACTTATTTTTCTTATTTTTAGTGGTAGTTTTTATATAATATCTAAGTTGTATTTTTTATCTTTTGTGTCACTTTTATTTATAATATTCTAAAGTTCACAAAATATTATATAGACGAATCACGTAATGCGCAAGATTCACGCTAGTGTATATATGCTACAAATAATTTTTTCAACCAAATATTTCATTTTATTTTAAGTTTTTTTTAATAAGATTCATTGGGTAGGAGAGAATAAGACGACTAGCCATGAACAAATGCTACTCGGGTCTCTATGCGGTTTTTTAGGTATCGTTATGTAATTCAAATCAAACACAACATGTCCAGCTGGGTCCTTCAAATTTTTGAAATGCCCTAACTTCTTGTGAATTTTTTTCTTAATTACAAACAAATATAATATCATATCAAGTAATTCTTTTGAGGCAGTTCGGCTGCAGTCCTGCAGACGGAATTTCATGGGTAGGCCCTTAATTTTCTGGGCCTCTGTCTTCAGTGTAATGGGCTTTGCCCTACCGCTCTAACAAAATTCATTTGTTAGACCTTTAGGGTCGTTTGGATCGCTTAGGAAGTTGGGGAATTTGGGGAAGTTGCAATTCCTAGGAATAATTTTATTGGGAAGTGTGTAATTTTGTGAAGAGTTTGGATTGTTTATAATAAATTTATGGTAGGAAGATGAAATTCCCCAAAATCCTATGGGGATCCAAACGGCCCCTTAGGCTTTAGCAATTAGCACTAAAAAGCTTATAATATATCAACATTTTTAAGGATTTAGAAATGATAAACATATTTTCACTCTCGTAGATAGTCTACAACTTTGCCGTGTAGTTTTCGTAACGTTATTAATGCTAAGCCTACCGACATTTATATTTTCATGTTTCTGACAATAAAGAAAAATGTGTGATTTATTATCTATCGGTAAGATTCATGACTTCCAAATGATTTCCTTCTCATTCATGCCTTTCAAATGATTTCTCTTCTGTTTTGGCCCCTGAATTATTGCTTTTAGTAAAATAAGCCCCTGTTTATTTTATATCCAGTCGATCCTTAATTTTTTTTTTTATTTGATTCAATCCAGTCCTTCCGTTATAGAAGTAAAAGAAGGCAAGGGCATCCCAAGTTGAGAGGTTAACGGTTTATTCATAGCACCTTGGTCCTTGCATTCTCAAACGTGCTACGATTTCTTCAAAACAGAACTCTCTATCACATTTACAAGTACCAAATTTGAGGAAAATACTACCAAGTACTCGAACTTTATGAACAACTTGGATATAAACTGTATTTTTTTTTTAAGTTGTTTCTTGAAGGTATTTTACTTTCTTTCCTTCAAACTTTATGAACAACTTACCTAAAATTATATTAAATTTTGTAAAATTACGAGAGATATGATCACATCAACTCCCCCGAGAGAATTACTGAGGTCAGTAATTTTAGGAGAGCACATCCCAGGATAGAAAAGGCAAGAAAAATCGAGTCCTGTTATTATTTTTATTTGCATTAGATTTGATGTTTTCAACATAACGAAGGTCTTGATTTAAACAAGTCAAGTGCTTATATACATCAAAGACAATAGTTGAGGGACCAACACAAACTTTTTCTTTAAATGTATATAAAAACTATCAGAGCTTTCATTTCATTTATATATGCACAATAATTATGAGAACTTATTTCTTTAGACAAAATATAAGAAACTCTAATATATTTTCAACATGTTACATACTAACATACCTCGCAGAAATTCTTTGATCATTCTACAAGTAATTCAAGATATTTTATTTTATGAGTTGACTTCATATTGTGATCAAATGACTTAGAATGAATATAGATACGATTGAAATGCTCAAACGAAACGCAGAATTGCAATATTTGCAATTATTAAGAGTAATTACCATGTATAATCAATTTTTTTAATAAATAACATATGAATAATATTCTACAAATTATAAAGAGTTTAAATATAGATTATTATGATCAAATTACTTAGAATGAATACAAAAACGAATGAAATGATCAAACGATAATCAGAATTGCATTATTTGCAATTTTTATGTGTAATTACCATGCATAAACCAATCATTTTGAATAAATAACATATGAATCATATTTTAGACGATATAAAGAGTTTCAATGCAGATTATTGTGATCAAACGACAAAGAATGAATCCAGAAACGATTGAAATGCTCAAACGACGCTCAGAATTGCATTAGTTTCATTTTATATGCGTAATTACCATGTATAATCCAATTTTTTTGAATAAATAATATATGAATCATATTCTAGAGAGTATAAAGAGTTTAAATGTAGATTATTGTGATCAAATGACTTAGAATGAATCTAGAAACGAATGAAATGCTCAAACGATGCTCAGAATTGCATTAGTAGAACATTATGCGTAATTACCATGTATAATCCAATGCTTTTAAATAAATAACATGAGAATCATATTCTTGACAGTATAAAGAGTTTAAATGTATATTATTTTAATCTAATGACTTAGAATGAATCCATAAACGATTGAAATGCTCAAACGATTCCCAGAATTGAATTATTTGCAATTTATAAATGTAATTATGATGTATAATCAAATCTTTTTGCATAAATAACATATGAATCATATTCAAGACAGTATAAAGAGTATAAATGTAGATTATTATGATCAAATAACTTAGAATGAATCTAGAAACGATGGAAATACTCAAATGATTCCCAGAATTGAATTATTTGCACTTTGTAAGTGTAATAACCGTTTATAATCAAATCTTTTTGAATAAAGAACATGCGAATCATATTCTTGACAGTATAAAGAGTTTAAATGTATATTATTTTGATCAAATGACTCAGAATGAATCCATAAATGAATGAAATGCAGAAACGATTCCCAGAATTGAATTATTTGCACTTCATAAACGTAATTACCATGTATAATCCATTTTTTTTTGCTTAAATAACATATCAACCATATTCTAGACAGTATAAAGAGCTTAAATATATATTATTATGATCAAATGACTTAGAATGAATCCAGAAACGATTGAAATGCTCAAAAGATGCGAAGAATTGAATTATTTGCACTTTATAAGCATAATTACCATCTACAATCAAATCTGTTTGAATAAATAACATGTGAATTATATTCTTGACAGTATAAAAAGTTTAAATGTACATTATTTTGATCAAATGACTTAGAATGACTCAAAAAACTATTGAAATGCTCAAACAATGCTCAGAATTGCATTAGTTCAACTTTATATGCATAATTACCATTTATAATCAAATCTTTTAAAATAAATAACATATGAATCATATTCTAGACAGTATAAAGAGTTTCAATGTAGATTTTTTTTCTTTCAAATGACATAGAATGAATCCATGAACGATTGAAATGCTCAAACGATTACCATAATTGAATTATTTACATTTTATAAGCTTAATTACCATGTGTAAACAAATCTTTTTGGATAAAAAACACATGAATCATATTATAGACAGTATAAAGAGTTTAAATGTAGATTATTGTGATCAAATGACTTAGAATTAATCCAGAAACGATTGAAATACTCAAACGATACTTAGAATAACTTTAGTTGAACTTTAAATGCGCAATTATCATTTATAATCAAATCTTTTTGAGTAAATAACATGTGAATCATATTCTTGACAGTATAAAGAGTTTAAATGTAGATTATTTTGATCAAATTACTTGGAAATTATCCATAATCGATTGAAATGCTCAAACGATGCTCAGAATTGCATTAGTTGAACTTTATATGTGTAATTACTATTTATAATCAATTTTTTGTAATAAATAACATGTGAATCATATTCTTGATAGTATAAAGAGTTAAAATGAAGATTATTTTGATCAAATTACTTGTAATGGATCCATGAATGATTGAAATGCTCATACGATTCCCATAATTGAATTATTTGCACATTATAAGTGTAATTACCATGTATAATCCAATCTTTTCGAATAAATAACACATGAATCATATTATATACAGTATAAATAGTTTAAATGTAGGTTATTGTGATCCAATGAAATAAAATGAATCTAGAAACGATTGAAATGCTCAAATAATGCTCAGAATTACATCAGTTGAATTTTATGTGTAATTACCAATAACGATCAAATCTTTTTTAATAAATTAGATGTGAATCATATTCTTGACAGTATAAAGAGTTTAAATGTAGATTATTTTGGTCAAATTACTTAAAATGAATCCAGATACGTTTGAAATGCTCAAACGATGCTCAAAATTGCATTAGTTCAATTTTATATGCGTAATTACCATGTATAATCCAATGTTTTTAAATAAATAACATGTGAATCATATTCTCAACAATATAAAGTGTTTAAATGTATATTATTTTGATCAAATGACTTAGAATGAATCCATAAATGATTGAAATGCTCAGACGATTCCCAGAGTTTAATTATTTGCACTTTATAAGCGTAATTACCATGTATAATCAAATCTTTTTGCATAAATAACATATGAATCATATTATAGACAGTATAAATAGTTTGAATGTAGATTATTATGATCAAATGACTTAGAATTAATCCAGAAACGATTGAAATTCTCAAATGATTCCCATAATTGAATTATTGGCATTTTATAAGCGTAATTACCATTTATAATCAAATCTTTTTGAATAAATAAAATGTTAATTATATTCTAGACAGTATAAAAGTTTAAATGTAGATTATTTTGATCAAATGACTTAGAATCAATCAATAAACGATTGAAATGCTCAAACGATTCCAAAATTTTAATTATTTGCACTTTAAAAACGAAATTACCATGTATAATCAAATCCTTTTGAATAAATAACATATGAATCATAATATAAACAGTATAAAGAGTTTAAACGTTGATTATTGTGATCAAATGACTAAGAATGAATCTTGAAATAATTGAAATGCTCAAACGATGCTCCTGCATCAGTTGAATTTTATATGCGAACTTACCAATTATAATCAAATCTTTTTGAATAAATAACACATGAATCATATTCTTGACAGCATAAAGAGTTTAAATGTAGATTATTTTGATCAAATTACTTGGAATGAATCCAGATACAATTGAAATCCTCAAAATTGCATTAGTTGAATTTAATATGTGTAATTAGCATGTATAATCCAATATTTTAAAATAAATAACATGTGAATCATATTCTTGACAGTATAAAGAGTTTAATTGTGTATTATTTTTATCAAATGACTTAGAATGAATCCAAAAACGATTGAAATCCTCAAACGATTCCCAGAGTTGAATTATTTGCACTTTATAAGCGTAATTACTATGTATATTCAAATATTTTTGAAAAAATAACACTTGAATCATATTATAAACAGAATAAAGAATTTAAATGTAGATTCTCGTGATCAAATGACTTAGAATGAATCCAGAAATGATTGAAATGCTCAAACGCTCAGAACTGCATTAGTTGAACTTTATATGCGTAATTACCATTTATAATCAAATCTTTTTTAATAAAGAAAATATGAATCATATTCTTGACAGTACAAAGAGTTAAAATGTAAATTATTTTGATCAAATTACTTGTAATGGATCCATAATCGATTGAAATGCTAAAACGATGCTCAGAATTGTATTATTTGCATTTTTATGTGTAATTACCATTTGTAAACCAATGTTTTTAAATAAATAACATGTCAATCATATTATTGACAGCATAAATAATGTAAATGTAGATTATTTTGATCAAATAACTTAGAATGAATCCAAAAACGATTGAAATGCTCAAACTATTCACAGAATTGAATTATTTGCACTTTAAAAGCGTAATAACCAAGTATAATCAAATCTTTTTGAATAAATATCGCATGAATCATATTATAGACACTGTAAAGAGTTTAAGTGCAGATTATTGTGAACAAATGACTTAGAATGACCCCAGAAACAATTAAAATGCTCAAACGTTGCTCAGAATTTCATTAGTTTCAACTTATATGCGTAATTACCATGTATAATCCAATCTTTTGCATAAATAACATATGAAACATATTCTGGATAGTATAAAGAGTTTAAATGTAGATTATTGTGATCAAATGACTTAGAATGAATCCAGAAACGATTGAAATGCTCAAACGATGCTCAGAATTGCATTAGTTGAACTTTATATGCGTAATTACCATTTGTAATCAATTTTTTTTTTAATAAATGACATTTGAATCATATTCTTGACAGTATAAAGAGTTTAAATGTTGATTATTTTGATTAAATTGCTTCGAATGAATTTATAATCGATTAGAATGCTCAAACGATTCTCAGAATTGCATAATTTGCACTTTTTATGTGTAATTACCATGTATAATCCAATGTTTTTAAATAAATTAACATGTGAATCATATTCTTGACAGTATAAAGAATTTAAATGTAGATTATTTTAATGAAATGACTTAGAATGAATCCATAAACGAGAGAAATGCTCAGATGATTCCCAGAATTGAATTAGTTACAATTTATAAGCGTAATTACTTTGTATAATAAAATCTTTTTGCATAGATAACATATGAATCATATTCTAGACAGTATAAAGAGTTTAAATATAGATTATTATGATCAAAATGACTTAGAATGAATCCAGAAACGATTGAAATGCTCAAATGATTCCCAGAATTGAATTATTTGCAATTTATAAGTGTAATTACCATTTATAATCAATTCTTCTTGAATAAATAACATGTGAATCATATTCTTGACAGTATAAAGAGTTTTAATGTAAATTATTGTGATCAAATGACTTAGAAAGAATCCAAAAACGATGGAAATGCTCAAACGATGCTCAAAATTGCATGAATTGAAATTTTTATTTGTAATTACCAATTATAATCCGATCTTTCTGGATAAATAATATATGAATAAAATTCTAGACAGTATAAAGAGTGTAAATGTAAATAATTGTTATCTAATGACTTTGAATGAATCAAGAATCGATTGAAATGCTCAAACGATGCTCAGAATTGCATTATTAGCACTTTTTATGTGTATTTACCCTGTAAAATCCAATATTTTTGAATAAATAATATATGAATCATATTGTAGACAATATAAAGAGTTTAATGTGATCAAAATGACAAAAAATGAATCTAGAAATGGCTGAAACGTACAAACGACACTAAGAATTGCATTATTCCAATTTATATGTGTAATTACCATGTATAATCCAATGTATTTAAATAAATAATATGTGAATCATATTCTTGATAGTATCAAGAGTTTAAATGTAGAATATATTGATCAAATAACTTACAATGAATACAGAAACAATTGAAAAGCTCAAACAATGCTCAGAATTGCATTATTCGCAATTTTTATTTGTAATTACCATGTATAATCCAATATTTTTAAATAAATAATATCTGAATCATATTATTTACAGTAAAAAAGTTTAAATGTAGATTATATTGATGAAATACTTAGAATGAATCCATAAACGATTGAAATGCTCAAACGATTCCCAGAATTGAATTATTTGAAATTTATAAGCGTAATTACCAAGTATAATAAAATCTTTTTGAATAAATAACACCTGAATCATATTATAGACAGAATAAAGAGTTTAAGTATAGATTATTGTGACCAAATGACTTAGAATGAATCCAGAAATGATTGAAATGCTCAAACGATGCTGAGAATTGCATTAGTTAAAATTTTTATGCGTAATTACAAATTATAATGCGATCTCTTTTACTAAATAAGAAATGAATCAAATTCTAGACAGTATAAAGAGTGTAAATGTAGATAATAGTGATCTAATGACTTAGAATGAATCCAGAATCTAATGAAATGCTCTAATGAGGCTCAGAATTGCATTATTAGCAATTGTTATGCGTAATTACCATGTTTAAGTTTTTGCATAAATAACATACGAAACATATTTTGGAAAGTATAAAGAATTTAAATGTAGATTATTATGATCAAATGACTTAGAATAAATCCAGAAACGATTGAAATGCTCAAACGATGCTCAGAATTGCATTAGTTGAACTTTATATGCGTAATTACCATTTGTAATAAAAACTTTTTGAATAAATAACAATTGAATCATATTCTTGACAGTATAAAGAATTTAAATGTGGATTATTTTGATCAAATTATTTGGGATGAATTCAAAATCGATTGAAATGCTCCAACGATGCTCAGAATTGCATTATTTGAACTTTTTATGTGTAATTACCATGTATAATCCAATGTTTTTAAATAAATTAACATGTGAATCATATTCTTGACAGTAAAAAGAATTTAAATGGAGATTATTTTGATCAAATGATTTAGAATGAATCCATAAACGAGAGAAATGCTCAAACGATTCCCAGAATTGAATTATTTACAGTTTATAAGAGTAATTACTATGTATAATCAATTTTTTTGCATAAATAACATATGAATCATATTCTAGACAG
The DNA here is from genome assembly GCA_028095005.1 of Rhynchospora pubera. Lineage (NCBI taxonomy): Eukaryota > Viridiplantae > Streptophyta > Magnoliopsida > Poales > Cyperaceae > Rhynchospora > Rhynchospora pubera. The sequence goes on from CM051461.1 coordinate 21,995,060, forward strand.
TATAAAGAGTTTAAATGTAGATTATTATGATCAAACGACTTAGAATGAATCCAGAAACGATTGAAATGCTCAAATGATTCCCAGAATTGAATTATTTGCAATTTATAAACGTAATTACCATTTATAATAAAATCTTTTTGAATAAATAACATGTGAATCATATTCTTGACAGTATAAAGAGTTTAAATGTAGATTATTTTTATCAAATTCTTAGAATGAATCCATAATCGATTGAAATGCTCAAATGATCCTCAGAATTACTTTATTTGCACTTTATATATGTATAATTACCATGTATAATCCAATGTTTTCAAATAAATAACATGTGAATCATATTTTTGACAGTATAAAGTGTTTAAATGTTGATTATTTTGATCAAATGATTTAGAATGAATGCATAAACGATTGAAATGCTCAAATGATTCACAGAATTGAATTATTTGCACTTTATCAGTGCAATTACCGTGTATAATCAAATCTTTTTGAATAAATTACGCATGAATCAAATTATAGACAGTATAAAAAGTTAAAATGTAGATTATTATGATCAAATGACTGTGAATGAATAAAGAAATGGTTGAAATGTTCAAACGATGCTCAGAATTGCATTAGTTAGAATGTAGATTTTTTTGATTAAATGACTTAGAGTGAATCCATAAATGATTGAAATGTTCAAACGATTCCCAGAATTGAATTATTTGCACTTTATAAGCGTAATTACCGAGTATAATCATATCTTTTTGAATAAATAACACATGAATCATATTATAGACGGAATAACGATTTAAGTGTAGATTATTGTGATCAAATGACTTAGAATGAATCGAGAAACGATTGAAATGCTCAAACGATGCTCAGGATTGCATTAGTTGAAATTTTTTATGTGTAATTACCAATTATAATCCAATCTTTTTGAGTAAATAACATATGAATCAAACTCTAGACAGTATAATGAGTGTAAATGTAGATAATTGATATCTAATGATTTACAATAAATCCAATATTTTTGAATAAATAACATATGAATCATATTGTAGACAGCATAAAGAGTTTAAATATATATTATTGTGACCAAATGACAAAGAATGAATCAAGAAATGATTGAAATGCACAAACGACACTCAGAATTACATTATTTGCACTTTATATATGTAATTACCATGTATAATCCAATGTATTTAAATAAATAATATGTGAATCATAGTCTTGACAGTATAAAGAGTTGAAATGTAGATTATTTTGATCAAATGACTTAGAATAGATCTATAAACAATTAAAAATGCTCCTACGATTCCCAGAATTGAATTATTTGCACTTTATAAGCATAATTACAAAGTATAATAAAATCTTTTTGAATAAATAACACATGAATCAAATTATATACAGAATAAAGAGTTTAATTATAGATTATTGTGATTAAATGACTTAGAAATAATCCTGAAACAATTGAAATGCTCAAATGATTCTCAGAATTGCATTAGTCGAACTTTATATGCCTTATTACCTTTTATAATCAAATATTTTTGAATAAATAACATGTAAAACATATTCTTGACAGTGTAAGAGTTTAAATGTAGATTGTTTTTTATCAAATTACTTGGAATGAATCCATGATGGATTGAAATGTTCAAGGGATGCTCAGATTTGCATTATTTGCAATTTTATGTGTAATTACCAAGTACAATCCAATGTTTTTAAATAAATAACATGTGAATCATATTCTTGACTGTATGAAGAGTTTAAATGTATTTTATTATGAGCAAATGACTTAGAATGAATCCTGGAACTATTGAAATGCTCAAACGATTCTCAGAATTGCATTAGTTGAAATTTATATGCGTAATTACCATTTGTAATCAAATATTTTTCAATAAATAACATGTGAATCATATTCTTGACAGTATAAAGAGGTTAAATGTAGATTATTTTGATCAATTTACATGGAATGAATCCAAAATCGATTGAAATACTCAAAAGATTCTCAGAATTGCATTATTTGACCTTTTTTACGTGTAATTACCATGTATAATCTAATGTTTTTAAATAAATAACATGTGAATCAGATTCTTAACAGTATAAAAAGTTTAAATGTAGATTATTTTGATCAAATGACTTAGATGGAATACAGAAACGATTGAAATGCTCAAACGATGCTCTGAATAGCATTATTCACAATTTTTATGTGTAATTACCATTTATAATCCAATAATTTTAAATAAATAATATGTTAATCATATTCTTGACAGTAGAAAAAGTTTATATGTTGATTATTTTGATCAAATGACTTAGAGTGAATCCATAAACGATTGAAATGCTCAAACGATTCCCAAAATTGAATTATTTGCACTTTATAAGCGTAATTACCATGTATAATCATATTATAGACAGTATAAATAGTTTAAATGTAAGAAACGATGAAATGCTCAAACGATGCTCATAATTGCATTAGTTTAACTTTATATGCGTAATTACCATTTATAAACAAATCTTTTTAAATAAATAACATTTGAATCATATTATAGACAGTATAAAGAGTTAAAATATAGATTATTGCGATCAAATGACATAGAATGAATCCAGAAATGATTGAAATGGTGAAACGATGATCTGAATTGCTTTAGTTTCAACTTATATGCGTAATTACCATGTATAATCCAATCTTCTTGCATAAATAACATATGAAACATATTCTTGATAGTATAAAGAGTTTAAATGTAGATTATTGTGATCAAATGACTTAGCATGAATCCTAAAATGATTAAAATGCTCAAACGATGCACAGAATTGCAATAGTTGAACTTTATATACGTAATTACCATTTATAATCAAATCTTTTTGAATAAATAACATTTGAATCATATTCTTGACAGTATAAAGAGTTTGAATGTAGATTATTTTAATCAAATTACTAGGAATGAATTCATAATCGATTGAATTGCTCAAACTATGCTCAGAATTGCATTACTTGCACATTTGATGTGTAATTACCTTGTATAATCCAATGTTTTTCAAATAAATTAACATGTTAATCATATTCTTGACAGTATAAAGAATTTAAATGTTGATTATTTTGATCAAATGACTTAGAATGAATCCATAAACAAGAAAAATTCTCAAACGATTCCCATAATTGAATTATTTAGAGTTTGTAAGCGTAATTACGATGTATAATCAAATTTTTTGCATAAATAACATATGAATCATAATCTAGACAGTATAAAAAGTTTAAATTTAGATTGTTATGAAGAAATTACTTATAATGAATCCAGAAATGATTGAAATGCTCAAATGATTCCCAGAATTGAATTACTTGTAATTTATAAGCGTAATTATCATTTATAATCAAATATTTTTGAATAAATAACATGTGAATCATATTCTTGACAGTATAAAGAGTTTAAATGTATGTTATTTTTATCAAATAACTTAGAATGAATCCATAATCGATTGAAATGCTCAAACGATGCTCAGAATTGCATTAGTTGAAATCTATACGCGTAATTACCATTTACAATCAAATCTTTTCGAATAAATAACATCTGAATCATATTCATGACAGTATAAACAGTTTAAATGTAGATTATCTTGATCAATTTACTTGGAATGACTCTATAATCGATTGAAATTCTCTGAATTGCATTATTTGCCCTTTTTATGTGTAATTACCATGTATAATCCAATATTTTTAAATAAATAATATGTGAACCCTATTCTTGACAGTATAAAGAGTTTAAATGCAGATTATTTTGACCAAATGACTTAGAATGAACGCATAAACGATTGGAATGCTCAAACGATTCCCATAATTGAGTTATTTGAACATTATAAGCGTAATTATATACAGAATAAAGAGTTTAAATGAACTTTATAATCAAATCTTTTTGAATAAATACCTCATGAATCATATTATATACAGAATAAAGAGTTTAAATGAAGATTACTGTCATCAAATGACTTAGAATGAATCCAGAAACGATTGAAATGCTCAAATGATTCTCAGAATTGCATTAGCTGAACTTTATATGGATAATTACCTTTTATAATCAAATATTTTTTAATAACATGTGAATCATATTCTTGACTGTATAAAGAGTTTAAATGTAGATTATTTTGATAAAATTACTTGGAATGATTCCATAATCGATTGAAATGTTCAAAGGATGCTCAGAATTGCATTATTTGCAATTTTTATGTGTAATTACCATGTATAATGCAAAGTTTTTAAATAAATAACAAGTGAATCATATTCTCGACTGTTTGAAGAGTTTAAAAGAAGATTATTGTGATCAAATGACTTAGAATGAGTCCAGAAACGATTGAAATGCTCAAACGTTGCTCAGAATTGCATTAGTTGAAATTTGTATGAGTAATTACCAATTAAAGTCCAATATTTTCGAATTTGCCTATGAATCATATTATAGACAGTATAAAGAGTTTAAATATAGATTATTGTGATCAAATGACAAAGAATGAATCCAGAAACGATAGAAATGCTCAAACGAAGCTCAGAATTGCTTTAGTTTCACCTTATATGCGTAATTACCATGTATAATCCAATCTTTCTGTATAAATAACATATGAAACATATTCTGCATAGTATAAAGAGTTTAAATGTAGATTATTGTGATGAAATGACTTAGAATAAATCCAGAAACGATTGAAATGCTCAAACGATACTCAGAATTGCATTATTTATACTTTTTATGTGTAATTACCATATATAATCTGATGTTTTTAAATAAATAACATGTAAACCATATTCTTGATAGTATAAAGAGTTTAAATGTAGATTATTTTGATCAAATTACATAGAATGAATTCAAAATCGTTTGAAATGCTCCAACGATGTTCATAATTGCATTATTTGCACTTTATATGTGTAATTACCTAGTATAATCCAATATTTTTAAATAAATCTACATGTTAATCATATTCTTGACAGTATAAAGAATTTAAATGGTGATTATTTTAATCAAATGACTTAGAATGAATCCATAAATGATAGAAATCCTCAAACGATTCCCAGAATTGAATTATTTACAGTTTATAAGCGTAATTACTTTGTATAATCAAATTCTTTTTGTACAAATAACATATGAATCATATTCTAGACAGTATAAAGAGTTTAAATGTAGATTAGATCAAATGACTTAGAATGAATCCAGAAACGATTGAAATGCTCAAATAATTCCCAGAATTAAATTATTTGCAATTTATAAGCGTAATTACCATTTATAATCAAATATTTTTGAATAAATAACATGTGAATCATATTCTTGACAGTATAAAGAGTTTAAATGTAGATTATTTTTATCAAATAACTTAGAATGAATCCATAATCAATTGAAATGCTCAAAGGATCCTCAAAATTGCTTTATTTGCACATCTTATGTATAATTACTATGTATAATCAAATATTTTTAAATAAATAACATGTGAATCATATTCTTGACAGTATTAGTTTAAATGTAGATTATTTTGATTAAATGACTTAGAATGAATCCATAAAGGATTGAAATGTTCAAACGATTCCCAGAATTGAATTATTTGCACTTTATAAGCGTAATTACCGAGTATAATCATATCTTTTTGAATAAATAACACATGAATAATATTATAGATGGAATAACGATTTAAGTGTAGATTATTGTGATCAAATGACTTAGAATGAATCGAGAAATGATTGAAATGCTCAAACGATGCTCAGGATTGCATTAGTTGAAATTTTTATGCGTAATTACCAATAATAATCCAATCTTTTTGAGTAAATAACATATGAATCAAACTCTAGACAGTATAATGAGTGTAAATGTAGATAATTGATATCTAATGATTTACAATAAATCCAGAATCGATTGAAATTCTCAAACGATGTTCAGAATTGCATTATTAGTACTTATTATGTATATTTACCAAGTATAATCCAATATTTTTGAATAAATAACACATGAATCATATTGTAGACAGCATAAAAAGTTTAAATATATATTCTTGTGATCAAAATGACAAAGAATGAATCAAGAAACGATTGAAATGCACAAAGGACGCTCAGAATTGCATTATTTGCACTTTATATATGTAATTACCATGTATAATCCAATGTATTTAAATAAATAATATGTGAATCATAGTCTTGACAGTATATGAGTATAAAGAGTTTAAATGCAGATTATTTTGATCAAATAACTTACAATGAAAAAAACAGAAACAATTGAAATGCTTAAATGATGCTCAGAATTGCATTATTCGCAATTTTTATGTGTAATTACATGTATAAACCAATGTTTTTAAATAAATAATATGTGAGTCATATTCTTGACACCAGAAACAATTGAAATGCTTAAACGATTCCCATAATTGAATTATTTGCACTTTATAAGCGTAATTACAATGTATAATATAATCGTTTTGAATAAATAACACATGAATCTTATTATAGACAGTATAAAGAGTTTAAATGTAGACTATTATAATCACATGACTCATAATGAATCCAGAAACGATTGAAATGCTCAAACGGTCCTCAAAATTGCATTATTTTAACTTTATATGCATATTACCTTGTATAATCCAATCTATTTGAATAAATAACATATGAATTATATTCTAGACAGTATAAAGAGTTTAAATGTAGATTATTGTGATGAAATGACTTAGAATGAATTCAGAAATGATTGAAATGCTCAAACGATTCTCAAAATTGCTTTATTTGCACTTTATATACGTATTTATCCTTTGTAATGTACTATTTTTGTATAAATAATATATGAATAATATTCTAGACAGTAAAAAGAGTTTAAAGGTAAATTATTGTGATAAAATGATTTAGAATGAATCCAGAAATGATTGAAATGCTCAAACGATGCCCAGACTTGTTTTATTTGCAATTTATATACATAATTACCATGTAGAATCCAATCTTTTTGAATAAATAAAATATGAATCATATTCTAGACAGTATAAAGAGTTTAAATGTAGATTATTGTGATCAAATAACTTAGAATGAATATATAAACGATTGAAATGCTCAAACGATTTACAGAATTGAATTATTTGCACTTTATAAGCGTAACTACCATTTATAATCAAATCTTTTTCATTAAATAACATGTGAATAATATTTTTGACAGTATAAAGAGTTTAAATGTAGATTATTTTGATCAAATGACGTAGAATGCATCCATAATCGATTGAAATGCTCAAACTATGCTCAGAATTGCACTATTTGCACTTTTTATGTGTAATTACGATGTATAATCCAATTTTTTTAAATAAAAACATGTGAATCATATTATAGACAGTTTAAAGAGTTTAAATGTAGATTATTTTTATGAAATGACCTAGAATGTATCCTTAAATGACTGAAATGCTCAAACGATTACCAGAATTGAATTATTTGCACTTTATAAACGTAATTACCAAGTATAATCATATCTTTTTGAATAAAAAACAGATGAATCATATTATAGACAGAATAAAGAGTTTAAGTGTAGATTATTGTGATCAAATGACTTAGATTGAATCCAGAAACGATTGAAATGCTCAAACGATACTCAAAATTGCATTAGTTGAACTTTATATGCGTAATTACCATGTATAATCCAATCTTTTTGAATAAATAACACTTGAATCATATTATAGACAGTAGTATAAAGAGTTTAAATGTAGATTATTGTGATCAAATGACTTAGAATGAATCCAGAAACGAATGAAATGCTCAAACGATGCTCAGAATTGAACTAGTTGAACTTTTTATGCTTAATTACCATTTATAATCAAAAGTTTTTAAATAAAGAACACATGAATCAAATTATAGACAGTATAAAGAGTTTAAATGTAGATTATTGTGATGAAATGCTTAGAATGAATCCATAAACGATTGAAATTCTCAAATGATGCTTAGAATTGCATTAGTTGAACTTTTATGTGTAATTACCAATTAAAATCAAATCTTTTTGAATAACTAACATGTGAATGATATTCTGGACAGCATAAAAAGTTTAATTGTAGATTATTTTGATCAAGTGACTTAGATTTCATCCATAATTGATTGAAATGCTCAAACAATGCTGAGAATTGCATTATTTGCACTTTTTATGTGTAATTACTATGTATAATCTAATGTTTGTTTAATAAATAACATATGAATCATATTATAGACAGTATAAAGAGTTTAAATGTAGATTATTGTGATCAAATGACTAAGAATGATGACAAAAATGATTGAAATGCTCAAACAATGCTCAGAATTGCATTAGTTAAAATTTATATGCGTAATTACCATGTATAATCCAATCTTTTTGAATAAATAACTTATGAATCATATTCTAAACAGTATAAAGAGTTAAAATGTAGATAATTGTGATCAAATGACATAGAATGAATCCAGAAACGATTGGAATGCTCAAACGACGCTCAAAATTGCATTAGTTGAAGTTTATATGCGTAATTACCATTTATAATCAAATATTTAGGAATAAATAACATGTGAATCATATTCTTTGACTGTATAAAGAGTTTAAATGTAGATAATTGTGATCAAATGACTTAGAATGAATCCATAAATGATCGAAATGCTCAAATGATTCCCTTAATTGAATTATTTACAGTTTATAAGCATAATCACCATGTATAATCAAATCTTTTTGAATAAATGAAACATGAATCATATTGTATACAGTATAAAGATTATAAATGAAGATTATGGTGATCAAATGAGTTAGAATGAATCCAGAAATGATTGAAATGCTTAAACGATTTCCATAATTGAATTATTTGCATTTTATTAGCATAATCACAATGTATAATCATTTTTTTTAATAAATAACACATGAATCATATTATAAATATTATAAAGAGTTTAAATATAGATTATTATGATCAAATGACTCATAATGAATCCAAAAATGATTGAAATGCTCAAACGGTGCTCAGAAATGCATTAGATGAACTTTATATGCGTAATTATCATTTATAATCAAATCTTTTTTAATACATAACATGTTAATCATGTTCTTGACAATATAAAGAATTTTAATGTAGGTTGTTTTGATCAAATGACCTAGAATAAATCCATAATCGATTGAAATGCTCAGACGATGCTCAGAATTGCATTATTTGCATTTTATATGCGTAATTACCTTGTATAATATAATCTTTTGAATAAATAACATATGAATCATATTCTAGACTGTATAAAGAGTTTAAATATAGATTATTGTGATGAAATGGATTAGAATGAATCCAGAAACAAGTGAAATGCTACAACAATGTTCAGAATTGCGTTCGTTGCACATTATATTCATAATTACCATGTATAATACAAACTTTTGAATAAATAACATATGAATCATATTATATACAGTATAAATAGTTTAAGTGTAGACTATTGTAATCAAATGACTTAGAATGTATGCAGAAACGATTGAAATGCTCAAACGATGCTCATAATTGTATTATTTTAACTTTATATGCATATTACCTTGTATAATCCAATCTATTTGAATAAATAGCATATGAGTCATATTCTAGACAGTACAAAGAGGTTAAATATAGATTATTGTGATGAAATGACTTAGAATGAATCTAGAAATGATTGAAATACTCAAACAATTCTCAAAATTGCTGTATTTGCACTCTATATACGTAATTACCATATATAATCCATTATTTTATATAAATAATATATGAATCATATTCTAGACAGTAAAAAGAGTTTAAATGTAAATTTTTGTGATGAAATGATTTAGAATGAATCCCGAAACAATTGAAATGCTCAAACGATGCTCATAATTGTTTTATTTGCAATTTATATGCGTAATAACCATGTAGAATCCAATCTTTTTGAATAAATAACATATGAATCATATTATAGACAGTATAAAGAGTTTAAATGTAGATTATAGTGATCAAATAGCTTGGAATGAATCTAGAAACGATTGAAATGCTCAAACGATACTCAAAATTGCTTCATTTGAAGTTTATATACATTATTACCATGCATAATCCAATATTTTGTATAAATAACATATGAATCATACTCTAGATAGTATAAAGATTTTAAATATAGATTATTGCGATCAAATAAGTTCGAATGAATTCAGAAACAGTTGAAATGCTCAAACATTGCTCTGAATTTTATTATTTGAACTTTATATGTGTAATTACCATGTATAATATAATATTTTTGAACAAATAATATATGAATCATATTTTATGAAGTATAAAGAGTTTAAATGTTTATTATTGTGTTCAAATGACTTCGAATGCATCCAGAAACGATTGATATGCTCAAACGATGTTCAGAATTGTTTTTTTTTCACTTTATATGCGTAATTACCTTCTATAATCCAATCTTTTTGAAATAACATATGAATCATATTATAGACAATATAAAGAGTTTAAATGTAGATTATTATGATAAAATAATTTAAAATGAATTCGAAAACGATTGAAATGCTCAAACGTTCCTCAGAATTGCATTATTTTTAACTTTATATGCATAATTATCTTGTATAATCAAATCTTTCTGAATAAATAACATATAAATCATATTCTAGATAGTATAAAAAGTTTAAATGTAGATTATTGTGATCAAATGACTTAGTATGAATCTATAAATGATTGAAATACTCAAACGATATTTGCACTTTATATGCGTAATTACCATGTATAATCCATTTTTTTTTTAAAAAAAAGCAATGAAAATGGCTTCATTTTGCTAGAATTTAGTGTCAGGGTCCATAATTTTTTTTGCTGAAAACATATATACCATATAATGTCTTACTTTTAAAAAATCTTGTTTTATCGCTGCACAACCGTTTTATCGTCATTTAATCACCGATAAACGTAAAATCACTACCCAACAGCTAAACCACACAAAATCACATTTAAAAATATTGTCTCTAATACAGACATAATATAATAACAAATTTTAAATAAACAACTCTAAAATAATATTACATGAAAAATCAAGTATATGTTATAATAACAATAGATCCAAATAATATATTCAATATACAAGATAATAATTCAAGAGTCAAGAATTATTAATCCAAGCATCTTCTATTCTATTATAAGTTTTATCTTAATAATATTCATTGTGGAGAGGAAGGACGAGCATTATTATTATATATAATTTTATGACAATTTAACTGAAACTACGAACATTCTTTTGTTACTCGATATACTTTATATTTTTATTTACTTTGTATTCATTCAGGTTAGATTAACGTATCGTACAATTAAGTTATCCAAATCCTATTCGATAATTACTGGTAATCATTTTTTAAAAATAATGAAATCCGAATTCGGATGCAAATGCAACGGCTCAATCCGGCGAAATGCTTTGAGGCTTGAGCACACCGCAAATTTGTAAAACACTCTTCTAACTATTGACAAAACAACCCTCCAATGTGTCCAATCCAGCTAGCTCCACTCCTCCAGGGATGTTTTAGTCATAAAATTTTAATCCAACCTCCACGCAACTTTGTAAACCAGAGTCTCTCTCTCTCTCTCTCAAAACCCTAAACCAGTAAAACCAAAACCTGAACTAAACCTAAACCAACACTCTTCCCTCACGCGCGGCATCAATGGAGACGGACGCGAACCCGGGGTACCTCACGAAGCGAGACACGGAGGTGAAGCTTCCCCGCCCGACGCGGGTCAAGAACAAGACTCCGGCGCCGATTCAGATCACCGCGGAGCAGATCTTGCGCGAGGCGAGGGAGAGGCAGGAGGCGGAGATCCGACCGCCGAAGCAGAAGATAACCGATCCCACCGAGCTCGCGGACTACCGGCTGCGAAAGAGGAAGGAGTACGAGGATTTGATTCGGAGGATCAGGTGGAATATCTCGGTTTGGGTGAAGTACGCGCAGTGGGAGGAGAGCCAGAAGGACTTCAACCGGGCGAGGTCGGTGTGGGAACGAGCTCTGGAGGTCGATTACAGGTAATTTTTTAGTTGTTTACTGGTTTCTGTTGTTGGACAATGCTTGTGTATTGGTTAGTGGTTACTACTGAGATATACCCTCGGTTACTGCAACTAAATAATTGTAAATTTGTTCTGTACAGCTGATTTCTACTCTATTCTCTTTTTTTTTTTACTTAACCATAATTAACTATCTATCAAGACTTTGAACAAACAGTGATTTTTTTAAAAATAATGTGAGCCAGATTTGTCTGAAGGCCATTGCAATAGTAATTTAGAATACATAATGGTAATTTGGAATATTTGTTGGCAAGTTAGAAACGGGTGGTGTAACCTAAAAAGGCCGTTCATGCAGACAAAGAGTAGTGTTTGTTTTGATGTTAGAATATTATCTATGCATTCCTTGATTTAATTCATAAACAACCTTTCCATGAGTACAGGAACCACACACTATGGCTGAAGTATGCCGAATTCGAAATGAAAAACCGCTTTGTAAACCATGCAAGAAATGTATGGGACCGTGCTGTTTCCCTACTTCCACGTGTAGATCAGCTGTGGTACAAATACATTCACATGGAGGAGGTATTGGGGAATGTGCCTGCTGCACGCCAAGTATTCGAGAGGTGGATGCAGTGGCAACCGGACACACAAGGTTGGCTCTCCTACATAAAATTTGAATTAAGGTATGTTACAATTTCTGCTTTCTGATGGTGTTGTTTTTCAGCACCCATACTAATTGGGAACAACATTGTGGAATACACATTTGCTTCTAGGCCCCTCTCCGCTTTTACAGCTATAAGCTAGAACGGAAATTTTATCTGGATTTGAAAGGTTTATAATATAGATAGCTCTCTTCCTGTCAGTACCTATTGCTGCTTGCTTGGTTCAACTTTTGGAACAACCTCCTTTTTATAATTGAGAAGCAAAATAGTTTCATTTCTAGTAGATCCACACCACCTATGTTGAAAATTTAATTCTGATGAGAATCGTTTCATTGCTCTGTCCCATCCCAGGTATGGTGAGACAGAACGGGCTCGCGACATCCATGAACGGTTCATAGCCTGCCACCCACGGCCTGAATCCTTCATCCGGTATGCCAAGTTTGAGATGAAGCGTGGTGAGATTGCAAGGGCCCGTGCTATATATGAGCGTGCTGCAGACCTTTTGGCAGATGACGAAGATGCTGAGACCCTCTTTCTAGCTTTTGCAGAATTTGAGGAGAGATGCAAGGAGATTGAACGGGCACGGTGCATTTACAAATTTGCCCTTGCCCGAGTCCCCAAGTCAAGAGCTGAAGATCTTTATAGGAAATATTTGGCGTTTGAGAAACAATTTGGGGATAAAGAGGGGATAGATGATGCTATTGTTGGGAAGAGGAGGTTGCAATATGAAGAAGAGGTGAGAAAAAATCCTTTGAACTATGATTCCTGGTTCGATTATGCAAGATTAGAAGAGGGAGTTGGGAACAAGGAGGCAGTGCGTGAGGTTTATGAGCGTGCAATAGCTAACATGCCGCCAGCTGAGGAGAAAAGATACTGGCAGCGGTACATCTATCTCTGGATAAACTATGCATTGTATGAGGAATTGGATGCACAAGATGTAGAACGCACCAGGGACGTTTATAGGTATATGATAAGTCGATAGCAAGTTATTCTCATTGTATATGTTTCTGTTTTACCATGGATCCTATAGTTAAAAAGAAAATTTTAATTTTATTTTGTTTACTAAATGATAACCAGTTACTGTCATTGTATATGTTTTTTTCTGTTTTACCATGGGTCTTATTGTTTAAATGAAACTTTTTTATTCTATTATGTTTACTAAATGGTAGCACAAATTGTTTTGCTTTGAATGATGCAGGGAGTGCCTTAAGCTGATACCTCACAAGAAATTTTCATTTGCTAAAATTTGGCTGTTGGCTGCTCAGTTCGAGATTCGTCAGAAGAATCTCAATGCGGCTCGACGAATCTTAGGTAATGCCATTGGCATTGCCCCAAAAGACAAGGTACACAATCTATTTATTGTTCTTGCACTGCTGTACCAAATATTTGTGGGAGACATTTTTTGTAGGTTCCTTTCTATAATATGAATTTTCTTATGTTGTAAATTGTGATTTTCTTACATTTTTTTTGTTGGCATTATTCAGATATTTAAGAAGTATATAGAAATAGAGTTGCAACTTGGCAACATCGACCGTTGCAGAACTCTTTACATGAAGTACCTTGAGTGGTCTATGGAGAATTGCTATGCATGGACGAAATTTGCTGAACTGGAGCGGTCTCTTGGAGAAACTGAGCGAACCCGTGCAATTTACAAAGAAGCCATTAAGCAACCTGCTCTTGACATGCCAGAGTTGCTCTGGAAGGTACTTTTACTTTTTCTTCTTAAAAAGTCACCAGTTGTGGCATATATAAAAAAGGATTATTTCAAATTTTACTAAAGGTCCTGAATGCATTTACAAGTACAATACCTCAGTTATTGTATTGTATTTCTTTTAATTCTTTGCTTTTGGTTTGTGAGGATGGTTTTAGTCCTACATACCCGTACCGCCTTGTGAAAATGTACATTTTACTAAATAACAACTTCTGTGTCATTCAGGCATACATAGACTTTGAAATTTCTGAGAGAAATTTCGAGAATACTAGGGAGTTGTATGAGAGTCTTCTAGAGCGAACGAAGCACCTCAAGGTGTGGCTTAGCTATGCAAAATTTGAGGCCTCAGCCGATTATGACAATGAGGAACTAGACGAAAATGGTAAGCCTTCTGAAGAAGATGCCGAAGCCTTCAAATCTCGACAGCTGGACCGAGCCCAGAAAAGTCGAGGTATAATCGACTGTTTGTTGATTATTATATTGTTGGTCGTATCTGCATGTATGTTTTCTTAAAAATAATAATTAAAAATAAAAGAACTCAGGGTTTTTTTGGTTGCTAAATTAGGTTTCTCAATTGTTTACTTGCGTTCCCCAATTGCTGTTTAATCCAGTAGTCTGCGGTGAAATGGTACTTGTTCTCAGTTAAGTTAATCATAAGCTCTATATTGTCAAAGTTCCAAAGACCACCTCACCTCAGGAGTGAACTGTATTTGTCTTCCAAAGACCATCTAATTTATCCCTTTTTCATCTATGAACCAGCTATTTTTGAGCGTGCCTTCGAGCATTTCAGGCATAATGAACCAGAGCTGAAGGAAGAGAGAGCCATGCTACTTGAAGAGTGGCTAAATGTGGAAAGTAGTTTTGGTGCTTTAGGGGATGTCAGCATAGTTCAAAAGAAACTTCCAAGAAAGGTCAAGAGAAAGCGACCTATTACCACTGAAGATGGCACTCCTGCTGGGTATGTACCCTATCCTATTAACATTTTTCAGTAGTAGCAATTCTGCAACAGTAATATCGGTATTAATCTTTGGTAACAAGTGCCAGTATCGTGGCATCAGCATTTGTACTCTTTACCATCTTTTTATTTTACGAGCAACCTGGTACACTATGAGCTTGTATAACATAGATTGGTGCTGTACCCTACCTCTCGTGTATGAACTGCTTGTGGAACCAAAAATATTGCTCTGTGTTTATATTTCTGTTGTTTTCTCTTCCTTTCTAAAAACAAAAAAGAATGATGGCTGGATTCACTGTCTATTGGGGATCAACTACCAATGTCAAAGTATAGCTAATAGGAAATGGGACATTAAAACTCAATATGAACTGAATAACTTGGTACAAAACCTGGCTAGCTGTACCAGTACTTTTTTTCTTGAGAAACTTTGACGGCTATCAAAACAAGCTGTACCAGTACATTGAGTGTATGATGTAATGTAGTCTTTA
Source organism: Rhynchospora pubera (assembly GCA_028095005.1). NCBI lineage: Eukaryota > Viridiplantae > Streptophyta > Magnoliopsida > Poales > Cyperaceae > Rhynchospora > Rhynchospora pubera. Next base: position 22,010,802 of record CM051461.1, read on the forward strand.
GGTAATGTTCAAGTTTTAATATGACATGGGTTTTTGTCTGTTATTGTAGATTCGAGGAGTACATCGATTATATTTTCCCTGATGAGGTTGCAATGGCGCCTAACTTGAAGATTCTGGAGGCAGCCTACAAATGGAAGAAGCAGAAGGTTGATTCAGATGAGGACTAAATTTTTGTATGGTCTAACTTTTAAGAGGGATTTTCGACTGAAAGGGGACTTGGCTCAGTGGTCGATTGTATGGGCACCAAATGTAATTTATGGCAGAGCCGCAGAGAGCACAATTGTTTAGGGTTAGTAAGAACTGAGTGTGGGTTGCTTGGAGAAAAATTCAATTTTGTGTTATTTAAGATTCATTCTGTATAGTTGGGCTGGTTTTTTTCCTTTTGCCCCCTGTAATGATGAAATTGCGTTTAATTAGATGGCTTATTTTACAAACAAATGTTGTGGTGCTGTGTTTTTGTTCTGCTTGTCGCAGGCAATTGCTGAAATATTGTGTTGCTTTGGAAGGTTGAGGTAAAATGTTATTAATCTGATCCATGTTATTAAAGCAAAATGCACCTGACCTGGTGGAGAGAACTTTTAACCGCTGCTGTGTGCCAAATTAGGATTATACCTTTCAGATTTTGCTGCAAAATAAATGAGGGTTTGAATTTTTGCGAGGGTCGACTGCATGTTGTCATAGATAAGTTACACGCTTGCAACTGCGTAAAACACTAATATGCACTATGGATTTTCTACAGTTTCAATTCTTACAATGTACTAATAAAATGAGAACAAGAAACTCTACGACTAACCAATGCATGGGGACGTATATTATACCAATCGGAAAGGAGGAGGGTTGTGATAGGCTAGGCGAGCCAACGTAAAAATCCCAGTCATCTCTATGGAAATGAAACCCAATTACTTTTCGTTGGGGCGTAACCCTCTTAGCGACGCGTCTTATCGGAACCCGGATGAGATGATAAATGAGCAAGGGCCGGGTCACCACCCCTTTAGTGGCGCGCCTTATCGGAACCCGGATAAGGTGATAAGTGAGCAAGGGCCGGATCGTCACTCCCTTAGTGGCGCGCTACATCAGCGCCCGGATGTAGTGGCAAGTAAGCAAGGGTCTTCGCACTTTTCACGACGGGTGCGGGGGGCAAGGAAGATAGTCAGTGAGAGTAGGATTCGTTTAGGTAGTTGGAATGTAGGGTCTCTAACAGGAAAGTTAAGAGAGTTAGTGGATACGGCGATCAGGAGGCGTGTGAACATCTTGTGCGTACAAGAGACAAAGTGGACGGGCCAAAAAGCAAAGGAAGTGGAGAACACCGGTTTCAAGCTGTGGTACACTGGAAAAGAACGGGGCAGGAATGGAGTAGGTATCTTAATCGACAAGAGCCTTAAGAGTGGAGTTGTCGACGTGCGGAGACAAGGGGATAGGATCATTCTAGTGAAGCTAGTTTTGGGGGACTTAGTTTTGAACGTCATTAGTGCTTATGCACCACAAGTAGGACTAAGTGAATCCATCAAAATCCAATTCTGGGAAGATTTAGATGGTATGATTAGAAGTGTGCCAACCACTGAAAAGCTCTTCATCGGAGGAGACTTCAATGGACATGTAGGTGAAACTAGTGGAGGGTTTGAGAGGGTGCATGGGGGTTTTGGGTATGGCGATAGGAACCAAGAAGGTGAGGACTTCTTGAACTTGGCCATAGCTTACGACCTCATGATAGCTAATACCTTCTTTAGAAAAAGACAATCCCACTTAGTTACCTTTAGTAGTGCCCAACACTTTTCTCAGATTGATTTTGTTCTTGCTAGGAGAGAGGACAGACGAGCCTGCATGGATTGCAAGGTTATACCTGGGGAATGTGTCGTCTCACAACACAAACTTGTGGTGGCTGATTTTCGCTTTTCGCTGCGTTCTAGAGTAGGTAGAGGTGCTCGAGTTGTGAAGACGAAGTGGTGGAAGCTCAAAGGAGACGTGTCTCATACTTTTAGGGGCAGAATGATTGAAGAAGGTCCGTGGAAAGCAGATGAAGAAGCAAACAAGATGTGGGAAGATATGTCAGCTAGCATTCAAAAGGTAGCTACGGAAGTGCTTGGAGTTACTAGAGGAAGCAACCGCGAACCCAAAGATACGTGGTGGTGGAACGACGAAGTGCAGAAAGCTATTAAAGAAAAGAAAGAATGCTACAAACGCTTGCACCATGACAAGACCGACGACAATGCGCAGAAGTACAAATTGGCCAAGAAGAATGCAAAGAAAGCTGTGAGCGAAGCAAGAGGTCGGGCTTATGAGGATCTATACCAGAAGCTGAGTACGAAGGAGGGTGAGAAGGACGTGTATAAGATAGCCAAGCTTCGAGATAGGAAGACGAGAGACTTAAACCAAGTGAAGTGCATCAAGGACGAGACTGATAGGCTTTTAGTGAGGGACGACGAGATCAATAATAGGTGGAGGGATTACTTCAACAAGTTATTCAATGGAGAGGATGACGACTTAGGAATTGTGTTGAACGACTCCTTTGATGACTCCAATAGACGTTTTGTTAGGAGAATTCAAGAGTCCGAGGTGAAAGAAGCCTTAAAACGAATGAAAGTAGGTAAGGCTCTAGGACCTGATAACATACCAATCGAAGTATGGAGGTGCCTCGGAGATGTGGCTGTAGTTTGGTTAACCAAACTATTCAATAGCATTTTCCGATCAAATAGGATGCCAGATGCGTGGAGGAGAAGCACTCTAGTACCAATCTTCAAGAATAAAGGGGATGCTCAAAGCTGTACAAACTATAGAGGAATTAAGCTTATGAGTCATACAATGAAGCTTTGGGAGAGAGTGATAGAACATCGTTTGAGACGGATGACAAACGTTTCGAAAAACCAATTTGGTTTTATGCCTGGGAGGTCAACCATGGAGGCCATCTTCCTAATAAGGCAATTGATGGAGAGATATCGGGAGCGAAAGAAGGATCTACATATGGTTTTCATTGATTTGGAGAAAGCATACGACAAAGTGCCAAGGAAAGTTATGTGGTGGGCACTAGAAAAGAAGAAAGTCCCCACAAAGTATGTTACCCTCATCCAAGACATGTATGATGGTGCCGTTACTTGCATCAGGACATGTGATAGTGTAACTAGTGACTTTCCTATTAAAATAGGACTACATCAGGGATCAGCTTTGAGCCCGTATATTTTTGCCTTAGTGATGGATGAGATCACGAAGGATATACAGGGAGAGATTCCTTGGTGTATGCTCTTTGCGGACGATGTGGTGTTAGTCGATGAGAGTAGGACGGAGGTCGATAGGAAATTGGAATTGTGGAGACGAACTCTAGAGTCCAAAGGGTTTAGGCTTAGTAGAACTAAGACGGAGTATATGGGGTGCGAGTTTAGTGGGATACGACCAGTGGACGGAGATGTCTGTCTAGACGGGCAGGTAGTACCTACGAAAGATACTTTTCGATATTTAGGGTCGATGCTGCAGAGCGATGGCGAGATAGATGAAGATGTTAGTCACAGGATAAGAGCGGGGTGGGTGAAATGGCGACAAGCATCAGGCGTCCTATGCGATAAGAAAGTCCCGCAGAAGCTAAAAGGCAAGTTCTACAGGACAGCGATTAGACCTGCGATGTTGTATGGCGCAGAATGTTGGGCTACTAAAAGACGACATGTCCAGAAGATGAGTGTAGCTGAGATGCGTATGTTGAGGTGGATCTGCGGTCACACGAGGAAAGATCGGATTAGAAATGATGACATACGAGATATGGTTGGGGTCGCACCAATAGAGGAGAAGTTGATCCAACATCGTTTGAGATGGTTTGGACATATCCAACGCAGACCTCCAGAGGCACCGGTACGTATCGGAATTCTTAATCATTTCGAGAACACCCGGAGGGGGAGAGGGAGACCAAGATTGACATGGGAAGAAGCGGTGAAAAGAGACCTTAAAGAATGGAACGTCTCCAAGGAGTTGGCGATCGATAGGAGCGCTTGGAAGTTAGCAATTCATGTACCGGAGCCATGACGTAGGAACTTAGGGGTAGGAGCGATGTCATAGGTTTGTAGGTCCCTCTATCAGGTCACGGTCGAGGTCTAGGTTTCTACTATTACTATTATTATTAGAGGTATTATTATTAGTATGGCTAGTCTTACTATTAGTATTTTTTATTTTTTATTTTTTTTTTATTTTTTTATTTTATTTTTTTTTTATTTATTTATTTTTTTATTTTTTTTTTATTTTTATTTTTTTTTTTTTTTATTTTTTTTTTTTATTTTTTTTATTTTTTTTTTTATTTTTTTTTTTTTTTTTATATTTTTTTTTTTTTTTTTTTTTTCGATGTGTTCTCTTATTGGGTTTCTTTCTAGCCTACCCCAACTTGTTTGGGACAAAAGGCTTAGTTGTTGTTGTTGTTGTTGTTGTAATTTCCTTTAATCTATATTAAATTAATTGCTAGCAGGCCTAAACAATGTTGATTGCGTAATCACAAGACGATTAGTTTGTATTAATATGAAGCTGGTTCATTTTAAATATTTTATTAGTACGGTGGATTAGTTGTGACAAATTTGAGATTTTTATTCGTAACGGTAGCCAAAACAGCTGCAGTTCATTGTGAAATATTTTTTTCATAAATCAATATAGTACAAAATGACGTTTTATTCAGTTTGGATTATCTTGTAACACAAGATAGCCCGTTGAACAATATAATGATGTCTTCATTCACATTCTTTTTAAAGCTTATATTGGGGCAACTACAAGGGCAATTTCCCCAAAGCCATCACAACTTTGTTCAAATCATGTTTGTAATTCTGTGCCAAAAAAGAAAGTAAAAGCTCACACATATCATTGTTTCTCAATCTTTAGAACTTTTTATTGTACAACTATGATAATCTTTATAACAACCTACACAATTATCAAAATTATATTAATGCTTATTATCAACCAGCCTGTCAAGAAATGCCGTTCATTAGTGTAAGCTTACCTACCAATCCAGTGAATAAATAAATACTGAAATGAGTTGACTCTTTGCAATTATCGATTTATGTACATAAAATTAATAGTTGAATAGTTCCAAAGAACCATGTATTAAATAGGCAGGTATATCTGCAGTAGTGAGACATTAACTTCTATCACTGGAACTGATAGACAAGAGGTTATGCAAGCCCACAATTAGTACTGTATTATAACATCATTTAGGTAGAGAGATGACATAAAATTTAATGTGGATAAAGGGTGTAACAGTGCAAGATGGGGTCCAATATTGTCAAAATCCTGAACCCTCAGAAAAGTAATTGTGTAACCTTAGCTTTAAACAAAGAAGACTAAAGCTAAAGGTGTCAAAACCAACAGAAATTGCTAATCATATATCTCCTCTCTTTTCTCTTTCACCTCTTTAAGACCACCAATAACCTTTGCCTTGTAAACTGTGCTGATTCTTAAAACCCTTTATCATCTTTTAAGAGCCTTGAAATGAAATGAAACTTCCTATGTAGATCTCATTTAATTCGGTTCTCTCTCTCTCTCTCTTTCTGTCATCCGTTCATTTTCAAAGCAGAGAGCAGGACTGAGTTGGAAAGGAAGGAAGTTGTCTGTTTCTCTCTCTCTCTCTTGACGCAGAGCAGAGTAAAAATTGTGATGAATAAATAGCAAGGAGGCTGCTATGGCGCTACCGTACTTGTACCCTGAAGCCTTGTAATTAATCAACGTCAAGTCACAGGATTACATAGTTATATACACGTCTCATTATGGGTTGAAGTAACTTTGCAGTTTTGGAAAAAAATTTACAACAACAAACATCTAAAATGTTATGATGCAGCTTTTCTTCGAAATTGCAGAAAATATGAACTAATTTTGTTAAATTGAATATTATTTTTTTCACGATGAGATGCAAGAGTTATATAGGTAAATTATGAGCATTTGTCTTATGCATTAAAAAAAAACGAAGATGGTTCAAATTAGAAGAGTGACTAGGCGAGTTTAAACTCACTAAGACAGTTCGTGAATTATTTTCAAAAATCATTAGATATATTTCAAATGATGAAATTCCTAATGTTGTGATTTTAAATTCGTGGGTTAATCAATCATACAGCGTAAGCTTGATTGTACCTAAGTTAATAGAAAAAAAAACACTTAATTGTACCTTTGATGTGATTGGAACATGAGATGGCTGGTTGGTTAGTAACAATATGTTGATTAATTTTCTGATATCAACAAATATAATTATATTATTATTTATAGATTTGATAGGCTGGAAGTTGTGGGTCATGCTCTGAACAAGCCTAAACGAGCACTAGGCTGCCAAATCTGACCAAACGTGAGTACTTACATTATTAATAAAAACGTTTTGTAATTTTTATTTGCCTCAGAAATCAGAACAAACACTGTAGTCTGTAGTAGCTGATTATTTTTGTCTACTTTTGGAATATAAAAAATAAAAAAGTAGGTTAGGTTGTCCTTTCCTTTTCTATGTTTACTGTTATCTGTGAATGTTGATAAATGCTAACAATGCTCGCTTTACACTTTTTACTACATTACATTTGCTGGTATATCCTACACGGCTACACCTACAGTTTACAATATGGAAAATGAGTCATGACGGTTTTGACGTGTACCAAAATATATAAATTTTCTATCCAAATAGTGCTTGATATACCCAAAAATAGCAACTTATTTGTACAATAATTCATTGGTTCAAGTTCTAGTGATCATAATTAGGGGTGGTAAAAAAGCTCGTGGCTCATTCGAAAAAAATTCGACTCGATTCGACATTGGCTCGATACATTTGGGCTCGAAGCAAATTCGAGTCTTTCGAAATTAACTCGAAATATAATTTTGTTAACTAATTTATATATTAGTACATAACTTGATATATAATATATTTATTTAATACATATAAATGCTATTTTTATGTAAAATATTATTATAAAATGAATAAAATATTAGTTTATAAATGAAAATAATATTAAAATTGATAGATATCAATTAATTTATATATTACTTGCTTGAAAATATATATAAAAAGTACTATAATTTAGCTCGATGAGCTCGTTAAGAAACTCGATACAAACTCGATTCGATTTGACAAAATTTGAATTAATTTCAATTCAAGTTTGGACTAAGGTTAGCTCGCTCAAGCTCGACTCGTTGCAAGCCCTTCATAATATGGCAATGTTCTCGGGAACCTTGAATAACAAATTAACAATACAGTCCAGTCGAGGAACTTATTATATAAATAAAAAGTTGTAATTGATTATTGATGTAACATAAAGCAAAATTATAAGCATCTAATTGCATCATTATGATGTATCGTTCAAAATATATATATATATATATATATATATATATATATATATATATATATATATATATTAATTTCCGGTTATTGCTTCGGCCGAAATTTTTATAATTTTGGACAAGATTTGGGCTTTAATTTCTTAGGGCAATAAATTGTCGGTTATCAATAAATCAAACCTTGTTGGGTCGGGTTTGAATCCTTTTAATTCGGGTATAGGTAGGATTGGTTTAAATTAGTAAGGTAGCAGAGTTTTAGTTCTGTTTTCACTTTTCACTTTTCACTGAATTGGTTCGGATTCACCAGACAAGACAGTCCTTGGTTAAAAGTAAGTTGCTGAAATATAGAATTGTTAAATATTTCCTTGAAAACCACTACATATTTAGTATATTATTAAAGATCCGATAACATAAAATATCATTGACTACAGTCCGACCTACAGAAGAAGGGAACACATTAACCTGTACGCATTTATTATACTATATATACAGAGAAAAAGGTAGAAAGTTAAAAAAACCTGACAAGTGTACTCTCGCGACTGTACCGCTGGAAACATAGTTGATCTCTTCTTTTTCTTTTCTTTTTTTTTTTTTTTGATTGAAACATAGTTGATCTCTTGGTACTTAACCAAAAGTTATCACGTGAGCCTTTATCTTTAGTTTATACCTTGTTTTTCTTTCGTTTTAGTCCTTCTAAACCCTTTATAATTTTTTATTTAAATTAATTGTCACAAATTTTATTCTACGAGGAAATTATTAACATGCGTAGGATGTCAGTATTTTTAATAAGTAATAAATAAAGAAAAGCATTGATTACGCATGCACGTGTCATTATCACAATTCAGTTATGTTATTAATATCATTAATCATGTTTATATTTCTAGATATGAAATTCAAGCAATATAGTTGGAGAAACATTAAATTAGAGTGCATTAAGCTCATCTAAAATCTTATTAATTATTTACTGACATGCTTCACATTTTAGATTTATATCACGTTGCTAGTTAATTTAATGAAAATTTATTATTGCATAATTTATTCCATGAATAAGAAATTAACATGTTTGGAATGTCAAGTTCATCGTTACATATAAAAACTATTGATCTCGCATGGAACTTTCACATCCATGCAAATTAACAGTCAAGTATTAATCATATGATCCATATCTATCTTTCTATATGTAAGATTTTAGAGTAATATACTTTGAGCGTATACAGGAGCCACTTGAAACACCATTTTCTGTCCGACTTGCATGTGTTAAGCATGCCAGCGTTCATCCTGGGCCAGGATTGAACTCTCCATGAGATTTCTAATTGTATTATTTATAGCTTCCTTTTTCATAGACAAAGCTGATTCGTGTCTTTCATTCCAACCCATCATTTGGATCTGTGCGCTTCATATTAGTATGGAATATTAAGTACTAGATGCAGTTAATACATCTATAAATTTTTAGATGAAATCAAAAGGAGTTGTGTTATCTAAAAAATTGAAATTTATATGACTAGAAGGGTAACTCCTCCTATATTAAGTTTTGCTTGCATTGTTAAGTATAGCTCGGTCTCAAGCCCGAGTAAAAGAAGGAGGGTTGTGATAGGTTAGGCGAGCCAACGTAAAAAAATCCAGTCATCTCTATGGAAATGAAACCCAATTACTAGCTTACCCCAACTTATTTGGGACAAAAGGCTTAGTTGTTGTTGTTGTTGTTGTTGTATATGACTAGAAGGGTGTAAGTGAAAACTTCGCATCCTCTGGATGGCCATCCAGTTGATGATTTCAATCTCAATCGTCTGATCTAATCTCAACGGCTATAGATGCCCCGTGTATAATACCAGGATTGATAGGCCCGAAAAAAATCTAACCGTTGAGATTAAATCAGACGGCTCGGATACGATCTCGTAAGTGAAAGATATCTGAAAAAAAAGAAAGTAAACACTCCGGGATGAAAAAAAAAAGTTGTGGTCTTAAATTTTAAATATACAACAAATAAAGGTTGTAACTGTAATATATAAAAATAGGTGGACCCTAACCCGACAACAATCAAAACACCAGATTTGGATTTGCGTACAACGCTGACGGAAGTAAAGATTATAATGCTTTCTCTTTTCTCGCTGAGAGAAGGAGATTTCGCTACAGTGCTTTTTTCCCTCTTTACACAGTTAACGGCCGTCAAGTCGCATCATCACAGAGAATGATGAGATCGGACGGTTGCTGATGCAACAGTTTGTATCTACAGCTGGAGAGGATCCGACCAAAGGAAAGAAAGAATTAAAAGCAGTGCCGTGTCGTGTTCCCGTCCCCTCCTAGATTCTTCTGACCAAGGCAGCTCTGTTTTTCTTTCGTAGGCGCCGCGCGGAATATTTACGCAAACACCCCTTATTGTTCGTTTAATTTTACCTTAAGCTTTGGAATTTTAATCCGGACTTACAGGTATTAAACTAAAGATAAATTAATGATAAAAAAAATTAAAGATAAATTAAAAATTAATAAAGCACAGAAAATAAACGAAATATTGAAAGTTTTAGTCGCCGCAAACATCCATAAATTTAGAAATATGAGAAGAAGATGATGAAAAATATGAAAAGTAAAGCACAATTCAGGAAAATTTTTATAAAAGACAAAAATACCCTCCAAAATTTTAAAAAGAACAAAGCAACACTATAAATTTTAAAACAAGCACAGTTATAACGGCAATAGCATTGCCGCTATAATACAGCTTTAATATTGACCATATTTTTTTTTTTTGGTTTTACTTTTCCTATAGCGGCATTAGCAATGCCGCTATAGACTTTTCTTTTTTTATCGTTTCAATTTGTTTTTAATCCGTCCTTTACTCTTCTTTTTTGTTTTTTTCCTTTATGTTGTTATACATATACATAAATAGAAATAGGTCACACTTTATAATTTATATGTTTTTTTTTATTTTTTATCATCCTTATAACTTTTATATATATATATATAGTATTCTTCAAAATGACACGACACGATCGTACTGACACGACACACATGCATGTTAGCGCAACACGACACGACATGAGTATGAAAGTGGCATGACACGATCGTATTATCGTGTCGTTACGATCGTGTCGTGTTGGAAGGTTTGAAAATTGACACGATTTGACACAACACGATTAGACACGCAACACGACACGAACATGAACACGAACTGGCACAATACATCAGCACAATTTAATTATCAGTGTTTATTATTTAAATAAAATTAATAATTTAAATCCAATTTAATACTACATTATATTATTTACCATCTATGACTCATATTGTTCTTATCTAATTATTATTTTGTTTATAAAAAATATTAATTAAAAATTTAAAATTAACCAAATAATAGATTATTACGGTTTCCTTTAGTTTTAATTGTTTAATATTTATATTTTAAAAATAATAAAATAATCCGACATGACTAACACGACACGATATGACGTGTTGGTCATGTCGTGTCAAAATACGTGTCGTGTTAGCTCCTTTCACCATTTAACACGACACGATACTTTTGTTATGTTGTTATTATGAAATTGACTTTTAGTTTTTTTTTTTGTATGATGAAATTTTTGTTATCAACGCATTACGAAACATAATAAAAAACTGTGACATAAAAAATAACAAAAAAATATTAATATTTAATTTAAAATAATTATTTACGTAATACAATTACAAATTAACATGTGTAATAAAAAATGTGACATAAAAAATAACAAAAAATATTAATATTTAATTTAAAATAATTATTTAAAAATAACAAATATTAACATGTTAATGTATAATGAAAAGTAAAAAAGTAAAAAACCGGAAAAAAAAAGGAGAAATCACCTGCCGACAAAAAAAAAAGAAAAAGTCACCAGTCGACAAAAAAAAAGAAAGTATTCAAAATATAATACAAACTTTAATACAAATTTGAAAAAAAAAATAAAGTATTCAATGCAACTACCCTTTACCCGGCACAAAACACAAAAACTTTCGAAAAGCACAGTTTTGTCCATAACTATTGCCGTTATAGTTGTGCTCATTTTAAAATTTACAGTGTTGTTTTGTCCTTTTTAAAATTTTTTAGGGTATTTTTGTCTTTTACAAAAATTTTCCCACAATTCACAAAGGCGCCACTTTAATTTACCATAAAATTAGAGACTATCTTTGAGAGCCAAAGTTGAGACTTTTCTCGAGCAATTAATTAGCTCTGCGGTTGCGTATCTAGTCTTGACAAATAACTTGTCTTTTTTTTTTTGCCAAAACGATGTGGTCTCATTGCAAAATGCAGATATGCTCATGAAGGTGCCGTCGTTCAACACGTCCAATTTTTAGTTAATATATTTTTTGGTCCAATTCCATAGTCAGTTGTCAGTACACAGTTACACACACAACTTTCCACTCCTATGAAATTTGGAACCCCGGAACTCCTGTAGTAGTAGTTTATCTATTCATAATTTCATATGCACTGTGAGCTATGGCAATGGAGACCAACATGTAACCTGTTTGATTTAGTTATTGGTGACGGTGTTATGAAAATTTGCATAACTAATAATTGAGATCCAATGGAAAAAAAAAACATGGCCACTTGTGCATTATGACCATTTTTTCCTCCAGTTGGCTTATATATACAGTTAGTTTGATTTAAAAAAGTAGGAAAGGAGATGAGGCGAATATAGGGTTTGAAAGTAAACGTAACAAATTAAATATATATATTTTTTTCAAAAATATGAAATCAAAACACAATACTATTCTTTACTACTATTTCAAATATGTCATCCAAACAACATGTATAATTTCAAAAATGATATTGTTTTTTCTTTGAATTTAATTCGTACTAATCTCAATTATTATTAAAATAAAGTGATATTTTTATGCATTCCCAACATACTCTAAAGAATCACCATCCGAGTCATTGATTTCAGAATATTTAATTGTTCCTTCAAGCAGATACATCCCATAAGATACCCAAACAACAAAGACTCAAAAAGCAAACCCCCAGCGAAAACCATGAAAATGGGTAACTTATTACTTATACAATTTAAAAAATTCAATAGGGAAAAGGAAAACCCTTATTTCATACACAAAGGTTGTGTTTGGATGAGCGGGAATAGAGAATAGGAATAAGAAATTTCAGTTTGCGTGCTTATTCTTATTCTTGTGCAACCTAAACAACACAAGAATAAGGAATAAGAGTTCTTATTCTTATACCAACAAAACTATAGTATAAGAATAAGAAATAAGAATAAGCACCCAAATCGAAATTTTTTATTCATATTCTCTATTTCCGACTTATTCTGTTGCATCCAAACACTCCCAAAAGCGGACATTTACTGTATCTTGGCACGTAGGCCCCACAGTACAAAAGGCGTGGGATGGCAAGGGACCCATAAACCTTATAAAAGTTGAATTTCCCGCCGATTCTGCACAAAAGCGAAACAATAGTTTGCATAGATTGAAAAAAGAGAGAAGTTTGTTGTATGTAACTGGTCCTGTTTAGTTCTGTTTGTCTGATTAAGCGCTGATGCCATACAGCTTTGTCTGATACTCTGATTTGGTGCCTGAGCGTTGATCTCGCTAATCATGTCCGGATCCTCTCCAACCCTATGGAAACATAGATAAGTATTGAGTAATCCGGAACGTTTGTCTAATATCTAAAGGTGGAATTTTATTATGATAAAATAAGTATATTATAAAGATGCAAGGGATCCAAACCAAGCTAACAAATTCGGACTTTTTCCAATTATTGTACGAGACAATAATAGTGACAAACAGAAGAATACAATGCTCAAGGCTTAAACTAGTAATAGTGACGAACACATTTTTTTTAACAAAATAAAAGATGACGAATACATTGTTCAGTGTTTAGCAGAAGTATAAAATTCTAAAAAGAAACTGCGATACTTTAGCTTTGGAAATCTTTCACCAAAATTCCCTCCTGACACGCGATGGGCAGTTTTATACACGAGTGGTACTATTGTTTTGGCACCGCACGGTCTCATTGAAGAAAATTTTCGTCAATTAATGTGTTAACTTTCTCCGTACTTAATACAAAATTTATTTGTTGTCGTTTAATTTTAATGTATAAAATTTTCAATTAAAAATGTTTTAATTTTTAATGCACGAAATTTATTTATAGTTATTAAATTTAAATTTATCCATTTTTCATCTGTGAATTTTAATAATTGTCTACATTAATCTCTCCCTCTACTCTCTTCATCCAAAATATAAATTATTTTTACATAAATTCGATCACCTTCGTTAGTAATTTTTAATGGAAAAAAAAGTCCAAGTTCACCGACTGTAACTAGATAACTTAAAATTAAATGACAAAAATATATATTTCGTTTCGAATTCAGTAACTTCCAAAAAAATTCTGAAAAATAGTAAATAAATATTTTAAAATTTATTTTTTGTTGAGGATAGTATCCAAATCAGTAAGCAAGCAGCGATGCCAAATATCTGGTAACTAATAACAATTATAAAAAAGTTTGTTCGGCAATCATATCACTATCACCATCAATTCAATTCATTCTTTCATTCTGCCAGCCAGATCTCTATCCGATCTGGATGTTTAGTTATAGGCCTCTTTTCCCACGAGGAGGTTATAGGTCTCTTTTCCTCACAATAGGGAAAATAAAAGAAAAAGGAAAATGTTATAGGTCCCTTTAAAGTCCCTTTTATTTATGTCACTTCATGCGATTTTCGAGATTCATGTCAGACAGGACGGACAAATATTTAGCTATCCCTCCGTGAGAAAATTTTCAACATCATGTCTCCAAGTTCAGACGTAACATCAGATCAATGCGGATGCAATGCATGCACGTCACCTTATTAATTCGTCCCCGAACTAAGAATAATTTTAGAATATTGCTAGTCTTAAATCATGAGTTATCTAATTATTTACAAAGTGTGAATTGTATTTTTGTGAATCTTTTTTATTCTAAGTTTAATGTACATATATACACATGCATGAATAGTTATATATGAAGTTTTGCTACGGTGAGTCGCGACTCATAGAGCCTCTGGTGAGTCGCAATCCGGACAATCGGATCCGCTTCAAAAATTGTGCAGATCTGCGCGATTGATTTGCGATAGAATGGCGCTGGATCGAAATTAATTTTTCCGTTCCGTCTCTCTTTCCCCGTTAACTGCTCCTCTCTTTATTTCATCTCTCTCCCTCTCTTTGAAAGACTGAGCGAAACCCTAGAAAAAGGATCGGAGGCAGGGTGGATCAGATTCTCATCTCCTTCGATTCTCACACATGTTCCGTCTCTCTCCCCTCTGCACGCCTTGACTTCCGTCTGTGAGAGCGTCTCTCTAAGGTTTTCTCTAATCCTTCTATTTTTTTATTTTTTCCTTTTTCAATTTTGTTCCAGCCTGGTTTGAGCTTTGATTTTTCACAAATCCATTATAGCTTTGATTTTGGGTTCACAGTGAGCTTTTAGAGAGAAAAAAGAAAGTGAGCGAGACGGCGATCGCCGAGGCTTGACGGCGAGGCAAATATCTCCTCTCGATCCTCCACTCTTCTGTGTCGATCACAGGAAATCGTAGGAAATAGAACCTAATCCTAGTTCTTCGTCGACTCAATGCCAGCAATGGTTGTAAATTAGTGATAAATTTTATTGATGGAAATTTACTGGTAAATTTTGCTTTGATATGAATATTTTTTAATACTGGTACAGAACCCTAGAGTATCACTGTATCAGGGTCTTTTTTTTTGGGTTTATGTGCAAACAAAAAAGGCTCAGGAAATGCTAATTTGTGAAGTAGGATATTTGGATATGATGAGGATAGTCTATTTTTTTGTGAATGCCTTGTTGCGTATAGTCTATTCACGCATGTGCAGCCTCTGTACCAGCTACCGGTACAGAGAAATCGGTACTGATAAAAAGTCCCCACCCTAATTTATTTCTATACAAGCTCTTGATCTCGATTGAGTTACTGGAGATAAAATCTTTAGAAATATATCAATGGTGCATACAAGCTACTGACAATGGGGAATACGCAGGTGCAGAATGCACAAGCTGGAGATAAGGAGGTTTACAACAAAATCTGGCATGCTAAGGGTATTTTACCAAGAGCAAGATGTTTCTATACTGATTGCAAACCAACTCCACTGGTGAGTACCCGCTTCAAGTGTTGAATGGCAAACTTATAATGATTGTTTAGACCTTATTGAGTGTTGGAAATGTAACAATCATTTGGAGTTATAATGTTCTCATGTATGCAGAGAGGATAACTGTACTGATTATATTTTCCCCACGTGCTTGGTGCCTTGTAACCTGATTGTGTTTTTTTTAATGGAAGCCTACTGGCAGTTCTTCAAAAAAAAAAATGTACTTACATAAATAAAGGAACATGGATGCAAATTTGTTTCTCACAATCAGTTTTCTTCTGCATTGAGTTTAGTTTTACCAATGCCATATGGTCGTTAATTCGTTATATAAATTTATGAAGTTCAATTTAAAATAAAAATTGAAGATATGATGAAGATATTGGACTACCAAGAGAGATTCATAAAAGCATGGTATTGTGTAATCACACGGCATGTCTCTCTCTAAGCATCCATAGCAAATACAAAGCACATATCTAATTGTTTATTGAAATAAAGATAGCACATACACAGCACATATATCCAATAGTTAATTATCCAATACATAGCACATATACATAGTACAAATTACAAATTCACAGCACATGTTCAATGATTGTTGTCGATTGTGTCGATGTCATCTTCAAGTTCCTGTCGGCATCATCATTTGCTGATTCTACACCTTCGTCAACATTGTTTATACGCACCGTGATTTCCTACAAAATTGAACATTAGAACTCAATAAGCAAGGAAAAGAAAAAGAAAACTGTGGGGTCTTGTCAAAATCAAAACTTTGATAAAACATTGAACAATAGATAATATCTATTTGGGTCTTGTCAAAATCAGAACATTAGAACTTAATTAAACGCTTCATAAATTTCCTGATTCTAAACCAAGGAAAAGAAAACCTAATAATAAAATAAGATAATAACAATTGGATCTTGTAAAATTGAGAAGCACATAGTACTAAATCATATATAAATTAGACATAATCAAGGCAACCGAATAAAATCAGATACCAGAATAATGATTTGTTGCTAAAAAACTTTGATAAGCAACTCATACCAGCATGCAACGAACAGTCAAATGTGGCCTTAGTAGTTCTGACTTTAGTAGTTCTGTATTTCTGCAACCTGTGGCAAAGGACAGAATCTGACCTTCATATAGCAACCTGTAGCAATGGGGAAGAACTAGAAGAAACAGATTGAGCTTCTGCCTTTCTGCAAGTATTTCTGATAACTGTCATATCAAATTGGAAGTACAAACTGTCGAGCAAAAAGCTTAAAGAAAATGAAGTAAAATTTATAGAAATTTGTGTCTGGAAACACTAGTTCTTGCATTATCAAGTCTGGTACCATATGTACCACCCTCCATGTCAAACCAAGATATGATTAAACAAATGATTACACATAAAACAGTTGAAAATTACATAAGCTCCACAAAATCCAGGATATGACAAAATGCTACCATATCAAAGTATGGAAAAAAATTTAAAGAAAACAACACCAAATAAGAGAAAGCTGCTACATATATTCAATCGTTTGAACTCACTAAGAACAATTCATGAAAATCAAAACAAATTTAGTTAGTACTCATAATCGTTTCAACTCCCTAAGCAACAACTCAAAGAAAAATTACAGATTACAAAAAGCAACTACTCAATCTGAGAGAAAGAGAGAACCTATTAAAGAAGCATAAAATCGAAGGCACTGAGGCTCTACGAGGAGGAGGCAAAACGTGCGGAGGAGAGAGACAGAATGGATCTGAGAATCGAAGGCGCTGAGAACAACCGTGAGGAGGCGCTCTCCGATCAACTAGGCTGAGAATCGATTTTTTTTAGTACGACAGGAGACGCTCTCTGCTTTCTAGGGTTTAATGGAGATAAAAAGAGAGGCTCATTTGTTTCGATTTTGAGAGAGAAGGAGAGACGGGAAATAAGGAGAAGAAGGGGACGGAGACAAAACAGACGGAACGGAGAAATTTTTAGTCGCTCCAGCGACGCATCATCGCATAGATTTGCACGACTTTTAAAACTGATCGGACGGTCTAGATTGCGACTCACCAGAGGCTCCGTAAGTCGCGACTCACCGTAGCTAAACTCGTTATATATGACTATATTCTTTAATTTAAATTTGACATTATTAAGCTGATTATCGAGATTTGTTCAACAAAAAATGTTTTAAAAAAGTTGATTTCCTAGTTTTGCTTTAAAGAAATATTTTTTATATAGCGTTGTGAATTTTGTAAAAAAATTATATGAATAAATCGCGTAACGCGCGAGATTCACTCTAATATTTATAATCAGAGGATGGCTAAAATGCTTTGGGAAGCATGAAATTCATGCTATAGCGACTAGATCTCGATATTCATACTTTAAAAGACGGATCCGAACCGTGTATTGTGTTCATCATATTAAAATATTGTTGAAGATCACATTTTTATAGAATTTTTTATTATTTATTATGATATTAAAAAAATATATCATTATCATAGAATTATATATATGGTTAATAACTTCAACCCAAAATAAGGAGATCCCTAGCTAGTAAAAATTTGTTGGCGCTCCAGTACATATCCTAACATTCTCTATGGCATCAATCAGGCCACTCTCTCTCCGGAGCTTGGAGCCTCTTAGAAAAAAGAAAAACAAAGGTGAAAAAAATCCACTAAACCTAGCAACCCCATCCTAATAGGGAAGGTTAGGCGTCTCCTCAATTACCACGTCGTTTAGATCTTCTTTATAATATTTTTTTTATCGCTTATTTGTTTATTCTCTTAGGGGCCGTTTGGATGGGTTGGGAATTGGGGGAATAGCCAATTCTAGGCATAAATTTATTGGAAAGTGTGTAACTTGGTGAAGAGTTTGGATTGTTTATAATAAATTTGGCATAAGAAATTCCGGGAATTTGCAATTCCCACCTATTCCAACCTCATCCAAACGCCCCCTTAATTTTTTTCTCATTTTCTCGCTTCTTTATAACGATTTGCTAGTCATGTTACATGTTGCGTTTCTACCTTTTTCTATTATTGATATTTCTCCTTCCCTCATACAATTTTATGACTTCTCACATTTCTACTCTTCTTTTCTATATTCTCTCATTTTTCTCCATTGACGGTTTAATAAATATATTGTTCGTGATTATATTATAGTCTTAGTGGTTGTTTTTTAAATTTCTTAACAATCATGAAATGACTATTCTTATTTGATGCTGAAGTGATATTAAGGACAAGAGGCTTATGGAGAAAGAGATACTCCATACTGGAAGTCATTTTGGAATCTTCATTTTTTTTATTTTCAATAATTGTGGGGGTGTAATTATAGATTTTATCCGTGTATTAATTGGTTATGGTTTTTGATTTGATATTGTGTGGTGCTGTAGGTTAAAAAAGTGTTTTTAATGGATATGTAATATTTGTGGTATGTTGTTTATTAATAATATGTTTAGCCTACGGTCTTTACCTCAAAAAAAAAAAAGTTCGGCATCAATATTCGTGCTGGGCAGCTCTCGAGGAATCCTACGATCCTATCTAACAAAGTTGTTGGTGATATTTCGTGCAAATAATGATTAGTTTGAACTTGGATCTTGAGCAAATAGCATTGACCCTTCAGGACTGTTTGGATTCTTCAAAGAATTTAAAAATTTCATCTTTCTATTATAAATTTATTATAAATAATTTAAACTCTTCACAAAATTACATACTTTCCAATAAATTTATTCTTAGAAATTGTAACTTTTTCAAATTCCCTAAATTCCTAAGCGATCCAAACGGCCTTTAATTATTTCGTAAGCTTCTGTATCATCGGCAGTCAATTACGAACAGTAGTGGACCAAAAAAAATATAATTTTAGTTATTGGAGGGAATGCTAGAATTTTGGTATCACAGAGAGGAGTCACTATTCTCTGAGAGAAATTTATGCTGAAAAAAAAAATTCGGCTAATTCAACATAGATTTTCTATTTATAATCACAAATATATTTATCTGTTGTGAGATTCGTATTAAAAAATTCAGATATTTTTTTTCTACCATAAGTCACCTCGCCTGATGTACTCGTGGTATGTCAAAGGCTGCAAGGAAAATGGAGATAAAATCTTTCATTATATTTTACATTGCTATTGAATAATTTTGTTAACGTAAAAATTAAAATCCTCCTTAAGTGGTAAATGTGCTAGATCCAATGCGTTCTTAGACTCTGGTCGAATCGACACGTCATAAATATCGTATCCAGTGGCGGATTTAACAAAAATATTTAGGTGGGGCTGAGTGCTTTAATGAATCATTTGATCGAACGGTTTTTCTTCTTCTGTTCTTCAGCCCCACCTTTGAGTACTCCAATGGTTGAAAAAATTCATTGAGGCTAAAGAGAGGCTTCAGGACTCGACGGCGGTAGGTGGGGCTCTAGCCCCACCCGCCCCACCACTGGATCCGCCCTCGTACCTGATAAAATATTACTACAATTTTAAGATTTAGAATTTAGAATTTTAAGGATCAGGGTTTAGAATATTTTTAAAAGCACAATTTCTCACCAATCAAAACTTTCAATGAACTTAATAATACATCGTAATTGACCCTAGACAAATCTAATGACGTGATTAATTGGTTCCTGCCAAAAAGAAATCGTGGAACCTTAGAGTGATAGAGTCTATAAAGACCTCCTCTTTTAAAAATTGTTCCAATTCCGAAAAACTTGTGAAACGCTTTTTTTTTTTTTTTTTTTAAGTTCGAATAAAACAAACATGCATATGTACGCCTTTCAAAATGATAATGTCCATTTGAAGCAACTTTCAATTTTTCATGTCTTTGGAAGCAGTATGGAAATCAATAAAAAGGTCATGATCTGAGGTTCAATCATTTCATTTTCAGTTTAGTTGTTATTCAATTACAAGATGAAACGAACAGCAGATCAACAAAATCTCATCATAAAAGCCAACGAGTGTTAAAAACTTAAAATTAACCGAAGTTTCGGAAATAGTATTATTATTATTTTTTTGGTGTTGCATTACTAATATAGTAATATTTTTGCATATCTTACTTCCTGAATTGACTTTCCTCAAAAACAAATGGAAATTTTAATTTTCTTTTGTGAGAAAACAATTTCAATATTTAGACAGAACATAACGTAGCGACTTCTTCAACAGAATAAATTCTCACTAAGATATTGTCAAACCTGGAGACCTTTTGTACAAGTTGGGTCTCACTACCTCACTCAAGGAATGTGTCAACTACCAACATAACATTATTCATGTAACAGATAACATTATTTTCTCATGTAATACACTGTTTAAAAAAGCTGAACTGGTATGATGAGACACCAGAGCGACTGACTCGGTCGTTAATTAACTACATCATGAACACTTTTATACAAACGGTGTATATGCTAGTCTCGCTGAAACCGGGTCCCACTTGATGTTTGTATTAATTATACTTTAATTAGTAGTTATTAAGTATTAACAGGTAGATCTCTTTTGCGTATATGCCCACGCCATTACGCTTTGGACCCATTCTCCAAAATATAAAAATATGTCAGTGAAAGCAACCCTAAACATGATTGATTTTAATGTTTATACCCATGTTCATTTGCAATTAATGGAGGTTGAGTACTTTAACATATCCTTAATTGTGAGAATTATTTTTTCTCTGACTTGTGAATAGGGCTGTATACGAGCCGAGTTCGAGCGAGTTAGCCTCAACTCGAACTCGAACTCGTCACAACTCGAGTCAACTCGTGACTCGACAGCAAAGCAGTTTCGAGTTATTCGAGCTAACTCGAACTCGGCTCATTTTAACTCGAGCCAACTCGTGACTCGGCAATGAACTCGTGAGAAGGCGTTGAGGTACTAGTCACCTTAAAAT
Organism: Rhynchospora pubera; assembly: GCA_028095005.1. Taxonomy (NCBI): domain Eukaryota; kingdom Viridiplantae; phylum Streptophyta; class Magnoliopsida; order Poales; family Cyperaceae; genus Rhynchospora; species Rhynchospora pubera. The sequence goes on from CM051461.1 coordinate 22,031,998, forward strand.
TTTGCTCGAAAATAGAAAAAGAGGAGCAGTCATGAGGGTGTAAGGGAGGGAAAAAGGTCTGGGGACTTGGAGACTAGGGTTAGTGCACAAGTTATTGAATTGCAAATCAATAAAATTGTTGGGTTGTATATTAATATGATAACATTTTTATTTTTTGCAGCCTGTATATTCCGACTCGAGTTGTACCGAGTTGAGTTGGACCCAACTCGAACTCGGCTCGTAAAATTAACGAGTTGGCATAACTCGAGTTGTTATAACTCGAGTTCTTCTAACTCGAGTTTTCATCGAGTTTTTTTCGAGTCGAGTTCGAGTAACTCACGAGTTACGAGTTTTTTGCTCACCCCTACTTGTGAATGCCATGGTCATGAGGACTGTTCCTAATCAAAGATTTGGTCATCATGTTCACTGTGCATTGCTAACTGGCAGTCATATTTCTACAGGTACTATATTATTATTAAATTATTAAATATTTTTTTTTGAATCTCATTAAATTATTAAATATACTAAAGAAAGAAAGTTTCTCATTGATTATGTGACTAGATATTAATTTTAATTCAAGAGATAAGAAAATTCCACAAATGACTAGGTTTACGAGGAACATCTTGCCATTGGGTGTGTTTGGATCGTTGGAAGAAAGAAGAAGAAGAAGGAAGAAGAAGAAAAAAAATTATAAACAATTCAAACTCTTCACAAAATTACACACTTCCCAATACTTCTTCCCACTTCTTTCCTTCTTCCCTTCTTCTCACACCTATCCAAACGCACCCATTAAGAAAACAGATGACAAATCTTCAAATCTTAAATTCTTTTGTGGAGTCCAATTAGTCACCAGTAGAAAAACAGAAAGAAAAGAAAACATATCTTATTTTGACCAATTTATAAACAAGTTCAAAAGAAAAGAAAATATTAATTAATCATGTATATTATGCATTATTATACAAAGAAAAAGAACATTCTCGTGAAGAATACATGTACTTAATTACGTTAGCTTGAGCTTATACAATATAAAATACCATCACATATAATATAAACGCACCATGTGTACCAATCCGTAAACTAAGAAAAATTAGAGGGGAGAATTGTAAAAATATCAATCAGGGTTTTCCATATGATTAGCAAATTTAACATCAACGTCTTTCACAACCCGCCTTTGCCTTTTGCCTCCCTCCTCTTCTCTCTCTCTCTCTCTCTCTCTCTCTGTCTAAACTTTCTCTCTCTACTGAGACATGTCTGCTTTCCGTACAAATCTATCTTCCCTCTCACGGAAATAACGCGATAGAATAAAGAGGTGTCGACGAGCGACATTTTCTCACTCGCAAACAAGCACTTCCCAACAAACCAACCAAGAAACCTGAAACCTCTCACTCTCGCCTCCTTTTCCTCTCGTCTCTCTTTGACTCTCTCCCCATTCCTCTGTCTTTGAAAGGTTCTACTTCCACGGGAGCTCGAAAGCGACCTGGCGGGGTTTTTAATTAGTTGGTTTTTTGTCAATTTATTTCTTAACAACCGACCCACCTCTGATTTTTCGAGTTAAAAATTTGCGCATTTTGAGGAGCGAGAGATGGAGGAAGGAGACGTCGGTGCGCAGATACGAGTTGTCAGGTGCCCCAAATGCGAGAAGCTCCTTCCTGAATTACCCAATTTCTCTGTTTATCTCTGCGGAGGCTGTGGCGCTACACTCCAAGGTGTGTTCAAATCATAATTTGTTGCTAGACAATGGCTCTTCTTTTTCGACTTGAAAGTGTTTACTTGTATTTGGTTTCTTCTTAGGGGAAACCCATAACTTGGTTTGATTTTTTTTTTATTTTTGCTCCTTATGTTACCAATTGAGGTTACCAACAAAAGGTATTTTACTCAAGTGGGGAATAAGCATGGAAGGATCTTGCAATTGGTCTGATTCCAAGCTATTTGAGACAAAAGGGGAGAACTTTTGGAACAAGTGCTGACTACAGTTCAATTACTATTCAAGCTTTTCTTGTAGAACTAGAATACAAACTTAAAACTAGCCCCTTTTTCTCCATTAACGGCACTTCTTTTGTAGAAATTATGAACCTTATTCCTATTTTGTCGGTTCCTCCTTCAGCCGGTCATGCTCTCATATCCACATTGTTCCATTTTTTTTTCCCAGAAGCTGATTTTGAAGTAATCTTACATTCTATTAATTATTGTACTATCTCTCTACTGTTTTGTTTTTCTTTTCCCAGCAAAAAAGCTAAACCAGGCAATCGGTTCTTCTCCAGAGAAATCAAATGGAGGCAATGTGAAGTATCTTGAGGTAGTAGAGGAGCCTGACTCAGATAAAAAGACATCATCTCCTCTTCACACAAGTGCACTTGCTGAAACAGAAAAGCCAATTAGAAGGCTTGAACCCACTCCACGCAAAGAGGTCCAACGTCATGCATCCCCATCTACAGCAAATGAACCTACAATGAACCCTAGTTCCTCAAAGACTGACCTTAAACTCAGAGAAAATGGGCCTGAATTAAACCAGACAAAGTATCGCCGTGTGCCGAAAACTGTCAACACTGGTTCTGCTCAACCAAATTTCAAGCAGGAACTTCCTGATATTGGCCTGTATGATCAAAAACCTAATGCTAGTATTGAAGGCCTTGAACAAGATCGAGCAGTGCTTCTGCGCATGCTAGAAGAAATCCGTGACCAAGTGAAGAGATCATGTGAAATCGTGGGAAAACAGAATCCCGCAACTCCATCTACAGCACGGGTTGTGGAGCCTTCCCGGCCCCGCTCAGGTTATAGTGCTGGAGTCCCAAGTTACTATCCACATGGTTATGGGTGGCGGAACCAGAATCCAGAGTACTTTTACCCGCAATTTGAACCCGATCCATTAGTGTCATACCACCATGAGGGTTTCTACCACCAACCTGCTTGTGCTTGTTTGCATTGTTATAGGGAAGTCCCTGTGCCAGTACAGGGGGCCCCACCAACCCTCTTTAACAACCATCGTGCTGTACCAGCACTTCCATACCATGTTTACCACCAACATGGGTATGGAAATGCTAGAAGCTCTGAGAACTCGCCTAATTTGAGAGAGAACCGAATGAGGAGAATAAAACACAGGAGATGTCGGCCATGTCAACCAGTTGCTGGGGCATCTCCTTTTGTAATTTGTTATAATTGCTATGAATTGCTTCAGGTCCCCAGAAGGTCCCCAATTGCAGACAAAAAGAAGGCTCAAGTGAAGTTGAGGTGTGGCTCATGCTCTCATGCAATGATTTTAACTGTTGACGGGAATGAAATTGTGGTTTCCTCTGGACATGAAAATGAAAACAGTAATGATGATGTTTCTGATTATGCACATGGGGAGAAAGGGTTCCCTGTCCTGAAGTATAGCTTCTCTTCAAAACATGATGAAAATGCCAGTGGGTCTGACAGGATGCTGCGGGGTCATTCGTCGACCTCTAGTCAGGAAATGGAATCAGAAACCGAAGCTGTTTCACGAGTGCCAAGTTTACCCCTGCACGAGCACCTGAATAACTCTTATACTGAAAAGGGTAATATGAGTGCTCGGTCGGAGCAAGAGAAAGCAGTGTTATTTGCTGAGAACTTCAAGCAGAATTCAGTCAAGGATGTACCAGTTGTACCTCTACCGACAGAGATGGATTTTTCCCCAGATGAGTATCCACACCAGGGTTTGTCACAAGATTCAGATGCGGGTCATGAGGAGGAGAGACCAGTCGGTACCGTTGGGATACATGGGGTGAAAGTTGGTGGAGGTGATTCATTCTTCACAAATTTGTTTAAGAAGGGTCTCAAAGGGGGCCACGGTAATGGTAGATCAAAGGTTTCAATCAATGGATTTGCAATATCAGATCGAACGGTCAAGAAGGCTGAGAAGCAAGCAGGACCTATCTCTCCTGGTGATTATTGGTATGCCTTACCCTTGTGGTGTTATGGAAACATACTATATACCATGTTAAATAAGAAATCATTCAACTAGTCTGTACAAATCAAGCAAAGCATCTTTAAGATATTTCCTCTTACATTACATGCCCGAAATATCCTGAGTATCACACTATCTCTTGTTTAGAACATGCTGAGAGTTAGTTGGGGCAGTCAAAGTGTATATAGACCATTTTATGCTATAAATATGGATTTATGCATAAATATTTCGTAATTTTCTGGTCGTGATAATTTAGGGTTTTGGCTTATAAGAAATCTTTTTTCATTCTTATAAGCTAAAAGTTTAAATCATTTCACTGTTGTCATTTTCTATTCTTATTGTGTTTTCCCTTAGCATGCTTCATATATTTGGTATTAACATGTAATGCCTATTTCAGGTATGACTATCGAGCTGGATTTTGGGGCATAATGGGACACCACTGCCTTGGCATGATTCCTGTAAGTTCATGTGCTTGCATATCTTTTACCTTATGTTTCTCAAATTATTTTGGTTACCTCTTGTAATAGCTAATATCGCCCCCATCCCCCCCTCCCTCCAGCCATATATAGACGAGTTCAACTACCCACTGCCGAAGAACTGTGCAGGAGGTAACACTGGTGTGGTAATAAATGGCAGAGAGCTCCACCGAAAAGATCTTGAATTGCTAGTGAGCCGAGGCCTACCTAGTACACCTGGTATGTCTTACCGGATTGAGGTTTCAGGCAAAGTCTGGGACGAGTATACCGGAGAAGAGCTCTATAGCCTTGGAAAACTTGCACCTACGTAAGCATTATTCCCTTGTTTACATCTAAGAAAAAATGGTATTGTATTGATCATAATCTTTACCAGCACCAGCTGCTTGGCAGAAGTCATGCCTCCAGTATGTTGCCTAAAAAGCCAAAAAAAAATCAGAATTTATATTTCTGGAAGAAGGTGAGCCTAATCAGGATTTATTAGTTAATAAATTTGTCATCCTTTTGTTTTGGCACCAAACGAGAACATAGAACCAATGCTTTCTGTCCTGTAATGTCCTTAACATTTTACAGCGTTTTTAATATTGTTCTAATTCGTGGTTCTTAAATCTTTTTTAATATTTTCAAATTGCAGTGTTGAGAAGATGAGAAAGGGATTTGGCATGAGGATCCCACGAGTTGCTTTATAGGTGCTTTCTGTTAATTTTAGATTTAGATGACATGGTTTCTCATTTAGGCCTGAGGTAAAATATGGATTTTTTTCTTCTCTTTTTGCCCTTTTGTTATTTTGTTTGGGTTGAAAAAAAATCTGTTCTCTCTGTGTTGGTTAACTGGATTGGCTCCGTTGTAAGGTGTTGTACAATAGTTTTGTTTGCAAATGGCATGATTTGGTCTGCAATTTTAATTCAAAATTCTCTTGTTGGTAGTTAATTTTTCTCCTTGTTTTTCACACTATTATACTCGAAGATTTGCAGACTACTTTTTACATACCAACTAGGAAAGAGAGTACATACTTAAATCTATCAATTAATATTGTTCATGAATTCTTCTTCCCGTCATTTTGTTTCACATTGTAAAATATAAATCTTGTTCAAATCTGGTCGTCGAAGAACCTGAGGTTCTTTGCTCCTTTTGTTTTTATTTATTTCACCTGCTCTCATTTATCTATCTAGAAACAGAATGGAATTTATGTTCGCAATGAAATTGTATGATGTTCAAGTTCCTTGTTGTGTAAAAGATATGTCAGTGCTATAGTAATATAGTTGGAAAGTTTGGCCTAAATCTCAAATATTTTCATTTTATAACATATGAGAAGACATAATTTTTTTTTTTTTATGATTCAATTCGATTGAAGTAAGAATTTTCAATGTCAAAATTTCGGATTCCTTTAGGCTTTGCTCCAGGAAACGATTTTAGAGGTAAGAGAACGGAAGGTAAGGGTTCAGGGCTTCGTTTACTCGCTCCAGTATCAAAATGAGAGGGGGGCGGAAGGAGAGAGAAGGTGCGTCAGTTCCATCGAAAGCTTGATATTTGTTACTCCCAAATCGGGGTGGAGACAGAGTAAAATCTGTTAATTACGTAAATATCCTCCAAACCTTTTGATATTGACATAATTGTTAAGGGCAAAATAGTCAATTTATTTATTATCGCTTCTTCCATTCTCTCTCCTTGTTTTAATCTCTGGAGCGAGTAAAACTGATTACTTTACTTCTTTTCCCACTCTATCCTTCCTCTGCCGACCTCTCCATCCCCTACCTTTCCTTTAATACGTGATTCGTGGAGCACAGCCTTAAGAACAACAACTATTTTCCTAATCAGAGGAGACATGAACATCCCGATTAGTTCATTAGTCATTCCATTGGCATTTTCGCGTGACGGGACTAACAATTTATAGCATATGTGGGCCTTGCAAGCATGGTTGTCCATTAAACCAGCCATGTGGGAAATCATGCGAAACTTAGGCTTTGCTCCAGAACACCAAAGAAAAGGTGAAGGAAAGGAAAAGAAGGAAATGGAAGAGTAAGGAAAGATAAGAAATTAAAGATTACAGGTTATATCTTGCTTCAGATCTCAAAAAAACATACAAAGAGTTAAGATCGTTAACCTAATTTGTAATGTGTAAAAAGACTATATTATCCTTTACATGATATTGCTAAATTTTTTATGAGATTCAACATAAGAGAGAGGTTGAGGGCATTATCGTCATAAAAAATTAAATCTCAGTTGAATGCTGTTACTCCCCGATTTTGAGGGTATCTCTCAGTCTCCTCAAATGGGCTGCTAAGGTTCTTTGGTTTTCTTTGATTTTCTCTGGTTTACCCAGTAGCAGTCATGGGAGCAAGGTACTAGGAATGAGCTACCTTACCTTTTCTCCGATTACTCTCTTCTGGAGCAGAGTGTTAAAGGCCATTTGAAAATGCATGACCTGAAAACGGACCTAAATAGAATGATTTGGAACTGGAATTGGAATTTATTTCCATTTTGTTTCCCAGTCCATTATTCTTATTCTGGCAGAAGTATGAAAGAAATAAGAAATTAGATATGGCTGCCAGTTTGGAAGGAAATTGGGTGTATGTTAAAGAAAGGTATTCTCCTTACTTTCAGTCATTGTATATTGATTCGTATTTTTATCACGGCATATTTGTCCAATGTTAATTGAATTTTCCATAGTACTACTACACTAGAATACCTAAACCCTAAACAGATCATTCCCGAATCCCGAATCCGTTTTCGTTGGCAGCCTCTATAAAGTTTTTTTTTTTTAAATTTAAGAAAAAGTACTGATTCCGTTAATTCTCAATTGTATAAAACAACAATTTGCTGAGCCACTCGTGAGTCGTGAGACGAGACAATTTCACAGCTATCTCTTTTGTCCACATTTTGGTATATCATTTTTTTTTCTGATAAGATATATAAATTTACCTAATACAAGCAAACTTTTGGATATGAATGATCATGATAGTGTCTACTTTCTGGTGCATGATCTCGGAATTTCACATTTTAAGTTTATAGGTGTATGCTCAGGCATTATTCATCAATATTAATTATATGTATTTACTGGTAAGTATTAATGGCATAACCTATTACCCATTTAATGTAGATATAATTAGTTCAATTCAGTCTAAAAATAATTTTGTGTAGAGATTCCTAACTATTTCCCTGATATGTATGTAGTTCTGTTTAAGTTCTTAAAATAGAAAAAAATAATTTTCCATCATTGTTCCTACACGTTAAACAACCGTCACTCTGTCAGCACATCATATATATGGATGTGCACTATGTGCACCCTATTTAGACAACAAATGGTCATGCCAGTACTATAGCGGATACCAGTTGTACCAGACTGGTACACACCTTTAGTACATCACATATAAGCAAAAAACCAACAAAGTTCCAGTTTTATTCAAGTCTCGAGTGTGTCATTTTTTCTTTTTCCTTGAAGTTGCTGGCATTTTGTATACATTTTCACTCTGCTACAAATCGAAAATTTTCCTACTCTTGCTTGGCATTTAATATTTACAGTTGTGATAAATTATCTTATGCTTAGCTATATAGCTTTTCTTTGTTCAAATATTAAAGCTATAGATTAAAAAAGGGAATAATTTCAGCGGCATAATCTGCTTTTGCAATAACGTCTTTATGAATACTAGTGGAGGTTGTCGCGCGTTGCGCGACCTATGTTTCTACTCGTATATATTTATTGTAAATAATTTATTACATCTATTAGCCATAGTGCAAAAATTAATAAATTATGAGAAAGAAAAAACAAATTCAGAAAATTTTATTGTCAGTTGGTTGTAACAAATCGATGTTCAAATCTCAATAACTAATTGTCATTTGTAATGATAATTTTATTACTATTCAGTGTGATCATATGATTTTGCTTTAGAAATTTTTTATTACATTTTTATTTATTTGGGCTTTGGTTTAAGTTAAGATTATTGACGTGAATTGACAAAATTTTTTGTAAGGTCAGATTTACTAAAGAATTAGACTTCGTTCATATGGAAAAATATTCTAACTTTTAATTTAATTCAAAAAACGTCGAGACCTCTGCGTAAAACACGGTAACTAATTAATCATATATGTGCCATTGATGATTAACATTTTAATGTGTTTGAATAAATTGCCACACCAAAAGTCTTCATTCATCAATTGCAATAAAGAATTGCATATTAATTATTTTTTTATTTTTGCATATCAAACAAATCACTACTTTTTTTTTTTTTTTTTTGGGGGGGGGGGAAGCATTAACAAATAGAATTAAAACATAAATCGTATCAAAATAAAAATTATTGGAAATGAGTGATAGCTTATCTAGCTAAAATGATGACTTATAGCATTGCGTTAATTACACATTCTATATTTACCGGCGATTACCAATGATGAATGTATAATTAACACATTCTATATCGGCTAAACAAAATTAACACTTCAATTCTGAAATGATAATATATTTTACAATGGTTCTAATATATAGTGGTGGATTATAAATTTATTACCGATGCATATGCCAGTAACCTACCAGTACCTGTCTAGTAACGAAACACGTTCTTGTTCTTTCGTAATAGTCCCAGCATTAGTGCCTCATGATTTCTGATCCATAATCAAAACAAAAAAAAACATGAAATTAACTCAGGCTTGAAAAAAAAAAATGATTATATATATAACTATATAAGAATTAACTACTTAAACAAATAGTAATAGCCTGACTTACTTAAAGCCTAGCAAACAAAAAACTTTATCATGGTAAAAAATATTAGATAAAAGGAAAAGCTTCTCTCAGATAGACGAATTCATGGTTAATTTATATCATTTCTTGATACCACTTAGGAGTGAACCTCACTGTACTGATTTCAAGGCAACAAACTATCATACCATACACAAATTTTAATTGATAATATAATATTCAATAATATAGCATAAGAATATTTGTTTTCTTCATTTGTTATTAATCCTAGAAAATCATTCAGGTTTTGATAGCAAAAGGGGCATCAAACCGGTATAAAATAACCGATTAATCTTGTATTTTAAAGACGAAGCAAAGATTCTGAAGGGGGAGCAATTAGATTCTTTCTATTTGTGTTAATAAAAACTCACCAGCTCAATTAGTGTAGAGAGGAGGAGAGTCCTCTCTATACCAATGACCATACCCTCTACATCAGGCTTACAATTAAAAGCACAAATTAAACCAAATTAACCATTAACCAAAATAGCAAAATTAACCAAATTAAACCAATGAATTACCAGTACACAATGAAGAAGTAACAATGGAGCGATCACCCCATGATAGACCATACTGATTAATGAAATCAATTTCTATTGAACATATTCAGTACCTAGAACCAATATTTATTGGTTAAGTAAAGAAAGAAAGACAAAAGCAGTGGATTGCACAAAGATCCTCTTGACAGGAATTAGGAAGAAAAAATGCACAAAATTAACCATCACAATTGCCAAATTTGGCCTCAACAGCGTCATACTCAATTAACGAATCTAAGATTTTGGGTTCAGTTACCTCTCCTTTCAGAAGTGAGCAGAGTTGAAGGTATGCGCTGGGAGAAGCTGCAACGGGAAAAGGATGAGGCGAGTTTCGGCGCTAGGAAAAGATAGGAGAGTTCACCACCGATTATTGAAGAGAGTCATGATGTGGAAGAGAAGAAAAGAAAACATCAACCGGTGGCGAGAAATTAGATAGTTGCCTCAGGGAAGGAAAGGAAGGGGGGCTACGGTCCTTTTTCCTGAGACAAAACAAAAAAAATAAATAAAGAACGGACGGAAGGGAAAGAATTGGTGCGCAGCCAATTACTCTTTTAACTGCTGAAACGGGTCAAAACAATGACGAAATGAGTCGGCAACATAATTTTACACAGAATTTCAATTTCAAAACTCAGGAAATATATACGCACAAATCAACTAATATCGCCGTGTCGTTTCTCAATTAAAAATTTCAAGTCCGACTCCCATGATTTTTTATTTATAATACTGATACTGATTTCACACTAGTACAATACTAAAAATATAAAACAACCTAAATTAGACGAAACATCACTAATTTAGGTATATTCAACGGAATAAAAATCCAGCCACTAATTACACCACTAATACAAAATTGAATTCCTGAACCAGAACCCAGCCACTAAATAATGAAGCATTTAAATAAATTATCAAGAAAAACCCGGTCCTCAAAGTTCACCGAATAGGAAGATGAGTCAATTCAAAACCGAATTTAGGTAGCGGAATCTGTTTTATCTTTTCCTTCTTTATACGGCAGACCAAATCAAATATTTAAAAAACGTTATTATCTTTGAGAGTCACAAAAAAAATTGAATTTGGAAAGAACCCACTAAGTAGCCGAATAGTAAACAACGAGTAAATGCAGACCCCAGAGAAAAACTGGAAGAAGAAAAGCCTTGTGAAAAGGTCTCGAGTGGTCGGCTCACTTCAGTTCATGTCCATTACGTGTTCCTTGGTTCTTCCAATACCTTCTGTATCTTTCCCAAACAACAACACAATGCTGCGAATCACTGAAGCGTCGCAGTACTCACCCGCTACACAGAATGATACAAAAAATGAATCACATAAAATCCGGAAACATGAGAGGCACGAACCTCATTTAGCAAACACAAAGCAGGTCCCCAAATCCTTATTTAGCAACACGCGGGTATTGCTCAGGACACGCCTCTACTTCTATAAATGACTAAAATACCCTCGTTCCAGTGCTAAAGTCTGAGAAAAACAATACGGAAGTGAGGATATTTTAGTCATTTTTATAAAAATTGAGAGTGAATGAGCAGATCTCGATTCCCCCAACACGCTCTACACAAAGCAAGGTCCCCAATTCCAAATCAGAACTATTAAAAACAAAACAAAAAAAAAATGATTATTATTACAACTAGAGTAGAGAGACCGATTGAAATTTTCATTTTTCCCACAACGCAGAAGTGGAACGTTTCTCATTAATTCTTTCTTTCTTTGTATTTTCTTCTCTTCTCTTCTCTTCTAAGTTCTGATCTCATCGTCTCATTTCTTCTTCCCTCGAAAAGTTGTTACCTAGTGACCTAGGGTTAGGGTTTCGCACCGTTTCCTTTGATGAGCAAGGAACCGACGAGCAAACCTCCTCCTCCGACCGACTTGTTCAGTCCGTTGGCGATCATGGAGCCCGATTTCTCGAGGTCGAGCGGAGGCGGAGGTCCCAATTTCGAGTTCGCGTTCAATTCGGTCAACTTCTCCGACCGGGTTCTTCGGATCGAGATCGTGGCGGATCCGCCGGAGATTAAGGCGGGTTCGAGTGGGTGCTCTTCTCTCGCTGATTGGGCTCGGCATCGGAAGCGCCGCCGCGAGGAACTCAAGAAAGAGAAAGGTTATCTGATGTTTTTGTAATTTCTGGTAAAAGGGAAATCAGTTTTTGTGTTGATGTTAGTGTTAGAATGGTTTCGGTTAGGGTTTGGTCATTGATCCCATTAATTTGTTAAATAGATTGCATGATCATCTATGGGTTTTATGACGTCTACTTCTGGCGCATTAAATTCTTCCATAGAAATTTTATTTTAGTTTATCTCACTGTCAGTGGCCAGCGTTGAGAATTTGAATATACTTTGCAGAGTCGGGAAATCTGCCAACAGAGCAAATATTGGGAGACCAAGCAGAAGTAGAAGACTGTGAAGGGTATGAAGATGAGAATCAAGAGGAGGAGGTTGTGGCCATGGTAGAAGAATCTCCTTCTGATGCAGGTATGTATATGCAATCTTTACTGGAATGTACTGACTGGTATGGTCCATGTCACCCTTTCTGGTCCTCCGTTGGCTATTTACCTTTTTAATCTGTGATTTGCGGGTGCCGCTATGTTGTTAGGACCAAGTGATTTCAGTTTCAAATGGGTTCTGAATTAATTGTATCACTGCTGCTTGGATGTAATTACAGTATTACCTCCTATAATATCTACTCTTTTTTTTTTCCCCGCATGTGGTCATCTTAGTTGTAAGTTGCATTAGCTAAATTCTAGTTGCATGGCCACTTGCCTGGTTAGAAGGCTGTAGAAGTTCATTAAAGATTAGTTTCCTCTTCCAACGGTTTGGTTTATGAATGTCATATGTTTATTTTGGAATTTCTATAAATTTCAGGTGAGGATGCCCAAAGTACTGATTCATCATCATGGAGCATGGAGTGCTCTCAGGTCTCGAAGGTGAAGGAATTCTATATCAGTTCAGCCATTTTGGCCGCTAAAAGCCCTTTTTTCTACAAGGTAATAGCTCTTGTATTGATTAAAGACTAGGTTGCATTATAACTGTTTTAGCAGATGGTATTCTTATCTGATCAAACTTTCTTGTGTTTTTTTTTTGTGGTTGTTTTTAGCTTTTCTCTAATGGCATGAAAGAGTCTGACCAGAGACATGCCACACTTAGAATTAATGCATCAGGTAATCCATAATCAATCCATGCTTATGTAAACTGAGGTCAGGTGACAAGTTACAAGCGAACTAGCAAGATTTAGGTTCAGAAATCATCAATGTTCATATTTGGATTACTTTTTCAAGAAATTGAATCTAAAATTCCAATTTGGAACATTGCACTTGGATTTTTTACTTGTAGAAAACAGACTAAGCTTTGTTTCATTTAACAATAATTTTATATTCCTCTGGTGCTGTCCGATGCACCATTTTGTTATGACGGTACTTATCCATCGTCTGGAAATTTGTTTCTAAAGCCTATTATAGGCTCAAACTAATCATATTACACTAATATCGGTACAAAGTTAGCCTATGAATACAAAAAAGGGAATAGATAAAGACTCGGGTAAGCTGGATATAAGTGACAGCACTGTATCAGTTAATTCACTTAGTTTTGATGCCTAAACTGACAAAATAGGTGCCATATGGTCTACCTTTTCAAACTTATCTAACATTCGACTTATATCTTGTATCGGGCGAAATAGAGGAGGCAGCGCTGACAGAGCTGCTGAGCTTCATGTACAGTGGGAAGCTGAATACAACATCACCGACTCACCTCCTCGATGTACTGATGGCAGCCGACAAGTTTGAGGTGGCCTCCTGTATGCGCTACTGCAGCCAGATGCTTCGCAGTCTACCTATGACCACCGATTCAGCTCTCCTCTACCTAGACCTCCCCTCCAATGTCTCCATCGCTGCTGCAGTTCAGCCTCTCACTGATGCTGCCAAGGAGTTCCTTGCCAACAAGTTCAAGGACCTGACCAAGTGAGTAATCATTATCAATTTTCCAGTTTTATTTAACCTCGTACTTTTTCATGTTGTAGGATAAATAATCTTTATGTTAGACCTTTTATGGTTTTGTCTTGCATGTTCAAGGGAGCTTGATTATACACCACATTCTTGAGTACTTAACCCATGAAGAAGGAAGATTGTTTTTACAGTCATAGTCAAGTTGATTTTGATGAGAAAGTTATAGAATCCTCCAAGTAATATGTTTCATTTCTTATGTCTTGTTTTTGTCTTATATGTGGAAGGGAAATACTGACGATCATGGCAACCAACAAAACGATGATCAGAATTTAAAAAAAAATGAAAATTTGTTATCTATGATATAGATAGGCTGTGTATAAAAGTTGAAAGTTGTTGTCTTCATTTGGCCTCCAATCAAGTTGCAGTAGCAATAAAGTTGAAATATTATTATGTGAAGCCACTCCATAGACTAGGAGCTGGTTTTCAAGTTGGACACAGTTTGATACTGATACTGAACCCATGTAAACTATGAAGAAGATACTATAATTGTATTTATTTTGATTTTGATAGGTGTGGATTGGTTGTCATGGTTGGCAAACAAGTTTACTGTCAATATGACCTATCCCATTGCGAATGGCATCTATCTACTGGCTTCTTAGCAACCATCTAAATATATAACCATCTTCCCAGCATGTTATAGTTAAATATTATGAATGTTTGAATAGGAGTCTAGTCTTAAAATTAACCTGTTATTTTACAGATATCTTTAGCTTCAATGCCTCACAAGTAAAATTACAATTTCAGTATAAAAACATGTTTCAATAAAATGGCTACTTGGCCTATTTGGCAGTTTTGAGTTAATATTCTGTGTGGCATCTTTGCATCTGTAGATTTGATTCTTGACACAAATTTCAGGTACCAAGATGAAGTGATGAATCTCCCACTGGCAGGGGTGGAGGCAATCCTCTCAAGCAATGACCTTCAGGTGGCCTCTGAGGATGCAGTCTTTGACTTTGTCATGAAGTGGGCCCGTTCCCAGTACCCACGGCTAGAGGAACGGCGTGATGTGCTTGCCTCCCGCCTTTGCCGTCTGGTGCGGTTCTCCCACATGAGCAGTCGCAAGCTTCGGAAGGTGCTCGCCTGCACCGATCTTGAGCATGAGTTTGCCAACAAGGCTGTGATCGAGGCACTTCTCTTCAAGGCTGACTGCCCTCACCGTCAACGTGCTCTGGCCACTGACCCAGTGACCCAACTCCGCTACACAGAGCGAGCTTACAAGTATCGTCCCCTTAAGGTTGTTGAGTTTGATCGCCCCTTCCCGCAATGCATCGCATACTTGGATCTGAAGAGGGAGGAGTGTGCGAGATTGTTTCCTTCTGGTAGGATCTACTCGCAGGCGTTCCACCTGGCAAGCCAGGGCTTCTTCCTCTCAGCCCACTGCAACCTTGACCAACAAAGCTCATTCCACTGCTTTGGTCTTTTTCTTGGGATGCAGGAGAAGGGTTCGACAAGTGTCACCGTTGATTATGAGTTTGCCGCCCGTACTAGGCCAACGAATGAGTTTGTGAGCAAGTATAAGGGGTACTATACATTTACTGGAGGGAAGGCCGTGGGGTACAGGAATCTCTTTGCCATACCTTGGACATCATTTATGGCTGATGATAGTCTCTTTTTCATTGATGGGGTTCTCCACTTGAGGGCCGAGCTTACGATTAGGCAACCACCATCTGGATAGATTCATTGGGGGGATCTTGTCTTCTCTTTTCCTTTTCTTTTTTTTTTGGTTTGGTGGGCTGAGGGCTGGGGTTTGGGTTGTGGGGGTTTTGGGTGTTAGTGGCTTTTACTTAAAGTATAACAAGCTCCTAATTGTGAGCACTGTGTGTGTTGTGTAACTCTTGGAAGTGATGCTGTTGCGATACTTAAAACAGTCTGGAGACAAAAAGGAGATTGTCTTCTTTTCTCTTCTTGTCCCTTTTCTTCTTCTTGCCCAGAATTTACAAATGGTTGTCGAGTTGAAATGGAGTTTATGATTGTTTCTGTAAATAAGAATAGAATTAGCTGCTTTACAAGCGTGTTGCAACAGGGGCATGATTGGCATTGGGTAGCATTTTCTCAGGCTTTGCCTTGGTACAGGATTAGAAATGGAAGAAGATTAAACATGATTTTGTCGAAGGTTTATATTGTGCTAGGGGGACTTCGATGAATTTCAAGCTAGTGTTTATTTGTCTTTGACTTCATTTTGGTTGTGCTGCTACTGGGCTTAAAAACCACGCTGAAGTGGTATGTCTTTTGTGGCTGCTTTAGTCTTGACTGCATTACATTGGCAATTTTTAAATTCCTGTTTGAAAATTGGATGATTTGGGGACCATACGTCACAATTGAAATCTAAAAGCAACATGTAATCTATTAATATGTTTAGAATTGTGGATGTTTATGTTCGTCATTTGCAAACTGATTTTTACAGAAAGTAATTCGAATATGACACCATCCTATGTGGGCTATATACATGATCTTGGAGAAATTCGTGGCAGAGCAAAGTTTGTACATTTCACCATTCTCGAATGTTTTGGAAGGATGGATTCAAATTATTAAGAACTTGCATTTTGGACTCACCGACGATTGACAGTAAAACCTAATAAAGTAATAAAAGGTAATTAACACAAGTCAATAATGGGATAACAGTCCAACCAATTGATTTGTTTACTTCATTAATGCATAAATATGGAATGATTAAGAGAGCTATTTGGAGTCGTGAAATTTGAAAGATGAGTGAAGGAGAAACAGCTGTTAAGCTTTCAAGGATGGTGACATGTTAACTTACAGGGAACGCTGACGCGAGAGGAAATCTAGCAAAAATTTTTGTCCCTGTCCAAAGAGTTCAGACATCCCACCAATGCTTATTGCATGAAACAATAATAAGAAATAGTGATCTGGCGCCACTAGGATCATGGGCCCCTAAATACCCTAGAAAACCAGACTATCTAACTGCTAATAGCGAGGTGCTATCCTCCTCTTAACATTTTGTTTATGTCTAATTGAAATGCAATGCAATGACATATGAAAAGTTCTATTTAGTTGGGGAGTAATTGGAGCCTCAAAGCAATAGGCTAGCTAGAAATTAAAATTAGGATTACACAAAAGATTAGTAATTCTGTGTGTGTGTGTGTGTTGCAAATTTTTTTTTTCCGAGAATGATTATATCTGTCTCTGATTTTATTAAAAAAGAAAATAGTTTAGCAAATGTCTAATGTTATAATACATTAAAGAAAAAGATACCACCTGTTATAATTATTGGTTTCAATGCAGTGATGTTGTCCACTGCATTTAGAGTACTAAAGCTGAATATGAGAAAGAGATATCCCTACCACCTTAACCTCTGATATATATGACATCTGTTTTTAATGTAATTGATTTTGGTGACTTGCAAACATAGTTGTTTTTAGAGAGAAACTTAGCAGTGGCTGCTAAGTGGTTACAAACATAGTTGTCAACCACACATAATGTAATTTACCAGAACTGCTTGTAGCCTAAATAATGTAGTTATTTTGTGGATAAATGCTGATTAACAACTAATTTTTCTACATCATTGTGCGTCATTTTATTAATGGTCTATCATTAGTACAAATAATTATCATAAAACAAGTATGTCATTCTCTACTCCTAGACCATTTCCACTAAATTGTTTGTTTCCAAGGTCACATATTAACATAAATGCCGAAAGCAAATATATAGCACAGTTAGGAGAAATACTAGAGTCTAATATATTAGATGGATGAATTCCGTCCAATACGATCGTTTTCATATTTTTTAAATTTCAAATGACCGATCTGAAACCAATTTTTACATTTTTTTTCAAATTTTTTTACTATTTTTTGGTATTTTAGAAAATCGTTGTTATTGGACGATCCATAATGTTTATATCATTAATTTTCAAAAATACCAAAAAATAGTACAAAATTTCGAAAAAAATGTAAAAATTGATTTCTTGTAAGTTTTCAATATGGAGAACATACTGTACGGTTCGGATCAATCATTTGAAATTTAAAATCGTAAAAACGATTATATTGGACGGACCCATCCGTCCTATATATTGGACACTAGCATTTTTCCGCAGTTAGTGGCATTTTCGCCGGTACATTTTTTAGGCAAAATAAAATTAAAGGAAATAACGGCAGCTTTACCAATTCACCTATAACGGCAACTTTAAGTGAATAAACCAACCATCTAAATTCTAAACAATTTTAAAGAGCAAATTAAGTCAAACAATTTGGTCTTATGTCTCTCATCGTTAAGATGCGTTTGGCCTTGATGTTTGACACAAGAACCCTTCTCAATAAAGTAGTAATTGGCAGAATACTTGTTAAAGAAAGATAGACGGCAGAAGGTAGTGCTTTTCAGGTTAAATCTTAATTGGTCGAGTTTAGGCTAGCTGCTACCCGAAATTTTCAATATCTGTACTATTTATTTTTAATTTTCTTAATATGCAGTAAAATGCATTAATTTTGAATTTTTGTAGACTTAAAACTTTAATTAAAAAGAAAATATGTATATTTTCAATTTCAATTTCGTGCTCATACTTATGTAATCTGCATTCGACTAGTTGCACAACTACGTACAATATTTTGACATATTAATTTTTTTTTTATATGAGTGCATTATTCTCTGGTAATAGTGCACCCCGTATAAATAAATCTGTATGCCAACTCTGTGCACATTTTACTTGTTTTTTCTGTACCAACTGGGATAGTCCTTTTTTTTGTCTTTTTTTTTTTTATTAAAATTGTACAGTCCCTTGCTTGCTGTAAGTTGTGACATAGCCATCTTAAAATAGCACTATCCCAAATTATCAATTAACTGACCTTTATTATATTCTTAATTGCTTTTATTTAGTTAACTTTGTGGTTTGTAGCTATTGTGAATTGTCATCTCCCTTTACTTAATTCATCAAAAATCGGCATGAAATGCAAGTCTTTATGCATACATGGTCCAAACCTTTCTCGTTATGGTAAATGACTAAAAATATTTCTCAAATTTGCTTTGTTTTGTATACTACAGTGATAACCAAATGTAAACATTCTTGAAAAATAATTTTTGTGATAAACTCCTAAACGTTTATGATAATTTGGATGAGATGGGCATCAAACACATTTTATGTTAAGAGTACAACTGCAGAGAAACTGACGTTTATAGCACTCTGATTTGTTGATGTTAGTTGTCAAATTTTTTTTAAAAAAAACAAAATGCTGATGTGTTTAGAGCAAATTATGATGTGTTGTCCCAAAGGGGGGCGGCTTAATCAAGGTTTAGCGGAAGCGATTTAAGGTTTTAGACCGGTTTGGTATGAACTATCCTAACACAATTCAATTGGTACCCAATACAAGCAAGCACACAAGCAATTCAAGTATAGCAAGATAATAAAGAGAAAAAGGGAGAGAGAAATTGAACACTCGGTATGATTACGGAGTTCCGACCCGCTAGAAGAAGCTAGCCTTAGTCGTACGTCTCCGGGAGTTCCGCTACCACGAAAGGGTGCGCTCCGTTCAATTCCAACAAGAACGGGACTACAACTTCGAACCGAATCACCTCGTCACAAGGACACTCGAGGCGGATCGGCCTAACTCGAATGGCACAACGGCCTCAAAGGAGAAGAGCTCTCAACCTATTCCAACCTACACCTAGCGACAATGTCGGGGCGGTGGTGTTTGAGGCTACTAAATCTCTCAAGATGGTCTAGCTATGAAAAACTCAAGTGGGAGAGTATCCCTATGCTCAAAGGCTCAATTCTGGTCTAATTTTGCAAAGTGAAGCTTCTCAAAGAGAGAGAACAAGGGGTGGATATATATAGGGCTCGAAATGAGCAGTTCCCCAGCAAAAACAGGCCACAGCGTTGTACAACGCTGAATAGCGTTATACAACGCTGGAATATGACCGTTGTAAATTCTAACGGCTCTTTAATATAGCCGTTGGTCTGTCAGAGCGTTGTGCAACGCTATATGCCGTCGCACAACGCAGGAGTGTAAAACCAAAGGAAAGCTCCGACAATTCCGTTGGAAATTGTCAGAGCGTTGCTTGCCACTGAATGGCGTTACACAACGCTAAAGGGAGACAAAAGGAACAACTCTGACAGATTCAACAGAGCGTTGTACAACTCTATATGCCGTCACACAACGCTAACGTTACCCAACGCTGAAAGACGTTGGCTAACGTCTCCAGAGACTTTGCATGTAAAAACAGCACAGCTAACTTGGGATTTTTGTGGCGTTGTGCAACGCTATATGGCGTTGCACGATGGTACTCAGGAAAATTTCCAAGTTTTTAACTGTAGCGTTGTACAACTCTACTGAGCGTTGTACAACGTTGTGACTCAGCGTTGCCTAACTCTATATAGCGTTGTGCAACGTTGATTCACAAAAGTATGAATTTAGCTGTTCTGGCGTTGTGTAACTCTATCTAGCGTTGTACGACGCTAGGTCACAGAAAACAGGATTTTGCTGGTTTATTGAGCTTTTCGCTATCTAGACCATTTTAAGGATAAACAAGGACTAAAGTATACCTTCTATCCTAGTCTAAACTAGCCTACAAGCTCTCTAATGACTTGATCTTGATCTTCATTAAAGCTTTTATCCAAGTCCTCATAAATTGTATCTTCTTCCTATAAAACTCAAAGAAGATTGTTAAATGCCAAATGATATTGTTTTGCAATCGACAAACCTAGAGACGTTTAGTACAACATGATGTAACTAGATTAAAAGGTACTGATCTCGTAATTATCAATTAATTCTCATAGAATTTCTATTTATAACGTGATAATGATATTTAAATAATTCGCGTGAAACATGATTTATAAAAAATAATTTGTTTCATATATTAATTACAACTACTTGCATTCGTAATTACATGGCTTGTTCACTTTAGTTTTTGTACAATATGTGATTATTGCCTCTTTTTTAAGCTTTTCGCACAATAAACATGTGAAAGAATCAGTTTTTTTTTATTAAGTGATTTAAGGACAATCTATTTTGATGTAAAGTTGTGAATCTAAAATCAGATTGGAGGATCTCTTGTGAAAACTTAAACGTAAGAAATTTGACTTTAATCTTTATCTCAAAAAACAAAATAAATAATTTTACTACAATAACTGTGTTAATGTTGGGATACTCTGATTGTCAAAATTTTTTTGCATTAGTTCTTATCTGATCTCTACCAAAGAGCTTCTTAACCACCGTACTAAATTACAGTT
The DNA here is from genome assembly GCA_028095005.1 of Rhynchospora pubera. Taxonomy (NCBI): domain Eukaryota; kingdom Viridiplantae; phylum Streptophyta; class Magnoliopsida; order Poales; family Cyperaceae; genus Rhynchospora; species Rhynchospora pubera. The sequence goes on from CM051461.1 coordinate 22,052,811, forward strand.
TTCATAATTGTTTGGACTCTGGAGTTGATCCTTTTCGAACTAAGTATTTGGATTCGTTTTACAAGGCGACAAATGCAATTGAACCCAATTGACTTTAGGAATTAGGTAAGCCCAGACAAGGCATTGCACATTATTATACGTATTATGTTCTCAACAGTGATGGGTATGAGGGTATCCAATGCGGCAATGCCTATTAAATAATGCACAAGTATAAAGATACGTGGTTTGTCCTTTAGTTCCAATCCATCTTCCCAAGTCCCAACTTATAAGTTATAACAGTGACAATAACTGGTTATAGAAGGGCGGGACCAACTTTGCTATTTTGGTACCTAGCCTAATGGAATTAGCATGGAATCAAATAAAAAGGCATTGGAATATTGGATTGGACCAAGAAATCATCATTACAAGAATATTGGTCACATAATAAATGATGTTTTAGTGCTAATTAGGGTTTATGCTAGATTCTCGCATGAGTGGTCTTTAAGAAAAGGATGAAACTTTTGTTGCACCAGATCTTGTAGAAAACCAAATAAAAGTTTGTGTACTCTCATCTCCTTTGACAAAGGTGAACCGCCAGCAGTTCTGGTAAAGTTCATTCATTTTCTTATCTATGAAGCATTGTCTACCTTGCAACAAAAATATTTGGACAAAAAATAATGGAAATGCCAAACATTTTTTGTTGGTTTGTCATGGTAATACGATATTTCATCTTAAAAATTATAATCATGAAATGCGAAATATGTCGCAAGAAAAATAAGTAGCTTACAAGTTAGTTTCTGCAACCTACCTGTAGTATGGTTCTCGCAGTAAAATTAAAACACGGTTGTTGTATTTTTATTTTTACTTCCGAGAAGTTATTGCACATATTTATATGAATTCATTTTAGATAAGCAGACTTAAATTGGATCTTATTCTTACCGAATAGTTGTCCAATACTTTTACATGTAGGGATGAAAACGGAGCAGATTTTATCCGCTCCGATCCGTATCCGAATTTGAAAAATACGCGTAATATCCGATCCGTATCCGTATCCGAATATATCCGTATTAATGGCAAAAAAATCGGCCTTTGGTGTGACCGTCCGATCCAATTGGATGGTTTAGATACACCAAGAATAATTCAATAAATCTTATGTGGTTTGTCTTGTCGGTGTACGAAATACATTATTTTGAGATACATAAATAGCGTTCGTTTTTGTTATTGATCTACAAAGAAAAAAATAAATAAAATCCTGCATTTCTAGTACTATTAAAATCTAGAAACATCATTTAAGTTCTATTTTTTATGATAATAATTTAAGATTTATTGATGGGAATCTGGTTCGCTCATATCAAGTCGGATAGTTCAAATTCAAAAAATGGAGTTTTTACATTCTTACTCCATGGTAAACTCCAAACCTGGACTTTCAATTCCACATTTTTAAAGTTCAGAATTTAGAAGCTTAACAATTTATTTGGTCTAATATGATATGGAATATACCTTCAGCATAGAGAGAGGGGGAATTGTTAAAATGCTATGCATATCATGGATGGTCTTCGTGCTACGGATTCGTTCTTAAATTTCATGCTTCAAACAATCAATCTAAACTATTCATTATCTTGTCCACATTGAAATCTCGTTAGAAATCAAATTTTACATTTTTTTCAAATTTTTTTGATATTTTTTTGATATTTTTTAGAAAATTTTAATCTAATTAATTCTCGACACTTCAATAATAACGGCTTTCAAAAATATTTGAAAAATAATAAAAATGTAAAATTTGGTTTCATGTAGCCATATGATCTGAAATCGGATGGTCCAGATTTAGACGTTGGAGAAAGATTAAGTTTTGTTTTCTCATGAATTTTTTGTTTGGTCCCTTCTCCATTTGCCTATTAGATCGGAAGGAAATAAAAAAAAATTGAAGAGTATCTCTCTCAATGAAAAAACCTAGCTTGTCCTTCCCCCTTCTTTCCGATCAAATTTATATTTAAAAATTTGAATCTTCATATTGGGAACTTGTACAAAACCAAAATTTATATTTAAAAATTTTTTAACTATTTATTTCGTATTTTTAAAAAAACCGTTCCTAGAACTTTTATGGAACATCCAATAATAATGATTTGTAAAAATTCAAAATAAATAGTAATATATATATATATAAAATTTTGTTTCAAATAAGTTCTCAACGTGAAGGTTCAATCTAACAATTTAGATCGGTTGTTTAGAATTTGATACGCGAATACAATCACGTTAGACATACCGCATTTGTCCTCTACATTGGACATTAGCATTTCTCTCTCTGCATATACAATGATATTTCTCTCTGGACATTAGCCAAGGCTGTAAATTGAGTTGCACAGTGACCTGGAAAGCAAAGTCTTACGTCACTGGATGGTCCGAAACCGCAATCCGTACTGTAGGTCAGTTTTGAATTTGCTGGAAGAATTAATGACTTCAACTCTTCATAATAAATTGAGAAAATATATGCAATATGTTTCTTTTGGAATGCAGTGATATGGTTAACGTTTTGTGTATTAGGTAATGATAATCAATGATTTGATCATAAATAGAGGATGTCTATTTCTAAATGTGAGATTAGAAGTAGATTGCTGAAGATTACTTGAATCGGGCTGACAAGAAAAAAAAGGAAGCGCAATGCCAAATGCCAAATAGACTGTTTGAAGACTAATTAGATCGGACCGACAAGGGGAAAAAAATATACCCAATAAATTCAGAAAAAGGTTAAATTATTTTTCGAGCTTTTAGTAATGAGAAAGTTTAATATGCACTATAGTGCATAGGGCATTTCGTGCACCGCGGATTTTTTCGGGGTTATTTTTGTAAATTGACAAATCTAATCTACATATTGAAATCTCATAGAAAATCAAATTTTACCATTTTTGAGATTTTATTGCTATTTTTTTTCGAATTTTTTAAGACATGCCATTTTTGGAAAATTGTAAATAGTACAACATTCCAAAAATGGCATGTTTTAAAAAATTCGAAAAAAATAATAATAAAATCTAAAAAATTGTAAATTTTGGTTTGGTATGAGATTTCAATAGGTAGATTAGATTGATTAAATTAGATTTGTTAATTTACAAAAATATTTCTGAAAAAGTCCGTGGTGCACGGAATGCCCTATGCACTATGGTGCATATTAAACTTTCTCTTTAGTAATATCACTTTTAATGGAAATATTTTTGGACAGTGTATGATATGTAACAACCTTTTTCATTATTTCTGCCAAAAAAATGAAGAGTTGAAATTTTCGCCAGATATTTATATACGATGTATTTTAATTATTTCTGCAATCATTTATTTTTTTATTATTTCGAACGGAGATATTCTTAAGAAATATTTTCATTATCTTTTGAATTAAACTCTAATTTTCTTCTGTTCTAAAATATAAAAAAGTGAGATACGTTTTCATAGTAAGATCAAGTAAAGCATACATGCTTCGAATGGGAAACCTAGATGCCTATCTTTTGATTTTTTTTTTAAAGGATAAACAGTAAAACATTGTTAAGCACAGTTTCTTTAGTTCACCGAATAAGAACAACTCTTTATTAATTTTAATAGAAAAGCAAAATACAAACAAAATATGTGCTAATTAACTTTATTATGCAACATGATTATACGCTTTATTTCCCAGTTGAGAACCAACACACTGTTGGTTACGCTAACATATTTGGAAAGGACCGTAAACTAAACTAATTAAATAACTGCCATCCACTAAGCCAACTCTATTTAATAATTAATGATTAATCAGATTGATTATAAGAATCAAAGTAGGTAGTCACAGCAGCAGTCAAGCTCTCTTCCGATTGAAGCCCATAATAATGTTTGTATTATTGGATCCACTCACCGACAAAAATACTTGACCTTCTCAGGCCCACCTGGAACTACATCTCCTTTCCATACGCCACGTCACCGTTTCCATCACAAAGGAAATATTGACAGGACTCGGAGCACAGTTTGCAGGAGTACCATAATAATAATAATAATAATAATAATAATAATAATAATAATAATAATAATTCATTAGCGTATGTAAAGACAACAATTGTTATTATTTTATATTATTAATGATACAACATTACTATTATAAGGCTCCGTTTGGATAGATGTGGGAAGAAGGGAAGAAGGGAAGAAGTGAGAAGAAATATTGAGAAGTGTGTAACTTTATGAAGGTTTGGATTGTTTATAATTTTTTTTCTTCCTTCTTCCTATATCCAAACGCACCCATAAGAATTAATATTATATTCAATTATTCATCTTTATTCTCATCAAATCAATCATTCAAGTAACATTTTTATTCACGAATAAACTCTATTCGTCATCGGACTCAATTCTCAACCTCTATTTTACCAATATCGATAATTTCTTTTAGTTATGGGTCCTGTTCTTCTTAAATTGCTCAATTAATGTAATTTAATAATTTTTAGTCAATGTTATCTATAAGAATGCATAAATTGTTGCAAATGTACAATTATTTAAAAATGAAGATGCATTCTTGGTCGGTAATTACCAAATTTAATTAAAGAGTAGATATAGTAGACGACAAATTCCAATCGAGATACTGAAATGAACTAATGGCAAATATAATGACAAACGAACAAAACTAAATAACGAAATGACTTCTAGCAATTTAGAAAGTGCAATAACCAACAAAGATTGATATAGTTCTTTTTCATATGTAGTAATTTTTTAATTGATCAAATTATATTTTTTTCCCCAAAAAGCATTCTCCGACCTTATAAAAAAATATATTAAAAAAAAATGCTCAAAGGAAGAAAGTGATTCATCTTAAGAAATCCTGCATCCTTTTTTTTTCCCTCTTTTGTAACAACCTAATCACTAATCACTGTAATTGTAAAAGCACCCATAAAAAATGTCATAACAATTGCAACCAGGGGATATGAACAATATTTGTATAAACTATGACCATTGATTTATGTGAACTGATCTGATCTGTGGTCTAGATGTTAATTTCAGATAAAATGTCAAACTTTTTGATAGAAAAAAAAAATCAAGTGGTGTTTAAACAATTTAGTTTTTAGAATATACCTACATGTGTCGCTGGAAGATTGAACCATCTATCTTTATTGTCTTACATAATATTATTTTATTTTTTTTATTTGCCAACGTATTGGAACATCTTTTCTAAAAGAGAGGGAAAAAAAATAACCGACCAAGAATATTATTTTGTTTTTTAAAAGAGAGGGAAAAAAATAACTGGCAACGGATTAGAAATTAAAATTACTTTGCTAGATGAGAAACAAATCTTAAAATGATATCGAGTTGATTCCCTTACTTTCTTAGAAGATGGTTTCAGGAGAGAAAAATTAACTTATTTATGGAAAATATGAATCGGATATTAATTATAGATTTGCTGAAAATTTTGCACAATAAAATTTATTTTTCTGAAAAAAAATTAAACTTATTTGTTATGATAAAACTAAAACATAATTCAGATGGTTTGCATTATTATTTATGAATTTGACAAAAAATTGTAAAATCAGTGGATTGAAAATTATGTGCTCCGAGTGCACACAAATACACAATAACCTCATTGAACAAACCTTCAACTCCTGCGGTCCTTCCTCACAACTGGCCACACCTCTTTCTGTCTCTCCCTCTCTATCACTCACTCTCTCTCTCTCTCTCGTGTATGCCATAGCTTTATATATCCCAATGGGGACAATCGACTAATCTTCTATACTCTTTAATCTCATCTCATACCGTTCTCTTTTTCTCCCAATTTCACTGACCCAATAATCCTTGAATACACCTCCACTTAAACTTCAACCAATCAACCCACACTGATTCCCTCCATCGAATATCACTCACTACTTCGAATTTTGAATTCCTCAATCCCAAATTAGCATCAAATTCATCCAATTCATATCAATCATAAATAAATAATGGCAACCAAGCCTCCTCCCATGGCAGCCAAACCAGTTCTTCAGAGACCTCCTGGTTATAGGGATCCGGGAGCACCACCACTAAAACCACCTCAACAACTTCGGAGGCCGACCCATTTACCACCATCTTTTAGGCATGCCGGTAAAACCCGACGACAACCCAACTACCGCCGCTCCATTTGTTGTTGCATCCTCTTCTTCCTGCTATGCACAATTCTTCTCCTCTCCATTGGTGCTGCCTTAGGTTACCTCTACTACCAACCCCGCTTCCCTTCCTTCCATCTGCAATCACTAAACTCGACGATGCTACGTGTTGGTTCTAGTGGTAGCCTAGATGTAGCAATCTCGGCGAAAATTCTAGCTTGGAATCCAAACACAAAGATTGGAATTGTGTTCGGTGATGGCGTGGGGCATGTGACTGCAGAGGATCAAGATGGGGATGTTGAATTGGGAGATGGACAAATAATGGGTTTCTATGTGCGCGAGAAGAGTGCCGGGACTATGATGCTTCAGGCTGGGGAGAGTGGCGTATTGTTAGATGATGCGGTGGCGCAGAGGATGAGAAACGGGTATAAGGGAAGTGGTGTCAAAGTGAAGGTGGAAGTGGCGGTGGGGATGGGAGTGAGAGTGAAGGGGAAAAACATGTGGAAGGTGCCGTTGAAGGTGTCGTGTTCGCCGATGAGGTTGAAGGTGGTGGGGAAGAAAGGTGGTGGTGCCAGTGTTGGTGGCATGGTCAAGTGTCAAGTCTACCTCTTTAGATGGTGAGTTAATTAATTTGCATGATTAATTTAATCATTTGTTTGCTTCTAAGTACTGTTTATATTCAGATGTACTTTGTGAAGGCAACATTGTTGTTACTGACAGAAGGTAAAGAGAAATAAAATTGACATCAATTGTGCAAATGACACTTATCTTTTTTGTTTCTTTGGAGTAAATTTGGTTATCTTTCTGTCAATGTAACCAATGTTGTCTTTGCTTGGTATGCCGTTGGAATAGTTTGCTAATTGCTGCCCTCTCTCAAGTGGGAACACGTCACTATTTACTAATTGGGGAATGTGGGAGAAGCATATTTTGTGGTTTATAAGTTTTAAAATTTCATCTTTGTCATAGCAATATATATACACAAAGGGTGCGTTTGGATAGGTGTGGGAAGAAGGGAAGAAGAGAAGAAGTGGAAAGAAGTATTGGGAAGTGTGTAACTTTGTGAAGAGTTTGGATTGTTTATAAATTTTTTTCTTCTTCTTCCTTCTTCTTCTTCTTTCTTCCAACGATCCAAACGCAGGCAAAGGTAAAAACAGAATGATATGGAAAGATTCAACGCTACATTTTTATACATATTATTCTAGGTATTTGAAACTTTTGTTTTTTTGGGTAAATGAGCTATTTGAAAAATTAGCAAGTAGTCTAGTAAAATATTTTTGGAACTGCTTTTCTATCTTCTCTTTCTTCAAGTTGATTTATTGCTAGTTCTAGTATGAGAACTGGGACAAAAATAACTACAGATTAAGCCCAAAATCACATCCAAAAATCCACCAACGCACAAAACCTAGTGCTCTAGTCACATATATAAAACATATGATATTGTTCAATTATTAAGGGGGAACTAGGTAATATGTACAAAACCCTGGTGCAAGGGAACAGTTTATTTCCTTTGAAATAGCCATAGAGGCTTAGACCAACAAAGGAATAGATTAGATTCTCTGGCAATGATGAGGAGACTGTGCATGTGGAATGTTGAGCCTCGTCAGGTCCATGTCAGAGGCGGGGACTGTGTGTCGGTACCGGTACCGGACCATACACAAGCGGCGGTTGGGGCGTATGTTTTTTGGGCCTACTGGAACAGTCGAGGACAATTAGTGTGATTCAATTATGATGCATCTCTCAAAAATTAATAAATGTAACACTTGATCAGAGAAATTTCAAAGCTCTGGTGGGACCTTGATATTACAAAAATTTGGATGGTTCCAATCCTAATGACTACTAAATATATTTATACGTTTGAATTATGAATTAGGTTAGTAAAAATTAGAGTGCTAATTCGGATTTTTTAAGTAGATATAAATTTATTTATTTATCTTTTGAAATAGCGAAACAACAGAGTTGGTAACTATTTGGAACACCTATTAATTATTCAATTAAACTCTCAGTGTGAATAGTAATTTTAAAATAATTGTTGATCTAAATTACCTTTATATAATTAAAATATAGCTAATGAAAAGACTGATTTATAAAATCATCAAGCGATCGAACACTGTTAGTATTGTTGTTTTTCCCCTTTTTAGATAATTATTTTTTCTCATATATTATTTGTTTGACATTTCTTTTGATATGTTTGTTGTGAATGTAGGTTCAATATCAACTAAAAGTCTCAAAGAAAGCTCGTGAAGTACTAGCTTTTATTAAATCTGTAGTAAATGACAATTGCATACAGAGGAATGAGATGAATGGCAGCTGGTGTCACTTTGGAGAATTAAATCAACTAATCCCGAGCTTGATATGATCAACACCGCCAACTTTACCTTTTTGTGAAGAGTTTGTCATATAGGTTGTTAATTATAAACAGATTGATTTTTTTTTCCCTTTACCGTATTAAACATGTATTTATGCTGTACCTTAGAAAACCATATATATAATCAAATTAGATATTGGAAATTAATTAATGGTTGTGGGTGTGATTTAATTAAGCTTGACTGCAAATACCAAGTGAGAAAATGAAGCATAGTATATATGGTGATAAGAATTATTTGTTAATTAAAAGTAATTTATCGGTCAAGCTGTATTATATCAAGTGATTTAGTTGAAGATATATCTTTTCTTTGATCTTTTAGATTTCTCATGCCGTCAATATATTGTACAAATATTGTCAGGTCAGATTTAAATTTTCTAAACTCTTTAGTTTTCGTTTATATTTAGGGATGACAACTGACAACCATATACAGTTATCAGACAAATAATATCTTCAATAAATGTACTTATGATTATCTTTTTTTTTTCTTGTCAATTTTCCTTGAGTAATAATACATGATAAGAAACGATGTAACATACTTTTCATTTCTATAGGGAAGAAATGGGATTTAATCCAGCCGCAAATTTTCATTAAAGTTATTAATATTCCGTATATTTTATTAAAATGAACAAATTAAAGGTTTTTGGCACTTTGACAATTTGTGTGGTTTGAACGCGTTGATAATGCAGCCGATCAATAGTGGAGTTGAGTGACTACTGTCGCCTCTTGTCCTTTTCTTCTTTTTTCCCCCCTCTTCCCATTAATCGACCCGATTGCTACTAGTCTGAACTACAAAAAAAGGTTTAGTTATTAAATAAAAAAAGTATTTTGTCAGGGGAAATTACGTTCAAGCACAACTCATTTATTTGCGGAAGACATCCGATATTCAACATTAATTATTGTTACAAACCTTGTTTTTCCTTAATGGCTGGAAAATAATGATCTTCGAATTTGTATGGTTGTATTGAAATTCTGGTGATTTGTACATAATAAACGAACAAACCTACATTATGAGAATTAAGTGATTATGTCCTGTTTTATGTGCCGTTTTCCAATGCCAAGTCTAAAAAGAAGTAATGACTGACGAGGCACAAGTTTCTGTTGTGGATGGGCTTGAAATCTGTGGTTATTGGATCAATCAAACTGATCAAGCAAAAGAAGCTGAATTTAGTTTTTTGGACCTGGAGGCCGTTATTAGCCTTTAGCACTAAAAAGCTCATTAAATATCAACAATTTTTTCAGGATTAAAGAAATAGAAAATGACAAACATATTTTCACCCTCTTATAAAGTCTACAACTTTGTCGTATAGTTCTTTTAACTTAATTTATGCTAAACCTACGGACATTTTTATTCTTACATACAAAAAAAGCGTGATTTATCATCTATCCAGTAAGATTCACGCAGAAATTATTTTATATGGGAATTCTAACATAAAAAATTTTAATAGAAAGAATTAATATATATTTTTTTAATAAGAAGAAAGTTCCAACGCGTTTATAAACCGCGCCTGTCTCTCTCCTCTCGAACGCGTTTTATAAACGCGTAAGAAGTTTTTGAACGTGTTTATAAAACGCGCTAGAAGACTGGACTTTTCGGAATAGTTAAAACGTAATTAACATGTTTATAAAACGGGTAAGAAGCCTTCTTACCCGTTTATAAAACGTGCTGGGAGGGCAATATTCCAACTTCTGTCATTTCGATCAAACTTTAGTCATTTCGATCGAACTTTAGTCATTTCTGTCTATAAGTTTGTGAATTTATAACCGCGTTATTTGAAGTTATATAAGACTATACCTTCTCGTAGAATTGAAATCGTCCACAACAGATTATCTCTTCCATTTTAAAAACCTATCAATCAAATCCAAAAATGTCTACAATTACAATATATGTCAACCAATGTCCAACTTTTGGTGCTTCTTACTTCCACATCGGTTGTAGTATGCATACCACATATGCTGATATTCGAAATGAATTATACAGCAGGCTACAGATTTTAGAAACCCAGTACACTTTGAATATCCATGGTCGTTACAACGATATTGTAAATGGGAGATATGAATCGCTATTTCTTCCTGTAAATTCTGAAGATCAATGGCGCCTTTTTTACCACGAGACATTTGAGACGAGAGGGTTACCCGTTATTGAGTTGCATGTTGATTTCATCCCCGTATATGGCACGGGACCATATCTGAACCTAACACCCCTTGACGAGCCCGGTAGCAGTGAGCCAAACACTTCCTTAAATCTTATGTGTGGCCTGCAATCCACCCCTTACCAATACACTGGCGAACAGTCCGTTCCTACACAAGACAATAACACATCAGGAGATGAAGTCGAGGTTGCCGATGGTGATGAAGATGAGGGTCCGACGACTTATTCCGACCTTCCTACCGGAGAAGAATATACCGATGTGGAGGACTTCTCCGAGAGAGAAGTGCCTTTTTATGCAAACTGCGACCAGCCGTACGTTTCAGGAAGGACGGACTTGCACCATCCTGTAAGTGAATTGTGTGATATTTCCATGTTTGAGTATGCTGGTATGCCGAAGCCTAGTTTAGGGCCACAAGGCGAACTTGCTCCTGGTAAAAGATTCGGTTCCAAAAAATAACTAATTCTAGCTGTCTGTGATGTTTCATGCAAAACAAATCGAGAAGGTGGAGTCCACGTAAAACAGTAAAACAGACTGACAGACTGCGAAAATATTGAATTCCATTAACTTAGCCCTTCTTACGCGTTTATAAAACGCGCTCCAACCCTTCTTACGCGTTTTATAAACGGGTAATAAGGGTTGAGTATATTTATAGTCGTCCTTCTCTGCAAATTCACGTCGAAAATTCAGAAATCCAAAAATAAAAGTTTAAAGAAGTTACGCAGAGAAGAGAAACCGAGAAAACATAATGTCAACTAAACCACGTCATGTTTGTACCGGTGTGCTTCTCCAAGGAGATGGACGAATAAGTAAACGAGATATTCTTCGGCACGTCTACTTGCACTATCCTTCCGACAAATTTTACGTGAAGGTTTTTCAACACGACGTTTTTGAAGTGAGAGGGCCGAAATATTGGACTGATGTAGTTAAGAGAGATGGAGGATACCATGTCCGACGTGGAGATTGAATCGTATGGTTACGTTTGCAACAGGCATGTCCTCATGGATTTGAAAATCATCCGTTAAATGGAAATGACATATATTATTTGGACTGATTATTAGGTTTTCTATAATAAGATGTTTTTATTATTGTGGGTTTTATTATTATCTGTTTTCTTTTATGTTTTAGTATATGTATTAATTCGTGTAGTATATGTGTTGTAAGTTTTATTATCTATTTTATTTTAGTTTTTGTTTTATCCATTTTCATTTTTTTTGAAATTCGAAATATTAATATTAAGAGACTTAATATTTATGTAAATTATATTACACATTACAACTGAATGAACATTATAATAAAAAACACAATACAAATTAAAAATTACAATTTATTAAAATTTTGAACCACACAATACACAACAAAAAAAATTACAAAATACATGATATTAAAATTTTGAACTACATAAAAAAAATTTGTAGAAGATCCATTGCTAAAGGTGGGTCGAGATAAGAGCACCGCAACTAATAGACAAGAGTCGGGCGACTGATTGTCATATTGACTCCCTCTTTTTCTGAGACTTGGATGAAGATGACTGCATGTATGCAGATTCTCATCCAAGGATGTCGGCTGCGGTGTTATGGCTCGTAGACCCAGCCCAACAAACCGCCCTCTACACGTAATAACAGATTCCACGGGAAAGTTTTTATTTTAAAGTTGGTGGAATATTAATAGCCATAAGGATTGTGTGCGACTCTGTATCACTGGATAATTGTGCCGCATACAACCCTTATGGCTATTAGTTTCGCACCAACTAATATTATTTTGCATTCTACCATCCAACTCTCTCATTTTTCTCTTTTTTTCTGATCTTTTTCCTTTTTTTTTTTGGTTTTGGACGACAGAAGGTGGGGGTATTTATAGGAAAATTAGATTCTCTCGAACGCGTTTTATAAAAGGGTAAGAAGGCTTCTTACCCGTTTTATAAACGCGTAAAATCAGAAAATAACGCGTAAAGTCAGAAACTTTCGCCGCAATCACTGCACTTTTTGAACACTTGTTATAAACGCGTTCAAAGGCTTTTTATGCGTTTATAAAACGCGTTCGAGAGGAGAGAGACAGGCGCGGTTTATAAACGCGTTGGAACTTTCTTCTTATTAAAAAAAAATATATTAATTCTTTCTATTAAAATTTTTGATGTTAGAATTCCCATATAAAATAATTTCGGAGATTCACGACTTCCAAATGATTTCCTTCTTATTCATGACTTTCAAATGATTTGTCCCCTGAATTATTATTTTTAGTTCAAATATGCCCCTATATATTTTTCTAATCCAATCGAACCTTAAATTAATTGATTTGATCCAATTAAGTCCATCCGTTACAGAAGTAAATTAAAGAAGGCATCCAAGTTGAGAGGTCATCCAAGTAAAATGTTTATTCACACCAAAATTGGTCCTTGGTTACCCAAACATGCTACCATATCTTCAAAACGGAACTCTTTGTTACATCTACAGGTGTCAAATTTGAGGAAACTACTACCAAGTACTCACTGAGTTGGAAATATAGACTGTACATTTTTTTAAAAAAAAATTATTTCTTAAAAGTATTTTTACTTCCTTTCCTTCAAACTCTAAGAACAATTTATCTAAATTCTATTAAAGTTTGTGCATTACAAGAGATATGAGCTCCCCCGAGCGAGGTCAGCAAATTTAGGTGAGCTCATCGCAGGATAGAACAGGTAAGAATAATCAAGTCCTGTTATATTATTTTCTATTTCAATTAGATTTAATGTTTTATCATAACGGGAGGTCTTGACTGAAAAAGTCATTTTAGTTCGGGGGGTTCGATGATAAAAAAAAGAATTCAAGAGCTTATATACATCACAGATGATAGTTGAGGGACCAAAACAAACTTTTCCTTTATATGTATATAAAATTTTCACAGTTTTCATTTCATTTATATACACAATAATACTTACGAGAAATGAAGAACTCATTTCTGTAGACAAAATATAAGAAAGTCCAATATATTTCCTTTTAAGTTACATACTATAACATGCATCGAAGAAATTCTTTGATAATTATACAAGTAATTGATGATATTCCCCCCTCCCCCTCAAAACTAAGGATATTGGAGGAAACAAATTATGAAGTTGGTGTTAGCAATTAAACGAACTTGAATGAGGAATAAACCGAGATTAATTCGTTGCCTCTAGCCATGCTTGTAGTTGTGAATGATAGATTGAAAATTCTATAGAGAACAACACCGAGAAGAGCACTACAAGACCGAAATTGCTATCTTTGCCTTAATGGTGAACCCCGGGATATCGGTCCTGACCTTGTCTCCCTTCTCCTTTTTCTGTTCCTCTCAAATGGTGACTTTAATTTTGAGACATAGAAAATGACTATACTCTATTACTCTCCATCAGAATGATAGAATATATAAGGGCCTCAATCACTTGATAGATGCAATCAAAGGGTGCAAAATTAATGGCTGAAATAATTGTTTCTGGCCAATTAAAATATTAAATAAAAAATCACGGAATTAAATTCCGTTGAATTTCCATCCGTATCGTTGAGCAACGATTTCCAATCGTTGATAAATGATAACCATGCAAAACCAAAAGCAAATTCTGAATTTCCAATCGTTGATAAATGATACCCATGCAAAAACCAAAAGCAAATTCTGAATTTTCTTTGGATTTAATTCGCCGACAATTTCAGTTAATTAACTCAAACCATATGCACTATGGTCTCTCAAATTAAATGAAATTCCTTTATATTTAATTTGCACAATTATATTACAGTTGGTTGGTAAGAATTATAATTCTTTTTTTTATTTCTTAGTGTCATACTTAAAACAAACAAGTCTATATAGAACAAATACAACAAGAAAATATTATTTGACTTAGATAAAAAAAAGAATTTTTTTTTCTAAAATATGACCAAAAAAATAATACAAGGAGATCATTTACTTTGGTGTTGGATGGGAATTTTTTTTTTTTAGAAAAAAAGTTGCATTGATGTGGTCCAAAGATTTAAGAATATTTAATATTATATATAAACACAAAACTGAAAATATTTTATATCACAATTGTTTTATATGTACTGACTCAATGTATAATAATGATAATTGCGATATGCTCTTAAACTTAATTCTCTATTTCTTGTTTCTCTCTCAAAAGTTCTAACTTTAATTTATTTTCATACTTAATAACACTCCAATTTGATTTTGTATTTAACCTTATAATAATTATTCATTTTTGTAACTCTCTACTTCATTCATTTCTCTCCAACTCATTTTCTTTTCTAGTAAAATATAAATTTCTTCAAGTTTTGCTACATGATTGATTGCTTTCAATTTGTGATGACAAAATAAACATTTCTATATATTATTCTTACTTTCTTCAATCTTGTATCCATCGTTTTAAAAAGTTGATTAGGGGCAAATCCATCATAAATTGTAATGACAAATACTTAATGGCACTTAGATCATTATCATAAAAATGTTGTAATTTAATAATTGTTCTAGCTTTACGAAGTATTCTACAAACAAGACAATTCATAATCATTTCTTTATTCTAGAATATGAACATGTATGAATGTGATGTTTATACGGTAGAAATGATATATATAAAGTTAGATTCAGCGAGTGAAAGAGTATCATTTCGACTCCTAACATAAAGATAGGAGTGAGAAGAAAAAAATGTCCATGAAAATATTTCCGATAGTAGTGAGAAGAAATATGAGATGGAGACACTTGTTTATTTATTAATAAAAAAAATATATTAAGTGTCTCTAGTAATTTATTTATAGTAAACGTAAGATTTAAAAAGTTTATATTGTGGACAAAGAAAAAAAAATAATTGTAAGAGTTGCACATTAATAAGATAAAGTCAAGTCATAACAAAACAAATTTAGAAGAGCTGAATGGTACATAAAAATTTAATCGGTTGAATTATTTCATCGTGTGTACTCTGAATCTCGCATGAAAAAAAAAGTTTTTTTTTTCTCTATTTTATTTAGAAAAATGTTAAAAGAAAATATAGTGGGTGTTTCTATGTATGAAAACATTCAAATTACATTAACATAGTTATATCAATATCAGCAAATTGCCTAAATTACTTTTTAATGCACCTTAGCTACGCATAAAAAGGGAAGATAAAACACGAATAAAGATTGTCTTTTCATGTATCGAAACAAAAAAAAATATATCTTACACAGTTACACTCCGTAAAATGTATAAACTTTTGCTTCTCAGTTCTCATCACTCCTCGAAATTGTTTTCTGCAGTTCAATCTGCATCAATTGAAAGATTGAGAAATATTTTTTTTTGTTATAAATACTAGATGCTGAAATTGTGTATCGGTACGTCCACACCATGAACTGTGATAGAATTGTTGAACAAACAATTAAACTTAGCTTATTTGCCGACTTGCAAAACATCAATCTTCTAGTAATATTTTTCTAAGTGGTTATTAGTGAATTAATGGAAGAAAAAGCTAGAGCTAGTTTCTCGTATCTTTAACTCTGGCATCACTTTCTCATTAAATGGTTACAAATTCTAATTGTTGGCACTTGGCAAGAAGAAGAAATTTCTCACAAGCCAACAATGGCGATTTGGGGATTAACCGTTGAGGTGTTCAAGCTAACGTTGGATGGAGAAGGAATGATATAACGGAGCAGGGGAAATAATATGCGAAATTGCATTAGGTGTTTTAAGAATTGGTGCATTAATCCAACTAAGAATTTCTCCCCAGAATGAAGATGTCCTAAATTTATTTGGGCCTTAAATTTGGCACTATAAATAAACTTGGGCCTACTTTACCCAATTGTTTTAAGACATCAGACATGAAAACAAACATTGCAAAAGCGTTTTGGAAAAACGCCTAAAAAGTCCAAATCATTATGTTAACTTATATCATTAAATTCAACATATTATATATGGGTGCAAAGTAACTTTTAATTTTCCAATCAAAGTATACTTCAAGTTATTTAAATATCTTTAAACAAATATATAATTTTGACTCCCACAAAACTATGACTATCCAAGTATCCATAGACCATAGATGAAAAATTCATATATTTTGATATGACTCGAGTTCGGGACTTGATAAAAGAAAATTAATCTGCAAATATACGATTGTGAAATGATAATATACTAGCACCAATTATCATAACTAAAAAGAGGACATGAGTAACATAACAAAAGAAAAAACAAAAAGTAATGATGCCCCACTTCTCGTTAACTAAACAAAAATTAATAATGAAGTATAAAACTACAAAACATGTCACCATTGACGAGTTCAGATCTGGTGCCGCGCGACACACCGTGTAGCGCGGCATCGTAGCCGTCTGATCAAGATCCAATGGACAAGGGAGCCCCGTGTATGTAATCTAGATTGATAGGCCCGTAAAAAATGAACCGTCCGATCAAGATCAGACGGCCCGTACACGCGCTATACGGTGTCCCGCGCTACACGGGATTCGGGTCCCACCATTGACACGCTGCATAGAGTTTGGCTCCTTGCTGCTGGGAAGTGCACAGGGAATTATTATACAATAAATGGTGGGTACCACTAATTGTTACGATTTAGTGGGACCCCAGCATAATAATAGTCTAATAAAATAAAGCCCAAGCCTTTAACGGTTTGACCAACCTGGCAATGCTAGATAAGATGCTCTGGAATGATTTTGTGGATGCAAAAATTAGGTCTTTGGGTGTATTTATTGAACGAGTACTAGATTAACTGATTGAGAATTTAATGAGGTATGCAGAATTGTTGAGGTCCTTGACGAGGTATCATGGGTAACATGATTGCTGCATGTTGTGAGTTGTGAGTTGTGACCAAAGGGCAAAGGCTTGGAAAGGACAATCTGTTTTTTTTTTCGCCTTTTTTTTTCAGACCTTTGCTTACATAGGCCTGCTGGTCGAAATCAATTAAATATTTTTTATAATTTATGAATTAAATTGCCAATTTCTATAGCCTGTTACATCGTACGAGTAGCATACCAGATTGCTAAAGAGAATTCTGTATAAAAAATCTCGTTGTTGATTATGTTTGGTTTAATATTTTTTTTTATTCAAGCAAACAATGTACTTATAATATCTTATGTTTGGTTTAATAATTTCTTTTAATCAAGCAAACAATATACTTATAATACATAATTCAATCTAAATCCTTAGAACCTTAGTCACTACGCCATTTAATTTTATTAGTACCGGTTTTATATGTGTTATTAGTACCGATTTTGTACCGGTACTAATAATAGGGGTACTAAAAATAATAAAAAATCGGTACTAGGAGGAGGTGGAAAGTGACGGCAAACACTATTAGTACCGATTTTTAACTAAAAACCGGTACTAAAAATATTACATTTAGTACCGGTTTTTTATTTAAAAAGAATCAGATATAATTTTAAAAGTTTAGTACCGGTACTAAATTCATCTAAAAAAAATTAATTTTAGTACCGGTTTTTTATAAAAAATCGGTACTAAATTGATTAAAAAAATGCCGAAAATTTTTAATTAGTTTAGTACTGATTTGTAGTTTAAAACCGGTACTAAATTAATTTTAAAAATGAAAAAATATTAATTAATTTAGTACCGGTTTTTAGTTAAAAACCGGTACTAAATTAATTTTAAAAAAATAATAAAATCTCTTTTGTGACTCCGTTAGGCATTGCATTTAGCCCAGATCCGTTAGAAGTGTTGAGAACTTGAGATGTATTTTTGAGGCAGCTTATGGGACATAAAGAAGAGTACAAATAGTAAAATAAGCAAACAAAAAAAAAAAGAGAAAAGAAACGTAGCTCAGATCTGAGCATTGTGAGCACGAGATGTGAGCCATGCCATGAAAACTTGAGTCCCTTTTTTAAAAAAAAATATAATAAAACAAAAGAAGATGAGCAACCAAAACTTAGGATCAACAATTTTTATCTCTATGGGTTGTAAAAGTCGATCAAACGAAGCGGCTTTGAACAAAAAGGAGGAACTCACTTCATGGGAACAAGTTTAAAGTACCTAAAAGGTACTGTCTCGACAGAATTAGCTCATTGTTCCATGAAAATGAAGTTTGAAGCAAAATCAACAAAAAAAAAAGAGAAATACCAGCAACAAGGGAAAGAAGGAACAATGCAAGATAAAAGAAGTTCGTCGAACTGTTATAACTCACTACTTAGAGAATAGCAGCAAGGGAAAATTCAGAGCAAAGAAAAAAGGGGGAAAGAAAAAGGAGATCTGTTCATAGGGTGAGAACACATCTTGTTGAGCTAGAAGTTTTGGCAAAAGAGGAATAACAAAAATGCTATGAACTCAGTCTAATTTCCATCAAATGCTAAAACCTAGTTCAAAGAGATGAAAAGAAACACCACCTCTTTGGGTTAGAAGTGTTGGAGGCGAATTTGAATGAAAAAAGATGAAAGGAAAGATTGAAGGGGAACTGAAGTGGTATATAAAGTCGAAAGCTAGGGACAAATTGAGATACGTATCCCCTTCACTGAAAAAAAAATCATTTTTTATATAAAAAACCGGTACTAATATATTGATTTTTAGTAAGTACTAAATTAAAAACTGTTTTTTTTTGTCGCCACTTTAGTACCGGTTTTTTTTATAAAAAACTGGTACTAATATATTGATTTTTAGTACCGGTTTTTTTTTTATAAAAAAACGGTACTAAATTAAAAACTATTTTTTTATTTTTGTCGCCACTTTAGTACCGGTTTTTTATACTAATATATTGATTTTTAGTACCGATTTTTTAAAAAAAATCGGTACTAAATTAAAAACTGTTTTTTTTTTAAAAAAAATTTTCAGCGATTTTTAGTACTTTTTTTTTAACAAAATCGGTACTAAATAATATGTCTGACAATTATAAAATTGCCATGATTTATTATTAATACCGGTTTTCTTAAATACAGGTACTAATGATCCGGTACTAATAATCTTTTTTGTGTAATGAGTGCTTATAGCCCTCTAAAATGATTATTTTTTATGATTTTATAAAATCATTTGGGTCTTCATCAATTTGTATTTCGGTTATTTCAAAAAGGTGAGTACATAAATTCAGAACATGTATTGATAGTTATCAAACTATATTTTAATTTCGGTAAAAATGATAACCAACAACAACTGTTTTATGCTGAAATAAGTAACTGCGCATTTTGTAATTGATAACTATGCATTCTTATTATTATTATTTTTTTTTGAATCTATAACTATGCATTCTTAGCTGTGTAAGAAACTGCACCTGGGACATTTTATATGTGAATTCCGGCACATAATAATTGGACCCGAAAATCATCTATTGTTGTGACTCATGAGTGAAGATAACAAAATTACGGTACTATAGTAGTAACTAATAAATAAAATCTTATTGAGCACACATTAAGTAGTAAAAAGTAATAAATCTTAAATTAGTACAATTAATTATCTCATCACCAATTCTTGAAAAATGGGAGGACAGTTTGTGAAAGGCAAATTTAAAGCGATAGATAAGAAGCATGTGGTCCTTGTTGCCAACAATAGACTGGAACAAAAAGTGCAAAGCAAGAGTAACAGAAAATGTGTGAAAGTTAAACTAGAAAAAAGGAAAAATGTGTGAAAGTGTTCTCCTCTGGTCACTCACCTTTACTGTTTGGAGACGGAAAGAATAAGAAACCTCCCATAAAAAAGCAATTCTTTTTGTAGGGTTTAATCAAATATCAATGGTTAGGTACAAGTTGGGAATTGTCCAATACTCCAACTGCCATTTTATCATTTTTTTACGTGGATTGAGAATTCTGTAGGGTTTCTTTTAAATTTAGCATCACTTTCGAGATAATTCTTAAATATTAAAGAATTTAATCTGGACCCCATCCAGCCATTCGCACTCGTCCAATCCAAATTCAATTTCTTCTAATTAACTGCAAACTATTATAAGCTCTTTGAATCGACTACGCTACCAGACACTCACCAAACAACTCAAAAAGAATAATCATGACGTCGCAGATTAAAAAAAAAACCTAAGTACTCATGGTTGAATATCATAGGATACGCTTGCGTACACATGAATCAAATTCTGTCATAATAACGATAAAACATAAGCCAAATCAAATACTCTTAAAAAGAAAATCTCAATTTTTGGAGTCCATCATTCATCTTCTATCTTAGTCCCAGGCGTTATAAACAAGGCAAGAAAGCAAGATGTACCAAAGAACAAAGAAAGCGTGTCAAAGCTGCAAGCAGCACAATTATGGAATTTGGAAATGCAAAGCAAATAGCTTTGCAGAAAATCATTCAAAACCATTACATCCAGACTGATTTGGCTACAAAACTGTTCAAACCCAGAAAATATATACACAAACAGGTCGACAACATTGACATCTCAATTCTAACCCAAAAAAAAAAAAGAAAAAAAAAAGAAAAGCTAAAGCCCCAGGAAAAATGAACATTTACAAACACCAGCAAAATCATCTTTGATTTCTCAACACTAACCCTACTGAAACAAAAACACCTTAAACGAAAAGTATACTTGCCTCACTGCCCCAACTGAGAAATTATGCATCAGCACGACACCTTATAAGATCCATCAGTAAACTGCTACTGCTACGCCTGTCAAGAAACAAAAACAAAACAGAACCCATTACCCCTTACAAATGGATAATCGCATACTTTTGTCATCCCTTCTCTTTCCAACACGGCCCACACCTCCAACTCTACCGGTCCCATCTCTGCATGCCATTCGATTTAGCTGCAACAAGGCAAGCAGGCTAACTGCAAACATGGCTGCATTACCCAAAACAACCCCCACAGAGCCCTTGGCAAGGGCAGTGCCAGACGACAGGGCCTGCACCAACATCCTCAGCCCCTGCCCCTTGTCAGACTGATCCTTCAGATCCTTTCTGCACAGATCTTCATGCGAGACAAAGTGGCCAGTGGTGGTGTTGATGTCAGTGACGAAAGCCATTGCTTCTTCAATGACCTTGTACTTTTGGCCCTGGTGCTCAGCCAATCGCATTGCCAGAATTGCACGGCTTTGTTCAACTCGTGCAATGGCTGCATCCCATTCAGCTTGCTGCTGTGACTGTACTGTCTAAAGAAACAAAGGATAATAAATCAATTAGAAAATGTGTCATGTACAGGCACTGAAATTTGTATCTGAGTTAGCAACAGAAACCAGTGCAACAAATATTGCAGTTCAAGGAAGAAAAAAAAAAAATTCAATCATCACCATATTGGCATAGATTGAATACCACTGTACTATAAATTGTCTTACTGATATGGTAGAGAATCAAATACTTACAATTATAACCTTGTAGCCGTTACTAATCACCAGTACAGTAAATTTTGCTGTAAAGTCATGCTAAAGCAACAGACACGACAAAAGGAAAAAAAAAGCTTCTACGAAACGTGTAGGCTACACAATGTGTTAGAATCTATATCAACGTTGAAAGTCCATTCTAACATACATAGCCACTCATGTGTTAGAATCTTTATCAACATGATTTATTCCGACATGTGTACCATGTGTTTTAATTTTTAACCGACCAAAAGCATATCCCAAATAAGGAAAGAGATTAATACATAGACTACCTAAATTTTATTCAACCCACTACCCGACAAAAAAAATACTTTTATGCGTTTAAATAATGTATGTTTGTGAATAATTATAATCTAATTTGTATGGTCAATATCATGCTATTTTGTCTGCGTTAAATTCATAGAAGACGACATAACGAAACAAAAGAACCAACATAGCTTTATTTTCCTTTATAAAATATATTAGTTTACAATATTAGAACTTCCCTATAAGACTACATTTGTTACATGTTGGACAGAAGGGATCAACTCAATTGACACTAGTTTGTTCAATTGAGAAAAGACAAATGAATTCTGATTTTACCAACGAAAAGGTCAAAATCAGAACAAAGGAGAAGCATGAAAGGAGACATCTAACTATATTAATTACAATCCTAAAAATGCTTGTTGGATAACTTGTCGACAGCTTGGTCTTAGATCTGCAATTAAGCTAGTATACATATCCATTACAGGCAAACCTTGGCAACTGGCAGTTTCAATGATTTAGTATAAAAAATCTTATATAATATAATCAGTTTGAACGAGGCCATGTAAATCAAAATTAAACAGACTTTCTTGCTCCATTTCATCCTAACAGAGAATTAGACTAATTAGAAATACGGTAACAGGAAAATAAAATCAGAAGACCTAAGCTGGAGTTGGTACAGAGAACAACAAAAAAAGGTAGAATTTACATAAGAAATTTTATCAACTATTCAATTATTTGATAGAAAGTACTATTTCAAGATGCACACTTAAAACCCTCACAAATAATACAAACAAAGGATCAGAAATCTCACATGAAAGAAATCGAGCTGATCCTCTAAGTCCTCGAGTGCAGTTCTAATGGCGTTGAGACTCTTCGCCTCAACCATGGACACAGTGGTCTCATCCAAACCCTTGACAAACACGAACCCATTCCTCCGATCAGGTCCGCCGTTCACTGGAGGAGGCGGCGCCGAGATGCCATTACCCGAGAAGGGTTTCGAGTTCTTACCAATGGATTTGAGGAAGCGAGAGCGAGAGGTCGAGTGGATGGCGTCGCTGACCTTGTCGTGCAAGTCCCAGATCTTTTCTAGCACAGCCTCGACCTCCTCCATCTCCCATTTCATGGCGAGAGGTGCCCCCAGAGGTGGAGGTAGGGTTAGGGTTAGAACTAGGGTTTTGAGTTGGAGATGAGAGAAGAGAGAGAGAGAGAGAGAGGAGAGAGAGAGAGAGGGAAAAAGAGAGGGAAAACAACAAAAAATGAGGCAAGAGGGAAAGAAAGAAAGAAAGCTTGGGGAAGAAGAGGTAACTGTGGATTTATTGAACTTTATTCGTCTCCGTTTTTTAATAATGGATGCGTCCAGTTCTATTTTAATGTTTTATGTAACGGAGTTGAGGACCATTTATATGCTTTTAAATGATGTGATGGGATGTAGATTATATGGAAAATTGGAAAAAGGACAATTAGACCTGTTTCTAATGTCCTTTTCGATTTTGAATTTATTATTATAAAAAAATGATCTTTGTAATGATTAGTGAACCATAATGGTGATTGGTGAGGTCTCAATAAATGAATGTCTTCGGATCACCAAGCAAAAACTATCAATTAATATTACTTTTAATGTCCGTATAGCGTAAATTAATATGAGTATTCTTCGTTAGTGTAAAATTTAGTCACATAAAGTCAGATGACATAATTTTATATATCAGCACAATGCTTACAAAACATTATTGTCGATAAACATTAAACAGTAATAATACCACGAAAATAAAGGAAGAGCCAATCCAACAAAATATAACATATTTTTTCATGACCACAAGTCGAAAGTTCAAAGAATAGAAAGAAAGATGGGAGGGGGGGGGGGGGGTAATAATTTCTAACTAATACAATAAGCAACAGAAAAAAAGAATGATTGATCTCTGTTTCTAACATGATTAATAACCTCATAAATAGGTAGAACATTGAGTAGTCACTTAAATAAACAAAAAAATAAATTGGATTAGGCTTGTCATTTTCAACCCTGACAACGTTATTATTTTGTATACGCAACAGCCCACCATGTGATTCCTCATATATAGATCATAGATGCTTTGTAATGACTGGGCCGTAGTTGCCTGAGCTGGTTTAGCGTATATTGGACTAATGACCCTTATTGTCCTTATGGGCTATAAGTAAAGGGAATGTATAAGTGACATCCCAAGGCTTTGTTTGGATAAGTGTGAGAAGAAGGAAAGAAGGGAAGAAATGGAAAGAAGTATTGAGAAGTGTGTAACTTTGTGAAGAGTTTGGATTGTTTATAAATTTTCCTTCTTCCTTTCCTTCTTCTTCTTCCTTCTTCCTATATCCAAACGCACCCCAAGAAAATGACATCCTTTGACATCCTACATTTAAATTGATTCAAGACCCCCAATAATGTACCCAAAAGAAACAACATAAGGATAAAAATTTTAAACAGAAATTTTCATAGAAGGTATAATCGAACCCGAAATACTGACCTAAAATATTTGAATAAAAACCATTTAGAAATTAAGATTGGACATATAATATTGTTAAAAATACCACTAATATTTAATTTTCTTTATGAACGACTGGCGTATTACTTCACAAACTGAACCATACCGAAGTGCTCTCGCAGCTACTGAATCCATTGAAGAACCCCCTATAGGTTTCATTAAACCTGTAGAAGTAACACAGAAGAGTACCACGGCAATTATAAAGCAAAACAACACAATCATTCAGTTGTTGGTAAAAATAAGCGAAAACCTCTCCGATTGTAAAGAAGCAATCCGAGATATCAAAAGGGTCGTAGCGGACCAATCATCCGCTGGGACTTCCTCAGATATCTCAAAATCCTTAGCAGATTTGCAAAAAGGATTTCAAAAACTATCCTTAGGCGAGTCCATACAAAAACCAAGAAAGAAGGAAACACCCTTTTACGTGTTTAAGGACCCAAAGAAAATAATTGAAGAGGAGAAAAATAAATCTTCTTCAAAATGAGCCAAACAAGAACCCAAACTACGATGGAATCACGACCACCAGTATCAAATCGTGATGAACAATCTCGAGAACAGACCCCAACCATAGAAGATCAAATCCGTGGCTACAGACTAGGCCACAGGGCAAGACATGAGCTGAACAGAAGATTGCACCTGAGACCAAGGGGATATCAAAGAACGCTTGAATCAGAACTAAATCCAGATGCCGAACTTAATATCTCACAATTCAGACGTGTACAAACAGTGCCCGCTGAAATTCTGTATCAAGCAGGAGGCTTGTTCAGAACACAACATCAAGTGTATCAACACTACTCTGACCAAAGAATCTCTGTTACAGGCAATCAACAACTCGAATTGCCATTCATTACACAACAGAGTTTCGAAGAGCTACAACGATCAGGACTACAACACTTGCATATAGGCCTGATCATGATCAGACTCTTCACAGTACATAGAAGAGCTGCTGGAGTAAATGCTCTAGTAGTATTCAAAGACACACGATGGTCAGATGACAGATCTATTATTGGCACCATGGAAATAGATCTCACTCATGATACACAACTTGCCTACATAGCCCCAAACATAATGTTATCAATCAGAGATTTCTTTAATCATATCCAACTGGTGATTCAAACACATGGATATGATACCTGGCAGGCAGGTGAGAGCAATCTGCTATTAACAAGGTCATTAATTGGCAGACTCTCAAACACGAGTTACACAGGATTCAGATATAATGTCTCAAATGTATCTGATTACCTAGCAAGTAGGGGTGTTCAGGCTATTCCAGGCCAAAGATACACAACCACTGAATTACGAGGAAGACAGTGGATTATCAGGCCCTCACAACAACCAGAAATACAACACCCTCAAGAAGCAGTATCACAAACTAGAACTGATGGTTCTATACTGCTTAGATTCAAAAATTATGCGGCTACTCCAACTCCCCAAGGTCCTTCCATCGGTCCTAATGATGAGCAACAACTATCTGATGAAGAAACAACATTAATGTTCTGGGTCGAAGATGATGAAGAACCAGAAGATGATACTGAAATTTTCTGGGAAACTTTACAAATAATGGCACAACCTGCTGTTATACAAAATGATGGCCCCTTATGGGATACTAATTATGAAGATGAAGAAGATTGGATCAATCCTTTTGCGAAAGGTGGTGGGATATATACACAATTCGAGCCTGAAACCAAAACCTCAACTACAACCGAAACCGAAATACAACATGAAACCAATGCCTCAACTACAGCCCAAACAAATATTGAAAACCATGAAACAACCCTCATGATGGAATTAGAATATCCAAAACTAAAACAATTCCTAGAAGAAATACTAATACAAGAAAAGGCTTTTTCAAGTGTCACCTCAAACTATAGACCACCTCCTGAACCAATAATGGGTCCAATAACCTACCCACCTGGAAGATTGAGGACAGACGCATGACCATCCTCATCCCAATTCCAAGGGATAAGGCCAAGGGGTTTACCCGGTGGAATCGGTAGACACCAAAATGAGCAATGGAATTTACCAACTGCAAGTCAAACACAAGGAGCCATGTTGGTATTACCAGAAGATATTGGCCTATACCATGATACAATATCCCGTTGGGAATCTATCACCCTAAACCTTTTAAGTGAAAAAATTTTCGATGATAATAAAGCAAAAGTGAGATACATCGAAAATTTATTGGGTGAGATAGAAAAGAAGATATGGATTCAGCGGAGGACTGAATTTGCAGCATAATATGAGCAGTTAATCGCAATTGCTGATAATACCCAAAATGTCATATCTCAAATAAGAAGGGTATTATTATTAGAAGATCCATATCAAGGAACCACTGAGGAACAAGATCGAGCTTATAATGATCTAGAACGATTATCGTGTGAAAATATGAAAGATCTCTTTCTCTACATGAATGATTTCAAAGTGTTGGCAGCGAAATCGGGTCGTATGTATATTTCTCCATAGCTTTCTGAGAAATTTTTCAGAAAAATGCCACCACTTATCAGAAAAGAATTAGAGCAAGTTTTCCAGGCAAAATTCCCAAATAATAATACGGGAGTAATGCCAAGGATACACTTTTCTTACCAATACTTGGCAGAAATGTGTAAAAAGGCTGCTTTACAGAGGAGTCTAAAGGATCTTACAATCTGTAGTAAGATTCCCATACCAGGAGACTACCGCTCTAACCGAAAGAAGTTTGGTCTCAGAAAGACAAAAACCTACAAAGAAAAACCACATGATTCACATGTCCGGGTATTTAAAAGAAAACACTCGGATAGAGTTCGAAAATGTAAATGTTTTATTTGTGGAGAAGAAGGTCATTTTGCCAGAGAATGCAGAAGAGGTCAGGGAAATATTGCAAGAGCAGCAATACTAGAAAATCTGGATTTACCAGATGATCTGGATTTACCAGATGATCTGGATATCATATCAGTAGACCTCAATGAACCAGATAGTGACGCCATTTGCAGTCTATCTAAGGGAGAAGCAGGCAACATAGTGCACCATGTCAGAGCATGTCTAGAAGAATTACCACAAATTATGGGTGACGTTGTAAGGTGAGACTTTCCCAGAACAAGAAACCTGTGAGCATCAACTCACAGAATAATTAAACTTTACCGGGTCATGTAGCTTTTGCAAAGAAAATTCAAACTATAAAGTTGTATGTAAAAGATGTGGTTTGATAGCATGTCCATTATGTTCAAACTTTTACCTTGGCAGACCGATAAAACCCAAAACTCAGCCCAGGAGGTACCAGAACAAAGAACCCTTGATTAAAGAATTATTCAAATATATCAAACACCTGGAGGCTGAAAATGAAAGGCTGAATGAAGAATTGAAAAACCTAATCGAAGAAAAACTAATCAAAGACCTTTCTAAAGAGTTTGAGGAGCTAAACCTTTCTAAGGGAAAAGAAAAGGTTGAAAATAAAATCGAAGATATCCATATTATGTTCACAGAAAAACCCACACACCAAATAGAAGAAGAGCAATACAAAGTAGAAGAAATTTCCAGACCAGGTCAACGAAAAATTATCAACCGTCTATACAACCTGGTGATACTGTTTGAAATTCCCAACCTAAAGCCATTCGAGATAAGAGCAATTCTTGATACTGGTGCAACAAATTGTTCCATATGTCAAACAGCTGTACCAGCAGAGGTTTTGGAAGATAGCCCATATCCTGTACACATAGCCGGTGTAAACTCAAGGCAGATTGCCACAAAGAAGCTGAAAGGAGGACAAATGACGATTGGTGAGAATAAATTCAGAATACCTTTTACCTACAGCTTCCCTATGGGTATGAGAGATGGAATTCAAATGTTGATTGGGTGTAACTTTATACGCTCAATGCAAGGAGGGTTAAGAATCGAAGGGAATGTAATAACCTTTTACAAAATATAACGGTAGTTCAAACCAGCACTGAAACCGTTGCAAACACTATGGCAATTGAGGAATTAGGTCTTGAAGAAATCGAATACCTTACAATCCAAGAATCTGTGTATTACCAAACTCAAATCCACAACAAAAACTTCGAAAACTGCTTTGCTACCTTATTGGGGAGACTAAAAGAACAAGGATTCATTGGTGATAACCCTCTTCAACATTGGTCAAAAAATAAAGTGGTGTGCAAGTTGGATATCATAAACCCAGATTTAACAATAGAAGATAAACCATTGAAGCATGTCACACCAACAATACAAGAGCAATTCAACCGTCATATCAAAACCTTACTAGAAATTGGAGTTATCCGACCTAGCAAGAGCAGGCATCGTACCATGGCCTTCATAGTAAATTCTGGAACCACAATAGACCCAAAAACCGGAAAAGAAACGAAAGGAAAAGAAAGAATGGTCCTAAACTACAGAACCCTCAATGACAACACGCATAAGGACCAATACTCTTTACCGGGAATAAACACAATCCTAAAGAAGATCAGCAACAACAAAATCTTCTCGAAATTCAACTTAAAAAGTGAATTTCATCAAGTTGCAATGCACCCGGATTCTATTCCATGGACAACTTTCATAGTCCCGGGAGGCCTTTATGAATGGCTGGTAATGCCATTCGGATTGAAAAATGCTCCTGCCATTTTTCAAAGAAAAATGGATAATTGCTTCAAAGGCACAGAATCATTCATAGCTGTCTATATTGACTATATTCTGGTATTTTCCAAAAATGAGGAAGAACATGCAAGCCATCTTGAAGTCATGCTCTCAATTTGCGAAAAACACGACCTGGTACTATCCCCAACATAAATGAAGATTGCTGTACCAGAAATTGAGTTCCTAGGAGCGCATATCAACAGAGGAAAAATCAAACTGCAACCTCATATTATCAAGAAAATTGCAGATTTTGATATAGAAATGCTAAAAGAAAAGAAAGGATTAAGATCATGGTTAGGTATCCTTAATTATGCCAGATCCTATATTTCTAACCTTGGAACTCTCCTAGGCCCCCTTTATTAAAAAACAAGTCCTCATGGAGATAAAAGGCTTAAATCATCTGATATAAGTCTTATCAAAAGAATTCAGGAATTAGTCCAGAATTTACCAAATTTGGAATTCCCCCCAGAAGATACTTACATTGTTTTAGAAACTGATGGATGTATGGAAGGATGGGGAGGAATTTGCAAATGGAAAAAGATGAAAGGCGATCCGAGATCAACAGAAAAGATCTGCGCCTATGCAAGTGGGAATTTTCCGACGGTAAAATCAACAATTGATGCTGAAATCCATGCATGCATGGAAACACTCTCAGCAATGAAAATTCATTATTTGGATAAATCCGAAATTACCCTACGCATAGATTGTCAAGCTATTATTAGCTTCTATAATAAAACTTCATCTAATAAACCATCAAGGGTAAGATGGATTAAATTTGTTGATTTTGTAACAGGTACTGGAGTGCATGTAAATTTTGAGCATATCGAGGGAAGATTAAACACATTAGCCGATACACTCTCTCGCTTAACAACCTATACACTTCAGGCCAAATGTCTCACAACAGAGCAGGAAAATCTCATTGGCAAGCTAGGTCCAGTTCTGGAGGAACTAGCAGACAAGCAAGTCCCAGAGAAGCAGCTCCATTCCTTACAGGAACGAATAGAGGCCCACTTCCCTGTGATAGCCTCTCCAATATTCATGCCATGCACCATAATACAGAAATCAGGGGAGGCCCTCTCAATGAAGTCCAACTACATGGGTACATTAGAAACCAAATCAAAGAACTACAAGTGCGAAACACCTTGAATAACGTTAGATCATTAAAATCCATGGTAGAAAAAGAAATTTCATATACGCGTATTTACAAAAACTGTGATTGCGTAGCAGGGGACGCATATTGGATAAATAAGAAGTAAATTGAACAGATTACTCAAATGGAGAAACAACTGGAGAAAATGCTCCAAAATATGGTGTAATAATTAGTCTGGTGGTAATCTACGGAAAACCACTGACTTTTTCTTATTTTTATTTTTAGAACGTGGTGGACCCATGTTTGATAACTATCCGTTCAACTTTCGGCGGGAAAGATACCTACTAATTTATATTTTAGTGTGCTTTTTTTTATAAAGTGGGCAGAATACCCACTAAATTATGTTAGTGCGCTCCACTTTCGGTTAGTGGATGCATTATTATTAGCTGAGTGAGAGACAAAGGTTTGTGGAAATCCTTTAATCACATGACGATGGGGCCCAATGAGCACCCGGTGTGATAATTGAGATTCCATCCCGAGTCTCTATATAAGAGTTTGTTTTCAGAGTTGCGAAACAAGCTCAGAACGAGCAAGTTTCACTTCTCAATTTCTCTTTCTCTCTCACCACTTCTCTCTTGTAACATATTCTAAAATAAATAAAATTCCGCTTGTGTGCTTATATTCTTCATTCTTCTCGTGTTCATAGTAACCAACTGAAGTTTGAAGAGTCCTCTGATCGATCCTCCATCCTGGTATCAGAGCAAGGTGTGCATTCTTAATATTATTTATGGCTTTCTAAGTTCTTATATATTTTAGGGAAGCAAATTAGGGGGAGATTTTACCAGATCATTAAAAACTGTTTAAAAACTTGAATTAATAAAGGTATCACTTAATAAATCAACTTAAGGATATTAACTTTTAGTGCGTAATTTTTGAAAAATTTAGTTTAGCCAAAAGAATCATCCTGTCTTAAAAGTACCAAGAGTAGGGAATACTAAGGAAAACACGATAAGGTGAGGTTAGACTAAAACCAGTAGGAAATACCGCCCTGATACGTTAATAACCAATAGATGATAAATTATTGTGTGACCAATCTAGGCCCAAAATCATTAAGGCCCAATAGGATGTCATGGGATGTCAAAACAGTAGGATGTCCCATATCAGTCCCGATAAGTAAATACCTATGAACTTAACTAAGCCGCTGCCTAAGCTGCGTTTGAGCAGCTACTACTATTGAGGCATCAAACTCCTGTTAGGATTTATTATTATTATTATTATTATTATTATTATTATTATTATTATTATTATTATTATTATTATTATTATTATTATTATTATTATTATTATTTTATTTTAATTTTTTTTTGGGGTGGAAGAGAGTCGGGGATAGAGCTGTCAAACGTTAAAAAAAAGACACATTTCAGCCCATATCGTTTGCTGTGCCGTTAATATAACAGTTTTAACATTTCATTTTGTTAACGAAACGGCACAAAAATCCATTTCATTATTCGTTCTACTTCACTAATTACACATGAAACGATTTGAAACTAGACTGAAACAGTCGAAACGGTACATAGTTGTATTTTGTTTGCCGTTTCGTTATTGAAACAAAATTCATTTCGCTGCTGTTATTCGTTTCGTTTGGTATTAACGAAACGACATCACGTGTATTCTCTGGCCGTTGACAGCTCTAGTCGGGGACTGTAAGTGGGAGCTCCGTTTGGGTAAGTGGGAGCCTACGGGCATATATTTCAAAAAAGATATATTTGTACACAAGTACACAATGCAGGTGTTAAGTTCTGGCAGCTTATGATAGAAAAGAAAAAAAAAAACATTATGGCACATCTCTGGATATATAGATGCAATAACATATACAGAACTAGTTATATTTATTTACAACATATAGTTATTTGACAATTGTAACTATTAATAGAACGCCATTAAACTTTGAAAAGTAAGTTATAGAAAATTTTAGTTTTATATAGTTTTAACTGTTTTTCAATTTAGTGTAATCTAACAATTAATTAATTATTGCTTGAGCAATTTGGGAAAAAAATGCTATGTTTTATTCAGCATTTGATCGATGGTCAACTAATTCTCAAATTACACCAATCTTCATATATAACCTGTTCAAATTAGTGGATATATAATTTATAACTTAATTTTTATATTTTGACAATTATTTTATCAAATTAAGCAAATTATGATTGTCAAGTATATATTCTTTCAGGTATCGACGGCCTTGAAAATAAATTCTACAAAATGTCTATGAAACCAGAAATTCGTGTATCGCATACAATATTCCCTCATATGCAAATTTAAAGTTGCAACGAGTTGCAAACACAATTACAAACATACTACAGCTCAAATACATACACGAAACCACAGTGCCAGTATAAATTACTACATGAACGGTTACAAGCTCAAAATACCAAAAAAAAAAAAAAAAAAAAATTCCTCAGCTCAACCTCATAAACACAAGTTCACATACATATTGCACTTTGCACCCAACCAACTAGAGTTAATTGTGCACACATTTATTAAGGATTACTCCATTGATACGGCCCATAGATCACAATATGGCAATTGCTCTGGAGAATACAGGGATAAATATTCGGGGAGTTTGCGGTGCCGGTGTTACTGTGCCAAAGAGGATTGCCGTTACTGTCATATAAAACGAGGTTCCCATCATATTGCATCGACAACTTGCAGTTGGAACCTTGGTTGGCTGTTTGAGATGCCCATGTTGCGGAGCCGGAGTCGTACATGACTAGGTTGCAGTCGTCCTGCATTTCAAGTACACAGTTATCTCTCTGGAGGTGTTGATTTGTTTCCAGTGTCTCCCCTGATAGCAACATGTCGCCTCGGTAGACTGAATCAAGGGGAACTAAAATGCCTAAGGCAGCTGGAAGAGTTAGAAGACTGGTAAGGAGGAAAGCAAAAGACATTTTATTGTTATTTCAAGAATTGAATTGTTCTGCTTTGAGTTGTATTGGCTATGGTATAAAAGTTCTCCTATTATATAAGCAGTATGCGTGTTTGTTTACAATGTGAATGAGGGACTTGACTTATATTATATGGTATGCATTTTCACATGCACATGGCCACATGGTATAATGCATTTTCACATGCACATGGCCACATGGTATAATGCTATACATTGAGTTAAATTAAGGACTTGAATACTCTTTTATGCCCCATAAATTGGTCTGAGAAATCTGATCAGAAAGGAGTACTATAACATTTTTTGAAGTCCTTTTTTATGCCCCATAAATTGCTCTGAGAGATCTGATCAGAAAGGAGTAATGTAACATTTCAAAAGAAGTGTCCCTTGGTATTTATCTAAATTTTTATTTTCAAATTGTCAATATAAAGTTACCTATCTATATATGGATTCAAACCTGAGACCTATAGCTTCCCCAGTGACAGTGGCTTACAGGTCTGGACTATTGAATTTTGAGAAATATGATCTAAGGTGGAATGGAGAAGACCCATTTAAAAATGATGTTTTTAATACTAAAATTATGTTTTGTGTACTATTTTTTTTTTCAAATACTCAAACAACTGATTCCGTGATCTCTTTTTTGAAAATATATTTTGGGACTAAGTACTTATTTTGATAAAATTAAAGATTCTAATGACACATTATCAACCTCGCAATTTATAGTGGCATAACTCCAATTTTAATTATTCAATAATGGCATAAAGAAAATTATTTTTTTACGGTGGTATATTTTATATTTTAATATTTTACAGTCGCATATTTCTAATTTTAGCATTTTACCATAGTATGGGAAAATCAGTCCTATATCCCTCAAATAGAATATTTAAAAGGATTAAATGGTCATATCAATTGACCGAGGACATAAAGTTAATTTTTTCATTTAATAATAGTATAAAAATAATTTATGACATATCTCTAACTTTCAATTTTGTCACTGACATAAATAAACAAGAAGGGTGAGAAGAAGCATTCTTCTCGGAAGAAGATTCTGATAGACGTAATCATTAATTTAGCGTGTTTGTAAATAATAACACGATTGTCAGGATCCGTAAATCATATAAAAAAACAAAAATCTTGAGTATAAAACTTACAAATTGAAGAGCAGACTTCATTAATCGTTAGGCGGAAGCGTTAGTACTGATCTTCTTTGAGTTTTCCTCAGCCATAATGATGGTCAACAATAGTGTTTTTCTCTTTACTTTTCTAAATTTTCTTAATGGCAGAATTATGGGAAAGAGTGCCTTTAATTTTCAGATTATAGAATATATATTGCTGAGGCAACCAAAGGGATCAAGTACAATGAATCTGGTCCATCAGAATTTCCATCAAATTATAATGCACCCTTTAGTTAATTATCTTAAATGAACTTGGCTCACACATTAATTATCATAGGCCACATTAAATATTCCAACATTCTCCCACTTGGCCTATGCTGAAAACATCATAATTAAGCACAAATTCAAAATTGACCAACATCTTAAACCTTGTTCGGTTAGAAATACCAAACTAAACTAATGCAATCAAAATAACTATTAATGTTATTTGACCCCCACTAATTATAGCATTGGTATTCTTTCCAACAAATGGTTAATATAATTCATTCGATCTACTTAAATAAATTTGCTTAAATTAAACATAATGCGCAACATAAGAAATAAGCAAATTTCATAATTCAAAATCAAACTCATAATTTGAAGCTTCACATCATAACTTAATAAATAATTCAATACAACAAAATCATAATTAGCAACTGTTAGGAAATCGCCCAATTTTAATTTTGTGACTAATTACTAACTAATTAATCCAATTAAACAAAGAGCAAGAGAGATCTAGTACGTAAAACATTCGACACAAAGAGAAAGGGGTGGAATTTGTACCTCCCGCGAAATCGTATTCGCGGGGCTCGACCAAGGCATGGGAGTTGGTGGCGAGCCTCCATGCGCCTCCTCCTTCGTCGGTTGATCGGCCTCGAGTCCACCAAGGAGGTTAACCATAATCTTCAACTCTTGTGCTAGCAAGAGGAAGATACAAGCTAATCCCTCTAGGTTTCCTCTCTCATTTAGCAATTAACTATATTAATTTGTGGAGAGGAGTGCTCAACCCATGAGCTAGAGAGGAGAGGAGAGAAGAGAGAGCATGGAGAAAATTCTGAAAATTTTCTCCCTTGGTGAATTTTCGGCCATAGAGGAAGAGGGAGAGAGAATGGAGTGGAGGCTAGGGTTTCCCCAAAACTTGACCCCTTTATATAGTGCTCTCTACACCTACCTACCACAACAATTTGTGGACCATTTTACCCTCTTGTGGCCGGCCCCTATAGAGGCCTTTGTGGGCTACACCAAGTGTATTACAAGCCCATTAATTCAACCTTTTAATTGCTCTTTCAACTAACCTCAAATTGGGCTTTTATTTAACTAATTAAATAAAGACCCAATAGCTCAATTAATTTAAATGAGTTGAACATAATTAATTATTAACTTATTAATAATTAATTTGGGATTAGCAAATGCATTAATTTATTTCTATATGATCCCTTTGACTTAATTAATTATAACGGTCCACAACGCTACACAATTAATTAATCAAACTATCATATTTTCGCAATACGCACTGTTGCGAATAAATAAATAATGCACTGTATGGTTAAAGTCCTATTTGTGTGACCCTTTGAGGATTTATGCTAAGTTGGACATGGAATTAAATCGTTATTTAATTCCAATAATCATAAGCGGTATCTAGCAACACGTTATGATTCCCAATTCGCATAAATAATGTACTGCTACAGTATTTAAATCCTGCATAAGAGAATATATGTATTTCCCTATTTTGATTCTTATGTCACACGATATCATCGTATAATCCAAGATAGGAATGTGTCATTCTTGCAGATTATACGTTTCTTGATCTAGAGATAATTGTATAAAGTTGCATGCAAACAATCTATCTCCATCAAGGGGCCCAAACAGATATCGTCACTCACTAAGTGAATTAATGAGGGACATACGGTTTTCTTGATGATTAACTTTTCCCCGCACAATTCAAGAGAACATAAATAAAGTCCGTATAGCAGCCCTTATCGGGAATCAGCGGTAGACGATATTTATTGAACCTATCCTCATGTGGAAAAGATAAACATCTCAAACTTAGAACCAAAATCATAACGAAATAAACAATGACACATAACACAATCCATATGTTTATTTCGATGGGTCAAGTCCTGTGCTATGTTCCATAACATACACATATGCAATTAAGTTGGTAACTCTTTACCTATGATTTGTAGAACTTAATCATCACTTAACTTGCATACTAATCTTATATGATAATTAATGTTCCTTGTTAATTATCAAGATTATGGACCATTTAGATTTATTATTGTCATTCTAAAGAATGATCCACAGAGATCTACAATTCAGATCCTCAACCTGAATAATCTGTCAATAATAAACCTAGGAACAGATGATAATATATCATCCATAACATAAACTAATATTTAAGTCATTAAATTATTGACTTCTAGGACATAACTCCAACAATCTCCCACTTGGCCTAGAGTCAATCAGTAGTGACTTCTAGCCAACGAAGAATTGAGAACGATGTCATATATCTACATATATACATGTCTCGGACCTCAAAATAAATAATACGCTTAAAGCTAGTTACTCATACGTCTACCACGTATGGATGCATAATTGCATCTCGTATACTGCTCAAGGTAGAGGTCAAGTTAGAGTGTTCACTGTGTTCGCGAACCTATCCAAATTTATTCGACCCTATATATATATACTACTATATATATGTTCTTGATCATCATCATATGATATCAAGTGATATTGTTATAGATCATATTTGAATCTCCAATGTAACATTGGGTTCTTTAGGAGTAAGTTATGGTTCGAGATGCTTAGAACCATAATAACTCAACTAAGAACTCGATCCCAAATAAACTTCTTTTATTGCTTCACAAGTTGCTATGTATTTTGTTTTGGTGACGGAAACGGTTGTAATATTCCATTTAGAACACTTTCTAAACTTACAACACCACCTTTAAGCAAAATATGTAGCTAAATTGTGATTATATCAATCTTTTGAAAAACTTTTTATCAATGTAACAACTTACACGAGATATCTTTCATCTTAAGAGATGAAACATTACATCACTCTTTCTCATAAGGTACTCGAGGATATCCTTGATTATCGTCCAAATGTGTCTCTCTTGTATCCATTTGACAACTGTTTGTCATATCCTTTGGATACTACACATTGGGGCATATGCATAAATATGGCGTACAAAATGAAACTCATAATGAAAGAATGCTTGAACTGTTTCATGCACTTTCTCGAATTGAGTTGCAATAAACCGAGTTAAATACTCAAGTCATGCCATGTGACGTATAGTTAGACATCATTTCTTGGAGTGTAACTTTCGTGTTTCTAGAACACTTCGTTAATATATGCATATTTGCTCAAACCTAACATCTATCATAATCTATCTTTATAGATTTTGTTTCCTAGGATTAGGTGATTTCGCCCAAGTTCTCATTTGAGAAAGCATTCTCCAAAGAGATCTCGACAATATTCATTTTCTTAATGTTATTCCCAATTTAATGAATTGTTATCTTAAACAATACAAGTAATACAATTATGCTTCCACTGAATATCTTGTATATACAAGATACTTTTGACGAAGTTCAACTCCTTGACTTCATTGTCAAAACTTTTATTCCAATCTCCACAACACTTGCTTTAATCCATTAATGGATCCTTGAAGCATGCGTATGTTTTTAGCAATACATAAACCTCGATTTGTGTCAAATGCACAACATCTTCCTTCATTCATGCGAAGAAGGCGGTTTTATGTGTTTTTCCATATATCGACATATATGAAATACAACTATTGCTAGAATGATCTTTATTGACTTATACATAGCCACAAGCATGAAGTTGTGCTTTGTACGTAGTCAACTAGCCATCGACTTAGACATAGCTACAAGCGAGAAGCCGCGCTTTGTACATAGTCGATTTGTTATCCATTACGATCTTTCCTTTTGAAGATCTAAACGTTCTTGATGGATTGCTCCTTCATGAACATCAACCAAGGTCTATACCTTGTTGTTATACATGGATTTTATTTAAAGATCATATGAATTCAAACCATATATGTGGAATCGGATCGTTCCATCATTTCTTTGTTTATCAACGGATTCTCATATGCTAAGTACGAGAATGTTGTGACAACCTATGCACCAAAAACGGCTTAGGAAATCAACTCTCGTTGATCTTTTGTAGGATTGGTACTTGAGGTTCATGAACTTCTTCCACAACGATTTGTTGAATGAGTTCTTGACTCCTCATATATTTCATGAGTTTCTCAAACATCATCAACTCGTGAGATGGTTGAGTCATCATTAGAAGGAGCATACTATTAAACTTCTTTCAAAACAACTTGTGAATGAAGTTTCGCTCAACTCCCACTAAGTACCATGTTTGGAGTGACAAGTTTCCCATAAGAGTACTTCTTGTAGTGACGCATAAACTATTTTAATGCTCACTTTACTCCCACTACTCCTTCTTGAGAATTTCAATTCATCAAGACTACATTATGATTAGCAACAACTACTTTGTTCTTATCATATTCGTGGAAGTAGTGCCTTTTAATATAAAGCATCCTACAAATATATAGTGTCTTATTTGGTTTAAACTTACAAGTCCACAATACTTGAAATAAGCTTCTCAACACCAAATCTCGAGAAGTATTATACTTAGAGATCAAAATCTCGTAAGATATCTTCCTCAATAGACTTCGATGGAATACCATTCAGTGTAAACAATATTGTCCTCAAACATAATTCCCTAATACGAGTCGAATAAGTCAATTTGATTTATTATCGATCGAACTATATAAAATATTGTTCGATACCTCCACTCTTGGACATATTATTCCTCATGGAGCGAGTTGTGAAACTACTTTCATACTCTTTAGATAATATTTCAAATCATGTGACTTAACTATTTACCGTGATTAATTGTAAGACTTTTTCTTTCTCTTGAACGGTCTTTCAACTTTACACTTGAACTCCTTTGAACTAGTCAAAAGGTTCTACTTATACCTTATCAAATAGATATGTTAATATCTACAATGATCGTTGGTTAAGTAGTAAAGTATCAATAACCTTTCATCGCACAAGTACTTATTGGTCTTTATACATCGATATGTAAAAGTCCTAATCAAGTCACTTGTCCTTAAACCTTTGTAGGTTAAAGGTGCTTTTGTCATTTAACAAACATGATTCGCATATCAATCGATTTGAAATCGAATTGAATTTACGAGCTCTACGTTACGGAGACTCTCGTAATGCGATTCTCGTTTATGTATGTGACTAAGCGGTTATATATAACATGAAAGTCAAATACTTTATGTCAAGTCTTACGCATCCTATTTGTCATTCAAAACTTGCTTATCTATTTCAAGCAAATTCAATCAAGATGCATGAAATCATATACACAAATCTAGAATAAAAGAACTTGTCTTTTGTTAAACATAATCATCCATTTCATCGAATATGAAATGGAGATGTTTTGAGAAGTTAGGATTAAGGTATGCAACCTTCAATTCCTAAACAAACTCTTAATAAAGATAACTCTAC
Source organism: Rhynchospora pubera (assembly GCA_028095005.1). Lineage (NCBI taxonomy): Eukaryota > Viridiplantae > Streptophyta > Magnoliopsida > Poales > Cyperaceae > Rhynchospora > Rhynchospora pubera. Next base: position 22,092,711 of record CM051461.1, read on the forward strand.
GTATTCAATGGTAATGACTTAGACGAACAAGTCATTTCCTATACGGAGTTTACTTTACATCTCTCGAACATTCTCTTATTCTTCATTGCTAACACATTTCGTTAAATGCGAGCATATGAACTAGTATCAAGTTACTAGTGTAAATTAGAGATAGTGAGATATTTGAACGACAAATACACTTTAGGATTAGAATATTTCTAATCGTCACAATCATGGTATTTCGGACAACCTTTCAAATGCCTCCCATAAACGGCAAATGAAATATCTCATGTGACGTATGGTCATAAATGAGAGTCTCGAAATTTCAACTCATACCTTGGTGAAGTATTTCTTGAATACTTAACCAATTACCTTTTTCACCAACAAGTGTGCGTAAAAGGTAACGTCATATCCTTTAATACTAGAAAGAGATCGCATGACAATATCAATAATCCTTGATATCGGAGATCAATATCTCTAGTTATCAATTAGCTACTTAAATCTTTCGATTTGTAAGCCAATGAAACGTTCATGTATCCTTTTATAAAAGAAGAATCTCTTTGTCAACTTATACTCTTTATACTCGATCATAAATGATGGAGTTAATATCTACTTTCTCCAAGAACACTTTCTTGAGTAAGTGGATGAGAGCGTACGAGTTAAATCTAGTCCATATGAATTCTCTAATTCAAAGGTCTAGAAATTTTAAATGAGGATATTAGCCATATGCTTTATTGAATAACTTTTCGCCAAAAGTCAATCAATCACCGCGTTGCTACGTTCGGGTAGTTTGAGAAAAGTTTTGGGAATTGTCATACTCAAATTTCTCTTCACTAAGATCGTGTCTTAGGAATCGGTATTACTTCTTTAAGTAAATACTTTTAGAAACGAGTTTGTTAATTTTTCAAAGATTGATCGCAACAAAATTAACAATTTTAACATCTATAACAAAATCAATTTACGGTCATTTAGTTTATGCAATTATTTTATTTATAACAAATAAACTCCCACTACATTTATTTAACGTCCCAAATGTAGTAGGTTTTCCAAGATCCCTATTTTCGTTGAGATGGTGCTAGCGTCGGCGTGACACCAAAACAACTAGATAAGGTAGGTTCTCCAACCAATCATTCCATATGATTCTTGGTTTGTGAAATATCACAAGTACATCCACAAACTTTGCCCCGATGTCCAATCCGATTAGAAAACATCGTTAAGTAACCTTTCTCTATTTGCTCCTAGTAAATCCGATTTACACCCCGACACGGATGATGGAATACGATGTCCCGCGTCGGCGAGAATGCATCAATGAACGATCATACACGTTAGAAGGGGATAGAGAGAAGGAGGGCGATTTCACTTAATCGAGTTTTAGTTGGGACTATCAATCATATGACACTTGTTTGGTGGTCGTGTAAGCATACACCCATACCTAGCCTATGACAATTCATAGCAATCACAAGCAATCACATATAAGCATCTCATAGTTGTGGGTTTGTATGGCTCCCGCTTGCATTAGTTTCGCCACATCGTCCATGGAGCAAAACTAATCTAATCCTTGTCCCTCCCACTAAATTCTATAAGGATCTAAATCCTATATAAAATAAAGGTACAAAATACATGTGAAAACATCCTATTCCCATCCTAGCCTTAGGGGCATGCAAGCCTCACAAGTTACATTAAAATTAATCAACAAATTAATTAATTAATGGCACCAAAGGCCGCATTACAAACATTCACACATGCATTCAAATACAACCACAAGGCATTGAGTCTTGAGCCATACTAAACCCACTATCCACCTACAAAACAAAGTTAGCACATACAAGCACTTTGTTTCCAATTAACGATTTTCAAGCATCTTTGCGTATCGTTTGCTATAAGTAAATTCCGTGTACAAATTCTCAATTTTAAACAACAAAATTTGTTTAAATTCATTTAGAAAGTTCTTTCAACATCCCATAACTGAAAGGAGATCATACAAATACAAGTCATACGATGTCGAAAATAAAATATAAAAGAAATAAAAAATATCAGATTGGAAAATTGAAATCCTGTCCCGCGCCATCCTGGTCGTCTAATCAAGATCTAATGGACAAGGGAGCTCCGTGCATGTAACCTAGATTGATAGGCCCGTAAAAAATAAACCGTCCGATCAAGATCAGGCGGCTCGTACGTGAGCTACACCATGTGTCGCGTTACAGCGAATTCGGATTGCAAAATCCGAAATTGGAGTGAACTCTTACGGTCTTACCCCAGCCAACAACATATCTCGATTAGATGATGTTTGGACTCTGGATGGTTCGCATTCCTATGTGTATGATGGGAACAAAAAAAAGACCATGAGGGTGGTGTGTGAAGACCAAATAGAAAAAGAACATAGATTGCTGTGCGAAATACAAAAACCATGCGCATTGTAAGAAAATTGCAATATGCACGTGGGTAGGGATGAAAACGGGGCGGATACGGAGCGGATAGTGGTCATACCAAATCCGTATCCATATTTTTTTTCGGATTCGGATACGGATACGGATATGTTCGGATACGGATACGGCGCGGATGTTAAACGGATACGAATACGGTTCGGATATTGTCGGATATGGATACGAATACGGATATATTTTGTCGGATACGGATAATATTTTGCTCAATTTATTTTATTAAACAAAAGACAATATTCAAACTGAAGAGTGTAATGTTTATTTTTTTATGACTACTATAGAATTAACTCAAAAAAATATAGAAAGACAACCACAAAAAATAACTTATTTGCACATATTGAGACATCACAAAAAGCAAACTTTAATCAAGTTTATAGAAAAATTGACATCATCTTATAGTAAAAAAAAATAATCGTCAATTATGATGCTATATATATAATTGAAATAGTTATACCTATATGTCAATTATGATGTTATTTTAAAAAAGTGTTCATTACCATATACAAAACGGATATCCGTTTTGTATAGAAATATGGATACGGATAAATATCCGTATCCGCATCCATATCCGCACTAATATTGCTTCCCATATTCGTATCCATATCCGTTTAAAAAAATCCGAATCCGCATCCGTATCCGTTCGGATACGGATAGTATTATCCGAATCCGCTATTTTACGGATATGGATACGGTTCAGAGCGAGAATTATCCGCCCCGTTTTCACCCCTACACGTGGGACGTGCTCACTTGGCTTTTGACTCGTGAGGGAGATGGAATCATGGAAGAGAGAAGACCACTGTCAAGCGGTACACGTGGTGCTTCAGGATTGTTGGATGAAATTATTTTAAACTATTTCTGTCGAGTGGGCCCACCTTTCAGCCACACTGTTCTTGAACACCGCTAACTACATTAAATTAGTGGAACGTCTGTTAATATATGTATTGATATATAATAACTGTAATCAAAGTTCGGTTCAAAAATTTATATCCATGGAAAAATTTCCCTTTCATTATTATTTTGCTCACTAGTGACTAGGCCTGCCAACGGAAACAAAAAAAAACGTTATGCTGTTCCGTTTATCTGAACGGAACGAATAACGACATTGGAATCAATTTCGTTACCGAAATGAAACTTCAAACGGAATAGGGCGAAAAATCATAGTAATAAACGAACGGTAAACGGAACAGGGTGTTTCGTTATCGTTATTCCGCTATCTCGTGTTAATACCACTAAATTTTAGATGTTTAGAATTTTTTTGATAGCAGAGGAACTGAAAGGGCTTCTGGAGATAGCGAAGAGTCGCGAGACTCTTTTAAATAAACCCTAAGTCGCAACTTGCGCCGCTGCGCCTCAATCTCTCTGACTCTCTCTCACTTTTTCCTCGATCTGTTCTCCTCCTTTTTTCCTCTTTCTCTTCCCGGAGCGGCTGAGCATCAGAGCGTGCGAAACTTCGATGCGACTGTTAGTCTTATGTTGTCCCCTTTTTCCTCTCTCTCCCATGCTATATATGAATATGATATAGGTTTTTTTTTTTCTCTCTCTCTATATATATTTCTTCCTTTTTCTCAATCAATCTCAGATCTGATTTGACGCTCGAGAAGGGGTAAACTCATCATTTTTTTTGTTGATTTGTACTAGAACCTAGAGTGATTAGGTAGGTTATAATTTGATATCTGTGACTGTGAATCTGTGATTGTGAGATAGGTGAGTAGGTGACTAGATCCTCTGTCAGGATCATGTCGCCACAAGCAATCATGATATTTCTATTGCTATATTGTATATATGAGAAACTAAACAACATATCAGAAGAAAGAAAAAAAAAGAGAGGCAGAGACGAATACATATAAGAAGGAAGTTAGAAAGAGAGGAGCTCACATCAGATTCCTTTTACTTAAGGTGATTATTCTTTTGTTCAATTTTATTCAATATCTTTTTGCTTTTATTCAATATTTTTTTCCTTTCTTTTTCTGATATGATTTTCATTTCCTTATCTCAGCAGATAGCATGGTTGGTTCTGGTTCAGAGAGACTGGCTGATATACCTGAGGAAGATATATCATATGATGAGTACGTTTAATTACTTTTTATTTTTAACTGTGTCTTGATGCACTTCTAAATTGAACTGATACTGCACTTGATGTGCAACTAATATGCACTTGATTATTGAACTGATACTACACTTGATTTGAACTGTGACTTTGATGCACTTGATGATTGAAATGATTCTGCACTTGATTTGAACTGTGACTTGATTCACTTGATGATTGAAATGATTCTGCGCTTGATTTGAACTGATACTGCACTTGATTGAACTATGAACTGATTCTACACTTGATTTGAATTGACAATGCACTTCATGCACTTGTTCATTGAACTGATACTGCACTTGATTGAACTATGAACTGATACTGCACTTGATGATTGAACTGTGAACTGATATCGCTCTTGATTGAACTGTGAACTGATACTGCACTTGACTGAACTATGAACTGATATTGCACTTGATGATTGAACTGTGAACTGATATCGCCCTTGATTGAACTGTGAACTGATACTGCACTTGACTGAACTATGAACTGATACTGCACTTGATGATTGAACTGTGAACTGATACTGCACTTGATTGAACTATGAACTGATACTGCACTTGATTGAACCGTGAACTGATACTGTACTTGATTTGAACTGTGAACTGATACTGTACTTCATTTGAACTGACACTTGTTTGGTTTAGCATGGGTGCTGGGTTGCACTTTGAGACCCAAGAGGAAATTGAAAGAATACAAAAAGATGACCCTAATAATCCTAATACCACTGGTCAAGATGGTGAGAAAGAACCTCTTTGTGAAGAGGAAGGAGCAAATCCTAAAAAGAGAAAAACAAGGAAGGTCACTGCCAAAGTTTGGCAATATTTCAACAAGGGGCCCGTTGATGAAGAAGGCAACTATTCTGCCATTTGCAAATATTGTGGTGTCAAGTATTTACAAGGGCAACAAAGAGGCACTGCTTCTATGAGGAATAACATTGACAAAGGGTGTAAAAAATTTCCTAGAAATAGGCGTGATGCTTTGCAAAAAATGTTGCAAGCTGCCAAATCAGCAGGTAAATTTAATTGTTTTGATTTAATTCATTTATTATGACTTATATTAATTCATTTAGTTGTTTTGATTTATTATTGATAAATTTTATTTTCTTTGTTATTAAAACAGAAGGAACATAACTTATTCCTTGGGTCTTTGATCAGATGAAATGTAGAAAGGCTTTGGCGATGATGGTAATAGCCCATGAATATCCCTTTAACTGTGTCAACCACTATTATTTGAGGTTGTTATTTAATGAATTGCAACCTTAATTCAAAATTCCATCAAGAATGACCCTTAGATCAGACTGCATTAAGTTCTATGAAGAACAACATGTTACTCTTTATGAACAGTTGGGGTAACTTACTTGTAGATTTAGTTTTACTAGTGATTTGTGGACCAACAAGGGTAGAGATAGGAGTTTTATGGAAATTTCATGTCACTACATTGATAAAAAATAGATTTTGAGAAAAAGGTGAAGGATGTGTGTTTTGAAAGTTATCTTTATTAATGATAATTTATGTATTGTTTATGATGTTGAACGTTATTATTCATTCTTGTTCCTTGAGATTAATATGTAATATCTTTAGAAGTGTTCAAGAAGATGCTCGTGGTCTTGAACCATAGAACTCTTAAGACGATAACATATAATCCTAAATGTGTTCACAATCGTGGTAATTAAAAAGGAACAATAATTACAGAGTAAGATTGTCATGTCGATTGAAAGTACATTGTAGTTTTATAAATGTTGATAAGTGATTATCATTCAATGACATGAGTATATATAAAATGAGCATGCTTTATATATATTGAATATGACCTAACTGGATGGAATATTATATGGATTGTGTTTTGTGTCATTAATATTTCCATCGTGTCTTTGAATCCAAGATATGAGATGTATAGATTTCTCACATGAGAAGCATGCAATGTAATTACTGATTAATACCATCTTTTTACTGATCTTAGTTATCTGTTGATGGAGGGAATTAGTAGTTCATTGTGTCTGACTTGTGCGGGAGAAATTTATATGTCGATTATCATTGTCCCTCAGTTATTTGAGTTATGATATTACTGGGCCCCTTGATAAAGTGGAATTATATAGCATGCAATATAACTGATGTAGTTATAATTATAATTCACTTAAGAGACCAAGAAAACGAATATAATGCAAAAATGACACGATCCTATTTTGCATATTATTCATAATATCATGAGACAAGGATAGACACAGATCAAGTGGATCGAGTACGTAATGACTATGTCGTTTGAGTGGCTATAATGTAGTGGTAGAACCTCTTATAGTCTATAATATAAAATATTTTATATTATTGCCAAGATGACGTAGATCCTCTGTAAGGTCACACCAACTGAAGAGAAACAACAAGTGTTTACATTTTATATGATGTATGATAATACATGTGATAAAATGTTAAAATATTATGTCATGAAAAAATGACATGCTTAGACCATAAATAAATTCATGAAAGTATATGAATATTATTGGTATAATGTTAGATAGCATTATAAGAATAATATAGATATCATATATTGTCTTAATATGTTTCATATTATTACTTCATGGATTAATTTATTAAACAAGTTGCAAAATATAAAAAGATGTGCTGCGTGAAAATTTTAAGAAATAAGGAAATTTAATTTTCCTTATTCAATTTTCTTGGCCGACATCATTCATTTTTCTGATTTTTCTTATGCACTTTCCATATGAAGATGGTCTCTTGCGCAAGAAAAATAGAAAAAAGGAAAAAGAAAATATGGAAATTGAATTTTCTCTCTCATCCACTAATTGGCCGACATATCTTTTTATGTATTATAATTTCTTTGTGATTTGTTGGTTCAGTACATTTTATCTCTTGCGCAAAGAAAAGAAAGGGAGAAAATATATTTTCATATTTTTATAAATATTTTGCATATTAGTTTAGCCATCAAGAAATCAAATAGTTCGTTGATTGAAGATCTAAGGTGGTTGGATCTAAGCTTGAAATTCACCAGCGATCTATCTAAGTGTTGGTTGAGTTTGTTGTTTAGGTTCAAGGTGAACCAAGAGAAAGAAACGCGCTAAACGACAGCGACGAGAATCGAAGGTTTCCAAGAGACCTAGAGAGAAATCGACTTCTCTCTACTAAGAGATTTGACAATCTCTTTAGGTAAAATAGTCCTTCTCCTCAAATAAAGTTATTTGATGATTTTGTTATGCACATGGGATGGTTGATTAAATGTTTAATCGTTATCTTGCTTGCTATTGTCATATAAATAAAGTCCTTTGTGTATCGAGTCAAATAAAAATTTTAAAATTTCGCTTCCTTGACATACACACGAAATCCCAACAGTGGTATCAGAGCATAGGTTGATTTTATGACAATAAGACTATTTAATTTGTGTAAAATTAATTACGCAAGTGTTTAGTTAACTATCTCTCAAGTTTATAATTCAGAAATCTGTTTTTTTGATGTCTTGATGCATTTTATCACTTTGGTAATTTTTGAATCATATTTTTGTGGATTAAAAAATTCCTACACAAGTATAATATGTATAGAAGGTAAATCAATAATAAAATGTGGAGCTTAGACCGTTTTATTATGCTAAACAAAAATAGCAAAAACAGGTACAGTGCTGGATTTTTGGTGTCCAGTTTTTCTGTTTTGGTCATGATTCAAAATAGTTTTTTATAAACTTGGATGAATGGATTTTGGACTAATATATATCATTGGAAAGATATTGAAGTCTAGTTTCCAGAAAACTAAAATATGTAATACAAAAGTTTTACAGATTTTAAGAAAACGTGAAAATTACTATGATAACTACCTGTTGTTTTCCAGATCTGGAATTCTGGATTAAAACGTGATTTTCTTTTAAATGGCTGAACCAATTTTAGATTTCTTTATATATTTAGAAAGATGCTTAAATCTAGTTTCCAGAAATATATATATTAGATTTTAATTCGAATCATACAATTTTCGGTAATAAAATCTTTGACTGGTGCGCAGCTGTCTAAAATTAGAAATCTTTTCTAAAATCTGTTTTGTATTACTTTTCTTGCACAAGGGACTACTTTGTAAAGTCTATAGTGTAAGTGCTCATCCAAGGACCAGATGTGATATTAAATTAAAAGTTTAATTTAATAATAATGACGATTAAGAAATTTTTAACAGATTATTTAGAATAGCATTTGATTGGTAAATGTTTATTCTATAGAAATCATTTTTGGGATTTGAAATGATTTAGATGAATTATGTGATTGAGAGATATGGATTTAACTAAAATGAGATTAAATAGTGCAGTAAGGTTATGCATGTGCACTAACTTTATTTTGCAGGAGGATTGTGGGTTTGTATGGCTCAAGATTTCAATGCCTTGTGTGTTGTAATGAATGATGTGAATGAATGCTTGTAATATGGCTAAAGTGCCAATTAAATTCATTTAATTAATATTGATGTATTAATTTATTCATGGCTTGCATGCCACATATGGAATTTAGGATTGAGGGATTCTAAATGTAATTTTTATTTTATTTTTAGAGTAGATCTAAAGATAGGATAAGAATTGGGTGGGTTCTTATAGCTTAGAAATATATCTTTCATGAAGGTGATTGATAGAGCTACAAGAATGCAAGCAGGAGCCATACAACCCACGTAGTTTATGAATGTATGAATGTATGTGATAATTTGAATGGTTAGGATAGGTATTGGTGCTTGAATACATGACCTACCAAAATTATCGAAGCGTCATATATTTAATATGTCCATGAAAAATTTAAGAGTATCTTTCTTTCTCATTTTATCCACTTTAAGCTAGTAATTCGGGATAAGCATGAGTGTGACCTGGTTGCTAGAAATCGTGGAACTTGCATGAACTGGTTGTTAGGCCAAAAGTGAGTGGGAGTTGTGTGAGGCACTTCTCTTGCTCATTACGTGGGAACAATTCAATCGTGCTTGTTGACCAATAGAATGAGTTTTCTTATACGAATCACCAAGATCTAGGCTTGGGTTTTGGGAAAGAGAGTTCTATTAAGAAATTAGATTATTCTTTCTTAATGAGAACGACAAGAGTCATAAGGTTAAGTAAAAGTCACGTTTTACTTAAAAATTATGATTGGTGATTAGTACCTACCTGGACAAGTGATTGGTGAGGCCATTTACTTGAAAAGGATCTTGAGTGACTAACAAAAGGGATAATTTTTTATTGTTAGTACAAACTGTGATAAGTCATGAACATTAACATATACCCTAAATTGAATTTTCCAGCTATGTCTACACTTCCTAATTTTCTGTGTTCTATGGTCGAAAAACACCCCCTTGCTAACGACGGGATCATTACGTCTAGTGGCAAGAAGATTGCCGAGAATAAAGGCAAAGTAAAGAACAAAACAAGTAATGGCAAAAGTGGAGTGGCTCAAGCGAGCACCTCTAAGGGAAGTAAGAGGAGGATATCTCCTAACTCTAACACAGAGTGCTTCCATTGTCATGAGAAGGGACACTTTAAAATGAATTGCCCCAAGTACAAGAGTGACTTGGATGGTGGCAAGATTGAGTGGAAGCGTCCCAAAGGTATACTTGTTATTGAGCTAAATTTAAACTTAGCCACAATTATCCAAGATTGGGTAATTGATACCGGATCATGTGCTCACTTAGTCTCTAATGTGCAAGCACTAAGGGATAGGAGATCTCTTTCAAAAGGAGATGTTGTACTGAAGGTTGGAAATGGTGCAAGTATCTCTGCAGTTGCAGTTGGCACCTTGGACCTTCATTTATCTAGTGGCTTATGTTTAACTTTAAAGGATGTTTATCATGTTCCTTTTGTATTTCGAAACATTATCTCTGTATCATGCTTGGATGCAGAAGCCTTTTATTTTGTAATAGATAACTCTCGTATGGTTATCTCGAAGAATGGAATAGTTTATGCAAATGCTTTCATTTCAAATGGGTTGTATTTGCTGGACATAAATAATGATAAACATGTGTTGAATATCAATAACAAGAGACTCAAGACATCTCATTCAAATGAGACACTCTTGTGGCACTATCGTCTTGGTCATATAAACGAAAACCGCATAAAGAAATTGCAACAAGCAAATCTTCTAGATTTGTTTGGTAGTGAAGCAATTGGAACATGCGAATCTTGTTTAACTGGAAAGATGACCAAATCACCATTCAAGAAGAAAGGTGTAAGGGCAAATGACTTATTGGAATTGATACACTCTGATGTATGTGGTCCAATGAGTAAGAGTGCAAGAGATGGTTATAGGTACTTCATTACCTTCATAGATGATTATAGTCGTTTTGGCTATGTGTATCTTATGAAGAATAAAAGTGAATCCTTTGAGAAGTTCAAGGAATACAAAAATGAAGTAGAGAACCAACTTGACAAGAAAATTAAAGCCTTACGAACTGATCGTGGAGGTGAATACTTGAGTAATGAGTTTAGCACATATTTGAAGGAGTGTGGTATCATACCACAACTCACTCCACCAGGTACACCGCAGTGGAATGGTGTTTCTGAAAGGAGAAATCGAACCTTGCTGGATATGGTTCGATCAATGATGTGCCAAACTGAGATACCTTTATATTTTTGGAGTTATGCACTCCAAACAGCGGCTCATACACTAAACATGGTTCCATCAAAATCCGTTGAGAAAACTCCATATGAGTTATGGATGGGCAAACCACCCAACATATCTTTTCTCAAAGTTTGGGGTTGTGAGGCATACGTCAAGCGTATGATGTCAACAAAACTTGAACCCAATGCGGATAAGTACTTCTTCATTGGATACCCAAGAGAGACAAAAGGGTATAGCTTTTGGCACAAGGAAACGAATACTATATTCGTTAAGAAAGGTGCAGTATTCTTAGAGAAGGAGTTTCTCGAAAGAATCAAAAGCGGTGGCAGTAGTGTAACACTTGAGGAAACTCAAGATGACCTACAAGTAAGTGATCATGAGATGAATGATATTCAAGATGACCATGAAATGCCATATGAAGCTCCTTTGATCAGTGGGAGTACGAGTAGTCAACTTTCACAAAGGATTGTTGAAGAGACTAAGGACTATCCACCAAGTGTTCGTCTGACTCAAGTTGAGCAAGAACCGATTCCGCAAGAAATTGTGGAAGAAGTTCAAAAAACTCAAGAGGAGTCACAAGAACAAAGAGAGCTTAGAAGGTCGACAAGGTTAAGAAGAAAACCCGATTTTTATATGGGCCTTCATGAGATCTTGGTAATAGATACCGAAGATCCCTTGACTTATGAAGATGCAATGAAAAGAAAAGACTCCAAGGCATGGCAAGAAGCCATGGAATCCGAAATACAATCCATGTATGACAACCAAGTACGGGATTTGGTTGAGCTTCCTCAAGGAAAGAAATCCATTAGAAACAAATGGGTTTTTAAGAGGAAGATGGATATGAATGGTAACTTGGCGAACTACAAGGCGAGACTTGTAGCGAAAGGTTTTAGTCAAATCAAAGGAATTGACTATGATGAAACCTTTTCACCAGTTGCTATGTTCAAGTCCATTCGGATTATGCTAGCTATTGCTGCATTTTATAATTATGAAATATGGCAATTGGATGTCAAAACAGCCTTCCTAAATGGAAAGTTGGATGAGGATGTTTACATGGTACAACCTCAAGGTTTTGAGGATTCCAAGAATAGCAGCAAAGTATGTAAGCTTAAAAGAGCCATTTATGGCTTAAAGCAAGCATCAAGGAGTTGGAACAAGCGCTTTGATGAAGAGGTTAAAACCCTTGGATTCACTCAAAGTAAGGAAGAACCTTGTGTATACAAGAAGGTTAGTGGGAGCCATATCTTATTCTTGATCTTATATGTCGATGACATATTGTTAATGGGGAATGAGATATCTTTGATGGAGCAAACAAAGAACTCATTGAAAATGATATTTTCAATGAAGGACATGGGCGAGGCTCAATATATCTTAGGGATTAAGATATATAGAGACAGGTCTCGAAGACTCATTGGTCTTAGTCAAAAAGTATATATTGACAAGATCTTGGAAAAATTCGAAATGGATTGTTCCAAGAAAGGAAATGTACCAATGAGTATGTCTGTGCAACTTAGCAAGTCGCAGTGTGCCAAGACACGCGAACAGATTAAATACATAGAGGATGTGCCTTATGCATCTGCTATAGGTTCAATCATGTATGCTATGACTTGCACAAGACCGGATGTCGCGTATGCTCTGAGCTTGACAAGTCGCTATCAAGCTTCACCTGGCCCAACACATTGGGCTGCAGTCAAGAATATTTTTAGGTACCTGAGGAGGACCAAAAATAAGTTTCTTGTCTATGGTGGTCAAAAAGAGCTCATTGCAGAAGGTTACACTGATGCTAGTTTTATGACCGATTCGGATGACAGAAGATCTCAATCTGGGTTCGTCTTTCTTCTGAATGGTGGAGCTGTGAGTTGGCGTAGTTTGAAGCAATCAACTACAGCTGACTCAACCACCACAGCAGAAGTTATGGCGGCCGCAGAGGCAAGCAAAGAGGGAGTCTGGATAAAGAAGTTCCTTGAGGAACTAGGCGTCGTTCCGTCCAGTGAAGGACCTTTGGAGTTATTTTGCGATAACAGTGCATCTATTTCGTAAATTAAAGAGCCAAAGTCACATCACAAGACGAAGTACATGGACAGAAAGTACTTTGTAACAAAAGACTTTATCGACGAAGGGAAAATTTCATTGTTATGGATAGACACAAACAACAACACAGCTGATCCCTTCACCAAACCATTATCGCAAGCCAAAAGCCAAATTCATTTTGAGACCATGGGTCTACGAGACCATGGAGAGTGGCTTGAAGATTGATATTGTTATGTTTCTAGTTTTTGAGTTCATGCATGAGTTATGTATGTGTTAGAAACTTTAAAAACAAGTGGGAGACTGAAGGATGTGTGTTTTGAAAGTTATCTTTATTAATGATAATTTATGTATTGTTCATGATGTTGAACGTTATTATTCTTTATTGTTCCTTGAGATTAATATGTAATATCTTTAGAAGTGTTCAAGAAGATGCTCGTGGTCTTGAACCATAGAACTCTTAAGACGATAACATATAATCCTAAATGTGTTCACAATCGTGGTAATTAAAAAGGAACAATAATTACCGAGTAAGATTGTCATGTCGATTGAAAGTACATTGTAGTTTTATAAATGTTGATAAGTGATTATCATTCAATGACATGAGTATATATAAAATGAGCATGCTTTATATATATTGAATATGACCTAACTGGATGGAATATTATATGGATTGTGTTTTGTGTCATTAATATTTCCATCGTGTCTTTGAATCCAAGATATGAGATGTATAGATTTCTCACATGAGAAACATGCAATGTAATTACTGATTAATACCATCTTTTTACTGATCTTAGTTATTTGTTGATGGAGGGAATTAGTAGTTCATTGTGTCTGACTTGTGCGGGAGAAATTTATATGTCGATTATCATTGTCCCTCAGTTATTTGAGTTATGATATTACTGGGCCCCTTGGTAAAGTGGAATTATATAGCATGCAATATAACTGATGTAGTTATAATTATAATTCACTTAAGAGACCAAGAAAACGAATATAATGCAAAAATGACACGATCATATTTTGCATATTATTCATAATATCATGAGACAAGGATAGACACATATCAAGTGGATCGAGTACGTAATGACTATGTCGTTTGGGTGGCTATAATGTAGTGATAGAACCTCTTATAGTCTATAATATAAAATATTTTATATTATTGCCAAGATGACGTAGATCCTCTGTAAGGTCACACCAACTGAAGAGAAACAACAAGTGTTTACATTTTATATGATGTATGATAATACATGTGATAAAATGTTAAAATATTATGTCATGAAAAAATGACATGCTTAGACCATAAATAAATTCATGAAAGTATATGAATATTATTGGTATAATGTTAGATAGCATTATAAGAATAATATAGATATCATATATTGTCTTAATATGTTTCATATTATTACTTCATGGATTAATTTATTAAACAAGTTGCAAAATATAAAAAGATGTGCTGCGTGAAAATTTTAAGAAATAAGGAAATTTAATTTTCCTTATTCAATTTTCTTGGCCGACATCATTCATTTTTCTGATTTTTCTTATGCACTTTCCATATGAAGATGGTCTCTTGCAAGAAAAATAGAAAAAAGGAAAAAGAAAATATGGAAATTGAATTTTCTCTCTCATCCACTAATTGGCCGACATATCTTTTTATGTATTATAATTTCTTTGTGGTTTGTTGGTTCAGTACATTTTATCTCTTGCGCAAAGAAAAGAAAGGGAGAAAATATATTTTCATATTTTTATAAATATTTTGAATATTAGTTTAGCCACCAAGAAATCAAATAGTTCGTTGATTGAAGATCTAAGGTGGTTGGATCTAAGCTTGAAACTCACCAGCGATCTATCTAAGTGTTGGTTGAGTTTGTTGTTTAGGTTTAAGGTGAACCAAGAGAAAGAAACGCGCTAAACGACAGCGACGAGAATCGAAGGTTTCCAAGAGACCTAGAGAGAAATCGACTTCTCTCTACTAAGAGATTTGACAATCTCTTTAGGTAAAATAGTCCTTCTCCTCAAATAAAGTTATTTGATGATTTTGTTATGCACATGGGATGGTTGATTAAATGTTTAATCGTTATCTTGCTTGCTATTGTCATATAAATAAAGTCCTTTGTGTATCGAGTCAAATAAAAATTTTAAAATTCCGCTTCCTTGACATACACACGAAATCCCAACAAAAGGATCATCACATTTGTGCCATTGCCAAGCCCACATACTGATAAACACATAGCTGAGGCTTTTTATGAAAAATTGGTATTATGGAACTTAGATAAAAGGGCATTTTGTCCTGTCCTTGATAATGCTTCTTCCAATGATGCTTGCATCAATAAACTGTTTGCAAAGACACCCATCCAAGATGACTTACCAGTGGATGGTCAAGTCTTCCACCAGAGATGTGGTTGTCACATCCTAAATTTGATTGTACAAGATGGATTAAGTGTTCTGAAGGACGAGATAAGAGATATTCACGACACGATGAAGTACATTAAACACTCTCAAGGAAGGATGGAGAAATTCAAGTTGGCTTGCTCTCAGGTTATGTTTAATATTTTATTTCATTTCTTAATATATTCTTTTATTGTTAATTTGTTATTACTTATTAGCATCCTATATTTTATTTTTTAATATATTCTTTTATTGTTATTGCAGAGTCAATTTTGATTTAAGAAGCCAGCTTGGGATGTTCCAACAAGATGGAACTCCACATATTTGATGTTGGTACTAGCCTTGGAGTTGAAACCAGCCCTATGTAGGTATAGTAACCTTGATAAGAGGTACTACTTGAAACCAGCTGAATTCAAATGGGATGTAGTGGAATGTTTAGTTAGTCATTTGAAGGTCTTTTATGAAGACACATTAAAATTGAGTGGCACTAAGTATCCAACATTAAATCTTTTCTTCCCTGAGTTTGCTGAGGTTTATCTGAGCATTAAAAGGATGTCTAGTAGTCCATTTCCATTCATTGTGCAAATGGGGGCTGAAATGACTGACAAGATTGATAAGTATTGGTCCATTGGTAATTCTCTGTTGGCAATAGCTTGTGTGCTTGATCCTAGATGTAAACTTTATGTTGTTGAGTACTACATGAAAGAATTATTTCCTGAAGAATGTGATAACTTCATTGCAAATTTGAGAGAGTGCATGAAAGCATTGTTCAATGATTATGTTGAAGAAAATACAAGTGATGAGAACCGAGCTAGAGTGTCAAAGAGGTATAAACATTTCAGTTTTTATATAAGTCTTAAGTGTTATTTTTCTTATATTAACTTGATAATTAAAATTGTACATAATAGGAAAAAAATTGCTGTTGCTGGTGCTAGTGGCAGTGGTAGTGCAACTAATTCTAGGGCTGCATTGAAAGTCTATATAAAAGAAAGGAAGAACAGTGAACCTCCAAAATCTGAGCTAGAAGACTATCTAGGTGATGTACTACTTAACCTTTCTTTTTCAATTAATTTTGATCTTTTTTAAGTTTCCAATTCTTTCATTTATATTTATTCTTTAGTTATTTATTTGTTTAAATAGCTACTGAAGTTGATGAAGCAAAACTGTTGATGAGGACTTTGACATTCTAGCTTGGTGGAGATTGAAGTCTCCTAAATACCCAATACTATCTCAATTAATCAAGGACATCTTGGCTGTCCCAATTTCAACAGTAGCATCTGAATCTGCATTTAGTGCAAGTGGCAGAATACTCATTCCAGCTAGGAGCTCTCTCAACGATGAGAGCATTGAAGCTTTACTTTGTGCTCAAGATTGGTTGAGGGCATTAATTAATGGTATCTTTCATGCTTGACTCATTGTTTTCTTTAAATTGCTTCTTTTGTATTTTACTTTGTGTAAATAATTAACATGCTTCATTGTTTGTGTTACTACAGAAAAAGGTGAAAAAATTGGTGAGCCTCTTTGGACTATTGATGAAGGAGGTAGCATTGAGGATTAATGTTGTGTACTTGTGTACTTCTGTTGGCTCCCCTCAGTAAGCCAATTCTAGTTTGTTGAGTTATTGTTGCCTTTCATTTAGTATATTTTTGGTGCCTTGATACATAGTTGAAGCCTGGATTGCATATCTTTGGCTCCTTAGATCTGAAGCAATGATATTCAATGATGATACTTTTTGTTGTTCTTTTGGTTGAAGACTGGATTGCATATTTGCATGTCTTTGGCTCCTCAATGAATTCTGAGAATGAAGTTTCAGATCTGGGTTTAGGGTTTAGATTTGCAACTTGTGATATTTTGTTGGTGTTTGTTGGTGTTTGTAGGCAATGCAATTGAAATGCAACTTGTCATATTTTGTTGGTGTTTGTTGGTGCTTGTAGGCAATGCAATTGAAATGCAACTTGGAGTATTTTGTTGGTGTTTGTACTGATACGTTATTGTATTAATGTATGCATGTTTTCTTTATATTATGTGTGATTTTTTTTTACATTTTGCATAATTTTTTTCTGAATTTAATTTCGTTATCCTTCATAAAGGCACAAATTATACGGTATAAACGTTTAACCGTTATGCCGTTTACTTGAAACGGAAACGATTAACGGAACTGAAAGTTGTACCGTTTGATAAACGAACTGGTTAACGACAAGACTATCTGTGTCGTTCGCTGATACTAAACGATAACGGATGACGACAGTTCTGTGATCGTTAGCAACGTTAATCAGGCCTACTAGTGACGGTGCTCTTCCCTGGGACATTGACATGATGTATGCGTTAAGTTATTATTTTACTATTTATTATGATATTTTCAAATTGAAAGGTTAGAAATGTTCTAATTATAGTGTTTTTTAAAAATATCATAATAAATAGCAAAAAAAAAAAATTCGAAAAAGTAAAATTTGGTCCATATGAATTTTTCATTATGGAGAACGATTTGAACGGTTTGAATTGACCGTTTGATTAGATCTTGAAAAACGACACATGTGTACGGAAACGATCTGTATACATCAGTGTACTATATATATACATTCTCTCTCTATATATAGATAAGATTATGCGCACGTTGCAACATTATATACGGATTCGATTTTATTAATTAACATCAAATTTATTTGGGTGTAAATCGGTCAAATTTGTACATGTTTAATAAAACTAAAAGCAGGACGAATTTATTATTATCTGATAAGCAAATACAAATTGCAAACAAAACTGTACGTGCTATTGAAAAATTGATATGAGTAATTTGAAAAAAAAAAAACAGTAAGATCGAGTTTATTATTCTCTGATAAGCAAATACAAAAATGGCATGCAAATGAATTAAACGGACACAACCACGAACATATTACAAATAATGCAAACACAAACGCAAATTAAGAACAGTGCTTCCAAACAAAGTACTACATGAACGATTTATATAATGCATAAAATTAAAATCCCAGAAAGCTCAACGAGTTGTGCACACAGCGCACACGAGTACTGTTAAACATTAATTGTTTAAAACGCTTGCCAGTGATACTTCCCGTAGACCAAAGGTGTGCAATCGGTCATGAGCATAAGGGCATATGCACCCCAGGGGCTTCCATCGATGTAGTTGTCGACGGTTGTTGGGAGGTGGGTTCGCCAACGAACATCGTTAGTGTTATCAGCATCACGCAGCACGAGGTTTCCGTCAGACTGCAGGAAGAGCTGGCAGTTATATTGCTGATCATTAAATATGTCGATGGCTGTGTTAGACTGCCATGTCTCGGCGCCATTTTTGAAGAGGACCAGGTTGCAGTCGTTCTGCAATACTAATATGCATTGCTCTGTCGAGAGGAAATCATTCTTTCCTAGTGAATCCTCCGATTGCAACACGTCGCCTTTATAGAGGCCTAAGGCAGCAGGAAGAATTAGGAGACTGGATAGGAGAAAAGCAAAAGAGGAGGACATTGCACTGTTTTGTTATTTCAACCTTATGTGGGAAGAAGTACTGTTTTGTGTTGGGCTGTATTGCTCTTTGCACTTTGCTATGGTTAGACCTGTCAATATGTTAACAAATTAACGTTTTAACGTTACGTTTTTGGGCCACGGAACGTTAAACGGCCGAAATTTTAGTTCCGTTGGGCCGACGGAACATTAAATGGAAATGGGCCGCTAATTCCGTAAAAATACGTAACGTAAATGTAAGGCCTCATTTCCGTTCCGTTTTCTTCCGTATTAACGTTTATAACACACCTTCGAGAATTTGGTGAATTGTAGAGGAGAGGCGGAGACACCGAGGCTGTCTGATCGAGACATAAACCTAAAGCGCCGCTCCTCTCTCTCTCTCTTTCTCTATCTGTCGCCTCCTTCCCTCGCACTGCTCGCACGCCTGCTACTCTCTCTCTCTTTCTCTCTGTCTCTCTCTTACTCTCTCCCACACAGAACAATACCTAAGCCTTCGTCACTCATCAGCAATCACTTCTTCCGCCGTTTCTCTCTGAACAGTAGGCATTATCACACGGCAGTAGGGAACAATAGCAATCATGATTGTTTACTTTCGATTCCTTTTATACATGGATCGTGAAGGGAAAAAATGGACAGAAAAGAGAGAGAAAAAAAGAGATCCAGTCACAGAAAGAAAGGAAGGTGTGGAAAGCTTGGTAAGGTGGAAGCAAGGCAGAATTGCAAAGCAAGGTGTGGTTGATTGGCTAGTCGGACTCCTCCTCTCCTTTGCCTCTTTCTGGTACACTAGCAAACCCTAATTTTCTCCTTTGTTTTCTTTTTGTTCAAATTGTGGTTCGTTTTTGGGAAAAGAGAAACAGATCTGAAATTTGGTACTGTTTTTTTGGCAAAATTACAGAAATTTGTGTTATATTTTTTTGCAAACTGTTTGTTCCGATCTGTATTGGTATTGTTTGTTACATTTTTTTGGCAAAATTACAGAAATTTGTTATTGTTTTGTTTGGATCTGTAATTAATGGCGCTAAAGCAGGGTACTTGGTTGTAATTGATAATTATTGGCAAAATTAATGGCCTGTAATTACTCAACCGTATTTAATACCTGTAATTAATGGCCTTGGTTGTAATTGATAATGATAGGTGTAGTTAATAGGTTTAATAAATAACCAATCATTTTCTATCATTAATAGGTGCACTTAATAACTAATCATTTTCTGTCATTAATAGGTGTAGTTAATAGGTGTAGTTAATAACTAATCATTTTCTGTCATTAATAGGTGTAGTTAATTTTCTGCCAATTATTGTGTGTTGATAGCTAATTATTGTGTGTCATTAAATGCTAACAGAAGAAATAATGCATGTAATAATTAAACCGTGTATAATTTGTAAAACATTTTTCTTTTGTTAATAGAAATCATTTTTACTTAATTAGTTAATAGAAAATACTTGTACTTAATTAGTTAATATAATTAATTAATAAAAAATGCAACTGCTTGTATTTTTTTATACTTAAATGCTTGTATTTGTATTTTTTTTGTACTTAATTTGTATTTGTACTTAAATGCTTAAATGCTTGTATTTTTTCAGATTGGTAATGGAAAATGCAGAGACTGCATCTGAACCAGATCTTGAACTCTCTGAGGACAGGTACTAACTGCACCTATTAACTACACGGCTACACTTATATATTTTTTTTATATTACAAGTTGTTTATATTACATGACTGCTATTTTTTTTATATTGTAGCTTTGGATTAGATCCAAATTACACTCCAGAGGAAATCCAAAGAGTTCAAAATGAAGTTAGACAAGTTGATGGTGACACTCAAGTCCCTCAAACACAAGTCCCTCAAACTGAAGTCCCTCAAACAGATCCTGAATGCACCAAAAAAAGAAAAACAAGAGAAAAAATGACCTCTAAATATTGGCAGTATTTCATAAGGGGTGAGCCTAAAGAAGATGGCTTCTATGAGGCCAAATGCAAATTTTGTGGACACACTTATGACATGGGGAATGGAAGGGGCACTGGTTCTTTGATGCACCATTTTAAAAAGGCTTGCGAAAAGGTGCCAAAAGCCATGAGACACAAACCTAGTGCTCTACAGAAAATGTTGCAAGCTGGTACTACTACAGGTACAACTTGAGTGTTTCCCCTTTATTTCATTTTTAAAATATATTGTGTACATGTAAATTATATTATGTACTTCTATTTTTAATGCAGCACCAGCTCTTGATGTGTGGGAATTTAATCAAATGAAATGTAGAAAGGGCCTTGCAAGAATGGTAGTTGCTCATGACTATCCTTTTAATTGTGTGAATCATTACTTTTTGAGAGAATTCTTAAGAGACTTGCAACCTCAGTTTAAAGTACCATCAAGGAATACACTTAGGGCTGATTGCCTAAATATTTATGCTGAGGAAAAGGACATGTTGTATGATTTATTTAGCAAGTTAGATTGCAAGTTTAGTTTTACTAGTGACCTATGGTCAAACAAGGGTAGAGATAGAGGTTTTATGGCTCTTACTTGTCATTATATTGATGAAAGTTGGAAACTTCATAAGAGAGTCATTGCATTCTGTCCTTTGCCAAGTCCTCATACAAGCAAAAATATTGCTGATGCCATATATGAGAAGTTAGTGTTGTGGAATTTGGATAAAAAAGCCTTATGTCTTGTACTTGATAGTAGTAGTGCTAATGATGTTAGTGTTAGGGAATTGCTTAGTGGACCCATTCTTGATACATTGCCGGCTGATGGACAACTATTCCACCAAAGGTGTAGTTGTCACGTGTTAAACCTTATAGTCCAAGATGGACTTGATGTATTAGGTGATGAGATAAAAATTATTCGAGAGACGATGAAGTACGTTCGTCACTCACAGTCAAGAATGTAGAAGTTTAAGAAAGCTGTAGCTCAGGTTGATGAATTGATACTATCATACTACACTTTATTTAATTTTGTTCTTGAAATGTAATTTTTATTAACTAATTATGTTGTATGCAATTTAAGGTAAAGGGCCCCGATAAAAAACCGGCATGGGATGTTCAAACAAGGTGGAACTCCACCTATCTCATGTTGCAACTAGCATTTGAATTGAGAAAATCAATTGAAAGGTTTGTCGTTCTTGATAAAAATCCTGAGCTAGTTGCTGGTCTTGATTGGAACAAATTAAAGGCTTTACTTGATTGCCTAAAGGTTTTTTATGATGCTACTTTAACACTTAGTGGAACCAAGTATCCAACTCTCAACTTATTCTTTCCAGAGTTCTGTGAAGTTTGTTTAAACATCAAGAAGATGAGGAATTCTAACTATCCATTCATAGTTGAGATGAGTTCAAAAATGTATGCTAAGTGGGACAAGTATTGGACTGGTGGTAACATGTTGCTAGCAATTGCTTGTGTGTTTGATCCGAGATCAAAACTTGGTGTTGTTGAGTATTACATTAAGGAGATGTATCCTCATGACTATGACACATTCATGGCCAACTTGAATAATTGCATTAATGCATTATTCAAGGATTATGAGAAATCATACAATAGGCAGTCACAAGAACAAATTGGTAGCTCATCACAACAAGTGAGGTAATATCTCTAGTCTCCACTTGTTATTTATCTAAATTGACAGTCACATGTTATCTATCTAAATTGCATTATATAGTAAAGTGCATGTTATCTATTGTTTCCAAAATATGAATTACAAGTAATAAGATGTGTGCTTGAGCAATTTTTAGTTACATGCATATCCATGCATGTAGGTTACATACTTACATCCATTATCTGTTTATTGTGCTTGAGCAAATTGTAGTTATCTATTTTCTTTATTTGAATTATCTGTTACTTGTAATGTGTGCTCGAGTAATTTTTGTGTTTGATATATTAGTGCCTCAGCTAGAGAGACTCAAAGTGACACAAAGGTTGGATTGAAAGATTACATGAAAAATAAAAAGAGGGCTGATCCTAAAAAATCAGAATTAGAGGAATATCTAGCCGATGGATTAGATGAAAATAGCTTGGATGTTGCATTTGATATCTTGTCATGGTGGAAATTAAAGGCAGCCAAGTATCCAATTTTGTCTCGGCTTGCTCGAGACATCCTAGCTGTGCCAATCTCCACTGTGGCATTTGAGTCTACGTTTAGTAATAGTGGTAGAACTCTAAGTCCAATAAGGAGCTCATTAAATGATGAAAGCATTGAGGCTCTCATATGTGCTCAAGATTGGTTGAGAGCTTCAGTCACAGGTACGACATCTTTATATTATGCTTAATGTTTATATTACTCATATGTACCTGTCACATATATACTAACATGCATCTTTATATTATGCTTAATGTAGAAAATGGTGGGTACTTTGGTGAGGTACTTTGGTCAAGTGATGAAACGCCATCGGATGCCGATGGCACTATCCACTGTTAGTGGGAACTTTGGTGACTGGTGAGGTACTCTGAATCATTTTGGAACATTTTGTATGCCTTGCATTATGTTTAGATGTTTACAAGGCATGTTGGATTCATCAGATACTTGTGTAATTATGTTTGTGTACTTTATGGCTCTTTGGCTCCTTGCATAGTTGCATGGTTGAAGCCTGGAGTTGGATTAGCTTGTTAGAGTACGATGGATTATGTTGTTTTTTGGTGGTTGAAGCCTGGAGTTGTAACAAGTGCACAAGTACACAATTTCTGCACTTGTGCAACTCTTTGGCTCCTTGGATAGTTGGATCTCAAGCAATGACCTCCAATGATGATTCATGTGTTTTATGATTTTCTATTTAGCCATTGGCTGAGATTGGTAAAAACTGAGGAGATAGCTTGAGATTCGAAGTAGTTAATATGCTTAGTTTATGTGTGTTTATGCTCTGAGTTGAATTCAAAGTTGAGATTCCAAGTAGTTAATGTGCTCTCAGTTTATGTAATGCTCTAGTTCACTGTTTGGCTTGCTTGCTTGCTTGAGATGTATTTTTGACCTCTTTAATACATTTTATTTGCTATGTTGAGATATGTTTGGCTGCCGTATTAATTGGTTTTAAACTTGCAAATTTTCTATGTTAGTTGATATAGTTTTTAAACTGTTTTTGGTAACTTGATTGGAGGGAAAAACGGAAGTCAATTTCTAACGTTATTAACGTTTTTTCCGTTAATGTACACGTAACATTAAGCGGAAGGAAAAAGCTTTACGTTTATTAAATGAAACATTAAACGTTACATAATTCTATTCCGTCACATTAACATAACATTAAACGTAAGAGGGGATTTCCGTTAATATTACTAACGTTTGACAGGTCTGGCTATGGTAGAGTTCTCCTTTTATAAGCATGTAATGGGTGCTTGTGATTTGTGAACGTGAGTGAATTATCATGTGATAGTGGGATTTGAGTCTGACTTTTGGCTAGAATTTTGGGATCATGGCCACGTTGATGCAATATATTGAAGTGATCACATAAGGACTACAACCCTTTTAATTATATCGTTTTAAAATCCTTGCATGCCAATCGTGAAACCAAATCTGGCCGCCCGATCTTCAAAAAATACGGCACACAGATTGTTTGGTCTTTTGTCTTTTTTGTAATTACACTGAATATTAAAAATTAAACTTTGGAATTGACATGGCCACGTACACTACCAGAATTTTATTTTACTGCGTCGTAGCACCAACGTGTTAGCGTCCCTCAATAAAATAAAGACGCAGAAAGAAAAAAGCGGACTTGAGGACTTCTAAGCTACGTCGCTAGGCCGACAGATATTAGTTAGGACGCAACAATCTTCTAACTAGAGACGCTCTCTAGTTTTTTGTAGGGACGCGAATATACTGAATGTAATTCGCGTCGGTAAACCGACACATATCAACAGGGATGCGTATTAGTTAGGTCGCATAACTCATTTGAATAGAGACGCAAACTTTTTTTCTTACAGGCGCGCGTAATTGGAGTCGTTAGTTGACACATATCAACACAGACTCTAATAAACAAATTACTAAATTTTTTAAATTAAAATTACTTGGTGATTTAATGTGTTAGTATACCGACGCATATATGGATAAATATTTGATAAACATTGCTTCGTTTTCTGATGTCTACCAATTTCAGTTTCGTACCATTTATTTTCTGCTGTGTACTAGTTTCAATACCAATCATTCATTGTATATATATTAACTTAAAATCTAAATTCATTAAAAGATTAACCATGGACACTTTTATGGTAAACGGTTAATATTAGATCCATGAATCAAGTAAATATTTCAAAACAACACACATCAAGAGTAAGAAACATAAGCGGGTTTCACTCTCTTTTTTAACGGGGTCGCATGGTGACGGGTTTGGACCCGTTAGCAATTCTGGCCATCGCGACTCACAAGACATGGTTCTACGACATCATGGTAGGATGAAGAAGATAGCTATGGTTTTAGTTTGTGGTGTGTCAGTCTAGTTCGATGGGGGAACCACTAGGCGATACAGTGGTACAAGGACAGGTATTGACGAGGTTTTCAAGGGAACAACTCATTTATAGCTAGGTCCTTTGGTATTAAGGTAATGGAGAGATGTCTTGAGATTTGGTATTATCTGATCGTGCAAAAAAATTGTTGCCTGTGGTCATTTGCTTTTACTATTTTTAATTAACCTGCCGTATTATTTATATTTGAAGTTATATAATGATGGATGTTACTCAACCAAACATCAGCATCAATAGAATCGAGAGCATATGTACATTTTAATATCCAATGTTTGTTTCTAGAGTTTACAATCTTGCCCATTCTTATTTACAATTTTACCTCAAACATTATTTACAAGCATCTATTAATAAAAAGATAAAAGCATGTACAACAACATAATTAGTAAATGGATTAGTTACAGCATAGTGCAAAGTTGAATAGTGACCAACCTGATTGATTTGAAGAGATCTTGGTTCGTATATGTTTTTAATCCACAGCTCATCGATACTTCTTTCTCTCAAAATAAACTTTTAATTCCTTTTGTAAATAATACTTTTGTTTAAACTCCATGTTTCCTTTTTTTCATCTGTTTTAGATACATGAATTCAATAAATTTTTATCTGATTGAAGGTGACTTGAATTGTATTTGGTGGCATAAAGTATCAAAGCAAGTTGCTGCCTTGTTTGTGCCTCATCTAGAGAAGTGCATGGGAAAGGTATCTCTTCTCATGAAATTATTTTCTTTATTAAAGGATTAGTTTTAGCTAATGTTGAAATATTGTTAATATATTTATTTTTCTACATTTACTTATTTTTCCATAAATTCTTACTTCATAAGGGAAAACATTGATACTGCCAAAAGTGTGTTATCTGATCTACATGATTGTATGTTAGGCATTGTTTCTTTCTTTTGAAAATATTGGTACTGCCAAAGTGTTTTTTCTCACAGAATATGGTACCTTACTAACTTGCTTTTGACATGTTTGTATGTTTTATCTAGTGGAATGTTAATGTAGCTGATATTCTAGTAAATGCAGTACATAAAACTTGCCAATATAGATTAGGTTTTGTTAGTGATTGTTAATTTAATTTTGATATTTCAGCAACATAGAAGTTTTGCATAAATAGGTTCCCCCAGTAAATGCAGTATATAGCAATTGTCAATATAGGGTAGGTTTTGTTAGTGATTGCTAACTCGTTCTCAATCTTGATATTTCAGCAATATAGGAATTATGCACCTCCGCTTGTCTGCAGCAACACTTCAAAAGAGCCCATAAATGGAGAGTACCTAGGTGTACCATCGGCAAACACTTCAAATGCTATGGGAGGATTCACTGCCATACTTGGATCGCAGAAGCAAGGCGACCATGGATATGTCAATGGTTATGAAAACTTTAGCTAAACTTGTGTTTGTAGGTTCTAAAGTTTTTTGTTTAGACAGATTTACAAAACATATGCTATTTTACTTTAAATTTTTGCTTGAATGTCATTTTAATTTGAATTCTGGTAAGAATGTTATTTAATGAGTTCATTGAAATTTACAATTTGTGTGTCATGTTTGTTTTGAATTAGTAATAATGTTTGTGTGATTGTCATTTTATTTTCTATTCTAGTTTTGGTATAGTACTGGGCTACTATATATAGAATACAATAGTGGTGGTACCAAATTGGTACCGGGCAGAAATGAATGGCCGTATAAATGTATTTGAAATGGATAGAAACAAATGCGTCGCTATACCGACTTCAAACTTGAAAGCGATCCCGGCTAAAAGCTGAAAAGACCCTACCCAAATAAATCGGAATACTGACGCATTTGTTTTGACAACGTTGGACCCACCACGTTCTGACAAGGTGGGTCCCGCCACGTTGTGACAACGTGGGTCCCGTATTTTAACAACGTGGGTCCCGCCACGTTCTGACAACGTGGGTCCCGTATTCTGACAACGTGGGTTCCGCCACGTTTTGACAACGTGGGTCCCATATCCTGACAATGTGGGTCCCGTATTTTCTCATTTGGGTCGCTAAGGGAAGGCGTCGCCGTGTCGACAGAGTTGTTTCCAAATAGGGACGCAGTAAGAATCGAATGAGCTGTCAGACGAGGGTATCGGGGTCCCTATGGTTGACGCAGCAGAGATCATAATTAAGGACGCAGTAATCTAATTCGCGTCCATGCGACCCAGATATTGAGTATTTGCGGCTAAAGTATCGGGGTCCTTATGGTTGCATCGCTAAGTGGACGCGATGGTCTTATCGTGTCGGATTAGGGACGCGAATTTGGGTAGCAGATAAGTCTGATTCTAGTAGTGGTACGTAAGATCGATACTGCTATACGTTGAATTAAAGTTAAGGATTAAGGTGATTATCTATTGGTAGTTCCTATCTTTCCTTGATAATGCTCAAACCAGACCTGATCGCCTGATCTACTATAAATGGCGCAGATTGTTTGGTCTATGCACTGAGCCGGGATATTTTATATGAAATATCCATATTAGTTAAACAGCTCTGAGCATGTGATTGTGATTTGTGAATCATACGCGCACGACAAATAGAATATAAGATATTCCAGCTTTTTAGGAGAAATAAATCATCCTCGCCTTTCACAGGACGTTTTTTCTATATGCATTTAATTATCTAAATTTAATTTTTCATTTTATTAACGCAATTATGTTACATTATCTACAAACAGAATATATCTAACTTCAAAATGGAAAGTCGGGGATGTAAATCTTTCCTAGTGGCAGCGGATTACAGATCTGGACCTTGGATTTTGAAATCGACGGTCAGTACTTAAAACAAAAAGCGTACATCGATCGATCACTGCCCGTGCATGAATCATTTTGAGGAGAAATTATATATATCGAGAGCATATAGCCTGTTGCGCTGCTAGAATAATTTTGAGATAATTGGCTGGTTTCTTCAGCGTAGGTAGGCCTAAAAAAGTATATATATGTTGGTATCAAGATTAAATTAAGTTCCCTTAATGAAAAATAAAAAAGAACCAAGCAGAAATAAATAGAGATTAATTTGTCCCGCAAAATCCTTAAGCACTTGCTGTATAGTTTTAAAATAAAATCATTGGTAATTCAACCTTAGTGATGGCAAATTCACGCATGTGAATTTTGTCACAACAGCTTCAGTTCGGAATATTGACTTTTTTGGTGGATTTTCATATTTTATGGGGAACAATGAAGCATCCGGAAATTTTTTGGTGGATTATGAAGCATCCGGTTACCGGAAATTTCCGGTAAAACCGGATTTCGGGTTAGCACCCGAAAGGAAAAGGGTGCTAATACCCGTTAGTCAAGAACCGGTGAATTTCGGTCAAAATTCGGAAATTTCGGAAATACCAGTCTTATCCGGTCCTTACTTTCTGCTTTTTTTAAGAACAAAATTAACAAATGTGCTAGAGACGTGTGAATCGAACATGGGTGTGCACTCTAGAAGCCAACAACTCCACCCACTAGGCCAAGCGCCCTCATTTGTTCATGGGTCTTGTACAATATATATATTACATGAGAACCAGTACAAACCGGTATTAACCGGCACAAACCGGTAAAATCGGTAAAAACCGTATACCGCCAGTTTGGCCGGTTTAATGGCCGGTAGGAATTTAAAAACATTGCTTCAAATTAAGAGAGTTGTCCAAATAGTAAATCATATCTACTTCATAACATAAATTACAAGCTTTAATTTGTAAATTTCCAAACTTATTTTCTATACATAGGATATATGAGGTAAACTGCTTTCGAGAGATCTGATTTCGGATCCAGTTTTTTAGGAGGAAAAAAAATACGGAATTGCTTAGGACCATCACAGAGATTATATCATCCCCATCATCCCCGATTTTCAGAAAGAGAAAATGCGTGAGCTCTCCTTCCGCGTACGCTGTCTTCCCTCTCCCGCGTGAACTAATCCCTTTCCCCTCTCGCGTACACTGTCCCCCATCCTTCCTCTCACGTACGCTGCCCCCCTCCCCCCTCATCCCTCTCACGGACGCTGTCCCCCCATACTCCCTCTTCCCCTCCTACACACTTCATATCTGTTGAACTCAATATAATTAAATGTTGAAGGTAATATCCTAACTATTGAAGTTAACTCTCTGGCCAAGAATTTCATAATTCGGAAATCAAACTACACGCCACAAACATCCTCTATGTACTGTTGAAGTTAATATGTTATATATGTAACTGCTGAAGTTAATATATATAATTGTTGAAGTTAATATATATAACTGTTGAAGTTATATGCGTAATTGTTAAAATTATATATATAACTGTTGAAGTTATATGCGTAATTGTTAAAATTATATATATAGTTGTTGAAGTTATATATGTAACTGTTGAAGTTACTATATATAACTGTTGAAGTTAATATATATAACTGTTGAAGTTATATATGTAGCTATTGAAGTTATATATGTAACTGTTGTATAATATGTTATATATGTAACTGTTGAATTTAATATATATAATTGTTGAAGTTAATATATATAATTGTTGAATTTGACATATTTAAATGTTGAAGGTAATATTTGAAGTGAGCATATTTAAATTGTTGAAGTTGGCATATATATTAACTTCAACAATTATATATATTAACTTCAACATTTAAATATGTTAACCTCAACAGTTAGAATGAGTTGGGGGAGGGTGGGAGGGGGGGGGGGGGGGCGAGCGTACACGCGCGGGAGAGGAGAGCGAAAAAGAATGAGTATTGGATTTCCGTATTTAGAAAACGCGTAAATAATTGTTTCCTAAAATAGAAAACGCGTGGGGATGATGGGGATGACAAATATCGGAAATGATCCCTATCATCCCCGAAAAAAATAACGCTCGCATTCCGCACAAAGTGTTAAATTATTTTTCATATCAATACATATATTAATCCTGAGTATAGGATCCGGATCCGAACACTGTAGCTAAGAACTGTAGGCCTACAGTCTGGCTGATAATTGGGACCCACTCACATTTATCGGGTTCGGATCTGTACAAAATTCAGTTCTGCATAGACATCCAGATTTTCTATAATAATCTGGACGAAATTTATACACAACTAAAGATTATTTATCACAGAAGATCCGGACTTGCAGTCCAGCCATGTGGGTGGGGTCACACGTTTTGTGTACCGGTGGTAGTGATGATTAGTTTGCTGGGATTTTCTATAAAAATCAGAACAAAATTCAGTTATAGTTTATAAATAACTTTCACAGAAAATCTGAATCCCATGCGTCTTTCCATAAAGTGTTCGCTTAGACATTTTGTGTACGGGCCATTTCGGGAGAAGTTTTGTATATAGCTTACACATTTTTCCATGTACATAGCTGATGTATATTAAATTAATTCCAAATTACTATCTCGCTTTACATGAGGCACCACTTTAAAGGATGTATATATTTTTATCAAATTTTTATATGCATTATCATAAAACTAGATAGAATCCAGTACGTGCTCATGAATTTGCTGATAATGAACTGCTATAAAATTTTCTATTGTCCAACATTTTAAAATATTTTCGCTTGAATTTTCATATTTAAGATTTTTTTTATCCCATAAAACATTTTATCGTTTTTATAGATTTATTTATGCAAGGCAAATTATATGGATGCTATATATATTATATTCAATTTATTGATGTCAAAGCTTTTATATTTTGAATGTTCAAATATTTTTTATGGTTTTAAAACCATATTTTTATTTTTTAAGTAAATATTATGATTTTGGGTATTTTTTACAAATTTCAAAATATTATAAGTCATCAAATTCAAATAAATGAATCAAATTTATTGTGCAATGCTCTCGCATTCATTTATCTTATTATATCGAATACTTTTCCATAATCCAATATATTATAATGCTTATATATTATTATAAATATCTGCACAAACAAAGAGTAGATAAAGAAAATGTAGATTGCGCAACGCGCGAAACCCCGCTAGTGGTCATTATCTCCGAACAATGAAGCAGCTGGCGTGATCTCCACTATTCGGCGGCTCCAACTGAAAAGCGCTGGAAATGGTCCATATTTTTGTGTTCACACAGAAATGATATAATGAAAATACAAGATTTTATATTAAATTTTGCTCAGATTTGAATGAAAATATAATATTTCAAGTTACTTTGAGAAATGTTACAGTTAAATTGATTTGATGGTAAATAATATTAGACGGTTCACATCGCTGATTTGAATTTTCCGTATCGATTGATTAAATAATTCTGTCAAACTTGATCATATCTCAATACGGAAATTTTAAATCACCGATGTGAACCGTCTAAAAGACAACGAACAACTCGTTCTCCTCTGAATATAGAATTATAGATGCATGGGAACAAAAGAGGGATTTCTGCTTAAAAATGAGTGAAAAGAAAGAGAAATAAGATGGTTCTACTTCTGTCTAAACTAAAAAATGCGAACAATTTCCTGCGCTTTGAAATCTGAAATTTTAATAGTGGAGAATCTTTGTTTCTTTTTTTTGAGAATAATTGATCAACCTCATTTAACAAAGGTAGAGCATTTGAGAAGTCCTTAAACCCAAAGATATTGAATATAGAAACAATGGATTTGGTTTCTTACTTTCAATCATGATTTATTATTAGATTTTTTTTATTTTTTATATGTGCAACATAGTGGATATCATCCACCAATGTTTTCAAAACCATACTGGATGCCGAAAATTTTGATAATATCGAGAACTGGAAAAGTGAACGAAACAGTGATATTCGATATTGTAATAGAAAATACCAAAAAATTTCAGAAAATACCAAATTTCGCTACCTGACCGGTAAGGGTGCCGGTACGGTTTTAAAACCCTGCTATCCACTACATCTACATGTCAATCTGTCATAATAACTCACCATAGAATGCTAAATTAATAACAGTATAACACCTCTTACTCATTTCTCGAGGCTTTGTATATATGATTGGGCCGTTATTGTCTGTGGGTTTAGTTTTTATTCGGGTCAGGACCTAAGGATAAGTTAATTGGATTCACTGTCTTTGTGGATACAAGTGAAATTCTAACTATCTCAAATAAGAAGCCGCAGGTTTGAAATCCGACTAGAAGAGAGAGAGAAGGGAGATTTTTTATAGATATTTAATTTAAAATAAGCTGAAAGACTTAACCCCAATTTATCTTAAAAAAAAGTTAAAATTCTAACTAACTAGTATCCATTTTTGGAGGCTCGGATATTAAGCGGAGGAATGGTGACTCGTGACTGCAGGTAGTACAAGCAATAGGCGCACTGTTATGTACTTATGTAAGTTATGTTTGAGAGGTTCATGTTCTATTTTCTCACAAATTAGTGACACTTGACAGTTTCTCAATTCCTAATTGGGACCTTGTCATGACTCATGATGCATGCGTCAAGTTCAAGGCACATACTTGGAAAATACTATATATATACGGAATTGATTATATTAATTTACATCTGTATATATATATATAGATATATCTCTCTCTGTGGCTCTGTGTGTGTAAGTATAACATGGCACATCTTTGGAAAATTATATTTACATCCAATTTATTTGGGAGAGTCGGTCAAATCAAATGTTATTAAAATTCACAGAGTAAATTTAGATATATTCTCTAGTTAACTATATCAAATTTAGTACTATTGAAAAATTGATTTGTTATTAGTCGACCAGTTTGAAAATAAATAAATAAATAAAACAATCCAGTTTCATTTAACATACATATGTTCAGTGAGTAATTAAGTAGTTCTCAAATTACACCATTTGTCATAAAAAATTTATTAATTGTCTTGATTCTGGCAACTTTTGGAAAAAAAAAAAATTGTAAATCAGGGAACATCTTTGGAATATTATACACGGAATTGATTATATTTTTTTACACCAAATTTATTTGGGGGATAATTGGTCAAATATTATTAGTGAACATACTAAATTTATATATCTTCTATATCAAAGTTAGTAAAAAATTAATTAGTTATTAATCGATCATTTTGAAAAATAAACTGTCCATAATTATTTATTTTTTAAAAATAAATTGAGGTAAATTCTCTCAACTTATTTTTAAAAAAAATTAAATGTACGTAAATTATATGTGTTGTTTAACATAGTGAGCAAGTAGTTCTCAAATTAAACCAATATCTATACACAATTTATTTAGATTAAAGAGAACATATATATAATGATATTTTAGTTTTTTTTAGTTTTGACCATTATTTGAACTATTGTCAATTAGATAAATATGATTGTCACATATCTTGTTCCAATATGGCAATATATAAGCCGTTTCAAAAATAAATTATAAATAATAGCAGCTAATTAATAGGATTATGAATGGAACCTGAAAAAATTGTGCACACTTAATTAAAACTAAAAGCAGGATGAGTTTATTATTCTCCGATAAGCAAATGCAAAATAGCATGCAAATAAAGCAGACACAACCTCGAACACATTACAAGCAAACAAAGACACGAACGTAGAGAGTAGCTAACAGACTACTACATGAACAGTTCAATGCATGAAAAGTCCCAAAACCCTCATCCTTGTTGTACTTGTACTTGTACACAAGCGCAAGGGAGTGTTGTGCACAAAAGTGTTAATAAGAAATTTTGTTTATTGCTTCCCCAGCCGGCCACGCCCCGTAGACCACAGCGTTACAATCGTCCTGAAGAATAAGAAGGGGATATGAATACTGGGAAGTTGAGGTTTTGCTTTCCCAAAGAATATCGTTAATGTTGCCATCTTTGAACAGCACGAGGTTTCCGTCAGACTTCAACTTCAGCTCGCAGTTGACACCATAGCCGCCGTTGGCTATGTATGGCTGCCATGTCGGTTTTGAGGATTTAGTGAAGTCGTAAAGGGCCAGGCTGCAGTCGAACTGTAATTGAAACTTACAGTTCTCGCTCTGGAGGTATTGACCCTTTGTTAGTACCTGCTCCCGTAGCAACGCCGGGCCTCGATTGAAATAATCCCAAACCGGCGCGTCTAGGCTCAAGGCAGCAGGGAGAAGTAGGAGACTGGTTAGGAGGAAAGCAAAAGAAGAGGCCATTGTACTGTTTTGTTATTTCAACAATGGTAAGAACTGTTTATTGTTGAGTTGTGTTGGCTTATGCATGCTTAAGTGCTCCTTTTATAGGCAGGACGTATGCGTGCTCTTGTGTTAATTATGTGATAGAGCTAGGGACTTACTTTTGAGTTTTGACTTCCATCTTTGGAATTAGCATGGTCACATGGGATACTGCTGATGCATTGAATTCAATTAAGGACTAGATGCCCTTTTATATCATTTTAAAATCTATCCATGACAATCATGAAATCTAATGTGGCCGCCCGATCTACAAAGTACGGCGCAGATTGTTTGGTCTTTTGACTCTATTGCAAATCGTCTGGAAATTTGATATGAAACCTCCATTTTTTACAATTAAACTGATCTGAGCTATCTGATTGCCAATCAGGCGCGCGCACAAAATGGGATACAAGATCCAGCTTTCTAGGGGAAAAGAAACACCCTCACAATTCATACGAAGATTTTTTTTGTTTAGATTATTTCTTACATATGTTCCAGGGCAGGTCAGCTAGCGTCTCCTCTTCACTCTGAAATTTGGGCCCCCATATCGGCAATTTTATGTTTTCAAAAATATGTGAGTAGACAATAGTTATTTTCACACTGATTATGAGCTAGATCTCAAGTGGATTGTAGAAGATTTCAGTGGATTGGAGGATTTTTCATGATTTTCTAAATCTCAAGCTCCTTCCGCGTAGTGAAACAGGTGCATAATTGTAATCCGCGTAGTGGATTATATATGTTTCTTAATGTCCTTCTCTTTAATGCTTGTAAATAAAAAAATAATCATAAAAAAATAAATAGGAAGTAGAAATTAAATTATGATGCTTTGAAATTTACCAATTAAAACACACAAAATTTGATGATGTTTTATTGATCGCTACTGTCGTCAAAGTTTATCGTAATTAAATATATATAACGAATTCCGTATGTGTTATTCCATCTACATATCCAGAGATTTACCACGATGTTAAATTTGATTCGTGTATCAAAAGTTGCAAGAACTGTTAAAGGCTCAACACTATCTCATTAGCAGAGAGCATTGAACAGTACCAACCTCCCTCTAGATCGCCCAAAAGTGCTACTATCTTAGTTAAGTTTATGGAAAATTTCGCCCAAAAGTGCTACCATGCATCGTAGTTAAGTTTATGCAAATTCTGTCCTGAGATCCAGTTTTCTGGATCGGACTTTAATCTCAGCTGCAAATTTTCAGAAAAGATTAATTCATTAGCGTTCATGAACAATTGCGCGTGATTAAAGTCCGATTCAAAATTGATTCTCATGATAGAATTTTTCTTAAGTTTATTGGTATTTTCTTATGGTAATTACTATATACCATCCACTCTCTTAGCATCCAATCATCTACATGCTCTATACAGATTTTTAATGGGCCAGAGACTGGCCCAGTCTATTTAAACATCTTCTCTCATAAAACTTTAGCCGCATGGTCCTCTCGCATCGCTCCAATTGTCTCCGAGCTAGTCTTCTCTTGTGTCGCTCCAGATCTCCTCTCGCGTCGCTCAAGATCGACGAAATGAGCACATTGATGAAAGGCGGAGACGACGACGACGACGACTCCTCGCCGGACTTGGCATGGTCGATGCTCTCTCCTTCTTTTGACAATCTGTCTCGACCTAATCTTTTTTGCTGGTAATTTTAATTTTTATTTAAAGTTGTTCTTCGTTTTGTCTTTGTTTTGCTTCAAATTGCATGATGAAAGAGGTTGAAGGAAAAGTTGAGCGCCCATCTTTTCTGCTTGATCTCTTTCACGCGCTTCATGTCTCATGCCACAATAGATTCTTTGTTAAACATTTCTTCTATGTAGTTCCTTCAATTTGTACTTAGTGTTCTCTAAAATGACACGATACGATATGTGTGTTGGCACGACACGACATGACACGACACGAAACGAATACAAAATTGGCACAACACGATGTGCGTGTTGGTACGACACGACACGACACGAAACGAATACAAAATTGACACGACACGATCGTGT
Source organism: Rhynchospora pubera (assembly GCA_028095005.1). Classification (NCBI taxonomy): domain Eukaryota; kingdom Viridiplantae; phylum Streptophyta; class Magnoliopsida; order Poales; family Cyperaceae; genus Rhynchospora; species Rhynchospora pubera. Next base: position 22,129,120 of record CM051461.1, read on the forward strand.
TATCGTATCGTGTTGGGACATTAGAAAGTTTGACACGACTCGACACGCAACACGACATGAACACGACACGAATTAACACGACACATCAACACAAATTTAATTATTAATGTTGATTATTTAAACAAAATTAATAATTTAATTTCAATTTATAATATACATCATATTATTTACTATCATTTAAATCATAATATTTCTCTAATCTAATTATTATTTTTTATAAAAATATTAATAAAAAGTTTAAACTTAATCAAATAATAAATTATCACGTTTAGTAAAATTTTCGTTACATTTTAATTTTTAATATTTTTTAATTTAAAAAATAATAAAATAAATCTGACACGACTAGCGTGACGTGCCAACACGACACGACATGATCGTGTCATTCGTGTCGTGTCCAGAATGCGTGTCCTGTTGCCTCTTCTCACCACTAAACACGATATGACAAGATACGATTAAAATAATAATTTCTATCAACATGACACGACGTCATAATATTTACTTGATATGAGTTACTAGTGTTGGGACATGATAAATAACTATATACAGTATTGAATTTCTGAATGTTTGTTTATTTGAAATACATACCTAGTTGCACATATTGTTTCTTCTCCACGTACTTTGAAAAGCTATAAATCGTTAGCTTTTTCTTTCATCTATCGAGACTCATATTTTTTTTTCTTTTGAACAAATGTATTTTTACTATATCTAATTGTTCTGAAAGAATTAAATATTATATGAGCACTTTATTAATAATTGAACTTAATTATATTTTATTTTGTTTGTGTAAGAATTACAGGACATGATGAGAAGGGTTGTGCGGAAGGAATCGAAGGAGGGATTGATGAAGTGTGTTTAGCTTGTAGTGGTTAAAATTATGTATGATTTATGTTATTATTAATAGATGTTATTATTATAAGGGTTGTTCAGTTTGTGAAATAATGGATATTATTCTTAATAAATGATCATTGTTTACTTTATTGCATGGTTATTGAAACGTCAATCACGAGCGCATCTAACTGAACACATAAATAATTTTAATTGATCCCTTAAATAGTTCAACTGAACACAAAAACTACGAAATCAAATTGTTGCTGCAACTTACCGAACACATAAACACTTTTAGTTCATCCCTTAACGTATTTAACTGAACACAAAAAACTAAAATTCCAAATTATTGGTGCATCTAACTGAACACATACAACTTTTAAATAATCCTTTAAGGTGTTTAACTGAACCAAAAAATTTAAAATCCAAATTATTGGTGCATCTAACTGAACACTCACACACTTTAATCCATGCCTTAAAACATTTAACTGAATCCTTAAATCAATATAATTGATGACGTCAGCACCAAAAAATTATCGAAAATTGGTCAAACATTTTTTTGTTGAAGTCAGCACGCGAAAATCTAGATTTTTAAGCCCATTTTAGACTCCCTCGACTATTGGATGTTTGGATGTTTTTTAGTTGTATGGTGTATATCACACATGTTTTCTTATAGCCCATAAGATAGGGTGGCATAACGTCTAAAACGACCACGAAAGTGATAATTTTCGCTAACTGTTGCATTGATGGACGGAGTTTTTGTACTTCTTGCGTTGATCGTTTCATCCGTTTAACACATGTGGCGTCGATCATATTGTTCACTAGAACGATCATAACCGTCTTTGACTGTCTAACTGTTCTGCAAAGCATACACCACTACATCAGAAACTTAAATGAAGAATACAAAGCATACAACACAAATGATACAACAAAATACAACAAATCTTGAGCAACTCTTCAATAACAATAAACTAGTGCTCAAAAAAGTTCTTGATACAACAAAATACACAATTGATACAACAAATTACATACAGATTTTCTTACCATGACTCAATAAACTCATACATAAGCAATTGTTCTTACAAGTCAATTACAAACAAATTATTTCGTCTCACATGAAACAGAAAAAATGAGAAGAAAATAAAATCAAACCTTTAATACTTCACAGGTCTTGTCAAAATTTCTCTGCAGAAAAACAAGTATGACATATAGTTATGTCACTAGCTCCAAAAATAGTATGTAACAGGAAAAGTATATATTTTTTTTAAAAGAAATTAAAATATTGGTACCGTCTCGGATCAAATTAAACACCCAAATAAAAAAAATTATGTTACATTAGTGAAAATTAGAAATTATATTTTCTTAAAATATTATTTAAGAGATCTATTAAGCTAATTATTGATATGATTAATGTGAAGAGAATTTAATTAAGTATCATTTCATTGCATGGCATGAGTTAATTTGTACTTTTAATTTAGCCTTTTTGTTGTTGGGTGCATAGTGGGAGATACTTAGCATTTATACTTTTAAGTTAAAAAAAAATCCCCAAACCCCTTCCCCACCCAGCGTGCAACAGAGGAGAGAAAACCCTCATTTTCTCTCTCTTGCGCACAGCCTCTTCCTTTTCTTCTCTTTTGATTCCATTCGGTTTCTATACAAAATCCACTCTAAAAAGAAATAGAATAAAATCTGCAAAAATCCGGGAAAAACAGAAAATGGAAAGTGGAGGTGAAGAAGAGCACATGCAACTAATTTATTTTCGGTTTTGAGCATTATTCATGTTCTTTCTAATTATTTCGGTTTTAAACTTATTAATGGATTTGAACTGTATTTGTGGGAGTAAAACTCGATTTTGAGTGGAAAAATGTTGCATGCATGATATATTCTTTAATTTTCGGATTTTTGGCGAGTCTTGTAGTTGTATGTCAATTATTGGTTGATTAAAGAGTTGATTATGGTTCTTATAGAATGGGATGAACTTATTTTGAGGATAAAATGTAATTTCAATGGGTTTTGTGCATGAAAAATATTTTGGCCGAATTTAATAAATTGTATTTCGAATTTGGTTTTTATTTATGGGATTTTACTTAGTGCATACGGTAAATTAGTGAGTGCATTGGAGTTTCTATAAAATCTAGAACTTATATGAGTTCTACAAAAATTATTGGGTTTTAGAGAAAAATTTCAGCAAGCTAATTTTTAGACAATGGCATCATGATGTTGCATTTTCATGGTATTCTTGTAGTAAAATAATTTGCATTCATAACCTCATTATTGCACATTTTGGACAGCAAATAGTATGGTGTATTTTAATGGATTTTGACATGATAATGAGTTACAATGACTTGTTTAGTATCATGAGATGTCATGTTAATATGTAGGGACACTTTATACACATTTAACACTAAATTTTGTAAATTAGGATAAAAGTTATGAGAGAAACTATATAATTTTCAAATCTGGAATTTGTAACCTAATTATGCATTTAAAGGGGCTTAATCTAAGATTTTGCTTATATTATAGATTTAGGAGACGAGAGATTTAGTGTGGGTGACGTCGGTGCTTCGAGTTCGCTTCAGTCAGGTTCTTTTCTTGTGGAGTTCAGGTGCGGATTCACATGAACTCAAAGCTTTTAGTTAGTAGGAATTATTTACTTTATTTATTTTGCATGTTGATTTATTGTTGATTGCATGACTATCATATGACCGTTGCATTCGAGATTGTTATCTTATGTTATTCTTATGAATTGAATTGCAATTATTTGCATGTTGTATGGTATTCATATTGAGAAACAGAAATTATGGATTGTGTATTGGCTATATTACTACTTGTACGGTTGGCCAGTTTCACGAAACATCGTGCAGATGCCGGCTAGCTACCGGTGCATGCTATGTAGTCAGCACTGTTACATGGGACTCAGATACCCGAGCTAGACGGGGTATGAGGGGAGTGATTATGGAATGTCAAGTAGGGTATTTTGATATTGTCTTGGATTACTTTTGAGGATTGCATATGATTGACTTGTATTAGATTTGGTCTTGATCCTCGTTTGTGAGGAGGGACTGGATCTGATCCCTGTTTATAGGGAGGAACTGATTGACACGAAATGACTTGATTGAGAGATATGAACCAGACTTAGTTGCATTAGTTTGGACCAAATAATATTGCCGACTTTTGTAAAAAAACTTGTGATGTTGAGATCTGTTCTATTTAGACTTACTTGTCGGCATTGCATTATAATTGTGCATGATTATATATTATATCTATTTGTTATTACTTGCTCGTTTCTTCTTGCGTGTATTTAATTCCAAACATGAAAGTGGAGTGTTCATGTGCTGGAACTGAATACCGCACTGAGAAATCTTTTTCTCACTACGCTTTGCGTGTTTCCACGATGGTTGTGGGTTCCAGGTATCGAAGAATCAAAGCGAGGAAGTGAGTTTAGAAAAAGTCCAGCTATCGTGACATGTGGTGAGAATTCTATATTCTTTTTAATACTTAGGCTAAATGTGATCCTATCATGTACTCTCAAAATTTTCACATTTAGTTCAGTATTCGTTTGTATATTTTGGGTTATGATTTATATTCTGGTATTAATTTTGGCACTATATGAATTATGTTATTGGAATGCATATTTTGTTTTACCGCCTTGTGTGTATTTAAGGTTAAATATGCACGGCGGGCTGTGCTAGCCCTGGGTTAGGGGTGTCACAAATTAGTACTGGCATTGACTGTCGCAGATCAAATTAAACACCCAAATCAAAATGGTTGGTACTGTCTTCTCAGATCTAATCAAGTATGACAGAAAAAGATGAAATTAAACAAAGATTAGCACTGGTACTGTCTCAGATCAAATCCAAAAAACACCCAAATCAAAATGATTGTGAGAAGATATTCAAGAAATGAACCAGCAAAAAATCTCCTCTCGTATTAAACCTTTTTTTTCTGAAAATCTTTACCAGAAAAAAATCCAGTAGAAAACCAAAATACAACCATGAACCAGGAAAGTAATAAATTAACCTCTGAGTTGCTTCTTGAGTTAACCACCCAACCATGGCGGCACGGCCTTATCCCCTCTGTTGGACCTCCATGTTCTTCTTTTGGTCCTGTCTGTGCTCTAATCCGATAGGATTGGCTCTGGCCTCTGTGTGTGGTGGAGATTGGCTTGATCTCCTCACCGCCTCTGCACTACAATGGCGACCTTGTCTTTCTTCTTTCAAGCTTATCTGGAGAAGAGAGGGATTTGGCTAAGGGAAGAGGAGAAGATGGGGATTTCGTTTTAGGGTTTGGGTTCAAGTGAGAAGAGGAGAAGAGAAGAATTTTGGTTGTAAGTGAGAAGATAAGTGACGTGTAGGTTGCCATGGCTGAGCTCGAGGCAACGAAGAAGGAAGGTGTAGGTTGCCATGACTGAGCTCGAGGTAGAAGAGGGGAGATTGAGTGTGAGAGGGAGAAGGGAAAGTTGAGAGAGGGGTTCGGTTTGAGGTTGAGGTGGTGTTCGAATGGGTTGAAAGGAGAAGGAGAGAAGTTGGAAGAGAGAGAGAGAGAGAGATATTGGCGGTGGAGAGGAATAAAATGGTTTGGTAGAGACAAAGGCGTGCAAGAGAGACGTGTATTCAGCGGCGCAGAAAGAAAACCTATCGTCTCTTTACTTTTTTCCGCCCCTTCATTTTTGCAATCAAATCAAGAGCATTCTTGTAGAATTGTACTGACTATTGTTATGCTAAAGCCGGTTGTTTATTGCTTTTTCAAGCCATTCCATACGTTTTCTTTCTTGCCTTTACTACGTATCGCTTAAAAGTATAACCCTTGAATATGGTATTTCTGATGGTATTCCTTCAGGAGTTAAGACTTTTGACCCAATTGTATAACGAAACAGACGAAATAAACGATAACGAAACAACTTCGTTTCATTAACCGTCCCGTTTATGAGACGAAATATTATTTCTATTTCCGTTATCTGTTCCGTTCCTTAAATCAAACCGAAATTCTTAACCATTACCATTTCATTTCGGACGAAACGAAATAACAATCGAAACGGCTACCGTTTTCAGTCCTACATAAGGACAATAAAGTCCAGTTAACTTGTTCTTGGGTCATTAGCCCAACTCAGGCTGTTACGACTCAATCATATATAGAAAGCCTCTAGATTTGTAGAATCAAACGGTGGACTGTTGCATATAGAAAATAATATAATCATGGTTGAAAATGAGAAGCATGAGCTGCATTGCCTGATCATTTATGAAATTAAGGATTTTACTAAAAAATTCAAATAGAAATTAATAATTTTTTTTTCTTTAGCCTGCCAAGAAGTTCTCAACAGTTGATCCTTGAGGTCAGTATTATTATTTGCATACAGCATCTGGCCCCTGACAAAATGCGAAAAGTTACATGTATGAAGTATAATGTACCAGTGAAGGACTGGAGGAACTCTGACGAGGACAGAGGCAGGGTTCAGAATCATCGGACCTCCCCTATACTACACAACCCAATCAATGTTCCAGTTTTAAATTCAAATTTGATCTGTATTTACTTCATAAGTCAAATTAATATTTATTTTTCAAATTGAAACTTTTCACCAGTCAATTATAATTTGTTTGTCGTCACTGCTTATTCAACAATTTTGAACTTCTTAATTACATCCAAAATGAATTCCAACAATATGAAACTTAGAACGCAAATGCTAGTAGAATTGCTTAAGATCATCCTTTAGATTCTATCATCCATCTCTCATTTCTTTCCGGCGCGTGAATCTTTCTCTCATTTTGTAATTGTTGAAGTTATATTTGTAACTGTTGAAGTTAATATATATAACTGATTAACTGTTGAAGTTATATATGTAATTGTTGTAGTGAATATGAGTAACTGTTGTAGTTTGGATACTAATTATTGTAGTTAATATGAGTAGTGGTTAGAGTTGGAATACTAACTCTTCCAGTTAATGATAGGGACCAGAAAAAGAAATCACGATGGGAGGGAGGGAGGGAGGGAGGGATACAGAGAGGACCAGAAATGAAAAGGATGGGAGGAGAGAAACAGTGGGAACCAAAATAGGAAAGGATGAGATGAAGAGAAACAGTGGGGACCAGAAAAAAGGATGGGAGGAAGAGCAACAGTGGAGATCAAAATAGAAAAAGATGGGAGGTAGAAAAACAGTGGGGACCAAAAATATTCCAGAAACAGAAAGAACTTAAACGTGTTTTCATTGGGGATGATGGAGATGATGAATTTTGAGAATGATCCTTATCAGCCCGTGCTAGTATGGTCGAGTTGCAATTAGATCAATATCTTATTCTGAGTTTGTTGTTAACTTGATATATATATATAAAGAACTAAGAAGTTGAATTTTTTTTATTTTGGCATGTTTATTTTTTTTTAGCAAAATTCAAACTTTTATCTTACACAAAATTAATGTGGAAGGTCAAATATTAGAAAGTAAATTTTTTAGTTATAACTTTTTAAGTAGACCTAAATTATTTTCTTGAGTTTGATGTTGAAACTATTATACCGACTTTAATTTAGGCCTAGGCAAAAACTCAACAGGAAAATTATTCTTTTTTTTTTTTTTAAGTTGTTTCCCTCCGCCCTGTATATGACAAATTTGTAATCCAGGACTTTGAATGTAATTTATCTCCAAAACTGATTCATGGTTGGTGATGTAACGTAATTACCTAAATCGGCATTCGCCATTTGGGCCTATACGTGCTAATTTCTGTGTTCACAAATTTCCAATATTGACCGTAGATTTCAAAATTCACGGTTCAGATTTGTATGCCACTGCTACTGGGAATGTGATTTGGCTACTTTGTCTTTAATTTGTTTGTAGATAATGTAACACTACGTTGAAATTAAATATGGAAAATAATTTAACGCTTCACGTGAAATGCGAGGGCTATTTTTTTCTCCTAGAAACCAGGACCTTGTATCCTATTTTATAGGCGCACCTGATTTGGAATCAAATCACTGAGAACAGTTTAATATGGCGATTTCGCACTACAAAAATTACTGGCACAGCCACAACATTTTGCATTTCTTTCAAAATTGCTTAAGACCATCTCTAAGATTTTATCATCCCATCATCCCCGCCTTATCCAGCGTACGCTGCAATTAACTCATCTCAGTGTACGCTGCAACTAACCCCTCCTCCCTCCTCCCTCCCGCGTACACTGTTCGGAACAGTACGTTCCCTCCATCCCTCCCCCATCCCCCCTCCTTCTTGCATATGATGTCCCCTCCACCCCTCCCCCCTCTCCCCTCCTCCCTCCCACGTACGTTGTCCCCTCCACCCCTTTCCCTCCCACACACTTAATAACTGTTGAAGTTAATATATTTAAATGTTAAAGATAATATCGTAAATGTTGAAGTTACTAACTATAACTGTTATAGTTATATAGAAGAGACGCTATATAACTAAATGAACTCAGTTTCTCAATTTGTGCGCCGTTGAAATTTCTTCATCTCTTCATCATTCTGCACGCCGGCTTCGATGTTTTTCCTACAACTTCAATACATGATTTATATACTGAACTTTAGTAGTGGATTGTGCGTTTGTAGCCGAAGGAAACTCTTCTTTATTTGAAAACAAAATGAGTGGAATTTCCACTGATCATCACCAAGCGAGGATATTACTAAACTCATAGTCAACACGCAGTCTGGACTCCAAATCGTGACAAGTGTCACGTATGGGGTTTACTTGGGAAGTCTCCATTGGAAACTGTGATCGAGACAATTCAGGGGGAAGAGATGAAGCAATCGAATAAAATAAAGAAGGTGAATCTGACATATGGGCCAGCATTTACAAAAGTGATCCCTTCACTTCAACGGTTATATATATATTAGTTTCAACAGTTACAATAATAATTTCAACAATTGTATATATTAACTTCAACAATTACAACAGTTACGATAATAATTTCAAGAACTGTATATATTGACTTCAACAGTTATATATTTAAGTTCAACAATTACGATATTAACTTCAACATTTATGCATAATAATTTCAACGGTTATGAAGTGTGAGGGAGGGGGAGGGGGAGAGGTGGGTGAGACATCGTACATGGGATGGAGAGGGGGAGGGGGAAGGATGGGGGAGACAGCGTACGCGTACGCGAGAGGGAGGGAAGCAGAAGAGCGACAAATGAGAGCGAAACGGAGGATGATAGCCAAAAATAGAAAACGCGTAGAGCTAAAAATGGAAAACACGTTTAATAACTGATGAGGATGATAGAAATGGTGAATATCGGAGATGATCCTTATCACCCCGCATTTCTTTAGATGGTCCAATATATTGGTTGCGTCGCTCTTTCTTGAGCCCTCCACTCTCCTAGTCCAGCTGATCAGGACCTATTTCGGACAAGCTGGATCCAGCAACTCATTCGTACTTTGAGCTGGCTAAACTTGATTTGTTCAGAGTTCGAGCTAATTTCAAACGAGCCGGCCTTCGAACATTTTTCGAGCCAAATTAATTGGAACGAACCAAAAGCCACAATTTTCTTTTTATCAGTCCTACGTGCCTCTCTCAAATCTCAAATCTCAAATCTCAAATCAATATCAGCCCAAACAATGATATGGAATTTATTTATGGACACCTGTTTCACCTAATAAGTGTCCTTGGTTTTAATTACGTTAGCTGTATCTATCGATCTCCATCAAAATAGATATGGGCACGGCTTCATGTCTTGTCTTCTCAGCCTAATTAATTAGCTTAGCTCTCTCTGCCAACTACACCCCACATTATCTTCAATCCACATATAGGAATTTAAGAAGAACCACCTACCAAATACCAATAGTCCTATTACCATACTGGGCACATGGCATACTGAACTACTGAAGTACAAATTACATCAATGCCCCATATCTTGTCCTATAAATACCAAAGAATAGAGCCGGCATAGCTATCTGAGCCAACAAAACAAGCACATCTCGACTACATATTCAATTCCAGTATCATAATGGCATCTCCTTCTCTTCGTACCAGTACTCTTTTGATCCTCTCGGCAACTCTTGCCTTTCTCGCTACCTCTTCCTTTGCTGATAATGTCATGTACTCTGGCGACACCATGTATGGAGGCCAGTCCCTCATATATGGGAACTACGGACTTACCATGCAAACAGATTGTAATCTGGTCTTGTATGATAATGGCAGGCCCGTATGGGCGTCTAATACCTACAACCGAGGCAACAGTTGCACCCTTCGAATGCAGACGGACGGTAACCTTGTGATATATGATGGCAATAACAGTCCTATCTGGGCTACTAACACCGGAGGGCAACAAGGTAACTATGTTTTGGTACTCCAACGTGATCGCAATGTCGTAATCTACGGTGGTGCGATCTGGGGCGCGGGATCAAATGCAGTCGGCACTGCCCCTGTCATCATATCAGGAAATTCAACTCAGCCTGCTGTGGTGGCTGGGGATGGAATTACCATGGTCACTGGAAAGTAATGCATGTCGCCACAATCATATATATGTGTGTGTATGCACGAGAGAGGTTGCGGCCATTCACCTCAATAAATTCGGAAATAAATCTCTAGTTTTGCTTATTAATTTATGAATGCATGTATTGAATTACAATGTCTCTTTCGGTTATCATGAGATGTAGTTTTTTTTTAAAAAAAAAAAATGAAATTCCCGTAGACTGTTTTTTTTTTTTTTTTTTTTTTGAGAGTCGCCCGTAGGCTGTTAATTATGAGATGTAGTTGTGCAATGAGTTTAATGAATGGTTTATATCGCTTCTTTATTGTGCCTGGTCAGTTAAATTTGCCCAGATTAATTGACACAAAAATGACAAATTTAATTTATTATGAGGTAAAATTTTATAAATTTCATGCAAACTAAAAACTCAAATAGTAAGAGAGACGTGAAAAATATTTTTTAAAAGATCCCAAATTTAAACCTAGCTGATACATTTTTTAATGACGAGACTTTTCTGAAGTACTCTGGGTTTTTTATAAATAATTAGAGCAGAAAATGTGCAATTCGTTGAAAAGAACACTAAAATGAAAAATAAATTAGAATGTAGTTTGAATTAATTTTCTAATTAATATCGTCAGAAAGTTATAATTAACATGGCATACATGTAGGGATGAAAACAGATCGGATACGGAGCGGATGTTGGTCTTCCCATATCCGCATCCATACTTTTTTTTCCGGATACGGATACGAATACGGATACGGTTCGGATATTATTGGATACGGAGTCGAAAACGAATATATTTTCTCGGATACGGATTGCATTTTAAATTTTTAATTGATTATTTATTTATTCATTTCTTTAGTACTTCCTGTTAATTTTATAGTACATAAAATTTGTCACATATAAGAGGTGTCAAAACATATATAGAAGAATATTCATGCCACACTATTATTTATTACGCTAATTAGTCAGCATTACTCAATATTTGATACATTCAATCAACCCAATTTAAGATCCGTATCAAAATATTATATAATATCTATAAATTTAATTATTATTAACACTATTAATCATTTTGTTTATAATCTTAGAAATCCGTACTTGATTTCCAATAGATGTGTTGCATTCATATAAATAAATACATTATATATTTTTACCAACATCAGCAACTTGGTGTAGTGGTTAAGGCGCTGGATTGATATTGATCAACCTAGAGTTCGATTTCGGAGCGGATAATATCCGATCCGTTTTCATCCCTACATACATGACCCTTGGTGTAAATTTTTCTTTTCATAGATAAAATTCTCATGAGAAATGATAATTGCCATCTGCAATTTTATCATTTCTTGAACAAAATAACCACATAAAATAGACAAGATAAATATATAGATGATCAAAATGAACATACACAAGAAATAAGTTTGTCATTCCTTGTTGAGATTTTTATATACATATTTAATTTATTTTATTGAACTTATTTATTTGTATGTATTCACTTGTTATGTTTATTTTATGTGTTCACTTTGTTCAAGCGATGACAAAACTGCAGATAACAATAATCAATTTCCAATTTTAATGGAAAGAACTGTTTATTGTTGAGTTGTATTGGTTTTGCATGATAGAGTGCTCCTTTTATAAACAGTATATATTCCTTATTTTTATTTTTATTTTTTTTGAAACACAAGATAGAGACTATCTAGCTAGGAAATCTATTCCTTATTCGTTTGGATGAAGGCCGGATAAAAAAAATAAGAATAAAAAAAATTTTAGAATCTCGTACCAATTCTTATTCTTATTCAAATTTCATAGTTTTGTTCGTATAAAAATAAGGGTCCAAATTCTTTATTCTTGTGTGTATTTGGGTTGCACAAGAATAAGAAATTTGGAGTATATTTTTATCCAAACCTTATTCTAAGGCATTCAAACACAAACACAAGAATTAGTTGTGTTTGGATGTATAAGAATAATAGTTTGGATAAGAATAAGTTTCAAATTTCTTATTCTTGTGAAACTCAAACAACATTGGTGTGTTTGGATGCACAAGAATAAGGATTCGAATAAGAATAAGTTTCAAATTTCTTATTCTTGTGCAACCAAAACAACCATGGAATAAGGAATTTAGACCCTTATCCATATTCTAACAAAACCATGGTATAAGAATAATAAATTTGAATAAGCACGCATTCTGAAATTTCTTATTCAACCTTGTATCCAAACACACCTTTGAACTTATTGGAGTCCAAATTATTATTCTAACAAAACCATAAAATTTAAATAAAAAATAAAAATAAGCGCGCATTTCTAAATCCTTATTCTTATCCCTTATATAACCTCTCATCCAAACACGTGTAACTTCCATCTTTGGAACTAGCATGGCCACATGGGGATACTGCATAATGCATTGATTGCATTGAATTCAATTAAGGACTAGATGCTCTTTTATATCTTTTTAAAATCCATGCATGAGAATCATGAAATCTAATGTGGCCGCCCGATCTAAAAGTACGGCGCAGATTGTTTGGTGCTGGATATTTGATATGAAAACTCCATTTTTTACAGTTAAACTGCTCTGAACGATCTGATTGCCAATCAGACGCGCACACAAAATGGGATACAAGATCCAGCTTTCTAGGAGAAAAAAAACACCCTCACAGTTCACATGAACATTTTTTTTTGTTATAGTACTTCTGGCACATGTTCCAGAGCAGCTCAGCGTCTCCTCTTCACTCTGAAATTTGGGCCGTCTTATCAGCAACTTTATTTTCTCGAAAATATGCGAGTAGATCGACAATAGTTATTTTCACACTGATTACAAGGTAGATCTAAGTGGATTGTAGCAGATTTCAGTGGATTGGAGGATTTTTCATGATTTTCTAAATCTCAAGCTCTTTCCGCGTAGTAACTGATAAGTGAATTTTATATGCATATTCAGGTACTATTTTGTCTTCAAATTAAATCAATTGTCTTGAGTTTATATAGTTTAGATAGTTTAGATGAGTTTAGGTTAGTTTAATAAGAGTTTTTGTGTCAAGAATGAGTTACTACCATAGTTTCTAATTTTATTGCAGATTCTGGACAAGAAATGACTTGGATGAGTCCATAAAATTGAAGAGCTCGTTCTAAGCTTTCCAACGGATCTTGAATCACCTCAAACGAAGTTCGGATGAAGAAGATATGTCCAAAATACTGACAGGACGCAGTGCTGACATTTTCCTGTGACCCGCTGATAGTCCCAGCGGCCCGCAGACCTGGAACTGTCAGATTTAGCAGAATCGCCCGATTTGGCAATTCTATATTTGGATGGCGGTTTCTACGGACTCCATGTGCATCCAGAGCACGTCTTCAGTTATTTCCAGCGTTTCTACACCTTCCCAATGCTTATAAAAGACCAGTTTGAGGGAGAACAAGGGGGAGAACAAAAAGGAGATCAAATCCAAGGTCAATTTAGGGTTAGACATTGAGTTATTTGAGAGTTAGGTCTCAAGTCCAAATCGTGGCAGCACCAAGCAGGTCATTTGCGACAGCAATAGACGTATTTGAAAGGAGATTTCGACACACGCAAGAGCAATTGGTTGTAATCTTTTCTTATTATCATTTTCTCTTGTGTTTGTATAATGTCTCTTAGTTGTTGATTGTTTGTTTTAGGACTATGGTTGTAAACTCGAATTCTTAGTTGTTGATTGCATGTTTATTTAGTTTATTTAATATCTTTGTGTTTTATACCTTACTTGAATTGCTTGAATTGATTATACCATGATTGTCTAAGTAGATTTGTTTACACTCGTTAAGTAGAGCTCGCTTAATTCCTAGGTTGTTAAGTCCAAATAAACTTAAATTATTAGGCATGATTATGATTAACATGAAGGTTGTAAAGTAAAGGTTAAACCAGGACTAATTAACGAGAGTTAAGTCCTTTCCAAGAGTAAAAACTCAAGAATTTCATAGGTTAGAAAGGTATAAACTTGTAGAAACTAGACTACGAAATCTAGATTCTATACGAGGGAAATTGGATTAATTAATTGATAATCAGACCTAAATGAGAGTTTGATCTACGACCTTAATTAAGCTATTATCCCTGCACAATTATCAACTGAATTAAGTCAATTTGCATTCACATCGCTAATCCTAGCGGGCCGCTGAGTGAATCAGCGAGATTGTCAATGCCCACCAAGTAGCCAGCGACCAGTCTAATAGATTAGCGACCTAAGTTCTTTTAGCGGGTCGCTACGATAGTCAGCGGGCCGCTGGAACTGGGACTAAGATGAAGTGTTAGGAACCAAAAACCCTAGAATTACGTGACTTGTTGAATCTCTCTCATTAATTCTTGTCTTGACCTTGAAACTAGACTTAAAATTTGAACCCACCTGCAACCCTTAATTCACAAAAGAGTTGAACCGTCTAGCTAGTTTAGTAAAGTAAAATACTAATATTCCAACACCGTTCCTGTGGATTCGACCCTCAAACTGTTCTACAAACGATTAGATCGGTAGACACGAGGTTTTTATTTTGAGACTTGGTTTCCCCTTCGATCAGTAACACAGGTGCATATAGACCTGGGCAACGTGGATAACGGAAACGGAATGGGACGTTTCGTATTCCGTTTCGTTTTAATAAACGGTATGTACCGGCTGATTCGTATTCGTTCTGTTTGGACGGAATGTAGCGGAACGGTATAATTTACATTGTATTTCACATAAATGAATCACGAATTGCATTTCGTTTTTTGTTCCGTTTGCGAAACGGAATGAAATTTCGTTCCATTATACGTTCCACATGGACGAAACGAAACGGTTTCGCATATTCGCGGTATACCACGCCCACCTCTAGGTGCATAATTGTAATCCGGTGGGCAGGAATTTTAATGAGAAAACCTATGGTGCATACTAATGTACAGAAGCTTCGGTGCATACTGATCCGAACTTTTGGATCTGTTTCGAAATGACTGATCCAAACCGTCCAATATGATCTCTCTATTGAAATCTCCTTGACGACCAAATTTTACATTTTTCGACATTTTTAAGTATTTTTTTCGGATTTTTAAAAACTGTTATTTTTTAATGGTTCAGAAAAAATTAGATTAGCGATTTTCTAAAATTTGAAAAAAATATTTAAAAATTTCGAAAAAATGTAAAATTTGGTCGGTAAGAAGATTATAATAGGAAGATCATATTGGACAGTTTGGATCGGTCATTTTGAAGCAGATCCAAGAGTTTGGATCAGTATGCACCGATGCTTCCGTACATTAGTATGCACCATAGGTTTTCTCAATTTTAATTGCATTGCAGATATATAGGATGGCAAACTACGCAAGAGTTAGGAAAATAAACTTTATGGAATATATTGTCTTACTGTCCTTACCTGTAATGCTTGTAAATAAATTTTATAAATAAAAATCATAAAAAAATAAATAGAAAGTAGAAACCTATGATGCTTTGAAATTTACCAATTAAAACACACAAAGTTTAATGATGTTTGATTCATCGCTACAGTAGTCAAAGTTTATCGTAATTAATTAAATATAACGAATTCCGTATGTGTCATCTACATATCCAGAGATTTGCCACGATGTTAAATTTGATTCTTTTATCAAAAGTTGCAAGAACTGTTCAAGGCTCAACAGTCAACACTATCTCATTAGCAGAGAGCATTGAACAATACCTGCCTCTCTCTGGATTTTCATGGCTGAGTTTTCTTTAGCCCTCACTCTGCTAATTTAAAAAAAAAGATTAATCGCAATTCTCTGTATTCATTAGCCCTCACTCATAATTGCGATTAAAGTCCGATTCAAAATTGATTTTCATGGCAGAAATGCAGAATTTCTCCAAGTATATTGGTATTTTCTTATAGCCCATAAGGACAATAAAGTCTAGTTAACATGTTTTTGGGTCATTAGCCCAATATCTGCTAAACCAACTCAGGCTGTTACGACCCAATCATAGAAATCCTCTTGTTATAATGAATCACAAGGTGGGCTGTTGCATTTGCATATAGAAAATAATAATGTAATGTAATCATGGTTGAAAATGAGAAGCATAACTCAATTTGTTATGTTTAATTCTTGACTTCTCAATGCTCTACCTCATTTATGAGATTAAGCTTTTTACTCAAAAAAATTCAAACAGAAATTAATAATTTTTTTTTTCTTTAGCCTACCAAGAAGTTCTCAACAGTTGATCCTTGAGGTCAGTATTAATATTTGAATACAGAATCTGGTCCCTGACAAAATGTGAAAAGTTACATGTACCAGTGGACTGGAGGAACTCCGACCAGGCCGGCAGAGACAGGGTTCAGGATCATCAGACCTCCTATACTACACAACCCGATCAATGTTCCAGTTATGAATTCAAATTTGATCTGTATTTACTTCATAAGTCAAATTAATATTTATTTTTCAAATTGAAACTTTCCAGGGAGTCGATTATAATTTGTTTGTCGTCACTGCTTATTCACTTATTCAAAAATTTTGAACTTCTTAATTACATCCAAAATGAATTCCAACAATATGAAACTTAGAACTGCTAATATGGTCGAATTGCAAGTAGATCAATATCTTATTCTGAGTTCGTTGTTAACTTCTTAATTGTTTTATATATAATGAACTAAAAGGTTGAAAAAAAAATTATTCTTTTTTTTTTTTTTAAGTTGTTTCCCAATCCCTCCACCCTGTATATTACAAATTTGTAATCAAGGACTTTGAATGTAATTTATCACCAAAAATGATTCATGGTTGGTGATGTAACGTAATTACCTAAATCGGCATTCGCCATTTGGGCCTATACGTGCTAATTTCTGTGTTCACAAATTTTCAATATTGACCGTAGATTTCAAAATTCACGGTTCAGATCTGTATGCAGCTATTACTGGGGAATGTGATTCGGCTACTTAATTTGTCTTTAATTTGTTTGTAGATAATGTAACACTACGTTGAAAAATATGGAAAATAATTTAACGCTTCCTGTGGAATGCGAGGGGTATTATTTTCTCCTAGAAACCAGGATCTTGTATCCTATTTTATAGGCGCACCTGATTTGGAATCAAATCACTGAGAACAGTATAATATGGCGATTTCATATCACGTCCCTCCGAGTTGCCATAGACCAAACAATCTGCGCCAATCAACGACAGCACAAAAAATAAATAATTGCAGATGGAAGCAAAATAACTAATAAGGTTCCATTTCAAACAATACGCCTTGCCGGACTAACAAAATGAAAAATAGTCATATACCCTTCTATTCATTAAAATTAATAATTTACCCCTCTAATCATCATTAATATTGCAATTTACCCTTTTTATTAATTTAAATGATATATTAATTCTGAATATTTAATTTTTCAAATTTAGGACTAAAATGCCCCTGCCATTTCCATCCCTTCCTTTTCTCTTGCATCTTCTACAGAAAGATCTAAGATGATAAGTTCCCTAAAAAAATAATCTCAATGATATGGAAAATTGGAAGTAAATCAAGGCCAAATTAATAATGCGAATCGTTAGAGACCTTTCTATATAGAACTGCATCTCAAACCTGCACTTTGCAAACAAAGCGTTTCTGCAAAGTTTCAACATTTCTTTTGTCATAACTAAATTCAATATATTTTGTCCGTTGCAATAAAATTGATATAATCATTCTATCATCTACGGTCTAATGGGAAGTAAAAATTAATGGAGTTGTCAATATATTTTGATTTACGTCGATTCCTTATCTTTAAAAAGTATCTAGATTAACAATTCTTTGTTGAAACAATATATGCTTTTATTGAAAAAACAGTGCAAGGATTAACGTTTTTGTTTATCGATAGCATCATATGTTCAATATGTTATTTTTATTTCCATATTGTATTATATCTTTCCATATAAGATAATATGGTCTGAGGGGGAAGTAGAGAGAGAAACGATAGGGGCATTCTAGTTTTAAATTTTAAAAATTAAATTTACAGAATTAATATATTATTTAAATTAATAAGAAGGATATATAACAAAACTAGTGATGATTAAAGGGATAAATTACTAATTATAAAGAATATGAGAGTCTATGGCTGATTAGAGAAAATTAGAAAGGTATACAACTGATTTTGCCAAAGGCAAAGGCAAAAATATAGGGTTATGTTTATGTGAGCTCTCTGTTGGGACACGCTCACAGGTGCCAGGCACAGCGGAAGTCAAGTGAACAAGGAGGTAGTAATTTCGACAAACACGTATCGGGCATAAAACAAAACCTGCTAGAACAAAGCTATGATGGTATCACTTGAGAACCAACAATAATAGCACAATCAAGCACAAGAAAATAAAGAAGAGACACAAGATTTTACGTGGAAATCCGAAAGGGAAAAACCACGGGAGCGATCGGTGCAAATTCACTAAATCAAGAATTTCTTACAAGTACATGGAGATCATTAAGCTATCAACCTTCATCTCTCTCTCACACACACTCTCTCACAATTTGAGATGTGTCGCGGCTTTTTCGTCATCCCTCGAAGAATGGAATTTGGACTTCCTCGAGAAACGGGAACATAGCCTAGATTCACCCCCCTTAAGGTTCGATCTCAGTTCGAGTACCTCTTAACAACAAGAGAACCAAAACACGAGTCGCTTCTTAAAGAGGTTTGTTGATTTTGTGGGTCCTTTCTTTCCAGTAGGCGCAAGCCCCTACTGTTAATTACCCCGTGATCGCTCACGAGAACCTCTGATTAAGGGATCTGAAGAATTATAGACATAAAGGCTAGGGGAATCATTTATTTCATGTTTATTTTATTTCTTTTGGTTTAGACCGGACTCGATTGGTGTACCAAACCTAATTAACGGGACCCAATTGAGGACACTTGAATGATTTTGTTATTTGATACAGACTCTACTTTCATTTCTTGGTGTTGGGACGTTGTTTTAGATCCTTAGGCTATTTTGGGCCTTTGGACGATTTAAATTTGGATTTGAGTTTTCAAGGCTATTTTAGGCCTTGGATTTGATTTGGATTTGAAGGCTACTTTGGGCCTTTTGACTTGATTTGGATTTGATTTAAATTTTTAAGGCTATTTTGGGCCTTTCGATTTGATTTGGATTTGATTTGAAATTTCGAGACCATTTTAGGTCTTGGATTTAATTTGGGTTTTCTCGGGGTTATTTTAGACCGCTTCTTGAGAATTTCCAATCTTGAAGTTGCTTGAAGTCGATTTCGATTTGTTGACTTTGAGTTTCGTGTTTGGACTTTTAATTTCTTGAGTTTCTCTTTGGATTTTATCATTTTCACAATTTCCCCTTTTTTATTTTAAATTTTAGACTTTTGGAATATCTTTTTATATTTTTAGTTATGTTTATTTTCAAAATACTTGTTATCTAATATATTCCCTTTAAATTCTCAATTTTATTTATGAAAATTCGTTAAGACAATTTAATTGAGTTTTAATATCGTTTTGGAATTTTGATAAATTGATTTAACATCATTTTAGAATTTTATAAAATTTAGTTGATATTGAAAATATTTTAAAAATAGAAAAGACTAACAATTTGACAGATTTTTATATCAAAATATCAGTAAATTTGGTTTATTTGGATTTTTAGGATTTTATGGATATTTTATTTGTATTTTTCTGAGTTTCCTACTATTTTTAATGAATTTTTGAAGTTTTCTATTTATTTGGAATTCCCTGGTTGGTCCACGTCAGCAGAGAAGGTTGACGTGGATGCTGACTTGGCCTGATGTGGTATAGACGAGCCTGCTGACGTGGCATTTATTTATTATTTTTTATTTATTTTATTTTTCTGACAAGTGGGCCCCACATGTCTGATTTATTTTTATTTAAAAGTATTTGGTGTAACGAGTCATGACTGTGTCAGTGACCCGCCTCAAGAGATTTCGCCACAGAAGATCAAATATGACACGGGTTCAAACCCATCTTCCCCGCCTGGGCGTGGTATTTTTGCAGAAAAGTCCTTGTGTTTTCTCCGACGAAATTGCAGCGATTCGGGCGACAACTCCAGTCGTTCTTGGATGCGCTGGAATCGTGAAGGTGAGGAGAACATGTTGGTTCTATCAATTGAGGAAATGGAGGCTTGTTTCATCATTTAGCATTGGAAGAATCTCGAGCAGCCATTAATGGCGTTCCAAGCTTTCCAGTCGGTGTTCTTTGCCAGTTTGAGGTTTCTTGCACTCGTGGAGATGTGTAAAAGGCTTTGGTAAGATCAAATTTGCATGGAGAATCCTTGAAAGGCATGAGCTGGACTGAGGCACTTCGGCCTCAATTGAGTCTGAATTGAGCCTTCGTTGTGGGACCCACTAAGCAGTTCTTCTGTACCAGAAATGATTTGGTGAGGATCAGGGGCTCAAATATAAGTTGTCCACGTTCTTAGGTTACCTTGAAGCTGCATGATTTGACGCGAGGAGCATTGAGGCAAAACATATGGATTTTGAGTGTTTTTGTTCAAATTACAACTTGCATGCAAGTGTACCCACAGTAACAAAGTTTGTTTTATTGCTTGATATAGATCCATTTGAGCTCATTCTAGCTATTTAAACTATCAAGATTACTAGATTAGATCGTTTGGCACCATACACAATTTGTTATTTTCATTTCTTATGCAATAGTATCACTGTTTCTGATGATTCTGCTTTGAGTTGCTCCAATTGCAGGAAAACTACTTGCATTGGTTACAACACATTATGTTAAGTGCATTCCAATAGTCCAGAGATCCATTCTACATTTTTGTTTACAAAATTCATATTTTTATGAAACTTTCTGTACTTCTTAAAATTAGATGAGAAAACACCTTTATTTTTACTCAAAAATTCTGAGGATTAGTATAAATGTCCTTTATTATGTTTACAAATTTTCCATGTATACACTTTTGCAGAAAAATCCAAATTTCTGAAAAAATAACGATTTAATTAGAAAATGCCCTTGTTGCTTCCCTTAATTGATATAAAATCATCATAAGTTCTAAAAATAGAAAGTTTTATTTTCTTCTGTCCATAAGATCATATGCCTGCTGTCAACACTGATTTTACATTTTTTATGCAGATAAACCCTCACTTTTTTATTTATTTCACTTTTTTGAGCAGATTTATAAATATATGCATATATATTTTATTTCATAAGAATGTGTAATTTAACTTAGGGAATATAGAGCTCATATTGTCCTGTGTATTTCAGTCCTAAATTTTAAGTAAATTACAGAGATGAGGGCTGGTTGAGGTTTAACATAACTTTCACCATTTTTGTGCTATTTTTGGATTGTTAATGACTTGAACATGGCTAGGCCAGAGCCAGTGCTCTGGACCTATTCCAAATCAAGGTGATACTGCCATGAAAGGCTAAAGCTGGGCTAAAGACCTCTACATGGCAGCCATGGTGCCTTTTACATTGGACTTGATGATGCTTCATGAAGCGAAGAGCCATGCTCTAAACCTTCATGAGGCACCTTTCTTTGACTCACCCCATGGCCATGACTGGAGCTGTGCTCTAGACCATAGCTCATGGTGATTATATTTACACGGCTCAAGCACACCATTGATTGGTGGCTGAGCTAAAGAAGAGAAGAAACAAAACGGCAAATTAACACTTCAAACTGATTTATTTGATCTGGAAACAGAGAATTACACGCTTGCTTCACTCGATTTCACCCTCTTCCTCTCTTTTACAAAGTGCTCGATGAATTGCCTCTCTCTAACTGTGCTAATTAAACGAAATGACAGAAGTTTAAACCTAGCCTAAGTTTGTGGCCTCTCTCCTTTTTATTTTCTTCGATTTAGGGGTCTTTATATAGGCAGGGAACTAGGGTTTAGGTTTTGAGCCGTGCCATCTCTTCACCATCCGAGCTTGATCCCATGGCTTGGCATTGGCTGCGCTAGGGATAGGTTTAGGAAAACCAGGGGCGGAGTAAGTGGTTTCGAGTTGGTGGCGCTGGAGAAGGCCACATCGTCGAGCTTCGCGATTTCACCCGGCTTCCCACGGTGAAAGTCGTGGCTTTACTTTTACTCAGGGGAAGAGATATATGACAGGTGGGGTCGCAGGTAATATTGAACAAGAGAGAAGAAGATGCGTGAGACAGTTTCATAGTGCACCAATCAATCCTCTTTGATTTTCTGTTTATGGTGTACCAACAACGGGTGCACCCGATTTTTTAAATGGAAATCTGACTCTTCCCTGGGGGCAGCGACATCCTTGGCCCCCCTGGGGATTGTCTCCAACGGATGGACGCGCCAAACTGCAAGGATTTTTCATAGAATTTTGTTCAATTTCCATTTACTTTTTGATGCAATCCAAAATAAATTCTTTGAAGGTCTTTCCTTGGGTATTTTTCCTTGAAATTTCATGAGTAGACTTAGAAAAATATAAGAAATTTAATAGTTCAACTAGTTTTGCAAAATTCCTTATGGATTTATTTTGGTAATTTTGTGAAATTTTTGGGCCTCTTTGCAAAATTTGGCATTTGTGTGGGCATTTTTGGGATTTAAAAATTATGATAATTCACCATAATTCTTAAGAAATTTTTGAGCATTTTTTTGGTTATTTTTGGAGTTTGTTTGGTATTTTTCGCAATTTGATTTTGATTTTTGGCAATTTGGGAATTTGGTTTTCGCTGTTTGACTTTTGGTTTTCGCAATTCGGTTTTGATTTATTTGGTTTTGAGGGTTTAATTTTTGGGGTCAACAAGATGGAATTAACAAGAGATTCAAGAAAAATGTCTAAATCCTAGATATCTTCAAAGAGGAAGAAGAGAGCTCCAACAGAGATGCAAACAGCGATACTCTATCTCCGTAACTCCCTTTTTCTCCCGAAAAATTTATAAATAATATTAAATTAATGTAATATATTAAAAATAATATTAATATAATAATATTTTTTTAAATAGTATCACGAGATCGGAATCTGAGATTCCGACGGCAAGATCGGAATTCCGGATTCCAATCTTAGCTAAGATCGGATTCCCGGATTCCGATCTTAGCTAAAATCGGAATTCCAGGTTCTGATATAAAAAGTAGGGTCTTTGCCGTGCATAGTTCGACGGGAATAATCATATAGTTCGACGGAAATAATCAAAATTCTGCAACTTGAATAAGTACTTTAACCTAGTAATTCTCCAATTAAAAAAAAAACTAACCTAGTAGTTTGACCAGCTGCAACAAGGCTAATACCCACGATCAATTCTTAAATTGCTACATATACCCCTGATAAAAAGTGATTTGAGTTGTGTATGCACATACTTATCAGATCAAAATAATTTTAAGACCCGACTAATAAGAGGTCCCTTTGGTCCCCTCTCCGTCACAATTTTGAGTCCTTTTGCTGCCGTTTAAACTATTCTTCTTACAAATACTAAAAGGTTGCTAGGGAAAACACCAAAAGTCAAAGTTAATTAATGAATTTACTTTGCGATAATCTGACATTTGACTGTATGGATACTTCTATTGCAATCAATCTATTCTTGATGCATATATTTAAAGACAATAACTTAATAATATACAAGTAGAACCAAACAAAATAGCAAAAATAAAAAAGTAAATATTAAAAGAAAGATAAAATTAAGTTAATAATACATAATAGCATGAAAGACCTGTAAAAACTTGTTAGTTCCAAAGTCCTAATAAAACAACCATTGTAATTTTAAGATAGAAAATTAGTCTGCAGAAATTTAATTAAGTTGGACAACATATTCATTCATTGTAATTGATTAAGTTGGATATGACATATTTTTATTTGACTAGTATGTTCAACATAAATAATAATGATAGTAATAGGCAAGTGCATATAAAATTGAGTCTGTAAATAATATTAAATTAGATATGGGCCTCACATTGGATATGGACTTATATTTGTATTATGTTATTTCGTCAAAATATTAGGAGTTGGAACTGTTATTTGGGATTTGGATTGAAATAAAATAGGAATTATAAGTGTCATCGGCAAATATACCATCCCAGCCATCGCTAAATATAAAGTGAACATATACAGAAAACAAAGTGAACATAAAGATGATTTAAGTGAACACATACAAACAAATAAGTGTTATCATCACTTGTTCAGAAGTTTACATGCATATTCAACTTATTTGTTTGTATGTGTTCACTTAGATCATCTATATGTTCATTTTGTTTATTGTATATGTTCACTTTATATTTAGCGATGGCAGGGATGACAAAATTGCAGATGACAGTAATCAATTTTCAAAATAAAATGATTTTCAGCCTCCAAATTTTTATTATTTTTTACGGTTCTTTAGAAATCACGCTTCCTTTTTAGGACGTATCCAAGGAATATTTAGTCGTTGAAAGGACTAAACGAAAAATAGGATACATTTCATAGGAAGTCCCTACGAATCTACGATGACAATTTTACTTATATTTTGCCTCATGTGATAAAATTACTTTTGTTTCTGCTCTCTCAAGTCGTTGAAATTATTTTTTTTTAACGTCAAAATTGCAATCTTTTATTTCCCTACGAATCTACATGCCAAAATTGCAATCCTTTATTTTAATATATCCACTTTTTTTTCTATAGAAAAATTCTGATTTGCCCACATTAATTGGACCTTTAAGAATGTCAATAATTCCTAAAAGAGTGGTGCATATTGTTCTTGAAACTAAAGCAAAAGAGTTTTTTCCAAAAGACATAAGAGTTGATCCGTTAATTTTTTTGTTTACCTTAAAATGACAAGCTCTCTTTCTTGTGCCTATGTATCTTCCATGTAGAATACTTCCTCCCACGAAATAACTGTGCTTTGAATTGAATTGAAGCATCAATCCATGGATCAACAATTTCCACGATGTTATTTCTTTTCTTAACAATCCACACTAAACAAGCATCCCATCATTCCCAATTATGTACAATGAAATCCGTGATGACCATTTGCAAAACCAACACCAACACGACGATAACCTCGTGTGCTATATGCAGGGAAGATATTGTCACTGCTTCGACCATTCATTGGATGCTATGTGGACATGCGTACCATTTCAACTGCATCATCCCATGGATACATGAGACGTGTCCGATTTGCCGTATTCAGCTCTCGACGCCATATCTTAGCCTGTAGGAATTTAAGAATTTAAGAATCACTTTTTTATCAGGGGTATATGTAGGAATTTAAGAATTGATCATGGGTATCAGCCTTATTGCAGCTGGTCAAACTACTAGGTTTTTTTTTAATTGGAGAACTACTAGGTTAATTTAAGTATTTATCCAAGTTGCAGAATCTTGATTATTGCCGTCGAACTATATGATTATTCCCGTCGAAATATGCACGGCAAAGACCTTACTTTTTATATCGGAACTTGGATTCCGATCTTGCCGTCGGAATCTCATATTCCGATCTCGTGATACTATTTAAAAAAATATCATTATATTGATATTATTTTTAATATATTATATTAATTTAATATTATTTATAAATTTTTCGACTTTTTCTCCATCTCATTTCCGTGTGGGCCATTTTGGGCTCGGCCCATTTTGGCTTCACACTATTATACGCAACACTCTCCGTACAAGACGATTTTGAAGGCGATCCCAGATTCCCAGACGATCTCTCCAACCTCCGAGATTAGGGATGAAAACTACACATAACATCCAATCCGTATCCGTATCCGAACATATCCGTATTCGTATTCGTATCCGCCAAAAAAATATGGATGCGGATATGATTTTGAGTTTTTTGACAATATCCGATCCGTATTCGTTTCCGACATGGATATTATCCGTATCCGATAGATATTAATCCGTTTATCCGTATTTTTAACGGCATAAGATAATTAATATAATTACTTATCTACATTAGAGAATACATTTAATTATATAATGTTTAATTTTTATTAGATAAGTTCTCTTATAATAATATTTTTATTTGGAACATAAAATTATTTTTATTTTTTTATTATTGAGACGATTATATATGATAATAATACTAAAATTAATTTTTTTCTCTAATCATGTTGATTACATATGATTAATATACTTTTTTAATGTATGATGACATTCAAGGTAACATGATATGATTTGACATTGAATAGTTAAATATACTGTTAGAATTCAAATTGTGGAAAGACTGAATTTATTGATCAATTCTATTAAATTTGTACTTATGTGGTGCTTGCAATTTTATTGATTAATTCATAAATTTGATAATTACGGTTATATATGTGATTTATTGAATCCAATATATTTGTTGAGAATCCAACCAATAATGTTAATAATAATTTAATTTATACATATTATATATAATATTTTGATGAAATTTTGGATTTAATTGGTTGAAAGAATAAATTTTGTACACTGCTTACCTTATTATCGTATAATTTATATTGTTTGAATATAACTTATTGCATGACATGAACATTTTCTTATGCTTCAGCTACTCTCATATATAACAAACTTTTATACGCAATATGAAATTTAAAAAAAATTCTAAAGAAATGAAATAAAATAAATTGATCGTTATATGATCCGTATCCGACAAAATATATTCGTATTCGACTCCGTATCCGATAATATCCGAACCGTATCCGTATCCGTTTAATATCCGAACCGTATCCGTATCCGAACGCATCCGTATTCGTATCCGTATCCGAGAAAAAAATATGGATGCGGATATGGGAAGACCTACATCCGCACCGTATCCGATCCGTTTTCATCCCTATCCGAGATGGACTCTAGGATGGCAAAAGTACAACCTCGCCGCCGGACTAGAGCGCCCCCCTCCAAGTCTCCAAGACTGGAGATTCTTACCTTGCTCGTTGGACAACCCTCATATGCACAAGCTCTAGCTTCCAATAACTCCTCCATCCCACACTACACCAGAAAAGATTTTTAACGGCACCATATTTACGGCAGTTTTTTAAAAAACTGTTGTAAAAAAAAAGAGGGGGGCATTTTAGTAAATAGAAAGAGATTTATTTATAGCGATAGGCGTCGTTAAAGTGTGCAGGAAATTCGGAAAAAATATTCACTGATTTGTTACGGCTGTTATTAAAAGAACCGCCGTAAAAAAAAAAATTTGTTTTCCGTCTCTCTCATTTTTTATTCATTTCTGCCTCATCTCCTTGTTGTGTCCGTCCGCTAGGTTTTGCCATTGAGATCTAACACAACTTCTCGACTCCGATTCAATGGAGCCGGGCGTGAGCATCAAGACGTCTCGCCAGATCCGCGTGGCCATCTTGGCGGCGCACCTCCGCAAGTACACTTCTCTACACCAGCCCTGCGTGGTAGACATTGATGGATCGCACGCCACAGCTGCGTGGACGTGGCCTACGTGGCCTCCTACACGGTGCAGCACCAGAAATCCCCTTCTCCCACCAGCCCTGGGACTCCGGATCCCTGTCCCACCGGCTGCTCCGCCTCCCCCTAGGAAGACTTCCAACGCTGCTGCAAGATCCTCGCCGTCGTCGCCATTTACCATCTATCGCTTTGGCTTCTGCCCTTTTCTCGACTCTGTAGCCGCTAAGTTTGTCTCTGCGTGCTGCCCGTATGGATCTGCCCTCACTACCAGTTGCTTCTGCTTCTGCCTCTCTGATGCTCAAGTGGGCCTCTACTACTTTAGTCGCCAAGGCTAGTTAAGATTTGATCTCTTTATAAACGAAAGTAGTGTTCTTTCCTTTACTTCGTATCTACAATATTTATTGATATAATCAAAGGTTGGCTTTAAGCACTAGTAGATCACCAAAATGATAAAGTTATCAAAGATTGATGATCTTGTGTATTTTTTTACAATCCAATAATTACTTGTGTTTTATCATCTTTAGATAAAGCCTAATTTGAGGCATTTATAAGGGCACTTGATGTGCAAGTGAAAGGAATGAAATTGATAGGAGAGGTCGTTAAAAAAATTGAAAATAAGCAAGATAATGAACTACCAGAAGACCAATTCAACCATTATACCACAAGAAACGGTTAGTTCTCAAGTAATATATTTATCTATTATTGCAATTTGCAGCATGAACACTCATCTAATTTAATTTTGGCTCATATGGTTGTAACTTATTTCTTATTGGTTTGCAAGAATCAAGAAAAGTTAGCAATTCATGGGATGCTCAGGTTTGATAAATTTGTACATATTACTTTTTGATTTCATGCTCAGCTACTCAAGAGCAGTTAACATGAATGATATAGCAACTCTTGATTATGGTTCCTCTCTCTCATGTAACTGCTTACTACTCAGGTTGATATGGTTCTAACTGATGCTGCATATTTCATTCAATGTGTCTTAATCTGTTCTACTGTTAATCTACTGGAAATTGTTATATGCATTAGAGTGATTTCTTATAGTTTTGTTTGATAACTAGGTAGATCGAGTGGGACAACAAGTTCAAACAATGAAAGATGAAGTAACAATGATGGTAATTCATCTTATGGTAACTATGTTATGTAGTGTTATTAGTTCTGATGGTAATTCATCTAAGTATGAAATTAATTATACTGTACTGGGCTCTTGCCCATAACAGTGAAATGTTATTATATTTGTTTGAACTTTGAAAAAAAATAAAGGGTCTGGATTTTTATAAGAGCTTATATAGCAATGAAAATTCAAAAAGAACTATGGGCACTTTGGTGACTTTTAGGATATTTAAACTGTAGGCAAAGGTGAAAATTGTTGAACTTGAGTCTAATTTGGATCCTGGTACATATAAGTGAGCTTATTTGGTACATAAATATACCTTGAAATCAGTTAATAGTTATAATACATTAATGAGGTTTAGTCTTTCTCTTCTCGGCAAGAATAAACAAATTAATGAGGTTTAGATTGGACATGAAAAATTATTGTGTGCTTTGGTGAAAGGAAAAATGATATTGCAGCTAGAGAATCTAAAATATTATACAAATTTTCTTTTGTTTAGAATTTTAGCAATATAATGAGTGATTTATCTAATGATTCTTGAAGGTTAAAAATTTGATAATTCTCTTTTTTATTTAGGAGAAGATTGGAAAGGGCTTCATGGCGGATGTAATCATGTAATTTGTGAAAGTCGCGAAGATATTCCTGAGAAGACAATAGGTTTAGCATTTTCTTTATGAAAATTATTTTTATTTTCTAGTAGTCATGTAATTTGTGAAAGTCGCGAAGATATTCCTGAGAAGACAATATATAGGTTTAGCATTTTCTTTATGAAAATCATTTTTATTTTTTACAGCTTAATGTACGTAGTTCTAGAAACTTAATTATATATTATTAATTATGAAAATTTGTATGATGAATCTGTGTTTATGAAAATTTGTGTGATGAATCTCTGTTTGGTATGATTATGGCTGCTAAATGTTAAAAGACGCTGTGCAAAATAAAAAATCCCACGCGCGGCTTCGCAAAATCACGAATATTTACGGCGGTTAATTATTATCTTTAGCGGCCCCCCTCATTTACAGCACCAATCATCCGGCGTAAAAAATATCTAAAACACAGCCGTAAAAAACTGAATCTGCCGTAGTGCCATCTCCAAACCTCCTTCAACCCCACCACGCCGACACCCCCTATCGCCACACATCCCTCCTGTCCGAGACAGTCAATGCTTATCACCTCACCTGAGTGTATTGGACGGCGACCCTATATCCAAAACATTGGTCTTCCATTACTCTTTTTATAATTAATTTTTATTTAGTTTTGACCATTATTATGTTTGAGGATATAATATAACTATTAAATAAATATGATCGTCAAGTATCTTTTCATAGTTCCCTTAAAAATTGAAGTTTACTATAAAGTGTATCCATATGATTAAATATGTAACTTGAATCCACTGCATATTTAGAAGTTAGAATAAGGAATACTGGATTACAATCATTACATTATTCTCTACCTGCAAACACAATCACAAACATATCACAACGCAAACACATACACGAACACAACAGTACCAATTAAATTACTACATGGAACAGTTAAATGCAAAATCTCACATGATGCACACAACCAACGTACAAAAGCTAATTGCGCACACACATGTTAATGATTAATTGTTTGCTTTCGCACCCCATTGATACGCCCCGTAGACTGAAACAATGCAATCTTTCTGAAGAATACAAGGATATGTATTCCAGGCATTTGGAGTGCCGGTGTTGCTTTGCCAAAGAGCATTGCCATTACTGTCATACAGCACCAGGTTCCCATCAAACTGCATCAACAAGTTGCAATTGGTAGCCTGGTTGGCAGTTTGCGACGCCCATACTGGGGAGCCGTTTTCGTATAGGACCAGGTTGCAGTCGTCCTGCATTCTAAAAACACAGTTACCGTTCTGGAGGTATTGATTTGTTTCCAGTGTCTCCCCAGATAGCAACAGGTCGCCTCGATTAGGATCTGAATCGAGGGGAGCTGCAATGCCTAAGCCCTAAGGCAGTAGGAAGAATTATGAGACTGGTTAAGAGGAAAGCAAAAAAAGACATTACTGTACTGTTTGTTATTTCAACAATAGAAACTGTTTTGTTTTGAGCTGTATTGGCTACGGTAGAGTTCTCTTTTTTATAAGGACCAAGGATGCGTGCTTGCTAATGTGAAACCTAATGCTATACAATTTGACTTTGTTTTTTTTTTTTAAAATTTTTGACATGCATTATGGCCACATGGGATAATGCTATATATTGAATTAAATTAAGGACGAGTCATTTCCTATCTTTTTATTCCTATTCATTGTCAAACAATGATGGAACTTAATAATAAGTTGAAGTGTTCAAATTATCAATGTATAGGATACGGAATCCTGGATTTTTTTAGATAAAAAATACCCTCTGTTCCTATCCCTACTACATAATTAGAGATGGGTGTAAACAAATGTTTACTCTATGCATTCTTAACCATTGATCATTTTAATCAATGGATATAAGTTTACGTGCTATTCACATTTAATAGAAAGAAATTTGTCATATGTTGTGCACTCATCAAAATAGAAAGAAATTTATCATATGTTATTTTTATTTGCACCCCTACCATACGCACCATATAGTAAACCGGTGCAAATGCAATTTATAAACCGGTGTAAATCACTTTTTTTGTGGTAGTGTGTATTGTGTTTGGAAAGAAAGCACAACATTTATGAAAAACTTCATTAAAATAGTAACCATTTTTTATTTTGAAACTAGAGCATATATGTAAAATTTTCTCATCTATAATATAATTTAATAAGTGGGTACGTATACCAGTTTCAAATAATGCGTTCATATATATTCTTAACACGATATAACATATCTAAACAAATTTGAAGTACGTACCTGATCATACAGGGACCCCAAAGATTCCACGATGGCAACAGCTTACAGATCTTGACCGTAAATTTCAAAAACTACGGCCTAGATTGAGATAAGATTCTAAACAAAGAAACACGCTTAAGTAGCATTGGCTAGAAGTAGACGACAATAATTTATATTTTAATTTTTAACTCATTAACTGGTCGACCTAACATTTTATTATATGCCTTTTGGCGTCAATACTTGGATTAATCACTACACCAAAAAAGATTATTAGTACCGGACCATTAGTATCTGTTTTTAAGAAAACCGATATTAAAAATAAATCATGGCAATTTTGTAATTGTCAGACTTATTATTTAGTACCGGTTTTTTTAAAAAAACTGATACTAAAAATCGCTGACAAAAAAAAACGGTTTTCATTTAGTACTGGTTTTTTATAAAAAAAACCGATATTAAATAATTGATTTTTAGTACCGGTTTTTTTATAAAAAATCGGTACTAAAGTGCCGACAAAAAAAATAACAGTTTTTAATTTAATACCGGTTTTTTATAAAAAAACCGATACTAAAGTGCCGACAAAAATGAAAAAAACATTTTTTTTAATTTAGTACTGGTTTTTTATAAAAAACCGGTACTAAAAATCAATTATTTAGTACCGGTCTTTTATAAAAAAACCGGTATTAAATGAAAACCATTTTTTTCAGCCATTTTTAGTACCGGTTTTTTAAAAAAACCGGTACTAAATTAAAAACTGTTTTTTTTTTATGAGCATCCAAGAGAATCTATTCAACACAGCCAAAGAGGAGAGAGATGCATGCATGGAA
The DNA here is from genome assembly GCA_028095005.1 of Rhynchospora pubera. NCBI lineage: Eukaryota > Viridiplantae > Streptophyta > Magnoliopsida > Poales > Cyperaceae > Rhynchospora > Rhynchospora pubera. Next base: position 22,161,339 of record CM051461.1, read on the forward strand.
AAGGTCCACACCTGGAATGAGTTCACGACTGCTCTCAACAACAAGAAGTTGATATTTGCTCCTTGGTGTGATGAGAAGGTACTCTCTGATATCTCTCTCTCTATCCCCCTCTCCAGTCCACCGCATCTTCTGATGTTTTCCTGTTTTGGAAACTTGGTCAATACATGTATGTAACACATGCATCAACCCTAAATAAAGGATGATTTGTGTTGGTGCTCAGTGCTCTGCAACTGGGTTATTGTGGCATGAGATGAATTTGCATGGTGACCCTTACGAGTCACGAGTATTCATCGTTCTATTTTGTTGTTTGTTTGTATAAATACTTATTGCTATGCATCTTATTTGTAAACATAGGAAGTGGAGGAAGATGTCAAGGCGAGAACCAAGGGAGATCATGGTGCAGCTAAAACATTATGCTCTTCTCTTGACCAGCCTGAAATCACTGAAGGTGCCTGTCTCCTTCTACCCGTCTTTTTTTTTCCCTTTTTTTTCTAATTTTTTATTCTCTCAATAAGAATGGAAGTGAGCTTTATGGTGCCCCCAGCAGAATTTCGAATACCACATGCAAAACTGCTTGATATTTTGATCTGATTCTGGAAATAAATATTGGGTTGGTAATGTATACAGCATTGAGATACTATGAAAATAACATATATACAAGATTTGTTTGAATTGAGTTATTTTATATTGTAAATAATCTGATTCAATGGAACTTCATGTAGGCACGGTTTTCTTTTCATCTGGGAAGCCAACAAAGAAGTGGACTTATTGGGGGCGCAGTTACTAATTATACTAGTCGTAGTTTCATATTTAAAAGTTGAAAGAGTTGCGACATCTTTGGTCTGTATTTGTTTTATTTTCTATTTGTCAATTCGACCACGTCCGTTCCTTCTCCGACCACAACAAGCCGATTTTCATTACCTAGTTTGACTGATATGACACCTAAAACAATAGTTTCACTATCAATTAAGCCCAATATTAACAAATTAATATGAAACCGACAACAAATGAACTTTGTGTATTTGTCCTCATTGGACAATTTTGTAATGAACAATTTATCAATACGCGTTTAATTCTAATTTTTATTTTTCGTTTTTTTTAATTAATTTAGTACCGGTTTTTAGTTAAAAACCGGTACTAAATTAATTTAAAAAAACTAAAAAATATTAATTAATTTAGTACCGATTTTTAATAAAAAAATCGGTACTGAAATTGATTTTTTTTAAAAAATAAATTTAGTACCGGTTTTTTATAAAAAATTTTTATAAAAAAACCGGTACTAATAGTGTTTGCCGTCACTTTCCTAAGCCTTTAAGTACCAGCTTATTAGTATCGATTTTTTATTACTTTTAGTACCCCTATTATTAGTACCGGTACAAAACCGGTACTAATAGTACATAAAAAACCGGTACTAATACTTTTAAATGGCGTAGTGAATGGCAGTGTAAACAGGACGAAGAAGTCTGGGTTTCCTTTTTTTTTTTTAATACTGTGATGTTAGTACACTGTTACAACAACCCTTGTTATGGAACCTTGACGTGCGGAAACAAATAAAAATTGGAGATGACAAGGGCTTCAAACCGCTTTGTGAATTGTGAGTAATTTTAAAACTTAGCGGTTCTAAAGAATATTTTCATTTTGTAGTATTTTCTTGATGGTTCAGAAGGTTAAATAATAAATAGCTAGGGAAAAGGCGGAGAAATTCGGAAAAAGTGAATACCAACTAATTAATCAAGGCTAATTTCATGAAAGAAATGGAGGCAATTTCATGCTTTGCAGTATAGATCGAGACAGTGTTTCTTCATAGGCACTAAAATAAAAAAATAATAAAAAAAACATTGATAAATTGAGAGAGATACTGTAAGAAAATGCCTCTGTATTTTTTTTCCTTTTACTTTCTCAGATCACTTCGAAGTGTCATCAATTTAATTATATCTTTTCACTTGTATATATATACTTTTCATGGTTGAATGTTTTATGATCAATTTGTTGTAAACATATTAGGCCCCGACCAAAATCCCATTTTTTAACATGAGATTTCATTTCATTTCATTTTGTTGGAAAATTCGCGATCAAAATGAACGGATTTGGTAACAGAATTATCTTTCCTTCTGTGTACTTTCAAAGCTTAGAAGGGGGCTTTGATAGTGCCTTTTGTACAAGTTCTCTGCGCAGAATCTTCCCTGCTGGTGATTTTGGTATTGCATTAACAAATGCAACTCGCCGAATCTTTTTGTATGGTGCAACCTGTTTTACAAAAAAAATATTCATTATTGTAGATTGTAGCACATAAAAGATGCAAGAAACCAAATTATGTATATAAGATGCATCACATAATTGTATACAACTTTTCAGCCAAAAAGCACATCCCTGACCAAATTATGTATCCAAGAAGTTCATATATTTTTTTTCTTCCGATAGAGATTAAAGTCAAATTTACCTGCTTTGCCACAAAATCCATGATTTCTTTCTCAGTGAGGTGGGTACCAGGTTGTCTAACTACAAAAGCCATTGGTATTTCTCCAGCTTCTTCATCTGGATACCTGCCAGTTGCAATTTGTGGTGAAGAACACTTGTAACCATCAATGACATTATGAAAATCCTCTGCTGGTAAACAATTTGTTCAATAAAACATTGTGAAATAATTAAGGTGACAACATACGGAACTACAGCAGCATCAGCAATTCCTGGTTGGGTGTGAAGAATCAGCTCCAATTCTGCTGGAGGCACCTGAATTTTGATTATAGAGATGTTGAAGTTTTGATTGAAAAGGCCATAAAATGAAATTCAGACAAACAAACTGTAATTGACAGTTTAACACAAAAGTGGTCAATCTGTCTACAACTTGAGGGTTTCAGAATTTGACAGTTGATAATATATATATCATTGCTCCAACAACCAGTATGCAAATTAAACATTTTTTGTCCATTGAGTAAACTCTTTTGCAGAAACTTTTGCCCAAGACATAACTGTCTCGATCACTTGGTACAGAAAGAAAACAAACAAAGAAAATAAAAATAGATGCTGTAAAATGAAAGAAACGTATGAAACCTATTGAGATCTGGGCACTTCACAACCCATTCATGCCTACTAGTGGCCCATGATAAATCAGAAGGAATAGCAAATTTTTTTCTGAAAGCTTATAGTATTCACATAGTTGAAAATTTTAAACTTGTAACATAAGAGACGGGTTCCCTGTACCTGGTATGCTTTGTACTTTATCAATTCTTTTAACCGATCAACAATGTAGAGAAAGCCGTCTTCGTTGATGTAGCAGAGGTCTCCAGTTTTTAGCCATCCTTCTCTGTCCAGCGTTGATGATGTTGCCTCATCATCACCCACATAACCTGTGATTAATATTTCTTGAAATGGTGTGCTTGTGTTCAATTGTCCTCCGAGTGAAAAGCAAAACTATTCCAAGGCCAGTTTTAGCCAGCCATGATTGAACAAATAATCCAAAACATATGCAGTTTTACTCCTTGGATATCTAGTTGAATCTAATCGAACCAAACAAGCATATGCAGTTGACATTTAATGATTTAAATGCACTAAAACTACCCATATGCACTGACCTTTCATGATAATTGGTCCTCTGATCCAAAGCTCCCCTCTTTGACCGGGTCCCAGTGCCTCTCCTGTGGAGGGGTCCACTATCTTTGCCTCAAGATTTGCACCCAATCGACCTGCTGACCCATACATTTTAGACTCTTCTGGCCCCACTGTAACAGATACACTGCCACCTGACTCTGTTAACCCGTAACCCTGATATGATAAAATAATGAATATGTATACAAACTAACAGCAGGACAACCTCCTTTTTTATAAAAAAAATTTGAAGTTACCAAATAGCAGGAAAAATTATATAGTTAGTCTTATTTGATTACTAAAAAATTTATAAAATAAATGCTCTCTCTATTCTCTATTATTCAAAGTTTCGAACCGAAGACTATTTGGCTCTGTTTTCATTACCCTACTGGTTATCGGAAAATTCAGGTAATATTTGATAGTGGAACAGTGACCAAAACAGGGATATCTGGTATTGTGAGACAAAATACCAGGAAATTTTAGAAAATACCAGAAAATATCGAAAACATTTATTTGGTTGATGGAATAAAGCCAAACCACCATGCCGAACAACCCTGCTTTAGTCTTATACTCTATTTTAGTTAGTAGTTAGTACCAAACATGCGGACCCAATTACTCTGTAAAACTATTGCATTTATTTCTCTAGTCAGACACTGATTAGTTTCACTAAAAAAAAAAAACTATTTCATTTATTGGTCCTTTCTAGTTAAAATCCCATCATGGAAAGAAAATCTGGAACACAAAAACTAGACACTAGCTAGTAGCTACTACTACTACTGTTGAGTTCTTATATCAACACCTCACCTGGACAAGATCAACATTAGGGAACCTCGCAATAAACTGCTGAGCTAACTCACGGCCAAGAGGTGCACCACCAACACCAATGGTCTGAAGGGATGAAAGATCAAACCGCAACACATCAGGTGACTTAGCAAGCGCCACAATCAGTGGCGGCGCAGCGGGCACAATTGTGACTTTGTACTTCTCAATAGCTCTCAACATGGCACCAAATTCAAACCTCTCCATCAGTACAGTTGTTTCACCAGTGGCAATTGCGCGAAATAACATGAAGAAGCCGAAGACATGGAACAGAGGGATGGTGAAGAGTGCAACAGTTTGAGATGGTGTCTCACCAGCTGCTGCTGCCTCAGCTAGTTTTTCAGATCGCCGTGTATGTTGATCAGCAATACAAGCAATTAAGTTTCGGTGGGTCAGAACGACGCCTTTAACTCGGCCAGTGGTGCCAGAGGAGTACAGTATAGCTGCAGTGTCTGACTGTTTGATAGTTGGTACTGGTGAATTTGGGACATTAGAGGAGAGAATAGATGTAAAAAATGGAGAATCAAGGAGGAGAATCGGAATTTCAGAAGGGATCTTGGATGCCACAGAAGAAACCGAGAAGGCAATAGAGGGTTTACAGAGGCCAATTTGATGTGAAATTTCAGATAGGGAAGAGGCCGGGTTGGCGGGTGACACAACAACCCCTATTGAGATCAATGCTAAGTAAAGAACTGATATTTCGAGCCGAGATGGGGATAGAATGAAAGCTACTGAACCAGGGGAGAGATTGAACGGTGAGGAGCAGAGCGCTGTGGCGAGGGAGGAAGACTGAGAGAGAAGGGAAGGGAAGGAGAGGGAGGCAGAGGAAAAGACATCGATCAAGGCCGGTTGCAGCGGGAGGCTCGACGAACCCAAGAGAGAGAGTGCAAACTCGGCAGCAGAGATGGGGAATGACTCCGGGGGGAGGGGTGTTTCGGGTCGCAGTTGGACAGAATCCGCTTCGTGGATCGATGGAAGGGGGAGGCATGGTAGCTGGGGTCGCTGTGGAGACTGATTTAGAATGGTGATTGAATTGAATTGATCGACTGGAAGAGAGAGTAGAGATAGACAAGTCTGTAAAGTGTGGCCATTAAATTGGACACGTAATCAATTAATATCGAGGTGGATGTGAGGTGCTGTGTGTTCCCGCCATTAATTGATTAACATTTCACTCCATGAAAAAGAGAAATATTATTGGCTTCAGAACAGTATAACTGTATAAGCCTGGAAAAGACATTTGCTAACTTCCGTTTTGTTTGGATGAAGATGTTAAAAGGAAATAATTTAATAGACATTATTTAGTAATGTTCTCAAACAATCAGTACATGAAATATAAGAAATTATAAAATGCAGCTAAATAATGGGAAAATAAAATGAAGGTCACTTTCAGGCTTTGCAGTATAGAGACAGACTCGTGTATATTTATAGGCACTAAAAAACAAAGAACGTTGATAAAGTGAGATAATACTGCAAGAGAAACGCCCCTGTTTTTCTCTGTGCTTTTTGTTTATTTTCTGTTACTTTCTCTTATTTATTCAATAAAATGTATTATGATTACTTCGTTGTGATCATTTTATACTTCACTCATATTTATATTTTCTTTTACGCCACGGTTTTAGGAGGTTGAACGTCATGGCCTTCTTCTCAGAACTCTAAAATAACTTGCTATCATTATTTAAGGGCATTTTATTAATGAAGTTATCTATGTCTTCAATTTGCTATCTTAATTTCGTGAGAAAAGTAAATAAATTGGTTTAACTGTTATCGGCATATGAACTATCAATAATCAATTAATCATAGGCATTTACCATCTTACCTGTTATTTTCTGTAACAAATGATGATTAGATTGGAAGCTGTAAGACATTATTATATTAGGAACATAACAAATCAGTTGAACTATAGGAAAATGCATTCTTATGCAATGCTTTGTTGGTTTATTTAGCCAAACCAAAGATGTTCTGCCGTTCTGGTGTATGGTCATATGGGGCAGTGCTATCATTATGCTGTTATAAGTGAAAACACATAACAATGCAATTCAGACGTTTGAGTACTGCATTGGTCCACCGCAATTACAAGTGAAGATACATAACAATGGAAATAAAAATAATATATACATTCTAAAAATGGGTCCGCAGGTCAATCGATCTGACTCGTTTATTTACTTGCAGTTAGCGTCAAACAATGCTTAGTTCCAATTTCCAAATGAATTATAAGGAATTAAATAGGAAAGTTGAGGGGTGTGTACTCAAGAGAGAGAGCATAGAATGCGTATTCTGCCGAAAATGCACCTCGAGAAAATTATGGATCCCATGCCCAGTTGGGGCATTATGCTGTCTACTTGCGGCATTCGGTCGAAGCACTGCAAATTCTATCCTTACCAAATAATCTCCTCCATAGGCTGTGCGGCATATTCCATCACATCTTAGCTCCAACAGAAAAGAGTGCAACGCCCGGTATCTTTTCTTCTCGTATGATTCTGGCAAATATCTTACTGACAAGGATCGTGCAAAATGAATAAATTCAGGTTTTGTATTCTTTGATGAGATAGACTAAAATTAGTCACGATTGACGGATGAGACCGTCAGTTACGATGAAATCTCAATTTTCAAGAATCTAACAATCGATCCGAACCGTTCAATATGTTCTCCATATTGAAATCTCATTGAATGTGGAAGGAATCCTTTCTCCAAAAGAAAGTCCATTTTTTGGAGACCAAATTTTACATTTTTTTTCAGAAAATTTTTAGTATTTTTTTTGGTATTCTACAAAATTCTTAATCTAAACAATTCCAGACCTTCAATAATAATGATTTTTAAAAATCTCAAAAAAATAGCAAAAATATTCAAAAAAATGTAAAAGTTGGTCTCCATTGAGATTTCAATATGGATAACACATTGAATAGTTCAGATTAGACAATAGAACCTCAAAAGTTGAGATATAATCGCGGCTCAGTCAATCGTGGCTGATTTTAATCTACCTCTTGTTTGATTGGTCAATGTTCAATGTTGGTTCCTTATTTCCTGTAATCGCTGCTTGAATTATGTAAACAGGTTTTCATGTTTCCTAGGGTCTCAGTTTAGCTTTCGCACAGTACTGAACTGGGTCTTCTTTTCTCTTTTATTTATGCTTGAATTGCAACATAAAATGTTGTTTTCTTTTATCCAATACATTGTCAGCCTCTACACTTCTCTTTTACGGTAATTTAATTATTTATTTATTATTTGTTGTAAAATGCCAAATATAGTAAATCTAAAATGCTACGACCGTTAACATGTATTATTAAGATTACAATTTTTAGGCCCACAAAAACAATGAAACAATAAGCAATGGAATGGAACAGACATCAGCTGCCATCATAATCCTTCCGGAAGACCATGGCAGAGCAACTATGGTGTAGCAACACGCCGAACAGACATCAGTGGCCATGTCTGAATTTCAAAAAAAAGGAAGCTTCTCACACTCTATGGTGTAGCAACTAATTTAAAACATTGGAATTCCCAATAGAATCATCTTTGGTTTCTGTTTACTTCAAAGCTTAGAAGTGGGGTTTGATAGCGCCTTCTGTACAAGTTCTCTCCGCAGAATCTTCCCTGCTGGTGATTTTGGTATTGCATTAACAAATGCAACACGCCGAATCTTTTTGTATGGTGCAACCTGTTGTGCAAAATTTTCATACATTAAAGATGGGAAACAACCAAATGGCTATCCTATTGTATATAGCTTTCAGCAAAATAGCACTTCCCTTAATCGAAAAAACATTGCCTTTAATAAGAAACCATATTGCCCTCAACTAAGAAGTTATTTTTTTTCATGACAGAAATAGAAGTACAAGAATTAGGAAAGTATTCTATGGATGGCTAGTGATGGTCCAAAAAATCTTGATCCTTGGCCCGTCTTTTGGAAGACCGTCCTAAAATTTGGACTGGACCGGCCCTTTGAAGGTCTTACGATGGACAAGAACCTAAAAGGGTCGGATTTTGAAGGGGCCGGATCTAATTTCTTTTTCCAAGACGGACATTGAAAGGTCGGATTTTAAAGGGCCGAACCCGATCTAACCTTTCAATCATAGTAACCATTTGATCATGTTGAGATGATACAGATTAAAAAATATTAAAAAAATTAAATGTTGGCACTAATTTAGAAGGACTAGAAGGACAAAGGACTTAGAAGGGTCGGGTTTTCAAACGGACAATCTCCTCTTCTAAAAAGTAAACCCATCTAACCCATCCCATCTAAACCATTTTCTCAATCCGGTCCGACCCGGGCCTTCTACCAAACCCTTAAAACACGGTCCTTTGAAATCCGGCCCGGCCCTTTTGTCTTTCACTATGGATGGCATCGATCAGCCAGTGCTATGGCTCGAAATCTAGATTTTACACATTCAAATGGGGGATATACTCAATTCAATCTACATATTAAGATCTTGCACGAAACTAAACTATACATTGTTTTAGAATTTTACTACCTTTTTGGGTAAGGAAAAAAAATTGATTCTTTAACTTTTAGACCAGCCGATTGGAGCCATGTATAGTAATATAGCCTCACTTCAAGTACAAATGCATTAAGCAATTTGCAGGTGCATGTTAGGCAGTACCTAACTCTACGAATCAAATTTACCTGCTTTGCCACAAAATCCATGATTTCTTTCTCAGTGAGGTAGGCACCAGGCTGTCTAACTACAAAAGCCATTGGTATTTCTCCAGCTTCTTCATCTGGATACCTGCCATATGTTACAACATTAAGAAACTCTTCTGCTGGTAAACTAGTTTTTCAATAAAGTATAGTGAAATAATAAATAATTCAGATGAGAACATACGGGATAACAGCAGCATCAGCAATTCCTGGTTGGGTGTGAAGAATCCGCTCCAATTCTGCTGGAGGCACCTGATAATTTGATTATAGAGATGTTCAGTTGTAATTGGACAGGCAATGAAATGAAATTCAGATAGATATACTGTAATTAACCAAAAAAAAAATTCAGTCTGTCAACAATTTATGTGTTTGATTTTCTCAATATTGATATTGAATCATTGCTCAAACAACCAATACGAATTAAGTCACAGATTCTAGCAGCAACAGGTGCTCTACCAATGAGTAAATCTTTTGCAGACACATATGCCCAAGGCCATACTGTTATGATCATCTACAAGATAAAGATGAACCTAACAGAAGTAAAACAAAAGAGGGTATAAAACCAATTGAGATATGCATGGTTGAATACCAATTGTTATCAAAATGGTAAATGCAAAGATAAATCAGAACAAGTAGCAATTTATGGTTCTGAAAGCTTATAATATTCACATACTTGTAATATAAGAGGCAGGTTAATCCTACCTGGTAAGCTTTATATTTTATCAATTCCTTTAATCGATCAACAATGTAGAGAAAACCATCTTCATTGATGTAGCAAAGGTCTCCAGTTTTTAACCAGCCTTCTCTGTCCAGAGTAGATGATGTTGCCTCATCATCACCCACATAACCTATAATTAATATATCTTGAAACTGTGATTTTATCCAATCTAGGAAGGCCAAAGATTGTAAAGCAAAGATATATCATTCTTCTTAAGGTTAAAATCATTATCATTCTGAAACTATAATTTTGGCAAACACACAATATTAATGATATAAAACACGCCTATGATAAAAGAACAACAAATTAGGTCAATAAACCAACTAATGGTTGGTTATAAATATGAATATGGGCAATAACAATAACATGTTGTTGTTACAATTTAAGCTGAAGTGTAACCTAGGGTCGACCATACAACCACCACAACCTGTTATTCTAATTTGAATAGGGACAAAAAGGAACTCATTACAATTATTGGAAGAATAACATTAAACCACACAATGGGCCATTCCAAATTATGACTGTCAAGTATTATAGATTCCAAGTGGAAAGCAAAACTATTCCTACACCACTTATAGCCAATCCATGATTGAATAAACCATCCATATGCTGTTTTCACATAGCCTATATCAAGTGGAATCTAATTGAACAAAACCAGCATATGCAACTCACACATAAATCCCCTGTAACTACCGAATGCAGTAAATAATCGAGGATAGCATTCACCTTTCATTATAATGTGTCCTCTGAGCCAAAGCTCCCCTCTTTGACCTGGTCCCAGTGTCTCTCCTGTTGAGGGATCCACTATCTTTGCCTCGAGATTTGCACATATTCGACCTGCCGACCCATACATCTTAGACTCTTCTGGCCCCACTGTAGCAGATGCACTGCCGCATGACTCTGTTAAGCCGTAACCCTGATATGGTAAAATAATGAATGTGCATACAATCTAAAAGCAGGACAACTTCCATTTTTTATTGGAAGTAAACAAAGAATAAGAGAAAATAGAAATTATATATTTAAGACTTTGTTGCAATTATTTGTTATAGTCTCATCATACAAGTAGGTTTTAGTTGGTATAACAGTATAAGCATACAAATTGCAATAACTCTATTAGACATTTGTCTATTGACAGTCCTTCCTAATTTATTAGAGTTTAACAACTTTGTGGGATCCATTTGAGCAGTCTTTTCTATTTTTATATTATCCGATTTGATTGTGAGTAAGTTCTTTTTTTGGTTGAATAATTTTGTAATTTTCAAACAAAACTCAAAGTTCTAAGACCTAATCCTGAAGCTCTCAGCAAATAAGGAAAATGCTATAAACAGAGCTAAAGAGTTACCAGTATAACATTACAATCAGCTGGTATGGTCCATTTATGTATAACACATTAAACAGGCATTTGTTGTTCTTCTACCAGTGAAAAGAGCATTGCATGGTCCGGCCAACTAGAATTTACACCTTGGCTATCATTACACAATAAACGTCACTAGACTTAGTACTGAAAAATGGGTTCTTTCCTCCAAATTCTCGGAAAACAGTTCCTTCAATGAGTCACTGACAATTCGGGCACACAGATTTTTAAATACAAAATGCCTTCTTTTAGTGGTGGGCACCACCTGTCAATGACTTGTGAGAAAAACCATGACAGGAAGTCTGAAACAGAGGATCTGAATTCCCATTTTTTACTAGACAATAGTCAACAGACAACAGGAGCCCACTTTTAATGTCATTACTCCCAGCTAGAGCTAGGAAAGATAATCTATTAATCTGTGACAGAGAAACCAGACTTTACTACTAAAATACTAAAATATTATGACTTGTCAATGTCATGTGTATCAACACCTCTCACCTGGACAAGCTCTACATTGGGGAACCTCGCAACAAACTGCTCAGCTAGCTCTCGGCCAAGGGGTGCACCACCAACGGCCATGGTTTCAAGGGATGACAGATCAAACCGCGACGCATCTGGTGACTTGACGAGCCCCACAATCAGCGGCGGTGCAGCAGGCACAAATGTGACTTTGTGTTTCTCAATAGCTCTCAACATGGCCCCAAATTCAAACCTCTCCATCAATACAGTTGTTTCGCCAAGAGCAATCGCGCGAAACAGCATGAAGAAGCCGAAGACATGGAACAGAGGGATAGTGAAGAGCGCGACTGTTTGGGGTGGCGGTGGATCGCCAGCTGCTGCTGCCTCAGCTAGTCTGGTAACTCGGCGTCTATGTTGATCGGCAATACAAGCGATCAAGTTCCGGTGGGTTAGAACAACACCTTTAACGCGGCCAGTAGTGCCTGAGGAGTACAGAATAGCTGCAGTGTCAGACTGCTTGATAGTCGGCAATGGAGAATTCGGGAGCTTAGAAGAGAGAAGAGAGATGAAAGAGGGAGAATCAAGGAGAACAACTGGAATTTCAGAAGGGATCTTGGATGCCACAGAAGAAACAGAGAACGCAATAGAAGGTTTACAGAGGCCTATTTGGTGCAAAATTTCAGAAGGCGAAGAAGCCGGGTTGGCGGGAGAAACAACAACTCCAATGGAAATCAAAGCTAAGTAAAGAACTGAGATTTCTAGGCGAGATGGGGAGAGAATGAAAGCGACTGAACCAGGGGAGAGATTGAATGGCGAGGAGTGGAGTGCAGTGGCGAGAGAGGAAGACTGAGAGAGGAAGGAAGTGAAGGAGAGGGAGGCAGAGGAGAAGGCGTCGAGCAAGACGGGGTGAGGAGGGAGAGGCGAAAAAGATGAACGGAGGAGAGAGAGCGCGAACTGGGTGGCGGAGATGGGGAAGGACTCAGGCGGGAGGGGTGTTTCGGGTCGGAGGCTGTGGAATGTGCGGGTTGTTGGGGAGAATCCGCTTCGGGGGTCGAAGGAAGGCGGAGGAGGCATGGTTGATCACGAAAATCGGTGGAGACAGAGAGGAGAGAAGATAGAGGAGGTGATTGAATTGAATTGATTGATAGAGTAGAAGAAGAAGACGACTAGACGAGGACAAATATCCTGTGCAGACTGCAGTGAGCTGGAAACGTAAGTAAATTTTAAATAATGAATCGTTTAACGCATGGAAGGTGAATGGAGGTGCTGTGTTGTAAGGGAAGGACGGCCCGTTCGTCCAGATGGGTTTCCTGCCGTTGATTTGATTGATCCCATGGTTACGAATAACAAATGTTGGTCTTGCTGGCTCTGAGCCTCTGAGGGACTGATAGCAATAGAAACCTGGAAGGGATGGAATGGGGGGAAAAAAATATAAAGATTATTTTGTTTGGTTCGAGATTTTTTTTTTAAAAAAAAGATAAATAAACGTTTCTAATTAATTATTCATTAATATTATTCAACCACCAGAATCTCAAATTTTGTTATTACTTCACAAATCTTTCTAATTAAAATTTAATGAAAATAAAGATAAAGCTGCAACAAAAATGAAAAGATAATAAAATATTAATTTTTTAATACTAAAATATCTCCAGCTATGTTTTTTTAAACTTCTAGAATTACTTTTCTAAAACTAATTCTATGGAATAAATAAATATTAACTAAAAACAAAAGTGTTTTAATCCTAATATATAATATTTGTTTGAAATAATAATACACTCTAACAGTAATTCACATTAGAACCATTTAACATTGGCTAATCTGTATCACAAAATATAATTTTTTTAAATTTCTATAACTTTTTGAAAGCCATACTATATAATAAAAGTAAAAAAGTCTAACCAAAAGAGTTATAATTTAATCCTAATATCTCATTTCTTTTTGGAATAACTAGCAAAAAAGAGCCTCTAGGGCAAATAAAGAAACAAAATAATATCAATAAAATATCTGGTTGGAATGTTCAACAATACAGGTGGATATTTTTCAAAAAATAAATTTTTTAAACACCATCTCAATTTTTGTCGAAGGATCTCATCATTTATCTGAAGTCAACATCTAAACCAAATATCAAATTACACCACGAGATAGGCTAAAATTAGCCACGACTAACGGATCGATACGTCAGTTACGATTATATCTCAACTTTTGAGGTTCTAATGGCTAATCTGAACTGTTCAATGCGTTCTCCATATTGAAATCTCATTGAAAACTAAATTTTATAATTTTCTGATTTTATTTACTATTTTTTTGAGATTTTTAAAAATCATAGTTATTGAAGGGTGCATAATTGTTTAGATTAAGAATTTTGTAAAATACTAAACAAATACTAAAAAATTTCAGAAAAATATAAAATTTTATCTCCAACGAGATTTCAATATGAAGAACACATTGAACGGTTTGGATCGACCATAAGAATCTCAAAAATTGTGTTTTGATCGTAGCTGATGGTTCCATTCGTCAGTCGTGGCTGATTTTAGCCCATCTCTTAGACCACACAAAAAATGTTTCATAAATGATATAATAATTGTTTCCACCTCCTCCAATCAAATTGTTCCTAACCTTTTTTATGGTTGATTTTGTAAGTGGTAGTGCATTCTGCCAAATTCACGTGCTAGTCATTTAAACGTTGTCATTAATATTTTGTTACCATCAACAACAAATTCATTTCATTAAATTACCAAATAAAATCTCCACACATTCTAGTTGGTTGGTCACATTCAAATTAGGTGGAATCAGATAAATAATCTAGTTATTTACAATTTTAGATCAACATTCTTTGATTAAAATAAACAACTTCCATCAGCATCATAAAATGAACAGGAAACCTCCCTTCTTGTATTGCTGCCACAAATCACAACCGAAATTGAAGAGATCACAGCCAAAATTGAATAACTAAATTTATATACTAATATATATTGTGCATAAAAGAAGCTCCGTTTAGATTCTATTTGAGAATAAGGAAAAAAGAGAATAAGAAAATAAGAAAATAAATTTATTATAAACAATCCAAACTCTTCACAAAATTACACACTTCCCAATACTTCTTCTCACTTCTTTCCTTCTTCCCACATCTTATCCAAACGGAGTCAGAAATACGCACTCATCATCTAGTACCGTAAAAATAATGCTACCGATATGATTTAGTTTTTAGGGACTTCAATCAAATCAAGTAGCCCAAATTATCTCTTAGCTTGAAGATTCCCTTTTTATTTGATCTGGATTATTAGATTTAGATCCGATGGTTTGCTTTGTAACTACGGTGCATAGTGCCAAAAATTTGATATCAGCGGATCATTTGGAGTTTGTCTTAGATGAGTTGGATCTCAAATATATTAATACAAGTATACAGCGAACAAAAAATAATTGAAGAGATGATTGACTGGCCCATATCCAACTTCCGTTATGATTTATGAGTTAATTGACTATTTCTTTCTAACTATCTTTTCTTCGAAGAAACCAAAATGAGTAAATAATTCGTGCATCTGCATTAGTTGTATATTCTCACAAGTGATGTAGAAGTGAAATGAAATCCAGTTCCACGCGGAACCGTGCAGCGCAGAAATCACAACCGTATGATTTAATTTCAATGGCAAAAGGAGCCCCGTGCATGTAATTAGATTGATAGACTCGAACCGTTCAGATCAGATCGGACGATTCGTAGGCTGTGCTGAATGGTCCCGCACGAGAGCAGACGAGGATTCATGTAGAAGTGAGTGGTGGCGCCTTATCGGACAAAAAACGGTCAACTGCGAGTGTACTTTTAATAAGTTTTTTTATTAAATATGAATATATTTTTATTAAGTTTTTAAATGGACCAATGTTGAAGACAGGGACATATATCTGCTCAAGCAGCTTTCGCAACTAATTACGACCTAGAGAAATAAAGATTATATGTGACTATAATTGGGAAAAACTTGACGGTGTCCCATGTGACCATGTCCATGTCTCTCTTTCTTTTATATGGAGAGAACGTTCATTTTGGAACTATTCTTTTCGGAATATATTGCTCAAAAACAACATCAACACAAAATATCGATCAAAGATTAACCTTTACATTCAATGACAAAAGATTTTCATATAGCATCACATCATACCCTTACGTGGGCATAAAATTAACAAACTTGACGTTAGAGCATAGACTTTCTAGGCCATGTTTGGAGTTAGCTAATTTGAAGTTAGCTAATTTGAAGTTACACCTCTACCCTAGGTTAGAGAGGCAACCAAACACCTCAAGGTTAGACCACGTTAGGTCTAACTTATCTCTAACTTCCTAACTTGGGTAAAAGCTGAGTTAGAAACGGTTTGTGCTTGGTTCTCATGTGATCTCATTAAAATATTGAACTAAAATAAGAAAGAAAGAGTAAATAATATAAAAAAATTAATAAAAGAGAATTTGTGATGATAATTATTATTTTAATTAATTAAATAGTTAATTAAGAATTATAATATTAACATTAATTATACTTATTAATTATAATATTAAATAATAACAACAATTATTGTTTTTGTTATTATTTTTAATGGAATTATTACAGTAATAAAAATAATAATAATAATATTATTATTATTAGTATATTTATAATTTGGTAAATAATATTGATAACCCTAAATCTAGCTCATAGGTTTCAACAAAGTATTTAGATCAAGAAGAGTAAGAATTTCTTTATTTAATATAAGGATTCTTTTGTTTACAGAATGTCTAACCCTCTTTCCCTATGGGAGGGGGTTCCTATTTATAGCTATCTGGTGGTGCCTCATCACATTGGATCTTCTGTGGCCTCCTCGTGTTCTCATCCTCTTTACTTGACTGCGGCAAGAAGGTCGTCATGTTCTCCCTCAACCTCGACATGTTCTTTCCTCGCCTGTAGCCAACGCTCATCCGGGCGAGGACGAGCGCGAGGTTGGGTCGAGATCTCCTGAACGACTACTGCTTAAAGGTCACAGAACATCCTGCGGCCGTTGTGGAAAGGACATCCGCGCTCAGAAACCGTTTCCTCTGGGGGACCCACTGATGAGAGCTCCCTCTAACGGCTCCTGGGCCCCCCCTTCTGAGCGTAACGACCTCGGATTCGCCTTCATCATAACGACTCATGGGCTCCTTCCTCTGAAAAAGGCTTTACACAAGGCTTTTCATAACTACTAGGCCCATATTCTAATCTGACTATATCATTAGCCCTCGAGCTTCTGATAAATGCTTGCATTTTATCGGAAGCTCTTTATGGCAACTCCTGGGTAGTGTCATTGGGCTTCAGGCGATGTTTGAGCGATGTTTACTTATTGGTGAAATTCTTTGGAAGGAAGAAGACGACGGAACCTATGAGGTCTTCATTGTCTGCAAGCCCTCAGAGGGTGTTTGCCGACGTTCAAATTCATCCGCCGCGGTCGCACAGTAAATGATGTTAATTTGTATCCGAATCCGTCAGGCGCAATCGCACATTGAGGGTTGATATGGTCGAGCCCTCATGCGAGGTTGGAAGAAATATTTGGGGAATTTAATTTAATAATAAAGAAAGAAAGTGGGGGCCACAAGATCTTCTATAGGGATCCTACAAGATCTTCCCATCATTGCATCCTTTGGGGGAATCGAGTCGCGACGATTTGTCTTCTCGTTGGAATTTGAAAAAAAGATAAAGTTCCCTTCTAGGCGGGAGAACCGAAGAGACGTGTCTTTTATATAGATTCCAAACCTTCATTTGTTTCTCTCTCTGTTTTCAATACATTCTCTGTGTCCCTGCAAGTGTCCTCTTCTTCCCTTTGCTCTGGTTGTTTCTCTTCTCTCCTTCTTCTTCTGTCTTTGCCTGACGGCGACTGCTGAATATTGGTACTACCCTTTCCTCGTTCTTGTTATTCTTTCTATTACTTTTGTTTTTGTCATGGCCTTCTCGCCTGTTCTCACTATTATTTTGCCTAAATCTTTTGTGTTGCTTAGCCCCGCCATGCCTAAGAAGGTTTTCAGGAGTTCAGACTCCAAGAAGATTAGAAGCAAGTTCCCGACTTCCAGGGGTTTCGAATCTAATCCTTGGATTGATTCAAAAATAATCCATTTCAAAAGGAGTTTGGTTTTTGATGATCCAGAGAAGAGCGAGTTGTATATAGAAGGAGCGGATAAATTGGATCGTCCCTTCGAAACTTCAAAGGGAAGGGTGTTCTTTGCCAGATCTGCGTGGTGGGGAATACGCCTACCCTTGTCGCCGTTTCAATGCACACTTCTTAATATGGTAAAAATTCCTCCAGGCCAACTTCTTCCGGTTGCCTGGTGCTGCATCACTTCCTTCGAGCGTTTGTTTACGGTGAATTTTGCAGAGTTAGGTTTTAAGGCTAAGATCACCCCCACGGTAGGACTGTTTGGACATTATTTTAAATTTTGCCGTCATCATGAATTCTGCACCATCAGAACTGTGCACCGCGTGTTTGCCAATAAACCCAGAAAAATAGGTAACTGGGAAGAGAACTTCGCCTTCTGTCGAGGGACCATGATGGATGGAATGGGCATCTGTTCGGATTGGAACATGAATTCCACTGGGTTTACCAAGGTAGAATTCCCAGACCCTACTGATGATGAGCATGACATAATATCCCATTTGAAGAGGACCTCTCAGGCGGGTTACCGCTTGTGTTGGGATGGGGGGAGCCCTGTACCGGATGACCGCACCTTCGCTGATTGCATCGAGCCTGATGATGGCGCAGACGTGGAGCTACCCTTGCAGCAACTTAACTATTCTCCTCCACCTGAAGAGGAAGGAGAAGGGTCGCCGCCACCGATCGAGTCTCCCACTGCGAAAGCTCTTGCTGTTGCAACGGTTTCTCCTGCCAAGAAGGCGTCTGTTCCCGCCCCCAAAGCTTCTGCGATGTTTAAAATTGCTAAGGGGGGCGGCTCTAAGGGTTCTAAACCCGCTTCGTCTCGCATCTCTCAGCATCCCAAGACCGCGCATTCATTAGAGAAAGCCCCCACGGGTAGGGTGTTGGCCGCAGTAGGATCGGCGGCAAAGGAAACTAAAAAGAGGAAGCGTGTCGAAGGTTCGTCGAAACATTCCTCGCCTACTCCTCCAGACTTCCCTGGATCGTCTGTTGGTGACGAATTAGCGGTGCCTACTGCCCTGGGGCAATCATTTGAAAAGACATCTGGGAAGGCATCTGTTGGTGAGAAGTCTGCATCGGCTCACCCTTCCTCCTCTTCCCAGCGTCGCCTAACTACTCCGGATGATTCCTGGCGTGCAGCTCGCGTCAGGAAAGTTTATGAAGATGAGAAGGTTTCTCTGCGTCTCCCTGGTATAGACGTGGATCCTTCCAAGATTCAGGTTTTCACTCTTGCCTAGCTCGCCTAAACCTCTCTTTTTTTTTTTTTTTTTTTTTTTTTTTTTAACTGACGAAATTATTTCATTGCCTAGGTGCCTCGTCTTGCTGCCTCCCTGCATCGTGTGTCCTTGGACTTATGTCCACAGATTAGTAATGCGCTTACTGGCCTATCAATGGAGGAAAAGTTCATGCACATGCATTCTTTACTGATGGAGTTGGGATGTCTTCAGGCAAGCGTTCACGGTCATTCTCGCAACTTTGGGAGTGCTTGGATGAAGTCCCTATCTTCTTTAGCCGAAAGAAATGCCAAAATCGACAAGGAACTTCGCGTGCTTCGTGGAGAACAAGAGTCGGACTGGGGCTTCAAAGTGGATCTGTCGCAGTTCTCGTTTGCGAAGCGCGCTTCTGACGAAGACAAGGCTGAGATGACTGCATTGTTTGAAAAATTTGCCGCCGCTCAAGACACCTTGTTGGTTCGCGCACAGGCTGCTGAAGCGGACAAGGATTTGATGTCCGAGACGCTAAGTCGTGCTTCCCGCGTTAGTGTTGATCTTCAGAATCAACTGTCGGCGGCGCAAATATCGTTGGACCAGCGCGACAAACAACTGGATAAGGCCAAAGAGCTTATTCTCCAACGAGATGGGGCCGTTTCTGACTGGAAGAAAACGTGCGAGAAGGTAGCGCGCCAGGAGAAAGAACGGATAAATGAGTTGGCGAAGTTGAAGTCAACCAACGGGGCTTTGGAGCGGAAAACTGAAGAGCTGCTAAGCGAACTTCAGAAGAAGGACCAAGAATTGGCAAGTCTAGGTGAAGAGGTATCTCAGATGAAGGCCGAAAGGAACCAGCTAACATCTGAAAGGGATCAGCTAGCTTCTGAAAAGGCCCGGCTACATTCTGAGGTTATTCAGACCTCCTCGCTGCTGCAAGAATCTTCTGTTCGCCTTACTGAGCTGCAAACCGAGATAGAAAGGTTGAAGTCTCTTCCTGCCACTTCCAAGGGCAAAGAGATTTGCATTGATAAGGGTGAAGTCCGCTCTTCCCATGACTTTCTTCAGGCCTTTCTTCAATCCACGGGCGCCCAGGCTGCAGCCACCCGCCTTGTTTGCGGAGGTCTTCATTACATGCTGAAGTTGAAGTGCGATCAATTGCGCCAGTACTATCCGTTCACCCGGGAGGAGTTTGGGATTATGGACCCTGCGCCAGAGCCGGACGTCGCTCTATCACAATGTCGCTGGGATGAAGAAAGTGGTGATCTCATTTGTCAAGACGAGGAAGGTGATCGAGTGGTCGAGTTAGGTATGGAAGTGACAAAACCTCTCTTGACTCCGCGCTATCCTTGGTCAAGTTCTGGCGCTGATTGGCCCTCCGACATAGTTCGTCCTTCGAGGGAGGAAATTGAAGCTGAAGACGACGAAGGGGGAGGATCGGACGAGGAGAGGTCTGCGGGGGTAAACACCTTTGGGGAGGCTGGGCCTGTTGCCGATTTAGCTGAAGATCTTGCTCGGCTTTCCCCGCATCGTGCCGAGGGGGCCGGGTCGCTGAACATTTCCGAACAGTTTGACCAGATGCTGAATGAACAACGTGAGTATAACTTGTTGCATCCAGATCTCCAGCTAAGTGATTTTAGTCTCCCTGGTGGCTCTTTAGGCGGCGATGTAGATGGAGAGCCATGAGTTACCGTCCCAATTTTAATTACTTGTTGTGTGGTACTATGTAAATGTGAACCTTTTGGATTATTGTATTCTCTTTAAAAGACTTATCTTATGCGACTTGATTGTGTAATTATTTTGTTGCTGTGTCTTGGATTTTCTGATTGTTTTGTTGTTGTGTACTGTCGCTTCGACTTGTTGATGTTTGAGTAAGTCTGGATTTTGACGGTAAACCTCGCATGGTAGAACGAAGGGAGCAACGAAGTTAATGCACAGAAAATATTTGAACTCATGTGAAATGTAAGTAAGAGTGCGTCTTTGGCATCAGTAAGAAAATCGACGATGTTAGGGCGCTGAGTGTGAACAGGCTTGAACCCACTATATTCACCAAGATTTGAATATAGTGCGCTGAGTGTTAGGGCGCTGAGTGTGAAAATCGACAACGTAAGCAAGAGTGCGCGTTTGACAAAGTAAGGAAATCGACGATGTTAGGGCGCTGATGGTGAGCAGGCTCGAACTCATTTAAAAGAAATTAAAGAATCATACACATGCAGTAATTTAAAGGGAAAGAATGATGTATGAACAGGCTTGAACTCATTTTATTCCATAAAAGTACATCATTAAAGTACATCATATCATATCTTGGGTGATACATGCCTAACAAGGCTAAGGGATGTTGACTTTCTTTCCTAGCTAAAGGGAGGGCGAGGAGTCATGGCACATAAGGGATGTTGTCTTTCTTTTGTCCTTATGACTCCCCTTCTATCGTGATGGAGGTCGACTGGAGAGCTACTCTCTTCTACCATCACGCTTGAAGACGACGTTGCTTGGACTGGGCTCCTTTGGTTATGTAGAAAGTGTGCATCGCCGCGCCATTTATTGGCGTCGAAGTTGATACCTCCTTTGACGAGGTGTCTGCGGCGATCTTTCTCCTTCCTTTCCAAAGGAACTGGCCCATGATATAAGCTTGCCCTCTCTCTCGCGCCGAGCATTCCCCATCTGTCGTTGACGGTTGGCAATCGGCTATGCGAGGGCGACCTCTAATTTAGATATGGTAGGGTCGCCTGCGTTAAGGGCCAAGCTTGCAATAACGCTCGGTCACCGTCGTCGTCTTCGTTTACGTGGGCTTGAAACGGCTGAGTTGTGTTATTTTCATTTACTCTCTGCTCCGCCGCCCAAGCCCATTCGACGGATGTCTTGCTTGCACACGCGGTCAAGCAAGGCTACCCGTCGATAGGGAAGGTTTAGCATACAACTGAAGGGATTTTACCTCAGCTGTTCTACTATACCTTCCCGAACTTATCAGCTGCTTTACTATACCTCCTACTCTTTTCTCTCTTTCCTTCCCCTTTTTTTTTTTTTTTTACCATTTTTTCTGAGGTTCTTATTTGTGTCTTGTATCTTAAGGAAGAAAGGTGGCGTTTAAGATCGTGGGAGGAGGAAAGAAGAATGGGGTCTTTTGGGATGAAAGTGTTTGTGGGGTAACCCATCTATTTATAGGTGTCCCGGCACCGACAATGGTGGGCCCCCTTTTTGTCATGTTGAAATAAATGCAAAGCTTGGCGTATTAAATGCTGGATACTAATTGTGGCCCGTGGCAGTTGGGTCGTACCCTCAAATCCCGCCGTATATTTCGGGGAACAAATATCTGTTTTTTGATGGCAAGGCTTTGCTAAATTTGGTTAAACTTGTACGTATGACCGATTACTCAAATCGTAGGGTTAATGTTGACCAGAGCTACTGGAGACGGATAACTTTATGTCTAATGTCTGTCGTGATGGCAGACTGCGCATGGCGATGCGGCTAAGGTCTGTTGCGATGGCAGACTGCGCATGGTGATGCGGCTAAGGTCTGTTGTGATGGCAGACTGCGCATGGAGATGCGGCTAAGGTCTGTTGTGATGGCAGACTGCGCATGGTGATGCGGCTAAGGTCTGTTGTGATGGCAGACTGCGCATGGAGATGCGGCTAAGGTCTGTTGTGATGGCAGACTGCGCATGGTGATGCGGCTAAGGTCTGTTGTGATGGCAGACTGCGCATGGTGATGCGGCTAAGGTCTGTTGTGATGGCAGACTGCGCATGGTGATGCGGCTAAGGTCTGTTGTGATGGCAGACTGCGCATGGCGATGCGGCTAAGGTCTGTTATGATGGCAGACTGCGCATGGTGATGCGGCTAAGGTCTGTTGTGATGGCAGACTGCGTATGGCAATTTTGCAACAGTGAATTTCAAAATCATTCATGAAAAATTTGCAACAATGAATTCAAAAGTCTTGCCACAATATAAGTCACTAATAAAAAATTTGCAACAATGAATTCCAAAGTGAAGACAACTTGTCGCTCGTGGAAAGAACACATTTTACTGAATCTTGGCAAAGTACACTCTGATATGCATATTGGGTACAAAGTTCCCTTCATTGCTTAAAAAGAAATTAAACATCATGGAAAAAGGTACAAATTTTAACTAATTGACTTCGTCTTTGGAGGCCTATGCTACGGTATTGCTCCGTCGAAGTCAATAGCTTGGGGGGGGGGGGTGCCGGTCACTTGTAAAATTTGCGCAGATGAACAGCATTCCAGGCACTGGGAAGGTCGCGTCCTGCTAATTCTTGCAACCTGTACGCTCGCCCTTCGATGGATCGAGTCACAATGAAAGGGCCATCCCAAGCGGGATCGAGCTTTCCGATGTGTTTTCCAGTTGCTTCCACACTCCTCAATACCAAATCACCAGGTTGGAAGTGTTTTGGGGCGACCTTTTTGTCGAAGTTTTTGCGCATTTTTCGTTGATATTCGGCCATCCTTGCACGCGCTTCCTCGCGTAGCTCATAAATCGTTTCCAGTTCCACCAACTTTTTCTCATTATTTTTGGTCCATTCATAAGCGATGGTGCGCAATGTGGGTTGCACAATTTCCATGGGAGTGACTGCCTCCATTCCATATACCATGGCGAAGGGGGATCGTCCAGTTGCAGTTCTTGGGGTGGTGTTGTAGGACCATAGGATCTCATCAAGGAAGTCGGGCCATGCTCCTTTGCTGCCCTCCACCTTTTTCTTAAGGCCTTCCAATATGGTTCGATTGGAAACCTCAGCTAATCCATTGGTCTGAGGGTGACTGACTGAAGAGAAGAGAGAAAGAATTCCGAAACCCTCGCACATATCTTGAAATGGCGCGCCTGTGAACTGCCGACCATTATCAGATATGATGGTGTGAGGTATGCCATATCGGTAGACGATGTTGTGCTTGACAAAGTCAGCTATTCTCGGGGAGGTTATCAGGGCAAGTGGTTTTGCTTCTATCCACTTAGTGAAATATTCAACCGCTACGACTAAGAAACGCAGATTGGCTTTTGCTGTCGGGAAGGGGCCTAGGATGTCTATCCCCCATACATCGAAAGGCCAGGGACTTGCAATGGTGTTCAGAGAGGCGGGAGGCCTTCGTGAGACACGAGAATGGTATTGGCATCGTTCACACCGTCGCACGACGTCGATCATGTCTTTTCTCATGGTTGGCCAGAAATAGCCCTCCCTTTCGATGCGTTTGTCAATGGTGTAAGGACTTTGGTGGCTGCCACATATGCCACCATGTACCTCATCAATCAGTTTTCTGCCTTGCGATTCACTGATGCAAACGAGCCAAGGCTTGCGATATCCCTTTTTCAGTAATTCCCCCTCCAAGATGGTAAACTTGGGCGCCCATCTCTTAATCCTTCGCGCAGCAAGTTTGTCCGTTGGCAACTGTCATGTGGTTAGATAGTCCCAGATAGGAGTGTACCATTCAAGCTGGGCACTGATTGGCAAAACTTTGGGTTTCGTCGCTGTAATGCAAGCTTCAGGTATTTCCATGATGGTGATAGGTGTGTCGCTATTCATGTCCGATCCCTTTGCTAATTTAGACAAAGCGTCTGCGATTTCATTCATTCCCCGCGGGACATGTTCGATCGTGGCTTCTTCAAATGTTGCTAAGACTTCCTTGGCCTTTTCTAAGTATTTCGCCAGGGTAAGGTCGTGTACCTCGTATTGCCCATTGATCTGATGTACCACGAGCTGGGAGTCCATGTATACCCTGACCTTAGTCGCACCAACTGCCTCTACCAGCCGCAGACCCGCAATCAACGCTTCATATTCGACCATATTATTGGTGACAGGGAAAGTTATGTGGATGGCGTAATAAAAGACCTCTCTTTTGGGTCCTTTGATCTGTATTCCGAGGCCCGACCCCCGTTCAGAGGCAGCGCCATCGACATGAACATGCCACAAAGCCTCCTGATCCCTTTTTTCTGTCCTTCCTGTACTTTCTACTACAAAGTCTGCTAGTACTTGTCCCTTGTATGCTGCTTTAGGTAAGAAGGAAATGTCGAATTCTGATAACTCCACTGCCCATTTTAGAAGTCGTCCCGAGACATCGAGATTACCTAAAGCCTTTCTCAAGGGAAGATCGCTGAGTACTTTAATCGGATGCGCCTGGAAATAGGGGCGCAGTTTCCTGGCCGCAACAAGTACTGCAAAAGCGCCCTTTTCGACTGTTGAGTATCTTTCTTCGGCATCACGCAGCACCTTGGACACGAAGTATACTGGTTTTTGTACTCCGTTTTCTTCTCGGATCAAGGCCGCACTAACTGCGACTGCAGACGCGCTGACATATAGATATAAAGCTTCTCCCTTGGTTGGCCTGCTGATTATTGGTGGGCTGGATAGGTAAGTCTTGATCTGCTCGAATGCCTCCTGGCATTGCGAGGTCCATTCAAATTTTTTGGCTTTCTTGATAGTCTGAAAGAAAGGTTTGCAAACCTCTCCCGAGCGTGCTATGAATCTATTCAGCGCGGCTATCCGTCCTGTGAGTTCTTGTACTTCTTTCACAGTGCTAGGAGCTTCCATGTCAATGATAGCTCGGCACTTGCTGGGATGCACCTCAATGCCTCGTTCAGACACGATGTAACCTAAAAATTTCCCACTAGACAAGCAAAAGAAACTCTTCTTTGGATTGAGGCGCATGCCGACCTCCCTCATTTTTTGAAATATCATGTTGAGATGCTGCACATGCTCTTCGCCAGTACAACTCTTAACAACCATGTCATCAATGTATGCTTCGATGATTTCTCCTAATTCAGCTTTAAAAACCTTGTTCACCATCTGCTGGTACTCAGCCCCAGCATTCTTGAGACCGAATGGCATGACTTTATAGCAAAATAATCCTTGCTCAGTTATGAAGCTTGTTTTCTCTTCATCATCGGGGTGCATATATATTTGGTTATATCCGGAATAAGCGTCCATGAAGCTGAGGTACTTAAAGCCTGCGGTAGAGTCAACCATGGCATCGATGCTTGGTAGTGGGAAGGGCTTTTTGGGGCAAGCCCTATTCAAATCAGTGTAGTCAATACACATGCGCCATTTTCCATTGGGTTTGCGCACCAAGACGGGGTTTGCCAACCACCGAGGGTACTCCACCTCCCTTATGGCCCCTGCCCTAAGTAATCGATCCACCTCGTCTTGTACAGCCTTCCTTCTTTCCAGGCCCAACTTGCGCTTTCTTTGCTGAACTGGACGTGCTTCTTCATAAGTATCAATACGGTGCTCTGCGATGGCCCTGTTGATTCCCGGCATCATATCGTCCTCATTGGCAAAAATGTCTTTATTGGCGATCAAACACTCCCTTACCATGTGTCGGTCTGCTGCAGGTAACAGGGTGCCGAGTTGAGTTACTTGTCCGTCTCGTAAGACGACTGGTTCCGTATCCTCCATGGCTTCTGTTGATGAGGTCTTTGGTGGTTCTGTGCTGAGTTCGCCTAGGCTGGCCACGAACTGGCGGTGTTTCCTGGATCGCTCGATGTGAGCGATCTGGGGTGCCATTGTGATTCGATAACATTCCTTGGCCATTTGTTGTTCTCCTCTTACTATACCCACTCCTTGTGGAGTTGGGAATTTAATCATCAAGTGCGGAGTGGAAACGACTGCTCCGATGCTGTTAAGGGAAGTGCGTCCCAAAATGACATTGTAGGCGGATGGGGCGTCCACCACGATGAAGCGGATGCTAGAAACCACCGTTCGAGGTGCGTCCCCGAACGAGACGTCCAAATCGATGGTCCCCAAAGGTTTTAGCTTGTCACCCGTGAAACCAACAAGTGATGTCGTCATCGGCTGCAGGGGGTATTTTCCTAGGCCCATTCTTTTGAGAGCATCAAAGTACATCACATCGGCGGAGCTGCCTGTGTCAACGAGGATTCGCTTTACCCGAATGCCGTTAATTCGGAGCATTAACACGATGGCATCGTCATGAGGCAACTGAACACCGTCATAATCATGCGGACCAAATGAGATGACCTGGGTAGATTCTGACCTGTGCTCAATTTGGAGGACGTGAAAAGGTTGCTGCCTCCGGGGGTTATCAGTTGCTTTACCCTCGATGAACATTACTGGTGGAGGGGATATGCGTTGTTGTCTGTCAGATGTGGTTGTTTGAGGCCGCGGGTTACTGGGATGCTCAGTGCGACGATCGTCTGCATTGGTCCCCGATTCGTGAAGATGTTGCATCTTCCTTTTGCCCTTGTCATCCTTTGCCAAAAAATGTTCGAGGATGTTTGTCTGGCGCACTAACCTTTCAATCTCATCCTTGAGCTTAAGGCAGTCCTTGGTACGGTGTCCGCTGCTACCATGATATTCGCAATAGCTATTCCTGTCGAAAACTTCGGTCCTGGTAATGGGTGGTGCCCTTCTCATTTCCTTGTTATGCTTGATTCTATCATACACGCGATCCTGAGGCTCTGTGGTGACATGGTACATTTTATAATATGGCGCATTGTCTTCTGGAGAGCTAGCGCGACGGCCGCGGTTTCGTCTGGAAGGCTTAGCATCTCGACGTCGAGGACGTGGGGAACGGCTGCGCTGACGATTACGAGGTGAACTTGGGGGCTGTGGCTTCCTGGGGGATGTGCTTTGTCTGTTACATGGTGCAGCAAATGTGTTGTGACGATAACCTTGGATGGCCGCGATGTGCTCCTCTGCGCGAATAAGGTGTTCAGCCCGCTCCCTGAATGCGGCAAAATCAGAGAATTTTTCTGTCATTGCTGCCCACTGGACGGGTCCTTCCAGTAGTCCGCGCTGCACAGCTAACAGTGCCATGTCTTCCCGATAATCTCCGCACTTGTTGGCTTCGATAGAGAATCGATCGAGGTAATCTCGGGTGTGCTCAGAAGGATGTTGCCGAATGCTCATGAGGTCCATGCATGTTTTGGGGGGTGCTCGAACACTAGCAAACCTTTTAAGGAACTTGGTGGTAAGGTCTCTGTAAATGGACACCGAGCCAGGAGGAAGTTGCGCATACCATTCCCAAGCAACGCCCTCTAATCGTGTAGGGAAAACGAGACACATGGTTCGTTCAGATGCTCCAGTGATGAGCATAGACTCCCGGAAGGTATTAACAAAGGCTCGAGCATCATGAGCTGGATAAGCAGGATATTTGTCAAGGCTGGCAAAATCCTTGAGACAAAGGGGCTTTCCTCTGTATAAGTGTCGAGCCAAGGCTCCACGAGGAGGCGAAGGGCTACCATGTCGCTTCCAGGGGATTTTGCGTAAACGGTGAGTGCGCGGTTTGGATCTCCCGTCGCTAGTGTCACTTGTTTGAGAAAGACTTGGAGATGAGGATCTAGTTGAAGTGCTGTATCGACCGCGACGTCTCCTGAAAGGTGACTTTCGAGAAGACAGCTCGCTCGAACTATGAGTACCGTATCCCGAAGATGGTGATCGTCTTTTGGACCGCCGTGAACGAGATTTGGAGCGACCTCTTGTATGAGAGCGTGAATGATTGGAGATGTTGGTGTATTGGGGACGCCTGTGAGACGGCTGCGGTCTGTAGTCTTCGCTGTGCAGAGCTAATTCCTCCCTATTGGACAGGCGGGTGTGTGTCTGATTGGATGGTTGAGCAGGTATCCCCGACTGGTCGGCTGGAAATATGGGGTGTTGGTAGGGATATTGCTGAGGGGGAGGTGGGGTGATAACTGGAGGGTGGTACGGTGGATCGCGGGGGGTCTGAGACTGCTGAGGGGGGGGCGGTTGCGGTTGATGGTTGTGGCTGCTGTGGACGGAGGAGGGTGTAAGGGGAGGCATTGTAAAAGGGGGAACATGTGGTGGTGGTTGATAATTGCGCATGTCATGTAAAGCAGCATTGGTGATGGTAGGGGGGTTATGTCTTGGGGCTAAGGAGATGCTAACAGATTGATCGGAAGTTTGCTCTGTTCCGGGAGGTGGAGGTTGTGGGGTCGTTGCTGGAGTGTGGAATGTTGCAGTGCTAGTTGCCATGGTTTTTGTTGATGGTGTACTAAAGTCTAACTTTTTTGGATGAATATTCCTACTCCCTTTCATGCGAGTTGGAGCTCAAACAATAAGAAAAAGGTCGTATTTCTCGATTGTTAAGATGAGCTCCTGTAATTTACGGTGGGCGCCAGTTGATAACCCTAAATCTAGCTCATAGGTTTCAACAAAGTATTTAGATCAAGAAGAGTAAGAATTTCTTTATTTAATATAAGGATTCTTTTGTTTACAGAATGTCTAACCCTCTTTCCCTATGGGAGGGGGTTCCTATTTATAGCTATCTGGTGGTGCCTCATCACATTGGATCTTCTGTGGCCTCCTCGTGTTCTCATCCTCTTTACTTGACTGCGGCAAGAAGGTCGTCATGTTCTCCCTCAACCTCGACATGTTCTTTCCTCGCCTGTAGCCAACGCTCATCCGGGCGAGGACGAGCGCGAGGTTGGGTCGAGATCTCCTGAACGACTACTGCTTAAAGGTCACAGAACATCCTGCGGCCGTTGTGGAAAGGACATCCGCGCTCAGAAACCGTTTCCTCTGGGGGACCCACTGATGAGAGCTCCCTCTAACGGCTCCTGGGCCCCCCCTTCTGAGCGTAACGACCTCGGATTCGCCTTCATCATAACGACTCATGGGCTCCTTCCTCTGAAAAAGGCTTTACACAAGGCTTTTCATAACTACTAGGCCCATATTCTAATCTGACTATATCAAATATAAATGGTAATTAATCAAATAATGATGATGATGGTGATGAAGATTATTATTATTATTATTATTATTATTATTATTATTATTATTATTATTATTATTAATTATTAATTATAGTATTAATATTAATTATACTTATTAATTATAATATTAAATAATAATAACAATTATTGTTTTTATTATTATTTTTAATGAAATTATTATGGCACTAATTATTATTATTATTTAATAATAATTATAATATTGATTGGGAATTTAGAATTAATAATAAAATACAACAATAATATAGTATAATTAATGATAATTATAATTTATAAAAATATAATAATAATAATTATTATTATTATATTTATAATTTGGTAATAATAATAAAAATGTTAAAATAATTGTAATTATAAAATAATAATAATAATAAATATATTATTTTATTATAGTAGATGTAGTTATAAAAGAAAAAGTATATAAATTAATACTTTATTATTTTTTTCTTCTATCTCTAACTCCAACATACCACACCAAACAACATTTTCTAACCTCAAGTTAGCACAAACTTTTCACAATCTCTAACTTCACTAATATCAACCTCTAACTTCAAAATTACAAACTTCAACCTCTAACTTCTCTAACTTCACCTTCAACCAAACATACCCCTAATCTTTACTAACCAAACACATCCCAAATTAGTAAAAGTTAGTTTTAATTTCACTCTACTTTTTTAACTTGACGAAACTTTTGAGTTAGAAAATTTTGACCCATGGCCAACTTAAAAAATCAATTTAAAATTAATTAATGTAATTATTATTATTATTTGTGTAGTAATCGCAATGTTAATTATAATTTTAATATTAAAATAACAATAATAATTATTATTTTAATTTTTAATTACGATAATAAAATAAAAAAATAAATATAATAATATAATTATGATAATAATAACAATTAAAAAATATATGATGCTAATGATGATAATAATAATAATAATTTTGTAATAGTAATAATAACGGAAATTATAATAAAAAATAAGAGAGTTTAATATGCACTATAGTGCATAAGACTTTCTATGCACCGTGAATTTTTTCGGAGGTATTTTTGTAAATTGATAAATCTAATTTAACCAATCTAATCTGCATATTGAAATCTCATAGCAAACCAAATTTTACAATTTATGAGATTTTATTAATATTTTTTCGAATTTTTTAAAAATGTCATTTTTTGAATATTGTACTCTATAGGGCTGTTTGGATCGCTTAGGAATTTGAAGAATTTGAGGAATTTTTTATTCCTAGGCATAAATTTATTGGGAAGTGTGTAAATTTGTAAAGAGTTTAGATTGTTTATAATAAATTTATGCTAGGAAGATGAAACTCCTCAAATTCCCCAATGAATCCAAACAACCCCTATATGAGATTTCAATATGTAGATTAAATTGGTTAAATTAGATTTGTGAATTTATAAAAATATCTCAGAAAAAATCCGCGATACATAGAAAGTCCTATGCACTGTAGTGCATATTAAACTTTCCCAAAAAATAATCAATATAATAATTAATTTGAAAAATATTAAAATCAATATAATAATTAATTTGAAAAATAGTAAAATTAATAGAAAGAATTATTTTTTTTTAATAAGAAGAAAGTTCGTACGTGTTTTATAAAAGGGTAGAGTATCTCTCCTTCCTACCCGTTTATAAAACGGGTTGGAAGGCTTCCAACGCGTTTTATAAACAGATACTATTTTTGAGGCTGGTCAGACGTTCCTACCCGTTTATAAAACGGGTTGGAAGCCTTTGAACGCGTTTTATAAACGTGTTATTAGTTTTTCATATTTTCATTCAAGCCGCAACATTTAACTTATTAAAAAAATATTTCACAACAAGGTCCCTGCA
Source organism: Rhynchospora pubera (assembly GCA_028095005.1). Taxonomy (NCBI): domain Eukaryota; kingdom Viridiplantae; phylum Streptophyta; class Magnoliopsida; order Poales; family Cyperaceae; genus Rhynchospora; species Rhynchospora pubera. Next base: position 22,192,798 of record CM051461.1, read on the forward strand.
TGTTTCATATTTACAAAATTCTCAAAATTTTATTTTCAATTAAAGATGTATTAAATAGATATAACAAATATATTACACATATTTTATATGCATTTAGTTGCACATATTTTTTTTTTAAATGTCTATAATATCATTTTGTTTGAATAATTATTCGCAATGACCTTGTATTTTTACTATTTAATTCTACAAACTTATCTTTTGCATTGTAGTCTCTCCTTTTTTTATTTTATGTTAGCCATATATAATCAAATAATATAAAATATGGAAATAATTAAAATATAAAATTTTAATTAAAAAATTTTGAACATTAAAACTTTAAACAAGCATAACTTTTGATTGGAAGGTCCATTTGGGGCAAACGAGCACATTCCGGAAAGTTGGCGAAATCCCGTAACGACCATTTTCGGAGCCAAAAAACGCTCTCTGTACCTCCAAAATCCACTTTGAAAGTTTGCAAACCTAAAAACCACTCTAAACTACTAAAAAAGTTTTAAAAATCATAAATTAATCATTAAAAAGAGAAATGCAGTAAATCAAGTGACTTTCTTGATAGTTATTCAAACTAAATGATATTATACACATGTTAAAAAAATATGTGCAATTAAATGCATATAAAATATGTGTAAATATATTTGTTGTATCTATTTAATACATCTGTAATTGAAAAGTAAATTTTGAGAATTTTGTAAATATGAAACATGCAGGGACCTTGTTGCAAAATATTTTTTTAATAAGTTAAATGTTGCGGCTTGACTGAAAAATATGAAACACTAATAACATGTTTATAAAATGCGTTCAAAGGCTTCCAACCCGTTTTATAAACGGGTAGGAAGGTCTGACCAGCCTCAAAGGTCGTACCTGGGGTGGAGGATTTATTCTCCTTCCTACCCGTTTATAAAACGGGTTGAAAGGTGTACGAACTTTCTTGTTATTAAAAAAATTATAATAATTATTTCTATTAAAATTTTTTGCGTCTGAGTTCTTATATAAAATAATTTCGGTCGGAAAAGCGTCTGTATTTCAAATGTTACAAAAGAAGCCCTACCAATGTACCGTTATGCCAATATGGGCCCAGTGGAATTAGATTTGAAATTGATCGAGCTAACTCAAAATGATTCGTTATTTAGTTTAATTTCTTAAAATTAATAATTAAATTATGAATTTGGATCATTTGATTTCGATTAGACGCTTCATATCACACAATTAATTACGTGCATAAGTATATCACACAATCTCACTTGATAGCAACTATCAATTTTTTCTAAAAAAAAAAAGTATATCACACAATCAGAATTTGAATAGGATTATTATTGTAAGATATTAATCAATTTTTTTTTTCTTTATTTTAATCTAATTGACGAACTTATTATTTTCTTTTGTCTGTTTATATTTATCGGAGCATTGCTTTTTGTATAACTTTCATTTAGACTCTTTTGTCTCTTGGTCTTGGAGGAAATAAAGTTAGGAACACGATATCTACTTAATTTTTTCAATATATATTTTTTTTAATGAGGTATTATAAGTTATGTCTAATCTCACAAATTTATAAAAGGAAGCATAATTCCTTTATCAATCTAATCTCACACAATAAAACTATAAAGGACGAAATTACAAAAATAAAAGAGAAAAATGTTAATACTGGCAATGCTATGTGGATCATGAGTCATGAGTCATGACACCTTACAAACAATCATTCAATTCATGTCAAGCATCCCCATGCTATAAGTCTATGTATGTACAATTAACATTAATATGACGACTTAAGTTTAGATTACCATTTAGACATTAACAAATTTTTTTAAACCAGAAATCCAACATTAGCTATTAACTAATGTTGTACTCTCCGAAATTTCAATAATAGATTCGAAAAAAAACAATTATTATTATTATTATATTATTTTATTTATTTATTTATATTAATTTCGGAATAAAATCTAAGTTAATTGTTCTGGTTTAAAATTGAAATTGAAAGAGAAAAAATAATCAGGAAAATCGCGTACCTAAAAATCGCCTCTCCAATGCATCAATATTCATGCGGTCCCGGTCCGGATTGGCATCCTCAGCAGCCGAATCTTGACTGTACCAAACAGCCAAATCTTTTATTTTTTAAAATTTCAACATTTTAAAATTCAAATGTTGAATCCAATCCATTGATCTTGTTTAATTTTACGGACGATGCGTTTTCATATAGGTTTTATAAAATTTGGAGTTGATTTGATACTAGATCAAGCGGTCAATAAATGAACGAATCTTATTAACTATCACTGATTAATTCTAATACGTTCATAATTTAGTCACTTAATCAAGTATCAAATCGATTCTAAATTTTATAAAATTTATATGAAAACACATCGCCCGTAAAATTAAACAAGATCAACAGATTAGATTCAACATTTGAATTTTAAAATGTTGAAATATTAAAAAAACAAAAGACTTGGCTGTATGGTACAGCCAAGATTCGGCTGCTGAGGATGCCAATCCGTCCCGGTCCGCCTCCGAGGCCTATCCATCAATCCCACCCAAATCCAAACTAAAAGTCTAAAACCCTCAAATCAAATCAATCAAATGGCGACACTCTCCCTCCTCCGATTCGCACCTCTTCCTCCTCCTCGCCTCACCCAATCTTTCACCCTCCTCCGACCAAACCCATCTTTCAAAACCAAAACCCGACCTCGTCTTCCTCCCATCTCCGCCTCCTACACGGTTCCCTCCACGGACCGTTTCCTCTCCGGCATCTCCTACACTCTCCCCTTCCTCAACGCCATCCCTTTCGGCCGCTTCCTCATCTCCCGCTACCCTCTCCTCGCCTCTCTCACCTCCCCTTTCTTCCCCATGCTCGCCGCCTTCCACTCCGTCCCTTTCGCCGGCTTCATCGCCTTCTTTGCTCTCTACCTTGGTCTGGCACAAAACCCTCGTCTCAGCGGATATGTGCGGTTCAACGCGATGCAAGCCGTGATGCTCGATGTGATGCTCGCCTTGCCAGTGCTTGTTCAGAGAGTCCTTGGAACCCCATCCGGCCGCGTCGGGGTTAAGGTTTTGCAATTTGGTTATGGGGCAATATTTCTGCTTGGGTTCGCGTCTTTTGTTTACGCTGTGTTGTGCTGTGTGCTTGGCCTTACTCCCTATCTGCCTTTTGTTAGCTCTGCTGCTAATAGACAGCTCTAAGTCTGTGTATAAACCTTTTGGATTTAGGGGGTTTAGGTTGTTGGTTGAATGGTTGGCTTTAGTTGTTCGTTGAAAGATGGAAGTCTGAATAGAGATGGTAGCACTGTTTGTCCTTGAACTTGATATTTTTGCAACAATTTTGTTTTGTGTCGGATGCTAGTATTACTGTTAAATTTGAAATTAACTCTGATTATGGTTGAGTTTTTTAGGTATCTAGTAATGATGCTGTAATATTTCTTTCTGCATTTCAAGTCATTATAATTTATACTGATGCTTAAGTCTATGATTTTAATACTTTTTCTTCATTTTAAGCATGTTCTGATACTTGTAGTATAAAAAGGCACTGTCCATATCTAGGAAAGAAAGTATACAATATACCTAGTTTCTAATGCACAATTACTGAATGGACTGTACAGCTTGCCTCGGCAGTGACACCCTGCTTAGCTGTCAGGTGAGTACTTAGCAGAAATTTTATTTCTTTGGTAGAAACTGACGCAATCACGCAATGGCCTTATGAAGTAGACCAGAAAATGTTAGAACTGATGGAATGCTTGTCCATTCTGGTATGACTGGTCAACCCTCTCTTGGCCTAAGTCAGTCGGAATGCTTGTATTTCTTTGGATAATTTACGGGGTCCATATCTTGAAACTTGTATTTCTTAATATAATTTATAAATAAGAACAGCCTGATTTTTGAAACTGGATCATGTTATGTACTGGCTGACTCTCATCATTGTCAGAATGGTGCTGCTTGTGTTTTCCAGGTTCATTATAGCAAAACCTTGTTGTAGTTACTGAAAATAGATCTATAATTAATGGGATCCATTATTAAATGATGCCTGGATCCATACTTAAGTACTGTGCCTGGAATTTGTAACAGGTGATTTAGTTTCTACTTTGCATCAGAGAAATTATGGTTGTATATCTAAAGGATCAGATCAACTCTGTTCGCAGATGTGTAATTTCTACTTTGCATCTCGGGCATTCATAATTTTATATACTGATATATGTCATGCTCTATCTTGTGGTAATGCATACCATTTCGCACCAAGCAATTATGCTTCTGGTAAACAATATTTGCCGTACCATGCAAAGTTTAGTTATTTTATGATGTTTTCCTTGCATTTTTTGAAAATGTACCTACTTGTAGTAAAAGAATGTTCTTTTACACAAAGGCTTTTTGCCTTTGAAACTGATATAATTTATGCTGGATTTGCATGTGCCCCTCTTAATGGGAGGCATGGCCTAAAAAAACAATATTTCCAACATTTTAGCTAAGCTACAATGGTATGTGAGTCTATAAAGCCGTAAATTACCTGCTGATAAAAACACAGAGGATTGCAATATATGTTGGATTGTCAATGTCAACTCAGCTTTTGCCAATGTTGTGCTTTCAATAATTGTGAAATTGGTTAAGCTGCTACTCCGGTTCTGATATATAGTTTTTGATTGTTTATGTTTATCCTTGTAAGTTCTTACAAATGAGAAATATCCAGAAATTATTTTATATAGGATTTCTAACATCAAAAATTTTAATAGAAAGAATTAATATATTTTTTTTAATAAGAAGAAAGTTCCAACACGTTTATAAACCGCGCGCCTCTCTCTCCTCCAACGCGTTTATAAAACGCGTTATAAGGCACTATTTTCTAACGCACTATTTTTCATTTTGCCTTATCCACCTCTTTTGTCTCGCCTTCTTTTTTGCTTTTGTCAGTTGTGACCAAAATAACTTCTGGTCTAAAGCCCTTTCTGTCTCGATTTGTGCACATGCGATAAAATTATTGTGATTTAATTTCTGTGGAATACGTACTTTTTGAATGTATTAGAGGCCACTTTATTCATCAAAAGCAAAAAACAGAGAAGCACTAACGTGCAGTTGGAAATTTAATAATTTATATAAACCCTCAATTTTGCAAGTGCACCACAATTTTAATAATTTCAACTGTTATAATTAATATGATGAATTATAATTAATGTGGCCTATATTATTTAATATGAACCAAATTTAGTTATTATTGTTAATTAAAGGGTGCATTGATTTTGATGGAAAATCAATGGACGAGATTCATTCATTTTTTGATCCCTTCAATAGCCTTAGTCATATATACAAAATTCTGTCATTTTAAGAAAGGCACCCCTTTCCTAATTTCTGCGATTAAAAAAAGTGATTGAATAGAGAAAAAACGCCCTCAAGAAACCATCAATTTGGACTAATGAATATTGAAGAAGGTCAGAAATTTCCGCCTAACGCCATGTCTGCCATTCAAAACTGTAAGTTTCTATTACGATTTATTATTTTATATGAAAATACATGATTTTAGGTTCTTAACTAAGAAATATTATTATAATTAATATTTTAATTTCTAACATCAACCGTATAAATAAACGCAACAAAAGTAAATTTTTCTCAAATAAAAAAAAAAAATTCAAGTTACACTATGATGCGTAATTAAGACTCTTGAGTACAATTCATGCATTTTTTGGTTGATTCTAAAGCTAGAAACATCATATTGTATTTATCAAATTTATGCCATGCACAGAAGTTCGGATTGCGGCGGAGCCGCAAATAGAAAATCTAGTTTTATTTTCTAAGATTGAAAAGTTAGTAGTTCCTGTTGACTGTTGTGCAGCGAGTGACAATTCATGCATTATGTGTAGAAAATAAAAAGTACATAATACATTCAAAAAGTACGTATTCCACAGAAATTAAATCACAATAATTTTATCGCATGTGCACAAATCGAGACAGAAAGGACTTTAGGCCAGAAGTTATTTTGATCACAACTCACAAAAGCAAAAAAGAAGGCGAGACAAAAGAGGTGGATAAGGCAAAAAGAAAATAGTGCGTTAGATAATAGTGCCTTATAGCGTGTTTTATAAACGCGTTCAAAGACATCGTACGCGTTTTATGAACGCGTTGAAGGAGAGAGAGGCGCGCGGTTTATAAACGCGTTGGAACTTTCTTCTTATTAAAAAAAATATATTAATTCTTTCTATTAAAATTTTTGATGTTAGAAATCCTATATAAAATAATTTCGGAGAAATATCTGACACTGCTGGCTGTACAACTAATAGAAAGCCTTAATTATAAAGATATATCTGAAGGAAAGGAGGAAATAGGGACCATCTTACTACTACTCTATGCCTTTTATCAATTTTTTGAGGGGAAAAAAAAATATCCTTCACTTTTTTTTTTTAAATAATTGGCAGGAGGCAACTGGTATAATTATAAGAATTAGTTACCAAAGGATATCTTGTTTTTCAATTTGTATATTATATCTTGTAAACTTATTTTGTTTCAGTTAACTATTATCTTAGTTCTAAATAATAGCTCGGTTCAGTCAGGTTTGTTTGATGCCGCAGAATAAAATGGTGATGATGTGTCTTATCTCAAAAGGATCCTTAAGCACAGGTATATAGATGATTTATTATGTATTTTATATTTTAAATGACAAAACAGTAGCAAATGCAGTTATTATATACAGTTATTATATCTATCGGCGTCGACGAAGGTGAAAGGAAGCGAGCAGATAACGGCGAGTATAGCCAGCGAGGGAGGAGGGTTTAGGTGAGAGAATTTCGATCGAGGATTGTTTAAGCCTAGTATGCCGTCTGGATTGTTTCTAAAAAACAAATACCGCCAGGGTTTTTTTTTTTTTTGAAAACTAGTTTTAAAAAACAGACCGCCTTTTTTATTTTTTAGGATTTTTGTTTTGATATTCGATAAATAATATTTTTCCTTTCGGGCTAATAAGAATAATCTCCAATATTTCTCATCCAATCATCCCTTGAAAAATGAGTTTCTATTTTTAGAATGTGATTAATTAAACTCTAATTTTCTATTTTTATGTTCATCCTCTCATCCTCTGAATTATCTATATTATCTATTTCTGCGCTCATCCTCTCATCCCTGGATTGTCTATTTTTGTCGTACATAATATGAACAATTATCTTAGTAACTACAACAATTATGTTTACGAACTAGAACAATTATGTATATTAAGTAGAATAATTAGCTATTGTTTTAGAACAGTTAATTTTCTTTTCTCTGGGTGAACATATTTTTCAGAACCAACCAAAACAATTAGTTTATAAAATTAGAACAATTATATTACAGAACTAGAACAATGAGCTTTCAACCATACCTACTATTTAATTAATTAATACTACTATTATTCACATGGCACGCGAGATTTTCAATTTTAGGTTTCTTTTTACAGTTGTGTTACCTTTTGAACAAGGTGATGCGTAATTGCATCTGTACTCGATAGTTTGTTTAGAAATTAAATTTGTCAAATATGTCTAATTTTTGTTAATCTTTAAGTTATAGATGTCCACTAAAACATTTCTTTTACACATAGCAAAGCATTTTATTTCTGAAAATAATTGGCGAACAATGGATTTTTTTTTTTTTTTTTTGAGGTTGGACCTGCAACAGTACTGAAATCTGAATAAATAAATAAATGCATCATTGATTTTATTTTCGAACGAAACCAGAAAAAAATAACTCAGCTCAATTCTACTTATCTCTAAAATTGATAAATAAAATAGATCAACATAACAATGAGCTAAATTAAAACAGATAAATAACATAGACCAACATAACAATGAGCTTATAAAAGAAACCCAAAACTTTGAAAGCATGTCCAACCTATAATTCTAGTTTACATTTTGATAAAATTGAACCCTGAAAAATAGCAGTTAGAGCATTGCTTTTCAAACAATGTTGGCGTATATTTCGAGTTCCCTATTTATCGAGTTAAGATTTCACCGCATTTATCTTGGCTGGTCAAGCCCTAGCAATGTCGTTAAACCATTTTAGGAGTGCATTGCTTGCCCGCCAACTTCATAAATTCCCTATATATTTTTGGCATTTAATCTTGTCTCTGGTGTCTGTTTTAGGATTTTTCTTTAATCATTTGAAGATAGCAAGTAACCTAATTATTCTAGTTTTGTAAATTTAATTATACTCGTTAGTAAACTTAATTGTTCTAGTTGGGAGAGGGGTCAGCGACAGAGGAATAGAGATAGGATGAGCGAAGACAAACATATAAGTGGCCGTTTGGATGGTATGGGAGTAAGGAAGGAATAAGAATTTTAGAAAGAAAATATTGAAAAGTGTGTAACTTTGGGAAGAGTGGAAAGATGTTATTCTGGGAATAAAAAATATTATTCGAATGGTGAGTTAGGAATAAGCAAATCGATATTAATATAAATAAATTATAAACATTATTATTTTAATATTAAAAAATTCTAATTAAAGAGCACATAAAATTTCATTTCGTTATTAGTATTTAGCTAATTTTGTTGAAATTATGTATATATAATTGTTGGAAGATGTTATTGTTAGAAAGTGCTCAAATTTTAATTTTTATGCTAATTATAACTAATTAACTTCAATTAACCTCAAGCACAACGGATCTTGCCAAGCAATCAATACACAAGAGAACGGGTAGGAGAAATTGTACCTCTCGCGAAATCGTATCTGCGAGGCTCGATCAAGGCATGGGAATGGATGGCGTGCCTTCTCCGCCGGCTCCACCAAGCTAGTAGCCGCCCTCGAGTCCATCAAGGAGGATTTATCATGTTCTACAATGTACGTGTTAGCATACCCAAAGAACAAGGCTAATCCTTATGGTTTTCTCTCTTGCATCAATCAACAATCTTGATTTAGTGGAGAGAAAATAGCTCAACACATGAGCAAAAGAGAGAGAGAGAGATGATGAAGGTGGCGGCTAAGAAGGGAGGCAAGAGAGGAGAGAGAAAAGTCTAGGTGGAGGCTCTCATAAATGGTCCTTATATTAGGGGTGGCAAAAAAGCTCGTGGCTGGTAGCTCGCACGAGAAAAATTCGACCCTGTTCGACAATGGCTCGATACATTTGGGCTCGAAGTAAATTAGACTCGCTCGAAATTAACTCGAAATTGGCTCGAAATATAATTTTGCTAACTAATTTATATATATTAGTAAATAAGTTGATATATAATAAATTTATTTATTACATATAAATGCTATTTTTATTTAAAATATTCTTATTAAATGAATAAAATTTTAGTTTATAAATAAAAATAACATTAAAATTGATAAATATTAATTAATGTGTACATTACTTTTTTTAAAATATATATAAAAGTACTATAATTTAGCTCGACGAGCTCGTTAAGAAACTCGATACAAACTCGATTCGATTCGAAAACACTCGGATTAATTTCAAATCAAGCTTGGGCTAAAGTTAGGTCGCTCGAGCTCGACTCGTTGCCAGCCCTACCTTCTATAGAGCACAAAACCTAATTGACCTCTTGCATAATTACTGCTATGCCATCCCACATGCCACCATTATATGGCTGCCACGAAATGGGCTTTATTGGCCACTTAATCCACTCAATTGAGTCTCTAATTCTATTAATTAAAGCCTTATTTATTTGCTCTTTAATTGGGCTATCTATTTGCTACCAAATAACGATCCAATTAATTAATATATCAATTTATATTAAAATTGCGTTGAATAAAATTAATTATTAACTCATTAATAATTATTTTAGGATTAGTTAATGCATTAATTTATTTTTATATGATCCTATTGACTTAATTAATTATAATGATTCACAACGGTATATAATTAATTAATCAATCTATCATATTTTCACAGTACTTACTGTTGTGAATAAATAAATAATGCACTGTGTGATTAAAGTCCTATTTGTGTGACCCTTTGAGGATTTACGCTATGTTGGACATGGAAAATAAATCGCTATTTATTTCCAATAATCATAAGCGGTATCTAACAACACGTTATGATTCCCAATTCGCATAAATAATGTACTACTACAATATCTCAATCCTGCATAAGAAATAAAAGTATTTCTTTGTCTGATTCATCCTGCATAAGAAATAAAAGTATTTATTTGTCTGATTCTTATGCCACATGATATCACTGTATAGTCCAAGATAGAAATGTGTCATTCTTGCAGACTATACATTTCTTGATCTAGAGTTGATTGTACAAATTGACCAAACAATCCAACTCCATCAATGAGCCAAACAAATATCATCGCTCACTAGATATACTGATGAGGGACATACGGTTTTCTTGATGAACAATCTTTCTCCGCACAATTCAAGAGAACATAAATAACACCTGTATAGCAGTCCTTATCGGGAATCAGCGGTAGACGCTTTTTATAGAACCTATCCTCATGTGGAAAGATTGAACCATCTCAAACTTAGAATCAAACTCATATGAAATAAACAATGACACATAACACAATCCATATGTTTATTTCATTAAGTCAAGTCATGTCCTATGTTCCAATAACATACACATATGCAATTAATTTGGTAACTCTTTACCTATGATTTGTAGAACTTAATCATCACTTAACTTGCATACTAATCTTATATGATAATTAATGTTTCTTGTTAATTATCAAGATTATGGACAATTTAGATTTATTATTGTCATTCTAAAGAATGATCTACAGAGATTCACAATTCAGATCCTCAACCTGAATGATCTGTCAATTATAAACTTTGGAACAAATGATAAAATTATCATTCATAACACAAACTAATATTTAAGTCACTAAATTATTGACTTATAAGACATAACTCCAATAATTATTCCAAGGAAGAAATTATTCTTCTCCTTATTCCTAACTTGTTTGGATGTGTAGGAAGAAGTTATATATTCTTCATATTCCTAAGCAATCCAAACGACCCCATAGTGAAGGGATGGGGGGAAATGCAAGGAAGAAAAGAGAGACGAGGATGAGGGAAAATACAAAGGAAATAGGGGATAAGAGAATCATGAGGATAATGCAAAGCAATTCCGTTTCCTTTTATTTTTTCATATTATTTTTATTTATTTTATATTTTTATTAAAAAATACTAAAAATTATAAAAAAACTGAAATAAATATAAAAATTAAAGGGGAATTATGAAAATTTATAAATAATTTCTTAAATTTTTGAAATTATTGTAAAACTCTCTAAAAATATTTTATTACAATTGTAGCCTTGAAAATAAAAAATGACATAACACACAATTGAAATATTGCTAAATTAATAAAGTTCTCTGCTTCGATTTTGGTCGGTCGACCTACATGCCTTCTTGGTGATCTCGCAAATGACTAACTAATTCTTTGAATTGATAGTGGTGTTCCATCAATATCGGTGGAATTACAAAAATTTATTAAATATAAGATGATATACATAAAATTTCATTCATTAAATTGAATTTCATTACATACCTGTGGTGAATATTGTGATTGTATTTTCTTTGTCCGTGGCATCTTCAACACCAATAAATATGTCTTTTCTCCAGAAGTACAATATGTCGTGCCTTACCGATCGGATCAACAATTTATGAAATTTACATTGCTTATTTATTTACAAGTATAAAAAGGTCTTCAATATCATAATTTTTCCAAATCAACAAACATAACCCATTTTTTTTTTATCTTTTTGACGTTTTTTTTTTGGTTTATCCATTTACATTCAAATGGGGTATCCTAAATTCTGCCGTGATTTTTTAATAAACATAATATAAATTTTATATTTAACAATAAACAAATAAATTAAATAATTTTAAGAGTAAACATCCAGATACGTCAGAGGTGGGGGCACGCCGGCAGCCGTACTGTGGAACTATAATAATGCGTACCATTTCGCACAAAGCAATTATGCTTCTGGTAAACAATATTTGCCGTACTGTGCAAAGTTTAGTTATTTTATGTTGTTTTCCTTGCATTGTTTGAAAATGCACCTACTTGTAGTAATAGAATTAGTTATTTTATGTTGTTTTAATGTTCTTTTCCACAATGACTCTTCGCCTTTGGAACTGATAATTTATACTGGATTTGCCCCTCTTAGGGTGCTTTTGGATATAGTAAGAAGGAAGAAGAAAGAAGGAAGAATGAAAAAAAAAAATTATAAACAATTCAAATTCTTCACAAAGTTACATATTTTTCAATACTTTTCTCACTTCTTCTCTTTTTCCCTTCTTCCCACACCTATCTAAACTGAGCCTTAACGAGAGGCATGGCCTAAAAAAATAACATTTCCAACATTTTAACTAGCTGTAGTGGTACGTGAGTGTATAAAGCCACAAATTACGTGCTGACAAAAACACGGAGGATTACAATATATGTTGGATTGGCAATGTCAGCTCAGCTTTTGCCAATGTTGTGCTGACTTACGATAATTGTGACATTGGTTATTAAGCTACTCCTTCGGTTCTGATATATAATTTTTTATTGTTCATGTTTATCCTTTTAAGTTCCTACAAATGAGAAATATCTGACAATACTGCTGGCTGGACAACTAATAGAAAGCCTTAGTTATAAAGTTATATCTTAAGAAAAGCAGGAAATAAGAGGACCATCTTACTGCTCTTCTATACCTTTTATTGATTTTTTTGAGGGAATAAATTGGTTAAGCTACTCTGTCTTGCTTTCTCAAAATTAACATATACAACAATAAATTAAACAGATATAAAGATAATAGGAATAAGGAATCAAAGTGTATATATACAAGAACAAAGATGAGCATACATAATAAATAAATTGAACATATATATATAACAACTAATTGAACAAATATAACAAATAAAATTGAATAGATATAACAAACAGCGTGAACTCATACAAAAGCAAAGTAAACATATATACATAAAGTCATAAACAGAAGTGGGTATATAAAACAAATAAATTAAACATATATAATAAGCATCTCATACAAAAAGATAAAAGTAAATAATTGAACATATATAATAAATAAAATAAACAGATATAATAAATAAATAAAACAGATGTAACAAACATGTGGACTCGTAGAACAAATTTAACATAGTCACACATTCGGCCCAGTATATGTTAACATATTAATTTGAACCTGGCTTTGTATCAATATATCATTGTATTTCAATTGTTAGTATAGAAGCCCCATTAAAAGAATCACTGCACAACTCGGCCCAATTAAGCTAAATTTCGTAGCTGCCACTTGAAAAAAAAAAAACCCTACTAATTTGATGCCCTTCTCAGATCATTTGTCATGAAATTTTATGGGCATTCTCATGAAATAATGAAGAATATCATGATAAAAAATAGCGCATTTTGTTTGTCATAAAATATTCATCAAATATTTGATCAACTTGTAGCCTTTTATAAAATGCCTCTCATAAATTCTTTTTTTTTTTTAAATAAGTGGGTTTGTATCCCACCACTTTTTCATTACCTGAAAAAGTAATCATACATTCAAAGTTTAGAGCACAAAATCAGAGATCCGGCACTGGCACCACCTTGGTACCAGTGCCCCCAACATTATCTAAATTGCTCTAACTCTACCACCTAGATCAACATCCCCTTATTACAACACCAACAATCAAACAAGTTCAAAGCAATCCAAGCTAAAAACAGACATATTATGAGAATTTTAAGCAACATAAAGCATGATCATAGCCCTCTCTTCACCAATGGTGCTGCTGTTCCCTCCATTCCCGATTTGCTTTTGCATTTGTTCTCCTGTCCACACACTCCAAATATCACTTTTGATGCTCGGCTTCCACAATCCTGACCAGTGGGTCAACATGCCTATAACACCAGCAATTTTTTGATTATGTGATTGAGGCTTGATGCCATTAAAACAATAATCGTTCCTATGCTTCCATATCATCCAAAGCATGGCTATACACCAATATTTGAAAGCATTCTTTTTATGTATCTGGTTTGCAATACAAGTCAAATCTTCTAAGGTCCTAAGAGCAACTGAAATTCTAAATAAACCACATAACCAATCCCAAAGCTTACAGTTCTGTGAACACTGAAAGAATAAATGATCTATTGTTTCAATATGGGGGCAATAGTGACAATTAGGGTTCCCTTCCCATCCTTTAACCAAGTTACCTCCGGTCAAGATTTTTTTGTTACTTAGTATCCACAAGAACATTTTTATCTTAAGAGGAATTTTCAAACCCCAGATGTCATCTTTTGTATCCATTTGGATCCCTCCAAACTCAAGCCAATTATACGTATCTTTTGTATGATACTTCCCATCTGCACTTTGACTCCATCTGAATTTATCAGTTTGTACAGAAAGGGGAATATATTCTAGAATCTAACATTTCATTATCTCAAATTCTCTTTGCTGACATCTAGATAAATGTCTTCTAAATGTAATATTTCTCATATTATCTCTCAGACCTTGATCTACAGTAAGTTGAGTATTGGTACAGATTTGATAAAGAGATGGAAAGCTAATTTTCAAAGCTATATCTCAACACCAAACATCATGCCAAAACTTAGTAGACAATCCATTTCCCACCTCAAAACTACTATGTATTTGTATAATATGTGCATAATCCATATTTTTTTTCCAGAAGTAAGACTTGACTCTATCATGACCAAAAATCCCATATCTACTCTGGATCATATTCTTCCACCACCCTTTACAATTATGATTTCTAAGCTTCCAATACCATTTACAAAGTATGGAAATCTATAGTATATATATATATATATATATATATATATATATATATATATATATATATATATATAGAGAGAGAGAGAGAGAGAGAGAGAGAGAGAGAGAGAAATGCTATGGTGCATCGCGATGTATTAAGGCTTTTGTACATCGCGATCATATTTGTCGATAGTTTTACAAATTGAAAATCTAATTAAACAAATGCAATCTATATATTGAAATCTCATTACAAACCAAATAATTTCAGCACTTCATTATCATCTAAATCAGGAAAAGAAAAATGATGTAAAACATTGAATTTACCATGCATAGGAGCTTCAAGATTTTTCTCTCTAGCTCGCTGGATAGCTCTCTCTTGCACTGGCTGAGAAGGATTTATCAATTTTTGCCTCAAACTCTGTCTAGTGGCCCCCACTCTCTCCAAATCCGACTGCTGCACAGCTTCTTGGTTAAGTTCATCTAACACCTGATTGTACACTACCAGCTGCATCTCTTCATTGACTACACCATCTCCCTCCATCATGCTTTGAATCTCTCTCTGAGCGCTTTTGGCATTCTCATCCTCCAATGTTTTACTGTCTGTTTGTGAAGCATGGTTCACTTCATTTTCAGAGGTTGTCTTCTGTTTACTCACGACAAGTGACTTTGTTGTGGTTTCATGAAGCACCTCTGGTTCTGGCTCATGTTGAACAGTAGCCTCAGGCGGTTCTTGTTAGGAACTCAAGTCCACGTGCAATTTTAATTTTTATTAACATTTAATAAGGAATTAATACGCACGATTAACGGATCTAATCATTCAAGTAGTTAACATCATAAAAAGAGAAGCGTAGGAGGTTACCTCTTCCGAAATCATATTCGGAAGGCTCGAATCCAATCTCTTGGAGTCGGTGGCGTGCTCGTCAACTCCGTGGCTGTCCTTCGGTTGCCTCGAGTCCACCTAGAAAATTAACCAAAGTCTCAAGACAAGTGCTACCTTGTCCGAGACAATCGCTAATTCCCTGTTTTCTTTCTTCGCGTGCTTAACCGATTAAGTGGAAGATAGAATACTCAACACATGAGCTAGAGAGAAGAAAGCAATCAACGGAGAAAACTCTTTTTCTCTTTGATTTAGGGCCGGCTATCCCAAAATGAGAGAGGAGAAAACCAGGTATTAAAATGCGGCACATTTCTTTCCCATTTTACTCCCTTTTATAGACAACCATTAATCACTTGGATTAATTACAAAATGCCACTAGGTGGCCGGCCTTGACATAGGCCATGTTGGACAACAACATATTTTGTTAATCATTCATTAATTCAATAATCAATGGAACTCTTATTTGCTCTCAAGTTGAACTTTTAAATTAACAATTAAATAAAGGCCCGTTGGCTCAATTTAATTCCAATAATTAAATTGTGTTGAACAAGATTAATTATCAACCATTTGATAATTAACTTGGGATTAGCATGTGCATTAATTTATTTCTATATGATCCATTTACCTTAATTAATTATAACAGTTCGCAACGGTATATAATTAATTAATCAACATATCATATTATTGCATTCATTAATGCAATCAAATAAATAATACACCGTATGATCAAAGTCCTATTTGTGTGACCCTTTGAGGATTTTTATGCTATGTTGGCCATGGAAAATAAATCGTCATTTATTTCCAATAATCATAAGCGGTATCTAGCAACGCGTTATGATTCCCAATTCGCATAAACAAATACTGTACCAATACAGTACTTCAATCCTGCATAAGAAATGGTATCTTATTGTTTTGATTCTTATGTCACATGATATCCGTGTATAATCCAAGATAGAAATGTGTCATTCTTGCAGATTATACGTTTCTTGATCTAAAGTTGATCGCCTAGTTGCGCGCATACGATCAAACTCCATCAAGGGGTCCAGTAGATATCATCATTCACTAGGTGAACTAATGAGGGACTTACGGTTGTCTTGATGAACAGTTTCTCCCCGACTCCCCGCACAATTCAAGAGAACATAAATAAAGTCCGTATAGCAGCTCTTATCAGGAATTAGCGTTAGACGATATTTATAGAACTTATCCTCATGTGGAGAAACTGAATCATCTCAAACTCAGAATCAATCCATATATTTATTTCATTGGGTCATGTCATGTACTATGTTCCAGTAACATACACATGCAATTAAGTCGGTAACTCCTTACCCATGATGTGCAGAACTTAATCATCACTTAACTTGCATACTACTCTTATCTGATAATTAATGTTCCTTGTTAATTATCAAGACTATGGATTATTTAGAGGTATTATTGTCATTCTAACGAATGATTCACATAGATCTACAATTCAGATCCTCAACCTGAATGATCTGTCAATAATAAACTCTAGGAACAAATGATCAAGTATCATCAATAACATAAACTAAAATAATAGCCACCAACTGATTGGTTTCTAGGACATATCTCTAACAGTTCTTCCATGTATAGCTACTCATCTGCATCATCTGACATCATATCCTCATCATCATCTTCAGGTCCTTCTTCTACCACCGGTCGTTTCCCTTTTGGATCTGAGGATGTACCAGCACCTCCTGCCTTAGCATCTGGATCTGGACGCCGCAACCATATCTTCCTCTTCTTGTTCCCCACACCTCCTTTGAATCCAGGAGTATCTATGATGAACTGAACTGTTCTCCACACCCATTCTCCTCTCTCATTTTTGAATCGGATCTCCCTTTCACCAGGTATTCTCTCCATCTTACTCACACCAATATGGATCTTTTCCTCTCTGAAGCACAATCTCTCCTTAGTAGCTAGATCTATCTCCAACAACACTCCGAACGCCTCAATCAACCTCTCAAATTCGAATCTAGACCACAATTTCATCGGAAATCCAATGATTCTTACCCAGACACTCTTCAATCTCAGACCAGCATATATGATGGATGCCATGGCTCGACATGGAAGAGCTTCTCCCTCTCATAAATTCATGGTGAGTTCTCTTGAATTTATGGGCATTTTAGAATTCTTTTGATATATTTCGGCTGATACCAGCGGCATCTTTTCATGCCTATGTCATTTCGAATAATTCTTAAAATTTTCTGAGGCCATTTCAGAATCATATGATCTTGAAGATATTTTTTTAGGATTCCATGCTATTTTAACAGCATATTTTCAGGGTTCAACAGATTCTGTTTTCAACCAAACCGTTCGTAATATAAAAAATTGCATACATTTCTAAATGACGAACTTAGAGGGGGATGCCATTTAAAATTATAAGTGATTGCTTTCATCTGCAGTTTTGTCATCGCTTGAACAAATTGAATGCACAAAATAGGCATAATATATAAATGATCAAAGTAATACATACAAACAAATAAGTTCAATAAAAGTAAGTTGAATATGCATATAAAAATCTCAACAAGGAATGGCAAATTTTATTTTTTATATATGTTCACTTTGATCATCTATATATTTATCTCGTCTATTTTATGTATTCACTTTGTTCAAGCAATGATAAAACTACAGATGACAATTATCATTTCTCATTAAAATTTTATCTATGAACAAAATTTACACCAACAAGACCATGCATGCCATGCTAATTTTTAACTTTCTCAAGAGATTAATTAGAAAATTAATTCAAACTACATTCTAATTTATTTTTCATTTTAGTGTTTTTTTCAACGAAAAGCACATTTTCTGCTCTAATTATTTATAAAAAGCCCAGAGTACTTTAGAAAAGTCTCATCACTCAAAAAATGTATCAGCTAGGTTTAAATTCCGGATTAAAAAAAAATAACTATTTTTCACGTCTCCTAATATTTGAGTTTTTATTTTGTAATTCATAAAATTTTACCTCATAATAAATTAAATTCGTCATTTTTCTGTCAATTCTTCTGGGCAAATTTAACTGACCAGGCACAATAAAGCAGCGATATATATAAACCATTCATTAAACTTATTGCACAACTACATCTCATAACCGAAAGAGACATTGAAATTCATTACATGCATTCATAAATTATTAAGCAAAACTAGAGATTTATTTCCGAATTTATTGAGGTGAATGGCCGCAACATCTCTCGTGCATACACACACATATATATGATTGTGGCGACATGCATTACTTCCCAGTGACCATGGCAATTCCATCCCCAGCCACCACAACAGGCTGAGTTGAATTTCCTGATATGATGACAGGGGCACTGCCGACATCATTCGATCCAGCACCCCAGATCGCACCACCGTAGATTACGACATTGCGATCACGTTGGAGTACCAAAACATAATTATCTTGTTGCCTTTCGGTGTTAGTATCCCAGATAGCCCTGTTACTTCCATCATAGATCACAAGGTTACCGTCCGTTTGCATTCGAAGGGTGCAACTGTAGCCTTGGTTGTGGGTATTAGACGACCATACGGCCCTGCCATAATCATACAAGACCAGATTACAATCTGTTTGCATGGTAAGTCTGTAGTTCCACTTCCCATATACGAGGGACTGGCCTCCATACATGGTGTCGCCAGAGTACAAGACATTATCAGCTAAGGAAGAGGTAGCGAGAAAGGCAAGAGTTGCCGAGAGGATCAAAAGTGTACTGGTACGAAGAGAAGGAGATGCCATTTTGATACTGGAATTGAACATGTAGTCGAAATGTGCTTGTTTTGTTGGCTTAAATAGGGCTCTGTTCTTTGGTATTTATAGGACAAGATATGAGGGCATTGATGTAATTTGCAGTTCATTATGCCATGTGCCCTATATGGTAATAGGACTATTGGTAGGTGGAATTTTTGTTTGCTTGATATGTTCTTCTTAAATTCCTATATGTGGACTGAAGATAATGTGGGGTGTAGTTGGCAGAGAGCTAATTAATTTGGCTGAGAAGACAGACATGAAGCCGTGCCCATATTTTGTTGGAGATCGATAGATACAGCTAACGCAATTAAAACCATGGACACTTATTAGGTGAAACAGGTGTCCATAAAGATATTCGATATCATTGTTTGGGCTGATATTGATTTGAGAAGAGGTACGTAGCTAGGCTTGATAAAAGAAAAGTGGCTCTTGGTTCGTTCCAATTAATTTGGCTCGACAAATGTTCGAAGTCAATATCGTTTGAAATTAGCTCGAACTCTGAACAAATCAAGTTTAGCCAACTCAAAATACGAATCAGTCGTTGCTGGATCCAACTCGTTCGAAATAGGTCCTGATCAGCTGGACTAGGAGAGTGGAGGACTCAAGAAAGATCCCAAGTATTCTACGTATATACAGCAAACCGACGCAACCAATGATAATTAATGTTCTTTGTTAATTATCAAGATTATGGACCGTTTAGATTTATTATTGTCATTCTAAAGAATGATCCACAAAGATCTACAATTTAGATCCTCAACCTAAATGATCTGTCAATAATAAATCTAGGAACAGATGATAAAATATCATCCAAAACATAAACTAATAGTTAAGTCATTAAATTATTGACTTCTAGAACATAACTCTAACAATTCTAACAGTGAATATAAAATAAAATTATATGTGTGCATTTAAAAAAATTCCATTTCTATTTTAATTTGTAGAATTGCGTTGCACTTATGAAATTATCAAACTTCATTTTGTACGATTATGTTTCATGTACTAAAAGTAATACATTTTATTATATTTCATTTTATTATTCGAAAAAGCTAAATTTTTTAAAAATATAAAATTTGGTCTTCAAGATAATTTTATTATATAGATCATATTTATTTGCTTCTGTCGAGAGCTAGGGTTTTAAGAAAGAGGCGAGATCGAGAAAGGAAAGAAGTGACAGACAGACGCCAGGCTGGGATAATAATATAAAGGGTTTGAACCTTTTGTAACGGTTATTAGCTAATAACCGTTACAGAAGAGGCTAATCTGTAATGGTTATTAGCTAAAAACCGTTACAGAAGGTCAAACGTTTTTTACTAATAACCTTATGTAACGGTTATTAGCTAATAACCATTACAGATTAGTTTAATTTTTTTTTTTTTTTAGAACTTTAAAGTTTGTGTCTGTTTTAATTTCATTTAGTCCTGATATTTTCGGTGTTGGTTTATCCATGCATGTTATTAAGTTTTTTTACTAAAGTGTTGGTTGCACATGAATTTAATTTTGTTTTACATTTTTCTAACAAAATAAAATTACAATTTAGAAAATTGACCAAAAATAAAAATACATTAGCTCCTTGTTAACAAAATATTTTACCAATTAATGACCTGCAAAAAATAAAAATAAATTTATTAACTTAACAATTTAGCATATCTATGTTAAGAATAATTTATATTAGCACATAACAGTTTTTTAAACTCACATGTGATTATGTAGCTACTTTTTTTTCCCTCGCGTGTCGACCCACACGCCTTCGGTGTTATCTATACGCCTACAACTGATCGATACTGGCTGTGATGTATCGTCGATACCGATAGAAAAAGGAGGTATTTCCTCGAAGTGGCCGTATGCTTCTTCATCTACGACATCACCAACACCGACAATACGTCTTTTTCCTGAAAGTGGCAACTAATAAATAAGATGAACATTTGTACTCAATAAGGTGAACATTTGTACTTAAATAAGATGGACATTTACCTTGAAGCACAACATGTCTTTTCTTATCCACCGGATCTTGAATGTAAAAAACTTGCATTACTTGCTTATTTGCAAGTATAAAGGGATCGTCTCGATAAGCTCTTTTATTGAAGTCAACAGTTATAAATCCCATCTTGTTTTTTTTAACTCCACCGTGACCGTTGTCGATCCATGCACACTTGAATAAGGGTATCTTAAATTTCAGGTAATCTAGTTCCCAAATCTCCTCGATCCACCCATAATAAGTAGCCGACCTAACATTATCACTAGATAAAGTTACAACAGTGACTCCACTATTTTGCACGGCACTTTTACCATCCTGTTTCTTTGTGTACCAGGTAAATCCATTCAAGTCATACCCTTGGTATGTCTCGACCACGGCATCAGGACGTCTTGATAACCATTTCACGGTTTCATCGAACTCTGTTCTTTCTTTCAACTGGGACTGTACTTTATCTTCTAGCCATTGGACAAATTTTATTGCATGCTCTATGGTAATCAAGTTTTCGGTGTAATAAGGGTATTGTTCACGTAACTCGATTAGATGTTCATTGATGTAAGGCGCCACAATAGCAAGATGTTGGAGAACTTTCATATGTGCTTTGGTTCTCATTGCAAGATCCGGTATATGAGTACTAGCTCCAATTGTACCTGAAAGGTGAACATTTGTGCTAAATAAGGTGAACAAATATTGTGCTTTAAGTGAACATTTGTGCTAAATAAGGTGAACAAATGTGCTAAATTAGGTGAACAAATATTGTGCTTTAAGTGAACATTTGTGCTAAATAAGGTGAACAAATATTATGCTTTAAGTGAACATTTGTGCTAAATAAGGTGAACATTGAAAGTTAATATATAACCTTTTCCTTCAAGTCTATCCTCATGTCAAGACTTTGGAGACCGATTGGTTGTACATTCTGCAAATAATCGGTGTAGTACTTAATAACCTCCTCGGCCACATATCCTTCCACTATGCTTCCTTCTGGTTTAGATCGGCTACGAACAAGCCCCTTCAATTGACCCATGGCTCTTTCGAAAGGATACATGTATCGTAGAAATACAGGACCACACATTTTTATCTCTCTAACTAAATGAATGGTCAAATGCTCCATGGAGTCAAAAAACGATGGCAGAAAGTATATCTCCAGCTCACATAGGGTTAGTACAACACCTTCTTGTAACTTGTCCAAACTATTCAGATCAATCACTTTAGAGCAAATGGAATTAAAGAAAAAACACAACTTAGTGATGGTTTTCCTCACTTCTTCCCTTAGAATTCTCGAATTGCGACCGGAAGTAACTGGGTCAGTAGGACGTGATAATCATCTTTTTAGCCTTATAAATTGAATCTGGCAACTGGTTATCTTTTGGAAGAAATTCTTTATGTAATAGTTTGAGCAAAGATGTGAAACTTGCATCACTCCATCCATTTTTGGCTTTAAAATTGAACAGTGTGAAAACAACATTAAGTTTTGACAATTCACAACCAGGATATAAATATATTTTATCTTCTTCACGTAACATACCAAAAATTTCATCATTATCAACAAAATTATCATCCACATTGTTCACAATTTTATCTAAATCAGCATTAAATTTTGAGTTATCTACATTTCTATCATCATCTACATTCTCATCATCAAATACATTGACATCATCAATTTCATCATCCAATGATACAGTTTCTTCCTCATACACACAATCCAATACATTTGTGATATTACAACAATCCCCCCCATTCTCTCCATGGAGTGTCCATCGACCATAATCCGGTTGAAATCCATTTATAATCAAATGAGCTTTCACTTCTTCAAAATTAGACCACTTCAACAAATTCTGACAAACACGACAAGGACAATACATTTTATCTTCTTTCATTTTCAAATTCTCTTTAGCACAAACCATAAATTCTTCAAGTCCTCTCAAAAATGTAGACGAGCATCGATTACTTAAGTACATCCACGTCCGATCCATCTGAACAATAAAATTTATGCAAATTATTAGGGTTTCGGACCAATTTGTCAATTAGGTTTTCGGACCGGTCACCATCCTAGCCCGCTCTTTGGATACTCTGTCTCATTAGCGAGCGTACGTTAGATGCAATGTGCTCCCTGAATACGCCAACACACGATTGCTCGTGCGTACGTATCCGTGGGAACACAAGGGAAATGCCACAGAATTTTTCTCAAACAACACATTGCATCTAACATACAACTCGCTGTCCTAAATGAGACAGATCGTATCCAAAGAGCAGTACTCCCGACCGGGAGTACTATCCGAGATTAATCCCTAATGGATTAATCTCGGACAGGCAATGACCTAAATTCAGTTGAGTTCCGGTATTTGGTTCCTATATGACAATACGAAATTAATGCCTATATATATATATGCAAATTATTAACGAAATGCAAATAATTTAAAAAAAGAGAAGTTCATGAAAATATACTTTTAATTGTGTGACTTCCGATCCGTTGAATCGTGCGACTTATCCGGCCGATGTAAGATCTTCTCCTATTCAATGAGATCTTAAAATATATAAAAAAACAAAAATAACCATAAATTAATTAAAAAATCGAAATAAATAAGAAAAAAATGTAAAAATTAAAAATACGGTTCAAATTTAATTTTTTTACCTTAAATCTGCTCTCCTTCTTATTCTCTTTCTAATTATTATTTTTTCGGAATTTTTAGAAATTTTTGGCTATTTTTTTGGAGTGAAGTGGACACCACAAATCGCAATAAATGAGAAGATCAGAAAAGAGTTAAGTGCATGCGGCGCCAGCTGTGAGTTTGTTGGGATGGGGAAGAAGACCTAACTACAGAACTTTTCTGTAACGGTTATTAAAAAATAACCGTTACAGAATCATAAAAAAATAAAAAAGCCGTTACATAATCATAATAAAAAAATTAATAAAATTCGTCCGATATCAGTAACGGTTATTAGTAAATAACCGTTACAGATAGGGTTTACCAAACGGTCCGGTCCGGTCTGGTCCGATCCAAACCCCCACGGTCCACGGGTTATCACGGGCCACGGGTTCACGGGTTCACGGGTCCAAACGGGACGGGTTAGCACGGGTCACCTTTCAAACGTCGACCCAAACCCTTGGTAGACCCGGACCTATGTGAACCGGACGGGTAAAGGCGGGTCGGGCCGGGTCCGGTCCGGTCCGGTCCAAGTGGGTTTTTTCCAGATTTTTTTTCCTTTTTTCATTGTTTCAATATCAAAAATTTGTAAAATAAATTAATATAAATTCGCTAAAATATATTATATTTATAGTTCAAATAATTAAGTATAATTTTGTAGTCCATTTTAATTTTTTTTTAATTTAATTTGTAATTTTTAATGTTATTTTCATTGTCGATGGTTTTCAAAATTGCATGACAAAAGATTATAAAATATAAATTATAAAAATTAGTTAAAATATATTAAGTCTAATAAAATTAATAATAAAATAATTTGTAGTTTATTTAAAATATATTTTATTCTAAAAACTTGATTTGTAATTTTTTTTAATAATTGAACAAATTCAAACGGGTTTGGTTTGGTTTGATTTTTTTTTGAAAATGCCACGGTTTGCACGGGTTTATGGTCCGGTCCGGGCCGGTCCACGGGTTAAGACGGGACGGGTTTAGGTCGGGTTTATGCTAAATTGGCGACCCAAACCCGTGATAAAACCGACCCGGACCACCCCCTCGGTCCATCACGGTTCTTCTACGGTCCGGGTCGGGTCGGGAAATAGTCCGGTTCGGATAAGGGTCGGGTTGGACCGAGCGGTCCAGTGGTAAACCCTAGTTACAGAATAATTAAAAGAAAAAAAGTTAACCTTCTGTAACGGTTATTTACTAATAACTGTTACAGAAGATGGTTGATATTTATATATTTCTTTTTTCTTTTCTATAACGGTTGTTGGATAATAACCGTTACAGAATATAAGAAATCTGTAACGGTTATTATCCAACAACCGTTACAAAAGGTTGATGCATTTTTTTTCCTGACTATGACGAAAATGTTATTACGATTGTTTAACAATAACCGTTACAAATTTGTGCCGCCAATTTTTCCGCCTTATGCCTCACTATTCTGTAATAGTTATTTCAAAAACCGTTACAGAAGTGCCGTTACAGAAGGTCCTTTTTCCCGTTGTGATTGGACGGATGGAGTCTGTCCAATAAGATCGTTTTCATATTTTTAAATTTCAAATAACCGATCCGAACCGTTCAATATGCTCTTCATGTTGAAAACTTATAAGAAACTAATTTTTTCATTTTTTTGAAATTTTTTTACTATTTTTTTTGGTATATTGAATTCTCAAAAAGTGGTTCTTGCTTCAGACTGAACGCATGATTTGTTAGGTCTGGCTAGTCTTTAATGCCTTATGGTGTCCCAGAGATGAAGAAATCTACCTACTGGACTAATGGGCCATATATATTAATATATATATATTTTTAAACTAAAACGTGGGCTAGCCTAGCCCTCATCTTTCATTAAATAAAATGTTAATACAAGCTTTAGCAGGGAGCTAAAGAAACATTTACCAGAAAAAAAAATTAGCAACGTTTAGAAAGTTAATTTTGAAATCAAAGACCAAATGTTAAAACTAGCTACACGGGAAGTAGGAACTGGATTTCGGAACTTCCCAATTCTGAGAAAGCTTACTTGCTTAGAAAACCATATCTTCATCTATCATCCAAAAATTCGGGCAGCATCCAATTTTCTCCATACAACATTAATGGACAAAATTGCCCCTCTTACTAATCAAATGCACTTCAACTTCTTGTTTAAATCCACAACTAAAATACCGGCCTCATTAAATCCACATTATTTAGATTAAAATATCGGCCATATATAAACATTAGGCATGCTGCAAGAAATTTTGATAAATTTGATTGCACTGAAGGAAAATATTTTTTTCCATTAATTTCACTAGTGATTGTTAGATAAAATAATTTATTATTATATGTTTTAGAATAAATTTAATTTTCCTCAAACTCTTAATTTATATTATTATAATTGATTGCATTTTAATTAAAGAATTATAAAAGATAGTATTTGAATGCATTTACTTAGTTATAGGGGCAATTTTGTCCACTAATTGTTGTCCGAAGAAAATTTAACGTTGGCCGAGGCAGCTGCCTGACAAAGGAAAAGGTTGCAAAAAATTCCATATGTGATTTGCTTTTGAGGGATTCAAAATGAAAGTAACAGCCGGTACGTAAGCTTCGAGACCAATTTAGAATCAACCATGTTGTATCGATGGACTGAAGGAAGAAGGGGCAATCTTAAGGGTGCGTTTGGATGGGTGTGGGAAGAAGGGAAGAAGGCAAGAAGTATTGGGAAGTGTGTAAATTTGTGAAGAGTTTGGATTGTTTATAATTTTTTTTCTTCTTTCTTCCTTCTTCCCCATTCTTCTTCTCTCATCCAAACGCCTGAAGATATGTTGTTCTTATTCTTGTGATTTGCACAAAGCACAACGATTTGGCAACTGTCAACCTCTCCTTTTCAAATTATCAATCGTAGCCAGTTTATTAAGAGACAGCTGCCAAACAAAAATCTTCATTCTTTGTTGAACTTTCAGAGACCATATATATCACTTCCAACTGAGAATTGATTTTTGGAATGGTTTTCTGCAACATGTACATGGAATTAACAGTATAATCCTCATTTGCAGACAATTTTCCATATGAACACATCCCTCGTGTCAGCAGGTTGTAAAATGACATTATTATGGATCCCTGAAATTAAATTCCATTGAAGAAGGGCAGTGGAAGATTAAATGCAATGAATCTGTATTCTGTAAACAAAGTTTCATTGTGAAACCAAGTTGGTATAGAAGCCTTAAGAAATGGGCCATATATTATTCAAGGCACAAGATTTGCAATGGCGAATTTGTATCTTTTGTGGTCCTTTGAGGATAATGTGGCTCCACAAACCATTAATCATGTGCAGTTGGATACAAGTTAAAGGATTTAATGAGTGTTGAATTACTGGAAAAAGTATACTAATCCAATTAACCACATATAATTAATCTTTACATGTGACACCCCGTCGAATACTGTAACTGGACAATACACGATGGAGTGCCCGCCGCGGATGCCTGCTGCACCCGCAAGGCTTACTAATACTTAATTTACCAATTAATATTGATTCTACTCAAATAATATACCGATAAATTAGAAATTCATAATTTATTTACTTAAATATAAAGTAAATCCTATAAAGGTCTGGTATATTTGGATTACTAACCACGATATCCAATGGTCTGCTACTCGTCTTGCAGTCCAGCACTTGATCTGAAACTTGGAACCCACAACCAATCGTGGAAACAATGCAAAAAGCACGGAATGAGATAAATAAAATTTATCTCAGTACGGTATTCAGTTCCAGCCACTTGAGTTTTGATTATCATGTGTTGGAACTAAATACAAGACTGAGTCAAATCAATTCCAAATCAAATTTCATTTCTTTTTATTTCAAATAACATTAAAACTAGACTCTCGATCAAGCAATGCAATTAGACAAATAAATTTAATACTCTTAAAAATCAATTTTCTTTTCTTTGAATTCAAAATATGACAATTACCATTTCAATTACCTGAACAAAATAATTAATAACATGTAATAACTAACGTGCAAATTAAAAGCAACCCTTACAACTTGTTTCCAATAGAAATAGCAAGGTCAAATCAATCCAATCAATGCAATATGAAATGTGAGCTCGGCATCAATTCCATAACAATTCAAATATCAATGTATAGCAAAAGCCGACTTATTTGGTTGGGCAATTACCTAATATGCAAGTCTGGTTTATCACAAGTCCAATCATTTCAGTCATTTCCTTCAGATACCGCGAACCACCCTATAGATGGATGCCAACGGCCAATTCAATTCATATACCATTCAATCAATTAAATCAACAAATGTACAAGCAAGCTGGGAACACTCACACTCCGGTCCATTCCAGACTAGACCTACTGAGTCCCGGTACATAAGCGCTTATTACACGGTGCTTGGTAGGATGGGTCATGACTCCACCTCCAAACATTAGGAGTGTCTATCTCAACCACACAAGTTGTACTTACCTCAATCAAATCACATTTCAATCGAATACCATTCAATATGTCACTTTCCAACATTTCAATCGGATACCATTCAATATGCCACTTTCCAATCATGCATCAATATACAATTCACAAAATGATCTCATGAACAAAATTCCAATTATGAATTCAGAATGCATAATGATAATAATAATAATAATAATAATAACTAGCTATTGCATCGCGCTTCGCGCGATGTAAGATTATCTAAAGGTACCTGTAATATCGATTTTGGTATGTTTTTTTTAAGTCATTTGGTTTTTTTATTTATTTATTTCCTGGTGATTTGTTGGACTGGTTGTGTCGATTGCAGATTTGCAGTAGCTTGCTTGTTTGTTTAATTGGTATTAATAATTTATTTATTTTGTTTGGATACAGAGGGTTTAGCACAGAATGTAGCGCTGGTGTGAGTAAATAAGTACTTTTTTTCTTGTAAGTTCCGGAGCATTTTGTTAAGAGTATATTATGTGATTTCTTTTGTGGCAAAATAAGCAGTATCATTCTTGTGTAGAAAAAAAGAAATAGTGTTATGATTATTATGTGAGGACTGTGGCTGTGTCGATCAAGGTTTTAAAATGCGATTTGTGCGGTTTAACGGTTGGGTGGTGATTTAGCGTGTATCGGTGATAAAACGGTGATAAAGCGGAAAAAAAACGTTGATATAACGGATAAAACGATTGTGCGGTGTGGACAAAAATCTTGATAAAACGACAATAAAACAAAAAAACAGAGTTTTTTAAAAGCTTGGTGTCGATATATGTCACATGCAATTAGACTTTGCACAATGAGCATGCACATAATAGTTTTTGCTAAACATGTTGTCGGTTGGTGATGGATCACAATAAGCATGCGCTTGAGTTGTTTTTTCATATGATTCTCTGCTGAATGGTCCTTTGATTTGTGCGCAGAAAAGGGCAGGAGGTTCAATCACTTGTGATGCTTAACAGATAAGGCATAAGTCATGATTGCATCTCTCGTATCCCTGTATTTTTGAGCTTTAAGTCAGGATTTTATCTCTCGCATTCATGTATTTTTGAGCTTGTGTGCTATGCTCATCCATGTTCTCTATTTTTTGAGTAGTTAAGCCTTCTTTTTTTATCTTCTGCATCTTCATGATTATATCTATTGCACATGTGAATTAAAGGGATGTAAAAATGAAGTGCGCATGATACATTAAAGAAGTTTTTCTAGTTAGGATACTGATAATTAAACACACAAATACGGATGCATATATGCATACAAAGTTCTAGAGAGATACGGACCATATACCATATATACTGTGCAAGATTAACTATTGTTAGCATGCGGCCATGGAGTTTCAACTGTTCACAGTAATGATCCATGATATTGCCATGTGAATTATCTAGTGCAGGTGGAATCCTATGAGCCGATCGGAAGCTGGCCTGGATAATCTATGAGTAGGTAGGCTAGGAGGTTTGTTTTCTTGAGCTATACCATGTAGGTAGCAAATTATACAGCAGACAAAATGCCACTTGCTAATGAGAGTGTAAATCCAGTGCTGATTATCCCAAAAATATTTGTCCGTAATACTTCTTGTTCCAAAATGGTTTGCGCTTATTCAGGAGGCTAAGGCTTCAAAGAAGATCACTGCATTGAACCGATACTATTATTTTTTTTAGTTGTATACATGTAAATATATACATGGTTACACGATAGGTATATAGTATCTAGCTGCTTCTTTGTTAGAAATTTTTTTTATTGATTTTTTTTTATGAGGGAATCCTGACTAATCTCTTTTGATATCGAAGTTTAGAACAAAAAAGTTCATTATTTTACCGGCACATACCTTGATCCACTTTCATCTTGGCCTGTGCTGGACTGAGTGCATGACGGGTTTTTTTTCTTGGTTTCCTTTTTTATGTCAAGTGCTAGGAGGTCTTCTTTAATCAGTTGACCCCAAACAGAATTGCTTCCAACAAAAAGATATTACTGTTACTCAAATGTTCTCCGAAAATATTGTTTCTTTTCCATGATAATACATAAGATGGCTGGAAAAGATATCCTTTTTTTCTTATAACTGGTCTTCACCTGGAAAGAGTCTTTTTTTCACACTGGTACGCCCTGGGTGATGTGCTCCATGCTCGACAGGCTCTCCTCTGCACAACAATTGAGCAAGTTTTGTATGATTTGCAGTATGCACGGAATAAGCAATAGCTTTATTGTGGAATGGAGTTTTATTTTTGCAGGTTCTTTTCTGTGAATATGCTTATCTAATTTTGCAGAAAATTTGATAGACCTGTTATTCCAGTGAATATCTCATGAAGACGCCTATCTATGTTATCATATTTTTTCTGTTAATATGCTCATCTTATTTTAATTTAGAGAAATTAGATATAATAATATATAAGTAAACAGGAATTTTATAAACCCGTTGTTTATTGAGAGAATATACATAAGGATATTCATAACAACTAAATCCAGGCAAAGATGTACATAAAAGATATTCATTGAGAGGAATCAAATCTTAGTTTCTCGTGAAGGTATGATAATATTTCTCTGGAATAACATGTCTACATGAAAAATTGCATTCTAAATCTAGGTAAAGATGCACACAAAAGATATTCACTGAGAGGAATCAAATTTTAGTTTCTCGTGAAGGTATGGTAATGTTTCTCTGGAATAACATGTCTACATGAAAAATTGCATTCTATGCACGCACACAGCATGAGCGTATCATGATTGATCTTGTGTGTATTCTAAGCAAAAAACTGACCTTTTCGGATCTGCACAGGTGAGTTCTTTTGTAGAACCCAGAGTAGTCTCTGACTCAGATGGCGGCAGTGTATTAAGACCCGCCGGTGCTGTAATTTCTTCTCCATGCTTTTTACTGGGTGAGGCTGGTTCGGTATTTGTGCTGTCCCTGCATGATGAACGGTTCATTAGCGAGAATATTCAGCAGAGATAAAAAAAGAAACATCAGTTATTTTTGGGGCACCATGCATAAGAAGAGGAAAAATAGAGAAAGAAATAATAAGGTAAAGAAAAAAAAGAGGGGTAAAACTGTATGGGTAAAAAATTGATATAAAGAGGGAAGCAGAATGACTTTTTTTTTGTCCTACTACGATAAAAAAAATTGGCCACCTTTGGTCTGCTAGAGTTCCTTGGCCATTCTTGGCGGGTTCATTTTCTGGCTAGATATCAAGTAGAGGTAGAGTGTCCGGTGGTACTGCATCGACCCACACGATTGTATTGTTTCTTAATCCTGGATACCTAGGTGCTTCCTTTGGTAGAATAGTGAATCAGTAAGCTTCCCCAATAATTGCCAAGATTTTTCGTGGTGCATGATCTTGTGCTCTCCAATGCTCTGACCATAGCAGCAACATCTTCACCAATAATTAGCCTACCAACTCTCCTGAGGGCCGTAAAATCTACTGTGTTTGTCTGGTCTCTGACCTGAAGTTGGAGCTTGTACCCGATCCAAATAAGTACACCCTATAAAAAACAAAGCTTAAATATATTTTTTGCATTCCTTGATAGAAAGAAGGGTAAATCACGCACCAACACATGAAGTCATTCCTGGGCATATCACAACTTTGGCAGTATCGTTGATTGTCTCAATATTGTAATTTTCTTGAACACTTGCGTCATGCTTCATAACACCATTCATATAAGTTCTTCAGATCGACCATAGATGCCACACATTTGTATTGAGTGTTCTGCAGAGAAAAAATTATTAGCAATTGCGAGTCCTATCTGCGATTGAAAACTTGGTATCGAGTTGAACTACTTTAGTATGAGCTTTTGTCTTAAATTGAACTGGGCACCTCCAAATTTAGATAATTTTAATTCAGTTTGGTACCTTAAAATTTTTAGGTGTGCTGACCAATCTTTGAAATAAAGAAAAACCAAATGCAATGATAAATTTTTAATTTGGAAGTATTGCAAGTGAATTAAAACCTAACTTACAGGGAAAAAAAATCTAGTTATGTTAGCAATTTCATTATGCAATAGTCAAGACAAAGTAGGTAAAAAAAGAAAAACCAATAACGAAAGAATAGACAGAAAGTATGCAAAAAGAAGCATTTTTTTTGTTTATATCTCTTTATGTGCCTCTGTGTTATTTGGGTACAGTGCTATTTGTTCCTGAGTAGATAACAAAAGCCTCACAGAGGATGTATCAACTTGAAGAGCCAGGAACTCTGAGATTGTGAATTGCTTGGGCTCAGACTGGTCATCTTGCAAAAGCCTCACAATTGGTGGCAGTTTCTGTGGCAGACTATGAAATACGATCTTTTTATGATCAAAGCTGTTAACCGCTGCTATGAAACAGATTTATCTTATGTGCAAGTATTTTATACCTCGCTGCGAACTGTTGAATCTCTGTAATGGTTTTGTCGAAGTAAAACTTTGTCTCGCTTAATGCTCTGACACTGTACACATCTGTATAAGGAGGAGAACACATAGGTAAGTTGATTTACACAGTGGTCCACCTTTTTTTTTCCCATACCACAGATATGATAGTAATTCTAGTGCTTCAGAGAATAAAAAGGCACCAAATGATGCCTCACACTGCCATTTGTTGATCTGCACAGTACAGCAGATAATAACTATTGATTCATTCAAGGCACCTGATCAGTTAACTATGAAAATCTACAATAATTTACAATAGTGATTATATACCTAGATAGCAATCAGAAAGGATGGTAGAACTATTGAATACCTCCACTAAACTGGAACCTAGTCGAAATTAAATTGATGTCTTGTTTTTTCCCATTTGCCACAAAGGAGATATTTTTTCTCAAACATCCAGAAAATACACCTGCACAAATAAACCAAGGAAGTAAAAGTAGATACATGCCACCATAAACAACACAATAAAAGCAAAAACTCAAAAACAAATTTTCATAATCCAAAACAAAACAACAGCAAACTTTATGGCTCATAACCTTCCAATGCAATTTTCGAGGGCTCTTACACTGATTTATTATGATTTGTTATTCTGCTGGCTCTAGTAAAATCTATAATAATCGAGTAGGCAAATTTTGTAATCAACAAATAGAACATTATAAAATTAATGAAATTAACCTCATTGAAGCAGTACAAATTTTCTAATCACACGTGTCTGCAGCTAAGAACTTAGATTAGCTGATAAAGAAGATCAATTGCTAAATCGTTAGCTAATCTAAGTTCTCATCTGCTTAATTATGTGCTTTATTGCGCACTACCCACCCACAGTCCAAGATGTAAAAAAGCACCAAAAAAAACCTATAAAAACTGAGATGAAAACTCCTGTCAACCACATCAAACACATGATCGAGCATTAAACAACAGGAAACTGTCAGGGAATTGAGCACTAAGCAGAGTTTGATCTCAGGTTTTATCTCAGCTTCCTATTGTTTTATAAACCAAGCTCCAACACCAATGCAGCCCAAAAACAAAATCCAATCCCTCCCACAGACAACCCAAAGCGACGCATAACAAAAACAATAAAACATTACAACAGCGAAAGGGGAAATAAAAGAAAAAAAAAATCATGGAGAAAGCATAGGAAACGCACCAAAGAAGAAGAGGCAGTAGGAAAGAGAGGAAGCAGGAGGAACTGTAAAGAAAACCCTCGCAGACGAACAGTCCCATCTAGACCTTTTTGGAGAAAGCGCATGGTCAAAATCATGGAAGCTGCAGGGGGATGAAAAGCAAAAGAAATTAGGCCAATATCATGGAATCACAAATTGCAAGAGGAACTAAGCTTTGAGAAAGCTAAGTTTGTAGCCTTCAATCGATGAGAATCCTGGTTGACAGATAGACGAAGAAAAATGGAGATCGCTTGCTTAGGAGTGGCCATAGGCTCTCAGTTTCAGGTCTGGAGAAACAAAGAAGAAGAAAAATGCAAAAAAAAATCAGGAGAAACGAAGGAAAAACCTGGCTTGGTCGGCACAGCCCCTTGCCAATGCCGATCGGAGGTCACCTAGCTAGCACAGCCCCCTGCTGCTCCAGCCTTCCCTTGGTCTCTCTGTCTCTTTCTCTTTCTCCGTGTAAAGCAAATGGGATGGCATGGGGAAACACACCAGGAGAAGGAGAAGGAGCTAGAAGCACTACTGAACAAATCACCAGGCGCACTTGGAGCACGCATAGCGTGCCTTCTCTTCCGTGGTCACCTTCTTTAGTTCATGTGATCCGCGCCCACAGAAACCCAATGGCTCTGTCCGGAAAAGAGATGGATTGAGATCAGATACGGCAGAAAAAATGCAGAGTAGAGAAACAGGAAGCACTAAAGAAAGCAACACACGGAAACAACAAAGAAACGGCAGCAAAAAAACAAAAAGGTCAGACGCAGGAGAGACGAAGTGGAGACGGACGGACCAGATGAGATCCATCGAATGGGAACAGTAGGCTGAGCCGTTGCGATTGGAGATTCACCTACAGTAATTTCAGGGATTGAAATTGAGTTACTTATAATAATAACAGCAACAATCAGAATATATATCACATATAATTAAAACTCAAGTGAAATCCGTACCTGATAACACAATAACATCAGCTAGCCAACAATAATCATACAGACCCTCAGTTGTACCAGCCATATCCGGCTCGAAAACCTGCCCCGACTCTACATTAACAATACTAGGCTAAGTCCTTATTTAAGCAAGCAAACAATAACAATTCACATTCAACAAATTCGTAGATAAAGTGACGGATTTGATTTGATCCTTAGTATACTATACAATTATAGCACACCTTATTAGTTGTATCAGTAGATGATTTCAAAGGTTAGACAGTGGGTAACAATGTTAGAAATTAGCACACAACGGTAAAATAACAGTGCTGGACAATTTCTGGTACAACCAGTGAAGGGTATTTTTGACAGATTACAAAAATTATTTTTGTTTCAAGAACGGCAGAACAGAATCAAATGAAAATTTAACTGTGAATGAAACATAATAGGACTCATCTACTGTAAAAATTTCATGATGTTTGGACATACAGATTAATTATAGTGAATTTTCGAAATCAGACAGAATCAGGTTTCAGAAAATCTGTTTCAGCAAATCGTGCCAGTAAATATGTCTGAAAGTTCCTGCCTTGAAACCCTTCAAATAAATCTCTAAAAATTTTGTAAAATTTACAGAAGCTGCCTCTAGATGTCTAGTTTCATACCTAAAAGTTTCAAGTCCTAAATGCAAACAGAGAATAAATGAAAAATGAAAAACCACACTGGGGTCTGTCTGTTCCAGAAACTGATTTTCAAAAGTTGCCCTGGTTTAAAAAAAATCTTGTAAAAATACCAACCAATCTCAGAAAAATTCACTTTAGATACCAAAATTTTCATCTGGAAGTCTAGTTTCAAACAAAACTATTCTCACATCCAAATTCGAAACAAAATAACAACAGTTACTTAAAGATTGATGCAAGGTCACAGCGGTAACAGAAAAACTGCAAATGACTATTCAATTTGACCCCTTCAAAATTAATTTGAGGAGTAACAAAAGGGTAGAAATCTAATACAACTCAACAAATTTACTTACTCAGTATGTGTAACGAATTAGAAGTTTGCTAGAAAAATCGGAAGAGACCTTCATGGATTTGATTTCCGCCACCGGGAGCACCAAAGTAGTTCACTCCAAAGAAAAATTCTGGTTTTTCTATGATCTTTACTTGAATTTTTCAGAAATGATTTGGTGTATACGGCACAAGAGGGAGCAACTCAGTTTGAGAAGAGAGGAAATAAACAAAATCGGAAATAGAGAGGATGGATGGTTGGGCAGACCAGATCCGAAATTTCAGGGAAAATGGCTGGACCCAAAGTCTGTTTTTTTTCTTTTTTTCTTTTTTTTTAAAGCTCATTTGGACATGGTGCACCACCAAATAATTAAACTATTGACTAAATTGATAAGTAGGCCATATATGTCATAAATACACAATGGAATGAACCAAAGTAAAGGAGCAAATGAGTTGTAATTGATTTTTCTCATCTCCTACAAATATCGGTCATGGAAGATAAATTCCATTTCTTTGTTTCAACTAATGGTTCCATGAATAATAATCCAAGTAACTGATTTTAATACAAATGAAAATTCTGAAAAAAAAAATCAACACAATTTATAGAATGCAGCAATAGAATTTCCAAAGATTTTAGAAATCAATTCTAATAAAGTAGACGATACATATAAACTTTTAAACTCTAGAAAATAAAATCGATCAAATTGGAAATTCAATCACCTAGTAAAATTTCACTAGAAATTCTGGGTATGACATTACATAGATCTAATGATTGGAGTAACAAGTGAATCTATACGCGTCTCTCTACTTTTTGTCTTTTTGTTACTTGCCATGAATAAGGATTTAGAAATTTGTGCCTATTCATGTTGTATGGTTTTATTAGAATATGAATAAGAATCCGAATAAGTTCAAATTTTTTATTCTTATGTTGTTTGAATTTCACGAGAATAAAAAATTTAGTTTTTTTTTCCGATTTTTTATTCTTATGCATCCAAACACACAAGTATTTACTATTCAATTTACAATTCAGTTATTTGCATAGTAGTACTATTCATTAACAGATAAAAAATAAACAATAAAAAGGCATCAGAAATAGGTGTAGTCGTTGACTTAGGAATTTATGAATTGCAATTGTGCAATTCGCCATTGGATCAAGTAACCAACCTGACAAAACCATTCCAAAAACACAAAATAATCAAATAGATGATGAGCTCCTTTCGTTTTGAAAATTATTGCTTGTGCATTTGCATTCGCACACAACTATAGCTAGCTGTCAAACTTGCGAAATGACAGCAGAGATACCCCATTTCGTTTTCATTCCATTTCGGCAACAAAATAAAAACCTTATTTTTTTTTCCCATTCCGTTTTGCTAAACGAAACGATTTTGTTGTTCCGTTTTCAATTTTTCATTAATTTCATTCTATTTTTCACTGATTTTAGCCCAATTTTCGGTAAACGAAACCATAATGTTTATCAGTCTCCATTTTGTTTCCGTTCCATCACAAAAATGAAATCAATTTTCCCTTCTATTTTCGGAATGGAACAAAATGTGGGAAACAACATTCGTTTGACAGCACTACACACAACTGCACTATTCTCAAAAGTCAAAACTAATCTTAATCCTATGTAGAGCTCGACTTCAGTCAGGATGAAGTCTTAAAAATTTTTAGTATTGTTGTTATTTTCAGTGAAACTATGGTCCAAAATTAGCTTGTCTTTCACCCGATAAATTTAGGACCAACAAAGATTTTTGGCATGCAATCCAAATTGCGACTTCCATGAAACTTGATGTGATTTTGCAGGCCGGGAAACATGGTACTGTATGCTTAAAAGAAGTGCGGCACACATTTGGATTACGCTGGATGGTCAGCAATTTTCCATGTAAAATACTTGATGAAAGCATTTACAAATTTTTACATTTTGATGAGTAGCCTTATCAATTTAACATCGTCACACATCCGACCCAGTATGTTAACATATTAGTTTGAACCTGGCTTTGTATCAATATATCATTGTATTTCAATTGTTAGAAAAGAAGGCCCTTTAAAAGAATCACTGGCTCACTGCACTACTCAACCCAATTAAGCTCAATTTCGTATCTGCCACTTGAAAAAAAAAAATTATTTGTTGCCGTCCTCAGATTATTTGTGACACCCCGTCGCGTCCCGTGTCTGGACGACATACGACGGAGTGCCCATCGCGAATGCCAGCAGTACCTGCAAGGCTTAACTAAATCTGATTACTAATTAAATCTAATTATACACAATTATTACACATATCAAATCGAAATTTAAAGATATTTATTTAAATGTAATATAAATTCTATAATAATTTGGTTAACCGTCTGGTTCATGAAGGTTGCTAACCATAGATCCAATGGTCTGCTACTCGTCTCGATGTCCAGCACTCGATCTTAAACCTGGAACCCATAACCATTGTGGAAACAATGCATAAGCAGAGAATGAGATAAATATAATTTATCTCAGTGCGATTTTTAGTTCCAGTCACACGAATCTTATTGATACATGTTCAGGAACTAACTACCGTACCAAATTAAATAATAATATATAAGTATACAAACAAATACAGAGACAAATCAATTAACAAATGCAATGCAGAGGAGCACGGCTACTTATTCAATTTGCAATTCAAATACAATTTAATATTTCAAAAGCCGGCTCAAATCTGGACAACTATCTAATGCAAGTCTGGTAATCATAGGTCACGATCATAGATCAATACAGTTGTCCCTCCCCAAACTCAGGAGGATCAGGACCAATTTCAGATTTCAGATACAATTTAGACAATCAGATAATCAAAAGTACTACAAGTCGAGAACAATACCAGATTCGAAATATAAGCGCTTACTTCACGGTGTACAGCCAGGTCTGGGCGCGATCCAAACCCCCGTACAAAAGAAATGAGTGTCTATTCAATCACACAAGCAGTACATATAACAATTTTAGATACCAAGTGGAAAACATTCAATATGCATATAACAATAATAATAATAACTCTTCATATAACAATAACAATAATAATATAACAATAACCATTCAATATGCATATTACCAAGCACCAATAGAAGGGTGTAAACCTTCAAACCATCGGTGTATCTAACTTTTCAATTTGTAATCTATTTTGTTAATTCCAAAATCTGCGATCAGATTAATCTCAATTGAAAAGTTAATTAACTCCTGACCTTTTCGTTTGGAGCGCTGGTTGGGAACACTAACCTCTGTTCGATTCTCTGTTGTTGTACTTCAATTTTGTTAGGTTTCTCTCGTCTCCCGTCATCCGTCTCCTCGCAAAAGGCCAAAACCCCCAACCAACGCTCCCTCACTCGTCGCATCGTTTCATCGTTAGCGGCCATCAAATTTTGAAATTTCGTTAGTTTCTCTGCCCCATTCGCCTCTCTCCCTTTATATCACCTCACAAATAAGGAGGAAAATTCTATTGTGCTGCATCACCAGGATGAGAGAGAGGCTTTTTCAAGGGCTTGTGACACTGACGAGTAACGTCGAGCACTGTTCATTGAACAATCGAGAAGACAGCCTCCCTCTCACCTTCTATCCCTACTGCGAGTCCGCCCACCTGAACCTCGATGATTCTTCCAATCTTAAAGTTCCATCCACACATCCATGGCCCCACACCCATTGATTCATTCTAGAGGAAGTTGCGCAACAAAGTGGAGAAAAGGTATTGCTCGATTTTCTCTCATTTTTGTTTGAAAATTATATCGGTAACAACTTACTAATAAATCCAACTCTGATTTCTAAATGTTGTTTCATGAAATTGGAATGGTAAATCAGTTATCCAATCATGCATTTGCTTTGCTTTTAAAAGTTGTTTTTTGGTAGTAAGCGCTTATTTTGAAGGTTACATCATTGTGTCAAATAAGCATGGAGAGAAATTGAGGATTCTGATAATTGCTGTAATGGAATGGCTTTTAAAAGTAGTGCTGCAGTTATATCATACTAATCTGACAACATCCTCTTGAATCTGTATAAGGTAATTCTTTTCCTGACACTAACCTAAATTCTTACTGATCGCTGCAAGAACATCATTCATTTTAAGATTTAACAAAGATCAGTAACAAAGGACTGGTGAAGCGAGTATTTTAATTACAGCTGGATCCATATTTTTCCATATTTTGTTGTGTTCTTCTAAATATAGTAGTCTAAAGTCTAAGCCTTTTTATCCCAAACAAGTGTTGGGTCCCTCCTCATATAGCTTTTCCTTTTATGTTTATACCCTTTGTAATAATTTAATGTTATAGGGTCAATTGTGTAAAAGTGTAAACTTTGGTTAATAAGGAAAAATGAAAAATCGGGGCTGTTGCTTTTGCTCCCCACCAAAATTACTTTGTCTCTTTTCTTCTCCGTGTGTGCGAAACCAGAAATCCACTCCCTCTCTTTCTTTGATCTCTCTCAGTACCACACCGTACCACTTTCTCTCTCCTCTCTAACCTCAACAACTGGTATCAGAGCGCAAGGTTCGTCGCCGCTAAGTCGCTGTTGCGGAAACCCTAGCCGTCGAGTCACCGCCGTCAAACCCTAGCCGCTACTGAGCCGCAGCCGTTGATCACCTTTGTTTCCGACATCCATCGGGTTGTTACCGTCGAGTCGCGAGTGGTCGTTGCTCCGCCGTATTGAGGTGAGGTTCTCTTTAACCGGTGTATTGCATTTGGGATCAAGAGTTTGTGTCCAAAATGGAAGAGAGTAATAGTTAGGGTTCAAGAAAAGCCAATAGCTCGTAGCTCGCTCGTGTTCGACTCGAAAAAAACTCGCTAAGAGCCCGTTCGTTAATAGCTCGAGCTGTTAACGAGACGAGCTATTTAGCTCGCGAGTTAAAGTGACGAGTTCGAACAGTACATAACTCGTTCGTTACTAACTCGTTACATTAACGACTTGTGTGATCCGTCCAATTAAAATGAAAATTAATCATATTCGTCCCTTACTCCTAAAGTAAACCCTCAGCCAAACCTTACGTCCTTACCGCCCCAACCCCAAATCCAATCCTTGTAGCCACTCCCTCCTCATTCTCCGACAGTCCTCTCCCCACTCTCTCAATCTGTGATCTCCTCAGTCTCCGACAGTCTCTTCTTTTCCTATCCTCTCCGTTAATCTCTCTCTCTCCTCCTCACCGCCTCTTCACCGCCTCTTTACTGTCTCCTCATCGAAGGCGAGTAGGAGACCTCCTCAATCCTCTCTCCTCTCCATCAATCTCTCTGTCTCCACGCTTCTTCACTGTCACGACTGACGACTCATGACAGCCCTCTTCACTGCCTCTTCCTCCTCATCGAAGGCGACCTCCTCTCCTCTCCGTCAATCTTCTCTCTTCTCTCCTATGTACGAGCTAGCTTGGCTTGGTACGAGCCAGCTCGTTCATTAACGAGACGAGGTCAAGCTATTACATTTAACTCGCGACCCTAATCGAGACGAGTCAGCTCGGCTTGCTAACTTGACGAGACGAGTCCGAAGTTGGGTCTACTCGTCCGTGACTCGGCTCGTGAATAGCCCTAGTAATAGTGGTACCATGGTTAAGCTTATATCTTCCAATTACTTCATTTGGAAGTCTCGTATGGAAGATTTGTTGTATTGCAAGGATGCATATGCACCCCTTTCGGGTACCAAACCCGCTAATACCACCGATGATGTTTGGAAAGTGTCCAATAGGAAGACAATAGCCATAATTAGATAATGGATTGATGATTCCGTCCATCACCATATCTCATCCGAAACCGATGCCAAGGTGTTGTGGGAAAAGCTTGAAAGCTTGTATGAGCGCAAGACCGCTCAAAATAAAGCCATCTATATTAGAAAATTGGTAAATATGAAGTACCAAGAAGGTTCCTCGGTGTCGGATCATTTGAGTCGGTTCCAAGATTGTGTGAACCGTTTATCTACCATGAAAATGGCGTTGAGTTCTTTACCCGATAGTTGGGAGACTTTAGTGGTGTCATTGAGTAATTCAGCACCCGATGGTGTTGTAACCCTGGCCATGGTTAAAGATAGCATGCTCAATGAGGAGTTGAGGCGTAAGGAGTTAGGGATCACTAGTGAGTCTTCGGCTCTTGTCACCGAAAATCGTGGAAGAAGTACTCAAAGGAATGCTTATGGTGATGATGATAGGGATAAGTTTAAGGGGAGGTCTAAGTCAAGAAAGGAGAATACATGCTATTATTGCAAGAAACCCGGCCACAAGAGAAGTAAATGTCGGAAGTTGAAAGCCAAGAATGATGGCTCCAAGAGAGATCAATCTAGGGGAAGAAGAGAAGATGATGAGAAAGAAAGTACCACCGCAATTGTTACAAATGATGATGTGTTCATAGCTTGTGATGAGGGTTTTGTGAACCTTACTAGTCAAGATTCCACTTGGGTGGTTGATTCCGCCGCCTCATTCCATGTCACATCTCGACGTGACTTGTTCACTTCCTACAAGGAAGGTGATTTTGGTGTTGTTAGAATGGGAAATGATGGAGTTTGCAAAATCTTTGGCATTGGAGATGTTTGTGTGGAGACTAGTTTAGGATGCAAGCTTACTCTCAAGAATGTTCGGCATGTGCCGGATATGAGGTTTCATTTAATTTCGGTGGGTGCCCTTGATGATGAGGGGTATCAAAGTTGCTTCCTTGGTGAGAAGTGGAAGTTGTTGAAGGGTCATTTGGTTGTTGCTCGAGGAACCAAATCCGGTTCGCTCTATGTTACTCAAGTGAAGGTATGTGGTGAGGTGAATGTCGCCGAGTGTCATTCAACCGATTTGTGGCATTTGAGGTTGGGTCACATGAGTGAGAAGGGTATTGAGATTCTTTCTAAAAAAAAGTATGTACCTATTGATGGTACTTCACTTGCCTCATGCACATATCGTTTGGCGGACAAACAACATCGTGTAGCCTTTAAAAGAAATCCAACAAGTAAGAGGTCGGGTGTGCTTGATTTAGTTCACACCGATCTTTGTTTTATGGGAGATTGAACTCTTGGCGGTTCTCTTTACTTTGTTACTTTTGTGGATAATCATTCAAGAAAGTTGTGGGCATAGTCTTTGAAAATGAAGGATCAAGTCTTAGAGGTGTTCAAGCAATGGGTTGTGGAGGTTGAAAGAGAGACCGGTCGAAAATTGAAATGCATCCAATTGGATAATGGAGGAGAATACCGTGGTTCTTTTGAGTTGTTTTGCAAGACCAATAGTATTAAACATGAGAAAACCGTGCCCAAAACTCCACAACAAAATGGTGTGGCCGAAAGAATTCGTTGCATGCTCTCTCACTCCAAGCTTTCAAAAGGCTTTTGGGATGAAGCTTTGAACACCACGGTTCATTTAATCAACCGCTCTCCTTCGCATGCATTGGATGGTGACATACCCGAGAGGGTTTGGAAAGGTAAATATATTTCTTATGACCATCTAAGAGTGTTTGGTTGTAGATCTTTTGTGCATATACCCAAGGATAAAAGGTCAAAACTTGATAGCAAGACTAAAGAGTGTGTTTTCTTGGGGTATGGAAATGGTGAGTTTGGATATAGGTTGTGGGATCCGATTGAAAAGAAGTTAGTGAGAAGTCGAGATGTGGTGTTCTTTGAACAAGAAACCATTGAAAATTTGTACAACCTCGACAAGGCCAAAATCTCTTCAAGTAGCAATGTTGATCTAACTCCAATTTTAAGCAACAACCTAAGAACCGAAACCAATCACCCAAATCCTAGCCAATCAACCGAAACTAATGTCCCAGAAAATAAAGAGAATGATTCTCAAACCGAAACCTCTTCAAGTGATAATTCTCAAGTGCAAGAACTAAGGAGGTCAAGTCGAGAAAGACGGGCTAATACAAGGTACTCTTCTAATAAGTTTGTGTTACTTGTAGATGGTGGTGAGCCCGAATGTTATGAAGAATCCATGTTGTCGGAGCACAAACATAAGTGGTTGGAAGCCATGCAAGATGAGATGAAATCCTTGCATGAGAACAACACTTTTGAATTGGTGAAGTTGCCAAAATGCAAGAAGGTGCTCAAGAACAAATGGGTGTATCGTGTGAAATCCGAGGGTCAAGAGGCAAAGCCAAGGTATAAAACTCGGCTAGTTGTGAAAGGATTTGACCAAAAGAAGGGAATTGATTTTGAAGAAATATTTTCACCGGTGGTCAAGATGTCCTCAATTCGAGTTGTGCTCGGTTTGGCCGCTAGTTTGAATTTGGAGATTGAACAACTAAATGTCAAAACCG
This sequence comes from Rhynchospora pubera, assembly GCA_028095005.1. Classification (NCBI taxonomy): domain Eukaryota; kingdom Viridiplantae; phylum Streptophyta; class Magnoliopsida; order Poales; family Cyperaceae; genus Rhynchospora; species Rhynchospora pubera. The sequence goes on from CM051461.1 coordinate 22,236,808, forward strand.
CATTCCTCCATGGCGATTTTGAGGAGCAGCTCTACATGAAACAACCGGAAGGGTTTGTGATGAAAGGGCAAGAACACTTGGTTTGCAAATTGAGGAGGAGCCTCTATGGCTTGAAACAAGCACCTCGGAATTGGTATAAAAGATTTGAATCTTTTATGTGTGACAACAACTTTGAGAGAACCATCTCAGATAATTGTGTTTTTGTGAAGAAATTCTCTAATGGTGATTTCATCATTCTCTTGCTCTATGTTGATGACATGTTGGTCGTTGGAAGGGATCTAGAAAAGATCAATGAGTTGAAAGAGAGTCTTGGAAAAGAATTTGCCATGAAAGATTTGGGTGCGGCAAAGCAAATTCTTGGCATGAAAATCACTAAAGATCGTGGAGAACACAAACTTTGGTTGTCACAAGAGAAGGTACTTGAAAGATTCAACATGAGCAAGTGCAAACCGGTTTCATCTCCTCTTGCTAATCATTTTAGGTTGTCACATAATGGTTGTCCTAAGAGTGACAAGGAGAAGGAGGAGATGAGAGATGTACCATATGCATCAGTTGTTGGCTCTTTGATATATGCTATGGTGTGCACAAGACCGGATATTGCTCAAGCGGTTGGTGTGGTGAGTCGCTTTTTTCTAACCCCGGCAAAGAGCATTGGAATGTCGTTAAGTGGATACTTCGGTATTTGAGGGGTACAACCAACCGTTGTCTTTGTTTTGGTGGCAAGAACCCAACTTTAGTGGCATATACGGATGCCGATTGGGCCGGTGACATAGACTCGAGGAAGTCTACATTCGGTTATTTGATGTGTTTTGAAAATGGAGCCGTGTCATGAAAATCTAAGTTGCAAAAGTGTATTGCACTTTCTACTACCGAAGCCGAGTACATAGCCATTACGGAGGCATGCAAGGAGCTAAATTGGTTGAAGAAGTTCTTGCATGAGCTAGGCGTTCGGCAAGAGAGGTATGTGTTGTTTTGTGATAGTCAAAGTGCAATTCATTTGAGCAAGAATCCGACATTCCACTCTAAGTCCAAGCATATAGATTTGAGGTATCATTGGATACGCGATGTGCTTGAGAACAAGAAATTTGTGTTGGAGAAGATCCACACAAGTGAGAATGGGTCGGATATGTTGACGAAGCCGGTACCGTCTTTGAAGCTTGAAGCTTGTTGTGAGAAGGCGGGTTTAGTTGATGGATGTGCTCCATGAGTCGGGAGGAGTTTGTTGGGTCCCTCCTCATATAGCTTGTCCTTTTATGTTTATACCCTTTGTAATAATTTAATGTTATAGGGTCAATTTATAAAAGTGTAAACTTTGGTTAATAAGGAAAAATGAAAAATCGGGGCTGTTGCTTTTGCTCCCTACCAAAATTACTTTGTCTCTTTTCTTCTTCGTGTGTGCGTAGCCCCTGTGTGTGCGAAACTAGAAATCCACTCCCTCTCTCTCTTTGATCTCTCTCAGTACCACGCTGTACCACTTCCTCTCTCCTCTCTAACCTCAACAAGAAGTTGGGGTAGGCTAGAAATGATACCCCGATCCTGATCATTTCTTGTATATATGGCTGAGTTTTTACACTGGCTCGCCAAGCCTATCGCAAGCATGCGGGCTTGAACCCTGGACCTCTTAGAAGCAAAGGTTTAAATAGTGGCCGTAGCGGCCGCAATAGCGGTGCTATTTGGTACACCGCTACAACGCTACAGATTTAGCGGCCTGTCCGACAGCGCGACCTATAGCGGGGTATAGCGGTGAAATAGCGGAAAATAGCGGGTGATATAGCGGGTGATATAGCGGTATAATAGCAGAAATAGCGGTGCAGTTTATAATTTGTTGATATAGCAGTACTATTTTGGACATAATTTTCGCATACGAATTCCGATTGACGTGATCCAAAGTTCTATGGAAAGTTTACAAAATTGGCCACAATTTTTATGTTTTCAACATTTTCAAATTCTTAAAATTTAATGGTCAAATATGCATAGAAAATAAATATAATTTTTGTTAGCGTTAATTAGTTGCTTGAAATTATTTTAATTTTTTATTTTAGACTAAACTAGGACCTTCAAAATACACTTGTGTGTGTAAATCCGCTATGGTCCGATAGCGGCCGCTAAATACCCGCTATCCGCTATGATATTAACATGTCCGCTACGAGTCCGCTATCCGCTATTTAAACCTTTGCTTAGAAGAGAACCAAGTGCTCTTACCACCTGAGCTACTAGACCACATGCTTCTTTTTAAATATAGTAAATATATATTTTTCTTTTTTGGAAAAAAAATATTTTTTTCTTAATAAACTACTACTGTGGAAATTGGCAATTAAGGAGTCCAGTTTGGTTCAGAGATGTGGTGGCATTGATCAGACGTAAGATAATGGGATTTTTATTTGGTACAGACATGTGGTAGAATAGATGATCAGATAAAATTGATAAAACATAAATATAAGGCTGATTCAGAGGGGAATCACATTTAATCGGAAGTGCACCAAGATGGCATGATCTCAGGGAGAAAGTTCCAAGTCACTGTTCAACATGAGGCAACATACCTTCTGGTATATTTCTTTTTTTCATTCCACATTTTTATCCCCGGTAATTTGGCATATTGTCTCTAAGAATGTCAAATGCTAAATGTGATATTCAAAACGTCGAATTTTTATACAGTTCTTAAATATTGGAACTTCAAACTCTAGGTTAGATCATTCCTAAATGGTAAAAAAAGATTTTGTTCTTTTGGTTTGATTCCTTCAAAAAGGATGCTGAGTGAATGATTAGTAGCATATGTTATCTTAAAATCTTATTGTCCCGCATATGTTTAATGGCTCGACGTTCTTTTAGTTTGTAGAGGAACTTTTCTTAAGTCTGAATCTTCACAGTTTGCGACATCTATTTAGTAGAAACTGTAATAAGTGAACATAAGCAAAGATGGGACAAACACGTATATTTTATTATACTGATATGTGGGTTTATCTCATTGTACATGTTTGGTGAGAGGAATGGCTGCTCTACTTCAGCCATCTTCCACCCCCGCCTCTGCATCTTATCTCTCATCCTAAAATAATATTATTCTTTCATCAGCTCAAATCTGATTTATATGCTTATGTATTTGTTGTGACAATTTAATGTGCTATTGATTTAAAGGTCTCGATTGCAAATTTTTAAGCATCATTCAAGGTTTTCTTTGTGCTTGTTTCTTGTAAAACATATTTGTTTTCGTTGATTATTTTTTTGGGCTATTCACATATCTACTTTATTGATTCTAATTGTTTAAATTGGTAAATACTACTATTATTTTCAGTGCCGATCAAGATAACATTGATCTTTAATATTGAAAATCAGAACAACATATTTATGTCAAGTAATATTTTTCACATATTGAAATTCGCCCACACATTGAATGGGCATTGCTTCTAGTTTTTTTATATATTCTCTTTGATAATTTGTATGTTCATATTGTCTATTTTATCTGTTCACTTTGTTCAATCAATAATAAAACTGCAAAAAATAGTTATCATTTCTCATTAAATTTTTATCTATGAAGCAAAATTTTCACCAACAAGACCATGTATGCCATGCGAATTATAACTTTCTCACGATATTAATTAGAAAAATAATTCAAACTATATACATTCTAATTTATTTTTCATTTTAGTGATATTTTTCAATGAAATGCACATTTTCTGCTCTAATTATTTATAAAAAGCCCAGAGTACTTCAGAAACGTCTCATCACTCAAAATATATATATATCAGTTGGTTTAATTCGGGATTTTTTTAAAAAAAAATTTCACGTCTCTCCTGCTATTTGAGTTTTTATTTTTGTAATTCATAAATTAAATTTTGCCTCATAATAAATTAAATTCGTCATTTTTCTGTCAATTCTTCAGGGCAAATTTAACTGACCAGGCACAATAAAGCAGCGATATAAACCATTCATTAAACTCATTGTACAACTACATCTCAAAACCGAAAGAGACATTATATGTCAATACATGCATTCATAAATTATTAAGCAAAACTAGAGATTTACTTCCAAATTTATTGAGGTGAATGGCCGCAACCTCTCTCGTGCATACACACATGCACATATATATGATTGTGGCGACATGCATTACTTCCCAGCGACCATGGTAATTCCATCCCCAGCCACCACAGCAGGCTGAGTTGAATTTCCTGATATGATGACAGGGGCAGTGCCGACTGCATTTGATCCTGCACCCCAGATCGCACCACCGTAGATTACGACATTGCGATCAGGTTGGACTACCAAAACATAGTTACCTTGTTCCCTTCCGGTGTTAGTAGCCCAGATAGCCGTGTTACTTCCATCATAGATCACAAGGTTACCATCCGTCTGCATTCGAAGGGTGCAACTGTAGCCTTGGTTGTAGGTATTAGACGACCATACGGCCCTGCCATTATCATACAAGACCAGATTACAATCTGTTTGCATGGTAAGTATGTAGTTCCCATACGAGAGGGACTGGCCCGCATACATGGTGTCGCCAGAGTACAAGACACTATCAGCAAAGGAAGAGGCAGCGAGAAAGGCAAGAGTTGCCGAGAGGATAAAAAAAGTACTGTTACAAAGAGAAGGAGATGACATATTGTGATACTGGAATTGAATATTTAGTCGAGATGTGCTTGTTTTTGTTGGCTCAGATAGGGTTCTATTCTTTGGTATATATTTATAGGACAAGATATGGGGGCATTGATGTAATTTGTACTTCATTATGCCACAAGTGCCCTATATGGTAATACGACTATTGGTAGGTGGAATTTTGTTTGTTTTATCTGTTCTTCTTAAAGTCCAATATGTGGATTGAAGTTCAATATATATATATATTTTGAAACTAAAACGAGGTCTAGCCCTCATCTTTCATTAAATAAAATGTTAATACAAGCTTTAGAAGAGAGCTAAAGAAACATTTACCAGAAAAAAAAAATAGCAAAATTAGAAAGTTAATTTTGAAATCAAAGACAAAATTTTTTAAAATTGGAAATTGATTACTATCATCTGTAGTTTTGCCATCACTTACCATTTCTAAACAGAAAGTGAACACATAAAATAGACAAGATAAACATATATAATGATCAAAGTGAACACTTATAAACAAATAAGTTAAATAAAAATATATTAAATATGAATGTAAAAATCTGAACAATAAATGACAATTCTTATTTGTTTGTAAGTGTTCGCTTTGATCATCTATATGTTTATCTTGTCTATTTTGTATATTCACTTTGTATTTAACGATGACAAAGAATGATAAAACGGCATATGGCAGTTATCATTTTTTTGTTAAAACTAGCTACACGGGGAAATTGGAACTGGATCTGGAACTCCCCACTCGGAGAAATCTTAGGAAACCATGTCTTCATTCAATAATTCGGGAACATCTTTCTTTCCAAATGACAAAAGAAACGGTTGCCAAAAATTCATTATGTGATTTGCTAGAACCGGTAAGCTTCAACACCAATTAAGAATCAACCTTGTCATATCGATCAACTGAAGGAAGAAGGGGCAATCTTTGAAGATATGTTGTCCTGATTCTTGTGATTTGCATAAAGCACAACGATTTGGCAACTGCCAACCACTCCTTTTCAAATTATTAATCGTAGCCAGCTGTTTATTAAGAGCCAGCTGCCAAACAAATATCTTCATTCTTTGTTGAATTTTCAGAAACCATATATATCACGTCCAACTGAGAATTGATTTTTGGAATGGTTTTCTGCAATCTGTAAATGGAATTAACAGTACAATCCCGATTTGCAGACAATTTTCCATATGAACTCATCCCTCGTGTCAGCAGCATGTAAAATGACACTATTAAGGATCCCTGAAATTAAATTCCATTGTGAAACCAAGTTGGTACAGAAGCCTTAAGAAATGGGCCTTATATTATTCAAGGCACAAGATTTGCAATGGCAAATTTGGATCTTTTGTGGTCCTTTCAGGATAATGTGGCTCCACAAACCATTAATGTGCAGTTGGATCATAAAAGTTAACGGATTTAATGTGTTCAATCACTGGAAAAAGAGTACTAATCCAATTAAGAACATATGAACTAATCTTTGGTCTTTACATAGATTTATCAAGTGAATCTATACGCGCCTCTCTACCTTTTGTCCTTTTGTTACATGTTAAAAATTACACTTCAGTTATTTGTATAGTAGTTACTATTCAATTAGAATTCAGTTATTTGCATAGTAGTTCTATTCATTAACAGATCAAAAAAAAAAAAAAATCCATCAGAAAAAAAAGGGCATCAGAAATAGGTGTAGTCGTCGACTTAGGAATTTATGAATTATAACTGTGCAATTCGCTATTGGATCAAGTAACCAACCTGACAAAACCATTCCAAAAAACACCAAATAATCAAATAGATGATGAGCTCCTTTGGTTTTGAAAATTCTATATAGAGCTCGACTTCAGTCAGGATGAAGTCTTAAAAAATTTTAGTATTGTTGTTATTTTCACCCGATAAATTTAGGCCCAACAAAGCTTTTTGGCGTGTAATCCAAATTGCGACTTCAATGAAGCAAAATAACTTGATGTGATTTTGCAGGTCGGGAAACATGGTACTGTAAATTGGTTGGGAATTGGGATCCAAAATGTTTGGACAAATTGAAAGGTAACTTAGCGGTTACTGAAAAATGTGGTACCTATTTAATTTCTATGCTAAGATCAGTTGAACTCCTCGAACATGAGCAATTGGGTATAAGTTAGAAGGCACTCAGCACAATTCAATTAATTTAAGAATTAAACTATATTAACTTGATTTATTTTCTCTATCACAAAATATATTCTGGTAAATGTTGATATGTTTTGTGTACCAGCTTATTCCTTATAAAAGATGCTAATATATAGTCTAGCAGTACATCAAATTTCATTTAGCAATCAGTAACAGTGAACTTTATCGGATTTTGTAACTATCAAACTTTGTGCATTCAGCAGGAAGTTTTTATCGGGGTCAGAACTAACACCGTTATAGTACTCAATTTGCCAGTGGCAGTGGGTGTGAGAGCAATCCTGGCATTAGCATGTATCTTAATAAGCTGGTCCCACCAAAGTCTGCTTAGTCTAACATGTACACTGACTCTCCAAAACAAAGTATATTATAACAGCATGCACAAAAATTTGAACGAAGTACCGTCTGCTCGCAAGTTCAAGATCTATCATTTACAGTTTTATGAACTAGCAATCGAATGTTGTGTTTGCTTGCAGTTGCAACAACACTGACAAAAAATGGGATCTTCTTCAGCCAGCATATACCTTTTCTGGCTTTTGCATTCAAGGTACCGTCCTGCAAGTATGTCAAAGAGGAAACCGGCACCTAGCCCAGTGGCTAAATCAATGGTGTAGTGACCCCTCGAGGCAAGTAACCTTATTGCTTGTAAAATGTTCAAGGCATCAAAGCTCCATGCCATCTTGTATCGTTTCATGCGCCTCATATCTAGTGAGGCTATCATTGATCCTGCCACATGACCTGAGAAGAAAAGAAAGAATGAGACATTACCAACAGGGAAGTCAGCGCCAGATCCTTGGAATTCCTGCAGTTGTTTATAAACTTATTTAAAATATGCTTGAGCAAATAAATTACTTCTCAAATAATAGATTGTTCTCATTGGTACATATGCTGGGCTGTTTCCAAGCAATTGATTGCTAAAAAGGGAGAAATGATGAAGCAACAGGACAGCTGAGACCAACAATATGAATTCATCTGGGGGTCTTCTCTGAGGGGAGAATAGGATAGTTGAATAAAAGGATTATTCTGAAGTTCAAAGGATTGAAAATGGAAAATATGATAACCCGGACATTTTTTCTATTTAGTCTTTGCTTAATTGTCATGTATAGTAAATTAATAACCTGGCCAAATGGAAAATATGATACATATTCCAAAAAGAAGTGAAAAAAAATCCTTTCATAACACATGGTTTTTCTTCTAGAAAGAGTGACACGTGACTAAAGATAGATAAATTGGTAATTCCAAAACAAGAGAGAAGTCCACAGAATGCAATGTTGAAGGGTTATGCAGGATGCAGAGGACATCAATTGAAAGCTACAAAAGAAAACCATCCCTTACCTTGGGAAGGGGGAGCTGGGTCGAGGATCCGAGAATACCCCGACAGGTAAACATGAAGAGTGATGCAATTGTAGCACGGGGTCGCCCCTCCACTAACAAGCTCCAGAAAATATATGTTGATTGCATTGCCACAAACACCTGTGCAAGTTGAGGGTATCATGTTATTTCTCTCAACAATAAAAAGAAAAGTATAATTTGAAAGCATCATATATTATATACTACACGGTTTTCTTTTTTATGTATCAATGATTCAATGTAGACCTGACGGCCGGTTAACTCTTTTGTTATTTTAATCTCATTTTGCTTCGTTTGTTATAAACATTTACTGATTCAGAAAACTATATATACAAATATACAATACATATTCTGTTTTGAACAGCAATGCCAAAAAATTATCCTAATTAAGCTCATTTTATTTTTACTAAAATGGAGGAAGAATAAAGTATATATCATGTTGCTGAAAAAGAAGAAAAAAAGTATATACCGTGTTAAGAGCAGCAAGGAAGGAATTAAGGTTCGGTCTAGCTGCCAAACCGGCATTCAAAGACTCCGTAAACCGAAAACCAAGATCCAAAGGAGCAGAATCACTCGGCACCATCGGAATAGTATACTCAACTCCCATGAAAAACAAAAGCGTCAGAGAAAACACGAACGATGCCGGATGCCGCCGCACCAATCCCGCCACTGCCTCAATCGATAAATAGTTCACAAAAGCCGGCGACGCCTTATAATTCCCCTTCAATCTCGCATCCTCATTCGAATTCGATGGCAATATGCCTTCCATTGTATCAGAAGGAATGACCTGTGCGTCCTCTCCTATCTTTGGTTTCAACAAATGCCGAGAACGAAGCCCAGGATCTAGGCTGAGAGGAATGATTCGCTCAACGTTGCTTGAAATCTCCTCCATTGTTGTAGATAAACCTGTTGTGCAGTGAAGTGAGGGTTTGGAGCCATGTTTATTTACCTCGGCTTATATATACACACAGACAGAAAGATTTTGTTATTTTTTTAGTTAATTTTTATTACGGCAGGTAAAGATTTCAGCTTTCAAAAGGAGACAACTCGAATGGGGCCCGGCGTAGATCGGAGGTCGACTTCTGCTTCTGTGGTGGGGAGAGAAATGTGGAAAGAGAGAAAGGAAGGTTGGTTTGTGAATTGTGATTGGTCAGGGAAATTTTAGGATGACGGAGATAGATAGAGAGCACATGACATGCGCTTGGAAAAATGAAAGGGAAAGGTATTAAATTTAGAACGACACGGCAATTATGGCGACAGAGTGGAATGCGTCATACATAGTTAGAAATTCGGATTCCAAGTAGTCTATACTAGTGCATACTTATGTGAGGTAGAAAGCTGACACGTGGGATTATGTAGTATGATGGAAGGAGGGCCTAATAAAAGTTAAATTTTGGGTGCTTTTCTGATGGCGTGGTGTGGCCGGTTGGGATATGAAGCAGATGATCCGGACTGGAAGTTTAGTGGGAGATTACTGGCTCCCACATTTTTCACTTCAATAGTCCAATAAGGAGATTGCGTGAAGTAAACATTGATTTTTGAGTTTATTTCTTAATGGAAGTCAATTGGTCAGCTTATGTACAGAAAAAAGTATTATTTTATTAAGATAATGGATTGTTTTGTTGATTGTTATTTAAAACGTGGTCTGCATTTGTTTGCTTGTAGGTGTTCTTTGCATGATAGGTTGTTCTACAGTATATGTGTGAATTAATCTGGACATGCAGATCGAGCATATGATTAAAATTGTCATTCACTAATGTTTGACAAATATATAAATGGAGGCAACTTTTTGGACGAAAAGACTGCATGCAAACGCGTTTTGAGTCATTTTGCTATAGCTCCTCCAGTGTTAATTTAATAATGTTAATTTTTTTTTAAGGGGTCTTTAGATACATGCAGCATGAATCTTGATGAAATTTAGGATTCTGACTTCTGATCTTTAAAGGAACCTTTTACACATTTATGATCTGAACACGTGGCAATGGGCCAATGACAAATAAAATATACAAATGTTGAAGTACAAAGAGCAAGTTACTATTAAAAAAACAAAAAAGTTGTCCCTTTTTCCATTCTATCCTATAGCTAGGGGTGTCAAATGTGCACAACGTACACGGAAATTAGTATTTCCGTGTACGTTCCGTTCTCATAAACGCAACTGTATTGATTTCCGCTTATGTTTCGTTGTTAGAACGGAACTAAATTTTTTTTACGTTTTATGTTCCGTCAGAATAAACGGAAAAAAAGGAAAAACGTTAAATTTTTCTGCCGTTTGAAATGGCATTGATTTTTCTAAGTTCACAGTACAAATCACTATACAAATCATGTATTACATATCACAAATCACAAATCTAAGTATTAGATATCAACAAATACAAATTCTATTCCAATGAGATAGCAATTAATATCAACAAATGTAGTTACTCCTTCTCGATCAACCATCAGAGACAGCAAAGCAAATCCAAAACTGAAAAATAAACAACAGTTCATGCTTTCAATTAGTAATCCAAAAATTAGACAAAAAAATTAATAAGGTACTTTCTCTATATATGGAGATGCATGGAGACAGTCAGATAGAGCATGTGCTAGGCAAAAATCTGAATTTAATAAGATACACGATAAAATCAGAAAAGAAAATAGTATACTGGTATTTTGCAAAAAAATTTTGTTTCACAAATTTTAAGAAAAATCAGTTCGGTCATGCAAGATAACATCGAAGAATATCCAATCAAAATTTGTAGTCCAAACAACCAATCAAAACTGATAAAAAATCAAAATTGATAAACCAAATCCCTAAATTTGAAATAGTCCAAACAATCAATCAAAATTGATAAAAATCAACTAATTCACCTCAAGATAACACGGAAGAAAGGATTTATTACACTAATTTTAGCTTCAAACAGGAAATTAAGCTTGAAAAGAAAAGCACAGATAAGTGTTGTTACCTTGGTTCTTAATGGATGAAGCCGAAGCTGAAGCATGTACAGATGTACTGGCTCCATCTCTTCTTCACTATCTCTCCCATCTCTATCTCGTTCGTCTCTTAGCTTTCTCCTTTGTCATCATCCATCGTCCCTCATTGTCATCGTGGATCTTCTCTCTCACACAGGTAGGTAACGGAGGATGAGAGATGAGTTTAATCACGGCTGAGGGTTTGAGAAGGAGACAGTGGGGGAGAGGCGAGAGGTGGGGTCTGTCAGGGAAAGCATCGAAGGAAAGGGGCTGAGTTTCTGGGTTTTTGCGAGTGAGAGACACAAGGGTAGAGAGTGAAGGATTTCTGTGCAGTGAAAGTTTGCGAGAGAGATAGGCGAGAGGCGAGGGAGCCAGGCGAGAGAGACAAGAGCGGCGCTAGGGCTTCTCTCTCTCTCTCTATTTCTTCGCCTCAGAATGGGCTACAAATAATGGGCTTCGAGTTCAAACTGATTATCTAATATATAAAGGAGTAACTAAAAGAGTTTAAGCAAATATCTAATAAATATAAGAGTACCTAATAAGTTTAAATATGTAGTTTACATAAGAAGTAGCTGATAATTATAAGGGAGTATATAATATATATAAGAGAGTAACTAACTAATTTAAGGAACTTAATGTGCTGAGTTTAAATATTTAGTTTACTTGAGAGAGTAACTAATAATTAGAAAGAAGTATCTAATAAATAAATAGGAGTATTTATATTTTTACAAGGGTGTATCTTGTAAAATTGCAGATTTATATGTCATGAGGAAGTATTTATTTGTATTGAAGGGAGTCTTGAGAAAAAAAAAGAGATGTTAAAGTAGGGGTGAAAACGGCACCCGTTTCAACCGTCCGACCATTTCGTTTCGTTCGAAACAGGACGGTAACAGTTAAAGATTTTGGTTTCGTTTTTAACAAAGAAAAAGTTGGCGGAAATGAAAATCAGTTTCGTTCATGTAACGAAACAGACTAATTTCGTGATCATTGTTTCGTCTGTTTCGTTCAACATTCTATGGATGGATTTTATTTTGATTGCAGATAATGGTTGCGGAGAGAATGAGGACAAAAACTAGTATATCGCCGCTCGCGTCATTTCTACGCCGCTCATGCTCCCTCTCCTCCTCTGGCTATAGTGCTGACCAAATCCCTCTCTCTCACTCGCCGATCGCCTCTCCCCCTTTCTTCTCTGACCGCTATCTTCACCAAATCCCTTCTCTCACTCGCCCCCCTTTCTTCTCCAACATTCTTCTATGTTTACAACAGACGATTGGTGTCGATCGCACAACAATTGATCTCTCAGCAGCAACAACACCAAAGGCAACAAGTGATCCCTCTCTCTAAACGAGGGCCCCTCCACCTGACCACCAGAGTTCAACCACTTCAATACCTACCCGTTTATCTGTACCTGTAACTGAGAAGGCAAGAACGTCATCAGTTGTTACAGGGGCACAGAGCAAGAGACCCAATCCTAATTCAACCTCAGCAGCAGCGTCAAGGACTCAAGGGAATGGCATCCTCAAACCAGACACAGTGGATTGAATGGTGTACATTGATATCTTAGAAGTTCTTGCTATTCGTGCCTAGAGATCGGTAACCAGTTGCAACATGATCACCACCTGGATAGTTATGCAAGGATACGGAGCTGATAACTACAATCAGCCTCTAAGACAATCATGCAATTAAATTTCATTTTGGATAAGCGCGCTACAATTCACTCTTTTCCGAAAATGGAAATTGCTCTCATCCGTTCCCTCACCCTCTCTCACCCCGCACCCCTGGCTCCCTCACCCTTTCTCCCCATCTCATTTGTGCGTCCCCTCCCTCTCACCCCCACACGCCTCCTAGCTTCGCCCCTTCTCCCCATCAGCCCTCTGTCTCCGCCATTTCTCCCCCACGCGGCCTCTCACCGCGCCCCTTCTCCATCGTCGTCGTGCACTCTGCCGCCCTCAACCGTCGCGCGCTCCGTCGCTCTCAGCCATCACGCCCTCCCGTCGCAGTCGCCCAGCCTTGCCGTCGTCGTCGCGCAGCCCTCCCGTCGTTGTCGCGCAGCCCTCCCGTCGAAATCGCGCAACCTTGCCGTCGTCGTCGCCCAGCCCTGCAGTTATCAAAATCAGAAATAAATATTATTTACTCCCTCACTTGTATTAAAGACTCTCTTACTACTAATTATTTACTCCCTTATAGTTTTTTAGTTACTCCCAAGCAACAATAGAATCAGTTCTAAATATTATTTACTCCCTTATACATATTAGATACTCCATTTATACTAGTTATTTACTCCCTTATAACTATTTAGTTACTCCCAAACAATAGCAGAATCAGATATGAATATTATTTACTCCCTTACTTGTATTATACTCCCTTACTCTACTTATTTACTCCCTTATAGTTATTTAGTTACTCCCAAGCAATCGTAGAATCAGTTTTGAATGTTATTTACTCTCTAATACATATTAGATACTCCTTTTATACTAGTTATTTACTCCCTTATATCTATTTAGTTACTCCCAAATAACTACAGAATCAGATATGAATATTATTTACTCCGTTGTATATATTATTTACTTTCTTATATTGATTAATTTCCTTCCTTATAGTAATTTAGTTACTCCCAAAAATCAGCAGAATCATATATGAATGTATTTACTCGCTTATACATATTAGATACTCCCTTATACTAATTAATAGCATCCCTTATAGTAATTTAGTTACTCCCAAGTTGTAACAGTACTAGATCTAATCCTTTTTTCTCTTCTTATCCTTCTTTATTTCTACTTCTTTCTTCCTCAACCAGATCTGATCGGTATAGGAGAGGGAGCAGTGATGCGGAGGGGACGAGAGACGGAAGAGAGGTTGAGGTGAGACGGAGGCAGATGTGAGGCGGAGGAGAGGTGAGGCGAAGCTGAGGCTGAAGATAGGTGAGGCGAAGCATAGGAGAGGCGAAGGCGGAGGAGAGGAGAGGCGAACGAGAGGCTGAGATGAGGCGGAGGAGAGGAGAGGTGATGCGGCGGTCAGATTGGTCGGAGAGACGGCACGTGAGGGAGAGTAGAGAGGAGGCGCTCATGGGAAGAGAAGGGACGCGAACAGAAGGGAAGGTCGCGTGAGGGTGAAGGTGAAGCGATAACTCGTGCAAGGGTAGGGTGAGAGGAGAGAGCGCTCCCTCTTGATTGTCTGATTGCGTGAATTCTGATTGTCATGAGTAATTCCCGTACATTGCAGATTTATATGTCATAGCCTATGTTTGGATGAGAGAAGAAGGAGGAAGAAGGAAGAAGGGAAGAAAAAAAATTATAAACAATCCAAACTCTTCACAAAGTTACACACTTCTCAATATTTCTTCCCACTTCTTCCCTTCTTCCCTTCTTTCCACACCTATCCAAACGCACCCATAAGTACCCACGGCCTGTTAGTATTTGGTCTTATTTTGGGCTGAAACAAAGTACCAATGATCAACGGCCTAACAAGTGTGCCGGATACAAATATACAATCAATTAATCACATACAATTATACAAATGATGCCGCTAGCAATCAGATGCAACACATATACATGGAGATTAAAAATGTTTTTACAGTTTTTTCAACCAGAAAGTAAAAAAAGAACAAGTTTATAACCACCTTAAGTTTTGGAACCACGGATACTCTTTCATGGTTTGAATCATTTAGGAAGGTTTGACCAATATTTCAGTGGGATTTGGCTTCTCTTCGGCTCCGTTTGGATGTGTTGAGAATAAAGTAGGAATAAGGAAGAAGGGAAGAAATTTATTGGGAAGGGATAAATTTATTGGGAAGTGTGTAACTTTTGTGAAGAGTTTGGATGGTTAGGAATAAATTTATTGAAAAAAATTCCTTATTCCTTATTCCTTCTTCCCACTTCCCACCATCCAAACACAGCCTTCGATTGTCTGTACTCTGAAGATCATAGATATCTTAGGCTTATCTTCAATTGAACGATCTATATTTCATTTTAGCCAGATGTTCCATCTTTTTCTTCACTTGACGTTAGTTTTGTTTTTTAACAGGTAATGTACTAAAACTTTAAAGTTTGTAATGTCACATATTAAACTCTGATTGTCTGCAACCTAACGAAGGTATACTTGCTGAGATGTCTGATTGATCAAAATTCATGCTTGATTGCTCAAGACCTTTCTTTTTCATTTTTCAAAATTGTATTACTTTAGTTTGATTGTTTGGTATAAGTTATTTTTCTTTTGGCAATCGTTCTATACGAAAATATTACCCTTTTATCGTTGAACAGATAAAATTCTTAACTATTAATAGGCTTTTTTGACAGCTCCTGTCAAGTTATCCAAAAAAACAAAAAAAAAAAACAACTATTAATAGGCTTACCTCAATACGCTTCTTGGACAGTATCTACTTTGTGTGAGATAATTCATAAATATTTACTGATTAGGGATACAATATTTCGGAAAATTAAAGCCTTAAGCTATCTAAGCCTTGTTTTGCGGCCCCACCCATGTCTTCATATTTTCATTTATTACTACTGTATATACCAGATTCGAGGGCTTATAAAGCTTTCTGAACCCCGTTTTGCATTTTTCATCTATATATAAAACTATAAATAGTTAATATTTATGCAAGTAAAGAACCGGCTCTTGATCTAGTGACAAAGAGCAATGCACCTTGACTCTTTGAGTGAAAGGTCGCAGGTTCGAAACCCGGCTGGGGAGTCTTTCATAGACATTTAATTAATTAATTTAAAAATAAGTTGGATGGCTTAGACCTCCAATTTATCTTCAAAAAAATATTTATGCAAGTATTCTAGCAAAGGAGAAATGCCATTCTAACCTCTTCATGTTGATAAATCTATATTTCGTTCAATGAGATGTTTCAGATAAATATTCATATTCTTTTCCAGGGAGCAAGGATGAATAACTTGTGCTCCAAACTATCACTAGCTAGCATTCCCCCCCCCCCCCCCCCCCCCCCCCCCCCCCCCCGGAAATTTTCCCTATTTTTCCTTAAAAATGGAAATGTACATGCTGTGATTTAAGGGAAGCTCAAGCAAATAAGTCCTAGAAGAACTCTATTCACAGCCACAGTGCTCACGTAGTTAAGAACACAGCTGAAAGAAGAGCAATACATGATACAAGCGTTTTGACGTAGGCCATGCTCCTCCCTTCAGCTCCAATATCCTGTTATTTGTACCAAACAAAGTTACATCAGAAATCTATTAAAGTGAACAGCTATACCAAAAGAAAATAAATAAATAAAAGAATCCAATTTCAAAGTTTAAGAGATGTGGTAAACAACTCCTAGTCCAAGCACAGTGCATAGATGTTTTGGTTCTCTAAAGTGGCAAATATAACAGTTGAATCAGGTCAGGATGTTGGGTGTGTTGCTCAAAATTCTGATCAGAACATTTCAGGTCAGTTCAGTTAAAAGGTAACAGGTTGGATAATGTAACCAAGTACCCCCCAGGTCAGATTAACCTAGCAAACATTTGCACAGAGTCAGTTGAGTAACCGAGTTAGTCAAATTTTAGGCATTGAGTCAGCTTCAGATATCACAGGTCAGGGAAGAGTTGGCAACTCTACTTCGGACAGTTGCCTGTACAAACTAACTTTTGCTAAGGTCCGAGTTAGTCATGACTCACATTTTTTATAAGGGTTATACAGAAGTATATGAGAATATCACACAAGGCAGTTACCAAAGTCTGCTAAGTTTAATTGGATTTGTTGAATTGTATTCAGATTTTTTATGCAAAATGATCTCTCCATTTCGGAGCAGAAGATAAATTTGATTTAATTTATGGATACGGAAATCCAAACGGAAATCCAAAAGAACATGACTATTTTTCACCCAACTCTAACAATAACCTACCTGGTCCACAAATTAAATACATAAAAGAAAAAAATTGACATAAATTTGCAAACAAGTCCTTAGATTTTTTCCATAATTTTAATAAAGATTCAATTTTACTAAATTTGTCTGATTTTCAGAAAAACGTTCAAAACAAATACCTGTATTTACTCCATGTATTTGAAAATGTAATGGTAGCATAAACCAAACTTAAATAAAAAATTAAAATAATAGCATTTCATGACCTCATCCATCAGAATAAAATGAAAAAAAGAGGAAAAATAACTCCTATTCCATGCTAGAACATTGAATTTATGAAACAGCTATAACACTTGAGACAAAAAAGGAAGAAAGATGACATAAGATTTCACTAATTTGGTAACTGATACATAAGATTAGTGAAGAACTTAAACCTGCTTTAAAACAGAAAAGTTTCATGGGTCAAGTGGAGACAAGTGCGGGAAGAAGCAATAGTTCTTTTTATGGAAAAGTCATTCAGATGTAAACATATCCATGAGAGCACTATAAGCATAATTTCAGCAATAAATTATCAATCCACAAAAGATTTAAGGTGATGGTGCTATATCCAAATTTGGAGGAACTACCTTTGTAGATTACTGAGGGTGGAGATGGGGACATTAATGTTATGTGATATGAGGCAGATTGTCCATGCAGGAGCAGGAGTGGCTATGAAGGGGTATTGTGGGTTGATGTTGTTTTCAGTTTCTTTCAAGTATGGTGAAGGGTTGTTTGTAATTGTATTATTATTTCTGTTTGCATCCTGTTGTTGGTGTGTTGAGTCTTATACTAGAATAATCTGCTCTTTTAATATAAAGATTAGATAATAATAGCACCGGTACCTACAGATGTTGGTACTGATGCAGTAGAATGTTACTGGGGTGGAGGTTATTTGGATATATGTTTTGTGAGATACTGTTATATTAGTAGTTTGTAAATATTCTTTTCTGAATAATTGGAAAAAGGCAGGGCGCTCCGCTACGTATTGTAAAAAAAATGCAGGAAGCTACTGGGAATTTCCTAAAGATAAGGGACCTCTTGAAACTTGATTTTTAGTTCAATAGAAGGAAAAAGGCTCATAGCCTCGGCCTAAAAGACAGCATGCCAAAATACCACATAAAAAGTCGAAATCAACTAACCTTAAATGAAAGGAAAGAAGAACCAGCCGAAGATGGCCTGAGCCCAGTAAAACCAATATTGTATGAAATGCTCCCATCAGCGTTAAATAGCCCATAGTGCTTCTCTGATAAAGGTCCCCACTTCAAGTTCTCGTTAAAAAGCGCAAAAATATACGCCTTCAACACCTTCTTCGGCCTCAGTGGGGTTCCCTTCCTCTTAAACAGCCTCTTTTTCAGATTAAAATTATATGTTCTGGCATTCTCCACTGAGGCTCCAGCCTCACTAGCATCCCCAGCAGAGGCCCATCCTGTCTCAGAAACTACAACCTCCATATCGCTGTATCCAGCTGCCTCCAAGGCAGCATATGCCGCATCTACCTGCGCTTCAAACATGTTGTCATAGTGCAAATTTGTTTTTGCATCATATATACCAGGATTGGACTTGAAAAGGGCATAGTTAACGTCTATATGCTCAGGATCACTCTTGTATGCTATGAAAGGGTATACGTTGACATAAAAGGGCGACCCAATGGATGAGAAGAATTCTAAAATTGGCTTCATGTACACCATAACATTCTCGCTAAATGTACACGAGGAGGGTGGGTATGAATTGCCAAAAACAGCCTGCGAGTGTGGCGATGTCACCAGGATTTGGTCTTCAAGTTGGAGTGTCTTGAGGGAATTGTAGACATTTTTTATGGCTCCAAGCAGGGCCTCAGACAGACCCTGGTCGCCACCACCCAATATTTCATTCCCAACAGTGATGCCCCGGATTTTCGTGTTAGGCAAAAATGGCTGCACATTTTCCTTCAACCAGTCCATGGCACGTGTTTCGCTGGCGCTAATGTCCTTGACATTTTCATTGGGGATGGCAATGGTGAGCTCAAGGCCGGAGTCCTTGAAGGCAGTGAGGACACTGTGGTCAGAGTCGTAGATTTTGACATTTTTAATCTTGGCAGCTTTAAGGAGTGTCACAACGCTTTCAGGAGGGGGAATATTGTCGGCAATCCTGCCATAGTTTATGCCATACGTTCCCGTGAAGGCTTCAGCAATCACCGGACCTGCTAGAGGAAAAGGAACATATAAAATAAATGTGGGAGAGCTGTGAACACATGCTTTACAACTATAATTGTGTAATTATGATTTGATGATTTGCATTGCATTCCGAAGCTCAGAACAATCATAATACTGTAAGTGACAGGAAGCTTGCCAAAAGTTACCGATGGCCATAAGTGCATGCAGCTTTAACCAAATCAGAAATTTATAATAAATTTCCAAACTAGAAGATTACCCTTAAACCTTAATATATCACTTGTGCTTTGGGACTACACGATAGCCAATTGCAGTAACACAAAATCACAATGATCGGTTTGAATTTGGAAATATCGATCAGGTAAGGTAAGGCAGCACTCAGAGATACTCTGATTGATGTCCAAATATCTACTTCCTAAATCCAATTCAACTATTTAACTTTTCCACCTAATTGGTGCAAATAAGTGAGTGAAGCTTTGTGAATTGGAAATCAACCATAATTCATGCACACATAAAAAGAAAAGGTGATATTATTATCTATGAACTTGAAGAGAATTGTGGTATATTCAGAAATTATATTGAACACGACAATTACCAAACCAAAGAAATAATGATTGTTTATCAATCATCCTGAAGATAGTTAGAAGGCCTTACCATTACTATTACAGTACAAACAATTTGATTTCCATTCTAGCAAAGTTTCTTGGTTTTGATTTTGATTGAATTGAATTTTCTAACCAACTATTTTAGTTCCTCAAAGCAAGTACCAAGAACTTAAAAGGAAACAAACAAAACAATATATAAGAAATTACCATGATGGAATGGGAAGGAAAGGAGGCAGCAATAGAAAAGGAGGAGGAGAAGCAGTCTAGTCATCATGAAGGTCTGACAATAATTAAAGTGGAAGGAAAGAAGTGAAACAGGAACTGAAGGAGTCTGTCTCTTTGTCTTTCTCTTCTTTGCCATGGAGAAGGAGAATAATAGAGGTTTACTTGGGAGAGGCGCATGCCAATGCCCATAAACCAGAGATTCTTCACCTTCCTTCCCTTCCCTCTCTCCCCCACTCACAAGTAAAGACTCCCTCTCCTCTCCTCTCCTCTCCTCCAATCCAACGCCGTACAGCCAACTCCCCAAGTACAATCTTTCTTCTCTCTCTCTCTCTCTCTCTCTCTCTTTTAACTCCTTCCGATTCAAATAAACAAAGCGGGTCGGGTTTCGGATCGGACAGGGAACGAACGGAGTCCGAATTCTAAAAGAAGCAAGGAGGAAAGAATCGGATTGTTTGAGTAGAGGAACTTGCTCTTGCTTACTTCCTTAATTAGAAGTTAGAAGTGCTTCCTTGGATGGGAAACAAAGAACCCGATCGCTTCGTTTCGTTTCGTTTCGCGTTGCCTGAATGGCGGCTTCAAGAGAGGCCTTCTTTGTTTGTTTGTTTCAGTGGGGAGGGAGTTTCTATGAGTGGAGGGATGGAAGAAGGGGGATACGCATCCTCAGCAGCCGGCCTCTACAGCCATCACCTACAGTCGGCCTTTTCTTTTTTTTTTTTAAATTTTAAAGTTCAAATGTTGAATCCAAACCGTTGATCTTGTTCAATTTTACGAGCGCTGCGTTTTCATATAAGTTTTATAAAATTTGGAGTTGATTTGATACTAGATCAAGTGGTCAACAAATGAACGTATTAGAATTAATCAGTGATAGTTAACCATATTCGTTCATTTGTTGACCACTTGATCTAGTATCAAATCAACTCCAAATTTTATAAAACTTATATGAAAACGCAGCGCTCGTAAAATTGAACAAGATCAACGGTTTGAATTCAACATTTGAACTTTAAAATTTAAAAAAAAAAAAAAAGGCCGGCTGTAGGTGATGGCTGTAGAGGCCGGCTGCTGAGGATGCGTATCCGGAAGAAGGGAAAGGGAATCTAAATTCTAAAGTGTTTGGGTTATATTTTGTGTTTGTGTATGTGTAGAATAGAATACAAAGCTTGACAAAAGTGTGAGTAAAAGCGATGGCGAAAAGAGAAGCACGAACACGGTGTATACTATTTGCTACTGAGACTGAGAATTGGGGGGAGAGAGAGAGTTGGGTTAGAAACCGACTGCGGACCAACCGGACCCGGATTGACCCATTAGGTGTTTTTTGATAAATGATTTGACTAATGCTAGGCAGGTCCCGGGTCGCAATAACTCTATAAAAAATTTGAATTTTTAAAAATTTTAAAAATTGGGAAGATTTAATTTCATGCAGGGTTCTTATACATGTAAAAAATTTGAATTTTAGTTTTTTGGAAAATATAAGGACAATATTGAAATTTTTCAAAGAAAACATGTGGCAAATAAGGGTTTTTTTTTACAAATTTTATAAAAAGCTGCCGTATAAATAAAAAAACAAAATAATGTTAAATACTCAATTCAATTATTTCTTAACTAGCATATCCGTTACTGCATGGAGCGAGCGAGCAGACAGAAGCATCTGAACATTAGTTAAATGGACACGACAAATATTACATTGTCACGGTCTTCATTATTATTGATGGAACATAGAAAGCTCTTTCCATACATTAAAAAACAGATCAAATTTCGGATATACGAGGAGCCAGTTTTATCTGTCACCAATAAGAATAAAAACTGTGTCTCCTTCTACAAATAGCTCTTTTCCCTCTCATAGTAAGCATTCAATCAATATCATTTGCATTGGTTTTACAATTAATGAATGAAATATATTCATCTAGAATATATTTACTCTTTTTAAGTAGCAAAAAGAGAAGTTCAAAATGTGTACTATGTTTATCCTAGGACAGCACACGAAAAACATGACTTCTTCACATGATTTTTGAACTTTTACTTTAAAAAAATAAATATTCTAATCTGACGCATTGTTCTTTGGTCGGTAATTAAGCTTGTCAGAATGAGCACAAAAATGCGATGACCTCAAGTTTCTAAACTTGAACACCCATGTATTATGTTTCTGAATCTGACCATATCTACCTACATCTACGCTTGCAGGTAGGGCTACCAATGAAATCTGTTTATCTATTTATCTTATTCGTATCGTATTCGATAAGATAGATATGAGTAAGATTTTATTTTCGTTAGACTCATGGGTACGGATATGGATACGAGTAAAGAAATTTTTTTGTTAATTTATCAGATATAGATACGGATAAGGGCTTTTTGTATCCTTTATCTAACGGGTAAAACTTACAAACATATATGTATATATAATCATATTAATAGCATATTTAATAAGATAAGTTATTAGTTTCGATTTTCATCAAAATTTATTTATGTTGATGAAAAAATTAATTTGTACTCTATTGTATTATAATTTATAATTAAATATAGATTTTTTAATTCCATTTATATGAAAATAAATTTCATAATTTTTATTATATCTCAATGTTGTACTTTCTTAATGTATTTTTTTTATATTATTTATTTAGCCCATTAAATATTTTTATTAAATTAATATTTATTATTATTCATTATATACCGTTACCGTTAATTCTTAACGGGTACGGATAGGGTGTGGATAAAATCATTTTTCACGGATATGGATAGGGTATGGTAAAAAAAATTTTAACGGATACGGATATGAAAATACCTTCTACCGTACCAGACCGTACTCATTGGTTGCCTTACGTGCAAGTGTTAAAATCTCATCGACGAATTCAAAATTTTTAAAATATCAAATTGATTCAATTTTAATCCGACTCGATCCTTGAATTCCCTGAAACCCATCCAGACTCAATCCGATCCGATCCGAGCTGAAATCCACTTAGAATTGGAAAATGTTGCCTCGATGCAAAAAAAAATTGATCGACCTGATCTAATCTAAATGCGATTCGATCCGAATATTTTAGAAAATCAAACTATTTTATTATTTTTCATTTAAAGAACTTAGGCGAAAATCAATTACCCAATTGTGGCAGCTTTTATAACAAAAAAAAAACAGCATAACAAAGCATTTAAACTCGAAACGATAGAATCATTCTCTATATAACTCACAACTCCCGGGATGAATCCCAGTAATAATCATTAAATGATTGATTGATGATGGGGATGAAGACGCCTACATCAGCTGTCAGTAAGATGGGTGACAAGAATCCTGAATCTGAGGGAATACTGGGAGGGCCTCAAGATGAACAGGACACCACCACTGGGGTGGCAAATAACAGTACGTCTCAGGTTCAGTTACTAAATGGTGAGGCTGCTATTACTCAAACTGGGGGTGAAAAAGGTGATGAAACTGTTCTTCAAACGGAGGGCAATACAATCAACAAGGGAGAGGCAGCAGATCTGACACATAATCAGATGCAACAGGGGGTTATCTCTGGTGGAGAGGTGCACACTCCAAAGTACCACTCCTACATTAACCCATCCAGGAGAAGCTCCAGGCTATTGATCAGAGGAATCACCAACACTGTGCTTAGCAATGCCAAGGCAAGGGCTAGAGAGAAGAACTTGGGGAAGAAAGCTATCAAAGGTAGAACTTTAATTGACTATTTTCCATACACTAGATTGACTGTAGAAGAGATTTCTCATTTGTTTGATGTTTATAGGATCCAATTAGGGGACAATAATAGTCAAATGATAGAAATAATAGACAAAGTTCAGAAAATGCAAAGGGAATCGTTTGAAACAGTTTTGACACAAATTTTAGAGAGAAACAAAAAAGATCAAAATAGTAGAGCTATAATTAGTGTAGAACAGGGTCAACTTAGTTTTAGATGAGGATTTTGAATTGGAATATAAGGGGGATAAACTCCCCAAAGAAAAGACATACCCTTAGTGATATTCTTAGGGATAATAAAATTGATATACTAGCTATTCAAGAAACTAAAAAACCTAAGTTTACTCCTAGAATTCTGAATTCAATTTCAACTTTTATTGACACCTGGCATTGGCTTCCTTCTGTTGGGGCCTCGGGGGGAATTCTTTTTGGGTGTGCTAGTAATTACTTTGAAGTAATTCATACTGTTAATAATAACTTTTCTATGAATGTTCAGATCAAGAATAGAAAGGATAGTGTTATATTTATGCTTACTATAGTATATGGTCCAGTTTGTGCTAGTCTGAAAAATTCTTTTTGGAAGGAGTTGCATGATATTAGGCAGTCTTGGCAGGGGCAATGGTTGATTTGTGGGGATTTTAATGCCCTTAGACATAGAGATGAAAAATCAGGTAACAATTTCAATATTAGGATTAGTAGGAAGTTTAATAATTTCATTAGGGATTGGCATCTGATAGAATATAAGGTTCCTCATAGAAGATATACCTGGACAGATAATACACATTTTGCATTGTTGGATAGAGTATTCGGTAGTTTAGATTGGGACTTACAGTATAAGAATTGTCAATTACAAGATCTTCCTAGAAATAGTTCTGATCATACTCCCATTATAATAGATGTAGATAGAGAGCAGCTTCCCCCCAATTATACTTTTAGATATGATCCTTTGTGGCAAGAGGGAGAAGATTTTGAGCAATTAGTAGATAAGTGGTGGCAAGATATTCATTTAGAAGGTAACATAGGACAAAAATGGTTAGATAAGATGAAACATTTAAAAAAGAAAATGACAGGATGGAAACGAAATTATGAAAGTGAGAGAAAAAAAACTAAAAGACATATCTTAGATTGCTTACATAAGTTAGAACTCATTCAAGAAAAGAGAGATTTCACTGTTAGTGAACATGATAGTTGGTGTTACTATAAAAGTATGTTAGGCCAGATTGATAAAGAAGAAGAGTCGTACTGGAGACTTAGGTCTAAACAAAAGTGGTTAAAAGAAGGGGATAGAAACACTAGGTACTTTCATAAGATAGCTTCTATTAGGGGTAAGAAGAATAAAATCTTTAACTTAGAGATAGACAATAATTTGACTGATGATGTACATCTCATTAGAAAACATATACAACAGTTTTATAGAGATTTAATAGGAACTAAAGGTATCAAAGGAGCGTGTTTTGCTCATGATTTTTGGGAGGATATTCCAACCCTGTCAGAAGAGGATAGAACTCTCTTAGACAAACCTTTTACTTTAGATGAGATTAAACAAGCTGTTTTTAGTTCGGATGCCAGCGGAGCTCCTGGACCAGATGGCATTTCTTTTGCTTTCTACCAACATTTTTGGGAATTAGTCAAGCAAGACCTGTACATTTTAGTTCAAGATTTTTACTTAGGTAACCTTCAGATGAATAAGTTGAATAAAGCTATAATTTGCCTTTTACCTAAAGAGAAAGAGGCTCTCAATATTAAACAGTTTAGACCAGTGAGCCTTGTAAACTGTAGTATGAAAATTATTACAACTATGCTCACCAATAGACTAGCTCAGGTGATAGATAAATTGATTGATCAAGTTCAAACTGGTTTCCTACCTAATAAATTTATTTTAGAAAATGTGGTTCTGGCTCATGAAATCATTCATGATAGTAGGCAAAAGAAAGAACAAGGGGTAGTTGTCAAAATAGACTTTGAAAAAGCCTATGATAGAGTCAATTGGGAATATCTAGATGAGGTACTAATAGGTAGGGGCTTTAGTCATAAGTGGAGACATTGGATTCAACAGATATGTCATAGTTCTTTTACTTGTGTAAACATTAACAATGATCCCACTGAGTTTTTTAAGTGCAGGAGAGGGTTGAGACAGGGGGATCCTCTCTCCCCTTTTCTTTTTGATATTGCAGTAGATTCGTTGTGTAGAATTTTTAATAGAGGTAGAAATTGTGGAGAAATTATAGGACTAGGTCCCTCCATTCTTAATGATAGAGCTGTAACCAATATTTTATATGCAGATGATACTCTACTATTTTTGAAGGCTGAAGAGAAAAATATAGAGAAGGTGTTCTGGACTATGATTGGGTTTGAAGCTATGTCAGGTATTAGGATCAATTTTAATAAAACAGCAATGTTCCCCATCAACATTTCAGAGGAGTATTGTAACCTGCTGGCAGGAATTTTTAGATGTAAAGTAGAGAGTTTTCCTCTTACTTATTTGGGTATACCTTTAACCTATAAAAAACTGAGTTGCAAAGATTGGGGTTTTGTCTTAGATAAGGTCAATAAAAGACTACAACAGTGGAAGGGGGCCATGTTATCAATAGGAGGTAGATTGACGCTTGTTAATTCAGTTTTAACTGCTATCCCCCTTTATATGATGTCTATTTACAAAGTCCCAGACAAAATTAGGAAACAAATAGATTCTTGTAGAAGTAACTTTCTTTGGCAAAGAAACAGTGAAAACAAAAAAAGATTTGCTTTAGTCAACTGGACAAAGGTTTGTCAGTTGAAGAAACAAGATGGTTTGGGAGTTTTAGACTTGAATAGCATGAATTTAGCTCTTTTGATGAAGTGGTGGTGGAGGTTTAATGACAATCAATTCTCAAGCCTCTGGAAAAATATGATAATAAAGAAATATACTTTAGGAAAGGATTTCTCCCCCTTTTGGAGCAGTATTAATAAATTAGAAGCAATAGGTAGGACTTCCAGTAGATATACTATAGGGAATGGTCATAAAATAAGGTTTTGGTTAGATATTTGGCTGCAAGATTGCACTCTTGCTACTTTATATCCGTTTTTTTTTTATCTGTGCAACAATAAGGACTGTACGGTACAAGAGGTAGTGTTGACACAGGGAGGGACGTTGACGTTTCATCGCCATCTCTCTGGTATGCTCCTCCAAGACTGGAAGGAGATTTTAAGTATCATCTATAATACTCATCTCAAGGAAGGGGAGGACCAGATCCATTGGAGATGGGAAGCTAATGGACATTATACTTCTCACTCATTTTACAATTTCTTTAAATTTGGGGGGGTACAGGTAGAAAATACTATGGTTTGGTGGCAATGTAGGTTACCTTTGAAAATACAAATTTTCATGTGGATGATAATGCACAATAAGTTATTAACTAAACAGAACCTGAGCAAAAGGGGTTGGCAAGGGGATACTTCTTGTAGTTGTCGTGGTCAAGAGGAAAATACTGAACACTTATTCTTGTTTTGCCCCTTCACAAGGACAGTTTGGTTCTGGTTAGGACAATGTCAGGACCATTTTCCAAATTGGGGTTCTATGCAAGATATTTTTGAATTTGCTTTAACTCTTCAACATGGTAAGAAAGAAGTTTTCCTCATTTGTTTTAGTGCCATGTGTTGGAGCATATGGAATATGAGAAATGATATAATTTTCCAAGCTAAAAAATGCAAGACTACCAAAAACTTGTTATTAATGATGCATTCCTTTGTTATGTACTGGACAGGTCTGGCGGATGATATAACCAAAGGCTTCCTGTACTGTTGGCTTCCACATAACTGGGCAGAAATTCCTATACAGATGCAGGCGCCAGATACTCAAATGGGAGGTCTCCCGAGCATGGACAACTGGTCAGGGTGGAATTTGGAGCAACTGCTGTTAGCTTAAAAAAAAAAAAAAAAAAAGGGAGAGAGAAGGACGTTGCTGAAAGGCTACATTTTCAAATTTATGCTTTGTCTGTACGGATAAATTTTGCCAGTTGGGTGTAGTTATGTATGTCCCTGGTATATTCAGGAGTTTATTAATCGCTTTATGTTGGAATTAGTTTTGAAGTATGGATGTTAGTTGGGACTTACTAAGGTTTGTAATCTGAATTGTTTCTGATCAATGGAAACGGGCCCAATGGCCTTTTCTCAAAAAAAAAAATTAAATGATTGATTGATCTACGCATCTAAATGTCAGTTTAAGAACCGGATGGTATAACTTTTTGTTTTAATTGTTTGGTTATTAATGCTTTTGTTATTATTGCATTATGAACTATTCCTATATTTGGTATTGATGATGTAGAGCTTTTTACAATCATTGGGGAAGAATAGGCACCTTTAGCTTAATGAACAAGCCTATTTTCTTGGTTTTTAAAAAAAATTCTGAAATAAAATTTTGAAGTGTTAAATTTAATTAATACCTTTTCACTTGGCTTTAGTAATTAAATATGTTTAGTTGACTTTGTCAAATTTCCATGTCTACTGAAGATAATCCAAGCTCCATGGACAAAGTTAATAGGCCTAGTCATCCTAACACATTTCTTAATCGTAATCATTGTAAAACCTCATGACATTATACGTATGCTTAGCACCAACATTCAAAAATCCATGTTTTTTTATGGGTATCTCCCAACACGAAAAGTGTAATTTAAGTATGCTTTTCGTAAGCAGTCAGCAGTCCAAAGCATATGTTACGTGTGGTCAAGTCATTTTTATGGAGGCTGACTCAATTGTACTCTACATCGATCCAACAAAAATCATCCAATCTATATCCAATTTTAATCATGTTCATCATACCTAAGTAATTATTAAACTTTTTATTTTGTATCTAAATAAAGTAATGTGCATGAATTGCATTCAAATTACTTACAATTATATTTAACTGTTTGATGAAATTCCCTATTTTTGCTTCAAAAAAATACTATTAATTTGATGAAATTATCTTATATAAATACAAAGCATTTTTTTTTCCTTTTTGGGTAACGATAGTTCTTAAAAAAAACAGTGTTTTTAACCTCCAGTTTCATTGAATTGAAACCAATATTACATGCTCTAGAAAAGTTCTAAAACGAAGAAAACAGCAACTAGCTGAACTCCGAAAATACCACAACTCAACCTTCCACTTCAGAGTATCTGAAAAATGTATAGTTTAAATAATATTTTATGTAATTACTAATTATTCTAGCTCTTGAAATTTTAAAAAAGTAAGAAATTAATATCCTTTAATAGTTTAAAAAAACAATGTGAAGTTTATGAGTAATATATATGCGTTTGTGAACAGAGCATTGAAATACTTTAATCTATAATTTGCATGTGATTTGATTTGAAATCGACACAGATTTAATTTGGATTAAAAACCAAAGTTAAGTGATGGTGATGACATAAATTAAAACGACTCGGGTGAGAATTCGAAAAAGATGCCACGGAACGTGTAGGATATTGCCTTTTCGATTTGGCCTCTTTTGTCCAAATATAACTAAAACTGTTTTACCAAACTTATATTTGGTTTGCACAAATATAAGTAAACCTAACTAACTGAATGATTCCAAATTACAATTTGAACAATAAACCGAAATTAATATACTAAAATAATATGGATTACTATTTCTATTTGTGTAGTTTGTTTGGTTTTACTGATTTTCAATTGTTGAAAACCGAACTATAAATCAAAATCTGAACTTGTACAACTTCTAAATTGAACCAGATAAAATAAATTGAACAACAACTTACATTATTTTTTATTGAAAACAAATTTACTTCGGTTAAAATTAAATTAAATAAATTATGTGGACTTCTAGTGATGTAGTCCAATAATGAACGAACTCAATCGATGATCTGTTGATTTTCTTGATAGAGAGTTCTTATATTTATTTATGCATTCTTGACAAGTTCCTTTCAGATAGCACAATCTAAATGAAAAACATAACTTTATTTTCTTAACAAGAATAATAACCAAAATGAGAACGTGAAGTTCAATACGGATTGCAATGGCAACATTATTTGTTTAAACAAAAACGTGTCAAATCTTGTTGGAAACGAAAGGAAAAAACATTATGTCGACATTGGACCAAAAGGCAAAACTGCAAAAGCCATTGTGCAAAAAATATGAGAAAGTTTAATATGCAGCATAGGGTATAGGGCTTTTTATGTACCGCAGACTTTTTCAGAATATTTTTGTAAATTGACAAATTTAATTTAATCAATCTAATTTACATGTTGAAATCTCATAGCAAACCAAATTTTATAATTTTTAAAATTTTATTACTATTTTTTTAAAATTTTTTAAAACATGTTATTATTAGAAACAAACTACTATTTACAACATTTCAAAAATGGCAAGTTTTTTCAAACCTCCCAACTTATTTATTTTTAAATTAAATGTTTATAAAAGACCCTTCAGCCGAGTTTCGAACCTGCGACCTCTCATTTGAGATGCATTGCTCTTTGCCACTAGCTAGACCAAAGCTAGTTCCCAATGACAAGTTTAAAAAAATTGAAATAAATAGTAATAAAATTTTAAAAATAGTAAAATTTTATTTCCTATGAGATTTCAATATTTAGATTAGATTGTTTAAATTAAATTTGTCATTTTACAAAAATACTCCTAAAAAGAATCTGCGGTGCATAAAAAACTCTATGCATTATGATGCATATTAAACTTTCTCAAAAAATATATACAAGTGTATGCATAAAACTATGTGAACTCTGGTGAAATTAACCCAAGCAGAACTCCTCGGCCTCTAAAGTTTGTCGGCTGGAGATCAACAAATAAACAACAAACACATAAACGCTTTAACATCGAAATTTGATAATCGTTCTCTCAACTGAGGCGCCTACGTGCGTTTCCAAAAAGAAAAGATCAAAAGAGATCATGTCCTTGTACGCATTAACTAAGGGAGATATATGTCTCATTATCTTTTCAAACACCAGCTAAGGAAAATTTATGACGAAGGCGATAGGCTTAGTCACTACTGACTAGACTTTCACGCGGAATCTTTCTCTAATACCCCCCTCTAAATTTCACTTTCAAAAAGGTAATTAAAGTCCAAGGAGGAACTTTTATTAATTGGTTCACTAGATATTTATTATACGGAGCCGTACGGAAATTAACCAAGATATTTTAGTTGGGCCAATATAATATCACGATAATTCTCACGTCATTTTTTTTTTTTTGTATTGGTGTTTTGACCATATGATATCATTTATGTGTCGGTATATTATTTTACATCGGCACTTGATATATACAATACGACGCGATTTTCTTTCAAAAAAGTTCTGACTCTGTCGACTCTCCCCAGTAAGAATCATTGAGTTCACATATATACATATATATATATATATATATATATATATATCTATATACATTAACTTCATTTCACTGCAGACATTTATAATCTGCATCATATTTTTTAAACAAGTGGATTTTAATCCACAATCTGTATCAAAAAAATAACAATGAATACAATAATAGAATATTTTTACATTTTTCAGAGGATTAAAGATGGATTTTCTTAAGAAAAATATATACATGTCGCACTAATAATATTGTTAAAAAGCATAAAATTTTAGATAAATAAGTAAGGGGCACTGTTAAATTTGCCATTATTTATCAAATCTGTCATTGGTTCTGATGCGACAACAAATGACAAAGAGAAATAAAAGAATATTCCAAATTATCGATGGCATTTCACTTCATTTTTACGATTACGTCGTTACGAGTACAGCATCAAACAAGAAGGATGTGCTTTTCCAAGCAAGGCAGCTCATCAAAAGGGGTAGTGGAGAGAAAAGGCACACTTCTCTACATAATCTCATCTTTTGGAGTTTATTAGAGAAGCACTTTTCATAGCACGTTGGGACCGGATAAATTATCTTTTCATTATTAAAAATAGCTTTTCCTCCATGTCCAAAGTTTAGATTTTCCTTAACGACCAAGATACTTTATTACAAACCAATAACAGAAAAAGAAAAGGAAAATTAATTAGTGCAATCGGCATTAATTAGCATGGCTCGCCATCGCTGAGGGGAGCGCCCCAGCGAAGGTCTAGCGCATTTCTTTGAATCTAAATGTTAAGTTTAATAAGTACAAATGTTTTGTTATTTAAATATAAATGTTCAGTTAATTGCAACAAATAAAATATAAATGTTATAAACAAAAATATTTATTTTATTAGTATAAATGTTTTGTTTAGTAAGTACAAATGTTCAGTTAGTAAATGTTCTGCTAATTTTGTATAAATGTTCACTTAGGTGCAATAAAAAATATGTATTTTATAAGCAAAAATATTATTACTAAACCAAGCGAAGGGGTCACGAACCGGACACAAAACACATGAAAAAATTAGAAGGGGTCATGAACGGGTCTCGTTCAAATTATTTTTTCCGACTCTGACCCTGACGCGATTCTACCCATTAGTTGACGTCGTTTGTTAGCGATGATTTTTTTGCCGATGGCACTTATCATTAGATTCATTACTGAAAGTAGGACTGAAAATGGAAGTCGTTTTATCCGTTTTTCGTTTCGTTTCGTCCGGGCGAAACGGTTAACGAAACAACGAAACGATTCTGTTTGGTTGGACGAAACGGTTAACGAAACAATGAAATAAAAAATCTGTTTCGTCGCATAGGACAAAATGATCGACGCAACAGCTTATTTGCGCCATCGTATCGATCATTTTGCAACCCTAACTGAAAGAAAGGAGAATGAGCATTTATCTGGCCCAATACAAATTTAGGACAAGCCATACTAGTACACAGACCCAGCGTCACCCATATACATACCACGCCTCTGGATTTGGAGCCCATACAGGTTTATGAGGAAATTCGGCACATTAAACAAACTAACTAGTTATCATTCTTTCTTTGGAAGGGGATATATACATACTAACAACTGTGAGAGCTATTTTATAAATTCATCCTAATTAAAATGATATTGTAGATATGTTCTGTATAATTTAAACAGAGTATATATATTAATTTTGATAAAATTTACAACCAATTGATTGTCATTAGATGATGGTTAAGTTTTCGAGTTTAAGCTATATGATTATTTTTCATACTGTACCAAATTTGTATGCTGCAGTCTAAGAATGTTACATCTCACAGTATGAAGAATTAACTATTTCTAATTGGTACTAAATTTGATGCTGCTATCCCTATAAGTTGTCGCATTTATAAACTAAATTTATATCAATATAAGAGGATAACATTTCAAATCTGCCCCTGACATTCTGCAGAACTAATGAAAATAAAAGTTATTTTAAGATTCAAGTCACATTAGACTCAATAACACCAAAAAATAAAATTATACTACTTCCTTTATACCATAATACAATAAAATACAATTTTTTCCCCTGCATATATTCTGCAACAAGCAAGTATTGTCTATTTGAAATGGCATTTTTGAAGTTAATTTTTTTCCTTTTTTTTATTTAAGAAGGTGGTGTGAATATATATATTCTTTCTTTTCTTTTCCCCAATCACAGACCTACCACTCAACATGCAACCCATGTTTTCGCCATGCCTAGCTGCACTGACATATGCACATGTGCAAGTTGAGGCACCAAACGCACTCCATTCATCCAAGAGTCCAAGAAATTGAAATCCTGTGGCTTGGCCGTTTGATCTTGATCAGTCGGTCGTGGGTGCACGACACCTGGCGTAGCGCGTCAGCAGATTCGGATTAGAGTCCAAGACGCATCTTGCTTATAATAGTAAATAGTATCACATACTAACTACAATCTACAAGGTCCACAACCAATCAACCCAATCAACCCATGTGCGCATGTCAGAGAATAGGAATCTCTCAATAACCCAACCGAGAGGAGGCAAGAATTCATTTCATGCATTCAAATCCAAATACAAACTAAACAGTCAAAAGCCAGTGACAGGATAATAAGAGAATCAAGCCAGCATTTAAGACACAAATAGGTAGATTCCAAACAAAAATTTTGGAAAACAACAAAAAAAGGAAAAAAAAAATCACAAATTCGTCTCAGGGTAGTCAGACGAAATAAAACCCTACTTAATTTTTTTTTTTTTTTGTCTAGAAAAGCTTGTAAGGAGAGGCATCCAGAGGATGGATTAGGTATGTCAGAACCAAGGCCACCAGCATCAACACATATGCAATTCCTTGATCAATTGAAATCCCTGCAATTATAGGAAAATTAACATTAGAAAAATAAACGGAATTTACAAGTATGATCATTTGAGCAATAGACTTGGATAATACAATGCCAAAAAAATATTGCATATTTTTTCATAAATCAACAATATATTCATGCACCATAATCTAATGTCAATTAATTCTTTTATTTTTCCTTGCATAATTTAGTTTTTGAGCTTGCATTTGCAAAATTGAGGACAACCATTGAAAATTACAGTTAGCTCCTCTAAGATTTTCAGTATTTTTTCCTGCATTATACAACCTACATACAAATTGTTCAAATTGGTAACCTCAACTCATTGGTTTTGTCATTTTGTGCAATGTACCTCCAGCAACATTCATTGCTTAAACTATACCGTTCTACCCCGTTCAAGTTATCACATTCAAAATTTGAGTAAAATCAGGGTTTTGGGTTGAAAAATAAACATGCGAAAAACCTTTGAGGCTCGCATTCAATACATTTGGCAATACGAATATAAAAATGTGAAAAGTTTAAGGGGCTAATGGAAATGAATAAAATAAAAAATAAAAAATTGAACCGCCATTTCCAGATCTACCTCCAAAAAATGAAATAAAGAACAAGATTCGTCAACTCACCATCACTCTGAGGCGAAGGAGCTGGAGCATGTTGCGCCATGGCAGGAGCGACGACGCTAAGCACCAGACCAAGAACAAGCACCAATCCCATGGGAAATCTCGCCATCTCTTTTTAAGAAAATTGCAAAAACACCCTCGAAAGATCTACAATCGCACGGATCAGATCAAGCTCGCCTGAGTCTCCCTCTCTCCTTCGCGTCTCCTCTCAGCGCGAGAGAGCAGAGAAGAGAGAGAGATATGAGGTGCTTTGACGAATGAGGAGAGAGAGAGGATTCTAGGCTTCTATACTCGAAGATTTTTTATTTTTTTTTCTCTCTTTTCTTTCTCAACTTTTTGCTTTTCTTTTTTGCTTTTTTTGTATGAAACAGTTTTTCGGATGCTATTTTTAGAGAACCGCTGGGTTTTCAGAGAAGGCGTTTTATACGATAAAATTGGGCCAACCATGGCCCGCTATGACTTCAGGATTTGAGTGAACTCGGTGTATTACATACGCAGTAGAACGCAAAATTTGCTTGATCATATTTTTTTTAAAAATAATTACATGCATTTAATTGTCGATTTTCAAACCCGACGCATATATCAACGATATAATTTCAAATGAGTAAATATTTTTTTAAAAATAAAACACCTAAATTAAACTACCAAAAACTATTCAGATATTTAAACACAATCTATAGAAACAAGTTAGAATATTTTTCATAAAATAGTCTTGTAACATTTACATCAATTATACACTAGATAGCCACTATCTAGTTTCTCAAAAAAAAAATTACATCAATTATAAACTAGTTCTCCAAATGAATTTATGTTAGAAAAAACTCTCGTTTAATAATCTATATTTATACAATATACAATACATAATTAGAGAATAAGAAAATATATTCATGAGATGATTACATGATATTGAAATACAAAATTACACTGCTTGATTTCATATATAAAGAATTTCATTGTAAATATATGAATATTATTTTAACTGATTCATAAATCAATAATAATACGAAAATTGTGCAATTTTTTACAAAAAATAAAATATATATTTTAAAAGATAGGTTGTGTTTATAAAATATAGTTGAAGCTTTTGTTCAAAATGACACGTTTATTGTTGTTGCTACCCCCCCCCCCCCAAAAAAAAAAAAAAAACAATGCTCGATTATTTCCATTATATTACATTTTGTACTGTAGCAAACACCTGGCGTAAGAATAAAAATATGTGAAAGGGCCGTTAGTGGGCCCACCCATGTGGTGGCCATTTTAAATCCAGGCTGGAATCCTAGCTGGTGCCATACCCCACAAGCGGGACCAATAACTCCCCACGTGGTGGGATCTCCTGGTTTGTAATCTTTTAGCATTTGAACAAATCTAACCGTTGCTGATTGGTTCAATTTTCTTGCCGTTGGATTAGCCGTTGTATCTGCCATCATGTTGACCAATTCCTTTGCAGTTCCTTTGTACCTGATGCTTTGTGCGGAACCGTGTTGTACCTTCCTGAACTATTTCAAAAGAACAATGACTAGTTATTTTATTAAACAAAAGAATTGAAATTATCATCTTGAAACTTCTAACGAAATTATGAGATTTTTATTTTGAGTAATGCTAGAATCAAACATATAGGACGTCAAACACGATCCAAACGTAGCACATTAAAATTTTAAACGGTCGATCCAAACCGCTCAATATGATCTCTATATTAAAATATCTTTGATAATCAAATTTTATATTTTTTCATATTTTCTAACTATTTTTTTCGAATTTTCAAAATTGAAGGGTTCAGAACTTTTTAGATTGAGCATATTGAAAAATTCCAAAAAAATAGTAAAAAAATTTGAAAAAATAAAAAATTTGGTCTCCATGAAGATTTTATAACACAGAACAATTTGTGCGATTTGGATCGGCCATTTCAATTTTAAAAATTAAAATTTCATCGCGTTGGACAAGTGTACGTGTCCTATATGTTTGACACTAGCAACCCCCTTTTATTTTTACAAAAAAACAACTAAGTTTTTTATTTGGAGAAAGAAACTCAACAAGATGTGGTATCTATTTTTACAAGATAGTAATTTTATTAATACAAAATTTCTCCTTAATTGTACGGTAGACTATTTGATTTGTTATACGAGATAGACAAAAATTGACGGATGGACCAATCAGTCGTGATTATACCTCAACTTTTGAGGTTATAATGGCTAATCCGAACTATTCAATGTGTTCTTCATAATTTTAACTTTTGAAATCTCATTGGAGACCAAATTTTATATTTTTCTAAATGTTTTTACTATTTTTTGGGAATTTTTAAAAATCATTGTTATTAAAGGGTCCAGAATTGTTTAGATTAAGAATTTTATAAAATACAAAATTTTTTTTATAACTGTAAAATTTGGTCTCTAACGAAATTTTAATATAGAGAACACATTGAATGGTTCGGATCGATTGTTAGAATCTCGAAAATTGAGATTTCATCGTAGCTGACGATCTTATCCGTCAGTCACAATTGATTTGAGTCTACCTCTTTGTTATACATGTCCATTTTATGCAGAGAGAGATGAAGAATCAAAGTTGCATATCAGAATTAAAGCATTTAAGAAACAGACCCTTTTTAATCAAAGTTGCATCTTCTCCTCTGTCGAGCAATTTCCCTCTTTTAGGTGCTGTGAATGTATTTACAAAAATAAAAAAAGGAAAAAACAGATGCAATGAATGACAGAGAAACTTTAGATTAAAAAAGGCAGACAACGTGTACATTTGTTGTTGGGACCACAACGAATTTAAAAAAAAGGAACTCGCTTTTTGTTTATTGTCAATAATTTGCTGTCCTTTTGTTTTTGAAATTATTTCCCACTTCGGACCACTTTCAGCTTTTTTTTATAAATAAAATAAATAAATAATAAATATAGGTTCAAATTTTACTTTAATATTTGCAAAATCTCAGATCGGGTTTCAGATGTGTAATTTTCACTTGTACATTTCCAAATCAATGAAACCGCCTTCAACCTTCAATTTTCTATATGACGATAAATAATAATAAACAAATAAAGATAAAAAGAGCAATCTGAAATTTTGGTAAAACGGTGGCTCAAAAAAAGAAAATGATTTGATTTTCATAATTGTTTGGGGTTGACCTGTATATAAGTTAAAATTAACTCATGCACTTAAAGACATTCCCCAGTTTTTTGCTTCATGAGACCTCAATTAAATAAGTTTGATGAGGTACACATACCAGCTCATGCGGGTCTAACTCTAAGTCTACAATGCTAATTCAGTAAAGAATAAAATTAAGGGAAATAATTTCTTCATCGAGGCACTTTAGCTCCAATTAACACCGTCTCCGTAATTGGATTTCAAATACATAACTTTTACTTAAAGTGTGTTGTCTTATTAACTAAATTATGAACTGATTTTTATACTTCAACAAAAAAAATTAACCACTTCATATATTGAAATTCAACTCCACGAATAATATATTTTATAGAGTTTATATTGTTATCTAGTAGATATAGAAATTCATATTCATATCTTGTAAATAACTCACTTTATGCAGTATTTGATAGCTGAATGATTCATATTTCTTCTCTTATTATGTTCATTTTACCTATCTTCTAGGAAAACAAAACAAAAACAGTCCTGCCGTTCATTGAAAAAACATTTTACAAAAATAAACAAATCATAGAAAGAAAGAGACGTCCTTATTTTTTCCAGTACCTCTGAGTGTATTAATTAATCACACTGGCAATATATAGTATACATATATGATATTTCTATTCAGGCCCATAAATTCGATACATACAAAATAGATGTATTATTTAACCTGTGTGTTGTATCATTCAACAAAAAAAAAAACTCAAACAATTTTTTTTTAATGTTATACTATTCTAACATTTTTTTTTCATATGATGTGCAGTCACAATTAGGGGTGCCTAACGTGGTTAACGACCACGGTTTCCCCCCCTACCGTTATCGTGCCACTTAAAAACGGTACGAAATCGGTATGCCATTTACCGTTCCGTTTATTAAACGAAACGGATTTCTGTGCCATCAACCGTTCCACTTTAGAAATTACACATAAAACGGTTTGAAATGGGATTGAAACGGTCTAAACGGTATAACCAACTGTGCCACATACCGTTTCGTTTAGAAAACGATATAAAATTTCATGCCACAAACCGTTCCATTTAATATAAACGAAACGGCATAACGTCAAAAATGGTGCCGTTGACACCCCTAGTCACAATTTCTAATCCGAGCACAACCACATACTATGGTCAAATGATTGCCTCGTAGACTCGTAGTTGTGACTTGTGACCACCGAGTCCAACCACATGCATTATAAATATTATAGTTATAGTTTTGTAAATTATATTGAACCGGTGAGCTTTCGTTCTCGGTGTAAATAATGTTTTTTTTTGCCAGTAACGTTCAATCAAATAACCTGTCACGACATGACCCTGATTCTCGGTGGTATCTACTGAAGAAATAACCACACTCCTAACCAACAATGAGACTTAACGTAGAACTAAAAAACAATATATTCCAAATTTAGAACTTATCAGAGTCATAGTTCTAAAGTCTAAGCCTTTTATCCCAAACAAGTTGGGGTAGGCTAGAAATGACACCCCGACCATGGTCATTTCTTGTATATATGGCTGAGTTTTTACGCTGGCTCGCCAAGCCTATCGCAAGCATGCGGGCTTGAACCCTGGATCTCTTAGAAGAGAGCCAAGTGCTCTTACCACCTGAGCTACTAGACCACATGCTTATCAGAGTCATAGTTCTGACAATTAATTAATACTTCTGAAAACATGAAAGATAGGTCTTAAGAGGACCATTTCATGGAACGACAAGAGGTAATGCCAGTCAAGCATACTCAGAATGGACCATGGGAATAGAGAAATATGCTTTAGATTTTTTTTTGTTCAGATATTATTTTAAGGGATAAGATTTCATAAATGCAGATCCTTTGAATCAATGAACTTGAGTTCTTTTTTGCTCCTAAGTACATGTATATATATAGATCGTACAAGTATAAATCCGAAATCTTGTGCCCCCACCCCAGAATCCAGGGTTCGATTACGCAATGAATTTTCAGATCTATGTTGTTTATTTGATAACACTGGACAGGTTAAAATTGGATCTGATTTATTTTTTTTAATACAAAAAACAGACAACAAACACGTGTCGAAGTAAGAAAACATTGTTTCACCGAATTACAAGAACTATGTACAACGGCAACAACTGCTGCTAACTCTTCGATAGTACGTAATAAAAAAAATAATTCAATATAATAGAACATAATATTATATGGTAGAGTCGATCTAGCATGGACAATTGTTACCCAAAACATCAATGATTGATACAGAATTTATTTGAAATATCTATCGAAATAAAGCCCTAAGATTCCCCCTCTAATTTACCATCAAGTGCCAATAAATTGTAAGGTTTGATGCAGATAAGAGGAAGAAAATTGTTACGATACAAAAACTTCATTAGATTCTTATAGTTTGCCATTAAATCCTACGTACGTTTGCAGATCATATAGTGTAGATGAAAATACATTCAGTTTCCTTAAAGCATCAAATTCCAATTTTGTTTTCTGAGGTTCTCGTCTAGATTCCCAAACAGTGTGTTTCAGGTTCTCGTCTAGCTTCTAAGTTCTAAGAGATCAAAGTCTCCAGAAGTGAATTTGATTTCGAAAATTTTATGGGAACAGTTAGATATTCGAAAACAAAGCCCTCATTGCCACAACAATCACTAGAGTAGTTTCAAGATATTGGATTTGAAGTTTTATAACCATAGATTTTTCATCTTTTCGAATTTCCGAGCAGTAAGGGAACAGCATAGATTAATCAAGCTCCCTCTGACTATTGTCATAAATATTTACAAAAAATATAAGTACCTTGTAACGTATTCATTTTACTACAAGCATAATAAACCTAAAACAAGGTCCTCAACTGATACTTGGAAAGTTTTCATTCTACAGGCATTGCTGATAAATGGTAAGCTGACAAAAAGCATGTAAATCTATCGATACACCAGTGAAGACTACCTAATGCTTGTCAGTGGGAAATATGTTAACTCTACCTAGCCAACTAATATCATACATACAATCTATTCAAACAACAGATCAAAGTCACAGCAAATCCTACCATGTTAAAGACTTGCCATCCCGTTATAACAAGCTACAAGCTATGTAACACATTCTCAGAACTAATTGTTGCATGCCAAACACCCATTATTTTTGGTGGTGCCGTTGATTTAAGCGAGCAGACTTATCTAAAGAGGATACATTACAGGTTCTGGCTGCCCTCCTTTTCCTTTTCCGCAGAGGAGGCTCATTTGCTGCAATTTGTCGTTTGTTAGGACCCTGGGCTAAAGCTAGCGATGACCCCCCTTGCACCAAAGGAGGCCTGCTGTGATAGCTCTCTTGGGTAGTATATGGGCTCGACCAACTGGCTTGAGTAATTGCCCCCTAGCAAAGTATCAAGCCAAGAGTAGTCGGGAACTTGTTGAGATGACTCGCCGTCTTCATCAGAGGAACTGTCTTCCAAGTGCTCCTCAACAATGCCATGTAAAGAAAGAAAGTTATCCATCACAGCTCCCCGTGAAACATCCTCCAAATTTCCCTGGCATACTCGCAAAATTTTCTTAGACAACCTTCTGACTCGACGTGTAGTCTCCAGTAGTCCACCAACAGCCTCTTTCGCAAGCAGCAAGTTGCGGATAACCTACAAAAACAAGATCAAAGCAGGAATTAGTCCTTGAATGTAAAATGATGGGCACCTATGCAATTACAAAGAAAAAAGTAGACAAATAATGTAGGCGTCGCGTCGCCTGAACATTCTCTCCTCGCATTTTTGTATCCTATGGTAAGTGGATCCGTATGGTGGAGTTGGTGGATTGTACAATTGCTTGGCAGTGTCAGTACGATACCACACACTTGGCATACCCTCACGATGGAACCATGTGATGTACGTTTGATGGGCGTTCAAATCATATGGGTTCTCATGAGGCACAATGTGGCAAGCTCTCTCATCCCAATAGAACAGGTACTTTGCATGAACCACTTCCCACTCAACGCTTCACAATGGCACATGACAGGTGTCATGCAGATGATCGTGGCTGTTCAACTCAGATATCGGGGGTGGTACAAGCTGCTGCTTTCCAAACTGTCGCATAACTCTTTCAGGAGTATAATACTCAACAGCCCAAAAATGGACAAGAGGCCCTTTGAACTTTTGAAGAACCACATCTCCTTCTCGCTCTTCTTTCTACATATTGGAGGCAGCTGTTTGAGAACATTTGCGTATGGGTTCCAATTCACATCACTGTCAACCAAATCATTAAAATTGTCACGGTAACTTGACACCCCTTGTTTTGACTTTTGTTCCCATTTATGATATTTAGCCCATATGTTACCAAATGGTCGCCCTGCCAAACCTTCACTAGGAAATTGTGGCTTGGGTCTGCCGATTGGGAAATACGTTCATGCCCACATCTGCAGTAATACTAATGGACCTCCAATTTCTTTTGCACTAGTCACACATGCATGACACAACTGCCGATACAAGTGAGCAAGAACAGCCGATGCCCAACTATATCTATTAGGCTTCTTAACATCCATAACAAACTGGATGTACATAATCTGCAGATAACCTGATTACCTGAATGATCTGGGAACAGCACAGAGCCAAAAAGATCCATCATAAAAGCCCTCGCATACCTCTCCATTACTTCAGGTGACGAATTATCAGGAAGACTAGCTTTTTGTTTGAGATCCCAATTATTTGGATCTGCCACCCAGGGCTCACGCAACCATTTGATATTTAGATTCTATGTGCCAGGTGGTCTTCTGAAGGCTTCCCAACCAATTCGTCCAAAGGCAAACTCTATGTAATCTGCCCAATTTTCATCAGAGTCTCCACATACCACCTTGCCATCAATTGGTAAACCCCACAAACAGCTTACATCTTCAAGGGTCACAGTCATCTCTCCAACTGGAAGATGAAATGTGTGCGTCTCACTCCTCCACCTCTCGACAAGAGCACTAATCAAGTCCCTGTCAATTTTTATGGTCCCCAACTGAGCGATTTTGTCAAGGTGAAACCTTTCAAGGACTGGGACGATATCCTTATGCATAGTAAACGTCAATCGCCCAGCATTAGTGTAAGTACAGTAGTTGGCTGCATTTTCAATCAAAGAAACAACTAATAAAAAAAACATGTGTATTCAATAATAACATAAAATCAAATTCTTTTCATTGAAATTACTGCTTCATATGCATTTCGAGAAGGTGTGTATCGTTCCTAGTTAGCAGGGTTCCTCCATATTGGACACCTCCACTATCACCATGGCCTTCAACTTGGGCATGGCCACATCCCCTACCACCACATTTTTGAGGTGCCATGATCCCTTCACATACATAACTCAAAAAAACTCAATTCAAAATAACTAATTTGTTTCTGGTTTAACTCCAAAAGTAAAATCCAGATATTGAATTTTCATCCAAACCTTAACTATGCCAACTTGCGTACTATAAATACACTAAGGACTTGTAAATCCAACATACAATAACAATTCAAACACAGAAGTATTAAATTACTAAACAAATCACACCATATTGGACTAAATTGTAATAAAAACATAATTATTAAATCAAAAGTTACCTATAACATTTCTAAATGCATTGCAATAGATAGCAGCCAAAAAATTTTATAGGCAAAACCCAAATTTTGACAGCAACAAAGGGACAGATTGGTAAATTGTACAAGCTGACATAGGCAGAGTGGCAAAGCCACAGATACAGTGGAGAGAGTGGAGGAGATGGATGGGGTAGGATTTAGAAGGGAAAATGGAGGGCCAAAGGGAATATGGTTCATAAACATTCAATCTAAACCAGGAGTCCAGGACACACCTAGATTATCTGTCCTGGTGTTTTCTTGTATCTGTGAAAAGTGAGCCTCAACATGAATGCACGTCAGCCAAGGTAGTGTATGCAATAAGTTCTTTTATTTATTCATTTATTTTCCCTATGTCATGTAGGGCCAACTACTGTCTGCGACAGTTTTTCCTAATTGCAATGTAAGGTATAAACTGATGCGTGATTTGGTCAAATTGATGATAACTGGAAAACCAAGGGTTAGTCAGGTGTGTCACTGGACCTCTGTCACATACATTAAAGACCAGTTACCAGTAAAAAAGAAATGTGGATGATATTGGTACCTTCTTTGTTTGAGGCAGAAGAGGGTTTGCCTTGCTTGAGAGCAATCATAGAAGCCAAAGCTGTCAACATTATAAAATTTTGTCATGTGGAACAGATACAATCTATGATTAATGAATAATAAAGAGCTCAGAAGATGCAAAAGAAAGAAAGAAAGAGAAAGAGAGATCAAAACAACACCTTCTCTTGTTGAGGGAATCGGCTGAGGAGAGTGTTTGCTTCGCTTGCGAGTGCTCTTTAGTGCTTGATCAGCTAAAGGTTCTGGTTCTAAATCCAGAGCAAGGAGAGCTGACCGCCGGCGCTCCGATATTGGCAGAGGCGAGCCCGCCGAGGTATCGTCCGCCATTCTCACGATTCTCACTCCCTTCGTATGGCTCTTGAGCTAACAATGCTTGGTACAAAATTGAAAGAAGAACGGTAATCAAAAGAAATATTGGGCCGGATGAGAAGATGTCCCACTTTCAGGCTTCTTTAGAATTTTACAACTTCTCTTTGTGTCTCACGGGTTGCAGGCATTTGAACTTGTTTCTTGAGAATCAAATAAGTTCTGTTTATTGTGACGCACTCACAGCATGAACAACAGTACAAACTTAATTACAATATATAATATATATGTATGTATAAATGATAATATAGTATGTTTTATATCAGTAATGGTGTACAGCAGAACAGCATACCCATACCACTTCACAATTACGTAACCACCTCAATAATTATACAGTGTCAAGATAACCTCCATGTTACATTGTTACATAAGCTCAGATAAGTACCACAGCGGCACCACCAAAACACAAGTTTTCCTGGGATAAACTATGGTTTGTTATACAAACTCAAATTATCTGATCGCCAAAAATTAAATACCACAAAGGATATTATCCTTGATAAAAATTGGTATCTATAAATAGAGTTGCTTGAAATGGCACTAGGAGTCATGCCTCTTGCACTTGCGGAGCGGACAAGAACAGAAACTGCAAAAAGATAGAAGGATAAAACAGATAAGATAACAAATAATTGAAAAATA
This sequence comes from Rhynchospora pubera, assembly GCA_028095005.1. Classification (NCBI taxonomy): domain Eukaryota; kingdom Viridiplantae; phylum Streptophyta; class Magnoliopsida; order Poales; family Cyperaceae; genus Rhynchospora; species Rhynchospora pubera. The sequence goes on from CM051461.1 coordinate 22,281,350, forward strand.
AGTACAACTGTATTGACAGTGACGGACTGATACATATAGGACCTAAGGACAATGAAACCAGGCAGCATGATGCTAATCGCAAATAAGCCCCCTAGATGATTATATTCATAAAGACTAACCAGTGACAAGATCTGCATTTGCACTTTACATCTTAAACACCAGACAATACGAGACAAACCAAAGAAGCAAAAGGGTGAAATTAAGCATTATAATTATTCTAAAGACATCAGAATGTAGGGTTCATAACACTAATTCTGGAAAGGTAACCTTTGCTTTACCTCGAATGACTTGCCAGATCTCTCGTATTCAAGCATGCTGAGTGCCACCTCACAACTCTGGGAGACGATTGGTTCAGGATCCTTTGTAAATAACTCCAGAAGCCCTATGCTTTCACTATCTGTGAAGAAAATGAAATAAAAATTTTGATATCCATCTCCAGGGAAAAAAATAACAAAAGAGATCTCACTAGAAAAGAAATGTACAAAACAAAGATTATAAAGTTACTACAGTTATGATAGAAAAGGTTGTGAAAGGGAACACATCAACCTACAAAGAATGACGATTACATGGAGGATTTAATCATTTTCCTAATTCCTGGTACATTCTACAAATCAGAACTCAACATGAAACCTTTTCTCATATTCGGGTAAACTATTAGAGGCCACAAAACCCTCAATTTTCACTCGACCAAATAATAAAAATGGGAAAGGGAAGAGAGGAGATTATTAAGTAAAAAAAAACAGTCTACTTGTGTAGTTCGGGAGAAAAGAACATAAAATAAAAAGGGGAAAATAAAAAATCAAATCTAAACTAATATGTTTAATATTCAAAATTTACCAGCAATGGAACCGAGAGCTTCAGCAGCTTCATGACGAACCATGGGATGCTCATTCTCATCCCGAAGTACCCTTGATAGTGCAGTAGACGCCACCTTGTTTTGAAGTTGACCCAACACATATGCAACCTACAAAATGATCAGCGCATCTACTTTTACACAAGATACAACTCCTAGAAGAGAGATAATTCATAAGTATAAAAAAAAATACTGGATTAAAACATTTCACTTATTCTAGTACAGCCAATCATAATATTCTATCAAGCTATGCTAAGTATTGCGCATCTTAAATTACCTACTATTGCTAACCAATCTAGCTCTTCCAGTTATGAGACGAAATTAAAAGAACCGCACTATAATCAAATCCTTGCATACGTCCAAAATCTCACAGCATTTACTACATTGGATTGCTCTTAAAAATAGAAACTTTAATTGCTGTATAAGTACTATTTAATTGGATAGACTTGCCTCTTAAAGTATTTGGACTTATTTCTCAAAGAAAAAATCATATTATAAAGTAAAACTAATGTCCATCTTTTCTTTATCAATGCTTTGATTGCTTTCCAAAGTTACTACAATTTGTTTCACATATCACAACTTGTTATTATGCACATGTCTCCATGATTGTAGTCCAATAAAGCACAACTCAAAATCAACATTAGTAAGTTTAAGTGTTAGCCTAGCATGATTAAATGATAATTAACCAATAATAAGGTGGCAACCTAGTTTAAGGAACATCCTGAATAAAATAATAGTTACATAAAGTATTAACCCGCATTAATTAATGTATGCATAATTCTAGCCAAAATATTTTATGAATGACAATTTCAGCTTTTGCATCTTGTATGTGCAGTTATGGACTGATGCCAATGCTTAGTTCTTGATGCCAAGTCCACGTTATGTGCATCCTAATAAATATAAAAGTATGCAAAAAAATAAAATTTATAGATTACTAAAAGATAGCTAAATTGCTCAAACTCTCAAACCATACCTCGTGCTTCAAAAGAGCACTCTTCGAATCTAAGCATGAAACTATCGCATCAACAGCAGCATCTCCACCTTCATTTCTAAGAGCAAAAAGTGCTGCATACCGCTCATACATGCCTTCCTTCTCATTCAACAAAACTTCCCTTAAACAAAGAAAAGTAACAGTGAGAAAAAAAGGCAGAATGAATTATGAACACACAGAAAATTACTATTAAGGATTAGACGTTAAGTGATAGTGACAGAAGGGACAGTATTTGAAATCCCATAACGGTTCAAACATACTCACTGATAAACAGAAGCTGGCAATATTATGCCACTTTTCTTTTAAAAAAAAATAGATTATTTCAAACTTCACTACCAAAGATAATGATAAAGGGTGGGGCTCCATTGACAACAGATTAGTTTGACAACCTTCCTATCAAAAGTTAAGCCTGTTTAAAGTTTTAATGTTCAAATTATGCCTTTATATCCCTGCAAATGCAGAAAGAATTAATAAAACTTTGAACATTATGAAAGGATTATGCCTTTGTATCTCTGCAAATTCTGAAAATTTATAATCCTTTCTAAATGGTACAATTCATTTAATTAAATAATAAGTTATAAAAATTTATATTTTAATTAAATAAATTAATTAAAATGAAAATAAATTTAATTTCCTCAAAAAATACTAAATTACTTATAAAATTTAATTTAATTATTCCATATTTTTTCAATATTTTACAATATATTATCTATTTTTCTAATTATTTAACTAATTAATAAATAAATAAATAAATAATATATAAAAAAATTAAAAAGTTAAGATCGGAATCTCGGATTCCGATCTAGTGATACTATTTAAAAAAATATTATTATATTGATATTATTTTTAATATATTATATTAATTTAATACTATTTTAAAATTTTTCGGATCATTTCACTTAAAATCAAATTTGGCCCAGAAGAACTTTATTGATGATGATGATGTATCATTTAATTCCCACTGATTTTGTTTTTTTTTTTGTCTGCTCGGAGCAGAAACAGAAACCGTCGGGCGAGATCGGGGATTGCTTCGCTCCAAATCTTTTCTCTCTTTTCTGATTTCTCACACTATAATCAACGATTCCTCCTGTCTCACTTTTGGTTGAATATTCACATCTGGAAAGCGTAAGGTGGGCTCAGTGTTTCTTGCTTCAGTACGCTTCTTTTGTTTTTCCTTTTTTTAGATTTATAGGCTAGATCAAATTTCTTTGATGAGTTCTTCATATGTTAATTTGGATCCGGTTCGTGCTGTTAATTAAGCTCTCATGTGGATTTACCTTGTTGAAATTTGATGAAATTTTAATTTGACAAATGTTCAAGTAATTACCATGGATTTGGCTCATGAAAGAAAGAAACTTAGTCATTAATTTGTTCTATCTATGATTGCACTTCAGGTCACAAAAGCAACAATTTGGGAAAAGGATATGAATTCAAGGAGGTCAGTCCTTTCTCCTTCAACACACACACACACAAAGGAATATTTTCAGGTGCAAAGTACCAAACCTATTGTTAAACAAAAGAAAGGAAAAGCCAACTGGTATTTATACTGGCATGTCTTCCACCTCATTCAAAAATAACTAATATAACGGTAACCAGTCAGGTTCAGTAATACCCACTTTAAATTTTTCAGGTGAAATAAATCATATAAATACAAATGGTGGTCATAGACAAATACAATTTTTCCTTTATGCATCATCAGAGCAAACCACTGCGGAAGCAGTTTGTCTTTAAAACTACTAAGATGAACCATTGACAGTATGGCTCTAATTTGATACCATGGGTAGTTCCTTATAGACATGGCTGAAAAGTAGTTATCCACTGCTGACATGTCTAGAGAGATATTTTTTTTAACTGCTGGTAATTAAAATGATATGTATGCCAGAAGCAGAGCAGCACTGTTTGATGGGATTGAAGAGGGGGGAGTTCGGGCCTATTCTTCTTCGCATGAAATTGATGAGAGCAGTAATGATCGAGCCATGGAAGGTTTACAAGATCGTGTCAATTTCCTCAAGAGAGTATGTATAAACTTTTTGTTCCTTGTCTATTTTCTTTTCTCGTTCTGTACTCCTGCACATTAGTTGGAACTTGGAACTTGAGATAGTCAATAAAACAGAAATAAACAAATAATGCTAGATTGTTCTTACAATTTATAAGCCATGGGCTAGTATATGAATATCGATGTAGTCAGCATATGGTGGTATTGGAACTGACTGTGACAGCTTTGTATTGTTCCTTTTTCTTTCCATAACTACGAGGGTGCTTGGCAAGTTAAGTAGATGAGGTTTTATTGTATGAAAAGATCAAATTGACGTTGTAGATTATGTTAGCAAGTAAGGCAGTAAGGGTGAAAGAATGTCAAAAGTTAAGGACTAACTCCACTTTTAATCCAATTGCTGAATGGTAGCTTGACGTTTTTTTTTTTAAAAAAAAAAGATCTTAGAAAGGACATTTAGACAGACAGAAAAGTGTGCAGTTTGAGATTTGACTGGCATCTGACTTGGAGGCAATCTGGACAATCCTAGGTGATATCAGGGAATCACTGGGCCAGTCATATTAGGTTTCTCAGGAATATGATATGCACATTTTTTAGGAACTTCATTCTTAGCATTTGATTGTGAGCATTGTCTTGTTTCCTTGTTTTCTGGTGCAGTGGCATCCTTGCAATTGATAAGTAACTTGCAAAAAGTTGCCTTCAAAAGATGGTCTGGTTTATATAAGCCAATAGTTGTCGCCAATAACATTTCTTATTTTCTTTAGATGTCAGGTTATAAACTTCCATGAATCATCAACATAGCCATAAATCAAATCAATAACATTTCTCTCATGCAGTTTTATTTTAATTGAATTCAATTTACAACATCTCAAACTAGAAATAAACAATTACATCAGAGTATTGTCTTATGTCAGAAAATTTATTGGTCAATACAAAATTCAATTTGAGCTTTTTATGTTTAACCAATAGAAGTTATATTGATCTTAATCAGAAAGTAATCTCACAGAATGTGTCCTCTTGGCAATGGTGATAGCCTTAGTTTGGGGCGGAGAGTTTCTTTTCCATGTTTTCCCTGGTTTTAGAGATTGCAATGGTGATCATAACATGCCAATTGCCATGTTGCTCTGCCAAATTATCAATTAATACCCATGCTATGTCAAGTTGTAAATCCTTTGGATATTGGGATATAAGAAGAATGTATGCTCAAAACAAACTTACTCTCAGAGCCACCACTTGGATTCTTTTTGGTCTTACTGAAATTACAGTTGCATCACATACAAAAACTCAAGTTCTTTTTTTGGCACTGCAGTTAACAGGTGATATACATGAAGAAGTGCAAAACCACAACCAAATGCTTAATAGGATGGTATCACCTCTCTCTTGTGCTCTCTGTCGCTCACTCCCTCTTACCCTTACTTTTGCTTCCCTCTCTATGTAATAAGCTAATTTTATGAGTTTTGTATGCAGGGCAATGACATGGATTCATCTAGGGGAATTCTTTCAGGAACTGTTGATAGATTCAAGACAGTAATTGCTCTTAACCATCATCTTTTCATATTCTTCTCTATATAAACCTTGAAATATCTCGGTATAAAGCACAGACCTATACAGTATCTCTTCGAAGTTGAAGTGCATTTCTTATTTGTATCTCTTGTTTTTTTTTTCACAATGAAAACTACATATATTTAATTATTCTTCTATTTGTTTCTTATAATTTCTATAATTTATTCAATTATATAGGTTTTTGAGACGAAATCTGGACGAAGAATGGCTACCCTTGTGGCATCTTTTCTTGCTCTTTTTTTGCTTATATACTACATGACTCGGTAGCTTTGAATGGTACCCTTCAACTACACTTTATTATGAACTGATTTATCAAGAATTTGCTGGATCATGTAGTGTGGTTATGCATTGGTAATAAAGATGATTTACTTGACCCAAGTTGTTGATTCTTTGTATGTAATGGTTATGATCAGTTTTGTTAATTGTTACCCATTCATTCTGGTTATTTTGGTGTAATTATAAAGGTAGTATGCTGGTTTTTCAGTATAGCAAATTAGCAATCATTCTTAAAAAGCTTTACCAGGGTTATTTTTTTCTTTATTTATTTTTTTGTAGAACTGTTTTATTAACTTGTAAATTATCCTTGCTTCCAATATTATAATGTTTCAGGAACTTTTACCTTATTTTATTTTGGAAAATGCTTAATTTATTATCTTTTTTAGAAATAATGCTCAATTTATTCCTGTAGTTGAATCAAATATCATGGATAACGTGTCGGGATGAATTGTTATGATGCAAAAGGTAAAGTAAACCTAACTGTTATTTGAAGGAGATAGGATTCTTTTACAGTTGAAAATATCGTCTAAAGAATGACTGATTTTTTTCTGAATCTTGGAGATATTTGATCAGTATGTATACGTCTATCGTTGCAACGAATATGGAACGAAACAGCATATCATCGAGTTTTTTCATATTGAGCAAAATAGTGTTGTTGTCGTCGGTGTTTATGGCCATGAATATTTATCTCTACTACTTATAAAGCACCTTTAGCAAGGTCAGCATTTTTTACATAAAGAGATTGAACACAATTGTTAATATCATTATAAATCATTGATCAATATGATGTACGATTTGGATCGTTATTTCTATATAAAGTAGTCGACTCTTCACACAAACTAAGTCGAGGCGCTGAGTTGGCAATTGTTTCGCATTTCGTTGTACATATAGCGGGTTCGATTCTCCGTGCCAATTTTTTATTTTTTTTGCTATTTTATTCCGTGCGCGAATAAAAATGGAAAATATATCATCGCATAACCTGATAACCATTTCCCCTCTGCTCCCTCCTCCCTACGCCATCTCGGCCAGAAAAGGAAGATTGAAACTAGGGTTTTGGTTCGCTATTTTTCTCTTATGTTCTGTTTCTTATTTTGCAGCGCAACATCCTTTCTAATACCGCTGCACAAGCACAAGCACAAGCTGCACAACCCTCTTCTCCGTATACGGTATACCCTAATCAACAAGATTAGCCGCCGCCTCAAATTGAGATTCAATCCGAGTGCACGACCCTCTTCACCATATACAATAATCAACACCATTGGCTGCCGCTTCTAATTGAGATCCGATCTAAGTGCACAACCCTTTCTCCATATACCCTAATCACACACCATTGGCTTCTCGCTCTCGTTTGCCTTCGATTTGCACACGGTTTGACTCACTATCGCAGCCTCGCTACTTACACATCCGAAGCCAGGTTCCCAGCCGAGAGAGAGAGAGAGAGAGAGAGAGAGAGAGAGAGAGAGAAAAGGACGAAACGAACTAAAGCCCAGTCGTGGGGTACTCCATCTCCGCGGAGGGCTTCTCGCCTGCTCTCATCGTCCCTGTCACCTTTGTTTTCTTCTTCTCAGCAGGTAATTGATTCGTTTCTCATTTCTTTCTTCTTTTCTGGGATCTATGTGGTTTGGTCTAATTTGGATTTGTTTTAGACGAGCTTGATTATGATTCACTTAAAAGTTAAAACCATTGTTGTGATCTACATTGTGCCGTTTGGGTTTAGGTCTATGGTCAAGAGAAATCGAGAGAATGATCGGGTGATATACAATCTTTTTGAAGCAATTTGAAATTGTGAAATTTGTGATTCCTCTTTCTGTGAAATGTCAGATCCAAGAAGCTCTTTTGAAATGTGCAATTGAATTTTATTACAGAAGAGGATGATGCTTTATTTTATTTCAAATATTTCTCTGACGACCCCCAAAATTGAATTTTATTACAGAAGAGGATGATGCTTTATTTTATTCGCTGCACCTCTCGCCGCTCGACCTCAAAAGGCTTACTGCCTTGTTTGCCTCCAGATCCTATTCCTTCTCTTTGTCAAGCTCTCCCAAACCCCTCTTCTCTCCTCTCACTACCACTTCTTTGCCGGTACGACACCACAGTCTTCGTCATGAGGTAAATTTTTGTAATTTATCACATCATTTATTAATTATTGATTATCAGTTAAATGAATTTTGGAGGGATTTTGTTATTGGTTCAAAAAGGGGAAGTTAAATACATTGAGGTAGGGTTTGATGAGTGAATACTGGGTCTCCTACCAAACTGAATTCACATAGTTAAATCACAATTGTATTGAATTAGACTTGGTTGTGTTCAATTTAATTGATATTTTAAAGTTTAATAATTGTTATTCAGATGTCCATCGGAGCTGATTTTTTTATATGACCTAGGTAAGAATGACATGATGGGTTAGTCTGTAGAGTCTGGTTCACACTTTTCTGATCCTCAAATGAGCTGTGTCAGGTTTGAGTTTGGTTGATCATGCAAATTGAACATTTTCATTGAGATTGGTACGATTGGGGGTGTGCTTGTATGTTTGTATCAGTGGAACTGTAGTCTGTAGTTACATTTACTGAAGTTGCAGAAATCCAATTTGCTTGTCCTTTTTGTCCTAAATTCTGATTGATTTGTTACTTTTTTTCTTATTTTAGCTTAAATTTTTAGTGTGCAAATAATACTATATTACACTACACACTAGAGATGCACAAATTAGACACCCTGATGATGAACAAATTGAAGACACCATGATGATCTCTCAGAAGCTTGATCTGTGAAGACACCTATTGTACCAAAGGTAATGTACATTATTTTGTACACTCTGTAGTTTTTGTTTCAGAGATTATCACCCTATTGCCCACCGTGTAAATTAATGGTTTCAATTCCAAATCTGCATTTCTTATGTTTGGGTCTAGAGCCAGTTTTTAATTTTAAAACTAAATTTTTGTTGAGTTGCATACTTGAATCAAGGATAAATTGGAAAATTTAGACTAAAATTATGTCTTATTTGAGGCGAAATCACAACCAGTGGACATCGATTTTTGTTGAGCTGTTTCTGCAGGTCTACACCAGTTCAGTTTATTTTGTTTTTCTACTTACGCTTTTGGTGCTCTTCTTTGATTAACTAAGCAATGATCAAATGATTTTAGTGATCCATGCTTTTTCTGACTTCTTTTGTTTTAAAAATTAGGCATGCAGTCTTTTTCATTGCCTTTTAAACATATTCATTTTCGCATTGGCTTAGTGACCTTTTATTTGTCAAACCTCATTTCCAATCTAACTATTGGCTGATATGAACTTAAAAAAGACACCCCAGTTGGTTGAGCTAATGGATGATGACAATATGGTCCATTCTCTCTCTCTCTCTCTTATTTTGGCATTTTTTCTTCCTTTTTTGTTAATATTATAGCAGCTCGGTTGATATTTTTGTATATAGTATATATGTTGGATAGAGATTCTCTCTCTCTCTCTCTCTCTCTCTCTCTCTTATTTTGGCATTTTTTCTTCCTTTTTTGTTAATATTATAGCAGCTCGGTTGATATTTTTGTATATAGTATATATGTTGGATAGAGTTTGGAAAAGGTGATGGCTTTGGCACCCGACAAGATGTAGTGGATGAATCATCATCTGAAGAAAGCTGGGTACCAGAAAACTGTCACAAACTTCTCCTCAGATGATGTTAAGGTGCGGTTCTTCTTTATCCTCTTCTTGTTTATAAGTACTATACAATTTGTGTGGGACATTGTCTATGGTCACTTGTTATTTGCAAAAGTTATTATACTCAATTTTGGGAAAAAAAATTGCACTTTTTTTCAGACTATTGTTTTGCATATAGACAGAATCAAACAAATACAAAAAGGAAGAAGAGAATGTACTGGTAACCTATGGGATTGTTTTAAATTGTCACTTTCTATTGGAACAACACTTGTGTCATAGAAAGATATAGAAATGGGACATGGAAACAAATAATTCATGATTCACAACAGATTTGGTTGGCTATGTTAACAAAAGGAAGAAAGTAAATGCATAAGAATTGCTATGTAATTTTCTCTATCTATGAAACTTTTAAGTGATTCTACCAAGTGTTTACTCAAATAACATGCCTATGTATTTTTTCTACTAATTTCTGGTAAGTACTCACAAATCTTTGGTTTACTGGTACCATATTGTGTGATCTTAAGTTTCTTGATTAGTTAGTAAGCTGTTCACCTACGTTTATAGGTGATTCTAAAGCTTCTTGATTAGTTAATAAGTTATGCTTTTTTTGCGTTAAGCAATTTTGTGTTAATAAATTGTATTGTTAGTTCCAACAAATTTCTCAGAGGGAGGAACAGCTGTGCATCAAGCTTCAGTGGATAGAACAAAGATTGTGTTGCATACTTCTTGTTTATCGTTATTTTTGAGTTAAGAAAATTAATTTGATGCATGGCAACTGTAACAAGCTATGGAGAGTTGTAACGGGTTTTATTTGTATTTATGGATGGGACAATTTTGTTAGGACTCGAGGTTTAACATTTTGTGAGCAATAACAGGTTCGATGGATTAACGTGATTTGCATAAATGCTATTGATTAAAAGCAACTAACATTTTATGAGCAATAGCGAATGCTAGAACCAACTATATTGATGCAACACATCTATCCCCAAAGTCGGAGTTTACTTGCCAGAGCCAGTGTTTTATGAGGCGCTATCGAGAGGTGTTCCGACAAAATACAAAGTTGCTTATAAAACCAGGTGTTAATATCTACCCGGGAGATGGAGCATGCACCAAAAATGTACTTATGTGAAACTTCTTATTGAGAATTTTTTTCCATCAAATTATTTTTTTGGAATGTTAGCATGCCTATTTTTATCAATTCCATTGTTTAAAATTAGTAAATACTACTGTTACTTTTAGTACCAATCAATATAACGTTAACCTTAAATATTGAAAATGGACAATATATCTTTGTCAAATAAGATCTTTCTTTTTACACATCACATATTAAAATTGGCCCACACATTGAGTGGGCTCTGCTGCTAGTATTTTCTAGTAAGTTAGTACAAATCAAATTTTGGGTATTTTAGGGTTAACATTTAAAAATATAGACGCGTTTTTATTACTATACAAGGAGAGGTCAACCGTTACATGCTTATGTTGATTGCTAGTTTAAATTTAATTGCTATTGATAATGCAATTTGGCGCATTTACTGATTTTTGGATTTTTTTTTTATATTTTGGTTTCTTTGTTGGGTTTTTTTTTTTATTGTCCTTTTTTCCTCCTTTGTGTGTAGTGCCCTCTCGAGTAAGTCGTCCTATTTCCATTACGACACTACACTGTAGATTTAACAAAACATTAGGTACAGCTGTTTCAGTACCAATTTTACGGCGAAGTGTACGAGTTAGTGATGAATGATCTATTAGGGCTGGAGGCAAAATACCATAGACAGTTCTTCCATTGGTACATACCTTGACTGCCGGAACTCGTAGCAGTCGCAATTTCGCTGGGGAAGAGATGCAATGGCATTCAAGATGGCAGTGTAATGGTTCTCGTGATGGTTTAGATATTCTTTGGGTTTTGTTGTGCAGTTATGTTATGAACTTCTATTTGGTTTTATTCTCAATGGAATCGGTGCCGTGTGCAACTTTTTCAGAAAATGAAATAAAAAATAATAATTCAAGCATAGTATCGATGTAGTTTGAGCTAGACCCGATAATTATTAGAAAATCTACTGGTCTAGAATCCAGAATGTGATTAATGTGCACGTTTAGCGATAGATTGAGACTGCATTGCTGTTCGTACAATCACAAACACAGTTTACATTTAGGTTTTGTTAGTTAGATCCATTGCACTTCACCTAAAAGTAGTTGTGCTGTTACCAATTTAGATTTTTTTTGCTCTATATATCCTTATTTAGTAGTCATTTAATTAGTGAACTGGTGCTCAACAAGCCCACAAAAAATAGTAACAGACTAATCTCATCTTCTTTACATCAACAAAGATGCTAACAACACTGCCCAAAAAAAAAAAGAAAAGAAAAGAATTGCAATGCAATGCGGAGAGGAATCCCTCTCATTTCAAAAGATCCCAAAATACAAACCAATTCCACAAGCTATGGAACACCATGGACGCTAACAAATTTTTAGATTTGGTGAAAACAGTCCCCATTAAGATCCCAAGCAAAATCAACGGTAGGATCCTATGCACATTAAAATGCGCAAATGCAAATGCAACAGCACTCATGAAAATTGCCCAATGTACTGGCATGTACCGGGTCAGGGATGGCAACAAAAAGCCTCTAAACAAAATTTCCTCCCAAACAGGTGCACAAACCGTCACCACAAGAGCGTACAAGCCAACAGCGACAGGGTCCTGCGCAACAATTGACTGTTCCACACCAGATAAACCGACAGGCGGGGCTGGCAAGGCGGGTACAAGAAGAAGATTTACATGGGACAAAAGGTTGACCAGTGGAAAGAAGAGGCAGCCAACTGCTATGTCGAGCAGCCAGTTATCTCTGAGAGAGAAGTTTAATTTGAAGTTGAATCTGAACCAGCCAGGTGGTAGTGGTTTGAATTTGGAGAGGCAGTAATGGAGGATTGAAATGCCGGCCAAACCCTCAGCGAGGTCAGTTATGAGGCTGTATATGGCCTGGCCTCGATAGGTGAGAGATTGCTTGTTGAACCCAGCCCAGTGGGCCAGGAAAGGAATTATCCATGATCCAACCAACCAAAAAGAAGCAACCCACAATAGCATTACCTGCCATTAGATATGAGAAATGTTAATTGATATACTGTACCAGATTATCAGTCGGGTCCAGGGGAGGTAGGTTATAGAAAGGTTATTGCTTGTCAGATATTAGCTAGATCTTAATTTTTTTTCTGTTCCCGATAAACTATTAAAATTGAGGTGCCGAGCAAGATAAATGTGTTTCTGGTAATCCATTAAAATTGAGGGCGGGGTGTCGTTGTGCCAAGCAAGAATAATGTATTGAGGCTTAAAGTTACAGCAGTGAAACTGAGTCTATATATAAACCATAGTTTCGGTAACTTCCTATTATGATTCAGGTTGTGTTTTGAATATAACAGCCAGGCTCAGAAATTTAAGAGAAAAAATATATTTAGCAAAAAAAGATAATTGAAATAAACTAACCTGAATAATGGTTTTAGCAGTCCAAGGTACAGCCCATCCATTATTATCAACAGAAGAACTCATACCAACTACCTAATATCCACAGTTATTAGTTACTTGAGAAATACAGTAATACATAAAAATATAAAATGAAAACATAAGTGGATATCTCACGACCAACCTCATATAATCTTGAAAACCAGTGTTTTCTCTTTGTATCAGGCTCCTCTGGTGTACTCTCTGATGAATTAATATGCTGACTGTCTATAAAATTGTAATCTGTACCATTTGATGGTGATTCTTCTTCGCTGTTCTTATAACAGGATACATGTCGCAATCTCCACCTCTTAAAAATAGCAAATATGAAAATTGGTTACACGCAGGACAGATATGGACACAGTATCACAACTTGCATTGCATGTGAATCAATTTTTATAAAATAAGCTAAAATTTTGATACCACTGAGTAAAAAAAAAATAAAAAATAGATTCAGACCTTAACAGAGGATCTTTCGCGATCGAGTGGGACAGAACCAGAGCAGTGCCATATGGGTTGAGCAGTAGGAGAAATGCTAACCCTAGCACGGAGCTTAGAAGAGGCGCGAGGAGGAGGGGTCAACAATGGCAGCGGCGCACGGCAGCTGCACGGACCTGACATGGTAGTGGTACAGTGCGTTGGAAATTTCTCTACCTAGACATGGCTTTTGGTGGACGGCGTAGACAGCCCGGCGAGGCCTCTCTCCAGTCCTCTCCGCTCCAAAATTCGCGTCGAAGACCAACGAGAGAGGTAAGGAGAGATTTTGGATGGATTTAGGCACGTGTGTGTCACGTGATTTTAGGGTAAGATATTTGATTTTTATAATATGTGACCAAAAAAATAACATAATCAAAGATTGTGGTATTTCGAATACGAATTACTGGACATTGCCAGTACAGTTCCACTAGAGACGGTCATCTTTGGGTACTGGCAAGTGGCATTTCCGAATTCCGATACACTGAATCCCTGAATAGAGGGGCCGTTTGGATACACAAGCAATTTGAAGAATTTTAAATTCCTACGCCCAAATTTATTATAAACAATTTAAACTCTTCACAAAGTTACATATTTTTCAATAAATTTATGCTTAGGAATAAGAAATTCTCCAAATTCCTCAAATTCCTAAGCGATCCAAACGGTCCCAGAGACGGTTTTGAAGATAACCAACTAACTAATCAAGATGCTGTAAAACCTGCAACTGTTTAGAGGGACTTAACCGGAGTTAATGAATAGGATTATGTTACTGTGCTTTCTCTATACGTAAGGATATTCAGATCAGAGAGTTGTATTCGAGTTTGTAATACAATACATCATTCAGGCTCCGTTTGGATGGTGTGAGAATAAGAGGAATAAGGAAAGAAGTAGGGAAGAAGTATTGAGAAGTTTGTAACTTTGTGAAAATTTTGGATTATTTATAATAAATTTACTTTATTATTCTCTTATTCTCTAATTCCTACAGCTCATCCAAACGGAGCCCCATGAAAACATCGCGTTTCAACATTTGAAAATTGTTTTTTTTTTAATTATGATATTATAAAATCAATAAATTATTAATAATTAAATTCCTCCTAGACTGAATGAAAATTGAAAAGAGTTCAAACTTAGATATTTTGTAAGATGTGATTAACTAATTTTCTTTTCTCTCTTTGTCTCTTTCACTCATTATGCGGTTTCGTACGTTGTTTTTGCAAGTTAGTGCATGAAAAAAAAAAACACTTGTTATGCAATATACTTAGGGATGAAAACGGATCGAATACGGAGCGGATGTTGGTCTTTCCATATCCGCATCTATTTTTTTCGAATATGGAACGAATACGGATTCTTTCGAATACGGATACGATTCGGATATTAAGTGGATACGAATACGGTTCGGATGTTATCGGATACGGAGTCGAATACGAATATATTTTATCGGATACGGATTGCATTTTAATCTTTTTCATTTATTTACAATATCAGTTTATGTAAATATAATGATATTTAATATACTAAGTGTCTATGTCAGTAGTTCGTCAAGATCAATAGTAGCGCATGCAAATGAATATCTACTATTTTTCAAAATATGATAGTTAATCTTAATAATATTGTCTTCGATCACAATGTACAACTTTAGAAGTGAACTTCTTTAAAATCAAAGTAAATTTATTTGCTGGATTCTAACTTTTAATATATAAATATATAAGTTCACAACTAGAAAAAAATACAAATAAACATAACATATCCGCATAATTAGCTTTAAAACCCCTTGAAAATAATTGAGATATATAAACATACAAAACATATCAATAAAAAAAGGCAGCGTGGCTTGGTGGTAGAGGCGCTGGGTTTATCCAACAGCTCCTGTGTTCGAATCCCAACTGTGAATATATTAATTTTGCATTAATATATCTGCATTAATAGATGTGTACTGTGCGGATTCATATCTGCATATTCGGATATCCGCATCCGTATCCGTTTTCATCTCTAAATATTTTACATTTTTTTGCAAATTGTTCACTAAATGATCTTGTAGAGAAATTCGACAAATTACATAAATTTTCTCATTCATTTAAAAAAAAACATAATTTTTCTCATCCATCTCAACTTTTGTGCTTGAGTATACACTACCACAAAAAAGACCTTCTGTAACGGACCATCTGTAACGGTTTTAATAAAACCCGTTATAAAAATGAAAGAACCAACGGGAGAAACGATGAAAGACTAATTTGTAACGATTATTTTAAAAAAAAACGTCATAATTTTTCTGTCAAAGGAAAATAGCAAAACCCGTTAAATCTTCTATAGCGATTTTTATATAAAAACCATTATAAAATCAATTGTAATCAGTAACGGTTGTTATATATAAACCGTTACAGAACATAATTTTCAAAACTATAACGGTTTTTACAGAAGAACCGTTACAGATTTTCTAAGTTGTCCTCTCTTCTGCAGCCGCCACGCGTATATGCAACTTATTAATTATACAAATACTTCCTTTCTCCTCCTTTTCTTACGCTTCTCCTAGACCTTCCCCAAATTCATTTTCTCTAGCTCTTTCCTCGGTCTCTCCGTTCCCTATCCCATCCACTTTAGGCCACAATAGCGGCTGTCGTCTCTACCCAACCGGACTGCCACCACCATCCGCGCTTGCTCATCAAACCGTTCGCGTTCGAAGTTTCCCCCCCCCCTCGCAAACCCTAGCCACCTCAGACAGCCACCGAGCACCAACAACCTCCTATTCAGTTTTTTCTCCTCAGATCCTCAAATCTCCTTTCCCTTTTACGTCGTCGGCCGCCATCGGCTTTCCCCTTTCCTCAATCCACAGTCGCCAACTTGCCTCGATGCAGCTCTCTACACTCTCTACCCCGTCACCTCCGCCCAACCCAGCCATTGCCCCGACTCTTGCTCCGCCCCTCTTCCCCACGCTCAACCCCACTCTCCCCGTTGCTCTCTCTCTAGCTCCGACCACCCTCAAATGCTTCGCCTCAACAAACCCTAGATCGTCAGATCCCACACACGTTGCTACAGCAAATTGGAGCCCCTCGGCCACACGTTGAAATCGAGGCTTCTGCTAACAAGGTGCAATCTATTTCTTCTTTTTCTTAGTTTACATGTTTGAGATAATTGGATTTGATTTGATCTGCTCAAGCTCCGATCTGATCCTGTTTGGATTTGGGACATCTGATGCAGCATATTTTCAGCTTCTCTGCATCAGGCCATTTGTAGATTGGGTTTCACAACTCTTGGGGAGTTTTTAATTTTCTAGTGTGTTTATTGGTAATTAAGGAAAGTAACATCTTGTACCTGAGTTTTGTACTGATTAGTATCGGTTTATCTTTCATGGGGGTCATATCTTATATCTGGCATTTGATATCAGTATAACTTATTCATCTGTACAAAAGAATCTTCGTGTTGACTCAAGTCCAAGATATGTAAGAAGAAGTGATGAAAATAATATTAAGTGGCTACAATGTATCTCTCTGATTAAGTAAAGGACACATTTATTAATTATGCTAATAGTTATAACCATAATATCTAAATAAGGGTCAGAGGATAAAATAGGGGTATATGACTTGGTACTGTGAACATGTGACTTGATGAAACTAGTAAGTCATCCTGTTACCAAGAATTTGATTACGCAGTGTACTACCCGGTAATTTAAATAGAGATGAAATTAAAGTATAACTTTAATTTGTAAAGATCAGTATAACTTTAATGCAAGATAAGTATAACTTATCTTTCATGGGGTCATATCTTATATCACCAGGGAACTGTGTTCTTATCGAGATTCCATTTGCAAGGTCATTAGAGGATCATTTTACTCTAGCATACCACAAGCAATTAATACAAATGTACTCTTGAGGAGGATGTGGTTGCTCATAGCAAAGGTGACTTCGGCGAGGGAAAAAAATTCAAATAAGCTGATGTTCTGCTAATATGAGACACAAGAGGTAATTTAATTTATTTTACAATTTGTGGATTAGTGCTTGTTTAGCAAAATTACTGGTGCGCTCTTATATCCATAACAAACAAAAGTTGAAATGAAAGAAATGATGTTCAATGAATACTATTATATCCATAACAGCCATGGTCGAGGTTGACATAGATTGTGGAAGGAACGGCTTTGTCAAATGGATGAAAGCCATGTCAGATGGATGAAAGTCGTGGACAAGCGAACGAAAGTCGTGTCCGATGGATGAAAGTCGTGGCCGAGTGATTGAAAGCCTTATCAGATAGATGAAAGCCGTGCTTGAAAGCCATGTTTGAGGGATGAAGTCGTGGCCGAGCGATCGAAAGCCTTATCGGATAGATGAAAGCCGTGCTTGAAAGCCATGTTCGAGGGATGAAGTCGTGGCCGAGCGATCGAAAGCCTTATCGGATGGATGAAAGTCGTGGCCGACCGACTGTTATTTATATTAGTTTTATGTTATGGATATCTTCATGATTATGATTTGTCTTAAAAAAATTATGTTATTTATGTTAATTTTATGATTGTTTTATATGATGTGGTTAATTATATGATTGTGCTTGCAATGTTTATGGTTGCCCGTGCTAGCAGAAACATTTTTTTTTAAAAAAACAAGATTTTGTAACGGTTATTTAATAATAACCGTTACAATATTAAAGGCATAAAAAATATATTTCATATATTTATAACGGTTTCTATCTAATAACCGTTACAGATTTATACCATCTGTAACGGTTATTAGATAGACACCGTTTCAGATTTGTACTTTTTGTAACGGTTTTTTTTAAATAACGGTTATAAATATGTATAAATCTGTAACGGTTATTTTCACATTTTGTAACGGGCCCTATTGTAACGGTACCATAACCGTTACAGATCTATTTTATTAACCGTTACAGAAGACTTTTTTTCTGGTAGTGATAGCTTCCCTACACCAGTCACCAGTGCTCGGTTGTACGAAGAAACATATATGGTCATGACTTGTGCATTCAATACAAAATCATGCAAACTATAAAACTTATTTCTAATTCATGCATTTCTCATTTTATTCCAAAAGTTCATATAAATAAAACGATATAAATTATCTAATTCTCATGAATATATGGTTAAAATAAATAATAGAAGATTGATGAATAATACCTTTTCGTGAGATATCTAGATCAAAAGATAGAATATTATTAGATGTATTTCTCGTTTTATTCATAGGAAAATTACTATAAATAAAACCATATACATGCCAATATCTAATTCTCATTTCATAATATAATTAAAATAAAAGAGAAGATTGATGAACAAATTAATTAGCTAGCCTTTTGTGAGATATTAGAGTAGATCAAAAAGATAGAATATTGTAAATAAGGTGTGTTTTATTAAGATGAACTTGCACTCTTTATAATACACATTTTATCTTGTGATTCGATATAATATCACTTCTAAATTGTATAACTATTACAAAATTTAAAAATCAAAATAATCAACATACATTTCTACAGTTAACAAAACATCTGCCACATAATGTCTAACAAACTAACAGGCTCAAAACACACATAAATATTCTTTATTTTTGAAAAATAATATTCATGTTTAATGCAACAGAGAATACAAATCATAAATTCTATGTACACCCCTAACTTTGTAAGAATTATAATTAAAATTTATTTTAATTAATATGCTACGAATACATATATTCAAGTACGCCATGGTTTAGTAGCTGGATAAAACACACATGACCCTCAAAACAATTTTCTTAAGATAATCGAAGGTGTTTACAAACTGGTTCTCACTTCTCGCATTATTTCTTCAAGGTGTTATGTGTGTCCACAAGATGTTTGACATAATATTTATACAATTTCTAATTTATCTTCATTCTAAATCGAACATAGACCAAAGATTTAGCGGTTAAGTTTATGGGGGAGTTGAGGCGTGCTTGATCTATTGAAACAATTTTCTTTTATAGAGGATAATTAGAGCAACCATTGAATGAAGTTTTTTGCACTTCTGCTTATTCAATTTGATCTAAATTTATTTTATACTGACTCTAATTAATTTTATGTTTGAATATTGTAACAATATAAATTTGTCAACAACAAGGCATGTAAGAATTTGATGAAATAGATTGTATCACTTCCATTGTAGTTGCCAATATATATATATATATATATATATATATATATATATATTTTTTTCATCCTCTATTCTATTGTTATTCATTACAATTAGAATTTGATTTTCTATTTTTAGTGTATGAACTGCTGGATTTAATTGCAAACAAACTATATACTATCTAGTTATACGAGCTTTTTACAATATTGAAAAAAACTTTGTTCGCATTAAAAATAAATGTGCATAATAAACTTCCTCCTATCATCTACCCTCCAAAATAACTTTTAGTTCTTCATATGAACTCTCTTATATCTGACATTGTATCTAGGGGCGGATCTAGGGGGTGACGGGCATAGGCTTGGCCTACGCTGAGAAAAAAAATATCAGTGTAAAATGTTAAAAATATCATGCTAGTTTTGTTATTTTTATATGTTCGACCTACTTTAATATTGAATACCAAATTATAAAAGCGCAATTGAAGTCGGACGTCGACAATTAGACCTACTCAATCTTACAATCCTTATTCCGCCCTTGATTGTATCGATAATCTAATCTAAAGAGATTCACAGTCTTTCGCAAGTTATCAACATACTAATCCTCCTATCATTTACAACCAAAGGCACGCCAGTCATCTTGTTAAACTCGTTGTAAAGTTTTTTTTTTTTTTTTTTTGCTTCTTTCCTTAAAATTAAAAATGAGCAATTTTAACCACGCTTTGCCTCTTCGCCAACATACATATGATATATGCTCTAAATAGTGTACGTCATTGTACTCTTCTTTGTTATGTAGAAATATAAGAGCATCTACGATGCACCTTGCTACGAATCACTTAAGAGTCATTGACGGCTCCATGGATCACACCAACTAAGCTTGAGTTGAACCAAATAGCTACGCACCAATTCTATGCAAGCTCCGGTTCAAAATTTTGACTTAAATCAATTAAGTAAAAAAAATCGGTATACGTACGTACATCAATCAATCACATTGCATCATATTTTTATTCTGTTTCTATTAAAAAATTCGGATGTTGATCCTATTAGACACAATCACATATGTATTGGAGAAAAATACGACAATATCCATCACATAATATTTTATTTTTTGTTAATACATCTTTCAAAATGAGGATACGATTATGATAGTCCACTTAAATATAATATATTTTTTTCTCTTTGTATCAGGCTCTCCTCTGGTGTACCTCTGAATCTGATGAATTACTATCTTGGCTGTCTATAAAATTGTAATCTGTACCATTTGATGGTGATTCCTCTTCACTGTTATAAGAACAGGATACATGTCGCTAGGGGTGCAAACAGTAAACGAGTATGAAATTTCAATCCGTTTTAGAGACGAAACGGTAAACGGTATGCATTTCGTCACACGTTTGGGTGAAATACAGTTTAAATTTATACGTTTCGCCACGTTCCGTTGAAACGGAACGAATTAATAACAGAATTATTCAGTATGTACCGTTGACGAAACAGAATGGCAAACGAAATGTCTCATTCCGTTGCCGTTAGACACGGTGTGCAGGCCTACATGTCGCAATCTCCACCTCTTAGAATAGCAAATATGAAAATTGGTTTAGAATTCACAAGGTGCAAAATTTAAAAGAAATCAAGGGAAGTTTCATAGAAATCCTCATGGCTCATAGTCCACATGCATAACAAAGGAATACTTGCCACATTACACAGAAAATTACTTCAAAATAAAAATGTCAGGACAGTACCACTACATTGGATTTTGAGTATATTATTGCAATTTGAATGTGTGGTATATTCCAGTAGCCTAACAGCAATAACATTGACTCAGAAACATGGTCAAAGAATTGGAGGAATGAAGTGTCCACTATTATTCCTTCAATCTAAAAACAATCGAGCCAGATGTCATCAAAGAGCCTCAATAATGTCGATCAATCCAATCTGGCTCATTCATGTTAGATCAGACGTTCTTGACAAGACACAAAGGACAGATATGGACACAGTATCACTATGCTGGTTTTCTTGTCTAAGCCAAACTAAATCTAGACAACTTGCATTCGACTCATTCTAATTCAATTTGTTATTCCTATTGCATGTGTATCAATTCTTATAAAATAGATTCAGACCTTAACAAACGATCTATCTCGATCGAGTGGAACAGAACCAGCGCAGTGCCATAGGCGTTGAGCACTAGGAGAAATGCTAACCCTAGCACAGACCTTAGAAGAGGCGCGAGGAGGAGGGGTCAACAATGGCAGCGGCGCACGGCAGCTGCACGGACCTGACATGGTACAGTGCGTTGAAATTTCTCTACCTAGACATGGCTTTTGGTGTACGGCGTAGACAGCCCGGCGAGGCCTCTCTCCAGTCTTCTCCGCTCCAAAATTCGCGTTGAAGACCAACGAGAGAGATTTTGGATGGATTTAGGCACGTGCGTGTCACGTGATTTTATGATAGGATATATGTAGAGCTGTCAAAAGTTGAAACGAAACACGGAAATGCCCTGTTCCGCTTCCATTCCGTTCAAGTCGACGGAATAGAAATCCATTTCGTTTCCGTTCCGTTTCGTCAAACAAAACAGATTTTCGTTCCGTTTAACGTTCCGTCCTCAATTTTCTATTGATTTCATTCTATTTCCGTCCATTTTCGTGTTCCGTTTACGTTCCGTTTTTTTCATTTTCGTTTCCGTTCCGTTTTCAGAAACGAAATTGATTTTCTGTTTCATTTAACGTTCCGTTTAGACGGAACGGAACGGAACAGCGGAACGGATGTTAATATTGACAAGTCTAGATATATGAATATAATTTATTATGTGACCAAAAAAATTAATATTAAAAAATAATACTTGTTAGAGACCGGCAATTCCGATACTCTGAATATGGAGGTTTAGAACTAAAAAAAAAAAGATGCTTAAGGCTGTATTTGGTTGAGAATTAAATGAGTAAGACTCTTAATCCATTTTTAATCTCTCAAACGTAGAGTAAAAAAGAAGGAGTAAAGTGGAGTAAGGACCAAAATCGGAGGAGTAAATTACTCCTCCTAGATAGATGGAGTAAACTTAATCCATGGAGTAAGTCTTCAATTGTGGGTCCCATACTTATTTCTTTCCTCTACATACCCTCATTCTTTGACAAAAAAAAGAAAATGGAGGATAGTTTGGTCATTTTATAATTAATAATTATGTAATATTTTTATATCCTCACTTACTCCTCATTTAATCTTCTACTTTTCATACCAAACATGACTTATAATGTGTGGAGTAAAGAGACTTAACTACTTAATCCTTCTTAATTTTAATCCTCTTTTACTCCTCTACCGCCGTCGAACTGTAGTTAAGGGTGAATGGTCTTAACCTGCGTTAATCAGATAGGATTAAGCAATTGTGTCCTGTGTACGCAACTACGTAAGCGTAGTGAGATCAGAGTTGTATCACCATGCAGCTGATCGAAAAAAATTGTCAAAACTAGATGTTTTGTAAGATGTTATTAGGGTTGTATATGAGTCTACTTCAAACGAGTTAGGTACAATTCAAATTCAATTCAGCTGCAACTCGATTTTGATTGTTTTGAGTTAGAAACATTTCTGAGTTTTTTAAGCTAGATCAAACAGGAAGAGGTTCCTCTGCGAATCTTTTATAGTAATGCTAGAATCAAACATATATATAGGACGTCAAACACGATCCAAATGCCGATCATTAAAATTTCAAACGGCCGATCCAAACCGCTCAATATGATTGATATCTCTTATTTATATATGTATTTTGACCGTACTTGGCACCCAAATACTATCCAAACCAATGATATTCAATGTGCTTTTGTGCTTTATTTTGCAAGATTGGGTACTGCCGTAGCAATTTGATTTGTTTTGCAGGAACTTGGTGGATTGCGCATAATTATCACATAAGAACGTGGATTTATAAGAAGAAAATGACTTAATAGAGTCTATAGCACTGTAGATGAGCTCATCCTAAGCTTTCCAACGATATTTGAATCACCTCAATCGGAGTCCGAATGAAAAAATTATGGTCAAAATACTATCGGTGCGCAATGCTGGAAAATAATTTCGGTCCGAAATTACGTGAAAAAGTCAGTTTTTGCAAGTTTTGAAGATGGAAACTTTATTTTATGGTATGATCTCGTGAACCCATACCCTATCCTGCCTCCCAAGCCTCCTCCCTGGCCTGCTGGTCATATATGCACGAAAATACAGAGAGGAAAGTGTTGACCCTAAAAATTAAACCCTGAAAAACCAAGTTCAAAATACGAAAACCTAAAGCCAAACAGCAAAGACCAAATTTCCAAATTGCCAAAAACCAAATTCAAATTACGAAAATGTCAAACAAACTAAAAAAAAATCTCAATATTTACCCAAAAATTTCTTAAGAATTATGATGATTTATCATAATTTTTAAACCCCAAAAATATCCACACAAATTCCAAAATTGCAAAGAAACCCAAAAACCCTACAAAATTACCAAAATAAATCTATTAGGAATTTACCGAAATCATTTGAACCATTAAATTCTTAATATTTTTCTGATTCTACCCATAAAATTTCACCCAAAAATACCCAAGATAAGACCTTCAAACAATTTATTTTGGATCAGCATTGAAGAAATATATGCTAAATAAAGGAAATGGAAAGGAAATCACAGAAAAATCGAAAGGGATTGGTGCGTGCATACGTTGGAGCGGATCCAACAGGGGCCAAGGATGTTGCTGCCTCAGGAAAGAATTATTGTTCGCGTTTAAAAAATCGCGTGCACCTGTTTCATACACCGAAAGTTTACACCTCCTCACTGGTTTGCATTGGCTCATGGAAGAACAAACGCGCCTATCTCATTCTCTCTTGTGCTGGCCCACCTGCAGAGTCGCCTTCCCCAGGGTAAAAGTGTTAGGAAATCGCTCAATTTTAATTTTGTGACTAATTACTAACTAATTAATCCAATTAAAACACAAAGAGCAAGAGGATCTAGTACATAGCCATTTTGACACAAAGAGATAGGTGAAATTGTACCTCCCGCGAAATCGTATTCGCGGGGCTCGACCAAGGCATGGGAATCGATGGCGTGCCTTCTCCACCGTCTCCACCACGTCTCGTAACCGCCCTCGAGTCCACCAAGGAGGATTAATCACGTTCTACAAGGTACGTGCTAGCATATCCAAAGAACAAGCCTAATCCCTATGGTTTTCTCTCTTGCATCAATCAACAACCCTGATTTAGTGGAGAGAAAATAGCTCAACACATGAGCAAATAAGAGGGAGAGAGGAGGAAGGTGGCGGCCTAGAATGGGAGGAAGAGAGGAGAGAGAAAAGTCTAGGTGGAGGCTCTCATAAGTGGTCCTTATATAGAGCACAAAACCTAATTGACCTCTTGCATAATTACAACTATGTCATCTCACCTACCACCATAATGGGCAGCCACGAAATGGGCCTTTATGGGCCATTTAACCCCTTCATTTGGACCATTAATTCATATAATTAAGGTCCCTCAACTTTGCTCTTTAATTGGGCTATATATTTGCTATTTAAATAACGGCCCAATTCAACAATATAACTATTTATATTAATAAGTGTTGAACTAAATTAATTATTAACTCATTAATAATTATTTTAGGATTAGTTAATGCATTAATTTTTTTCTATATGATCCATTGACTTAATTAATTATAACGGTTCGCAACGGTATATAATTAATTAATCAATCTTATCATATTTTCACAGAACTTACTTCTGTGAATAAATAAATAATGCACTGTGTGATTAATGTCCTATTTGTGTGACCCTTTGAGGATTTATGCTATGTTGGCCATGGAATTAAATCGTTATTTAATTCCAATAATCATAAGTGGTATCTAGCAACACGTTATGATTCCCAATTCGCATAAATAGTGTACTGCTACAATATTTCAATCCTGCATAAGAGAATAAATATGTTTCTCTATTTTGATTCTTATGTCTCACGATATCATCGTATAATCCAAGATAGGAATGTGTCATTCTTGCAGATTATACGTTTCTTGATCTAGAGATAATTGTATAAAGTTGCATGCAAACAATCTATCTCCATCAAGGGGCCCAAACAGATATCGTCACTCACTAAGTGAATTAATGAGGGACATACGGTTTTCTTGATGATTAACTTTTCCCCGCACAATTCAAGAGAACATAAATAAAGTCCGTATAGCAGCCCTTATCGGGAATCAGCGGTAGACAGTATTTATTGAACCTATCCTCATGTGGAAAAGATAAACATCTCAAACTTAGAACCAAAATCACAACGAAATAAACAATGACACATAACACAATCCATATGTTTATTTCGATGGGTCAAGTCCTGTGCTATGTTCCATAACATACACATATGCAATTAAGTTGGTAACTCTTTACCTATGATTAGTAGAACTTAATCATCACTTAACTTGCATACTAATCTTATAAGATAATTAATGTTCCTTGTTAATTATCAAGATTATGGACCGTTTAGATTTATTATTGTCATTCTAAAGAATGATCCACAGAGATCTACTATTCAGATCCTCAACCTGAATAATCTGTCAATAATAAACCTAGGAACAGATGGTAAAATATCATCCCATACATAAACTAATAATTAAGTCATTAAATTATTGACTTCTAGGACATAACTCTAACAATCTCCCACTTGGCCTAGAGTCAATCAGTAGTGACTTCTAGCCAACGAAGAATTGAGAACAATCTCATATATCTATATATATACATGTCTCGGACCTCAAAATAAATAATACGCTTATAGCTAGTTATTCATACGTCCACCACGTATGGATGCATAACTGCATCTCGTATACTGCTCAAGGTAGAGGTCGTGCTAGAGTGTTCGCTGTGTTCGCGAACCTATCCAAAAATTGTTTGACCATATATATATATACTCCTATATATATTCTTGATCACCATCATATGATATCAAGTGATATTGTTATAGATCACATTTGAATCTCCAATGTAACGTTGGGTTCTTTAGGAGTAATTTATAGTTCGAGATGCTTAGAACCATAATAACTCAACTAAGAAATCGATCCGAAATAAACTTCTTTTATTGCTTCACAAGTTGCTATGTATTTTGCTTTGGTGACGGAAACGGTTGTAATATTCCATTTAGAACACCTTCTAAATTTACAACACCACCTTTTAGCAAAATATGTAGTTCAACTGTGATTATATCAATCTTTGGAAAAACTAGCATTAGTGTAATTAATTTACACGAGCTCTCTTTCATCTTAAGAGATGAAACATTATATCACTCTTTCTCATAAGGTACTCGAGGATATTCTTGATTATCGTCCAAATGTGTCTCTCTTGTATCCATTTGACAACTGTTTGTCATATCTTTTGGATACTACACATTGGGGCATATGCATAAATATGGCGTACACAATGAAACTCATAATGAAAGAATGCTTGAACTATTTCATGCACTTTCTTGAATTGAGTTGCATTAGACCGAGTTAAACACTCAAGTCATGCCACGTGACGTACAGTTAGACATCCTTTCATGGAGTGTAACTTTCGTGTTTCTAGAACACTTCGTCAATATATGCATACTTACTCAAACCTAACATCCATCATAATCTATCTTTATAGATTTTGTTTCCTAGGATTAGATGATTTCGCCCAAGTTCTCATTTGAGAAAGCATTCTCCAAAGAGATCTTGACAATATTCATTTTCTTAATGTTATTCCCAATTAATGAATTGTTATCTTGAACAACACAAGTAATACAATTATGCTCCCACTGAATATCTTGTTTATACAAGATACTTTTGACGAAGTTCAACTCCTTGACTTCCTTGTCAAAACTTTTATTCCAATCTCCACAACACTTGCTTTAATCCATTAATGGATCCTTGAAGCATGCGTATGTTATTAGCAATACATAAACCTCGATTTGTGTCAAATGCACAACATCTTCCTTCATTCATACGAAGAAGGCGGTTTTATGTGTTTTTCCATATATCAATATATATGAAATACAACTATTGCTAGAATGATCTTTATTGACTTTTACATAGCCACAAGCAAGAGGTTGTGCTTTGTACGTAGTCAACTAGTCATCGACTTAGACATAGCTACAAGCGAGAAGCCGCGCTTTGTACGTAGTCGATTTGTTATCCATGTCGATCTTTCCTTTTGAAGATCTAAACGTTCTTGATGGATTGCTCCTTCATGAACATCAACCAAGGTCTATACCTTGTTGTTATACATGGATTTTATTTAAAGATCATATGAATTCGAACCATATTTGTGGAATCGGATCGTTCCATCGTTTCCTTGTTTATCAACGGATTCTCATATGCTAAGTTTGAGAATGTCGTGAAGCCAATGCACCAAACGGCTTAGGCAATCAACTCTCGTTGATCTTTTATAGGATTGGTACTTGAGGTTCATGAACTTCTTCTACAACGATTTGTTGAACGAGTTCTTGACTCCTCATATATTCCATGAGTTTCTCGAACATCATCAACTCGTGAAATGGTTGAGTCCTCATTGGAAGGAGCGTACTATTAAACTTCTTTCAAAAACAACTTGTGAATGAAGTTTCGCTCAACTCCCACTAAGTACCATGTATGGAGTGACAAGTTTCCCATAAGAGTACTTCTTGTAGTGACGCATAAACTATTTTAATGCTCACTTTACTCCCACTACTTCTTCTTGAGAATATCATTCTACAAGATTACGTTATGATTAGCAACAACTAATTTGTTCTTATCATATTCGTGAAAGTAGTGCCTTAATATAAAGCATCCTACAAATTCACAGTGTCTTATTTGGTTTAAGCTTACAAGTCATCAATACTTAAAATAAGCTTCTCAACACCAAATCTCGAGAAGTATTATACTTAGAGATCAAAATCTCGTAAGATATCTTCTTCAATAGACTTCGATGGAACATTATTCAGTGTAAACAATATTGTCCTCAAACATAATTCCCTAATACGAGTTGAATAAGTCCATTTGAATTATTATCGATCGAACAAAATATTGTTCGATACCTCCATTCTTGGACATATTATTCCTCATGGAGCGAGTTATGAAACTATTTTCATACTCTTTAGATAATATTTCAAATTATACGACTTAACTATTTATTTACCACGATTAATTGTAAGACTTCCATTTTTCTTGAACGGTCTTTTAAACTTCACTCTTGAACTCCTTTGAACTAGTCAAAAGGTTCATACTTATACCTTATCAAATAGATATGTTAATATCTACAATGATCGTTGGTTAAGTAGTAAAGTATCAACAACCTTTCATTGCACAAGTACTTGTTGGTCTTTATACATCGACATGTATAAGTCCTAATCAAGTTCACTTGTCCTTAAACCTTCATAGGTTAAAGGCGCTTTTTTCATTTAACAAACATGATTCGCATATCAATCGATTTTAAATCGAATTGAATTTCGAGCTCTACGTTACGTAGACTCCCATAATGCGATTCTCGTTTATGTATGTGACTAAACGGTTATATATAACATGAAAGTCAAAATACTTTATGTCAAGTCTTATGCATCCTATTTGTCATTCATAACTTGTTTATCTATTTCAAGCAAATTCCATCAAGATGCATGAAATCATATAAACAAATTCATAATAAAAGAACTTGTCTTTTACTAAACATAGTCATCCATCATCAAATATGAAATGGAGACGCTATGAGAGGTTTTAGAATTAAGGTATGCAACTTTCAATTCCTAAACAAACTCTTAATAAAGATAACTCTACGTATTCAATGGTAATGACTTAAATGAATAAGTCATCTCCTATACGGAGTTTACTTTATATCTCTCGAACATTCTCTTATTCTTCATTGCCAACACATTTCGTTAAATGCGAGCATATGAACTAGTATCAAGTTGCTAGTGTAAACTAGAGATAGTGAGATAATTTGAACGACAAATACACTTTAGGATTAGAATATTTCTAATCGTCACAATCATGATACTTCGGACAACCTTTCAAATGCCTCCCATAAAACGGCAAATGAAACATCTCATGTGACACATGGTCATCAATGAGAGTCTCGAAATTTCAGCTCATACCTTGGTGAAGTATTTCTTGAATACTTAACCAATCACCTTTTTATATCAACAAGCGTGCGAAAAAGGTAACATTATATCCTTCATGATTCCAAAGAGATCGTATGACAATATCAACAATCCTTGATATCGGAGATTAATATCTCTAGTCATCAATTAGCTACTTCAATCTTTCAATTTGTAAGCTAATGAAACATTCATATAACTTCTTTTAAAAGAATAATCTCTTGGTCAACTCATATTCTTTATACTCAATCATAAATGATGGAGTTAATATCTACTTTCTCCAAGAACACTTTCTTGAGTAAGCGAATGAGAGCGTACGAGTTAAATCTAGTCCATATGAATTCTCTAATTCAAAGGTCTAGAAATTTTGAATGAGGATACTAGCCATACGCTTTATTGAATAACTTTTCGCCAAAAGTCAATCAATCATCGCGATGCTACGTTCGGGTAGTTTGAGGAAAGTTTTGGGAATTGACATACTCAAGTTTCTCTTCACTAAGATCGTGTCTTAGAAATCGGTATTACTCTTTCAAGTAACTACCTTTTAGAAACGAGTTTGTTCATTTTCAAAGATTGATCGCAACAAAGTTAACAATTTAACCATCTATAACAAAATCAATTTACGGTCATTTAGTTTATGCAATTGTTTTTATTTATAACAAATAAAACTCCCACTATATTTATTTAATGTCCCTAATATAGTAGGTTTTCCAAGATCCCTATTTTCGTTGAGATGGTGCTAGCGTCGGCGTGACACCAAAACAACTAGATAAGGTAGGTTCTCCAACCAATCATTCCATATGATTCTTGGTTTGTGAAATATCACATGTACATCCACAAACTTTGCCCCGATGTCCAATCCGATTAGAAAACATCGTTAAGTAACCTTTCTCTATTTGCTCCTAGTAAATCCGATTTACACCCCGACACGGATGATGGAACACGATGTCCCGCGTCGGCGAGAATGCATCAATGAACGATCATACACGTTAGAAGGGGATAGAGAGAAGAAGGGTGATTTAACTTAATCATGTTTTGTTTGGGACAATCAATTAAGTGACACTTGTTTGGTGGTCATGTAAGCATACACCCATACCTAGCCTATGACAATTCATAGCAATCACAAGCAATCACATATAAGCATCTCATAGTTGTGGGTTTGTATGGCTCCTGCTTGCATTAGTTTCGCCACATCGTCCATGGAGCAAAACTAATCTAATCCTTGTCCCTCCCACTAAATTCTATAAGGATCTAAATCCTATAAAATAAAGGAACAAAATACATGTGAAAAATATCCTACTCCCATCCTAGCCTTAGGGGCATGCAAGCCTCACAAGTTACATCAAAAATTAATCAACAAATTAATTAATTAATGGCACCAAAGGCCGCATTACAAACATTCACACATGCATTCAATTTACAACCACAAGGAATTGAGTCTTGAGCCATACTAAACCCACTATCCACCTACAAAACAAAGTTAGCACATACAAGCACTTTGTTTCCAATTAACGATTTTCAAGCATCTTTGCGTATCGTTTGCTATAAGTAAATTCCGTGTACAAATTCTCAATTTTAAACAACCAAACTTGTTTAAATTCATTTAGAAAGTTCTTTCAACATCCCATAACTGAAAGGAGATCAAACAAGGAGTTTTCTAATTAATTTCAACTAGTTTGAATACTTAGAAAAACAGTAATTTACCAAAAAACGTAACTAATGGAATCCAACAAAAACAACAGTTTTCGGTCTCCAAAAATTCTCAAATAAATTACTTAAGCTCCTTATCATAGTTGTGACTACCAGTAAAAAGTTCAAGAAGAGATCTTAAACCATCTGGGAGAATCAAAAATGACAAATCTCTTACAAGTGCACGAAACACCGTTATGAGATTTTCAGCTTATCCTCTCAACCATTTGGTCTGTTAGACCACCTTCTATCCAGTTTTTATATATACAATATACATAGAAAAACTTGTTTAGACTACAGGCTATCCATTCATGAAAAGAAAACAACCAAGTTCAGTTCAATAATATTAAGTTACATGCTAAACAATCAACAAATTCTGTACTGGAACAGACTGTCGATCGAAATGTTTTAACCTAGTTGAAGGTCCAAACTTCCACGAAAAATTATGAAATTAATTTTCCTGGAATCTTAACTCAAAATAGAACAACTCCATTTAAACAGAATTTTTAAAGGAGTTCTCAGTTGGTACAGTTTATTAGAAAAATCGATTCGCTCAACAAACTAGATCTGACAAGATCTTCCTTTTCATACTTGAAAAACCCACAAATTAATCCGAGTCATGCAACAATTTATACATGCTCAGAAAGAGCTTCAAGTCCTCTTTATTTCTAGCCATAGAACACTGGTACTTATATTCAAAATATAAATCTTTCAAGCCATTCAAACAGGACAGTACGAGCAGAAACTGGTTCTGCGCACTGTCGCCATTTTATTCACAATAAATCTATACTAATTCAGAAAAATGTGAATCCAACGCCAAAAGAATCACAATCCAAAGATCTACAACTTTCATGTAGATGGAAAGATCTTCCAGAGAACATATCACATCGAAAAACGCGAAACAACACAGAAAATACCATTTCCAGACAGCAAACAAACGCATCATCTCTACTAATCCGTTAATTAGCTAATTTCTCTTAATTAAGTGTCAAAATAGCTTAAG
The DNA here is from genome assembly GCA_028095005.1 of Rhynchospora pubera. NCBI lineage: Eukaryota > Viridiplantae > Streptophyta > Magnoliopsida > Poales > Cyperaceae > Rhynchospora > Rhynchospora pubera. The sequence goes on from CM051461.1 coordinate 22,313,467, forward strand.
TACGACCAAGGCTCTGATACCACTGTTAGGAAATCGCTCAATTTTAATTTTGTGACTAATTACTAACTAATTAATCCAATTAAAACACAAAGAGCAAGAGGATCTAGTACATAGCCATTTTGACACAAAGAGATAGGTGAAATTGTACCTCCCGCGAAATCGTATTCGCGGGGCTCGACCAAGGCATGGGAATCGATGGCGTGCCTTCTCCACCGTCTCCACCACGTCTCGTAACCACCCTCGAGTCCACCAAGGAGGATTAATCACGTTCTACAAGGTACGTGCTAGCATACCCAAAGAACAAGCCTAATCCCTATGATTTTCTCTCTTGCATCAATCAACAACCTTGATTTAGTGGAGAGAAAATAGCTCAACACATGAGCAAATAAGAGGGAGAGAGGAGGAAGGTGGCGGCCTAGAATGGGAGGAAGAGAGGAGAGAGAAAAGTCTAGGTGGAGGCTCTCATAAGTGGTCCTTATATAGAGCACAAAACCTAATTGACCTCTTGCATAATTACAACTATGCCATCCCACCTACCACCATAATGGGCAGCCACGAAATGGGCCTTTATGGGCCATTTAACCCCTTCATTTGGACCATTAATTCATATAATTAAGGTCCCTCAACTTTGCTCTTTAATTGGGCTATATATTTGCTATTTAAATAACGGCCCAATTCAACAATATAACTATTTATATTAATAAGTGTTGAACTAAATTAATTATTAACTCATTAATAATTATTTTAGGATTAGTTAATGCATTAATTTTTTTTTCTATATGATCCATTGACTTAATTAATTATAACGGTTTGCAACGGTATATAATTAATTAATCAATCTTATCATATTTTCACAGAACTTACTTCTGTGAATAAATAAATAATGCACTGTGTGATTAATGTCCTATTTGTGTGACCCTTTGAGGATTTATGCTATGTTGGCCATGGAATTAAATCGTTATTTAATTTCAATAATCATAAGTGGTATCTAGCAACACGTTATGATTCCCAATTCGCATAAATAGTGTACTGCTACAATATTTCAATCCTGCATAAGAGAATAAATATGTTTCTCTATTTTGATTCTTATGTCTCACGATATCATCGTATAATCCAAGATAGGAATGTGTCATTCTTGCAGATTATACGTTTCTTGATCTAGAGATAATTGTATAAAGTTGCATGCAAACAATCTATCTCCATCAAGGGGCCCAAACAGATATCGTCACTCACTAAGTGAATTAATGAGGGACATACGGTTTTCTTGATGATTAACTTTTCCCCGCACAATTCAAGAGAACATAAATAAAGTCCGTATAGCAGCCCTTATCGGGAATCAGCGGTAGACAGTATTTATTGAACCTATCCTCATGTGGAAAAGATAAACATCTCAAACTTAGAATCAAAATCACAACGAAATAAACAATGACACATAACACAATCCATATGTTTATTTCGATGGGTCAAGTCATGTGCTATGTTCCATAACATACACATATGCAATTAAGTTGGTAACTCTTTACCTATGATTAGTAGAACTTAATCATCACTTAACTTGCATACTAATCTTATAAGATAATTAATGTTCCTTGTTAATTATCAAGATTATGGACCGTTTAGATTTATTATTGTCATTCTAAAGAATGATCCACAGAGATCTACTATTCAGATCCTCAACCTGAATAATCTGTCAATAATAAACCTAGGAACAGATGGTAAAATATCATCCCATACATAAACTAATAATTAAGTCATTAAATTATTGACTTCTAGGACATAACTCTAACAAAAAGAACAGGGAAGATTGAAGCCGTCAATTCACCGTGGGAAGCCGGGAAAATCGAAGGAAACGCGACGACGTGGCCTCCTCCGACTCCACATATTCAAAACCACACACCTGCGCCCATGGTTTTTCGAAACCAGAACCCTAGCGCAGCTGGAGGCGAGCCATTGGAGTCAAATCGAAGGGTGGAGATGGCTCTCGGATTCAAGAAGGTTGCCGTAGTTCCCTGCCTATATAAAGCCCCTAAATCGAAGAAGAAAGGGAGAGAAAGAGGGGGGCAAGGTGAGGCTAGGCTTAGAATACCATTTCTGTATTGAATTGAGAGAGTTTTGAGCGAAATTGTAAGAGACATTTCATCAAACAGTAAGGAATAGAGAGAAAGAAAGGTGAAATTAAAGAGTTGTTGCCTGTAATTCATTCTTGTGTGAATCAAAGAAGTTGTTTTGAGCAATTGAAGATCTGAATTTAGTTCTTATAGTATTGTTTGCTTGATATTCAAAATAGCAAAGTCTGGATTGGGCTTCAATTGCGTCTAGCGCATGAGAAGATCAATCCAATGAAGTATGAAATATAATCAATTACTCTAATTACAATCTAATTGCGCACAACGCATGAAGAATGTAATTGGGACGATTTCATCTAAGCTACTCCTTAGCCCAGCTTTGGAGTCCTTAGTTGAGTAGTGTTTACATGGATTAAATACATGATAAGCATGTCAGATTATGCTTGTTATGTATTTAATTAAGTATGCACTAAATTAAATTATGTCATGTTCTGATGAGGAAAAATATGTGTAGGTGCTGTACATATGTAGAATAAAAAATGGTCATGTTAACCTCAATTAGCCCTCATGTTTGTAATTTGCTTAAAGTTTAGGACTGAAATGCACAGGGCAATATGAGCTCTGTATTCCCTAAGTTAATTTTCACATTCTCATGAAATAAAAATATACATACGCATATGTGTCTAAATCTGGCTATAAATAAAAATAATAAAAATATAGGATTTCATTTGCATACAAAAATATAAAAATACACACAGACAGCAAGTATATGGCCTCTTGAACAGCAGGGAACAAGCTTTTCATTTTTGAAATTTTATACAATTTTATACAAATTAATAAGGGGCAGCAGGGGTATTTTCCAAATAAATTGTTATTTTGTCAAAACCTTGGACTTTTCTGCAAAAGGACTTACACACAAAATTCATAAACATGCCAAATGACATTGCTGTATTTCATAATTGTAAAGGATATTTCAACTCTCTTTAAAAAAAACAAATACAAAGTTATATGAATAAATGATATAAGTATATTTATACAAAAATGTCAAAAGGATTTTAAATTAAGCTTCTTATGGTGTATTGAGACTCCTGCAGCTCATTTTCCAACACTTCTGCAACTCAAATGAAAATTGCTTCAAAACAGTGAAACAAATGCCTTAAAACAAAGAGTGAAAATTGTGTAAAGTGCTAAATCACTTGCTCTTAAATCTGGTGTCAATTTGGACTCATAAAACATGTTTAAACTGACCTAAATAGGATGTCAAATCAAGCATATTTACTGTAAAGCCACTTGCATGCAAAACGAAGAATTGGATAAAAGTGCATAAAACATCACTTTCTGCCCTGATGCTTCTCATAACAAGTTACAATGCCTCAAATCAAATTAAATACCTTGACAAATTAAATTCAATCTCTTGAAGCTCATCCAACCATTTCTGGCATCAAAGAATCGTCTGATGGGCTCCACAGCAAAGATCTCAATCTGCCTAATTTCAAGCCGAGATGCCTCAGTCAGGACTACCTTCCTCTGAACATCTCCATGCAAAATTGACCTTACCAATGCCTTCTAAACACCTTTGCGAATGAGAGAAACCTCAAACTGGTAGAAGAAGATATCCAGAAAGCTTTAAACACCATCAATGGCAGCTCGAGCTTCTCTAAGAGGTACAAGAGCACACAAGCTTCAACGACTTCAAATAACTGCACAAACGCCTTCTCTGCGGTCCTACGATTCCAACGCATCCAAGATCAACTGAAATGATGGCCGGAGCAGCTCCAATTCTGCCGGAGAAGAAGGAGGGACCATTCTGCAAAATGTCCAGGTTTTGGCAGAGAAGACGGGTTCAAACCCGTGTCGCAGTTGAACCTCTGTGGCGAAATCTCTTGAGGCGGGTCACTGTCAAGACTACAACTCGTTACATCAAAACAAATTGACTTAAATAAATAAAAATAAATAAATGTCGCGTCAGCAACCTCGTCAGCGCCACACCAGGGCCAGTCAACAGCCACGTCAGACTACTCAGCTAACGTGGACCAACCAGAAATTGCCAAATCAACATAAATTTCAAAAATTCACCAAAAATAGTAGGAAACTCAGAAATATTCAAATAAAATATCTATAAAATTCTAAAAATTCAAATAAATCAAATTCACTTATATTTTGATATAAAAATCTATCAAATTATTGGCCATTTCTATTTTTGAAGTATTTTTCAATATTAAACAAATTTCACAAAATTCAAAAAATGATATTAAATAGATTTTGTTAAATTCAAAAATGATTTCAAAACTCAATTAAACCCTTCTAACAAATTTTCAAAAATAAATATTGAGATTTCAAAGGAAATATATTAAAAATCAGTATTTTCGAAAATAAACATAATTAAAAATATAAAAAGATATTTCAAAAGTCTAAAATTAAAAATAAAAATAAAAGGAAACTAAAAAAAATGATAAAATCCAAAGAGAAACTTAAGAAATTAAAATTCAAAACACGAAGCCCAAAGTCGAGACCAAAATCTCTCCATTTCAAGAATGAAAACTCTTCAACAGATCGAAATGTTCTCAATTGGGTCCCGTCAATTGGGTCTTGTACACCAATTGAGTCTGATTTAAACCAAAAGAAATAAATCCAAAATAAACATAAAATCAATGATCTTCTAGTCTTTACATATAATTCTTTAGATCCCTTAATCAGAGGTTCTCGTGAGCAATCACGGGGTAATTAACAGTAGGGGCTTGCGCCTACTGGAAAGAAAGGACCCACGAAATCAATAAACCTCTTTAAGAAGCGACTCATGTTTTGGTTCTCTTGTCGTAAAGAGAGACTCGAACGGAGATCGAACCTTAAGGGGGGTGAATCTAAGGCTATGTTCCCATTTCTCGAGGAAACCTATTCCATTCTTCGAGGATGACGAAAAAGCCGCGACAGAAAGGATCCCACCTTCCATAACATAATTTTCACCTTTTTCCACCACCGTTCTCACACCGAAAGGGGGTGGAATTCCACCTCTCGCAGCGGAGAACGACCATGGCAGCAACCTTGGAGCGATTTTGGACGCGACAACAGTAGAACCAATCCAACCACGGCTCTGGACGATCGATATCTCGAGTTAGAGGCGATATTTGGTTTATTCCTTTTTTTCTCTTGATATTTGATTTGATAGAGTTTGTATCTTGTTTTGTTTGCATGTTAGTCTAGTTTCTTATGTCTTAAGGCTAAGTAGTAATTTAGTTTAGTATTTGTGATGGCTTGATGGATTGATTGCTATGTTATGTGATTTATTATGCTGAGAATTATTGATATGCTTAGTTATGTTATTTGTCTGCATGATGTTTACCTATGGATGAATCGTGACGTCTTTAGGATATTAAACTAGACTAAACACATGATTGATTAAGTAATTGAGGTAAGTCAAACGCTCGAAAGAGAAGGTTAACTTAACAACCGAAAGGTGTAGTTTCTAAACGATCTGAAAGGACTTAGATACCTCTAGAAATCCAGCATGATAACCTTAAGTGACTAAAATCCGACACGAAAGTTTAGGTTTAGTCATTTACGTGGAGAAAATCGAGTTCCAAACCAATTTCCAAAACCAAAATTGCGATAGCTGAGGTTAAGATTTAGATCTGGTCGACAAGTATCCTTCACATAATGTTGTATAAAATCGTCTAGTAAAAACAGAGAGTTTAAAGTATATTTCGGCACGTTACATGCGGCATGTTACAATTATCTAAAATAAAGATATATAAGAAAAAAAATTATAATTAAATTACAATTTTTTAATACTCTCAAATCATATTGAAATTACTATCTGAAATATAAATAAACGGCACGGGTCGACTTGCGAGTTGTGAACCAATTAACTTGCGAGTTGTGAACCAATTAAGTTGAACTTAACTCAAACTTGACTCGTCAATCGATCAAGTTAGTTCAACTCGAGTTATGCTAATTCGAGTTCCATTGGCTCGGATTATAATTGAGATTTTTCTTAATTGAGTTCGAACAAGCTCGCAAGTTACAGAGTTTTCTGCTTTACCCCTAGATGTGATTAGCTAATTTATTTCTCTCAAATAGTCTCAATTGTTATGCAATTTAATTAGTACAGTTTTGCATATTTGTTTTTGCAAATTGTTCACTCAAATTAAAACGATCTCGCAGCGAAACGTGAAAAAAAGGACCTAATATTGATAATTAATGGAGCTTGTGCACGCATGGACCGAATTTTTAGCGACGAATTCGACCGATTAATTACATAAATTTTCCCGCTTGCCAGCCACTGACCAGCATGTCTAAAAAAATTACATAAATTTTCTCATTCATCTCTACTTTTGTGCTGGACACAATAACTTCCGTATATTTGTTGAAAGGCAGGTTCGAAATTCTAGGGAAGATTTTTCGTAAACATTTAATTTAAAAATAAGTTAGATGACTTTTTATAAACATTTAATTTTAAAATAAGTTAGATGACTTAGATCCAATTTATCTTAAAAAAAATATTCCATACATTTGTGTTAGAGATATGTCCTAGGAGCCAATCGTATTTAGGCCACTTCTATAGTTTATGTTATTGGTGATTTCAGATCATTTGTTCTTTGATTTAATCGTTGACAGTTCATTCAGGTTGAGGATCTGAATTATAGATCACTGTTATTCATTTAGTAGTAAATGACAACGATAAATCTAAAAGTCCATAATCTTGATAATTAACAGAGAACATTAATTATCAATAAGATTAGTATGCAGATTAAGTGATGATTAAGTTCTATAAATCATAGGTTAGGAGTAACCAACTTAATTGCATATGTATATGTTATAGAACATAGTACAGGACTGGACCCCACGAAATAAATATATGGATTGTGTTGCGTGTCATTATTTATTTCGTTATGATTTTGGTTCTAAGTTTGAGATGATTATCTTTTCCACATGAGGATAGATGCTATAAATCATGTCTACCGCTGATTCCTGATAAAGGCTGCTATACGGACTTGATTTAAGTATTCTTGAATTGTGCGGGGAAAAGCTAATTATCAAGAAAACCGTATGTCCCTCATTAATTCACTTAGTGAGTGACGATATCTGTTTGGGCCCCTTGATGAAGATAGATTGTTTGCTGGCAACTGATACAATTATCTCTAGATCAAGAAACGTATAATCTGCAAGAATGACACGTTCCTATCTTGGATTATACGATGATATCGTGTGACATAAGAATCAAAATAGAGAAACATAATCGTTCTCTTATGCAGGATTGAAATTTTGTAGCTGTACACTATTTATGCGAATTGGGAATCATAACGTGTTGCTAGATACCGCTTATGATTATTGGAATTAAATAGCGATTTAATTCCATGTCCAACATAGCATAAATCCTCAAAGGGTCACACATAATAAGGTGTTTAACCACACGTGCATTAATTGTTTATTTGCAACAATTGGTTTTGCAAAATATGATAAGTTGATTAATTAATCGTGTACCGTTATGGACCGTTATGATTAATTAAGTCAAATAGATCATATCAAAATAATTAAATGCATTGACTAATTCCATATTAATTATTAAATAGTTAATAATTAATAATAATCAACACATTTAATAAATTGAGCAAAATGGGCCTTAAATTAATTAGTTGATTTAATGCCAAATGGAAGGTGTAATAAAATGGAAGGCAATTGGGCTCAACTTGTCTTGAGGCCCAACCCACAAAGGAGGTAGGTAGGGTGCGGCTAGGGAGGGGTATTTTGGTCCTCCAAAATTTGGATGAAGAGCTAGGGCATGAGGTCTATTTAAAGGGGTGTTCCTTGGGAGCAAACCCTAGCCTCTACACACCTCTCTCTCTCCTTCTCTCTTTGGCCGCACCTCACCACAAGGGAAGAAAAATTTCAGATTTTTCATTCCCCTTCTCTCTTCCACACACCACCTAGCTCATGTGTTGAGCAAGCTTTTCCACCAAATTAATTGGAGAATTAACTAGAAAGGGAAAGCTTTGGAATTAGGCACAATTCTCTCAATTACTAGCATAATTGATTAGAGAAGGTGGTTAATTCCTTAGTGGACTCGAGGAGCACGGCGTGGAGGTTCTTGGAGAGCTCGCCACCGACACCAACGCATTGGAACGAGCCTCTTGGTTGCGATACCAAGAGAGGTATACTTCCAATCCTTTCTCTCTTGTGAATGAATAGCTTATGTACTAGATCTCTTTTGTGTGTGATTTGCTTGGTTAATTAATTGGTAATTAGCATAAAAATGAAAATTACACACTTTCTAACAGTGGTATCAGAGCCAGGTCGTACTTAAGCTATTTTGACACTTAATTAAGAGAAATTGGCTAATTAATGGATTAGTAGAGATGATGCGTTTGTTTGCTGTCTGGAAATGGTATTTTCTGTGTTGTTTCGCATTTTTCTCTGTGATATGTTCTCTGGAAGTTTTTTCCATCTACATGAAAGTTGTAGATATGTGGATTGTGATTCTTTTGGCGTTGGATTCACATTTTTCTGAATTAGTATAGATTTATTGTGAATAAAACGGTGACAGTGCGCAGAACCAGTTTCTGCTCGCACTGTCCTGTTTGAATGGCTTGAAAGATTTATATTTTGAATATAAGTACCAGTGTTCTATGGCTAGAAATAAAGAGGACTTGAAGCTCTTTCTGAGCATGTATAAATTGTTGCATGACTCGGATTAATTTGTGGGTTTTCAAGTATGAAAAGGAAGATCTTGTCAGATCCAGTTTGTTGAGCAAATCGATTGTTCTAATAAACTGTACCAACTGAGAACTCCTTTAAAAATTCTGTTTAAAAGGAGTTGTTTGAGTTAGGATTCCAGGAAAATTAATTTCATAATTTTTCGTGGAAGTTTGGACCTTCAACTAGGTTAAAACATTTCGATTGACAGTCTGTTCCAGTACAGAATTTGTTGATTGTTTAGCATGTAACTTAATATTATTGAACTGAACTTGGTTGTTTTCTTTTCATGAATGGATAGCCTGTAGTCTAAACAAGTTTTTCTATGTATATTGTATATATAAAAACGGGATAGAAGGTGGTCTTACAGACCAAATGGTTGAGAGGATAAGCTGAAAATCTCATAACGGTGTTTCGTGCACTTGTAAGAGATTTGTCATTTTTGATTCTCCCAGATGGTTTAAGATCTCTTCTTGAAATTTTTACTGGTAATCACAAATATAATAAGGAGCTTAAGTAATTTATTTTAGAATTTTTGGAGACCGAAAACTGTTGTTTTTGTTGGATTCCATTAGTTACGTTTTTTGGTAAATTACTGTTTTTCTAAGTATTCAAACTAGTTGAAATTAATTAGAAAACTCCTTGTTTGATCTCCTTTCTGTTATGGGATGTTGAAAGAACTTTCTAAATGAATTTAAACAAGTTTGGTTGTTTAAAATTGAGGATTTGTACACGGAATTTACTTATAGCAAACGATACGCAAAGATGCTTGAAAATCGTTAATTGGAAACAAAGTGGACTTGTATGTGCTAACTTTGTTTTGTAGGTGGATAGTGGGTTTAGTATGGCTCAAGACTCAATGCCTTGTGGTTGTAAATGAATGCATGTGTGAATGTTTGTAATGCGGCCTTTGGTGCCATTAATTAATTTTTGATTAATTTTTGATGTAACTTGTGAGGCTTGCATGCCCCTAAGGATAGGAAGGGAATAGGATGTTTTCACATGTATTTTGCACCTTTATTTTATATAGGATTTAGATCCTTATAGAATTTAGTGGGAGGGCATGGATTAGATTAGTTTTGCTCCATGGACGATGTGGCGAAACTAATGCAAGCGGGAGCCATACAAACCCACAACTATGAGATGCTTGTATGATTATTTTGTTAGGTTAGGTATGGGTGTATGCTTACACGACCACCAAACAAAGTGTCATATGAATTGTTTGTCCCAAACTAAAAAGAATAAGTTAAAACGCCCTCCTTCTCTCTATCCCCTTCATGCCGATTGTCACTCATGGCGCGGTCCGCCCAAGCGGACGTCATGATTACCAATTCGGTAGTCGGGGTGCAAATAGCTAAGATTTGCAAGGAGCAAATAGTGAGAAGTGACTTTTCGATGAACCCAACTAGAGTTTGGACATCGGGGCGAAGTTCGCTTATGCGAACCAAGAGTCATGGTAAGATGATTGGTTGTAGAACCTACCTTATCTAATCATTTTGGATGACGTGCCATAGCAGGTCCATTTTGATGAAAATAGGGGTCTTGGAAATCACTATACTTAGGGACTTTTTAAAGTATAGTGAAAGTTTTACTTTTGTTAAAACTAAAAAAAAACATAAAACTAATTGACCTTTAAATTTGATAATTGTTGTAGATGTCTTCCTCATCTTTTACGCTACGTTCTCTTCTTGAGAGAGAGAAACTCGCTTTTAACGGTGCCAATTTCTTGGATTGGCATCGCAACCTAAGGCTTGCCTTTAGGTATGAGAAAAGAGAGTATCTCCTCACCACTCCCATGCCATCGGCTCCAAAGGCAACCGCTACCCAAGAGGAAAAGGATGCCTTTGCGAAGCATGAAAACGAGGACATGGAGATGTCCGTCGTGATGGTGGCAACAATGGAAGCGGAACTCCAAAAGGAGTTCATGGATAGTGGCTATGGAGTGTTCGCTATGATCACTCGCCTATCCAACATGTTCCAAACTAAGGCCCGCACCGAAAGGGCCCGTCTCATCAAGGCCGTCGCCAACACTCGCTTGGCCGAAGGTCATGATGTCGGGCCACACGTCATGAAGATGGCGGGGTTGTTTCGGCAGCTTGAGAAGCTTGACACGCCCTTCCCTTCGGGGGCGATTCAAGACTTCATTCTCAATTCTCTCCCTCCAAGCTTCACCGGTTTCGTTGTGAACTACCGGATGAACGGCATGGACAAGAGCATGGATGACATCCAAAACATGCTCATTGAGACGGAGGAGAGTTTGAAGAAAGAGAAGGGCCCAAAGGATGTTCTTGCGGTGAGTGGAAAGAGCAAGAAGATAAGAAAGCGTGGCCGCAAAGGCAAAGGCAAAGGCCCGGTGACGCCCCAAGGTCCGGCCAAGGGTGCTCCCGTGGGTTCTAAGAAGAAGAAGAACCCGGCCACTTCCGAGACCGTGTGCTACTACTGTAGCAACAAGGGCCATTGGAAGAGAAACTGCCCAAGGTACCTAGCTGACAAGAAGGCGGGAACTGTCCAACCTTCTACCTCAGGTATATTTGTCATCGAAACCCTTCTCGCTACTTCTCACACAGATTGGGTATTTGATACTGGTTCGTGTGCTCACATTTGTCGAAATGTGCAGGTACTAAAGAATAGAAGGCGGCTCGAGAAAGGCGAAGTTCAACTCCGCGTCGGTAACGGCACGTGCATCTCCGCTATGGCCGTTGGGAGCGTGGAACTAACTTTGCCTACTGGTTTTGTGTTGGAACTCAAGGATGTTTTTGTAGTTCCATGTATCACTCGAAACATTGTGTCCGTTTCTTGTTTGGACTTGGATGGATTTGATGTTGTAATAAAGAACAAGTGTTTGACTTTGTTTCGTAATGAAGTTCGTTTTTGTGATGCACAATTATTGAATGGTCTTTATGTGCTTGATTCGAATGGATTTGTTATGAGTGTTGAAAATGACAAAAGGAAACGTAAGGTTTCACATGAGAATGCGACTTTAATGTGGCATTGCCGCTTGGGTCATATCAACGAGAAACGCATCAAGAGACTACAATCCGTTGGTCTCTTGGATCAATTCGCTTTCGAGCCAATTGACACTTGCGAATCTTGTTTGATGGGAAAAATGACCAAAGCGCCTTTTCCCAACAAAGGGATAAGGGCAAATGGATTGTTAGATCTCATACATACCGATGTATGTGGACCTATGAGCATTTGTGCACGTGGAGGTTTCTCATACTTCGTCACGTTCACTGATGATTATAGTAGATACGGGTATATCTACTTGATGCGTCATAAATCTGAAACTTTTGACAAGTTCAAAGAGTTTAAGAGTGAAGTTGAGAACCAACTTGATCGAAAGATCAAGGCCTTACGATCCGATAGAGGTGGTGAGTACTTGAGCCATGAATTTGGCGATTATCTAAAGGAGTGTGGAATCGTTCCACAACTCACTCCACCAGGAACACCACAATGGAATGGTGTATCCGAAAGGAGGAATCGAACTTTGCTAGACATGGTTCGATCGATGATGAGCCAAACTAATTTGCCTATGTCCTTTTGGGGTTATGCAATTGAAACCGCAGCTTTTACTTTGAACCGTGTTCCGTCAAAGTCCGTTGAGAAAACGCCCTATGAGCTTTGGTTTAAGAAGAAACCAAGCATGTCGTTTCTCAAGATTTGGGGTTGCGAAGCTTATGTGAAAAGGCTAGTGAGCGATAAGCTTGGACCCAAATCGGACAAATGTCATTTCGTAGGATACCCTAAGGAAACGAAGGGTTACTACTTCTATAACCGCAACGAGAACAAGATAGTTGTTGCTCGTTATGGTGTGTTCTTGGAGAAAGAATTTCTCACAGGAAGAAGTAGTGGGAGCAACGTGGTTATTGAAGAAATTCAAGAACCACAACAACAAAACATACCTCAAGTAGGTAATGTGGTTGTTCCAAACATAGTGCCAAATGAGGTTGCACCAAATGAGATTGTGGCCGAACCTATTCCTCAAGTTGTTGTGGAAGAAGAGGTTCAAGAACAAGCTCCCTCAAATGAATACTCAAACATATCGCGTGTCGATAGTGTTGAGGACGCACCTATACTTGAAGTTCAAGAACAAAGCCCACAAACCGTTGTGGAGCAAGTTCAAGAACCTCAAGCATCTACCCTACGAAGATCGGCAAGGCCAAGTCGTCCACCTATAAGATATTTAGGTTTGCACGACGTTCTCGTCATGGAGAACGATGAGCCCTTGACCATTGATGACATGAAAAGAAAACCAGACTCCAAGGAATGGCTTAAGGCCATGGAATCCGAAATGCAATCCATGTATGACAACAAGGTATGGACCTTGGTTGATCTTCCCAACGGAGTAAAACCCGTTGAGAACAAATGGATCTTTAAAAGAAAGGTCGACATGGATGGCAACTTGACCATTTACAAAGCACGACTCGTAGCGAAAGGTTACAAACAAGTTCATGGTATTGACTATGAAGAAACCTTCTCGCCCGTCGTTATGTTCAAGTCAATTCGGATCATGTTAGCAATTGCCGCATTTTATGATTATGAAATATGGCAAATGGATGTCAAAACCGCCTTCCTAAATGGAAATTTGGAAGAGGATGTGTATATGACACAACCCGAGTGTTTTGTGGATCCAAAGAATGCTAACAAGGTATGCAAACTTCAAAGGTCCATTTATGGATTGAAGCAAGCATCAAGGAGTTGGAACAAACGCTTTGATGAAGAAGTCAAGAAATTGAACTTCGTTCAAAGCGAAAAGGAACCTTGTGTTTACAAGAGGATCAGTGGGAGCGTGGTTGTGTTTCTTGTTCTATATGTTGATGATATCCTCTTGATCGGGAATGATATCCCCGAGTTGAATGCAGTTAAGGATTCATTGAAGAAGGTGTTCTCAATGAAAGATTTGGGCGAAGCCGCCTATATCCTAGGAATCAAGATCTATAGAGATAGATCGAGAAGGATGATAGGTTTGAGCCAAGATGCATATATTGACAAAGTGTTGAACAAACACAACATGGCAAATTCCAAAAAGGGATTCTTGCCTATGTCACATGGCATTTTCTTGAGCAAGTCTCAAAGTCCGACCAATGATACAGATCGGGATTACATGAAGAAATTCCAGTATCCATCTGTGGTCGGATCGATTATGTATGCCATGCTATGCACTCGTCCCGATGTGGCACATCCGATTAGCGTGACTAGTCGATTCCAAGCCAATCCCGGCATGGCACATTGGACTGCAGTCAAGAATATCCTCAAATATCTCAAGAGAACAAATGATAGCATTCTCGTATATGGTGGAGATCAAGAGCTCGTTGTAAGTGGTTACACCGATGCTAGTTTCCAAACCGATCGAGATGACTCAAAATCACAGTCCGGCTTCGTATTTCTGCTTAATGGTGGTGCCGTGAGTTGGAAGAGTTCCAAGCAAGATACTACGGCCGATTCCGTCACCGAAGCAGAATACTTAGCGGCTGGTGAAGCAGCGAAAGAAGGTGTATGGATCAAGGAGTTCTTGACCGAGCTAGAGGTGGTTCCAAGCATCTCAGGTCCAGTGGATATTTACTGCGACAACACGGGAGCCATAGCTCAGTCTAAGGAGCCTAGGTTTCACCAAAAGACTAGGCACATTCTACGACGATTCCATCTCATCCGTCAGTTGATCAATGATGGATGGGTCAAGGTCAAGAAGGTGGACGGTGCCGCGAACACAGCGGACCCTCTGACAAAGCCTTTATCTCGAGCCGCACATGAGTTGCATGTTGCATCCATGGGGATTAGGCGTATGCCTGAGTGGCTTTGAGTTGTATCTTTTATTACTAGGCTTTAGTATGAGACATGTATATTTTGGATATTACATTGAGTGCTATGCACTTGCTAGAAGTCACTATTGATTGACTCTAGGCCAAGTGGGAGATTGTTAGAGATATGTCCTAGGAGCCAATCGTATTTAGGCCACTTCTATAGTTTATGTTATTGGTGATTTCAGATCATTTGTTCTTTGATTTAATCGTTGACAGTTCATTCAGGTTGAGGATCTGAATTATAGATCACTGTTATTCATTTAGTAGTAAATGACAACGATAAATCTAAAAGTCCATAATCTTGATAATTAACAGAGAACATTAATTATCAATAAGATTAGTATGCAGATTAAGTGATGATTAAGTTCTATAAATCATAGGTTAGGAGTAACCAACTTAATTGCATATGTATATGTTATAGAACATAGTACAGGACTGGACCCCACGAAATAAATATATGGATTGTGTTGCGTGTCATTATTTATTTCGTTATGATTTTGGTTCTAAGTTTGAGATGATTATCTTTTCCACATGAGGATAGATGCTATAAATCATGTCTACCGCTGATTCCTGATAAAGGCTGCTATACGGACTTGATTTAAGTATTCTTGAATTGTGCGGGGAAAAGCTAATTATCAAGAAAACCGTATGTCCCTCATTAATTCACTTAGTGAGTGACGATATCTGTTTGGGCCCCTTGATGGAGATAGATTGTTTGCTGGAAACTGATACAATTATCTCTAGATCAAGAAACGTATAATCTGCAAGAATGACACGTTCCTATCTTGGATTATACGATGATATCGTGTGACATAAGAATCAAAATAGAGAAACATAATCGTTCTCTTATGCAGGATTGAAATTTTGTAGCTGTACACTATTTATGCGAATTGGGAATCATAACGTGTTGCTAGATACCGCTTATGATTATTGGAATTAAATAGCGATTTAATTCCATGTCCAACATAGCATAAATCCTCAAAGGGTCACACATAATAAGGTGTTTAACCACACGTGCATTAATTGTTTATTTGCAACAATTGGTTTTGCAAAATATGATAAGTTGATTAATTAATCGTGTACCGTTATGGACCGTTATGATTAATTAAGTCAAATAGATCATATCGAAATAATTAAATGCATTGACTAATTCCATATTAATTATTAAATAGTTAATAATTAATAATAATCAACACATTTAATAAATTGAGCAAAATGGGCCTTAAATTAATTAGTTGATTTAATGCCAAATGGAAGGTGTAATAAAATGGAAGGCAATTGGGCTCAACTTGTCTTGAGGCCCAACCCACAAAGGAGGTAGGTAGGGTGCGGCTAGGGAGGGGTATTTTGGTCCTCCAAAATTTGGATGAAGAGCTAGGGCATGAGGTCTATTTAAAGGGGTGTTCCTTGGGAGCAAACCCTAGCCTCTACACACCTCTCTCTCTCCTTCTCTCTTTGGCCGCACCTCACCACAAGGGAAGAAAAATTTCAGATTTTTCATTCCCCTTCTCTCTTCCACACACCACCTAGCTCATGTGTTGAGCAAGCTTTTCCACCAAATTAATTGGAGAATTAACTAGAAAGGGAAAGCTTTGGAATTAGGCACAATTCTCTCAATTACTAGCATAATTGATTAGAGAAGGTGGTTAATTCCTTAGTGGACTCGAGGAGCACGGCGTGGAGGTTCTTGGAGAGCTCGCCACCGACACCAACGCATTGGAACGAGCCTCTTGGTTGCGATACCAAGAGAGGTATACTTCCAATCCTTTCTCTCTTGTGAATGAATAGCTTATGTACTAGATCTCTTTTGTGTGTGATTTGCTTGGTTAATTAATTGGTAATTAGCATAAAAATGAAAATTACACACTTTCTAACAATTTGTGCCTCGAATGTATAACAAAAGAAAATTGATTAGTGCCATCGCACTAATTGCCATCGCTGTCATCGCGAGTCAGCACTCTCTCCCCTCATCTATACTCACCCAACATGCATATATTATTTTTTGTTCATTTCGTTATTATAAGTGTTCACTTTATTAAATACAAATGTTCACTTTGTATTATATTTGTTCACTGTTTTATAAGTGTTCGCTATATTAAGTTTGTTCATTTTATTTTTTTTTAATTTTTATCTAAATGTTCAGTTTAATAAGTACAAATGTTCTGTTATTTAAATATAAATGTTCAGTTAGTTGCAACAGAAAATATAACTGTTATAAAAAAACCAAGCGAAGGGGTCACGAACCGGACAAAAAACACATGAAAAATTAGAAGGGGTCATGAACCGATTCGGTTCAAATTAAATTTTTTCCGACTCTACCTCTGCTCCCTGGCGCAGCTCTCTCTCATCCACGCGCGACACCCTGGCACGACTCAGCCCATTAGTTGACGCATTTAACTGAACACTTGTGATTATTAAACTAAACACATTTGATTATTAAACCGAACATTTGTAACATATAGCAACGATGACAGCGATGGTTTATTTAGAGATAGAACTTATAACATCTGTATAACAAAATATGGTCATCGCTCGTGCATTTCAAATAAGAAAAGTCATGCAAACAGAATCTGCAATCTGATAAAACTTACTTCTATTCATGTATTTCTCATTTTACTCCAAATAAAAATTCCTATAAATAAAAATGGTATGCTCGGCGGATATCCAATTCTTGTGAATGATATATGGTTAAAATAACTAAAGTTTGATTCGATGAACATTAGTTTTTCATGAGACATTAGAGTAGATCAAAAGATAAAATACTATGAATCAAAAGTGTTTCATGACACTTAGGCTCTACTCCAATATTCATTTTGGAGGGGACGAGAGAGGATTAAGTTATGAATTTTTCTACCTGAATTAACTTATGCTACACTACTTGTGTAATACTAGGTTGCTTAGCTGTCGTTGTTTCGGTAGCGACTAATTTTGTTATATTATATCTTGTTAATTAATCATTAGTAGATATAATTTTACGTATAAAATGCTTGTGTGGTTGGATTACGAAAGGAAAAAGTTGGAATTATGGAGTACGAGAGGAAAAAGTTGAAATTAACTCGGTCACATTATACATAACGTGTAGTTGGTATATGTAGTAAAAAGTATATTATCATTATTATTAATAATATTATTTTTAGTTAAATGTTTATTATTTGCTTGGATTGTCTTTTGGTAAGTCAATCAACCAAATACAATAACAAAAACTCCCAAGACAAGTTATCAACACGGATGACAATCTTGCAAATGTTGCAAGGTACCAAATAAATAAAAATAATATAGGCTATCTCATCTTGTTGCTGGAATTCGGCAAAAAAAAAAAAAAACAGTGAAAAGAACTAATAAAAAATAGAAGAACCAATCAAGAATATATTGATATTAATATTAAAAAAACAAAAAAGTATCTTCCTCGTCTTTTAGGCCCTGATCAAAATCCCATTTTTTTTAACATGGAATTTCATTTCATTTTATTTCGTTGAAAAATTCTTGATCAAAATAAAAAAAATTTGGTATCATTTAGTTGGAATTTTTATGTAATCATATCTAAAAAAAATCCTATGAAATCAATTCAAATGAAATAAAATCCCACGTAACAATCATTTTGATTCGGGCCTTAATCTTACGCACGGAAGGGGAAAAAATAAGCAGTACCACCACAGCACCACTTTGGCTAAGAACCCGGATCTGATTTGGAGTCTTAGTGAAAGGTTTTTTGATTCGAGACACTATTTCTCTGTGACGTCACAGAAAAAAAAAATTATTCAACACCATCGTTGGATGGATGATCCAATGGCCGAAATTAAATCCTTAACAAAAAAGTAGGGGTATTATTCACATCGCTTCATCTTTACACCCAAGATTAGTAGGTTTTAAGTGAGATGAAGATGAGAAGAAACTAAGACTTATTTCTTAGAAGACTTCACTCTCGATTACTAATCTCCAATTTGAATTAACCAAATAATTATGCATCAATTCTCTTATAGTGAGAAATTTAGAAAGCAAGGAATTAAGTCAAACCAAATCACTATACATCAATCATATTACATTATGTATATGACACAATGTAATAATTTAATTTTTTTCTAATAACAAACAACTATAAAAAAAAATCCACTGTATCATTTTCTTTTGTTTAATACAATTACCTAAATTAAGTTAAATTCACTTAAAAAGAAATTTTCTTTTTCCTACAACGATGCTTTATTTTGATCAATTTTGTTTTTTAAAGATAAGATTGAAGTCAAAACTTTCCAACTTATTTCAAAATTAAATGTGACAAAAAAATTTCCAATCATGTTTCAAACCCGCAACTTTTCACTTAGAGTGCATTGCTCTTTTATTATTTTATCAAATTTTAAAGGACCATACCAGAGCTTGTAGAACCCATCGTCAAATTTAACCTAAATTGATGGCATTAAACCAAGTACTTATGTTACTAAAGAATCTTAAGTGCACGACATCTACATATTGCCTATCGTTCTGAATCCAACACGAGAAAGTATATATAGCAAATATCTGATGCTCCAATGTTTTACAAATTACAAGATAGTTTGTATACCCCCAAAACATCGTCAAAGTGGTCGACCAAAATCACCATACACAGCATGCTAGATCATACCCAAGATCGCCAAAATCAATCAACTGGATTAGAAAGAACAAATTATAAGGTAACAAAAAACTGAAATATGACTAATAAAACAATGAAGTAGAGCAGACTGCCAAACTTGCCAAGCTATCTGAACAAGATCGAACATAAGAAATGATCACAATCAATAGAGAAAATAAAAGAATATGCGGGGCCGCTTATCATCAAAACCCAAGCTAAGTTGCCGGCAAGGCACATCGCAAATGAAATTCATTCTTGTGGAAACTTTTAGGAGAATTCTTCATAAGCCACATTGTAAATATTTACAAGCCGAGGGGTGTAACTAGAACATTGTTTTCAGTTAGGCGGCGCTGGAAATTGGCTAGGCGGGCCTGTAAATTCATGATTCCAGTCGCCTTTTTTGAGAGAATCGCATTCAGTCTGGATATATACTCGTCTAGCTGATTTCCTGGTTGATCTGCTTCCTCTAATAATTTCATTTCCTGTTTTCATAATCAAAGGGAAGTTCTTTATTTCCTTACAGACATAGTCCATATATCACATACAACAGTACTGGTGCCACATAACAGCATTTGGCTGTACATTTCTTTAACCACAATTATTTTTCCCTCTTCCGAGTTCCTAACTTGGAACTGGATACTTCAAACCTTCTTTTCTTTCGATCAATTACAGCACAACAGGGAACAGTGAAAATAAGCTTTTCTAATGCAATTAACAACAGGAAACTCTTTATTGACATCTTGAACTAGGTTGCAAGGGTACCAAAGAATAGAGCTAGAACATTTTTGACCTGATCTGATGAAATAAGGTCAGCAGCATCACCAGCAGGTTTGGTTCAAACTCTGGTGAATCTTATTTGTATTGGACCCAGGTGAGTTAGTTTGTGTGAAAGCAACAGGGCTTGCTTCTGATTAACCAACTTGCAAGAAGCAACATAAATAAAATACACCAAAAGCAATGAAATTTGATAATTTAGATCCAGGTCAGTGAGTCAAATCGTAAACTATTTCTATTGTAATAGAAGTTTACTGGACAAACATGATCAAATCCACTGTTACCCTAATCTACATATCAAAGTTGAATTTCACCGTTTTTATTTTAGATTCACATACCTCACGTAAAATGTTTATGGTCTCCTCGACTTGTTCTCTGTGTGTCATCACCAGCTCCTCTTCCTCCTAAAACAATAAATGCATTAGCAATTAAACATGTAGGCTCAAGGCTTGTTTCTAAGTGCCCATTCAACAAAGCTTGAAAAAGGTGAACTGAACACCTAACCTTCAAAAGAGAATTGAGATCATCCTCTGGCGCCACTTCATTTGATTTCACATCCTTCCACCTGACAGGAGATTCTCCTCTTATTCTGGCAGGTGAAGCTGAGTGCCCATTCATGCTCCCTTTTTTCAATAAGATTCTCCCGTCTTGTTGACTTCCACTTATCTCCTCAGAATGTCCATACCCATTACCCCGCCTTGGAGTTGCACCACGTGTAGCACTAGAGGGTGGTATGCGCGACTCTGTGTTACTGGATGTTGGTACAGGGGTATCCCTGTCATTTTGCTTGGACCAGACCTTCTGTGACTCGGCTGGTGCATCAAAACTGGTATAGTCAATCGTCCGTACCGGTGTAGGGCTTGGGTCTCTTAAATTACCGCCTGAAGATGAGGTTGAGAGATCCTTCTTTGAACTCCCTTTAGAAAGACTCTTTACCCTGCATAAATAGAAAGAGGGCAAAGAAAAAGGTAAACATACCCAATACAGTATGTGAGACTGAAAGCAAATGAGACAGAACATTACCTATCGGCATATCTCAACGTATTGAGAGTGTGCTCACATGAGCTTGAGTTGGGAGAGATACAAGAAATCATGACAGTCTTTGAGTTTCCAATGAATGAATCTCGGAGTACTTCAGTCAATTTACTTCCTCTGAAGGGAATGTGAACTTGGTCATTGTCAAGGGCCCTGATGCATTCTTTCAAGGCCAGTAAGCTTTTGTTTATCTCTGCACCTTCTATTCTGCATCATAAAAGAGGCATCCTATGATCAAACATCTTGAACATCTCGCATTATCAGCTAACATTTGGTACATGCAACAATGTTTATTAAGACTATTAAATATATACCTTGTTTGCTTATCATTATCATAGGTATCCGCACCTCTCTCGCTCCCAGCAAGGTCAATGAAAGATAGCTTTCCTACCACCTTAGGGGGCTTCGACTCTTTCCCTTCAATCGACTTTTTTATGACAAGCTGGAGGATGGCGTGGGAGCGGGATGACTCCTCATTGGCACCTGTCATGCCTGTGCTTCTGCTGGCATTGCCTTTCTCAATCAGCTCTCTTATTGTATCTACATTTGAAACTTTAAATTCTTGGAGACCTACAATGCATACTTGTTGCTTTCCGTCCTCTCTCATGCAGAGTTTCCTGGCAAATGCATTAGAAAAGGATTAAGAGATACCAGTGACTAGCGAACATGTATACATAATTCTCATGCACCAGAAGGTGGGAAAAATGTGACAAGTGTTGAGCATAGTATTGGCACATACATTGCATATAGCTTTGCCAAAACCACCTAGACCTTTATTATATTTAATAATATCATAAGAAAGTCAAAACACCTCCCCCCCTCAGCCCAACACAACAGACACACATGCCCCCCAAAAAAAACAGGAAAATAAAGGCATGAGCATGCAAGAAAAGAATTACACACTTCTTTTCACCAAGCAGGTCAAAAAGCTTTCCCCCATAGATCTCGAAAAAGCTGACAAACAAATGGAACCCCTGGTTTCTATAAGTGTAATGCATCAGCCTGAAAATATCTTGTGATGCTTTCAGTGGTAGCGGTTGCATAGTGTAGGTTTTTCCACTACCTGAAACACACCATAATCTACGTTAGCATTTCAAAATAACACTACATATTAAAACATAATATTTTATTAATTTTATTCTCTAAGCAAGCATAAGAGAAAGTGTTCAAACCCTAGAATTAATTTAGTTGACAGATATTAGCTTACAACAGCATATACAAGGTCATAACTGCATCTAAGTAAAAAAGGAAAATTTTCATATTTCAAGCTCTTAGGTAACTAAACTTGCCTGTTTGTCCATAGGCGAAGCATGTGGCTTTAGTTCGTTGGAAGATAGCAGGGACAATAGGCTCCACAGTTTCACGATATACCTTATAAGGGAAAAAAATGGGCAAAAGCCAAAAAATGAAAAAAGAAAAAGTCAGATTGCTGAGAAAAGGAGAACTTTGCAGTGACGTAGCTATATGAATCACTCAAAAGCAGAATGCATCAAATCTACAATACTCCTAATTCTTCAAGAAATTTACAGGAATGGGCCACAATGGTACAAACAATGTTGAATTCTAAATTCTTTCTTTGCAAAATAACATAAGAAAAGGAGTTATCGTCAATACAAGATATATAAATCATACCTCATCATTGGATACATCCTCATCTAACACTGCATCAAATACAAATTCGTGCTTCTCCATATACTCAGTCAAATCAACCTAATGAGGCGAGTAATGAGTGAGAACCAGTTTGAGGAGAATTTTCTTTTGTACCTTAAAACTAAGATGAGAACTTAGTAGTATAATCAAGGGATTTCAGTTCTTCTCTTCTATTCCAGCAAAATGGTTGGTTAACATCAGCACCAACTGTACCACACCTAATGGACATTTAAATAGGATTCATAGAAAACTTAAGATGCAATAGAGTACGCTGTACTCATGATTCATTACATCAGGACTAAAGCAAAAATGAAACAAAAAAGTCAACAAAAATTAAATACAGTAAAAAGCGATCTTGCAGTTTGAGACGAAAAAAAACTAAACTACATAAACAGATCATAACCAACTTGTACAATACTGAAATAGACACTTTCCTTGGGTAATAAAAAATAAAAAGTATAGAAAAATACACCAATAAGTGATACTTAACAGAAGACTAATGACTGACCTTTAATTTGGTCTCATGAACTACAAGAGAGTTTGTACGCGAGTTTATTGAGATAATATCTTCCTCTTTCTTTGCTATCTCCTTCTTGTTCAGTGGTCTCTTTCTTACCTGTGGTAAAGAAAGAAGAGGGTAATAAGAAAGGAAAACTATTGCCAAATATCAAACTGATATACTCTTCTTTTTGTTTTTTTTTTTAAACAAAAAGGAACACCAGTACTCTGATTTAATTGCATCATACCACAACTCTGATCTTAGCAACTGCATTAGATTTCTCTTTGTCATTTGAAAGGCCTTTTCCCGTCTGTTTACAAGTAGAAATGTTTGGCTCAGATTGGTCAATCATTTGATCCCTCTCATAATTGAATGTAACACCACTATCATCTCCTGATGCATGCATCTGAAAACGTCATCACAACTTAATAAAGCAAAATTCAAACGATATTTTGTGTCCTGCACTCAACTCGTGAAGAGGTAATATAACTTAAAGCAGTATTTGAGCTACAATAACCAACAAATTAACAAAAGAACGAACAAAAAAGTAAGAAAAAAAAAAGGAAACTGCAATTATCTTCGTACTTCAGGGAGGAGATCAGTGTCAAAGGAGTGGAGATCCAATAGGCCAGGGCTCAGCTCGTTTGGGGAGAACTCATCCTCAGCGACAATCCTATTACTGTTGTTCTGCAATGGTGTTGCGGGCTCCCATGATTCAGACAGAAAGCCTCTACTGTTGGAACCTCTTATCATTCTTGAGTATTCCATCTAAGGATCAAAAGAGATAAATTTAGTACACTAAAGTAAATTAACTAGACCTCATGATAAGGTACTATACTTAGAGAAACAAGAAGGACATAAAATATTTAAATATCCAATCATGGCTACCAGCAGAAATATTTCCAGTGTATAATTTTAGCTCCTGCACTATGTAAAATTCTAATTTCAAGCAGCATTGTCACTATTTGATACACCCTAAATGAATGAATCATTTCCAATTAATCAACTGCGAGTCCAGGTTTCAGATACCCTTTTCACACTATAAATTGGACAGATATCGTGAAGAAAATCAGAGGCACAATTTGAAATTTAAATTCGAGCTCGACAAAAACATTGGGGTTTCTTATTTGCGCATGCATTGTGAATTTTTCGTGAACCCAATACAACAAAACTCCATCAGTCAATACCTCTTACCTTCAACCTTAAGAAAACTTGACAACAAAAATACGCAAAAAAAATCAAGTCAAACTCATCAATTTCTCCATTAATTTACCTGTTGAGAGGAAGAGGAGTACCACCGTCCACTGCCCCCTCCACCTCCGCTTCCGCCACCACCACCTCCGACGCCGGACGACGCCATCGCGGCCGTGGGGTCAAACATGAGCTGTTCGGAAGAGTACTGGCGCTGGTGGTGGCTTTGCGATCGCATCTGCCTGATCGCGGCGCCGCTCATGGTTTCTCGATCCGATACGAGAAGAGAAAAGAGGAAGACAAGATAGAGACAACGAGCAGAGAACGATCAAAGCTGTCTCTCTGGTTGAATTTATTTTGGAGAGAGAAAGAGAGAGAGGAGAAGTGGTTAAAAATTAAAATTTAGTTTATGCTATATTAAATATATATGGCAGAGAGAATAATTGAAGCACACAACAACGACAAGGCCAACGTCCGACAGAGGAAGAAATGGAAATGGAAATGGAAATGTTTGATGGATTCTAGTTTAAGTTTAAGTTTAGATTCGGATTTGGTTAAGCTGGGCTTTCGTTTTGAAATGGACTCCTACTATTGCAAGGAGCGGGGAGGCTGTCACCTGGTCCTATTGTATTACTATCCTCTCCATTTTGTACGGATTGGATATTTCAGTTGTTAGTGTTACTGTGGGGATGTTTTTAAAGAAATGGAGGCAGTAGGACCAGGAATTGCGGATGATGGCCGGTCATGACTCGTGAGAGCCAGTTGATTGGACCGGGTTGACCTGGCCCACATGGCAGATTCTCTCCGATTCTTTCTACGTGGACAAGGAAAGAGTCTCTTGAATAAACTTTACGTTATGTTATTCTCTATTGTGTTTTTTTGTTTTAAAGAAAAAAATTGGTTTCTGAAATTAAGTGTTTTTGCATACTATATTCCATTAATTGCTCCGTTAATTGCATACTTTTATTCGCATAATATTTTTATTTATAAAATTGTAGAAGTTGAACTTAATTGTGTTTGGTCCATGTATCGAAGTAATTGTCTCGGTCAAAATATAGATATTTATAACATCAGATATCGTTGGTACTGGTACGAAAGCAATAATTAATTTGAAATTGCGGTGCATGGATATTAAATTTGAAATGATGGAAAAAAAAGTTAGGCCATAAATGGAAACGCATATTTACAGTGGGATTGGGAATTGAAATTCCGACACCCTCCAAATTCGTTGATTGGGAATGAAAAAATTTAACCGTGTGAGTTGAATTGATGGGAGTTCGCTTCTTTCAAATTTCATTTTAAAATCCCATCTAAAGAGAAGGAATTTTGTGAGGTTTGATTTAGAGCGTCCGATCATCCTCCCTGTAGTTATCAATGAATTTTTGTTAGTTCTTCTTATTGGGGCAATTTGGATTGAAGTAGGAATTTGAGAAATTTGGGGATTATAAACAATCCAAATTTTTCACAAAGTTACACACTTCTCAATAAATTTATGTCTAGGAATAGAAAATTCTCCAAGGGGCTGTTTGGATTCATGGAGGAATTTGGAGAATTTCATCTTCCTAGCGTAAATTTATTATAAACAATCCAAACTCTTCACAAAGTTACACACTTCCCAATAAATTTATGTCTAAGAATTGGAAATTCTCCAAATTCTCCAAATTCCTAAGCGATCCAAACGGCCCCCAAATTCCTAAGCAATCCAAACGCCTACTCATTCGATCAATATTTTTTTCAAATCAAGTAATTTCTATTCCATTGAAATCAATTCCAACCAAATCAACTTCAGATTTCTTTCCCATTAGTATTCTCACGGACTAACAATTGTAATATGATTTTTACTCTGAAAATAAATCTATTGAAAATTTTTCTCATTTTAAGAACGAAATGATTTCTAAATAAGTTTTTAAATAAGAATTTTTGCATATTACGAATGCTATAATTAGTGGCATGATAAATAATGAACAAAAAATATTGAAACACATATGTATTATTTTTCGAAACTAAAATAGATATTTAAATTATATATATTTTTAACATAAAATATAATATATGATTCATCCTATAAAATTAATTTTTTTACTAGACTAATTTTTATATGAAATAAAAAAAATCATATAATCCATTTCAACATAATGAATGGTTGTGCTTAATCAAGACTCAAATCGAATCAGACTGAAATTAGGATATAAATTTCGATATTATTTGATACAAGTTAAAAAAATAAATTATGACATTATTTAGAATTGGATTTGTAATCTGAATTTCGATCAGAGTAAAACAAATGAAACAATTCGTTAATAAGTTTATTTAATAATAAATTTTGAGCCCAAAAAAATGATAATAAACGCTTTGGTCACTGCACAATATTTAATACAGACAAACTCAAGAAAAATACATTGTTTAAAAAAAAAATTATACTCCACTTCAAACACATTTAAAAAAATCACACTTCACTTTAATAAACACATTATCTCAAACCAAAAATAAAAATATATTACATGAATCATCAAATTTACAGCGACAAAATTCAACGAAAAAGTTTAATATGCACTATAGTGCATAGGACATTTCGTGCACCGATGACTTTTTCGGAAATATTTTTGTAAATTGACAAATCTAATTTAACCAATCTAATCTACATATTGAAATCTCATAAAAAACCAAATTTTATAATTTTTGAGATTTTATTACTATTTTTTTCGAATTTTTTAAAACATGTCATTTTTGAAATGTTGTACTATTACAACATTTCAAAAATGACATGTTTTAAAAAATTCGAAAAAAATAGTAATAAAATCTAAAAAATAATAAATTATTTTTTAATATGAAATTTCAATATGTAGATTAAATTAGTTAAATTAAATTTATCAATTTATGAAATATTTCTAAAAAGATCCGTAAGGTACAAAATGCCTATGCAGGTGCATATTAAATTTTCCCAAATTTACGAATAAATGTTGTCAAATTCATCATTATAAATGTTGTCAGCGACCAAATTAACACATCCCCGAAATTTACTCCCGTGTAATTACCCGCCACAGAGCTTGACAGTAGATCGGAAGATCCAGAGAACTTGATAGTAGATCGGAAGAGAACGGTGCTGCCTCTCTTTCTCTCTCTCTTCTCTCTCCTTCCCTTCCCAAGGTGAATGTTTAGCCATGGCGAAGCGAGGAGGCGACGCTGCTCTGGCGACGGAGGGGATGGCGCTGTCCCGGTTCGGAGTACTGGTGGCGCAGCTTGAGTCGATCGCCGCCTCCGCCCCGTACCAGCCGCCCGACCCTCTTCTCTGCTTTGATCTCCTCTCTCAACTCGTCTCCTCCATTGAAGAGGAACCCAAGGCTAGTTCGTGTTCTCCTTATGTACATTACATTATTATAAGATTGCTTAATTCTGTGGAATTAGAGAGGTGAAGAGAGAGGGAGGAACACTAATTTAGAACACAGTGAACTGAAATGGCTTGGTGTTAGACGTGTAACTAACGTGATAGTGGCATTTGGAACTTTTCTGTTTGAATTGATCACAACTAAAATTGGGATCTCCATCTAACGTCTCTTTTATTTACTTTATTATTTTGGGTCATTAGTTTGATTAATTTGACCAAACCATCTGAAGACTCTGTGTAAACCCGAATTTCAGGAGTCTATACAGCTATGGCAAAGGAAATGTGAGGATGCTCTTTTTTCGTTGCTGACATTCGGGGCCCGCCGACCAGTGAGGAGGTTGGCATCAGTAGCAATGGGGCGGGTGATCGAGAAAGGGGATGGAATTTCTATTTATTCCAGAGCAAGTACTCTGCAGGGTTTTCTGGTCGATGGCAAAAAAATTGAGCCCACATCTTGTGCTGGTTAGTTGCTAAGGACTCTTCCAGTGCAAGCTGCACGTACTTTACTGGCTATGGACCTATGGTTAATGTTACTCAGATGTTAATGTAAGATCAAAATTGTTCTGGTTTAAACTGACTGAATCAATCATGGTAAACAATGCCTGAAATAAATTGGAAGTAAACAAAATCAGAAGAGACAAAACCCTAATTTTTATATTTCTGAATTATCTTTTATGTCACTTTAATAGGTGCTGCACAATGTTTGGGCGAACTGTATCGTTTATTTGGGCGTAGGATTACTGCTGGATTGGTTGAAACCACAAATATTGTATCAAAGCTAATGAAGTATAGTGAGGTGATATTTCATCTTGTCTTTCATTGAACAAGAAAAGTGCGCATACATTTTTCATTTATGTTAGAGTTGGAATTTTTTTTATATATACTTGCAATGGATTGATTGAATTCGATGTACCTGAAATAAACATAAAGGAGCTCAATACTACTACAATCTGAGGATATCAGCTCTGCCTAAAACCTTAGAGAATACAATACGTCAAGGCTCAAGCTAAGGGTTACCATTCTGGACTACTAGACAGCGTTATTCAGATATTATGTATGCTGGTACATAAAATGTATCAGACCATAATAGACCTTGCATATTCAACGCTGGTGGATCTAATAGGCCCTGATCAAAATCCCATTTTATTAACATGGGATTTCATTTCATTTCATTTCGTTGGAAAATTCTTGATCAAAATGAACGGATTTGGTGTCATTTGGTTGGAATTCCTATGTAATTAGATCCAACAAAATCGTGTGAAATCAATTGAATTGAAATGACATCCTGCGAAAAAAACATTTTGATCAGGCCAATACTCTCTCAAATTTGTGTTTGTCACTGAATTTTATTAAGTCTTGGTTGCTAAGTGTGAGCTGTATTACGGCTATTATTTCATATTTTTTTTAAATAATCACAGGATTACGTAAGACAAGATGCATTGCTACTTCTGGAGAATGCACTGGAAGGGTCGGGTGGAGGCGGTGCACCTGCTGCTTATATGGAGGCTTATAGAATTATTATGCGGCTAGGTCTGGTCGATAAATCGCTTATTGTCAGATTAGCTGCTGCAAGATGTCTAAAGACTTTTGGTAGCATAGGAGGCATTGGTCTAGGAATGCCTGAGCTTGAAAGCTCGCTGGGCTATTGTGTCAAGGTAATTGAAGATGAAGAGTATGAAAAAGTAAAATTACATCTATAAGATTTAGTGTTTGGTGGTAACACAGAAAGACTGCAGCTGTACATTTTGAATTCGCATTCACTTGGCTTACTTGTTTGTAGTTATCTCGTTCCATTCAAAATTGTATAGCGTAGGAAGTTTGGGGGTCATTAGTTATATATCTAGACATGCATTGAGAATTCTAGCTTGTCCTTGCAAAAGGAGACATTTTAGATTCCTTAGAGCAGTGTTTGTTTAATAGTTAGATCTCTGTTATTATAGCCCTTGCTAAGAAAGTTTCTTTGACATAACCTGAAATTGCAATCAATCAATCTCTCTCTCTCAACAAGTAAAGGAGGCGGAGCATCACTAGCAGTGCACATTCTGAAAGCAGGGAGAGGCGCAATTTTTGCTGCTATTTTATATTTCTTCTACTGAAGTAAAAGTTTTTATCAGGGATGTTATGCTATGTCATTTCTTGAGGTTTTGTAGGGGTGTACTTTAGCTTAACAGTTAGTTTCAACCCTTCTGTATCCAAAATTACTTCTATAGTCATTGAAGCTATCATTTGTTTGTCTGAGCATTTCTATTGCCAAATAGGGTTTAGAAGATCAGGTTCCTTCTGTCAGGGATGCCTTTGCTGATGCCCTCGGCGCGTTGCTGGCACTTTCTATGAACCCTGATGCGCAGGTTTGTCAGATTCCACACATTATAATTTTTTGTTGACATTATCGTCTCTTTAGCATTTTTTTTTTTTTTTGGGTGTGGTTTCCTTAGGTGAAGATGAAAAAGGGTAAGAATCAGACTCCAGTCCCTAAGAAATCAGAGGATAGTTTACAGAAGTATCTCATAGCACCTTTTGTGAAAGGTAAACCACTATTTGAGAAACTTATATACCAACTTTCCACAAATCTCTGTAAATATTAACTTGGTCTTCGAAGTATGAATATATTATATATATAGAGAACGGCTAATGTGCCACGGGTGGCAAGGCCACCCATTTTTCTTTTGAGTCATTTTTTGATATCTTAAATTCAAATGGTCGATCCAAACCGTTCAAGTTGATCTCTATATTGGAATATACTTGGAGACCAAATTTTACATTTTTTCGAATTTTTTTGCTATTTATTATGATATTTTCAAAAAACATTATAATTGAAGTATTTCAGGCCCTCCAATTTAAAAATATCTTAAGAAATAGTAAAAAAATTTGAAAAAATGAAAAATTTGGTCTCCAAGGAAATTCCAATATAGAGATCAATTTGAAGGGTTTGGATCGACCATTTGAATTTTGAATATCAAAAAATGACTCAAAAGAAAATGGGTGGCATTGCCACCCATGGCACATTAGCCATCCTCTCTCTCTCTCTCTCTCTCTCTCTATATATATATATATATATTTGGTTCTGACTTCTGATCAATGTATCTGATAACAGCCAGTGGAGTAAATGCAAAGAAATTACGAATTGGATTGGCTTTGTCTTGTGTGTTCTTCTTTCAGGTACATCCTTCTTCCCTCCTATGTTCTTTCTGATTGCAAGATCTTTCTTTAAAACAAAAAATGTTCAGATGTTTTGGTCTCCTTTTTTATTTTGCTATATTGTGTTTCCTGCAGTAAGAAAGTTATACTGTTTTCAGGTTATTCATCTTAAATACCATTATCCTCACAGTGAGCTTCAAAATTTGGCACTGAAAGCTATGGAGATGCTTCAAGGCAGTGGTTCTATTGATCCACATTCATTGGTAATGAAGTTATAATTTTTTTAATCAATGTAGATGTTTAGAACTCCCAGATTCTGTATTGCAAGAGATCAACAAATAGCTTTTCCAATCTAATGTTCTAATGTGAAGTTGAATATTTATTGTTCTATCCTCTTTTGTGTGTAGGCATGTGTCTTATATATTCTTCGTGTCGGGGTTGCTGACCAGCTAACTGAACCGGCTCAACGTGATTTTTTAGTTCTCTTGGGAAGAAAGGTTCTTCTGATTTTTTCACAAAAGAAAAAACTAGAAATGATGTTGAATTCATAATCATGTAATCTGCTTTCTTTTTATTAGCTGGAATCTTCAGATTGCAGTCCTTCTATGAGAGTTGCAACACTGCGTATACTTTCCTACCTTTTGAAAAGCTTGGGAGAGGTGCTTCTTCTTATTTTTGTAGTTTATGATTTAATTTCTTTATGTTGAATTTAGTTTTGAGTTTGGCTGTAAGTGGCATTTTTTTTTAAATGTTTTAGCATTTTTCTAAAATAGTTCAATTCTCGCTACTGTGTTGTGCTCTGGTTTAGGTGCCTGCTGAATTCAAGGATGTGCTTGATAACACTGTCGTTGCTGCATTGTCACATTTTTCGGTCCATGTATGTTGTTGGATCATTAATCTTACTTTTTGATGGTAATATTTTTTTTTGTCATTCCATGTATGTTGTTCTTGTTTTCTTGTGGCTTAGGTACGAATTGAAGCGGCCCTAACCTTGCGTGCATTGGCAGAAGTGGATCCTACTTGTGTTGGCGGTTTAATTTCATTAGGCATAACAACATTAAATGCTGTCAGGGAAATTGTGTCATTTGATAAGGTACACATGCAGGACTTAGAAAACATAATTTTTTGTTCCTACAGAAAGTTGCCATGAACTCATGATACTTACAGAAGTTATGAAATTGCTCTTTGTTCTTCTGTTCTCATAGAGCTCCCACATAGTTTTGTATTTAAAAAATAAATAAATAATCCAAAATTTGTGCTATTGGCCTCAAGATGTTGGGGCTTCTACAAATAAGCCCAAGTCACAAGCACCTCTTTATGTTCAACCAAGAGGTTGGCTATAGTACACTCTGGTGTACTGGGAGTTGTTTTCGAAATCCAAAATTTAAACGGTCAAGATTGACCGTTTAAATTTTGAATTTCGAAAACGACGCTGGTGTATGGGGACTCTGTTCACCAGAGTGTACTATAGCCAACCTCGTTCAACCAAATCTCGTCATAACTGGTTCATAAATACTATGGAACCCAAGATATAGTGCAACTCAGCTGTAGAAAGAAAGGCACAGTAAAGTTGGGCCCAAAACTCTCAATTTAAATGAAATATAAGTTTTTATTTTCTAATACAAGAAATTTCTAGATGTTATTTGCAAAAAAATCCTTATATAGTCTTATGGAGAAGCTAATCGGTGTGTACTGGCATTGCTTATTTCTACAGGGAAATAATTTAAGTGGGGAGCTTGCAACACTTCATGGGCAGGCTGCAGTTTTAGCTGCTCTTGTGGCCATATCTCCAAAGTTGCTTCTTGGTTACCCAGCAAGGTTAGTTTGTTGTGTTAGTAAACTTGGCAGTAGCTTACCTTACCCTTTAAGATTTGTGCAGTACCAATCATCTTTTAAGATTTGTGCAGTACCTTACCTTTTAAGATTTGACCATAACTGAAATTACAAGGCTCAGTAGACGTACTTTTGTTCATTTGGACATGATAAGGTTGAAATTAATAATAAATAATGAGGCCTGCTGTATTTCGATTGAAATTTCTAGGGCATCACTTGCACATCCAAACAGTAAATACTTCTGTTAAAATAATTATAAATCTCTAAAAAGTTAAATAATATGCACAGGCTGCCAAAATCTGTTTTTGAGGTCTCAAAGGAAATGCTGAATATTGCTAGTCGCAACCTTGTAGCTGCCACTGCAGTGAGAGAAGCAGGCTGGCTTCTTTTGGCTTCTCTTGTATCTTCTATGCCCAAAGAGGTAAACTGGATTTGTTTTATTGAATTTTTCACTTCTGTATAATTTAGACTTCAGCCTCAGACATTATAACTGCAACATATAATGCCGGTGAATGTATGTATATTTAGATCGTTTATCGATATGATAAAAGAAGTTTACCTTGCAAGGATAATGGCTTCTTATCAAACTAAGATTCTAACTGGGAATTTTTTTTTTTTAAAGTTACTTTAACTCCAAGTGATGTGATGACACAATTTTTCTTAAAAAAACTTTACTTTAATTATGTTTGTCCATTGGAGATTTGGTTAGGTTATTCCCTGGCGCATAAGCTTTTTGTTGTCTTAATTATATCTTGCAATTATTTTTGCAAAGACCTAATGAAGATTCCTTGTGGGGTGCTGATTTGCTTGTCTGTACTTCTTGTAGGAGCTTGAGGACCAGGCTTTTGACATACTTCTACTCTGGGCTGGTTCTTTTGCAGGAAATCCTGAACAACATCTACGTGGAGTTCAGGATTGGACTTCTGAATTAAGGTGTGTTTCATTCTTAGCATTTTTAAAGGATTTTCATCCACATCCTCTCACCACCACTACAAGTGAGAATTCTATTCTTAGTTGCATTAATATTCAGCACTATAGTATAATCATATCAGTACAGATGGTGTGCATTACACTTGATTGTACATTTTTCTTTTGGTAGGGTTCTTTCAGTTTCAATGGAAGCTCTTACAGTTTTTATTAAGAGTTTCATTTCTCCAAAGGCGACATCTGCTTATGGTGGAATCTTGCTTCAACCAGTGTTAGCTTACCTTAGCGGGTTAGTATTCTGTACCCAAATCTGCAGTTGTGTTATGACCTTCCATTTTATACCATTTGAGCATGTTCTGATTTTTCATTTGTTTTTTGCAATAATCTCTTCAGGTTTTTCTGGGTCTCTTTTGTGTTAAATGAGGTACCATTGTCCAGTGGGTTTAATTAGGCTGAACTCTTGGCCTGTATTGTTGGTATAATTTCTTGCATAACTATAGCGGGTTATGTAGTGCAATTTGAAGTTATTATCCGTGTCCACATATTATTGTACTGAACTGTATCATATGCTGGTACTGGTAATACTCAGGAGTGTTATTTCTGGTGTTGATATTCATCACTGCGACCTTGTACAGTAATCCTTCTGTATATGTGAGATTTGTAAATAGTTAAATACTAAATTATCCTTGAATTTCACTGCCAAAATTTATTCTACTTTTCAGAGCTCTATCACTCATCTCTTTGCTATCTTCCAAGCGACCTCCAAATGCAAAGTCAGCTCTTGACTTATTGACGACCAGAGTTTTAATGGCATACCAATCAATATCTGATCCATTGGCATATAAATCAGAACACACTCAGATTATGCGTGTATGCTCAGGTCCAATCAGGTACTTGCATTTTTGTCTCAATGTAGCTTTATTGTTATGACCTTGATATACCAGTATCTAGCATGTTGATTTTCCTTTTATTTTTCCAAAGTGAGCCTTCTGGATGGGCAGAAAGTTCATTGCTGAGGATCTTGTTAGACAAGAGGGACGCATGCCTTGGCCCATGGATTCCTGGAAGGTATTATTTCATTTAAATTTTGATTCCTTCACCATCTGAACTGGTGCTTTTGGGCTTATAGAAGTGGATGAATAGGAGTGCAGTTATCATGTAGTAGAAATTATAAAAGAAGATTTTTCATGAATTTTGATCAAACATATGTAATGAATTTAATTTATTAGGACTGAATATCTTATTACACAGGGATTCATTTGAAGATGAGCTCCGAGCTTTTGAGGGTGGTAGTGATGGCTTACTGCCCTGTGTTTGGGATGATGATGTTGGCAACTTTCCTCAGGTACTCAACTAAGCATATTAATTCCCTTCCCATTAGCTTTGGCTTCTTGTTGTTTGGCATATTTGCATTGCCTCCTTCAATGAAGAGCCCCATCAGAGAGAGACTAAGAAGAATGATATAACAAAGCAATCACTAATTACAAAATCAGGAATTATTTTCTGGATGAATTGATGAATTTATTTTCCTCTTTTTTCTTTCTTTTATTTTTTCACATAAAGCCCGAGTCGGTTAGCAAAATTCTGGTCAACCAGATGCTTCTCTGCTTTGGCAACATTTTTGCTTGTCAGGTATGTCTGTAGTAGTTTTAGTCTCGATGCACTGTCCTTTTTTTTTGCTGCAATTTTCTAAATAATCTCTTTGTGTTTTTTTTCTGTAGGATAATCATGAAAAGATTGTACTTCTAAAGAGGATTGATCAGTCTCTTAGAACCGGGAAAAAACAATCCTGGTACTCGTCATTTGTCACCAATGCATGTGTGGGCTTGTTATCAGGGTTGAAGGTACTTAACTTACTGCCCATATAGCTTCTAAATGATATTGATAAATTAAAAGTTTGGATGCAAGAAGTGCCTTGACGAGCAAGGTAACTGTGGAGCTTAAGTCTTTGGCTGCATGCTTTACCAGATGATTCCTAATCCTACTGACAATGTTCAGTAGAATTCATAGTTCAAGCAGTGGCATTTTTTTATGGCCAATATTACTTCTTGACTGCATGAAATTTTTTTAATTGCACCTTTCTAGTTGAGTGGATGCATCAATCAGCTAACATTTGTGCTTCTCTTTATTTCTCTCTCTTATCCCTTCTTCTATTTCTACTCTCAACCAAAGCTTGTAACACAAATACTATTGCTTGGTGAATCGTATAAATCTTTAATTGCAAGTTTGAATTATATGACATACTACTTGCTCAACTCGGGTGCTTGGATTCTTCATAATCTATACCTCTTAATTCTTTTTTTACACATGTACTAAACTCCTGGTTCATGTAGTAAACTTGCTGTTGTTCTTTTTCTCCTTTTTGAGTAAGCTCATAATAATTTTCACTCCTGTGCAGTCCATTCTTTCTTTTCGGACACAGGAATTGTCAGCTGAGATATTAAGCTTTATCCAGTCCATCTTGCAGGTGGGTATCGTTTAAGCTCCTTTTGACCTTCAACCCCTTATGGTGTGTAATACTGTGTACAGTTTCAAATTACTTATACATTATATTATATGTTTTAACAGGCCATATTGAGAGAAACAGTTATTTCACCAGCACAAAAGAGAGCTGCATGTGAGGGTCTTGGTTTGTTGGGGCGTGTTGCAAATGATGTGTTTACTGCACGAATGGTACAGTGCCTACATTGAAATTTAGTTAAACTTCAAGGTTTCTACTTGGACTGAAATTGATGCTTAAGGCTCAACTGTTCCTCAACAAATTAAACAATGAGAGAAAATTACAATTTATTTGTTAGTGCAGGGTCTGCTATAATTATATGAATTTTGATTTTTTTGTTTCGTTTCTTACCTAGACGCGCTCTCTTCTTGGAGAATTAGCATTAGCAGTAGATTCAAACCATAGTGGATCAATTGCACTCTCACTCGGATGCATCCACCGTAGGTTAGCTTTTTCATACACACATACACGTATATTGAAATCTTAATTATGATTTATTTCTCGAAATATTCCACTCTCATGTTGTAAATTCTAATAAAGTTTGCATTATTGAACCACAGTGCAGGAGGAATTGCATTATCCATATTGGTTCCCTCTACCGTTAGCTCAATTTCTGCTTTGTGCAAAAGTACCGATTCAACCCTTCAGCTATGGTCTTTGCATGCTCTACTCTTGTCCATTGAGGCTGCTGGTTTATCTTATGTCTCTCAAGTTCAGGTACCTTTCATTAGACTGAAGTAACTCCTGAAATTTTATAGTGTTTATCATTAAGAGCTTATGTCTTTCATGTGCACAGATATCACCAACATTGTTATTAGCGAATTACACTCAACAATCATGGCTAAAATTATCAAAATGATAGATTACTTCTTTGCCTTCATACTGACTTAAGCTGATTCATTTATTGATGATTACCACCTGGGAACCAACATTGAGATTTATTTGGCTTCGATTTAGTTTTGTTTGGCCCTAGTGGAATTGTGCTCATTGGTAGGAGCCAACTGTTAGCATTTAGTTGCATATACTATTTTGAGGAATATTAGCATCGTAACCCTAGATGAGTTTACTGGCTGAGTATGATTTGTAAATGCGGTCCAAATTATTTGGTCATTAGTTGTGGAGTTGTTCGGTATCCTTTCTAAATTGAAGTATTACTGTAAAAGCCAGCAAAGAATTGGTTAATGCAGATTGAACGCATAAGTTGATTGTTATTTATACAGGCAACTCTTTTACTAGTCATGGAGATTCTTTTATTGGATGAAAATGGATATTTGGACCTCAGACAGGAAATTGGGCGCCTCATCAATGCAATCGTTGCAGTTCTTGGTCCTGAGCTTTCTCCTGGGAGTACATTCTTCTCCCGTTGCAAGGTTTCAAAAGCTGCCATTTTCCAGATGTTTTAAAATCTTCAATAAAGATCTGAAGCATAGATTAATTATGTTAGAAATGATATTTAGCATGTCTCATATTTAGACAATTAGCCTTAGAGAACTTTAACTTAATGCCCCAGGTACATGCAAAATTTTGGTTGTAAAGCTTGTATATCTATTTGCAACTATCTAATTCACCTACTATGGCCTTCCATATATTCTATGCAAACCTGTTTAAAGCTAATTACTGTAATATATGTTTTTTTATCTAACATTTTGTTTTTGTCAAATCAGTCTGTTATTGAAGAAGTAAGCTCTAGCAAGGAGACAGCGACACTTCTTGAGTAAGGATCTACAAATCATTAATTTTTTATCCATTTTATGAATATAAGTTCAGATAAAGAAAGTACCTACATACTTAGAAATAATATAAAGTAACAATAAAGGTCTGTTTAATGTCTACTGCATATTCATAGATGGATCTGGTTTCAATCCTTTGCAGTAACAACATTGCAAAGCTAACATTGTCTAACAGGTCTGTTAGGTTTACTCAACAACTGGTGCTATTTGCGCCCCAAGCAGCTACCGTGCATTCTCATGTCCAAAATCTTATCCCAACACTTTCCTCACGACAGGTATTAAAACAATAATTAGTTACTTTAAAAGATAAGACAAAGCTTTTCTATTTTTCTTTTATTGTATATTTATTTTGTTGGTTGCATTCTGATTTTTTTTTTGCAACAGCCAAGCCTAAGATATCTTGCTGTATCAACTCTGCACCATCTAATTGAACGGGACCCGGTAAGAATTGCTGTATATCCATTAATTTTTTCTGTCTTTTTTCTGGTTCATTGGCCTTGTGGAGGCAGTGAAGTATCTAATTTGTCAGACAGAAGCCTTTAGCAATTCAGCTCATGCATGCACTTAGAATTTTTCTTCATTGTTCTATCACAGGCTGCTATGATTAATGAAAATATTGAAGAGAATTTGTTTAGCATGCTTGATGAAGAAACTGATTCTGAGTAAGTTTTCTAATTATTGTGTGATTTATTTTTAATGTGTTGTTGTATCATTAAGTTCATTTTGTGTTACAGGATAGCAAACTTGGTTCGTTCAACAATAAACCGGCTGCTATGTTCTTCATGCCCTCAATGCCCCTCAAGATGGTTAGCTATTTTGCGCAACATGGTTGGTACTTATTTGCTTTATAAGTTTATAGATTATGATCAATTCAACAATGCATCCAGATCAATTATTTATTTGTCCTTTTTGCCTTTTATTCATTTGTTTGTATGCTGGGCTTTACTTGGCTCAGTTGCAGGCCTAACACCCAGCCAAGTGTAATGCTTCTAAAAGTTAACTGCTATAAACTATTACCTTTGTCATAAGAACAAAACAAAAATATATGGAAACATTTTTTGCTAACTTTAACTTTTTTATTTATGCTACTGTTGAGGTTACGAACAAATCTCGTTAACAAACTATAAAACTAGCCTAACAGATGGATTGACTTAAACTAGTGAAAGAATAACTGACTCTTAATAGGAGCTGGTGAGCTCCAGACAATGTATTTTTGATGCCATATTAAACAACAGGTAGACTAGAACTAATATAGATGACTTCGTTTCTTTAATTTTGGAAATTTACTTCTTGCATATTCTGTTTAAGGTTCTTGCTACATCCTCAGCTAGAAATGACAGCCTTGCTAGCTCTGGTACTGATAATTTTAATGGTGTCTCTGACACTGATGCATACTATGGAGATGAAGATGACATGATTTCTGGCTCAAAACAAGGGCCCACTTCTATATCTAGTAATTTTCTTAAAAGGAACAAGCATCTCAGATATCGTACAAGGATTTTTGCCGCAGAGTACTCTCTCTCTCTCTCTATCCTCTTTGTGCATGCATGCTTATGCATGTGCTTTTTTCTGTGAAAACCACAAAAAAGTTGAATTGGTAATATAAAAATCTCAAAACTACTAAATTAAAGATGGTCACTAAATAAGAGTACAATCGGTACCATGATGAGTTTGATTGCTCATTGTTGGATTTGCCTTCGTTTGATATGTTCCATGTTTGGTTCTTTATTATTAATGTAATTGTCAACTAATTCAAAATGCAGGTGTTTGAGCTGTGTACCAACGGCTGTTGGAACAGAACCTGCACACTTTGATTTGTCCTTGGCCAGGAACCAAACAGGCAAGGGCCATAACACCTCTGCTGATTGGCTTGTTCTTAAGTTGCAAGAGTTAATCTCGCTCTCTTATCAGGTTACAGGCTTAATATAGACTCAAATACTTTTTTTAAAATATAATTGAGAAAAATTACTCCTAGTGCAATTTTTGTTTCCCACATAAACTATTTATATTTCTACAGATAAGCACCGGCCAGTTTGAAGGCATGCAACCAACAGGTGTAAGGCTCCTAAGTGTCATAATGGATCAGGTACTGTTGACTGACAGAGAATTATGATTTTTGGAACCTACTATGTAATTTTTTTTATATAAATGATTGTTATTTGTTTCCATATGTAACATTTTGTACCTTCTCTCAGTTTGGTAATGCACCAGATCCTGATTTTCCTGGTCACATTTTGTTGGAGCAGTATCAGGTTTGTGCTTCCTTCTCTCTCTCTCTCTCACACACACACACACAAAGAGAAAAATGGTAAGTAAAGAATTTTACCCATCAAGTGTGCTCACAATTTGCAAAAAGGGACTGGGTGGGATGCGGAGGGGAAAGTGAGTGCTTTCTGCCTTTGATTTGTATTTTCTACTAAATGCTGATTGGTAGTTAATCTACTAATCCAATTGGTAGACCTGAAATACCTTCATTCTATGTTCTATCTGTTTGATTGATGTTTATTTTTGAGTATGTAATTGACAATCCCCTTGTAGTTAGGTTTTGCTGTTCCTTATTGGGTCTGGTTATAATGGGTGGGCAGTACTTGAAAGTTAAAAACTATTATCTTTATAGTTGAACTACTTCAAAATGCAGGCTCAGCTTGTATCTGCTGTTCGATCTGCCATAAGCACTGCATCAGCGCCTCTTCTCCTAGATGCTGGTCTTGAGCTAGCAACGAAGGTTTAATGGACTAAAACACAATTTTAATTTTTTTATTAATGCTATCAACAAGAAGTTGTCTTAATGTGAACATTTTTATTTAAATTTCAGATTCTGACGAGCAGTATAATTGGTGGGGATCAGGTCGCTCTTAACCGTTTGTATTTGTTGATCTCCCGCCCACTTAGTGAAATTCAGGATTTATGTTATCCATCTTTCGCAGATTGGGTTGCTTGCAAGGTACAATTGTATAGTAATGAATGCCTGTATGGTGAGGGTACTGAATTACTGATGTAAAATAACATTTGACAATTTTTCTTACTGATGTTTGGGCTGGTGTTTATATCTTATACCATGAAAAATCACACACACAGGGATACTCCACAATGGCCATTTGAGCAATGTACAATGAAGAAAATAATAATTTTGCACATGGTATTATAGATACTCGATGGAATGACAGTGTCAACATCCAAACCTTGTGAAGCTTACAAAATGCTAAATAGTTAGGGGTTAATTTACAGCAGTACTTGGAATTTGAATTCTCTGAAGTGGGTTTTTCTGCTTTGTGTCACAGATCAAAGTGCAGCTCCTGACAGCACATGCCTCTGTAAAATGCTATGTGTATCAGCTCTTCAGGAGGAAAATGGACATAACCAACGAGTATTTGCAGCTTGTGCCACTCCTTTCTAATAATTCAGCTCTGTTGCAGAAATATTGGATTGGCATGCTTAACGATTATATTTATATATGCTTCGGCTTGCAATTGAAGGCTAATGTGAGATTACATTTCCTTAAAAAACCTCTACTTTTAGCAGTTAAGGATCCTTTGCATACTGGTCTAGTTGGTAACAATGTGGCTAGTCTTTTTTTTTTTAGTTTCTTCCTTTCTACTTTGTAATCAAATTGGAGGTTTGTATGCATGAGATATTATGTAGTAAACATATAGTCTGGACAAATATCCTTTTAGATTTTGCGCATTGCTAATGGAATAGGACATACCAGTTGGTCCATACCAGTATGCCCCAGCAATTGTTGCACTTGCCCTATATGAACTTCTTGGTAGTTGGTACAAGCAGCCTATATTTGTGATGTATAGGATTTCTCACATTATTTAAGTCTTTTTAAATTTTTTGTATATATATTTATGTTTATGGCATGCCTTTATTTTGTGTCAGTATAAACCATTCCTTGATGGGATTCAGTCACCACTCGTCTTATCAAAAGTTGAGAAATATCTGAAGGACACTTGGCCTCTAATTCTAGAATCAACAGTCCTTGATGCTGCACCAAGTGGCATTGAATCTGACAAGGACATGGACCTCAATGATGATGCCTCTTTCATATCTGGTCGAAGCATGGCCAAGCTTGAAAAAACTGACTTTCGATTTATTTGGGGGTTTTCAAAGGTTCTTCTCTTCCATAGTAAGGGGAAAAACAGTGAGCTTATGGTTCGAGTAGATGATCAGAAGCTCATCGGGGTTGTTCTGACTGTGTTCCTTTGCCTGACAAAAGAAGTCTTTTTTAAACAAGAGTTTGTTTCTCTTGAGATGTGCCATGAATTGCTACAGGCATCTCTCTCTCTCTCTCTCTCTCTCTCTCTCTCTCTCTTTCTCCGCCTCACCCCCTTTAATAAGATTTATCAATTTATTAAAATTGCGTATTCTTTGTAGGCTCTTTTGCTTGTGGATTCAAACGATCTAGTTGCCAGTCTTCTATGTCAGGTAAAATAATCGATACTTTGTTTGAAGTACTTGAAATATAAAAGTGTATCCAAAATTTTTTTATCAAGTATAATACAAGATATTTGCAGAGCTATATCATTGATTCATTTAAACACAGCATTATCTTTCTCTGGATTATGTTTGAAATTATCTTGATTATGTTTTTGCTCGAACATTTCTTCCTTTTCCCAACAGATAGTTCAAAAGTGTCCTGATACTTTCTTTGAAGCCGACAGTTTCGTATTTAGTGTTATGCCACTCTGTTCTAGATGCCTTCTGACGAATTTCCAAAACAAGGATTCTACCTCTTTGCTATCTGAATTAACTACTACA
The DNA here is from genome assembly GCA_028095005.1 of Rhynchospora pubera. NCBI lineage: Eukaryota > Viridiplantae > Streptophyta > Magnoliopsida > Poales > Cyperaceae > Rhynchospora > Rhynchospora pubera. The sequence goes on from CM051461.1 coordinate 22,356,050, forward strand.
AGTGAAACAATTCTGCTGCGAATGAGCAAAAAGGTATCTTGAGAAACAACATTTTATTCATACATAAATTTTGGTCTTGTTCACACCTATTTTTTTTTTCCTGCGAAGCCACTTTATTTGTTCAGTAATCCTTTCTGAACTTGAGTCATCAATGCAATTTATTTTCTTAACTAGTGGATACAATACAAGGAAATAATGTTGGACAGTATGTAGATGCTTATTTCATGTGTAATTTCTAGCTTCTTGTCGCCGAAGAATCCATCTGCTTCTCTATTTAACTATGTTGTTTCTGGCTATAAACTTAATTATATCATTCTTTATTAAAATGTCTTTGATATCTTCTTTCTGGCAGCATCAGGGGAAATTTGCCACTTCACTGATGTCATTATCTTGCCAATCGTACGTTCAAGTTTCAACCAATTCTTGCTTGTCAAAAGTGATTTTGTTTCTCCAGGGTATCATTCCTATAATGAAGAGGACGTTCTCAGGTAATTCAAATTGTTAGTTGTTTTCGTCATGTTTCAGTGCACGAAACTTGTTCTTTTACTTGCTTTTGCTTTCAAGAGCTCTATTTTCCAATAGTCAATACAAGGTTAAGATATGCTTTCACAAGTGGGCAAATATCATATGGCACTGCACCTGGTTTCTGAGATTCAGTCTGATACTAAGATAGTATATCTTTTTGCACCTAGAAAGTGGTCATTTAATCTTGTTACTATTTTTCAGTAATTTTTCTTGTAGCCGATGAAGATTGTTTTTGTCTTGGGGTAGCACTTAAAGAATTTTGATAGTTATTTATTTATTATTTTTAAGGCCTTCTAAACTTTGAAGCTGAAGGGTAAAATTTTCTTTACATCCTCTTTCTGATTTTTTTGTACAGGTGACTCTGGACTTCATGAAGATACAACCCACTCAAAAGCCCTGATTACTACATGGGCCTGTACGCTTGCATACCTCTCTAAAGAATGCATGAAGAAGCTTAATGTCTTAGACTACAAATCCACTGAATCAAGCAAGTCATATGCCAAAATACTAGTCTTCTGCTTCCAAGAGATTGTTTCTCTGGCTGGACTTGTTTATGATATGAATAACCAATCAGAAAAACAAACGACGGATACTAGATTGGTTATTGTTTCATTGAATCACTGCTCAGAGTGCATCCGTGATTCTTTGCATGACACCAATATTCAGGTACACCAACTTTCTTTGGGCAACTTCACTGATATCCTGAAAAATGTCAAATTATCATGCTCACCACTTCAAAATGTAGGAAGTCAAATATATCCCTATAAAATATGTATATATCACCTCCCATTTGCTTTGAAACATATCCTGATTATCACCGACTGCTTAGAAGTGCATGAATGCATAGGAAACACTGTTATTATGGGTTTTGTTGGAAAATTCAGAGGGGTGCAGTTGAGGCAGAAAATGTATTTCTCATTTCGCAATATTGTATATGATGTATTACTGTAGGTGACCCATGATTTGACCCTTTTTCCACTGGCTTGAAATATCTAGTGATTAATATATATTCCTTTCCTCAAAATGAGTTCACTCACAGTTGCCTAGTTGCCAGGTTAATATGCTTGGGCTTCATGTTTTAAAAACCCTAGCTCACAGAGAACTTGCTGAAGGAAATCATAGGAAGAGCTCAACTTTTGTAGTATTACTTGGCGAATTGCTTGGAGATATCTTCAATTTACTTCGTAAGACATTGAAGGTAACTTTCCCCTTTAAAGTCTTGAACACACAGAGTCTTTGATCTGAAAAGTATCTTAAAAATTGAACATTTTTGATAGAGATGCAAAAGCAAAGATGAAGTAACAGTTATCAATGAAGGCTTGAAGCTATTCTTTCTCTTTCACACACTTGTGCAACTGAAGAGCTGTGAGACAGATGCCACCAAGCTGTTGCTTGAGGCTTTCCTCATGGTTTTCACCCTTTCCGTAGATGGCCATTCTCAGGTGAATTTTCTAAGAGAAATTATGACCATAAAAAACAAAGAGCTGATAACAATTGAGAGTGGCACACAATTGAACAAGCTTACAAGCTTAGCTTTTCACAGTTTGTAACTGCACACCATTTAATTCATGAAGATCACCTTTCTCATGGTTTGTAAACACTTATGAGGAAGCAAAATTAATTTGCCTAACTTAAAAAGAAATTAAGAGGGGGCATGCTAGTATGCTACATGTGAGACAAATTGATGTTTTTATGGAAGCATTGTGATACTTTGATGTTCCACGAGACAGACAGTCATTTGGAAACTTTTCCTGTTGACGTCTTGCAAATTTGTTCCATTGTAGGAGCTTGATGAGGCTAATGCTACAACAAGAAGACTGATATCGCATTTTGTTCAAATCCCTTCAGCAGCGACTCAAATCAAAGATGTCATGCTCTCTGTATCAAATGAAAAGAGGCAACAGTTTCAGGTACTGTATCTCAACTGTTTCATCTACCAGCTGTAAAAAGGCAAAGTACCATATATCAACTGACACAAAGATAGAGGTTATAATATGTCCCAAAGTGAACATTGCAAGGATTAGTGCATATTAAGAATAACTGGTATTGTCGATGTTTTGCTACTTTTTAAAAGTTTCCACTCCATTCAGATCTCTGATCCATTGCGTCTTTATAGGACATGATTCGAGTTTCACTTGGTCAAGGTCAGATGGCAATGCCAGTGAGTTCAAGTAAACCTGACACAGTTGCTATATCTGACAAGATACAAGAAACTAACTCGGATGCTAGTCATTCTGTGCCACATGAAGTTACAGGGAAGGAAGTTGATACAAATGAAACTTATGACAATAATAATAATTATAAGCAAGATAACATCAATGACTACGATAATGACGACGACGATGATTGGGATTCGTTCCAATCTTTACCAGCAACTAATAATGCAATCAGTTCTGAGGAGTCAGAGAAAAATACTGAAACAGAAGCCACCAGTGGCATGGTGCAAGAAGCTAAATCTATGAACCTAGAAAAACAAGATGATGATATGGAATCAAAGAATGAAGTGCTTGAGAACCAGGATCTAAATGTAAATGAACGAGGTGTTGAACTTTTCACTGAAGGTGAAATAGGTGAATCTAAGGATGTGAGTAGCAGCATGTTAGAAGATGATGAGAAGAAGAATATAAATGTAGATGAACAAGGTGCTGAACTTTGCACTGAAAATGAAGTAGGTGCATGTAGAGATGTGAGTAGCAGCATGTTAGAAGGTGGGGAGAACCAGGATGCGAACTTAGATGAACACAGAATCGAACTTTGTACTGAAGATGAAGTAGGTTTATCTAAGGATGCGAGTAGCAGCATGTTAGATGAACAAAGTGTTGAACTTTGTACTGAAGATAAAGTAGGTGTATCTGAGGATGTGAATAGCAGCATGCTAGAAAGCAATGAAAACCAGGATCCAAAGGCAGATAAGCAAGGTGTTGAGCTTTGTTCTGAAGATGAAGTAGGTGCATCTAAGGATGTGAGTAGAAGCATGTTAGAAGGAGGGTCGAATAAAGATTTAATCGAGTCAAAGAAAGTTCATGATAGTAAAAAAGAGTAGTGAAGATCCACAAACCAGTATAGAACCTTCAAACACTTGAAAGTTATAATGTGAAGTGTGCATTTGTTGTAGCATTCAGTGTAGTATATATGTAATTCATTTTTTCCCACAGTTTTCTGATCTTTTGGAACTTTTTTGCTAGCAATCCAATATTTTTGAGGGATTTTGATTGCTGCTTGTATCAGAACGTTTGTGAAATTTTCTTATTACTAGAGTCAATACAATCATTATTTTGTACCCACAAAAATTATTGAAATGCTAAAAGCTGCTAACTTGTGATTTACCAAGTAAATCGCTTGACAAGCTGGATGGGCATTAGTTCATTCTATTATTTATTATTACTATCACGGGAGTGAACTGTGCACGTAGTTATGTGATTAAAACATTTAAGGATGAAAATATACTTTGCTGGACAAATCATTGATAGTTTAGGTAGTTGTAATGATTTTTCCCGAAGGTTGCTTGTTCCAACTCCAGTGATAGTATACGAAAATATAAAACAATATTATATAAAAAAAGAAGGTAATTTTGACAGTCTTAGAAAATGAAGAAAAAGAAAGCATGCTCATTGATAAATGTCAGTGGTTGGTGTTCTGTTAATTCAAGTTGAAAAAACAAGTAATAGCACCATATCTCGAAAGCAGTACGATTTACTGGTTGCCAATACATTTTGATAACATGTGATATTTTTCTAGAAATACATATGGAATCTTAGCCCTTCGCCTCATACAGTGAATCCTCTCTCTTTCTCTCCTTTCTTTAATATAACACATACGTCAGTGATTGGGCCTTTTAAGATGTGATTGTAAAGGGATTTATCACAAGGAACCTATGCCACTTTATCACACTGCAAATATGATTCTGATTGTCTTATTTTTTAATGCTGCTATCACTACATTATTCCAAGATATACAAAGTTTCACTTCCCTACAACAAATTAATTTTTGTTTGTTGGGTTAGATGGGTCTAATGTTTTTTTTTATTATTATTCTGAGGCTATCACTGATCCTTTCTACTCTGAAAAATTGCATCCCTTTTGATATGAAAAAGAACGTTCATGTCATAGAATATGTACCATCTCTACTGTACTTCTTTTTATTTTTAGAGCAAGATTCGCGCAGTTTATCTTCCTTTTTTTTATATTTTTAGAACAAGATTCAAGCAGGTGAATTTTTAGGCAACGGAGAAGCGAAAAGTTATTCGACTAAAAGAAGGTAACAAATACTTTTGCCTTGACATGACATCTCCTTTTGTAATAAGTATATCCTTTGTTGGATAGTACAATCCCAATAGTGGCGAAGCCAGGATAGAGAAATAGCCGGGGCCAAGACAGTGGTTGGAAGAGTAGAGGTGCAGTATCGGCACAAGAAAGAGGGGTGGTTGCATGGAGCTAGAGTGACAGAACGTCAGAGCGAGTTGCAGTCGCTCAACGTTGATGCATTTTTCTCTTTTAAACTCAAAAACGAATAGGAAAAAAAGAGAGAAAATGCTATAGGCTGAAGAAAGATTTGATGATGGGCTTCAAAAATTATATTTGGGTTAGTATCGAGGGGGCCGAAGGACCAAATTATTAATTGTATTAGTTAAAAATTAATAACCAATTTTACAAAATCTAATTATTAGCGAAGGCCGGGCTTCGCCACTATCCCATCTGGATATCAAAATTTTCATACGAACTGTTACAGATTTATTGTACCCAAAGTACTTTAATTATATATTTCGTGATTTTAATTGTTCTTTTTTTTATTATGATATGTGTCAATGCGTGTTAGTTTATTTATTTTTTTGTTGATATTTATGTTACTTTTTAGGTCCCTCTCGGAGAAGAATATCTAGGAATTAAAAGCTCTATGGTTTTTGCCCAGACCGTCCACTAAGCACTCCTTTATATCTGGGGGAATAAAAGTGCTTTAAATAGAATTAGTGCAATAAATCACAATCACTAATGATATCCTCTGTTTGTTTCAGTGAAGCATTTTTTTTTGTTCCTTACAAGGGTTCAGAGTTGCCCACTGCTGCTTTATCAATCATAAACGATGTGGTGTTTTAACTATAAATCTCTCTCCCTTCTCACTCTCTCTCTCTCTCTCGCTCTCTCTTGTTGTTTTTTTTTTTTTTGAAATTCAAATCGACAGATAATTTGCTAATATTTGATTTGCAATTATTGAGTGTAAAATTATATTGAAAGTTACAATAGATAATTTTTTGTGTGTTCAATTATTGTGCGTACTCAAGTGACCTATGTTTAACAAAGTATCATAACAAGTATACATCTATAACAATTGTATTCAGCATAAATTGAAAAATAACATTACTCAGGAATACACATTGAATACTGAAATTACGTATGGAATTTCGGGTAGTTAGTCCATATTCATAATCCAAAAAGTCCTCGTCATTATACGATGCGAAATGATTGAATATCTTCACTTCCATACATCAAAACGGAAGTGCTCAATATATCAAAGAGGCTTTGAAATCACTTGTATAATATACCTATACAACTATATAGGATAGTTGTGTATAAAATACTTTTTTTTCTTTGTGCACAAATACCGCATCGGAACTAAATCCAGCAATGATAATGTGTCCTTTGTTCGCAACATGCCGTAGTTGCTCACTGGAGGGAAAACGTAAAAGCTTTGTATTATTTATCCTTCTCTCTGATATCCATCTAACAAACAGTATGTTGTCGATAGTTGGCCTTGTTGGTTAAAGGATTGTTTCTTTAATTTCAATCAGAATCCCACTAGAAAGTGAAGTGCACTTTTGGTGGAAAGAACTTATAATTTGGTTGGTGCTAGATATATCACGATTAGAGGAAGGGGTGGATCCGAACTTGTCTCACAAAGTTGTCAACTCTATGTAGATTTATTTTTTAAAAAAAATTAAACAGAGTAGGTTCACAGAAAAGCTTTTTCAACCCAATTCAGTGATCAGTCTATGGTCAGGATGGCACGCTTTTTTATTTCGATGCATCCAGTCTGTTTCTCATTTTTTTTCCTTTTTTTTTTTTTGAAGAAACGGTAAGGGTTTAAGCTCCTATCTTTTTTAAAATTAATTAAAGTGAACTATTTCGGATTTTTATAATATATATTTAATTATAACGATATCTACGTTTACAATCACTACAAATAAGGCAGCTGATAAGCAAAATTTGCAAAGATATTTGCATGCAAACAAATAGAGGCCCTATAAAAATCAATTGCCCCTAGTTAGGTTAACATGTATATACCTATCAATTGTAGATTTCATTAAATTATATGTTATAATCTTGTGATAATTAATTACATCCAATATTTGTTTGCACATAAGTATCTTCTTCTAGATTAGTTCTAATAGACTTTTTGTTGTATCATGTTTTTCATCACATAAGTATCTTCTTCATGTTTTTCATACATAAGGAAATCATCAGCCTATTTATGTTGCGTATTATTATTAATAATAAGATAAACCAAAATAGAAACCCTTATTAATTTTGTTGGACTCGATTTTCAGTATTATATTAGTGAAATATCTCATTTTTTATTATAAGCCAGGATCAGCAATCACGCTAATGGTTGACCAGGCTGAAAACTTTTTTAAATTGAATATTTTGCCTTTGTTTCGTTAGAACTCATCTTTCACCTAAATTTAATATAATAGTGTCTCTCAACTGATTTTTTTCCCCTCTATAAATTGAAACACTTATACAAATTTTCATTTTATTTCCTAGCCGCCAAGTTTAAAGTATTATTGGAACTTTCAGTATTCGTTTTTTACTAGAATATCTTTTGTTCCTCTCCAGATATTGTAGAAGGCCAGGAAATGACGCCGACATTATTGGAAATATGAGAAACAATTTTCCTCATATTATTGAAAACAGGAAACTAATGTTGTATCTTTATTTTATTTTATTTTTTAGGACATCGATGGAGTTCAGTAAAAAGGAGTTGGATTTTAGGATGTCTGATAATTGTGAGGAGAGCAGAGGATTTTCCAAGAGTTGATCTAAACTGTAGTGTACCATACATATTTGTAATGGTCAGTGCCCAGATTGACTCTGCATGTCACAACATTGTCCACATCCATTTTCTTTCCTTTTTTTTCTTATTCATACCATACACATTAAATCTCCTCACACAATGAAAGATCTAATTTTCACACAAAGAAATGTTCTCTGGACGTGCAATTCACTTCATTCTATGTTTGACAGGTTGGAGCCAATGTGGAGCCTTTTTTGTTACCGAATTTGACCCATTCGGGATACCATTCGAGGTATTGTTCGGGCTACTGTTCGGCCGAACACTCAATCGAATGCCCTATGCTTGATTTTCTGTGGCAGCACATACTGCCACACTTCATGTTTTAACACTCTTTCTCAAGTGTACAACTTCAAATGACAACTTGCCAATTTTACTTTAATAGTTTTGTGCAACGCATTCGATCCATAACTTGATCTTCTGCAGCACTTTCTCATATTCCCCTCAAGTGGACATGTATCGACTTGTCATGTCTCACTTACATGGAGTACTGCACACCGGTACACACCGTCTTCTAAGGCACACACCTTTTGTCTTCATTGGCACACACATGCCACAAATTTCTTTGTTTCACATCTTCCATGAGTTGCACATACAATGATGGCACACATCGCCACATGGATTGGTTTCTTCATTTGGCACAAATCACACTTCTTGTGCTAGACCCTAGCGCCTTGTAACAAACCTTCTTGTCCGGTCTGTGTCCTCCTGGTACTCTCCGTGCACCATAGCCAAGTAATCATTTATCTCCAATCACCTATCAATTCATACCATCATATGAGATATATTATTTCATATACTAACCTTATTCCAAGTAGATTACTCTTAATCTTATCCTATCGCATCACGTCTCCAACATCTCATTTTAATGGTTTTGAATCATTTGACCTATCACATGTTAGACTTGAGCATCATTTGCTTGCCTCGCACATAACTTGATCTTTACCTTCTAGGCTATCTTGTAGAATACATTGCATGACATGATATCTACTCGACTCGATCACACTTGTGCTCGACCCAAGTATTCCTTGAGCTTACTTGAATTAAAGTTTATGTCTTGACTCGCCTTGACAACTTGACCCAACCTGGACCATATGACATGACTAGAACCTCTCGTCTCCATTGATCTCTCATGATTATTCACTTGATATCCAACTTGGACACCAAATATTTCTCTCACTTCAACTCTCCCCCTGAGAGGGATATTTGGTGGCTTGCATAGTTGATTAATTCTTGACTTTACATGCCCTCGACTCGAAGACATTCAACTTTCCAACTTGAAGAGCCTTTCAGACCTAATTTAGGCCTTTCTTCTTAACCCGCCACGGGCCACAACTTGATTGATACCAAAGATCTCTCTTAATTTTGCTCTCCTCCTGAGAGAGATATTTTGTTACACATGCAACTTACCCCTTTTCTTTTCTTTGTTGGACCTGACTTAGATCCTCCTTGTAGGACTTGACTTGGACCTTCTTACTTGACCAAATTTTGACCACCATCATGACCTAGTGTAGACCATATCCTTAAACCCGATTTGGACCATATTCGTTGTTTCAAAACTGACCACTTTACCACCCATTCGTCCGAACACCCAGCTGAACAGACCTATTATGGACTATTTGACCTGTCATGGCTCTCCGGTTTGGACCCCTCTCGAGTCACAACTAATACTTAGGACCAATTGACATGAGACAAATCATTTGGCCTACCATTCGGCCGAACATACAATCGAACATGTCATAAATCCAACTAGGATTACTTTCTTGACTAGACTTGAGACTTCAATCTGACCCGATTTGAGTCACCTTGATGTTCTTACTTTGGTTGTGTTATCCATTGTCGCATTTTTTCATACCCAAATCATACAACCAATCATACAACAAAATTAATTCTAAACAAACCACAACAAACTTGTTTTATTTTGGATAAACCATGGTCACAAAATCAACCAACATCTAATCACCTTGTTGATTCAATCTCCCAGAAAAACAAATAAGATACCTTATTTTTATTGTGGCTTGACAAATCTGCTTCTTTATGGTAGATTTGGGCTCCAATCACTGCTCACAGGTCACACAACCTAAGCGATACCTCTGTGACAACTTCATATGACTCAGAAACACCTTTAATCACCAAGGACGCAACCGTTCTGGTTCCCGTTCAGCTGAACACACAGCTGAATGCCTCTTTTCCGGTCCCGTTTAGCCACGCACACAACCAATAATCCTGTTCTTGATCGTATACGGCCGTACACACAGCTGAAAAGTCTATTTTCAACAGTTCATGCCATTGCTCGTGCTCCAAAATCAAATGCAGAAAGCCACTTGAACGGTTGTCTATCTCCATACATCCTTTTTGGTTGAAGATACACCCGCCTTGCACTTGCTTTGAGTCGTTCTTCGCCTTCCATCGTCTTCGTTTTGTCCTCCCACCTCTGAACCACGCTCTGATACCATGTTAAAAATTCGAGCGTCTATGCAGCAGAAGTTAGATTTTAGGTTCGAGAAGGCATGATCCAAGTGCAACTTGCACAAGAACCGTGCCCCTTAAGGCTAGTCAGCACGAGGATCTCAGTACAAATAAAATACAAGTGAACACAAGATTTAACGAGGTTCAGCACCAACTTGGTGCCTACGTCCTCCACACACACACACATGTTTTCTATTATTTTTTTTAATGTCTGAGATACATTGTAAGAGGAAGAAGAATGAATTAAATAGAAAAATTACAATGGAGATACACGTCTCCTTTCCAAAATATCCCTTTTTTTCTTATTCATACCATACACATTAATCTCCTCACACAAGGAAAGATCTAATTTTCACACAAGGAAATATTCTCTGGACGTGCAATCCACTTCCTTCTATGTTTGATAGGTTGGAGCCGACCTGGAGTCTTCCTTGTTACCAAATTTTACCCATTCGGGGTATTGTTCGGGCTACTGTTCGGCTGAACACTCAGTCGAATGCTCTATTCTTGATCTTCTGTGACAGCACACACTGTCACACTTCATATTTTAATATTCTTTCTCAAGTGTACAACTTAAAATGACAACTTACCAATTTTACTTTAATAATTTTGTGCCACGCATTTGATCCATATTTGATATTCTGCAACACTTTCTCACATAGAATATCTAAGCCTCCGTTTACTCTTCTCAAACAACATTGAGACCAATTTAAGACAATGTCCTCCGAAACAGTCTCCCGTCCAAAGAAATTTCCTCCGTAAACTATCAATACTTTCAATCAACCACTGTGGCAGTCTAATGACTTGGATGAGGTGAAGTGGCATGACCATTAACATCTGATGTTTGAAGTACGAAATCCTGATTGTATGAGGTGTAGGAAGCTAATGCGTTCTTTTGTTAATTCCAGATTCAAAGTTAATATTTTTCACTATAAAAAAATAGTTAAAGAGAATTTGATTAGAAATTAAAATTTCATCCGCAACAGATGAATTGAATTTTAAATCGAAAAGGATGTTTGGGCGTCTGTGAAAAAACTAGTAATAAACAAAAGAGATATACGTGGATGTGTATGGACTCGTAGATAGATGTATTTAATTAATCTATCTTCTCATTCATTTAATAACATGCATATAAAAAAATAAAGTTGGGCAAATTAAGGGCACCGCTGGAATTCCACTTATCCGCATGGCGCTCGTGTGTATGTAATTTCTTAAGTCTTACGATCCATACAGTAACAATATATGATGTTAAAGAATCGGCACAATAAAATTGTATTTTGTAAATAAAACTTTATATATGTATAGCAATGTGCACAAGATAGTAGATGCATATAAAAAAATACAAATTTTTCATACATAATTTTAATATTTATCAATAATTGAAATTTATTTAATATAACACAGTACTGGTCCATGTATATTTCTTTAATATAACATAAAATAAAATCGAAATATATAAAAGTTTTATGTTGGTGACAAAAAATATATTTTCATCAACTCCTAATTTTTTAAAATTATAAAATAACCGGGCCACGACGTGACAGCTTTTTAGTTGATTATAAATCTGATCTCGCCTCAATTAATTATTGCTGGTTCTTATTATACGAAATTTTATCTCCATCAATAATGAATAGAATTAAACAGCTAAATTGTTAATGTTGCAACTTGGTTTGTCAGTTGCATTAGTTTAGTTTATCAATCCAGACTGTAATATTAATTAATAATCAAACACCCAAAAATAATTTAATAAAGAACGAGTGATGGAGAATACAATGAATCAGATACATCGTAGTTAACTTATAATTTTCAGATGTTTTTGAAAGGAATTAATAATCAAGGGAGTGTCGTGCTCATTCTGCTCGATCTGTTTTTTTTTCCGTCTGAATAAACTTTATTATTATTATTTTTTTAAACCCAGACTAACTGTTAGGTTTAAATCAATTTATAACAAACTATAACGTACCAAGATTCGTGCATGTGCATGAAACATACATATCTGCGACTATATACGCATGGTTAGACGATATTTAACAATCCTTCTGAAATTTGCGATGAGCACATGGGGCATTGCCCAAAAACTAAAACAAGTTTTTGAACTAGGTTTTGCCTGTCTCGCAGTCTTTGAAAATTGAACAAAAGGGGACAAAAATAAAGATGAATAGACCAATACAATTATATTTCAGTGCTTAAAAATTCATACTAGCTAGCTTATAAAGTTCCAACAGTATATATTCATTTCTTTGAAGAATACTTAAATTACTCATTGCTTTATTCCAAATCTCAGTTATTGATGAACAGGTAAAATAAGTCAACTGTTATATCTTTTTGGAGCTACCATTTTCATATATTATCATTCCGAAAGCAAATTCGAATATGTATATTTAAAATATCTGATCAGCTTCAAAAATTCTTGGTTGTTTATATTAATTTTAAAATCTAGATCATTTTTGGAGGTACCTTTTTTCATATATTATCATTCGGAAAGCTAATTCGAACAAGTATCTGTAAAATATCTGATCAGGTTCAAAAAATCTTGGTTGTTTATATTTTAAAAAGCTAGCTAAAGCATATATATTAGAATTTTTAAAATTTAATTAATCTGCGTAGTGGGATAAAAAAAACAAATAAATTAACTGTGTTATATATTCTTAAGAAATTTTTACACTATTGTGAGAATTTAGATAAGAGAATGGGACAAAAGAACAAAAAAAAAAAGAATTTATTTTCAATTTAAAAGGGTGAACCCACACACACTACAATGCGAATAATAATATATTCTTGTTTTGGAGATAAATTGGAGGTCTAAGCCATCCAACTTATTTTTAAATTAAAATGTCTATGAAAGATCCCCCCAACCGGATTTCGAACCTGCGACCTTTCACTCAAAGAGTCAATGAGCATTGCTCTTTGCCACTAGACCAAGAGCTGGTTCTCATAATAGTATATTCTTATAGAATCTTTATATTTCTTTATTCCAGACATATCTGTACATACACTAATTACAATACTTAAACTATATAATACTACGACATTTATTCATAATTCATGTACACTAACACCACAGCTCTGCATCTTGCAAATTTAACTAAATGAAATTAATTATAGAAGACGCTGCCTACATGCAAACATCGCTAATTATTTTATACATCCGTGATTCATGTTCACTGCTTCTAACGTGTTTTTCTATTAACAGCACATGTGCATTTTTACAATTTAGAAGCATACTTGAGAGGATGGACGGATTTTTACAATTTAACAGCACATGTACATATCAATTAATGTTTTCTCAAAAGTATATAACAAAACGATTTTTGTTAGCACCAATTTACCTGATTATATATGTAAATGTTTTAAATTTGAATAGTATAATATAATTGTTAGACTTATTCACAAGTCACAACCAGGTAGAAGAAGCCTCCCAATCTTTTGAAACTTCTCAACTGCTGGTAGTTGATGGGTTAGGATTTAAAATGACTTCTTTATACTTTATTGTCGAATTTCATGATTTTTATTGATTTCTGTTAGTTCAGTTAAGATAATGAAAGGATAAGATCAGGAACCGTATCCTGCACTATTATAACAAAAATGCATGTAAATTTCATTAATTATTGCACGCGGCTCAAATTAATTATAAATATATGAATTTGGAATTGGGGAATGAATTGGATATCCTTGGTTTCGTATGGACGGTCAGGATGGCCTGCCATGTGATATTACCATCTATTATTATGTCCATTTAGTGAAAGGCAAAAAGGCCGGGCCGGATTTCAAAGGACCGGACTTGACGGGTTTGGTAGAAGGGCCGGATCGGACCGGGTTAAGAAAAATGGTCGAGATGGGACATGTTAGACATGTTTTTTTTTTAAACATGAGACCGGCCCTTCGAAAACCCGGCCCTTATAGGTCCTTGGCCCTTCTAGTCCTTCTAAAATAATACCAACAATTAATTTTTGTAATAGTTTTTTTAGTCTTTATCGTCTCATCATGATCAAATAGTCACTACTATTGAACGATCATGTCGGATTTGGCCCTTCAAAACCCGGCCCTTCAACATCCGTCTTTGAAAAAAATTAGACCCGGCTCTTTCAAAATCCGTCCCTTCTAGATCCTTGTCCATCGAAAAACCCTTCGAAGGACCGGTCCGGTCCGGATTTTAGAACGGTCTTCCAAAGGACGGACCAAGTGCCAAGGATTTTTAGACTATCACTATGTCCATTATGCAAGCAAGAGATTTATACAATACAATAATAATAATAATAATAATAATAATAATAATAATAATAATAATAATAATAATAATAATAATAATAATAATAAATTTAACAGCGCATTAATGACTGATAGCCTTAATTAAAACTCCCAGATAAAATAAAGTACAAATAATTGCTAACCCATGCATCCAAACTAACAAAAATTAGCTTCAAATTTCTAAGTTTAACGCAATTAAATACAACCTGTAAATATTGTACCAAAAGCTAAAAGTTCAATTTACACTATTACAAATCAAAATTAAGTTCTTCATGAACTTAATCAATTTATTTCCATTTACTAGTTAGACTATATTTTTGGTTCAGCAACTCATACTGCAATTTAAATTGAATTTTGATACCGTTTTAGTAGCAGTTCTCCCCAGCTTGTTATTCTTTTGTGGTTTTAAATGATTAGCAGTATTGTACAAAGCCATATGATGATATTAATTAAAATAAATATAGAAAATTAATAAAAATATCTAGTTGAACTAATATATAGAATAAAATTCCATAGTATATTGAACCCAATAAAAAGTAACAAATTAAGGACTTCTTAAACCCAAGTACAACTGTTTGAGTTGATTAAAATAAAGAATTTAAGAGACGTTGAATCAAATGCATCGAGTCAAATCATAATTCAATAAATAAAGTAATTAAACTACTTTGGGCTTCTCATTTTGCCATATTTTTTTAAAATTCAATCAATAATGCAACATTGTTCTAACAAATGCTCAAGTATCTTCTGTACTAAAAATTAAGTTCTAATTAATGATGTACTTCTTTGGGAACGAAATAGATGGAATTGGAATAAAAAATTTTGAAATAATACCTGAACGTGATTAAAATATGATGAATTGTAATTGCGATGTTGACGTAATAAATCATTCCGTTTTGCAAAGCTATAGTCTGTGTAGAACCCATCCGTCCGATTGATACTGCATCCATATTAACACAAATCTTAAAGTCTGACGAGAGAGAGAAAAAAGACCAAATGGAAAACCCAAGCTGCACTCCTCGTACGGCCACACCACACCACACTCACTTCATGTGCTAATCACGTGCCCCTTGAGCCAAGCAACACCCAATTTATCTTTCTTCTAACTTCCAACAAAAAAAAATCTCTTATTTTATTTTGTAATTGTAACAACTAAAAGGAATTTCTCTTCCTCTCTCTGTTAATTTGTCTTTTTTCTTTTTTTTTTTTTTTTTTGATATAAGGCCGTAGCCAACCCACACACCCTTTTTCCGTCCCACCCACTGGGACTCGAACCCCTGCCCTCCCGTAGGAGGGGCTATGCCTCAGACCACTGAGCTATGCAGTGGTTGGCAATTTTCGGAACGCATCCTTTCTAGCACTATCCCTGTACGTACCAGTAGGCCTGTAGCCGCTGCTACCCGCTGCAGTGCATCAGCGTCTCCTGTTATTCAATACAAACATAAATTGCTTCACGCACTGTGTAAGGCACCAGAATTTTTTGCTAATGACGCTACAAATTTTAGCATTTTCTATTACCAATGCAATATGAAGCTTATAAAATTTGTTGATATTAAATAAACATAAAATGTCATACTGGACATCAAAGTTAAGAAAAAATAATAATTACAAGGACTTGAATATATATGATTATTAATGATATTTGACAGTTTACTAAAACGTACGTACATTATTGTCATAGTGAATGATATTCTTTTTTTTTTAAAATGAGTGCTTTAGACGTGATGGTGGTAATAATGTTCATCCACCAACTTTCAAAATAAAACAAAAAATGACATTTAAGGAGTGACAGCGGTTAAAATATTCTTCCACTGACTTTCGGGACAAAACAAAAGAGATTTCATTTAAAATGTTCCAATAGTTAAAATCTTCATACACCAACATTAATTAAAAACTCGTCAACTCTTAAGAATTGATGATAGTCAAAATGTCGATTTATTGACACTCAAGAAAAATGAATGCCTCTTTAAGAAGTAATGATGGTAAAACATTGATCCATAAGAAAAAAAAATGGAAGTAAGTTTAATATGCAAAATATATAGAAAAATAACATATCTAGAATGTTTACAAAATAAGTTATAATAATTATTTTTCATTTATGTTTTTTTATATTGATACAAAGTACTAATTAAAAAGTTTATAAAATTGCAAGATTCTCAATACAAATTTGTTTTTCTTTCATATACATTTTTTTCTATTATAGGTCAAAGAAATCTATATACAGACATCTCAATTGACATATACGTATATATCAAGCTTTTAAAAAACGCTGTTTTTTTTTTCGAAATAACAATTTTCTGTAGCCAACCGCATGAACGTAAAAAAAATGATAAAATAATGTAACTCGTCATTTACATTTTTTCGCCGAAAAACGTAACAAAAATGTGTTTTTTCACCGATTAAACGTGTATAATATCAAAAGACATATCGTGTATTGAGAACATAGTGTATTTGGTACATATCGTGAATAAAATACTTAGAGATGTTCAATATCGTGTACCACTGCCTCTCTAAGTACAATATTGTATACCAATTGTTCATACAAATGTAATACTGTACACAAAAATACATATGAGTTTGACACAGATGTTCACATATATACATTGTCGCATCATTAAATCAACTCCGGACCGTCATACCGAAAAAAAACACATTTTAATATATAAAAAATATTTTGGAAATTTTAATGTATGACTAGTTAACAAACAAAAATTTATAAAATTATGATTACATGATTAGAACAAACAAAACTAATGAAGAATTTATAAAATTATGATACATGATTAGAACAAACAAAAACAATGAAGAAGAATATGGCTGGACTTTCAGATTTTGATTAAACTTCAAATAATAGTTTATATTCTTAGTGTCTAAACATTAGAATGATGTTTCCATTACTTAAAATAGTTTCAAAATATATTTTTTAAAATTTATAAATTTAATTTTTGAAGGTTAATTTCATGTATGTTTTACGCCCACAGGCCCACTCAAATACATTGACACTAATATGAATTTCAGTGTGCACATAGCGCATCACCTTTTAATTTGGTTCTATTCCTGCTATTTCCTGGCGCAGTGGGCCCCACCTCGTGGAGGCACCCGTAAGTGGGCAGCTCAAAGAGACTAGAGTAGAGAGAGAAACAAGTCAACTTTTCAGTTTTACAACAACAGAACAGACCAGTGCCTCTTTTTTCTTCTCACCCCTTTGACATTTTCAAAAGTCAATTAGCCACTTAAGCGGATCCCAAGACGTCCGACCCGAATCCGCATGAGTCAGTATCCCATTTTCCTCTTTTAGCCCTTCCAGGCAAATAAAGTAAAACGAGTATCCAATGCTTCTCTTTCTCTCCTTCATTTTTACTCGAAACGAATAAATCCCAATTCCATTCCCTTCATTTCTTTTCAGTTTTCACTGATCATAATACACACACTCTCTCTCTCTCTCTCTTAAAAAGTCAGCGCTGCTCTCTTATCTCCCACCTCCACCGTCCAAGAGAGAACGAAAATTCTCTCTTCTCTTCTCTTTCGTGTCTCCAATGGAGCAAGAGCATGCATTCAACAACTGGGATTTACAAGCGGTGGTGCGAGGATGTCGTTCGACTTCTCCGATACTGGGTCCCACCTTGTCAGACCCAGTACTCTCTTCTCTCTCTTCTCTGCCTCTACCCACTTCTTCTTCTTCCCCAGTGGTTAAGGAAGAGAACTGGTGCTTCCCGAATTTAATGGCTGCACCGAGTGGGTTGCATGAGCTAGAGGAGCTTTGCAAATCTTTCTTCCCCAAATCATCGCCCCTCGAAGGTGGGCCCTCCGTGTCAGATACTCTCGTTGTGGGTCCCACCTGTCATCTTTCTTCTCGCTTGCTCCCACCTCCGCCGCTCTTGGTTCAGAGAAGTAAGCCCGGTCGCTCACTCGCGCAAACTCCAAGATCTAAAAGAAGGTAAAAAAGGAAAAAAAGTAAAACGATAAAAGAAAGTAATTAAACTCAAGTTCAATTTTTTAATTTATTACTGAGTTACTGACAGTGGAAGCTCTATTGTGTAAATTGTTGTAGGAAGAATCAACAGAAGAGAGTGGTGTGCCATGTCCCGGCCGACGGTGGTTCCTCTGACATGTGGGCCTGGCGAAAGTACGGCCAGAAGCCAATCAAGGGATCTCCTTACCCTCGGTAAGTTTAACAACTCGTCCCTTAAACTCACCTCCTCTTAATTAATTTCTCATTCAATATATAGGAAGCTCAAATTGAACCTTTCTTTTTTTGGGTTTTGAACAAAACAGAGGATACTACAGGTGTAGTAGTTCAAAAGGATGTCTCGCAAGGAAACAAGTCGAGCGCAGTCGTACCGATCCCGGCATGTTCATCATAACCTACACGGCTGAGCACAACCATCCTGTGCCGACACACCGCAATTCTCTGGCTGGAAGCACGAGACATAAGTTTCCGGTCGGTAGCGGTATAACAACAACCACCTCTTCCGTGGCTGGAGAAGGTGGGTCGCCAGTGGCGGGGCTTTCACCGACCACACCTCTGACGGCTTCTCTTGAGGAGGAACTGATGCATGATGAGATAGAGAACGAAGAGGAAGAAGAAGGGATGTTGCTTGTAGAAGATGTGGAGATGGTGAGAGAAGATGAGTTTCTGATCTTGGGGAAGGAGGAAGGAGGTGATGCTGGAGATGTCCAGTTGAAGAGGATTGGAGATGATTTGTCGGATTTGTTAGATGAGCCTTGCTTCAACCCGCTATGGTTTGTTAGTGGAAGCAATAACACCGCTGTGGCTGGAGCGAGTGCAAGTTGACCTGACTTTTTGTTGATCTCTGTTTCTTTTTTCTTTTTTCTTTGAAGTTGGTTTGTGAGAGAAACAGAGGAGAGGAGAGGAGAGAATCTGATCCGTCCATTTGCTGATTATACAGCTACTAAAGAAGAAATATCAGTGTAACAAACTGATCTTCTGCTTCTTTTTTCTTTTAGTTTTTTTTTTCGTTATGTACAGTTACATAGACTAATAGTCTTAATCTAATTGCCTCTTTTAGATGCTTGTCTTGATGAAATTTTTGGTATCGTTTCTTTCTATAATGTGAATAAATTTTAAATTTCTATGATTGGTTAAGGAAACTATAGAATAAGTGAATAACTGTAAGTGAGTACTAGTATTTTGGCATATTAAATTGCAATGTTAGAATTTATTAATTTACCTAATAAATATCTAATCATGGGATATTTGGGATCTAAATTTTTACTTTAGGGGGACTAGTTTGTAAATTCCTTCTCTGCAAGGGTGTGAGTGCAATATGCTTCTATCAGGTTTTGTCTCATCTGAGTGGTTCCAACTTCCAAATGCAGAGATTTGGAAGCCTTCAACAAAGCTGCACCAATATTAAGGCAATTCAATTTATCTTTTTTTTGATTCGAAATTCAATTTATCTGATCCTTTTCTTTTTTATTTCTCAGTCCCAAGTTTATTTCATTACGAGTTGGGTTATTTTATCTTAATTTTCTTTGTTTTTTTTTCTTTTTCTTACTGTTTCTTCGTCCTGTTCTCTGACTTCTTTTTTAAAGGTCATGGGTTGCATGAGGGAGGTAAAGAGAGTCAACCCGGGTTGGTACAGAGACAGAAACCGTTTAGCACTTTTGTCTGTATATGATTTCAAGTCGCATTGGCATTAGACAGTAGTACACTGGGATCTCCTCCTTTAAACAACATTACTTATGTGTAATTGTATTAATTTAGTCAGTAGTGTAGTGGACTGCATGTAAGTCATTTTTCTTCAGGTTTGAACTGCTACACGGAAATTGTATAGAATATAGTACAGAAAAACTGAAAATCCTTCTAAGTATTTTCTTGGGCTTTTGGTTCGGCAGAACAAATGTTTGAGAGCTCCAGCTTCTGATTAAACCTTAACAAAGGTCCAATGTCTAGTTTTTTTTAGGCTAAAATCAGCTACGGCCTACGAATGACGGATGCAACCGTCAGTTACGATCAAATCTCAATTTTTGAGATTCTAACAGTCGATCCGAACAGCTCAATATGTTCTCCATATTGAAATATCATTGGAGACCAAATTTTATATTTTTTTTATTTTATTTACTATTTTTTTGAGATTTTTAAAAAATCATAGATATTGAAGGGTCCAGAATTGTTTAGATTAAGAATTTTGTAAAATATCAAACAAATACTAAAAAATTTTAGAAAAATATAAAATTTTGTCCCCATTGACATTTCAATATGGAGAACACATTAAACAGTTCGAATCGACTGTTAGAATCTCGAAAATTGAGATTTGATCGTAGCTGTCGTGGCTGATTTTAGTCCATCTTTTTTTTTAATACATCAAGATTGCATCGTTGAGAACTGAGAAGATGATTAGTGTTAGGATAGTTTGTTTTTTATAAAAATTACGCCACCTAAAAATTTATATTTCAGCAAATGACTATATGTCTTTTACATTATTATGAAATTATATGGCACATGTTTTTGTTTCTGTCAAAGAAAAAATCAAAGAAATCTAAGAAGAAATAATTGAAGAAACAACAACTAAACCTTATGAACCACATAAGAAATAATTCCATTAAATTACGTAAATATAGAATGATATACATCAAAATAATGGATTTTTGCATCCCTTCCTCCCCCCCCCCTTTACGAAGAAGTGACTGTTTCTTTTATTAAAATCGGGTCGAAATTTCCAATAATTAGAGTTTAGCTATGGTGAGATGTATCACACAAAACCTTCCGTGAGATGCGATCAAAACTCATGAATCTAGTTTAAAATGACCAATTCAAACCGTCTAATATGATCTCTCTATTGAAATCTCTATGCAGACTCAATTTACATTTTTTCAAAATTTTTAAGTACTTTTTTAAAATTTTAGAAAATCGTTAATATAATTAGTTCTGTAACGTTAAAAAATTGTCATTTTTAAAAATCCGAAAAAATACTTCAAAATTCTAAAAAAAATGTAAAATTTGGTCTACAAGAAGATTTCAATAGCGAGATCATATTGCACAGTTTGGATCGATCATTTTGAACCAGATTTATGAGTTTTGATTGCATCTCACGAAAAGTTTTTTTGTGATGCATCTCACCATAGCTAAACTCCAATAATTATACAGAAACTACTTTATTGGCTTTCAATGCAATATTTAGAATTCAATTAATAAATATTTATGTATTCACAATTGATGATATTATCCAATAGAGATGTTATTATAGATTTGTAGTGACGTGCTTACAAAAGATACTATAACATAATACCTTCAATTTGTTTTGTTTTGACGATCTTAATAAATAAAATATAACAAAATATAACAGTAAGCAAAATTATTCTTCTACAATTTGCCGATAGATATGGGGAAAGAACGAGTAAGGGGTCACGCCTCTCTTTTGAATTTGAAAATGGTATAATGTTGTTTGAACTTTATTAATTTTGCAATTAAAAATTTATGGCTTCCTTCATTAAATTTATATACATTTACTTGATTCATCAAACCACATACAAAAATGAGGGTTATAGCGCCCACAATTTAAATGCCTCCGATGTCACAAAACTCTTTTTTTTTATTACTTTTCAAAATAAAAAATTCAAATTTTAAATCCAAACAGTTGAACTTATGCGATATAACAGTGATGCATTTCTATATAAGTTTTATAAATTTCGAAGTTTATTTGAAACTTGATGAAGAGGCTAAAAATGAACATATTAGAATTAATCTATCATATTTAACTAGATTCGTCCATTATTCAATCTCTTGATCAAGTATTAAACATACTTCAAAGTTTACAAAATTTATATGAAAACACATCGCTCATCAAATTGAACAAGATCTATGGTTTAGATTTTATATTTTGAAAAAATAAAAAAATGAGTTTGTAGAATGGTATCGGAACCCTCTCCTACAAAGATATATACTCAAAACTCCCAAATGCTAATCATTTTACTCAAAACCATACAATATTTGTTATACCGCTCTCTCCATACCCACTAATTATATATCTATTTTCCAAATCCGACTCTGATCACAAAACTTAAAATAAAAGGCAGCAATTATGAAGATGACAAAAGTTTAGAATGTAAACAGAGAGCCTGGAAGCTGGCTCCTCTCTATAATTATAAAAAAAAATCATGCATCGTCTATTAATCTCCTGTAGATTGAGACCCATTGTTATTTAAGTTAAAATAATCCAACCCTTGATGACAAAGCACTAGTACCATTTAAAAACCGACAGCGGAAGCAAGTGTCAGATGTTATAGGAACTAATGAAAAGGAGCCGAACATGGGGATATTTTTAATACACCTTATTTATTAAACTGAAGTGTTATTAAAAAACAAGTCCGTTTTATTTTATGCTACACTGGAATCAAATCTGCTCGTGACAAAGTGGGCCTGACAGTTGTCTCCCAACTCTGCCACAGCCTACGTTCCCCACCATTTCCGGGGACCACATGGGAGCATAGGATATTTCATAGAATTCTTTTTATTCCCTTTTTAAATAATTATAGAAAATTTTATTGAACTTTATAAACAAATTTCTATAATTCAGATTTAAGAAAAAAAATGTTGCATTTTAAATAAATCTCACATTTTTCGGTTTTTTTTAAAAAAAAACAATTATGCATAACAAAATGTAAATTGGTTATTAGAATTATTTTTAGACAGCTGCAAAAAAAAAATGCAGTATATAACGAAGAAACAATTTTTTTAAGCCGCTGTAACTGTCTAAAATAATCTGGTCAATTCAACCTCCAAAACAACTCAAATAAGATTCAAAAATAAAAAAAGAAATTATTTTTATGCATGTATAATGTATATTGTGATATATAAAATTGAGTGCCGAATTGCAGATCAAGTTTTATTCAAATTGAGTATAATTTAATGAAATATGCATGAAGTCACTTGATGAACGTTAAAATATTCATGCCGTCTCATTATATTTTCTCTCGTAGGAATGATGCTTGTTGTATTTGCAAGTTATTTTTATATGATTATTAATATTATCCAGTTAAATAATTGTCTAAGTAATATCCATTCTTTTAAATTATATAAACTCCACACGCTTTAGAAAGAGAAAAAAGGAAAAAGAAAAGGAAGAAGTATCGGGGACGGGGGATCTATTGAATTGATGTTCGTGTATCAAAAGAGGCAGAAAATTGATGTTTTGTAAATAAAAGTATGTGCGACAATAGAGTATATACCAAATATATCATACTAGTTCGGGTTCAATCAATGAATGAGTTCATGTTATATCTTCCACTTATGTAGTTATGTCCACGTAAATTGACATCATCAGAGGTCTAGATCTTTTTTCTATTTCCGAAAACTTAGATTTTGTTGTATATATGATATATTTGGTGCTGTTTCTAAACATAGAGTTATAGAAAGCAATTGTTTGTCCTATTACCCAGTTTAGTTCCACTCTGTATAAGTTTATGTATTTATAATCTATTCAGCGAATAAATACCAGTAAAAAAAATATGGAAGCCTGACTATGACTTGAGCAATCACATGCACGTACATTTGCATCTGTCACATTAATAATAGCACGTGTTCAGCTCATGTTTTCTTGAAGAAGGAATTATAATAGCAGGAAGGTTCTAATCCATGTTACAAGAAGAATATTTTAAATTGGAAGGGTTTAATTGAAGGAGAGACAGATGCCGCAATTATTCAAGTGAGCAATTTATTAGATTGTCCTTCAAAATTCATTTAAGTATCAATATTGTTTTGTCAGGTATATGTATATACGTTTATGTTAAGTGTGCAATTTTCGACAAATGTCAGCATCCCTCTTTTCTCTGGAGACGAATTTTATTGAGGTCATTTAGGTCTTGACCAAAATGATTTCGAGGTGGGATTTCATTTCATTTCATTCCATTTGAATAGATTTCATAAAATTTCGTTAGATCTAATTATATAGGAATTCCATCAAATGACACCAAAAGTCTTTTTTTTTTTATCAAGAATTTTTCAACGAAATGAAATCTCATGTTAAAAAATTGGGATTTTGATGGGCCTTAGTATTTCAATTGGTGGTGCTGGTCCATCAAACAGGTCCTTGGCATCAAACTTATGTGGGTTGGATTGAAATGACTAGGCTGGGTTAAAATATGTGTTGGTTAGAATTGGGCTGAAATTTGAACTCTAAAGCCGTTTGGGTTATCAGAATATCAAATGGAGCCAGGGATCATTTTTGGTGGGGGTACAAATACTTACACTTCTCTGGTTGCATTTTAACCAATTATTAATTAAATTTTGATGAAGAAAGTTTCTGGTAATATATATATATATATATATATATATATATATATATAGTGGATTGATAAAATACACTCTGGTGTATGGATCGTCTCCCGTACACCAGAGTCGTTTATGAAATCCAAAAATCAAACAGTCGATCCGAACCGTTCAAGTTATTCTCCATATTAAAAAACTCTCGGAGACCAAATTTTACCATTTTTCAAATTTTTTTGCTATATATTATGATATTTTCAAA
Source organism: Rhynchospora pubera (assembly GCA_028095005.1). Lineage (NCBI taxonomy): Eukaryota > Viridiplantae > Streptophyta > Magnoliopsida > Poales > Cyperaceae > Rhynchospora > Rhynchospora pubera. Next base: position 22,380,844 of record CM051461.1, read on the forward strand.
AAACACTACAATTGGAGTATTTCAGACCCTCCAATTTGAAAATATCATAATATATAGCAAAACAATTCGAAAAAATATAAAATTTGGTCTCCGAGAGTTTTTCAATATGGAGAACAAGTTGAACGGTACGGATCGACCGTTTGATTTTTGGATTTCAAAAACGACTCTGGTGTACGAGAACGATCCGTACACGAGAGTGTATTTTATCACCCCTCTATATATATATATATATATATATATATATAGATGATTGCTAAAATACTATGCATAGTACGGATGCACTTCGTGCTACGGATTCGTTATTGCATTTTATGTTTCAAACAACCGATCCAAACCGTTCATTATCTTCTACATATTGAAATCTCATTAGAAATCAAATTTTACATTTTTTAAAACTTTTTTATTATTTTTCTCAGATTTTTTAAAATCACTGTTATTGAAGGGTCCAGAATTTATTAGATTAAGTATTTTCAAAAATATGAGAAAAATAGTAAAAAAATTCAAAAAAATGTAAAATTTGGTTTCTAATGAGATTTCAATATGAAGAAGATAATGAACGGTTTGGATCGGTTGTTTGAAGTATGAAATGCAAGAATGAATCTGTAGCACGAAGGACATCCGTGCTATGCATAGCATTTTAGCAATCCTCTATATATATATATATATATATATATATATAAATATAGACTTGGTAGTGGCTACCAAGTCTTCTGGTAAGATATTTTATCTTTAACACTAAAGTAAAACTAGAATATAGTCCTCAACCTCGTGCTTTTAGTAGTTTGACATTTTAAGCTGGGTACATTTTTTGGAGCTCACTCAAGTTTGAATATAGTTCAATTTTAGTCATTGAATTTAATTTGTCCTTCTTGAACCGTTGGACTTTAATTTAGTCACTCGGTTACAATTCCATCCAACTCCATTTAGGCCCTGATCAAAATAAAGTTTACGTGAGATTTCATTTCAATTGAATTGATTTCATAGGATTTCGTTGGATCTAATTACATAGGAATACCAATCAAATAGCACCAAATTCCTTCATTTTGATCAAGAATTTTCCAACGAAATGAAATGAAATGAAATCCCACGTTAAAAAATGGGATTTTGACCAGGGCCTTAATTAATTGAATTCGGGTGAAAATTGGAGTTGCGAGTCAGCATTTCTTCTCTTTAATTGACATTTTTTTTACTAACATATTTTATCTAACTAATTACTTATATTCATGTAAAAATCAACAATAACACAATTGTCCATAAAATTCTGTTTATTCGGTCACGTACTCAATCGAAGAGCAATAATTAAATTTAAACACGTTTATGAGACATTTGCATGATCTACTAATGATGCCCTGCTAAAAAAAAAAAATCATAACTCTAGATTCTAGAGTTCGGGATGTAATGGAACTTTCCATTAAATATTTCGTATTTTGTGCTTTATCTGTTACAAAAGCAATAAGAATAGCAGAAAGGAACCAAGAAGAAACGTAAAGAATTTTTCGTCATCATTCATATATGTAACTTATCTTGTAGAAAGCTTGTTTTTCAGCTCGCCACGAGGAATACATGTTCCCTAGACAACTCTAACAAAATTTACATTAACTGAAGTGAAACAAAAGAAAATTCCTTCCGTAAACAAATAATTAACCTACTTACCAGATGCCTTTTTGATTTCGTCAAGAATCGTGCTGAGCTTCAACTCAAGACAAAACAACGTTTAAATTTGGCCAAAAGTCAATAGTCACTCTACAATTACGCTATACACACTACTGAAAAATAATATGAGCATTCCTGAAAAACAAAATCGGCATTGACCAGATTGCACATTCATCCAGAAAGATTACACTTGTGAACTGTAGGCTGTAGCCCATGTACACTCTTTTACAATAAAACTATAGGTCTAACCCATATACACCCTTTACATGACACATAGATGACTATGTATGATACTCTTGACAATTTATAAATACACAAAAATCGTTGAAAACTATGCTACCTACAGGAGCAACAAAGAATAAAAAGACGACCAATATTCACTGCTTTTCTCGTTTCCTAGTTCACTGCCATGCATACAACTTATTGCCTGGGTTACTAATTCTACCAGCTTGGGTCTTCATTCTAAGTGAAATTTGAAGAGGCATCTATTTGAGATTTTCCTTTTTTTCTTTTTGCTGCTTTCATTAATTCAGCAACTTTTTTTTTTCTGGGTTGTGATTGTGTGTTATTTTCTCTTTTCTTTGTTCTTCTTCGTTTTTCATTATTATTTTTCGGGTTGGGGTTGGGGATTGAGGTTGGGGGGGACGGGGGGTGTGCCAGTGATTTTATGACAATTGAAACGTGCCAACGTCCTGACCATGCCGAGTGAGCTTTACAGCCCTGACAGCAACCCATTGCAGACGATATGATAGATCAAAATTATGTATCAATAGTCTCATATGGTCTGCTTCGCTAAGCTCACATGCCTTGGCCTATCAATTCCAAACAGAGATTAATTAGACTTTTGAAACTTGCCAATAATTATATCATACAGTGCAGTTTGGTCCCGCAACATGAGGATTTTAACCAGATCAATACTCAATTATTTTTGCATTCTTTAGTGCTGAAAGAGGATATACAGGGATACAGCTTAACTATATTTCGAATCTCATCTATCATCATAATACATACCAATTGGGTATAGTATTATTTTACACGTCTTTAGCAGCAGAAGGATACACAGTGGGACGATGTTAGTTAGGTCCAATACAGCGAATTGTCAGCTAAATATGTTGCAAATTTGGAACATCCATAACCTTGGTTGCAATTTAATCCATGAAAGCAAAATAATGAAGCTGTGTTTCATGATTTATTCTTGTGATAACAACATAAAAGGGAAACAACTATAAGACGGTAAAAAAAAAATATATCAAGAGCTTACTTCCTGGTTGGCACGTTTATCATGTCCTAAGATGCTATTCATGATACTTAAGCGGGATGAATTGGGTGAAAAACCTTCCCAAGGAGGAATGAAAATGAGCTTAGTGCACTGAACAGGCACAAGACTCCTGGTACTAAGCCTCTCCCACCAGGCAGATCCTAGGGACCACCATCTTATCATCAAACCATTCTCAGAGAAGGCTACCAACCCCTAGTTTCAGAAACATGCTTTTGTTAAAGAAACTTAGGTATAAGGAAAAAGAAAGAAAGAATGACTCTAGAAAGAAAAATAATATATAACCTCGCCATCTGGTGAGAAACTTAGAGCTGATATGGCTGTGCCAACCTTTGTATTAGAGGCCCCTTCCAGCAAGACAGGAAGGCCAGGTGGTGCACTTGCATCTAAAATCCTTATTTTTGTCACGCTGTTCAAGAAAAAAGAAATGATGATATTATGATAACTCAATAATAAAAGCTGGAAGTCAAATAGTTAACCTGGACCAACTAGACAGCTATAGGATTACATGTTTTCAGCTAGATCGGAGGTTCAAATTAAACCCATTTTGACCAAACCAGACCTAGCCTAGATTAAACCGGCCAGTCAAATTTCTTGGTTGGATCAAATAATACCTTCTAGACCAGCTGGCACAGTAGACTAGGTCTATCTACCATTGATATCATGATATGCATATAACCTTCTGAAAACTGACTGAAATGAAATATAACAAGTTAGTAAAGTACCTTTCCATGTCATATACACCTATACTAGTTTTACTAACATCCCCTATGGCATCTCCAACGGCTAACCGTGTCATGGACTCGTTCAGAGAGACCATAGGAAAAGCACGTGCAATTTCTCTCAATGAAATCACAGAGGTGGCTACACAAGCCTTGCGCATGACCAAGTTGGTGGGGTCCATTGTATGCAATACATAGCTAACTACCTGCATAGAAGACAGCACATTGTTAAGAATGTAAGTTAACTACCTCGGTAAACAAATTAGTATATTTGTCAATAATGTAAACATATGCATTCTATATAACAGGCATAGTATAGGTAATGGAGTATTTTGCAAATAGGGAACAACCAAATCAACCCTATCTGCATCCTCCCAACCCTGCACCCCACAATCTTCCACATCTTTAAAGAAAAATTTAGGTACAATCACAACAAAAAGAAGTACAGGTGGTTATAACATTAGTTAAATAGTTAAAAACTTATCAGTAGAACTAAAAAATTATAACCTAGGTACAATCACAACAAAAAGAAACAGGTGGTTATAACATTAGTTAAATAGTTAAACACTTAACAATAGAACTAAAAAAATATAACCAAGTTATAAAACCACCAATTTCATCCAAGGTAGGAACATAATTATATTATTCCAATACTTTTCCCATCGAAACAAGTAAATGCCAGGCATAGAGGCTTTTCATACAGCACAGAAGCGAATGAAAAACTAAGCACAACTAAGTAACTAGAGTTAGATACAAACCTTTACAAGATAAGGAGCCAACAGTTTAGGGGATCCACGAACTACTCTTATGATAGTCTTTAGCGACACAAGATGCACTGGAGAATCAGATGCAGTGCCCCAAATCTGACCTTCTATACAACAACAACTAAGCCTTTTGTCCCAAACAAGTTCTGACCTTCTATAACATTCAAAAATCCTTCTACATCAGCCATTGCCAGACTGGGCAGAAGTATACCAATTAATGCCTCCCGCATAGTAACACTCTGTATTGAGTTTTTGTTACCACCATGTGTACCACTCAGGCACTCTATTTGGAATAACACATCTCCTATGAAGTGTGTTATCTCCTGGCCTAGGCAAGTTTTCCATACTTGATCCATCCCTTCAGCAAGTAGTTCAGCAGCTGTTGGGCTGTACCGGTCATTCATTGACATTAGGAGCTTAATTAGATGATTCACGACAATACTTGGTACTGTGTCTTTTACTATGCTAGGGTACCTGCAAGAATAATTATACTATATAAGCATGATGCTTCTATAGATACTTGATACAGATGCACTCGGTGGTCACAGTGTAATTTGTAGGATTTGCAAAAACTTAAATTCAAAATTTCAAATTGCAGTTTTAGTTTTTATTATTGAGGGGTTCCAGGTTTGATTTACGGTTTTTATTTTTTTCCTACAAGAAAATACAGAGATATCAGAGTTGTAATTGTAAACTAATGAAACCAATCAGGAGTTCCTATCCAGATAGCAAAATGAAAGAACAATCAAATCACAGTTTTCAGTACCAGTATGCACAGTTGTACTTCTTTTCTTTTAATTTTGGCTATAGGTCCTGTTTAATGATTACCAATTGTTAAGTTGATTAAGTCCCATAAAACGAATCATATGTATAAAATAAAAGTTGAAAGTGAGATAGACATGGCATATGTACCCGGGAGTACACAACAAAATACACAATAACAGCAACGGAGTTCAAATTATATTACCAAACAACAAAGGCAGCAGCGACTATTATATTAGAGGCCATGGAGTCTTGAGTACTTGCATTGATCCAGGAGGCCCAGTCTTGATCTTCAAATGCATCCAGCCATGTTACTATACTGGATGTCTCCAGTTCTTTATCTGTTGACTGCTTGGCTGTCGGAGATGTGATTTCTTGAGTAAGGTTTTTGTTTTTGGGTGCTGCCAAGGGTTGGGGAATTGCACGCGGGGCTGCACAGTGAAACAGAGACCTTGCAGCCATGCGAACATGCTCGCACGGGTGTTGCCAGAAGCTCACTAAAAGCTGCAAGCATTTTTTAAAAAAGTCTAATTTAAACCCTGGTGACTGGGGGTGCAATTTAGATTTTTTTTCATTTAAACTTTGAATCTGCATGACGAGGCATTCTATGAAGAACCTGAAGTAAAGGAGGCTTGATGTCGGGTACTTTCTCTGCAAAGTTTCTTGTGTAAAATGCAGCCAACGCACTGCAATGACAGAAACCAATAGGAGTTAATAAAATGCACCCAATAAAACCATATGCAAATGTACCTTTAAGTCAAGAAAGAAGCTACAAAGAGGAAAATGATTTCACCTGCTAGCATTCGCGCAGGAACGGGATAAGCTGATCATGTGTTGAGCAAGGGAAACCATGGTTAAAGATCTCATTGCACAAAACTCCGGTGAAGATCGCCAGAGCTGAAACTCGTACAAAAATTGTTCTAAGCAACCTGAGCATAAAACTAGAGGAATAATGCATACTCTGTGCTCAAAATACCAAACCAGTCTGGTTTAGTACCAGTTAATACCAAGCAGTTTCAGAAAACTCCACTTCTTTCTTAATTACAGCACTGCATGTGGCGATATGAACCAGCTTGAGCCAATCCAACTAGGTAGTGAACAGAACATAAAATTACCAGCAGAATGGGCTAAAAACAAGATGCTTTCATGGTTCAAGACTATCTAAACCCTAACCTGCTAGTTAGAAGAAGTTACCTCAAGAGTTGGCTCTATACCAGGAAACATCAAACTCATTGCCCCTCTATCCCCTACAGTACCAGCTGTAATGTGGCACACTTCTGGTTTACAAACATTCATCTCTTCTACTAACAGTCGATCCAATTCGGCATCAACACCCCACAAATGCAAAAAGCACAGACTAAACCTTAGCATCCTTCCCTCCTTTGACTGCTTTGCAGGACTATCCAACTCCTCACCTTGTTTAAATGCGGCGTCATTTGATACATGACAAGACTCATGAGCCAAAGGAGACATGACAGCAGAAAGATCAAATCGCAAACTTGCTATTCCAGGAAACGGGCATGAGCATCTAATAGGAACCTTCTTCTTTTCTTGGTAAACAAACTTTTGAGATGTGTGCTGTTGCTTGGCAGTGTTTGACCCTAACTTTAACCCTAAAATGTCATCACGTACGTCACGAGTTGGCCGTAAATCTGGCCCCTTTGATTGCAAATTCAAACTGTTTTTATTTGCCTTTTTAAAGATTTTTGGGTCTTTAATAACAGGCAATAGCAAAGAAGATGCTGAAGTGGTACCACCTAATAAACCACCAGCCATTGTATTTTTTTGTATACTGTTACAAAAGTGGTCAAAAATGGAATTCGAAGCCGCCCCACGAATAACCCGTTCAAGGGTCCCGGTTTTCAAATCCCATATGTACAGAAGATTAACAGTATCGGTACAAGGTTTTAGGTTTCTACACAAACAAGCAATGTACCCTTTATTTCCATCCCATGCCACCATAGAGGGGAAACAAGTATGACCTGGGAAAATCCGCTCAACCCGCAAAGTTTGCAGAGAGACAAGAGCAACACATCCATCATCTCCTACTGACAGGAAACAATCATTCCATGGCTGGTATGTCCATTCTGGCGGTAGTATGACTTGTCGTACAGGTGCCACATGGTGGTGCATGACTGCTAACAAGTTGCCAGTATCCAAGTCCCACACACGTACAGTACAGTCCTTACTTCCTGACACAAGAGCACGTGTAAAGCGGGCCTGTGTGCACATGTGATGGCTCGCTAAGAAGAGAACTGGACCTGTGTGGCCCAAAAATATTTTATCAGAAATATGTGGAAATATGCCTCCAATACCAGTCATAGACTCCATGAAACGAATCACCTCTATCTCACCAGTGGAGAAGCCATACACTATGGCGTATGGTACAAATGAATCTTCAGAAAGGACCATTGAAGATGACACAATCCTTTCATTTGAAATTGCTTTTACACAAGGAAATCCCCCTTCTGAAATTTTCTTGCTCATATAAGAGCTTGAATAGAGACTTTCAAAAGACCATGTCGAGATGTAAGGTTGCCACACTAAGGATTCTCCAACTGTAACACACTCTGATTCTATGCGAACCAGGAATTCATTGAATTGGCAAAAGGAAAATATTTCTCTTCCCTCTACTTTACTGGAGGTTGGTGGAATTTCACATACAGGTTTGTAGTCGAACAAACTGCCCATTTTTGAAATGCTATAAAACATAGCCGTACCATTACTACTGCAAAGAACAAGGCTTCTAAACATACCATCATCTCCCGTATCACCTACATTGAAACTTACATCTGGTAGAAAAATGCCAGTAGTAAGCTTATCCTTTGACTCTTCTCTACAAAGAGAAGAACCAACTACAGAAATCTCACCAATGACATTTCCTTCAGCTACCCATTTTAACAAACACCTAGAAGCATACACCAGAGCTAATATCTTCCCCTCTTGATCTAACGCCACCATTCGAATTAAATCCTCTGAATTCTCGCCTATGGTCATAGACCCGGCATCCGAAGAAGTGCTAGCATACGATACCACACTCCCCTCATGGCCATCCAGCTCAGACATTTCTGACACCTCCAACGACTGGACCCGTCCATTACCGTCTATCAACATTACATCCGAACCAAACACACCCATTTCCAATGGTAACCCAATTGACAAGCCCCCATGAAACACACTCTTCACCACATTGAGGCTCACACAATCAATCACCACCACAACATACTTCCTTGAAGAATGAGAAGGATATGAAATGGACCCACCATGCTCCGAAGACCCACAAAGAACAAACACGTGGCTCGACGACAACGGATCCGACTTGACAATCAATGGCGTACCAGCCCATGGCGGCAACTTCCTCCTCCTCCGACACCGACTAGAGGCGGTACCAGACCAGAGGCAGAGAACACCAGCAGTGCAGATACTGAGGAGAGAGGAGGCAGAGGTGGTCGTGAGAGAAGAAATGGAGGCAGCGTGTCCGGAAAGGAGAGAAATAGGATGGATGGAAGGCGTAGAGAGGGACCAACGGATAACGGCGCCGTCGGATCCGCCAGTGTAAAGAGAGGAGGTGGAGGGAAGTATCACGGCGGCCGTGATCTGGTGTGACGGCGGCGTTGACGCCCATAAAGCCGCCACCGACGGACACTTCATGGCTGTTAGTTGTTAGTTAGTTATAGAGGAGGAGGAAATGGAGTTGTTGCCTGAATAGCCATCGTGACAGAGGCGGATCAGATCAAGGTGTTCACTTCGGAACGACTGTTAATCTGACCAAGTGTTTCTCTCAAGTAATGTTCGATTGTTTGTGTTCGCATGTAACATGGTTTGTCCAAGTTTCGAACAAGACCAAGAGAAACGCCGGTGTCTAATATATTAGACGAGAGATCTCACGTTTTTTAATTTTTAATTAATGACCGATTTAAATTATTTAATATGTTATTTCTATTAAAAATTTACAAGAAACCAATTTTTACATTTTTATATTTTTTTTTACTATTTTTTGGTATTTTAAAAAATTCATTATATAAACATTATGGATCGTCCCATAACAACGATTATCTAAAATACTAAATAAATAGTAAAAAATTTTGAAAAAACGTAAAAATTGGTTTCTTATAAGTTTTCAATATGGAGAACATATTGAATGGTTTGGATTAGTTATTTGAAATTCAAAAATATAAAAACGATTGTATTGGACGGACCCCATCCGTGCAATATATTGAACTCTAGCATTTCTCACATAAACAAATATAAAAAAGAACAAGTTTTTTTTTCAAAAATTTTGTTGGAACAAGAACACAATTTGCTCGAATAAATTGATTTCTTCATCAATCAAACACTTTAACATTGACACCATGATTGAAAAGAAAAAAAAACATTGAAATTCAAAATGATGGGGGAAAAAAATAACGGGAGGAAAGATTCGGAAAGTAATTTGCACATTCCAAAAATGATTCAATATTTTTTTAAGATCAAACTATTCTTGGTAAATTGAGAATATTTTCAATTGTATGTTTTCTCTCATTAGTATTTTCCAAGTATGAATTTTGGGACGTACGAATCATTTCCCAAAAGATTTTGCAAATTAAAGTTGTTGATCAGCATGAAGGATCGTACTTCATTCAATTCAACTTGTAATGGAAAACAATAACACTTCAGTAAATCACATAAATTTCTCCTTTCCTCCAGTGAGACAACAACAACAACAACAACTAAGCCTTTTGTCCCAAACAAGTTGGGGTAGGCTAGAAAGAAACCCAATAAGAGAACACATCGAAAAAAAAAAAAAAAAAATAAAAAAAAAAAAAAATAAAAAAAAAAAAAAAAAAAAAAAAAAAAAAATAAATAAATAAATAAATAAAAAAAAAATAATAATAAAAAAATAAAATAAAAATAAAAAAAAAAAAAAAATAAAAAATAAAAAATACTAATAGTAAGACTAGCCATACTAATAATAATACCTCTAATAATAATAGTAATAGTAGAAACCTAGACCTCGACCGTGACCTGATAGAGGGACCTACAAACCTATGACATCGCTCCTACCCCTAAGTTCCTACGTCATGGCTCCGGTACATGAATTGCTAACTTCCAAGCGCTCCTATCGATCGCCAACTCCTTGGAGACGTTCCATTCTTTAAGGTCTCTTTTCACCGCTTCTTCCCATGTCAATCTTGGTCTCCCTCTCCCCCTCCGGGTGTTCTCGAAATGATTAAGAATTCCGATACGTACCGGTGCCTCTGGAGGTCTGCGTTGGATATGTCCAAACCATCTCAAACGATGTTGGATCAACTTCTCCTCTATTGGTGCGACCCCAACCATATCTCGTATGTCATCATTTCTAATCCGATCTTTCCTCGTGTGACCGCAGATCCACCTCAACATACGCATCTCAGCTACACTCATCTTCTGGACATGTCGTCTTTTAGTAGCCCAACATTCTGCGCCATACAACATCGCAGGTCTAATCGCTGTCCTGTAGAACTTGCCTTTTAGCTTCTGCGGGACTTTCTTATCGCATAGGACGCCTGATGCTTGTCGCCATTTCACCCACCCCGCTCTTATCCTGTGACTAACATCTTCATCTATCTCGCCATCGCTCTGCAGCATCGACCCTAAATATCGAAAAGTATCTTTCGTAGGTACTACCTGCCCGTCTAGACAGACATCTCCGTCCACTGGTCGTATCCCACTAAACTCGCACCCCATATACTCCGTCTTAGTTCTACTAAGCCTAAACCCTTTGGACTCTAGAGTTCGTCTCCACAATTCCAATTTCCTATCGACCTCCGTCCTACTCTCATCGACTAACACCACATCGTCCGCAAAGAGCATACACCAAGGAATCTCTCCCTGTATATCCTTCGTGATCTCATCCATCACTAAGGCAAAAATATACGGGCTCAAAGCTGATCCCTGATGTAGTCCTATTTTAATAGGAAAGTCACTAGTTACACTATCACATGTCCTGATGCAAGTAACGGCACCATCATACATGTCTTGGATGAGGGTAACATACTTTGTGGGGACTTTCTTCTTTTCTAGTGCCCACCACATAACTTTCCTTGGCACTTTGTCGTATGCTTTCTCCAAATCAATGAAAACCATATGTAGATCCTTCTTTCGCTCCCGATATCTCTCCATCAATTGCCTTATTAGGAAGATGGCCTCCATGGTTGACCTCCCAGGCATAAAACCAAATTGGTTTTTCGAAACGTTTGTCATCCGTCTCAAACGATGTTCTATCACTCTCTCCCAAAGCTTCATTGTATGACTCATAAGCTTAATTCCTCTATAGTTTGTACAGCTTTGAGCATCCCCTTTATTCTTGAAGATTGGTACTAGAGTGCTTCTCCTCCACGCATCTGGCATCCTATTTGATCGGAAAATGCTATTGAATAGTTTGGTTAACCAAACTACAGCCACATCTCCGAGGCACCTCCATACTTCGATTGGTATGTTATCAGGTCCTAGAGCCTTACCTACTTTCATTCGTTTTAAGGCTTCTTTCACCTCGGACTCTTGAATTCTCCTAACAAAACGTCTATTGGAGTCATCAAAGGAGTCGTTCAACACAATTCCTAAGTCGTCATCCTCTCCATTGAATAACTTGTTGAAGTAATCCCTCCACCTATTATTGATCTCGTCGTCCCTCACTAAAAGCCTATCAGTCTCGTCCTTGATGCACTTCACTTGGTTTAAGTCTCTCGTCTTCCTATCTCGAAGCTTGGCTATCTTATACACGTCCTTCTCACCCTCCTTCGTACTCAGCTTCTGGTATAGATCCTCATAAGCCCGACCTCTTGCTTCGCTCACAGCTTTCTTTGCATTCTTCTTGGCCAATTTGTACTTCTGCGCATTGTCGTCGGTCTTGTCATGGTGCAAGCGTTTGTAGCATTCTTTCTTTTCTTTAATAGCTTTCTGCACTTCGTCGTTCCACCACCACGTATACAAATTTGACCGCTGAACTAAATCATTAGTCTTTAGCTCATAATCTGGTTTCAACTTTAAGCTGCGCTTCAGAAGTGCAAATAGAAAAGTGACACAAGAGAATTAGATGAAGATACTATGTTACTCTAGAAATGATATAAAGAACGATGCGGAGGGTAACCTAGGCTCCGTTTGGATGCGTTGAGAATAAAGTAGGAAGAAGAAAGAAGGGAAGAAATTTATTAGGAATGGGTAAATTTATTGGAAAGTGTGTAATTTTTGTGAAGAGTTTAGATGGTTAGAAATAAATTTATTGGTAAAAAGTGGTTATTCCTTATTCCTTATTCCGGGAAGAAACCATCCAAACGGAGCCCTAGATAAAGTATTCACCTCTCATTATGCAAATTTTGTCACTTCAAAATTAGAGCGTCGCTTAGATAAACATTTTATTTATGTCCTTTATTTAATCTTTCTCTAATGTTCCCACTTGATGAGGGAACATTCAAAAGCCTTTGGCCCTAGATCCGGCCCTGGCTAAGCCTTTCTGACGAAGGGTCGGCCCCGCCTCTCTAAGCCCTTAAAAGGGCCTGGGCCTAGAGAGGCCAAGTTTTGAAAGAGTCAGGCCACAATCTCAACTGAAGAGAGGCCTAGAGAGGTCAGACTTTGAAAGGACTAGGGCCTAAAGAGGTCAGGTTTTAAAAGGGCCAGGGTCTAGAGAGACCAGACTTAGGAAGGGCTTAAGGTTTAGAGATCCTATCTGATATAATCAGGCATAATTCTCAAGTAAAACTTAAGATCATATTTGATACAATGTAAATTGAACAGATTATTTCAAATAATATTTTAATTTTTGAACATGATGTTAAGACAAGTTAAAAATATATACATATTTCTCATCTTTTACATTACATTATTTCATAAATTTGTAATTTTAGTTTATTTTAATTCATTAATACATCTTTTTTACTTTTTCAATGTTATTATAATATAACCAGTCTTAAACCCAAATTAAATATGAAAATTAAAAATATTATATAATAAAAAATAAATATGTAAAATTATATTTAAATAATTTATAGCATTTTTATTATCTTTTACAAATAAAAATTATTCATTTTAAATATAGTTTTAATAAATATTTAATGAAATATAATGTTTGTCCGTCAGTCCTTCAACTCCGGCCCCTCGAAACCCGGAGGGCCTAAAAAGACTAGGCTTGAGAAGGGTCAGGCTCAATCTTCATATTTAAGCCCTTTTAAATTCGGCCCTTCCAAAAGCCTCCCTATATCTAGCCCCGCCCTTGAGTAGGACCTTTTAGACCCGGCCTCCCGAGAGCCCGGACCGGCCTTGGAAGGCGTTCACTGCCCTCATCTACCGAAAAATTTAAAAATAATATTAAATTAATATAATATATTAAAAATAATATCAATATAATAACATTTTTTAAAATAGTAAGATCGGAATCCGGGATTGCTAACAAGGGCAGAACTAGATTTTTGACGTTTTGAATGATTTTAATATAATTCTATATTATAAATATTAGTTTAATATTAATATTTTATATATATATGAATGGTTTTATTTTATTTCTTTTTCAATTATGTAAAATATTGTTGTTCTTACTCTACCTGAATAATTAAATAATATTTTATGTTAGCCTTTATATATAATCAAATAATATATAATACGGCAATAATTAAAATATAAATATTTAATTAAATATAAATTTAATTAATTTATTTAATTAAATATAAATTTAATTAAAATATAAATAATTATTTTATTTAATTAAAAAATGAATAATTAAGTTATAAATTTTTAATTAATTTACATTAAAATTATAAATTTTTAAACAACCATTTGATCTGCGTCCCAGGTGTCGTCCTCTGTATAGTCAATAAAAGACGCGGGAGTTTGTTATACGAATCTTCCCACGATCCGAAAAGATGTTCGTCCACGCCAAATCTTGTTATAAGTGGGAACTACATTCGGGCATTTTTTCTCCAATAGAGATTTTACGCCCGGTAAGAAAATATTGACATCTCTCTTTACTGCATTTCTGATACAGTTGGCAATAACTTCAGCCGTTAGATTATAATGCGCGAAGTCTCCGACCCTTCTCACGCATTTATGCTCTTGTTCATCCGTTACTATCTTCCAAAATTTATAATTTTAATGTAAATTAATTAAAAATTTATAACTTAATTTTTTTAATTAAATAAAATAATTATTTATATTTTAATTCAATATATATTTAATTAAATAAATTAATTAAATTTATATTAAATTAAATTAATTAATTAAATTTATATTTAATTAAATAAATTAATTAAATATTATATTTAATAAAAAATATATTTTAATTATTGCTGAATTATATATTATTTGATTATATATAGAGGCTAACATAAAATATTATTTAATTATTAAGGTAAAGTAAGAACAACAACATTTTACATAATTAAAAAAGAAATAAAATAAAACCATTCATATTAAATTAATATAACAACTATTAATATTAAACTAATATTTATAATATAGAATTATATTAAAATCATTTAAAATGTCAAAAATGCAGTTCTGCCCTTGTTAGGAATCCCAGATTCCGATCTTGTGATACTATTTAAAAAATGTTATTATATTGATATTATTTTTAATATATTATATTAATTTAATATTATTTTTAATTTTTTTAGGCCTCATCTACTTCTTTTATGTTTTAATGGAGCCACAGGCGGTAGGCCCATAGCCTTAGTGTTGTAGAATTTCAAGACGTTTCATGGACTGAAAAGCAAATGAGGCTGAGCTTTAACTTTCTAAACTGCTGGTCCGAAAAGTGCATACAGTGGGCCGAAATGTAGATGAGGCTGAATTCTATTTTATTTTATTATTTTTTTTTAACCGCTGCATCAAAATAAGGGTAGCAGTATATAATATAGCCCTTCTTGCCCACAGGTGATACACACCCATTGTATTGACGTATGGTATCCGGTAAAGTAAATTTGGTGTGATCCAACGACTTAAAAATGATTATTATGCTTATATAGGGACTTGCATATTCTAATCGTATTTACTTCACATTGGATTAAGGACGCATATCTTTCTATTTACTAGATAAAGTCAGTCTATGTCTTATTTACTTATTTTTTTAATTTGTATTCATGGAAAATGATTATTGCTAGTCTAGCTCCTCAGATATATACTTTTTCTAAGACTGAACTTAACAGAAATATACTGAGATATTGGAGGAAACAAATCATCAATGCAAGAACTCCTTGTCTTCAATACAGGGTATGTACGTGACAGTTTTTTATTTCTGATGAACCCTCTGGTAATGGCGTTGGTGCTAGCTGACACGCTGGGTTTGGAATTTGGCAAGCAAGCAAGTTAAGAAAATTATTGACATTAATTCCGCACAATTACATGTCTTTTAATTTATTTCTGTGTTTGATATGTAGGCATCTTAATGGCAAGTTGGCAACATAAGGGCCCTCGCTTATATAGAACAAACTTGGACGTTATTTGGCATGGTTCTTCAGTTCATAGCAGGACCCCTCACCACAGAAATCAGATGCTTTGCAGTTGGCCTACGGGGAAATGTTCTACGTGCAGAAATCATTCAGGTATATCCCCCCCCCCCACCCAACACACACACACACACATAATTTGTTCATTATTTCACTTCTATTTTCAAACGTCTTGCTTTAAAATAGATTTGTGTTTCGGAAAAAGGAAAATGAAATTAGTAAGAAACTAGGCATACTGTAATAAACTCAGTATTTTCTTCACATCTCTTTATATATAGTTTGGAAAAATTGAAACTCCATAAATTGTTAAATTAATAATTTAGTTTCAATGATTGAAACGTTTTCTTCTGCAGGATTGCATACCTCAATCGTATGCGCAGGAGTACGGACTACATGCTGAAGTAATTATGTACAGCGTGTAAGAAGTTCACTAAATAAAATACATATTGATTTTTAATTATTATTTTCTCAATTTCTGTTAATCTAAACTTGTATCCTGTCTTTCTAATTTTTCAGGTCATTTTTGGCATGATTGTGTCACTGCCGATATTACTGGTGGTGTATTATACAATTCTAGAATAGGCTTAATATATAATTTGTGTCATTTGAAATGATCACTCATATATAACTGAAAATCAATATTGCAATTTTCATACTAGCTTTTATTAGTATTTTTTTCTTTTGAATCAGATTTCCCCGTGTCAAAATTAATCGGTCGACAATTAGGTTGAAGTTATTCCTTGTATTCAGATATAGGGAAACCTAGCTCTTTTCTTGTGGACTTTCTTTCTTTCAGTCTATTTTCACATGCGTATTCTCCATAGCTATAAATTATTTATTTACCTATCTTAAGAAGAAAATTAACTTTGGTACGTGCTGATTAATTATAAACAAGAATTACAAAAATAAATGAATTCTGAAAATTCGATTACTTAATAAATGGAAAACAAAAAAATATTTATTAAGGATACATAATTTAATTTAATGTAGGTCGCAACTTTTCTAAACAATGGAAAAAATTTAATGGGAGGAAAGATTTGGAAAGTAAATTGCAAATTCCATAAATGATTCAATATTTTTTTAAGATCAAAATATTCTTGGTAAATTGAGAATATTTTAATAGTTATATGTTTTCTCTCATTAGTATTTTTCAGTATGAAGGATTGTACTTCATTCAATATATTGAACTTGCAATGGAAAACAATAATACTTCAGTAAATCATATAAATTTCTTCTTCCTCCAGTGAGTTCTTATACAAATTTAACCGCTGAACTAGATCATTAGTCTTCAGAAGTGCAAATAGAAAGTGACACAAGGAGAGCTAGATGAAGAGACTATTGTACTTGCTCTAGAAACGATGATATAAAGAACGATGCGGAGGGTAACCTAGATAAAGTATTCACCTCTCGTTATGCAAATTTTTTGTCACTTCAAATTAGAGCGTAGCTTAGATAAACATTTTATTGGAAATTGATTAGTGCCATCCCACTCCGCGCCATCGCATTACACAGCGCCTCAGCGAAAGTCAGAGCAGCGTTCTATCCTCTCTACTCACCCAGTGCGTATTTTTTTTTTTCATTTCGTTTTTATAAGTGTTCACTTTAATATGTACAAATGTTCACTTTGTAGTAGAATTTTTCACTATTTTATAAGTGTTCGCTAGACCAAATATGTTCATTTTGATATATATTTTTTTTTTGCCAAAAGTTCAGTTTGGTCAATAAAAATGTTCAATTAATTGAGTATAACTGTTCAGTTAGTTGCAACAGAAAATATAAATGTTATGAGCAAGTATAAATGTTCAGTTTATTAAGTATAAATATTTTAGTTTAGTAAGTACGAATGTTCAGTTTAATAAGTATAAATGTTCAGTTATTTAAATATAAATGTTCAGTTAGTTGCAATAGAAATACAACTGTTATAAGAAAAAAAACCAAGCGAAGGGTTCACGAACCGGACAAAAAATATATGTAAAAATTAAAATTGGAAATGAACCAATGCGGTTCAAATTAAATTTTTTCCGATTCTAACCCTGCCTCCTAGCGTACCTCTTGACCACGCGCGACTCTGACTCTAGCGCGATTCCGACGCATTAAACTGAACACTTCTTATTATTAAACTGAACATTTGTAACATATAGCAGCGATGGCGCGGATGGTTATTCTGCCGATGACACTTATAATAGCTGCATTTTATTTAATCTTTCTCTAATGACCCCTCATCTACTTCTTTTATGTTTTAATCATGGTTTTCAATATCCTACCGGCATCCATACCGGTCAATGACCAAAATCCAGTATTTTTCCGAAATTTCTCGGTATTTCCTCTCTATCGGATACCGTCATTTCGGCCACCGTTCCGGTATCCGATATTATCGGAATTTTTCGGTAAGTGGTGGGTATTGAAAACACTGGTTTTAATGGAGCCACAGCCGTAGACTGTTGTAGAATTTCAAGACGTTTCATGGACTGAAAAGCAAATGAGGCTGAGTTTTAACTTTCTAAACAGCTGGTCCGAAATGTACACACAGCGTACGTGGGCCGAAAAGTGGATGAGGCTGTGTTTTAATTTTATTTATTTTTAACTGCTGCATTAAAACAAACGTAGTAGTATAGGTATAGCCCTTCTTGCACACAGGTGACACACCCATTGTATCGACGTATGATATCTGGTAAGGTAAATTTGGTGTGATCTAACGACTTAAAAATTGATTGTGCTTTATATAGCGACTTAAATATTCTAATCTTATTTACTTCACATTGGATTAAAAAGACGCAAATTTTTCTATTTACTAGATAAGTCAGCCCGGCCGTGTTTTATTGAGACATTGGAAGAAACTAAAAATCAATGCATGAACTCCTGGTCTTCAATAATTGGTATGTACGTGACTAGTTTTTTTTATAACTATTGTGAGTCTCTGATGAACCCTCCGATAATGGTTGTGGCTAGCTGATGCTAGGATTGGAATTCTGACAAGCAAGTTATGCAATTATTGATATTAATTCCGCATAATTACATGTCAACACATCTTTTATTTTATTTTTGTGTTTGATCTCTGTAGGGATCTCGCTATCTAAGTTCTTACACAGTAAACGACACCAAGAAATCGCACATCAAAACCCATCTTCCATTTGGAGAAGTCCCTATCAACAACAAACGACTGAAACGTGCTAAAGATACTGGACTGTAGTTAATAGGTGTCGGAATACTGCATTAATCAGACACTCACGTGTCACAAGAATGGGAGAAGATTTACATCTACAATGTATCTATTGTTGTATATTTAGGTATCAAATATGCATTAAGTAGGATTCTATGTATACTAGCAGCAGTGCCCGCTCAATGTGCGGGCAATTTTTAAATATATAAATCAAGTTATAATTAAAATAATTATAATGTTGCATGAAGTTCAATTATAAACTGCTTAATGTTTTTTCTAATATTTCATTTTTTACACTGCATAATAGAATGCAAAATAATAATAATAATTGAAACAATTTCTTATTTCTTAATCTTATAAACGACACAATATATTATTGGATGAAGACTTATGGCACTTAGAGAAAAAAATGAAAAATAAAATACAGTGAACCCTTGATGAAGTAGTGACCTAGACATAAATTGCATCATCATCAATTTATACACGCACCTGGCACATTTTATCTTTAGAAAGATTTTTGTAGAAACAAGGAAATAGAAAAGAAAAGCACCTGGCACATTTTATCTTTTAGAAAGATTTTTGTAGAAACAAGGAAATAGGGAAAAAAAATCTAAATCTAAACATTAAAAAAAAAAACAATTTTATACAAAGGAAACAAAAGATAACGTGATCTCATAATTAATCTCAGACAATTAAAAAGAGATGTATACAGACAAAAAAATATGTAGTCCTTTTAATCAATTACTTCTATACATGGTCAAAGTCCATAGGATATTTCTAACTTACATATAAAGGAAATTCTAAATTGCTTACTCTGATACAGTATCAAAATTTTGAACAAATCTTTAGAGCTATCAACATAAAACTGCAATCAAAGTTTCCTTTTTCTAATACTTGTCAAATATAGAATAACTATATGGTGATTTTGATTAGAATCGTCTCAATCTACAGCAATAACAAACATTCTTTTCTGACATGATAAATCTAAAATTATTTGTACTCGTCAGAATCTACAACAAAAATCTAACTTACATATAAAGGAAATTCTAAATTGCTTACTCTGATACAGTATCAAAATTTTGAACAAATCTTTAGAGCTATCAACATAAAACTGCAATCAAAGTTTCCTTTTTTCTAGTACTTGTCAAATATAGAATAACTATACGGTGATTTTGATTAGAATCGTCTCAATCTACAGCAATAACAAACATTCTTTTCTGACATGATAAATCTAAAATTATTTGTACTCGTCAGAATCTACAACAAAAAAAAACATTAAAAATCTACGGCAGCCTATGTCAGAGCATCTTGAGCGTATCCAATAATAATACTGAGTCAAAACCAATGAGTCAAAAATAGAAATGTCAACATTTCCCATTGAATCTAGAAAGAGATTTTCACGGTATAAAGACAAATGTAAAAACAAGAACATATAAACATATATTTTGCTACTTAAAGTGAAACACATGTAAGATTAGAAAACACAAACTAAAAAAAGAAAAAAGAAAAAGAGGCAACACTTCCAGGTCTCTCTTTCCATTTGCCCTTCACCTTGTCATACTTGGAAAATTTTGCATTCCTGATAAATGGTTCAGATAAGAAAACCAAAACAGAGTAGATAACATGTATATATAATTTTCTAAAAGACAATCTATTACATTTATTAGAATTAGAAAGAAGATGGAGAGTGGAAATGTGACTAAACAAAATATGGTAATAAACCATCTAACTGACCAGAAAATCAATTAATTAGATACAATGTCGTTTCAGATTTGTTGAGAAAGATCACAATTAATTAAATACCCATATCAACGACAAGGTGGTCTAATATTCCATTAGACCAATACCCATATCAGGTCACGGTATCTAACAGTTCAAATTAATATTGTATCTCAATTGAAAGTATCTAAATACCAACCTCATATAACAAATTGAATCTCTCGCTTGATATATGTAAAAGACACATTTAATTCATGAAGGCAATGCTAAACAAAAGTATAGTCCTACAAATAAGAATACAAATGAGAAGTATGATGAAAAATAAAAAGGAGACGTACTGCATGGAAGAATTGTCAAAGTAGACCTGCAAAAATTAAATAAAAAACAAAATTTTAGTAAGAAAAATTTACTTTTAATTTCAACATGCTTATACATACCAGTGGACGATTGGTACAGTAACACAAGATATGAAGAATAATCCAATCAAACTCAAAGATAAAAATAAAATAAACTCAAGGTATGGTGAATCAAGATTTAACTTCTCTCCATTGCATTTGAGAATGCAGAATGTACCGGGATTCATGGTTAAGAAACAAAAAGAGGCCTTCAAATATTGTTCTTTGCGTGTTTAGTTAATTAGATCCAAACACAAGAAATGAATTAAACATAAACATTTAAACTAAGAAATAAAAGAAAAAGTAGAAAAGAAACAAAGCTATAAAGCTCAAGGAAAGAACTTAAGTTAATTTGGATTTATCAGACCTGATAATGCGTGAATAATTGATTTACATTATGAAATCCGGATTAAACTTCAAAGATAGAACAAAAAGATAAACAATATAATATATTAAGTTACACGCTGCTTTAATTAATTTCATAAATAAACTATACCCAAAAGTATGATACCAGTAAAAACAATCTCTGGTATCTGAGTGCCTCCAACCAAAAGTACAATCAATAAAAACCAAAGACAAAAGAAAACAAAATAACAAAAGGTAACAAAACAACTATAAAAAAAGGGCCTGAAATCCTGATCCAAATGATCAAACAGGAAAATAGAAAAGAAAATATTTGATTTTAACTACGACCAAGCACCTTTCAAAAACATTACAATACAAACATAGAGCATCAAAGAAGAGCAAAAATAAGTTGTAATCTATGTCATAAATTGTACCTGATAGCTTAACAAAAAATAGTGAAACAAATTACTTAATTGCTTATTGCTTAATGAAATTAAATTAGTTCAAAGATGGTTGTTAGTCCCTACTTATATTTAATTTGGTATTATCATAAAATATTCTCAATATAACACAAAAAAAGTTTTTGTAATAACAATACCTGTGAGATCATCAAAAGCCATGTGGAACTTCTCCATTTGCATTGATCTAGGCCTCTTAAAGTTAGCATTATCGATCTCTCCTAGCCAAAGAAAAAGGAAAAGTGCATAACGTAGTATCTCAAGACTATTGCAAGATAGGTAATTAAGAATAATCGCGAGAACCTTAATACAGGTAAAATATTTTAGTTCTCCATCACACAGATACCTTCTAAAAATATGAAGACGGGGCAATTTTAACATCTTTTAACATTCCTCCAACAATTGAAAAGAACAATTACTACCATGATTCTGTTGATGAACTTAAGTAGACGATCCTCAAATTTTCCATGCAACCTAATTTGTTCGCAATAATTCATTTAATCCTGACAGAGGTATAAAGAAGGATCTATGTAATGTTACCATCACGTGTACCAGAATGTACCAAATTATTACTGGAGCCTCCTAAAAGAAAGGGTTTAGAGAGAAATTAACATGATCATCTCGTAATGGAACTGAAATTGAAAAGAAAGTGCATGAGAGAAATCACTGATTACCGTTGAGATTTAGTATTGAGGAATGAGCAATATATGCCAACCCTCCATGTCTCTTCTCAAATTTGAAATTCAAGTTGAAATTCTCTTCTCTCTCCTTTCACAATAATAGAGGTTGCGTTGGAGTCAGACAACGGGAGCGACTCGGCTGACGCGAGTAGTACTGATAGCGCAAATCGTTTTCCGAGAAGCACTGAGAGGAGCGAGGTCGTCGTGAGGATGTGGTATGGCCCATTGAATCCAGGTCGTGCTGGATCAAGGCGGCTTGAATCGAGGAGGGGTGCAGCTGCGATCTAGGTTTTCATCAATTTGGTTTAGGTGGGAAGAGAGATTATGATAGAGGCAATCTGGGTGATTTGATTATGATGAAGGGATATGAGACAGAAACCAAATAATGGAAAGATCTGTTGAGGATCAAAGATATGTTGCCATATCGAGAGCGGAGAGGAGATTTGATCGCTGGAGAAAATCCTAGAGCGGAGAGGAGGGTATAGGCGGCTAGATCGGAGAATTTAATGGAATATATCGCATGATAGCCGGAGGAGGGGAATGAAGGATGTGAAAGGACCTGAACCCTTGCGCAAGAAATAAGAAAGAAAAAAAAAATTGCTCTTGTGCAGAATCGACCCATCGCGCTCCGACGAATGAAACAACAAACTTACCAACCCACCGCCTAGACAGTTCGTGATAAAAAGTCGACCCTTTAATTTGATATTTGAATCTGAACCGTAGATCATAGTAGATTAACAAAATCAATGATCCATATTTGATATTAGAGGGGTGTAACTCCCTTTTAGCTCGAAGTTTATGCCTGTTCTACTGATGCTTTATAAGTAGTGGAGATTTAGAAAATAGTATTGATTGAGGATCAGCTATGATATCTAGTGTTTCTTTATTTGCTTTGTGGCTCCTGTAATATAATGAGCAATTGTGCTCTACATGATGATATACAACGGCCTCGATAAGCATTAAATAAACTTGTAGATAAATGGTTAAAATGCATTTTTATTGTGTCGCACAAATTGCTGAGCATAATTTCTCTTGAGATAAAATTAAGTACTGACAACCATTGATTGGTTAACGTTTCATTACATAATTTGAATTCACTAGCATTAAACAAAATACTTCAATTTCATTCGATATATACAAATAAGCATAAAGTGACTATTAAGCTAAATCAATTTTTATTCAAAGGCCAAAAAATAATAAACTAAACAACCACACATCAAGCACACACAATCCTGATTAATACATGAACACATGCATTAATGTTTACTTTCAGATATCAACAAAACTGTCACGTTCTCATGTAGAATCAGTGGTTTTCAGCTCACAAAAATACTGGTTTACCAGGCCAGATACAAGAGAGATGCAAAATTAAATAAATTTGCTTGTTTGTGGACAAGATTGAATACTAGAACTAATAAAAGATGATAAAACGATAATATTGATGTTACAAATTAAAAATAATTAAATCTAATAGGCAAAGATAAGTTCTGAACTTTTGATATATAAAAATAGAATAGATAACGATAAAAGATACGAGATTACAGATTCAACATGCCTAGTCTTCTCTCTCCTATCATTTATACAAAAAACAAATCAACCACAAAGTAAAATAATAGAAAATATATTAACATAAGATTCTAGTTCTATTATTGTAGATTTGTAGTTCCTCGGTGCTTAGTAACTTCCAGTAGAGAGAGTCCTCAATAGGGTTTCTGCTAGATTGAGATAGAACATGAGAGAGGTTCGTGGGATATTGAGAGATGTCGCAATAGGAAGAGGGGAGAGGCAGGAGATGATCAGGATTCGACCGGAAGGTGCATCTGGGAGAATGTCCGGATAAAGGGAAACGAAGAAAGAGAGTTGAAGGGCATATGATCAATCCCATTACTTGAGATAAATACTTGGTCAGATTAACAATTAGTCCGAAGTGAATAGACTAAACACCTTGATCTGATTCGACTCCATCGTCGCAATGGCGATTCAGGCAACAACCCCATTTCAAAACAAGGTCCTCTGGTCGGCCGACCAGAGAGATTTTCTGGACGTCTTTTGATCTAAGCCGTCCGATTTAATCTCAACGGTTAATTTTTTTCGAGCCTATCAATCTAATATTATTCACGGGACATCTTATTAACCATTGAGATTAAATTACACGGGCTCAGATCAAAAGATGTCCAGAAAATCTCTCTGGTCGGCTGACCAAAGGATCTCGTTTCGGAAATGGGGTTGTTGCCTGAATTGCCATTGTAACAGAGTCATATCAGATCAAGGAGTTCAATCTGTTCACTTCGGACTCATTGTTAATCTGACCAAGTATTTCTCTCTAGTAATGTTTGATTGTTTGTGTTTAAGATGGCTTCTCCAAGTTTTGAACAAAGATTAAAGAACGATTTTTTTGTTCAAAATTTTGTTAGAACAAGAACACAATTTGTTCGAATAAATTGTTTTTGTTCTTCATCAATCCAAACGCTCTATGTTAACACCATGATTGAAAAGAATTAAAAAATCGAAATAAAAAAATGGGAGGAAAGATTTAGAAAGTAATTTGCACATTCCAAAAATGATTCAATATTTTTGTAAAATCAAAATATTCTTGGTAAATTGAGAATATTTCAATAGTTATATTTTTCTCTCATTAGTATTTTCAATTGATTAAAGAGTAATTTATTTTAGTCTTAAAAAGTATGAATTTTTGGGATGTACGAATCATTTCCCACAAGGTTTTGCAAATCAAATTTGTTGATCAGCATTAAGGATTGTACTTGATTCAATTGAACTTGCAATGGAAAACAATAATAGTTCAGTAAATCACATAAAATTCTCCTTTCCTCTAGTGAGATCTTATACAAATTTGAACGCTGAACTAAATCATTAGTCTTTAGCTCGTAATCTGGTTTCAACTTTAACAGCTGCGCTTCAGAAGTGCAAATAGAAAGTGACACAAGGAGAGTTAGATGAAGAAACTATGTTGCTCTAGAAATGATATAAAGAACGATGCGGAGGGTAACCTAGATAAAGGGAGTAAAGTATTCACCTCTCATTAGTCAGGCTCCGTTTGGATGAGCTCTAAGAATAAGAGAGTAAATTTATTATAAACAATTCAAATTTTTCACAAAATTACACACTTCCCAATACTTCTTCTCTTATTCTTCTTATTCCCACACCATCCAAACGCATGCAAATTTTGTCACTTCAAAATTAGAGCGTAGTTTTGATAAACATTTTATTTAATCTTTCTCTAATGTTCCCTCATCTGCTTCTATGTTTTAATGGAGCCACAGCCCACAGGCCACAGGCCCACAGCCTTAGTGTTGTAGAATTTCAAGACTTTTCATGGACTGAAAAGCAAATGAGGCCGAGCTTTAACTTTCTAAACTGCTGGTCCGAAAAGTGCTTACAGTGGGACGAAATGTAGATGAGGCTGAATTCTATTTTATTTTATTTTAATTTTTTTTAACTGCTGCATTAAAATAAGGGTAGTAGCATATAGCCCTTCTTGCCCACAGTGAGTCAATGACACAGGTGACACACACCCATTGTATTGACGTATGGTATATGGTAAAGTAAATTTGGTGTGATCTAACGACTTAAAAATGATTATATATGCTTTTATAGGGACTTGCATATTCTAATCGTATTTACTTCACATTGGATTAAAGACGCATGTCTTTCTATTTACTAGATAAAGTCAGTATATGTCTTATTTACTTATTTGTATTCATGGAAAATGATTACTGCTAGTCTAGCTCCTCAGATATATACTTTTTCTAAGCCTGAACTTAACAAAAATATACTGAGATTTTGGAGGAAACAAATCATCAATGCAAGAACTCCTTGTCTTCAATAAAGGGTATGTACGTGACAATTTTTTATTTTTCATTACTATTGTGAGTCTCTGATGAACCCTCTGGTAATGGTTGTGGTGCTAGCTGATGCTGGGCTTGGAATTTTGACAAGCAAGCAAGTTACGAAAATTATTGACATTAATTCTGCACAATTACATGTCAACATATGTCTTTTAATTTATTTTTTTGTTTGATATGTAGGCATCTTAATGGCAATGGCAACATAAGAGCCCTCGCTTATGGAACTAGACATTGTACGGCATGGCTCTTCGTTAGCGGGTCCGCTCACCATGGCAATCAGATGCTTTGTAGTTGGCCTACGCCTATGGGGTGAAGTTCTGCGTGTAGCAATCATTCAGGACGTATAGTTTCCCTCTCTCTCCCCCCCCCCCCCCCCCCAAAATAATAATAATAATAATTTGTTCATTATTTCACTTCTATTTCAAACATCTTGCTTTAAAATAGAGTGTGTTTCGGAAAAAGTAAAATGAAATTAGTAAGAAACTAGGTAGACTGTAGTAAATATTTTCTTCACATCTCTTTATATATACTTTGGAAAAATTAGAACTCCATAAATTGTTAAATTAATAATTTAGTTGCAATGATTGAAACGTTTTCTTCTGCAGGATTACCTACATCAATCAGCACTTAAGTTGCGTTATAAGTGCCGAGTACCAAAATTAACACAAATTTACTGAGCCTGATAATGAAACAATTTATATGGTAAAATTATGTAGCAGAAATGCTTTGTGGTGAATTGTGCGCAAACCTAACTACTTGTAGTCTACTTTTAAATGAGTAATATAATACTTCTTGGAGTAGTATCATTTTCCTAGCTTAACAGTGTCTCTATTCATGCCTCATGGTACATGTTTCTTACTTTCTTTGAAAGCAATTATGACAATTTTGCAAATACATTATCAATTTATCATCTCATTTTTAAACAAGCTCAATACGATCAAAATCAGATTTATAAGAAGGACAAGATAGCGAATCAGTGTCCCCTCATTTTTCATTTAAGAACCAAACAACTGTGTCTGCAAACCACAAATTATGCTTTTAATGTTGTCAGAAGATAAAAATAAAAACTATGCTTTTATTATATCTACTGTTATTACTAACATCCAAGATTGGCAACCAATACACTCTGCATACACTATCAGTAAATATCAGGATTCCTTTTTTTTTTCTTTTTCTGTTCTTATTCTTTTTCCTTGAATGAAGCTATTATTTGCCAATTTTATTTGGATATATTTTTGCATTAATTAAAAATAAATATTGAGCGTGCATTTATTTTTGAATTTGGTGCAGTGTTTTAGGTAGAATTATGAGTCTATGACTATTGCTGGCCTTTACAGTGTCTTATGGGGAAAGAATGTGGAGAGCAAAATGCTTAAGTTGTCCGATGAGAACTCTAAAAGCCAAAATGATGAAGAACATGTAGCAGTATCAATTGGTAATACAATTGGCAGTGATAAGCTGAAGAGAGTAAAAATAATTAATATTGTAAGAACAATAATGTATCCAAATGTGACCCTTGAAACTAATCAGATAAAGCACACTATGCAAAACTGCATAACCAGCCAAAGTGACCATGCCACATTCGCAAATAAAAGGAGAAATGTTCCTTTAATCCAAGTTCCATTGGAATGAACATCAACAGACTGGCCGGGGGGCTACTTGGGTGAAACAATTTGTGGTGATTCAAGGGAGGTATTGCAGGCCCCATATAGAAAGCAATGAGGCTGACTCCAGCAAGACAAAGTACAAACACAGGCATTCTTTGCTATGCCATGTGATTTCCTCAGACTGAGGGTCTCCATCCTATTTCATGCATATTACATTTCAGGGGTACAATTAGTACATCTTTTTTTTTTTTTTATCATATGTATATAGGCTATAATTTGTGAGTAGAAGTTAGATTGGGCATTATGATGCTACTCTTATAATAAACTCTGAAGCATGTTTTCTTGTGAAAAACAGATGCATTTTGCATAATTGTTAATACAAGGTACCGGCATTGAAAATTAGTTTCAGCCTTAATTAGTTAGTGCAGATACTGACGAGAGAAGAGGCAGAGGTGGTGGTAAGAGAAGAAATGGAGGTAGCGTGGCCGGAGAGGAGAGAGATAGGATGGATGGAAGGGGAAGAGAGGGACCAACAGATAACGGCGCTGTCGGATCTGCCAGTGAAGAGAGAGGAGGCGGAGGGAAGTACAACGGCAGCCGTGATCTGGTGCGACGGCGGCGTTGACGCCCATAAAGCCACCACCAACGGACACTTCATGGTTGTTACTTGTTAGTTAGTTATAGAGGAGGAAATGGGATTGTTGCCTGTGCCTGAATTGCCATTGTGACAGAGCCGGATCAGATTCAGTCTGTTCACTTCGGACTAACTGTTAATCTGACCAAGTATTTCTCCCAGGTAATGCTCGATTGTTTGTGTTCGCGTGGAAGCTGGCTTGTCCAACTTTTGAACTTGAACAAAGATCAAAGAACTAAGTTTTTTTTTTGTTCAAAAATTTTGTTGGAACAAGAACACAATTTGTTCGAATAAATTGTTTTTGTTCGGATTAGCTCTTGGTCTAATGGCAAAGTTTAATGCATTTAAGTGAAAGATTGTAGGTTCGAAACCCGGCTAGTGGCCTTTCAATTCATAGACATTTAATTAAGAACCAGCTTTTTGATATAATAGTAAAGAGCAATGCACCTTAAGTGAATGGTCGTAGGTTCAAAATTCGACTAGGGGGTCTTTTATAGACATTTAATTTAAAAATAAGTTGGATGACTTAGACTTCCAATTTATCTTAAAAAAAAAATAAGAACCAGATCAAGTGGCAAAGAGCAGTGCACTTTAAGTGAAAAGTCGCAGCTTCGAAATCTGGTTAGGGGGTCTTTTATAGATATTTTATTTAAAAATAAGTTAGGTATCTTAGACCCAATTTATTTTTTTAAAAAAAATTGAAATTCAAAACGATGGAAAATAATTAATGGGAGGAAAGATTTAAAAAGTAATTTGCACATTCCAAAAATGATTCAATATTTTTTGTAAGATCAAAATATTCTTGGTAAATTGAGAATATATCAATAGTTATGTTTTCTCTCATTAGTACTTTCAATTGATTAAAGAGTATTTTATTAGTCTTAAAAAGTAAGAAGTTTGGGATGTACAATCATTTCCCAAAAGATTTTGCAAATCAAATTTGTTGATCAGTATAAAGGATTTCATTCAATTGAACTTGCAATGGAAGACAACAATACTTCAATAAATCACATAAATTTCTCCTTTCCTCCAGTAAGATCTTAAAAAAATTTGACCGCTGAACTAAATCATATCTTCAGAAAGTGCAAATAGAAAGTGACACAGGGAGAGCTAGATGAAGAGACTATTTCACTTGCACTAGAAATGATATAAAGAACGATGCGGAGGGTAACCTAGATAAAGTATTCACCTCTCATTATGCAAATTTTGTCACTTCAAATTAGAGCGTAGCTTAGATAAATATTTGGGAAATTCTGCCATGAGGTCTAATTTCTGAATCGGGCTTCGATCTCAATCATTTATTTTCAAAAAAGATTAATTCATTAGCACTCATGAACGGTTGTGATCGAAGCCCGATTTAAATATTTTATTTAATCTTTCTCTAATGACCCCTCATCTACTTCTTTTATATATGTTTTAAGGGTTAATTAGTTTTATACCATTGTGAAAAATTAAAATTAGAAAAATGCCATCACTAAATAATAAATTATTTTTATGCCATTGCAAAATAATAAAAATTGATTTTATGCCATTGATCAATTGATATGACAATTTTACCCTTTTAAATATGCCAATACAAAAATCTGAAATTAGAAAAATACCATCACTAAATGATAAATTAGTTTTATACCACTATATAAACTAATAAAAAAATGAGTTTTATGCCGTATAAATTTGTTTTATACCACTATATAAATCATTTTGCTGTCAAAATGCTGGTTTTCAGTACCGGTAGGGGTGCAAAACGACTCAAACGATCACGCAAATGACTGATTTCGTTAATCGTTTCGCCTTATATCACGGAATTTTACTTTGTTTCGTGTTGCGTTGCGCCCTCTGAACGCAAGAACTTTCCGTTGCGCCAATCGTTCCGTCAATTATAACGATATTAACCGTTTTGATTGTTTAACCGTTTTCCATTTTTTTTAAATTAATTATAACCATCTGGTTTTAGGAGGCTATACAAAATCAGCAAGTTGCTTTGCATAATCAGCAAGGTTAACACAACAAAAGATAATAGAAGCAATTAGGAGACTGTACAAGCTCTAATAATAAAAAAAGAAAGAATAAGAAATACATAATCAACGAAAGTTGCTTTGCAGGCTATACAAAATCTCCAACTTTAAGCCAGAATTTGAAACCTTCACTGCTCTTCACCTTAACGCCTACAGAAGTGGGAGAGATAGCAGTAGCACTCGATTGTTGTCAGTTCAGTAAGAAGTGCAGACGTCCAAATCATCAACACAGATCTATCAGTCGGCTACCACTGACTTTGGGCATGATGGTAACCCTCTTGGCTTGAATGGCGCACTGACCTTGATCAAAAGCTCAGTGCTTTTTTGGTACATCTTGATCCCACGAAGCACCACCACTGTGCCAGGTCTGAAGCGCCATCGTGCTAGGTCTGAAGCACCACCGTGCCAGTTCAAGAGAGGCAGTAAGTGAGAGGGTTTTTAGTTGGGGTTTCGGTTTGAGAAAAAAAGAGGGATGAGTGAGAGGGAGAGGCTGTCAGAGGAGAAAGAGGAACGACGAAGACGGAATTCTCTGTGGGGTTTCGATTGGAGCAATCGGGTGAGGTAGTTGCTCGGCTTGGTGGAAGGGAAGAAGGAGAGAAGAGAGAAGGGTGAGTATAGATCGGAGAAGAAGTAGAGGGGTGAATCGTGAGCTTAGCGGCGCAGGGTAGGAGGAGACGAAACCCTAGCGCTCAGGAGGAGAAATGAAATCTGGATGGGAGCGGCGAAAAATAGATTTTCTTAGTTTTCTCCGCAAAATGTTCCCTGGTATATTAATAATAGCAACAATGTAGAATGTTTTGACGAAATAGACGATTGAAACGAAACGGAACGGTACAATTTCGCTAATCGTTTCGCAATCCAGACGAAACTGCCTCTATTTGCGTTTAATCGTTTCGCTCAAGAGACGAAACCAAAATTCCATTCTGTTTTGTTTCGTTTTGCACGAAACGAAACGAAAAAACGGTTTGAACGATTTCCGTTTTCACCCCTAAGTACCGGTGTGTTGTATAACGCATGAATTGCGTTAGACAACGCACCAGTACTAAGCTGAACTTAAAATTCGTTTTATTTCAAAAGACAGTGCGTTATACAACACTCCAGTACGTTGTGCAACGCACTGGGAAAGTCATACAACGCATCGCCTCCGTTGTACAACGCAGTGCATTACACAACGCTCTGAACATTGCACAACGCTCATTTGTTTCTCCGCTGGCGTTTTTCGACTCACGTTTGAGTAAAAAATCCATGCATTTAATGTCATTTAATGAGACGTTGTATAACGGACCAAGGCGTCGTATAACGCGCCCTTGCTGTTTATTCCCTTGTGCAGATTATCACGCGTTGTGTAACGGACAACACACAAGACGTTTCATGGACTGAAAAGCAAATGGGGCTGAGTTTTAACTTTTCTAATATAAACAGCTGGTCCGAAATGTACAATCAGCGTGAGTGGGCCGAAATAGTAGATGGAGCTGTGTTCTAATTTATTTTATTTTATTTTATTTATTGTTAACTGCTGCATTAAAACAAGCGTCGTAGTATAGCCCTTCTTGCACACACGTGACACACATATTGTATTGATGTATCTGGTAAAGTTAATTTTGTGTGATCTAACGACTTCAAAATGATTATGCTTATATAGGGACTTACTTATTCTAATTGTATTTATTTCACATTGGATTAAACAGACGCATATCTTTCTATTTGCTAGCCAAGTCAGTCTGTGTCTTATTTATTTATGTATTCATGGAAAATGATTATTAATATATTGCTAGTCTAGCTCCTCAAATATATACTTTTTCTAAGCCTGAACTTAACAGAAATATACTGAGATATTGGAGGAAACAAATCATCAATGCAAGGACTCCTTGTCTTCAATAATGGGTATGTACGGAACAATTTTTTTTTTAATAACTATTAATTGTGAGTCTCTGATGAACCCTCTGGTACTGGTCGTGGTGCTAGCTGATGCTAGATTTGGAATTTTAACGAGCAAGCAAGTTACGCAAGTTATTGACATTAATTCTGCACAATTATATGTCAATATGTCTTTTAATTTATTTTTGTGTTTGATATGTAGGCATCGTAATTGCAACGCCATCGCTTATGGAACTAACTTGATATTGTTCGGCATGGCTAGCTCTTCGTTTCATAGTGGGTTCCCTTACCGTGGCAATCAGATGCCTAATTTGTAGTTGGCCTACGCCTACAGAATTTGTTTCGACTGTGGCAGTTGGGTGCTTCGTAAAATAGATTTGTGTTCGGAAAAAGGAAAATGAAATTAGTAAGAAACTAGGCATACAGTAATATATGCAATATAAATTGTGCAAATTGTTTGAGTTTCTAAATGAAATGTGCAATTGGACTCAAAGAGTTCCGTAATTCGACAATTATTAATTATTTCATCTCTTGAGTCAAATTACGCACTTCTTTGAGTCCAATTGCACATTTCATTTAGAAACTCATACAATTTGCACAATTTATATTACATTCTCCCACTTGATCAGCAACCCTAAGAAACCTTAATGCATCTACAACTTTTATATCAAATTAATTGTTCGACAATTAGGTTGAAGTTATTCATTGTATTCAGATATATATAGTGAAACCTTCTTATATAGAGACTTGCTTTCTCTCAATCTATTTTTCACATGTGTATTCCTCTCTAGCTATAAATTATTTATTTACCTATCATAAGAAGAAAATTAACTTTGGTGGTGATTAATTATAAACAAGAGTTACAAAAATAAATGAATTCTGAAAATTCGATTACTTAATAAGAGGGAAAAAATATTTATTAAGGATTCATAATTTAATTTAATGTAGGTCGCAACTTATCTAAAAGTATTATGCATTACACATATATAACTTTTTTTTCCTTATGACAAAATGTATACAAATTCGCACAACCTGATTACGTCAATACCAAACAGAAGAATCGAAACAATTA
The DNA here is from genome assembly GCA_028095005.1 of Rhynchospora pubera. Taxonomy (NCBI): domain Eukaryota; kingdom Viridiplantae; phylum Streptophyta; class Magnoliopsida; order Poales; family Cyperaceae; genus Rhynchospora; species Rhynchospora pubera. The sequence continues at coordinate 22,414,304 of CM051461.1, forward strand.
CAGCCTCAAAGCAGGTTAACTGGTTAAGCATCTACATAACTTTATTACTTATATTTTACTTTATTCAACTTCCCAAATTCATTCATTTTTTCAGTATCTTAAGTTGCGCACGCTATAATTACCGAGTAAGGAATACTCTATACGTATTACCAAATTCATTCATTTTTTCAGTATCTTGCAGTCCACAGACCATCATACTATAAGAGATACTCTATAAGTATTAATACTGCTAGCATTCATTTGATAAATTTAGATAACTATACATGTGGTATAGTGGTATAACACAAATTGTATTTATAAAGGATATGGCAGGAATTGTGCATATGATAATTATTCATATACATAGACAGTTTAGTTCGTGTCTGCATAAAGTTCAATACACCTCTCGGACCGGTTTCAAGCGAATCCACTTGAAAGGATTCCAAGGTGTACTCTTGGGACAGTTCCTGGCGACTCGCCTGGATTCAGACGGGTCCGCCTGAAAAACTGTCAGAATAAGTGTGCTCTCGGGAGAGTTCCTGGTGACCCGCCAGGAAGTCGAGGAGAGGTTTATGTCCAAGTGATTAATATATATATTATTAATTAATTGTAGAGTAGCCACAACATCTCAATTACATTCATGTATATATATTATATAGTGTATCTATGAATCACATTAAAATGAATGAACATAATTTGTGTCTAGTGACGAATATACTTTAATTGATTAAGGTTTAGCCACAGCACCCTTAATTACATTAAGGATATGTATATATAAAGTTTATAAAGTCACATTTGGATTAAAAGGACACATGATGGTAATGCATTAGAATGGTGAAGTCAATATCGTCCCATAGGACTATCGATGGAACCAAACTAATGTATTAGAATATAATGGTTAATTATGAATGCTTAATTTGCCCACAGGGATTAAGTATAGGAATATAATTAACTAGTTATATCATAAAGAGTCACGTATAATATTTAGCCCACAAGTAATATTATGCAGGAATTGACTCATAAAGGTTAAAACACTTAGTTTGCATTGGTAAACTAAAGTATAAAGTTATGTCTCAATATAAAATATAAGCACGTATCGGTTTTACTTTCATAAAGGAATAACAGATTCCCTTTAGATATGATAAGTTCAAATGTTCCTGAGTTGAGGATACTGGTTATGAAGCCTGGAAGGACGCTGTTCTCCTTCATTAAGGTTGTAAGGATATTGAATTTGCCATCTAGAAAGATCAACCGATGGATCTACTTTTGAGAATGAACTTATAAAACATGGGTCATTAAGAACAGTGGGAGCAGTTTAACTGCTTATTTATCATGTTTATGTCGAAAAAGTTCTTTCAATGTTTTGTAGTTTCGGTTGATGAGCATTTCAATGAAATCCTTACTTGAGGCATTATATGAGTTGTTTGCCTATTATGTTAAGGCAAATATAGAAATATTAGTCATGTAATTATCACTTGAGCTTACTATCATTAAAGTCGTGCGATAGCACATAATGCAAATGAGGGATTTAGTTATTCAACTAAAGAGTCTATATGATTTCTCAGTCATTACTTGTGTATTTTATTATGAACATTTATCCAGATTAGTATAATCATGTCATAACTCTTATAAGGATAACAACACATAAGGATAAATGGTCAATCAAGGTTTTTCTGACCATGTGTGTTCAGCAGGAGAAGGGACATGTTATGGACTAAACTGTGAGTGTTCATAGGATTAAAATATGATTAACAAGTAGGAAAATGACTAGAAGACATCAAGCTAAAGTCTTCTTGTATCTCTTAACTGATGGTACTCACAATAAATGTATCTCTACGTACCTTCAAGATATTTTGGGTGGAAGTAGAGAAACAATGCGTTATGCAAATAAATATTGTGAGGTCAGATACTTGTAAAAGAGATTAGAAATATGACTAGAATTTTGAAAAAATAGAAATTTTAATTTCTAGAGAATGTTCAGATTGGTGGGAGTGATCAATTTTTGGTAATAAGGAAACTCCCTCTAACATATAATTGGATGATATTCATAAAGGATTAACGAATATTGAAAATTCAATTATTGACATTCGACAATTGACGTATAATATAAGAATTTAGATCAAGTTGAGCATTAAAATTCAACATTAAAGTGATCTAATGATGTAATAGGTCAGTTAATCCTAATAATGATAATGTAATTTATCCATAAGACTCTTATGAAGATATTTATGTTGAGCATAATCCTATTGTATTTTTTAGAAGTGATGACTTGCAATTAATTCATGTAAAGGTTAATGTCATGTAATATGAATTGGAATTAGTGATGTAGTAAAGTCTGGAATCAAGTTACCTTATGGTTTAAACCTATTGGTTGTAGTGGATTTACTAAACCAATATGGATTCATAGGTAACATCGTGTGACACAAGATCAGATTTGTCATCAAATGATTCATTTAAGAGAAGGAATTGACTACGTGAAAGTTTTTTTTCATGTATGAAGAAAATTCATTTCGTGTAATTTGGCATTAGTAACTCATCCGGAGTAATATCATTTTCCCTAGCATAACAGTGTCTCTCTTCATGCCTCATGCATGGTACACTTCGTGTAATTCACTTCTTGGAGTAATATCATTTTCCCTAGCATAACAGTGTCTCTCTTCATGCCTCATGCATGGTACATGTTTCTTTGGAAGAAATTATGATAATTTTGTAAATACATTGTCGTCTCTTTTTTCGACTGGCTCAATAGGATCAAAATCAAATTTATAAAAAGGGCGAAATAGCGAATCAGTGTCCACTCGTTTCTCGTTTATAAGACCCAGCAACTGTGTCCACAAATTATGCTTTTAATGTTTCCAAAAAATAAAATAGAAACTATGCTTCCAAGATACGCAATCAATAAACTCTGTATATGTAAGTTCAGCCAGTCAGTCTCGAATTCTTTTCTAGCGGGGTCGCCAGGATCCTGGCGGGATCGTCAGAATTCCTAGCGGGTCGCCAGGACGAAGACTGCATTTGGACAGAACATGTGATCTCAGCGCCTTTTGGATTCCACCGACCCACAGCGTCTCCTGAGTGATTTCTGACTCTTTTAATATCATGTTCTGATGGAAAACAGTATCCAAGTCATATCCTATCACTCTATACACCAAAATAGAGAGGAAGGTAGAGATTTGACGGAGACGTGGTCTAGTCCGACATCCCGGAAACACGCCATCACTATAAAGAAGGCCGATCGGACTAGTAGTGCCCTCTTTTCCTGCAGGAACTGGTGGCCATGGAGTGCTTGACGACTGGAAGTTCTCTCTCAGTAGAAGCGACTCATCCACAACACTCATGAATAAGAAATGGCTGGAGGTAACTCTAGATCCTCGTTATTTCCGCATTAAGATCCTAGAAACACTTACAGTATACACTATCAGTAATTATTAGGATTCTTTTTTTTTTCCATTTTTATTCTTTTTCTTGAATGAAGAAGGGGCTTATGCCCTTTTGTAAACCTTATGTAGACCTAAATTTGGAACACATTTCCCATTCAAAATTCTTATAGTGGCATCATAGTTTTTGTAAGGAAATATTTCAAGATATACTTTCACCAATTGATACTGCTACACGTTCTTCATCGTTCTGGCTTTCAGAGTTCTCATCGGACAACTTGAACATTTTGCTCTCTTTATTCTTTCCCCACAAGACACTGTAGAGGCCAGCAATAGACATAATTCCACCTAAAACACTGCACCAAATTCAAAAATAAATGCACGCTCAATTTTGCTTGTTAATGATGCAAAATATATCCAAGTAAAACTAGTAAATATTAGCTATATTGGACTACATTCCTCTTTGAAGAATTTGTGCCAGTGCAAATTAGAGAATATAGATACATACCTTCCAAGGCTGACTGGTACTCCTAAAATTAGTACTGATGAAATTACTGTGAAAAGAATGCACAACGGATTTGACATGGCCACAAAAACTGGTCCCTTGACTTGCAAGCACCAAGCTTGCAAGTACCATGATATTCCTGCATTACAGAGTGCCTGAAATGGAAAGCATTTTTTTTAGAGTACATTGACAGCGGCTGTCAATGGAAAAACAGAAAAAGAAAATCAATATAGTGTGTTTATAAGAAATTCTTATAGTGTCCCGTAATTAATATCAGATCCTTTGAGATTTGTGCGGTCCGTAAAAATCAATCCGTCGAGATTAGATCGGTGATCATAGATAAAAATTTTCCCTGCAGGTTTAACAGAGGATACTGGTGCCACCAACAGAGGGGCACCACCGTACCAGTTATCATTAAAGAACCAAAAGACCAAAAAGTCAAGTGTCACAACAACTCACAAGAAGTGACTAAAATACAGAGTAGTAATATTAGTTGAGCTAACTAAATTCCGAATAGTGCTATTAGCGTTTGTGTCAAACTTGCTAGCTAGTTGCAGTAAACGACTTTTTTGCGTCAGAGATCAGGAGTTAATATTCTACAATGGAATGCGATTTCTGTGTGGAAGTACAGTAGAAAATTAAGTTTATAACTGTAATGACTGAATAGTTTCCTTATATATAGTAGAATGATGGTTGATGATATGTTTCTTTTCGAATTGCTCCTCTCAATCATGGAGCTTTTTAGTATTAGTTTCCTATACATAATTTTGACTTAAAAAGAATTTGGATTCAATCCCTCGTTGGGACTAATCTTCTGTATTATATATATCTGACATGCAACGGCAATGGCAATCAGATCATTTGGAAATGGACAGGAGATGGTAATGGTATTTACACTTCCAAAAGTGCATACAAGCTGATGAGGAATCCAGGAGTACGTTCGCCATGGCACAGTTGGGTATGGAACTTAAAGGTACTTCCAAAAATTAAAATTTTCTGTTGGTTGCTATTCCTAAACAGATTACTCACTCAAGAGAATTTGGAAAAACGGAATTGGCCTACAATTTAGTGTTGTGTTTTATGCAACAATGGCAAAATAGAATCAGTACTTCACCTATTCATACAATGTAAATTTGTTCGAGATATCTCAAAAAGTTTAATGGGCCCACAATAAGTATCAACTCGAATGATCAGGTATTTAGGGGTGTCAAATGTTAACAACGGAAACAGAACAGGGGTGTTCCGTTTCTGTCCATTCCGGCACACGTAAATGAAATCCATTCTGTTTCCGTCCGTTTCGTAAAACGAAACAGAAAACTATTTCGTTAGCCGTTCCGTTCATCATTTTCCACTGATTTCAGTCTATTTTCCATTGATTTCAGTCATTTTTCGGTAGAACAAAACACTAACGTGCAGTGCAATCTATTCCGTTTCCATTTTGTCTATGAAAACGTAACACATTTACCATTCTTGAATTAGAATTCTTGGAGCCGAACTGTTACTTCATTCAGCGAAATTCGAGACTATGGTTGGCTAGGATATGGAAGAGCAGGAATGAGCGCATATTTAATGGGAAAATTCCAAATTTACACAATATTGTGAGGAAAATCATCGAGGACAGTGTACTGTAGTCTGTGGAATTGCTATAGCTGAAAGGCCAAGTTTTTTGTTACTTTATGAAATTAGATTAGATAGGTGTCTGATTGGCCTGGTGGTCTGTTGTAAATTTTGTTTTTCATTTTCCCTTTACTTGTGTACATACTTTTCAATTTATTTTAGTGAAAATTTTGTAGGCGTGGCCTTTCACCACCCTACCCTCAAAAAATATATATCTGACATGCAAGATCCATACAATTTGAATGTATAATAGATCAATATCCCTTTTAATAGCACTCATGTTGCATCCTACCATTAAAACTACTTAGGAATTGCAGAATGTATATTATCATCGGAATAAATGACTTAATAATTTTGACAACTTTTCTAAATTGACCAAAAAGTTATAAAATAAATGAAAAAGTTAAAAATATAGTATTGGACGTGCATCAATTTTAATACAACTTAAATATCACTTTAGTATTATATTAATAGTTATTACAGCTAAATTATTACAAATATTAAATATTATTTTAAGATAAAGTAATTTCATATTTACGTGCGTGACATATAATTTATATAGCTCAAGATTACAATGTTACAATTTCAAATTTTGAAAATATTTTTTAATGATTGTCAATACTGTCAAAGATCCCACCGTTATGTAATTTCAAACTGTAAATTTGTAATATCTTAATTAGTTATCATACGTAGTTCTTGAATATTTCAATTTTTTTTCTAAAAACTAGATCCTTCAGTCTACAAATCAAGATGGAAAAATAAAATGTTGTGCCAAATTTGAAGCATATTATCGTTTTATGTGGTTTTTTAACATTACTATTATATTACAGTTTTGAAATATAAAGATAAAATTATTACATACAATCATAAAATTAAATAATTAAAGCATGCAGATGGTTTCTGTATTACTACAATAAATATGCAAACATAATATTTTTGTTCATTTAAAGAGATTGATTCTCAGATGTTAAAACTTTGAGAATAATGAACGGAACTTTTAACTTAAATTTTATATTTGTCTGTTGATAATTTAAAGCACTTGACATGTGTCTTTGCATTTCAAATTCTTTTAGACATGCTCATTAAGTCAAATTTTATTTGTTAATAAATTACATCACATAGATAATTTATTTTTACATGATATGCCATACTTTACAATATTATAATTTTCTGCAATCTTTTTAAGTAATATTATTGTGACGGTACACTCATATTATTTAATTACTTAAACAGTTTGTGTGCATGCGCTAATAACGTTCGTTCAATGTACAACCCTAGTCATACAATGTTTGTTGAAGTTGTATACGTGCTTATGTATTTTTATAACCGTTACCACATATTATAAATAATAAAATACTAAAAATACGAGTATTATTAAATAATATTTTGATTTTGCTTATGTTCCTTATTAGTCTAATTTGCGTCTTTATTGTACAGATTCAAAAATACATGTGTATAGTTCAATCCTGCATGTTCTAATGCGTGCCAGCTTAATCCATCAAATTATGATATTATTATGGGAATTACTTAAAAATTAAAAATATCCTTAATCAATTAAGTATGTACTTGCTAGTTTTCTTGGGCTTCATTCATAAACTAAAAAATTGGTTTAGAGTTATCGACACTATCTCCTTGGAGCTGAAATTGCCAAATTGTCTAATAATATTTTGGCAAAAATAATTATTTATTTGAATTATCTCCCATAAAAAATCGTGGAAAATTATTAAAAAATAAGAACACTTTGAATAGAGAAGTTAGCTGACAATTTAAAAGGGTGACGTTCTCTTTTTCATCATTTCATCGATCCAAGACAAAGTGAGAGCAATACAAAATTAAAATAAAAAACGGAAGTTATAAGAAGAGCAGAGATGCGCAACGTTCATTGCCGAGCGTATGAGTGGCTCATGTACAAAGAGCAACAGTGGGGCAAGCTCATGATTTGGCCAATCTAACAAGAAGAAGCAGGATTAATTATAGAGGACCTCCTCACATGGTTTTTAATCAAGGTACCAGGGTGTTAACAAGATTGGATGATCAGTTTTTTGACAGAGGGTGGAGGAGGCCCCGCCGTAAGTTATGTTTTATGTTGTTGTTTTTGGGTGCCGAGTGTTGGTTATTGGTAGTTCGGGTACTGTTTTCTTTTTTCTTATTGTTTTTTAATTTTCTTGTTTAAAACTTTGTTTCAAGGGTATTGTTGTCTTTAGTTTTAGGTTTTTTTCTTTCTGATATCGGCACCAAGTAATGATTCTGTTGTAATCCTTATTGTGGACCTCTATTATTTTTTTTAATGAATGGCCTACGGGTGTTTCTCAAAAAAAAAAAAAAAGCGTACGAGTGGCCCAAAAGCTGAAAAACAATAGGAAAAGCATCACTGACAATAGTAGAACGGGAGTAGATAGGAAAAGAAAAATCCTAAAGACAGGAAAAGAAAAATCCTAATACTCATAAAACCATCGCCATGAAGTCTATCCTGTAATAGTTCACAATAATAATAAATTTCGACATATAGACATTCAGTTTTCTATAGAAGGATTAGCCACACTAAATCAGAGTTTTTCTAACTTACATTTATATGGACATAGAACAACATACAACTTTGATAGACAAACTGAAGGGATGGTCCCACTTGTGCTAAAGTAGAGATGGTCTTGCCAAGGTTATGCACACACGGTGCACATAAAACCAATTAAAGAACACATCTCCTCCTTTGATAGGGCATGTGAAACTGTCCTTGTGAAGGCCTCTATACAACGATTCATATCGATCCATGCTATGGGTCATTAAGGCCCGCCACACATAAGTTTCATAGAAAAGAGCAAGAAAAAACACAGCCGCACACTGTTCATTTTTCATTCAGGATATATGATTTTTTTTAATACACGTTCTGCGATCGATCATTTTTTAGTTCGATTTGAGCCCTGATAAGTGATAAATCACAATTGTCTATAATATATATAAAAAAAATCATCACATATGCAAATTGGTTGAATGTAAAAGTTTTGTCTTTAAAAAATAGTTTAGCATTTTTTTCTGATTACGTTCCAAATATTCCTTACCACGGCACCCGATACACGGAGGGAAACAGAAACAGTCAACACATCATCATCGGTGGACAATCTCATTGAACCAACAAGTAGGGATGGAAAAAACTTGTAAGTCGTAAGTTTATTCAAAATCGATTCATAAAGAGCCCGGTTGTAATTCAAGTTAGAAGAACTCGAATTGACAGAATTCGAATTTAACCAACTTAGCTAACGAACAAGTCGAGTTTGAATTTAGCTCAACTTGACTCAGCAACTCACGACATAATAAATTTTAAATCTAAGTAGTATTTCAATAAGATTTATGTGTATTAAAACCTCATAATATAATTTACAAAAAATATTATATATTTTGTATTTTTGATAGTTATATAGTACAAAATATTAAATTTCAAAACATTTTGTTTTAAATGAATAGAAAGAATAAAATTGAGAACTATTTTTATAGTTATTATATTTATCAATTAGTTTTATTATCAAAATAACATAAATAAATAAAATTTTGAAGTACATAACTTTATCAAGTTAGGGGCCGTTTGGATCGCTCAGGAATTTGGAGAATTTAGAGAAGCTGCAATTTCTAAAAATAAATTTATTGGAAAGTGTATAACTTTGTGAAGAGTTAAATTGTTTATAATAAATTTATGATAGAAAGATGAAATTTTTCAAATTCCTTGAAAATCCAAACAGCCCCTCAGTTCGTAACTCGCGAGCCAACTCGAATCTCGAAAGTCTATCTAAGTGACTAGTCGGCTCGAGTCAACTTGATGCAGCCGCGTCGAGTTTGAGCTGTCTGTCTCCAGCTCGCATACAGCCCTCCTACCGAGTACCGAGTACCGACAAGCCTTGGTTCCCGACTTCCCCAATTTCGCCCAAAACTTTCGGAATCACATCCTCTGCCAACCTTAAAAGGTTGGTAGAGTGCCGATGTATGATCTGAACCGTTAGATCTAATCTCAACGGTTAAGGGAGCCCCGTGCATGTAACTAGATTGATAGGTCCGAAAAAATTTTAACCGTCGAGATTAGATCGAACGGCTCGGATCTAATGTTGCCACTCTACCAACCTCAAAAAGTTGGTAGAGGATACGGCTGAGATCGAAAACCATCCATGGATGGCCATCCAGAGGATGCAGTTCCGAGGATACGGACCCAAAACTTTCCACTTCCCAAAATCAAATCCGACCAACCTTTTTTTCCATTTCTGAAACCCTAATTTCTCCTCTCACCTCAAAATCAAACCACCATGCTTCTCTCCCCCGGCCGCTCTCCTCGCGAGATCTCCTCTCCCTCTCCCTCCGTCGCCGCTTCCCCTTCTCCATCGACCCAAACCCTAACCACCACCACCACCTCCGCCTCCGTCTCCATCTCACGCAAGCGCCACCGCCCGACCGTACTCGACGAAGACACCTACGTCGCTGCTATTGAAAAGATCGTCGAGCGCGATTTCTTCCCTGACCTTCCCAAGCTCCGTGACCGCCTTGATTGGCTCGAGGCGATTCGCACCGGCGACCCGGTTGTAATCCGAGATGCACAACTGAAGATCTTAGAGCGCCGTTCCTCTGCCAAAACTCAAACTCAAACTCAAACCCCTCTCGATTCGGCTCGGTCTCGCTCTGCCTCTCTGTTCCCTTCTTTTACTCCCACGCCTTCGAACCCGAATTACACCGAAAAGAACCAAACTTTGCCTTCTCAGGATGGTGAAATTGACTTGTCTTTCTCTTTGGATGATTTCCTCAGCCGGTATACCAGCGAGGATAATGAGAGTTTTACTAAAATTATTGAGAAAGTGAACCAGAAGAAAAGAGAGAAGTATGCGCATTTGCTTGAAGGCGAGAAGGAGAAGGTTGAGGCGATAGAATATGACAAGCGGGACCGCATAACTGATGGCTTCGGCACCTCTGACCAACCGCCGAGTACGCTTGAGGGCGCGAAGTTTACTGCTAAGAATCTTTTAATGTACCCAGCTGACAAAGGTGAGGTACCATTAACTCCAGAAGAGCAAGCTGAGAGGCTCAAAGGGTTAACCAAGGAAATTAACCGATCAAATACCCGGTTTAATAGTAAGAGTTTATCAGATTCTGTACCTCTCAAAGAGGATGAGGCAGCAACAATTCTTTATACAACAGTTGCTGGTTCTACCCCAGCTGGGCCGGTACCCCGTGATTCCGATAAATTTAAGAAGTATGATTTAGAGGATTTGAGAAAGACCCCCAACCCTAATCCGTTTTATATAGAATCAGATAAGAAAGCAGATAATGGTTACAGCTTTGTCAAGACCCCCTCTCCTGCACCTGGGGTGGATGAATCCCCTTTCATGACCTGGGGAGAAATAGATGGAACCCCATTGCGGTTAGATTTGGATGATGACGCATTAGGCACACCTGGTAGCGCAAATGGGCCCCAGTTTAAAATTCCTATGCCTGCTGCTAGAGATGTGAAGGCCCACTTACTTTCCAGAGAGGCGGCAAGAAAGATAAAGGAGAGGAGGAATAAATTCGCACCTAAACCTCCACTGCCATCTCCATCCAGAAGCGGGAGTATGAGCCCTGGTGTGAGAACTCTTTCACCAGCTGCACAAAAATTTGTCAGAAATGCAATGGCAAAGTCGTCTCGTACCATTGATGAGACACTTCGTGCAAGTTATCGAGGTGGTACTCCAGTGGCTGGTACCCCGAGAACAAGGTCGCGGTTTTCTAGGGACGTCAGCACAGGTTTGAGGTCTCCCTCAGCGCAGAATGGGTCAGCTTCTCCTTGGTAAATGTAGGCAGTTTTAGGTGAATTTGTTTTTTAATACTTGTAAAAATGCAATAGAAGCATATGTGATGTCCTGCACTGGAAAGGCTTAATGGTCATGTATAACTATTCCCATCTGTTCTTGTCTGTTATTTTATGGGTGAGTAGCAAAAATGAAAATTGATTATCAAATCTGATGGTGTTGTCAAATGTTTCTTCTTCTTCCTCAATTTACTATATGATATGTTGATTTTAAATTATAGACAAAAGTTGTTTTTAATCTGTGATGATGATTGTTGTAAGTGCCTTTCAAGTCATTCAGTTCAGTATGTCTTCAATAGGTCTCCCGTAATAAATTTTCTTTCCTGTTGGGGCCTATCAGCATACAGTCGTCAATTGGTCTTCATTCATTTACTGGTTTGAAACCACGGAAGCTGAAATTCTTTCCCTGTTGTTTTCTCTAAAAATTTGCTGCAATTTCCTGTCATGTAAGGTACTTCTTTTCTGCCAGATAACTGATGACATATATAGTATTTGATATTGATAACCCCTAATCTAGCTCATAGGTTTCAACAAAGTATTTTGATCAAGAAGAGTAAGAATTTCTTTATTTCATATGTGGATCCTTTTGTTTACAGAATGTCTAACCCCCCTTCCCTATGGGAGGGGGTTCCTATTTATAACTATCTGGTGGTCCCTCATCACATTGGATCTTTTGTGGCCTTATCGTGTTCTCATCCTCTTTACTTGACTGCGGCAATAAGGTCGTCATGACCTCCCTCAACCTCGATATGTTCCTTCCTCGCCTGTGGCCAACGTTCATCTGGGCGAGGATGAGTGCGAGGTTGAGTCGATGTCTCCTGAACGACTACTGCCTAAAGGTCACAGAACATCCCGCGGCCGTTGTGGAAAGGACATCCGTGCTCAGAAACCGTTTCCTCTAGGGGACCCACTGATGAGAGCTCCCTCTAACGGCTCCTGGGCCCCCCTTCTGAGCGCAACGACCTCGGACCCACCTTCATCATCACGACTCATGGGCTCCTTTCTCTAAGAAAAAGGCCTTACACAGGGCTTTCCATAACTATTAGGCCCATATTCTAATCTGGCTATATCATTAGCCCTCGAGCTTCTGATAAATGCTTGCATTTTATCTGAAGCTCTTTATGGCAATTCCTAGGTGGCGTCATTGGGCTTCCGGCGATGTTTGAGCGATGTTTACTTATTGGTTGAATTCTTTGGAAGGAAGAGGACGACGGAAACTGTGAGGTCTTTATAATCCGCAAGCCCTCAGATGATGTTTGCTGACATCCAAATTCATCTGCCGCGGTCGCACAGTAATGATGTTAATTAGTATCCGAACCCGCCAGGCGCAGTTGCACAATGAAGGTTGATATGGTCGAGCCCTCACGCGAGGTTGGAAGAAATATTTGGTGAATTTAATAATGTAAAGGAAGAAAGCGGGGGCCACAAGATCTTCTATAGGGATCCTACAAGATCTTCCCATCATTGCATCCTTTGGGGGGATCGAGTCGCGTCGATTTGTCTTATCGTTGGAATTAAAAAAAAAGATAAAGTTCCCTTCTAGGCGGGAGAACCGAAGAGACGTTTCTTTTATATAGATTCCAAACCTTCATTTGTCCCTCTCTCTGCTTTCAGTACATTCTCTGTGTCCCTGCAAGTGTCTTCTTCTTCCCTTTATTCTGGTGAACTTTTTATCGTTGTTTCTCTTCTCTCCTTCTTCTTCTGTCTTTGCCTGACGGCGACCACTGGATATTGGTATTAAACATTTCCTCGTTCTTGCTATTCTTTCTATTACTTTTGTTTTTGTCATGACCTTCTCGCCTGTTCTCACTATCATTTTGCTTAAATCTTTTTTTTTTTGTTGCTTAGTCCCGCCATGCCTAAGAAGGTTTTCAGGAGCTCAGACCCTAAGAATATTAGGAGCAAGTTCCCAACGTCCAGAGGTTTCGAATCTAATCCTTGGATTGATTCGAAAATAGTCAAGTTCAAAAGGAGTTTGGTTTTTGATGATCCAGAGGAGAGTGAGTTGCATATAGAAGGAGCGGATAAATTGGATCGTCCCTTTGAAACTTCGAAGGGAAGGGTGCTCTTTGCCAGATCTGCATGGTGGGGAATACGCCTACCCTTGTCGTCGTTTCAATGCACACTCCTTAATATGGTAAAAATTCCTCCAGGCCAGCTTCTTCCGGTTGCCTGGTGCTGCATCACTTCTTTCGAGCGTTTGCTTACGGTGAATTTTGAAGAGTTAGGTTTTAAGGCTAAGATCACCCCCACGGTAGGACTGTTTGGACATTTCTTTAAATTTTGCCGTCATAATGAATTCTGCACCATCAGAACTGTGAATCGCGTGTTCGCCAATAAACCCAGAAAAATAGGCAACTGGGAAGAGAACTTCGCCTTCTGTCGAGGGACCCTGATGGATGGAATGGGCATCTGTTTGGATTGGAACATGACTTCTACTGGGTTCACCAAGGTAGAATTCCCAGAACCTACTGAGGATGAGCATGCCATAATATCCCATTTGAAGAGGACCTCTCAGGCGGGTTACCACTTGTGTTTGGGTGGGGGGAGCCCTGTACCGGATAACCGCACCTTCGCTGAGTGCATCGAGCCTGATGATGGCGCAGACGAGGAGCTACCCCTGCAGCAACTTAACTATTCTCCTCCACCTGAAGAGGAAGGAGAAGGGTCGCCACCACCAATCGAGTCTCCCACTGCTAAGGCTCTTACTGTTGCAAAGGTTTCTCCTGCCAAAAAGGCATCTGTTCCCGCCCCCAAAGCTTCTGCGATGTTTAAAATTGCTAAGGGTGGCGGCTCTAAGGGTTCTAAACCCGCTTCTTCTCGCACCTCTCAACATTCCAAAACCGCGCAATCATTAGAGAAAGCCCCCACGGATAGGGTGTTGGCCGCAGTAGGATCGGCGGCAAAGGAAACTAAAAAGAGGAAGCGTGTCGAAGGTTCGTCGAAACATTCTTCGCCTACTCCTCCAGACTTCCCAGGATCGTCTGTTGGTGATGAATTAGCGGTGCCTATTGCCCCGGGGCAATCATTTGAAAAAACATCTGGGAAGGCATCTGTTGGTGAGAAATCTGCGTCGGCTCACCCTTCCTCCTCCTCCCAGCGCCGTCTAACTACTACGGACGATTCCTGGCGCGCAGCGCGCGTCAGGAAAATTTATGAAGATGAGAAGGTTTCTCTGCGCCTCCCTGGTATAGACATGGATCCTTCCAAGATTCAGGTTTTCACTCTTGCTTAGCTCGCCTAACCTCCTTTTTTTTTTTTTTTTTTTTTTTTTTTTTTTAAAACTGACGAAGTTATTTCATTGCATAGGTGCCTCGTCTTGCTGCCTCCCTGCATCGTGTGTCCTTGGACTTATGTCCACAAATTAGTAATGCGCTTACTGGCCTATCAATGGAGGAAAAGTTCATGCGAATGCATTCTTTACTGATGGAGTTGGGATGTCTTCAGGCGAGCGTTCACGGTCATTCTCGCAACTTTGGAAGTGCTTGGATGAAGTCCTTATCTTCTTTGGCCGAAAGAAATGCCAAAATCGACAAGGAACTTCGCGTGCTTCGTGGAGAGCAAGAGTCGGACTGGGGCTTTAAAGTGGATCTATCGCAGTTCTCGTTTGCGAAGCGTGCTTCTGACGAAAACAAGGCTGAGATGACTGCGTTGTTTGAAAAATTTGCCGCCGCTCAAGACACTTTGTTGGTTCGCGCACAAGCTGCTGAAGCGGACAAAGATCTGATGTCCGAGACGCTGGGTCGTGCCTCCCGCGTTAATGTTGATCTTCAGAATCAACTGTCTGCGGCGCACATATCGTTGGGCCAGCGCGACAAACAATTGGATAAGGCCAAAGAACTTATTCTCCAACGAGATGGGGCCATATCTGACTGGAAGAAAACGTGCGAGAAGGTAGCGCGCCAGGAGAAAGAACGGATAAATGAGCTGGCGAAGTTGAAGTCAACCAACGGGGCTTTGGAGCGGAAAACTGAGGAGCTGCTAAGCGAGCTTCAGAAGAAGTCTAGGTGAAGAGGTGTCTCAGATGAAAGCCGAAAGGAGCCAGCTAGCTTCTGAAAAGGCCCGGCTACATTCTGAGGTTATTCAGACCTCCTCGCTGCTGCAAGAATCTTCTGTTCGCCTTGCTGAGCTGCAAACCGAGATAGAAAGGTTGAAGTCTCTTCCTGCCACTTCCAAGGGCAAAGAGATTTGCATTGATAAGGGTGAAGTCCGCTCTTCCCATGACTTTATTCAGGCCTTCCTTCAATCCACAGGCGCCCAAGCTGCAGCTACCCGCCTTGTTTGCGGAGGTCTTCACTACATGTTGAAGTTGAAGTGTGATCAATTGCGCCAGTACTATCCGTTCACCCGGGAGGAGTTTGGGATTATGGACCCTGCGCCAGAGCCGGACGTCGCTCTATCGCAGTGTCGCTGGGACGAAGAAAGTGGCGATCTCATTTGTCAAGACGAGGAAGGTGATCGAGTGGTCGAGCTAGGTATGGAAGTGATAAAACCTCTCTTGACTCCGCGCTACCCTTGGTCAAGCTCTGGCGCTGTTTGGCCCTCCGACATAGTTCGTCCCTCGAGGGAGGAAATTGAAGCTGAAGACGACAAAGAGGGAGGATCGGACGAGGAGAGGTCTGCGGGGGTAAACACCTTTGGGGAGGCTGGACCAGTTGCCGATTTAGCTGAAGATCTTGCTCGCCTTTCCCCGCATCATGCCGAGGGGGCTGGGTCGCTTAACATTTCCGAACAATTTGACCAGATGCTGAACGAACAACGGGAGTATAACTTGTTGCATCCAGATCTCCAGCTAAGTGATTTTAGTCTCCCTGGTGGCTCTTTAGGCGGCGATGTAGATGGAGAGCCATGATTTACTGCTCCAAGTTTCATTACTTGTTGTATGTTACTATGTAAATGTGAACCTTTTGGATTATGGTATTCTCTTTAAAAGACTTATCTTGTGCGACTTGATTGTGTAATTATTTTGTTGCTGTGTCTTGGATTGTCTGATCGTTTTGTTGTTGTGTATTGTCACTGCGACTTGTTGATGTTTGAGTAAGTCAGGATTTTGACGGTAAACATCAAATGGCAGAACGAAGGGAGCAACGAAGTTAATGCGCAGAAAAATATTTGAACTCGTGTGAAACGTAAATAAGAGTGCGTCTTTGACAGCAGTAAGAAAATCGACGGTGTTAGGGCGTTGAGTGTGAGCCGGCTTGAACTCACTATATTCATAAAAGTACCAAGATTTGAACTCATTGTGAGACATAAGCAAGAGTGCGCGTTTGACAAAGTAAAGAAATCGACGATGGTAGGGCGCTGAGTGTGAACAGGCTTGAACTCATTTAAAAGAAGTTAATGAATCACATGCAGAAAGTAATTTAAAAGGAAAGAATGATGTATGAACAGGCTTGAACTCATTATATTCCATAAAAGTACATCACTAAAGTACATCATATCATATCTTGGGTGATACATGCCTAACGAGGCTAAGGGATGTTGACTTTCTTTCCTAGCTAAAGGGAGGGCGAGGAGTCATTGCACATAAGGGATGTTGTCTTTCTTTTGTCCTTATGACTCCCCTTCTATCGTGATGGAGGTCGACTGGAGAGCTACTCTCTTCTACCATCACGCTTGAAGACGACGTTGCTTGGACTGGGCTCCTTTGGTTATGTAGAAAGTGTGCATCGCCGCGCCATTTATTGGCGTCGAAGTTGATACCTCCTTTGACGAGGTGTCTGCGGCGATCTTTCTCCTTCCTCTCCAAAGGAGTTGGCCCATGATATAAGCTTGCCCTCTCTCTCGCGCCGAGCATTCCCCATCTGTCGTTGACGGTTGGCGATCGGTTATGCGAGGGCGACCTCTAATTTAGATATGGTAGGGCCGCCTGCGTTGAGGGCCAAGCTTGCAATAACGCTCTGTCACCGTCGTCGTCTTCGTTTATGTGGGCTTGAAACGGCTGAGTTGTGTTATTTTCATTTACTCTCTGCTCAGCCGCCCCGACCCACTCGACGGATGTCTTGCTTGCGCATACGGTCAAGCAAGACTACCCGTCGATAGGGAAGGTTTAGCATACAACTGAAGGGATTTTACCTCAGCTGTTCTACTATACCTTCCCGAACTCATCAGCTGCTTTACTATACCTCCTACTCCTTTCTCTCTTTCCTTCCCCCCTTTTTTTTTTTTTTTTGCCATTTTTATTTGTGTCTTGTATCTTAAGGAAGAAAGATGGCGTTTAAGATCGTGGGAAGAGGAAAGAAGAATGGGGGCTCTTGGGGTGAAAATGTTTGTGGGGTAACCCGTCTATTTATAGGTGTCCCGGCACCGACAATGGTGGGCCCCCCCTTTTGTCATGTTGAAATAAATGCGAAACTTGGCGTATTAAATGCTGGATACTAATTGTGACCCGAGGCAGTTGGGTTGTACCCTCAAATTCCGCCGTAAATGCTGGATACTAATTGTCATGTCTGATGGCAGACTGCGCATGGCGATGCGGCTAAGGTCTGTTGTGATGGCAGACTGCGCATTGCGATGCGGCTAAGGTCTGTTGTTATGGCAGACTGCGCATGGCGATGCGGCTAAGGTCTGTTGTGATGGCAGACTGCGCATGGCGATGCAGCTAAGGTCTGTTGTGATGGCAAACTGCGCATGGCGATGCGGCTAAGGTCTGTTGTGATGGCAGACTGCGCATGGCGATGCGGCTAAGGTCTGTTGTGATGGCAGACTGCGCATGGCAAATTTGCAACAATGAATTCCAAAGTCATGCCACAATGTAAGTCATTCAAAAATGAATTCCAAAGTAAAGACCATTTGTCACTCATGGAAAGAAAATATTTTACTGAATTTTTGCAAAGTACACTTTGATATGCAGATCGGGTACAAAGTTCCCTTCATTGCTTAAAAAGAAATTAAACATCATGGAAAAAAGGTACAAATTTTAACTAATTGGCTTCGTCTTTGGAGGCCTATGCTACGGTATTCCTCCATCGAAGTCAATTGCTTGGGTGGGGGGTTGCCGGTCACTTGTAAAATTTGCGCAGATGAACAGCATTCCAGGCATTGGGAAGGTCGCGTCCTGCTAAGTCTTGCAACCTGTATGCTCGCCCTTCTATGGATCGAATCACAATGAAAGGGCCATCCCAAGCGGGATCGAGGTTTCCGATGTGTTTTCCAGTCGCTTCCACACTCCTCAACATCCAATCACCAGGTTGGAAGTGTTTTGGGGCGACCTTTTTGTCGAAGTTTTTGCGCATCTTTCGTTGATACTCGGCCATCCTTGCACGCGCTTCTTCGCGTAGCTCATAAATCGTTTCCAGTTCCACCAACCTTTTCTCATTATTTTTGGTCCATTCATAAGCGATGGTGCGCAATGTGGGCTGCATAATTTCCATTGGGGTGACTGCCTCCATTCCATATACCATGGCGAAGGGGGATCGTCCAGTTGCAGTTCTTGGGGTGGTGTTGTAGGACCATAGGATCTCATCAAGGAAGTCGGGCCATGCTCCTTTGCTGCCCTCCACCTTTTTCTTAAGTCCTTCCAATATGGTTCGATTGGAAACCTCAGCTAATCCATTAGTCTGAGGATGACTGACTGAAGAGAAGAGAGAGAGTATTCCGAAACCTTCGCACATATCTTGAAATGGCGCGCCTGTGAACTGCCGACCATTATCAGATATGATGGTATGAGGTATGCCATATCGGTAGACGATGTTGTGCTTGACAAAGTCGGCTATTCGTGGGGAGGTTATCAGGGCAAGTGGTTTTGCTTCTATCCACTTAGTGAAATACTCGACCGCTACGACTAAGAAACGCAGATTGGCTTTGGCTGTCGGGAAGGGGCCTAGGATGTCTATCCCCCATACATCGAAAGGCCAGGGACTTGCGATGGTGTTCAGAGAGGCAGGAGGCCTTCGTGAGACACGAGAATGGTATTGGCATCGCTCACACCGTCGCACGACGTCGATCATGTCCTTTCTCATGGTTGGCCAGAAATAGCCTTCCCTTTCGATGCGTTTGTCAATGGTGTAAGGGCTTTGGTGGCTGCCACATATGCCACCATGTACCTCATCAATCAGTTTTCTGCCTTGCGATTCACTGATGCAAACGAGCCAGGGCTTGCGATATCCCTTTTTCAATAATTCCCCCTCCAGGATGGTAAACTCGGGCGCCCATCTCTTAATCCTTCGCGCAACAAGTTTGTCCGTTGGTAACTGTCCTGTGGTTAGATAGTCCCAGATAGGGGTGTACCATTCAAGCTGGGCACTGATTGGCAAAACTTTGGGTTCCGTCGCTGTAATGCAAGCTTCAGGTATTTCCATGATGTTGATAGGTGTGTCGCTATTCATGTCCGATCCCTTTGCTAATTTGGACAAAGCGTCTGCGATTTCATTCATTCCCCGCGGGACATGTTCGATCGTGACTTCTTCAAATGTTGCTAAGACCTCTTTGGCCTTTTCTAAGTATTTCGCCAAGGTAGGGTCGTGTACCTCGTATTGCCCATTGATCTGATGTACCACGAGTTGGGAGTCCATGTATACCCTGACTTTAGTCGCACCAACTGCCTCTACCAGCCGTAGACCCGCAATCAACGCCTCATATTCGACCATATTATTGGTGACAGGGAAAGTTATGTGAATGGCGTAATAAAAGATTTCTCCTTTGGGTCCTTTGATCTTTACTCCGAGGCCTGACCCCCGTTCAGAGGCGGCGCCATCTACATGAACATGCCACAAAGCCTCCTGATCCCTTTTTCTGTCCTGCCTGTACTTTCTACCACAAAGTCTGCCAGCACTTGTCCCTTGTATGCTGCTTTAGGCAAGAAGGAAATGTCGAATTCTGATAACTCCACTGCCCATTTTAAAAGTCGTCCCGATACATCGAGATTACCTAAAACCTTTCTCAGGGGAAGATCGCTGAGCACTTTAATCGGATGCGCCTGGAAATAGGGGCGCAGTTTCCTGGCTGCAACAAGTACGGCAAAAGCGCACTTTTCGACTGTTGAGTACCTTTCTTCGGCATCGCGCAGTACCTTGGACACGAAGTATACAGGCTTTTGTACTCCGTCTTCCTCTCGAATCAAGGCCGCACTAACTGCGACCGCTGAAGCGCTGACATATAGATATAAATTTTCTCCCTTGGTTGGCCTGCTGATTATTGGTGGGCTGGATAGGTAAGTCTTGATCTGCTCGAATGCCTCCTGGCATTGCGGGGTCCATTCAAATTTTTTGGCTTTCTTGATAGTCTGAAAGAAAGGTTTGCAAACCTCTCCCGAGCGTGCTATAAATCTATTCAGCGCGGCTATCCGCCCTGTAAGTTCTTGCACTTCTTTCACAGTGCTGGGAGCTTCCATGTCAATGATAGCTCGGCACTTGCTGGGATGCACCTCAATGCCTCGTTCAGACACAATGTAACTTAAAAATTTTCCACTAGACAAGCAAAAGAAACTCTTCTTTGGGTTGAGGCGCATGCCGACATCCCTCATTCTTTGAAATATCATGTTGAGATGCTGCACATGCTCTTCGCCAGTACAACTCTTAACAACCATGTCATCAATGTACGCCTCGATGATTCCGCCCAATATCATGTTGAGGCGGCGCCATCTACATGAACATGCCACAAAGCCTCCTGATCCCTTTTTTCTGTCCTGCCTGTACTTTCTACCACAAAGTCTGCCAGCACTTGTCCCTTGTATGCTGCTTTAGGCAAGAAGGAAATGTCGAATTCTGATAACTCCACTGCCCATTTTAAAAGTCGTCCCGATACATCGAGATTACCTAAAGCCTTTCTCAGGGGAAGATCGCTGAGCACTTTAATCGGATGCGCCTGGAAATAGGGGCGCAGTTTCCTGGCTGCAACAAGTACGGCAAAAGCGCCCTTTTCGACTGTTGAGTAACTTTCTTCGGCATCGCGCAGTACCTTGGACACGAAGTATACAGGCTTTTGTACTCCGTCTTCCTCTCGAATCAAGGCCGCACTAACTGCGACCGCTGAAGCGCTGACATATAGATATAAATTTTCTCCCTTGGTTGACCTGCTGATTATTGGTGGGCTGGATAGGTAAGTCTTGATTTGCTCGAATGCCTCTTGGCATTGCGGGGTCCATTCAAATTTTTTGGCTTTCTTGATAGTCTGAAAGAAAGGTTTGCAAACCTCTCCCGAGCGTGCTATGAATCTATTCAGCGCGGCTATTCGCCCTGTAAGTTCTTGCACTTCTTTCACAGTGCTGGGAGCTTCCATGTCAATGATAGCTCGGCACTTGCTGGGATGCACCTCAATGCCTCGTTCAGACACAATGTAACTTAAAAATTTTCCACTAGACAAGTAAAAGAAACTCTTCTTTGGGTTGAGGCGCATGCCGACATCCCTCATTCTTTGAAATATCATGTTGAGATGCTGCACATGCTCTTCGCCAGTACAACTCTTAACAACCATGTCATCAATGTACGCCTCGATGATTCCGCCCAATTCAGCTTTAAAAACCTTGTTCACCATCTGCTGATACTCAGCTCCTGCATTATTGAGACCGAATGGCATAACTTTATAGCAAAATAATCCTTGCTCAGTTATGAAGCTTGTTTTCTCTTCATCGTCGGGGTGCATATGTATCTGGTTATATCCGGAATAAGCATCCATGAAGCTGAGGTATTTGAAGCCTGCGGTAGAATCAACCATGGCATCGATGCTTGGAAATGGGAAGGGCTTTTTGGGACAAGCCCTATTCAAATCAGTGTAATCGATACACATGCGCCATTTTCCATTGGATTTGCGCACCAAGACGGGGTTTGCCAACCACCGAGGGTACTCCACCTCCCTTATGGCCCCTGCCTTAAGTAATCGATCCACCTCGTCTTGTACAGCCTTCCTCCTTTCCAGGCCTAACTTGCGCTTTCTTTGCTGAACTGGACGTGCTTCTTCATAAGTATCAATACGATGCTCTGCGATGGCCCTGTTGATACCTGGCATCGTGTCGTCCTCGTTGGCAAAGATGTCTTTATTGGCGATCAAACACTCTCTTACCATGTGTCGGTCTGTTGCAGGTAACAGGGTGCCAAGTTGAGTTACTTGTCCGTCTCGTAAGACGACTGGTTCCGTATCTTCCATGGCTTCTGTTGACGGGGTATTTGGCGGTTCTGTGCTGAGTTCGCCTAGGCTGGCCACGAATTGGCGGTGTTTTCTAGATCGCTCGATATGAGCGACCTGGGGTGCCATTGTAATTCGGTAGCATTCCTTGGCCATTTGTTGTTCTCCTCTTACGATACCCACTCCTTGTGGGGTAGGGAATTTAATCATCAAGTGCGGAGTGGATACGACCGCTCCGATGCTGTTAAGGGAAGTGCGTCCCAAAATGACATTGTAGGCGGATGGGGCGTCCACCACGATGAAGCGGACGCTAGAAACCACCGTACGGGGTGCGTCCCCGAACGAGACGTCCAAATCGATGGTCCCCAAACGCTTCAACTTGTCACCCGTAAAACCAACAAGTGACGTCGTCATCGGCTGCAAGGGGTATTTTCCTAGGCCCATTCTTTTGAGAGCATCAAAGTACATCACATCGGCGGAACTGCCTGTGTCAACGAGGATTCGCTTTACCCGAATACCGTTAATTCGGAGCATTAAAACGATGGCATCGTCGTGAGGCAGCTCAACACCGTCATAATCATGCGGACCAAATGAGATGACCTGGGTAGATTCTGATCTGTGTTCAATTTGGAGGACGTGAAAAGGTTGCTGCCGCCGGGGATTATCAGTTGCTTTACCCTCGATGAACATTACTGGTGGAGGGGAAATGCGTTGCTGTCTGTCAGATGCGGTTGTTTGAGGCCGCGGGTTACTGGGATGCTCAGTGCGACGATCGTCTGCATTGGTCCCCGATTCATGAAGGTGTTGCATCTTCCTTTTGCCCTTATCATCCTTTGCCAAAAAATGTTCCAGGATGTTTGTCTGGCGCACTAACCTTTCAATCTCATCCTTGAGCTTAAGGCAGTCCTTGGTACGATATCCGCTGCTGCCATGATACTCGCAATAGCTATTCCTGTCGAAAACTTTGGTCCTGGTAATGGGTGGTGCCCTTCTCATCTCCTTGTTATGCTTGATTCTATCATACACGCGATCCTGAGGCTTAGCATTGTCTTCTGCAGAGTTAGCGCGACGGCCACGGTTTCGTCTGGAAGGCTTAGCATCTCGACGTCGAGGACGTGGGGAACGACTGCGCTGACGATCACGAGGTGAACTTGGGCGCTGTGGCTTCTTGGGGGATGTGCTTTGTCTGTTATATGGTGCAGTAAATGTGTTGTGACGATAACCTTGGATGGCCGCGATGTGCTCCTCCGCGCGAATAAGGTGTTCAGCCCGTTCCCTGAATGCGGCAAAATCAGAGAACTTTTCCGTCATTGCTGCCCACTGGACGGGTTCTTCCAGTAACCCGCGCTGCACAGCTAACAGTGCCATGTCCTCCCGATAATCTCCGCACTTGTTGGCTTCGATGGAAAATCGATCGAGGTAATCTCGGGTATGCTCAGAAGGGTGTTGTCGAATGCTCATGAGGTCCATGCATGTTTTGGGGGGTGCTCGAACACTAGCAAACCTTTTAAGGAACTTGGTGGTAAGGTCTCTGTAACTGGACACCGAGCCAGGAGGAAGTTGCGCATACCATTCCCAAGCAACTCCCTCTAATCGTGTAGGGAAAACGAGACACATGGTTCGTTCAGATGCTCCAGTAATGAGCATGGATTCCCGGAAGGTATTAACAAAGGCTCGAGCATCATGAGCTGGATAAGCAGGATACTTGTCGAGGCTGGCAAAATCCTTGAGACGAAGGGCCTTTCCTTTGTATAAGTGCCGAGCCAAGGCTCCACGAGGAGGCGAAGGGCTACCATGTCGCTTCCAGGGGATTTTGCGTAAATGGTGAGTGCGCGGTTTGGATCTCCCGTCGCTAGTGTCACTTGTTTGAGAAAGACTTGGAGATGAGGATCTAGTTGAAGTGCTGTATCGACCGCGACGCCTCCTGGAAGGTAACTTACGGGAAGACAGCTCGCTCGAACTATGAGTACCGTATCCCGAAGATGGTGATCGTCTTTTGGACCGCCGTGAACGAGATTTGGAGCGACCTCTTGTATGAGAGCGGGAATGATTGGAAATGTTGGTATATTGGGAACGCCTGTGAGACGGCTGCGGTCTGTAGTCTTCGCTGTGCAAAGCTAATTCCTCTCTATTGGATAGTCGGGTGTGTGTCTGATTGGATGGTTGGGCTGGTACCCCTGACTGATCGGCTGGGAATATGGGGTGTTGGTAGGGATATTGCTGAGGGGGAGGTGGGGTGATAACTGGAGGTTGGTACGGTGGATCGCGGGGGGCCTGAGACTGCTGAGGAAGGGGCGGTTGCGGTTGGTGGTTGTGGCTGCTGTGGACGGAGGAGGGTGTAAGGGAAGACATTGTAAAAGGGAGAACATGTGGTGGTGGTTGATAACTGCGCATGTCATGTAAAGCAGCATTGATGATGGTAGGGGGGTTGTGTCTTGGGGCTAAGGAAATGCTAACGGATTGATCGGAAGTTTGCTCTGTTCCGGGAGGTGGAGGTTGTGGGGTTGTAGCTGGAGTGTTGAAGGTTGCAGTGCTGGTTGCCATAGTTTTTGTTGATGGTGTACTAAAGTCTAACTTTTTTGGGTGAATATTCCTACTCCCTTTCATGCGAATTGGAGCTCAAACAATAAGAAAAATGTCGTATTTCTCGATTGTTAAGATGGGCTCCTGTAATTTACGGTGGGCGCCAGTTGATAACCCCTAATCTAGCTCATAGGTTTCAACAAAGTATTTTGATCAAGAAGAGTAAGAATTTCTTTATTTCATATGTGGATCCTTTTGTTTACAGAATGTCTAACCCCCCTTCCCTATGGGAGGGGGTTCCTATTTATAACTATCTGGTGGTCCCTCATCACATTGGATCTTTTGTGGCCTTATCGTGTTCTCATCCTCTTTACTTGACTGCGGCAATAAGGTCGTCATGACCTCCCTCAACCTCGATATGTTCCTTCCTCGCCTGTGGCCAACGTTCATCTGGGCGAGGATGAGTGCGAGGTTGAGTCGAGGTCTCCTGAACGACTACTGCCTAAAGGTCACAGAACATCCCGCGGCCGTTGTGGAAAGGACATCCGTGCTCAGAAACCGTTTCCTCTAGGGGACCCACTGATGAGAGCTCCCTCTAACGGCTCCTGGGCCCCCCTTCTGAGCGCAACGACCTCGGACCCACCTTCATCATCACGACTCATGGGCTCCTTTCTCTAAGAAAAAGGCCTTACACAGGGCTTTCCATAACTATTAGGCCCATATTCTAATCTGGCTATATCAGATATAATACCCATTTTAAAAGAAATTAATGAATGAAATCGTTGATGGCACTATTAATCCAGCCCATGCAAATGTTGTACATAATGTGCTGGAAATAGTCGAGGATATACTTGGGGTTTGGAGAGACTAGTCAGGGTGCTATAATATTTGAAAGGAAAGGTTCAACTGTTCATTCCAGTGCAATGTCTTCCATAACAACCTTTGTTTAGCACTTTGTGTAGAAGATTTATAGGGTTTGAATCACCTGCAGACCTCATCAGCTCTTGTTGGTGACTCAATTAATTAGATTAAATCATTTTCTTAAAAATTGGTGTGCATTTCAAATGAACAGGTCCTTGTTGATTATGATCGGAATTGTTGTACCTAACCATTTTAGTAGACTGATATGTTGCTAGCATACTGCCAATTTTACTGGTGGTACCAGATTGGTAAGGTATGCTCCTTTACCAGTCTTACCTACCTGCTTTGTAAGCTGATTCTTAGACTGATCACTCCATTTGTGCACTCCCTTTTCAATGTTAAGCTTGTCTTTTCGAGTGTTTCTTGGCTGCTTTAGTTTTACAGTCGTATTTTAGGCTCTCAATCAAGACTCCATCCAGTTTACCTCAAATTTTTGCCTTATTTCTTAAGTCTTAACAAAAAGAAAAAGACAGAAAATAATTTTCTTTTGCCATAAAAGTTAAAACCCTCTCGAATAATCAAGCTAAGTAAGAGAGGGAGAGAGAATGGGTAATTTGATTCATTTGTATTTTAACATCGATATTGTGATTTGAGGAGGTCATAAAGTCGATAATAGTTGTACTATCGTGCTGACTCGTTGTATTGAGAGTTTTAAATTACTGATTTGTGTTCACGTTGTAATATTTGTCATTGTATGGCATATTTAGGCTGGTGCGAATGTGATGATGTAATACTCCCAAATCAGAGAAAAATTAATTGGTAGGTAGTTTTCTGTGTATAGTCCAATAATAGCAGACTTAGGTTGTTAGCTATCAATGAAGTTCACATTATAGTATCATTTAATATACCTCACCAAGTTGGAACAGAAGGTTGATATGCATAAAAGAGAAAAAGAGTTTCTCTTTCTATTTCTTTAGTGGTACGTGTCATTTTCTAAAGCTAATTGTCACAAGTTGCAATCCTTGTGATAAGAGCGTAGTATCAGATTTTTATTCTGAGGATATTGACTGGATCCAGACTTCTCAATCAAATCAGACGGTTCAGATTTAGACAACAGAGCCTCTAATTACGAGAGACAGCCCCCCCCCCCCCAAAAAAAAATAATAATAATAAAATAAATAAAATAATGAAAGTATACTGTTGGAGAATACACTGACAGTCAATGAGTTTAAGGGTTCTGGTGGAAAATAATGTGCCAGCGTGTCAAAGAATGGTTTTGCCAAAAGTCTCAAGCAAAGGCCACAAAAGTTTCTTGCTTTCCTTTCTTTCTTTTTTGTTTTTAGTTTTGAAAGTAAAGTAATGAAAGCAACAGGTGGTGAAGTTTCTACAAGATAACGATTTTATATAGACAAATGTTTTTTATATGTTCTTTTTAAATATATACATGATTCTTTATTACGTGTTAGTTGTGCTTAGTCATTGACAGGATACCCTATCGCACTTTATTTAAACTTTCTGCAAACTAATAAATTATTGATGAATTAAGGTTTTGACTAGCCCTTTTATAAGTTACAATAAAAAAAATTAATGCGACTAAACTAAATTAAGTGCAATTGGGCTCTGCAATTAGCCTGTCAACTTGTTTTAGTTTGGACTGACAGGTGAGCTTCCCAAAGCGCAATCATGGCTGAAATTTTTTACAGGGGTTACTTTTAAATTTGGTAAAATTGTAATTGAAGTTGCTGTATTTTTTTTAACTTAATTTCAATCAATCATTGTTATTTCCTTCCATCAAAAGGAACAGTTCATTCCATTTAGTTTGTGCCAATACAAAAATTCAGTAATTTGAGAAAGAAAAAGTAATAAAGAGTGACCTCTTATAAAATTATATTTAAGGCTACAAATTATATGTATTTCATGAAGACTGTTCTAATAAACTGTATATAAAAGAGAACGAAAATTATTTAATTCGTCCGACAAAGGCTAGGAAATAATGCCTAATTGAAGGGAAAGTGTGTTAAAAATCTCTAGTTTAGGAATATGTCCTTGTCGATGACAAGTGGACGTCGTTGATCTCTTCTTGCTAGTCCTAGTTCCTGTTTTCTCCAGTTTTCCCAAGTACTGGACCAACACAAACACACCGTCCTATAATAAAAAAATAATAATAATAATAATAATATATTCCTCGTCCTATAATATAATCCAAATCGAAATACCAAGTACGATGTCTTTATTAATAAATATTGAAGGAGAAAAAGAAGTATAAAATCAAATTTTCAGGGCACAACATGGCGTCTCATTTGGCTAGGTAGATGGGGGGAAAAAAAAGAGTTTAGATAATCATTAGGGTCACTAGTAATAAGTTAATATGAAGGCGTCTGGAAGGAGATTAAATATTAAATATAATTAATTTAATTATTTTATTTATTCTTTCAATTGTCACCTTCTTAGGTAATTTTGCAGAAGTATATCCTTCTAAAAACAAAATTATAAACATTAATGTCAACCTCAGAATATTAATTGGTAATGACAAGTTCATGCTTCAACATGGGAAAAACTCTCCCATATTATCAATGGTAAAATACTTATTAAATCTATTTGAATTAAAAGCTTATCATAATGTCATTGTTTGTCACTTGTCAGTGTTAGTTGTCTAATAACTTTCAACATATTCGTGTTACTTAGTAATGTAGCTTTTATTATTTCATAGAATTTTTATGTAAATTTTTTTTTTGACAACTGAAACTATTAAACATGATCCTACTTAAGGGGCCGTTTGGATTGCTTAGGAAGTTGGGGAATTTGGGGAAGTTGCAATTCCTAGGAATAAATTTATTGGGAAGTGTGTAATTTTATGAAGAGTTTGAATTGTTTATAATAAATTTATGGTAGGAAGATGAAATTCTCCAAAATCCTATGGGATCCAAACGGCCCCTAAAAGAACTCTTGCCAAATTGGACAGTAGTAAATTAAATAATATAGCGAATTTGATTTACTTTTTCGTCAACTGTAAAAAGTAATGCATTAGATTTTTGGAAGTAACCTTGTTCTTGCATAATTAATTAGCTATATACACTAAATAAACTTTTCATACAACATAATAATAATTACGGCTTATAATGCATTCCAGGAAAAAAAGAATATTTATTATTTAGCGATATATACCAAAATATAGTTTTTTTTTTTCCGAAATAAAATTTGCTTATACATGATGCTGACGATCAGAATTATTTTGAGAAATTATATGTCATAAATATAAAAAAAATATTGGAGTTGCATCAGTAAAATCGTTTGGTTAAAATAAACTTTTATTTAATGATTGAAGAATCTATCCATCGAATCAGCGCCTGTGGTCTGTACATGTACACTGGTCGCTGCACTTGAAAAGAGATGATAGTTTTAGTCAAAAATGGAGACAGTACGAGCACTTATCCTAAAGGGTTTCCTGGTACCCACCTCAAATCGTGCCACGAAGCTCACTAAGAACAGCAGCATGCTCGAAGCACGAGATGTGCCCACGGCGTCAGCAATGAGAAAGGTTTTCAATGAACCTGGTTTAAAGTTAATTCCATGGAACGGTTTGTATGATATTGATGGGCTAATCAGAATTTATTATTACAAAAGTTTCATAATTTTTGGTGACACCAGGAATCTTTCCAAAGTGAACAAAATAAGGATATAATGAGCCTTAGGGAAGAAAATATAAGCGTAACGACGTTATTTAGTTCTTTGACTTGTTTATATATAAAAAACAATATCCTAGTGTCATGTACCTCAAAATATTTAGGGTGTGTTTGGATAGGACGGGAATAAGGAATAAGAATAAGAAATTTCGGTTTGCGTGCTTATTCTTATTCTTGTGCAACCCGAACAACATGGGAATAAGGAATAAGGGTCTTTATTCCTATACTAATAAAACCATGGTATAAGAATAAGGAATAAGGATAAGCACGCAAATCGAAATTTCTTATTCTTATTCTCTATTCCTGGCTTATTCCGTTGCATCCAAACACACCCTTAGTTAATTTTTTCGCACTAATACAAATTTCACATCATCTAATAATATATGCAATCTTTTAATTTGATCAATTAAAGCAAAAGTAGTCAATTGAACAATTAATTTTGTACAAAACTAATAGTGTTTTTGTCTATAACAAGTGAGTTTCTAAAAATTAATAAATAATTTTCCTCCGCAATATATGCTTTTTTGTTTTAATTAGACCAACTTTTTATATATCAAACTGAACAACATTTATGCAATTTCATTTTTAATTAGAACCATAATTTCTTAACATTTTAGGATCTAATTTGCTACAGTGCATAGTTTATTGAATTGCTATATATAGACATCAACTATTAATTTTATTTAAGGACATTAAAGATCTGTATAATGTCTTATACCAAAATTTGACAATAATACAACAATAATGCATCATTACTTGTTATTTAAATTTCATCAGTCCATCGGATTAGAACTTGAATTTCAAACTCTTAAATATTATTATTTTTAATCAGGAAATTAATATTAAGTTATTAATTTACATGAACATCCAATTTCTGGAAATACTAATTGAGGCATTTTCCTACTAGCTGTATTTGGGAACATACAATCATAAAAAATATATATATATTTAAAATAAATTCATTTATACTAGAATTTAAAAATTAAATAGCAATGCTAACGTGGCAAATTGCACTCCAGTAATTATCGCAACCTGCAGTAATTGTCGCACAGCCACAGTCTTACTCCTAATAGTAGACCAAGCCTACGTAATTAGTAATTTTTAGATCTCACTAAATCATCCCAAGAAGACCTACCCACTCCGGCTGCAACCATGGCCCCACCTTAGCTCACTTTTGTCGTTCTAGACCCGGTTCGTGGTAGACCAGTCCCACTACTTTCCAGTGAAGTCTCCACTCTCCAGGGATGGTAGAGACGGCTCATGTAGACCGGGTTCGCGATTTTCTCTTTTCATTGCCGGAATATTCCTTCGTGACGGCACGTTTTTGTATTTTCCCGAAAACTATATATACCTTTCTCTCCTCATCCCATCTTCTCTCTCTACCCTAAAAAATCGAAAACCCCATTTCTCTTTCTCTCACTACGCGCCGCCTCTAAATCCGACCTCCTTAACTGCGGATCTGTGTCAGATCCACAGTTTTCGATATCCCTCCGCGGAGATCGAGCTCGAATTGGAGGTGATTGAGGTTTCGATTTGGTTTCCAGCTGAGGATCAAGATCTTATGTTTTTCGAGCGATTTAACTGGGATTTTGAAGATTGATTTGGGGGATTTGAGGTGGCTAGGTGGATGAAGTTATCAATTTTGATTTGTGGGAGGTGATTGCAAGTTTTTCTCTAATTTCTGAGGATTTAGAGCTCATTTCGGGGTTAATTAGTTTTGAGCTGGATGTTGGCGATTAGAGCGATGGGTGTTAGTTTAATTTTCGAGGGGTAATTTTAATCAAAGCACAGATCGAAGAGGTCTGGTTTTGCTTAATATCAAGGGAGAATTTGAGAAGGAGATTTTTTGGATGAAATCTTCTAGTTGAGGATGGGGAAGAGATAGGGGTTTTTTTAATCGATTTATATGCTTACCATGGATGCTGTCGAGTTGCCTATGCCTACTAGTCTAGTTAATCCCAAGGTCGTTTTGCAAGATTTGTCGGGTCGAGCTGTCGGGACTGAGATCCGGGGATCGGAGAATAGTGATGCATCAGTTCCTTCCAGAGGTCGTGATTCAGCTTGTAGCTCATCTCGTAGTGGTACAATTTTGATCCTTTAAAATTTATCTTTTTGTCTTTTCCTTTGTTATATGATTTTATTTTCTTCCTATTGATTATTTAGGCAGTAGTTCTTTTTTCTAATCTCTTATATATAAGGCCTTTTAGATGGGCAAGGCCGGCATCGGACGATGCCAAATTTCCCTTTTTGCATCCCGGGTGGCTTGTCGTTTAGGCAATAATTGATTATCATCTGCCTTGGTTCTCTTTCTTTTCGGCTGCCTAATTTGATTTTAGTTGTTCTGAATCAATGGTTCAATTGCCAAAGGGGAAAACACCAGTGTTGTTTGTCGTTTTGGCAATAATTGATTATCACCTCTAGTTGTTCTCTTTCTTTTTGGCCACCTAAATTGATTTTAGTTGCTCTGGATGAATGGTTCAATTGCCCAATGCTCAGTTTTAAAGATTTGTGAAAATTGTTTTTGTTTCTTCTTTCCTTCTATGTTGTTGTGGAAAGAGAGTACTATTGTGGCTGGTGATTTTTTTTTTTTTTTAATCATGAAGAATTAAGTTCTTCAAGGCAAATGAGAATCATGAGACCTTCATGTTAATAACATGCCTATTTAGAAATATCATTTTTCCGCAGGTTATTCCATGAAGCTGTATATTGAACTATGTGAGATTTAATACTATTCTTAATTTCAACTTATCTGTTAGTTGTCACAGACCAGCTTGTGAACTTCTAAGTACTAGTAATTTTGCAATTTATAATTAGTATCATTGCTAAGGAGTATGCAATTTCTCTTTCACCTTTTCAGATGTAAAGTACCCTCTTCAATCTCCTGACCGGTTCTCCAAACGACCTGCAGACTTCTTAGTACCCCTAAAACTGGGTACCAACTCAAACCCCAGTTCCAGATCTGAAACCAGCTCAAGAAGACCTTTCAATGGTGAAAGCAGCATGATTCTCTCTTTGCCGAAACAAGATAACAAGGCCTTGCAGAAGAGATCTGTCAAGATGCTAACTGTCTTACCATGTTCTACTACTGGTAAAAGACCAAAAGTTGAGCAAGGTGAGGTGGCACTCGGTATGGAGATTGATGACTCCAAAATTTCTGGTATAGAGATTCTTAATTTTTCCTGGTTAACATTCTAGATATATTCCTCATATCTTACAATTTAGCATGAAAACAACTTTTGAGTTATAGTCTGCTGTGTACTTGTAAAATGGAGATTTTAGTTAAAACATATTTTCTTTGTATATATTTATTCAATATGCTTATTATTCTTAGAGAATGTGCGGGTGTTGAAGCACAAGCGCTGTGTTGAAGGAAAGAGAACAGACAGGAAACATCTAAGAAATGGTATTAGATCTAAGCATGACTTCTCCACTTCTAAATCTGGCTTCATTAACTTCGATTCTACTTTTGGAGGGAACAGCATTCTTGGTATGTCAGCCTTTTGTAGCTTATAGTGTCTGTTCAATTTTTCTTGTTCTAACAGGTGGCAAGCTAAACTAGTTGTGCTAAAGTGTATTTGTGAAGTTGGTGGTTTTACCCTTGCCTTTTAAAATCCTTCCAAAATAATCTGTTGGACTCTACACCTTCTCTGCTTCTACTTTTGTCTATGTTTTGAGTTAAAAGTACTGTAAGGAAAGAAATATATAACCACTTTCATTTTTCATTCCTTTTCTTCTTGTTTTTAAAGTAGATAATCAAGTACAAGTAGCTACTGCTTAAGTTCCATTCAAAATACCACTATTCGTGCTAAATTAATGGGAACCGGGACAGTGATGAACTATAAAATATGTTGTTGTTTTTGGAAAAAAAAAATTGGCATGTTAGAAATATGAGAGGTACATTCGACATTACCTAATGCTTTAACTTTCATTCAATATGCTAGTATTCCTTTTAACTTAATGGGAGGGTCGGATAGTGATATAATCATATAATATTAGAGATTATTTTTGTTTGTGAGGTGGGCGCATCAGCTTTACAATTACTAGGAGAATTTAATATAAAATTCTAGTATTTAATTATATCCTTTAATCATTTCAGGAATGTACGGCCTGAAGCCAGATCCTCATGACATAACCAAAAATATGCAAGAACCATCCCTTGAGGAGCTTTTAGAAGGTGGTGAAGTCACTGGTAAGTATACTACTAGTGCTAGCCGAGAGAAGGGAAAGAGACCCGCTGTTTGTACAAAAGACGAGTTCTTAATCTTCATTCGAAAGGCTTACTCCATGCTTCCAGTCCCAACAGATAGCGCTTCTGGAAATAATAGGAAAGATTCAGGGGCTGTTTCAAGTTCTGTTGTAGTCGAGTCTGACAATAAGGTGCAGAGTAGTGATGACCCTGTGCTTTTGAGTAAGGTAGCCTTGAGGAATGCTTCTCTCTGTTTTCTAGTTGCCTTAACATTTTTTTTACTTGCTTGAAGTCTATGCAACTATCTCCATGAAAATACTTTGGTTTGTTTGTTTGTTTTTCTTTTTTCCTTGAACTAGGATTCTTCTCAGGTGAGATATAAAAATACTGAACTACACCAGCCGAAAGATGTTCTTCGTAGATTGACACTACCCCAAGATCGTGATTTAAACTCCCTCTTAGTGAGTTTGACCATAACTTCAACCCCCTGCCAGAACCCTGTAAATTACACTCCACTTCATGGTAGCAGCTTACCGCCACTACCTTGGTCAACGGCTCCAAGTGGGACCCATAAGCCAATTTTTGACTCTGGAAAGGTACCATGGGTTAAAATATGTAGTGACTTGACCTCCCAAGAGCCTGCTTTCTCTTTGTTTGATTTGGAGAAGATGGAGAAAGAAGTACCTTGTGAAGAAAAGATACCAGGGTTGGGCACTGACTCGACATGTAAGAAAGAACATCCTGACAACTGCCATACAGATAATCATGACAATGTTGCTGGTGTCTCTGGCCAAACAACTAAACAAGGTACACTAATGTTGCATTTTGTGCGTTAGGTTGTCACATACATGATGTTATCTGACCTTTCTAGCATGCTTGTGTATTGTTAAATTTGGTTTGTGGTGTAATTGAAAAAAACAATGGAATAACAATATAGTAGAAAAGAAACAAGGTAAGGACCAAAAAAAGAGCATACAAGATAAATGTTTGGCTTTCATTTTTCTTCTCTGGGAACTAACAATTTTGTTATATTCCTTATTTGATGTAGTTCATTCCCCTACTACAATGCGAGCAGCTGAGATACTATGTGAAATATCTAGTAGCTCCGACTCGTGTAATAAACAGAAGCACACCAATGGAGCCGTTTGCTGGTCAAATTCTACATCACAGTTGACCGTGAAGGCACGCAAGCCTTTACCACCTCCTGCAATTAGAACTGATAATACTAGCACTAGTTCCTTGTCCCCTTCTAGAAACTTTGATCCCCCTTCTAGAAGCTTCTCTATCCAGTCATCTAAATACCGGGTACCAATGGATATGAAAAACCATAATCATGATTTGTTAAACCGCACAAGTAGCCCCACAAAAGGAGCTATTAGGTGGCCTGTGCCAATCGATCCGAGGCAACAACAGTCCCGTGGAAATGGTATGAGGCACCAAAATAGTCCATATTCTTCCCAGGCACGGTTGGAAAGAGATTATGAGAATCAACAGAAGATTAAGAAAGCCACATTAGCCGCATCCCTTGGCACCAGTTCAGGTTTCGGGGATTGGAACCGGCCTAGGAATAAGAGGATTTAACTTGTATATTGTAGGCAAAGTGGGAAAAAAAACAAATTTATTGCTTCTTTAATTTTTATTTTTGTATTAAGCAAGGTTCAGGCCGTAGGGTTTGAATTGTAAGTTTGTGTTAATTAGTAATGATAAAGGCAGCTCGAAAATTGTTGAATGGGTAGGTTTTTTGGTCGGTCAAGCAGCCGTGCATGTATATTTATTCGAGGGCTGATTAATTTGTACCGATTTGTGCTATGTATTTTTCAGAGTAAATTTCTGCGTATTGCTGCTGCATCCAAGGATGCAGATGTTTGTGTTGTCATATCTTGCAAGTTTTTCCAACTTCTTGTTGTGGGATCGTTGAGGGGAACCGGAGGGTTTAGGCATATGAGGAATGCTTATAATTCGAGAATAATCTACTTTGAACCTGATCATCACTGAAATTGGGAAGTACTAACAACAGCAGAAGATGTGGTCATGTAACTGAAGAAGATACCGAAAGTTATGAGGGTCCGCCCGTACTAATACTAGTAGGCCTGCATAACGTCTTAAACAATCACGAAAATAGACACTTTCGTTAGTCGTTGCGTTTTGAGACGAAAAATTTTCACCTTTTGCGTGTTGCGTTTCTATCAAGAGGATTTAGTTGCGTTGTCCGTTGCATTCATTTTAACGACCAAAACGTAAGAAACCGTTTAAATATTATAACCGTTTATCATATTTAGTTTTTCACACTTCCATGAATAAGAAATATATAATTGATTCTATATAGACAGCAGTATAAGTATTGCACAATTCCGCAGTACAATCAACCTCAAAAGACCATACTTATCAAAGTAACCACTAAGAATTACTTTTCCTAAAACATCCATATTGTACAGACCTCAAAACATACTTATCAAATTGTAAAACACCCATATGAAGACTGATGGTGATCAATCCTCCTCTGAGCTAGGTTCTTTATCACCAACTATAATTGGGACTTCAATAGCCTCTAAATCAGAGATACCAAAAACACAAATAGAAAAAAGCGAATCAGTATTTTTTAAAGTGAAGATAAAAATTTGACTTTACAGAAAAATCAAACAGAAAAGGACTGAGAACAGAGACGAATTTATCAAGTTTCCCATAGCCATGAAAATCAAAAAGAAAAGGGACAAAAAGTTGAAGAATAAAAAAAGAAAATGATTGAGAAAGTGGGAAGACAATGGTTTACAACGACAAAAGGTGATGATAACTCAATTCCAAGCTGACGACTCAATCTCAGTGCATTAATCCTTCAGTCATGAACTCAGGCCACCACCAGCTGCTGTCGGGGACGCAGCTGAGACTTGGCGAAAGGGGGAGGCATCTTCGATCTAGGGTTCGCCTTTTCCGGTGGTGGGGTCTGGTGAGCGAAAGGAGGTAGAGGAGGTGAGGAGATAGATGAGAGGGGCTACGAGAGGGGGCTTCAGGGCTCTTGTGCGAGAGGGAAGTGGTGAAGAGATGGGAGAAGAGGCGAGAGATAGATCTGACAAACGATGGGGACGGCGTAGAATTAGGTTTTAGTCGTGCCATCCTCGTTCTCTCCGCCTTTTTCTTCTCTGTGATTAGAAAAATAACAATTCCATAGAATGAATAACGAAACATACGAAATAAACGATAACGAAACAGACCTGTTTCGTTAACCGTTCCGTTCGATAGACGGAACGGATTTTTATTTGCGCCGACCGTTTTGTTTCTAAAACGAAACAAAAACTTTAACCGTTACCGTTTCATTTCATACGAAACGAAACGATCGAACGGTCGAAACGACTACCGTTTTCAGCCCTAAATACTAGCAACATGCCAGAGAAAAGCCTATGGTACTTGATCCAGATCTACTGGGCTAAATGACATTATTTGGGCTATTTATCCTACTTGATCCAGGCCTATTAGAGAGCAATTTACCCTTGGAATAATTTAAAAAAGAGTTTATTTTTTAGGCTCCGTTTGGATAAGGTGTTGGAATAAGAGAAGAAATGAGAAAAAATATTGGGAAGTGTGTAACTTTGTGAAAAATTTGAATTATTTATAATAAATTTATTTCCTTCTTCCTAAATGGAATCCAAACGGAGCCTTAAAAGAAGATCATCACTTTATCATAGGAAGTGCTGTGACTGTGAGCCCGTGAGAGGTATCTGCTATGTTTCTGTTCTCTACACATTTATGGGTATTCAGGACGTACCAGCTTATCGGATATGATTTTAATCAATTTACGAATCAAATCAAACCCAATATAGCAGCTTACCCCACACGTGCTGATCAAGTATCGATGGTGTGTTTGGTAACACAAGAAATAAGGAATAAGTCTCTTATTTTTTATTCGGGTGAAAACCAAACAACAAATGAATAAGAAATTTGAGTTTATTCCGGTCCTTATTCATATTCTAACAAACTTTTGGTATTTGTATAAGTAATAAGGAATAAGCTTTTCTCTATTCCTATTCTCTATTCTCACTCCATCCAAACATACTGCAGGGTAAACTAAATTTGGTCTCCTTAATTTGTCATCCAGTCTCCATTTTGGTTCTTAAAGTCTTAAAATCCGTTTTTGTCTGTTAAAATTTCATTTTTGTTCTAAATAGTCCTTATTAACATATTTTCGAAATGGTCATGATTATTGATATATTTTTTTAGAGAAGTATGATTATTGATAATTGTATCCTAGATAACTCGAAATTTAACCATATTTTCGAGTATAGAACTTTTGGACAGAAAGTGATTACTAGGTAAGGATTAATAGTCTTTTTTTTTTTGCACAACGTTTTTAAAATAAGAACGGTCAAAGGATAATATTTGAATCAATCTTGGTTCGGATTAGGGGTGTCAAAATGCTGGTTTAACCGAATATAAAGAACTCATGGTTCAGAATGTAGGGGTGTCAAAATAAATTCCGTTTGGAACGTTTCCGTTCCGTTCCGTCCGGACGGAACAGCTAACGGAACACCAATTGGGTTTCGTTTCTAAAAACAAAACGAAAACGAATTGGTACCGGTAAACGTTAGTGTTCCGTTTATCAAAAACTAGCTGAAATCAATGGAAAATGACTGAAATCAATAGAAAATGGAGAAATGAACAACTAACGGAAAGAAAAACTATTCCGTTTTACGAAACAAAACGGAAACGAAATTGATACGAGTCACGTTACCGGAAATAAAACCGAAATGGAACACCCCTATCTGCTTCCGTTTCGCACGTTAGACACCCTTCAGTTCAGATAGATGTAAAAAGGGAAACTATGTGGTTGAAAATTTGAATTGCATTAATAGTTAAATCACATACGATTGATTTTATTGATAATGAATATCACATATAGTCGACTGTGACACCACCGTCACCATTTAAAGATAAGGGTCGACAGGTAGAAAAGATGTCACATGTATACAAAAGACCAAAGTTCATGAGCAAAAGAATTATCCAACAGAAGTTTTTCTTGATTTCTTCTATAACGATATTTGTCCTTGGAAATTCTTTCAATTAAAACTTTACAAGGACAAAAGAGTTCACGTGAGACTGTGAGAGGAGAAAGGATTGTACAAAATCCAAGGACCCGTGATTGGCAGGGGATGTTTTGTTTGGCACTATAATTTTTCTATGCCAAATTGCCAACCCCACAATAACGTACCGACGTGAAAACAGCCAAAATATTCCTCTAGCCTGATTCATATGCTAAGAAAATAAACTAGAGAGACGAGTAATTAGATCCCTCTGAGTCTGACTAGCATATGAGATTGAGTATATATTTGCCAGAAGAAGCTCTGGCTTTTTTGCTTTTAGTAGTAAATTATTCTTGATAATTTGATTACAGCAAGTGTGGAATTGTGGTAGCTTGTGGTTGTATGGGATCAGAATTTCAGAGTTTTTTAAAGCTACATGTAAAAAGTAGTAGCACACATTAACTCTACATTTGGAAAAAGCTACATGTAAGAAGTTCTTTCATCACTTAGCTAGATGACATTCATGAGAAATGTACATGTCGTCGGTGAACCCTTTGCTTTGCGTGATATCCATGTGCAATGCATGGAGGGTTCTTTGAATCTGGTTGATATACCGTTTACAGAGAGACAGGAATACAAAGGTTCGAGCCAATTAATGTAGTCTACTGAAAATAATATAATAAAAATTATGAGAAGCTCTCGGTATATGTCCCTGATTAATGTATGTTTAGATGTGAGCATGGAATAAGGAATAAGAATAAGAAATTTCGGTATGTGTGTTTATTATTATTCTTGTGCAACTCAAACAACATAAGAATAAAAAATTTGGGCCCTTATTTCTATACTAACAAAATCATGGTATAAGAATAAGGAATTTGGATAAGCACGCATACCGAAATTTCTTATTCTTATTCCTTATTCCAAATTTTTTATTCTTATTCCTTATTCCATGCTCATCCAAACACACCTTAATGAATAAAAGAGAAAGTTAGTTCATATATACATCTGTATTCAGATTTGATCAATGCTAATGAAAATACAAGTGCATATTAATATTGTATGAATGCAATTTATGTATATATTGATTAAGTAAACTGTATATATATGTATAATTAATAAAACTCAAACAATCTATATTAATCTCTTTTCCAAAAAGAACTGTCTTCTTAATCATATATATCATTTCATGCATGAAGTATGAAGCACGAGCAACTCCGGAAAGAATTAAAAAAAACCTAATTGATGCTTGTTTGCCAAAACAATAATTATTTCAAGAGTATATCAACAGTTAAAACGCACACCCTACATAGTAACAGACACTTCCTGATAATTAAGTATATTGTTCTTCCTTAATTAACCATACAAAAATACAAGTATATAGGTATAGTAAAGCTATATACGCTCACTTTTTGGACATGGATGCTCTCCTGCTAAGCACCACCCAATAGAGCACCCGGTAGAGCACGAAAAATCCGAAAAGAACTTGTAACCCGGTCCATTTTTCCCCTTCAATCAAGCCTCTGGTTTCCAACTCCTCGATTCCTCGAGTGGTACACTCACCATTTTCTGCCAACGCAAAGCATCTATGAGCAGCACATCCATACTCATTTGCAAGCAATGCATCAAGTGCATATTTGTAAGGCGAAAGATAATGCATGAAGACCCAATACACCGGCATACTATCTTTCGTCAGGAAGTATCCTGAGAAGAGAAAGAATCCTGCTAGTGATACTATTACCAGTGATGTACCAGCAATATAATCTGGTGTAAATGAGCTTATGAATAGAACAAATGAGTTTGCAGTTAGAACAACCGCCCATGATATTAGTACAAAGGAGAAAAATGCCGAGGCTTTGCCACATAATCCTACAAGAAAGTATACCGAAGTAGAGTAGAGGATTGCAACTGCCAGCAGGAAAGGGAGAAAAACTAGTGTGGCAGCAATTACATGAGAAGAGAGGCGGTAGAGGCCAGACGAAGCCTCACGTAATAGTATTGGTCTTTCTGAGACAAATACGGGTAAGGTTTCAGTGGTGGCAGATAGAAGAAAGGTTAGTGTGAAGGCAAAGAGGCCAAGCCTCTTATGAACTCCTTCCTCAGTGTAACCGGCATTTATGTAGATCGTCCCAAGGAGAAAACCAACTAGTAAAGCCTCGATGAAGTTAATTACAAGAAGTTGCCTTGTACGGAATACAATCTTCCATGAACGGCGGTATAAGGTCATGATTTCACGAATTCTTGAGCTGGTGTAGGAGGTCTCAAAATTGCAGAGCTCCTTTTCTTTCGCAAGGCGTAATGTGGATGTAGGAGATATTGGTTTCGGGGGAGGAAGTTGGTCTAGAACCTCCATCGCATACTCCAAAGGGTTGAGCTGTGATGGTACGGTGAATCCGTGAGACAAGAGGTGTGCATCTAGTGATGCGAGTGAACCATGGTGGAGCACCCGGCCTTTCGATAAGAGAAGAAGAGAATCAATTGCTGATAAGAGGCGTGAGCTAGGTTGGTGTATGGACAAAACCACAGTAGTTTGACGCTTTGTGGCGATCGAACGGAGTGATTGTAAAACCAAATGGGCTGACGAGGAGTCTAGACCTGAGGTTGGTTCATCGAGCAAGAGGATATGAGGGTCTCGAAGGAGTGACAAACAAATTGAGACACGACGCCGCTCACCACCAGAGAGAAGTGTTGGTGACACAAACGTGTGAGCAACATGTGTAAGCCGGAGGTCAGTGAGAAGAGAAGAAACTGCTTCAGATGCTGCAGAATTAGACTCGGGGAAAACTAACGAAGCAGCAAATAAGAACGACTCGGATACGGTTAGTTGTGGCAGAGCAAGATCAAGCTGAGGCAGGTGAGAAGAAATCTTCCGGAAGGAGGAGGCATGAAGAGGCGAGGAGTTGAGTAATAGTTGCCCTTGTGAAGGCGTAAGGCGTGCAGAGAGGATGTCTAAGAGGGTGGACTTGCCGGCGCCACTTGGGCCGACAATGGCAAGGAGTTCCCCGGGTTTGGCAGTGAATGAAATGTCTTGCAGAATGTAGGAGGGTGGAGGGGATGGGCGGCATGGCCGTAGCCGGTTGGCTATGGCAGATATTGTGGCAGATTTCGCATAGTGGATTGAACATGCTGATAGCTCATAGGTTTTTGTCTGTGTTGTAGGTGGCGAGATTGTGGTATCATCTTCGTCCGATGAGGTGGTGGCTGCCATGGTGAAGTGGTGGTGTTTTGAGTTCAGAGGCCG
The DNA here is from genome assembly GCA_028095005.1 of Rhynchospora pubera. Lineage (NCBI taxonomy): Eukaryota > Viridiplantae > Streptophyta > Magnoliopsida > Poales > Cyperaceae > Rhynchospora > Rhynchospora pubera. Next base: position 22,456,164 of record CM051461.1, read on the forward strand.
GGGATGGGGAAGTAGGGACTTGGATGTATGTTTCTGTGTTAATTATATTGTCTGGACAAGAGGCAGCATATGATAATGCATGTTGTCATGGAAAAGATTTGGAAGGGCATATTATACTATTAGAGCAAGGTGACAATGAAATTGAAGGATGGAGGGAAAATGATTGAGTGAGTACTGATGACAGATGATCTTTATCATAAGACAAATATAAGTGAGCGATATATACTGTTATGATCTATGTTATCCTGGATCCTCTCCATTTTGAACGCGTCAGTACATCTTGCTCTACCAGTAGTCCAGTACCAGGAATTACATTGCAATGCATAAAATTAAGATAGGTTCGAATCATAGATTTTACATTAGTGATCAAAGTAAGCGTGCCGATTTATATTTTCACAATAGTCGCTATCCTATATTTTGATTCGAATACTAATAACAATTATTCTAAACAATTATCTACTCATATAAATGACAATTAGTATTACAGAATAATCAATAATTTAAACTAAATTTATTATTTATCAACGTCATAAAATAGACTATATTTATATTAATTGCAATTTTAGAACAATTCATTGCTAGTTGGGTTCTAATATTAATATATGAAATGAAATCACACTAGTCACCAATCAAAAAGAGTACGGGAGAGCATGTTCAGTTTTAAATGAATCTAACCAATTCTTTATTTGTTTTCTTGATGAAACACCATTCTTTGGTTGGGATTTTGTTGAATTAAATTTTTAGGAGTTATATTGAAGGAGATAGCAAAGATAGTGTTGGGGCCTAGCAGCTAGCTGGATTAAAGGTGACTAATTGAGATCGTACTTGTCGTATTGTACTGGATTGGGCCCGCATCAGAGAAAAGAGTCTAAGGCCCGTGACTGGGCTTGTTTTTGGCAACATTGTTTCAGCATTCCAGCCTATTGGCCGAAACCATGGCGTCATTCACTTCCATTTTCGGTTAACGGAAATGGACGGTGTATATTAACTTAATAACTTTTAGTAAGAGGAAGGAAAGAAAAAGTATAATAAGTTAGAATTTATAGGACAGATCCACTATTAAATATTTATGATGAAAAATATAATAAAAATATGAAATTTATATTTGTTCATCATAATTTCAGAACATTATTTACCTTTTAATTCTAATTTAATTTGTTCATATGTTTTACAAATTTATGACAAACAAATTCCAATCATTAATCAAAACAGCCACTTTTTCAGCTATATGAACCATAAAGAATCATTTTTTTAATAGAATAGTAATGTGGCATTGCATATTGGCTGGATTTTTTTTATAGGAAACAGTTAGGAATTATTTCAAAAGTTAAAATTATATCTTATTTTGTGTCTATGACAGTTTGACAGTTGACACATGACACAATCATCTAAAAGTCATGATAAAAAAAATACTTCAATATGTATGAGCATTTTAAAAACAATGCATTTTTTTGAAGAAAAACAAGGATCTAAACCCTTATCTTTTTTATTGAAATAAATAAAAGCATAATTAAGCGTTGTTAGCCAGAAGCTAACAGGAAAAAATAAAACTGAAATAAAAGAGTAAATAAGAAAGTTAGAAACAGCCTAGCAAAACTATGAAAGAGAAAAAAACATTAAGAAAAGCCGAAGCCTTGCTAAATGCCGATTAGTTAAGAAGGCTCCATTTTAATGCATTATTCTTTCTATCTCCTTTCCCATTCATTAGATGGAAAAAAAATAATCACATTTCATTATATTAGCATAACGTTGACATTATTGTAAATATATTAATAAATAATACCCTATTCTAATTAGAACTGTGTTGATAGGATAACATTATGATCTAGCGCGAAATAACAATAATAATAATAATAACAATAAAATTATTCATATCAGAAATTTGGTAGCTTTCACTGTACGGTCTGTTCCAGACCGAATGGATCTCAAAACTCGGTAAAGTCTGTCATTTTGGTAAAGGGTTCTCTGCCTTTTGTCATGTGACTCTGAATGGATCATGTTTTCAGGCTTATTATTATTATTTTTTCCTTTTCGATAGTGGGTTTTTACTGATTCGAAATCTCCACTCCAGATATTTCTTTCGCAAAATGTCCGCTTATTTGCTAAACTACTCAATGTCATTTTATGTACTCATTGAAACCAACATACATTTTGAGCGAAAATCTGACTTAAATTTTTTTAGATATTTAAAGACGGCCCTCATCAAAATCCCATTTTTTTAACATCTTGATCAAAATAAACGGATTTGGAATCATTTGATTGGAATTCTCATGTAATTAGATGTAACAAAATTCTATGAAATCAATTGAATTAAAATGAAACGAAATAAAATCCCGCGAAAATTTTTTTTTTGATCAGGACAGAAAACCCTCAAACCCGACTTTAAAAAGTTTGTAGATATTTAAATCTGAAAATTCCCCATTTTTATTAAAAAAAAATACTCACCGAGGCCATAAAAAATTGCCAAAGTTCATGTTAGAGTTATGTCCTAGAAGTCAATAATTTAATGACTTAATTATTAGTTTATGTCTTGGATGATATTTTATCATCTGTTCCTAGGTTTATTATTGACAGATCATTCAGGTTGAGGATCTGAATTGTAGATCTCTGTGGATCATTCTTTAGAATGACAATAATAAATCTAAACGGTCCATAATCTTGATAATTAACAAGGAACATTAATTATCTTATAAGATTAGTATGCAAGTTAAGTGATGATTAAGTTCTACTAATCATAGGTAAAGAGTTACCAACTTAATTGCATATGTGTATGTTATGGAACATAATACAGGACTTGACCCATCGAAATAAACATATGGATTGTGTTATGTGTCATTGTTTATTTCGTTATGATTTTGGTTCTAAGTTTGAGATGTTTATCTTTTCCACATGAGGATAGGTTCAATACATACTGTCTACCGCTGATTCCCGATAAGGGCTGCTATACGGACTTTATTTATGTTCTCTTGAATTGTGCGGGGAAAAGCTAATCATCAAGAAAACCGTATGTCCCTCATTAATTCACTTAGTGAGTGACGATATCTGTTTGGGCCCCTTGATGGAGATAGATTGTTTGCATGCAACTTTATACAATTATCTCTAGATCAAGAAACGTATAATCTGCAAGAATGACACATTCCTATCTTGGATTATACGATGATATCGTGTGACATAAGAATCAAAATAGGGAAATACATTTATTCTCTTATGCAGGATTGAAATATTGTAGCAGTACACTATTTATGTGAATTGGGAATCATAACGTGTTGCTAGATACCGCTTATGATTATTGGAATTAAATAGCAATTTAATTCCATGTCCAACATAGCATAAATCCTCAAAGGGTCACACAAATAGGACTTTGACCATACGTGCATTATTTATTTATTTGCAATAGTGAGTATTGCAAAATATGATAAGTTGATTAATTAATTAAATAACGTTATGGACCGTTATAATTAATTAAGTCAAATGGATCATATAGAAATAAATTAATGAACATGCTAATCCTAAATTGATTATCAACATATTGATAATTAATTTTATTCATCACACTTTAATTTAATTAAGTGAATTAAATTAAAGTATAGACTTTTAATTGAATAGTTTATTTGAGCCTAAATAGAATGCAACTTGAAAGGCCTATTGAATAATGGATTCAATATGGACTAATAAAGATTACACAATTAAGTGTAAATGGCCCAATTTAGGCCTTTTAATTGGCCGGCCAAGAGAGTGGCAAAAGGGTAATTTATGAGGTAGGAAAGTTGGACTTGGTCTCTATATAAGTACCACTTAGAGAAGCAAAACCTAACCTTTCTCTCCTTGCCTTCTTTCTTCCTCTCCTAGCCGCCACCACCTTCTTGGGCAGAATTTTGATTCTCCCATGGTGGTCTCTCTCTCTCTTGCATTCCCATAGGTCTCATGTGTTGAGAATAGCTATTCCAAAAGGTTAATTGCTAGAATTACTTGAAGAATGGTGAAAATGATTAGTTATCTCCTTTCTCTTGCTAGCACAAGAATTGGGACATGGCCAAATTCCTTGGTGGACTCAAGGGCGCCATGGAGGAGGCGAAGGAGAGCACCCCATCGATTCCCATGCCGTAGGATCGAGCCCCGCGAATACGATTTCGTGGGAGGTAAAAAAATCCACCCCTTTCTCTTTGTGTCGAATGAGCTTTGTACTAGATCCCTTTGTTGCTTGTGTTTTAATTGGATTAATTAAGGGTAATTAGTCACAAAATTAAAATTGAGCAATTTCCTAACAGTGGTATCAGAGCAAATGGTCGTACTTAAGCTATTTTGACACTTAATTAAGAGAAATTAGCTAATTAACGGATTAGTAGAGATGATGCGTTTGTTTGCTGTCTGGAAATGGTATTTTCTGTGTTGTTTCGCGTTTTTCGATGTGATATGTTCTCTGGAAGATCTTTCCATCTACATGAAAGTTGTAGATCTTTGGATTGTGATTCTTTTGGCGTTGGATTCACATTTGTTTGAATTAGTATAGATTTATTGTGAATAAAACGGCGACAGTGCGCAGAACCAGTTTCTGCTCGCACTGTCCTGTTTGAATGGCTTGAAAGATTTATATTTTGAATATAAGTATCAGTGTTCTATGGCTAGAAATAAAGAGGACTTGAAACTCTTTCTGAGCATGTATAAATTGTTGCATGACTCGGATTAATTTGTGGGTTTTCAAGTATGAAAAGGAAGATCTTGTCAGATCCAGTTTGTTGAGCAAATCGATTGTTCTAATAAACTGTACCAACTGAGAACTCCTTTAAAACTTCTGTTTAAATGGAGTTGTTCTATTTTGAGTTAGGATTCCAGGAAAATTAATTTCATAATTTTTCGTGGAAGTTTGGACCTTCAACTAGGTTAAAACATTTCGATCGACAGTCTGTTCCAGTACAGAATTTGTTGATTGTTTAGCATGTAAGTTAATATTATTGAACTGAACTTGGTTGTTTTCTTTTCATGAATGGATAGCCTGTAGTCTAAACAAGTTTTTCTATGTATATTGTATATATAAAAACTGGATAGAAGGTGGTCTAACAGACTAAATGGTTGAGAGGATAAGCTGAAAATCTCATAACGGTGTTTCGTGCACTTGTAAGAGATTTGTCTTTTTTGATTCTCCCAGATTGTTTAAGATCTCTTCTTGAAATTTTTACTGGTAATCACAACTATGATAAGGAGCTTAAGTAATTTATTTGAGAATTTTTGGAGACCGAAAACTGTTGTTTTTGTTGGATTCCATTAGTTACGTTTTTTGTTAAATTACTGTTTTTCTAAGTATTCAAACTAGTTGAAAATAATTAGAAAACTCCTTGTTTGATCTCCTTTCAGTTATGGGATGTTGAAAGAACTTTCTAAATGAATTTAAACAAGGTTGGTTGTTTAAAATTGAGAATTTGTACATGGAATTTACTTATAGCAAACGATACGCAAAGATGCTTGAAAATCGTTAATTGGAAACAAAGTGCTTGTATGTGCTAACTTTGTTTTGTAGGTGGATAGTGGGTTTAGTATGGCTCAAGACTCAATGCCTTGTGGTTGTAATTTGAATGCATGTGTGAATGATTGTAATGCGGCCTTTGGTGCCATTAATTAATTAATTTGTTGATTAATTTTTGATGTAACTTGTGAGGCTTGCATGCCCCTAAGGATAGGATGGGAGTATGATATTTTTCACATGTATTTTGTTCCTTTATTTTATAGGATTTAGATCCTTATATAATTTAGTGGGAGGGACAAGGATTAGATTAGTTTTGCTTCATGGAGGATGTGGCGAAACTAATGCAAGCGGGAGCCATACAAACCCACAACTGTGAGATGCTTATATGTGATTGCTTGTGATTGCTATGAATTGTCATAGGCTAGGTATGGGTGTATGCTTACATGACCACCAAACAAGTGTCACTTAATTGATTGTCCCAAACAAAACATGATTAAGTTAAATCGCCCTCCTTCTCTCTATCCCCTTCTAACGTGTATGATCGTTCATTGATGCATTCTCGCCGACGCGGGACATCGTGTTCCATCATCCGTGTCGGGGTGTAAATCGGATTTACTAGGAGCAAATAGAGAAAGGTTACTTAACGATGTTTTCTAATCGGATTGGACATCGGGGCAAAGTTTGTGGATGTACATGTGATATTTCACAAACCAAGAATCATATGGAATGATTGGTTGGAGAACCAACTCTATCTAGTTGTTTTTGGTGTCACGCCGACGCTAGCACCATCTCAACGAAAATAGGGATCTTGGAAAACCTACTACATTAGGGACATTAAATAATTGTAGTGGGAGTTTTATTTGTTATAAATAAAACAATTGCATAAACTAAATGACCGTAAATTGATTTTGTTATAGATGTTAAAATTGTTAATTTTGTTGCGATCAATCTTTGAAAATAAACAAACTTGTTTCTAAAAGGTAGTTACTTGAAAGAGTAATACCGATTCCTAAGACACGATCTTAGTGAAGAGAAACTTGAGTATGTCAATTCCCAAAACTTTTCTCAAACTACCCGAACGTAGCATCGCGATGATTGATTGACTTTTGGCGAAAAGTTATTCAATAAAGCGTATGGCTAGTATCCTCATTCAAAATTTCTAGACCTTTGAATTAGAGAATTCATACGGACTAGATTTGACTCGTACGCTCTCATTCGCTTACTCAAGAAAGTGTTCTTGGAGAAAGTAGATATTAACTCCATCATTTATGATTGAGTATAAAGAATATGAATTGACCAAGAGATTATTCTTTTAAAAGAAGTTATATGAATGTTTCATTAGCTCACAAATCGAAAGATTGAAGTAGCTAATTGATGACTAGAGATATTAATCTCCGATATCAAGGATTGTTGATATTGTCATACGATCTCTTTGGAATCATGAAGGATATAATGTTACCTTTTTCGCATGCTTGTTAATGCAAAAAGGTGATTGATTAAGTATTCAAAAAATACTTCACCAATGTATGAGTTGAAATTTCGAGACTCTCATTGATTACCATGTGTCACATGAGATGTTTCATTTGCCGTTTATGGGAGGCATTTGAAAGGTTGTCCGAAATACCATGATTGTGATATTCTAATCCTAAGAAGTATTTGTCGTTCAAAATATCTCACTATCTCTAATTCACACTAGTAACTTGATACTAGTTCATATGCTCGCATTTAACGAAATGTGTTGGCAATGAAGAATAAAAGAATGTTCGAGAGATGTAAAGTAAACTCCGTATAGGAGATGACTTATTCGTTTAAGTCATTACCATTGAATACGTAGAGTTATCTTTATTAAGAGTTTGTTTAGGAATTGAAGGTTGTATACCTTAATCCTAACCTCTCAAAACGTCTCCATTTCATATTTGATGATGGATGACTATGTTTAGTAAAAGACAAGTTCTTTTATTATGAATTTTTTTATATGATTTCATGCATCTTGATCGAATTTGCTTGAAATAGATAAACAAGTTATGAATGACAAATAGGATGCGTAAGACTTGACATAAAGTATTTGACTTTCATGTTATATATATAATCGCTTAGTCATATATATAAACGAGAATCGCATTACGAGAGTCTCCGTAACGTAGAACTCGTAATTCAATTTGATTTCAAATCAATTGATATACGAATCACGTTTGTTAAATGACAAAAGCGCCTTTAACCTACAAAGGTTTAAGGACAAGTGGCTTGATTAGGACTTATACATATTGATGTATAAAGACCAATAAGTACTTTTGCAATGAAAGGTTGTTGATACTTTACTACTTAACCAACGATCATTGTAGATATTAACATATCTATTTGATAAGGTATAAGTATGAACCTTTTGACTAGTTCAAAGGAGTTCAAGAGTGAAGTTTAAAAGACCGTTCAAGAAAAATAGAAGTCTTACAATTAATCGTGGTAAATAAATAGTTAAGTCACATGATTCGAAATATTGCCTAAAGAGTATGAAAGTAGTTTCACAACTCGCTCCATGAGGAATAATATGTCCAAGAATGGAGGTATCGAACAATATTTTGTATAGTTCGATCGGTAATAAATCAAATGGACTTATTCGACTCGTATTAGGGAATTATGTTTGAGGACAATATTGTTTACACTGAATAATGTTCCATCGAAGTCTGTTGAAGAAGATATCTTACGAGATTTTGATCTCTAAGTATAATACTTCTCGAGATTTGGTGTTGAGAAGCTTATTTTAAGTATTGATGACTTGTAAGCTTAAACCAAATAAGACACTGTGAATTTGTAGGATGCTTTATATTAAGGCACTACTTCTACGAATATGATAAGAACAAAGTAGTTGTTGCTAATCATAACGTAATCTTGTAGAATGATATTCTCAAGAAGAAGTAGTGGGAGTAAAGTGAGCATTAAAGGAGTTTATGCATCACTACAAGAAGTACTCTTATAGGAAACTTGTCACTCCATACATGGTACTTAGTGGGAGTTGAGCGAAACTTCATTCACATGTTGTTTTGAAAGAAGTTTAATAGTACGCTCCTTCCAATGATGACTCAACCATCTCACGAGTTGATGATGTTCGAGAAACTCATGAAATATATAAGGAGTCAAGAACTCGTTCAACAAATCGTTGTAGAAGAAGTTCATGAACCTCAAGTACCAATCCTACAAAAGATCAACGAGAGTTGATTGCCTAAGCCATTAGGTGCATTGGCTTCACGACATTCTCAAACTTAGCATATGAGAATCCGTTGATAAACAAGAAAAACGATGGAACGATCCGATTCCACATATATGGTTTGAATTCATATGATCTTTAAATAAAATCCATGTATAACAACAAGGTATAGACCTTGGTTGATGTTCATGAAGGAGCAATCCATCAAGAACGTTTTAGATCTTCAAAAGGAAAGATCGACATGGATAACAAATCGACTATGTACAAAGCGCGGCCTCTCGCTTGTAGCTATGTCTAAGTCGATGACTAGTTGACTACGTACAAAGCACAACCTCTTGCTTGTGGCTATGTAAAAGTCAATAAAGATCATTCTAGCAATAGTTGTATTTCATATATATTGATATATGGAAAACACATAAAACCGCCTTCTTCGTATGAATGAAGGATGATGTTGTGCATTTGACACAAATCGAGGTTTTATGTATTGCTAAAAACATACGCATGCTTCAAGGATCCATAAATGGATTAAAGCAAGTGTTGTGGAGATTGGAATAAAAGTTTTGATAATGAAGTCAAGGAGTTGAACTTCGTCAAAAGTATCTTGTATAAACAAGATATTCAGTGGGAGCATAATTGTATTACTTGTATTGTTCAAGATAACAATTCACTAATTGGGAATAACATTAAGAAAAATGAATATTGTCGAGATCTCTTTGGAGAATGCTTTCTCAAATGAGAACTTGGGCGAAATCACCTGATCCTAGGAAACAAATCTATAAAGATAGATTATGATGGATGTTAGGTTTGAGCAAATGTGCATATATTGACGAAGTGTTCTAGAAACACGATAGTTACACTCCAAGAAAGGATGTCTAACTGTGCGTCACATGGCATGACTTGAGTGTTTAACTCGGTCTATTACAACTCAATTCAAGAAAGTGCATGAAATAGTTCAAGCATTCTTTCATTATGAGTTTCATTTTGTACGCCATATTTATGCATATGCCCCAATGTGTAGTATCCAAAGGATGTGATAAACAGTTGTCAAATGGATACAAGAGAGACACATTTGGACGATAATCAAGGATATCCTCGAGTACCTTATGAGAAAGAGTGATATAATGTTTCATCTCTTAAGATGAAAGAAATCTCGTGTAAGTTGTTACACTAATAAAAGTTTTTCAAAAGATTGATATAATCACAATTGAGCTACATATTTTACTTAAAGGTGGTGTTGTAAGTTTAGAAAGTGTTCTAAATGGAATATTACAACCGTTTCCGTCACCAAAGCAAAATACATAGCAACTTATGAAGCAATAAAAGAAGATTATTTCGGATCAATTTCTTAGTTGAGTTATTATGGTTCTAAGCATCTCGAACTATAACTTACTCCTAAAGAACCCAATGTTACATTGGAGATTCAAATATGATCTATAACGATATCACTTGATATCATATGATGGTGATCAAGAATATATATAGGAGAATATATATATATATGGTCAAACAATTTTTGGATAGGTTCACGAACACAGCGAACACTCTAGTACGACCTCTACCTTGAGCAGTATACGAGATGCAGTTATGCATCCATACGTGGTGGACGTATGAGTAACTAGCTATGAGCGTATTATTTATTTTGAGGTCCGAGACATGTATATATGTAGATATATGACATTGTTCTCAATTCTTCGTTGGCTAGAAGTCACTACTGATTGACTCTAGGCCAAGTGGGAGATTGTTAGAGTTATGTCCTAGAAATCAATAATTTAATGACTTAATTATTAGTTTATGTCTTGGATGATATTTTATCATCTGTTCCTAGGTTTATTATTGACAGATCATTCAGGTTGAGGATCTGAATTGTAGATCTCTGTGGATCATTCTTTAGAATGACAATAATAAATCTAAACGGTCCATAATCTTGATAATTAACAAGGAACATTAATTATCTTATAAGATTAGTATGCAAGTTAAGTGATGATTAAGTTCTACTAATCATAGGTAAAGAGTTACCAACTTAATTGCATATGTGTATGTTATGGAACATAATACAGGACTTGACCCATCGAAATAAACATATGGATTGTGTTATGTGTCATTGTTTATTTCGTTATGATTTTGGTTCTAAGTTTGAGATGTTTATCTTTTCCACATGAGGATAGGTTCAATAAATAATGTCTACCGCTGATTCCCGATAAGGGCTGCTATACAGACTTTATTTATGTTCTCTTGAATTGTGCGGGGAAAAGCTAATCATCAAGAAAACCGTATGTCCCTCATTAATTCACTTAGTGAGTGACGATATCTGTTTGGGCCCCTTGATGGAGATAGATTGTTTGCATGCAACTTTATACAATTATATCTAGATCAAGAAACGTATAATCTGCAAGAATGACACATTCCTATCTTGGATTATACGATGATATCGTGTGACATAAGAATCAAAATAGGGAAATACATTTATTCTCTTATGCAGGATTGAAATATTGTAGCAGTACACTATTTATGTGAATTGGGAATCATAACGTGTTGCTAGATACCGCTTATGATTATTGGAATTAAATAGCAATTTAATTCCATGTCCAACATAGCATAAATCCTCAAAGGGTCACACAAATAGGACTTTGACCATACGTGCATTATTTATTTATTTGCAATAGTGAGTATTGCAAAATATGATAAGTTGATTAATTAATTAAATAACGTTATGGACCGTTATAATTAATTAAGTCAAATGGATCATATAGAAATAAATTAATGAACATGCTAATCCTAAATTGATTATCAACATATTGATAATTAATTTTATTCATCACACTTTAATTTAATTAAGTGAATTAAATTAAAGTATAGACTTTTAATTGAATAGTTTATTTGAGCCTAAATAGAATGCAACTTGAAAGGCCTATTGAATAATGGATTCAATATGGACTAATAAAGATTACACAATTAAGTGTAAATGGCCCAATTTAGGCCTTTTAATTGGCCGGCCAAGAGAGTGGCAAAAGGGTAATTTATGAGGTAGGAAAGTTGGACTTGGTCTCTATATAAGTACCACTTAGAGAAGCAAAACCTAACCTTTCTCTCCTTGCCTTCTTTCTTCCTCTCCTAGCCGCCACCACCTTCTTGGGCAGAATTTTGATTCTCCCATGGTGGTCTCTCTCTCTCTTGCATTCCCATAGGTCTCATGTGTTGAGAATAGCTATTCCAAAAGGTTAATTGCTAGAATTACTTGAAGAATGGTGAAAAGGATTAGTTATCTCCTTTCTCTTGCTAGCACAAGAATTGGGACATGGCCAAATTCCTTGGTGGACTCGAGGGCGCCATGGAGGAGGCGAAGGAGAGCACCCCATCGATTCCCATGCCGTAGGATCGAGCCCCGCGAATACGATTTCGCGGGAGGTAAAAAAATCCACCCCTTTCTCTTTGTGTCGAATGAGCTTTGTACTAGATCCCTTTGTTGCTTGTGTTTTAATTGGATTAATTAAGGGTAATTAGTCACAAAATTAAAATTGAGCAATTTCCTAACAGTTCAGGACACGCCCTTTTTATATAGCGGTTGTTTGGATCGCTTAGGAATAAGAAGAATAGCTTCTTTCTAGACGGAAATTTATTTCTAACTATTCAAACTCTTCACAAAGTTACACACTTCTCGATGTTTTCCGCTTAGAAATAAGTTATTCCTCTTATTCCTAAGCGATCCAAACGGCCCATAGATTAATTTTCTCACATAATTGCTATAGGTATAACTCATCTTCGCACCTGTAATATTTTTTTTATACACGTCTATTGTAAAAATAAAATTCATCTTGTACTGACAATGGCAATAAAATACATAGTTGCCTATTTGTTTGAACAACGTAAAAACAATTAAAGAGGAATTCTCAGTTTTGAGTTCAATTCGACAAATTTGGTTTGCCTTTCCAGTACAAAACAAGATCAACTTCAAGCTCATGTTGTTCATTAAACGTCACAAAACTCTCTGTTAGTTTCAATTAAGCTTGTGGGTATTTCTTCCACATTTTCAAAGGAAAGTAAAAAAAAAAAGGGAGTCCGTTTCACTGAAATAACGCATCTAGCATTTCATGGGTTCATAATCTTGTTAAAGATTATTTTTTGTGAATATTTAGAACAGTGAAAATTTTCCTCCGTCTTTTTAAAAAAAATCTTATTTACTAATTCATCTTAGATTAATTATGATCAAGCAAGCATAGGAAACATGTCGTGCTAATTAGTAAATGTTATATTATATGAATTTAAATTTATGTTCTTCCGAAGCACCTGCTCGGCAGCTCGGAGGTCGAAGCAAAAGTCAATTCTGATTTTAGATAGCCTAGCCCTAGCCTGTATTGTGTCTATAATAGTCTAATTTCTGGCTCAACGAAACCATTTTCAGCCCATTTATTATTTCAGTGAGAAAACCAGCATGGACCATTTTCTTTTGGAAATTGATTACAGCCATATATAATTTTGTCATCTCTGTCATCACTAAATATAAAGGGAGCGTTTGTTTGTGACTTAAAGGGTGCATAACTTAAGTTATGTATCCTTAAGTCACCAAACACCTCTTACATAAGATGCCTTAAGGGTACATAAGTTATGCAACCTAAATAGGTTGCATAAGTTATGCACCTGTCCCCTTTAATTTTTTTCCAACAATACCCCTTAGAAATAATTAATAATAATATTTAATAATCTATAATAATTAATAATAATTAATAAATAATAATATCTAATAAGTAACAATAACTATTAAAAATCATAATTAGTAATAAATATTAATTATTATAATTAATAAATAATAATATATAACAAGTAATAATAATAATAATTGATAAACAATATTGATTTATTATTAAATAATTAATAATATTTCATAATAATAAAATGATTTCTTATTATAATTAATAATTAATTTTTTATAAAAATTAAAAATTAAAAATTAATTAATATTAATTAATAAATAATAATACTTAATAAGTAACAATAATTATTAAAAAATCATAATTAATTACAAAGATTAATTATTATAATTAATAATATTTAACAAGTAATATTAATTAATAATAATGATGATTTAAGAATAATAATTAATTTTTATTATAAAATAAATAATAATATTTATAATATTTAATTTAAAGTAAATTATTAATATTTCATAATAGTAAAAATGATTTATTATCATCATTAATAATTAATTTTTATAATAATTAACAATTAACAATAATTAGGTCACAACATATAATACATAATACTAATTTAAATTTAAGGGCATTTTAGTCTTTTGATATGAATATATGCATGCATTAAGTTAGTCATCCTTACTACACAACCAAACATCTATTACATAACACTACATAAATACTTAGGCATCCTTAAGTTATGCAACTTCTTACTACACAAACAAACGCCCCCAAAGTGAACATTTACAGCAAACAAGATGAACATATAGATGATCTAAGTGAACGCTTATAAACAAATAAGTTCAATGAAAATAAATTGAATATGCATGTAAAATTCTGAACAAATGATGACAACGCTTATTTGTTTGTAAGTGTTACTTAGATCGTCTATATGTTCACCTTATTTGTTTGTAGGTGCATGCGGGGCTTGAACCCTTGATCTCATGGAAGCCAGTCTAGTGCTCTTACCACTTAGCTACTAAGCCACATGCGCTTTTTTCTTAACCTTAATCACTCTCTATATGTTCTTTCACACTGTTATTATTTTGCCAAAAAAAAAACAATAAAAAAAAACCAAACATTTTTTTGCTCATTGGGAAAAAATAATATAAAACTAAATTGTTGAACTGTTTTGTATGGCAGGTAGTACAGTAGATAGTTAAGTTATAAAGTCGGTATAATTCCGCATCGTATTGAAGTGTTATGTGATAATGCGAATGATCGCAGTGGACAAGAACAAGCTTTCAAACAAAGAATGAATCGATGAATAGAATAGAATCAAACATGTCTAAAAACAATTTGTTCAAAATTAACTTTCAAACAAAGAATTTGTTGAAGATCAAAATGATTCGTTCCTTGTTTCAACAAAAACATAGAACAAGGGGAAAAAACACTTATTCTTATCTACACCTCATTCATTAGTACATCCAAGCATTGACGGCCTCAGGTCCTGTCTAGAAATGTTAAATTGGTCTCCTTTAATTTTTTTTTTTCCCTGGTTCCGCCCTTGCATCCAAACACATCCTGAAAAAAATAAAATAAAAAAATTGCTACAGCAGATTGTATAATTGGCGATTGCCAAGTTACTTTCTTTTGTTTGGCCATTTCGTTCTTTCTTCTTTTTCAAATTTGCTTTTTTATATTCTTTGATACTTTTTCCCTCTAGGTGCAACAGACCATAATGTACAGGCCATACTTGTTTTGTTGTCGCTGTCGAATTCAGATCTGGTGCCGCACGGCACATCGTGTAGGGCGGCATTTTAGTCGTCTGATCAAGATCTAATGGACAAGAGAGTTCCGTGCATGTAACCTAAATTGATAGGTCCGTAAAATATGAACCGTCCGATCAAGATCAGACGGCTCGTACGCGCGCTACAGCGGATTCGGATCCGTCGCTGTCGCCTCTGTGTCAACTCCCATTCACGGAACATGTGATCCTTGTTCCTACTAAAAAGGGATTGAGGTCCCAAGACCGAAAACAAGTTACAGTACAAACCAAACAGATAAGATTGTATTAAGATTCGTGCTATAAATCTTCATCGAAGGATTAAAAAATAAACAGTTAATTTTATTTTTTGACGAAATAATTCACAGCTGTAAGTTATGAAAATAATTATTTCAAAATTGACTTGGGCTATATTTTATTTTATTTTTTTGGGGGGAAGACTAGGCGTTAATTCATTAGCAATAGCAAGTCAGCATAAATTATCAATAACTTTAATGATTGAAGACTCCGATACCAACCAAAACTTCAAATTCAACCACCAATCATTTCGCTGAATAGCGTTAAATAAAAAAGTAAAAAAGCGAGACTTCCCTTGTCTCCAGTTTGTACTTTGTCTATTGAGAATTCTTAGACAGTACTCTCCGATTTCCGACTTAATAATAGCTTTTCCAATTGATTCTGAGTACATTTTTTTTTTGTAAAGTTCAAACCATAAATATTAAAGATCTAGTCATAATAAAGTTTAAATTTGAAATTCGACAGTTAAAAGAATTACATATTCGATAAATGTGTAACACAAATGCTAAGATTTTATGCATATGTTATTGTTTATGTAATATTTTTCAACTAAAAAAATGCTCTAATTAATTCAAAATTCCAATATGTAAAACTTATTTTCGTGGTTTCTAATTGGAAAAATTATTCAAATCTGTGGTTATAATTATCAAATAGCATTCTTGACCTTTGTCAATAAATTAGTATAATAAAATTATTTTTAATAATCCACCACTTTAAGGTAGTGAAGAAGATGAATAATTTTGGCTCCGTTGAATAGGTGTAGGAATAAGAAAATAGCTTCTTCACAAAGTTACACACTTCCCAATACTTCTTCTCTCATTCCTCTTATTCCCACACCATCCAAACGGAGCTTAACAAAAGTTGGTAATCCACGAAAATATAGAATTATTAAAATAAATTCGTGGAAATTGTCCATTTATTTATTTTTTAGTCCAATTCATTCACTTGCTTCATGCAATTAGGGTGTGTTTGGATAGACCAGGAATAGAGAATAAGAATAAGGAATTTCGATTTGCGTGCTTATTCTTATTCTTGTGCAACTCAAACAACATAAGAATAAGGAATAAGGGCCCTTATTCTTATACCAACAAAATCATGGTATAAGAATAAGACATAAGGATAAGCACGCAAATCGAAATTTCTTATTCCTATTCCCTATTCCCGGTTTATTCCGTTGCATCCAAACACACCCTTAGACTATTTGAGAGAAGTTCTTTGTAGGCAAATGACAAATTTTCCAAAAGAAATAAAATATTTTACTATAGTTAAAGAAATAATCAATTTATCCATAATGTAACAAAATTGGCAGAATCTCACGTTATAAAGATCATACCAAAACACTTTATTTTATAACAACAACATCAATTTATCCATAATGTAACAAAATTGGCCGAATCTCACGTTATAAAGATCTAAGCAAAACACTTTATTTTATAACAACAACAGAGAACGTGCAATTGAAATTGATGGCTAGAGTCTCAATACTAAAAATGGAGAGAAGTTTTTTTTTTAAATTGTCCCATTCCTTTGCACCCACCAAGGCACCAACTGCTAACAGTTCTTAGGGGTAAAATAATACCAATTGTGATTCTCATAAAATAAAATATATATATTTATATATCATACCAAGTGTTAATAGTCTAACAAATAAAAAAATCCACCCTCCTCCAACCCAATTTCCTCCAACTCTCCACACGACCACAGCCACACTTGCCTAGTCCCCTTCTACCTCTCTTTTCATCACCATCTCCATTGACCATGCTTCAACCTTCACCAAACCGAGACCAGATTGCGCCTTTAGCCATGGCTGTAGCACCTGACTCCACCATATCCACGAAATCCCCTCAAAAAACCAAACCAATCCACAACAGGCACAAACTCATCCTTTGTTTTGGCACATGTGGCATCTTAATTACTGCCATTTTTATAATTCTTCTGACAATTGGCCTCACGTTATACAAAGTCAAAGAACCAATCATGACCATGAACTCCATAACGCTTGAAAACCTCTCCTCAAGCTCCACCTCTTCTTCCCTTAACATGTCAGTGGTTGCTGACGTGTCGGTTAAAAACCCAAATGCTGCTTCATATCGGTATGGATCAAGCTTGACCTCAGTTTATTACAATGAGATATTGGTTGGTCAGGCTAAGGCACCACCGGGTGTAGCACAGGCTCGACGAACAGTCCGATTGAACGTGACGGTGGACCTCATGGTTAGTCAACTGATTAACGATGCGCAGTTTACGCAGGATTTGGTGACAGGAGATGTGAGGTTTAAGTCATCAACCCTAGTTGGAGGCAAGGTCAAGGTTTTCGGAATGGTACCACACCATGTCGATGTGATGATGAATTGCTCGCTAACGGTCGATGTGTCGACTCTTTCGCTGAGAAACCAAAGTTGCTGGCAACATGTCTGGCTGTGAGAACACAATTTTGGAGAGATCTTGCTAGGAGAAAATCAGATTAGGCAAAGAGTAGAAATTAATGGTAGTAGTAGTGATTATGTAGCTTGGATGTTGACTACAGTCTACATACGGTATAATCATGTATATTTACTCCTTTATATGTATTTTGTCTTCTATGCGTACTCTTTTGGGCACTATACATTTTTCTAGAATTCGGGGTATTATATTATTTTAATATGTTGGTAATCATTTTTTTCTTTAAAAAGAAGTTTGGTAATTATATAATTAAGGTTGTTACTTGTTACATGTGAATTGGCAGTAGAATAGGGATTATGTAACATGTGTGTTGAACAAACGGTATAATCATGTATATTTACTCTCTTTTTATGTAATTTGTCTTCTATGTGTATACTCTCTCGGGTACTATATACATTTTTTTTTTAAGATTTCGGGTTATTATTGTTTTAATAGTTTGGTAATTATATAATTAACGGTTGTTACACGTAGACCTGTCAAACGTTGAAACGGAACGCGGAACAGGTCTGCTTCGTTTCTGTTCCATTTCAGTCAACGAAATTGAAATTGATTCCGTTTAACGTTCCATTTCGTCAAACGTAACAATTTTCCATTCCGTTTAACGTTCCGTCCTTCATTTAGTATTGATTTTAGCGGAATTCCATTTTTCGTTTCAGTAACGTTTATAAATTTCAGTTATGTTTTCGTTTCGTTATCAAAAACGAAATTGAAATATCTTCCGTTTAACTTTCTGTTTGGACGGAAATACTCACAGGCCTAGTTACATGTGAATTAATCGTCACGGAATAATCAATAATGACCCCAAAAGAGCTTCGTCAGGGTCAAAGGGAAATGCACCTTTTATTTTGTGTCTTTTTCAGTACACGGTGGTTCTGCGGAGGGATTGCATTGTCAGGGAACAGATCAGTTTTGTCCTTTCCAAAGAGTTTATGCAGTTGTCCTGGTCTAAGAAAAATTATTAAAAAGTAATTTTCAATTAGTTTAAAAGAAAATTAAAACTACTTTTTCTGAAAAAATAAAGATAAAATTGCATATTGTTAGATACATAATGTTGTAGTTATCATATTTACTTTAATTTGGGTTAGAGTTTGATAATATATTGAGACTTATTTAATTTGATTATTGAATTTTTAATTCATCAGTTTGTATACAGTATAGATCATGTCTAAAATGTTATAGCATATATGGACTTAATTTTTTTTTTTTTACAAAAAGCCAGTACGTCGAACTTTATTTTCTGAAGAAAAAAAGTAAAATATTATATAGGTAAGAACATAAGTGTAAGATAGCAAAATTCACAAACGGATGAAGCTAAAAGTTTTAATCTGTCCAGTAGACTGTAGACATACATAAAAGTTGAATGTTAGTTATAAATCGGCGAGTAGTGTTTATTTGTTATTTTCATATGCTCGCCTCATGAGAGATTAAACGGAATTGCCACAAAAATTTTGGATGAATAGTGCTTAATTATTACTGTGGCGTCAACCCGAATAATCATAATGCAACGGGTCAAAATAAATTATTTATATATTGGCCACACGATTGGCAATTTGAAAAAATTATTGTTGGCCCCCGAAGCGAAATAGAACTCCCTGCTAACTATAATGAATCGTCTACTGATCTCGGCAACTACAAGATTGATGGCATTTTGTTCAGCATATTATTAAATTAAAATTCAGTAAATTAAAACCTTCACCAATTAATCAAATAATAATTATCTCAAAATATTAGTTAACCTTCCTACAATCCTACTTATTTATTTCCTTCCTTAGCCTACCATTACGAATGGCTATTGCTAATGCCTAATGCTAGCCACTAACCTTTTCTTGTCAAAAAGGAAAATAAAAAAAGATGCGCCTTGATTTTTGGATCGTAATATGGTACAGATCAGATACTTGGCAAACAGAATACATTTGCAAAAAAATTGGGTTGGATTCAAGTTGTTTCCATGTTGCTTTCGATTAAAATTTAAAAAAAAAATTGGCACAAGGATCTTTTATTAATGTGAACCAGGTTGGCAAAGCTGAAGGAACTATGTCAGATGACAGAGGCCAGAACGAAGTACATACAATGGATTAGCAGCTTAACAGTACAATAATCCTGGGATGCACACAAAGCACAAATTCACACCTATTCACTACAGAAGAATCATACCTACTAATCATTTTCATATGTAGGAATCAGCAGCATGCGCAGTCAGTAGTGAGGTGGTGCAGCAGGAGGGGATGGGTTTTGCAGTGCGCGCAATCTGCTGGACCAGGAGAAGACAGCCGAGAAGTGAGGCTGCCAATCCCACGAGTTCTGCGTGCAGAACCGTACCAAGTGAATAAATTAAGGCATAAATTGAATTAAACAACAACAACAACTAAGCCTTTGTTCCCAAACAAGTTGGGGTAGACTAATAAAGTGAACTAAACATAAATAAATTATTACAGGCTCTTCATCTAACTAAATAAAATAGATAATTCAACTATTTCTTTATATTCTTGTCTTCTATTTAACATTTTCATCCGTAGAACCATCATTCTATCAAGAAAACCCTCATCACCTAATATCCACAAGAACTTTCTTTTGCAGTCCCTAACTAATCAATTCAAACCATTTAGCATATGTGCTGCACTATCATCAGTCAATCAACAATTAAAGCCTCTTACTTAGTCTCACAGCCACCAAGGGGCATGTTTCCACTGGGAATTATTCCATTTTCAAAACGAGTATGAATTGTTCCAGAAATTAGCTCCAGTGTACCTATTACAGGCTCCTGCCTTTCTTAAAATGAAGTCGCATATTGACAGTTTGTCTTCGCCATTCTTCAGCTGGCATCTGTTGAATAATTAAGAGGCATAAGCAACTTATGATATTTATACAGCAAGGAGCCACGGATAATAATGCCATATTATTCTAGCATCAGTTAGTTACAGAATGGGTACCTGCCCAAGCACCAATATGCTAGTACTTCATGTACCATAGAGAGAATATAATAAAAAATATAGAGTTGAAAGACAGGTTAAGATGACAACCGCAGGAAATCCAGCATAGTCACCAGCTACAGTGATATTCTTTGTGACACAGCTGTTTGCCGCAAGCCGAACCTGAAAATATAGAAATAGCGTATCTTAAACAAATCGATACGATACACGATAGGATACTTAATGCTACGATACACGATACATTTTACGATTCAACTTCTATGTATAGAATACATATGATAAATCATAAACAACATTTTGTCCCAAAAACCCACATGCACATTATATTATCTTCGGTTTATTGGACAATCGGTCCGTATCCTGTTTTGAAAACCTGATTCTATAATACATCTCTCATGTCTTACTGAACTAGTGTTCTGCACCAGTAAGAGTTACTATAGGTGCCCGTGCCAAAACGATAATTTGTTTATTTTTACCTTAGAAGCAATTAAAACATGATCCTTTATTGCAACTCGACCTCCCATAGTCACATAGTCACCTAATCTATACCAACAAAGATATCAGCTGTTAACAAAAGTAAACTGTATCACAAAGTTATAAGAAAGAATCTTGGAAAACGGTACGAATTAATTCTTTATTTTGTGTAATATAGAACAGGGAACTCATACTACAAAATGCTGTGAGCACCTGCAGCTGTAGATATTGTTACCAACAAACCTAGAAAATGAATGGCTTCTCTTATTTATTTGCTTTTATTAATTTATTCAACTATGCTATGCACTGCAGTTTTATGGCAGTTCTTAAGCTTAGGTGAAGCTAAAAGATTGTTTTGACCCAAATTTCAGTTACGAAGAATCTTTGCTGAGAGATACTGCCCATTGCCATGCCATACTGGCCAGGGTGTATATCCAATATCCTTAAACAGGTGTACAAAATTTTAATATAAAATAAAATAAAAAGATAACAGAAAGAAAATAAAAGAATCAGGAAGTACGTTGCAGAACCAGCAATGCCAGATTGACCGCAAATAATGCAACACTTTCCAATTTGCACATTATGGCCTATCTGAAACATGTAAGAAAACAAACAAGATTAACACAGTAATGTTTCACATACTATAACTTCAGTGGGTAGGTGCTAGTACCAAGACTTACAAGTGTTGCACCAGGCTGCAGAATGGTACAGTCCCCAAATATCAGTTGTTCACAATAAACCATAACTTAGGCAATAAAAGCCTCTAGCCAACCTAATATTATCCCAATTAACCAAAATTGAATAATTGATGAACTAGACACCCAATAAGTACAGAAAAGGATGAATGACAGAAACAATAAGGATAAAAAATTGCACCTGAACCAGGTTATCCAGTTTGGTAAAGTGTCCAATTACTGTGTCTCTCCAACTGCACTTGAAAAATTTTTGGACGTGAGTTTAAGGTTTCTCAACTATTTCAGAGTTTCACTAGCTTACCAGTATTTCTTCCCACAGACAACATGAAACCAGAATGAAATAGACTCAACCGTTAGTACCTTTATGCTTTTCCAGTAAATGCTTATAACTATGTTATATTGTGCAATTTATTTAGACACCTAGAAATATAAATATCAGAGGCCAATAAGAGAAAGCAGCCACAACATTTCAAAATGGCTCTGAACTGACAGGCATGACCCGCATGATACAGTGTCTTTATATCAGTTGAACAGCCATAAAAAATTAACAAGTAAGAATCTTCCGTGCATCTCTGAGCCAGACTTGCTTGCACATACCAGGAAATGCAGGAATCTAATGTTAAAAAGATGTTAGTATATTTCGGGTAAAAAGGCTTGTACAAGTGCACCAGACCTGCCTCTGTCGATACATGTATTAGCACCTATCTCCACATGGTCTCCGATTCTAACATTCAGCATCTGTTACAACAAAGCAAATTGGAGTGATACCAACTTTACAAATTCTAGACATTTTAAGGGATCCACATGGAAATATTGCAACTTAACCTGGGGTTTTTTCGCCACTTGGCCCTTATCATCAATAAAAAATCCAAAACCTGCACAAAGAAGTAATTTCAATACAAAAAGGTTTAAAATTTTCAGAGAAAAATAACCACAAAAAAAGAAACTACATGGTTGAGTGCAGTGGTTCTAAAAGAAAAGCATGCCTTGTAAAATTATATTAACCATACCATCTTGACCAATGCACACACCATGATGAATTACACAGAATTGACCAACTGAACAGTTGCTTAGTACGACATTGTACCTAAATTCATAGTAAACCAAGAGAGAGAATTAAGTTCTCAGTTTCCATGAGCACCTTAGATATCACAAATTCACAATTGCTGATACTGGTTACATAAAAATCCTCCATCAAGTATCTTATTGTTTCTAAGGGGAAACTTCAATGAAATTAGTCCTAATAACAAAGAAAACAATCCCAAAGTTTAGAAAAAGGATGAGTAAAACTATACATTTTAAAAGGTTTTCAAATAACAAATACCCTATTGTCGTTGATTTTCCAATTGATGTTGAGGAACCAATTACTGTACCAGAGCCAATTTGTACATCTTTGGCAATGGTACAGTTGGAATGTACAATTGCACCATTCTCTATGAGTGCAGTGTGATCAATGCATGCCGAATTGTGAAACATACCGCCTCCATTATCCCATCTTTTATAATCTGATTGTTCCAGAGATTTCCCATGACAACCTGATATTAACAAATCAATTATTATATTAACTGAGGTTGAAAGATAGATTGGTCAAATATTTCGGCATGTGTACAGAAAAGCCTATCCTCCAAAATGTTAAGTAAGACTATTGTATACCCAAAAGGAAACATACATCTCAGAAAACCAAAATGTAAGAAAAAGTGAAAAACCAATAGAAAATATCAAAATAATCAGCAGTACAAATATACTCTCTAATGGCCACCAAAAGGCTGAAAAGCACATCTCCCAACTTAAACCTGTTGAAGGAATTTGAGCAGGAAATTAAATTTCTACCCACATCAATTTTTAGTCACTTACTGGGAAGTTCAACAGAAGTGCCCGAAATAACTTGCGTGCGAGAAGTGTACTTTCGTGATAAGATCAGGGTCAGGTTCTTCAACAAAGCATTTCTTGAAGCCATTGCCATCATGAGTTTACTTCAACTTGAAACTGTAATCTGGAGAGGAGAAATAAAAGTTAAGAGTAAGAATGAAGATTGATATTTTGGATGTAAGACACTTAAATTAAGAAGAAGAATAGAGTAAAAAGGTGGAAATTTGGCTGGCAGTGTTCCCGGATACCAATGTTGTGAAAATCAAAAAGGACATCCAACCCATGGAGCCATAGGATTGGATGGTTCATCTGGTTTGACCAGTTGAATTGATGGCTCAAACCAGATGACGTCATAATTATTATGTACATATATACATGCATTAAAAAATCCAGAAAAAAATATAAATTTTTTTTTACAATTATAACATTGTTAATAGCAATTCAACAATGGCATCTGTTCGGGAAAAAAAAATGAAAAGTGCACATAACTATTCTTAATTTCATTAATTATCTTAAAGTTATGCTTGCTTATAAAAAATCCGATCCCAAATGGAGTCTATCAAATTATGGATACAATGTGTATAGAGAACAACATAGATAATAAAAATAATAAATTAAAGTTAAGTGCTAATAAATAGTTCATCCGAATGTACCCCTGCTCAAATTTCTTCTTTCTCATTACTATCATCAATAAATATTACCAACTTTCAGTTCTGATCAGAAAAGCTGCGCAGTATTAATATAAAAAATACACAGTATGTGAAGGCATTAGAACAACGTTATAAAGCAATTATATGCTTTCTGAGCAGCTTAGATCAAGGATAAAACCAACTCTGTTGAACAATCAATTCTGAAACTAGTTCACCTCTAATCTGAAACTGATCTTTAACTATAGTACTATACTAATTAGAAGCTAGAAGGATTACTCAAAGGTACCTGAGGCGGAGGAGTCAGGAGAAGAGAGAGAAGAGAGAGCGAGCGAGCGACTGAGCGTTGACTACACTGGTAGGAGGTGAAATCGACTAGACGGCGAGTCGCGAGTTAAAACCTAATTCAAATAACGCTTTCGGGAAAAGAAACCGGAACGAACCGGCGGTTCAATTTCACGAGGTTTCGGCAATCGGCAGTGAGCCAGTGACGAAGTCTACTTAGACCGAAGAGGTATCCGGTCCGGTTTGGCTTTCCAACCCAGTGCTTGCTTGATTATAAAAAAGGCATAATTTTCTATATACCCCTTAACTATTTTCTATTTGTTTATTTCTCCCTCTACTCTTATGTATTTCTTATTTGGCACTAAACTCTTCTAAATAATTTCTTATTTGCCCTTCAACTTAACCATACACAACTAACTATGGTTATATTTTAAGCAAACTGAAAATAAAATAGAAATAAATTAAAAGGACATAAATACCCCTGGTTTACATATTTTTTCATTCGTCTCCCTCGAATCATTGCATCATCATGTATAAAAATTACGAGATATTACAAGGGGCGCCCAAACCCCCTTTCATGAGCTTGTCAGTGGGTGGTTCAGTAGCCAACGGCTGCGTCCATGATAGGGTTAACCCTAATCTGGATCCTCTGGTCGTTTGCAAAAAAACGACCATTGGTCGTCTCGTAAAAAGAACCGTCTGATCTAAACGGACGATCAGATCTGAACTGATACCTTCTTCCGTCAAAAAAAAAAAAAAACGCGTATAATACGCTATCTTCGTATACGCATCCTTAATCGTAATCGCCCTTCTCCAACCTTTTAAACTTATTTTATATTTCTCCTCCTCCCCTTCGTTTTCCCTGAGAAAAACTTAGCTTTGCTCAAAGAACTCCTGGAGATGGACCCCTCTCTCTCTCGATCCTCTAAAGAACTCCCGATCAACACCTAAAGGGTCAGGTCTCTCTCGATCGATCAACCCTAGTTTGAAGTGTTTCTTTGCCATCTGTCTAGTAGTTCAATTTCCCAACTGAGATTTGTGTTCAATTTCAGAGATCGATCAGCCCTAGCTTGAGAGTATTTCAAAAAACTAAGACTTATTTTCTGTGATGACTTTAATGAACGATTTTTTTTGTGATTGTTTTTGGTAAAAGGTATCGCTCAATTTCGGTTCAACTTCTTTCTTGCCACAGCATCAGTGGAGGTATCCTCTATCCCTTGTTCAATTTCTACCTTGTTAGTTTTCTTTGATCTATTTGGCCTTAATACAAAGCTTGCTGTGCAGATTAAGCTTTCTGCTCCCGCTGCAATCGATTGAGGTGCTAATCTTAGACTCGCCAAACGATGGAACCGTAGGTGAGTTACAGAAGCCATGTACGACATGTCTTGAAAAACAGATTGTGGAAATGAGGCTTTGAAAAATTCATAAAACATCATGCATCATGATCTTGTTAAGTGGGCCAATAATTTTTAAGAACAGTATACAATGAAAATCATGTTTGAGTTTTGAAATTGATTGAGATCGTGAGAAATTTTAGATATTTCTTGCTCAGCTGTCTCTAAAAATTAAAATGGTAATTGATAATTGTACATAGTTTAGGAATATATACATGAAAAATGAATGGTACCATTTACATGTCGTTTCATAAATGGAAAGTTGGAAACTCTATCAATGGCACTATTTAAAGCTGTTACTTTTCTTTTTTAGTAGGATACCAAATGAATGGATGGAATTTGGGTGAAGCAACTGCTCAGTGTCCACAATGTGGTAACCAACGTGTTCCCATTAAGATTGAAGAGGAAGGGTGGGAGAAGTTGATGACAAATTGAAGCAATTGAAGAAGTTGCTTGTATTTATTATTGTACTTTTGATTTTTGTAATTTCCAAATGAACAAGATATGATAACATGTTTTAATATGTACTTATGCATGGCTCCTTTCGTTTAAGAAAAATATGATATAATAACTCTATTATACGGATACTAGTAACCTGGCATTTCATTTCATTGAGAAAATAAACATATGCATTTGCATTTGACAATGGAGGATAGACTGGAGTACATTGCAAAGATGTTAAATTCCAAAAATATTAAAGGGAATTAATTAAATTATCTGAATTTTAACTTCAGTGAAGACCTACGAAGCAATTGAGGTTACTATTTCCAATCAGACGATGTTTTTAGAATTTTATTTGTGACTGTTAATATTAGTGACTTTTTTAGAACTTCGTTTGTATTAGGCTAAACCTTAGACCCTCCAATGAGTTTCATGTTGTAGAGAAATAGAAAACATACACAAGACAGAAAGCTTACAAAAAAATATAGAAAGAAATAAATGATACATCATTACATCAAACACAAGCCATGTAATTCAATACTTAGTCAACTTTACAATATGACACTAAAAAAATTGCTAATCACCAAGTCTTGTCATTCATTGTCTTTGTCATCGTCTTCTTCTCCATGAACTTCCGTGCAAAACTAGTTGCTAATTGTTCAAAACTATGTTGTATAAACAAGTGGGACAATTACCTGCACATGTGCAAAACTAGTGCCATTATTACCAGATTCAGCAACATGTTCATTCTAGCTCATTTCTCTCTTCTGATTGATGCTGTAAACTTGGATTGAGAATAATCAACCAGTCAACAAAAAAATCAATTGTAGTGGCTAATAATTAGTCTAATTAGTACATGTAAGTTCCAATAACAATTCCTTTGACAACCGCTGTCAAATATTCAAAAAAAAGTTCAAATAACAACAACAAGAGTTCATTTCAGGTTGAAGGACAAATTGGTTCAAACTCTAAATCAGTCTTTTTTTTGTTGAAGGTTGTCAGTAGCCAACAAATACAATCGTGAAAGATGTTCTTAAAAGATCTTATTTAGAGAGAGTAGAATGAAGAAGACAGTAATGCTTTTAGTAAAAATGATCTATCTCAAAAATATGTTACAAAGAATAAAGAATCCAGACTAACACAAATCTTAACTAGTAATCCTGATTGTACTCGTGACAGTAAGAACTCAATTTTTATTTTGCTACAATGACATCATAGCTCTATATTACTCTTATTAAATCGTAATGGGACACTGGAGTTCCTAATTGCCTACAACAAATAAAATCTTGTTAATCGTAACAGGACCTTTCTTCATCTACATAGATTAGCACATAGCAAGAACAACAAAAATTAAAATAAAACCAAAGAAAGTCGGGCTCAGAAAGAGCCCTAGATGCAGTTTGGAACTTTAATTGCTTTCTCTTTTATTCGATTTAACAAAAAATTCCAAGAGTAAACCAGGTAAGGTTGGTTAGCAAACAATTACAGTATACCAGTTCGTAGATAATAATAAGCGTATACCAGTAGACAGATGAGAGAGACGGAGAGGAACCTGTACTTCGTTCCCGCTCGGAAAGAGCTGTTCTAGGGTTTACTCGCTATCGTCAGAAAGGAAGACTGAGACGAGCGTGGCTGAGAGAGGATCAACGTCACTGGAGGCTAAAACTTGGAGGTGTTATGCCACTCGAGGTGCACGAGGCGGAGAAAGACATTTTTGACATTTCTATTTTTGTCGGAGATGAGGGAAAATGGGTGAACGAGGTGGTCGAAGCATCTGTCGATTGGGAGGGAGAAGGGGGGATGAGAGATGCGTATACGAAGAGAAGCGTATTATACGCATTTTTTCTTTTATTTTGGATGGAAGAAGGGATCAGTTGAGATCCGACCGTCTGTTTAGATCAGACGGCCCTTTTTACGAGACGACCAATGGTCGTTTTTTTGCAAACGACCAGAGGATCCGGATTGGGGTTAACCCCTAGAACAAAAGATTCAACTGATCTCAAGGATAGTATATGCTTCTAGCAAGTTTCAGAAAATTCAGTGAGTTAACAAACTACCAACAATTAACATACTAGATCAACACTGGTACCATTTATGCTACTAGTACGATAGTGCCACCATATTAATCTCTCTACACACTGGTACCATTTATGATGCTGAAACTATAGTGCCACTGGTACAAATTTATTTCTTTAGTTTATATCTCTCTACATGGCATGTAAACCACCCTCCACGAATTCAACTACTCTTATTAGAAGCACACTAAAATTAAGCAATTAATCAGTCCAAATTAAACTACCATATGAAAGAATTTTTCAGACAAATTAAGCACGCTAACAATCTAACATAGAACTATAATACTGATTTCAGGCAAATTGTAGGAAATAAAATTTCTATAACATAAATAAAAAATTCAGTGGCGGAGCCAGAAAATTTGACAATGGGGTTCAACAATTTATAGAATTAATATTGCAAGAAATTAAATAAATTCATACAATATATATATTGGAAAAATTCTGTTTAGGACGAATTTTTATTAGGGATAAATCTAAATCATTCATTATGATTGATTACGGATCCAATGGCCCTTGAAAAACTCATCCATGACTATTTGGATTATTAGTGTCATTTTGATCGTGCAATAGACAATTTAGACATTAACAATTGCTGGAGATATTTTACAAATCATTTCGATTTTATTCCAATAAAGTACTAAAAAAATGTTAGGACACAAAATATAGAACAATTTTATAAAAATTATAAGTTATAATAGTTTTTTATCTTCTAATTTAATTCTTTGAAGTCTCATCTTTGAAATCGTCAAAATATGAAATGTTATAAACAAACAACAAAAATAAAACATACTAAATCGATGCATAAAAATTATTATGGTTATTGATCAATCTTTATAATATTCAATTAAGTAAACAAAAAATATCTATATATTAACAAAATAGATTGTAAAGTTACATATTCAAGTTCAATATGCATGTGCTAATCATTACTAAAAGTCAAAGTTCATTTAATATTCGAGAAAGAAAAAATTAACATTTGTGGCGGTCTAATATATATATGTTATATAAATAATTTTTTTCCATCAAGAATAAATTTTCCAAATCCAATATGGGGTTCACAAGTGGAATATATTTTGAATATTTATGGGGTTCAAATATTACATATCTACAAAATATTTCATTTTGAAAGTGTGAACTTTTAAATATAGTATTACTTTTTATAAATTAATGGGGTCAATTGACCCCCATTTCTTGAACTTAGCTCCGCCACCAATCAAAATACGAGCTTATATGACCAACATCTTTTGACAAACATTATATCTGAAATCCAATAGCTCATTAAACATGGAAAATTAACACTCTGCTTGGTATGAAGGAAACGGACGGGAAGGAAAGCGAACGAAAGGAAAAATCGAAAAATTTGGCTGTTTGGATGGAAGGGAATCGGAAAGGAAAAATTTTCGCGAGGAGATCCAGTTTACTCGGCAAATTCCCTTCCTATACAAAACGAGTACCCTCCGAATCGGCGGAGAATCGAGGGAAAGTAAAATCGCCGAAAATCTTCAAGAAGCATATGGACACCGATACCCCTTTCTTGGCGCGAGATTTCTGCTTCGCGCGCGATTTTCGTCAGCGATATTTCCTTATTGACACCGATCCACTCCTATTAATCACGATTCTTCCTGCTACATTGCCTCTCCTGTCCATCGACCATCGTAGGTAACCCTAGCTCTTAAGTTCCGTTTTTGTTTCTTTCTCCAAACTCCAGATTTCAAGATTTTGTTCATTTTGTTTTTAATTTCTTTTTCCACATTCCAAATTTCTAGGTTTTGTTCATTCTTTTTTCTCCACGAAGAACTTCTCCATTTTCCTTTCTTCAACAGTTCACACAGGTAAAACTAATTTGTGAAAATTTGTAATATCGGGATGAGATTGCAGATCAGAGATCAAATAAATGGCTAGATATGTTAGTTTCATGGTTTGAGTTGCAGCTTTGCAGTATAAACATTTCAAATTTGTTTACTGGTGTTTACTGTTGTTCAGACACCTTTTCTCAAATTTTAGTAATTTTGGTAATAAACAATAACTAGTTACTTTTATGTTCAGATACGACTTTTCCCTTCTTGCTTGCTTACTGTAGCTTATTAGAAGAAACAACATATGATCAAGTGACTACCAAAATGAAACTAAAAAGTGGTACCATATGCACCAGTTTAGAAAAGATGCACCGTGTGTATCAATCCAAATAATCCTTGGTAATTGAAATAGTGAAAAAGTATAGGACCCACTCAATTATGTCGATTTCTCTTGAAATTTAAGGCTTATTTGTATTGATTCATCAATTAGTTTGTAGCATCTATTGTTTTTTCTTTTTCTTTTCTTTTATATAAGTAATACTGGTACCAAACTATGGCCAGCATGCAGTGCTACAATTTTAATTTATGCATTTCCAGTTTTAAGTTATTAAACTTAACCACTACTTTTTTTTTTAATTACAACCCTCAATATCAATGGCGAAGAAAAGAAGCGCATCAAACACGACTCAAAGTGCATCACTTGTTTGGACTGAAGACATGGATCAGATTTTAATCAATGCATTCATTCACGAACAATCAATAGGAAATCGTCCCAACGGAACCTTCTCGACACAAGCATATGATAACATAGTGAAGGAGTTGCAAGATGGGTTTCCAGATAAATCGGTGGACAAGGATAAAATAAAAAATCGCATCAAATATCTCAAGAAGGGTTTTGGTGCATGCTATGATATCTTTAAAAATGCAACTAGTGGATTTGCATGGAGTCCTCATACTAAAATGTGGGATGCTGAGCCTGGCGCTTGGGCTACGTTCATTCAGGTAGTGATGTTATTGTGAACAATAGCCCTTGTCAAAACCACCTTTTGAAATTATATATTTCACATGTGCATGAATATTCCATCTGGCAAGAATTGGAAATAACCTTAAGCAGTACAATTGCACATAAATAACCTCATAAGTCTTGATTATTGTATAAATGTGTCCTTGTATTCTGTAATTATATATTTTGTAGAATAAAATCTGAATACCCTCATGATTTAAGTTGTTTTTATATAATAATTAACTAAAATCTAACCATTTTCAATTAATGTTGCTTTTAGTCATATCCACAAGCAAAAGAATGGATGAATAAGCATGTTCCGCATTATGAAAGTCTGAAACAACTCTATGGAAAAGATAGAGCAAATGGGGATGGTGCCGAAACCCCAGCCGAGATGAGGCAACGGTTGTCTCAACAGATGGGTGTTGCAGACGGTAACATCATTGCTGACATAGATAGAATGGCAACACAAAATGGGGCTACACGTGAAACTGATGATGAAAACATCAATTCTTCTCCTGAAGCAAACAAGAGGCACAAAACTTATAAAGAAGAAGTCCAAGAAAAGTTGTTGAAAGACATTGAATGTGTTTCTGACGCTATTAACAAGTCCACGGATGCATTGGTGAAGGCACATACTGCAAAACTTTCTATGCCAGCAAAAGAAATATATCAGCACGTCAGTGAGTTAGGTCTGGATGCATTGGACAAAAAACTTGCATATCGTTACTTGACTGAAAATGCCAATGTGCTTGAAATAGTTCTTGGTTATCCCTTCGAAGAGCGCAAGGAATTTCTCATGGATATTTTACCAAGTTATTTATGCAAGTATATCGTTATTGTTTCTTTCTTTTGAGTCACTTTTTAGTATGCTAATTTTCTATCAATTGTTAGGTACTAAAAGAGGAGGTCAATGATAAAGCTGGAGATGAATCAAATGCGTAAACAGCTTCAACTTGAGTTGGTTTACTTGAAATTATTTTTTTGCAACTTCTATGATTTTGACAGAAATAATATTATGTGACTGTTGTTTTGATTTAAATTATAAATTTGCTTGGATGTTACAAGTAGGGTGTTGTGTTTTTTAGTATTGATTATATTCAATGTGCTTGTGTTGGCTTAATTATTGTGCTCAGTTTACTATTTACTGTATGTACCAAAAGGTACTGGTATCAAATGGAGACTGCCTATTGTTGTCTAGAATTTCAATTTGATTCTGTTTGTTTTGTGTGTTGATGCGAGTCCACAAGGAGGATTATTTTCGATTAAATGATGTAATGTTACTATTTTTCTCTTAGTTTTGTGCAATTTCTTAACTGGAGTATTCTTTTGCAGCCATATATTGATTTCTATGGTTTTTGCTACAGGTGTCAATTAGTTTATGGTTATACCATAATCTAGTTTTATGGAGATTACTTTTGTTCAATCAATTTATGGAGACATATATGCATGAAAACTATATTTTAATTGTTACATATTGTTTGCTCACCAAAGGCCATTTGCACTTTGTACATGTACGGTAAAAATATCGTTGCTTATTATTTTAATTATGCAAACTTGGTATTTTTTATTTGCTCAGTGACGTAAAGGGTAAGGGGTAAATTAGTCAAAAATTTATATTTTTCCTTCACTTAAATAATTCAACCAAACAAGAGATATGAAGGAAAGTAAAATTAATTTTTCTTTCCCTTCATTTTCTATCCAAACAAGAAATGTAAAATTATTTCACTTTCCATCCCATCCCTTTCCTTCCCTCTTTATATTTTCCTTTCCCTTCCATCCTCTACCACTGAACCAAACAGAGACGTTATAGCGGGGGAAAAAAGTTAGAGCGCGAAGGGAAAAATGAGAGAAAAACGAGAGAAAATAAAAAATAACTTAGGGGTATTTATGTCCTTTTAATTTATTTCTATTTAATTTTCAGTTTGCATGAAAGATAACCATAGTTAGTTGTGTATGTTTAAGTTAAAGGGTAAATAAGAAAGCATTTAGAAGAGTTCAATAGCAAATAAGAAATACACAAGAGTAGAGGGAGAAATAAACAAATAAGAAAGAGTTGGAGGTCATATAAAAAATTTTGCCTATAAAAAAAGAGGCCACGTTTCATGACGGAATATTGCCAACGTTTCTGACAAGTTTTTTTTTTACTGTTGGACTCTCACTGTTTCAAGCGTTATATTGTGCAATGTTACGTTGTACAACGCTTCTGATACACTCCAACGAGTTTGTCCTCTTTTATTTTATTTATAAAAGATATATTGATCTGTTGTGTAACGTCAGATAACCTAAGTTGGAAATTTGATTGGTTTGGAATTTTTGGCACCCTCTATAACCTATATATATCAGACTCTTTTGGACCGATTTTATTGATGGAATACCTTGTAAAACACGTGCCTTTGAGCTCCAAACACCTTTTGATACTTGAGCATTTACTTAGCTAAATCATTGAGATTAGTGTGCCTTAATCAAACCCATATTGCTATTTAGCCACATTATTGAGTGTTTTGATTAAAAGCCTCAATCCTTAGTGTTGATTTGTGATTAGTTTAGAAGTTAGGTTGATCTACCTCGAGTTTCTTATGACGAGACAATTCGGTTCGAAGTTATAAACACGTTCTTTGTGGAATTGAACGAAACGCGTCCTCTCGTGGTAGCGAAACTTCCGGAGACGTACGACTAGCGGGTCAGAATTGCATAATCATATCACGTGTCATTCCTTCATTCTCTTTTCCTTATTTACATTACAATTGAATTGTTTGTGTGCTTATTTGTTTGTGAACCAAATTGAATTGAATTGAATCGTTAGTTTCCGCAAAATTATTATTATTATTATTATTATTATTATTATTATTATTATTATTATTATTATTATTATTATCTTTCCTTCATTCTGTTTTCATCATCATTATCATCATCATTATTATTATTATTTTTTTCTCAGGTACTTGATGGTGCCGATAGTAGCAAGTATGCCACATAAGAAAAGAAAATATTTAAGATACATACCATCCGATTAACATATATATTCCATTCTGCTAGAAAAAGTGTGTGGAGCCATGTCTTGTTATGGTTGGGACGGCACGGTCTAACTCTGGGACGGTTCGGTCCAACTCTAGGACGGTCCGGTCCAACTCTGGAACGGACTGGTCTGCTGGGCAACCGGACTGCCTTGTTGTGGTTGGGACGACCCGGTCCAACTCTGGACCGGACCGTTCCAGATGGCAGTTAGGAATCTGGAAAGTCGGTTTCCAGACTGGCTATTTATACCCCTCTCTTCTGAAGCGTCTCTAAGGTTGGATTTCGTGACTTTTGAGTTAACCACCATCCTAGAGAGACTAGAGAGGTTCCAGAAAGAGGGAGGAGCCATCCTATTGCTTGGAGAGCAAAAGGAAGCACACGCACGAGTCGACCGACATCTGGATTCGTGAAAGATGACGCCAAGCCCTGTCTTGAGGTTGTGGTGTGCCAGTTGCACACGGAGGAAGACAAAGAGACAAGGAGGGGTTACAGCACCGCTTTGAGAAGAATCTAGGCAAACGATCAACTTCCGCTGCGGTACATCTAAATTCTATGCATGTAGAATAGGTTAGATGTGCATATAGGTCGAGGACCGACTAAAACCTTCATTGGTATCAGAGCCATAAGGTTCTTTTCGAAGTTTTGGTACTGTTTAATCTCTAGAAACCATGAATATTAGTAGTTTTTGTTCTGGTCTGAGACTTGGTTGCTTTATTGGAATCCTAGTTTTGATTTTACTAGTATTTTTGGCTTTAGATCCCTCTATGATTGATAGAACTAGTAGCAAATACTACAAACCGATCAATTTAGGATAGAGCAACCTTACTGGTAAAGAAAACTGATTTATGAGGAATTCCATCGCTGGAAATACCAGAATCAGGATTTCAGCAACGTTTGGACCGGACCGTTCCAAATTTGGGACGGACCGTTTCGGGACTTTGCTGATAGGACGGCGTACAGGCTGGTCCGACCCAACAGTGGGACGGGCCATTTCAGAGGTGGGACGGACCGTTCCAGGATGGAAACCCTTCACCAGTCTGTGTTTTGATACCTAGGACGGACCGTTCCAATGTTGGATCGGACCGTTCCGATTGTCTGACAGAACAAAACTGTGTAAACCTAGGGTTTGACCTAACCAATTATGAACATACTAGTATGTCCAACATGGTTTCTGACTTATCCTTTAGATAACTCGGTGGTTATTACATTCATCCTTGCATAGTTGAGTGATGGTAGGTCTTTAGACCTCTCACAAATGGTTACATGCTTGAGTAGACCTTTAAGGTTTCTGACTCGCATGTAGACCAAAAGCACACAAGGGTGACTTTGGATTTTAATATCTGGGTATCTTAACCAATGTCTGAATCTCGCGCCAATCGAGTTGGTTGGGAGGTGAAGCACTTAGTTCATGTGATTTGATTAGTGGCCCTGGTTGTCATCTCTTGATCATTGTGGCTAGGTTGCATCATCTTTTGGATCGATTCAAGGGTTGTGCAGTGAGGTATACTGGATATTATAACTTGGAGTTATATCATATGTATTGGTGCTAACATGCATACATGTGCTTTGTCTCTATTTTGTAGAAAGATGTCGGCAAATAAGAGCATAGTCGCTGATCTCAATGCTGGTGAGAAACTGACGAGCAACAATTACGATGTTTGGCATCGTAAGGTTCAATTTCTCCTTGAGATACAGGACTTGCATGAGCCACTCACAAAAGGAACTCACTGAAGCCGAAAGGGCCAATCCAAGGCGAGTTCAGGCCAATGAGAATTTCAGGAAGAAGGACCGTGCCGCTCGCATAACGTTATTAAGTAGCATGTCCAATGATCTTCTCCTCAGGTTTGAGAGGCACCGCACCACAAAAGAGCTGCGGGAGGCGGTCAAGCTCCAGTATGGTGGTACTTCAACCACCAGGATCCGGCAACTTACACTAAGGTTTGACGACTATAAAAAGCGCCCTGAGCACTCTATGAGGGAGCATATCTTAGCCATGTCTAACATGATTAGTGAGTTGCAGCAAGCGGGTCATGTTCTCTCGGATGAGCAGCAACTGCAAGCTGTCATCCGCTCTCTACCTCGCTCATGGGAGCATATGAGAGTCAATTTGACTCACAATGACAACATACGCACCTTTGATGAGGTGGCGCGTCATGTGGAGTTGGAGGAGGACTGCTTATTGGCTGAGAGAGCTGATAAGGCGGCTGAAGAGGCAATGATTGCCGCCTCTAAGAACTCGCAAAGGAAACTGAGGCAGAATTCCGGTTCCAAGAAAAATGCTGGTGGCAATAGCGTGACCAATGCCAAGATTGACAAGAAGCGCAGCAAGAAGTGCGGTAAAGGGAAGGAGAAACCCAATAGGGCTTGCTTCAACTGTGATCAGGTGGGACATTTCACTCGTGATTGCACGAAGCCGAAAAAGGTACCCTCTGAACCCTTTGGGGCGGACCGTTCCAAAGTGGGGCGGACCGTTCTGATGCAGAATGGACCGTCCAGAACTCATCTGCTTGTGATTCAGTTTTATTTGTGTCAAGTTGCTTTATGCTTACTGATAACACTCATGTTTGGACTGTTGATTCTGCAGCAACTGACCACATAGTTAGGGATCGAGCGACATTTCTGGACTATCGTCGCATACCGGCAGGAAACAAACGAATTTTCATGGGAAATAATAGTAGTGTCCAAGTGCATGGCATAGGTACATGTGAGATTGTGTTTCGCAACGGACATAGATTAATTCTCCATGATGTTTTGTATGCGCCTGAGGCGAAGTCTTGTATCTGTTTTAGTTCTTGTCAAAACTGGATTGAGTGTTGTTTTTGTGAACAATTGTGTTGAATTGTATCAGAATTCTATGTTGATTGGCAATGGATTTCTTAATGATAAATTCATGGTTTTAGACACAATTGATGGCTCTTCTCTATCTTATAATGTTTTTTCTTCTAATGTGAATGATAACATGATGATATGGCATCCTAGACTATGTCATGTAGGGCAGGAAAGGATGACTAGATTAGCTAAGGTTGGACTGTTGGGTCCCTTAACTAAGGTCTCCTTGCCTACATGTGAGAACTGTCTAGCCGGTAAGGCTACCCGAAAACCTTTTGGTAAGGCTATTTGTGCCACAACTCCTTTGCAATTAATACACTCGGACATCTGTGGTCCTTTGAGTGTTAGGGCCAGACATGGTGCCTATTATTTCATCACATTTATAGATGACCACACAAGGTTTGGTCATGTCTATTTGATCTCCCACAAGTCAGATGCACTGGGTTGCTTCACAAAGTACTTGGCGATGGTTGAGAATCAACAAAATGGACTTGTGAAAGCTCTTAGGACAGATCGAGGTCGAGAGTACCTCGCATATCAATTCAAGATCTTGTGTGATGAAAAGAGAATCGTTCATCAGTTGACAACTTCCTACACGCCACAAAATGGTGTTGCTGGAAGGCGTAATAGGACCTTGTTGGAAATGGTTAAATCTATGATGGCACAAGCAAGTCTACCAATTTCGTATTGGGGAGATGCGCTGTTGACAGCCGCATATGTTCTGAACCGTGTCCCTTCGAAGTCTGTGACAGCCACCCCCTATGAGTTATGGACTGGACGAAAATCGGATTTTGGTAATCTCCATCCATGGGGTTGTTTGGCTCATGTCCATAATCCGTCTCACAAACATGGGAAGCTTGGTCTGAGAAGGAGGAAGTGTATCTTTATAAGGTACTCTGAAGCTTCCAAGGGCCACGTATTTGTTGGAGAAGATCTGAGTGGGACTGTCACGGAAATAGAGTCGAGGGATGCAACATTCCTTGAGAGCGATTTTCTAAAGAAAAATGAAGTTTCACGAATGCAAGGAATCTATAAGAACATTCCTTCTGTCAATATTGACATTGGTCAAGAGGTGGAGGCTCAACCTCCTGAGACCAGGTCAATTGCAGAGGAGGAAACTCAACGAGTCGATCTCGACAGTTGGAACGGACCGTACCAAGGCTGGGGCAGACCGTCCCAGCTGAGAGATTGTTCTCCTGATCTGATTGGAACAGACCGTCCCAGGTCAGGGGAGGACCGTCCTAATGATGAAAACAGACTGGTTGAAGCAGAACCTCGTAGGTCTGAACGGAAAAGAGTACCCCGCCGAAGATTTGAGATCGAAGGGGGGGAAATGTTCATGGCCGGTTTGGATGGTTTGGTTGTACCGAAAGAGGATGATAAGCCTAAACGCAATAGGGCTGTTAAGGCTATCGATTTGGATGAACCAAAGAATGCGCGAGAGGCACTTTCTGGCTCTAACTCTAAGGAATGGTTGCTGGCCATGCAAGAGGAGATTGATTCCATGAAGAAGAATCAGGTCTGGGACTTAGTTGACTTACCACGAGGTCGTAAGACTGTTGGGAGCAAATGGGTTCTCAAAGTCAAACGTAAAAGTGACGGGTCAATTGAGCGTTACAAAGCTCGCTTGGTTGCAAAATGATTCACCTAGGTAGAGGGAGTGGATTATGAGGAAACCTTCTCTCATGTGGTTAGGTTTGCCTCTATCCGCTTGATCCTAGCAATTGTCGCTGTAATGGATCTAGAACTATACCAAATGGACGTAAAGACTGCATTTCTCAATGGAGAATTGCAAGAGGAGATATATATGGCACAACCTGAAGGGTTTGTGATTAAAGGGAAGGAGCGCAAGGTGTGCAAACTTCGCCGTTCCATATATGGTCTCAAGCAAGCATCACGACAATGGAACCTCCGATTCCATCAAGCTGTCTTGTCAAACGGCTTTCAGGTGATGGAAGAGGATCATTGTGTGTATGTGAAAAGGTCCACGGGTAAGTTCTTGATTATGACATTGTATGTAGATGATATATTGCTTGCAGGTAACAACAAGTCGCTGATTTGTTCAAAGCAGATTTGGTTGTCCTCTACATTTGACATGAAAGACATGGGTGAAGCTAGCTATGTGCTAGGTGTCAAGATAACTCAAGATAGAACCAAGAGGTTTCTCAATTTGTCTCAAGAAACTTATGTGAAGAAGATTCTTGAACGATTTGACATGGCTGAATGTCGATCGGTTGACACTCCTATTGACAAGAATACAAGCTTGAGCAGTGACATGTGTCCCAAGACAAAGGAGGAAAAAGATAAGATGGAAAAAGTGCAGTACTCAAGTGCAGTTGGAAGCTTGATGTATGCCATGATGTGTACAAGACCCGATATATGTTATGCGGTGAGTCTTGTCAGCCGATTTCAATCGAATCCTAGATTTGCTCATTGGCAAGCAGTCAAGAGGATTTTGAGATATCTCAAGGGCACATCTGACTATGTGCTATGCTACCAAGGCAGAGACCTGAATTTAGTCGGCTATTCGGATGCTGATTGGGGTGGAAACTTAGATGAGCGCAAGTCCACTTCATGTTTCATCTTCATGCTTGGTAGGAGTGTAATCTCTTAGGCTAGTAAAAAGCAAACGTGTGTTGCTTTATCCACCATGGAGGCCGAGTACATTGCATGTTTTGCGGCTGCCCAAGAGGCAATATGTTTGAGGTGTTTCTAAAGGAACTGGGGGTGGTCAAGGTGCTCATCGGACCTGTGACTATTTATTATGATAGCACTGCTGCTATAGCATTCTCTAAAGACCCCAAGTATCATGAAAAAGGCAAACATATTGACATGAGATATCACTTTGTTAGAGACAGACAAGAACACAAAAGGATTGTGTTGGAGCACATTTCCACCTACGAGATGGTGGCAGACCCATTTACAAAGGCCATAGCTAGGATGCAGTTCCTTAAGATGGTTAGAATTATGGGTTTGAGATCTGCAGGCGGTTCCTAGGATTGGAACGGCCCGTCCGGATTTCAACCGGACCGTCTGAACACTGAAATACAGCTAGGGCATAGCCTGTTTTAGGCTGGGACGGCCCGGTCCAATTTTTCAGACTTGTGTATGTATGTATGTGTTTGAACAATTATGTTTTATTGATATTGATATAGCATTTATATATATGGTATTTGGCCGGACTTAACCCTAAAATCATAACCTAAACTCTTGAAATTGTGTGCTTTTCGGTTTGGATTTGTAGGATTTGGTACTGCTTTTGGTTTGTCTTTGAATTTCAGGGATTTGAGGCGAAACCAACGCAAATCAGCACCTTTCCGGCAAGTTACAAGTGATCTGGTGCGGCCTACATCAAACCTGTGCGGCAGACACCTCACATCCCTCTTCTCTGGATGCCACATGTGCGACTAGCAACTCTCCTATGCGGCCAACACTTGTCTGGTGCGGCCAACAGCCCTCTGGTGCCACCAAGACCTCTCTGGTGCGGCTAACACCACTCCTGTGCGGCCAACAATCCTCATGTGCGGCCAACAGCCCTCTAGTGCCGCCAAGACCTCTCTGGTGCGACCAACAGTTGCCTGGTGCGGTCAACAACTCTATGGTGCGGCCAAAAGCTCTCCAGTGCGGCCTACAATGCATACAACATGCCCTGGACATCTCCAGTGCAGAGTACAACCCAGCTGTGCGGCCAACACTTGGGCTGGATGACTCATTCCCAGCCCAGCACGCTGTTGTACTCCGAACTGGGCCCTGCTGTAGCCCGCACAACCCAAATTGTATCCCGCACCGACCTAACTGTACTCCGCACCAAACCCTAAACCTAAACCACACCCTATATAAAGCGCTTCGCATGCCGAAAAATGGATCCTTCTCTCCATTTTTCCACTCCCCAGGCGGCTGCCTGGGGCGCCGCCTCATTTCCCACCATTTTCCTCCACTGTAGCCCGCACAGCTCCATCATTGCCCGCACAACTCCACTTCGTATCCCGCACAATACCATTTTCCACCGCCGATCCACTCTTTGCCACGCCGATTCACCCCGCACAACCGTCATCGCACCCCGCATCGTGCCTCTGGAGCTTGGATTTTCATGCGACAACAGTGATTCCGGCTCCGATTTCGACTTTAGAAGCTTGCAAGTAGGAGGAATAGGCTGGGTTACGGTTGTATCTTTCGTTTTTCTCTTTTTTGCTCGATTATGGAGTTTGTATCTTGCATTTCATCATTTACTTTCAGTTTTGAGGATATGCTAGGCTAGATTGCATTGTCTTAGGGCTTAGGTTAGATCTTGATGTTTGGATTGATATATGACACTTGACATTTGGTATTTGATGTGTATTGCTTGTTGGATGTTCTTTGTGAATGCTTGTTTGTGCTTGATTGATTAACTGAACCTCCTATTAGATGAATGGCCACATCTAATCTTGGTCAAAGGTGTTGGTTAGTTGATTGGTTGAACAAAGTGACTTGAGGTAGGATATAAGCCGAAATGAAGTCCAATTGGTACCTGACAGGGGAAAGTTTCTGCTAAGGCGAAAGCCTAGTGGATACCTTTGAAAACAACAAGTGAACTTAGGTAGATTAAGCCAACATGCGAAAGTTGAGGGTTAATCGACCTAATGGGAGTGTTAGACTAGGTTCCGGTCCTGATACCATGACCAACAAGCGATAGCTGAGGTCTAGGGAGTCCAAGTCCGGCTAGATCTGCCTCACACAAGCCAAAAACCAAGTTATTGAGTCGAAACACCATTAACTAAGGGTTGTGCGGGCAACATTGGTGCCTGTGCGGAGTACACAAGCCTAATCTGTTGCGCACTAGTCGGTATCGGCACGAAAGTGACCGGTGCCGACGACCCGAAGCCGGACTGAAAGTAAAACTGAAACCCTAGGACACTTTCATTGCATATTTTATCACCAAAACACCAAAAATTGTTAGTTGTTTGTCTCTTAATTGATTGCTTTTGTTAATTGTTAGTTTAAGCCAAAACCATTTATTTGATTGTCTAGATTTTGTGAATAAGTAAGGTTTAGTACTAAATCTACCGTCCCTGTGGATTCAACCCCTAACCACATCCAACGAGTTACCGTACGCTTGCGGTATTTTTAGGACCAATTAGGGTATTATTAGCTACACATCAGATATATATTAAAACATTTACATTCATTCTTGTTATTGAATTGCCTGTTATTATTCAATTAAATGTTAGCATTGATGGTAGTGTGTATTTGAACTTGAGATTGTCTCGCTCACACGAGCAATCGCCTCTAATGCTAGGGGCATGTAGAGATGAGACTAGATTGAGCTATGTGTACTTAGTCAAGGACTAAGGAACCACCTGGGGTGGTCGAAACTCAATGTCGCTTCAGTCTGGGATAGAAATGAGGCTTGTCTTCTTTTTGGCGATCCGATATGATTGTATCCCCAACAATCATATAGTTCAAATTAAAGCCGAGGTGAGAATTTCCTTAAAACTCTGGGAGTGTTTAAGTGGAGAATCTCAGGATTAGTTGCAATAAGGAGTGGTCTAGACCATAGACACTTGGTTTGCAAACTGAATCTAGACTCGTACAACGAATGAGAACACACGTCTGTTGGTGCAGATAATTCGTTGTAGCATGTGCTCATACCACATGTGTTAGGCGACTCTTGGAAGATGGGTTGAGTGGTTCTAGGACCAAGACCGTATGACTCCCCATTGTGTGAGTTCCACAATTACGTACCCTTTGACTTTTGACTATGTCATGAGGGGCAGGATCAGTGCCTGCTACTTTGGTGTGTACCCTATGTGATGCATATTCCGCCTGTCGGGGCATTGCTGGGAAAGCGACTGATTTTGTTTTGATTTTCATGAGACAAAGGAAAGATCAGATTCAATTTGCACAAATGAGAGATCTGTTGGTGTTCAGGATCCACCAAACTCGTCATTTGGACTGAGTTTGGGAACATACAGCGGACTAAGACTGAAAAGGAAATGACATGTATCATTGAGCGGTCGATAATGTCCAATCTAGTGCAAATTTGAATGTTAATTTCAGATACATTAAAATTTTATTTTTATTTAATTAATTAATGGATATTTATTATCAATTCAGATCCCATTTTGAGAATATGAATTCATTTAGAGAATCTAATGCAATTTAGCAATCAACTGCTACAGTTGGACAAATTATGAATGAAATCAGATAATGACTAAAATACCGCTGACGAAGAGAAAAAAAAAATAGAGGTTGCGAGGGTATTTAAGTCCTTTAAAGGCGAATTGGCAGTTTGGCACACGCCCGCTTAACCGAATTCAATCCAATTTTATTTTAATAAAACATGACCAAAATACCCGAGCTCTAAAGAAAAACATGAGAGAGTATTTTGGTCATTTTTTAGAAATTTGTGAGTGACTCGATCCGATCTGTCTTTCCCCAAATCATTTTACGGAAATGATATACACCATTCAACAAAAAATTATCCAACCATCCAATAAATCAGGGAGTCAGAAATAAGCTTTAAAACC
Source organism: Rhynchospora pubera (assembly GCA_028095005.1). NCBI lineage: Eukaryota > Viridiplantae > Streptophyta > Magnoliopsida > Poales > Cyperaceae > Rhynchospora > Rhynchospora pubera. The sequence goes on from CM051461.1 coordinate 22,499,939, forward strand.
CAGATTTTCGAATGCTGACGTCATTAAGACGCGTGCTGACGTCAGCAAATTTTTTTTTACCAATTTTCAAAAATTTTTTGGTGCTGATGTCATCAAATATACTGATTTAAGGGTCAGTTAAATGTATTAAGGGATGAATTAAAGTTTGTAAGTGTTCAGTTAGATGCACCAAAATTTGGATTTTTAGTTTTTTGGTTCAGTTAAACACTTTAAGGAATTATTTTAAAGAACGTATATGTTCAATTAGATGCACCAATAATTTGGAATTTTAATTTTTTTGTGTTCAATTAAATACGTTAAGGGATGAACATAAAGTGTTTATGTGTTCAGTTAGTTACAGTAGAAATTTAACTTCATAATATTTGTGTTCAGTTAAACTATTTAAAGGATCAACTAAAATTGTTTATGTGTTCAGTTAAATACGCTCGTAATATGATGTTTTAATAACCATGCAATAAAGTAAACAATAATTATTTATTAAGAATAATATTCATTATTTGAACAAACTGAATAATTCTTATAATAATAACATCTATTAATAATAACACAAATCTTACATAATTTTAACCACTACAAGATGATCCCTTAGAAATACTAATTTAACACATAGTGAAACAAGATGATACCTTAGAAAACTGAACAATATAATGAAACAAAATGATCCCTTAGAGATGCTAACCTAACACATAATGAAACAAGATGCTCCCTTAAAGAACTGAACAATTAGAGATAATAAAAATATATAATGAACAATCAGATCATGTGAAATTTTAAAAAATACATAACAAAACAAGATGATTCCGTAGAGATAGTAACTTAACAGATATGATGACTAACTAATCCATTACAGAAACTAATCCCTTAGAGATAGTAACTTCACACATTGCACCTTCTAAGCTCACATTGTCAGGTAACTTGAAGCATAGATCAGCTGGGTGTACCACCTGAAATTGGTGGTGAACAAGACAGATTAAACATCAGTCAATACCAGTTTGTACGTAATTGTATCATTTAACATCAATCACTAATTCAATACCAGTTTGTACACTTCCCAAAAGATAAAATAAAAGAAATAACAAACAAACATGGAATGATTAATCAACCAACAACAATTAAAGGAATAAAATAGAACGACGCTCATCCAATTTGAACATACCAGAGAGAGAAAAATCAGACAATGGCGAGACAGAGACTAATGACAAAAGGGTGACGTGGACAGCATTCGCAGAGAGCCTCTCCCTTCGCGCCTCCCTTTTTCCCAAGTCTGACTGTGGGTCCCACGTTGAAAGAAACGAGAAGTCTTGGCGATCTAAAATTGAAGAGCGTATCTCCTTCACCATCGCCGGAGAGAGAGGTGCGGTGCGAAGAAGTGATACGAAGAGGTACGAAGAGAGAGAGAGACGGCTCTGTTATATCGCAGAGAGAGAGAGAGAGAGAGAGAGGTGCGGTGCGAAGAGGTGATACGAAGAGGTACGAAGAGAGAGACGGCTCTATTATATCGCTGAGAGAGAGAGGGATGGTCTCGCTGGATATCTGAATGTCATGTGACTATCACGTGAAAGCAAAGGTTTAAATAGCCGCCGTAGCGGCCGCAATAGCGGCGCTATTTGGTACACCGCTACAACACTACAGATTTAGCGGCATGTCCGATAGCGCGACCTATAGCGGGAAATAGCGGGATATAGCGGTGAAATAGCGGGAAATAGCGGGTGATATAGCGGTATAATAGCGGAAATAGCGGTACAGTTTATAATTTGCTGATATAACAATAGTATTTTGGGTATAACTTTCACATACGAACTCCGATTGACGTGATTCAAAATTCTATGAAAAGTTTACAAAAGTTGCCACAATTTTTATGTTTTGAACATTTTCAAATTCTTAAAATTTAATGCTCAAATCTGCATAGAAAATAAATATAATTTTAGTTAGCATTAATTAGTTGCATGAAATTATTTTAATTTTTTATTTTAGACTAAACTAGACCTTCAAAATGCACTTGTGCGTGCAAATCCGCTATGGTCCGATAGAGGCCGCTAAATATCCGCTATCCGCTATCCGCTATGATATTAGAATGTCCGCTACGAGTCCGCTATCCGCTATTTAAACTTTTGCGTGAAAGGAATGGATGGTATGGATGGTAATTGGTTGGATGGTAGATACCAATTACCATCATTTTACCCTTTCGAGAAATTTCTCTCTCTCTCTTTCTCTCCGATTGACGATCCGATCCGATTCCCCGACATGGCTGGTGGCGGAAAGTCGGCGAAGCGGAGGGGTGCCGAGAAGGCGCGACGCGAAGACGATGCACCCAGGGCTAAAAATTTGTTCTAGGTGTAATCAGGCTTTCAAAGGGCCTGCTGATGCTGCTCACACTTTTGTGGTATGTACCTCATTATATCTAATAAATTTAATTAATAAAGAAACAGGAACTGGTATTTAAGTACTGTTCTCATCGAGTATTCTTGTATCTTTTTTTAGATGTACAAGATATTGCACTATCATTTTGTGCCTGAAGATGAGGAGGAGGAAGCCGGCAACTCGTCGGACACCACTTCTACTTAGAGCTAATACCAATAGCCTTAGTCATTTTTTTAGTATTCATTTTCCCCTTGTTTACTGTGTACTTGTGAGGCTTTACTTCTGTGGAAGGTAGCTTATGTTATATGAACTCTGTCGAGCAGTAATTTTTTTCTGAGTGTTGGTACAATATACTCTGTCACGCTTTGCTTATATGAAATAAGCGCTGAAATGCAAACCTGGTGTTTTATCATCTCAGGCTCTGCAATCAAATGATTTCTGATTGGTTCAGTTCGACTTCCGTTGACCCAATTGACAGGCTTTGTCTTTGTTTTATTGGGAAGGTTCAACGATGTATCAAACTCTACTCCATTCTGTTCACAAACTGTAGATGTTCCTCATCACTACATTTTTATTTTGGGATAATGTCAACCATCTAAGAATTAAGAATTGTGAATTTTAATATGATTGTGAGAAATCTAATTCTCTTTCTTGTAACTTTATTATGTAGGCTTTGAAAACAAATGGGCTTTCGAGTGAAGAACTGATCTATCCAATCTCGTCTCTTATGTAGCGCCTTCTATGTGTCAGTGTGAACTCTGTTTAGTTTTAACTCTGTAGCTTCTGCTTTTGTTGTTGTGTGTTTAGAGGGCAGCTCTGCAGTTTAGTTTCTGATTTAGTTCGGTTTAGTTTTAAGACAAGCAAGTTATGCTTTAGTCAAATTTGATCCTTTTGGTTATAATTTTGAACTTCTGTACTGCTCTTTATTTTCCAATCGAGGCATGCTTTGTAAGTATGCTTCCTTGTGGCATATGATGGTTTAAATGTTAGTGCTTGCTTAAACCAAGACTTACTAAAATATGTATTGGTTTATCATTTGATGAAAAGTGAGAAACAAAGGTCCTTATGCCCTTATGTCCTTATGTCCTTCACAGATGTAATAAAGAAAAATGTATTGTGATTCATGTCTGTATGCCAAAAGAAAAGAATAAAAATATGAATCTTAATAAAAAAATACCTCAAGATAAATATTAGGATTTGTTAGACTGAATTTTGAGACTGAGCAGCTTGTCCTCTCTCTTTGTTACGACATACCATATAAACGGTTACACCTTTGGTACATAAAAGTATATAAGAAAACTATGACCAAAGGTGCTTCCTGGTTTCACTATTCCAATTATGCTAAAAGCCTAAAACCAAGAGTGGTCCAGTACTGGTTTGACCACTTTCTTGTTTTGGTTTATGCCAGTCTCCTTGGATCAGTTCATGCTTACCAGCATATCAGAGCTAACTGAGTTCAATTGCATGAAGAACAATTCAGTTCAGTTTTATATATTGGTTTGAAGTTTTAAATTCTCTTTCAGTAGTCCAACACCCAACCAAAACCCTGTAGTCCATTCCCATTGGCATCCCTTACTACAAGTAAGCTTCAGTGTAACCTATCTAGCTTCACATTCATCCCAAGAAAACATTAAAGGTCAAGAGGAAAAATGTAAAAGAAGAGGGCCAACTCGTACCACTACCATATGTTCTAGACTAGAACTTCTAGTACATAAAGATTGAGGGAGTACCATTAACACAGTTCATTACCAAATCAACTCACTAGTCCTTGGGTAAATCCTAAATTGTGGTACATATTCGTGTAAAATACCTTGAAGCCAAACCCTCAGCAGTAGCATAGCCAATTCCAGAATTAGCCCCAGTGACTATACAATTTTTCCCTTCCATTTGAATTTGCATATCCTCTTCTTTGAACTTTTTGGAATGCTCTCTAAATTAACACCAACACACAAGATTCTCTTGAGCATCAGGATAATAAAAAAAAATTGAAATTAATTAAGGGGAGGAATTGCATGAATCCAGATTTGGTGAACTGGGTAAAGCCGTACACCCAAAAAGCCGCGGTTCTTGTTGGAAATACTCAAATAATCAACTCAATTCACAATAATCACAGACAGAACAGAGAGAAAATTTTTTATTACCAAATACTAGTACTTAACAAAAAATAACTTTCTATGTTTGTATGCCATTGCTTCGGCATATTCTTGTCAATATACCGACACTACTAGTTTACCATAACATTCACTTCCCTAAGCTAGTCGTGTCGGCTTTCACATCAACTCCTCGGATCGGTTAATAATGGCGGCACCACATGCCTTAGCAATACGGTTGTTCTTTTTGGCTGCCTTCCAAGCTCATACTTTCTTCTCTTCTTCCAAGCCTTCTTCTTGCGCAACCGCTCGTCATGGTCAAAACGCTTTCCATAGCGCTCCTTTTCCTTGTAGTTTTGGCCGAGTGGTCTTAGGCGCCAGATTTAGGCTCTGGTCCGAAAGGGCGTGGGTTCAAATCTTCAAGGAGATGAGTATAGGTAAGGACCGTGTCAAAAAAGCAAGGACACAGGTCAAGAAGCGAAGCCAAGTTGCACAACAGGCGCTTAGTCTCAAAGGAAAGAGGATTGATAAGCAAAACTACAAGGAAAAGGAGCGCTATGGAAAGCGTTTTGACAATGACGAGCGGTTGCGCATGAAGAAGGCTTGGAAGAAGAGAAGAAAGTATGAGCTTGGAAGGCAGCCAAAAAGAACAACCGTATTGCTAAGGCATGTGGTGCCGCCATTATTAACCGATCCGAGGAGTTGATGTGAAAGCCGACACGACTAGCTTAGGGAAGTGAATGTTATGGTAAACTAGTAGTGTCGGTATATTGACAAGAATATGCCGAAGCAATGGCAACAAATATAGAAAGTTATTTTTTGTGGTGTGTAAATCTTGCTACACCATTTTCTGTTTTCTTTCATTACTTTATACTACTATTACATCTATTACATAGTAAGAAATATATTTCCTAATACAATACTGCCTAGAATAACAATTGCTTTCTTATTTTCTAATTGCCATAAAACTAAAACATAACATATATGAATTAAGAAACAAATATTACCAAATACTAGTACTTAACAAAAAATAACTTTCTATGTTTGTATGCCATTGCTTCGGCATATTCTTGTCAATATACCGACACTACTAGTTTACCATAACATTCACTTCCCTAAGCTAGTCGTGTCGGCTTTCACATCAACTCCTCGGATCGGTTAATAATGGCGGCACCACATGCCTTAGCAATACGGTTGTTCTTTTTGGCTGCCTTCCAAGCTCATACTTTCTTCTCTTCTTCCAAGCCTTCTTCTTGCGCAACCGCTCGTTATGGTCAAAACGCTTTCCATAGCGCTCCTTTTCCTTGTAGTTTTGCTTATCAATCCTCTTTCCTTTGAGACTAAGCGCCTGTTGTGCAACTTGGCTTCGCTTCTTGACCTGTGTCCTTGCTTTTTTGACACGGTTCTTACCTATACTCATCTCCTTGATTGTCTCCCACGCCTCCTTTGCTAATTCCTTTCCAGCATTTTCCAACTTCACTTCATCTGGCACGGCTTGAGAGATCGCTGCCATGGCACCATGAACCTTCTCTACATCGACCGATGTGCTACCATCTAATGCTTTCCAAACACATAGGGATCGCACGATGTTCTTCCTTTGTATAGCCCACAGGTCATACTTCTCATGGTTTAACATGGGGTATTGGATCGGCACACCACCTCCTCTCACCAGTACTGGATCGGCACACCACCTCCTCTCACCAGTACTTTCGGTGGTGGAGTCTTCTTTATCTCGTTGTTACTGTCTCCCATAACACTGCGCTCTGATACCAATTGTTGGAAATACTCAAATAATCAACTCAATTCACAATAATCACAGACAGAACAGAGAGAAAATTTTTTGTGGTGTGTAAATCTTGCTACACCATTTTCTGTTTTCTTTCATTACTTTATACTACTATTACATCTATTACATAGTAAGAAATATATTTCCTAATACAATACTGCCTAGAATAACAATTGCTTTCTTATTTTCTAATTGCCATAAAACTAAAACATAACATATATGAATTAAGAAACAAATATTACCAAATACTAGTGCTTAACAAAAAATAACTTTTTATGTTTGTATGCCATTGCTTCGGCATATTCTTGTCAATATACCGACACTACTAGTTTACCATAACAGTTCTCCATGCCTGAAACAAGCCCAAATATTTCTCATTTGATTTTAGTAAAATCAAAGGTTTATCTCAAATTGGAACTCTCAGAAGCCTCGGAATTGAGTAATGGCATGCATAATTGAATGAATTTTACATTTCGTACCTTCTGATTTCTGAAGGAACATCTCAGTTGTTAAGTTACAAATGTAAATCCGAGATTAACACTCGCTTTCTCTTTTTCTTTGTTTGATTGATTCCTATTTAAAGACGATTGTACTTGTACAATAGTGTGCGAAAAAGTTCTAGGATTAAAGAGAGGCCACGCCAGTAGTTTCTTAACTACACACAATTAGTCAAGGATTTGAATATTAATCAACTTTGAATAACGCATCCATAAAAAGTAGAAAGTAGAAACTTATCAAATATTTTCTGTTAATAATGAGAATTTCAGTTTGCTTTATTGGGCCTAAAATGGGCCCCAAAGACTCGAACAATCATCACAAGAAGAGGATGCAAAACACAACGGCCCAACGGTACTTGGGCCTTCGGAGTTCAGAGGTACGAGTTCACTTTTTCACGAATCGGATTTTTTTTTTTTTTTTTTTCTTTTTGGAGAGAGAGTTCACGTGAAGCTTGTGATATACTGATATGAATATATGATAATCTTTTCCGCAATTTTTATCAAAAGATAAAAATACCCTCAACAATTTTAAAAAGAACAAAATAGCACTAACATTTTTAAAATAAGCACAGCTATAGCGACAATAACATTGCCGCTATAGTTCAGCTTATAGTGATAATGCTATTGCCGCTATAGCATTTTTCGTTTTTTTTTTCCAACTGACAGCTTTTTTCTGAAATGACTAAAGTTTTTTTTAAATATTGTTTATAGTGGCAATTCTAATGTCGCTATGAGGATTTAGGCTTTTTTCACTTTTCTTTTTGTCGGTTTTTTCTTTTTCCCTTGTTGCTTGTACTTTGTCTATTTTAGTATACATTAACATGCAATATGAATTTGGTTGCTATAATTATTTTATTATTTTCATTCTTAATCTTAATTAGATCATTTTTTATAAATATTGAACCAATGAATTTAATTAGATTATATGTGTCGTAATGCTTTGTATTATTTTTTTATGTTTCATTTCGATTACGTGTCGTAATGTGTTGTATTATTTTTTTCTTATGTCTCATTTCGATTATGTGTCGTAATGCGTTGATCACAAAAATTTCATTGTAGAAACAAATAAAAAAAAAAACTACAGGTCATATCCATAACAAAAATTTCGATATGGCTTGTAGTTTTTTTTTTCTATGGCTCCGTTTTGATAGGTGTGGGAAGAAGAAAGAAGGGAAGAAGTGGGAAGAAGTATTGAGAAGTATGTAACTTTATGAAGAATTTGGATTGTTTATAATAAATTTCTTCCTTCTTTTTTCTTCCTTCTTCCTTCTCCCTTCATCCAAACGGTGCCTATGATGAAATTTTTATGATCAATGCATTACAACACATAAAAGTAAATGCAGAAAAAAGTAACAATATAGGAAAATTTTGGTCAAGCTCATTTAGGTTCAGTCAATTGTTACACCAATATGTCAAAATTGTTTTGCCAAATACTGAGCATTGGAGTCTGTCGAATAGGTTCAGTGAAGCTCATTTTAGGTACTAAGTATCATCCAAAGCAAAAGGTGCTCCAAACTTTTTACTACTTTCAAGCTAAAAAATATATAAAATTGTTAAGTGAAAAAGATTTATAAAAAAAAAAAAATACAAAGAACCTTCATTCGCTTCTCCAAACCATTCTTACCAGATTCATTTTGCGGGTTAGTTCTGCAAGGGACAAATACTGTGTTACTAATTTTGCAAGGCACAACTGGCCAGATGTCAATGTTTCAAGATTAAATGATCCTTATCTGTATGTAAACCAAGAAACTTCCAATTCATCTGTTTCATATCTTACTCTAGTATTCATATGGGAAGCTTATCAAGGTAGCAAAGCAAGCTTGTTGTCAATATAAATTAACCCTCCAATCTATCATCCCATTTCCATCTCTTTATATTCCTTGGACATCAAATACTTGTATATCGACTTAAAAAATAGAAGATCAAAGTAGCCAGAAGAGAAATGAGACATAAGAAAAAATAATTACGACACATAATCGAAATGAGACATAAAAAAAAATAATGCAACGCATTACACATATGATCTAATTAAATCCATTGGTTCAAATTTTATAGAAATGATCTAATTAAGATTAGAAATGAAAATAATAAAATAATTGTAGCAACCCAAATACATATTGCATGTTAATGTATAATGTATAATAAAAAGGACAAAGTAAAAGCAAAAAAGAAAAACAGAAAAAACCGAAAAAAGTAAAAGTAAAATCTGCCGAAAAAAAAACCAAAAGTCCTTATAGCGGCAGTAAAATTGGCGCTATAAGCAATATATTTTTATTTTTTTTAAAACGTTAATTATTTCAATTGCTTTCGAAAAAGCTGTCAGTCGGAAAAGAAAAAAAATGCTATAGCGATAATAGTATTACCACTATAAGGCTGGGCTATAGCGGCAATGCTATTATCGCTATAGCTGTACTCATTTTAAAATTGTTGGTGCTATTTTGTCCTTTTTAAAATTATTGAGGGTATTTTTGTCTTTGATAAAAATTTTCCTAATCTTTTCTTATCCTTTTTTTTTGTTCCCCCGTCGAGAGAAAGAAATCTCAAACTGCGGCTAGGATTTATCAGTAACCTCTTGCCTTCATTTGATAACAATTGTTCGGATTCTCCCATTTCCCGTATAAAACCACAATTGTGTTTTAAGGATACATAAATTACGCATCCATATTTTTTGTTAGTTCTATGGCCTCGTTTGGATGAGTTAGGAATAAGAAAGGAAGAGGAATTTTAGAAAAATAAATTAGGAAGAGTGGGAAGAAGAAAAGAGTGGGAAGAGTGTTATTCCGAGAAGAGGAAATGTTGTTTAGATGGTGAGTTAGGAATAAGAAATGGAAGAGTTCAATTAAAATAATTATTTTTCTTTTTTTTTATCTATTTATAATTTATTCATTTGTCTTTTTAATTATTGTAGTTTATTCATTAATAATATTTTTATAATATTATAATATATTAATAAATATCAATATTCACTTATTTTGAGACATAATATTCACTTATTCACTTATGATAATAATAGTAATTATTATTATTTAATAATCAGAATAATTAAAATAATTAATAATATAATATTATAATATTATCATAATAAAATAATTAATTATAATATTTTGATATTAATTTAATATTATTATAATAATATTATTAATATTATAATATATTAATAAATATCAAGAGTTTTGCTAGGGTGAGTTGCAAATCACCAAAGGGTCCGTGAGTCGTGCTCAAAATTGCGAAATTTAGTACAAAATGACTGATCTAAACCGTCTAATACGATCTTCCTATTGAAATCTTCATGCAGACCAAATTTTATATTTTTTCAAAATTTTTAAGTACTTATTTCGGATTTTAAAAAACTACTGTTTTTGAACGGTTCAGAACTAATTAGATTAATGATTTTTTAAAATTTCAAAAAAATACTTAAAAATTTTGAAAAAAAACTTGGTCTGCATGGAGATTTCAATAAGGAGATCGTATTAGACGGTTTGGATTGGTCACTTTAAACTAAATTTTGCAGTTTTGAGTGCGACTTACAGACGTTTTGGTGAGTTGCAACTCACCATAGCAAAACTCTAAATATCAATATTCACTTATTTTGAGACATAATATTCGCTTATTCATTTATGATAATAATAGTAATTGTTATTATTTAATAATCAGAATAATTAAAATAATTTATAATATGATAGTATAATATTATCATAATAAAATAATTATTAATAATATTTTGATATTAATTTAATACTATTGTTATTATTATTATTATTATATCATATAATAATAAATATCTAATTATTGGAGACATGAATTAAATAAAGTATCTAATTATCTTATTAATTTATTATTATTATTATTATTGTTATTATATTATAATATCTAATTAACTAATTATTTGAGACATGAAAAATATTTTTTTAATCCCTCTTCTCTCTTTCTAATCCCTAATTCCACCAAATAGATGGAAGATGCTCTTCCAAGAAGAACCCCTCTTCCATCTCGTTTGGATGGTTGCTTCTTCCGAAACTAAGTCTCTTCCGGGAATAGCGGCTCTTCTCATCCATCCAAATAAGCCTTATATGTTTTATCTTTTGAAACTACCATTATTTCAAAACTCGTTAACTATTATAACACACATATACATAACAAAAAATAGATAATTTTGAAAGATTGACAAACGTCTTATTTGTATCCAAGCTTAATAGTTATATATATGAATACAATTTATTTAGCAAGTATTGTTGTAGTTAGAATAAAATTCTTCAAGTAATACCTCAACATATATAATCACAAAAAGGTCGATTAAAAAAAAAACATTCCATTGGTTGAATGTTTTCAAACTAAAATTTTAAATCATTTGAGAAGTCGCTCAGCAGAGTGTCCTGGAAATTACGGAATTGCTTTTCATCATTCTCCCTTTTCTATCATTCCCATCATCCCCTGACAGTTATTAACGCGTTTTTCTTTTTTGGATGAGAGGATGAGCGAATTTTCTTTTTTGGATGAGGGGATGAAGGGGGAGAGATGAGCGAAACAGAGAGGAGGGAGGGACGAGCGACACGAAATGGAGGGAGGGAGGGAGCGACACAAAGAAATGACAATGGTTCTGGTTAAATATATAACGGTTCTGTTTAAATGTATAACGATTCTGGTTAAATATATAAAGGTTCTGGTTAAATATATAACGGTTCTGGTTAAATATATAAGGGTTTTGGTTAAATATATAACGGTTCTGGTTAAATATATAACTGTTCTGGTTATATATTATATTGTTCTGATTAAATATACAAGTGTACTTAATAAAATATATAACTGTTCTGGTTATATATATGACTGTTCTTGTCACACCCCGAACCAGATTCATGTCAGGGGAGGACAACCCCGCCACGTGTACACACTCTGCTGTGCACACGAAAGGCTAAGTAAAGTGTCTCAGATACAATAAATCACAAAATAATGCCATAAAACAATAACAAAATAAAAAGTACACATAAGATCGACATCTGAAACAATCCAGATATCAATTAGCATCATCCAGCAGCGGTAAGCGACCTTCATCATCAGATTGTCTTCAGTCAGACCTAAACCTGCTCCACAAAAACTATGTGGGCTGAGTACGCGAATACTCAGTGCAATAACAGGGAAAACTAAAGGTTTTGGATAAACTAAAGGTAGAACTAAACCATTCTTAAGTTGGACATTTTAAATCCTATCTTTAAAATCTAAGTGTGAGTTTAATTTAAAGATGACACTAATCTACAAGTAATGACATGCCAAATTGAAAGTAGAAAATATCTGGAGAAGCAGATAATTAAATTAATATAATATGATACGGAATTCATATTTAATACGAGAGTGAAGCACCCGCACTCAATAGTCAAATCATAAGTAATGTAAAATCCAGAATCCATCTCACAAATTCTAATATAAATGACATGAACCGTACCTACAGATCTACCTAACTCAGCTCTGCTCGATAACTCAACTCTGCCCCTATTCCCACATTCCCGCTAAAGAAGTGGGCAGTAAAACACGGTACCGGCCAACTGACTCATGGGGATCGAGAGGTAGTCTGATATAATGGCACACTCAGCTCTTAGTTCAATGTCAAGCCAAAGGAATATACTAATAGTACAAATCAAGGGATTATACTAATAACAAATAACTATCAAGTGACCGCAGAACCGCCTAAAAGTCGGTCTGCAGAGTGATCGTCGGAGACGTGTTGCTCGTGATCAGAATCGTCATGAACTGACCGGCATTCAGCTTGGGTGCAGCTCCTGACCGCAAGCAAAGCGTTCCTAGTTCACTCGGTCTAACTATCCTGATCCATACCAGATGCAAGTGTTGATTTTAAGCACTTTTAAGTTCATTAATCACTTTATTAATCTAGATGCATAACCTACAAGTGCAACTAATCTTTTGATTACTATAATGCACTTAACTGTTTACTTAATGTTAATGACATGTTATGCACACATAAAGTTACTGATCTAATTCTTAATCTAAAGTTTAAAGAAAACCTAAAGCTTCCACACACCTGAAATGACGGGCATAGAGACAGCTGTAATAGTGAAACAATGGCGAAATCCTCACCAACGCCTTGCACAAATTACTTGGATCAGCAATTGGTCAAATACGCCTGAGTGGTCTGACTGATTACCTGACGATTAAAAAGGCTACGAATTAGACTAATGATCTACCCATTTATCCCATAATTAAAATCAAGTGCTGGTTATGTGTTCTAAACAATACTTAATTAATTTTAAAAAGAATTATATTTCAAAATATATCATTAAATTTACTTGTGTATTTTATAAGATTTCAACAGAGTTTTATCTGAAACTAGTGTGAAGAGATATTTATGGAGTTAAATCACCGTTGTTATTTTTAGAATTATTTTAACAGAATTTTATTTAGAAAACACAGTATGAAGAAAGATGTGTTGTTGAATTTATATCAACTTAATTTGCATGTTGGAATCGCTTTACTTTTAATTTGTCTTAAGAAATCATTTTAATTGTGTATGTGAATAAATAGGTAGTTTAATTCTAAGTGTGCTTAGACATCTAGTTTTCTAGAATTACTTTGACATGTATTATTGTTAAAATATATTTGTTATTTACTTGTTTTATTCTTACAATATTTAAATGGTTTCAAGAACATTTGCAAAGTGTATAAAATGTATAAACTCATAGTGAATTTATTATTACTTTTATATCTCATAACAAATGTCTAATCTTATAATTATTGCTTTTAGAAAAGTATATTTAATTTTTGTAATTTTCATGTTACTAACAATTGTATAAAAGTATATTATCATTTGTTTATGAATAGAAAATCATTTTATAAGTGTTAACATTATTTAGTGGATTCGAAGTTATAAATTTGCTCATTTAACAATCTCTAATCATTTCTCAATTGGATTTAGATTTAATTTATTAGTGAGTAGAACTTAAGATTTTCTTAATGGAATTCTGTTTTAAAATATATTATTATATTTAGAAAAATACTTTATAAAATTTGACAGAGTTATATTTAATAGGTGGGTGTGAAGAAAAACGTTTTACATGAGTTGTTACAGTCCATTTTAGAGTTATGTTATATTATAAAGTATTTTAGCTTAGTAATATTTCTAATAGTGTTTTGCTCAAGTATGACATTCTTTTATTAACTTTATAACTAATTTTATTCAAAAGATTTTTAGTTAATAAAGTGGATTGATATGTTTATCTTTTTAACTAAGTAATTTCAAGTGTAATTATAATTACTATCTTAATCAATATTCTTTTAGAAGTGTGAATGATTTATCGTTGCAGCTAACCTGTTTTATGAAATTATCTAATGAATATATTTACTTAGTCATTATAGTTGTTTAGTTTTTATAATGCATTTGTTTAATAAAAGATATGTTAGTTTACATTAGTTATGTCTCTAACTGGTTATGTCAGAAACATAGTAAATTATTTATTTTAAGTTAAGAAATGTAATAATGACATTTAGAAGAACATTTCGTCAAAGGTGTGTAATGTTTATAATTATATAAAGTCAAGACTTGATATGTTTATGTCATGTTTAGTTATTATAGTTGTGCATATAAAAGTATATAGTTTAAATTTAGTTATTTATAATACTTGTATTAAGGTAGGTTAGACTTTTATTAATTTGGAATTATTTTAAAATATCTGTATTGCTTTAAAGAAGATGTCATTGTGACATTTTTATCAATTACGCTAAGCATATGGCTAACTTAGATGTTAATTACTTTATCTCAACAAATACCTAAACTTATTTATATTTAATGTAATTAGCTTGAATGTGATATTTGTATTCTTATTTTAGAAAATTAATCTGTTAATTTATTTCTAATCTAATAAGTCAGGTTTAAGTCATATATTTTCATTTAACTAAGAATAGCTTCTTGTTGTTCTGATATAAAAATGTATTTGTAAATCTACTACATTAATCATGTCATTTTACAGAGTGTTTGTATTGTCTTTAATACTGTCAATATTTAACATTTCATTTATATTGCTTATTGGGCATACGATTAACTACAATGTCTATTTATTCTAACAAATTACATAAAGTCATATAACTAAGTTGATAACAGTTCAGTAACTCTTAGTAAATTCTTAAATTAGTTTTCTTTGTAGTTCTCGGTTCAGTAAGGTAATAAGCTCACAAAATGACTAAACTATCATTTAAGTAAGTCGTTAACTTTATTTCTAGTTTTATTCTCAAAATTCCAATTATTATCTTTAACTTATAACTCTGAGCCAACAGAATAGAAAAGGCCACGCATAACAATCTTGAATCAAATTATTTCACAATTTCTTTTACACCTTAGTTTAAACAACATAACATTTCAAGGAGACTTATAAGTAGGTCCCTAAAACATAATTTTCTCATAAATCAGTTCCTAGAAACAAATGTTATCTTACAACTTAGTTCTTGGAGCCATATAGGCATATTAGTAAACCACGGATAGGTGTACCAGTTAAGCATAGAGCTTGTTTCCAAGATCATAGCGGATCACAATAAGCACATAATTGAGTAACAAAGAGAAGGATCAGCCGGGTACCAGGCCTGTACCAGCCTGACAACCAAGCCGAGAGCATCACAACACACAAATAGATCAAAATAAGTTCTGATAGAGGCAAATAGCGCCTCACACCAAGATGCATGGCCTCGGCTAGCACACAGATCACATAAACACAACTAACACAAATCCATCTAGTCCTAACACAGATCAAAGCTCAACACAGAGCAAGCAAAGCTCACACGAGCCAACAGCAAGTGTCAACACAGATCAAGTAAGGCTCATTCAAGCCATCAATCAAACAAAGCCACCACAAAACAGCTCAATGCATGCCTCACATATTTACAGCACAACAAAGGAGAGAGGGAAAGGAAGTTGGTTACCAAACCGAGGTAGCAAGCAAAAGAAGAGGAACGAGGGAGAGTGGGGTTCAGCCTGACTCTGTCAGTCACCGCCTGAGTCGTCTCCTCACCTCCGATCTGCCACTAGCCGTCGCCACTGCCAACTGCTGTCGCCTATGTCGCCTCGTATCCAAACAGCTGCTAGCCACGACGACGTAAGTGTCACCAGTCATGTCACCAGAACAGAAGAGAGAAGGTGGAGTGAGTGTGTGAGGCTAGGTGGGGGTCTGGTGTTCGAGTCAGAGGAGAGGCGAGTGAGAGGGATCTGATTTTCTTGTGGGATTGAGCGAGAGGGAGAGGGGTTGGCTTAAGCTATCGGAGATGGGAGCAGAGAGGTGAGGTCTGGTGCTGCTCGAGAGGAGAGAAAGGAGAAGGAGGGGTAAGGTTTCGGCTGAGGTGAGAGTGAATGAGAGAGAGACGGAATTCTCGAGGAAGAGTTTAAGAAGAAAGAAGGAGAAGACGGTGGACGCCAATCCAAATGAAATGGAATTCAGAATCTGATCAATTCCATGAATTTGATTGGATGTCCAAAACGGCATAGATCCAAATGTTGAAAATAATACAGATTTTTGAAACTCAGATCGGACGACTCAGAACAGAGAAAACAGACTAATTATTTATTTGGTCAGTAAAATTTTACAGATTTAAATTAAGTTTTAATCTATGAAAATTTTTGTGACTTGAGATTAGATTTATGGTTAATTTTATTTATTTGTTTGCTTGAAGTTTTACTAAATATTAATATTAAATTTTCATTTTCAAACTATTTGTATTATGATTTCTGACAATTCTATGAAATTTTTAAATTATTCGTTAAATTATGCACTTTTATATTTGTTTAGAAATTTAACAGTCATTTTAGAATTAGGTTTTATTTTTAAATTTTACGAAGTTTCACAGCCTACCCCCCTTAAAAGAATTTCGTCCTCGAAATTCAAAAATGAGGCACGAGTCAAAGAAACTTAGGAGGTATTCAAATGAAAGTCAAGTCGGATGATTTTCAAAATTTCAAATCGTGCTAGTAAACATTATCGAATCAAAATACTTGAATCCAATTTCCAAATGGAACAATACTCTACCTCATCATATAGAAGTTTTTCTAAGGTTAATTTCAGAGAATACTATTTGTCAACCTCATATCAAACATAATTCCTTGCTTCATTGGTGATCAGTCAATGAAGAAAAGATATATTTGATATTTACTCAGAATCAGTTAACAAAGTTGATGATCGGTCAGATTTGTTTAACTCAATGCTAACAAGTGAAAGGAGGGCGAATCGAGCAATCATTAAAAATTCAATTTGATTAGTTCACTAACAACAGTAAAAACACATAAATCAGATTTCAAAGGAGTTTTAAAGGTTCCAAATAACAAGTCAGGAAAGAGGAGTTGAAAATTATGATTTAGTCTGACTTGTAATGCCAAAGGTTCAGAAGTTCAATCAAATAATATAAAATAATAAATGAAATGAACAATCGTCAAAATTTTCAAAAAGTTTAAGAATCAAATGGAATGCCAAATAAAACTTGGGTCAGTAGGAATTCAGGTTTTAAGGGAATAAATAAAGTAGATAACAAATAGAATTTTGGGTCAGTGAGAATTCATGTATTTAGGAATCAATCAAATAATTCAAATCTTTAATTTTATAAGTGCTCTAAATAGTTCTTTTAATAATTTAGTTCAAGTTCCACATACTAAGAATTGATTTTTTTTTATATGTTTATTTTATGATTCCCCTTTAGTATGTATGTATTCTTGTTAAATTACAATCAGAGTTGTAATAAGGAATGTATAGTTTTCAATTATTTTCATTGTGCATTTACAGGTGTAATATTTTTCTAAGTATCTAATAGTATCATTCCTAATATTACCTATTTCTATTTTCATATTTAAACTTAATGTCATTAGTATTATTGTCGTTAAGTTATCATTATGGTAAACTATACATTTTAGTTGATTTTAATATTTTCTTTAATTTATTTACGTTAGTTTCAATAACAGTTTTACTAATTATCATGTTAATTACATTTTGAGTAAAATTTGTATTTTTATTTATTTTTTATTATTTTTTTTTCTCGGTGAGTAGTCGAGACTACCCAAGTAATCATATTGCAATTAACATTACCTGTTAATTTACTTGGTGATCGATTTTGAGTTTGTAAATAAACATGACATTTTATTTTCTACGTTTTAATCAACTTGAAAATTTTATCTCTTATTTTTCTTTTACAAGTATAATTTGCTAATCATTAGTTAATTTGCTACTTTTACATTAATTATTATTATTGTTATTATTATTATTATTATTATTTTATATAATTGCTTGAAATTACTCACATTTCTAACTTCAACATAATTAAGTTTCTAGATATTTATAAGGTTTCAAAACTACCCCATCCTATTAAGACGTTCTAATCTTGAAATGTAGAACAGAGTTGTTGCACAAGATCGTCCTGTCTTGGAAGTCCATGTATATTGCCATCATTCCACGAGCATGCAGCGAAAATCTTCTGGGCCTCCACCTAAGTGTTACTAACTCCTATGGTTTAGGTAGAAGATTGTTAATTGATACTGCAAAAGAAATAGTATCAACTATACAATCTTAAGCTGGATATTTGTGATCATTACCATGCTCTGATACCACCGAAAGGATGTCACACCCCGAACCAGATTCATGTCAGGGGAGGACAACCCCGCCACGTGTACACACTCTGCTGTGCACACGAAAGGCTAAGTAAAGTGTCTCAGATACAATAAATCACAAAATAATGCCATAAAACAATAACAAAATAAAAAGTACACATAAGTTCGACATCTGAAACAATCCAGATATCAATTAGCATCATCCAACAGCGGTAAGCGACCTTCATCATCAGATTGTCTTCAGTCAGACCTAAACCTGCTCCACAAAAACTATGTGGGCTGAGTACGCGAATACTCAGTGCAATAACAGGGAAAACTAAAGGTTTTGGATAAACTAAAGGTAGAACTAAACCATTCTTAAGTTGGACATTTTAAATCCTATCTTTAAAATCTAAGTGTGAGTTTAATTTAAAGATGACACTAATCTACAAGTAATGACATGCCAAATTGAAAGTAGAAAATATCTGGAGAAGCAGATAATTAAATTAATATAATATGATACGGAATTCATATTTAATACGAGAGTGAAGCACCCGCACTCAATAGTCAAATCATAAGTAATGTAAAATCCAGAATCCATCTCACAAATTCTAATATAAATGACATGAACCGTACCTACAGATCTACCTAACTCAGCTCTGCTCGATAACTCAACTCTGCCCCTATTCCCACATTCCCGCTAAAGAAGTGGGCAGTAAAACACGGTACCGGCCAACTGACTCATGGGGATCGAGAGGTAGTCTGATATAATGGCACACTCAGCTCTTAGTTCAATGTCAAGCCAAAGGAATATACTAATAGTACAAATCAAGGGATTATACTAATAACAAATAACTATCAAGTGACCGCAGAACCGCCTAAAAGTCGGTCTGCAGAGTGATCGTCGGAGACGTGTTGCTCGTGATCAGAATCGTCATAAACTGACCTGCATTCAGCTTGGGTGCAGCTCCTGACCGCAAGCAAAGCGTTCCTAGTTCACTCGGTCTAACTATCCTGATCCATACTAGATGCAAGTGTTGATTTTAAGCACTTTTAAGTTCATTAATCACTTTATTAATCTAGATGCATAACCTACAAGTGCAACTAATCTTTTGATTACTATAATGCACTTAACTGTTTACTTAATGTTAATGACATGTTATGCACACATAAAGTTACTGATCTAATTCTTAATCTAAAGTTTAAAGAAAACCTAAAGCTTCCACACACCTGAAATGACGGGCATAGAGACAGCTGTAATAGTGAAACAATGGCGAAGTCCTCACCAACGCCTTGCACAAATTACTTGGATCAGCAATTGGTCAAATACGCCTGAGTGGTCTGACTGATTACCTGACGGTTAAAAAGGCTACGAATTAGACTAATGATCTACCCAATTATCCCATAATTAAAATCAAGTGCTGGTTATGTGTTCTAAACAATACTTAATTAATTTTAAAAAGAATTATATTTCAAAATATATCATTAAATTTACTTGTGTATTTTATAAGATTTCAACAGAGTTTTATCTGAAACTAGTGTGAAGAGATATTTATGGAGTTAAATCACCGTTGTTATTTTTAGAATTATTTTAACAGAATTTTATTTAGAAAACACAGTATGAAGAAAGATGTGTTGTTGAATTTATATCAACTTAATTTGCATGTTGGAATCGCTTTACTTTTAATTTGTCTTAAGAAATCATTTTAATTGTGTATGTGAATAAATAGGTAGTTTAATTCTAAGTGTGCTTAGACATCTAGTTTTCTAGAATTACTTTGACATGTATTATTGTTAAAATATATTTGTTATTTACTTGTTTTATTCTTACAATATTTAAATGGTTTCAAGAACATTTGCAAAGTGTATAAAATGTATAAACTCATAGTGAATTTATTATTACTTTTATATCTCATAACAAATGTCTAATCTTATAATTATTGCTTTTAGAAAAGTATATTTAAGTTTTGTAATTTTCATGTTACTAACAATTGTATAAAAGTATATTATCATTTGTTTATGAATAGAAAATCATTTTATAAGTGTTAACATTATTTAGTGGATTCGAAGTTATAAATTTGCTCATTTAACAATCTCTAATCATTTCTCAATTGGATTTAGATTTAATTTATTAGTGAGTAGAACTTAAGATTTTCTTAATGGAATTCTGTTTTAAAATATATTATTATATTTAGAAAAATACTTTATAAAATTTGGCAGAGTTATATTTAATAGGTGGGTGTGAAGAAAAACGTTTTACATGAGTTGTTACAGTCCATTTTAGAGTTATGTTATATTATAAAGTATTTTAGCTTAGTAATATTTCTAATAGTGTTTTGCTCAAGTATGACATTCTTTTATTAACTTTATAACTAATTTTATTCAAAAGATTTTTAGTTAATAAAGTGGATTGATATGTTTATCTTTTTAACTAAGTAATTTCAAGTGTAATTATAATTACTATCTTAATCAATATTCTTTTAGAAGTGTGAATGATTTATCGTTGCAGCTAACCTGTTTTATGAAATTATCTAATGAATATATTTACTTAGTCATTATAGTTGTTTAGTTTTTATAATGCATTTGTTTAATAAAAGATATGTTAGTTTACATTAGTTATGTCTCTAACTGGTTATGTCAGAAACATAGTAAATTATTTATTTTAAGTTAAGAAATGTAATAATGACATTTAGAAGAACATTTCGTCAAAGGTGTGTAATGTTTATAATTATATAAAGTCAAGACTTGATATGTTTATGTCATGTTTAGTTATTATAGTTGTGCATATAAAAGTATATAGTTTAAATTTAGTTATTTATAATACTTGTATTAAGGTAGGTTAGACTTTTATTAATTTGGAATTATTTTAAAATATCTGTATTGCTTTAAAGAAGATGTCATTGTGACATTTTTATCAATTACGCTAAGCATATGGCTAACTTAGATGTTAATTACTTTATCTCAACAAATACCTAAACT
Source organism: Rhynchospora pubera (assembly GCA_028095005.1). Lineage (NCBI taxonomy): Eukaryota > Viridiplantae > Streptophyta > Magnoliopsida > Poales > Cyperaceae > Rhynchospora > Rhynchospora pubera. Next base: position 22,521,209 of record CM051461.1, read on the forward strand.
TATTTATATTTAATGTAATTAGCTTGAATGTGATATTTGTATTCTTATTTTAGAAAATTAATCTGTTAATTTATTTCTAATCTAATAAGTCAGGTTTAAGTCATATATTTTCATTTAACTAAGAATAGCTTCTTGTTGTTCTGATATAAAAATGTATTTGTAAATCTACTACATTAATCATGTCATTTTACAGAGTGTTTGTATTGTCTTTAATACTGTCAATATTTAACATTTCATTTATATTGCTTATTGGGCATACGATTAACTACAATGTCTATTTATTCTAACAAATTACATAAAGTCATATAACTAAGTTGATAACAGTTCAGTAACTCTTAGTAAATTCTTAAATTAGTTTTCTTTGTAGTTCTCGGTTCAGGAAGGTAATAAGCTCACAAAATGACTAAACTATCATTTAAGTAAGTCGTTAACTTTATTTCTAGTTTTATTCTCAAAATTCCAATTATTATCTTTAACTTATAACTCTGAGCCAACAGAATAGAAAAGGCCACGCATAACAATCTTGAATCAAATTATTTCACAATTTCTTTTACACCTTAGTTTAAACAACATAACATTTCAAGGAGACTTATAAGTAGGTCCCTAAAACATAATTTTCTCATAAATCAGTTCCTAGAAACAAATGTTATCTTACAACTTAGTTCTTGGAGCCATATAGGCATATTAGTAAACCGCGGATAGGTGTACCAGTTAAGCATAGAGCTTGTTTCCAAGATCATAGCGGATCACAATAAGCACATAATTGAGTAACAAAGAGAAGGATCAGCCGGGTACCAGGCCTGTACCAGCCTGACAACCAAGCCGAGAGCATCACAACACACAAATAGATCAAAATAAGTTCTGATAGAGGCAAATAGCGCCTCACACCAAGATGCATGGCCTCGGCTAGCACACAGATCACATAAACACAACTAACACAAATCCATCTAGTCCTAACACAGATCAAAGCTCAACACAGAGCAAGCAAAGCTCACACGAGCCAACAGCAAGTGTCAACACAGATCAAGTAAGGCTCATTCAAGCCATCAATCAAACAAAGCCACCACAAAACAGCTCAATGCATGCCTCACATATTTACAGCACAACAAAGGAGAGAGGGAAAGGAAGTTGGTTACCAAACCGAGGTAGCAAGCAAAAGAAGAGGAACGAGGGAGAGTGGGGTTCAGCCTGACTCTGTCAGTCACCGCCTGAGTCGTCTCCTCACCTCCGATCTGCCACTAGCCGTCGCCACTGCCAACTGCTGTCGCCTATGTCGCCTCGTATCCAAACAGCTGCTAGCCACGACGACGTAAGTGTCACCAGTCATGTCACCAGAACAGAAGAGAGAAGGTGGAGTGAGTGTGTGAGGCTAGGTGGGGGTCTGGTGTTCGAGTCAGAGGAGAGGCGAGTGAGAGGGATCTGATTTTCTTGTGGGATTGAGCGAGAGGGAGAGGGGTTGGCTTAAGCTATCGGAGATGGGAGCAGAGAGGTGAGGTCTGGTGCTGCTCGAGAGGAGAGAAAGGAGAAGGAGGGGTAAGGTTTCGGCTGAGGTGAGAGTGAATGAGAGAGAGACGGAATTCTCGAGGAAGAGTTTAAGAAGAAAGAAGGAGAAGACGGTGGACGCCAATCCAAATGAAATGGAATTCAGAATCTGATCAATTCCATGAATTTGATTGGATGTCCAAAACGGCATAGATCCAAATGTTGAAAATAATACAGATTTTTGAAACTCAGATCGGACGACTCAGAACAGAGAAAACAGACTAATTATTTATTTGGTCAGTAAAATTTTACAGATTTAAATTAAGTTTTAATCTATGAAAATTTTTGTGACTTGAGATTAGATTTATGGTTAATTTTATTTATTTGTTTGCTTGAAGTTTTACTAAATATTAATATTAAATTTTCATTTTCAAACTATTTGTATTATGATTTCTGACAATTCTATGAAATTTTTAAATTATTCGTTAAATTATGCACTTTTATATTTGTTTAGAAATTTAACAGTCATTTTAGAATTAGGTTTTATTTTTAAATTTTACGAAGTTTCATAGTTCTCGTTATAAATCATTACATATATAACAGAGGAGAGAGAGGGATGAGCTCTGGATAGTAGCGAATCGGGAGATGAGGAAAAATTAGCGAAATAAAGAGGAAAAGAGAGAATGATTCCAGGGGATGATGGATACGCGTTTTCTAAAAATGGAAAATGTGTTTTGCGCGATTTATTTTCATCTACATAGGGGCCGTTTGGATGAGTTGGGAATTTGGAGATTTTCCAATTCTTAGGCATAAATTTATTATAAACAATCCAAACTCTTCACATAGTTACACACTTCTCAATAAATTTATGCTTAAGAATAGAAAATTTTCCAAATTATTCAAATTCCTAAGCGATCAAAACGGCCCCTGTAAAGCGGAAAAAACTATAAGAGTGAGTAATGTATATGTACATGTTACGAAACATTTTTGTATTGTTGTTTTCTTTTTTCTTTTCTCTTCTCCAGCCACTGTCAATCTGTTCTATAAAAAAAAAATCTCAAAAATCCAAAGAATGTATAAGGTATACCCAATAGAACGCCTGAGCACTGCACTGGTACCACAAATTCCCTGCCCAGTGCATCCTTTTTTATAAACACGCCCCTCCCAAAATCCACAAATTTTATTCATCAGCCATTTCAGCTGGAACACATAAAATCCTTGGAATTTTTGCAATTCTTTAAAAAACACGATCTATTGTGTTCCTTCTAAATAGCCCAAAACACAGCAACTCTAATTGACTCAACAATTTTTCTCTTTTTAAAGAATGTCGCAATTTGACGAATGAATATTTTATACATTAGGGTCCTCAAATGAAATTATTATAACAAGCCATCAGTTACCAAACATTTTAATTAAAAAAAATAATAATAGTAATAAAATTGCGACCAACAATTCAGATTGTCGTTAGCCAAGGTTACTTTAAAATTCGTGCAATTTATTTGAGACTCGGAAAAAAAATTCTCTCAAATTCACGCCGATGGCAAATTGGCGACGATCCGTAACGCACTCACACCCATCTGCATTCTCGGTCCGCATTCTCGGTGCCCGGAGTGACCGTGTCCGTGTCTGAGTAAGATGTCGACCCGACACGACCATCGGGGTTCCGGAGAGGCGATTGAAGGAGATGAAACGGAGACCATGAGAGACCGGAGGCCTATAGCTCTTTCCATGGCGTTTGGAACCAAAGGCGACGTCTTTCCTGTTGCTGTAACTCTCTCTCTCTCTCTCTCTAAATTTATGCTGTTAGCGCGTATTCTTAAGTCCTGTTGTAGAGCATATGCATTGATTTGTAGGATTTCCTCACTTAATCAAGCAAAAAGAATGGAATAATTTGTTATCATTTGTTTAAAGAGTAACTGATACTTTTATTATATTTAGAACTCAGTACTCACTATGCATATTTTTCAATGGATTTAATCATCAGTACAAATGAACCATACTGTTCTATAAAGCCGTCGAGGTGTTTAAGACTCGATTGGCACTATAGTTTTTGCTTTGCTTTAATTGGCATTATAGTTTTAACTTTTATTTTAATGTCAATACCGTTTGGGTTATGGTTCACTCAGTCTGTATTGTATACACCTAGGCTCTTGCTGCAGCATTTTCATGTGATCAGAAACAATATGAAGTTAGCTTGATAACGCATTCCGCCCATCAGGTATGTGTTGGTTTTATCAAACAGCCAGATCTTTCCTTTCTCTTTTCTCATTTTGGGTTTCAATTTTGTTACAATGATTAAACTTTTAGGGATTGAGTGCAGAGTTTGCAGCTAAAAATGTCACCTTTATACCAATATCAAGCCCTCCTGTCCTAGCCGCTCACCAACACGAACAAATTTAAGGTGAGATTTTATTATTGTTTCAAGTGTAATTGCGGAACTCTTTTACTAAATTTCCTAGTGTGAAGAAGACATATATGATATATCACCAATCTGAATCATAACTATACTAACCTTTGAAATTAAAAACTATGAATGTGAGCGCAACAATTTGGCGTACTGCTATGCGGGTGAGTAATAGGATTTTTTACAAACAATTGGCATTAAAAGCAATCCTTGAATGGGATAACTATAGTAAGACTTCCTTATTTTACAAGTATCGAAATGTAATTTTGCATAAAATTGTAGATTCCAAACCCAGTTCAGTCGACTCTTACTGTGAGCACAACAATTTCTCATTGCGGAAAGGGATGATTGAGGAAGAGCATAGGAGAGGGTGTCTAGCTGCTGTTGAAAGAATTTTTGGAAGTGATATTAAGAAGGAGGTAGATTTTATTGCGATCAATTTCTTTGCCTTGGTATGTCTCTAATATGATACGACCATAGAAGTTGAATCGTAAAATGTATCGTGTATCGTAGCATTAAGTATCGTATCAATTCGTTTAAGATACGGTAAGCTATCCTTAAATTATGAAAAAATATGTAATTAGAATTTATATGAATTATTTTCATTAAAAGAATTTCTAATGTCACACTATATCCTTATAATCATTCGATAATTTGGCCTTCTTTAAATATAGTGTATAAATATTGGATTTTACTTAAATTTTATAATATATAATATGTATAAATCATTTACAATTTTATTTTATGATATTACACTGTAAAATCTGTATAAATTATACTCATTATTAATTATTTTTGTATGAACAAATTATTAATCATTATATTATTTATAATAGTGTAAAGTATTTTTATAACATTATATTGTATAATCTGAATATATTTTTTATTTGTATAAATTTTAAATATTATATTGTATAAAACAATAATCTGTATAAATTATATTACATAATATATGTAGAAAGTATTAAACTATTAATCATCATAGTATAGTATTATGCTATATAATTTGTATAAATGATTATTGTTGTTGTTCTTATTATTCTACTAATGTTCTATTATAATCTATATTAATTATAAATTTATAATTGAAAATGATTATTATTGTTATTATTATTCTACTAAAATTGAATTGTTTCACTATCGACTATTACCGAATCGTTTGTATCTTAAGATACACCCTAGTATCGTAAGTTACGTATGTATCTTAAGATACACCTTTTGATAGTCCAATTCCTTGAACATTAGGTGGCCCATCCTTTTGTACCTGAATATTTTGATTTGAATTATGTATTACGTGAAGATTTAGTCGGGCAATAAGAAGTTTTGAAAAATAAATCTTGATTTCTAAGTTTCTGTGACACAATGGGAGCCTTTTGCTTAGGAACCATGGATATAATTTATTTTCTACAGTTTTTCTTTCACGTAGATTCTGTTGATTCTTTTTGCTCCAAAATCTAGGAAGGTTGGCATCTTGCTGAGCTATTCCAAGTTCATTGTATTGTTACTGCTCCTTATGTTGTTCCTTACAGGTAAAGATTGTGTTTTCCTTATTTAATGCATGTCCCTTCTTTTTTTTTTTTCTTTTTTACTTTTCTCAACGTGGCAGAATTTTACACTGGTCTTACGAAACCTCAAAATTTCATATACTGCTGAAAATAAGAAACTGTGCATCTGTTGCAAGGATGGACGTAAGCCTTCTTAGTTTCAATGACTATTCTGTTTAGTTCAGTTGTAACATATTAGGTAGCTAGCAATAATTGTTGTTTGATATTCTTCCTGCATGTGAAAAGATGATGTTTCTAAATTGTGGAGGTAGTCAAAGTAATCTCTCTTTTAGGCTATGCATAGTATATAATTCTTTGCATACTTGAAATAGTCCTGTCTTTTCTTTCACCTAATTATTGCTTTTTCATTGTAGTGCACCTTCATCTTTTGAATATCAGTTTAAGGACTTGCCTCTTTTATACCAGTATTTTCAAGAAGCTCCTGTTGGCACGGTAAGGTTCGTAATGTAGTAACGAAGTGTTTGACCAAGGTCTCCATTTATCAAATCCTTAGAAGATCTTAGTCTTGAGTTTATCAGATTAATCAATATAATAATAATTGCAACTAAATATTAGTTTAACATAATTTTGATTTATTATATTCTCAATTTAACCCTAGTTGCTATTAAATTACCCTAAATTTTGGTAAATAACATTGAAACAACCAATATGACAGATATAGTTATTTGGTCATTTGAACCCTAATTCTAGCTTTCTCTTTAGATTCATCTTCTTCTCTTATTATTTATATGACTTTGTTGCTATTTATATTATATTATATTATATTAACTTCTCTACAATGGCTGAATCTAAGACTGCCATGTTTTTTTTTGTCCCATATTTTTTTCATCAGGTTGGATGGAAAGATGTTTTGCACTGGATGTGGCCTCTTTTTATGGAAACTTGGGGCTCATGGAGGAATATTATTCTAAAACTCAGTTCTATACCTTTCACGGTACAACACCTTGCCCCTGGATATAATACTGTGTTCAGCTCTTCCTTGCTTACACATTTTAGTTTTCTGTCCCACTTATGACGTCTTTTCTTCTTTTCATGTGGAGCGAGTCATGTCAAAAAAAATGAAATATATATATATAATTGACAATAACATAGCTTTTAAAGAAAAACGAAGTATATTGAAGTATAACCTTGTGTGGTAATCCATAACTAGATTGATGTGATCTTCTTTTTCATGTATATTTTTCTTTAGTATTTTTAATTTGATATCCTTTTGGAATAGCCCGGTCCTAAGCCCGGGTAAAAGGAGGAGGGTTGTGATAGGCTAGGCGAGCCAACGTAAAAATCCCAGTCATCTCTATGGAAATGAAACCCAATTACTTTTCGTTGGGGCGTAACCCTCTTAGCGACGCGTCTTATCGGAACCCGGATGAGATGATAAATGAGCAAGGGCCGGGTCGCCACCCCTTTAGTGGCGCGCCTTATCGGAACCCGGATAAGGTGATAAGTGAGCAAGGGCCGGATCGTCACTCCCTTAGTGGCGCGCTACATCAGCGCCCGGATGTAGTGGCAAGTAAGCAAGGGTCTTCGCACTTTTCACGACGGGTGCGGGGGGCAAGGAAGATAGTCAGTGAGAGTAGGATTCGTTTAGGTAGTTGGAATGTAGGGTCTCTAACAGGAAAGTTAAGAGAGTTAGTGGATACGGCGATTAGGAGGCGTGTGAACATCTTGTGCGTACAAGAGACAAAGTGGACGGGTCAAAAAGCAAAGGAAGTGGAGAACACCGGTTTCAAGCTGTGGTACACTGGAAAAGAACGGGGCAGGAATGGAGTAGGTATCTTAATCGACAAGAGCCTTAAGAGTGGAGTTGTCGACGTGCGGAGACAAGGGGATAGGATCATTCTAGTGAAGCTAGTTTTGGGGGACTTAGTTTTGAACGTCATTAGTGCTTATGCACCACAAGCAGGACTAAGTGAATCCATCAAAATCCAATTCTGGGAAGATTTAGATGGTATGATTAGAAGTGTGCCAACCACTGAAAAGCTCTTCATCGGAGGAGACTTCAATGGACATGTAGGTGAAACTAGTGGAGGGTTTGAGAGGGTGCATGGGGGTTTTGGGTATGGCGATAGGAACCAAGAAGGTGAGGACTTCTTGAACTTGGCCATAGCTTACGACCTCATGATAGCTAACACCTTCTTTAGAAAAAGACAATCCCACTTAGTTACCTTTAGTAGTGCCCAACACTTTTCCCAGATTGATTTTGTTCTTGCTAGGAGAGAGGACAGACGAGCCTGCATGGATTGCAAGGTTATACCTGGGGAATGTGTCGTCTCACAACACAAACTTGTGGTTGCTGATTTTCGCTTTCCGCTACGTTCTAGAGTAGGTAGAGGCGCTCGAGTTGTGAAGACGAAGTGGTGGAAGCTCAAAGGAGACGTGTCTCATACTTTTAGGGGTAGAATGATTGAAGAAGGTCCGTGGAAAGCAGGTGAAGAAGCAAACAAGATGTGGGAAGATATGTCAGCTAGCATTCAAAAGGTAGCTACGGAAGTGCTTGGAGTTACTAGAGGAAGCAACCGCGAACCCAAAGATACGTGGTGGTGGAACGACGAAGTGCAGAAAGCTATTAAAGAAAAGAAAGAATGCTACAAACGCTTGCACCATGACAAGACCGACGACAATGCGCAGAAGTACAAATTGGCCAAGAAGAATGCAAAGAAAACTGTGAGCGAAGCAAGAGGTCGGGCTTATGAGGATCTATACCAGAAGCTGAGTACGAAGGAGGGTGAGAAGGACATGTATAAGATAGCCAAGCTTCGAGATAGGAAGACGAGAGACTTAAACCAAGTGAAGTGCATCAAGGACGAGACTGATAGGCTTTTAGTGAGGGACGACGAGATCAAGAATAGGTGGAGGGATTACTTCAACAAGTTATTCAATGGAGAGGATGACGGCTTAGGAATTGTGTTGAACGACTCCTTTGATGACTCCAATAGACGTTTTGTTAGGAGAATTCAAGAGTCCGAGGTGAAAGAAGCCTTAAAACGAATGAAAGTAGGTAAGGCTCTAGGACCTGATAACATACCAATCGAAGTATGGAGGTGCCTCGGAGATGTGGCTGTAGTTTGGTTAACCAAACTATTCAATAACATTTTCCGATCAAATAGGATGCCAGATGCGTGGAGGAGAAGCACTCTAGTACCAATCTTCAAGAATAAAGGGGATGCTCAAAGCTGTACAAACTATAGAGGGATTAAGCTTATGAGTCATACAATGAAGCTTTGGGAGAGAGTGATAGAACATCGCTTGAGACGGATGACAAACATTTCGAAAAACCAATTTGGTTTTATGCCTGGGAGGTCGACCATGGAGGCCATCTTCCTAATAAGGCAATTGATGGAGAGATATCGGGAGCGAAAGAAGGATCTACATATGGTTTTCATTGATTTGGAGAAAGCATACGACAAAGTGCCAAGGAAAGTTATGTGGTGGGCACTAGAAAAGAAGAAAGTCCCCACAAAGTATGTTACCCTCATCCAAGACATGTATGATGGTGCCGTTACTTGCATCAGGACATGTGATAGTGTAACTAGTGACTTTCCTATTAAAATAGGACTACATCAGGGATCAGCTTTGAGCCCGTATATTTTTGCCTTAGTGATGGATGAGATCACGAAGGATATACAGGGAGAGATTCCTTGGTGTATGCTCTTTGCGGACGATGTGGTGTTAGTCGATGAGAGTAGGACGGAGGTCGATAGGAAATTGGAATTGTGGAGACGAACTCTAGAGTCCAAAGGGTTTAGGCTTAGTAGAACTAAGACGGAGTATATGGGGTGTGAGTTTAGTGGGATACGACCACTGGACGGAGATGTCTGTCTAGACGGGAAGGTAGTACCTACGAAAGATACTTTTCGATATTTAGGGTCGATGTTGCAGAGCGATGGCGAGATAGATGAAGATGTTAGTCACAGGATAAGAGCGGGGTGGGTGAAATGGCGACAAGCATCAGGCGTCCTATGCGATAAGAAAGTCCCGCAGAAGCTAAAAGGCAAGTTCTACAGGACAGCGATTAGACCTGCGATGTTGTATGGCGCAGAATGTTGGGCTACTAAAAGACGACATGTCCAGAAGATGAGTGTAGCTGAGATGCGTATGTTGAGGTGGATCTGCGGTCACACGAGGAAAGATCGGATTAGAAATGATGACATACGAGATATGGTTGGGGTCGCACCAATAGAGGAGAAGTTGATCCAACATCGTTTGAGATGGTTTGGACATATCCAACGCAGACCTCCAGAGGCACCGGTACGTATCGGAATTCTTAATCATTTCGAGAACACCCGGAGGGGGAGAGGGAGACCAAGATTGACATGGGAAGAAGCGGTGAAAAGAGACCTTAAAGAATGGAACGTCTCCAAGGAGTTGGCGATCGATAGGAGCGCTTGGAAGTTAGCAATTCATGTACCGGAGCCATGACGTAGGAACTTAGGGGTAGGAGCGATGCCATAGGTTTGTAGGTCCCTCTATTAGGTCACGGTCGAGGTCTAGATTTCTACTATTACTATTATTATTAGAGGTATTATTATTAGTATGGCTAGTCTTACTATTAGTATTTTTATGTTTTGTATTTTTTTTTTTTTTTTTTTTTTTTTTTTTTTTTTTTTTTGTGTTCTCTTGTTGGGTTTCTTTCTAGCCTATCCCAACTTGTTTGGGACAAAAGGCTTAGTTGTTGTTGTATCCTTTTGGAATAATATCAGGATCCAGTCACTGATCTTCCCTTGTGGCACATTAGGACAGAATCGCCATTAGTGGGCTGAGAGACTTTGTTGGATCGGTGTTGCACCTGACCCATTACCGCAACAGCATTTGTGCCCAGATTCTTTGGATGATGTCAGTATTAATGCTGCTTGTGATGCTCTACGTGCTGCTATTGATCGTGCAACATTTGCTAAAATTAGGTTACAAGCATCTCATATTGCAAAAAAGAATTTCTTCAGAGGTACAGTGGTAATTTACCAAACTGTGGGCACGAATACTTTAGACAGAAAGTGATGGAAGCAAACTTAAAAGCAACCGGTATTGTATCTGTGTACTGTTTGGACATAAAAGTAGTTTACCACTACAGAGCAGTATTTGCCAGTTTGGTATCAGTGGTGAAGTACTAATATTGCACCTTTTAAAATGAAAAATTTGTTTTTAGACCCCTGACCAAGTATCATGTCTTAGTTTTTTTTTTCTTTTAAACAAGTAGCTAGGCAAAAGCCCACCGCTTCCATTAAACAGAAGCAAAAGTTATTACAATTTACAATTATCACCTAAACATCCCACCAGTTATTTGTACCACTCTGGTACGGTGGTACCACCCACTTCTCCTGTCCCACCAGTCCCTACTCCTTTGCAATTACAGCATATTAATTGCTACAAAGCAAAACAGGAACACAAGTATCATGTGTTAGTGTTTCCACCACTTCAGTCAAGATTAGAATATCACAGTAATGCATTTAGGATACTTCTTGTTTGCACTGCTAAACATCACAGTAAGGCTATCTTCTTAGTTTCCTTGTTAAGAACCAAACAACATTTTACTATGATTTACTTATCTCGAGCAGCATTTGGGGAGTCCTGTGAATGATTAGAATAATTTAAATTTTGACTGACTGATGAGAGGTATAATTTGTATTTCTTATTATGAGGTTCAGCAGGAAGCCATATTTCCTAGTGTTGTTGTGGTGATGCACAGTCATGCCTTCATTAAATCTGAGCTGTTGGATAGGAACATCTCTGATTGTATATGAAGTGCATGTGTTTTACCCAATTGTTAAACTGGACAGTTTTCATCTTATCAAATTGAACGAAACGGTTTTCAATATGGCACCAACTCGCATATTATAGTGCTATGAGTGAAATTACGTCACAAATCATGCTTATGTCTTGATCATATATGCTTCACTGCTAACAAATTTTTAGGATGGACTTGAGGAAGCTCTGAGCATCTTAAGAGAAATTAAGGCGGTATCTTGGTTAGATTGTGTCGGTAGGATTGTGAGGGTGCAACAGATAAAATTAATAGAATTTGCCAAATTAATATATATGAAAGTATTCGGCAACGCAAAGTTTTCGCTTGTATTTGGTTAGCTTTGTTCTCAAAACGCACAAAAAATATTATTATTTTTTTTTGTTTTCTGTAGAAAAATTGATGTCTGTTGAAATTAATTGTCCTTAATTATCCATTAGCGCAACTACAGAACAGTTGTCATCATCTTCTACATTTTTTTATCATTTTTAAAATAAAAAAATAAAATTTTATGGCGCTGCTCACGTTACAGAGAAAAAGGAGAGTTTTAGGATGAAAACGATCAGCAATTCCTGAAATTCGCAAGAAAAGCGAGACCTGATGCAATCTTGACTTGATGAAAATATGTTTCTTGTTCTCAATTTGGGGGCCGTTTGGATCGCTTAGGAATTTGGAGAATTTTCTATTCCTAAGTATAAATTTATTTGGAAGTATATAACTTTGTGAAGAATTTGAATTGTTTATAATAAATTAATGCCTAGAAATAGAAAATTTTCCAAAATTTTCAAATTCCACCTCAATCCAAACGGCCCTCCAAGTTCTTATGATTCCATGACACGGATATACCTTTTATTTGTCGATTCCACCCAAAAGAACAAAAATAGGCAAATACAAAGATAATTGGTGAATACATAATGTTTGCTATATTCTTTCACACAGAATCAGAAGTACAAAAAAGCAACTAAACGTTGGTCAAATAAAGTACTTAATAGAATTACAACATAAAATTGTTTCATGTTGTTGATACAACGACGGAAATAGAAGCTACAATAAAACATACTAGGAGCCACAGATAACCGACAAATATAGTTCAAAAGGAGTGCACAGCCTACCATGGATTTGGGACAAGCCAAACAGGCGAGCCTACGAGAGGATAATATACTTCATCCGAGTAGAATTCACTAATCTTCTTGTCTGTCGTATCAAATACGCCTAAATCATGAGACCCAAATTTTTCAGCAGAGTATGAGTAAGTCAAGTGTGTGAAATAAATACCATTCCTCTTGCACTTTGAAAAATGGTTTGAATTGACATATATAGAAGAATTTCTACCCAAGAATACTGCAAAGTCATCAATGTGATGCCATTCGTATAAGATATTTTCCTCCAAATTGGGTTCCATCACATTAAACCCAACAGTCACATTTAGACGTTCTTCTACCTTTTCTTCTACACATTCACAAAACCTCTCAATAAGAAGCAAGTTCCCATTGAAATCAAACAAATACCGTTGTGCTGGACAACCCTCTATATCTATTTGAGGTCCAACTTCTTTCAACTTTGGTTTAGATTCAAAATCCACCACATAAAGCTCATTCCCCATTGAAAGGACATAGAAATTTCCCTTGAAGTATACAATATCGTGCATACAACCTTCCGGACCATCAACAACTGTCCAACACAAGTCGCCCGGCCTCCAAAATGCTGGAGTATGAAACCTACCAAAAATTATCATAGCTGTGAAATCTGATCTTTCCTTGGGATCATGAGACAAGATGGCCTTGAATACAATTCTGGTTTGCATCTCCTCAAATGTGAGTTTTGTAGGCCCCGTGTAATCACTGGGCACTTTTTCAACAAGAGTTGTCACATCAATCTCTGAACAAAAGGCCGGGAAAGGGGGTAGTTCATAACACTCTCGAGTAAATGGGTTTACAAGAGTGCCATTGATTTTAATATCGACAGCAAAAAGCCATCCATGAGAAGATCCACATATGTAACGGCCATGCAACTCGGGAATTTCAATAGAGTAGTGCTTGGCATCTGACAAGCTGTAAAATTTACGTTTCCTCGTTTCCTTCTCCTCTTCGACAACCAACCACGGGAGTTGGGGAACTGGAGGATACCGCCTCAATTTTGAAACTGATCTCCAATTTTTGCAAACAGCACCAAATCGGTAATGATCTGGAAAGGCAAGAAAGATTGTTATATGCTCCAAAATGTCATTTGTCAGTTCTGACCAAGCCGCCATGTCAACAAGCTTTTATATTCTGTTAGTTAGTAGCAAAAGTAACACACATCAGACAAGAGAAACTAGTGTATAGGACTGCATACAGAATAATTGCAAGATAAAATAACATAAATTAAATTTCAAAACTCAGATTTAAGATAAATTCTTCTAATGGGAGTGGCTTAAAAGGAAAACTTGAATACTACGACACATGAGGAATAAGATAAAACACCCTAAAACCACTAAAAGAATACTGACTCAAATCTGCTCTCTCATAGATTATTGGGTTGAGGCCACAAGCATGGGATGGAATACCTTTAGGAAAAGAGATCCAAAGCCTGTTAAAGAATGCTTAAGTTTATAAAACTTGTTTTCCTAGATTGTTGTTGTTGATTTTGATATGTCCAGTGAAAATTAATGTGTAAAGCTGGCTTTGTATGGAATACTATTTCAAAAGAATGATAGAAGTATCAGGTTAAGGAGACATAATCAGTGATGGCATATATCAGAATAGCTACCCTAGATGGAGCTGTTTACATTTGGTTGGATAGGAGTAGAGTAAAATTTCATTTACTTGTAATCAGTTTCCTTTCAATGAAAAAAACTGTGGTGGCCTTTTGGCCTTATAGACAAAACTTAAGCAACAACTAAACCAAACAAGATTCTTTGCAGAAATTAGAAAAGGAAGAATGGATTTTGGAAATATATATATTAGATTCACAAGTCCTGATGTCAATTTGGTGGCAATTGGCAAAACCTTAAGAAATTGATAGAGTCAATCTAAAAACTTCCTTGAGAACCAAAGTAGACAGATAAAGAGAGGGGACCTTTATTAGAAATTGAGTCGCAGGATCACAAGAGAAGAAAATGAACACGGAGATGGCTGTGCAATGAGAAGTTCTCAAGTGATGGTTGCCCACCTACATACAAACATGCCAAAATATATAATATATTTTCCCGTGGAAATACAACAAAAAATACATGGCAATACAACAAAAAAAAAAGTAATAATAAAATCCCATGGAAGAGCATTTCCCCTTTAGCCAGTGGTGATTAAGCCACCCCGTCTCCTCGGTATATGTGTGATTTGAAATTTTCTCTTCATATTGTTTGCAATAATAAATAAAAACAAAATTAATTGATGTTGCGAATATTAGAAAAGAACACAATATTCACCAGTCCGTGAAATTTAAGTTGGTGGTGATTTGCAAAACCTTGAGAAAAATTGGCCTAATCAATTTAAAAAAAAAAACCTTTCTTGAGAAACGAAAGAAAAAAATAGACAGAGAAAGAGAAGGAAAAGTGACCTGGAGGAGATAATAACTGCAGATCGCTGGAATAGTTTTGAAGAGATGGGCGTTTATAGAAGAGAACTCGACTGAATTAGTGCCGATCAAAGAGAATTTTGAGGAATTCAAAAATCGTGTGCAGCGTCGGACTCTCCGATTCCTCAGAATCTAGAATAAACGGAACTTCACAGATCAAAGAGAATTTGGAAGAAGTCAATCCACATATTGGTTGCCAAAAAAAAACACACACACACACAAACACCAGTCCGTGATTATAATTTGGTCGTGTCAATTTAATAACTTCAAAATAAACGGTGAAAGGGGAGGAAAGGTGACCTTTATTAGATACTAGCAGCGCAGTGCCCACTCAACGTGTGGGCGGACTTTAACATGTGATATATTTATGAAAATAAAATATTATTTGACACAAATATGTTGTACATTTTCAATATTTGAGGTCAATATTGTCTTAATCGACGCTGAAGGTAACAAAACCAATACTTGAAGAGATTATTATTATCACCCTGCGTCCTGTACAAAACCAAAATAATTAACATTTATATTTTCTTGTATATTATATAATCAATAATAAAAAAATAATATTCAATTAATACTAATATATTTATTAATATATCAACAAACCTGTATTTAATTTGAATATAGGCTGCTACACAAATAGCTGGATTAATCACGATTTTGGATAAATCCGTCACAACCAAACGAAGGACTGCATAAAAATATATCAACAATAATTTGTGTTTTATATACGAAATATATATTTGTTATTTATGTATTAGTATATTTATTATAGTGATAGAGATGTGCTTTACTAATCCATACTCGGCTTGACAATATGTTGTAGGTTGTAGACCCTAAAATAGAAATAGATACAACAAAATCAGACATCATGTCTTCTATTAGAATTGTTTGTTTTTATACTTTTCTTTGCAAAAGAAATAAAGCAACAACCTTTACGAAACTCGTATCCAACGAGCTGACCACCGGATCAGACATGTGAAAGATGCTTTTCGAACAAATTTCCATTAAATATGACAAGTTCACTGCTAGTATCAAAAAGTCACATTTTTCTAAAACTAAAATGAAATATAAATGAACCAAGTGAGCATAATTGCTATGATAAATAAAAATATAAGAAATGATTTCTCTAATTCGATTGACAACTATAATATCCATAGAAGAAAACAAACAAAGTTACTTTTTCTATCTTTTATCACAATGAATTAGATTAAAGTGAAATGCAAGCAAACAAAATATACATATGAAATCACAGCACAGAAAGTAAATAAAACAAAAAAAAGGGTAACTGTAACAATGTCAGCTCCATTGGATGTAGCTGTAAGCTCCATCGGGCGTACTTGTAAATCACCTAAAAAGATGATGATAAGGAAATTGAATTATGAATTAGCATGAAGATTAAATTTAAGTTAATTATATATTGCTCCAGCAAGTAAAATTGGTACGGTGTCATAATTTATATGATGTTTCTTATCATTCAGTACTGACAAAATTGTAACATTAGCTCCCTCTTTAACATAATGCACCCTACAAAATTGTAACATAATACACCCTCTTTGCATATACAACCAGCTTCACACAAAAATTCATTACAATTAACACAATCATACAATGCTAATTTGAACAACACAAGTTAATCCAAGAAGTAATTCCAGATATATAATTCCTTTCAGTATAATAACATTTGAGACGCAACATATACCTGTCTATGAAGTTAATTCAGATGTCCTTCGTCGCTTGTATTTGGAGTCATAAATCTCCTGCCTAAGCCTCTCGGTTTCATACTTTATTTCTAATGCGGAATTTAACTTGATGGTTTCTATTTCTTTTCGAACCTTGCCGATCATATGATGAAACCCAAATAAGAGGTTGCTTATTCATGTTCTCCTCTAATCCTCCCAATTGATCTGAAAATAAAAAGAGAAAGAATTAAGCACATAAACCATATATAGATACACTCCACTTGATTGTAAGGATCTGTAGCCAGGCTTGGAACCCTTCCAATTAAGCCTATCCCAAATTAAATTTTCATCATGGAGTCCATGGTCCTAAAAACATGGTCTCTATGGTGAAAAATTATTGAGGGAAATGATGAAAATCACAACCATGAATATACAATTAGAGAGACAGACCTGCTGCCAAATTTTCATCAATGATAAAATTTCAAACATTACAGCATAAAATGGAAAGAAATTTTGAAAAACCAATGTTAATTATTTTGTGCATGCATATTTCTATAATACCAAAGTCAACCGATATACTGTTCTCTGGGCCTTATCTCGCAATGCCTTTAGTAAATCCTTTAAACCAAGATGCCATGAAAGAGAATGGTTAGTTGGTATTTGAATAAAATAAACCTCGGTTAAGATTATTTTTTTCTGTCCTTCCAGACCAAGATAACCCCAACAGAATTTATTTTTGGGATAATGATTTATATTGTTCTTCCAAAATCAAATCCGAGATAAAAAGTTGATTCCATGTCTATACTTTTATAGGTTATACCCAAAAATTCCCAACCAAACAGAGTAAAGTGGCATAAAAAGTGAAACCACCTAAAGAGAATTCCAATATAATTTTCTTTTTGGTTACTTACTTGAAATCACTCCCGGAAATCTCCAAATAAAGGTCTTTCGATTGCATTTAAGCTATCTTTTGTAGCAGCATCTACACTTACGCAAAGTTGCAACGATTTCAGTTAAACCATGTTAATTATAACAGCCAATTCCAAGAGATCAATAAGTTTCAAGTTTCAACTTTGAATTTTTACAAGCAACATATTTCATGTATCATGTAGACCCCTTGAAAATAAAAATCTTGTATGGCTGTATCCACTTTTTAGAATACAAAGGACTCCCCCTAACCTTTCTATTTTAATTCCTTAAACCAAAGGACAAAATGCTTGGCTTATAGAATTATATGGAATAAAAATTTTATTTGCTCAAAATGTAACTTGTCCATCATTTGACATGTTCAATGTAAATATTACATCACAATCCCTTTTGCGAAGTACAACATACAACATTCTCATTCATATTAAAATATATTTCTGATTTATGTGCACATGAAAAATAGTAGTAGAATCAGTTAGCACATTGGGGTGCCATAACAGTATAGTTAGTAATGGCGTACCATAATCTGAATCTTATCACTAATATACTTTCAATTAGTTTAAATTAAAGGAATAAAAGAAAGAAAATGGAATCACATGAATAATATCCAGATGAGCCCCTACACAGGAAATAAATGCATGAACTAATAGCGGAACAGCAAATTGAGATGCTCTAAGCACCTGATGAACATGGAAAAAGATTAAGAACTCTTTCGACTTTTGCTCTTCTCTCACTTTCCAAACTGTATTATGCACAACAATAATAAAATAATAAACTTGTTATCTATTCCATACAAATATTTGCCTAATCTATACGATTTCTTTATCGTACATGAATTTCTGCATTGAATATCATTTCTGAAAATTTTCAAAAACTGAAAAGGAAGAAGGAAATGAAATAGAATAAACAATGAGAAAACTCTGAGAAAGTAGATGTGATGATTGTCAAACAATTCCAAAACTGCTCATCGACAATTGCGAACACCAGTCAAACAAATAGCAAATAAGAAGAATAATAACTATACAGATTTCAGGAACCACTTCTATTTAAGAAAACAAACACATATAATGCCTATAGCACTATTTCATATCATTTAGGCATTGAAGAAAAATAAGGAGATTTAAAACAAATTGAAGAACAACCAAAATTTGATAGATTAATATAGTGTCCAGTCAGGGGGCAATTCCTGACAGACCATAGATTTGAGTATTTTTATTTTGTTTGCAAAATTGTTGAACTACGAAACTTTTTATTTTTGTCAACAAGTTTTCTTGAATTATTTTCCTCTTTTTAATCCCAACAGAGAGGAACTGAACTTTTAACCACACATTTCATTTACTGTTTCTTACAGACCTTCAACGAGAAATTGGAAAGTGGACAGTAAGATCCCTTGCTCTATCTTGTACATCAACTCTCTCTCTCTCTCTCTCTCTTACCCTTTAAAGCCTCTTACATTCTATCTTGTCTGTAATTGAATTCCAACAAAGAATATGCCAAAAAAAAAAAGAATGCGAAAAAAAGCTTACAAAGATTTTGTGGAAATGTATACTCGTTTCTGAACAAGGAGCAACTTGTGGGAAAAAATCAGAAAACCACCATTTGTCGATGGAGAAATAAGGGATAGAAAGAGGGATACCTCAATGAAGCAGCAACCACAAGCAATCTCAGTCTCGTCTTCTCATTCACCTCATCCGTTTGGGCTATATACTCATTTTAAATCTGGAAGCGAAAAAATTTTCTGAGCGAGGGGTTGTGGGTTTGGGACGCGGGAAAAACTTTTTAATTTCAACATTTAATTGAAACGATGCATGATAAATTTAAAAAATTGTCGACCCATCATCAGATGCAAGGGAGGTCATCACGCTTCTTCATCCGACGGCTCTCCTTTGCACACCCTTTACCGCTAATAGCAATCCACGTGGCATCTGATTGGATCTAATGGGCCGACGGAACAGACGAATCATCTAGGCGCAACCTCACACGCATCGCCGCCGATCCAATCAGATCCGACTACTGGGTGGCCTTCTTTTTACTCTCTCGGTGCCATTAGGTTTTTAAGGTGGGGTTAGGTCAGGATCTGACGATGAAAACGAAGTGGGAGGAGAAACAAGAAAGGGCCAAGGGGTTACGATAGTAGAAAAAGAGAAGGCTGAAAATAAAAATAATTTATATTTACAGAACTTATAAAATGGATAGAGGAAAATTGAACCGGCGTACGTTGCAAAAACGACCCGCGCGAGTTCCATCTGCAAACGAAAAGTCAACAGATAATTTAACCCTTCGTTTGGAGACATTTGGTCCACATATTACACGATCAATGGTTCAGATCATAAATTGAAGAGTTGGATACACCTTTGGTTTGAAGGTTTACACCCTTGAATTGGTGCTTTTAATATAGTAGAGATTGAGTGGCAAGACGAAAAAAATAAGTACTTGAGATCGCGGTGATAAATCTCAAAGAGATCGATCGCCTGTAGATTTCTGAATCGGTATATAGCTCAAATAGGGAACCAGATCCTCTGGTCTGCCGACCAGAGAAATTCTCTGGTCGTTTTTAGATCTGGGCCGTCTGATTTAATCTTAATGGCTATGGATGCCCCGTGCTAGTATCACGATTGATAGGCCCGAAAAAATATTAACCGTCGAGATTAAATCAGACGGTCCAGATCGAAAACGACCAGGTGGTCGTTTGAAAAAAACGACCAGAGGATCCGACTCCGCTCAAATAGAGTTTCCAAGAAGTCGCATATGCGGCGTAGGGCCCTCCGCTCTGGACTAAAATCCTCTACAGCCATTTTTTGACTGCTCCAAGCAGTCCTTTCTCTTTTTTTTTTTAATATTTCAAAATTTAGAAATTCAAATGGAGAATCTAAACCGTTCATCTTGTTAAATTTTATCGGCGATACGTTATCATATAAATTTTATGAAATTTAAAGTTGATTTGATACATGATTAAATGACATAATTATGAATGTATTAGAATTAATCTAACCATATTCGTTCATTTGTTGACCTCTTGATCTAGTATCAAATCGACTTTAAATTTTATAAAATTTATATGAAAATGCATCGCCGGTAAAATTTAATAAGATCAACGGTTTGGATTCTCCATATGAATTTTTAAATTTTAAAATATTAAAAAAAATGAAAAGTACTGCTTGGAGCAGTCAAAAAATGGCTGTAGAGGATTTCATTCCCCTCCGCTCTCTCTTGTATGACTATATCTTTTATAGGTCTATAAAAATAAGCCGTATACCCCTCTAATCATGAGTTAATTGAAAAAATGTACTCTAATTTTCACATCGGGAAAATATCCCTTCCACTGAAATAGATATATTATATATACCCTTTTCATTAGTTATGGTATGATGATTTTTTTAATTATGGAGAATCATTTTTTTTTTCAAATTCTGGACGAAAATATCTTCTTTATTTTTCACTCTATCTTATTGGAAAGAATATATTTATGTATGGTATCTACCGGTGATTGTGTTCTCCTTCCAATTAGTTATGATTACCTAATTTTGTCTATCCTTTTAAAGTTTTAATACTTCGACCTACTATAAAAAAATCCTTCAAAAACTTGAAATACTATGTACGGGGATTCGAATCCTGTATCGCACGGCACGGTTACAGCGCAGGAGATCGGGACCGTCCGTCAAATCCAACGATCCAGTACTCTCCGCTCCCAATCAAACGCTTATCGGATCGGATCCAAAATAAAAGACGCGGATACTGAAAGTCCCTGTTAGGTTATTTTTCGTTTAAGTCCCTGTCCTTTTTGGGTTCTTACACTCCGACGTGCTCTTGGCGACTCCGACCATCGCGGCTGACGAGGAGAAGGTCTACAGCGCCGTGAGGAAATGGAGAAGACAATTGTAGGGCTGGTTTGAGTCGCGTCCGTGCGATTTGGTGGGAGGACCACCTGGTTTGTACGGCCATGTCAATGGTTGGTACCGATGCGGGTTTATAATGGTTGTACAAGAAGATGATCCTTTGGCATCGTGAGAGAGAGAAAAAAGGGATAATGGCTTTGATTTTCCTTAAATTTATTGGTTTTGGTGGAATTATTTGATAATCAATTTGGCAAAGGTTTAGGCTAGGCACCAGCGAGGTACGAAGAGAGATGGGGATTGGGATCTTTCTTAGTTTTAGTTCATGTATATGTTTTTTTTTTTTTTGGACAGTTTTTTTTGAGTTACTAATCAACAATTTCATTACTTGAAATCCCTCAACTAAATCACTTTGAATTCCTTTCTATTATATTCTTCATGTTTCCTGTGGTTAGGTGCAAGGAAATCACAGGCGTCTAAGTTGTGAATTGTTCAATTGGATTAGCATCTTTAATTGATACAAGAAGAGAATGGTACCGTACACATTTTTGGTATACATGATAACAATAATGGTAAATGAACAAATGATTTAGGGTTTCATACGGTCCAAGGACTGAGAAATGAAAGAGAGAAGGGGTCGTGCTGATGTAGAGGAGACAAATGAGAATAGACTAGAGTTTCGACGGAATCCGTCGAGCTTTGTTTTCTCTTCGATTTGCTTTTGCTTTGATGGAGTGAGAGAGAGAGAAAGGGAGAGGGGAGGAGACGATACAGAAGAGAGGCACATGATTCGGATGTAGAGCATACGGATCATGAAACGAAATCCGATAACGAACCGTTTGAGTTGGGAGTGGAGAGAAAACCAACACGAACCGTTGGATTTTGTGGACGGCTCCGATCCTGTGCGCTGTAACCGTGCCGTGCGACACAGGATTCGGATCCCTATGTACGGTCCGACAAATAGCCATGCTATGCTCTTTTATTCATCCAAATCAGCCCATCCAGTTTTACAAGGATCTCCATTTACTTGCAAACCAAATAAATCTCTAGCACAATTCAAAGATCTATCAAATTTTGGGTTCAAAGATGTAAACAAATATTTACTAGATCGAATATAGACCATAGATTATTTATGATCTAATCAAATTAGTTGTCTGAATTTAATATCTCTACTATTTATAAAAACATCAATCCAAAAGTCTATTCAATTTTGAGTCTAAAAGTGTTAGATTTTAGCCTCTCAATAATTTTTGTCACATTTAACTTGTCGGGTCGTGTCGCGTTGTGCTATTATACGTGTCGTGTTAGTCAATTCTTCACTTGACATGCACGTCGAGTTCAAAATATTTGTGTCAACGCGACACGATACAGGTTCTAACGAGCACATATTTAACACGGCACAATATGCTTGCAATACCTTAACTTTAGACGTACTACAAGTTCATAAAATATTAAATATTACTGCAAGTTCGAATAATACTACAAGTTCAAATAATGACACATTAGACGTTTATTTATCAACATACTACAAGTTCACAATTACACAAGATCATCAACTGAGTTTACTACAAGCACAGAAGTTTATTGAAACCAACATACAACATAATTAAGTTGCGATTAAAATAATCCCAATTTAGACATTATGTTCGTAATATAAGATCCTTTTAATTTTTTTATATTTATATTTGTTGTGGCAAATTATAATTTTAGTTGATACAAATGTGTAATTTATAAAATGATTTCTATTTAGATGCACAATTTTAAAAAACAAATAACTTCTATTTATAAAATACGGACGACATGATGATATTTCAATTAGTGCACGGAATTTTAATTAGTGCATACTAATTACTGGTTTTCGATGCAGGGATATAAAATTTGAAAAGACAATAGACTAGCCGTATAGAGATGAGGTGAACCAATTGCCCTTTCAGAAAATATTAAATGGTCGACACCCTTTTTTATATTTGAACAAAAATTTAGGCCCTTTCTACATTTGAGGAGATGGAAACCAGAATTGTGTTCAAGGCTATGTTGTTTCATGATCCTAAGGAAAGATCAGACTTTCACAGCTATGGTAATTTTTCTATATTCGTCCATTCATATCCATATCCATGAAGAAAGTTGATTTTTTCTAATATCTCATTAAAGATTTTAAAAAGTATAGAGAAAGATAAAAATTAATAATCATATTTATTGAACTTTTTGTTATAATATAAAGAGAAACTTAGATTATTTTGCTCTTCCTCTATATATAACAACTTGTGTATAGTTAGTATCATTTACAAATAAAAAAAAATACTTAAAATAATATACAAATATTATATAAATGGTAAAGCATAAATTTCTAATCGTTTTGTCACACACACACTTATTGTGTTTTGCTCATGCTTTATGCATGTAAAATATTTTCATGTTAAATTTCAAGTTCACAAATTCTAGATTGGACTAGGGGAAAAAGAGAAAGCTTTTAATATGTTTCAGTTTACAAAGAAGTAAAATAATGAAATTAAAAAAAATGTTTGTATTCGGATTTTAAAGAAATTATCATCTTATATATAATAAAAATACGTGGATGGTTTCAAAGGGTGCGAATTAAAATGTGTCTATTTTAATATATATTCTATAAGGTGTCATTTAAAAGATCTCTCGCTAAAGAATGCAATCAAGTTGATGCTTTAAAAGGTGTGATTGAAAAGGTACATATCTTGATATGGTGACCATAGGGTGTCATCTAAGGAATGTCTTGCCAAATGATGCAATCAAATATATGCCTCATCCGCCAAAAGGTACCGACATTTTATCTATAAATAATGCTCCCTTTGTCAAATTTTCATTAACCATTTCACATTTACAAAATGACAAACACAAATAGATATCACATTACTCTCAACTAGAAATCTAAACATGATATGTGCACGGGTCATGATAATTTCGCCCGTAATAGATTCAAAGATAGAAAATGCATGGAACATGAATTTCGTTCTACTAGATAGTAAGATAATTTCTTTTATGAATTTTATGTTTACATTAAAAGAATTTTTTAAATTACACACCAAACAAAAATTCATATATCATTTCTATTTCAATATGCATCAAGAATTTGTTGCCAACACAATTTTCAAATTTTTGCATTTGGGCCAAACATATAAATTCAAAAATATTCAAATCTCTTAACTTAACAATAATATTGGATTAAAATATTCAATACAACTGCACATGGCGTCCGCTCATTGCATCCGCTAATGACACACTTTCATGGCATCTGCACATAGCATCCGCTCATGGCACCCTTTCATGACATTTTTAACATGACATCATATACCAATTCTAGTTATTGATTTATTTAATGAATGAAAAATAAAATAATTATAATTTAAAAGAATCTTGCTCGAAATTTCTATCTCGACACATAAGCTGTGGTTGTTATTATTTATTAATTTCTTTTTTTTTAAGATAAATTGGGTCAAACCTCCCAATTTATTTTTAAATTAATTAAATTAATTAATTAATTAAATTAAATTAAATTAAATGTCAATAAAGACCTCTCCAGCCGGATTTCGAACATGCGACCTCTCACTTGAGATGCATTGTTCTTTGCCACTAGACCAAGAGCTGGTTTATAGTATTAATTAAAACCGTGGGCGTCGCAGTCCGTTTTTTTGTTTTCGCTAGCGACACGGCATCTGTTCATTTACGCTAAAATATGATATCCTTTTTCTCCATCTATTCCGCCTTTGGAATTCGCATCCTCTGGATGGCCACTGGCCATTCAGTGGATGGTTCGATCTCAGCCGTCTGATTTAATCTCAATGGCTATAAATGTCCCGTGCATGATACTAAGATTGATAGGCCCGAAAAAATCTAACCGTTTAGATTAAATCAGACGGCTCGTATCGAAAGACGTCGATGGTTGAATAACAACCATCCAGAAAATACGCTCCCTCCGCCTTTGTGCCTCTATCTCCCTTACTCAACTCCTCTCTCTTTGCTGCTTCTGTCGATCTACGCCTCTAGGTAGTTGCCACCTCCTCATCCTCTGTCAATCCCCATCCACCTCCTTCCGAACAGCCTATTCTCTGCCGAATTCGCGTCGACGGATTCTTTGTCTCGAATGCTCACCTCCTCTGGTCTACCCCCACGGCCTCCTGTGCTGCTCCTCTGCCAAGTCTGTCCCTTCCGATCTCGTCACGCCTTCAGCCTCCTTCGCAGTTCGCACCCCCTCCTCCTCCTCTGCCAAGTGCCAACGCACCCACCCTCCTCCCCACGCTCAGCCACTTCTTCTCCCCCAAAACTGCGGCACCTCAGAACCCTCCACCAAATCAGCCCTGTGCTGATCGAATTGAGAAAGCTAAAGGGACTGTTATGATTGCTTACGTAGGTACGTGCAATTTGATCTATGAATTTATCTCTTCTACTTTTGTCTGATTGCAAACAATTTTATATTTTTAGTACTAATTGTTTTGTGAAATGATGTTGTATCATATTTCTAATCACTCAATTAAATAGTGGCGGAGCATATTCGTGTTTTGATTTGTCTTGCAAACACGAAAGATTTAACTTACTGAAACTAAAATTTGTATTGAGAGTGATGTGGCTTCACTACTATACTTCTTGCTTTTCCTGGAGCGAAAAAAAAACTGGTGATCAAACTTTAGAAGTACCCAAATTGAGGTACATATGGTTTAACTAAGTTTCTATTTTTAGGTCTGAATGCCTTACATTTCCCGCACATGCACAATTATTATCATCTTCACTTCTTTTTTTATTAACATCAGAATGAGTGCTTGGTGACCCTTTTTCAATTTTAAGAAAGTGAAGAATAAAGATGCAAAAGAGGAAGGGTGAATGATCATATTTGTCCTTTTATTTTATTTAATTATCTCACGAATAATGCTTCCAGTTACTTATAGTTAGGCTCATTATGGATGGTGGTTGCTTGATTCTTCATCAGGTACATATTTTGTTATGGACTATGCTTTTTTTTAATGTGTTAGTGATGCCAAGGTCATATTATATATTATATATTTGAAGATTATCATATTTTTCAACTTTCATAAATTACCCTTTATACTCAATATTTTGTTTTAAATGCACCAAATCTCCTATGTATCAACAATTTCTTCTGCTCGATGTATCAGTACATGTTATTATATGTTTTAAATGCCAAGTTCATTTTCTAACATTAAATATTCACTGATGTACAGTGAAGTGAGTAAATCAGCTGCATTGTCTTAGGGAATCAAACATCAATATACTATTAGGGAGTATTATTAACATTTCCATTTTCTTGCTACAGATCAACTGATGCGGCCCATGAATATGAATTAGCATCTACCAGATGTTTTCAACATGACATAACAAACATTAGGGTTTTTACTGACAAACTGAAGTGTGCCAATGTAGTGCTCGACTCTTTGGTAAGTATAGATGTTACTGACTAGCTATGAGTTTTCAGTTTTGACATTGTTCCTTTTCGGGGTTTTTTTTCTTATAGTATGTGATATGCATTTTCATAATCATTTAAGGACGTCTACAATTATCTTGCCCTGAAAAAGGTAGTCTGACATGTAAATTTTCGTAGTCATTCCTGGACATCTAAAATTATCTTTGCTTGCAGTAGAGAGTCTATGCATTATACTCTTTAGACATATTAATTTTTATCATCTACAATTATTCTAAGTCTAAGCCTTTTATCCCAAACAAGTTGGGGTAGGCTAGAAATGACACCCCGACCCTGGTCATTTCTTGTATATATGGCTGAGTTTTTACGCTGGCTCGCCAAGCCTATCGCAAGCATGCGGGCTTGAACCCTGGATCTCTTAGAAGAGAGCCAAGTGCTCTTACCACCTGAGCTACTAGACCACATGCTATCATCTACAATTATCTTTACACAAAAAGTGATTTGGTACATAATTTTTCTTTTGATAAATTGATAATGATACAATTAGATTGTACAAATTTACTGCTAGATGGCTCTAGATATTAAGCTTTATTTTTGCAAAATTCAATTTGTTAGCTATTCACTGGTAAGTAAGGGGGTATAAATGGAAATTTTCCCAAATAAATTATGGTGAAGATTGTTTAATTGTACTATTTTCGATCTGATGATACTATTGTCTGAAATTGATCACAACTCAATTAAATCCATTGTCCATATAGCAAAATTTGCCTCCAACGAATCAATCAAACTCAGTGGCGCCTGAGATGAGATCTTGATGAGGTGAAATGCAACACTTTTCTTCAGTACTATGGCATATATGATTTATTTTGAGCAACTTTTTTTTCCCCTTTTTATTTACTTTTCAATTGTTACTATTCAAGCACTAAGATTCTTAGATCAATAGATGTATTTTTCCTTGGTGATTCGAACATTTAAAAATATCAAGTTGTGGTTTTTTATATTGTAAATTGTAGTATTATTTAATTGATGATTACCAGCAAAAATTCTTATTAGCTGCATTTCTCTTAAACAGGTAAAGTTAATAAACCTATAAAACCGGATTAATATTATGTTTAAATTTGAGATGTCTAATAGTAGTTACATCTGGTATGAACATGGAGACGGGTATTTACAATGCAACAAAATCTTATTTGAGCTATCATATAGCGGTGATGACAAATTATTATTGGTTCTTAAAATTGAAATAAAAAAATTCACTAAGGTCCGGCGAAGTCACGCTTCCCCACCTAGTTTCTATAAAGGCGCTCACTTGAGATTATTAAAAAGCCGCTCCCTTTCTTATGTATTTCATCTTCTTTTTCTATGTACTAAAATTATTAATAATAAAAAAAGATGAGGTGTTTATGAGCGGTGGACATAAGTACAAATTATAAATAATAAAATCTTGTGTATTCTTTGTATGATTGATCTTCTTTACAATAAATAAAAAGAAACACAAAATCAAGTAATCCATAACACCATATTTATCTGCAAGGAGAATTTTCATTTCTACAAGAGGCGAAAGCGCAAAGTGCAAATGAAGTTATGTAGGCATTACCTTCAAAATGAAGTAAACCACTTTGCTAGCTATATAACGTTATTTAGGCATAATCTTCAAATTCAAGTGATCCCCTTTGTTAGTTGTAATATACCTCGAAAGAAAGAAAACTCCAAATTTTTTGGGCTGCCAAATTGAAGATATTAGTTGTGTTTTTAAATTTTTACAATTAAATGTTAAGATTTCATCGATCGAACAAGGAGCCTTTTCTACAGTATTTTTTATGATGTCAGCAATAAATCTCAACTGTCCAGGTTATGAATTAGATTCATTATTTTCTCCGCTATCGATATGCCCAAAATTTTCTTTTCCAACTCTTTTCTCCAAACGCGCCGTGGGCTCTCTCATCTGTCCTCGCCTCCACCCCCTTTCTATCTCTCATCTCCTTCTCAATGCTTCTCCTCCTTTCCTCTGATAGGACCGTCTTCTTAATATGAGGCTAAGTGTATATTAGTGGAGATAGAAACTGAAACTTCTCATTCATATATTGCTAAATCACTCTTACAATCAGAGTTCTCTAAGTTCTTAGTTCTAAACTAAAGCTTACATGTATATATAGTCAATACTCAACTACTTTCATTAATACACACATTTAACCATCTAATTAAATTGACATAGTCTTCAAGAAAGACTCGACTACCTAATTAAATTGCATTGTCTTCTAAACAATAAAAACAAACAATTTCCTAAACATAATTACTATCCTAGAAACCATAAACATTTGACCATGGAACCATAATTGAGTTTATATTTCCAACATCCTTCCTTAAACTCAATTATGCTCCAGCACTCATCCCGAGTAGTTTCTTGAATCGGTTGAACAATTCAGCACCAAGCGGCTTAGTAAAAATATCCGCTACTTGATCACGACTCACCACGTGAGTCAGCTCAACATCGACATCCTTTACATGCTCGCGTATGAAGTGAAAGCGAACATCAATATGCTTTCTCCTTTCATGATGCACCGGGTTCTTCGCTAGCTCAATTGCTGACTTGTTGTCGACTCGAATCTCGGTTGGTTTGTCTCGAGAAAAATTCATCTCTTTCAGTAATTTTTTCAACCACAACGCGTGACATACACATGAAGATGCAGCCACATACTCTGCATCACAAGTTGACACCCATGTAAATACCGTGTCTCCCATGTAAAATACAAAACCAGCAGTGCTCTTTCTATCATCAATGTTTCCACACCAATCGCTGTCTGTATAGCCAACTAGATCAAACTCGTCAGTATGAGAATAGACCAAGCCATGAGATAAAGTACCTTTCACATAGAGAAGAATTCGCTTTATGACTTTCCAATGTGACATCTTTGGCTCTTCCATGTGCCGGCTTACCAAGCTGACACCATATACAATATCTGGCCTTATGCACATTAGATAGCGCAAGTATCCAACCAAACTTCTGTATTGAGTTGCATCTACGGCCTTGCCTTCATCATAACGAGACAGTTTCATGCCACTCTCAACCGGAGTGCACACCGGGTTGCAATCATCCATTTTGAACCTCTTTAGCACATCTTTTGCATATGTTTCTTGCGAGACAAAAATTCCAGATTTGTCTTGCTTCACTTCCAATCCCAAAAAGTATGACATTAGTCCCAAATCTGTCATCTCAAATTCTTTTGATATTTTCATCTTGAACTTCTCGATCATATTATCATTATTTCCCATGAATATCATGTCATCAACATATAAAGCAACAAACATAATGTCATCATGACATACCTTCACATACAAAGCATGTTCATACGGGCATTGTACAAACCCGTGCTTCTTGAAATATGTATCAATGTGGGTATTCCAAGCTCATGGAGCTTGCTTGAACCCGTACAATGCCTTCTTCAATTTCAGCACCTTTTCTTCTTCTCCTTCCTTGATGTAACCTGGTGGTTGCTCGATGTAAACTTCTTCTTCAAGTACACTATTTAAAAATGTTGATTTCACATCCATTTGATAGATGTTCCACTTGTTTTGGGTAGCCAATGACATCAACAAGCGTATAGTCTCTATTCTTGGAACAGGGGCAAATACTTCTTCATAATCAATCCCCGCTTTTTGCTTGCATCCCTTGGCAACCAACATTGCCTTGTATCTTTCAACTTCGCCTTGAGAATTCAATTTCTTCTTGTAGACCCACTTCACGCCAATCGGCTTATGATCTTTGGGCAACGTCGCAAGTTCCAAAGTATCATTCTTCACAATAGAATTCATCTCTTCATTCATAACTTGCTGCCATTTCTTCTCTTGAACAGCTTCTTCAAATGTGATGTTCTCGACATCCGCCAAAAGACACACCAAGTGCAGCTCGCTAGTTACTTAATACAAGTCTTGCAAGGTTCTGGTTCGAGGCGTTCTCCCCTCATCATCACTTGATCTCGAACTCTAACTTGGCTCATCTTGCATTGTTGTGTTTGTCGAAGTAGAGCTCTCCATGATCTACACCTCTTTCTCAACATCATGCAATTTTTCCTCTATAGAATTCCAGCACCACACGGCTTCTTCATTAACCAGCACATCACGACTAATATGTACCTTATTAGTTGTTGGGTCAATGAGTTTGTATGCCTTCGACCTTTCATCATAGCCGATAAAAGATTTCATCGATCGAACTAGGAGCCTTTTCTACAGTATTTTTTATGATGTCAGCAATAAATCTCAACTGTCCATGTTATGGATTAGATTCATTGTTTTCTCCGCTATCGATATGCCCAAAAATTTCTCTTTCAACTCTTTTCTCCAAACGCGTCGTGGGCTCTCTCATCTGTCCTCGCCTCCACCCCCTCTCTCTCTCTCTCTCTCATCTCCTTCTCAATGCATCTCCTCCTTTTTCTCTGATAGGACCGTCTTCTTAATATGAGACTAAGTGTATATTAGTGGAGATAGAAACTGAAACTTCTCATTCATATATTGATAAATCACTCTTACAATCAGATTTCTCTAAGTTCTTAGTTCTAAAATAAAGCTTACATGTATATATAGCCAATACTCAACTACTTTCATTAACACACACATTTAACCATCTAATTAAATTGACATAGTATTCAAGAAAGACTCAACTCCCTAATTAAATTGCATAGTCTTCTAGACAATAAAAATACACAATTTCCTAAACATAATTACTATCCCAGAAATCATAAACATTTGACCATGCAATCATAATTGAATTTATATTTCCAACATCCTCAACCAAAACAAAAATAAAACAGAAGAGTGATTGGAGAAGAGAGGGAGAGAGCGACTAGGGAGATCAAAGTGAAGAAAACGGATCTCTCTAGTCATCAGTTCCGCCACAATACAATGAGAAATTACCTTTTCTTCTTGCTCAACTGATCTCTCTCATCTTCCCTCTCTTCGACCCCCAGCTTCGAAGACCCAAGAAAAGAAAACGGAGCTGATAGCTTCAGTTAGATCTATTGGTATTTTTATATATTTTCTTTTAGTTTTTTGTTTGATTCATGTATTGTGCCAACGTAATCAATTTTTGAGTTATTTTATTCTTGATTTTTATTTAGAAATTATTCATCCTTCTTCTAGCTGATAGGGGTTTTCTCTCTCCCAGCAGATTTATCCCTCCTCTTAGCTTGATTTTTAGGGGCTGTACAGAGGGGTTCTCTCTTCTGAGCTATTGGTTCTTCACATAGCAAGCCAACACGGAAAGGAAGAAGACAATTGTGTTTATAATTTCGTCAGCGTCTTCAGTGTGGTACGGATCATCTTTCCCTTCTCTGATTAAGCTGTTTTTAACAAGTACTTGATTAGCGAGCAATCCATGCATATTTGCATTTACCTTACAAAAAAAGTATTTGAATTATACTATATTAAAAATGGAACTTTCGTATGGATTTGTATTTTGCCAACATTTATATTCACCCTATTTTTCAAAGAAAATAAAATGAGGAACAAATTTTATTTCTGTCATGTTGTCAAAAAAAAATCGTTATTGTTATGGAAATTTCCTCATATTTCTAAATTGCTAATGTATTATAAACTTAGATAAGGAAAAAAAAAAACGAGGGCATGCGTATTGAAATTTCGTAATCGGTCGTAATTAGGGCAGTTTTAGCATATTTTGGTGTTGGACTTTTTTATTCCGTTACTCAGAATCAAATTTTAAACTATAAAAAAAGAAATAGTCATTAATTTCAGTCATTTGCTTAATAACCATATCAATTTCTTTTGAATTTCAGGTGCGTGATGGATGAGTTGGATCAGTATTGTACAGAATTATGATGCAAAATTCGGGTCTCTCTTTCTTCTTTTTCCAGTTTATGCTATCAAAGATCCAATTGAAATGTCTTAAATGTGTGTATATTTTTCCAAAAGTGTGGTCAATTATGTATATTGTTTTTGCAAGCAACATGTGAGTGCTGATAGGGGTAATTTCTTTCAGAGTTCTCATTAATTTTTTGTTTGGTGGAAAGGGTCTATGTAGATTGCTCTGTGAGATGGGGTGCATTATTTATGAAACAGGTCCATGAAATTATTAAGTTTTGTTTGCTGAGTTTGATTCCACATTGACTTTGGAATTTCATACTGTGGAACCGTTTCACGGATTTGTGCAATTAAAGATGAGTGTTATAGTTCCAAGTTGGATTACAACAACTGCATTTATACGCAAAACTTTTGAACTTCAAAAGGCGAATCATATAATTGATATCTGTGGTGTTTCTTTTTTCATTTAA
Source organism: Rhynchospora pubera (assembly GCA_028095005.1). Lineage (NCBI taxonomy): Eukaryota > Viridiplantae > Streptophyta > Magnoliopsida > Poales > Cyperaceae > Rhynchospora > Rhynchospora pubera. Next base: position 22,554,082 of record CM051461.1, read on the forward strand.
ATCAGGGTCTGTGTGATGGTTGAAGTGCACAAACAACCATGTATTTTTTTTTTATAAGATAAATACATTTTGATTTAGATGACACTTTCAGTTATTGCTATGAATATATCATATGTGTGTTTTTCATTTGTGATTATGTAAGCAACATGAGCAATGTAATATTTTGCACAAACGATTAGTTTATTACCCTGTATTATGGTCTATTTAATACTCTGCAATTCTGAAAGTTATTCGGCATTTAAGGTGAAAAGTTCAAAGAAGAAGTAGCTGTACTGAAAACCTGAGTGCTTAGGTAAAATTTAAAAGCTATTGAAGTGAAAAGTTCAAGAATTTATTTGTACTTTTTTAAACTGTGAGTTGCCATATCCACATATTATGAATACTCTCTCTCTTGCTAAAATATAAAAAATTTGGTTTTTCATTCTTTATGTACATTTCTATGAGGATCTCTCTATTTTACTAGCGCATGATTAGAGAAAAATATAATGTGAGAAGCATGAAAGGAAAAGGAGAATCTCTTTAATTAATTAATTTACTGATCCATACATTGATTGTCAACGGTGCTGCTTTTATTGTCAAAATTTGGAGTAGCAAGAAAGGTGGTGTCAATATAGTATGCAATAGCAACAAGATAGGAACTTCCAGCCATAGATGTATTTTGTTTTTTTTTTTTTTTAAGGTTAGTGTGTGACATCTGCTATTTCAATTATTTTTTTTATTGCTGATTATTGGTTTTGTTTTCCTTCTGAAGCAGAGATAAAAATTAGCAAGATAGCAACTATGAGGCTGAAAACCTTTTGAGCTTTGTATGAATTTGTACTTATTTCTGACATGTATGGTTTTTTTTTTGTGATTTTTTCATGGTTTGTATTCTCATGAGAAATATTTTGGGTTATGGTTAATGCAACCTTAAAATTTTGTAAAGTACACTTATAAAGACCCTTTCCACCAAACAAAAATTAATGTGAATTCAAAAAAGAAATTATCCCTATCAGATAATTGTTAAAGTTGTCAGATAATTGTTGTAAGAGGAGCGTTCCGCTACCAACTAAATTAGTTGCCCGAAGTTATTATAAATTTGGACCGTTTTAAAAATGCAATTTTTTCCTCTAATCTATAGTATTAATTTAATATTAATTAAAACTCGTGGTGTCGCAGTCCGTTTTTTTGCTTTCGCTAGCGACACTCTCCTTCTGATATTCTCCGTAGCCTCTCTGCCTATCCCTTCATCATCTCTTCTCTCCGCAGAGGGTGCGTTTGGATGAGAGAAGAAGAAGAGGAAGAAGGAAGATGGAAAGAAAAAAAATTATAAACAATCCAAACTCTTCACAAAGTTACACACTTCCCAATACTTCTTCCCACTTCTTCCCTTCTTTCCTTCTTCCCACACCTATCCAAACGCACCCAGAGAGCATATTCCCCTCCACAAACCGTCCCATCCCAGCCCCTCCCTCACGTGGTTGCCTCTCGTCCTCCATGCGACCCTCTCTCCTTCTTCGTAGCTTATTCCTCTGCCAAATCGACCTCATCTTCTCTCGAAGCACCTCAGCCTCCTTTCAAAACTAAGCTTCCTGATTTCACCTCCACCTCCTCTCGACAGAAAACCACGGCTTCGACCCCCTCCTCCGCACCCCTCCAACCTCCTGCTCCGTAGACTCTTCCCCAGTCCCCACCCCGATAGAAGCTTCCTGAGCAGCAATCCCTCCAACATCCCCTTCTCTCCATACCTTTGATCCCTCGATACATCGCTTGCTGCTCCTTCTATTCCGGTTCCCTTTGCAAATCACCAATTAGTTCTATAAAACTCAATCTCCCTTGCATTCTGGTACGCAGCCTTTCTTTAGAATCTCTTTTCTTATAGTTTTAATATAATTTGTGCTGCCTAAATAGTTTGCTATTTGAATTGAGGACAAATTTTGCACAGATTGATCACACATCATAAGTTCTCATTTCTCAAGATCCTCCTCCTTAACCCTTGAGGGGTGATTTATATAGTTCTCCACTAAGATGCTCTTACTATTTAATTAGTAAGTTCTCAAATTTTATTACTTTAATTATTTTATATATTTTTCTTTGCATCATTTTTTTTGTTGAACTCCCCTTCGTTTGGTCTGCATCTGCTCATAAGTTGCTTGACGATACGTACATATAGACTCTTATTTCATAATGATATACTACATGTTGAAGGCAGAAACCTGATTCTGGCCTTAAACATTCCCATTAGGAAATGATAATTATAATTTTATATGAGAACTTCTATATCCTATACAAAATCATAGGAAAAATTTCGCAAATTAAGAGAATTGTTGGTTTTGACTAAGCCACATGATCTGACTTTTGTTTTTTTTGAAGACTGATTGGCAAGTTGCCAACAACAATTATATTAAGAAAAAAATTATCAGGTCTCAAGAGAAAAGTAAAAGTTACGGCAAAGATAACGTAGATACTATTCTTTATAAATCAGAACATGACCTTAAAAGTTAGCTAATCTAAGACTGAATTTCCTAATAACAAACAATTGCTGACCTGTAATAAGCCCCATTGTTTGTCGAGACTAGAATCAGACTGTTGTTTTTTTTTTTTAAGGTAGGGAGACAGTCTCTCATACAATTTTATTTAACGAAGATTATTCGTACAGAACTGAAAAAAAGAAAAGAAAAGAAAATTTGGGTGTAAAACCAACTGTACGAGACCTAATTACACCACACTTAAAGGAACCAGAAGCATTAATAATTATCTATCCAAGCCCTAATATCCTGAAATGTATTGCGGACAGTTTCTGAATATTTTGCTTTTGTCTTCGAAAATTACCACATTTTGCATTTTCCAGAAAATCTCACTGTTGTTATAAGCCTTATTGTAAGTATGTTATGGTTTGCCAATTCGGATGCTCACATAGGGCTGCACAATAAATTGAGTTGATGATTTTAAGAAAATTTAGATTATTGTATAATTCTTTTGTATATGTTCCTTTGGATCTCGATTGATGACTTTGAAGCTTGCCTCTGTTGGCAGTTAAAGCTTATTCTCTATGGCTCCGTTTGGATGGCTTTTTCCCGGAATAAGGAATAAGGAATAATCACTTTTTACCAATAAATTTATTTCTAACCATCCAAACTCTTCACAAAAGTTACACACTTCCCAATAAATTTACCCCTTCCCAATAAATTTCTTCCCTTCTTCCTTCTTCCTACTTTATTCTCAACGCATCCAAACGGAGCCTATGTTAATCTTGACCTTTATTGTCATAGTAATCATGTAAAAAGTAGTTAAACTGAAGCTAAATATTTAAACAAAAGTAATATAACATTATATGCTTACTACACCTAAATAGACAACATTATAACACTGTTGTTCATTTATCTTATTGAAACAACAAAAGGTTGATATTAATCGTTTTGACATATGTTTTGCAGGTGGATTTAGCGATTACTTGATAGTGGGCTGTACCGGTACCAATGCTGAGATATTGGTACATGGACAAAGGGTGATTTTTTTTTTCATTCAAACAAACTTTTGTATGCTTTGGCTTTTCTCTTAATAAATATTTACACAATTATATTTTAAGTTATTATTAATAAACTGCTGTCTAATTTTCTTTTTAATTTCTGATGTTCTTATATGTAGAGTAGAGGAAAAGAGTTGGAAGTCTATTTAATTCATAAAACAAAAATTTTTGATATGCTCAAAAGTTTATAAAGACACACATGTCCGGCAATCTTAATTTTAATATTAGTGGTTTTTAAAATTAAAAACATCGCACACAATTTATAAGACTTAATGACAAATTATTAGTAATTTTTAAAATTGATGAAATACAAAAAAATTTGCTAAGGCGCGGCGAAGTCGCGTTTCTCCACCTAGTGGACAGTAAATTTTATTGAAAATTTCATCATTCTTCTGTGTATGCGAACATGTACCTACTGTGTGGAAAATATAATATATCACATTATAATAAGTAGCATTTTACAACTAAAAGTTATTTTTATAATTGAAAATGTTGTCCCTAATTAAAGGTCTACAGGGGATTGAATAGGTCTAATTTCGGTTTCCTAAACCGGTATGGTCAACTTTTTGTCAATTCAAGTATGGTCCAACACAAACAATACACAAGCAATTCACAATGCAAATAAATAGAGAGAAGAGAGAAAGAAGTGACACGCGATATGATTACAGAATTCCGACCTGCTAGATTGGCCTAGTCTTAGTCATACGTCTCCGAGAGTTTCGCTACCACGAAAGGGCACGCTCCGTTCAATTCCACCAAGAACGGGTCTACAAGTTCGAACTGAATCGCCTCGTCACAAGACTTCTAGGTTGATCGGTCTAACCTCTAACTAATCAATACATACACTAAATTGAATTGAGGCTCTAACCAAAACACTCAAAAGTCTAGCAATTGGAACTAAGGGTTTGGTCAAAGCACACTAATCTCAATGATTTTGCAATTCAAATGTCCAAACACAAGAGAGAATTGATTCTAGTTGATTGGAGCTCAAAGAGAGAGATTTAGCAAGGTTTCAAAAGTGTCAAACCAGTCTCAAATGGGCTGATATATATAGAGGACGCCAACAGTTCAAAACCAGTCAGAAAATCAACCCTAGCATTGTACAGCGTTGTAGCGTTGTACAACGGTCAATATAGCCGTTGAAAAATCAAACGGCTACTTGATAATTCCGTTGTGAGTGTAAGAGCGTTGTGCAACGATCAGTAGTGTTGCACAACGATAGAGCAAACAACCAAAAGAGAAACTCGATAGTTCTGTTGAAACATGTCAGAGCGTTGTGCAACGCAGGAGAGCGTTACATAACGTTCTAGTAAAGAAAACGAGATGTGCTCTGACAGACTCAACAAAAACTAAGCAGAGCGTTACACGACGCTGAATGTCGTTACACAACGTCGGCGTTGCACAACGCATTGCACAACGCTATTTGTCGTTGTCCAACGTCGCCCTCAACTTTGCATGTAAAACACGCTGCTTAGCGTGAGACAGTGATGTCTGAGTAGCGGAGAGAACTTTGGCTCAAAGGAGCATTGTGCAACGTTGAGTAACGTTACACAACAAAGAAACGGAATTTTTTTGTAACATTATTCAGCGTTGCATAACGATCTGATAAAAGGAGCAAAGAGGAGTTCCAGGTTCTCTCAGTGTGACGCTACCTCAACCTTGCCAGAAATTTTGTAATTTCGAAAAAATTACTTCTACTTGTGTAACGCCATATGGCGTTTGTATGACGCTGGACAGAAAAACTGAGCATTTTTTCAGCAAATTGATTGAGATTAGTTTAGAGTTAAATTATAACTAAACTAATGACTCTAGCTAGTCTGATGAAGTCTTTTGATGCTCCAAAACTTATGCTACATTTACTTCAAACCATTCTTCAAGTAAATTCACTAAAATTCACTAAAATAAAATGTTAGTTGAGAGGCTTGATGTTGTTTTGCAAATCGGCGAATCAAAAGTTAATTGTTTAAACCAACAGAAAATATTGTCAAATTATTCCATTGAACTTGAATAATGGAATAACACCAGTGGTACTTGTATATCATTTTTTTCTGGTATCACGAATAGAAGTAATTTTCACACCTTGGAAGTATATCCTTCTTAGAGTTTCAATGCTCGTCGACATGGCAAATAACATATAATTTTCTTTCCATGTCAGATAGAGATTTTGGAAGTGATTCGAAGATAAGCAGTGGGCAACCAATTGATAGTTTTTATTTTTACCGTTTTGAGATACATACCTAATCTTTTATGAATCTCCATGCATTGTTAGCCGATAAAGTTCAATTATATAGCATTGCTATTCCAACCTAATGATTTCTCACCTGGCTTAAGTATCTGAGAATGTGAAACGAAAAAAATTCGTTTGATTTTCTTAAATTTACACAAAAATTTTGAAGTTTCCTTACAAACTTATTATTGAAATTAATCGATACATATTTTTTGAGCCCAGGCCTCAAGGGTACTGATACAAGGTCTTCTCATTTTCTCGGAGTTGGTACATGGTTGAAAATAGTTAATCTGCTGCTAATCATTTTCTAAACTAATTAAAATTAAGGATTACCTCAAACAACATGCATGGGTCCGTACAAAGTTAGAAGCAGGGCCTCATTTAAATATGAAATAGTATTTTGTTTTCGTAGAAACTAAAAATAAGGGTGCATCGAATATGTTATTGTTAGAACTTATATTATAAAAAAATAAATTAGTTTTGTCAGGGAGGGAAAATTCTAGTAGTTGGTATGGTTTCAACGTGTCGCTAATATGAGATAGTATTTGTTTTCGTAGAAACTAAAGGGTGCATCGAATATGTTATTGTTAGAATTATATTATAAGAAAATAAATTAGTTTTGTCAGGGAGGGAAAATTCTAGTAGTTGGTATGGTTTCAATGTGTCGCTAATATGAGATATTGCGAGAACACACAAGTACCAGAACTTTGTTCAAAGTACCTTTTGTTTGTTTTTACGTGTTTTCATGCTTTGTTGGTCAATTAATAGTTTTGTCTGTAGCAAATCATAGAATATATTTGGCACAAGTTCGACAGAATAGGGGTTTTCCAACATGAAAAATATTTGCAAGTTAGAGAACAATATTTTAAGTTATAGGATTATTGCTTTTAGGTGTACTATTTTAATTTGTTGTAACCTTTTAACAACTTCTTCGCCTAACAAAATCCTGATAATAAATAGTAAAATAACTAAATCCTCATCTCTTTACACGGTTGATTACGCGCCTTTCAAGCCGCTGTCAGGAGAAGATGATTAAAAAAAAAAGAAAACCTTATTTTTGGAACAGATTTGACGCTAATTTGGGTACTTATCTGTTTTAGTGTGTCTTCCAAAAATAAAACAACAAAAAAATACGGAAACAAAATTCCAAGCAGAAAATAATCATCCCTAGCTATAAATCCCTTCAGCTTACAAAAGAGAACCCTAACCTGCACCCCAAAACAAACTCATTCTAATCAATATTTCAATTGCAAACTCGACCCTAGCTAGACAATTCATTAACCATGGACTACCCATCAACAAAATATAGAGGTCGCCGCTCCGGTTGTCATGTATGTTGCTGTATATGTATGGCCTTGGTTGTCATCGTCGTAGCAGTCTTAGTCACCCTTGGATTAACAGTGTTCAAGATCAGAGATCCTACCATGACGATAAACTCAGTTTCTGTCAAAATTCCCTCAGGTTCAGCTCTTATTCCATCAAACATGGAAGCAACCACAGATACATCTGTGAAAAACCCTAATATCCTCGCTTTGCATTTTGTAAAACCTGACATCACTGCATATTATGGGGACCTGAAAGTGGGCCACACTGAGGCCTCGGAAGGTGTATGCCCCGCCCGAGGGACGATTAGGTTGAAAACTAAGATGAATTTGAATATTACTACGATGATGGATGATCCCCGATTTGCAGCTCAATTCGTGAGTGGATTAGTTGACTTGAACAGTTCTGCAATTGTAAACGGTAAGGTTAAGGTTTTCGGTGTGATATCGCACCATGTCGATTTGGTGTTTAATTGCACGGTGAAACTAGATATAACAACATTTTCGATGAAGAACCAAACTTGTTGGACACGCATGTGGTTTTGGAAAAGGAAGAATTAAAGGCACGGCCTAGAAGATAATACAGAAGGAAAGAGACTAAGAGGGGAATTGGAGGGTTGGTTTCATTATTATTTTATTTCTCTTGTATTTATGAGAACTTTAATCATGTTTGTAATCTTGTATGAATGGCGTAAGTTTCAAGTTGGCAATTTAATTAAATTCTCGTCCTTTTCTTTTCTTTTTTTTCGCTCATGTCACGTCCCTTTTCTTCTTTATTCATATCATTACAGTTGTTTGATTGATATTTCTTTGTCATTCTAATAGCGTAAGCACACAAGAATTAATCTAAAGTTATTAACTTATAATTAGGCTATGTTTAGATATATAACTGGTATATGTTAATTATACAAATTAGAACAATTCTCAAACAGGCAGAATTGCACTAAAACAGAGTAATGGAAACAACCTATTGCTTCAAGGCAAATAGGCAATCAAATAATCAATGTGCCTAGTGGGTATTTCGGATTAGTTTTGTGACGTACAATTTTTTTTGTTTGATTCCAAACTGACTCTTTGTGCGTATATATGCAATAATAATTTTCTATAGGATATGTATGCATTTTGACTACTCTTGATCTTGAATTTCGTACTTTTAAGTACCTTTCAAATCCTAATTTTATTGAATTAATTTTTCCGTGTTCGTGTCTTACGCTGTAAGTCTAAAGTTTATAAAATTTTTATGCACAAAAAGAATGCACTGGCCAACAAAACAACAATAGAAAATTTGAGATCAAAGTGACGTAAATAGTGGCATCTAAAATAATTTTAAACATATATACACAACTAAGAACCATCACATCAAAGATGCTAAAGAGCCCAGGAGAGCATTATCCCAAAAATAGAACAGAAAATTGCCTACGGGCTGAGATTAAAAAAAAAAAAAAAAGAACTGTAGTAGGAAACATACGTGGAAAGGAACCTGGCAGAAGGTCTAAATCAGATTGAAACTGTTGAATATGTCACAGATAGGCAAACAATCGGCCATTATTTGGCATTATGTCACATCCGACTTCCCAAAATTTTAGCATCAACGTGCATTTTTTTTTAATGCAATGCGATAGTTATATTATTCTTCAAAAGAAAAATACGACAGTTCTTTTTTTTTATTTGGCACCAAATCTCTAGTTGCAAGTCAATCGACAAAAAATAAATTGATTCTATTAATGTCAAAAGGAGCAATATGCGCTAATTTAATAATAATTGTAAGAACCGGACATATAACCATACAATTTCAAAAAATTGTTGATCTTTTGGCAAGTTAAGAAATTTAATAACTTTTGAAGCATATGCGTTCTGGTAAGATAAAACAGCTTCTTTTCACTTTGTCATTCGAAATTTTTTTAATTTTAAAAAAGTTCTAATCGATGCAACATGTGATGGTGTCAAGATGCATCATAAAATATAAGATGTTGTTAAATGAAATGCATCGCTTAAAGGATCAAGGGTTTCAACTTTCAAGTTAATAATTTCATTTTAAAAAGGTTCTAATTTTTTTGACAAATAGGAAAAGTGGAGCTAAGGTAGGCCCATGAACCGATGATGGGCCTACTTTTGGAAATATGATTTGCAGGTTTATGCTGCTTAAAATGAGGGTAAATAAAGTAATTACAGCTTGGAAATTAGGCTTCAATGCAAAGCAATATTAGTCTTCACTTGTGAAGTTAGTAAAGTTTCATTATAAATAAAGTTCCTTGTGCAACTCCCCAGGTATTTAATAATTTTAATATTTTATCTTAAATTCTTCACATGCTAACTACCACATGCTAATGTATACTGGACATCTTTCCTGATTTCCTCCTTGCTCATGTTTCTCGCTTCAAGTCTCAGGTTTCCCGTTTCTGTGTCTCCTTTTTGTTAAGTAAAAAATACGCTCATCATTTTTTTCTTTCTAATTTTCTTATCATTAGTGTTTTGCTTTGTGATCTGAAAAGTGTTGTATTGGCTGTTAAGTTTCCTCCATTGTAGAGAATTTCAATAAATCCGGTATGAGGCAACCCAATTCCTGCCATTGTTCTGGGTTGAGAAGGTGTGTTTATGCAATTTTTTCTCTGTTATCTATTCTAGCAATTTTTCTCAGCATTAGCATGCTTAACAAGCTTTACCCCGAAATGACACATTTTAACAAAAGCAACCTTGGGTATTACAAAATTAACGATGAACCACTAGAGGATTCTCCAACTAAGATTTTAGGCACAATCATTGAAAAACTTGTAGAGGAGATTGAAAATCTACATGTGAAATCAAAAGGTTCAAGTCAATCTCAATTGGAAAATGAAAGGCTAAAACAAGCTTCTTTTCTAACTGAAATTCTTAGCCTAACAAGCTCTCTAAAGGATCATCTAAGTGCCCTTTTTGAAAAAGACAATGTGAGCAGAAATTATTTATTGTCAAAGAACAACCAACCATATGAAGGAATAATTGATTATTTTCGGATAGAAGAAATTCGAAAATATGTCCGGGTTAAACCTAACAGGCTAGGGAAACAGAATTTTATGGGGGCTAATGGTACATTTACAAGCATTGGTCATGCATGCTTCTCTATGAAAGAGGAACTAGAAGAATACATGAATTACGATGTAGGTGATATTTGCAAGGATGACTGGAAATTGGCACAGAAGTTAATGGTTCACGGGTGTGATCCATTACCCCGACGAAGGTGCTTTTCAGTAGCACCAAAGCTGTATACAAAACCATACCCTATAAATGAATCAATTTGGAAGCTTCCAGATGACAGAAATGTAAGGTGGAGTCAGTACAAGTGCAAGAATTTTACCTGTCTGGCTAGGAACAGTACAGGAAAGGGCTTCTTCAAATGTACTGATTGCTTTAACCTCACACACCATGAGTTGCCTAGATGGATTGAATCCATATATGTCTACCCAAATTCAAATCTGACTTCAGATTTTCTCATTCAAGAAATTTTAGGGCTTAAACCTGGAGAAATTAGAATTGGTTTGGATTTCAGTGTCGGCACTGGGACATTTGCTGCTAGGATGCGAGATTTTAACGTAACCATAATTTCAGCTACTATAAATCTTGGAGCTCCATTTAGTGAGATGATCGCATTGAGAGGTCTCGTGCCATTGTACCTAACAGTGAATCAGAGGGTACCATTCTTTGACAACACACTTGACATTATACATACTACACGGTTTCTTGATGGGTGGATAGATATTGTGCTGTTGGATTTTATTTTGTATGACTGGGATCGGGTTCTTCGGCCAGGTGGGTTGTTATGGATCGATAGTTTCTTCTGTATGAAGGAGGATATAGATGATTATTTGGAGGTGTTTAACATGCTAAGGTACAAAAAGCACAAGTGGGTTGTGGTGCCAAAAATTGATAAAGATGGTAACGAGGTTTTCTTCTCAGCTGTACTTGAGAAGCCACCAAGGCCATTCTGATAGCAATGAGATTTTCTCGTAGCTTGTTTGATTAAGTTGTTCTTTTAAAACCTGTTAATCTTTGAGCACCTTTTTCTTCATCTTTTGACCCTTCCCCTGCAAAAATGACCTTGTCATTGGTAATTATTATTTGTTTTCTAATAAATTTGAATTATGATTTGAACATACAAATGGTTGCACTGCTACACCTATAAGTCTATAACATTAGGCTCCTATGGAAACTCTTATCATATAGCAATTCCTTACAAATTTTATTTATGGCTCCGTTTGGATTATTTATAATAAATATGTCGCATAGCTTCTGTATTCTGTACCGGTCCCTTGTCTGAAATTGAAGCAGCTGTAGCAGAGCAATCATTTGTATGGGGGCTAATGGTACATTTTTTGTTAATGTCAAGTGTGTTGTCAAAGAATGAACCGTGTAGTATGTATCTTCTAGTTCCTCTTTGAGAAGCCGGTATTCTTATATATACATTTCGTTAAATGAAATGATAGTACCAATTCTTCATTTTTTACATGCTCATGTACTTTTTAAAATTAAAATTATTACTGAATATATGGAGATATAATCTTACACATTTTTTTTTTAACAACACTGATTATGGCACCGCATGTTACAACAACAATTATCACTAAGCTTCAAAGAGAAATATTTTTTAGTATTGGCAGTGGCTACCTAGGAATTCAAAGAGAAAAGTTGTATCGTCTGTATTAACGTCAATATCATTTTGAAATATACTTGTTCCATATAATTTAGGTAACTAAGTTTCTAAATGTTAGATTAAAGTAAGAAAAGGGGCACCAAAAGTAAGAGAAGCTAGTAGCTATAGAGTATTGCTGGTAAAAAAAAAGAGCTGTCATCTGATATTCCAAAATCTAAAATATATTTCTCAGGACAAAAGATAATCAGAAATGACAAGTTTCTAATCACAAAATATCCCAATTAGAGATAGCTACCAAAAAAGACAATTGTCTAATGAACGATGTTGATAACAAAGTGAAACTAATAATTGCAAAAACCAATCAAAATAAGACCCATCAAAATTTTTAGGCAGAAGCACCCTTGCCCTTCTTTTTCTGGAGCTTCTTCATATAGAATTCCAGCTCTTTACCTTCCAATATATATCTGCACATGAAAAATTTGAAATTTAACAGTTCTGTTTTTTTAAATTAATATCATGTCAGGTATGTGAGTCATATTTCAATAAGAGAAATAATTTGATTGTTTTTACAATCAGAAAGGTCCTGAACGAACTGTTGCAATGTGTCTTATTGACTAACTAAGAAACAAAGAAATAATGATCAGATGAAACAATCAAAATTACAGGAGTAAAGGGTACAGAAAGAAACAATGAGGTTAATGAGGTCTCTAAATATACTTAAGTAAAAAGCAGCAGAATTTCAAAAGCATACAAATTCTAAGTAAAACAAAATAAGAATGAAGAAAAAACAAGGTGTAGAAATATAAGAATACCCGTCAGCACGACCACACTGGCCAGGGCGGGAGGAGATACAAGCAAGGAGACGGCCGCCAGAAAATTGTTCCTCAATGTGGGAATCGAGGGTGCGACCCTGCTGCCTCTTCTCTAGCTTCCTCTCCACATGGTTGCTCTTTTTGGCTGCCTCAGTTGCTGCAGCTGCACCTTCACCCTCCTCGGAACCTTCCTTCTTGGAAGATGCAGCAGCCTTCTTCTTGCGGCCAATGTCAACACCATAGTGTTGGAGATACCACTGCTTGAACGGCGTAGCATCAACCTGACAATATAGTTATTCAATAAAAACTGTTTAGAATAGGTTAATATTACAATGATGATAAGGACAATTGTATGAGATTTTTAACCAGAAGCAAGCTTAAAAGAACAACTATAAGAACCATAAATTCACAAAAGAACACAGACTTGTGAATTAAGATGCTTGCCTAACATCAGAATGCAGTGTGTGAATTTGCTTTGCTACATTTCAATCTACCTATTCATCAAATCTAGTGCAACTATCCCCTTTATTAAAATATACATAGGGAAAATGGATGAGATTAGTAGCGATACCTGCACAATGGCACTCTTGACAAGGGTCTGGGTCCTGACAAGCTCATTGTTTGAGGCATTATAGACCACATCAAGGATACGAGTCTTACGGGTCACAGCCTCACTTCCCCACGAGTAGTTACCGGTATCAAGACGAAGAGCTCTCCACTTGACATTGCCTCCCCTGACACGCACCCGTCTCACTGTCTTATTGCTTGAAAGTTTGGTGTTGGCTGGCTGCCTTCCAAGCTCATACCTTACAAAATGTTAAGACATACCCAATGTAACATCAGTGGGACAGCCTATGTAGTTTTTTTTCCTATTTAACTATGATTTAAATCCAGAATATAAAAATTCTCTCTTCCTTGATAAGACATGCTTATAGGACTAAAGCAAATCTTTTTTTTTCTGAATAAAATTAATAACAAATCACATTATAAAATTTTCATTTAGCATTGTTGAAATGCATTGAATTCCAAAATAAGTGCGATGAACATTTCTTAAATAAAGGTTAAGAACATAAAGTAAGAATTGAGAAAATGAACAAAGAGAGATTTGAAAGGTACTTTCTCTTCTTCCTCCAAGCCTTCTTCTTGCCACCCGTAGCCCTCCTCTTGTGCATGGAATCACGCGAGATACCTACGCGAAATCAAATTAAAAATCAGCATTTAATCAATCTCATCCATACCTCATCAGAATCAAATATCCAATTGATCTTTCTATTATTCATAAAATGTGAAACTCCTAATCGAGGTTCGGTGCTCTCTTACCCATTTTCTCCGATTGAGGAAGCCTCTCTCTCTCTCTCTCTCTCTCTCCTCAACGCTGAGCGCCGCCTAAAACCCTAGAACTTTATGTTTGAGAAGAGGCACCTTGGAATGTTATCGGGTCGGGTAATTTTGAATCCGAATGCATGTTATCGAAAAGTCCGGTTTGGAATATTTGGTGCTCCGTGCTTTGCTTGATGATCTGTAAACTTGTAACATGAAATGCTGACACGGAGGATTCTTAATTCATGAGCTGCCGAGCTAGACATTATCGGATTCGGGTTAATTACGCATGCTAAGATTAGGATCGCTTAAGTGGGCATCCGTTACGTCTGGGCTGAGATTGTTTATTCAGAGTCAGAGCCCAATTGATTGCTTCCAGATTTGAGGCTTTAAACTCTTTTGCTTTGTCAAGTTTCACATTGGAGTGACGAGAAAAACTAAAATGCCCTCATCTAGTCATCTTCAATCATATCCCAGAAAATTGCTTCGCTCTATCCTTGTTTTTCCATCTTGCAACTTCATCAATAGAAACACTAACTGTATCACAAACATAACAGAAAGTACATAAAAACGAGAGAGCTTATTCCATATATATGATTCGATAAATCAACCATGTTTTATCTGTACAAAAATAAAAGCTCAGATAGAGCTCTTGAAGTAATTTTGATTCTTTTTATATCAGGAAAAAGGTACATAATCAAAACTGAAGGTACAAAAGAAGGGAAAAAGGAAAAGACTGCATTATCGAACTGACCCTATCGGATCACTATCAACCTTCCCAATAGCCCTGAGAATAGATGAATATGTGATCGAATCATACTCGAACCCCATCTCTTTCATCTCCTTCATTAATCGTGCGGCCTCCTCAAACAAACCTGTGTGACTCAACACACCAAGTACCGTGTTGTACGACACTGCATCAGGCTTCACATTAGAGTTCTTCATATTATACAACATTTCCATTGCGCGGTGGGGTCCACCCACCCGGGCCATGCCATATAATATTATATTGTACGAAATAATATCTGGTTGACAACCTTCCTCCTGCATTTTTCTTAACATGGTTATGGCTTCATCCACCATACCAGCTCGTACCATACCAGACATGACGGCATTGTATGAATATTTATTAGGTGCACATCCAAGCTCCTTCATCTCTTCGAATAAGCTTAAGGCATCATTCAACCTGCCGCACCTGCCCAGATGCTTGATCATGACAGCATAAATTCTAGCCGTTGAAGAGCCACAATTCTCTCTCAATTCTTGAAACAGCTCAGCAGCAATATCATGTTGGTTTGCCTTTCCTAGTGCATCAATTAGGCTACAATAAGCAGCAGGGCAAGAAGGGAAACCTTTCTCATCCATTTCTTCCAGAAGCATCATTGCTTTATCTAGTTTACTAGTCTTGCAAAACCCATCAATTAGAATTGAATAGGTGAAAGAACTTGGAGAAATTCCTCTCTCTTTCATTTTGTCAAACCATAACACAGCCTCCGAGGCATGTGATTTCGACTCAAAAAGAAACTTTATAATTGTATTGTACGTAATGACACTGGGTGTGCACTGCAGCTTCTCCATCTGACCAAAAATCTTTATCGCATCATCTATACGCCCGGCCTTTCCTAATATGTTTATCATATTATTCATGAGTACTGTGTCCGGTTTACAACCTTCATGTTGCATTCTGATAAAAAAATCGTACGCCTCTTCAACCCAACCAAATTTACCAAGGCCCCTTATCAGCTCAGTGTAGGTATAAACATTTGGTAAACAGCATTGGTCTCTCATCTCTTTAAACAAACCAAGAGCCTTCTCTACATCTGCCATTTTGAAATACAACATCATTAAGGTAGTATAAATTTTAGCCGTAGGTTGCATTCGATTCTCTTTCATCTCCTCAAAAAGTCTAATAGCAGCATTGTTGCGATTTAATTTCACAAAAACCATAATGAGTGCATTATAGGTTACTGTATCAGGGAAACAGTGACCCTCATTGCACATTTCATTATAAATTTCATGTACTTTTTCATATTGGCCTTCTTGCATTAGCATAAGTATCATGCTATTATAAGCCTGTGCACTTGGCTGGCACTTGCGCGCCTTAATTTGGTAAAAGATGGAGCATGCCTTGCTAACCATCTTCGCCTTGCCTAAAACCCTTATTACCTCGATCAACTCAGTCGGGCTAATTAAGCAATTAGGGTTTCGAACCATGTCTTGGATGGCTCGCCACATCTCGCCATACAGACCCGATTTCTCCAAACTATAAATAAAGGCCATATAAGTGGAGGAATCATGGTCAAAGTTTTTCTTTTTACCGGCCCATTTGAAAAACTGAATTTTTACCGTTATTTCCAAATCAGTTTTCATGACCTCGCGAACCAACCAGTGGTCAACACGTAGCATGAGAACCTCCAATGCCTTCTCAGCATCTGGGCCCCACTTGAATATTTTCAGAATTCTAATAAACCGTTCATCCAGTGCACGTGCTGTTCGTACATGTTTCGAAAACCTTTTTGGTTTGTTTTGGCCATTTTCTCTGACAGCTGGGAGCTTGAACATTTCGACAATCTCGCTCTCTGTATAAAACCAATTTAATAAGAACTCTCAAAACAACTTTAATCAAATTATACCATTAGAGGTTCCAAAACATGGACACACTGACAATTGGTTGTCAACAAACTACATTAGCTCACTATATAAAACGCTCAGTTTGTGGTAATTTGCTTTGGGCATATGGTACAAAAGAAGTAGCCACAAGAAACTGAGCATAAATAAGCAAAATAAGCAGATGAAGAATGCCTATAACCTGTTTGTTTTAATCTCCGACTGAGATGAGGAGAGTATGAAATGTGCCGTTGGGAGAGGTGGCCAGCCCAATAGGTACCCTTTAGCCATTCTCTGCGTAAATTCTGATAGAGCATGAGAGAGAGTGGGAGAGATGAATTTCTGGCGCCTGAGTCCGAGAGGTGTCAACTGGGGACGGGAGTGGGGGACGAGAAGCAGGTGGGTGTTTAGGACAACAACGGAAGCCGACTTAGCCGAGTGCTTTGTTTTAGAGATTTTAACGTATGGACAGGGTCCATGGCGGATCTGTTTCTCAAATTGGTCCTCCAAGTAAACTTAATTCTATTTCTGGGACCATAAGTTAGCATCCTTAGTAATTGCGATTTTCCTATGAATATGATTGTCTTTATGCGATGTGCCCGAAGCAGATATGAATAAGAGTACTGATACCAATAATCGAGGAATGCAAAAATTAAATCTAATGTCGTCTAAACAGATATTTTGATGAATAAATTTGAAAAGAATAAAATCAAACAAGTATGGAAAAATATAAATATTTTAGAATAATAGATGGATTTTAAAATTATAATATCAGCTGTTAACTTTAATATATTGTTTGATGCTCGTAACAGGTAATATGTGCATAAAAATATTTATATGTAAAAATTGACATACTAATATTTCAAATTTCCAGATTCTTTTGAAACTATATATGGCAGAATTATCTCTACAAAAATCTCAATTAACGACGAAGCAATAATTAGTTCATCATGACATAATCAACAAGCAGAAACTTGTGTAAAACACAAATCAATGCCTGAGTGAACTCGCAAAACCCTCCAATTTTGATTATTTCAAGCAGAGAAGCATCGTTCAATGAGAATTACACAGTTACAAAATCACACTTTATTCACATTAGAAAAATAAAAACCTCTATATTCTAAAAGCTCACACTAAAAGCTAACAGATCTAACATTGTTAATGAAGGAATTGATTAACTCAGGATCTTTATTGATCCCATCAGGAGCACAAATTCCACTACTTACATCTACACCATCAGGTCTGAGTAGAGATACAGCTTCACTAACATTATCAGGATGGAGGCCGCCTGCTAAAAGCCACCCATTCTTGCTCTTAATCGGTGGCAGTTTAAATTCCTTCCAGTTAAATCCTTTGCCACTGCAACCACAACAGTCAGAAACAGAGATGTTTTAGGCACATTCTTTGCTTTCAAAAGACGATATAATTTGCATTTGGGACTAACATACGCAACAACTTAAACCTTTTTTTCGAGGAGTTTGCTTACAAAATATTGACATTTGTAATGTAATGTCAGATTTAGGGTTTACTCAATAAAGAAGCATCATAACCATAATTTATAAACTAACAAAAAAATATCTAACCTGCCACCCTTTGCGCTGTCTACAAGAACCCAATCAACTGAAGAATATTCTTCAGATGGAACATTGTTTATAAGATTACCACAATCATCAGCATGGAGCACGTATATGACTCTATTATTCCTTGATAGCTCTGGATGTAAGGCACGAGATTCATCTCCATGAAGCTACATATGTTATAAAAACAATGGAATAAGGCAAACTGCCGAAGTAAAATATGAAATTTAGCTTCCAAACAGAAGGTCATAGAGATTTGGTGCACAGTGTTCTTCTCTTAGTACTTTACATTGAAAAACATGGGTTGAAATTGAAAGAATTCTTTACGAATTCCATTTAGAGTAGAGTAGATAATGATAATAGACTTCACCAAATGTATGTCAGAACAGTACTTTACCATTTTTCCTATTGATGCAACAAGCAGGCTAGTTAAGCATTTTTGTTGTATAATTAAGCCTCAATCCCCACAGTTATCAAATTGACCTTTAGCTGTCATCAACTTAAAGAAAATTTGTCTCAATTTTTGGCCTCAATTAGCATTAAGTACTGGCTTCAGGAAAAAAAAAATATATGTATAATACCTGAATGAACTCAATGTCAGAAGCATCAGCAACTCTCAAAATGGTATCCAAATCATCATCTACAAACACTCCTACCGGCTCAGCACCACACTCTCTTGCAACTCTCGAGATCTCCTTTGCAACCTCTAAAGAGACGGATCGCTTTGATTTGGGCCAGAGAATCATACCAATTAGACTTGCACCTGATTTTGCAGCTGTTTCTGCATCTTTTTCTGACGTGATACCACACATTTTCACTATTGGCTCTATTCTTTTAACATTGATTTCTGTTGATAAGGGACGACTTTGATCTGTTTTGAGACATGAGATGGTGACTTTGGATGGTTTATGTCCTTCCACATATGAGGCTGAAAAGAAATCAAATGTACAGAAGAAGACAATTAGATTAGAGCGCAACTTTTAAAATTTATATCAGATCTTACTAAGTGGTAGGACATATGGATGAGGTCGATAAGTACTAGTGAAAATACTTTCACTACTGAACAAGCATGTACTGGCAAGTTAGAGAATTGGTAACCTATCCTTGCTATTAATATACTAGATAACTCAAAAAGGAAGCCAAACAAAAATTGAACATTATTAAAATTAGGCTTGAGGAGATTATTGGTCTTACTAAGTGGTAGGACATATGGATTGAGGTCGATAAGTACTAGTGAAAATACTTTCACTACTGAACAAGCATGTACTGGCAAGTTAGGGAATTGGTAACCTATACTTGCTATTAATATACTGGATAACTCAAAAAGGAAGCCAAACAAAAATTGAACATTGTGTAAATTAGGCTTGAGGAGATTATTTGAATACACTACCCTTGCAAAATGCAGGAGCTTTTTGAACCAAACTGGCACACCCAATTCGTCCCATCTCCTGACGAACGACGCAGCAGAAGTAATTTACCTGAAACTGAAAAAGTAAAAAGCTGAATGTAAATGTAAAAGATATTAAATGAGCGAAATGGAAGTACATAATTTCAACAAAAAAATTGAAACTTGTCCTATGAATATTGCAGTTTGTTTTCCCTCAAAATCGAAAATTATAAAACAAGTTCTTGGAAATTTGGAATAGATAATACCATAATCGCAGAGGTGCAAAGGTATTACCTTGACAGAGGAGTCTTTTGGAAGTTTTCACTCTGGTAGAGTGAGAGGGAGGATTTACCTCTTCAGATTGTCAGCTCGAAGAGAGAGGGGCATTATTTCCAGACGTGTAAAGTGAAAGGAGGGAGTGAGGTGCAGGTGACGAAGGAAAAGGAGAGGGAGGCGGCGCAAAGAGGGACGACAGGGAGGAGGCGGAGGGAAGCAAGAAAAGAAAAGGGCAAAGAAGCGAGGACGGTGGATAAAAAAAATTAAAAATAAAAAATAAAATAACCGTGGTTTAAATCAATATTTTGAAATCATTCGACCGCTCGTAATTATAATATCTATTTTTTTATTAATGTATACAAATTGATTTTACTATTTAATTAATTGTGAATAATCTAATTTAGTTTTTAACTTAATACTCATTAAAACTTGTTGTCAATTATGAATTTGTCAAAGATATAGTTGGAGTTTATTACAGATACTAATTATGTTTTTTTCATGAAATATATTTGTTATTCAGTATACAATCATCTGAACAAATGTCAGGTCCAAATATGAGTATTTTGTAAAAAATGGCCACAAAAGATCAAGATAATTGGAAAGTCGGACAATACAAAACAAAAGCGAAAATCAGCCTATATCCCTAAATTTACATAAATCATAGTTAATTGAAACAAACCATCAAAATTGTTCAGATGTACACAAACACAAGCAAGCAAACCAACAAATCACAGGCAAACGGTGTGCTTACAAACCAGATCAGGCCTAAAATTGTCACGAAAACTTTATTTAAAAGCAAGTAAATTGTCCGTTCAAGATAAGCTTCATCTTCATACTACCTAAGCCATCCAACCCACCAAAATAGAACTAAAACCTTGTAACATAGCATATTTACAAAGTTTTTTTTTGTTATTTTATTAAGTCAGTCAAAATATATCAAATGAAGATATTCCTGTCTCCACATTTAGTTGTTTAAGAATTAGATAATTTTTAAATAGTATTATTACAATAATCATTTCATTTTTAAGTATATTCATTCCAAATATTGAAAAGGAAAGGCAATCAAGCAATGGATTAACCCGTGACATGTTATAACTCAACCTGTATGTAGTAAATAAATTTGACCAGTAAACAACCAAAAGCTTTTTAAGCAACTATCATAATTAGTAATTAGTTCATATTATGGGCGTTTCTGACAAAAGGAAGCAGATGTAACCAATCAACAAAATGTGTCATCTTGGCGCGGCATTGCGACTCAAGTTTAGAGAACTCAATTTGGGTAGCAGCAGCATGTTCAGATGTGTCATCTTCTTCGTTTATTTGCAACGAAATGACATCTTCAGAAGGTGGTCCCATCGCTCAGCACCAGAAGATGGTCGCATCGTAGGAAGGGGGCTACAGCCTCATGGCCTACCAGGATCAGTGCAAGAAAGCCTGTGGATCAGACTATCCCGAGGCACGAGGACGAGAGTTCCAAACTTCCGAGGCTCGACCCAGCTGAGCATGGCGAACTGCTTCGTCCATGACCTTCATGGGCCCAAGTTACTCGAAGAATCCTTCGCCCCGAGGCTCGAGGGTGCTCGATTGTACAGCGGATAGCAGTTCTGACAGTGTCCGGGTAATGTACTATCTATAGTAGACTATAAATAGAACACCCCTCCATTAGAGAGGGGATTGACACTTTTGGCAATATTACTATTTGTAACAATACTAACATGCACTCAAAAGTCAATGATGAATGAATACAAGATCTATCGACTCAAGCCATTGGTTCATTTGGTTCTACTCTTTGTTATGTGCAAAACACATCTTTCTATTTAACACTCTACACTTAGACGGTGACAGGGACGGAAATATTCGATTCTAGGATTTATGAATTCAAATTAACTTGACTTTGATGGAATTTGGTTTTATCAAGTTTTAAAGTCGAAAAAGTTTAAACAAATTTTAAGGTTGAAAAACTAATTTTAAAAAGGTTGTTGTGGTGTTCTAAAGTAAATCTAACCCAAGTTCGTCTAAGTAAGTTTTGATCAAGAATGCGAATTTTAACTTCATAACACCAAGTTAATTGGTGTTAAAACCTGTTGTTGAAATGAAACCGTCGCGCGCCACTCTTGCCGTTTGATCAAAATCTAATGGATAAGGGAGTCCCTGCATGTAACTTAGATTGATAGGTCCGTAAAAAATGAACCGTCCGATCAAGATCCAATGGCTCGTACGTGCGCTACGGCATGTGTAGCGCTACGGCAAATTCGGATTGCCTGTTGTTAGGCTAATTTCAAATGGTATGGTTGAATTCAACCGGTCCGGTTAAAAACATAAACTTATCGTTAATTGATTTTTACTTAATTTTACGACTATCTAATGTAGATTGATAGCTTAAGATAAGATTCTAGATGTTAACTTTCTTTACATGTATTAAGTTCCTTTTTTCTTCATCTCTTCCTAAGGAAAGAACTACTTTTCAGGACTGCTCTGTAAGAGATGCTTTGCATAAATGGTATGCAATTTTTCCAGCACCTTTACTCAAGAAGTTTCTGTGATGGCTTCTTACCTAAGCCAAGCCTTATCTGACAATGTTCAAGACCAGTTAGTATGGAAATGGAACAGCATTGGCAGATTTACAGTCTCTTCCTGTTATGCAGCTTTTGCAACTTCATCAAAAGTGAATTCTCCACTGGCTTTCATTTGGAAGCTCCCACTACCCCCTAATTTACAAACGTTTCTGTTCTTGCTGGGTTCAGAACTTCAGATCGTCTGCTCACACAAGAGCAATTGCAAAAAAGGGGTGTCAATCTTCAGCCTGGATGTGTTCTTTGCCAACTGCCGATCCTAGAAACAACAAAATATCTCTTCTTTCAATGCTCCTTTACTGTCACAGTTTGGGGACTCCTTGACTTCGGTACTGTTTTCAACAGTAATTTGATGTTAGACCTCCTACTTTTTAATTTCTCTGCAGCTCGAGGAAATAGGAGGGGCGCTCTCTTGGCCACGGCATTGTGGGGTACTTGGTTGGAGAGGAAAAATCATATCTTCCGACAGCGACAGAGACTTACGGCACACATTACATATTGGATCAGCTCTGAAGCAATGTCGTTTCTGAAATACTGCTAATTTGGTTTTTTTTTTTTGTTTTGCTCCGTTTAGTTTGCTTTGTTTCTTTTTTCTTTTTATCAGTCGCTGGCCGGTATGTCTAAAACAAAAATTTCTTTACATGTCTATTTTCTTAAGTTAAAACTATTTCCTCTCTTATTAGAGACCTTGTTTCGGTTCTTACCTCTTGGCTTAATTTTTGTAAGTTCATCTTTCAATTCTAACGATATCTTGTACTTCGTGGTAATAAGTAGAAACAAATCTCTTGGTTTAACATCTCGGATTTACAAATCACTCGAATTTTAGGGTTCTAATTATCTAACAATCTTGACAAGGTCTTAGTATATTGGAAAAAACCATCAATCCTAGCAAATAATCATTCAAAACAGAAAAATAAAGTAAAAGAAATATCATAAATTAAGTAAATTGTTCAATCTGAGTACCAAGCATTATGTTCCTTACAAAACAAATGTTTCTTTATAAAAGCCAACATGAAATAGAAAGAAAAGATGGATCACAACTACAAAACTCCATTACTACTCGTCTCTCTAACCAAATTTCCCTTCGAACTATTTGAATACCCTTGGATCTTTATGTTGTGGTTGAAATCCTACTTCTCACTCTAAACTTTGACAAAAATCCAATCCAACGGTGTTAGCATGCTTATATAGGCTTCAAAGATGATTGCGCATCATGGTGAAATATTTTTGGAACTTCCAAAATTACTAGAGAAGTTGGTGCCAAAAATAACTATCTATGTCAATTCGACTTTCTTTCAACTTGTCTACTTGAATATGGCGGATCCAATTGAACACATCTTGTCACTTATCTCTGCTTCTTCTTAATCGGACCGATTGAAATTAAAAACAAGTCGGTTCAAAATCTAATTAAAAAAGACATATATTTAATTAAAATTTGGGACATAACATAATTGAAATGTTAACATAAAATCCATCAATAATAATCGATGATCTCGTTTCTCATTTTGAACTCACAAAATATTTCTTCTCTTTTCATGAAAATCTTTTATGTTGTTTCTAGTTTTTATTAGTTTTACAAGATAAGTTTGATTTCCTCGAATATTTAAATGACATATATCTTTTTCTTTGTTTACAATAAAAGACAATAAGGTTTAATTGTATTATATAATAAATTGTAAAGATCCACATCAATTGAGGAACCTGTGAGCAATAAGTTAACTAAGTATTCTTATTCATTTAATATTTGTTTCACTGATGAGTGTGTTATTAATACTTGCTAACAAATCATGCAACCTTTTGTTTTTTTTTTCCCCGACGTTTTCCGCATGATCTATCATGCAATTAATCACTAAAAAGTCACATGATGTTCTTATGCCCATCTAAACAGGTTGGTAGGGTACTGAACTACTAATCCTGTAATCTTCTCCCATCAAACACAGCTCGTCTGTTCCACAAAAATGAGGATTCCAGTAGAAGGTTCTTCAATTACTGGACAACTATTAGGTACCAGCACATAGCCATAATAAATCAGACAATACAAAACAAACCATCCAAACCATTCAAATGTACACAAGTGAGCAGACGAACAAATCACCAGCAAACGCTATGCTTACAAACCAGATAAGACCTAGATTTTTCATGAGAACTTTATTTAAAGCAAGTAAATTGTTTGTTCAAGATAAGCTTCATGTTCATACTACCTAACCACCCAAATAGAACCAAAAGCTAGTAACATAGCATCATTTACTGATACTTCTTCGACTTGGCAGGGCCTCTGGGAATTTTACTGAGTACTTTCTCATCCAACACCTTATAATGTTTGTTGGCCTCAGACAAACCTCTCTCTGCAATTTCATCAACTTTGTCCTCATACTTCTCATACAACGCTGGCACGGTGTGCAACAGTATGAACCCTGTATGCAAAATTAACAAATCATAAGTTGCTATACAGCTCTTCAACTGAGAAAAAGCAAGATACAGAATAAGGCTGATTTCAAGTAGGCCCGAACCATGTCCCTAATGGGGAAAATATACTACTTATTACTCTCTGTCGCTTTCAATAATGCATAAATAAGTTTTAAGAATCCAACATTAAATTTGGAATTTTGATGAGTGGGAAGATGAGAGATAAAGGCAAATTTGATTCTTACCAATATAAGACAAGGTCAAGAAGTCGAACCAGCTCCCAACAATAGAAAGAACCCAAAGCCCTGCGATCACCTATTACAGAAATCAATAGAGCATGTTTATCAAAACATGTACAATGGCCAACCAACAAGCTAACAATCCCAGGAAGCTAATTGGTCTTGGTGACTGTTTCCCACAAACATGCAAGTTCGACCGAGAATTCACAATTGCCGTCAACTAAAGTGTGTTTCAACTAGGATCAGCAATATATAACTGAACCTGACCTGACTTAATGGCTTAGTAGTTTAGATCAGGGTACTACCTACTACTACACGGAGTATGCTGGGTCAGACCAGGTCATGACCGCTTTAACCTGACACCATATGTTTCTAATTTTAATTTTTCGTTTTCTGCAATTTTTAAACCGGTCTAGGTAGTTTGGTTTGCATAAATCGTACATAAAAGGAGAGAAAACTGTAAGAAAAGAAAATAAAAAAGCATCTGGGACCAGAACTCCCCACTATTAGCATGTAATAAGGACCTTTTAACCAACAGAATGGCCACTGTTTGTCTATAATTAACAGTAACAAATAATTTATAAATTGAATCTTAGGCCGAGACAGGTTGGGCTGGGCCGACCATAAATGGACACATGAGGCGAGGGTCAGGACAGCTCCAAGCCATCTAAGGAAAATAATTGAAGTACAGGAAAGTAATGAATTATTGGTGAACCCAGCTTGAATCTTATCTGACATGAACTTTTGCCACCCTAGTTGCCAAGTTGTAACTATTGTATGATCTTATTTAGTGGAAACAGTTCTTCTCATGATAACTTGAAAATACTCTCAACTATAATAGGATTTGACACAATGAATTAAAAACTACAAACCATAAGAAACTTCTTAAGGTCTCGGCCTAAAGCAACATCCCTCAGCAAGGAAAGGACCCTGTTGATATCATTGCGGAAAGCAAGTGCAGCATGCCGAGCTTGCTCTTCAGGAATGTGTACCTCAGGTATTTTTGGTGGAGACCTATAAATAAGAAAAGTATAGTTCAAAATTCAACATATTGCTGGCCCAATGAAAAGTAAACCCTGTATTTTGGTACTACTGTAAACTTTTTATTGGATGACTCCAAAGAGACAGTACTAGTGTAAAGTTGACCATTACAATCGACCCACATAATAATATATTATGACAAACCTCTCCCCCGTTCCAATGTGACTCCGCCTGACTTCACCCAAGTACAGATTAAGTAAGCTCGTCCCCAAATTGCTCGCGCAACGTAAAAGAAATTAATAAACCAAAAAAGAAGTAACAATTAAGTATATGAGCAGACCTGTTAATCCAACTCATGAGCTTGGAGACTATGAAAAAGCCACCAAGGGCAAACATAAAGCAGTGAGATAGAAGTGCTAGGAGACGATAATTCAGCACTTCAAACAAAACCCATATTGCAGTTGCTCCGGCAAGAGCTCCTACTGCACTCTTCTTGTCTCTCCACAACAGCACATCAGCAGCTGAGAAATCAAGTGCAGGAAAACTTATTAGATTATTATGTTACAACAATATTAACTATTATTGTTTTATTTTCCTTGTGGAAGGTAGGATACGCAAATTAAAGTCAATTGCTAATGTTTCTTGTATGAAATATTTTTTATGAAAAATCTATTCTAATCAATCCACTTTTTGTCAACCCCAGGCTCCCAGCAAAATTGAATAAAAATCTCAGAGCATAGTAGCACGTGGTTGAAACAAATTAACTTGTCAGATACATACTCAACTTAAATTGACCAATAAGAAATACTTCAATCTAAAAATAAACAAATTTGACTTGTTAGATACTACTATCCTTTCCAGGCCACAAACAAGTTCACTCCCTAAATAGCCTTTATATTAAATAAACAAAACAACACGAGATCTACTTAGCCTTTACCCCTTGTTAATTTAAACAACCAAAAAAGTTCAAAACACTATTCTCCTAAAAAAAGGGTAAATAAAAGCATACTTTTTCCACCACCAAAAACCTCATGCACAGGTTTCTCTCTACCGAAAAGCCGACGGCTTCTCGGTTGTGAAGAAGCAACAGAAGGCACAGATCTCTCTACAACCTCAGACACAGGCGGCGGAGGCGATGAGTCCACGTCATCAGATTTCTCAACTATGGTTTCCTTTATAGGTTCCGACACCTCCTCCACAGCGGCGGCGATCTCCCTCGTCATCTCCGGCGGTCTCGTCTCATTCTCCTTGTCTGCCATGGCGATTTTCTCTTATCCTACTCCGCAGGAACAGCTTAACTAAAACTAGAACTGGAACTAGAACTCTCTTGGGATGCGAGAAGAGTGAGAAATGCTTTTTTGAGTGGAAGTGTAAGAATACAAGCGATCCGACGGGAGTATGGATTTATACGGAAGGAGATAAAACTTGTACGGATAGGTAATGATCTGAGTCGTTGGAGTAGGATCGCACGGATGTGAGATTGGGGTATTTGGATCAAGTGAATTTTTTAATGAAAAAGATTGGTGAATTTGAAAATAACGGCGTCTCACTTCGGCTCTTATCTGTAAAATACGTGGCGGATTCCAGGCTGAAAGGCACCGACTCGCTTTCATATTCTCTTTTAATCTCTTACCATTTTTTTTGTTCTGCCTTTAAAAACATTTTCTTCATCTTTACTTTCTTAAACCATGAAGCAGTACTGTTGTAGAATAATATATTATTGTCTAGATTAAATAGCGCTATTCGACTATTTCTAAAAATCCAATTCATTTGGTTTAAATTGCTTGAGAATAAAATTAGATTAATTATTCAGATTAAAAGATAATCATACTATTATTAAAATTTTATTCGAATGCAAACAATCACTTAAAAATAATAACTTATGTTTAATCATCTAGAAATAATAATTTTTAATCCGAATAACTAATTATAAGTTTATTCTCGTGCGTCCAAGCACACTCTTATAAAAGAATAAGTACTTGTCAATTAACTGAATTTGTAGGATTTATCGGTTCTATAATAATTAATAAAAAGCTCACCTCATTATTGATATTGAAACGATTAAGTTCACAAACCTAAAGTTAGAGAGCGTCGGATGAATATTGAGGGCTGAGATGGAGGGCGAACACACTGCAGCTATGACTGTTAAGTCTGTAATTCAAAAAAATTTTAAATTTTTTTTCTGAGAAAAAAGCCGTATGGTAAATATTTCATTAATAAAAATCTTATAACCAATATTACATACTCATATATCTTACAATCAATATCAATCTAAACGATCTAACCTATTAATACACATGCAAAAACACACATAATCGAATAAACTATAATTAAATCACACAATTATTGAAAATTAAAAGAGAGAAGAAAACTTTTGAATCCAGTCGCAAATACTAACATAGCAAGGGTACGTATGCATAACATGGTTCTTTTATATTCTGCCCGGCTGCTCCCTCAGCAAGTCGGCATCTCGGTCACTCGGTGAACCATTCTAAATTTCTAATATTACGGTGCGGTACTGCGGTTCCGTTAGCGGGTCTGGTCGAGTTCATCCACGTGGCGAGTTACTGAAGATACACGTTCCTTCTGAGACCCTTCGGGGAAGCTGTTTGCTGCGCGTGTCTACTGCGGGATCAAGCTGTCAGTGACTGCGGCTTGAGACGAATACGGAATACACCGCGCTTAGTCAAAATTTTATTTTTGTCGGTCCGGCCAAATTGGCAGGTGGCTGCCCAGGGGTCTGTATCCTCTACCAACCTTTTAAGGTTGGTAGAGTGACAACATTAGATTCGAGCCGTTAGATCTAATCTCGACGGTTAAAATTTTTCGGGTCTATCAATCTGGTTACATGCACGGGGCTCTCTTAACCGTTAAGATTAGATCTAACGATTCAGATCATAAGTCGGCACTCTACCAACCCTTTTAAGGTTGGTAGAGGATGTGATTCGGGCTGCCCAGCCGCCCAGGAGGACAGGAGGCAGGAGAAGAGATGCATTCGTTATTTATTTCCGTTATTTAATTGGAGAACTAGAAAATTTCAATTTGATCCTGCAGAAGCACAAAACTCATTTGGACTTCTCTCTCAATCCATCCTATCATCGCTTGTCGTATAAAAATGATGCAATGAAACGTTATACAGCTTTTTTTTAATTAGTTTAATTGATACTGTATGTTAATCTTAAATATAAATAAATAACATATCGGGGTGATAAGGATCATCCCGATATTCCTCATCCCCATCATCCCCACGCGTTTTCTCTATTTTTGACTCTACGCGTTTTCTATTTCTAGAAATTGCTTTGTTTTCCTCCCTGCCGTGTACGCTCGTCCCAGCCCTCCCACGTACGCTCCCCCTGCAGCGTACGCTCGCCCCCCTCCCACCCTCCCGCGTACGCTCCCCAACCCCCACCCTTCCGCGTACGCCCCCCCTCTCCCCACCATCTGATAATATCATACTCTCACACACACAATATATATTGATTATAAATGTTGAGGTTAACATATTTAACTGTTAAAGTTAATATATATAACTGTTGAAGTTAATATATATGCCAACTTCAACAATTTAAATATGCTCACTTCCAATATTACCTTCAACATTTAAATATGCCAAGTTCAACAATTATATATATTAACTTCAACAGTTATATATATTAACTTCAACAGTTATATATATAACATATTACTTACATATATAACTTCAACATATATAACTTCAGCAGTTACACATATTAACTTCAACAGTTATATATATTAACTTCAACAGTTACATATATAATTTCAATAACTACATATATAACTTCAGCAGTTACACATATTAACTTCAACAGTTATATATATTAACTTCAACAGTTATATATATTAACTTCAACAGTTACATATATAACATATTACTTACATATCTAATTTCAATAACTACATATATAACTTCAGCAGTTACACATATTAACTTCAACAGTTATATATATTAACTTCAACAGTTACATATATAACATATTACTTACATATCTAACTTCAATAACTACATATATAACTTCAGCCAGTTACACATATTAACTTCAACAGTTATATATATTAATTTCAACAGTTATATATATTAATTTCAACAGTTACATATACAACATATTAACTTTAACAATTATATATATAACTTCAACAATACATATATTAACTTCAACAATTACGATATTGCCTTCAACATTTAAATATATTAACTTCAACAGTTATGAAGAGTTGAAGGAGGAAGAGGAGAAAGGTGGGGGGGGACGATGTACATGGGAGGGAGGAGGGGGGGACCGCGTATGTGGGAGAGAGGAGGGGGGAGGGGGGAGGGGGGACTGCGTAAGTGGGAGGGAGGATAGGGCAGGGGAGGGAGATAGCGTACAGAGGAGGGGGAGGGGATAGAGTGTACGCGTGGGGAGAGAGGGATTTGTTACGTACGCGTGAGGATGATGAGAATGATAGTATCTTAGGGATGGTCCTAAGCAATTCCGATAACATATGTCGTATTTGAAAAAAAAAAAAAGGCAGATGTCAGTTACGTTAGTAATGATTGACTTTGGAATTCCCAATCACTCGTATAGAACACGAATTAATTATTATATCCTTAGCCGATTAATTTTACCGTTTTGGCAAGTTGGTTGATTTGATTTGATAGTTTACTAGTTTTAGTAATCTACTCGACTTAATGAATAATGATGCATTTGTGTCAACTTGGTTTAGATTATTTATTCATTTATTGTTGTCATTGTGGTTATAATAATATATGTATACAAATGGAATTTGCAAATTTTGAAATATGATATCCGTGGAGCACTGGATCATCGGAATCATAAGGAAATAAGAAATGTGATATATATTTTTGGTTGGTTCGAATTAAAAAAAAAACAAAAGGATGTTGATAGAGCAATTAAAAACCATAATTGCTTAAGACCATCTCTAATATTCTGTCATCTTTATCATCTCTGGACTTCTATTAATGAGAAAGTTAGTTAATTAATGAGGATTCCAGGGATGATAACGCGTTTTCTATTTTTGACGGCACGCGCATTCTGCTTTGCTCCCGTTCTCCACCCTTGTGCTTCGCTCATCCTTAATATGTAACTTCAATAATTACATATTAATTTCAACAATTACATATCAACTTCAACCGTTACATTAAGTATCATTAATTATCTAGCCCCTCTGTTGAAGTTAATATTTATAACTGTTGAAGTGGATACATATAACTGTTGAAGTTAATATATAATTGTTGAAGTTAATATCATAACTGTTGAAGCTAATATATATAACTATTCTAGTTATATATATATATATATATATATATATATATAGAGAGAGAGAGAGAGAGAGAGAGAGAGAAAGCCTTCAATCAAAGCGCTTTGACCGAAGTCCCAGTTAAACCCCGTCAGATCTCAATTTTGAAAGTTCAAACGACCGATCCGAACCATCAAATATGATCTCCATATTGAAATCTCCTTGCAGACCAAAATTTTCATTTTTTTGAATTTTTAAAGTATTTTTTTCGGTTTTTCAAAATCAGCAATTTTTGTAGGGTTCAGAACAAATTAGATTAACGATTTTTAAAAATCCGAAAAAAATGCTTACAAAATTCAAAAAAATGAAAATTTTGGTCGGCAAGGAGATTTCAATATGGAGATCATATTTGACGGTTCGGATCGGTCGTTTGAACTTTCAAAATTGAGAACCGACGGGGTTTAACTGAGACTCCGGTCAAAGCGCTTTGATTGAATCCATTCTCTCTCTCTCTCTCTCTCTATATATATATATATATATATATATATATATATATATAAACTTTTAATATATATAACTGTTGAAGTTAATAACGTAATTGTTGAAATTAATATTTATAACTATTGAAGTTAATATCGTAACTATTCTAGTTATATATATTAACTGTTGAACTTAATATGTTAGTGTTGAAGTTAATCTATAACTGTTGAAATTAATATGTTAGGGCGGAAGAGGAAAACGAAACAAAAGATGAGTATTGGATTTCCGTTTTTAAAAAACATGTGAATAATTGTTGCCTAAAATAGAAAACGCATGAGAATAATGGAATGACAAATATCGGAAATAATTCTTATCACCGCGTTAAAACGCTTCTTTAACCAAAACTACCTAGAGTCAATTTAAAAATTTTCCCCAAAAGAAGTTTCAAGAAATTAAAAGGGCAGTATTGTTTAAGCTATAGTATGACGTGTTATGTACACAGCATGTCACGTCAAATGCTTGTGCCTACGTTCGTGCAATTTTACTTTGTTTTGTGTTGCAACTTGCAAGCACATCAGTACTGTACTGTTTTGTTATTTTTTTTATTGACATAAACCGTTAAAATTTTAATATATATTTTGCAGTACGTTAAAATATAAATAGTCACTAATTTAAAGGGGTATCAATTATTTTTCAACTTAAATTTAAGCATCAGAGACGATATAGCAATCGAAATATTCATATATTTTTTTATTTAAAGAAAGATGAGGGTCAAACCTAGGGGTGAAAACGGGGTGGATACAGAGTGGATAATGGTCATACCATATCCGTATTTATATTTTTTTCGGATACGAATACAGATACGACGTGGATGTTAAATGAATACGAATACGGATCGGATATTGTCAAATATGGATACGAATACGGATATATTTTATCGAATACGGATAATATTTTGCTCAATTTATTTTATTAAACAAAAGACAAAATTCGATTAGAAAAGTGTAATGTTTACTTTTTTATGACTAGTATAAAATTAACTACAAAAAATAAAGATAACGACAGAAAAATCATTACTTATTCACACATATTGAAACATCACAAAAACCAAGCTTTCATCAAGTTTATATAAAAATTGACATCATATTATATAAAAAAAATAATCGTCAATTCTAATGCTATATAATTGAAATAGCTATACCTACATGTCAATTATGATACAAATTTCAAAAAAATGTGTCATTACCATATACCAAACGGATATCCGTTTTGCATAGAAATACGGATATGAATATTTATCCGTATGCGCACTAATATTACTTTCCATATCTGTATCCATATACCATATCCGTTAAAAAAAAAATACGAATCCGCTTCCGTATCCGTTTGAATACAGATAATATTTTCCGAATCCGTAAAATAGTAGATATGGATACGGAGCAAAGATTACCCGCTCCATTTTCACCCCTAGTCTCAAGCCCCATCTTTCATTGAAAGTAACCGCTGCAAATTTATCAATATGTTTTTTGAAGAAAAATTATTTCATTAAAAAATGTTCAGTATATTAATTAGCTCTAAAAATTTAAATTAACTTTAAAAGCACACTCCCAAAAAATATTCAATTCCTATCATCCTTTACGTGTCGCATGCGATGCGACCATCTCTTTTGGTCCGCGAAGAAGTGCAAAATATTGTTGACTTTCTTTTTTTTTTTTTTTTTGAGACTGAAGTTGTGGCTTTCTATGATTTGAGCGTGTACAAATCATGACGAGTTGGATTAGCGAGGAACTTACAAAACAGCAGATATTATTACGGTGTTCTCGATATAGAAAATCCCATCTTCTTTGTGGCGCATCAGTCATCACACGCCGAAAGAAGAATGCCTTGTTTTTGTGCGAGTTGTTTCTGACAGTTGAAGGGATACCTCCAAAACAGCTCCATCCACTCAAATTGTGCAAATTGCATATCATTAGGACGGCGACAAGAAAAAGTCCGTTGGCCCACGACGGGTGCTGATTATCTCTCGACGGGTATTTCACTATTTGCCATGACTTTATGCTAAGTGGACATTAATTTAACTCCCTAATATTATCAGCAGTTTGATTTATTTTTATCCTCTTCTTGAATAGTTCCAAACTTTTAAATTCCAATGCAAATGCTGCCTTAAAAACCGGAATTGATTAGTATCATCACAGCATTTTTATCATATCTATCATCCTTTATAGATGCGTTCATTTTTTTTTTCCAGTTTTAGAAAACACATTTGAAATTCTCTCTTCTATTTTCGGAAATCCAAAAAACGCATTTCTATCCGTATCCCTAGCGATGCGTACTCTACTTCCCCCCCCTCGCCCCACCCCTCCAGCGTACGCTCCCCCCTCCCTCCCCCTCGCCCCCACCCTCCCCCCTGCACCTCTCACACACTTCATAACCCGTTGAAATTAATATTCATAAATGTTGAAGGTAATATTTGAAGTGGCCATATTTAAATTGTTGAAGTTGTCATATATATTAACTTCAACATTTAAATATGCCAACTTCAACTTCAACAATCGGTCTATTTATATATATTAAATGTTAATATATATAATTATTGAGGTTAATATCGTTACTGTTGAAATTAATATATATAATTGTTGAAGTTAATATCATAACTGTTAAAGTTAATATCATAACTATTCTAGTTATATATATATATATATATATATATAGATAGGCTAAATTAGACTCCAGCATATAGGAGGTCTATGTGCTGAAGTTTCTCAACCGTTGGATCTGAAATATAACGGTCCCAATTGAAGCGCTAGGAAGAGATAGATTCCACGTTTCTTTTGAATTTTCCGTTAACGGAATCCCGTTTGCCTATTAGGTGAGGAAAGAAAATATAAAAAAAGGGAAAAAAACAAAGAGACCCACGTTTCTCTCTTCGTCTCTCTCACACACAGAAGAAAAACAAAAACCTAGCTTGCTTCTCCCCTTTTTTCCTATCCGATCGAGCCAACTGTCAGATCGCTGAAAAAAAGTAAAAACGAAGACTCTCTCTTCCACCGTCTCTCTCTCACATGAATTGTTGGAACCCAAAATTTCAGAAGGTGCACATGACCTAGCTAGCTCGTCGGAAGGTGCAAATGGTCTAGCCAGCTTGTCGGAAGGTGCTAATGGCCAGTGACAGGTACTTTCCCTCCTTCATTTACCCCAATCATGTGTATTTTGTCATTTGTATTCTTTTTTGGTTTGATTTTTTCAATTATGGTTCGCCCATTTTCCTTTGTTGCAGTATGCATCTTGTGTGATACAAATTTTTTGTTCCAGTACAAAATCTCCTCTATCTCGCCTTTACTTGTTCTTTGATAGAAGCAAACCATAGTAAGTTGATCTAATTTTGCATCAAATTGTAACTCATTTGTTGTTGTTTTTGATCAATAATTTCAGCTTGCAAAATGTCTGGTTAATTTCTGATTAATTTATGGTTAATTTTGGTTTAATCTCTAATGTCCCATTTTTGCATTGTTATGAAAAATTAGATTGGTCAATAAAATCACCCAACAAAAATTTGGTTTACTTTACAAAATTAAAGAACCATGGCAGCATGTTAAATATGGCTTGGCTATTTTGTGATGGTATTATAGTAGAGTTAGATGGGTAAAGGGATAAATTTGCTGTTTCCTGATAACTTGTCACAAGATTTTGGTATTTTTTCCCCTCTCTGGTAACAATGTGCCTCTGAGTATGCACTTTTCCCTGTCAGGGGCACAATTACTTGGGTAAGTTAAAGCTAACCGTTTCATAATGCAAAGGAAAGAGAAAGAAACCTCAAAGGTTAAGCTGTGTTTTGTAAATGTGTATTATCTCTATAAGTCAGTAAATATGCAACTGTGTTTTGTATTAAGTTTGTAAATATGCAACACAAGTTGGAACCACTTGTGCATTTCAGGCTTTGTATATAAGAACCAATATGCAACTGTATTTAATTTGCAGCTCTTTAACTAATCGAACAATTGGAGCTTGAGATTTAACGCATAGTTTATATTTGGGTTGGTTAGCAGTAATTGGGATGCTTCGTGGTCTCTCATATCTTGTATGAGTAAGTTAGCTCTTTACTGTTGAGTCTACAAGCAAAATAAATTGAGCATTGTAATCTAATGCTTATTTTATTGAACGTGTTATTAATATTTTTTTCAAATTATAAGCTGAAGGAAGTTCAAGGAAAGGATAATAAAAGACGATATGGAATCGAATGGTGCACATGAAGATGCTGCGGCAGAATCTGACAAACTTATCAAGTTGAAGAGTTGTAGTTTATATTAGGTGCACGAGAGTGTTTGTTAAGATCTTTTACAAATTTTCCCTTTTTTGTTCTCCAAAAGTTGATTATGTATGCTAGAATAATGTACTAATTTGATTCCTGTACCTGTTTTGCGACCCAAAATTTTCTATCCTTTTTTTTTATTTTCTAGCATTACAAAAACAAAAATTGACTTGGGTTGTCTGCTTCAAATTCAAATTGAGGAACAAAAGTTGATATTGTCAATATTTAACATAGATATTGTCAAGCACTTGAACATCATGGTACGGTACGACAGCACTTGCTATTTGAATAATAGCAATTTACAAGCTTTATTTAATTTATGAATGAATTTCTGGAACAAAATTACTATTTGAAATCTTAAGTGGTTCATTGAATGAAAACAATTAAGTTTGCTATTTGAAATCTAGTGTACCTGTGTAAAGGAACATGAGGTCTAAACAGT
This sequence comes from Rhynchospora pubera, assembly GCA_028095005.1. Classification (NCBI taxonomy): domain Eukaryota; kingdom Viridiplantae; phylum Streptophyta; class Magnoliopsida; order Poales; family Cyperaceae; genus Rhynchospora; species Rhynchospora pubera. Next base: position 22,590,431 of record CM051461.1, read on the forward strand.
TGAATGTTTCATCCATTATCTTTACTGGTGCGCCAAAACAAGATCAGATTTTAACAAACGCACAGAAAATTCTTTATTATACAATCAATCACAACAAGTAGCAATTTACTCACCGAGGAGTGTCTATTATACGCAATTTACTCACTGAGGAGTGTCTATTATACGTGATCTATTATACGCAATCTATTATACAGTGAGAACCATTTGGTACCTATCAACCAAATGTTTTTTCGGAGAATAGTTTCATGTCCAATTTGAAAGAAAAAAAGAAGGGGCAGAGTTAAAATTACTGATACGTCACCACCAGATGAAATTACTTTTATTTTGACCAAATGACAGTGTGCTATTGTTTCATTATAAAACAATTTCCTTTTGTACAAATAAGTCGTGGGCACATAGAAACAGCTTCTATTAACTAGCTTATAACAAGAAGCCTATACAATACACTGGTAATTGCCTTACGTAAAACAAAATTGGGTAGAGAAATAGTGGACCGATGTCATAAAAACTAAGCCTAAACAATGGTTTGTACCAGCAATCTGCGTACCCATTAATTGAAGCAAATATCACAAATAATTTCTGAAGAAGCAAACAACATCAAAGGTATGAGATTTTCAATAACTACTGACCTTTCTTTAACACTACAGATTGTTTTAACAGGACAACATGATATAAGCAAAATACTACTGAATTTCAACTTTGCCATTAGTACAAAATTAGTTCAAAAAACGTCAATCGTGTAACTAGGAATTGATTTGAATTATCAGACATCTTAACTAGATGAGATTTAAACAACCCATCAAACATTCAGTCCTAAATAACCGTAACTTTAATTTTCCATTGATGTAATACCAAAGAATGTCCAACATTTAGCAACTGTAGGTGTATCAACTCTCTTTCTGTCTCTGAATCACATCGAAACAAATATCACAAGTCAATCACGATCTTGAGGTCAAAAATTATTATTTTTATAAGACTAAAATCTCATACCAGTGATTGAAAATCAACGAAGACAATCCTAGATATCCAAACTACCCAAATTAACCAAAAATTAACGGTCAAGTAGTACATTAGCAAACTATTAATCCAAAATTAATAAGATATTAATCCGAAATTGTATAGAGGTCTAGCAATTAACAAGAAATTAAACCAAAATTAACCATCTAAAAAGGCAAAATCAGTTCAACAAACCTAGATTATTTCTTCTGTGCTTCGCGTTTGTGGCACTCCTCACTAGTACCAACACGAAGATCCAGTAGCTACCACACAAAAATTCTTCGCCAGGAGGTCTGACAGAGCTATTTTTTCAGTCGAAGGAGGGAGCAAGGTTCAGAAGGAGAGAGAGAATTGATGGAGAAGGAATAGGGAGAGAGAGAGAGAGTTTCCGAGCAGAGAATTAGTAGCGGTCGCCTAGAATGAGAGAAAGAGAGAGGTGCTGAGAGAGCTATTTTTTTTCTATAGGAGGGAAAAAGGTTGGAGAGAGAGAGACTAGACGGAGAAGGAAGGAAACAAACAGACGGAAAGATTAAAGAAATAACGGAGAGGCGGAGGCCAGTTTCGCTCCTTCAGCGCCTAAATACAGACCGCAGGATCTCATCAATCTCTAAATCTGACGGCTAATAAACTTCAGCACACAGACCTCCTATGTGCTGGAGTCTAATTTAGTCTATCTCTCTCTCTCTCTCTCTCTATATATATATATATATATATATTAACTTTTAATATATATATAACTGTTGAAGTTAATAACGTAATTGTTTGAAGTTAATATTTATAACTGTTGAAGTTAATATCGTAACTATACTAGTTATATATATTAACTGTTGACCTTAATATGTTAGTGTTGAAGTTAATATGTTAGGGCGGGAGAGGAGAGCAAAAAAAGAATGAGTATTGGATTTCTGATTTTAGAAAACGAGTGAATAATTGTTTCCTAAAATAAAAAAAACGCGTGAGGATGATGGAGATGACAAATATCGGAGATGATCCTTATCATCCCGCCTCAAAACTATTACACTAACACTTTGCTCCACTGTTGGAAGAAAAAAGAAAGGAAAGTGATGGAAAGAGTAAAAGATACACCCCAAAAAAATTTTATTTTATTTTTTTTCATTTTTCTTCGCAATATTTCTCCGTATTCTTCTTTAATCATTTCTACATTATATTTGGTTTGGCGGTGGATAAGGCAGTAATGTCCAATGGAAAATTTATTAATTTATAATGTTGTAACAAAACTTACTTGCATTTTTCGCACATTGGACTATACATCTCTAAAATCTAAATAAATAATTTTATTTAAAAAGAAGTACTTATAGTCGTTTAATGCATTCTGCTGGTTTTCACCACCCAACTTTCACAAAATAAATAAACAAATAAGCCAAATTGATTGAATTAAGTTGAATCATCGATCTTGGTTTGGGACAACTTGGGTCGGATTATTTTCAATGGGGGTCAGTTCGAATTCAAGTAAACGGGACATGAATACAGGATAACATCAGGTTGCAGAGTAACGGTCATGTTTGTTACGTCGATAAATCTAATGGTATATTGATTTTGAGTAAAAACTGTTTTAAAACTAGATTCAATTTAGTTGAGTTAATATCACTTACATATATAAAGCAGGCCATATTTTAAGGATTGCATTTAATATTTTTAGTTCGAATTAATGTTTGAAATAAGGGCAGAATTTTTTTTTTTTGTTCCTTTAAGTTGGGTTTTTTTTTTGGTTGCTTTTGAGTTGGGTCATCTAGATTTTAAATCATCACATGTTTGGACATCACGAATTCTAGTTGTTTTTTTTATAATAAATCATCGCATACATCACAAATAGTAGTAACTAACAAGTTATATTTTTGTCTTATGTTTTCTCCTCCAATAAGGCCCGATAAAAATTTTAAGTATTTAATTTTCTTCTGACATCATTTACATGCTTCTCTCTTTTTCTTTCACCTCCCTCAAAGACACAGACACACAGTCGCAACTCTACCCTCGTGCCCGTACGGTAGCCCTTATTGACCGGTACCAGCTTGATACCAGTCTCTACTTGCATCTCCTTGATGCTATAAACCCATCTCTAACTATTATTGTCCATCATTTGTATAGAATTGTTGACCGAAAGCGAAACCTTTCTCAAAGCTTGCAAATTAAGCACAGAAAAACAGACACATATAAAGAAAGAGAGCACAATTAAAAAAAATCCAATTAAAGGACATTACATGCTCAGTAAAATATAAGAAACATAAAACACACAGATAAAACAAAATAAAAGGTGAACGGAATGTTGCCGATATAAAATTACATAACAATACCCAAGTACCCAACGCATGCAACTGCATAGTTAATTGTACAATATACAAACACTCAATGCATATAAAAATTAACTTTAAATAATTAAGGTTCCGGATGTAGCTCTACTGATGCAAATAGAACTAATCATTAATTCTTACCACCACCGGCGCTGACACTTACGTCAGCTTTTACACCGCCACCACCATTAGGACCACCAGCATTGACATTAGCACTAACATCAGCTCCGACGCCGCCACCCATGCTGTTGCTGCCGCCACCAACCTTAGCGTCAACACCAACTTCAACTCCAAATCCAGTGCTCTTGTCCTCACCAAGAGCCCGTCTTCCTCCAAGACCTTCAGCACCAAATCCACTAAGCTGGATTGCTATCCCAAGAAGGACGAACAAGACATATAAAGATACCTTCACCGAAGCCATTTTATTTTTATGTCACTACTTTATGTTTTATCTCAGACTCTTGACTTGGTTATCAAATATGCACATTGATCCCTCCTTATATAGCCAAACGAAGTCCAATGTTTTTCCACGGGGATGATCATGTGTTGGAGAGTTGTACATTTTTTTTATCTATACTGTACGAGTCGCATGTTGCAAGAAATATATATATTGATTGTGATGATTTGAAGAACAAAAAAAAAAAAAATTAAAATTCATGATATCATTCTGATTTTCTAACGGACTGGAAGATATTTTAGATACCTTTATTTATTTAATATACTAATATCTCACAACTAGTACTGAACTAGAATGTTTGGTGAAATTTTTTTCAAGAAACATGGAAATCTTTCTCGATCGTGGAAAAACTTTGGCATTTCCGCCAATGATTAGCACAACATTATTTTTTATAGTAATATATCAAATGAAACTTGAAATATATTGCATGCTTATCTTGATCAATTGAACAGATTATAACAATGATATAGAGCTTAAGTTGGATTGTTTGGTCCAGTGGTTTGAAATTTGTTTCAATTAATGAAATATATGTTTTAATTATTTCAAATTTTGTTTGTTCACGTAAAAATAGGCGAATAAATTTTCAATGTTGAAATTGTCAGATTTCCATCAATTAATCGGTTAATTTTTGTGGTAAGCAATGAAATAACAGAGACAAAGAGCAACAAGAAAAGTTTGTGGTGCGAAAACTTGCAGCATCATTTTCAGAATTTTCTTCTCCTTTTATTCAACTGATAACAAATTAAACATAGTAACAATTAATATCCTAATACAAATTTTATTCATCTAACAAGTAAATAAAACAATAACAGATTATTTTCTAAATATCTAAAACAAAGAAACTAATCAAATACCAAAAACAATTATAATATCCATATACGTACCGACGCAGTAACTTCAACTTTATCCTTTACCGACACAACAGCTTACTTCTTACGGTACTAAGAACATAATAGGTGATACATATATTTGACTGGAGTTGATTCTTTATTCGTTATGTGTAGAACCGTATATGATATTATAACCGCACGGAATCGACAGCAATTTGCATTTGTTTGTCTAATTTGTCTTGCGATATTATCTTCCTATTGGCTATGTGATATTTTTCGGCTTGACAGTACATAGACATAGTGGACTCCATATTCAATATTTTGCAGAGAAAGTTTAATATGCACCATAGTGCATAGAGCATTCCGTGCACTACGGATTTTTTCGGAAATATTTTTGTAAATTGGCAAATCTAATTTAACCAATCTAATCTATATATTAAAATCTCATACCAAATCAAAATTTACAATTTTTTATATTTTATTACTATTTTTTTCGAATTTTTTAAAACATGATATTTTTAGAATATTGTACTATTTACAATTTTCCAAAAATGACATGTTTTAAAAAATTCGAAAAAATAGTAATAAAATCTCAAAAATTGTAAAATTTGGTTTTCTATGAGATTTCAATATGTAGATTAGATTGGTTAAATTAGATTTGTCAATTTACAAAAATATCCATGAAAAAAATCCGTGGTGCACGGAGTGCCCTATGCACTATGGTGCATGTTAAACTTTCTCATATTTTGCATCGTCTTCACACTAGGTAATAAAATATGATTCGCAACATCTTACATCTAGGCATATCTAGCTTGCCTTGCCTTCCATGAAAGGTTAGATAACTCACCTTGCCTTTGTGGTAGCCGATAAACACGATTCGCACTACGTTTCATTATGGACGTACAGCTGCCATGATTTGGTCCAGATTCTGCAGTCACAAAATCACAGGGTTCTTATTTAATTAATCATAAGGAAATCACAATCCTTCACATGAATTAAATTGGTATACGCTCAGTGAGAATCATATATAAAATCTAACTAGCACTATATGCAAAACAATTATCTCTTTTGCAATGCAATCATAAATATAATCATAGCAATAACTCGATTCTAGTCATGGTTTATTTTAATAACCTCCAAATAAGTTTGTTAGGCTATCGGGTTGGATTTTATTCTCTAGCTAATGGGTTTGATTTGGATTCGGTAACCTGATTCATTGGTGCCCAGTGCCACGAGTGAAAAACTGGAGATTCGTCCACATTATTATGTGTCTGTTCCGTTCAAGCGGAACGGATAACAATACAGATTTTTATTTCGTTTTCGAAACGAAACTGTAAAGGGTATGCGTTTCGTCACACGTTTGGGTGAAATGCAGTTCAAATTTATACGTTTCGCCATGGAACTTTTTGGTATATACCGTTGACGAAACGTAACGGCAAACAAAATACCTCATTTCGTTTCCGTTAGACACGTTGTGCAGCCCTAACCACTGCCCCATTTGCTTGCCTTCGTGGATCAAATTTCTTAGCAAATCTGGCTCAGGATCTGGTGGGGTTTGTCAGACTCGTTATGGTTTGATTCAGTTAACTAGATTAGGGGTGTCAATGGTACATATTTTCACGTTATTCCGTGACGTTACCATTAAATGGAACCGTAAACGGTAGTGAAATTGGTTTCGTTAATAAAACGAAATGGCAAACAAAATAGACTGGTAAATACACATATAAATGGAACGATAAATGGTATAGGGTATTCCATTTTCGCGTTTATTATTTTACCAGTGTAGAATAGCATAATAACGCATTATTTCAGTTAATTTAGTTATGGTGAGATGCATCAAAGCTTTTAAATTTCGGTTTTTTCGGTATGACGGTCTAGGTCCCCATGTTATTTTGGTGTTATAACGGCGATATAACAGTGTAGTGTTTTTTTTCAATGTTTGACACACATCAATTCTATAACTATCACTTTATGTGTTTATACATCTCCAATACTCCATACAAATAGCATACGGCCATACCAAATTCAATATACTGCAGTGTACCAATATTGAGTAGCAGTAGCAGGTTGTACAAATTTAACAATAGTTCAATATTGAATATACAATTTAACAATAGTAGCAATAACAGCTTGTTATTTCGTCGAATTAATTGAAATAACGCGTTATATCGCCAAAATAATTGAAATAACGCGTTACGACATTTTCTCGATTAAGAATGTAACGTTCATGCGGTTTGACACAGAATACCGCTATTTCTGTTATTTGGCCGAAATTTAGAAGCTTGGATGCATCGCAAAAAACCTTTCGTGAGATGCGATAAAAACTTATAAATCTGGTTCAAAATGACAGATCCAAACCATCTAATATGATCTTGCTATTGGAATCTTATTGTAGATCAAATTTTATATTTTTTTAGAATTTTTAAGTATTTTTTTCGGACTTTTAAATATGACAGTTTTTGAACGGTTCAGAACTAATTAGATTAACAATTTTCTAAAATTTAAAAAAAATACTTAAAAAATTCGAAAAAATGTAAAATTTAGTCTGCATGGAGATTTCAATAGAGAGATTATATTAGACGGTTTGGATCAGTCATTTTGAATCAGATTCATGTGTTTTGATCGCATCTCACCATAGCAAAACTCTATATATATATATATATTATTTATTTTTAATTATGTTGACTTATGAGAATTTGACAATTTTTGTATATGAATTATGCTTTTATAATGTGGTCCAAGTTCATATTATTTTTTTTATTGCTTTGGTGATTAACAATTAATGCAATATTGTGAGATTTGACCCATTTATTACAATTAATGCATGTGATATTCAGCCCAAGGCCCAATACATGATTGTGGTTTTTCGATTTTGAAATGCAACTTAGTCCTACAGAAAGAATGATCTAATACAAGGATAGTATATAAGAAAGGAGTAATGTTGGGGAACTGTAAACTAATCCGGTTCACGACGGTACGTCACGGTACGCCACGTGGCATTTTCAGTTTGTACCGAGGTCGTACCCGTATCCAGTTCGAACCCGGTACCGATACTCTTCCAAATATGGAGTACCGGGGTAACGTAGTTCCCTCTCTCAAAACTCTAAGCGGCGCTGACGAGCGATGATCGGCGGATTTCATGCTAACATTTCAATCCATTTAGGCCCAAATTACAATTAAATATTTGTGTTTTAGTTAGATTTTAACATATTTAGGTTAGTTTTAATTAAGTTTGTGTCAAAGAAGGAGTTACTACAATAATATCTATTTTTATGTAGATTTTAGACAAGAACATGACATAAATAATTAAATAAAGATGTAAAGCTTCTCATAAGCTTTCCAACGGTTCTTGAATCACCTCAAACGGAGTCCGGATGAAGAAATTATGGTCAAAATACAAACAAGGCGCAGTGCTGAAATTTCCAGACCTGTTCTCGGCCAGATTTCTGGCGGGGTCGCCAGAATCCTGGTGGGTCCGTCTGAAACCTGCCTGAATTAGCAAAAAGTGCCCGTTTTAGAGTTTTAACTTGGGAAGACGGTTATTCTCTATTCTCGTCACGTCCAAAAGTATTTTCCTGCTATTATGAGCATCTCCCATCAATTCTAAAGCCTATATAAATATGGTTTGAGAAGAGATCAAGGGGGAGATCGAATTTTGAGAGAAATCAAAGTTTAAAGAGGGATTTGAGAGTTTCTACACGACGTGACAATCCAAGGTCCAGGCGGATCAGCTCGAAAAGAGACGGGGTCGTTAGAAGGCAGGCGGAGGAGGAAGAGGAAAGAAATCGAAGTTCATTTGTTGTATTCTATCTCTTCTTTTTATCTTTTGTTTGTTTATTCGAGAAAACTTTGATTTGTATGATTTTATATCTTGTCTAGCTTAGAATTGTTGTTAGGAGCAATTATAGGAAACCTTTACTTAGTAGATTAATGACGTTAATTTAGTTTTCTAAATTTTCTGAGTTGATTTGCTTTACTTGAGTTTATTTGCTTGATTTGTGATTATAAATTGAATTGTTTTGAAAGTTTACTCATTAGGTTAAGGTCTTGCCTAATAAATAAGCACATAAAACCCTAATTTTAAGTCAATTTGTACTCACTTACCATATGATAGGTAGTATACCTAAAAGGTGAAACCGGAACTTAGCTGAAAAGTTTATTCTTTCCTAAGATCGAGAGATCTAGATATCCTACTGAATAGTTAAAGCAAACCCTAAAACCCTAAGACAAGAAACGAAAGTTGAAACTTAGGATTTTTTGGAGATTTAGAGGTTAAAACTTAGTTATACCAAATAAAAAACGAGAGTTAGTATTTGGACCAGAGTTTAAGCCAAAAACCTGAACTTAGAAAACTTAGAAACTAATTAAACTGAATTGTCGAACTATTCTGGCGGCCCCGCCAGGAAGCTGGCGGCTCCGCCTGGATAGTGCCAGGTAGAGCAACCCGAACAATTGACCCTAATTCATGTTATTGTGTTAGAACTTGCATTCTCAATCAAACTTAGATCAACCTTAGGATTTGATTATTCTTCAATTCATCAATTAAACTCTAAATTGATTTGAACTTTCGTCTAGCTAATTAAATAAGGCAAAAGGTCGATATTTCAACACTGTCCCTATGGATTCGACCCTTAAGCTATCACTGCAAACGATTAGATCGATGATTCCTAATGATTTGTTTTGATTAGGTTTTTCCGCGATCAAGCGACAGCTCTCGTATGTCTAGCCCTCTCTCTCCCTCTCTTTCTCAATCAAACTCAAGAAGAGAGGCACCTCAATCAATCAATTTTTGTCTTCCCTCTCCCTCTCTTGGCGACACCTCTGAGGAGAACAGGAGAAAAATCTTGAATGGAGTCAGTTATGCAGTGAGTTCCTTCCTTTCAGTTGTACCCCTTTGAGCTTTAGTTCTTGAAGCTGACTCGAGGTGCTATGACTCTTGAATGGTGTTAGAGAAGTTTGGAGAAGCAGCCTACCAACTGTTGTTTTCACAAGACCGTCAAGTCGATTTCACGTCTTACTCAACCAAGTCAGAAAAATAAATTCTATTATGAATTTATTCTATATAGTTTTGTCCCTTTCTGTTATCTGATTATATTTCTATATTTGCAGATATTATTTATGTCTTAATTTCTTTCGGTGATGAACTGAAAGATGATGCTTTCTATTTTTTTTTTCCGAATCATTGATTATTTGAGAAAAAGGGAGTTGAGAATTTGAGATTGGTAAATTCGAGAAGGAAGTTTGGAATCTTAGGCCTTAATTGTTTATATTGGGCTGATGTTGTCAATTGTGACATTGCCTCATTGGTATATTTGTTTGTTTATGATGTACTAAACTTGTTATTTGGATTGTTTTGATGTATTGAATTTTATGCATGTTTGATATTTTGCTGGGTGAAACAATATTGTATGGAATTTGTGCATTCTAATCATGTTATTGTGTCAAATTTTTATGTATTAAATTTTCATGTACCATGTGAAATAATTTAAACGTTAAATCGTTTTGTCGTTAAATTTTAACGAAACGATATGTGGCATTGAATTCTCTGCCGTTTGCTAAATGAATTGGTTAGTGGCATTAATATGTGTACTTTTTAATTAAATATAACGTTAATGATCAGAGCCATTTCCGTTGCCACTTATCATGTTTGACACCCCTAAACTAGATCAGTTAACTGGGTCCAACTCGATTAAATGTAAACTCTTTTCTGTGGGCTCTTCTAGGCCTTGTGTCTATTAGCTTGTTGGTTTGTTAATCAGACCAAAGTTGGATTTCTATTTTCTAGATCCAAATAGACTCGAATAAATCATGGACCGAAAAGGCGAAAACTAATTACGAATTAGGCTTGAATATTTGAAAATAAAATTGTGGGCTTATAAAAAAAAAGTTGGAATTAAAATAATTTTACCAAAAATTGGAAGAAATGTTATCGTTCTTTTATTTATCGGAATGGAAATTGATTACTGTAGGGTGCATAATGTCTAAACAAGCACGAAAATGAAGGGAGTTGATTTTTACACGGTCAAAATTTGCAAATGATAAAAATATTCTTATCTAACCTTCTGCCTTCAGTTCCTACCGAACTCCCCTTATTCGTGCCAGCTTTATTCTCACTATGTCTTCGAGAATAGATTTGCTCACAAGCGATCCACCTCCGCACCTCCATGGTCAGAACAACGAGTTTAATTAGACACTTTTTTCTTTTCTTTACGGTGTTTTTTGAGAAATTGGGGTTATTTTTTCCCCTGCCTATCTATCCCTTCTAATTTTGAGATTTGATTGATTAATATTTTAATTATAAAATTAAACATATATATATAACACAAGGGAGAGGTTGATGTCAACTTCTTTGAGAAATTATGGTGTACGAGATCCTCTCTCGGTGGTTCAATCAGAGGCAAAATATAACACAAGGGTATATTTGTCATTTGTAATTTTTTACCGTATATTGCAAAATTTGACCGTGTAAAAGTCAACTCCCGAGAATGAAGTGTTGCGTTAATCGTTTCATTTTGGACCAGAAATTGTCTATGTGTTGCGTTAACCATTTTGTTTTGGACGAAACGATCGAAATCACGAAAATACACATAGACGAAACTGACTAGTGTTACGTTAACCGTTTCGTTTTTGAAATGCAACCAAAATTTTTAACCGTCTTCGAAACGAAAAAATGGCTAAAATAATCATCGTTTTCACCCCTTGATTACTGCCATATGTAGCAGATGAGGCTTACGGAAGAAGAAGGTAATTTGGTCCTATTAGACCGTGCTTCTCTCTGCCATACTAAAATCGTGCCAAATTTTTTTTTTTTCATGGAATTTCATAACTGGTAATATTCCCCACCAACACGCGTCAAAACGAAATCAAATCTCGTGGGATTAAATGTAATCGGAGGAATTAACAAACTAGAATTTGGATTCCATGACGACCGAGCTTTTCTCCTTTTAATTACGATTAGAAAAGATAACTGTTGCAAATTTTAGGGTTACATTCAATTAACGAAGGAGATCTTGAAATATATATATATTTTTGTCAAATTTAGTTTTAAGTTTTTAAATTACGCGAGTAACGATAATGTAAATCCTTCCTCATTGAGTTATCCTTGGCAATGATTGATCGCTTGAAGAGAGCAGAACACCTTTTACCTGCATTGTGGTGTTTAACAGAGCAGTCTTTACTGAACTCATCACGGAAGCCAGCGCCGAGAGACACTAGTTGACGAAAGCATTTATTCCCAACCTTTCTAACGGCTTTAAAACATTCCCACCACTTGCCTCCGGAAAAAAAAGACTTCTGTTCCTGCAATGCAGCAGAAGAGAAGTAAGGGGCTGACTCTGGAGCGGATGTTGCGGTAGCAGCGAAAGCAGCCGAAGCCATGAGAAAGAGAACGAATGCCAGCAGAGTTTTGGCCATGATAATTGTTAGTTTCTAAGTGATCGAAATTTGCGTTAGAGGTTTATTTTAGTTATTTCTTTTGTATGAGTTTTGTCATATAAAGGAAAGAATGCTCGGATATTTATAGGATAATAATAATAACAACTTAAATGGTCGGAAGTTCTGATTTTGATTTTTTGCAATTGATGCTCCTGTGTAACCTCCATTTTGTGTGTGTGTGTGTGTGTGTTTTATAATTAGGGCATGAATGCTACAAAAGAGGGTTATGTGCATTGTTAGGTAGATAGATGTTCTTCAGCAAAAACTTTTGTTCGTTTTTATAAGAAAAACGTAGTTTCCTTTTTTAATTAGAAAGATACAAATAAAATAACATATGTTACGTAACAGAAACTCACTAAATATTTGCGTTGCCAACTAGTAAGCATCAGTTTTCACAGAAGTAGGATGCAGTAATCTATATAAATATATAAAGGGAAAATCAGAGGTATACCCCTCAAATCTTAGGTACTTGGAAATATCCCCTCTAATCTTCATATTTGGAAATATCTCCCTATAAACATGCTTTCTATAGATATTTGTCCTTTTGTCGTTTTTTTATTTTGAAAAATAATTTTCTAAATTTTCAGACTAAAATATCCTTGGCCAGACGGTTCATCTTCCCTATTTCTCGATCTGTCTAATTGGAAAGAAATAGTCAATATTTCATGCCGATTGTGTTCTCCTTCATTTGCACATCTTTACTAAATTTTTGACCTATAAGGCTAGAATCTCGTATATACTTTTGCTAATATACGGCTTAGGCAAATGAGAAAAAGAAGTTGAAGTCAAATTTCGTATTCTGTTTAATTGAATAATTATACGTAGGCAAAAATTATCTTCTCAATTAACTACAAAAACCAACCCGAGAAAGGACCTTTTGCTAATTGGGAAGATAAGATAATATATAGGTCTATTTCAATACTCTTGAATCTATTGGTCATGGACTCATGGGAGTAGAAGCATTCTCTAGAAGCCATGGGATAGAAGCATTCCCCATTTATGGAGTATTATGTAGACACCAATATCAGAATTGATTGGTCCCAGGGATGCTTGCTTCTGGCCATTGGGCAGAAGCAGTCTCTAGCAATATTTAGGGAGAAATAAAGATTTTCTTATCACTGTGGCCTAAGACGAAAATGTTTAAAAGAGAAAAAAATTTGCTATCGTATATTCTATTTGATTAAACAAAGTGAGAATTAACAGGGAAGGTGAATCCTTGAGGGTACTTTCGTCTGAAAATTTAGAAAATTATTTTTCAAAATAAAAAAACGATAAAAGGACAAATATCTATAGAAAGCGTGTTTGTAGGGGGATATATCCAAATATGAAAATTAGAGGGGGATATTTCCAATTACCTATGATTTGAGGGGTATATCCCTGATTTTCCCATATATAAAATACTATTGATTAAAAATAATATATATATATATATATAGAGAATGACTAATGTCCTTTGGATAGGACAGAGAGATTTTCCTATTCAGTTTCTGACCGTTGGATTGCTGTAAGATGTGTGCAAGGATGAAATCTGACGGTTCTATTTTAGACGCTGTGGAGTGATCTCTCTATATATCTCTGTTAAATTCTTCTGTTAAATGATGTGCTCACTCTCCGTCTATCTGTTCCCCTCTTCATCTCCTCTAATCTCCCTCTGTACGCTAAGCTAAAGCAATAATAATATAGTCGAAGGAAAAATCTAGGCGGCGACTCAGCACCTCCCACCTCACTCCCTGTACTAAGCACCTCGCAGCAAGTCAGCAACCCTTTGACTTCCAGAAAAGGCGAACCCTTGAAAATCGATGCCTCCATCAGAATATCAAAAATCAAAGACGGCGGGTTTCGTTCCTTTGTTAACGGGCTCGTATGATGGCGGGTTTAAACCCATTAGCGTTTCTGGCTACCGCAGGTCATGGGATTGGGATCTCTAGCATCGTATGAGAGAGAGAAATTCATGTACAAAGGTAGAAGAAGAAAGGAAATGAAGAGATGAGACAAGAAGAGAAAGAAAGAAATTCTGCTTTTATTTCTTTATTGCTTTTTACAGAATGAGAACCATCTCTATATATAGTCACAACAATCCTGTACCAGCTATACAATAGCCTAACTGAAAATTAGTTACATGCAGTTAGTTACAAAGGGGAAAGAAAAGCTAAAGAAGATCAAGATTCAGTTTCGGCTGTCAGAGAATGAGATGACTGATTTTCTGGTACGTCAATTTCAGCTGGCATGACAGTATCGGCTGATTTTGCTGAATCAACTGAAATTGCAGTATCCTTATAATTCAACGGTGAAGCCGGTTTAGATTGCATTGGCCTCAGGCAACGGGAATACCAAAGTCATTTGGAGAGATGAAACTGTACCTGAGGTAAAGAAGAAAGAAATTCAGTCAGTGAAAGATGAAATAACTGTAAAATAGTACGTAAAAGTCATGATATCCTGATTTTACTTTAACCTTATGGGTTATGGCTTAACATGAGACAACTATCTACTGCTCATGCAATGTTATGAACAATCATTCACATTTACTTATATACCAGAAACTATATCGCATTATGAACCAGTCATTGAGACAACTGTTACCGAAGCAGTTGCGCAACAGTACATACAATTATTTACTCTATTTTTTTTTTACAAAATATAATACATATAAACATTTGGTCACATTATTACATACATATAACACCGTGCACTAGAAAATTGGTATTGATAGTAAAAGTAGCTAGATTGCTCAATTGTATTTGCTCCCCAACACTGTGAATGATGCATCCGTTATGCTAGAACTGGTATCCAGTCAGCAATTGGCATAGGATGTGGGACTTGTAGATTGTATCTAACTGTGAATGAGCCCATTATTACAAGAAATTTTAAATTTGGTTATTTTACAAGATCCGTCCTATTTACCAGTCAATTTAAGAATAAATTGCTTATAGTACTGACACTTCCTAATTCAAATTCATTGTTCTTAATCTAACAAGTTGTAGCTATTTTAAGGCTAATGAGGAATTAAGCCAAGCATATACTTGAAATAGAGAAGGTCACTAAGCAACATTCGATTCCAAGAAACCTAAGGAGAAATAGCGAACATTTGGAAAAAAAAAAATTTGAAATTGCTGTCTTGTATCGCTGCTTTGTATCACTTTCTAAGCATATGTTCTTTTCCCCTCTCCTCATATCGCTGCCACAAATCACAACGAAATTGAGAGAGAGATGTGACGAGGCAGTAAAGAAAATAGAGGGAGCCCTCGGATCTGATCAGCGCTTCATTTTGAGCCCTCGGATCTGATCAGCGCACCAATCTTTAAGATATCGAACAGTCGAAAAATGAATAGGACAGAGCCTCAGTCCTATCCAAAGGACAATAGCAAATCTCTCTCTCTCTCTCTCTATATATATATATATATATATAGAGAGAGAGAGAATGGCTAACGTGCCATCGATGGCACGGAGGGTCCCGTGCATCAAGTCATTTTTCGAGATCCAAAATTTAAATGGTCAATCCGAACCGTTCAAGTTGTTCTTCATATTGAAATATCTTTGGAGACCAAATTTTATATTTTTTTTGAATTTTTTTGCTATTTATTATGATATTTTTAAATACATTATGATTAAGGTATTTCAGGTCCTCCAATTTGAAAATATCATAATAAATAGCAAAAAAATTCGAAAAAATGTAAAATTTAGTCTCCAAAGGTATTTCCATATTTTGATCAATTTGAAAGGTTTGGATCGACCGTTTGATTTTTTGAATTTTGAAAAAAGAGTCGATAGAAAATTGATGGCACGTGCCATCGATGGCGCGTTAGCCATTCTCTCTCTCTCTCTCTATATATATATATATATATTAAAAAATATATAGTAAGCGTATTTTCAATGTATAATGCAACACTTTGAATATGTAAGATCTGAGTTATATTCAAGACAATATAAAGAACTTAAATATGGATTATTTTGATCAAATGACTTATAATGGAAGTAAAATATCTTGAAATGATCAAACGATACTTAGGATTTGCATTATTTGCACATTCTATGTATAATTCAATCTTTTTGAATAAGTAAGATAAGAAACATATTCTACACTGCATAAAGAGATTAAATTGAGATTATTGTGATCAAATGACTTAAAGTTATTGCAAAATTGCTAGAAATGCTCAAATAATTCTCAGAATATTCATTATTTGCACATTATATGATTATAATCCAATCATTTCGAATAATTAAGATCATAAACATATTCTTGAAAATATAAAGAGCTTAAATATAGATTATTGTAATCAAATGACTTAAAATAAGTACAAAATAGTTTGAAATGTTCAAACGATACTCAAAAATTGTATTATTTGCACATTATATGCGTAATTACTATGTATAATTCAATCATTTTGAATAAGTAAGATAATTAACATAATCATCAATACTATATAAAGAGCTTAATGATTATTGTGATCAAATGAGTTCAAATGATTACCAAATCATTTGAAATGATGCTCAAAATATTCATTATATGCACATTATTTGCGTAATTAATTCGTATAATCCAATCATTTTGAATAAGAATGATAAAAAACATACTAGCTCTATAAAGAGCTTAAACATAGATTATTGAGACCAAAGGACTTAAAATGAAGGCTGAATTGCTTGAAATGTTCGTATGAGACTCAGAATTTGCATTATTTGCACATTATATGCGTACTTACTATGTAAAATCCAATCATTTTGACTAAGTAAGATCATAAATATATTCTAGACCATATAAAGGACTTAATATATGTTCCTGTGAAAAAATGATTTCAAATGAATGCAAAATCACTTGAAATGTTCATATGATACTCAGAATTTGCATTATTTGCACATTATATGCGTAATTGCTATGTATAATCCAATCATTTTGAATAAGTAAGATCATAAACAAATTTTAAACTATATAAATAGCTTAAATATAGATTATAGTGATCAAATAACTTCAAATGAATGTAAAATTGCTTGAAATGTTCAAATGATACTCAGAATTTGCATCACTTGCACATTATATGCGTAATTACTATGTATAATCCAATCATTTGGTATAAGTAAGATCAAAAACATATTCTAGACTATATAAAGAGGTTAAATATAGATTATGGAGATCAAATGACTTAAAGTAAATTCAAAATCGCTTGAAATGTTCAAATGATACTCAAAATTTGCATTATTTGCACATTATGTGTATAATTACAATGTATAATCCGAAAATTATGAATAAGTAAGAACATAAACATATTCTAGAATATATAAAGAGCTTAAATATAGACTGTTGTGTACAAATGACTTCAAATGAATGCAAAATCGCTCGAAATACTCAAATGATACTCAGAATTTGCATTATTTGCACATTATATGCATAATTACTATGTATAATCCAATCATTTTGAATAAAAAAAATTATAACACATATTCAGACTACATAAAGAGCTTAAATAAAGATTATTGTGACCAAATGATTTCAAATGAATGTAAAATTACTTGAAATTTTCAAATCATACTCCGAATTTGCATTATTTGCATATTATCAAAGTAATTACTATGTATAATCCAATCATTTTCAGTAGGTAAGATCATAAACATATTTTAAACTATATAAGGGGCTTAAATATAGATTATTGTGATAAAATGACTTCAAATGAACGCAAAATCGTTTGAAATGTTCGTATGATATTTAGAATATGTATTATTTGAAAATTATATGCGTAATTACTATGTATAATCCAATCAATTGAATAAGTAAGATTTGAAATATATTCTAGACTATATAAATGGTTTAAATATAGATTACTGTGATCAAATAACTTCAAATTAATGCAAAATCGCTTGAAATGTTCATATGATACTCAAAATTTGCTTTATTTGCACATTATATGCGAAATTACTATGTATAATACAATCATTTGGAATAAGTAAGATCACAAACATATTCTAGACTATATAAAGAGGTTCAATATAGATTATCGTGATTAAATGGCTTCAAATGAATGCAAACTCGCTTGAAATGTTCAAATAATACTCATAATTTGTAATATTTGCACATTATATGCGAAATTTCAATATATAATCCAAACTAAGTATGGACAATATAAAGAGTTTAAATGTAGATTATTGTGATGAAATGACTTAGATTGAATTTAGAAACAATTGAAATGCTAGAATGATACTCAAAATTGCATTATTTGCCCTTTATGTGTAATTACTATATATAATCCAATCTTTTTGAATAAATAACATATGAATCATATTCTACACAGTATAAAGAGTTCAAATGTAGATTATTATGCAGAAATGACTTAGAATGAATACAGAAGCAATATAAATGCTCAAATGATACTCAAAATTGTATTACTAGCACTTTATAAGCGTAATTACTATGTATAGTCCAATCTTTTTTAAAAAAATAATATATGCATAATATTCTAGACAGTATAAAGAGTCTTTTTTAAATATAGATTATTGTGAGAAAATAACTTAGAATAAATCCAGAAATGCTAAAATGATACTCAGAATTACATTAATTGCACTTCATATGCATAATTACCATGTATAATCCAAACTTTATGAATAAATAACATATGAATAATATTCTACACAGTATATGCATTTTTCGCAAATACTCAGAGATTATTGGGATGAAATGACTTAGAATGATCCAGAAACGATTGAAATTCTCAAATGACACTCAGAATTGCATTTTTCGCACTTTATATGCATAATTCACATGTATAATCCAATATTTGTGAATAAATAACATATCAATCTTATTGTAAAAAGTAAAATGAGTTTAAATATAGATTATTATGATGAAATAACTTAGAATAAATCCATAAACGATTGAAAAATTCTCAAATGATACTCAGAATTGCATTATTTTAACTTCATAATGTGTAATTACCAAGTATAATAAAATCTTTTTGAATAAATAACAGGTCCATCATGTTCTAAATATTATGAAGAGAAATAACTTGGAATGAATCATGAATCGATTGAAATGCTCTAATGATACTCAGAATTGCATTATTTGCACTTTCTATGCATAATTCTATGTATAATCAATTTTTTTTAAAATAAATAACATGTCAACCAGATTCTAAACAGTATAAAGAGTTTAAATGTAGATTAGGTGATGAAATAACTTAGAATTATTCAAGAAACGATTGAAATGCTCAAACAATACTCAGGATTGAATTATTTGCACTTTATAGGCATTATTATAATCCAAAATTTTTTTAATAAATAACTTGTCATCGTATTCAAACAGTGTGAAGATTTTTAATGCAGATTATTGTGAGAAAATAACTTAGAATGAATGCAGAAAATATTGAAATTCTCAAATGATACTCAGAATTGCATTATTTGCACTTTATATGTTTAATTACCAAGTATAATCTAATATTTTTTAGTAAATAACATGTCAATCATATTATAAAGAGTTTAAATGTAGATTATTGTGATGAAATGACTTAGTATTAATTCAGAAACAATTGAAATTCTCAAATGATACTCAGAATTGCATTATTTTCACTTTATAAGCATAATTCCCAAGTATGCAATCTGTTTTGAATAAAAAACATTTCAATCATATTTTGAGCAGTATAAAGAGTTTAAATGCAGATTATTGTGATTAAATGACTTAGTGAAAATACAGAAACGATTGAAATACTCAAATGATATTAAGAATTGCATTACTTGCTTCTTATATGCATAATTTCCATTTATAGTCCAATCTTTATGAATAAGTAACAGATTAATCTTATTTTAAACACTATAAGGAGTTGAAATATAGAATATTATGATGAAATATTTTAGAATGAATCAAGAAACGATTGAAATGCTCAAATGATACTCAGAATTGAATTATTTGCAACTTTATAGGCATTATTCCCATGTATAATCCCATATTTTTGAATAAATAACACGTCAATCGTATTCTTAACAGTGTAAAGATTTTAAATGCAGATTATTGTGAGAAAATAACTTAGAATGAATGCAGAAATCATTGAAATTCTCAAACAATACTCAGAATTGCATTATTTGCAATTTATATGTGTAATTACCAAGTATAATCCAATATGTTTTTTATTAAATAACATGTCAATCGTACTCTAAACGGTACAAAGAGCTTAAATGTAGAATATTGTGACGAAAATAACTTAGTATGAATCCAGAAACGATTAAAATACTCAAATGATACTCAGAATAGCATTATTTGTAATTTATATGCATAATTACCATGTATAATCTAATCTTTTTTAATAAATAACTTATGAATTAAAATTATATACAGTAGAAAGACTTTAAATTTAGATTATTGTAATGAAAAGACTTAGAATGAATCATGAAATAATTGAAATGCTCAAATGATACTCAGAATTGCATTATTGGCAGTTTAAATGCATAATTCACATGTATAATCCAATATTTTTGAATAAATAACATGTCAATCATATTCTAAACAGTATAATGAGTTTAAATGTAGATTATTATGATAAAGTAACTTAGAATGAAGCCAGAAATGATTGAAACATTCTCAAATGATACTCGGAATTTCATTATTTTGCACTTTATATGTGTAATTGCCAAGTAAAATACATTTTTTTGAATAAATAATATGTCAATCATATTCTAAACATTATAATGAGTTTAAACGTAAATAATTGTGATGAAATGATTTAGTTTAATCCAGAAACGATTGAAATTCTCAAATGATACTCAGAATTGCATTATTTTCACTTTATAAGCGTAATTCCCAAGTATAATGCAATCTTTTTTGGATAAATAACATTAAAATCATATTTTGAGCAGTATAAAGAGTTTAAATGTAGATTATTGTCATTAAATGACTTAGTAAGAATCCAGAAATGATTGAAATACTCAAATAATTCTTGGAATTGCATCAATTGCTTTTTATATGCATACTTTCCATTTATAATCCAATCTTTATGAATGAGTAACAGGTCAATTTTTATTCTAAACACTATAATGTGCTTAAATGTAGATTATTATGATGAAATAATTTAGAATGAATTAAGAAACGATTGAAATGCTCAAATGATACTTTGAATTGAATTATTTGCACTTTATAGGCATTATCCCCACGTATAATCCAATATTTTTGAATAAATAACTTGTCAATCGTATTTTCACCAGTGTAAAGATTTTAAATGCAGATTATTGTGAGAAATAAACTAAGAATGAATGCAGAAATCACTGAAATTATCAAATAATACTCAGAATTGCATTATTTGCATTTTATATATGTAATTACCAAGTATAATCCAATATTTTTTATTAAATAACATGTCAAACATGCTCTTAATATTGTAAAGAGTTTAAATGTAGATTATTGTGACAAAAATAACTTAGTATGATTCTAAAAATGATTAAAAATACTCACATGGTACTCAAAATTGCATTATTTGCAATTTATATGCATAATTACCATGTACAATCCAATCTTTTTGAATAAATAACTTATGAATTATATTCTATACAATACAAAGACTTAATTTAGATTATGGTGATGAAATGACTTAGAGTGAATTCAGAAACAATTGAAATGCTCCAATGATACTCAGAATTGCATTATTTGCAATTTATATGCATAATTCACATGTATAATCCAATATTTTTGAATAAATAACATGTCAATCATATTCCAAACAGAATAATGAGTTTAAATGTAGATTATTATGATGAAATAACTTCGAATGAATCCAGAAACGATTTAAAAATTCTCAAATGATACTCAGAATTGCATTATTAGCACTTTATATGTGTAATTACCAAGTATAATCCAATCTTTTTGAATAAATAACCTGTCAATCATATTCTAAACACTATAAAGAGTTAAAATGTAGATTATTGTGATGAAATGACTTAGTATTAATCCAGAAACGATAAAAATACTCAAATGGTACTCAGAATTGCATTATTTGAAATTTATATTCGTAACAAATAATGCACTTTATACACGTAATTTACCATATATAATCCAATATTTTTGAATAAACAACATATGAATCATGTTCTTTACAGTATAAAGAGTTTAAATTCATATTATTGTGATGAAATGACTTAGAATGAATCCACAAACGACCGAAAATGATCAAATAATACTCAGAATTTCATTATTTGAACTTTATATGCTTAATTGCCATGTATAATCCAATATTTTTGAATAAACACCATGTCAATTACATTCTAAACAGTATAATGAGTTTAAATGTAGATTACTATGATGAAATAATTAAGAATGAATACAGAAACAATTGAAAATTTCTCGAATGATACTCATAATTGCATTATTCGCACTTTATATGTGTAATTACCAAGTATAATGCAATATTTTTTATTAAATAGCATGTCAACCATATTCTAAACAAGATAACGACTTTAAATGTAGATTATTGTCAAGAAATGACATAGTATGAATCCAGAAACGATTAAAATACTCAAATGGTACTCAGAATTGCAATATTTACAATTTATATGCACAATTACAATGTATAATCCAATCTTTTTGAATAAATAACTTATGAATCATATTATATATAGTATAAAGAGTTTAAATTTAGATTATTGTGATGAAATGACTTAGAATGAATCCACTAACGATTGAAATGCTCAAATGATACTCAGAATTGCATTATTGGCACTTTATATGCATAATTCACATGTATAATCCAAACTTTTTGAATAAATAACAGGTCAATCCTGTTCTAAACATTATGAAGAGATTAAATGTAGATTATTATAATGAAATAACTTAGAATGAGTCATGAATCGATAGAAATGCTCTAATGATACTCAGAATTGCATTATTTGCACTTTCTATCCATAATTCTATGTATAATCAATTTTTTTAAATAAAAATAATATGTCAATCATATTCTAAACAGTATAAAGAGTTTAAATGTGGATTATTGTGATGAAATAACTTAGAATGATTCCAGATGAAATTCTCAAATGATACTCAGAATTGCATTATTCGCACTTTATATGCATAATTCACAAGTATAATACAATATTTGTGAATAAATAACATGTCAATCTTATTCTAAAAAGTATACTGAGTTTAAATGAAGATAGTTATGATGAAATAACTTAGAATAAATCCATAAGTGATTGAAAAATTCTCAAATGATGCTCAGAATTGCATTATTTGCATTTTATATGTGTAATTACCAAGTATAATCCAATCTTTTGGAATAAATAACAGGTCAATCATGTTCTAAACATTATGAAGAGATTAAATGTAGATTATTATGATGAAATAACTTAGAATGAATCATGAATCGATTGAAATGCTCTAATGATACTCAGAATTGTATCATTTGCACTTTCTATGCATAATTCTATGTATAATCAAATTGTTTTAAATAAATAACATGTCAATCATATTCTAAACAGTATAAAGAGTTTAAATGTAGATTTTCCTGATTAAATAACTTAGAATGATTCCAGAAACGATTGAAATTCTCAAATGATACTCAGAATTGCATTATTCGCACTTTATAAACGTAATTACCAAGTGTAATGCAATTTTTTTGAATAAATAATATTTCAATCATATTCTAAGCAGTATAAAGAGTTTAAATGTACATTATTGTGATCAAATGACTAAGTATGAATACAGAAACGATTGAAATACTCAAATGATACTCAGAATTTCATTATTTTCACTTTATATGCATAATTCACATGTATAATCCAATATTTTTGAATAAATAAATTTCAATCATATTCTAAACAGAATAGAAAGTTTAAATGTAGATAATTTTCATAAAATAACTTAGAATGAATCCAGTAATGATTGAAATTTTCAAATGATTCTCAGAATTGCATTATTTACACTTTATATGCATATTTACCATGTATAATCCAATATTTTTGAATAAATAAAATGTCAATCATATTCAAAACAGTATAAAAATTTTAAATGTAGATTATGGTGATAAAATAACTTAGTATGAATCCAGTAACGATTAAAATTCTCAAATAGTCCCCAGAATTGCATTATTTGCAATTTATATGCATAATTACTATGTTTAATCCAATCTTTTTGAATAAACAACATATGAATCACATTATATACAGTATAAAGAGTTTAAATTTAGATTCTTGTTATGAAATGACTTAGTATGAATACAGAAACGATTAAAAATACTCAAATGGTCATCAGAATTGAATTATTTGCAATGCATAATTACCATGTTTAATCCAATCTTTTTGAACAAACAACATATGAATCATATTCTATACAGTATAAGGAGTTTAAATTTAGATTAATAGTATGAAATGACTTAGAATGAATCCACAAACGTTTGAAAATACTCAAATTATACTCATAATTGCATTATTTGAACTTTATATGCTTATTTTCCATGTACAATATAATATTTTTGAATAAATAACATGCCAATCATATTCTACAAAGTATAATGAATCTAAATGTAGATTATTATGATGAAATAACTTAGTATGAATCCAGAAACGATTGAAAAATTCTCAAATGGTACTCAGAATTGCATTATTAGCATTTTATATGTCTAATTGCAAAGTATAATCCAATCTTTTTTTATAAATAACATGTCAATCGTACTATAAACACTAAAAAAGATTTTAAATGTAGATTATTGTGATGAAATAACTTAGTATTAATCCAGAAACGATTGAAATTCTCAAATGATACTTAGAATTGCATTATATGCTTTTTATATTCATAATTTCCATCTATATTCCAATCTTTATGAATAAGTAACAGGTCAATCTTATTCTAAACACTATCAAGTGTTTAAATGCAGATTATTTTGACGAAATAATTTAGAATGAATCAAGAAACGATTGAAATGCTCAAATGATACTAACAATTGAATTATTTGCACTTTATAGGCATTATTCCATTGTATAATCCAATATTTTTGAATAAATAACTTGTCAATCGTTTTCTTAACAGTGTAAAGATTTTAAATGCAGATTATTGTGAGAAAATAACTTAGAATGAATGCAGAAATCATTGAAATTCTCAAATGATACTCAGAATTGCATTATTTGCACTTTATATGTGTAATTACCAAGTATAATCCAATATTTTATACTAAATAGCATGTCAATCATACTCTAAATAGTATAAAGTGTTTAAATGTAGATTATTGTGCCGAAAATAACTTAGTTTAATCCAGAAACGACTAAAATACTCAAATGGTACTCAGAATTGCATTATTTGCAATTTATATGCATAACTACCATGTATAATCCAATCTTTTTGAATAAATAACTTATAAATCATATTATATATAGTATAAAGGCTTTAAATTTAGATTATTGTAATGAAATGAGTTATAATGAATACAGAAATAATTGAAATGCACAAATGATAGTCAGAATTGCATTATTTGCAATTTATATGCATAATTCACATGTATAATCCAATATTTTTGAATCGTATTCTAAACAGTATAATGAGTTTAAATGTAGATTATTATGATGAAATAACTTATAATGAATCCAGAAACGATTGAAAATTTCTCAAATCATACCCATATTTGCATTATTTGCAATTTATATGTGTAATTACCAAGTATAATCTATTATTTTTGAATTAATAACATGTCAATCATATTTTAAAGAGTTTAAATGTAGATTATTGTGATGAAATGACTTAGTATTAATCCAAAAGCAATTGAAATTCTCAAATGATACTCAGAATTGCATTATTTTCAATTTGTAAGCGTAATTCCCAAGTGCAATGCAATCTTTTTTGAATAAATAACATTTTAATCATATTTTGACCAGCAGTATAAAGAGTTTAAATGCAGATTATTGTGATTAAACTACTTAGTAAGAATGCAGAAACAATTGAAATACTCAAATGATACTAAGAATTGCATTACTTGCTTTTTATATGCATAATTTCCATTTATAATCCAATCTTATGAATAAGTAACAGATCAATCTTATTCTAAACACTATAAGAAGTTTAATTGTAGATTATTACGATGAAATAATTTAGAATGAATCAAGAAAAGATTGAAATACTCAAATGATACTCTGAATTGAATTATTTGCACTTTATAGGCATTATTCCCACATATAATCCAATATTTTTCAATAAATAACTTGTCAATTGTATTCTTAACAGTGTAAAGATTTTAAATGCAGATTATTGTGAGAAAATAACTTAGAATGAATGCAGAAATCATTGAAATTCTCAAACAATACTCAGAATTGCATTATTTGCACTTTATATGTGTAATTACCGAGTATAATCCAATATTTTTGAATAAATAACATGTCAATCGTACTCTAAATTGTATAAAGAGTTTAAATGTAGATTATTGCGACGAAAATAACTTAGTATGAATCCAGAAATGATTAAAATACACAGATGATACTCAGAATTGCATTATTTGCAATTTATATGCATAATTACCATGTATTATCCAATATTTTTGAATAAATAACTTATGAATAAAATTATATACAGTAGAAAGACTTTCAATTTAGATTATTGTGATGAAAAGACTTAGAATGAATCAAGAAACAATTAAAATGCTCAAATGATACTCAGAATTGCATTATTGGCACTTTGAATGTGGATTATTGTGAGAAAATAACTTAGAATGAATCCCTAGGAGATTGAAATGCTCAAATGATACTCAGAATTGCATTATTTCCATTTTAAATGCGTAATTCCCAAGTATAATACAATATTTTTTAATATGTAACAATATTCTAAACAGTGTAAAGAGTTTAAATGTAGATTATTTTGTGAAAATAACATGGAATGAATCCAGAAATGATTGAAATTCTCAAATGATAGTCAGAATTAGCATAATTTCCATAATCCAAACTTTAGGAATAAATAACAGATCAATCATATTCTAAACCGTATAAAGAGTTTAAATTTAAATTATTGTGATGAAATTACTTTTATGCATAATTCACATGTATAATCCAATATTTCTGAATAAATAACATGTCAATCTTATTCTAAACAGTATAATGAATTTAAATGTAAATTATGATGAAACAACTTAGAATGAATCCAGAAACTATTGAAAAATTCACAAATGACACTCTGAATTGCATTATTTGCATTTTATATGCGTAATTACCAAGTATAATCCAATGTTTTTAAATAAATAACATGTTAATCATTTTCTAAATAGTATAAAGACTTTAAGTGTAGATTATAGTGACGAAATAACTTAGTATGAATCCAGAAACGATTGAAATAACCAAATGATACTCAAAATTGCTTTATTTACACTTTGTATGCATAATTCCCACGTATAATCCAATATTTTTGAATAAATAACATATCAATCATATTCTTAACAGGGTAAAGAGTTTAAATATAGATTGTTGTGACTTAGTTTGAATCCAGAAACGATTGAAATGTTCAAACGATACTCAGAATTGTTTATTGGCACTTTTAAGTGCATAATTCCCATGTATAATCCAATATTTTTGAATAAATGACATGTCAATCATAATCTAAACATTATAAAGAGTTTATATGTAGATTTTGATGAAATTACTTAATATGAATCCAGAAACGATTAAAATACTCAAATGGTCCTCAGAATTGCGTTATATGCTATGAATATGCATAATTACCATGTATAATCCAATCTTTTTGAATAAATAAATACGAATCTTATTCTATACGGCATAAAGAGTTTAAATTTAGATTATTATGATGAAATGACTTAGAATGAATCCACAAACGACTGAAATGCTCAAATGATACTCAGAATTGCATTTTTGAAATTTAATGTGCATAATTCACATTTATAATCCAATATTTTTGAATAATAACATGTCAATCATATTCTAAACGGTGTAATGAGTTTAAATGTAGATTATTATGACGAAATAACTTAGAATGAATCCAATTCGATTGAAAAATTCTCAAATGAAACTCAGGATTGCATTATTTGCACTTTTTATGCATAATTCCGATGTATAATCCATTATTTTTGAATAAATAACATGTGAATCATATTCAAAACAGTGTAAAGAGTTTAAATGAGGATTATTGTGAGAAAATATCTTAGAATGAATCCAGAAATGATTAAAATTCTCAAATGATACTCATAATTGCTTTCTTTGCACATTATATGCATAATTTCCATGTATAAATAAATATTTTTGAGTAAATGAGATGTCAATCATATTCTAAACAGTATAAAGAGTTGTAATGTAGATTATTTCTATGAAAAGACTTAGTATGAATCCAGAAACAATTAAAATACTCAAATGGTCCCCAGAGTTGCTTTATTTGCAATTCATATGCATAATTACCATGTATAATTTAATATTTTTGAATAAATAAATACGAATCATATTCTATACAGTATAACGAGTTTAAATTTAGATTATTGTGATGAAATGACTTAGAATGAATCCTGAAACAATTGAAAAATTCTCAACTGATACTCAGAATTGCATTATTGGTAATTTATATGCATAATTCACATGTATAATCTAATATTTTAGAATAAATAACATGTCAATTATATCCTAAACAGTATAATGAGTTTAAATATAGATTATTATGATGAAATTACTTAGAATGAATCCTGAAATAATTGAAAAATTCTCACCTGATACTCAGAATTGCATTGTTTGCACTTTATATGCGTAATTAACAAGTATAATGCCATCTTTTTGAATAAATAATATTTGAATCATATTCTGAGCAGGATAAAGAGTTAAAATGTACATTATTTTTACGAAATGACTTAGTATGATTCCCGAAACGATTGAAATGCTCCAATGATACTCAGAATTTCTTCATTTGCACTTTATATGCATAATTCTCATGTATAATCCAATATTTTTGAATAAATAGCATGTCAATCATATTATAAAATTTGTAAAGAGTTTATATGTATATTATTGTGATGAAATAACTTAGAATGAATCCAGAAATGATTGAAATGCTCAAATGATACTCATAATTGCATTATTTGCAATTCATATGCACAATTGCCATGTATAATCCAATCTTTTTGATTAAATAAATACGAACCATATTCTATACAGTATAAAGTATTTAAATTTAGTTTCTTGTGATGAAATAACTTAGAATGAATCCACAAATGATTGAAATGCTCAAATGATACTCAGAATTGCATTATTGGCATTTTAAATGCATAATTCAAATTTATAATCCTATATTTTTGAATAAATAACATGTCAATCATATTCTAAAAAGTGTAATGAGTTTAAATGTAGATTATTACGATGAAATAACTTAGAATGCATAAACGATTGAAAAAATTCTCAAAAAATACTCAGAATTGCATTATTTGCACTTTTTGTGCGTAATTACCAAGTATAATAAAATCGTTTTGTATAAATAACATGTCAATCCTATTATTAATAGTATAAAGAGTTCAAATGTAGATTATTGTGATTAAAAATAACTTAAAATGAATCCAGAAATAATTGAAATGCTCAAATGATACTCAGAATTGCATTATTTGCACTTTATATGCATAATTCCTATGTATAATCCAATATTTTTTAATAAATAACATGTCAATGATATTCTAAATAGTGTAAAGAGTTTAAATGTAGATAATTATGAGAAAATAACTTTTAATGAATCCAGAAATGATTGAAATTCTTAAATGATACTCAGAATTGTTTTATTTGCACTTTATATTATAATTCCCATGTATAATACAATATATTTTTAATAAATGACATGTCAATCATACTCTAAACAGTATAAAGAGTATTAATGAAGATTATTTTGATGAAATGACTTAGTTCATATGGTAAACTAGAAACGTCTAAAATACTCAAATGGTAATCAGAATTGCATTATTTGCAATTCATATGCATAATTACCTTGTATGTCCAACCTTTTTGAATAAATAACATATGAATCATATTCTATACAGTACAACGACATTAAACTTAGATTATTGTGATGAAATGACTTAAAATGAATTCACAAACGATTGAAATGCTCAAATGATTCACAGAATTGCATTATTGGCACTTTATATGCATAATTCACTTGTATAATCCAATATTTTTGAATAAATAACATAAAGAGTATAATGAGTTTAAATGTAGATTATTATAATGAAATAACATTGAATGAATCCAGAAACAAATGATATGCTACCGAAAATTGCTTTATTTGCAATTTATATGCATAATTCCGATGTATAGTCCATTATTTTTAAATAAATAACATGTCAACCATATTCTAAACAGTGTAAAGAGTTTAAATGTAGATTATTGTGTGAAATTAACTCGGAATGAATCGAGAAATGATTGAAATTCTAAAATGATACACAGAATTGCTTTATTTGATTTTGATGTGCATAATTTCCATTTATACTCCAATCTTTATGAATAAATAACAGGTCAATCATATTTTAAACAATGTAAAGAGTTTAAATGAAGATTATTGTGATGCAATAACTTAGGAAATGCTCAAATGATATTCAGAATTGCATTATTTGCAATTAATTTGCATAATTACCATGTACAATCCAATCTTTTTGAATAAATAATATTTGAATCATATTCTATACAGTATGAATAGTTTAAATTTAGATCATTGTGACGAAATGACTTAGTAGGAATCCAAAAATGATTGAAATGCTCAATTGATACTATGAATTGCTTTATTTGCACTTTCTATACATAATTCCCATGTATAATCCAATATTTTTGAATAAATAACATGTCAATCATATTCTAAACAGTGTAAAGAGTTTAAATGAAGCTTATTGTGACGAAATGACTTAGTATGAATCCAAAAACGATTGAAATACTCAAATGATACTCAGAATTCCATTATTTGCTTTTTATATGCATAATTTA
The DNA here is from genome assembly GCA_028095005.1 of Rhynchospora pubera. NCBI lineage: Eukaryota > Viridiplantae > Streptophyta > Magnoliopsida > Poales > Cyperaceae > Rhynchospora > Rhynchospora pubera. Next base: position 22,621,339 of record CM051461.1, read on the forward strand.
CTTTTATAATCCAATCAATTATGAATAAATAACAATTCAATCATATTCTAAATAGTGTAAAGAGTGTAAGTGCAGATTATTGTGAGAAAATAACTTAGAATGAATCCAGAAATGATTGAAATTCCCAAATGATACTCAGAATTTATTTATTTGCATTTTATATGCATAATTTCCATTTATAATCCAATCATTATCTATGAATATCTTGTCAATCATATTTTCAACAGTATAAAGAGTTTAAATGTAGATTATTATGCTGAAATAACTTAAAATGAATCTAGAAACGATTGAAATGCTACAATGATACTCAGAATGGCATTATTGGTACTTTATATGCATAATTCACATGTATAATTCAATATTTTTGAATAAATAACATGTCAATCATATTCTAAACAGTATAATGAGTTTAAATGTACATTATTATGATGAAATAACTTAAAATTAATCCAGCAATGATAGAAAAATTCTCAAATGATACTCAGAATTGCATTATTTGCACTTTATATGCGTAATTACCAAGTAGAATTCAGTCTTTTTTAATAAATAACATGTTAATCATATTCTAATCAGTATAAAGGGTTTATGTATAGATTATTGTAATGGAATGACATAGTATGAATCCAGAAACGATTGAAATGCTCAAATGATATTCAGAATTGCATTATTTGCACTTTATATGGATAATTCCAATGTATAATCCAATATTTTTTAGTAAATCATATTTGAATCATATTCTAAGCAGTATAAAGAGTTTACATTAAGATTATTGTGACGAAATGACTTAGTATGAATCCAGAAACTATTGAAATGCTCAAATGATACTCAGAATTGCTTTATTTGCACTTTATAAGCATAATTACAATGTATAATCCAAAAACGATTGAACTGCTCAAATGATACTCAGAATTGCTTTATTTGCACTTTATAAGCATAATTCCCATGTATAATCCAAAAGTTTTGAATAAATAACATGTCAATCATATTCTAAATAGTATAAAGATTTTAAATGTAGATTATTGTGATGAAATAACTTAGAATGAATCCAGAAACGATGGAAATGCTCAAATGATACTCAGAATTGCATTATTTGTAATTCATATGCATAATTATCATGTATGATCCAATCTTTTTGAATAAATAACATATAAATCGTATTCTATACAGTATAAAGAGTTTAAATTTAGATTATTGCGATGAAATGACATAGAATAAATGCACAAATGATTGAAATGCTAAAATGATACTCAGAATCGCATTATTGGCACTTTATAAGCATAATTCACATGTATAATCCAATATTTTTAAATAAATAACATGTCAATCATATTCTAAACATACAATAAGTTTAAATGTAGATTATTATGCTGAAATAACTTAGAATGAATTCAGAAACGATTGAAAATTTCTCAAATGACACTCAGAATTGCATTATTTGCACTTTTTATGCATAATTACCATTTATAATCCAATCTTTTTGAATAAATAACATGCCAATCATATTCTAAACAGTATAATGAGTTTAGATGTAAATTATTGGGATGTAATGACTTAGTATGAATCCAGAAAGGATTGAAATTCTCAACTGATACTTAGAATTGCATTGTTTGTAATTTATATGCATAATTTCCATGTAATGCAATCTTTTTGAATAAATAATATTTAAACCATATTTTAAGCAGTATAAAGAGTTTAAATGTAGATTATTGTGACGGAATAACTTAGTATGAATCCAGAAACGATTGAAATACTCAAATGATACTCAGAATTATATTATTTGCTTCTTATATGCATAATTTCCTTTTAATCCATTCTTTATGAAAAAATAACAGGTCAATCAAATTCTAAACTGTATAAAGATTTTAAATGTATATTATTGTGATGAAATAACTTAGAATGAATCCAGAAACGATTAAAATGCTCAAATGATATTCAGAATTGCATTATTTCCACATTATATGTGTAATTATCATGCATAATCATATCTTTTTGAATAAATAACATATGAACCATATTATAGACAGTATAAAGAGTTTATATGTAGATTATTGTGATGAAATGACATAGAATGAATCTAGAAACAATTAAAATTCTCAAACAGTACTCATAATTGCATTATTTGCAATTTACATGCATAATTACCAAGTATAATCCAATCATTTTGAATAAATAACATATGAATCATATTCTAGACAGTATAAAGTTTTTAAATTTAGATTATTGTGATTAAATGACTTAGAATGAATTCAGAAACGATTGAAATGCTCAAATGATACTCAGGATTGAATTATTTGAACTTTATATGAATAATGACCATGTATAATCCAATATTTTTAAATAAATAATATTTAAATCATATTCTAAACTGTATAAGAGTTTAAATGTAGATTATTATGATAAAATAACTTAGAATGAATCTAGAAATTATTTAAATTATCAAATGATACTCAGAATTGCATTATTTACACTTTATATGACTAATTACCAAGTATATAATCCAATCTTTTTGAAGAAATAGTATGCCAATCGTATTCTAAACAGTATAAATTGTTTAAATGTAGATTATTGTGATAAAATAACTAAGAATGAATCCATAAATGATTGAAAAATTCTCAAATGATACTTAGAATTGCATTATTTATATTTTATATCATTATTACCAATTATAATTCAATCTTATTGAATAAATAACATGTCAATTATTTTCTGAACAGAATAAAGAGTTTAAATATAAATTATTGTGAGGAAATGACTTAGTATGAATCCAGAAACGATTAAAGTACTCAAATTGTACTCAGAATTGCATTATTTGCAATCTATATGCATAATTACCATGTATAATCCAATGTTTTTGAATAAATAACTCAATCATATTCTAAATACTGTAAAGAGTTTAAATGTAGATTATTGTGATAAAATAAATTAGAATGATTCCAGAAATGATTGAAATGCTCAAATGATACTCAGAATTACATTGTTTGCACTTTATATGCAAAATTCCATGTATAATCTAATATTTTTGAATAAATATCATATCAATCATATTCTAAATAGTATAATGAGTTTAAGAGTAGATTATTATGATGAAATAACATAGAATGAATCCAGAAACCATTGAAAAATTCTCAAATTATACTAAGAATTATATTATTTGCATTTTATATGCGTAATTATCAAGTATAATTTATTATTTTTGAATAAATAACATATCAATCATATTCTAAACATTATAATGTGTTTAAATGTAGATTATTATGATGAAATAACTTAGAATGAATCCAAAAATGATTGAAAAATTCTCAAATGATATTTAGAATTGCATTATTTACATTTTATTTGTGTTATTACAAATTATAATTCAATCTTATTGTGTCAATCAAACTCTTAAAAGTATAAAGAGATTAAATGTAGATTACTGTGATGAATTGACTTAGAATGAATCCATAAATAATTGAAATGCTTAAATGATACTCAGAATTGCATTATTGCACTTTTTATGCATAATTCCCATTTATAATTCAATATTTTTGAATAAATAACATATGAATCATATTCTAGACAGTATAAAGAGTTTAAATGTATTTTATATTTTTATTGTGTTGAAATGATTTATAATGAATTTAGAAACGATTAAAATGCTTAAAAGATAATCAGAATTGCATTATTTGCACTTCATATGCATAATTCCCATGTATAATCCAATATGTTTGAATAAATACCCTATGAATCATATTCTAAACAGTATAATGAGTTTAAATGTAGATTATTATGATGAAATAACTTAGAATGAATCCTGAAACGATTGAAAAATTCTCAAATGATACTCAGAATTACATTATTTGCACTTTATATGCGTAATTACCAAGTATAATCCAATCTTTTGGAATAAATAACATGTCAATCATATTTAAGCAATATAAAAAAAAATTTAGTTGTAGATTATTGTGATTAAATGACTTAGTATGAATCCAGAAATGATTAAAATACTCTAATGATACTGACAATTACATTATTTGCAATTTATATGCGTAATTACCATATATGATCCAATCTTTTGGAATGAATAACATATGAATCATATTCTAGACAATGTAAAGAGTTTAAATGTATGTTATTATGATGAAATAACTTAGAATGAATTCAAAAACAATTCAAATGCTCTAAACATACTTAGAATTGCGTTATTTGCACTATATATGAATAATTCTCATGTATAATCCAATATTTTTTAAATAAATAACATGTCAATCATATTCTAAACAGTATAAACAATTTAAATGTTGATTATTATGATGAAATAACTTAGAATGAATTCAGAAACGATTGAAAATTCTCAAATAATACTCAGAATTGCATTAATTGCACTTTATATAGTGAAAGGCAAAAGGGTTGGGCCGGATTTCAATAGACCGGACTTGACGGGTTTGGTAGAAGGGCCGGATCGGACCGGGTTAAGAAAAAGGATTGAGATGGGACGGGTTACACGGGTTTGTTTTTTGAAATACGAGACCAGCCCTTTGAAAATTCGGCCCTTATAAGTCCTTGGCCCTTCTAGTCCTTCTAAAATAATACCAACATTTAATTTTTTTAATAGTTTTTTAATCTTTATCGTTCCATCATGATTAAATAGTCACTACTATTGAACGATTAGGACGGATCCGGCCCTTCAACATCTGTCTTTGAAAAAAATTAGACCCGGCCCTTTCAAAATCCGGCCCTTCTAGATCCTTGTCCATCGAAAAGCCCTTCGAAGGGCCGGTCCGGTCCGGATTTTAGGACGGTCTTCCAAAGGACGGGCCAAGGACCAAGGATTTTTGGACTATCACTAACTTTATACGCGTAATTATCAAATATAATCCAATCATTTTGAATAAATAACATGTCAATCATATTTTGATTGTAGTATTTTATTGCACCCAAAGTTATGAGTTATGACATCGAAATTCTCTTATGTTGATATACATATCGAAATTTTATTGTACTTTATACTTATAATTTTTTTTTTAAATCAACCGTATACTCCTTAAATAGTTAATTAGAAATATCCTCTTGAATCATGATTACTGCAGATAATTCCCTTTTGTTTATGTAAAATGATTTTTTAATTCTGATAATTATTTTTTATAAAAGTACCCTCAACCGATTGAGCTTCCTGCTATTTTCTTGTGCGTAAAATGTAAAGTGGGAAAAAAAAAACGAATTCCCTTCCTCCTTCCTGACATCTCCTTTCTTAATCCATGGTAAAAGGAGAAATTTTATTTTCTTGAATATCGCTGGAGAGAGCTTCTGACCCCATTGCTGGAGAAAGTACCCCCAGCGCCCAAAGCATTTCTTCTCATCCCATCGCTGATTTGCGAGGTACTAATTTTTAAATTTTGTTGTTAATATGCGCACGATCTTATTTTAAAGAGAGACGTACAATATTAGAGATACCTACTATGCGGCACGATGATCCTTTAACCTGAATTTTAAATAAATCATAAATAATCACATCGGCTCAAGCACACCGTCAAATCATTCACATCTGCTCACATTACTCAAGAGCCGTTTGGATCGCTTAGAAATTTGGAAAATTTTCTATTCCTAGACATAAATTTATTGGGAAGTGTGTAACTTTGTGAAGAGTTTAGATCGTTTATAATAAATTTATGTCTAGGAATTGAAAATTTTCCAAATTTCCAACGCATCCAAACAGACCCCGAACTATCTTTTAATAACCTCTGTGAAATACTTACTGTGCACAGAATTATTCTGACAACAAAATTTGAATAAAACACACACATACACAATTTTAACAACCAAAAGAAACAAATTAAACAAGAAAGAATATATAATTTGAGAAATGGGGCCTCTGTATTGATAATTATTTTATTTTTACTACATTGTAAATTGACAATGATATCGATCAATTTGCTAATACAATATGTCTCAGTATAATAATCGACAATATTTTAATAATTCCTAAATTTTGTAGGATATTAGAGAGACTAGAAGAGGACTATTTCTCATCGCTCATTATTCAAGTCTTCGAGAGCAGAGAAGATAGAAGAGGACATGAGAGTGTTCATGAAGGAAATTTTAATAATATATTAGCCTAGACTAATAAAAAAAAAGAGAATAAAGATTTGTAAATAAATTGAGGAAAAGTCATGATTTGCAAGACCTCGAACATATATAGTTGCCACTTGCCACGCAATTTCTCTTGTGAAATAATTCGTTGCCACTTGACAGGCAAGTTTTCCTGTAAAATATTTCTGATAACGATAATCGTAAGAAAATAAATAAATAAAGTAAATTAGATGAATATAAGAATATTATTCTAATAACAGGACCTGGTATATGCTGCATATCGTGTACCTACGCAGAAATATTTTGAATTAGTGACGAATTTAATTTTTAATGCACGAAAAGAAAACTTTGAATAGTTCAAAATTTTGTTATTATTGTAAGAAAACAAATAACTAAGATACAACATGGGCACGTCAATACTCAATATTGTACACCTGACATTTCTCCCTTCCATAAAAAACAGCCTCTTGTACAAACAAAAATGATTTGAAACTTGAAATCTGGTAACTTCAAAAGCTGATTTCCCAACAGCAATGGGTTTCTTTACCCGTTTCTTCAGGTAAAGTACTTTTCATCCAACAAAGCCAAGATTTACTTTTTCTTAAAAAAAAAAAGGTCCTGTCTAATTTACTTTCGTGCTGATCTTCAATCAGTTGTGGGCCTTGTGGCTCTTTAGTTGGACGCAGATACCCTCATGGTGCAGTGGTGGAAGATACCGAAGAGGAAGAAATAGTTTTTGCATTTCCAGGGAACAAATTCACCCTTGAAGAGTTACGGGTCGCAACGAATGATTTTTGTGAGAATATAGTTAGTGATACTTATATAAGCATGTACAAAGGCTGGCTTGCTGATGGCAGGGATGTCGCGGTCGGCCTTTTCTCAAAGAATGACGCTGCTCTGAGGTGTTTTGTAGCAGAGATGAACATCCTGAGTCATCTCCACCATAGAAATGTCGTCATGTTGATTGGCCATTGTGTTAATAATGAACAGATGATAACTGTCTATGAGTATGCCGCGAACCGGAGTCTTGCATTTTATCTTGGCGGTATGTTTATGTTAATTTACTCAATTTATCGGCATTCATAGTATAATACATGCCCATAAATTTGAGTAAGAATGTATATCATAATTCATGACATCATCAAATAAGCAAGCTTACTAAATCTAGGAATTCACTCATATAATCATATTATGTAAATTTGATGAATTTTCTTTTTCCCCCTTTTAGAGAAAGCTGGATCTAACCTGGATTGGCCAACTCGGTATAAAATTGCCCATGGCTTTGGTAAAGGCTTGGCATATCTACATGAAGATTGTGAGTCCCTGATTATCTAGATTGCCATTTTATTTTTCCGATTTATCTGTTAACTAGTATATTTTTTTTGTTCAAATTTAGGTCACCCAAGAATTGTTCATGGTGATATTAAACCATCTAATGTGCTTCTAACTGATTCATTTGAGCCCAAGGTACTTTCTCATATTTAACTAATGTATTGCCTCATTCCTCCTGATTAACCGTTTGAAAAGCAACCGGTTTCAATTTGAGCAACACACGACAATCTATTATAGTTGCAACCTTAACTATCATCTCTTGATTGTTTCTCAAATATATGTTGAACTCAGACAAATTTGATTGTCAAATACGTTTAATGCAGCAACTATTGTGCGAGTGCAATCACATCACAGAAGTGCTCTAAATTACACTTTTTATAAACTTCAAAAAAGTACACAATTAACTATATAAGAATGTGTCTGTATTCTTAGTCATTAAAATATTTGTAATTTGAATGAAAGATCGCAGGTTTTGGCTTTTCAACCTTTCTCAAAGATGATGAAATTGACGCCACAGTAGCAATAGTAGGATCATCAGGGTAAATTATGTTTGCTTTTGGAACAGATCTGATAAAAAAAAAAATAGGATTGATTAATGATTTTTTTTCACTTGATTATTCTGATAATGGACACAAATGAATTTAATGTTTTAATTTTTATCATATTATTTCAAATTTACCACATTTATTCTGAATGACCTTCTTTTAGATTGTCAAAACATACGTATTATTATTAATTCTTTAAAAAATGTTGCACACAATTTGTTAGCATTATCATAGGATCTTATACCTCTATTTAAAAAGAGCAACAACACATATATTTATCTTCAGATTAATATTTATGACATATTTACATATCAGATATGTAGATCCAGAGTACCTCTGTAGTGGACGGCTAACAGAGAAGTCCGATGTTTTCTCTTTCGGTGTGGTCCTTCTGCAAATCATCACCGGGAAAGAACCAGTCATCGAGCAGTGGTACTAATAATAGGGGGTGCTAAAGATATTTAAAAACCGGTACTAAATAGGCGGTACTAAAGACAGGGCCCAATTTGCGGGGGAAACCAGCGGCTAACATTAGTACCGGTTTTTTAATAAAAACCGGTACTAAAAATAATACTTTTAGTACCGGTTTTTAAATAAAAACCGGTACTAATGTTAGCAAACTGTTTTATTTTAAAAATTAAAAAATTTTGGTATCATTAGTACCGGTTTTTAGTCTAAAAACCGGTACTAAATATCTCTTCAGTACCGGTTTATTATTAAAAACCGGTACTAATAATAATCAATATAAAAAAAAATATTTTTGTTTCTGGGGCTAGCGCCATTTTTGCTAGCCATCAAATAAGAATACCGATATGTACCAGCAATTTACATATCACATGCATCATACACACAATAATAATTATCAAATCACATGCAAATTAACATTTATCATAACATCTAATATATTAATATCACAAATTTTGTAGTCATCAATTATTAGCACCTAAATATTCAAGTAAAAAGCCGAACCACTCATTTACAGTAAAATTAATCTCGTCCTCGCTATAACGCTTCCCCACAGGTTGCAAAAACTGCATTTTATTGGCATTTCATATAGTTAGTAACCTATGAACTCTAAACTCCACAATATAATATACATTAAACTCTAAATTATAAACCTTAAAACATTTTCATATATATACATTAAGGTTAATTAAACTTAATCCATACCGATGGTAGGTCCGGATGTAGCGTGCAGTGATCAAGGATTTTGCGTAGCGAAGTCATCGCATAAAAGCCGCAATCTGTATTGTTTGGTTGTCGTGGACTCTACAAGAACATAAAATAATACTATTAAGTTTAAATTAAATAAATTACGAAATTGTTGAAACTACATATATTAGTATTGAACTATGTACGGGAATCATTTGAACTTCAAACTTGGGAACTTGGACCAATCTTGACAGAGCTCTGCAAAATTAAATATAAAATTATGAAAATTCATTTCTAAATATTAGTATATAACTAAACAATGCATACACGCATTATATATATATATATGTTAAGTCTAAACTTACTGATCGTATTTTCGTAGAATTGGAGATTGGTAGCCTTCGTTCGATTGGAGTGAATCTACTATCCACATCTTTCGTGTCGAGAGTTTTGCGATAATAATCACAAAATGCGACCTGTAATTACATACATATTATCTCTTTGTTGGTGAAATTAACATTAAACTGTAGATTCATAATAAAAGATAAAGTCAGAATTAGAGATTTTATAACTAACCGATTATGATGCACTAAAACATGGTAGGGATCCCTTTTAGCATACTTCTTCAGAAGATTCGCTATGTATCGTACAGTTCCGAGCTCATCTTGCAGTACATCCCGACCCGAGCATCTTTCCGGATCCCAAAATATCCACTTCTTCATCAAAGTATTAGCACAATATTGCCTGCACCGCCTAAATGTTGTATGTACAATGTTTAGGGTTTAGGGTTTTAATTTATTAGACATATCATATAACCAATGATCAATTGTTGTAAAGTTAGGAAAGTACTTACAAGATCCAAAGTTTAATCACTTGAACGAAGAGTTCATTCCTACTGAAGACATGGCGGATGTCTTTAAATTCGAGGATGAAGGTCTTGACATCTTGAAATTCGAAATCAGCAGGAATATCGGTGAATTCAGTCACTGATTTGTCGAACATCCTCATATAGTCGTGCATTCTCTTTGCGTGAGGCCCAATCTGTGCCAACTTCTCATCAGGGACGAACGGATCGTGCAATTGAATGTCCTCCTCCGCAAAAAACTGATCCACACTCTCCTCTTCATCTTCATCACCCTCTTGCACCTTCTCCTTTCCCTTATCTTGCGGAGGAATATGTGGAGTTTGTTTCGTCATTTTCCTCACTTGCTCCTATAAAATCCACATTAGTCATCAAAACGATATATTTCTCATTTTTTAATATAGCAGTATATATAATAATTAGAACTTTGGAAAATTTATAATTGAAATCAAGATTTACCAGTTTTGTCAAGTCATAATCTACCATATGACCCGGCCATCTTAGAAATGAACCTTGGAGAACACCAAGCTGATCATCTGCGTTAGGAGGTGGAAAAGGTACTATCACGTGTCTGGCACTATCGAAAACTTCTAAGATTTGTACCTTCACCTCCCCTATGCCAACTGGTTGTCCATGGACTATCTCAGAAACCTGTGCAAACACCATAGCTCTAGCTACATACACAGGCGTCCCAGATATCCCTGGTAGGAGCAGCAAGGCTTCGACAGGCCCCTGTATTAACGAATTAGAAATCCTAAATACTATATGAGGGCAAAAGCAATTAATATCTATCATAAGCTAGGTGTAATTAAGAACCTGATAAGTAGATTGAGGAATCGGATGCGGTTGATTGTTGCTACCCTGTGATAGCATAATCATGGCTTGTTGAAAAATTGGATCGTAGGTCTGCGGTGTTTGGACTTGCGAGAACTGTTGCATTCGCCTGTTCCATTCCTCATCCATTCGGGCCTTGAATTCCTCATCCATTCGTCTTTTCACTTCCTCTTGCACCATCCGATCAACCTCCTCTTTGCTAAACCCCTTGTTTGATTTTCTTGTACCACTACCGTACACCTACTTCACGCCTGAGAACACCGGATATCCTCTCAACCGTCCAGAATGCTCTGGTGTACCGATCGCAGAAGTCAAGATATCATTTTGACGAACCGGTTGAACTTCCCCTGACTTAACTAGAGCAACCTATCACAAAAAAATTTAAAGTTAAACAAAATTGAACTCATTGAATTCACAAAATAAAGTTATTTGAATTGTTACACTTACTGCTTTGTCGACCACCTCGGCAGCCCTAGGATTTTTTACAACAAGTTCACCGGTAGCTTCATCCGTTACTGCACGTGCTCTACTCCAACTGTACGTCCTGTCATCCATATCCTTGGTAATAACCGATGACGCACCATGTACCTTTTCTCCTTCTTTCCATCTAGATTCAGCACTTATATAACCGCCTGATCCCAGTCTGTGGGGCATGTCCCTTTTTGCTGCATTTTGACGGCCTTGCATACTCATTTTCTAGTAGCAGATTCAAAAGACTTGTTAGTATAAACAAAAAAAAACTAAGCAATTAAGTAAAAGCGAAAGATACTCATTTTCATACCTTAAACTTCTCGCTGGAATGATACTCTTGCATTGCCTCAAATTCTTCTTTCGAGATGTTCTGTACATCCCATGGTGAGGGTGCACCTTCCTTTGGATTCTCCAAGTAAGCCTTATTCTGATATGACCAAAAAGACACGTTATAATTAAAATTGATGCTAAATCAATCGTTTATAAATGAACATGTATTATAGAGGAAATTCTCTCACCAATCGAATTTTCCAATGTCTCCAAGACTCGTTACAGTTACGTAGAATCTTCTTCTTAACATCCAGTGGTAAGTCATCCGGAAGTTTCCAATCCTGTGCTATTTGTTTGTACAAATTTTTTTTCAACTCATTTGGCACCGCAATCCAATTAGGATAACTGCATTCATTTCATTTGTATAAGTGCATTAATACTATAATCAAATGATAATTCATATCTCAAATTCATATTAATACCTGCAAGGAATCATATCTCTTGTTTTTGAAGCACACCAATTTGTGAATGCCTTTGCATTTTCGCCAATCGGCTTGCATTTCTCGTTAAACTCGACTTTCATGTCCTGTCCAGCAGCTATCTTTTTGCGTGTCTTCAAACACTTAGCCGTTGATCTTTTTCCCCTTTTGTTACTAACAATAATCTCCTCTTCCGAACTCGAGTCATTCGGGTTCATCCCGGGATCCTGATCATTTCTGTCCGACATTGCTGTAATTTAAAATCCAAGTTACATACCACAACTTACATGCACAAAGTCAAACACATAACACAAAAATTAATAGAGCTCAAATTAAAATAATTCACAATTCAATCTCAAATAACATTAGAAATGAGAATTAATAGCAAGCTCAATCTCAAATAACATAATAATAGATAAAATAACATAGTACTAATCAAAGGAAAGGTTCATATAATTGGATCACCAAGGAATACAACAAAATAACATAGTACTAATCCAAACATAAACATAAAGTTCACTTAAACATAAACACTAAGTTCACTTAATCCAAACACAAACATAAACACTAAGCTCACTTAATCCAAACATGTAAACCCTAATATTATTCTTCATCATTCGGCTTATTGTCATCAGTATTTTCTTCTCTAATTTCTGTGTACGGTGCCACAAACTTATCAATTAAAAACTTGAAAAATATTGCAGCCTCTTCATAATTCGGCTTCTTGGCCTCGTTTTGGTTAGGCTGGTTTTGAGATGCCTGATTTTGAGAGGCTGGGTTGGAACGAACGTTTCGCCTAACATAGACTCGTTCGATGGATTTTTTCGCATTTTGGTTGCTTCCTTCACCTTTCTCCATTACTACCTAATTAAAACACCATATATAATTTATTTAGATGATAATTAAAACATATATTCAATCATGGATAGTTAATCAATTCATACACAATAATAATAATTTAGATAATAATTAAAACATTAAAACATAGATATAGATAAAACAAAATAACATATTCCAAACTTAAGGTTCATACAAATTAAGGTTCAAATTAACATGGATAATAATTAAAACAACAATTCAAACACTTAAACGCTAAATTAAACCCTAAATTCACTCCTTCTTTTCTTCCTCTATCTCCTCTTGCTCCTCCTCTGGCATCTCCTCTGGGACCTCCTCCCAATCTGCAGAAGTCCGTCCGCAACCGACTGGAAAACGCCTCACAGCAGATACAGACCTCCTAAGGAGAGGCTTATCTCGCATCCACTGAGGCACGTATCTCTGACGAGTGACATCAAACTCTACCTTGGTGTCCGTCTTCGTCTCCGTCTCCGTCTCCTTCTTGGTCTTTTTCTCCTTCTTCTTGTCTTTTTGTCGGACATAAACTTGTTCAACGAGTTTTTTCCCCTTATTCCCATTTGGGTTGCTTCCATCCGATTTGTCCATTACTACCTTTTAATTAATATACACATTTAATTTACAGTTCAATTTCAATTTATATACACGTTTGATCATCAATTCCATTCCAACCATTTATTTTCCTAGCACAATTGAAGCACAAAACAGCCCCAAAATACAATATGCACAAAACAGTTCAATTCCTAATCAATTCATAATCAATTTCTATTCAAAACAGCCCCAAAACAGTTCAATTTCAGCCTAATCAATTCCTATTCAATTCATAATCAATTTCTATTCAAAACAGCCCCAAAATAGTTCAATTTCAGCCTAATCAATTCCTATTCAATTCCTAATCAATTTCTATTCAAAACAGCCCCAAAACAGTTCAATTTCAGCCTAATCAATTCCTATTCAATTCATAATCAATTTCTATTCAAAACAGCCCCAAAACTAATCCATTCAGCCCCAAATTGAAAGAGAGAGAGAGAGAGATGGTACCTTCTTAGCAAATGGAGGCTGTCGGCGATGGAGACAGAGAGAAGAAGAGAGGAGAGGCTGTCGGCGATGGAGACAAAGAGAAGAGGAGAGGAGAGGCTGTCGGCGATGGAGACAGAGAGTAGAGGAGAGGCTGTCGGGGGAGAGAGAGAGAGAACAGTGAGAGGGAGAGAGAGCACAGAGAGGAAAAGAGCCGGGGAGAGAGTAAAAAAGAGAGAGGTAGAGAGAGGAGACTTACCGTCGAGAGAGAGAGGGAGGTGCTGTCGGAGAGACGAAGAGAGGGGCTGTCGGCCGTCGGCTGTGGAAGGGAGAGAGAAAGCATGTGAGTGAGAGGGAGAGAGAGCAGAGAGAGGAAGAGAGAAAAAGAGAGAGGTAGAGAGAGGAGACTTACCGTCGAGAGAGGGGAGCGGCGAGAAACAGCGGCTTGCTCCGTCGAGAGAGAGACACAGCGGCTCGAGAGAGATAAAGAGAGATAGAGCAGCGAGAGAGGTGGAGAGTGAGGGTTTGAGTATCGGCCGAAGGGGGCGGGGGGAGTGTTATATATTAAAAAAATAGGGTTTGATCTTTAGTACCGGTTTTTAGTCAAAAAACCGGTACTAAAGATCGCGACGTTTTAAATTCACATGATCTTTAGTACCGGTTTTTAGTCAAAAAACCGGTACTAAAGATCGCGACGTTTTAAATTCACATGATCTTTAGTACCGGTTTTTAGTCAAAAAACCGGTACTAAAGATATTCCCCAATTTTGTCCGTTTAAGTGGGACCCACCTTTACAAATATATTATTTTTTCTTTTAAATTAATTGTTGATCTTTAGTACCGGTTTTTAGTCAAGAAACCGGTACTAAAGATAAATTCAAATTCTGGCCCTATTTTTTTTTTGTATTTGATTATAAAATTATAAATATGAATTGAAAATATCATTCTAATAACAGATGAGATAATCTTTTCAAATATTTATTACAAATATTAATTACAAATTCGAATTCATTTATTTTTTGGTGACTTCGGTCGATCTACCCACACGCCTTCTTCCTGATTGGAACGCAAATTACTTGCTAACTCTTCAATTGGTTGCGGTGTCCCATCGATACCTGTGAACATAATAATTATATTGGAACGCAAATTACTTGCTAACTCTTCAATTGGAACGCGAATTGTTCATATTAATTCTGTAAATTATTTTCTACAGATTTAAAATTAATTATATATACCTGTGGAGAATGGTGCTATTTCATCAAATTGATCATATTCTTCTTCGTCCACGACATCTTCAACGCCAACGATGCGTCTTTTTCCGGGAAGTACCACATGTCGTCCCTTGTCAGCCGGGTCAGCAATATAAAAAACTTGCATTGCTTGTTTGTTTGCAAGTATGAAAGGATCATCGGAATATCCCAATTTTTTTAAATCAACGGTTACAAATCCGTTTTTATCAGTCTTCACGCCGCTTTTGAGCACCCATTTACATTCAAACACTGCTATTTTAAATGCATTATAATCACTTGATGTTCCATCACTTGATATGGCTACTATTGTAACTCCGCTGTTTTGTACTGTGCTTTTTCCATCTTGTTTTTTTGTATACCAGGTGAAACCATTCAGGTCGTAACCTTGATAAGTGTGCACATTGGCGTTGGGACCTTTGGCAAGACATTTCACCGTTTCATTTGAAGGTCGGGACAGTGAGACCTTGTTTCTGAACCATTTCACAAAACTTTTGTTGTGTTCCTTGGTGATCCAATTTTCTGATCTCTGAGGATTCTGCTCTCGCAACTCGGCTATGTGTTCATTAACATAAGGAGACACAACAGCGACTTGTTGCAGAATTTTAAGATGAGCTTTTTCTCTCTTTGCAAGGTCCATTGTAATTACTTTCATACCAATTATGCTTTTCCCTAAGAGCCTGCCTTCGTGTCTATTTTTGGGCAGGCCAATAGGTTGAACTCCATCTAGATAATCATTATAAAAATCAATAATCTCTTCTGCAACATATCCTTCAATTATGCTTCCTTCTGGTCGAGATCTGCTTCGAACTAACCCTTTCAACTGACCCATTGCTCTTTCAAAAGGGTACATGTACCGCAAAAATATCGGACCGCACTGTTTTATTTCTCTGACTAAATGAATGGTCAAATGCACCATTACAACGAAGAACGAGGGGGGAAAGTGCATTTCCAACTCACATATGGTCTGAACCGCATCAGTTTCCAACTGAGTAAGTTTTTCAGGATCGATCACTTTAGAGCAGATTTTATTGAAGAAGAAACACAACTTAGTGATAGAATTTCGAACTTCTTCTTTAAAACATGCTCGGATTGCAACCGGAAGCAACTGGGTTAACAACACGTGATAATCGTGTGACTTCATTCCAATCAATTTCATATCCTTTGTAGATACCTTTCGTGAAATATTGGAGGAATAATCAGTTGGAACCCTAATAGACCTCAAACACTCCAACAAACTGAGTTTCTCTTTCTTAGTTAAAGTATAAACAGCATTAGGTAACCAATCCCGTTTCTTACTATTGTCTTCCTTTGCAGCTAGTTCCAGTCGAATTCCCATTTCTATCATGTCTTTTCTCACATTAACATTATCCACTTTTCCTTGAGGATTTAAAATCAAAGTAACCAGATTTTCACAAATGTTCTTGATTATATGCATCGCATCCAAACAATGTCTGACATCCAGATAAGTCCAGTATTCAAGGTCCCAGAATATAGACTTCTTCTTCCAAGAACTCTTTTCTGGAATTCTATTCACAAATGGTTTCCCCAACTGAATTTTAAGATCCTTAACACTTTCATAAGTCTGTCTTCCAGATTTTGGTATAGGTGCCCGGCGGGTTTCGGTGTTGCCATCAAATTTGTTCCTATAAGGTGCCCGACGGTATGGGTGATGACGGCTTAGAAATCTACGGTGTCCCAAATAGATTGTTTTTCTACAATTCGATAGCCATATCGAATGTGTTTCCTCCATGCAAACAGGACATGCCTTTTCTCCTTTGTTCCTATAACCCGACAAGTTCCCGTACGCGGGAAAGTCATTAATTGTGCAAAATATCATCGCACGTAAGGTGAAATGATTTCTGGAATGCGCATCAAAGACCTTCACTCCGTCCTTCCACAACCTATCAAGGTCCTCTATTAACGGAGCCAAGTAGACATCTATATCGTTTCCGGGTTGTTTTGGACCAGAAATGAGCAACGGCATCATAAGATATTTTCTTTTCATGCATAACCAGGGAGGAAGGTTGTAAATAACCAACAAAACTGGCCAGACACTTCGGTTGGTACTCATGAGACCGTAAGGATTCATTCCGTCCGTGCACAATCCCAATCTCAAATTTCTAGACTCGCTGCCAAACTCAATAAAATGACTGTCTATGTTGTTCCACTGGGGTGAGTCTGCTGGATGTCTAAGCTTTCCATCTTTCTTTCTGCCTTCTGCATGCCACCTCAACAGTTTAGCATCTTTTGAATTACTAAAAAGACGCTCAAACCTTTGTATTATAGGTAGATACCACAATGTTTTCGCAGCTGGTTTCTTCTTCCATGGACTATCTTCTTCGTCATCCAAATCACCGTCCCTTTGTCTATACCGGGATGCATTACACTTTGGACATTTCTGGAGGTTCTCATACTCATTTCGAAACAATATACAATCATTCGGACATGCTGCAATTTTCACTATATCTAATTTCAAAGGACATAATAATTTTTTGGCCTTATAAGTTGTATCTGGCAATGTATTGTCTGCTGGAAGCATTTCTCGCAAAAGACCGAGCAAAGATGTGAAACTCTTATCGCTCCAATTGTTTTTAGCTTTCAAGTTATATAACTTAAAAACAGTTTTTATTTTTGAGAATTTATCTTCATTGCAACCAGGATATAAGGGTATATGAGAGTTTTCATCCAACTTTTGAAACACATCAGGAACATCATCAATAAAATCATTGGGTAATTCATTCATCATTTCATCCAAATCATTTTCTCTAATGTCATCATTATATTGTGGTTCACTTAAATTTTCTATATGATCATCACCCACTATTACATTATCCTCTATATCATGCCCCCAATCATTTTGTACAATATTTTCAAAATCATCAAATACATTAATATTGCTCCTTCCAGCATCTAAATTTTCTTCCAATTTTTCTCCATGTGAAACCCAACGGAGGTATTTTGGTGTTGTCATCCATCCACGCTGAATCAGATGTGATCTAATCACTTTACTATCTTGTCTCTCAAAGTTCAGACAGTGTTTACAAGGACATAAAATTCTGGGCTTTCCAGTCAACTTTCGATGTTCTTCTGCACATTTTATGAACTCATCAACAAGTCCAACAAATTCATCTGATATTCTTGAATAGTCAAACATGTACTTCTCCCTCAGATCCATCTGTATATATCCAAAAGCCAAGGTTTAGGGTTTATAGATTTAATGCAATATATTAGATTTTTGGGCCGGTTACCATCCTAGCCCGCTCTTTGGATACTCTTATCTCATTAGCGAGCGTACGTTAGATGCAACGTATTGTCTGAGAAAAATTCGGCAGCATTTCCCCTTATGTTCCCTGAATACGCAAACACACGATTACTCGTGCGTACGTACCCGTGGGAACATAAGAGGAAATGCCGTCGAATTTTTCTCACACAACACGTTGCATCTAACGTACAGCTCGCTGTCCTAAATGAGACAAGATAGTATCCAAAGAGCAGTACTCCCGACCGGGAGTACTATCCGAGATTAATCCCTAATGGATTAATCTCGGACGGGCAAGACCTAAAATAGTTCAAATTCCGGCATTTTGGTCCTACATGACAATACTTAACTAATAGATGCAAATGCCAATTAACCAATATGTATATGCATAGTAAATCGAAAAAAAATCCAGAAAAAATATTGAGGGTTAAAATAAAAATTACCGAAATTGTCTTCTCTCAATCCGCCCTCTTCCTCTTCAATAGAAAAACTTTCTCTTCCTCTTTGATCTCCTTTGCTTTCTCTACTTATTTTGCAAATTTTCGGAATTTTTAACAATTTTTAGCTATTTTTTTATGAGGTTTTACAAAGAGAAAAAAACTTTCGGTTGTAGATGGAAAATAATGGCCATGAAGTAGTGAAGATGAGTAATATACAAACCGGTACTAATAGTTGGCAGATAATTAAAAAAAATGGGTTAGCATTAGTACCGGTTTTTCTAAAAAACCGGTACTAAAGATGCAATTTTTAGTACCGGTTTTTTGGAAAAACCGGGTACTAATGCTAACCCATTTTTTTAAGGTTTTTTCCAGAAACATTTAGTACCGGTTTTTAAAAAAACCGGTACTAAAAGTATTGACTGACAATTACGGAATTGCCATCTTCTAATATTTATACCGGTTTTCTTAAAAAACGGTACTAAAGACCTGGTACTAATGCTTTTTTTTGGCGTAGTGATTATCATAGGATCTTATACCTCTATTTAAAAAGAGCAACAACACATATATTTATCTTCAGATTAATATTTATGACATATTTACATATCAGATATGTAGATCCAGAGTACCTCTGTAGTGGACGGCTAACAGAGAAGTCCGATGTTTTCTCTTTCGGTGTGGTCCTTCTGCAAATCATCACCGGGAAAGAACCAGTCATCGAGCAGAACGGGGCTGAAGAAAGCTTAGTGAGCTGGGTATATTCTTTTATTCTTCACCTTAAAAATTTTGATATATCTTCTTTATTTCCTTCTTTTTATTTCTTGTTTTCAATTTTCATTGCATAGGCTACACAGTTGATTGCAGAAGGATCAATAGATGGTAATTATGATAAACTTATGGATCCCAAACTAGGAAAAAACTACAACCACCATGAAATGAAGAATATGATTGAGTGTGCTGCTTTTTGTGTCCGGTTTTCAGGAAAAGGACGGCCTAAAATGAGCCAAGTAATTTCACCCTCTTTATTTATTACGTTTTTCTGTAATATATACTAATATTTTAACCTTTTCCAGAATGAATAAGTTAATTCTTTTTTGAACTCTATGGAGTCCGAGTTTTTACAGCTTATTAATAATTTACAAAATCAGATTAAGATTTAAATAAAAAAAGTAATATTTTAATGATACCTGTAAAGAATCATTGAACTATTTCACTTATTTAGGTTGTTCAAGCTTTAGAAGGTCTCCTATCACTTGATTTTCTCGGTAATGAAGATGAAGATCATAATTATGAAGCAGAAGCCGATGATTTAGCCTCAGAATAGGAATTTGATGTATTAAGCATCCTATAGTCTTTTTTGTTATTATCCTTTCTTTCTTTCAAAAAAGAAAAAAAAAAGAAGATAATGTGCATATCAGCTCTGGATTCACTGTTAATTGTAAATCGAATTGGGAAATTTAACAAATTGTCCATCTCTATTACTTTTTTCTTGTGAATTTTACAAGGTTGGCTCATTAATTTACATAAATTTACATTTCTATCTAATTAAAGATTAACTGTAACAAATTTCTCGACAGAAATTTTAACCATCTCTTAACATGAATGATTAGTACTGACTGAATCATTTTCAGGTGAACTGTGAACATGTTTTCTTTCTGCATGTTTTCTTCCTGCATGTTTTCATTCTTTTTGTAGGAGGCACTTAAATCTATAACGAAGTTTTTAATTTATTTACAGCATTTGTTTGTGTGAACTGTGAACAATAAAAGAAATCAACAAAAACTAAATCTTTTCAGTGGATATATTCACTTTCATTTAATAGTACTCTTTTTCCTTCTCTTTCTGTTCAGAGAGTTTTTTTTTTTTTTATAAATCTGCTTCATGTACTATTTAAACAAACGTTTTTAAGATAATTGTTTTTTTTAATTCTCTCTCTCTTATAAACATAAATGTATTCCAAAATTGCTTGTAGTGTTCGATTTTGTTAGAACATAGTTAGAACTTTTTGGATAAGTAAAATTGAGATTGGTATTTTGCTACTGTTCTGTCCTTACAGTGTTTTCTTGGTTATATGGACCCGGAATGTCAACAGCAATTAAGAAATAGATAGGTTCGAAACACAGAGAAACTTTGATTACATGATGATTTTTATCAAATCAAAATAATACAGAAAATCTAGAAATATAGATGATAATTGAAAATGAATTGTCTAAATGCATAATCACAAACTTTTGTTTTTTCTAATCAATTTTTGCACCAGCAGAAGTTTCTAACTTGCCATCAAATTATCTAATTATACAGTTGAACTACGATTTTTAAGGTTGAGCGGGGAAAAAAACTATAATCCAAACTTCATTGCCCACAAAATATAGACGAACATAGAAAGATTTGAAAAGAACACTGATTAGATCAAGTTCTCTAGCTGCACAATCACCATAGTCAATCCATTTCACTTAAGCTGAAGCAGATCCCTTAAGCACCACAAATTGACTTCGCCGGGGTACCGATAGATGGCCGCAAGAGAGACATACACGTGATACTGGCATTGCTGGCAATGTTACAGCACCTTTTGCTGAGCTGGGAACGGAAGCCAAAGAGCAATGACAGTAGTTCACTAAAGCAATTCCCAACTTGTTTGACTGCACTCAAACATTCTGAGAACTTGCCTCCAAATGAAAGCTTCTGTTCCTGCAATCCGACAGAGAAAACAGGTGCTGACACTGAAGTGGATGTTGCGGTGGCAGCAAAAACAGCCATAGCCATGAGAAATAGAATGAATGCAAGCAGAGATCTTCTCGCCATAATAATTTTTTGTTGGTAAGTGATAACAGTTTTTGCTTATGGATTTATTCTATTGATTTCTTTTCAATGGATTCTGTGATTTAAAGGGGAGAGAGTGCTTGGATATTTACAGCATAATAATAATAACGTAACAGGTCGGTAGTTTTGATTTTGATTTCGACTTTTGCAACTCATGCTCCCATTGGGTAACCTCCCTTTTGTGGTTTTTAAGTAATTAGGGCATGGATGCTACAAAAAGGGGTTATGCTTAATTGATTTCTGCAGCTACATTTTGTTGGAAGTTTTTAAGCAAAATCTTTTTATCTCCGTTTTTTATTTTTTAAAATAATAATTTCCTTTCCTAATTCGAAAGATCCAAATAACATAGTAACAGAAACTCACTAATAAATGAATATGAGTTGCGTTGCCAACTAGTAAGCATCTGTTTCCGTTTCTTTGCACAAGTCGTGTACAGTAATCTATACCAATATATATACAATACTATTGGTTTACAATAATACATAAATATTAAAACTATATAGTTTCATCACATAAATAGATATTTTTGTTACAAAAAGGGTGGACAGTTGCTACGCGACAAGGCTGAACTCCAAATGTTTCAGCTCAGGGAAACGGAGAGTTCATGACTAGGTCTTCTGTTTAATTTTTTTTTTCTTTTTTCTCCATGTCAAAATTATCTTTCCCCAAAATTTCAGAGGAACAAACGCTAAACTACCCATCTTGCGCCCATTCTTCTAATGCAAGTATATACAACTTTAATTCCATGTTCCTTTGTTGAGTGATCTCAAGTAGGTGTGACAACCTCCAACCTGACCCAATCTAAAAATCGATCCAATATGTTAATGGGTTCAGATTCCTCTTAACTGGTTTTGACTTTTGACCCGGCCTTTCACAAAAACTCTATGGGTAACAAAACTAAGCATAAATTACATGATATATACTATTCAAAAACCAACTTTTCATAAATATACTATAAAAAAAAAATGTACAGGATTAAGACCTCGTGCATTTAACAAAAGTTTTTAATTCATGAAGCTCCAATAAATAAGCTCTTGCAACCTAAGGTAACATAAATATTCATAAGTAGGAATTATGGCCTCCTCCAAGAGGAACTCTTGGTCTAAAGTCAGCCACCACATTTATGCATGGACAGCAGCTGAAGCCAACACTCTGAAAACAATCAACTGAGCTAGTAAGGACATTATTTCAAATGTATAAGTGCATGTTGTTACCATGTCCACAAAACAGTTTCATAATAAAAACTTACTGGCACACTTAGTAGAAGATCTTGATCATCCACAACTACTGGTAGAGCTCTTCTTGCTGAAGCAGGGATTAATCTCAGAGCTTTAAGAGCTTTTGCAGCAGAATGTACCATATAATCACTAAATTCAAATTCTAACTGATTAGATGTACCCGCATCCATGCTTACTTTTTCAATGTTGCAACTACTAGAAACTCGTCTGAGAAATAGCCAATCAGCATCTACCATGTGGCGTATTATGACTTCTCTCTCAGCACTAGCCTCGCAAAACTGACAAAAATGGCTAGCATTTCTGTTTATAGCAGTATCATTTGCACCATAAGTGACCAAAAACCTACCAAGGAAGTGACAGGCTTGTCCAGGTTTCAAGTGCACCCTCAAAGCACCCTTGAAAGTTCTTCTATGCAATACACTTGAATCGTTACTTGCCTCTTTTGAGCTGCAGAATCTTTTTTGCTCGTCTAGTTCCAAAAAAGAGAGGTTCCTCAAGGTAAAATCACCAACTAAGTTGAGCTTCTTTGCTTCTGTGAGAATATCTGTAGGATTCTTTGCATTTAAAAAGGGTACCTTGGCTTTGTCTCCAATCTGTATATTAGAACATAAATGTTGCTCTCTAATTATGTCCCGAACTTCAGTACATAATTTAGTTCCTTCAAATTGAAAACCTGATAGACAGTTGTACTTGTAATGAGTTGATGCATCATTATTCGATGAATCAAGCAAGTTGACAGAAAAGGAGACCACAATTTTTCTTCCTTTCGATCCTGGTTCAGGAGATAGGTTGCAGCCAGCCACAGTAAGAAAATTCTGAACCATAATTATAACAAAGTAAGAAACAGTAATTCATTTCAGAAGATCTATGAACGATAATAAAAACTTATTAACCTTGCATGGCATGCCACGAGTGTACTCGACAAGTAAACGAGAGGACCTACCACGAACTGGCCTATGCCTTTGGGCTATAAACTGTAAAATCAAAAGTTTAGTATAGCTATTTCTCTGTTCATAACAGCAGCAAAATTTAGCCAATACTTGAAAATACAACGGTCTGCAAGAAAGTTCACATAACCTGTACGAGAGCTGTCAGGTAATGAGATAGGCAGAGGTCATCAATTTCTGAAGGTTGGAGCTTCTCTAAATCAATTGTAGCATAACCAAACTGAAACCAGATAATATCTAATTGAGTTCTCCTAAAACACACTTTTACGGTTTTACCCAAAATAAAGAAAAAAAAATACACCAGATTGAAGAAAGAATTAAAAGTACAAGCTATCTGGTCTTTTAGGTAGTGTTCTGAATTTTCAATCTCACAAGATTTTTTTTTTTTTTTTTGCCAATTCTGTTGTTTAATTTTGATATTAAGCTTCAAACATTTATTGGCATACAAAGAGAAGGCCTAGTTATGACCAAGGATAACCTAATGAAAAAAGGTTGGCAAGGAGATATCACTTGTGTATTCTGTGGTACAAATGAAACCCGAGAACATTTATTTTTCTTGTGTCCTTTTGCAAAAAGTGTATGGTATTGGTTTGGAGATAGTAGCACCTGTTATGAATCTTGGCAAACTGTTAATGATGTGTTTCATTTTGCTCAACAACTTTCTAAAAATGATAGAATGGCCTTTCTTACAGTTTTTAGTGCCTACCGTTGGTGTATTTGGAAAATCCGCAATGACTTTATTTTTAATCACACCCCTTTAAGGACTATGAGACAAACAATTCTGATCATTTACCATTTGGTTAACTATTGGCTAGGGATTTGGAAGGAGGATGACAAACAATCAGTGGAAAGGTGGCTGCCAGAGGACTGGGACTTAATCCCACTTCAGATGGTGCCGATGGTGCAAAAGGAGACTACTGAAGGACTGGCTGCTACTGGGATAGGAATGGTGATGGCTTGCTAAAGGAAGACTTTAAACTCTTGATGAATTAGTTATTTTGTATTTTTGTTGGATGGTTATATGTCTTTCTCTACTTGGAGATTTCTGATGGGCTATGGTTTCTTACAGAATAGTACTAGCTAGCAAAAATATATACGTGTAGCAGGTTTATTTAGATATGTGGCAGAGTGGAAGTAGATTTAGAACTTTATTAATTTTGTATTTCGTTTCATTTTATCAAAATGAAACTGGGTGGCGCTCCCACCTTTTTTCAAAAAAAAAAATGATAACCTAATGGTGCTTATTCAGTTGTTTTAGCCACGGACCAAGTTTATATAAACATATGATTGAGCTTTTCCTGCACAACTGTAAATAACTGGAGAAAAAAACCTCACTGATGGTCACAGATTGACTTATAAGCTCCCGGCAAATTTTATCAATATAAGAACGCGTCAGCCGGCACGCAGATATAAGATTCTGCACTTCAGACCAAAATACACCTGAGATAGAGAAAAACTTCAGAAGTTAAAAACCAATAAATAACAAAAATCATCTTGCATAAGACAGTACTTACTTGATGACAAGTTTGTCAGTGATGAACGAATTCGATTTCGTGCAAAAAGCATGCTTTTATTTGTTGGATCCTCAACCCATTCTAGAGTGCTTCCTTGACAAATCTGAAGATTATTAAACTACCCACTCAACTAAAATTTACCTCGATAAGTAACCATATTAAGTTGCAGAAAGCAAAGATATACGTTGTTGAACTTACTTTATAGATGCCATCCTTTGAAAATTCAAGCATTGGTCTGACAAGTAGTACTCCTTGATTAAGAGAGATCCCTTGAGGAAATAATTGTGAAACAAAGGGCATGCCTGCAAGACCCATAACTCCACTACTGCGAGATAGTCTTAACACTAAGAGCTCAGCCTGTACAAATATTGCATCAACTATTTATAGAAAAGCAAAATGAAACAAATATTGGATTTGAAAGGAAAAAGAACCAACAAACCACCTAAAAACTGTAATAGTTATGTAACCCAGAAGGTAAAAGATAAATTCTGCTGGATGGTGTTACCATTCTGCCTTTAAAAAAAACAAAATAAAAAGCACCAGAATGTAAAGATAACGCAAAAGAAAACCTGATCGTCAGCATGATGGGCAATAAGCAACACGCTGATTTGTTGCTTCATGCAAAGTTCCACAAAAAGTTGATACCTGAATAAATAGAATGACTTGTTTACACAGAATTTTATCAACTACTAATTTAACAACTAGAATAGAAGTTCAAAATGAAACTACCTCTTGTCCCGAGCAGCCTCCTGCAAGTGGCCTTGCTTAGGCCGTCCATCAGGCCAATCACAACAAACAATCTCACATCTAACACCTAAAGATTAACCAAATGTTAAAAATTAAGACCCAACATACCAAGTGAATTGCATAAAACCACACAATTTGATCTCGTACCCATTTTATGAACCCTATCTCGCACAAGCATAGCCTCGTCAGAGCTCTCCGGCCGCAATCTGTGGTCCACCACAATCCCTAATAGACCATCTACATATCCAGACACATCATCCCTCCTAACAAAACCGTCAGATTTCCATCCAGCGGTCAAGACACACAAGGCCATGCTATCAGGCCCGCCAGAAACTCCCATAGCTTAGCTTCCAAAAAAAGGTACCAACAAATTCATAAACAAAGTCATGCTTATTTGTGCAGTACAAAGAAGAAAAAAATTAACAACAGTGATGAATATAGTACCGATTCGGTGATGGGGCTTGATTCCAGCCATGGCCATTCGTCGAGCGAAGGTCTCCTTGTAGGATGAGATATCAGGACCTGACGTGGCACATCGGCAGATTAGGCGGCGGAGAGGGAGGTACGGACTTGCGCGCGCGCTGAGAAGCATCTTTGCGAGTTGCAAATGGCGCCTCCTCTCTCAACTGAGAGAGAGGATACTGTAAGAATTAAGGAACCATATCCTCTGCAGTACCAGTTCCACTGCAGTGGTTCATCCGAACCGTCCGATCATTGATCGGTGTCCGTAATTAAAATCAGATCCGTACGTCCGTAAATCTTAACCCTCGAGATTCGATCGGACGGTTTTTGAGAACCACTGCAGTCAAAATAAATTGGGCCTTAATAGAAACCAAAGAGTAATCCAAAATAAAATTAAAAAACGATGGCAAAATTGGGTATAACCCTCTGTAAACTTCCGCAACTGGATATCACCCCCTACGCACTTGAAAATTGGATAGAACACCCTGCAAATTTCAGTCATTTATTTATTAAAGAATAATCAATTTTAAATCATATGACGAAAATACCCTTCCTTTTTGTCCCTTCTACTCCGTCGTTTCATTTTCCTTCCATTTTCCAGCGCAGACTTAAAAAAGACAATTATCGATATCCAATCAAATGTTTCGTTATTTTTCTCCATGAACCAAATATAAGGAAAGGCATATAAAATTCATATGTAATCCTCTGCATGCACTGTGAAAGACCAAAAGATAGCGAAATTGTTTTATATATATATGAAATTTATTGCATTGCCAATGAACTTTTTTATTTTTATACATTACAAATAGGTGAGAATAGTGAAACCACATTGCTTTTAAAATTCTCTTTTGGTGGTCAGATTCTGATGAGATAAGAGGGTCATATTTCAATTTTATGGCTAAATCTTTTGCGAAGGAAATGTGAAAACGATAGAAATTTCATTAAAAAAATAGGCGTACTACAATACTAGATAACAGCTGTACCGTACTAGCCGGTACAGAACTAGTCTTTAATGTAAATTCCAAAATTGAGATTGAACATGTCTAAATCGTGTCATCTCATGGAGGGAAAATGGAGGAAAAATGAAACGACGGAGTAGAAGGGACAAAGAGGAAGGTTAGTCATATGATTTAAAATTGATTATTCTTTAATAAATAAATGACTAAATTCAATTGAAAGGAATTATTTTCCGAACTTTGAAGTTTGCAGGGTGTTCTATCCAATTTTCAAGTGTGCAAGGAGTTATATCCGGTTGCGAAAGTTTACAGGAGTTATACCCAATTTTGTCAAAAACAATTGTCTCCTTGGTTTTTAACAGAGAAGGCCTTGATCCACAATTCCACATTAATGGGTTACTGTGTAGATATACTATAATATATATTGATTTCAAAATATTTCAAAATTATAGCTTTGAATTTTATCTAATTTTCAAATAAATCAAGGAAACAAGTTATCTTCAATATTAATTCATGTTCGAACTATACTGTACTACAAATAATCGAGACCAGTAAAATTTAATTATATATGATCAATGTGTTTTTCGACTTGATTAACGTATAACAAATATTGGGAAAGAAAAATAAATTTTCAATACCTAATTTTATTTTTTTGGATTTTGATCCCTGATTTGAAGCAATTTTGTTACATATTCCTTAGCCAATTTATTACCTAGTAGTTTCTCATAATTCCAGGAATTAGGTTTGTTATGAGTAATCTAATAAGGGGAAATTGGATATGTGCCATCTCAAAGTTGTGAAATTAGAAAAATGCCACTTCAAAATTGAGCCTTTGAAAAATGTCACTCTAAATTCAATTAATTCTGAAATTTGCCACATTTACTGTACAAAGCAGTCATATCTATACCAAATATTTT
Source organism: Rhynchospora pubera (assembly GCA_028095005.1). Lineage (NCBI taxonomy): Eukaryota > Viridiplantae > Streptophyta > Magnoliopsida > Poales > Cyperaceae > Rhynchospora > Rhynchospora pubera. The sequence continues at coordinate 22,649,771 of CM051461.1, forward strand.
GTATTGACCAAATTACCCTTTGAATAAACTTTTTTTTTTATTATCGATCTCTTCTTCTCCAATTTTCCATGCTCTTCCCATTCTTCATGTCGCTCTCAACCTATTTCCTCTCTGTCAATTAATTGAACTCGTGCACAGACATAATTACTCCGTAGCCCTCTCACCTCCACCACTATCCCCGTCTCCGCCTCGCCCCACCATCGCTCTCAAATGAGCAAACCCTCTCTTATTCTCTCTTTCTCGTTCTGACTATGGCTTCCTTTCTCGCCAGAATGCACATGAGCACATCTCTTTTTTTCTCGTTAGTATTATTCGTTCAATATTTCACTTGTGCTGCCATTTAAAATTCTCTTTTTACCAAGTACTGAGAAATTATACCGGATCTGGTATTTATCAAGGTCTTTTACATTTTACCAGATTTGATTTTTATCAAGGACTTTTTACTTTTTACCAATACCATAACCGATACTTGTAACTTTTATTTTATAAGTAGACGGTGAGAATTTGTGCTTGAGTTTGATTGGCTGACAGATACGAAATAGGTTGAGAGCAACATGGAGACTGGGAAGAGCATGGAAAATTGGAGAAGAGATCGATAAGAAAATTTTTATTTAAAGGGTAATTTCGTCAATATAAAATGTTTGGTATAGATATGACTGCTTTGTACAGTAAATGTGGCAAATTTCTAAATTTATTGAATTTAGAGTAGCATTTTTCAAAGATTCAATTTTAGAGTGGCATTCTTTTAATTTCTTAATTTTGAGGTGGCACATATCAAATTTCCCCCAATGGGGTTCGACGCCTGTTACATTTCAGTTCGGATCTGTTTTTCTGTTTTTCGAAATGATATGATACGAGCGTGTTGATAAGACATGTCTATTGACACAATATGACACGACATGTTTATGAAATTAACATGACATGTGTGTCGTCGTATCAAACTCTTGAAGACTTTCAAATATTGACACATCTTAACACGCCATGAGTTGACAACCAAAATTAATATTATATAGAATTTATTAAATTATATTGAATTTACTTTATAAATTTAATAAGTTTTATTCATAATAATTTTTATTCAATCATTAATTTTTATTTTAATATGAAGTTAAAATAAATTTCAACAATTTATTATATTTTAGAAATTATTTAAGTATTTTTAATTAATTTTTAATAAAATAAATTATAATTTGTCGTGTCGACACGACACGTTATGTCATAATACGTACCGTGATAATAAATATTTTCACTTAATATGACACGGTACCGCACGTTAAAAATATTAACATGACACGACACGAGCTCTGTTGAGAGTATTTTACACGAGACTCTCAAACCCATTCTCTTAGAATGAATTAAACTTAAACCAGGTCAAACAGTAACCGTGAAGCCTCTTGCTAATTTAATGATTTATAATTAATAATTCACAAATTCGAGTTAAACCTCCACTTATCCTTCCCTTCCCTGCGAAGGCAGTGCTTGGAAGTTGGAACTTGGAAGCACAACAAAAGAGAAACAATGTCTTCTCTCCAGTTTCTCCCTTCCACCTCCCGAAACCCTAAGCACAAGCTTCCCATATCCCAACCTTCGACCCCTTCTCCTTCTCCAACCTTCTGCTCCTCTCTCTTTCCCTCCAACTCCATCTCCCCACGAGCCCATTTGAGATATCGCGCTTGTAGAGCTCATTCCTCCAATCAAAACCCAACTCTGAGCCAACCCCATTTGAGATTTCTCACAAAGAGCTCCAATTTTTCTGGGTTTGGTCCTGGTCTTGGTCTCCGCCCTGAAAGAAAGAGGGAGACTTGGTGCAGCCAAGGGGGCGAGGCGACTGATGCGCCGCCATTGGTGGAGAAGGAGAGTGGCGGAGGTGGCGATAATGGAGGAGAGAATGGAGGAGGAGGAGATGGGGAGGAGGAGGAGAAAAAGGAAGGTTGGTTTGGCTTTACTACTGAAGATGCAAAGACTGTGATTGCTGCTCTGGTCCTTTCTCTGGCATTTCGAACTTTCGTGGCTGAGCCCCGGTTTATTCCATCCCTTTCCATGTATCCAACCTTTGATATAGGAGACCGCATTGTTGCTGAGAAGGTATATGCATCTATTCTTTTTCCATATTTGTATTAAACAAAAATTGATGTTTGGTGTATGCTGATCTTATGTTTTATTGATTTTCAGGTTACTTATTACTTTAGAAAACCAAATGTAAATGATATTATTATATTCAAAAGCCCTCCAGTACTGCAGGTGCCTATACTTGTCTCAGATTTTACCCCTCATTTGCAAATTGTTTCTTGGATCTCGCTTTTTTTTTTTCTTATCTTTGGTATTTGTCTTAGGAAGTCGGATACACAGATGATGATGTGTTTATCAAAAGAGTTGTTGCAAAGGAGGGAGATGTTGTAGAGGTAATTGTTTCTTCCTAAATTAAAGCAAGAAAAGATGATAAAAAATTTAAAGCATTATTTATTAATTATCTCCTAATTTTTGCCTTTTTAAAAATAAGTAGGTATCTCCCCATCCCTTTCATTACTGGAAGAATGAACCCAATAAACTGTTTATATTTCACCCCATTATTTGACATCAGAACAATACAAAATCAAATACTGAAACCCTTATTTCTGCTGGCACCCCCACCAAACCATACCAGCACCTGCTGGTACTTAATACTGTAATAAAATTTTCAGATAATTGGCCTGTCAATTTAACTTGGTCATTGAGCATTGCTATCCTTCTCATCTTTCAGGTTCACGAAGGAAAACTAATTGTGAATGGGGAAGCTCGTGATGAAAAGTTCATTCTGGAGCCACCATCTTATGACATGAACCCAGTGGTAAGAGTTCTTTAGACTTGTGACCAGCTTTCATGGTACATTACTGTCTTCAATAATTCTGTTCGCATGGTTCAATTTGAGATCAGTTGGGATTATTTTGTTTGGACATTTTGGGAAATCTTTGATTTAGTTTAATTTTTAGAATGCCCTAGCTAAACATTCAGCAGTTAATCATGTTCAACTTGATTAAGTGGTACCCGCCTGAATTTGTTGCGCTTTCCTTGGTGTGGCCTTCTATTAAGCAAGTGCTCAATATTTATTTATTTAAGCATAAACATGTTAACAGGTCGCCACTTTCCTTTGACAATTTCAGGAAGTGCCAGAGAGTTCGGTATTTGTGATGGGGGACAATCGCAATAATAGTTATGATTCTCATGTTTGGTAATAGTCTGTTTCCTCTTATTTTTCATTTTTTTTATTACAATTGTTTTTTTTCCCTTCCTGATTTGAGTACTTATTTCCAGGGGACCTCTTCCTTCGAAGAACATTTTGGGACGGTCAATTTTCAGATACTGGCCGCCCAATAGAATTGGTAGTACTATCATTAGTGAGGAAAATAAAAAACCCACAGAGATGTTACCAATATCAAATCTAAATGATTCACCTAGCTCCAAGGTGAAAGAGGAATTATCAATTCCAGAGACAAAAGATAGTGAAGCGAACACACAATCTAAGGAAACGGTGCCAGTCTCTGGAACAAAGGAAAATATACCAGTTGAACAGCCGAAGGTTAAGTCACTGGTTGAGGTGAAAGTAGAATAGGCATCTAAGGTCTGGTCCAGATTTAGGATCTAATTTTTTTTTTCCTTTCCTGACAATTCAAAGTTCTTGGCATTCAAGAACTTCTGAAATTTGCAGCATGAGGTCGTAGGAGTGGAATTTTGTAAACTAGCATTCAATGCCTGGAGGCGTTAGTGAATTCTAAAATCATTTTGGATTTGTAGTTTCTTATGCCAATCCTTAAATTTAATTTTTCATCCATCTTTTTTTTAAGAAATCTGCTCAACAATTCCTGTTCTGGAAGATTTGTGCCTGGCATGAAATTGCATGTAGTGGCCACACAGTTAAAGCCGCAAACAATTAAATCAGATAACTTTGCAGTGAAACCTTCCAGACCAGGCCTAGTTGGCCAGGTTTCAAAAAGCAGGTTAACAGCATCGCTTCTTTCTGGTTAGGAAATTACTTTTAGTCTTTTTACAGTTTACTCCATTCCATTATGTATTTCAATTTGGAAAAGGAGGAAGGTTGGTCAGGGTCATAATGATACCCTCAGAATGATATAAATGAGCATTGTGACTGTTCTGGTAATTAGTTAATATTGTAATTTTATTTTTTACTGTCTAAGTGTCTATTGAGTTAATGTTAATGGAGAGACAGAATGATGTACAACTGTCCTAGAATGAAATATCACAACCAAAATCGAATGACAAAGTTGGAAATTTCGTTTGCTGTGTAGCAATATAAACTTTTATAACAACAAAATGTATTAGTATAAGAAGCTACAAAAGATTAAAACTACAAAAGGAACAATTCTAAATGCACGTCCATTGACTTGCACCCAGGTCGTCAATAATATAAATATGAATGAACTGGCATTTACCTAGGTTTCCATAGAAAAAGTCACCCACATAAAAACAAAAATAATAGATAGACAGAAGACCTATCTAGTAATATTTAAGGCACTAAATTTGACCTAGCTTCTACTAGATTGGCTTCTATTCAATTGGGTGTTCTCTGTCTGCGTTATGGAAAAAATTTGAGGCATTGACATTCCACCTGAGACGACTATCTCTGAAGTTGGAACCAAAAACAAACGGAAAAAAAAAAGAATCAAGCTTATAATCAATCAATAGAAAAGCATCAAGATTGTGAATCAATTTTAACAAATATCAGGTTGTGACCTACCAATCCCTTCACGAACTGATAAGCTCGGTCTGATCACATCTTTAGAGCTGACAAGGAATATGTCACCAACATAGAGATGGTTTGTTGGTATGAAAACACAGCATAGCTCTTCATCAACAGAATAGCTCTGACATTACAAAATTAGAATTAATAAATTTTAGTTTCCAAAGTGGTTAACATATGATCCATTGAACATGTTCAAAGCATGTACAAAAAGAGTTTTCAGGTATAATGCGTATAGATTTGAACCTGCAGAACAAGAGTAGATGTAATGAATCCAATTGCATATTCACCTAATCTAGGATGCCTAATGATAACTACTTCCTTGAAAGCTTGTGTCTTCTGATCTACATTAGGAATGATATTAAGACCAATCATCTAAAAAACTAAATGAAGGATTAGTGGGCAACCATACTTCTTGGTACAAACACATTCCAGGCTGTATCACAATTCACAATAATGTGAAATTGAAAAGCCTGAACTGTACAGAAAAACAACAATTAGAGAATACAACATCACAGCAAACATACCAAAAGAAGAACTGTTAAGACCTACCCAGTTCTACCAAAATGGTGCAACAAAATCTAAATTAAGACTGATTACCAGGTGAAATTGCAGAGCTAATCTGCTTAGATGCATTGTAGATATGGCCAATAAAAGGCATTTGCTTAATTAACCACTCTCCAAGCCTGAGAATTGATGCCCCCAACCAGGAAGACATGAAAACTCCAACCAAGAATATAAATGATATTGATGTCACAAAACCAAGACCTGAGAAAAAAAAATTAAAGGAAAAAAATAGTTAGCCTTCTTAAAAATTACCAAGACAAAACTAAGCTGGAAGGTTAAATTGAGAATACAAAATACACGTTAAGCATCAATACCAAAAATGTTGATCCCAATATGGAAATAGATGGGAGAGAAGAAATCAACAAATTGGATCAACCAGCAGGTAGTGTAGAAGGTTATGGCAATTGGGAGGAGAATTACACTACAAAACAAAAAGACTGATTAGAGAAAGGAAAACAAAATAGAATTATTACATTAGTTACAATTATTTTTAGTAAAAAAAATATATATAAATAAACCAACCATCCCGTCATAAATTTCTTTGAAGCCCAACTTCGAATAACTTTGCCAAAAGCCTACACAAATAAATTTCTTTAATCAAAATCACTCTATAATATTCATCAATTAAAAAATATATATATAGATATACACTAAATTACAAACCCATTAACATATTATTTGGGTTCACAAGAGAGAAGTCTATAGGGCTATACAAGTACAAATTTCTCTAAACAATTTCAAAAGAGAAAAGAAATTGTTGGATTGAATTTGATGTTTGACCTCTCGGCCAGAGCGGAGGTGAGTGGAAGAGCGCTTGAAATCGGAGTCATCATGATGGGAAGAAGGTGTGGATGGCATCTCATCATCTCTCTTGCTGCCAATTGGCATCGCCATGGATTCAACTCCCAAGCATCTATCTAGCTATCGTCTCTCTCTCATTTAATTAACTTGTTATTTATTGCCTCTGCGCTTCTCATGATTCCACTCTGAGTAGTAATTTATTCCACCATTCTCTTCTCTCGTTGAATTGTTTCGGCGCTATCCGTTTCTGGGATTAATTTATGCTTTCGTAGAGTAAACGGAGCACAGCTTGCCGAGTGGCTGTTTTTATTTTGCTAGCAAGGAATAAACAAATTTTGGACAAAAGATAATTGAAAAAGTAAAAAATAAAAGAAGCAGGCTTTTCAACTGGGCATAGATTATAGTTTGGGCTCAGTCCACTGGTCTTAAAAACCCAAAATATATACATGACAATATCTTGTTTACTTGGGCCGAAATTAATTTAACATATTGTAGTCTGGTAGAGGGTAATGCCTTTTATTTTAAATCGTTTTTTTCAAATCTTTTGTTTGTGTAATAAATTTTGGTTTCAAGAAAAGTATTGCAAGGGTTCTGGAACAAGGGAGTTTGATTTTTCTTTATTAAAGGTTGTTCTTGATTCACATTTATTAGGTCTTATTTTTTAATTGATTTTCGGTTTTGATGACCATTGTTATGAAACACCAGAACACTATAATGGAACTCCAGCATCATTAATTACTTGCATGCGTCATAGATAGAATCTATTAATAAACCACTAAGCATTGAGATTTCCTAATAACTGGAAAGTGGCGACTTAATTATCATCTGATAAAACAAATATTGCTCTAAACATAATAACAAAATGATCATTTTAACATCATAACATTAAATTGGCGTAACATACATTGGTTATGAACATACAAACTGCAAAAGCATCAATTGCAAACATTGAAACATTTATCATTATTTAAAAAAAAATATATTCACCATTTAATTACCCCACCATAAATATGGTTACCATCTTCCTATCTATTCCATAACAAAATAGTAATTCATTCAAACAAGAACCTCAGAGCAAATCACATGGCTATGGCAAGGTCACCTATGTATACTTTCTTTTTTCTTCTCATAGCAATAGCAACTACCAATGCTGCCAGAGTTGCCATGTTAGCAGCTTCACCGGGTCGACCTTCGATTAATATTGATATTGATGAGTTTCAGGATCCATTGACTCAGGTTTTTCCGGACGAAAGAAAAGCCATAAAATGTATAACATCTATTATGAAGGTGGAAGGTTGTCTCATAAGTCTTCTTGAGTCGGTTTCGAACAACCAGTTCAAAATCAGCAAAAGTTGTTGTCAAGTTGTTGTTGGTGCGGGTGACACGTGTCTCGCTGTGATGAACCCTTACTTCCCTCCTCGTCTCAACTCTTTCTGTGGTGTACCACCTAAGCCAGCAATTCAGTTGCAGTAAAACTAGAGAACATCAGAATGGAAAGTGGAAATGGCTTGCCATTTGGGTTTCTCTAGTATGTTAATTTGCATTTCCATTTTACCTTTATCGCACTTATGCAATTTGAAGGTTTGAGAGCATGTTAATATAGTTGGGCCTCTAAAAAATATTGACGCGCACGTCTAACTTTTATGTTATTATTTCACAAATAAATATTGAAGTTTGCATTGTATGAATGTGTTTTTTGATCGAAATACCAGTATTTAGTTATACAATTAACAATATTTGATTATTTGTAATCGTCATTCTTTTTTCTTCAAAAGAAATTCCAGTATTTTGTTCTGGATGTTAACTTGAAATTCCTATAAACAAAGTCCGTCGATTTTAGATCATATATAAGGATTGATTAGGGAAAAAAAAAAACTAGCAGGCCCTATAAAACTACTTTTCATGAGGGCAAGAAAATGAGCAGATATATATAGATCGACTAAGATCAGGGAGTACTAGAGTCAGTGTCACAAATTATATATGCTTCACAATTTTATTAGAAGTCTAATTCTATAATTATTAGAAGATTCTGCACTAGATCAACTGCTAACCAAATTTGAAGGTTTTGAATACGCATGAGATGTGTGGTTTAATTCAATGAGCGCAATGAAATGCAGCTAGCTTGCAGTTTATTAAGACCAAAATTTGATTAAAGGTAACTAAAATTGGAATGATAAAAGAAAAGTCATAATATTGGAACAAATTAGTAAGTGTTGTATTTGAATGAATACTAACTAAATTACTTTTGAAAAATTGGCGTGTTATTATTATAAACATTAGTAATTGCCTAATTTTTAGAAAAATCAAAACAATTACAACTTAAGAAACATATATCTAAACAAAATTCAACGTTTGATTGTTGTTGTTTTTTTTAGTTCATTTTAATTATATGCTTTAATTTATTGTTGTAAAAAAACGTTTATTCTGTGATCAACCAAATTAAAATAAATTTCGAGTTTACTAATAAAATGCAAATATCCTGAAATATGTATGTTGTAGTATTAAAATATCCTGGAAATATCCAGATTATCAATGAGCAAACTTAGTTTGAGTCAGCACTCAATTGTCAATCAGATCATTCAATGAGAGAGAGACATGAAAGAAAACGAAACAAAGCACGCGAATGGAGATGTTACAAGGGCTGCTACTATTTTTCTTTATTTTTTTTTTAAAATACGAGTGCTACTTTCGTATGACAATTTATTCCTAACTTTTGTCCTTTTACTTTTTTTTGAGAATTTCATTGATATCCGTCCACTCAATTTTTTAATATTTGAAAAAAAAAGGAGGAACAGCTGGCATAACAAAATTATAATGTCAAGACTAACGGTTGATCAATTCCGCAAGGCATACACATTCAATTTTTCATCGTCTACTCTTTTTTTTTTTTTTTGATAATTGTCCGTAGACTCACTCACACACACTCTCAACCAGCAAATACTGGGATTCGAACTCTGGTCTCCATGAAACCAGGCAAGTGTCTTAGCCAACTGCTCTAGCAACGCTAGACCCTGGTCTAACATGTAACATTTTATATATAACATTTTACCATATCTTTATTGTCTAACATGTAACATTTTATATATAACAAAAAATAATGTCAACATTTTATTTTTTCATTTGCCCACGTATTAAGGACATCTTTTGCTAGTATGGTATATATAGGCATAAAAATGACAGGACCCCAAATTACTGCAATCAATATGCATTAATTACAAATTTAAATGTACTTAAAAAAATTAAAATTTCCCTAGGTCGTGCACAACCTGTAATAAATGCACAAACTATATTAAATGCACAAACTATATGTTCAAATCAGATATATAATATAATTCCAAACTTTAAATTAATGGCACACAATCTATATTAATTTTGAATATACATTAATAGGTAACGGCCAAATGACAATTATGTCCTGCATTTAATGCAACATGTAATATTTTAAATTAAATGATCTGACAATTCAGGGAGTGAATTTCTGTTATCATTTACCACCTCTATGCAAGAGAAAATAGAAAATGGAGTAAACATAAATTTATTACTAATATTAAATATAAATAACAAATAAATAGAAAATGGACTTAATAAAAAATCATACTTGAATTTTTACAAATCTTTAAATTCAACAAAATTAAGAAAGATAGGTGGCAAAGGAAATAATAGCAATTTCATGAAGAAATCTTATTGTGCTTCTTGTCATGGATTGACAATTGTGAGACGCGATTTCAATCTCGATTCGGAGGTGATGAAGACAGCAATTGAGCGCCATTCTAGCAAGAGTGAGAAAAACGAAATAAATCAATAAAATAGGAAATAGAATTAATGCTGCTTTTGCGATTAACACAGAAATACAAACGAAAAATTTTATGAATTCATAAACAAAATCTCACACCTAAAATAGTGCCAATACCAGTAACAACACTCTAAATCAACTTTTACTCTCTATAAATTCAATGATTCAAATAAAAAATTTGCTTAAATCAACTTTTTATCATTTAAATCAATACAACATGTAAAAGTACCTAAGTTATTGACTAATTAAAAATCGTGATTGCCCTTTAGACCAAGCAAACTGATTAAAAAGAAATATACCTCATTGATGTGAGTATCAGCCAAAATATCAGTATGCCGGTTTATGTAATGTATGACTATCTTCCTCCTCTCCTCTTTTCAATCTAAATAATACATGTGAACATCAGATGCCTTTCCAATTAAAAAATGCATTAGAACATTATCTCTCGTCATCGCTGCACATATAAATTTTGTAATTCATTGATAAGTATGAACAATAATTATTCTTATTATAAATAATAAGAAGTATCAACTGATATCAATTGATATTCTTATTATAAATAATAATAAATAAGTAAAATATGAAGGATAGCAGTATCTGTATTTTTCTGTAGCAATTATCGAGTCTATGAAGCAAAATCAATTGATATAGAATGTAACAAATGCTAAAATTGTCTTGGAATTATCCTACGAAATTAGGATTCATAAACTGATATCTCCTTACAGCAACATTCAAAGTAGTTATTATTATGTACAAACATATCTCATTTGTCTATTATTTAAACTTTTGTAAGTCAAAGGACAATAATATCATTTTTAGTTGGGCTATGGAAATGAAACATCCTTTCTATTTGCAACTACTCATGAGACTTTCTAGTTTTAGTAAATGATATTAAAGTTCAAATACTTACAACTCAATACTCAAATCTTCAAATCTTTCACGCACATGAGAGTTGGGCTAATCTGCTTCGTCTTTTGCTCAACACCTCATCCTTAATGGCCCAAATGAAAATAGCACTATTCTGTTCTCGCATTCATACTGTTTAATACAAATTAATAAAATAAAAGTATTAAGCGGAAAGGCCGAACTTTTTAGTAGAAAAAGATACAAAAAGAAGCTTTCCTTTTTGAGATCAGATTAGGGAATTCTGAAGACAAACTATCAACAATTTGAGGTACAGTACAGCTCCTGACAGAGTAGAGGTATAGACCTGAGGTCTCTGAAGTCTCAATAAGAAATATGTGGGTTCTGCATGTCTTCTACATGTACCAGTGTAATCAATCCCAATCTAGAGTGCACCAGCCCCAGAATTGGGTAGAATTTTGGATTGCCTGATATAAAGATAACGTAATTTTAATGCTACAATATATAAAACTGTTCAAAATTGGAGTTAATTAGCACTATGATGACTATAGGCAGAAAATACAACCTGGATAGAAAATACATAATTTAGAGTAGCTTTTTTTTGAGATAAAAGAACTAAACTTTTATAATCTGGAATCCTTTCTTTGATTAATGGCAATTTTAAAGATCATATTATCCTGAAACATCTGCAACAAAAATTTAACAAAATGAAGGGTTAAATGCAATTGGAATTGGCCAATTACCAGTTATAGGAGAGATGAAAACTTGGAGATTGGAGGGAACAATTGAAGTTAAGAACGGACCAGCAACAGTAGGTGAGATAATTGAAACAAAGTCAATTCCATTTTTCTTTGCAAATTTGAAATGATTAGTAGAAATAACAAATAAAAGTGGCCAAATTTTAACAACAATTCAGCCGTACTCCAAAAGATTAAAAAAAAAATCGAAGACTGCTTGGCTTCAAAATTGAAGCAATAGCAAGTTGAAATGCAGAATTCGTAGAGAAAATTTGTAAAAACTTGCCTCGTTGGAACCACTCGACCGATAAATATTTGCGTTGCTACTGGAGATGGAGAGAAGAAAAGCCATAGAGATGAAATTAGTAACCCTAAACGGAGAATCAAAGGAATATGGGCAGAACTGAAAGTGTTGTGGTCGGCAACGGAGGGAAACTGGGGAAGCGGTCAAGCGGTCAAGCGGCAGATGCTAGAGGAGGAGGAGAAGAGGAATGAGAGGGCGTCGATAAGAGGCGGCGGCTGAAGAAGAGACGTAGGTAGAGAGAGAAGGGATGGGGCTTGAGATTTGAGAAAATCGGAAATAACTAAACAGTACAATCTGATAAAGAGAAAATTGATCGCCGTGTCGGGTTATATTTTAACAAAACAACTTCCCACATCCACGGGTTTTATTTATAATATTGATTTCACTAACTTTTGATGATGCTAAAAGCAATTGAAATTTATATATACTAAGGCCCTGATAAAAATCACATTTTTTTAACATGGGATTTCATTTCATTTCGTTGGAAAATTTTTAATCAAAATGAATAAATTTGGTTGGAATTCTTAAGTAATTAGATAAAAAAAATCATGTGAAATAAATTGAATTGAAATGAAATCCCAAAAAAAAACATTTTGATCATGGCCTAAGTATTACAGAAAGGAAAGTGATATATAATTACGGTATTTGGTTCACAACAACCAACAAAATAGTTATTGAAACGAATAAAGAAAAATTGTAGATAGGTTCTTTGCAATGTAAGATGTATCAGATTTACTCATTTAAGCAATTTAAAGATGATTTGATTACTGATTAAGTATTTATAACTGATGTACTAAATGATCAATTAATGTAATATTATATTAAATTCAGTACACAAATTATCTACTAAATAAAATAAATGGAAATTATTTATAACATTCGACGTTTTCTTTTCCCAGATTTATCTTTTATTTTTCATGTATATGACAAGTCGCCAGAAACAACAAAAATACAAAATCCCTTCATTGGGAACATCTCTATTCTAAAGTTATCAGTTATCACCAACACATTAATTTCCATCCAATTGCCATGGTGTTGCCATCAACCGGTGCCACGTAGCTGCTCACAAGTGGTCCCCACTATATTCGCGAATTTATTTTGTCATTTACCTCGGTCTTCGCCACTCGACTATTCTTCCCATCAAAATTGACTTAAAAGCCCCTGTACCCTGTTCCACTCCACTTTCCCTTCAACCCCAATAAAATACTCAATTACAAAACCTCTCAACATGTCTGTAACAAGATTCTGACATACGGATCCCACCACAAGTCCAATTAAAACTACTCTATTAACTTGTCAGTGATTTGACACATACTCAGTTACATAGAAATGTAAACAAAGGATCTGGTATCTTTGCCTTTACCATCTCCAAGAGATCAGCACAAAAGCTAGACACAGACGCAGAGCGCAGAGGCTAGGTAGTAGAAAAAGAAAAAGAAAAAGAAATAGAAATAGAAAGATAAGATCCAACAAGGAAAGAATCTATCGAAAATGTTGGAAGGAAAAGCGAGGATCCAAGACACCGACATGCCATTGAAGATGCAATCTCAGGCGACTTTGTGCGCGTCCATGGCGCTTGACCTCTTCGATGTCACCGATTGCAAGAGCATCGCTGCTCACATCAAAAGGGTACTTTGTGGATGCACATTTCTCTCTCTCTTTGTTTGTTTCTTTCTCTGATTAGATTAGGTCGTTGGTGTAGGAGTTTGACAAGAGGTATGGGCCCGGGTGGCAGTGTGTGGTGGGGTCCAATTTCGGGTGCTTCTTCACGCACAAAGAGGGAACCTTTATCTACTTCTCGCTTGAGAAGCTCTGTTTTCTTATATATAAAGCAGTGGCGTTGCCATATGCCACCGAGGGAAAATAGAAAATGTCTCATGATGTTTTTCTCGGACTGCTTTTGAGTGTTTTTTTTTTTTTTTTTTTTTGGTGTAGATTTTGGTGTGTGCATTAGACGGTGATTAGTGAGCAGACTGTTTGCTTTTGTGTGATTTGGTTGTGTAAATGCAAGTATTTTGAAATAACGTGGTGAGGTTAGGCTCTTGTAAATGAGAAAAAAAATATGCTTTTATATATGAGAATTGCTAGTGTTCTATATATAAGACGGATGAGTCCGTCTAATATGATCGTTTTCACGTTTTTAAATTTCAAATGACCGATCCGAACCGTTCAATATGTTCTCCATATTGAAAACTTACAAAAAACCAATTTTTACATTTTTTCGAATTTTTTACTATTTTTTTAGTATTTTTGAAAATTCATGATATAAACATTATGGATCATCCAATAACAATGATTTTCTAAAATACCAAAAAAATAGTAAAAAAATTCGAAAAAATGTAAAAATTGGTTTCTTATAAGTTTTCAATAAGGAGAACATATTGAACGGTTCGGATCGGTTATTTGAAATTTAAAAATATAAAAACGATCGTATTGGACGGAGTCCATCCGTCCAATATATTGGACTCTAGCATTTCTCTTTATATATATATTTTTCTCTCATTGGTTGTTTAATATACCAAAAAAAAAATTGAAATAACTATCAGAAATGGATTGGGATGAATAAAAAAGAAAGCTTGATATTAGCTGCATAAGAAACTAGATGTACCGATGTATTATGGTTTTTGAATCGAACAATTTACTCTACTAAAACATAGTTTTTGAACCAAAATGTTTACTCTGCCCAATCGGACGGTTAGAATTAATCGGATACATCCAAATTGTCTCGTCTTATTTTATTGAAGATCAACTTTATTGATATATAAATCGCATTTATGAAAATGATTTATTATATATTTAGTTCATCGGACGATTTAAACATTTTTTTTAATGTCCGGATTTTAAAAAAAATTACTTTGCTTTAATTTTACCAAAATGAAATTTAAATATATGATTTTGTGTTTTTTAAGTACATTTATTGAAATATATTAGGATTGCCAAATAACAATAATTTTTTTACAAGTATTGTGATGTTTGAGTTTGTGCGTTGTGATTGCTTAAAATAATTATTTTCAATAATTAATTAATTAATGCCTTCATTTCGTTGCACAGGATCTGATGATCAGTTTTCTTTTGGAAAATATTTATTGTTTGAAAGTATATATGAGCTTACGTTACTTGAAACTGTGTTTTTAATTACAAGTTCAGCAAAACTAATCTGATGCAGAAAAGTGTATAACCCAGCTGCGTAACCGCCCTGATCGGAATGAGCTTTTTCTCTGGAAAATTCATGCAATTTTCTTATTATTAGAATTCTTTAATTGATAATAAATTTATAATAAATAGATTTCATTTAATTTAATCAGAATTTTTATGTTATTACATATCTAATAAAATCTTGAGGATCAATTCAAATCAAATGAAATCAAACCAAAATCTGCGTGTAGACCATTCTGATTATAGGCTAAGTGTGGAAACAACATTCCGAGAGTTTGTCACTTGGTAGTCTCTACCTAGTTTGTCCAAAAAAAAAAAAAACATTCCGAGAGTTTGAGACTTAATTTAGAAAACGAAATTCCAATTTTATTAGTAGCAACCTAACACTAATTGCTGAATTGTGCACCCTGATAAACTCCGTTATTATATCTTAATTTTATTATCAACAACAAAAGTGAGTCTTTTGAAATAGTGCTACCCTATTGAATTCGTTATAACGAATTATATGATTTGTGTATTGTGTTTTATAACCAATTTTATGTTGTCCAATTTAGATAATATGTTTTGTTCTTTAAATAGATGGACTTCTCCCAAACTTCTAATTTATTTTTTCTCGCATTTTCGTCTCTTTTCTAGTACGAGCGCTTTATTGTTTTAGATGAATTATACTTGTATAAAGAGAAAAAGAAAAGTTCAAAAGTGCAACAAATTAAATCATTTCATTAAAAAGCTCCGATTCCATTTTTACTAGCAAATTAAAGCTCCAAATTTATTATCATCTCACAATGTTGCTGGAAAAAACACATGTGTATGCCTTATATACTGATTTCCTCATGATCATCAGAAATATGATCCATAATTACTATCTTAAAAAAATTGATAATTAGAACTCATACTAATTAATTAAGTCATAATTCAGGTCACCAACACAAGCTGCTTCAATACAATAAATATTTTTTTTCCTCTCTTATTCAGATGCTATTGAGTATTGACTCGTTCACTAATCTTCCAACACGTGAAATTTCCCACGACCCAGTCGATCATATCGAAACAATTTATTACAATGGTGCCTCAACAAAGGCGCAAACAAATCACCCAAAAGGCATAAGCACCGGCGATTCACTTGTGTAATTGCTTTGCAACATTCTGTGTTTACACCTTCTACCTTGAACCTGGTGACAGATTTGACGAGGTGAGCGCCACATCCTTTGACGTTCGCTATTGATGCCCAACATTTGGTAAAGTTGAACTGCGATGGAGAGCATAGGTCGCCGATTATCATTGGTCGTCGATTTATATAATGTAGCTTTGTAGGTAATTTGGTGTGTGCCTCATCAGCAACTGCAGCAGAAACAGTTGTAAGCAAAAGAGCAAGGAGGATGTAATAGAGGCAAATTTTGGCCATATTAACTTTTGATGAGATGATGGAGATAGAGAGAGGCAATGGCCGGGTTACTTATATGGTAACTGGTATGATTGTGGAGTTTCTAATAAGCTTTTCATCGGTGTTTTAATTAATTATTATCAGCACCTTGTTTCTAAGCGTTTTATCGCTAATTCGCTATCATGAAGGCTTTGAGTCTTTTTTTTCTTAAATTGTCAGGTTTCTAAGCGTTTCATCGCTATCATCATGAATGCTTAGTTGCTGTACTTTTAATTGTCTGCACCTGTTTTTTTTTTTTTTTTTTTGGATTCTGCGAGATGTATTAGAGGGTGGTTAGTGAGTAAATTAATGATTGTTTTTGTATGATTTGATTGTGTAAACGAAAATCCTTAAATAATACTATGAGGTTATATCTTGTAAATGCGAAATTGTATTTTCTTTTCCCTCATTTTCTTCTAGCTACTTAATTGGTTGCTTAATAGACAAACAGGAAAAAAAAATAATAACTAAATGGAACTAGCTAGAAATCAGAACGGGTCGGGATTAACAATACTGAAGTAAAACCGTCCAATTTATTCTACCAAATGGGGCGGTTATAATTTTAGAATCGGGGAAAACCAATTCGGTTTTTGCTTTATTTAATATCAACTTTATGGAAGTTATATATATACTAGTTTAAGATGTCCTCATATGTGAACAAATAAAGAAACAAAATAATATTATGTAATAAAAATATATTACTTAATCTAACATCGATACAAATAGATATGTTATTTAATTTATTTTTTTATTAGACGGAAAATCAAAATATATTGTTACTTCGTATGGCGATTAATATCCGACGACAGAAATACATGTTTACATGCTAGACCTAGCATGTAATACATGTACGGTCCATGCGTTTATAAGTAGTAGAGATTACATGATTTGTTTATTGTGTTTTATAACGAATTTTAATTATGTTATCCAATTTAGATAATATGTTTTGTTCTTGTTATCCAATTTAGATAATATGTTTTGTTCTTTAAATAGATGGACTTCTCTCAAACTTCTGGGCACGTTTGGATTCACGGTGAATAGACCTGAATAGCCATATTCATGAATAAGTTTTGTGAATATACTACATTGAGAATAGGCATATTCATGAATATGAGAAGGATGTTTGGATGCAAAAAGAAAAATAAGGTTGTTTGGTAGCTAATTTTTTAATATTAAATGAAGGTTATGGGTTTCTATTCTAATATTTTGCTAGAATATCTATTCACATGTGAATAGGCCTATTCATTCTATTCATGAGTTGTTTAGATGACCACTATACTATTCGTGAATAAACCTATTCACTTGCCATCCAAACTCACCCCTAATTTGTTTTTCTCGCATTTCTCTTTTCTGGTACGAGCGCTTTATTGTTTTAGATGAATTACTTGTATAAAGAGAAAAAAGAAAAGTTCAAAAGTGCAACAAATTAAAGTTTCATTAAAAAGCTCCGATTCCATTTTTACTAGAAAATTAAAGCTCCTTCAAATTTATGATCATCTCACAATGTTGCTGGAAAAAAATACATATGTAAGTCTTATATAGTGATTTCCTCATGATCATCAGAAATATGATTCAAAATTACTATCTTAAAAAAATTGGTAATTAGAACTCATACTAATTAATTAAGTCATAATTCAGGTCACCAACACAAGCTGCTTCAATACAACAAATATTTTTTTTCCTCTCTTATTCAGATGCTATTGAGTATTGACTCGTTCACTAATCTTCCAACACGTGAAATTTCCCACGACCCAGTCGATCATATCGAAACAATTTATTACAATGGTGCCTCAACAAAGGCGCAAACAAATCACCCAAAAGGCATAAGCACCGGCGATTCACTTGTGTAATTGCTTTGCAACATTCTGTGTTTACACCTTCTACCTTGAACCTGGTGACAGATTTGACGAGGTGAGCGCCACATCCTTTGACGTTCGCTATTGATGCCCAACATTTGGTAAAGTTGAACTGCGATGGAGAGCATAGGTCGCCGATTATCATTGGTCGTCGATTTATATAATGTAGCTTTGTAGGTAATTTGGTGTGTGCCTCATCAGCAACTGCAGCAGAAACAGTTGTAAGCAAAAGAGCAAGGAGGATGTAATAGAGGCAAATTTTGGCCATATTAACTTTTGATGAGATGATGGAGATAGAGAGAGGCAATGGCCGGGTTACTTATATGGTAACTGGTATGATTGTGGAGTTTCTAATAAGCTTTTCATCGGTGTTTTAATTAATTATTATCAGCACCTTGTTTCTAAGCGTTTTATCGCTAATTCGCTATCATGAAGGCTTTGAGTCTTTTTTTTCTTAAATTGTCAGGTTTCTAAGCGTTTCATCGCTATCATCATGAATGCTTAGTTGCTGTACTTTTAATTGTCTGCACCTGTTTTTTTTTTTTTTTTTTTGGATTCTGCGAGATGTATTAGAGGGTGGTTAGTGAGTAAATTAATGATTGTTTTTGTATGATTTGATTGTGTAAACGAAAATCCTTAAATAATACTATGAGGTTATATCTTGTAAATGCGAAATTGTATTTTCTTTTCCCTCATTTTCTTCTAGCTACTTAATTGGTTGCTTAATAGACAAACAGGAAAAAAAAATAATAACTAAATGGAACTAGCTAGAAATCAGAACGGGTCGGGATTAACAATACTGAAGTAAAACCGTCCAATTTATTCTACCAAATGGGGCGGTTATAATTTTAGAATCGGGGAAAACCAATTCGGTTTTTGCTTTATTTAATATCAACTTTATGGAAGTTATATATATACTAGTTTAAGATGTCCTCATATGTGAACAAATAAAGAAACAAAATAATATTATGTAATAAAAATATATTACTTAATCTAACATCGATACAAATAGATATGTTATTTAATTTATTTTTTTATTAGACGGAAAATCAAAATATATTGTTACTTCGTATGGCGATTAATATCCGACGACAGAAATACATGTTTACATGCTAGACCTAGCATGTAATACATGTACGGTCCATGCGTTTATAAGTAGTAGAGATTACATGATTTGTTTATTGTGTTTTATAACGAATTTTAATTATGTTATCCAATTTAGATAATATGTTTTGTTCTTGTTATCCAATTTAGATAATATGTTTTGTTCTTTAAATAGATGGACTTCTCTCAAACTTCTGGGCACGTTTGGATTCACGGTGAATAGACCTGAATAGCCATATTCATGAATAAGTTTTGTGAATATACTACATTGAGAATAGGCATATTCATGAATATGAGAAGGATGTTTGGATGCAAAAAGAAAAATAAGGTTGTTTGGTAGCTAATTTTTTAATATTAAATGAAGGTTATGGGTTTCTATTCTAATATTTTGCTAGAATATCTATTCACATGTGAATAGGCCTATTCATTCTATTCATGAGTTGTTTAGATGACCACTATACTATTCGTGAATAAACCTATTCACTTGCCATCCAAACTCACCCCTAATTTGTTTTTCTCGCATTTCTCTTTTCTGGTACGAGCGCTTTATTGTTTTAGATGAATTACTTGTATAAAGAGAAAAAAGAAAAGTTCAAAAGTGCAACAAATTAAAGTTTCATTAAAAAGCTCCGATTCCATTTTTACTAGAAAATTAAAGCTCCTTCAAATTTATGATCATCTCACAATGTTGCTGGAAAAAAATACATATGTAAGTCTTATATAGTGATTTCCTCATGATCATCAGAAATATGATTCAAAATTACTATCTTAAAAAAATTGGTAATTAGAACTCATACTAATTAATTAAGTCATAATTCAGGTCACCAACACAAGCTGCTTCAATACAACAAATATTTTTTTTCCTCTCTTATTCAGATGCTATTGAGTATTGACTCGTTCACTAATCTTCCAACACGTGAAATTTCCCACGACCCAGTCGATCATATCGAAACAATTTATTACAATGGTGCCTCAACAAAGGCGCAAACAAATCACCCAAAAGGCATAAGCACCGGCGATTCACTTGTGTAATTGCTTTGCAACATTCTGTGTTTACACCTTCTACCTTGAACCTGGTGACAGATTTGACGAGGTGAGCGCCACATCCTTTGACGTTCGCTATTGATGCCCAACATTTGGTAAAGTTGAACTGCGATGGAGAGCATAGGTCGCCGATTATCATTGGTCGTCGATTTATATAATGTAGCTTTGTAGGTAATTTGGTGTGTGCCTCATCAGCAACTGCAGCAGAAACAGTTGTAAGCAAAAGAGCAAGGAGGATGTAATAGAGGCAAATTTTGGCCATATTAACTTTTGATGAGATGATGGAGATAGAGAGAGGCAATGGCCGGGTTACTTATATGGTAACTGGTATGATTGTGGAGTTTCTAATAAGCTTTTCATCGGTGTTTTAATTAATTATTATCAGCACCTTGTTTCTAAGCGTTTTATCGCTAATTCGCTATCATGAAGGCTTTGAGTCTTTTTTTTCTTAAATTGTCAGGTTTCTAAGCGTTTCATCGCTATCATCATGAATGCTTAGTTGCTGTACTTTTAATTGTCTGCACCTGTTTTTTTTTTTTTTTTTTTGGATTCTGCGAGATGTATTAGAGGGTGGTTAGTGAGTAAATTAATGATTGTTTTTGTATGATTTGATTGTGTAAACGAAAATCCTTAAATAATACTATGAGGTTATATCTTGTAAATGCGAAATTGTATTTTCTTTTCCCTCATTTTCTTCTAGCTACTTAATTGGTTGCTTAATAGACAAACAGGAAAAAAAAATAATAACTAAATGGAACTAGCTAGAAATCAGAACGGGTCGGGATTAACAATACTGAAGTAAAACCGTCCAATTTATTCTACCAAATGGGGCGGTTATAATTTTAGAATCGGGGAAAACCAATTCGGTTTTTGCTTTATTTAATATCAACTTTATGGAAGTTATATATATACTAGTTTAAGATGTCCTCATATGTGAACAAATAAAGAAACAAAATAATATTATGTAATAAAAATATATTACTTAATCTAACATCGATACAAATAGATATGTTATTTAATTTATTTTTTTATTAGACGGAAAATCAAAATATATTGTTACTTCGTATGGCGATTAATATCCGACGACAGAAATACATGTTTACATGCTAGACCTAGCATGTAATACATGTACGGTCCATGCGTTTATAAGTAGTAGAGATTACATGATTTGTTTATTGTGTTTTATAACGAATTTTAATTATGTTATCCAATTTAGATAATATGTTTTGTTCTTGTTATCCAATTTAGATAATATGTTTTGTTCTTTAAATAGATGGACTTCTCTCAAACTTCTGGGCACGTTTGGATTCACGGTGAATAGACCTGAATAGCCATATTCATGAATAAGTTTTGTGAATATACTACATTGAGAATAGGCATATTCATGAATATGAGAAGGATGTTTGGATGCAAAAAGAAAAATAAGGTTGTTTGGTAGCTAATTTTTTAATATTAAATGAAGGTTATGGGTTTCTATTCTAATATTTTGCTAGAATATCTATTCACATGTGAATAGGCCTATTCATTCTATTCATGAGTTGTTTAGATGACCACTATACTATTCGTGAATAAACCTATTCACTTGCCATCCAAACTCACCCCTAATTTGTTTTTCTCGCATTTCTCTTTTCTGGTACGAGCGCTTTATTGTTTTAGATGAATTACTTGTATAAAGAGAAAAAAGAAAAGTTCAAAAGTGCAACAAATTAAAGTTTCATTAAAAAGCTCCGATTCCATTTTTACTAGAAAATTAAAGCTCCTTCAAATTTATGATCATCTCACAATGTTGCTGGAAAAAAATACATATGTAAGTCTTATATAGTGATTTCCTCATGATCATCAGAAATATGATTCAAAATTACTATCTTAAAAAAATTGGTAATTAGAACTCATACTAATTAATTAAGTCATAATTCAGGTCACCAACACAAGCTGCTTCAATACAACAAATATTTTTTTTCCTCTCTTATTCAGATGCTATTGAGTATTGACTCGTTCACTAATCTTCCAACACGTGAAATTTCCCACGACCCAGTCGATCATATCGAAACAATTTATTACAATGGTGCCTCAACAAAGGCGCAAACAAATCACCCAAAAGGCATAAGCACCGGCGATTCACTTGTGTAATTGCTTTGCAACATTCTGTGTTTACACCTTCTACCTTGAACCTGGTGACAGATTTGACGAGGTGAACGCCACATCCTTTGACGTTCGCTATTGATGCCCAACATTTGGTAAAGTTGAACTGCGATGGTGAGCATAGGTCGCCCATTATCATTGGTTGTCGATTTATATAATGTAGCTTTGTAGGTAATTTGGTGTGTGCCTCATCAGCAACTGCAGCAGAAATAGTTGTAAGAAAAAGAGCAAGGAGGATGTAGAGGCACATTTTGGCCATATTATCTTTTAATGAGATGATGGAACAGAGAGAGGCAATGGCAATGTTACTTATAGAATGGTTACTGGTATGATTGTGGGGTTTCTAATATGCGTTTCATTGATGTTTTAATTAATTATCAGCACCTGATTCTAAGAGTTTCATTGCTATCATGAAGGCTTTGAGTTTTTTTTTAAAAAAAAAAAATTATCAGCACCTGCTTTAAAAATCATCATTTAAGTGCCACAGTTTCCTTTTTTTTTCTCTTTTGTTGTACTTTTTAAGTTTTAATTATCAGCACCTTTTTTTAATTTGGTTTTATTCTGCGAGGTGTATTAGAGGGTGATTAGTGAGTAATTTAATGATTGCTTTTGTATAATTTGGTTGTGTAAATGGAAATTCTTAAATAATACGATGAGGTTATATATCTTATAAATGCGAAATTGTATTTTCTATTTTTTTTCCTTTTCTTATAGTTAATTGGTTGTTTAATAGACAAACAAAAAAATAATAAATAAATGGAACTAGACAGCAATCAGAAACGGCTCGGGATTAACTGTACTGAAGAAAAGAAAGCCGCTCCGTTTGGATCATGTAAGAATAAAATTAGGATTAGTTATTCGGACTAAGAAATAATATTCCTAAACGATCAAGAATAAGTTTTTTTAGATCTAGAATGTTATTTTTAAATGGTTCAATGTCTAGATTAAATTCTTATTCCTAGGGTGTTTGGATCATCTTCTTAATGTGAATTAAGAAATAGTTGGGACCATTACTTAATCCAGATTAAAAAAATGATCCAAACACCATAGGAATAAGAATTTAATCCGGATGTTAGACCACTTAAAAATAACACTCTAAATGACAAAAAACTTATTCTTGATCGTTTAGGATTAAAAATTTTAATCCCGAATAACTAATTCTACCCTTAATCTTATATTATCCAAACAGAGCCATGTGATTAGTGTGTTTGGATGAACCGGGAATAGGGAATAGAAATAAGAAATTTTGATTTGCGTGCTTATTCTTATTCTTGTGCAACCCAAACAACACAAGAATAAAAAATTTGAATAAGCACGCAAACTGAAATTTCTTATTTTTATTCCCTATTCACGGCTCATTCAAACACACCCCTGCATAAGATACTGTGGACCATAGTATTGAAACCGTTCAATTTGTTTTACCAAATGGGGCGGTTATAATTTTATAATCGGAATTGCTTAACATCACCCTCTCTTCCGTATCATCCCCATCATCTCCAGATCAAAACACGTTAATAACTGAACGCGTCATCCCTCTCTTGTATCATCCCCGTCATCCCCCATCCAAACGCATTAATCTCATCGCATCTTTATCTCTGGTCTCCTTCCTTCTTCGTTCTTTTTTTAGAAATCCAGGGGAGAGGATGAGAGGTGAGGAGAAAGCTAACCAGAGAGAAAAGGGGATGAGGACGAGCGCATCAGAGGAGAAGAGAGATGGAGAAGGAGATTATATTTACTAGAACAATTATACATTTTAACTAGAACCTTTATATATATAAGTAGAACTGTTATTAATATAAGTAAAATATTTATATATATAAGTAGAACCTTTATATATATAAGTAGAACTGTTATGAATATAAGTAGAACCTTTATATATATAAGTAGAACTGTTATGAATATAAGTAAAACCTTTATATATATAAGTAGAACTGTTATGAATATAAGCAGAACCTTTATATATATAAGTAGAACTATTATTAATATAAGTAGAACAGTTATATATATAAGTAGAACCTTTATATTTATAAGTAGAACTGTTATGAATATAAGTAGAACATTTATATATCAACTATAACTATGTTCGCTCCCTCTGTTTTGCTGTATTCGCTCCCTCCCCTCTGTGTCGCTGTCTTTCTCGCTCTGTGAGATGCTAATGAGGGGATGATTCTAGGGGATGATGGATGAGGATGAGGGGGATTAATTTTCGAAAATGTAATTACACGTTTTCTAAAAATGGAAAACGCGTTTTGAGGATGATGGAATGATAGAAATCGGAGATCATCCTTATCAGCCCCGTTTTATAATCCGCGAAAACCAATTTGTTTTTGTTTTATTTAACATCAACTTTATGGAAGTTCTGTATGATACATATCGATTACATTTGCGAAATTTTTTTTTTGTATATTATATTGTTCGTGAGACGATTTAAATATTTTTAAGTCCGGATCAAAGAAAAATTGATATGAAATGACCGTCAAATTTAAATCGGAATTGCTTAAGAACATCTCTAATATTCTATCATCTCTATCATCCCTGAACTTCTATTAATAAGGAAGTTATTAGTTAGTTAATGAGGATTCCAGGGGATGATGGGGATGATAACACGTTTTTTATTTTTGGCAAGGATCATCCACGCGTATTCCGGAGCCTTCTGCTTCGCTTCCGTTCCCACTCTTATGCTTCGCTCCTAACTTCAACAATTACATATTTATTATCATTAATTATCCAGCCCCTCTGTTGAAGTTGACATATATAACTATTGAAGTTAATATATATAATTATTTTATTTATATATATTAAATGTTAATGTATATAACTGTTGAGGTTAATATCCTAATTGTTGAAGTTATAATTTATAATTGTTGAAGTTAATATCATAACTGTTGAAATTAATATATATAACTATTCTAGTTATATATTAACTGTTAATATATATAACTGTTAAAGTTAATAACGTAACTGTTGAAGTTAATATTTATAACTGTTGTACTTAATATCGTAACTATTCTAGTTATATATATTAAATGTTGAAATTAATATGTAACTGTTGAAGTTAAGTGGCTTTGTATCGTTCCCTCTGTGTCGCTCCCCTCCGCTTTCTCCGTCCCCTCATTTTCTCATCCAAATAAGGAAAAACGCATTAATCATCCCCTCGTCCTCACTCCTCTCTTTCTTTTTTTTGGAATACAGTTAATGTAACTGTTGGGGATGATGGGAATGATGAATATTGGGGATGATCCTTATCAGTCCCGAATTTAAATGTATGGTTTTTATGATTATAAGTGCATTTAAATGATTTGAAATATACTAGCTTTAGGTTTGCGCTTCACGCGATGAGGGGAGTTTTAAGACTAACTTATTGTCACACCCCGACACATAGGGCTTGACAATCCCCGCCGCGAATACACAATCTCTGTGCACCCGCAAGGCATTTCCTTACTAATTACGAGGGTTAAGTTCCAGCTTACCATGATCTACCACGTTGTCTCCTATGACTCATTGAGTCATCATGGCAAGACAAATTTTGGCTTAACTTCGCTTGACTTGATCGAGCCCGTCTCTGCAACCTGGAACCCACATCCATTGTGGAAAACATGCAAAAGCACGGAATGAGAATTACAATTCTCAGTGCGGGTTTTAGTTCCAGTACGTGGATTTAAGCTAAAATCCAAGTTCTAGAAATAATACCCATGAATAAATAATTTATTGATTAAACATGATTGTAAAAACATTATATGCATTTAATATAAACAAGGCATGCATGTGTCAACTTAAATGATATCAATTGCAATTCTTCGTTTAAATCATGATATCCAACATATGACCGTAATTGAAATCGGACGAAATCACAAAATCCGACTATGACAAAAGTCATATACATGTCGGAACTGAACACGTGGCACGAATCCCATCGCAGACAATACATGTCTGGATATGATAGGAAACTGAGCGTGTCAGGGGTCCGAGCATGGCAGAATTGAGCATAACATAAGTATGGGCAAATAAAAAATCATTCATTTCATTCCATAATCATAATCATAATCACTTAGGTCCCCTAACCCGAGGGCAGGCAGAAGGGGATTTTGAATCAGCATATCATTCACATAATTTCATATTTATAATCACTCAGGCCTCCTAACCCAACCGGTTGGGCAGGCAGAAGGAGACCTTTCCCTAACCCAAGGGCAGGCAGAAGAGACAAATCTCTAACCCTGGGCAGGCAGAAGGGAATTCCAAATCCACATAGCGCTATTGAACTGGCCGAAGCCGGGGGCCAACCGACTTCGGAGAGTGATGCAGAACAGATCCAGTATATCATATCACACATATCATTTCATATCTCAGTTATTCATTCACATCATTTCATTCCTTTCAGTCAGATCATTCATAAGACAGATTTATCAATAGCAACGGCATTTCCAAATATCTGACTGTTACTTATTAAATTTTCTCAAAACGGAGAACATGCATCTCAAAATGCAGTTTTATCAATATTTGGGCACTATCTTTTAAAATGCTTGAATACGGTCATGCAGACAAACGAGTTTCCAATATGCATATGAATAAAACATATTTTATTAATTACTTAAACTTTAACAAAAATCCAACGTAATTCCGCACCTGGATAGTAGAAAGCATAAACGTAGTTTCTCGATATCTCGTGATGATTCGGATGCTTGACGACCATTATACTTGGGTTCTTTCCCTTAACGGTGTGCTAGGCTTGATAGTCACGTGTCAAGTGATTCTAGTTCGGTTCCCTAATAAAACAAGTGACTTTCTTACTAACCGTTAAATACTTAAAGTAACTTAAATAACCTAATTATTGGCGGTTCTTGGGTTACCATACTGACGGCCTAAGTTAACCAGACTGGTTGAGATTTGGATAGTTAGATTCAGATTATTTATTTAGAGGATTCTGTTTTAAAATATATTATTAAGTATTTTATCTTATTATTAATAATTGGTTTTGACTTTCCAGTCATTAAGAGTTTATATTTATTTTTATTATATAAGTTATGAATTATATTTTAGATTGAAAATATTCACTTATTTATTATATAGTGTTTTTCCCAATATTCATTTAGTTGTGCTATATTTGATTTATTTCATTAATACTTAATTAATTAGTTTGTATTGCTTAATATTTATTAAATTATTTAACTATTTGTTATATCGAAAATTTAAATCAGAAAATTATAATCTTAGATCAAGAAAACAATTGGAAATAGAAAATTAAAATCTAAATTATTTGATTGGTTTGTTTAGGATCAGAAAGTCGATGATTTGATTGTCATTGTATATGTTCTTGACTCACTCGAACTATTCTCATCATCTCCCGAAAAATCGAATCCCACTTAATTAAAGGAATACCCAGTTATTGCTAACGACCTTTCCTATAATTAATTTTTATTTATTTTTAAGTCCACAATTTGTTTAACTTAATCAAAGATTAAGTTTTTTTTTATAAAATAAATTTCATCTAAAATTTCGGCCCAAACCAGCAGCAATAGGCCCAAGCCCATTTTATTATTATTATTCCTCTTCTTCTGGCCCAGAAAGTCTAGGCCCACAAAGGTCAGCCCAAAATCGAATAGGGTCGAGCCAGGTCAACCTGACCCAGTTGACCTGAGCCAACCGTAACGGGTCCGACTGGATCCAATAAGGAGGGGTCTGGATCCGACCCGCAATGCTTGTAATTTTATCCAGAGGCCCCTGAGCTTAATTCTTTTACAAATGAGCCCTTTAAATTTACAAAAAGGCCCTTTTCCTTTACTAACAAGCCCCTAGAATTTACAAACAAGTCCCCAGAAAATTTTTTCTCTTACGAAACAAACCCTGTCTCTCGTCACAGCGTACCAGTATGGTACCGGTGGTACATCGAGTGTACCAGGGGCTGGTACAAAGCCTCGAACCCCATCGTAAGGCTCACACGAGTTTCTATCAGTGTCCAACTAGTGAGATAACCCATAAATTCTAAAGTTTACTCACTACACCTCAGAACAGAAGCAAATTCACACGTATTAGGGTTTAATCTAATTTCATCACACCCAAATTGATTCCTATTATTTATTCAACCTGAATTAAGTCTTCACAGTATCTAATCAACACTCAGTACCATCCACAAGTCAGGGATTCAAGGATTGAATTCATCCCAAAATTTCAGATGGAAACAATTAGGCTAATCATGGCTTAGTCAAATCCAATCGTAACACGAGGGGGAGAAAAGTATACCTTGGATCTTCTGTTGTTACTCCTTCTCTCTCTTTCCCTAATTCTCTCTTATCTTTTTTTTTCCTGATTTGCTCAGCCAACCAACACAACTGAGAAAGAGGGGTATTTATAGGCGACACAAGGGGGAAAAGAGAGAGAAAAACCAACGGCGAAGATCCATAGACTCGAATCTTACTGTCGAGTCAAAGTTTCAACCCTTATCCTCTTTTCTCGCGGATAAGAGCAAGAGGAGACAGCCAATCGGAGGTGCTAGGCTGTGGCATGGTGGGATTGGTTAGCCACAGTCCATCCGCCACAAAAATCTCGAGAGGAATTTCTCGTCGAAGAAGGCGAGAGATGAGAAAGGATCGGACGGAGCGAACAAAGAGAAGGGAAAAGGAGAGAGAAAGGAGATGGTGCCACGAAGATTTTCGGATTTTTATTAAAAATTCACCCACTTGATCTTCTGTGGCAGACACTCTATGGCCAAGGGTGCTGCAACTCTTATAGAGTTATTTAATGAATTGTTTTCATTCAAATTCAATTAATCTGATATTAAATTTCATTATTAATTAAACTTTGATTTTGCTAGAATCATGTAGATGATTTTTAGAAACTACACAGATTAAAAGTTTTCGATTTCGAGTGAGTTTTACTGTTACAATTTAATTAATCATTTGAGATTATTAGTTTTAAAATTTTGTTTATCTTAATATTATTTTAAAAATTAATCTAATTGTTATAATTAAACTGGATCTGGTATTTCTACTATGTTACACTTATAATTTTTATAAGGGCTAGAATTATGGTTGTAAATATTTGAATAAATACCAAATTATCTTACAATTGATCTTTTGATTGTAATTAATTGTATAATTTTGTATGTGTGCCATTTATAATATATTTATCATTTATATCAGAACTATTATTTTTGGAGATTTTTAATTTCAAGAGAACTTAATTGTCTCTATCATTTTTAATATATAGAAAGTGAAGGGTGACATGTAAACATTAAATATTTTTGTTAAAAAGTGTTAGAATTATGAGAACAAAACCTACTGTGTTCATCTTGGACAAAAGCAACTATCTTAAAATTTTTCTAAGTTTTACCAATTTGATCAACTTTTATTTTTTTATTATCGATAATCAATAATTGAATACCAATAAAATTAAATACTATCTTACAAATAATTTAAATTACTTAGAAACAATGGATTTCTCATAATTACTATTCATATAAAACTTGATGAAAAAATTAATTTTAAAAAAGCGCCAAATATTTTAAAAGTTATGCAGTTCTATAGAATTTGTAAAATTTTAAAAGGATGAAAATTGCTAAAAATTGTATTATCATGTTAAAAAAGTTATGTAGCATGATTGGATTTGTTATAATTTTACTATTATTTATATAGAATTTTATGCACAAATAAAATTATAAATTTCTTTGAATAATTAAAAATCTAATGATATTTATGAAATTGTGGAGATTCAATATTTATTAGATTAAGAAAATTTATAATATTTATAAATCTATAATTATAAAATTTTACATAATTAAATTTTTCATATATTTGTCAGTAATTAAATAAATTTTGATATTCAAATGATTTTTTCAAGGCCTCCAAACAATTTTGAAATGAAAACTTTATGCATATTAAATTTTATGAGATTAAGAAAATTATTTAAATTATTTTATAACTCTATAAATTAAATATTTTATATTCATGAATTCTTTATATTTTTGTGAGCACACATATAAATTTTCATAACCAAATGAATTTTTAAAGGCACCTAAACAATTTAAAAACTAAACTATATTTAATCTGAAATTATGAAATGGAGGTGTCCATTATCTTATAAAATGGAGGAAAGAAAGATTGTGCTGACATCACTCTTGCACTGTAAAAAACACCTCTAAAATTAGAGTATTTATAGAAGATTAGAACTGTCTAGTGGACTCCATATATGCTAATGCGCTTGCACTTAGGGCTGTCAAACGTGGCCGAAATGCACGGAACACCCCATACCGTTTACCGTTTCGTTTAAGAAAACGGTACGATATACCATTCCGTTAACCGTTCCGTTTCCAAAACGGTACAGAAATCCATTCCGTTATTTGTTTCACATAAGAAAATACACATGAAACGGTTTGAAAAGAGGCGAAACGTTCGAAACGTCACAATTTCTTATTCCGTTTGCCGTTTCGTTATTGAAACGAAATGAAAACTGGTGCCGTTATTCGTTCCGTTTCAGTTAAACGGAACGGCACCACGTTGGTGGCAGTGCCGTTGACAGCTCTACTTGCACTGCCTTCATATCGGGAATTGCTTTTGACAAACGGATTTTTACTTCTCGCAACTTAATATTTTTTCTAATGACTAAATTGCCCTTTGACATCAATTAAGATTGCACAACATATATTCTTAAATTTACTCTGATTTACTTAATTATATTTCCTTTTTTTCTAGATTTCCTGCTAAGAGACAACCGTATTCTCCATTTAATAATATCCAGAAATTTTGGCATTTGCAATAACCATATCAACCTTCCTTTCCTCAAAGACATATAATGTTAAAATGTACATGTTTGACAACCTATATAGAAATTTAGCAATGTCACTGACATATAATGTTACTGATATGTAATTAGGTTGTAAACTGTACTCTGACTGTTACTTTCTCCAATAAAAAGTAACAGGGTTAAACCATGCTTATTTAAAAAAATTATGTTATTGATAAAAAGAAAAACATTCAGCCATCTCAATAGACAATTCATGGTAAAAATATTCTCACTAGCAAAAACTACAATCTTCCTCACAATTAATTTAAAAAAAATTACAAATTTAAGTCAATCCAATCAAATACACCATCATTTGATATTGTTGTAGGAACTTCAAATGATACACTGGTGTCTTGGTTCATTTGGCTAGGGCGAGAAGCTCCGTTTGAAGAACTAGGTTGCCATCTTGCTTCAGCAATTTCAAATTAGGATGGATCTCGTCTGGTAGAATTCTTTGCTTTTCTCTTCTTGGCAACTTGAAATCTGTTTTCACGGGATGATGGTATGATAGGTTCAAAGAGCACATCAGATTGGTTGATAATCTGTTGAATTATCTCTTCAGCCCAATTCTGTTTGTCAAGAGGCCACTTGAGATACTCCTTGCAAAAATTATCAGCTATCTTTTTTATTCGTTCAGCACGATTATCTTCTGAATTAGTATCCATATCATGTAATTCTCTTATATCAATTCTCCATTGTGAGTGTATTTGATCAAGAGAAAGCGAACTAGTTTTTCAATTTTTCATCTGATGTGCACACGGCATACCCATGCTCGCCTTGAACTGGCCTGTACAGATAGGATTCATGCTGCCTTGTTTTACCATCTCATATTGTTCTTGTAGCTCCTTTAATGCAAAATGTGAGATGCGTGTAGTGAGATTCTTGAAAAATGGAATGTCGCAAACATGTGGTACTTGAATCTTTTCCCTTGCAAGCTGTACTCTTATTTCGTTAAATTCATTCTCAACAGCTAGGCAAATCTTCTTAGTTATAATTTGCAGATCACCTAGTAGAATTTAAATAGAGAGAGCTAGTGAGTATAAGGTCATTTGTTAGTATAATAGTAATGAAGAGAGTATATATAAATTTTGATAGTATAAAGTATAAGGTCAATTGTTATACTAAAGATACTTTATTTCCATTACAAGTGATGTTCTGTTGTTGTTTTTAGCAGGTGAAATAATATTTCATGAATCTGGTCATGCACATCACCTCATGCAAACGAAGCAAGA
Organism: Rhynchospora pubera; assembly: GCA_028095005.1. Taxonomy (NCBI): domain Eukaryota; kingdom Viridiplantae; phylum Streptophyta; class Magnoliopsida; order Poales; family Cyperaceae; genus Rhynchospora; species Rhynchospora pubera. The sequence continues at coordinate 22,682,304 of CM051461.1, forward strand.
TGAAGGAATAATTGCATACCTGTTGATCCTCCTAGATATTTTTTGAGTTTAGCATGTGCTCCTTCTGCTCTTGAAGATGCCCGATTGTTGAGATGTAAATGTCTGTATGTCCATGCACTAACAAATTTCTCCTTCATCGGTAACCAAGTTCTTTTAATATACATTAGAGTAGATTTATTATTCTTGTATGTTGATTCAAACTTGCACCAATTATCATGATACTCACTGACGGTTGATGAGTACATGACATTGTTCCAATCATACATGAATGTCTCCCAAGCCTCTTTAGTGTCAAAAAACTTTTTGCACTTTGCTGATATGTTTTTATTAATATGCCAAACACAAAGCAAGTTAGTAGCTGATGGAAAAACATCTCGTACGGCATTCATCAATGCTTGCTCTCTGTCTGTAATTATAACAGATGGCCGATTCTCATTCTCAAGGGTCTCCTTGAACATTTCTAAGGCCCAAATATAATCTTCAGTACTCTCATTCTTTAGAAAAACAAATGCAGAGTAAAATGATGTATTAAAACTTGTAACACCAATAATATCAAGTAATGGCATTTTGTATCTATTTGTCTTGTAGGTGCAATCCATGACAAACACATTTGGGAAACTCTTAGTTAATTTGGCTGATCGAGGATTAGTGATAAACAAATGGGTAATATGACCGACTTCATCTCGCAAAATATTAAACTTGAATCCACCTTGTCCAAGCTCTTCAAATAGTGCTTGAATCATTGATTTACCTCCTAAATTATTTTTTCTGATTGTGGTCTTTGCATTGTAGATTGTTTTTGAGATAACTGTTGTCTCTGGATTCTTTTGGCGAATAGATGCGAGAACTTGCCTTGGTGGAATTCCAGCATTAGACATATGCTCTACATCCCTCAATTCAGCACTGGTTAACCGACGGAATGAGCGATGACCGGACATATCAGCTGAAGGTTCATGATTGTGTTCGTTCTTCTTTATTTCAATAGTCCACATGCCATTCTCCTGCTTTTTTCCCCGCAATTTGAATGGACAGTTTATCAAACGTGAGCTTGTACGCTTCTTTTTACTTTGAACATGTGAAATATTGTTGGTATTTCGATACTTTCCGCCTCTATCACATCGTAAATCCACACACTTATCTGGTTCTGACCGGAATGTTGACAAGGCATAACCTCTTCTCGAATAATAAGATCGAACACACACAAGCAGCTCATCACGAGTTTCAAACTCCAAAGCAAGCAGTTGGTCCTCATTACTTATCTCCATCTAAAATAAAAATTCAATGAAAAATGTAAATAATTTGTATGAATTTTTTTTGGCTAATAAACATGGATTATCTCATGCCAGGATTGATAAACTTGCTACTCCAAGGAGCTGCCAGCTTTATTAGAGGTTAATATTCTCCAATTTCAATTACTAGTGTTTCTGTGTTTGTACATTTGTCATGGTACGGCTTTTGCATGCACAAACCAAGAAAATTTAAGTTTGTGCATGGATATGTAACTTTTTTTATGAAAGATTGATTTTCTTTCGAGTTATGTAACTACTATTAATTCTGAAATTAATGACTCAGAGAATCCAAAGAGAACATTCAAAACGACAACTAATACTGCACAATTAACGAAATAAAATATTGGAGTAGAAATTGTTACCTCTGAAAAGAAGATTGTTAATGAATAAAGTTTATCTCCACGAGTAAAGTAGAAATTTGTCGAAACTAAACTGCAAATGCTAAATTTCTTTGAGGAAAGGAAGGTTGATATGGTTATTGCAAATGCCAAAATTTCTGGATATTATTAAAGGGAGAATACGGTTGTCTCTTAGTAGGAAATTTAGAAAAAAAAGGAAATATAATTAAGTAAATCAGAGTAAATTTAAGAATATATGTTGTGCAATCTTAATTGATGTCAAAGGGCAATTTAGTCATTAGAAAAAATATTAAGTTGCGAGAAGTAAAAATCCGTTTGTCAAAAGCAATTCCCCTTCATATCTTTGCACATCTATTTTTTTCTTTTTTTTTTAATATATAAAAACCCAGCTTAAATTTATATTAATAATGCGAAACTTGTTTAAAATCTCAGAGAAATAAACGCAAGTGGCCGGGCAGAAACAGCATTAATCTGTGAGTTCTTATATAACGAAACTCCAAATTTATTTTTAAAGACATAACGCTCATTTATGAATTGCTCACCTGATAAATTCCAAGATATCGATAACGGAAACCCAATTTTATTATTAACGACAAAGTTTTTTTTTGAGTTCGTTATAACTTATAACGAAATATATGATAAACAAGATATTCCTAAATAATAGATCCGCGAATATATCTTATTTATCTGTAATTTAATTCTTGAATTTACAAATTATATTATTTAATTTTATAAACAAATTAAAGCTCCTACAAATTTATTTACTCACAAATCACAATATATGTTCCCGGCAACACAGATAAAAGGGAAAAAAAAAATTAAGAGATAATATATAATATATCAAATAGACACGAAATTAAATTGAACTGAAAGATATGCCTATATATATGTACTGATTATACCTCATGATCACCAGACATATAATTCATAATTAGTATCTCAGAAAAAAAAAATTGATAATTAGAACTTATACCAAGTTATAATTGAATTCACCAATACAAACTTCAATACGGCTCCGTTTGGATGGTGTGGGAATAAGAGGAAAAAGGGAAGAAGTAGGGAAGTGTGTAATTTTGTGAAGAGTTTGAATTGTTTAATAATAAATTTATTTCCATCTTCTCTTATTCTCTTATTCTCACTCCCATCCAAAAATTAATATACAGTTCCTTATTCCATTAATCTGATGCTATTGACTCGTTCATTGTCCTTCGTTACCCCAAGCAGAACCGCCAGGGGTCTCAGCCACTCGAGCATTTGGAAAAAATTTCATGCAGTGGGTCTTCAACACAGGCTTGAATAAACCACCGAAAAGGGAGAAGCACCGGTGATCCACATCTATAATTGCCTTGCAGCATTCTGCACTCACACCATGTATCTTCAAGTTGGAGACAGATTTGATGAGATCGGCGGAACATCCGTCGACTTTCGCTATCGACACCCAACATTTGTTAAAGTCGAAATGAAATATTTTGCAAAAGAGGTCGGTTGTTTCAACATGTGGGTGTGTAGGGAATTTAGTGTGTGCCTCAGCTACTATTGCAGCTGCAGTTGTTAGCAAAACAGCAAGGAGGACATAGAGGGACAATTTGGCCATGTTAACTTTGTATGGAAGAGGTTTGATGGTTGTATGTAGTACCAAAATTGAGAAATTTTAGGATGAGATGATGAACAGACAGGCAATTGGGGGTGCTTGTAGAATGGTACAATTGGGGGTTTCGAAGCGTTCCATATGTGCTTTATAATAGCAGCACCGGTTTCTTCAGGATGTTTCAATATTGATATTATCTGAAGGTAAATTTAATGACAATAAACAAAATAAAGGTTATTTTATCTGCAACCTTCAGGTTTATTGCTGGTAGACAAACTTTGGGAGCGAGGGAACACGTGATTATAATGTTATTTCAGATGTATATATATTATTGTTAAGGTTATTAAAGATATCTCTTTAATAGTTTGTTTTTATGTTTGCTACTTCATTTATTAGTTTGTTTGTTTCTTCTTCTTTTTTTTTTTTTCTTTCTCTCTATTGTAACATGATAGCCACTATATATCTAGCCTTGTCGGGGAAAAAAAAAAAGGCTATTTAAGATATCATATATACTTGGTCAGTAGATTACACGACAATACAATTAATGCATGTCCATTTACAATTCTGACAATATATCTAATATGAGGAGAGTTCCCGTGCCCACATTTTGGATGCCCCCAAATATCCCAAAACACATTTTTTGACTACTTTTACAAAATATAAAATTCAAATTTCGAATCTAAACCGTTGATCTTATTCAATATAACTAGCGATGCATTTTCATATAAGTTTTATAAATTTTGAAGTTTATTTGATACTTGATCAAGAGGCTAAAATATGAACAGATTAGAATTAATCTATCATATTTAATTAGATTCATTCAATTTTCAATCTCTTGATCAAGTATCAATAAACATAAAAAATTATAAAACTTATATGAAAATGCATCACTAGTTATATCGAATAAGATCAACGGTTTGGATTCGAAGTTTAAATTTTATATTTTGTAAAAGTAGTAAAAATGTGTGTTTGGAACATTTGGGGGTATTCAAAATATGAGCACCGGAACCCTCCTCATCTAATATTGATACTCTACAATGTGACTATTGTAGCATATATAATATACTTACAATTTCATATCTACATTTTATATATATAATGTTTCTGAAAAACATTTAGCAGCACTTAGAACCAGATGAGATAGTCATTTCATATCTACATTTACTTCGTTGTCCAATATCATAGCTGAAGCTTTATGGACTTGGCAAAGAAGCAGGAAGCAGCAAAGAAAAACAATGAAATTGACTCCACTGACTAAATGTTGTTGCTGCTTATTACTGTCTTTCTGTCTATGTTTGTAAGCTCTGTTGGTGGCCGATTTCCCTTCTAGGACACCTTCAGTTAAACTTGTTTGCTGTTTTTTCTAGCCAGTTTTAGATCTGATGATGGTCCCTTTTCAAGGGCATCACAGAAAACTTGATGTGTTTCTTAGCTTTAGTTTTGAAAGAGAACCCTTAAGGCCTGCTTTCAGAAACTGAATTTTATGTTTGTTAACCTTCCATTAATGAAAAAACTTGGTTTTCGTGCTTGGGGGCTTTTGGTTCAAAAAAAATAGGAAAAATTAGATTTATGCCACTGGCAAAACTTGTTAATTAGAGAAATGTCATTGTTAAATTGATAATTAGATATTTGCCACTATAAAATTGTTAAAATTAGTTTTATGCCATTATTTTCTAAAAAAATCTAGTAAATTATAAATATGCCACTCTCAAATCTACCAATATTTTGAAATATTCCCAAACTATCCTCTTATGTTGTACCAAAAAAGAAGATAAACTATAAGGAAAACTAAATTTAAATCAGACTAATTATGGAAACAAATATCAATAAAAATTGATAAATTTAAAATCAGATTTCGTGGGCCGAAGCGTATATAACTATATGTATTAATATATATAAAGTACTAATTTCATTCTTAATGTGAACATGTTCGCAATGCACATTATTTGTTTTTTTTTGTCTTGTTATCAAATTTTATTCGGTAGGAAAAATGATTTATAAACCATATATATATATATATATATATATAATTTTGTTTTGCCAAAAAAAATGTTTAAGTCATTGTTTCAATGCACAAGTGGCATAAAACTAAGTTTTATATTTTTATTGTGGCATAAAACTCATTTTTATTATTTGTTATGGCATAAAACTATTTTGTTATTTAGTGATGGCATTTTTTTAATTTTAAATTTATGCAGTGGCATATTTAAAAGGGTAAAATTGTCATATCAATAGGTCAATGGCATAAAACTAATTTTTACTATTTTGTAGTGGCAAAAAAATAATTTGTCATTTAGTGATGGCATTCTCCTAATTTCATTTTTTCTTAGTGGCATAAACCTAATTTATCATAGCTGAAGTGTATGACGGGCGTCGGGTGTGAAAGGTAGCAAAAATCGGCGGAGCAACGTAACCGATTAATCCAATTTCTTCTCGTTAATTAGTTGCTATAATTGTATTAATTAAGTTACATACTAGATTTGATGCATTACAAGCTAAGTATGAAATGCATTAGAGTACTTTCGGATTATTTTTGAAATCCATTTTAGATGCAACATAAATCAGTTTTATGGTGTTGAACAAGTATTCAATTTTGATGGAGATTCCCTGGGATGATCCGCAGACTCCTAATTTGGTCCGGTCACTCTAATAATTTGTACTTTGACCAAAATAACCTCATCAAAATTCGTGCACGGTGGACCACCGGTCTGTTCGACAATTCGGCTTCCATTCCTTCCATACTTGCTAACCAGTTACTCTCTCTGGACCTCTTCTTATAATCCGTCTCTCTGTTTTATTTTATTTTTTTGAATCGCCCTTAGACCCATTCATTAGAATAAAAGCAAAATTATAATAGGATGCTGAAACAAAGAAAACATCTAGAAAACCAAAAGTTACCCTGTTAACTAAGGATACGGTCCTTCATTGCCAGCCTTAATAAATAAACACAAGTGCAGATACCTAAATAATTAATAATTCGTTTGCACAAATTGAGAACGGAAATTAGAAGGAGAAATTGGACATCAAGCGAATCAGGGAGAAAGACTATTCAGCGATAAGGGCATTTTGGTCAAACTTAAAAGTTTGGAGTGATCGGACTATATTTGGGGTGATACTCTTTCAATTCTATTTACTTAGGCTTTGTTTGAATGAGGTGTGGGAAGAAGAGAAAAAAGGAAGAAGTATTGGGAAGTGTGTAACTTTGTGAAGAATTTGGATTGTTTATAATAAATTTCTTCCCTTCTTCCCACACGGTATCCAGACGGAGCTTTAATTAGGCCATCTATAATTACACAAAATAGAACTGAGCTTAACCATCATATCAGTTTGTAAATTGGTCAAAACAAAAATAGTTCAAATTAGAAACAGTTTCTAAATGGTAAAAAGGATGATTAGATAATAAATAAATAAAATATTAAAAAGAAAGGTAAATAAATAACTGGAACTAAAAATACAAATACGATGATAAGAGAGAAAAATACCAAAGGGTGAGATAGTACCAACTTTTTTACATGCATTGCCTACGGGTTTCATCCTAAAAAAAAAAAAACAACAACTTTTTGCATGCATATCATCTCTACTAATAAAAGCACCCATATAAAAAAGATCGCAACAATTTCACTAAGGGTGAAAACAATTGTTATATCAATTATGAATCATTGATTTATGTGGTATGATCTGATTTGTGATCTAGATATTAATTTTAGATAAAAAAAAATAGACCTTTTCACATAAAAGAGTTAGATGATGTTAAACAATTTATTTTTTGGAAACTTTCACCAAATTATTATTTCTAAAATATCCTAATTAACAAGGTCACTTTTTCTCGTCGTTGCAACTATATTAAGCGACCACATGTGCCACGTACACTTATGTCAACACGCAAATCACATCTTCTATCTTGTTATGAACTATTTTTTCTTTTCAAGCATATTAAAAGGAAAAAAATCTCTGGATAAATATTGGGCCCAACTAACTAGGGCTGTCAATGGGTACGGTACGGTACGGTAGAAGGTATTTTCATTACCGTACCCGTTAAAATTTTCTTTATCCGTACCCTACCCGTACCCGTTAAAAATAGCTTTATCCGTACCCGTTAAGAATTAACGGTACGGGTACGGTAACGGTAAAAAATGAATATAATAATAATAAAATTTGTACACTCTGTATAAATAAATTATATCAATAAGTATATTAATAAAGTGCAACAATGGTGGCGAATATTTTAGGTTTATGCTTTTTTATTTTTTCGTACACTGAATGGAAAGAATTATAAATCTTAAATAAAATCTAGCAATAATTTTTTACCAATCATGCAATATAAGATGCCATATGTATCATGTAATTGTATCTTTTTAATTGTGACAATTACCCGTTATGAAAACGGTACGAAATAACTTTTACCCGTACCCGTACACGTTAAATTAACGAAAAAATTTCCTTACCCGTACCCGTACCCGTTAACTTAACGAAAATAAACCTTTACTCATACCCGTCTTATACGGTACGGTACGAGTTGGATAAACGGGTAAACGGGTTTCATTGACAGCCCTACAACTAACACCTATCCTAAGCCCAAAAAAGAAGGTATGATTTCCGCAGATTTCCCGGGCTTCTTGCCTCTTTGACCCCTTCAAAACCAAGTAAAGAGCTTATCAGTTATCACCTCCTATTACTTCTCTCTCTTTCTAGTTTCAACCAACCCTTCTCTTCTTTAACCCCCTCTTTCACCTCCACCCCATTTAAACCCCTGTATATTGTTGCCTTTTTATATAATTTTAGTCTACTTGCCATCCACCAACGCCTTCTCGCTCTCTCTTTCTCTTTCTATCTCTCTTTCTTGTTTCATGCTCCCACGTTTCAACTCTTAAAAAATTATTAACAAAGCACAGACATCCCCCCCAATTCCTTGCTCTCTATCTGTTTGATCTCTTGCCTCTTCTACCAAAACAACCAACAGAACCACTTTCTTTGCATTGAAAGAAATACATTGTTTTCATCTCCCTTCCATTGTACTCTTTCCCCTCCACCTTTTGGCCACCTTTCTTTCCATAATTCTGTAATTTCCAAGTTTCGAGTTGTAAATAAGTCCATAATTGGAAAGGAATGATTTGGGGCTCTGAGTACTCCCGATTTTGATGGTTCGATTCAGTCGGGGCAATAGCCTTGAAAGGTTTATTAGAAGAGTTAGAAGCATTGACAGGAGCTCATCGTCTAGTGAATTTGAGATGTTTGAAATGGAGGGTCGTCAGTCTCCAGGACCGCATTTTGATGGTTCCGGCAACTCAAGTTGGTCAATCAACAAGTCTGAAAGAGCTCCGAGGTCTCGGTTCGCACCCAATGCGGGCCAACAAGAGGGACCACCATCAGGTAATATTCAATAACAAAAAACTTCTGAAATTCGTACTGTGAAATTGATATTCAATTTGTTGAAAAAGACCAACCTTTAAACTAGCAGAGAACAATTTGCTAGTTTGAGCTTGGCTTTGATGTTTTCAAATTATAAATTTTGTGAACTTTTGATTTGTGTTAATTGTTGTTATCAATTCAGATTTGCAGCTAATGAAAGAGAGGTTTGCGAGGCTGCTTCTTGGAGAAGACATGTCGGGTTCTGGTAAAGGGGTTTCCTCTGCCCTTGCTCTGTCTAATGCTATCACAAATCTTTCAGGTAACTGACTGGTGTTTTGTGTCTTTCCTAATTCTAATAATATGTAATAATCCATAAAATTACATTGTTTTTATTCTTCATTGTGCAGCGTCTCTATTTGGTGACCACCGCAAGCTGGAGCCACTTCCCCTTGAGAAAAGGGTGAGGTGGAGGAAAGAAGTTGATTGGCTTCTATCTGTCACCGATCACATTGTTGAATTTGTTCCAACTGAGCAAGTGAAGGATGGCCAAAGCATGGAGGTTAGATTTCTTGTTTTTCTTTTAATTTCTTGTATGCTATATATGGTCAGTATTCGGTGCACTCAAGTAACTTATATTATTTTTTCTATTTTTGTCCAATTCAGGTTATGTCTACTCAGCAGAGGAGAGATCTCCACATGAACATCCCTGCATTGCGCAAGCTTGATGCAATGCTACTAGTAAGAGAAATACAATCATGCTAACTTTGAAATTTAAATTGTAGATAAGATAATTAAAGTTTCTCAATGAAAAATACTTGCAGGGTTATCTTGAAAATTTCAAGGACCAGCAGGAGTTCTGGTACGCATCTGGCAACGACTCTCACAAAGGGATCGAGAGGAAGGATAATAAGTGGTGGATGCCAACAGTTAAAGTCCCACCGAGCGGGCTTTCCATTGTTTCCAGAAAATGGCTTGAGTATCAAAAGGAATCAGTAAACCAAGTGCTAAAAGCTGCTATGGCGATAAATGCTCAGGTTCTTGCAGAAATGGAAATTCCAGAGGTCTACATGGAATCACTTCCTAAGGTACATCCCTTGAGTCTAGTATTTGTTTCATGTATCTTACTTCCACAAATTTATTCTCTTAATAGTCTCACATTAGCTTACAATCTGTTTTCTGTATTTCGTTTGTTTCATTCTCAAAATGAAACTGGGTGGCGCTCCCACCTTTTTTCGAAAAAAAAATAGTCTCACATTAGATTACAAAAACTCAGCTGCATGGAAGCCTAAACTGTCTTATTTTTTTTCTAACAATAAACTGTAGAATGGAAGGGTAAGTCTTGGGGATGCAATTTATAAGCACATAACTGATGAGTATTTTGACCCAATACAATTCCTCGAGTCATTGGACCTATCAACTGAGCATAAGATAGTTGATCTGAAGAACCGGATCGAGGCATCGTGCATAATCTGGAAAAGGAAAATGAACAACAAGGACATGAGGTCCTCTTGGGGGTCCATGGGATCGATTGTGAGCTTGGAGAAAAGGGAGCAGTTCGAGGAGAGAGCTGAGACTATTCTCCATCTCCTCAAGCAACAATACCCTGGTGCACCCCAATCACAACTCGACATTAGCAAGATCCAGTACAACAAGGTAAGCATTAATCAGATGTATTCATTGGGCATGTAGTTTTTCCATAATTACCATATTATATATAGGAGAGTTGACTCTGAATGTAGCATCATCAAACCTTGTATACAAGTCAAATTGGTATATCACAAGTCAAAAGGCTTAAGTGAACCAACAAAGTGCACTATATATGCAAATAAAAATGAATTATCGTATAAGTTGTATGTTAGCTGGAAGGAGTACATTGGTCAAATTTGTTGTTTGTTGGGTAGCAATTAATTTGCCAGCCAAAACTGTTTGACAAATGTCGAAGAGAGAGAAATAGAAAATCTATAATAGATCTTGCTGTGCTAATAATTTTGATAAATATTAAAGCTGGCCAGCTTCTCACCTCCCTTACAAAATTCTTGAAACATAGTTCAGCTTTCAATTACAAAAATACTTGTTTAATTTATAAATGTGAGCTAATGCTCTTGCCAATTAATTGTTCTAGGATGTTGGATATGCCATCCTTGAGAGCTATGCTCGAGTTTTAGAAAGTCTAGCCTTCAGCGTGATGTCACGAATTGAAGATGTACTACATGCAGATAACATTGCCAGAAATCCATCTCTGAAGGACTCGAACAGGAAAAACAATTCAGATACAACTGCCGCGCCGTTAAAACTAGACCCGAGGGTAGAGTTGGAGAAACTTAAAGGGCAGCCTACTTCCATGACTCTATGGGACTTCATGGGATGGCAAGCTGATGAACCCGAAATGAAAAAGAAGGAAATAGATAGCTTTGATGACAGTTTGATCAAAAAACCTCAGAGTATTGCTGCACCGAAGAAATTCTCTTACACAGAGAAGGTTGAGACGGGATTGAGGAGTCCCACGGCTCGCCACTAAGAACAAAATTACAAGGAAATGAGTAGGAGCCAAAGACCTTGGGCTTTCATGTAAATAGAGACAAGAGGCGTGTTAGAATCGCAGTAGATGGCAGTCTCACAGCTTGAGTTGCTTGGGTTAATCCTGCCTTTAGAGAGAGAAGTGTTCTTTATTCTTTTATTATGTCAGCTTTTTGTGTATTTTGAGTGATTTCATTATTTTTTTTTAATTTATATAAGTTTCTCGTGTCAAGAAGTATTTTGTATACTTAGTTACTGATTGCGAAGAGAGGAACTCTTGCTGTATCTTTGACAGCCACAAGGGTGTCTTAATTTGTTTGATTTTTTAACATCTGAATTTGTACTAATAATATTGTTTAAAATTCTTGGTGTTATCGTATCTGTTTTCCAGATATGCTAGGCAACTTTAAGTAACTTTTTATATAGTTAAGCAAAAAACAGTAATATATTTGATTCACATCTGTATGCTTTGATTAGCAGCTCTAAGAATTGTTACGTAGCATCATAAAACAAATGGACAGCTTTATGATGCGAGCTGAACGGTTCATGTTTTAACCCCGGTACCGAATATGTGAGTCAAAACAAAATTGGATATATGAAAAGGAACTACACTTAATTGGTTTTAAACAGGTATATATTAAGGGGAGAACAAAAGAGAGGGGGGGGGGCTTCAGTAACCCAAAAAAAAAAAAAAAAACAGAGATAGATAGAGAGAGAGATAGAATGATATATGAGTTTAATTGACTGCATCAGTATTTGATTATTTGTTGAGAAATGATGATGCACTTTTCTATGTTACATGAGGATAATATTAATACATTTACATATATTATATGTTAATTTTGCATCATTACTCTTAGTTGCTACCATGATTTTACTTTGGATTCATGAGTTCACAATCAAATCGACATTTATTGTTTTCGTATGTGAATGCAAGTGTCGGTCTGTCCTGTGTCAAGTAGAAATATAGAAAATAAAAATGACATAACAAACAGAAATAAAATAACGAAATAAGCAAAGTGCAACACCAGCTAGCAATTTAAGGCGCACAACACTTTTTGACATGCCCTCCACTACTTCATAGGGATTATTTATTCTAAAATACAATTTGTTAACTATTTCTTAAAGAAGTGTTAGGGGCAAATCCTTGGTTTCTTTAATAAAAGGATTGAAATGGCCACCTCTATATTGTGCGACTTACGTATTTTAAAACAAAGAAAAACAATAGTATCCGCTGAACTTGACAAACTAAATTTTATTATGCATGCATAGACAACTTCATAAGCCTAACAACCGGAGTTTAAGCTACGCACGGATTCATAACAGGATTAATTAAAAATAGATATGTAAATATTAACGCTAGCTAGATATCAGTCGCATTTTCCCCTGCTTTATAAACTAATTAAATGCCAATATGCCATACATTTTTTAAGACTTATACTTCCAGTTGAATTCATTATTATAAGTGTTTATATTCATATTGCTAAGAAACAAACAATTAATATATATTAATTAATTATAGAGAAATGACAAATTTCCCTTTAGGAAATCATATAATTGAAGAAGAGTTCAAAATCAGTGCTCGTATTTGTCTCCATTGGTTGGTTTTGTAAAGTGCATCTTTTTCCAAGCAATTTAATTATTATTGACTTCTGAAAAATAATTAGTATTTGAAAAAGCCTCATTTTGACACTTGTACGTGAATCTCAATCATAGAAATATGTCTAGCTAAAAAATATCATGCATAGAAATAATAAAATATGAGGTGAGTCCCAAATGTCATGACATGAGATTGCAGCTAGCACCACATAACGTCACAACTTTAATTTTTTATATTTTAAAATTTTAAAAATAAATATTGATTTTAACCGATATTGTTCATTTTCCACCACATATAAATTCATATACATAAAAGTTTACAATTTGTAGAGCTCGATTTTTATAGATCAAGTGTCATAAAACAAATATATGGAAATCATCATGGTAAACTACAGTCATTTATTATTTTTTATCAATTGATTTGATATAACAAAAAAAATCACAATTATAAAATTCTATATATGACATCTCTTGGGAAAAGAAATAATATCAACGGCGGAAGTCGATATATTTTTTTAAATCTTAACATATAAATGAAAAAGTAAAAATTGTGTGCTTGTTTTGTAGGAACTTACTCATTTATTAAGTTAAGAATTTAGTTAATTCATCTTACTCCTCTAAAATTAACCTTAAGAAAATAGCAATAAATTAAGATAATAATTTTTTTTATTCATATATGAGTTGTTAATTGTAAAAAGACCAAAATACTCATTGAAATTTCATACAATCTTTATAGAATTTACATCATATACATAAAAATAATAGAATTTAATGTAAGTTTTGAAATTCATCAAAAGATTCAAAAAAATTACTATGGTTCATATTTACAAATTTGTTAAGGTTTCGAAACCCCGATACTGGTGAAAAGTCCAAAAAAATTATTTGCTTGGAATTACCATGCTGGTATAAAATTTCGAATTAAATATTCTTATTGTTAAAAAATCATTGTACAATTTTATGCAAGTTTTTTATGATCTTCAATTCAATATGTTATCTTAAATTTCTGTAGAAGAGGACACCAGTGTAAATTGCATTAGAAATTTATATTTCTTAATTTAAGACACTTCAACAAACAACAAGTCTTTGGTCCCAAACAAGTTGGAGTAGGCTAGAAATAAAACTCACATATGAAGTAGTAATTTTAGATGCCACATCTGCAATTTTTTCCCTTAAAACTGTATTCTAGTCATCACTTAAGTAATTAACTGTTTTTTAACTTATTTAAGAAAGTGTTAAGTCCATGCTAAACATGGCTTGTATCGTTGGAACCTTTCTAAAAGCAAAACTTTTTGCATATATATATATATATATATATATATATATATATATATATATATATATATATATATATATATATATATATATATATATATATATATATATATGGCAAGTGTTTGGGCAACCTGTTTTTTACTTGGAGCAACATCTATTTTTTGTAAAATGTCTAAACTGTCCTCATCATCAATCAAAATTTATTAACCTAATTTATTTTCTTAACTGTACTTTCTTTCTATTTTAGATTCCCTGCTAAAAGAAAATCAATTTTTTAACGAAAATCAGATATAAATATATCATCATGCACGGAAATTTGCTAAAAGAAAATCAATCGTTTTTAATATTTTATTACGTTTGCAATATGAACAAATATGCTAAATCTTCATCAAAAAACTAATAATGCATATAAATCACATATAATCATGCACAACATAAACAATTAAACAAAATACTCTAATTTCGTCACCGTTTTCGACTGTTTTGCAGTCCTAACTGGAACCGTTCCTTTAGGAGAAATTATTTTTGGAATGAAATAGAACATTGCGCAATTTAATGCGATTTCTCAACCGTCCGATTTTGTATCAACTATTTTACAATGCTGCGGGATAATCCTTTAGCAGAAAGGACGAGTAGACAAAACAGTACTCTTGACTAAAAAATAAATATTTTTTTATTTAGAATTACTAAAATTGAATCCGGCTTAATCAAATAATTAAAATACCACTATAATTTTGAGGATATACCGTATCGAAAAGTCGTGTAGATTGAAATGCTTTACAGGAATAAATATATTATAATTTCCGAGAAGTTTCAAATGTTTTAAAATTGTTGTCTCAATCCTGCTTCTATATAAATGGAATAATAATTAAATATGTAAAAAATCAACCAGAATAATAAAACAAATGCATGTAACTTCAAATTTATGCGTGCACATGAAATTACAATTATGCGAGGCTCGAAGAGAGGGACAGATCAAAATAACTTATATAAAATTGTCACATCTTCAAATTATTTAGTTTCTTGATACATTATAGACTTGTTCGGCGGCAAAAAATTTAAGATTCAAGGTTATTATATTTATTTTCGATTGTTCCTTCTCACACAACTTCCATTTATATTTTATTTTTGCATTAGCGTAATACTTAAATATGCATCAGCTTAATAATAAAACATTCATTTTGCTGTGCAATCTATATATTTTTGAAGATTTCAAAACATAAGTTTGAAATATTAATATACTTCTTTGACAGTTATCATAATATATTTTGCTATTATCAAAGTTATATAGAGAAATGCTATGGTGCATCGCGATGTATTAAGGCTTTTGTAAATCGTGATCATATTAGTCGATAATTTTACAAATTGAAAATCTAACTAAACAAATTTAATCTATATATTGAAATCTCATTAAACCAAATTTTATATTTTTTTTAATTTTTTTACAATTTTTTTTTATTTTTTTTAAAACCTTCCATTTATGGAATTTCTTTATTATTAATTGGTTTCCAAAAAAGGAAAGTTTTAGAAAATTTGAAAAAAATAGTAAAAATTTTTTAAAAAAATATAAATATTGGTTTGTAATGAGATTTCAATATGTAGATTGGATTAGTTTAATTAGACTAGCAGCAACGCCCATCCAATATGTGGGCAATTTAATATATGAAATATTATTTGATATAGATATGTTGTCTATTTTTAATATTTAAGGTTAACGTTATTTTGATTGTAAACTTGAGACTTTGTGTTAGCGTATTTCGTTTTATTTATTTAATTTACATCTAGAATAAGTGGAGGACTTTGTGTTAACGTTATTTTATTTCTTTTTTCCTATATTTGTTTTCCTTTACAATCCATTTTGTACAATTAAATTTTTCATTAAGTCCACTTAACAAACAAGGAACAGACAGAAAGGAGAGTAATTAATGAGATTATAGAAACAAAAAAATTCCAAAAAAATGAAGGTTTGTCTTAAGTAATCCATTTTTTTATGATGACAGATGACAGACATACGAGGTAATTGATTTTGAACCTCACAATTATCTCTCCTCAATAAATTTAATTAACAAATATTACTCGAAATTCTAATAGAGAAATGAAAAGGAAGCAAATGCGTAATTGTTGTTAAAAAATTTTAAACGGCTCCGAAATTCCAATAAACGCTAATGAAAATGGAAATAAATGAGCAATTATTGCTAATAAATTTAAAACTATGTCATTAACTGACATAGCATTACTTTGTATTTCAAAAAAAAAATTATAAAAGATCAATTATATAGACAATTAACAATCAATTAATATTCGCCGATCATAAATGAATACTTCAATCTTTCTCATGCTCAATCATGGATTCCTGAAATATTATATTGTAAGTACAGAGGGATCCTTTTCAGAGAGTCGAAAGTGTAAAAGAAAAGAAAAGTAAAAACAGTAAAAGCAAGAGTTCAGGAGTCCGGACTAAGTGCCAAAATACCAAGAGAAACTGAAACAAAACGACAGTAAATTAAACCAGAAATAAATTGTAATGCAAACTAATTACTAAAAACAAGAAGTCAATCTTAATGCAACAATCTTTATTCTTAATTCTTCCAGGATTATCAATTCTTCCAGGATTAGCAAAGCTAAAGACTAAACAGTGGTGTTCTTATTGTTGAAAATTCAGTCATCAGTGGAACTTCGGCCCCCATCATCAAGGGAAGATCCGACACAAACACCGGGCCACCGGAATGTGATGAACCTACTATCGTACAATCTTCCAATTTGATCTTGAGTTGGTGAACATACTGAAGAGGGATATCCATGAGTTTGACCTCAAGCTCATGAAGCCTAATTCTGAGAGTATCTAACTCCATAAATTTATTTTTGAGATATTAAAATTTGTTCAAAACATTGCATATATCTTGTCATGACATTTGGCGTTGATCAGGAATTAACTTTCAAATCATATATGTGAAATTAATGCTACTGATCAAGAATGTTATTGTAATAAAAATGAAAAAAAAGAAAGATAATGGCATTCTAGTTTTTTCACTCTCAGAAATCGGTTTTTAGGAGAAATCACAGATAATTATTCTTGCGATAGTGATGTCGCAAATATTCATAGAGACGACAAGATGTAGAGAAATAATGTCCAAAGATTGACTTCAATAAATGAATTATACCTGTGATAGAGGAACTTGAAGCTTCTACTGTACAGGCGTATATGTTGGAGAACAAATCGACTATTCATGTGCAGAGGGAAGAAAGTTTCGTTGGAAATGGTGAGGAAACAAGAAAGCTGGCCATGAAGGAGAGAAAAGAAATTCAATAGATATTGGAGTTGTAATCTGCTCTTTTATTTTAACAACCACTTTATGCTGGATTTTATTTTTTGTAATAGTATTTATTCTTAAGTTTCTATATACCTTAATAGTAAGATTAATGCGACGAGAGTAGGTCAGATGAAATTTACAATAGACCTGGTCATAGATGCATCGTCCTTCTCATGCTTCCATAGCCATGGACCGATGGTTGCAGTTGCTACATCTAATAAAGGAAAAAACAAATGGAAACTATCAACATTTGAAAGATTTTTAAACAGAACACACTATGAATTTCGCTACAGACAAGGTTAAATTATCACCTGGGTACTGAATAAAAGCTTGCCATTCTACCAATTTGTCAGAAATTGCTATTTTCTGTACAGTTCCAAAAATAGAGTATAGCTGTAAGCAATAAAATTAATGTGAGGGATCGTATTGATTCCTAGAACATCTGTCATAGGATAAAATATTTTAATATACAGAGTGATTAAATTAACCAAAATATTAAACCTCACGTTGGATCAAGAGGAAAGCTTTAAAAGTGAATTAATGTAGTATTTATTGGGGTAGTCTGGGCCTAATTGATCAATATTTTCACAAATTTAAAATAATGATATGTATTAGAACTCAAAAGTAACCTATCAAGCCGAAAGCGCTCCACAACATTAATTCACTCATTAAAACATAAAATGCGAAAATTGCGAGGTATCGAATCAAGTGCTCAAGTCCTAAAGTTAAGAGCCATAATATATATGTACTTCTACTTTCAATTTCCAAAAATACCATCGGGTAGGTCATAAAAGTCAATAATTGGATATATCACCTTTTTTGAGATACGTCGACTCCCTCCTTGTGCTTTGGTGGAATCGACATCACACTCTTTGCACCCACAAATCTGGTTCCATGTTGTACATTTGATGAATCAGTTGTACCAATTTAAACAAAATAAGCTTTGTATAGTTAAATACTAAACAATAGGAGATGCTAAAACATGCACTGTAGTTCATACTTATATGTAACATGCATTACCACATTCAGCAGTGAACTCTACAACACATAAAACAAAATTGCGAAATTTAAAAATTTTGGTATTCAGATCAGATATGGGTTTATCAGGTTTCATGAGATTGTTTCAATAGAGTGTTAACCTTATGCCTCCTTTTAGCATTGGTGTAGTTACCGAGTTTTCCTTTGGTCTGATCGCCTTCCTTTTCCTTGATTTATGCCTAAAGAGAAAAACGAAGAAAGACTCTTGTAAATTCAAAACTCTTCGACAAAGAAATTTTAACTCTTTTACCAAAGAGCGCCTTCCTACCAGGCACAAACAATGTGACATTTTTTCATAGTGATAAACTGGTAATATTTTCATGGAAACAATGTCAACACCGAAATCTACCAAGGTTAGAAGCAATATAAGAATTATGCCGTTGTGGAATTATCTAATTTCATTGTCCATGGCCACGTTGATTGGCTTTTAATTACAAAGAATGTCATCTACTTCCACCACCTACACATCGAATTTGAAAAGAGTTGATCAGCTAACCGAAACAAGCACTAATATAAGACGAATTTGAGATTAAGAATTTATTTATATCAACTTTTTAAGAAAGATAAACCACAAGGATCCAAATATCCTCACTTCAAATAGTTGAAAATGAAGAGACAAACAAAGTAACACATATGCAAACATTTTAAAATAGGTAGCCTATCAGCCTTATTACATGTACTGCTAGCCTGACCTGGTTGAATTTTCTTAAACTTGTGGAATGGTAGGGTCAGGTCAGACCATTTTTTTTTTCTAAAAAGTTGCAATAAGTCCCTAAATATGCACATCAGGCAGAGTAAGAGAAAAACAAGGAGGGTGGAGTTGTGACCTCTAGAGCAGTGGCTGTGGAGCTATCTTTAACTTGAAATAGCTTTGCAAAAACTCTCTTTACTTTGGATCGGTCAAAATTTTTAATCGGGTCATGGTAGGAGAAAGGTGAACTCAATCGAACTGAGGGAAGAGGAAGTGAGCAAATGAAGTTGAAAAAAAATAGTGAGTACCTTCGTCAGAATTAGATTTCTCTTTCAATCCCGTAGGTTCCCTCTCCGACCTCTAATTTCTCTGATCACTTTCCAATCCCTGTGGAAGAAGATAAACCAAAACTCATGAAGAGGGAAATATATACATTAAAAGAAAGAGATTTAAAGTAAAATCTGAAATTGAAAAGAATGGAACTTGGAGAGCAACACCAAGGTGCCAGAGCAACTGTCGATGGGGGGAGCTTGAGTGATTGATTCATCAGATTTGAGTTGATTGATGAGGATCGATCCGAAAACAAAAGAGATTTAATTTGGGGATAGCGTTTTATCAATTTTATTATGTTTTATTCGTTGAATAAAAAGAAGAAGATATGAAGATTTGTCTGATCTACAAATACATTTCAATTCGACTTTACCTAACTTTAAAATATAAATTAAAGCAAGATAGTAATAACTATACAATTTAATTTCAAATAAGTCATTCAATTGGCACCTCTCCACGGCAATGGTCTTCTTGCGACCTGGACCTCCTTTATCTCTCCCTTCTTGCTTTCCTGCACCTCCTTTCTCTGACACTTGATCAAATGATGAATGAAGAGGTTGAACGATCATGTCGTGCCCGATCTGGTGCGCTATAGGAGGTTGCACAGCCTTGGTTGTGAGGCGAAGGTAAAAATCAGGTGGTTAAGCTTCTATCTAGTCGCTCTTCACCAACTTCATGGAGTAGGAATTCGTCGTCAAATGTCAGGCGGGAGTGGGGATACGCAGGCGATTGGGTAGATCTACGGGCGAAGAGGGCAGCAGCTCCTCTTCAATCGTTCGCTTGGGCCTCTGCGCCGCCGTTTGAAGGAACAGTAGGAAAAAAGGAAGCCACGGAAATTATAGGGAGTAGGCAGCTCACGAAACCCTAACATGATATTGCTCTAGGAGCTAAAAAGAGAAAGAAATCCCGGCGAAAATCGTGGCAAATTGAAATCGAGCGAAGAGGAGGAAAAAAACTTGTTTATACGCGAAAACGGGAATCGAACTCGCGTGTTTTAGAAGTGAAACCACAGCGGCCAGCGACTTTGACTTATTTGTGCATAGAGTCGACTCCTTTATAGAAATAGCGATCCAAACCGTACATCATATTGATCAATGGTTTATAATGATGCTAACAAAATTGTTTGGACCCCTTTGTGTGAAAAATACTGACCTTGCTAAGGGTGCTTTATAAGTAGTAGAGATTTGTCAATTTATAAAACGGTTGACGGATAATAATCGTGATGTATAAAAGACTCAATACATCACGATGCACCATAGCATATCTCAAGTTATATAACAATTATTTGGTTTTTACCGAGCACAAACATGCATCGATCACACAATGATCAAATATACATAGACACAATAGACAAATGTGTATTTTATGAGAGATGAAAAAATTTCTAGGAACATTTAGATATTCGATTTTATGAAAATGTGGCCGAACTCATAGCATTTATTATGTCACAACAATTTGAATTCCAATACCTTATATGTGATTATGTCACAACACGGAATATTATATGTAAGGTTTTTCTCTATTGTTTTGTACAAACTTATTTGTAATATTTGGAAACCATATAATTACCTCGTATTCTAAAAACATAATACCAAAATCGGATCCTACAAATTCACATATGATCCTCCATTCTTGCAACCCATCTGAGGGAAATTAAAAGGACAAAACTGTTTCCTCTAAAATCGACGTACCCAAACATACGTATGTTTGGATCGTTTGATAATAAATTGATTTGGCGATTCTTAAAATCATAAAAAAAAATTAATTTTGATACTCAAGTATATCACATACATATGAAGTAATGAAAATTAAACGTGATGGTCAATCAAAAACTTGAATTCTAACTTTTTACGGAATACCAAATGATATTTAACATTGGACATGAAATCTAAAGCGAACAATATTCCTATAGGCTCCGTTTGGATGTGTTGAGAATAAGGTAGGAAGAAGGAAGAAGGGAAGAAATTTATTGGGAATGGGTAAATTTATTGGGAAGTGTGTAACTTTTGTGAAGAGTTTGGATGGTTAAGAATAAATTTATTGAAAAAAATTCCTTATTCCTTATTCCTTCTTCCCACTTCCCACCATCCAAACACAGCCATAATTTTCTATTTTCGGCTTTTTTTTATTTTAATTTGAAAAAAAATATTAAATTAATATGTTATCAATGAATCGGATTTGTAATAATAAAAATATAATATGAATACACTTGGAAAAAGCAATGATGTTTGGTTTCTATTCCTGCGTTTGGATCGTTGGAAGAAAGAAGAAGAAGAAGGAAGAAGAAGAAAAAAAATTATAAATAATCCAAACTCTTCACAAAGTTACACACTTCCCAATACTTCTTCCCACTTCTTCCCTTCTTCCCTTCTTCCCACACCTATCCAAACGCACATAGAACTCGCATGATTTTCTATAGTAACCCTTGGATAAGATCTTATTTGGAATTGCTAATTTTAGAAGTTGTCAAACACATTTTAGAACAAACGGAATAGTTTATTCGGATCCTTGTTCTTGTTCCAATAAAATGTTGGAACTAGAATGGAAGAAACTAACCATCCAACAACAAATCATTATTTTAATATTTTTTTTCTTGTTCTTATTCTTAACTAACCACCCAAACAATATCTCTTAATTTAAAAATAAGTAATTATTTAACATTCCTTATTCACCACTCTTATTCTAAAATAAACTATTCTATTCTTATTCATCACACTTCCAAACACACCAACATGTGACGATATTGGCTTGTATTGCTACAATATAGAACTCAGACGAAAAGCATCTCAAAACTCCAGATAAATCCTACTGGATCACCTCGGCCTGACGAGTCTTGGCCTATTGGGTAACACTACAAGAAAAACCCTGTGGATTTTGTAGTATTCTTTTCTTTTCTCGAGTCTACTGGCTCCAGAGCTCTACTGTCCTTCTGTAACGTTAGTGTATTTCTTATTTATTTCCTTCATTTTTTCTAGCCCATGCAATCAAGACCCTAAGAACTAACTATAACTCAAGACATTGTCTCCTTTTTTTTTTTTTACAAAAATAAAATTTGAAAAGAAAAATTACGCAAATATAGTGATCTAAAATGGGAAATTCATGTGTTTATGTTTGCTAGTAGAATCACTTGTTACGTCTGTGTTCACCAAGTTTCAGGGCTGTCTAACGCTTACAACGGCAACGGAATAGCTCATTCCGTTGTGCCGTTCCGTTTCAGTAAACGGTATGCCATTTCATTTCGTATTCCGTTCCATTTCAGTAAATGATATACCATTTCATTCCGTTATTCGTTTCGTTTGGACGGAATGGGACGGAACAACGTATTTTTACACTAAAAACAAGTGTATTTGTCGAAACGGAAGCGAAATGATTCGTTCCGTTTACCGTTCCGTTTCAATAATGGTATACCCTCTTATTTCGTTTACCGTTCCACTTCTGGAAATGAAATGCAAATTCGTACCGTTGTCCGTTCTGTTCAGAACGGAAAAAGGCAAAACGGTATATCGTTGACAGGCTACCAAATTTCCAACTACTAGAAAATTATCATCCAAATTGCACAGCTAGCCAGTAAAAGAGCGCAAGTATAGCAATTTTCTCTACTGGTTTATTACATGTATAACCTAGCTAAAAACAATGTTAGATTATAACCTTTGACCACTCATTTACACCATCAAACCATATAGAGGAGACCGAGAAAAAAGGAAAAGAAAAGTTGAAACTAAGCTAATTCTATGACCATACAACTCATACTCTGAGATCGTCCGGAAGGCCAAATGTGGGGTCACTGTGCTGTAAGTAATCATCAGGGCTCTCTTCTTCGTCATCAGATGAAAGAAGTGACGAGCCCATCCACTGTTTGAACCCATCATTGATCCGTCTTTCCATTTCAGGTGTCACTTCATTTATCCCTTCCAGCATTTCCAGTCCTAGAATTTAGAACACAGAACAGAATAGTAAAACCCAACTTCTCTGTCAGTTAAGTCTGAGTGCAACTCAGAAAATTATAATATTACATAACATTCTAGCATAAGCTTATTTTATCATTACAGTTAATTATAAAATATAATTTATTTTAATATTTCTTTAATGGCTACAGCATTTTGGAGCAAATAAGATACCTCAAATTTTCTTTGTGCTAAGAAATATCACCCCACAAAAAAACTAAAATCTAGACCACTACAAGACTAAGGCCGTGATCAAAATGATTTTTTATGTGGGATTTCATTTCAATTGAATTGTCTTCGTGAAATTTCAATTGATGACATACGAGATATGGTTGGGGTCGCACCAATAGAGGAGAAGTTGATCCAACATCGTTTGAGATGGTTTGTACATATCCAACGCAGACCTCCAGAGGCACCGGTACGTATCGGAATTCTTAATCATTTCGAGAACACCCGGAGGGGGAGAGGGAGACCAAGATTGACATGGGAAGAAGCGGTGAAAAGAGACCTTAAAGAATGGAACGTCTCCAAAGAGTTGGCGATCGATAGGAGCGCTTGGAAGTTAGCAATTCATGTACCGGAGCCATGACGTAGGAACTTAGGGGTAGGAGCGATGCCATAGGTTTGTAGGTCCCTCTATTAGGTCACGGTCGAGGTCTAGGTTTCTACTATTACTATTTTTATTAGAGGTATTATTATTAGTATGGCTAGTCTTACTATTAGTATTTTTATGTTTTGTATTTTTTTTTTTTCTTGGATGTGTTCTCTTGTTGGGTTTCTTTCTAGCCTACCCCAACTTGTCTGGGACAAAAGGCTTAGTTGTTGTTGTTGTTGTTGTTGTAATTATATGAAAATTCTGACCAAATGACGTTAAATCTGTTCAATTTGATCAAATAATTTCTAATGAAATGAAATCCCTCGTTAGAAAAACAGGATTTTGATAAAGGCCTAACTTTTACAGCAATTTGGTCAATAGCCAATACCTAGATTATGGCCGGCATAGTTTCCCTCATCAAGCACAAGCACAGCCTTCCTTTTAAGGAAACATGCTGTTCCACCATAAAGGATCACCAGACTCCAGGCAGCAATCTCATAACACCAGAACAAAGCGACAGAGCAGCTGCTTCCCAGGGTTAGTAGGCTTGAACCAAGAAATAATGCCAAGAGGCCAAAGACTGTGGCAAATATGCTGTTAATAATTGATAGGCAGCGGACTCCACCTGCTTGTTGTACTTGGTATTAGTTAAGGGTACAAGAACAATTGTTAAGGTCTTAAGGGTATTGGAAGGCACACATTTGTACTCCCTCCTATCTGCTTTTATCTTAGACCTGGATCAAAGGACCTGCTTTTCAGGTTCAGCCCATCCCAAGCAAATTTCTTGCCGAGGAATATAAAAAGTTTGGGTAGGATTGTAAATCTATTGTTCAGGCAAAGTAACTAGTCTGTAACAGTTGTTCCCTCAAATTAGATCAACATTCTGGCTTTGCAAGAACAGTGGAATGCTGCATACCAATATTATTGATGTGACTAAGAATATTGGAACTTAGGATGGAGAATCCAACAAAAACGTTATATGTAATAAGCCTTTTCAAAGACGTAAGGGACAGTACTGTTACCTCTTCTAGAAGCACAGAAGCCATTCTCTACCACTAGGAGAAGAA
Source organism: Rhynchospora pubera (assembly GCA_028095005.1). Taxonomy (NCBI): domain Eukaryota; kingdom Viridiplantae; phylum Streptophyta; class Magnoliopsida; order Poales; family Cyperaceae; genus Rhynchospora; species Rhynchospora pubera. The sequence goes on from CM051461.1 coordinate 22,707,253, forward strand.
AGTGCCTTCTAGGGGCAGTGTAAGCCACAACCATCCCTAAGGTGCAACAAACAAAATAAAGATTAAGAAAAGCAGCAATTGATCTCAAAAAACTAATTTCAGTAAGTAAGCAAACTATGTGCATGCCCTTCTATTCAATGTGATCCTAGGTTCCTTGCCTCATTTGTAAAATACTTAATGAGGTAAATTATTTTAAACAAACAAAAAATAAAACAAAAAGTTTATTTCATACCAAAACTATAACTTAAAAAATAAAACAAAAGAATCAGTGATCTTCAGGAATTTACACTAAAAAAAAGGCACTTAAATTTGGTGATCTTCAGATACTTAGTACAAATTTCACTCAGATTTTGCCATAACTGAGTCAAGGATCGTACTGCAATTCATTACTGTTACAATCTGCATGATACTGAGCCTAACTGACAAACTGAATGCCTCAGTACAGAAAGCTGCTCTGAACTGAGTAACCCAACAAGTTATCTAAATTAAACTAGTACAACTTTAATTACCAAAGATCGGTACCACTTTCGAGAAAACAATAAGATGCCACTAAACAGTCTGTTACCAACAGGTATGAAACAAAGTCAGATATGTCCCAACAATAATCTAAACCAGATGTAGGTGCCAATAGACATTTCCTATTCACAAAATTGCAAAGCTCACACCTAGCAATTTACACAAAATCACATTGTGCCATGGTAATGCACTAATAAGAAAACAGGTACCACCTTACCAGTACAGTATCCATTGGTAACAAAAATTGCCTTAAGATAAATTCAATCCCAAATGAGAGAACACCACTAACCTGACACCAAATACAAAGCAGAGGCAAAGAACACAATTGCTGAGGGAAGGAACACAACCAGCCAATAGAAATCAGCTGCCTCCTCCTCAGTTACATAAAACATGCCACCTTGGCTCCTGTACAGCTCAGGCTGCCCGGTGGAGTTCACAGGCAGCGCCTCTTCAAGCCTTCTCCTTGCCCGACAGAACGGCCGCTTGCTCGGCTCTGCAGGGTGCACAATGCGCAAGCTTATGATTGCAGGGATGAGAACAGAGATCAACAGAAGAAGAGAAATGGAGAGGATCAGAGGCTTCTTGAGCCGCGACCATGCACGATTCTCTTCCCCGAATGTCTCGCGTTGTTGCTTTGGTAGGAAGGCTTGGCGTAGCGCGTTGCTGATCAGCGCCATTCGCGAGAAATTGGTACTGGGTTTGGGTTTTTATTTTATTTGGGATTAGTAAGAGTAGGAGAATTGGAGAGGGAACTTAGCTTGAGAGAGAGAATTGAGGAAGGAAACCATGGAAGGAAGGAAGAGAAGAGAAGAGGAAATTGGACTGATGTGCGATATTTTTTTCTATTACGGGGTTAATAGGAGAAATTTGGAGATGTGGAAAGAAGTAGGTTAATCTGGATCGTTGGATTTGAGAAGGACGAGATCGGGATTTTGATCCGACCGCTTTGTTCTTATCGAGCAGCTCCGTTGGTTTAACAGGCTATAGTCGTCTGATCAGAACTGCACGGTTGAGATTGAATAAAGCATATCTCCGTTTCTTTTGAAATGGAGATGTATGTAGTTGGATTAATTTAATTGCCTTCTGTTTTCTCCATAAGTGCCAAACTGCCAACTAAAATAAGCAAACAACCCAGTAGCAGCGACCACTGAAAGAATTACTAATTCCACTTCTTTTATTTGTTGACCTAAATAGCAGAGTATTTTTCTCTCTTGAAGTCTGTAATTGACGACGATGGCTTCAATCCAAGGCTTCAGAGGTCATGCCATGGTTGGAGCACGATCAACGGCTGCGATCAGATTTCAAGGATCATTTCTTCGTGTGGGGATTGCAAGGATTGCATTTAGTAGTGTTGAGACACCATTGAACAAGTTTGGATCCTTGAAAAGTTCTAGTAGGATGGGTTTGTGTTGAGTTTTATTACTATCTGATTAGTGTGTCACTATCTCCTAATTGCATAGTAACCTATTAATTGATCTTTTCTAAATTCTTTTTCTGATTTTTCTCTTTGACCTTACAGAACCTCCACAGGCTTGCAATTCCACTGTTGCTCTTCCTCTTTTATCCATTTCTGAGGTAATCATTATAATAAATAAATTAATTATGTGCTATTATTTTATTACTGATTTTTTTTTTTTTTGGAAATTTATTCAAAATTTGCGTGTATAAATAAATTAGCTTGACAAAATTTCAATAATTGTCACCTCAGCTTCTGTATCTGTCAGTGTCATAATCTATACTATTTATTACACGACTTTTCAACCTTAAAACGATATAGTCTTAGTAAGCCCTAATGGTTGAGTTTACATCTAATTAAAGGTCACAGAAAGGCTTAGAGCCTTCCATGAAAGTGGGGCCCGGAATCAAGAGTACATGGCCATGTACTCAAGCATAGTCGGTGGAGTGACTACACATCCTGCCGCGATGGTGATCCCTATGGATGATCACATGGTCCATAGAGGCCATGGCATTTTTGACACTGCTGCTATTATGGATGGGTAATTAACAAAACAGTATTTTCATGAATATAATTAATTGAGGGATTCATTTGAAAGTGTAATTTTTGGGTTGGCATTATTTGAGGTAAAAGCTTTATTAATTTAGAATTGTGATCCCTTTTTTTTTAAATATTGGAATCATTGTTGTTTCTGGACTTCAGAAACTTGCATTATAGTCCCTGAACTATTCAAGGTAATTTTATGGATGCTTGTTTCAGACATTCATATTTCATCATTACAGCCATCTCTATGAATTAGATCAACATATCGATCGGTTCCTTCGTTCTGCATCGATGGCCAAGATTGACCCACCCTTTGACCGGTCAACCATGCGTAGCATTCTAATTGAAACAGTAAGCATCTCAAAATGCACACACGGTTCACTCAGATACTGGCTCTCTGCAGGGCCCGGTGACTTTCAACTCACACCCTCAGGCTGTACAGGCCCGGCTTTCTATGCAGTCGTGATCCGAGTCCATTCGCTGCCTTCCCCTTCTGGTTGTAAAGTTGTAACCTCTACCATCCCCATGAAACCTCAACAATTTTCAATAATGAAGAGTACTAACTACCTCCCAAATGTACTCTCTAAAATGGAGGCAGAGGAGAAGGGAGCATATGTCGGGATTTGGTTGGATGAAGAAGGGTTTGTAGCAGAGGGACCCAATATGAATGTTGCATTTGTGAGCAAACAAAAGGCGCTGATCATGCCAAATTTTGACAAGATTCTTAGCGGGTGCACTGCAAAACGGGTCTTGGCACTGGCAGATAGGCTCATGGCAGATGGGAGGCTTACTGGAGTGAGAGTAGGAAACGTGACTGTTGAAGAAGGGAAAAAGGCAGAGGAAATGATGCTTATTGGAAGTGGTGTAATTGTGAAACCAGTTTTGCAATGGGATGATCAATTTATTGGTGACGGTAGGGATTTTGTTTTTCAAACTTTAACTATTTTTCTGTAATGTTGAAAGCTTACAATTTTTTTGAGCTTCAAAGGTTACTGGTAGTAAACAGGCTGTTGATGAGAATTGGTATGAATTAAAGGTTGTTTCCTAATTCAATTAGAATAGCCTGAGGAAAAACTTGTCACCAACATTCAACCATCCAAATTCCAGTGCTGACCAGTGACCACCATGTACCAGTACTGTTGACAGTCAGAGATGTTATCTTGTCTTCAATAATTTTTTTTTTTCCAACTCATTTTCTAAAAACAGGGAAAGAAGGTCCAATAGCTCAAGCGCTTTATGATCTTATTGTTGAGGATATGAAATCAGGTCCAACTACAGTTCGGGTACCTGTTTCTTACTGAAGCTGCCAGAATCTGTGACATTTTCCTTAAATAAACGTCTAAATTTACTGGCTGCCTACTTAAACTGTCATTATGTATCGTTCAAAATTCATGGCCCTCTTTCATAGACATTTAATTTAAAAATAAGTTGGGTGGCTTAAGACCTCCAATTTATCTTCAAAAAAAAAAAAAAAAAATTCATGGCCCTGGTGTAAAATTTCGAAAAGCATGACGAATGTAGGCCTCAATTTGTACTGTACCCAAATTAATCTCGCTTAAACAAGCTGGTGCCTAGTGTTACTATGTTAGTATATCTTATTTTATCTCTTTTTCCTTCTAAATTTAGCTGTATTAGTGGATCAAAATTGCGATCTGTGGGCCATGTGGCTGATGTCATAAACTACCTAATTCAATTATTTGTGGTAGTAGGTTCCAACTTTTCTTTGTATTTTGTCGACTTGTAAAAAATATAAATTTAAAATTTTCAGTTGTCTACTGAGTTATTGAATTTGATCTTTGGTATCCATTTCAATTTTTTCAGCATATAATAACGTTAAGCACTTGTAATATAATATTATATAGCAGAAATTTACAGCCTCTAGTTGGGATTCAATTCCTATTATTATTGTAGGCCGACAAGAAGGCAACACTTATGGGATATATATGGCCGCCCTACATACTCTTTCCAACTGTTACTTCAGAGTTCAGAGCCTCTATTGGGCTTAAATTGGTTTTAAAGATATTAGATTCCAAGACCGCTCTCCTTTTTATACTTGAAAATGAAATCATTTTCTGCTGCTTGGAGTTGTGGAGTACAAAATGTACAATCCAGTGCTTTTTGGAAATTGATTAGTTTTGTAATCGCTTGTTATCGTTTGAACAAAATAAATACATAAAATAAAAAAGTAAACATATTAATAATCAAAGTAAACACAAATAAACAAATAAGTTCAATAAAAATAAGTTGAATATGCATATAAAAATCTGAACAATAGATGTCAAAATATATTTTTTTGTATACGTTTACTTTGATCATATATATGCTCACCTTGTCTATCTTGTGTGTTCACTTTGTTCAAACGATGCCAAAAGATGACAAAATTGCAGATAGGGGTTATCATTTCTTCATGTACTATGTTAACTGCATTCAGAGGGGGGGGGGGGGGGGGAGGCTTTAAGTGTGCTCAAATCTGGGCAATTGTCCCCCCATACTTTCTTCATACCTTCAAAGTGTAAAAATTATATGTTATTGAGTTAGAGTTATTCAATTTGCCCCTCTAAACGTTTTGAACATTTCAACATGACTATTCTTTGCCCTTCTTATTTTAAAATCCTGACTCAGCCCCAGAGCATTAGAGGGAGTTCTAAAACTTTCTAGAATGAAAATCCTCTGCAAACAGTATGGAGTTTATACAACCTTTTCTTACATTGCACCCAAAAGTAGTTATAGGAAACACGAGAGAACAATGTAATATCCTTCAAAGAATTGGGAAATCCAAAAGGACCGAATAGGTCCTTTTTATTTTTTGAATCAATAAATGTTCATCATGAAATAATCATGAGAACCAAGAGACAAGTATATGTCAACCAAAATAATATTTTAGCGATCAAATTCGAACATTGCTACTTAACGGTCATTTAAGTGCAGTGGCGAAGTCAGGATTGAAAAATGACGGAGGCCAAAATCTGACTAAATGAAATTGAGAACCAAGATAATTATAAATTTAAGTATTGATTACCTAAAATAATACCAACAATCATTAATCTTTCTTAATCAAAGTATCATTGAGTATAATATTTTGAGCCTAGAGGAGGCTCATGAAACTTAACTATATAAATTTATCTTAATAAATTAACATATTATTTGGAAATTCTAATTATTAGGGGGCCTGGCCCTTGCCAGTCCCCCTCTATCTTCACCACTGTTTAAGTGATCAGTAGTTTTCTATACTTTTGACATGTATATTTGACTTCTATAAAATATTTCTCATTATTTCCTTCTGCATTTAATTGGTAAACACATATATTCATGCTGATGTCTTCATCCAGGAATCTTAATAAATACGGGAGGATTTCAAAAATATTGCGCTAACCAGGTAGGAAGTAAAGCAATTTAATTGGTCAACGATGTATATTTCTGCTAGCTCTATTAAACCATTATGTATATTTTTCAACAGGATCTAGAACCTAGAATAAACTCTTAAACTCGCTTCTCATATTGTTACTCAACTATATTAATTAACTTGGGCGCCAAAATCGAATTCTGATTTTCTGTGGCAGTCCAGACAGCTTACACAATGGATTGCTCCATCTCCACCCTGAAGTACCCCAAATTATCAAATGCCCTTTTCTTTTATCTATTTTTTTTATTCTGTTAGCAAATACGTTCAAGGCAGAGGAAAGGTTTTATTAATTGAGAACTATTGTGTTTACTCAAACAGAGACTACAACACTAACGTACAGATATGAAAAGGGGAAAAAAAAACAAAACAAATGAATGAAGTTTCTAAGTGAGATCACCTTAAAAGCTTCAACCAAAATCAACTCTCTAGTCTCTCTGAATCCCTCTCTTATATCTTTCTATTTTTCCCTCGTCCAATCAAGTCAGATTTGCTAACAACAGCATGGGGCAGGAGTTGGTGGATCGAGCAACGAGCGATACATTGATAGCCCCTGATTGGGTTTTGAACGGTGAGATTTGCAATGATATCAACCAGGATGCACGGTAATTCAATGTCCCTTTAATTTGTTTTTACTAACTTCTCATTTCAAATGAAATGGCTCCACCCCTTTTTTAAAATATTCATAAAAGATTATCCGACAGAGAAAAGCAGATATTTTTTCTTTGGTTTAATAACTTTAATATGATCATTTAATTGAGAAGTTGATCATTGTAATGCAATATCGGTAAAAGAATTAGCAAAAAATGTTACAAAACATAAATAAATATTTCAGTTTGAAATTGTTTTGAAGATAGTTTACAAGTGTTTATGTCAGTTATATTTACGGATATTTTAGTACTGTTACCCTAATCTAAACTTCATTTTCTTTGATTAACTTTTATATAATAGGTTAGTGAAAGATGTAGTAAAATCACTGAAAAAGCGTTTGGGGCACAAGAATCCTAAGGTCCAGATTCTTGCACTCTCGGTAAGGATGGGACATTTCATACCTGGAATTGCAACTTGCGAACAGTTATTTACCATATTTTTTCCCTCATTTTTGTCAATATGGTTGTGTTAATGTGAACTTATTGGAAACTGTGTCACACCAGTTGCTAGAGTCAATGATTAAAGAATGTGGGGAAGTAGTACATGCATTTGTGGCTGAGAGAGAGGTTCCAAAAGAGATGGTAAAAATTGCAAAGAAGAAGGTACTTTTTAATTCAACAGATAAAATTGCATATTATATTTTCTATTTACTTACAGTGCTAATTGCATTATTACACTCCATATAGCCTGACCCTCGTGTCAAACAAAAGATACTTTTGTTGATCGAAACCTGGCAAGAAGTCTTTGGTGGACCACTCGGAATGTATCCTCAGTACTATGCAGCATACCAGGAATTGCTGGTATAATTTCTGTTTTATTCCTTTTCCATTAAAGCTTTTTAATCATTAGAACTCAGTCTGTATTAAATGAATGCATCACTAATTCAAGAGAAATTCGATATTCAAGATGTGAACTTAATTTGAATTAAAATTTTCATTTCGAAACATAAGCTTGTAGAAATGTATTATTAACATTGACCTTAAGAAAATAAATAAAATGTTATGCGAAAATGAATTTTCATTTTACTTTTATTCAGCATTCAGGTTTTGTGTTTCCTGAGAAAATAGAGGCCTCCACTGCACTTGTGGTTCATCCACTTTATCAGCAGACACTACCTTCACGAAACCACCCAACATCAGAGGACACAGAGTATGGCGAGAAAGAATACCCACCTCCTGCAAGATCAAAAGATCTTTCTCGTCTTATGAGGTTGATAAATTTGAAGCATTTTGGCCGTGATATTGTATCAGTACAAAGTAGATCTCTGCAAAGTATAAACTTATGGTTAATACCAACAAAGTATAGCATTGGTTAATAAAACATAAGAGAATCTGGTAATGATATTGGGTGAAATTAATTGGACATTATATTGTCTATTCATATGCATGAAATTTTCCTGTTGCTCCTAGAGCTTAATTGAAGTTTATACATTTCAGCATATCAGACTTTAAAGATGCTTGCGATGTCGTGGATGTTCTTTCTGAGATGTTAAATGACTTGGGCTCAGGAAACAAAGAGGTAACAACTTGATAGTGGATGGCTTGTTATGTAAACTATATGTTACAAGGATGTAAGTGCAAAATTGTCTCTGACAAACTGCAGGAACTTAATCAGGAAGTAATAGTCAACCTTGTCCGCGAGTGTCGTACTAACAAGGAGAGGGTTGTAAGGCTCCTCAATGCTACCACGTAACGTTTCACATCCTTAGTATATGTTGAATTCAAAAAGTTAACAAGAAATTCATTGTTAATGGTTATTTTTTTATTGATTCATTGTTAATGGTTATTTTTTTATTGATTAAGTTTTCAATTGTTGATTAAAGGGATGAGTATATCATTTCTAAAGCATCTGCTCTGAATGACGACTTGGAGAAAATATTAGCTCACTATGAAGCGATTTTAGCTGACCAGGTAGTTGCAGAGAAATCTTCCATAACACCTAAACATGAAAATAACTCTATTGAGCAAGAAGCAAGCAATGAAGCAAACAGTGGCAGGTTGCACAATCTAACTTCACTATATTCTTCTTTACTCTTTTCTTTCTTCCGTTGTTCTGCATCAACATTAGGCAATGAAAATAAAGCTTATTGGAAATAAAGTTGGTCTTTCACATTTCTTCCAATAATGTTTCTTGCTTCAGAAAAAATATGTGTAAATATCTCAAAACATGGAATTTTTTTTATCCCTTTCCTATATATTATATTCCCGAAAAGGAAAAACAATCCATATTTTCTCCCTCATTTGTTTACACTTTAGAGAAAGAAACTGACAAACGCCGGATATTTAAGGTTTTGTTGTGAATAAAATTGTAAAATTAAGAAAAAAATATAACATTTGCAATTATTTTCCATTACTTGTTATGGGTGAATACATAAAATATTCTATGCATATGGTTGTATTTAAAACTGGTAAATGGTCTGCAAACTTCACCCAAATTTTCCAATTGTTTTTAAATTTTTAAATACCTAACTTTGCTGCTTTAAAATCCTGTTGCTGCATTTGTTATAGGTCTACGCCCAGCACAAGTGAAGGTGATAAACTGCCACCTCAGCAGTCACAAATTCCAGACCAATCATCCAAAAGTAATGCCACCCCATTAACACCGGCAAAGGCAGAAGAACCTCTTATTGACCTTTTAAGTGGAGATGACTTTTTCCAACCGAAACCGGATGAAAATGGGCTGGCAATTGTAGTGTACGAGCCAAATCGCACCGATTCAAACCAACAAGTGTCATCTTTAACCGATATGTTTGCTGACTTGCTATCAGACAGCCTAATTGAAAATCATAGAATAAATTCTAATAGCCAAATTCCCACAACATTGCCATCAGTACAACCTATTGTTCAGCTCAATACAAACCTGCCAGATCAGCACCTGTCTGAGACTATGCCTGGGCATGTGATGCCTAATGCTCATGGCAACAGAAATTTGCCAGATCAGAATCTGTCTGAGAGTACATCTTGGCATGTGGAGCCTACTGTTCCTGCCAATATAAATTCACCAGATCAGCACCTGCTCAGGACCATGCCTTTGCATGTGGATCCGATTGTTCATGTAAATGGAAGTTCGCCATATCAGGTCCAGCCTGAGACTATATCTTGGTTGGGACCCACATTTTATTCAAATGGTGACAACTTCAACTCAGTGGCATCAACACGTCATGACTCTGAGTTACAAATGAGCAATACAAGCAATCAATCGAATCAGATAAGTGGTATGCTGTACTTGACATGATATTTTTGCTATTTTGTTTCTTCTTCTTTTTTATTTTTTATTTTTCTTTTGTGAGATAGAAACCAATTGATAACATGGAATTAATTGTGGATAAAAAATTTATCCAGAAAACTTTATCTAATAGGCCTTTCATAATTAATTAGTGAATAACTTCGGAATATTTTCTTGTTGAGATACTTTTAATTTCATGCAACTGTTTTTCATACTCTACGTGTTAACAGGTACAAGAAATCATAATGAATCTTTACCGCCGCCTCCTTGGGAATTTGAAGCCAGTGATATTAACCCATTTCAAGATAATCAAACAGCTATCGAAACAACTTACAGGACCCAACCCCAGGTGCCGCAGCAGCCCCAGCCATACCTGAACCAACAGTCCCAGTCGTACCCGACCCAAACCCAACAGCCTCAGTCATACCCCACCCAACAACACCAGCTGAAGCAACAGCCCCAGCCCCAGTCATACCTGAACCAACAGGCCCAGTCGTACCCGACCCAACAGCCTCAGTCATACCCCACCCAACAGCCTCAGCCATACCCGAACCAATGGCTTCAGCCATACCTGAGCCAACAGTCCCAGCAGTACCCGGCCCAACAGCCCCAGCAGCACCCCACACAAGAGCCTAACCATAAACAAGTTAAACAGAGTGGGTTTCTGAGCACAATGTCCCGGCATATTGCAATTGCGCAAAACCGCTCATTACCGCCAAAGGAAACACCTACAAATTCTTCTTATGCACAAATGCAAAATGCATCAGTTACTAATCAGCAAGCAATGTATGCAAGCCAATTTGGTCCTTATTACAACCAGAACATGTATGCATATAGCTATGGAAATTCATATGGGGCTTGGAATCAAGAAGGCCATAGTTCATACAACAGTCAGATGCCTACTCCTGTGGTACAACAACCGAACAACTTCCAAAATTTTTGGAACGGAGGCACATTCTAAAAATGTTACTAAGGAAACATATACCATAATGATCTTGCTTTTATATTTTAAGAGGAGCGAAATTGGAGATGCACAAGGGGGGAAAGAGATAAGGAAATTAAATCCAGTTGCATCACCCAGCGGCACTTTTATCTTGCATTCTGTTGTTCTCACCTCTTTCGGCTAAGTCACTTAAGCAAGTTAATCTGCCAACTTCATTTTTTTTTTAGTTTTATGTGTTACAATTTTTTTTCCCTTTTTTGTATACCTTCAGTGACTTATTTCTCCTGTACAAATCAAAGATTCTTTTCATGTTGCTCAGTTTATTTATTGTACATACAGTATTTTCTGTACAAAAATGATTGACTCATTGTTATTTGTTTCTTTTAGATAACCGCAACCATGTTTTCAAGCTTGTAACTTTTTAACAGAATTTTTTTGCTGATGGTCAGCGTATGCCGGAAAAAATTGTCCATCCCAATTCCCAAGTTCCCAACATAGCTTTTAGTCAAAATTAGCCACATACCCCTCAAATCTTTTCCAATCAGCCATATACCCCTTATTGCCCTTTCTATTAATTAAAATAATAAAGATGATTTGAGGGGTAAATGACTAATATTAAAGTCCCACAACTCGGAAAAGCGCCATGTGCTTGATTGGAGTCAAAGATGCATCGAATGAATCCGTTCTTTCTAGAACTTACACAAATTCACCAAGACTCCAAAATTCTGACATGGTTTAAACAATATTTCATATATAAGAACCCTATCATGGCGTTCTATACTTGTTTTTCTCCGTCTTTCTAACCAAATTTAAAGAAATAAAATTGGTTGTGAAGCAACCTAGCTAATTATCTGTCCATGCTCAAAAGGTGCTAATTCAACAAAATGGCCTTTTCCTGCGTTTCTGAATTCTCTATACAAGCCTCTGCCCCTTTGGTTTACAAAAAGGATATTAAAAACAACTCGTACTGGAACTTCTTTTGTTTCCCATATATATATTCCCCTTGACGAAGAATAGTTCATATATAGAACCACGCGAACTGGAATCCTTCATCGTGCACGGAAGATGTTCGATGAATTGTCCAAGTGAAAATTTCATCCATGCTTCTGGGTACTACTTTACAAACTACAATATAACGAACAAAGGGGTATTGAAAAATGCTTTTGATACCATAGACATGAAACATTACTTGTATTTGCTTTATTGCTCTAAAATAACATAGCTTCCTTTGTTTTACCCAAACAGAAAATTGAGAAGTCAAACATCAATGTTGATAAAGAAAACATGTATAGGGATACATTTGCTCAAATAATAATAGGGATACAATTAACAATACACAATACGCCAATCATGTGACCTTTAAGGGATAAATAATAAACAGAAATATTACTGCAACATAAACAGAAAAGCTTATAGGTGATTGCCACCTGGCCCTCAAAAAAGAACAGAAAAGCTTATAACGGTCATCTATTTGGGTGGTAATATTGTAAAGCACTGTAAATTGTTTGGATTAGGGTTAGAAAAATAACTGTGGTGGCTGCAACAAGAGAGATTAATGCCCATGGACTATGGAAGTGGGTATGCTTCAGACTGGCATACCATTTGTTGCGACTCTTCATGCAGAACTCATTGAGCTGGTACCGAATTTCAATGAACTTGCTTGTCGGATCTGGAGAGGCATCCTTGGCTAAGGTATTGAAAAGTCTTGCAATTAACTTGTGGCTCCCCATTTCATTCTTAATTATTCCTTTCTCCTACCAGAAGAATTTGGTTAGATTCAAAGAAAGACTAGAATTAACTCTAATTTAGATATCTTTTTCATCTTATTCTATTCAAATGCTGCTTTTAATGCACAATTTCTTGAGGAAGTTCTGACATGATCGAGATTAACTAAACCAGTATCAAAACAAGCATGCACCTAATGTGTTCTATTAAATTAGTAGGTGATTATCCTTAATTGACAATACCTGCAACAGTCTGACATCAGCAGCTGTGTCAATCAGCTCATCCATGAAAACAACGTAAGAGGTAATCTCTTTTCCTGCACCGACATGCATGTGCTCGTAAACAACCATATTAAGAAGTAGATGTATATTTGCGTCGTGGATAGCGAGGACAGGAAGGCTGAGCTTTCCATTCTTACAGTCAAATTTGATAGCAAGCAGGCTCTTCTCCTTGCTCTGCACAAAACGAATACCGCATTCACGGAGTGCTGTTGCTGGTCTGATGTCATCCCGTGGATTTGTTCGAGGAATTCCTCTGACAGGAAGCACACAATTCTGTATCAATGACATCTTGTTAATTATTGTTTGCATCCTGCTGCTGCATCTGGTAACGCAACCCCTACTTTGGATTAGACTCATTCGGTACACTTCCAGAGGGTGGCGAGCTAACCCTTGTAGTCCATCCTTTAGGTTATCTCCGCAAAATTTGAGCACTAAATTGTGTATGTATAGGTAGTCCTGTATAAGGAAAAAAAATAAAGAATTATTACAATGCAGTTTTAATCAATATCCTATTCTAAACAAACATAGAACGATAAATAAGACAATTTATCCTACAGTATTATGTCTGCACAAATTAATTTTCAATACAATTATTCACAATTCTGATTAAGAGTTCACAAAAAATAACAAAAGCTGTCATAAGAATTTAGTTTAATACATGATAAAGTTGGAAGAGAAAAACTTAATTAAACTTATTGATTGACAGTTTTCTTTGTTAAGAATATTACTGTTGTGTGTGTGTGTATTCCACTATCATTATTTCCCTATTTATGAAGATAACAATGAAAATTAATAAATAATTGAACAAATTAAATTGTTGATGCCAAATGAGAATAATGGTTTCAGGAGAGAGATTGTTCTTTGTACCGTGGGGCCGCGACCCTCAACTTCAAGGAGCAACTTGAGAACCAATAGTGGCAGCTGGTTCTCTAGCACAAGCATGTCCCTCTTGATGTAAGGGATCCTTGAGTGTACTTTCTGTAAGCCGAACACTGGATCGTTAATGGCATAACCATTTTCACCTGCTTTCAGACGAAGCACCTCGATCATGAAGCATCCGTCAAGAATCATCATTTTCAAAAACTCATCTGGATTTTCTTTCCACCTTTTGTCAAGGCCCTAGCAACACCCAAGCAAAATGAATTAAGCTCTGGTAAGACCTTTAAGCAAAATAATAAATAAACAAATAAATAATTCCATTATCATTTTCAAATCAAGAGAATAAATTTTCATTTTGTGTAACTTTTCTCCATTTAGCTAGATGGAAGGCTAACAAGTTTAAGGAAATCAAACATACGTGATATGATTCTAGCAGCTGATCCAAAACACTCCTTAATTTATCAGCAAAGAACCGCAATGGCTTGGCCGACCTGTTGAGAAAATGGCAAAGTGCAAGGTGCTTGTGCTCCTCGAGCATTGTCAAGTCCTTTGAGCCATGGTGAAATGGCCCAAAAGACACCACATGCGGCACAAAAGATGTAACCTTCTCGCACTTAATGAAATTTGGCACACGATAAATTGATGGCCTCTCCCATGTTGTCTCTTCTTTTGTGACATCAACAGCTGCAGCCGCTTTGTCTACGTCTATTGCCCACTCACTAAATTTATCAAAAGTTGGAAACATTTCATGTCAGATACATCTTGATATGGTGTATAAACATTTGTATATATAATGAAATAATAGTACGTAATAAATTTTGCTAATTTGCTTCCTATTCAAGCAAGGATAAAGCATTACTGTAAAGTACAGTGCATGGTGCAACTTTGGTTTTTTTTTTGGGGGGGGGGGGGGGGGGACCATTAGAGGAGGAGCTAGTCTCATTTTTTACTGTAGTATATGGCAATTTGGTCCCTCTTATATGTGTCGGAATTAGGATCCAAAATAGTAAGTAGTTCAGGGATGCAAGTGCAAAAACTAATGCCTGTTCTCTTAACGTTGGATAATGATTTTGTTAATATTAGTATTGGACATGCAGCATTATTTACTTGCTTAATGGAGACATATGATTATAATATATTGCATTATTCAACCGCCCTGTTACTATTCTGTGCCGACGCTTAGAGTAATATTGTTACCTTGACTCAATAAAAAGAAAAGGAAAAATATTTCTTGTAAAGCCCATTTTCTTTGTGAACTGGAGATGCACCCATTACTTAAAATTAATGTTTCATTGCATATATTTAATTTCATTGTCATGCATCCAACATTTTACAATATGTATATTTACATATTAGTCTATACGTATCGCTGAGACAAGTACTTCACCATGACAAAGTGCAGCCTGAATGATTATAGCACCGAAGCAAAAAGATGTGTATATTTTATTTACAACATTAGAACCTGAATGGTTAGGGGTCTCATTAAAAAAAATTTAGACTTTGCTGTAAAGTGTAAATTTAGCATACCAATGCATCATTTTCAAAAGAAAAGAAATGGAGGCGTTCTTCCTTTCTTCATGAACTGTGTTTCCTTTTTCTCTGTTTATTCAACATAGAAAGTTCAATAATTTGTCCCTAGGATAGAAGCAGCCTGTAAGCTTTATTGCTTTATGGCTTATCCATTCTCCATGTTACCATGTATAAAGAAATATTTAACAGAGAGTAACCTCAAGGACAGGAATAAAAGCATGATATACTCTTCCCAATGACAAAACGACATTAAGACACGTATGACTTCAATTTAACCGAAAAATTTAAAAATAATATTAAATTAATATAATATATTAAAAATAATATCAATATAATAATATTTTTTAAATAGTATCACAAGATCAGAATCCGGGATTCCGACCGCAATTACGGAATCTCGAATTCCGATCTTAGCTAATTAACATCGGAATCCCGGATTCATTCCGATCTTAGACCTTTGGGCTTTGGCCTTTTCCCATTTTATTTTTTTTTTTTTGCGCTGAGTCCCTTTGGCCTTTTCCGTTACTATGTACTTTTTGCTCTTACAGCGCACTTTTTGTTTGATGGTTGATGACATGATGCTAACCTTCATAGGCAATTCATAGGAATTTGATAAAGTCATTAGTCATATATACTTCAAATAATTAATAGGTTTTCAATACCAATTAATCTTAAGACTTGATTATTTAAGAAAAATTAATAATTTATTTTTAATTTATAATACCACATCATATTATTTACCATCATTTAAATCATAATATTATTCTAATTTAATTATTATTTTTATAAAAAATATTAACAAAAATTTAAACTTAATTAAATAATAAATTATAACGTTTAGTTATTTTTTCCATACTTTTTAATTTAAAAAATAATAAAATAATCTGATACGATTTGACACGACACGATCGTGTCAGTCGTGTCGTGTCAGAATGCGTGTCATGTTGTCTCTTCTCACCACTAAGCACGACACGACATGACACGATTTAAAAAGTAGTTCGTGTCAACACGACACGACACGAGACTCTAACACGATCGTGTTTGACACGACACGACACGACACGCACGATTGGAGAACACTAGTTCCATCAACATAAATACCATTATCTTCGATAAAAAAATGAACAAAAAGCAATGATGCATCCTGCATCAATACACACAAAAAGTTAACTTTCATTGCTTCTTAATGGATTATCTTTTGTTCATTCATACAAGTGTAGCATGCTAGGAATGATATATAGGGATGATGGAAATCAATTTTGCAAAAATAAATTTTATCAAACTGGTTGATTAAAACCCATTCGATGTCAAATATATAGCATTAAATTTGATACACAACTTATCTAAGCTATATAGTATTTTTTTAAAAATTTAAAAAATCATTAATCTAATTAGTTCTGAACCGTTCAAAAACAGCAGTTTTTTAAAATCTGAAATAAATACTTCAAAATTTTAAAAATATATAAAATTTGGTCTGCATGGATATTTTAATAGGGAGATCATATTAGACGGTTTGGATCGATTATTTTGAACTAAATTTTGGAATTTTGAGCATGACTTACGGACGCTTTGGTGAGTTGTAACTCACCATAACAAAACTCTCTCTCTCTCTTTTTATATCTCTATCTCTACTATATTAAAAGAACCAATGGAAGAATGTAACATCTCAGGATACAACTTTGGTCTGAACGATCTGCATCATTGATTGTTTTTAATTTGTAATCTACACCATTGATTATTAAAACAGAAACTTAATAAAGGATCTAGATGATATCGCAGAATGAAGAGAGTTTTATACCTTGGATCGAAACGCGCAGATGCACGAGCGGAACGAATGTTCGCTAGAATAATTTTTTTTCCGACAAATGCTTAAAATTTGGGGTTGTTTCTCCGTCCTCTAGGTCTTGGCATCTTTACATAGTAACTCTTCGTTTCTTCTGTTTCAAATTTTTATTTTAAAATTCGAATGAAAAAAATGAAGAGAGCGACAGCAAGCGAGAGAGTCGAATGGCTGCGCGACTTCGGCCATCTCTACATCCTCGACACTCTCCCCAGTCCCCCTCTATTTCCTCTCTTCCTCTCTGAAAAATTACGCGGGCTGACTTTTTTTCTCTCATCTTTGCTTCCTCTACCTGCTGCTACCTCCTTGGTTGGCCCCCTCTCCCTTCATCACACTCCCCCTATTTCTGTCATAGGCGATGGTGAGAATTGAGTTATGGCAATTTCCCTCCACCTTTCCTTTTTCGACTCTATTTCTCCTAGAGCGTCGTGCCCCCACATCTCGGTAAGGGCTTGTAAACTAATTTCGCTGACCCCTCAATTGCAAATTTGAAATTTCATCCTTGTCGTCTTCTTTCCTTCTCCATTGATCCCCAAAATTGGAATTTCACTCTCTTTTGCTCTGCAATTTTAGGTACTAGATAGGAGGAGAGCAAAGCAAAGTAGCTTGTGATCAACAGATGTCAACAATCCTCCAATCTTTGGTCGATCAGGATCAGATGTCGTAAGAGGAGAAGGCAGCGTAGAATGTCTACATCAAGGTATTACTCGATTTTCTCTACTATTCGTTTAATTGTTGATTTCAATTGTATTAATTGATTTTAATACATATTAATGCTCTCATCTCTCCAAACCCTAGATATCGCTCAAGCCCTTTCGCTGTTTCACAACACATAACTCTCTCTCCCCACTAAAACAAGGTTAATTAGTTCTTTTCTGAAAAATAGAAAAGTAATCTGAGATATTTTTGGATTTGGCAATAAACTTCTATTTGATTTGTTTATCTTCTTGTTTTCCTATCTGCTTTAATTTTGGATTTGGCAGGCCTTCAAATAAGGATCCTCTCGACCTCCCGCCAGTCTCATCTCTTTGGTCTAGGTCAAACACACCAGTTTCAGTCACAAGTCATGACTATTTCTCCATGCCTCGAGCATTTCCTCATCTCCAGGCCACCTCTATTCAAGACCCTTACATTTAAACAGTAGGTAAATTTTCCTCCACTTGAGAATCTGGGATTTAGATTTTTGAGTTTTGTATTCTTCATACTGCAACAAAATAACATAGTTTTGGCACCATATATCTTCATTGTATTGTTGTTGATGTGAATTATTTGATTTGATTTCTGGCACAGTAAGTTGTTTTTTTTAGTTGTGCTCACAAGTTGCTTGATAATTTTTCGCTTAGAGTTGGTTATCTCATTTGTAACTTACATTAGGTCCTTCCAAGAGTGGTTAGATTGATTTAAGAGGCTTGGACATGTTACATAAGTTTTTCCATACATTAGCTCCGTAATGGCAATCTTTAAAAGTTAGAAATATTTTTTTCTAACAATTCAACCTTTTTCCATACAAATCAGCAAAAACAATCTACTTTATACAAAAATGCAATTTGTTGAAAATTTAAAAGTTGTGATTTGTGTGCTATCTGATCGCACGGGCTTCATGCCTCTGCCTAAAATTTTGGCCCTTGTTTATTTGATTTTCTATTTATGTAATGTAAAACATAAATTGCTTCTAGAAAGACGTTTTATTCTTATCTAGCTCGTGGACATTAATTGCGCTGTCATACCAAGCGGTGTTCTTCAGACGCTATATATGGACAGCACTTCTGAGGTATGTACAGTGCTCAGGCTAATATTATTCGTATCATAGTGTCATTGTTCACATCCATTTGATGCAATCTTCAATGAGTATTGTTTTTAATTATATTTCCCAAACAAAGTGAATTTTGTAAAAATGATAATCAACGGTGTAGATTTCTCAGACCAAGGTTGTATCCTTCTTTGGACATATAACTAACCTTTCTTATTTTTCATGAATTTTAACATAATTGACCCTTTATTTTTCAATTGACGGAATATATTATCTCAAGATAAATTTCATTTCTTACTTCGTGTTATTTCTCCCTTCCTACAAATTAGTTAATGTTTTTTTTTTACTTTTTAAGATAATGATTTTGTTTTTTTTTCTCCTAGAGTTGTGTTGCTTTCATGATAAAATTTCTGAAAGACTGCCATTCTATCAGTGTATAGGTAAATCATGATATGCATTTTCCTTCTTCTTTTTTCAGAGATTTTAATTTTAATTTTAATTACAGGAAGTGAACTGTTCAAATTAAGAAGTACAAATGTTTGTTTTAAACTGTTACGAATAAAATGTTTGTTTCATCTACTTCTTTCCTTTATTTTCTTCAAAAGAAAGAACTGTCGTCTTTTTCAGTGCAGGAAAGAAAAGGATCTGTAGTTCTGTACCTGTGGATGGTTAAATCTCCCGGTGGTCCATCTATGAAGTTCCTGCTTAATGCCGGTATGTGTATTGGTTTCTCTTTTTGTCATTTAAGATGAGGGCAACAAGATGATTTAGTTAAAAAATATATGTTCTTCAAGTTCATACAATGGAGTAGTTAAAGTTAACAAGGAATCACCTCAAGGGTTCAAAAGCCGATTCTATCGCTCTCTACTAATTTTCATGAAGGAGATGTTGACTCGGGTTTATGTTCTTGTTTGTTTATATTTTCATTATCGTACTTTTTGCATCTTCAAGTTCAACTTCTGGTGTTTTTAACCAAAAGAATTATCCACATGTTTTGATACCAATAATGGTTTTAGGGAGATTGGTTTGATATGGTTTGCAACTTAAATTTTTAATTGATTTGTTTAGTATATTTTTTTATCTCTTAAGTGTTTTTTGTTACTAGACCTCTTCCTTATACATTTCCTTTTAACTAAACCAGATTTCTTAGTTGGTCACTAGCTATCTTTGTTAAATTTTTATGAATTACCGTACAACTCTCGGTTAAGTGGCTGAGGTTACGGTTAACTCGTCAATATCTAGGGATGGCAGTTTGGCCCGCTGGCCCAATTGCCGGCTCGTACCTGCCTGGCCCATAGGCATGCCTGCCTGGCCCGAACTAGAAACAGGCCTTAACAGGCCAGGCATACTGACAGGCAAGGTCAGGCTTGGGCTTGAGGTTCCAGCCCACAGGCGGCCTGTTGGGCTTATCTGTTAACACATAGTATTTATACGTATAATGGGTTTGGACCAATTAATTTAATTGGAAATTTTGAAAAGGCCTGTTAAGCCTTACGATCCATTAAGGTACAGAGTAGAAAACACCAAAACCTAATCTTCTTCCTATCTCATTTTCTCTGTGGCCGTCTCTCATGGTCTCATTCAAAACAACTTCGGTGTTATCGTCTTCCTGTTCTTCTCTGTTCTCGTCGACGCACCGTGCGTCTCTTCATCAGTCGACTTCGAGCATCCATCGTCGTTTATCCTGTAAGTCTTCCCTCTCTCTCCTTCCTTGCTCCCTCTCTTTGTCTCTGTCTCAGTTGATCTTTCACTGTCTTTCTATCTCCCTTAGTTTATTTGTTTATTCTTAAAAGATTCTGAGTTTGATCTATTTTCGCAAAACTTTTACCATGAATATTCATGAACTAAGATTTGGTAAGACGTAAACTTATTTGGCAAAATGAAATTTCAATATAAATTAGATTAACTTTTGTCTTCTAGATGCTACTTATGGTTAATGAATAAGATTAAGCTCCATCTTTCTTGTTTAGAATACTTGCATCTCTATAATTGCTAACACTGATCGGTAACTTTCGGTGAACTTATTTTGTCGGTTTGTGTGATTTAATTAAGTATTTGTAGCACTTTGTTATTTGGGTCTTTAAAGCAATAATATATAAGCAAATAACTCTTAGCTATTATAGATGCTTTCCGTTAGCTTGTGTTATTTAACATCCTTTTTTTTTTTAGGCAAATGACGAACCAGCAGAAATAGAACCTAAAGACTGTCTGGTGCTAAGACTGTTCGGCTCAATTTATTTTTGTTTTTGCAACTTTTATGTTTCTAAGATTGTCGTTAACTATACGTTGGTGCTTTTATGTTGGTACATCTTGTGAATTGATCAAAAAATTATTTGAACTTTCATGTATCTATGCTAATTGTTAAAAATTTTTATGGTATATAACTATTTGTTCAATGTAATTACATTGAATGTGTTTTAATTTACGCTGGACTGATTGAAATAGGCTACGGACATAAGTAATGTCGAGTATATATTTCAGACTTTTCGTACAGGAAACGGGTATAAACAGGCAGGCTTGGGCCTAGAGGCACGGCCCATGGGTGGGCCGGGTATCACTTCCCATGCCTGCTTAGTTAGACCCAGGCAGGCAGGTCTGACCTTTAGGAATGACAGGCCAGGTATGGGCTAGAGTTAAAGCCCGCAGGTAAGGCCCATTGCCATCCCTATCAATATCAAACAAGCTTTTATATATACTTCTTCTTTAAAACTTTAAAATTGTATTGCTTATGCTGACACATATATAGTTTGTTGGATATATTTGAAAAACATCTTTTAGTGTTCACTTGCTGATGTCATTTGTATGCTCACTTTTTAATATGTAGAGATTATTCCAGTACAAATTCATAGAGATAAGATTGGAGAATTACATGGAGTACAACAAGAAAAGGGTGTTCATTTGTTTACTATGCAAGTATACTTCTGTATGAATTTGTTTATTAAGAAAAATTTAATTTCGGCAAATTATTTTTTCCTATGTTCATATGTTTATTTTTTTTTTAGTATACTAATATTTTTTTCAAATAAAAATTTGTCCTCCCATAATTGCAGAATGAGAATATTAGTTGCAAAGGAGAGAATAGTAGTTTGTCTTCTTCCATGCAGAAACCTTTGTTAAAGGGGTCTCTCAGGACAAATCTGAAACTTAAAAAATAAATATATCTAAATAGAGAAATTAATACTAGCCCTTTATATTTTATTCATATCTCTAAAATATTACTATCATGCTATGTGTTATACGTGAATTGTACTGCAATAATGATTGAACATCAATTGTTATGGTAAATTGATAACTATGAAACTTTGTTGTAGCTAACACATCTTTCTGACCTATGCTATGGTATTGCCGTGTCCTCTAGACATATTATGGTTGCTTTGGTAATTAAATTTCTGATTCTCTTTTTTGTTGGTTAATTGCTTGATGATTGAATAATATCTGGCCAATATAAGTTCCATAGGATAAGACTAAAATTTTTGTTCCATCTCAAGTACGCAACTAGGACCCTAAACTTCTGAACCTGAAGTACTTGCGACAAGAAACAACCTTTTTTTGGCGTACTTCACCTAAGCCATTTTTTGGTCAGGCTGTTACCGTGCTTTATGTGCAAACAGGAAGTAATGGATGCATGATAAAGATGCAATTCGAGAGGAGATTATCATTCACAGGAGAGGAATGTCAGTTAAAATGAAGCATGGTAGTCATCAAGTTACTAATTTTTTTAAAAACAATATTATCATATTTCTCCTTTAACATTTGGTTCAAAGGATTAATTGTACGGATGTAGCAATATTTGGCATTTCTATATATTAATTTTGAAGTATAAAAATTTTTTTTCAAAAAATTTTGCCCACACATTGAGTGGACACGATTAATATTTATTTAAATCGATGAATATTGTTGTTACCATGATCAAGAAAACATTGATTTTAAATATTGAAAACGAACAGTATATTCATGTCAAATAACATTTTCACATATTAAAGTCCCACACATTGGGTGGGCATTGTTGCTAGTATATATATATATATATATATATATATAATAACACATCTCTAAATTTATTTTCTTATTTTTGGGAACTATATTGTTAGTTATCATTGCGGTCAAATAGATTTGCTGTCAACAATATAATCTAGATATAAATGATTAAATAAAAGACCAAATATGCAATCACTTATAAATATTTATATTATAATATGTGTTGGATACTTACAAAATAAAGATATAAAATTTGACAATATTAAGTTCTTAATATATATGTACGAAAACTAACAATGAATCATTTCTAATAATCTCAATTTGTCATTCAAATTTCTAATATTTTGTTACCAAAATTATTGAAATAAGGAGGCAGTTTGTTATCTCATATTTATATTGCTATTTTGACCAGACTTTACATCGAAATTGTTACTAAAACTTTGATTTATTGCTGTTTTTGCCTTTCTTTGCCAGATTTGGCACTGCCTTTTGCACTTTGATCTTATTTGTAGGAATCCAAGAAAATCAGCAAGGAAAGCAGCAATTCAGGTGCTAGATGACTCATGCCTAGCCTAGACCAAGCCCCGACTCAACCCGATGAATCGACCCCGCTCGAATCAAGCCATTTCGCGAACCAGACCCTTCAATTCGGACCGAATTCCCCTGAATTCGGACCGAATTCCTGCGCAGACCTCCCTCCTGAAAATCCAGTGGCATCAATTCGGTCCGAATTCCCCTGAATTCGGTCCGAATTGCTATACATGGAAAGTGTTCTGGCAACGTTCTGGAGGCGTTTTCTCCATTTGGAAGCCTCGATTTCCGCCAAAATTGAAGGAAAATTGATGTGACAGCTGCTGCAGGGGATATAGGCGCCTTCCATGTATAGAGAGGGGTATTCTTCATTCCTTTTTCCCATCCTTCTCTCTCCAGCAGATCCAGATCTACTTTTTGGTTCTTTTCTCTTGGCTTGGGCGACGGGGAGAGGGGTGAGACTCGAGATTTCTGCTGTGGTTTGCTGTTCCGACGGATTCCCTACCTTCTAGTGTGCATTTGGCAGTGGTTTTATCTCAAAAACTGGTTTATTTGTGTATTTCTAGTACTATTTCTCTATTTACTGGTTTTATGGATTGTTTGGATTTATATTCTGTTATTTGCATTGTTTCTCTTAGTATGTTAGGCTAAAAACTTATTGCTTTAGGGAACGATGTAGCTTAGATCTAGGTTTTGCTTGGTTTACTTGTTTTGTTGATGGATGAAGTTAATTACCCTTGGGATTTTAATTGAAATTGCTTGTGTTTGGATCGTTTACTACTTGTATTGCTCGACTTTTGTACGCGCGCATTTGTTGGGAACTTCTTTACATTATATTAATCGAGTCATGTGCAAGTATTTCGAGGTAGGTCAATGGCGAAAGTCGACCAATTAATAACCAAAAGTGAACGTTTCTAGTTAGGCGAAAATCTAACTAGATACCTCGTAGAAAACCATTGGTAAACTCGAGTAAGTCCACCGAACAACGAAAGTTGGGGGTGCAATACACTCGATGAGGGTTATTCAACACTAGATCCCATTCCAAATACCGTACCCGATAGGCGAAAGCGGAGGGTTAGGGAGTTAGGTTTGGCTAGATGGATCCTTGGCTTGAATAAATCAACAAAATGGTAAACCACAGCATTTACACAGTGGAATTAGCAAGGCCGAATACGACAGTGCTAGGTTTTGCGACTCTGTGACCAGTTCTAAGTGAAATCAAACCCTAAGGCATTTTATTATCGTATCTTAATCCGTTAGAAAACCCCAAAAATATCTATTTTAATTGTTTCGCATATTCTTGTTACTTGCAATTGCATAATTTTATTTTTCTTTAATTTGTTCAATTTAAGTTATCGATCCTTTTCTACTTTATTTTTATCGTCTAGCTTTAACGAAATAATAAGAATAATACTCATATCCATCTCTGTGGGTTCGACACCTTTACTCTACTACAAGCGACTAGTCGAGTACAAGGTTTATTTGTTTGACCTTGGTTCCAAACCTCGATCAAAATGGCGCCGTTGCCGGGATGGCGTTATGATATTATTTCTTATTAAAATAATTAGAGACTAGACTCATACTTTTATTCTTTTCACTCATTCGGTACTTTTGTTGTTGAATCTCTTGTGTGTAGGTTAACGCTGGCTAGAGGATCAAGAAACACCCAACCCCAAATTCTACACGATTACAACCTAAGGGGTAAGGGAGACAACCCTCACGAAGCCTCTAGCTCGAGCACAACGCAGGCCGCTGCTCGCAAGGGGAAGAAGCAACAACAACCTGCACCGAATCCGGACCGAATTCCGCCCAATCCGGTTCGAATCGAAACTCAGCAAGTTCCAGAGAGTCAAATTCGGACCGAATTCCAACCTATTCGGACCGAATTCCTACAGAACCTGCAGACGGGCGAAGGAACAAGCGTTCCAATGGCTGATCGAACTGATGAAACTAGGCAACTTGAGGCTCTACGCCTTGAGTTAGAAGCCACACAGCAAAGAATTCTCCAAGATCGACTCGCCCTCGAGCAAGAGCGACTCGTTTTCGAGGAAGAGCGCAATGGAAATTTCAATGACGGCGGTAGCATACATGGAGCACCGGTTAATCCCGACGAAGCTCAGGGGCCACACAAAACTCTTCGCGAGCACTCTGCCCCTCGAGTCCAAGACGTGGATGGACCAATTGTGATTAGAGGAATCGCCGCAAACAACATGCAAATCAACCCCGCGCATGTCGCGCTCGTGCAACAAAACCAATTCTATGGGGCTGACCAAGAGGACCCACATGCACATTTACAAGCTTTTCTTGATTGCAACAAATTGTTGAAATTCCACGGGGTTCCCCCGGATTCTATTAGACTTCTCTTGTTTCATTTTTCTCTTAGGGATAAGGCCAAAAAATGGTACAATACACTGAAAAGAGGGTCAATAGATAGTTGGGAAGTCATGGCTAGGATTTTTCTCGAACGGTATTTTCCAGCAAAAAGAGCCTTTGAAATTAGGAGGGAAATCACAAAGTTCAAACAAAGGGGTGATGAATCGTATAGGGAAGCTTGGGAACGGTTTAGAGACCTAGAGAACTCTTGTCCTAACCATGGAATTCAGGATTGGTTGACCATCCATTCATTTTATAACGGTCTTTACGATGGTATTAAAGTGAATGTTGATGCTCTTTCAGGTGGAAGTTTCACGCAGCTCGATGCGGAGCAAGCACGTGCAGCCATTGAGAGATGTGCGCTGCACTACAATTGGCCGGCACCTAACCCGTCGAGAGGCAACCCAACTCGACACGAGGTTAAAGAGGTCCAAGACACCCGCGACCGGATCGCCTATTTGGAAGCCGAGCTAGCTAAGATGCAATCAATCAGTGGGACGCATTTGCTCTCGAAAGAGTGCGGAGTATGTGGAGAGGAAGGGCACAAATCTCCAGATTGCCCTCTCCAGTACGGAGACCCCGCACCGGAAGAAGTCAATTCCTTTGAGGACGTCCGTAACTGGTACCAAGGAGTTACTGGGAATAATGAGACAGGTGGTAACCAAGG
Organism: Rhynchospora pubera; assembly: GCA_028095005.1. Classification (NCBI taxonomy): domain Eukaryota; kingdom Viridiplantae; phylum Streptophyta; class Magnoliopsida; order Poales; family Cyperaceae; genus Rhynchospora; species Rhynchospora pubera. The sequence continues at coordinate 22,733,541 of CM051461.1, forward strand.
CAATTTCCAAAACCGCGGGTTTGTCCCGAGGAGGATATACAACAACCGTCCTGGAAACCCACCTCAACCGAACCAAAATCGAGGCCCCCTGCCCAACAACGATCGAGGGCAGAATTTTCAAAGAAAATCCTACGTTACACCTGAGCTCGAACACTTTGTTGAAACTCAAAATGCCCTAAATGAGAAGCTCCTTGATGGAATGGCTAAACTCCAAAAAGAAGCCGGAGCCGCCTCGCGAGTGGAAAAGATGATCGAGGGGTTCTTTGCATCTCAAAACACCCGCGAGCAAGGGAAGCTCCCAAGCCAACCCGAGCCAACCCTCGCGCAGAGATCAACGCGGTGCACACACTTAGGAGTGGCACCCAATACAAGGACCCACCTATGCCCAAAGAAGTTCAGCCAAAAGTCGCATCTGCAGCTGAACCTGAAATGAATTCGGATCGAATTCAATCTAATTCGGACCGAATTCCTGGGCAGGAAATTCCAGAACCTGCAATTCGGACCGAATTAGACCCAATTCGGACCGAATTCGAAAGGGAGAAACGCACATCAGTTCCAAATTCACTGCTGAAGGCTCCTGATCAACGCATAAGGGCCCCATTCCCTCAAAGATTGGCCAAAGCAAAGGTAAACGAGCAGTTCAAAAAGTTATTAGAGGTAATTAGGGGGTTGAGAATCACCATTCCTTTCACTGATGCAATTACTCAGATTCTCTCTTATGCCAAATTCTTAAAAGATCTGATTACTCACAAATTTCTTTTAGAAGAATTCAAAAGTGCAGGGATTACAGAGCATTGCAACATGGTGATTCAAAAGAAGATGCCCGTTAAGATGGATGATCCGGGTAGATTCACCATACCGTGCACTATTGGCGGGGCTCAGATCAAAAGGGCCCTGTGTGACAACGGGGCAAGCGTGAGTTTGATGCCCAAATCTGTGTTCGACCGGATCGACATTGGAAGATTGAAACCTTCGAACACCACTCTCAAACTCGCAGATTCGTCAATCCGACTACCCATTGGTGAGATCGAGGACATTCCAGTCAAACTCGGTAAATTCTTTGTCCCTGGTGATTTTGTGATAATGGACATGGAGGAAGACGAGGATGTTCCCATCATTTTGGGACGCCTCTTCCTTAGAACTGCAACTATCCTGATGGACATAAGAGGGGACCATTTTGGTGAGAGTCGGTGGTGAGCAATGGGAATACTCAATCGACCAAGCTATGAAATGCTCAAACCAGCTCGAGTCTTGCTACCAAATCGATGTGGAGGAGATTCCGGTCGAAAAGCGACTCGAAGACCGGTATCTTGATGCTCTCACGACTTACCACGAGTTCCTCAGCGAAATACAAGAAGCAATAGCAGTGGAGGAATCGTCTGGAGAGGCGACAGAAGGGCCAGAGCCACAAAACACCATCAATTCGGACCGAATTCCACCTAATTCGGACCGAATTGATGGCTCTGGAATTTCTGCAATTTTATCATGTGAGAATTCGGACCAAATTCCTCCTGATTCGGACCGAATTCCAGTCCCTGGACAGCCACCTCAAGTTGAATTAAAGCCCCTGCCCGACACTTTAAGGTATGAGTTTCTTGGACCAAATCAAACCTACCCTGTTATTATTAACGCTGCTTTGGATGATGAGCAAACAGGAAAGCTTTTGGAAGAACTAAAAGCACATCGAAAGGCGATCGGGTATTCGATTGGGGACTTGAAAGGCATCCATCCATCCTTCTGCACACATCGCATCTTGATGGAGGACGACCACAAACCAACCATCGAGGCTCAAAGAAGGCTAAACCCAAACCTGAAGGAGGTCGTTAAAAAGGAGATTCTCAAACTCCTCGATGCGGGGGTTATCTACCCGATCTCGGACAGCAAGTGGGTCAGCCCAGTCCATGTCGTCCCAAAGAAGGGCGGGACGACCGTGGTGAAAAATGAGAAAAACGAGCTGATTCAAACCCGAGTGGTGACGGGATGGCGCATGTGCATCGATTACCGTAAACTCAATGCTGCCACTCGCAAGGATCATTTTCCCTTGCCATTTATCGACCAACTTCTCGAAAGACTTGCTTCTCACTCTTATTTTTGTTATCTAGATGGTTATTCTGGTTTTTTCCAAATACCCATCCACCCTGATGACCAAGAAAAGACCACATTCACTTGTCCATACGGTACATTTGCTTACAGGAGAATGCCTTTTGGGCTGTGCAATGCACCAGCAACTTTCCAACGTGCCATGATGGCCATATTTTCTGATTTAATTGAGAACGTTATGGAAGTATTCATGGACGATTTTTCCGTCTATGGTACCTCGTTTGACATTTGTTTGACTAATCTCTCTAAGGTTTTGCAGCGTTGTGAGGAAGTCAACCTCGTCTTGAATTGGGAGAAATGTCATTTTATGGTGCAAACGGGAGTTGTGCTGGGACACGTAGTGACGGCAAAAGGAATCGAAGTGGACAAAGCAAAAATTCAAGTGATCGAGAAGCTCGAGATGCCATCTAATGTCAAGGACGTGCGAAGTTTCTTGGGACATGCCGGCTTTTATCGACGTTTTATCAAAGATTTCTCAAAAATTGCTAAACCTCTCACCAATCTTTTGGTAAAAGACGTAGATTTTGTTGTTAATGACGATTGTCTCAATGCTTTTCAGGAATTGAAGAAAGCCCTTATCACTGCACCAATTTTGCAACCTCCGGACTGGTTTATGCCTTTTGAGCTCATGTGTGACGCCAGTGACTATGCGGTAGGAGCCGTTCTCGGTCAAAGGCGAGATAAGAAATCCGTGGCTATTTACTACGCGAGCAAGGTGCTTGACCCAGCTCAACTGAACTATACCACCACGGAGAAGGAGTTGCTTGCCATCGTCTTTGCCCTCGACAAATTCAGATCCTACCTTGTGGGGTCGAAAGTGATAGTGTTCACCGACCATGCTGCAATCCGCTATCTTTTGGGCAAAAAGGATGCGAAACCGAGGCTAATAAGGTGGATTTTACTCCTTCAAGAATTCGACCTCGAGATAAGGGACAAAAAGGACTCAGAAAACTCGGTGGCCGACCATTTGTCGCGATTACATGATGAAAACAGCGAAGGGAAAGAGCTACCGATCAACGAATCGTTCCCAGACGAACATCTGATGATGATTCATTGCGATTCGGACCGAATTCCTCCTAATTCGGACCGAATTGGAGCCTCTGGAATTTTAGAAATTTTCTCATGCGAGAATTCGGACCGAATTCCACCCAATTCGGACCGAATTCGTGCCTCTGGAGCTGCCAACAGGATTTCTCAGCCTGGAATTCGGACCGAATTCCAGCCAATTCGGTCCAAATTCAGGGCACCCTGGTACGCAGACTTGGCAAATTACTTGGCTAGCGGTGTGCTACCTCCCGAAATGACTTACCAACAAAGAAAGAAGCTCAAATCGGACGTCAAGTACTATTTTTGGTAGGAGCCCTACCTGTTCAAGTTGGGCATCAATGATGTCTATCGCAGATGCATTCCCTACGAAGAAGTCCGACCCGTTCTCGCTCACTGCCATTCCTCAGCTTATGGTGGACATGCCTCTTTCTCCAAGACAGCCGCTAAGGTATTGCAATCTGGTCTCTACTGGCCCACTTTGTTTAAAGATGCTCGTTCTTTTGTTTTATCTTGTGATCAGTGTCAAAGGATGGGAAACATATCCAAGCGGAGCGAGATGCCTCTCAACCCGATTCAAGAGGTGGAAGTCTTTGATGTTTGGGGCGTCGACTTTATGGGACCCTTCCCTTCCTCCTATGGAAATGAGTACATCTTGGTGGCGGTCGACTACGTATCCAAATGGGTTGAGGCGATCGCATGCAAGGCAGCCGACTCAAAAGCGGTAATCAAACTCTTTTCAAGGATAATTTTTCCTCGTTTTGGTGTCCCCAGAGCCGTGATAAGCGATGGAGGCAAGCACTTCATCAACCGTCAATTCAACAACCTCTTAAAGAGACACGGGGTCACGCACAAGGTGGCAACTCCCTACCACCCGCAAACGAGTGGTCAAGTCGAAATTTCGAACCGTGAGATCAAGAGCATTCTCGAAAAGACGGTGACGCGAACACGAAAGGACTGGGCCATGAAGCTCGACGATGCGCTTTGGGCATACAGAACCGCTTTCAAAACTCCGATTGGCATGAGCCCCTTCAAGTTGGTGTATGGCAAGCCATGCCACTTACCGGTTGAGATCGAGCACAAAGCGCTTTGGGCGATCCGTACCCTCAATATGGACTTGCACGCAGCAGGTCAAAAGAGAATCCTGGACTTACATGAGCTAGATGAGGTACGTTTCCATTCCTATGAAAATGCACAATTGTATAAAGAAAAAACGAAGTTGTTGCATGATAGGAATATCTCAAGGCGGGAGTTCAAAGAAGGCGATCTAGTGTTGCTATTCAATTCGAGACTCAAGCTCTTCCCGGGAAAGCTCAAATCGAGATGGTCCGGACCATTCCGAGTCGTGAAAGTCTATCCTTTTGGAGCGGTGGACATATGCGACAAGAATTGTGAACCTTTCAAGGTCAACGGACAGCGCCTGAAGCACTACATCGCCAATCACGAAATAGGAGAAGCAAGGGTCGTTTCGCTTCTCGATCCACCCGAAATATGAGTCGACTAAGGGTCAAGCTAATGACCTTAAAGAAGCGCTACTTGGGAGGCAATCCAAGATTTTCTCTCACTTTCTCTCTCTTTACTTTAATTTCATTTATTTCAAATTTCTTTGCAATTTAAATTATTTATTAGATATTTCTGACGTTAACGTTTATCTCTTATTTATCTTTTTGCTCTAACGCTTTATCTCATATATTTATTTAACTTCGGTTTCTTGCCAAGATATCCGAACCTAATGCCGATCTTATTTTTCAATTTTCAGAAAAGGGGTGAATTCGGTCCGAATTCCAATGAATCCAGTCCGAATCAAAATCTCGAATCTCAAATCCCGACAATTGCTATCATCCCCAGAATACCATTAAGGACAATGGAAAATTTAAGTTTGGGGGGGGCCCAACAAGGGCCCAACAAAGGCAGGCCCAAAAAAAAAAAGAAAAAAATTTCGGATCAGACCCGACCCGATACCCCCCTCTTTTCTCCCTTCGTCCCTTCCTTCTCTCCCCTACCCGAACCACTCTAACACAAAATCAAAAACCCCTTTCTTCTAAACCCCTCTCTCTCGGCCGCCGCTCCTCCCTCTAGCGCCGCCCAATCCCCCCCACCCGCTCCACTAGATCGGACCGCCATTCTCCTCTCCTCTCCAATCTCTCTCTCTCGTGGTACCCTTCACTCTCCCTATATCTCTCTCTTTCAACCCTAACAAAGTCGACCCGCTTGACCCGTTTGCACCTCCCAACCTCATTACAACATGTCGGGCCGAGTCACCCGCGGTTCGTCCGGCTCCGGGAAGGACAAAGGAAAGAGGAAACAAGCCCAAGGCGAGTCCTCCCGCCGCACCCCGTCCAAGCAACCGAAACCGCGACCCTCACTCCTAGTCGACTACGACTCCGACCCGGAGGACGAGAATAGCCACTATGACCCAGAGGCACGTCCTCTAGAGCGGCAACTCGGTTTCTCCATCCCCACCCGCCGCATGCTACATTACCTCCAAGCTCTTCTAGACCGGGCCATTGAAAACACCCGTCTCGTCTGTCTCAACACCTTAGAGACATTGGGTGTGGCCGAAGACTTGGTGCAACTCACTGGCTCTATCGGCTTTAGCACAAAGTTCTGGCACCACAATTTCCAAACCTATCGCCTACCGACTCTCGAGTTCCTCTCCTCGCTAAGGCTCAAGTACGATGAGACGGAGAAATGCAATTACATCAAGTTCCGACTCTCAAATGAGACCCACCGCATTTTCTCCGATGAATTGGATGCCATCATGGGGTTCGATGCCGACTCCGTGGACGAGGCCCCTCTCTACCGAAACGAATGGCCTCACGGCAAGTTGGATTTGTGGAAGGCAATCACCGGGCAGCAACTGCCGCTGCGATACAAGGCACGGTTCATCCAACACCCCACCATCCGCATTCTACAGAGGGTTCTAGCCCAAACGATTTTTGCACGAGGTGAGTTCTCCAACCAATTGAACGATGACGAGGGTCGTCTCATTGACCACATGTTGAGGCCAAACCCTGTCAAGCCATATCTCTCCATGATAATGGCAATGCATTGGGGGAACGTAAGAGATAAGGGAAGAACGGGAGGGAGCATTACAATGGGGGCATATGTTACTTTAATTGCAAAAGAAAAGGGGATCGAGATTAATACCACAGAGACATGTTCTGGACCCCGTCTCATGAATTTGAAATGGTTCTCGGATGTCCATTTCATAAGAATAGTGAGGGAGGACGGGGATATCCAATACAAGTTGCAAATGGAAGGTCGCCCCGACCTCGATTTACCCTATGGTGCGCTGGTTGATTACCGGCCTGAAACTTGGCTCCTCCCACCTCACCAAGTACCGGCAGCTCAAGCCGAAGCACAAGGGCCCATGCCCATGGAAGAGGAACCACAAGCCGCGCCACAAATGCCTCAGCCTCATGGCATACCTCAGGACCAACCGGCTTGGTTCTCTCAATTCATGAACCTCTCTATCTCCACTAGAGAGGATGCACGTGAGGCAAGACGCCTAGCAGCAGAAAATGCAGAGGGGATCGCTCGGCTCAACGAGCGTGTTGATGTCATCGAGCAAAACCAAGCCGAATGGAATTTCCGCTACGAGCACGGCTATTGGCAAGACAATGCCCCGCAGCCGTACTATCCAGAGCAAGACATCGACCCCTACGACATCTTCACTATCCCGCAGCCGAATTCCTGCATCTGTTGAAAACTTTGTTGGACAGAACCTCTGATTCGGTCCGAATTCAGATGAATTCGGTCCGAATTGCTTACCTGATTTTTGACAGAACGTCCAATTCGGTCTGAATTCATTTGAATTCGGTCCGAATTCTTCCCTGTTTCTTCTGAATTGAGTCATAATTGTTTTTAAACTGATTTTGAGGGTTGGGAACTTGATTTTATGCATAGCTAAGCTCTTCTTGACGCTGATTCATTGCAAAAACTCAGTGTTTAACTTCTTTTCTTAAAATCTTAATTTGGATTTCGAAAACTCTCGTTGTTGAGACGTTTTGGGTTTGTTCAAGTACCAATGGGCCGAGGAATTTCAAAACTAAGGGTATTTGGGTCCAAAACTTGGTTGCTTAAGAATCATTTGAACACGAGTTAGTCAAAACTGAATTGTTTCGCCGAGTGAACGGACTTGTGAAACCGCTTGATTTTGAAGAAAGACTTTGTTATCCTTAGAAATTGTAAAGTGAACCCTGTCTTGTGTTTTAAGGCTTGAATCACCAACAAGCAATCTCAAATTGGACAATTTAAAATAGTTGTGAAAACGAGGAGCGTTGAGACTTCTTTACACCAACTTAACCACAAACTCTGGGGGCGGAGCTAGTAGCAAAAATTGTGTAAAAACCGGACCGACCTCCCTGGCGCGACATGTGCTAGTAGCTAAGCTTGGAGGGTGGGGATAGTTGCGGGCTGTCAGGAATCGATACCTCAAAGCTCTCGAGGACGATTGGGTAGTCCCTGCTAGTCTCATAGTGGACCGTAACAAATAAATTACAAAAGAAACTAGACCAAACCCACTGGTGCGACATGTGCCAGTAGCTCACTCGAAGTCAATGATTCGCGCTTAATCCTCTAGGGTGCAAAGCCCCACGACTCGACTTGCAGAATAAAAAATTAGTGAAAGATCGAAAATTGCTTTGAGAAGGGGGTCACTAAAAGATTTCTAATTTGAACAAAATTTCTTTTGCAAAACCTTTCGGGTCATGGGAATGAACGGGTGAATAAGCTCGGGTTTGCATTGTGGTTAAATGAATAGAAGCCAGGACCCTTAGCCCTCGGTCAAGGTTTCCTTAGGATCAAGAGTTGCCTGAACAGAATCAAAACAAGCTTAACCCTAGTTTGAGAACCCCAATTGAGCATTTCTCGAAAAGCGTGAATCGAAATCAAACTGAACTGTGCACTAAATCAACTTCCAAACTCCAAATGTCAATTTCGATCGTAAGCCTAAGTCTTGTCATTTCTTCTAAGTTTAGAGCTTTGCTTGGGGACAAGCAAGATTTAAGTTTGGGGGGATTTGTTATCTCATATTTATATTGCTATTTTGACCAGACTTTACATCGAAATTGTTACTAAAACTTTGATTTATTGCTGTTTTTTCCTTTCTTTGCCAGATTTGGCATTGCCTTTTGCACTTTGATCTTATTTGTAGGAATCCAAGGAAATCAGCAAGGAAAGCAGCAATTCAGGTGCTAGATGACTCATGCCTAGCCTAGACCAAGCCCCGACTCAACCCGATGAATCGACCCCGCTCGAATCAAGCCATTTCGCGAACCAGACCCTTCAATTCGGACCGAATTCCCCTGAATTCGGACCGAATTCCTGCGCAGACCTCCCTCCTGAAAATCCAGTGGCATCAATTCGGTCCGAATTCCCCTGAATTCGGTCCGAATTGCTATACATGGAAAGTGTTCTGGCAGCGTTCTGGAGGCGTTTTCTCCATTTGGAAGCCTCGATTTCCGCCAAAATTGAAGGAAAATTGATGTGACAGCTGCTGCAGGGGATATAGGCGCCTTCCATGTATAGAGAGGGGTATTCTTCATTCCTTTTTCCCATCCTTCTCTCTCCAGCAGATCCAGATCTACTTTTTGGTTCTTTTCTCTTGGCTTGGGCGACGGGGAGAGGGGTGAGACTCGAGATTTCTGCTGTGGTTTGCTGCTCCGACGGATTCCCTACCTTCTAGTGTGCATTTGGCAGTGGTTTTATCTCAAAAACTGGTTTATTTGTGTATTTCTAGTACTATTTCTCTATTTACTGGTTTTATGGATTGTTTGGATTTATATTCTGTTATTTGCATTGTTTCTCTTAGTATGTTAGGCTAAAAACTTATTGCTTTAGGGAACGATGTAGCTTAGATCTAGGTTTTGCTTGGTTTACTTGTTTTGTTGATGGATGAAGTTAATTACCCTTGGGATTTTAATTGAAATTGCTTGTGTTTGGATCGTTTACTACTTGTATTGCTCGACTTTTGTACGCGCGCATTTGTTGGGAACTTCTTTACATTATATTAATCGAGTCCTGTGCAAGTATTTCGAGGTAGGTCAATGGCGAAAGTCGACCAATTAATAACCAAAAGTGAACGTTTCTAGTTAGGCGAAAATCTAACTAGATACCTCGTAGAAAACCATTGGTAAACTCGAGTAAGTCCACCGAACAATGAAAGTTGGGGGTGCAATACACTCGATGAGGGTTATTCAACACTAGATCCCATTCCAAATACCGTACCCGATAGGCGAAAGCGGAGGGTTAGGGAGTTAGGTTTGGCTAGATGGATCCTTGGCTTGAATAAATCAACAAAATGGTAAACCACAGCATTTACACAGTGAAATTAGCAAGGCCGAATACGACAGTGCTAGGTCTTGCGACTCTGTGACCAGTTCTAAGTGAAATCAAACCCTAAGGCATTTTATTATCGTATCTTAATCCGTTAGAAAACCCCAAAAATATCTATTTTAATTGTTTCGCATATTCTTGTTACTTGCAATTGCATAATTTTATTTTTCTTTAATTTGTTCAATTTAAGTTACCGATCCTTTTCTACTTTATTTTTATCGTCTAACTTTAACGAAATAATAAGAATAATACTCATATCCATCTTTGTGGGTTCGACACCTTTACTCTACTACTATGTTGCACGGGTGCGGGTGCGGGTGTCGTATCCGACACGATGCGGGTGCGAGGATACGGCATTTTTAAAAAAATTAGGATACGGCAGTATATATAAAATAATTAAAAAAAACATTATATATCAAAATGTATGATATTTTTTCATTCAACTACCGGACTACCACTATGTCAACCCTTGTGTATCTGGCTATCTGCTATAGTGCTATATTATCCAGATAAGTACCACTGTACAATAAAATCAAATATTTACCCTCTCATTATGTTAATTGATGATTATGTTATCCAAAGAATGAGAGAATCATTAAACGTGAAATTGATATTTTTTTTATTTAACTACAAAGTGCAAAACATATAAGAAATCAAGAATTGAGAATGCAAGTGAGCGAGCACATAAGTACCACTGTTCCTGTGTACCAGTATAGCAAAAATGCAAAGTAGAACAATATAGCAAAGCAGGTAAAACAAGGACTGATAAAGTCACACTTGTTCAACGTCTCATTCAGCTTCACCACAATCTAACCAGCTTTGTGGTTAATTGGTCCGTCAACAAGACTTTCAAATTCATCAATATACCCTGCAATTTATGTTATTCAGATAAAGTATTAAAAGAAAAAAGAAAATCAAGTTATATGAAAATAGAACTATGGGATATTAGGATAATAACTTGCAGTTGCACACATGTTTAGTAGAAATAAGTGTGGATTAAAAGTGCTAGACATTAATTTACTCACTTACAAGTTGCAAATATGAGAGTTAAATTTTTCGAAAGACAAATGTTCTTTGAACTGTAAATAAGGTTTCAACTGAAGCGAGAGAAAGGAAAATGTGGTACAATTTTACCAGAACAGCTGCAAAAAATATAAAAATGCACCACAAGTGAAATGAAGTAAACAAGTGAAGCAAAGAATTCGAATTCTCACATGAATAATATTTGCTGCCCAAAAGAGGTATTTGATGAGGTTGGGAACCAGGAGGGATCGGATGCTGCGACGACAGAAAAGAAGGGGTCGGGACTCGAGAGCCGACAGTGGGTCCTACTTTGCATGCGGCAGGGATTTGAGACAGTGGATCCCGCTTTTGCCAGTGGCAGAGATAGGAGCGGGGCAGTGAGGGCCTGAGAGAGTGCGAGGTGAGAGGTAAGCGGCGGTACAGCTGAGGTGAGAGGCGATTGGGTGAGGTTGGAGGCGATTGGGTGAGGTGGGAGGCAATTGGTGGAGCCGCCGACGTGAAAGGCAACGGAAAGGATCAGATTTGCAAATGGAAGAGGCGATTTACATAGCCAGTAGGGTTAGCGAAAGAGTGGCTTGGGGAAAACAACGATAATCCGTACACGAAACGTATCCAAATCCGTATCCAACACGAATTGTGTACGCATCCTAACGAATTTTGACCGAATTTGCTAGTCAAACTTATTAAAATAATAAGATACGCCACGTGGAGCGTCGGGTGCGAATCGCACGCGCGTCGCATGCGAATCCGCGTCGGATACGCGTCGGATACGGGATTCGTATATTTTTGAAGGTATCCGGGTAACATAGCTCTACTACAAGCGACTAGTCGAGTACAAGGTTTATTTGTTTGACCTTGGTTCCAAACCTCGATCACAGTTAACCATTTCTCTAATCCATATGTAACTATCTATTAAGGACTAGTTATATTATGTTAAATATCGGACAAATTAAATTACCTAAGCTAGATTACTAGTCTAAATCTGTTTTCCAAACTCATTTCATAGCGTTAATTTTTTTAAATCCCCTCCTCCCACTTAAACTAAATATATATGCATATCAATTTGTTATTAGTCCATTAAATTTGTTGTATTGTATGCCATCTCTTTTAATTTAACTTAAATGATATTTAAACATTCCATCAAAGAATAAACTACGAATAACGGTAGCAATGTATAACCAGAGCTGATAACTATCATCCACAAAAAAACCATCTGCTTCATCCAACTCTCCCCTCCCCTCCCCTCCATCTTCCGCTATTATCCGCGCGTCTGGATGAGGCATCTCTCCCTCCCTCACGCGCCCTCCCTCTTTCACGCTCCTTTCATCCCTCGCGCCCCTTCCTACCTAACGCGCCTTCCTTGTTCGCCAGCACCCTCCCATACGGGCCCTCCCTCCTTCACGCTCCTTCATCCCTCGCGCCCGTTCCTACCTAACGCGCCTTCCTTGTTCGCCAGCACCCTCCCATACGTCCTTTCTTCCTCCCTGACGATCTATTTCTCCTTCATCTCCTTCACACTTTATTTTATCTTCTTAAATTGAACAGATATAACAACTAACTGAACATAAACAGCAAATAAACTGAACATATGGAACAAACAATGTGGATTCAAACAAAAAAAGTAAAAGTGAGCAAATAAATGACAAATAAATTGAATAGTTATAACAAATAAATTGAACAATTATAACAAATAAACTGACAAATGTAACAAACAATGTGGACTCATACAAAAAATAAAAATGAGCAAATAAACTGAACAGAAATGACAATTAAATTGAACAATTACAACAAATAAATTGAATAGATGTAACAAACAATGTGGACTCATACAAAAAGTAAAAGTGAGCAAATAAACTGAACAGAAATGACAATTAAATTGAACAGTTATAACAAATAAACTGAACAGATGTAACAAACAATGTGGACTCATACAAAAAGTAAAAATGAGCAAATAAACTGAACAGAAATGACAATTAAATTGAACAGTTATAACAAATAAACTCAACAGATGTAACAAACAATGTGGACTCATACAAAAAGTAAAAGTGAGCAAATAAACTGAACAGAAATGACAATTAAATTGAACGGTTATTGATATCTCTTATTTATATACACGTTTTGACCACACTTGACGCCAAAATACTACCCAAACCAATGATACTCACTGTACTTTTGCATTATATTTGGAAAGATTGGATATTGCCGTGGAATTTGACTTGTTTTGTAGGAACTTGGTGGATTGGACATAATTATTACATAAAAAGGGTGGATTTTGAAGAAGAAAATGATTGAATGGAATTTATAGCACTGTAGAGCTCATACTAAGCTTTCCAACGATCTTTGAATCACCTCAATCGGAGTCCGGATGAAGAAATTATGGACAAAATACTATGAGTGCTCGATTCCAGAATTTCGGTCCGAAATGTACGGATTTCGGTCCGAAATCCACGTATGGAAAGTGAAATTTGGCAAGTTTCGGAGAAGGAAAGGAGATCTCTTGCCCTAGCCGCCTCCTAGCCTTTTCCTTGGTGTATTTAAGCACGAATTTCGACCAGAGAGGAGATCCCACCTTCCATACAATAATTTCTATCTTTTCCACCACCGTTCTCACGCCGAAAGGCGTGGGATTCCACCTCTCGCAGCGGAGCATGTCCATGGCAGCAACTTTGGAGCGATTCTGGACGCGACAGCGGTAGAACCGATCCAACCACGACTTCGGACGATCGATATCTTGAGTTAGAAGCGATATTTGGTTTATTCGTTCCTTTTCTCTTGATATTTTGATTTGATGGAGTTTGTATCTTATTTTTCTTGCATGTTAGGCTAGTTAATGATGTCTTAGGTGTAGTTAGTAGATTAGTTTAGTATTTTGTGATGACTTGATTGCTTTATATTATGATATGTGATATGTTTTGTTGAGAATTATATCTTGCTTGGTTAATTTAATTTTTTGTTTGACTGTTTACCTATTGATGAACTGCAGCACCATTAGGACATTAAACTAGAACAAATAATTAGTTATTTAAGCACTTGAGGTAAGCCAATCGCTCGAAAGAGGAGGTTAGTTCGCGACCGAAAGGTGTAACTTTTACTGATCCGATAGGACTTTAAATATCTCTAGAAATCCAACTAAACATACTTAAATAGCTAAATCAAAACGAAAGTATAGATTTAGTTGTTTATGTGGCAAAAACCGAGTTTCAAGTCAAGTCAGAATCGAAATCGCGACAGCTGAGGTTAGGACTTAGGTCTGGTCGTCCAGTAGCCTTCACATAACATTGTGTAAAGATATCAAGTTGAAACAAGAGGTCTAAAGTAAGTTTTGGACATAAACAATATGGATTTCTGTCCGAAATCCATACATTTCGGTCCGAAATATGCCTCTGTCTCGGTGAAAATTGTAGACAAAGGTGCTTTGGAGCTAAACTAATTGAGCACAAATTCCTAGGACATTATTTGCATTTATTTTTAGTCCAGAAAATACCAAAAATAATTTATTTAATTGCACTTTAGATAATTGTCTTTTAAAATCATAAAACTCCAAAAATTAATTGTCTAGCTTTCGTGAGGAAGTAAAGCCTAGTAATCAGTTGTACCGTCCCTTGGGTTCGACCCTAAAGCTTAACTAAAACGACTAGTGAGGTTAGCCCTAGGTTATAAATTTATTTGATATCCTAGGTTAAAATTCCTTCATCAGTTATATCAAATAAATTTAACAGATATAACATGAGATAAAATGAAAAGAAAAAAAAGGAAGAAAAGACAAGTGAGAAACTAAAAATATCAATAGAGATGGAATAGAGATAGCAGAAAGGAAAAGAGAAAGAAGAAGGGAGCGAAAGGGAGTCATACCTGGGAGTGCGAAGGGAGAGCCATGCATGGGAGTGCGAAGGGAGAGGGAGGGAACCATGCGTGAGAGTGCGAAGAGAGAGGGAGCAACGCTTGGAGCGGAGGGAAAAAAGGTAACGCGTAGGTGAAGGAACTGGGTGAGAGTTGCGCTCGGATCAGAAGGCGATTGCCTAAATTGAAGGGCGGCGATTAATTGGATGGCTTGGATGACAATCCAGTGGATGGTAAGTAGTAATTACCATGTATAACATTCAATCATCCCTTTGCATGTACTATAAATCATACCTAGAGTGTCAAACTTCAACTTATTATTGAAAAGGTATTGAATTTAATTTTACTACCGGACATCACATATACGAATTGGGAAAAGGCCAAAGGGACTCAGCGCAAAAAAATGGGAAAAGGCCAAAGGTCTAAGATCGGAATTCGGGATTCCGTAATTGCGGTCGGAATCCCAGATTCCGATCTTGTGATACTATTTAAAAAAATATTATTATATTGATATTATTTTTAATATATTATATTAATTTAATATTATTTTTAAATTTTTCGGTCAATTTAATTTTATCTTATTGTCCACTTGGGCTTTCTCTTTACAATCATGAATCATTGTTCATTGGGTATTACAAAAAAAAAAAAGAAAAGATTGAGGAGGCCATTTTGTTGGGCCTAGAAAATTTATAGAAAACCAGTCACACTCTCCATGGGCCTAGTACCATAACCAATTGGTGGCGCCAAAATCTTATTCTAGATCATTTTGTGACAACTAAACCCATATTATTTTCTTATAAAATAAGGGCAAAAAAACAAGTCAAACTCGCTTTGTAAGGCGCTGATCAAAATGTTATTTGTGAGGGATTTCATTTCATTTCATTTAAATATGACACAAATTTTGTTCATTTGATAATAAAATTTCTAATGAAATGAAATCCGGTGTTATAAAAAAATAAAAAAGAAAATTGATCAGGCCTAATTCTGCTACCGATATAAAGCTACACATTCTGGTCCTAAGTTTGCCACAGAGGATCCTAATAACCGAACTTCCTCTGTTTATTCCGCCTAAGCATCCAGAGATATAATCCAAGCTGCTTTCGTATACACGCCGACCAAAAAGAATTTTCAAATCCTATGTTGCAGGTACGCACCAGAAAAGGTGTCGTCATGTCCACTTATATTAGGTTATCTCTTTTTTATATTTATTTATTTATTAGAAACATCTCTTATAGTCTTACCCTTAACCTTTTATGTGCCCCTTTCACCCTTTTTCTCTAAATTCCAAGGTCCCAAGGACTCGTTACACGGAGGCTATTTATACAGTTTTCCAAGGAATCAGAATTAGACCAAATGCATTAGCGCGACATGTTTTTTTTCTTTATTTTGAGTCAAAAGAATAGAATAGTACGTTGGTTTTTAGCAAATTCCGTTCAAGGCGAAGAAACGCTGTTTTAATAATAGGATTAGTTAAAGAAAGACGCTAAAACCCCGAGATTTTCTAATCGAAACACCTTTAATAAAGCGACAAAAACAAAATCAACTCGCCCCTTCTCTCTCTCTTGTCAGCTTCGTCTCTGTCTTTTCTTCTCTTTTTTGGTGTGTTTCTCTAATCGATCAAACATGGGGAACGACTTGGTGGATCGGGCGACGAGTGACACGTTGATTGGACCCGATTTGACGCTAAACCTTGAAATTTGTGATATTGTCAATCAAGATATGAGGTTAGTTTGATCAATTTTATTATTTCCTAGTTTTTTTTTTCCTTCATATTATCTGTTCGAGGGCGTTTACTTTTGTATCTGTTTGCGTGGTCAACTTGAATTTTTGTCGGACGTAGTAATTGCTTTTTGGGTATATTCAAAGTTGTTATTTTTTTTCTTTCTTCTACTTTTTTGTTTTTATGTGGGTTTTGGAGTTCAGCTATATATGTTATAGAAGGGGTATTGATCACTGAATTGATTGCTGATTTTGCTTTTTTGATATTGGGGTTTAGACTCTAGAGCCTAGAGGTGTTATAATTCTGAGCCAAAAGAGGTTATATGAACCAGTAACATACCCAATATGGGTTCCATTAAAGCTAAATCAGATAAAACGGAACTTTTGGAGGTATTTTTGTGAATTATGTATAAGTAGTTTGGCAAGATATTTCCATGAAATATTAAGGAAAACCAAAGAAAGCTAGTTTGACAATCTTCTAATAAACTGTTGTTTTTACTTCTTTTTTTTGTTATTATTTTTTAATAGACGAGCAAAAGATGTTGTAAAAGCACTGAAAAAGCGAATCAGTCACAAGAATGCAAAGGTTCAGATTCTTGCACTCTCGGTAAGTGTTACGCATCTAATTACTTCAAGAATTTTAATTTCAATCTTTGCATCATCTTCATTCCATTTTTTTGCAATATGTGTCGATTTTCTGTTATTGGTAATTGTCATCATATTTCAGTTGCTAGAGTCGTTAATTAAAAATTGTGGTGAACCAGTCCATGCTTATGTGGCAGAGAAAGATGTTTTAAAAGAGATGGTGAAGGTAGCTAAGAAGAAGGTATGTTTCTTTATTGGATATCAGTTGTACTTATTATATACTTTATTTTAAAAAATAATAGTAATTAGACTTCTTTTTTCATCTCTAGACGCTCGATGGCCGTGTCAAACAAAAGCTTCTCTCCTTGATAGACATCTGGCAAGAAGCTTTTGGGGGCCCGCTTGGAAAACATCCTCAATACTATGCAGCATACCAGGACTTGCTGGTAATTTTCTGATTGATACTTACCGAAGGATCTTGGAATGGAATTACTGTTGATTAGATTTCACTTAAATTCCGTAATTACAGATATGGCCCAAATAATCAAACTAAGCCTTGCTATAGGGTAGCAGATTTCCTGGTAACTCACTATTATAGTATCAGTGTAACATTACATAATAATTCATTAAGCATTTACCTTTAAAACTGTAAAGAAAATATGATAAATTCCATCCAACTAAATGTCTCTCTGCGCAAAGCTGTACTGTTAATGTTGATATTAAACAAAAATTTACTCGATGGAAATAATTTCATGTGTGCCCTTAAAAATTTCAAATATCATTGCATCCTTGTAAAGGAAAATCTCATATGGAAACAATGATGATACACAAAGACCATCTCATAGTTTTATTAAAATGCCAAAATGACTTCCTTTTGTTCTCAATTTGGAGAGTAAAGAGGGTAATTAGGAATCTTTCAGTGAAACTAGGGAAGGGAGAATCACGGAGCATATATTTTTTTTGTTATCGTTATTGTACTTGATATATGTTGTATATGGTAATTTGCAGAGGATGGGGGTGGTACTTTATTTTTATTGTTTTTTTAATATTTTGCTGGCTAAATATTGATTTACCCTTGACGCTTTTGACTTCCTCACTGAATTTGGAGGGCATATTATACCTTGAAAAACAAGTTGTGTTTTACTTATATATATTTTTATTTCTTTTATCAGCGTGCAGGTTTCCTGTTTCCTGAAAGAACAGAGGGCTCTGAAGCAATTTTTACACCTGCGCAGACACAGCCTTTACAAAACCACCCTGCATCTGTGCGCACAGAGCATCATGACAGAGAACTCCCGGCTTCCACCCAACCAGAAGAAACCCTTATGAGGTTCGTAATTGCAAGCATAATAATGAACTGAATATGTGTGGCAATTGCACTAATTAGACTGGTGCGCACTATTATCAGCATGATGTTTATGATTTGGTGCTGATCAAATAGACATCTTCACTACTGCATTAGCCAAAATCAAACTTCCCAAAAAATTTGCTACCAAATCTTTTTACTGTAACTGGTCTATTGGTCAATACCTGGTAGTGTATTGATACCTTCTGATGTGTTATTTGTTTTTGAAGTCATTTTGTTTGGGATAGTAATTTTTTTCTATGTTCCAAGGGTTAAATTTGCACTTTTTTTTTTTTTGCAACTTCTTTCAGCATAACGGAGATTAACAATGCCCTTAGCATTGTGGATGTTCTCACTGAGATGTTAAATGCTATAGAACCGGCAAAGAAAGGGGTAAGCAACAACTGTATTCAACATTTTAGATTTGTTTGCACAAACTCAAAACTAAATGGAAGTCAATCCAAAATTGTACTTTCAAATAAGTTTGTGGAGTGAACTTTTCTTTTTTTCTTTTCTGTTATAGTTGCAGGCAGTTGGTCAGGAAGTAATAGTTGAGCTCGTGGAACAGTGTCGTACTAACAAGGAGCGAGTTGTAAAACTTGTCGATTCCACCACGTAATTTGCATTCTTGTTACATTTAAAAAAGATATCTCGTTTGCTAAAAATATTTATTTATTGTATTTTAAAATGTTAATGACAGGGATGAATATATTCTTTCAAAGGCACTTGCATTACATGACAACCTGCAGAAAGTGCTAGCACAACACGATGCCATTGCAGCTGGCCTGACAGTTAGAGATAAACCTCTCCCTCCACCTATACTAGATAACAACTCTGCTAAACAAGGAACGAGTAAAGAGCCTGACAGTAACAGGTTACCTGTAAATTCTGTTTTCGATTTCTTTTTTCATTCTTATTTTCTGTTTAATTTTCACAACGTGATATTATATAGTAGAACTAAATCCAATAATATAGTCAGCCAATCAAGGCAAAATGGTTTTGGTTCAGTGAATATGTGCTGGGTGGGCAAAGTAAGTGCCCAATCCAACTTTTTCTCTAAGAAGTAGTGCACGTCATTATCCATTTCCTTAGAAAAGAAAAAAAAAAAGAGAAAAGTAACTAGCATGGTTTTCTCCGTACAACTTTTCTTTCTGTTTTATATGATTCAAACACAGAAAATTGGTAGTTTGTGTTAACTTTTCTTATATGATGCTGTCTTATGCCAAATTCTTAGCCAGAAAATGCCAAAATAAATAAATAAATATCCCGTCTGACCTAAAATGCTTTGCACTGGCAGATGCAAAATTTGATGTAATTTTTAATTAAATAGTCTGTTAATGTGCATATGTTTCCTTTAATGTGATTACTAATAGTTCTGGGCCAAGCACAAGTAAAGATGAAAAACCAGCACCCCAGGTATTGGCACTGCCAGCCCCACCTCCCAAATCTACTGCCACCCCACCAGCTCCAGTGAAAGCGGAACCTCTTATTGACCTTTTGAGTGGTGATGACTATTACAAACCTGAATCAGACCAAAATCCAATGGCCCTTGTACCATATGATCCAAATATCACTGCTGCAGACCAAAATGTATTGGCTCTAGCTGATATGTTTGCCGACTTGGACTCTGGAAATCATAATAGCAACCAGCATAGCAACAATTATGGACCAACTTCTCAAGCTAATAGAAATCCACAGCGGAGGCTGTCAGCAGAACCTACTTTTCGTGCCAATCGAAACGTGCCACCTCAGCACATGCAGCAAGCACGCCATCGAAATGTTGAGCCAACTTTTCATGCTAATGGAAATGACCCCAACCCCATGGCATTGACATTATATGATCCCAAGTCTCAGCAAAATAATGCAAGCAACCAATGGAATGGTATGATTGGTATACCTTATTTCTTATCAAAGTTTGTTAATTACATTTTTCAAAAAATGAAAAGATTCTTGGTCATTTGATACGCCAAATTCAGCCAATGTACCTTTCCTTTGTTAACAGGTGTAAACAATCAGAACGGATCTCTTCCTCCTGCACCTTGGGAAGCTGTCAGCACCAACCCGTTTCAAGATAACCAAATGAGTTTGCAAACAAACTACCCGACCCAACAGATGCAGTCATACCCGACCCAGCAGCTACAGGCATACCCAGCCCAGCAGCCTCCACCAATGCAAGTTGCACAGCCTGGGTACTTAACTGTTGTGCCTCAGCCAGTGATAATCGGCCAGGTCGGCACTTTACAACCCATGGGAACACCTGCTTATTCTCCATATTCACAGATCCAAATTATGCCTATTGCAAATCAACAAACTATGTATGCTGGTCAGATGCCACAGTTGTACGTCCAAAATACGTATGCATATGGATACGGCAATGTATACGGGGCTTCAATGCAAGAAAATGTTAGCTTGTACAATCAGTCTTCAACTACAGTGGTCCAACAATCAACCAATCAATCCAAGCCAAAAGATAACATGTTTGGCGATCTTGTAAATATGACCAAATATAAGAAGAGCATGAATAAAAAAATTGGGGCATTGTAATTTGACTCCATATGTTATCTTTATTTAATTTTTTTCATGTTTCATTGGTATCTGATGGCGTTTTTACACGAGTATGTAATGTATGTATGCATTGCGAACTGCCTCGTTTTTTGAGGAATATAATAGTTTTATTATTGTATATTTCCCCGTACTTCAAAGAAACCGGTGAGTTCCTTCATCCTTGTGGCAGGTCTCAGGCCATTTTTTATTTTACATCTGGCGACCTCTTAGAAAATAAATTCAATCTCTTTAAAAACCTGCCACTTAGCTCAGCTACCCCTTCGGCGACGAGACGAAAGTCGAGGAGCGGAGGGGGGGGGGGCGGGAGCAAGGGAGCGACTGATAACAAACGACTGTAGGAGCAGAGCGAAAGTGAATAGGCTTGAGAACCCTAGCTCAGACCATCTGATGCTAATCATTAGTATGAATTTTTTTCTCTGTCTTCTGTAGTTCGTTTTGGGTCATTTGAGTGAGATTCAAATTAAGAGCAGCATCGATTCAAATTGAGATCAGCATTTTATGTGCCTTAATCTTGAACTCATCTTGATCCTCAGCATTAATAATTAAAAATGAATTACTGCCTAATTATTTAATCGAATACCAACTACAACCCGAAAACTGAACACAAATTGCTAATATTAAACAATAATTGAGTTTGAAAATGGGCTGAGACCAGCACAAGTTTCACACCAGATCTTTTAAAGGCCTCCAAACCAGTGTGGTTTCCTCACAATAACCATCATCACGCATTAGATCACAAACGTATGTGACAAATCAGTTGTGGCACAGTCAAATTCTATGTGCAAAATTTAGAATCACAGTTTCGACCAAGGAAGTTTGTTGCAATCCTTGGTGGAACCAAGACCCAAAATGATCTAATTCTTAGTTTCTTACAAGCAGCCTAGAACTGTGCAAGAGAACCATATTTTCCACTTGCATTGGCAGCATCTTCAAGCATATAACATGAAATTAACAAAACAGAAAAAGATTCTCCAACTTCATACTCAACTTTTATTATATCCAAGAAACTCTGAGGTGAGATATAACTAAAAAAGCAAAGAACATGAAATCATGAAATGTAGCCACAAAGCATTTAGGAAAGGCTACTCTGTCATAAAGGCATCGAGTTGCCTGCAAAGAAGAAAGCTTTAATTAGCATTAGCATCTGCAACTGTTTATTTATTTTCTGAAAAGGGTAAACAGAGGAATAAACTAAAAATTTTACCAAATTTCTATTTTAGCTCCTACATCATCAACTCAACATTCTAAATTAAATGTTAGTTTAAGTTGCAACTTATGTTGGGATTTAAGCCAACAAGAAAAAAGTCTCCACCCCTTACCTGAGGTATAATATTTGTTGAGAGCATAACAAAACAAATGCTTCAACAGAGTATTTCCAGTGACATTTAATAT
This sequence comes from Rhynchospora pubera, assembly GCA_028095005.1. NCBI lineage: Eukaryota > Viridiplantae > Streptophyta > Magnoliopsida > Poales > Cyperaceae > Rhynchospora > Rhynchospora pubera. The sequence continues at coordinate 22,755,493 of CM051461.1, forward strand.
GGTTTTCAAAGAAAGTCCCTACTCATTACTTGAGGTTGCTGAGAGCACAACAACAAAAAATGCTTCGATACAGTATTATCAGTGGCTCTTAATTTGGTTTTCTAAGAAAAACCCCATTATTGGAGGGAAATTTAAAAGTTCTTGAAGCATGTGTTAAACAGGGACCTGCTTCATAATAGGTCAAAGCAATTTTATAGTATATACAGACACACCTCTACCTGATCCAGTACCATTGGGATACAAATTCTCTGTTCCAGATTATCTGGTATTCTCTAGAGTGAGGCCAATCAGAATTAAAAGTGGGCCCACAATAAATAATAAAAGGAACTAGGGTCCACATCTGTGACATTTAATTTGACCCATACTTATACCAGTGCCATGGTGATGCCAATGCCATTGTGCTCATTTGGTCATAACTACAATGTTTAAGCATAAACAATCCACATAACTGTACATTAAATTCTAAAGCTAGAACTGAACCCAGATTTTGAATGCAATAGTAACTGCAATCTGAGAAAACAAATTCGCAGGTAACATGGTTAAATTCAGTCAATGCAAATTTGCAAACAACGAATAGGCAAGTAGCAAATGCACAACAAGATCATCATACCTTGTGGAATCAAACCCCAGCTCTGCGATTCCGCAGAGAGAACCGACCTAAGACGACAGGACGCAATTGCGCTGTGGAGAGGTAATGATGATAACAAGCCCGCCGACATCAGTGGTAATCTACAATTAGGCCATGTTATGTTATTATTCAAAAAGTAAAAATAAATTACAAACCAAAGGATGGAGGTGGAAGGGTTGAAGGGAAGCGAACCTGTGAATGGTAGAAGTGCGACGAATTGGACGAACGGCTGAAGGCAGCTCGAGGCCGATTGAACTCTTGGAGGCGGAGTTGTTGCGTAGAGAGGCGGACACGTTGCGAACTAAAGCTCGCGATCGGAGAGCCGCCATTTTTTGAGCTGGCACCGAATCGGAGGAGTGAGAAGATGGGTTGAGGCCTTGAGGGTTTTGGAGCTGGTCAGAGGAGAGAACTGATCAGGGGTTTGGGCCGTTTGGGTCGGATCTGTGGCTTCGGGTTATAGATCCGCTTTGTGATTTTTTTTTTTTTTGTGTTTTTACCTCAGGTTGATTTTTTCTAATATTGTCAAACAAATTTTCTCATATAATACTTTTTATGCAAAATGAAGAATTTTCGTTTTTAGTAGATTCTGGGATAAAGTATTCATGGTCCAATGGTTTGCTTGGTCACATAAATATCTTTCTTTTTCTATTGATATCGAAGTGATAGGTCGTCAATTTTGTCGTTTCAGGAAAATACACTTCGTATGGAAACAGCAGGAGTAATCACTAATCAAATTATTATTCTTGACGGTTAGAGATTTTATTTGTAGAATTGTATGTTTTCCGTTTTCTCTCCTCTTTCACAAGAATCACAACTGCACCACCTGTAGGAATCTGGCTATTAACTTTAAGATAGCATTTGTGAAATCAAAATGAATAAATTTCCCGAAACAGTTTTTAATCTAGTGGTTAAGTAAAACACGCAAATCATGAATTTTTAACTTGGTTGAAAAAATTCTGTCATGAATATGTAAATTGAGACCTAGATCCCAAAAATATATATATATATACTAATAGTCTAATACTAACAATAATAATAAAATAAGCAACTTACCTATAAGATAGGAATCCCACAAAACATCATTACTGATTCTGAAGTTAATATAAGAAGGAGAATCAGCAGTAGCAAAAATGAAAAATGCCAAAAGTAGTATTTAGCTCATCCATCACAAGAGATTAATCTGAATTGCAGTCTAATTGCACAATAAAATAAGATATTCTGTCACAAAATTGAGCACATAATATGCGATTACAAGAATATTCTTTCAATTTTTGTGAACCACCCATTTGTTATTACAAATAAAATTATCAACTGATTGTAAATTTTACACAGCTGTTTCGTCCAAAGCGCTTAGGAAACCACCCAAAAATCCTGCACCATTGCAATCCCCACATAATACCTCTTTCTTTCCCCTGCAAAGCGAGCAATATACTAGAATTAAATTCAAAATTATCAAAAAATTAAGAAAGAAAATATATGATTAACCTCTTACAAGTTGGATATAGATAATCTTTTCCAAAAGGAAGCAATTTAACAGCATTCAATAAGAAGCAAATTTGCTTTCATTTATGCTTCAAACTAAGTATTCCCCACAATTTGCTTTCATTTATGCTTCAAACTAAGTATTCACAACACTAATAACAGCAGGGGATGGAGCCCTCAATTTGGCAGAATACCACAATAAGTCCCCACTGTACCCCAATTTGCAAGAAAGCTCAATTTGCAGAATTCAAGCTTAAATCAAATTAGCATTGGCCTTAATTAACCCCTAGTAGTGCCTCATACATCTTCACTTCCAATAGGTTTTTCACTTTGCCATCTCAGTGCAATTAAAGAGGTACGAAATCCAGCTAAAAAGAAAGCAAACTTGAAGAAAGTACAATACAAGCTTCTGGTTACCATGTCCCACTGAAATAGTACCAGAAACCAATATGGCGAGTATTTAAGTGTTCTGAAATGGGATTGATATAGTACCTGCAAAGCCAGCATAAGCCTCCGACCTTAAATTTACCATTGAAGTGTTCTTCCTTATTAACCCCACTTCCTTCGCACTGACCACACAACTTTACACCTATATCCATTTCCATTAAGAGCCACAAGTTAGACAACATCAAGATGGCAAGACTCATGTGGTCATGCCAAATTGCAACAAATATGATTAGGACTAGTTGTAAACAAACCCCCTTGCTCCATTTGTCATATTCTAACCCTTTTTCTTGTAAATGCATTTTAAGCTTTTGACTGCCTAAACACCAGATCTCCCTTGTAAAGGGGACAGAATTACACTTATTGTTTGGATAAGCTACCAATGTGCTTTAGAAAATGATAACAATAATAAAGATGATGATATTTTGGATATATAAAAATCACTCTACACTGGCATATAAAATGAAGTAATATTTTAAATTAAATGTTCATTGAGAGGAAGAATGAAAATAAGTCTTTGTAGAGTGACATAAGAAAGCTGAATATCTACAGATAACTATAAAAATAAAAGAAATATAAAAATAAAAAAATAATAATAATAACATTCCACAGTTTGTATAATATGACGGCCTGCTATGTACAAGTCAGTTAAGCATCTTGAAGGCTATTTTTACAATGAATAATTTTCAAACAGAGAGTGAATAAATGTACCTGTAAGAAGTAAGACTTAAAAACCATGAAATATCCTAGTCACCTAGTGTATTGCTAAATTGCAACATTATTTATTTTTAATTTAAAGGGTGCATAATTACAACCTAATAGCTATAAACAAGTCCAAATAGGTTGCGAAATAAATATATTGCATAATTTGTTTACCCACCATTTCCTTCACAATTGGAGCAAAGAATACTTGATTTCTTCTTAGTCTCACTACTCTCCTTGCTTGAGTTAGTTTCCTTACTTTCAGCAGCCTGTTTCATCAAAATTTCATGTCTCAAACTCAAAAAAAAAACTAAACTAAACCATAATTGAGCAAACCTGGAGAGAGAAAGGCTCACCTTGGCCTTGAGGGACTTGGAATTGAGATTCCGACTGGAGAGAGGAAGGAGCTTCGGAGCGTAAGAGGAGGAACTTTGAGTTCGAGAAGAGAGAAGAAATGGACCCGTGGAGGTGAAGCTTAGAGCGCTCACCATTGTTAGAGAGAGAGAGAGAGGAAGTGAGATAAGATGATGAATTGATGATGATGAAGCTGGTGGTGGATTTGAAGGATTCGGTGTGAGATAAGATATTAGTAAAAGATACTTGGAGACTTTTATCAATGCCCTTGTAAAATATCAAAATATTATTTTCAGTTTGTTGGAAGAATATAACACGTATATATATGTACACTTTGGAAACTATTAATTAGTCAGTGCATTTGTCGCTAGACAAAACAATCGGATTGTTTTAATTATTCACTGAAGTTTGTTCATCATTGGAGTTATTGAACTTTTAATTTATTTTGAAAAAAAAAGATAAATTCTTAAATTTGCAGTATACTATTGTAACAAATTAATAGTGAACAAACTCTTATGTGACCAAAAAATTTTAAATTTAGTTGCTATAATTCACATTACTAACAGAATTTAGTGACAAAAAAAATTAAAATAATTTACCAACCTAAAATTTTAATCCATGAGGAGATTTTCAAAAGGCAATTCATATCTAGGATTATTTGCAAGGTAAATTTTTATTATTGAACTTTTGTAGGGCAGGATCAAAATTTTCCCCATACAAAGATATGAGATTCTTGGTCCTCGAAAGTAAAAGCGCCGAATTTCCATTTGTTTTATCGTGATGTTACAGTAATACTAGGCCCGGCCTAATTGAATTTCCATTTGTTTTATCGTGATGTTACAGTAATACTAGGCCCGGCCTAATTAGTGGACCAATTCTGGGCCTGCTTCTTTCATTGTTTTGCACTTTCACACTAGTTTTAGTACACCACAACACAAGGTTGCTTCGGAAAAATAGAGGGAAAATGGTGGCCACACTTGCTCTATCTTCTTCTCTTCTCTCCAATCCGATCAAAGGTACTACCATTTCTTCTCTAGCTATAACAACCTTAATTTTATGTATAGATAACAATTTACCACGAATCAAATTTATACGCATCCCACAAGTTCTAAATTTTTTAAAAAAAAATTAAATAAATTAGGTTTGCTGAATTAGCTATAAAAGAGGACTAATGTACCCCCAGACCAAAGTAACATCACTTACATTATATTCTTGTGCAGGAGAGTTTCATCATAGAACATTGTTTGGCTTGAGTTCACAATGGAGAAGAAATCAAATTGGCAATGCCTTTTCTAATAGGAAGAATTATCACAAAAGGATTCCATATGGTGCTGTTGCATCTCTGGTCCACATAAGAACTTGTCTCTAATTTGAAGTTAATTTTGTTTGGAATATCAAGTTAATTTGTTTTCAATTGCACTTTTAGTTTTTTTAGTTTACAAACTTGGGTGCTATAATCTTGATTATCTTAAAAGCAGTGAGCCAGTAACATCATAGTTTGCTAAGGTCCATTTTTAGCATAAACTTCACATTTGTTGGAGTAAATTAACTTCAAATTGATACCATGTCTTCTTTCTTTACTTATAAGTTACAATGATCTAGTAATAATTTACTATTCTCTCTGTTATTTAGCTTGGAAGAAAGCCAAAATCTGTTAAAAGGGAAATTGTGGTCCCTGAACCAGACTACCGATTACCTATTGCCGTACTGGGTAAGATTTATCAAAGAGAACTTAAGAAATTATAAAAAGTCATTTTTTTAGAGGATCCCTATCCTTTTATAATTTACATAATTTCTGAAATAGGTAATATATTGTTTCAGGTATAGCTGGTGGATTTGCATATGCTGACAATTTACTGGCAGCTGCTCCCATTGGACTACTAGGATTACTTCTACTCTTCCAGGTTAGCTTTGCATGATAAAATAACAGGTCTAGACTGATCAGATTTGGTATTGCTGTAATTATTTTCATGTCAATTTATTTCATGTGGGTAATGATCTTATATTATTAATTACTCAAGGGTAAAAAGAAACTGAGATTTTGTGCTCTTTCTTTGATTTTCAGACAACTAGAGTGAGATTTGTCTTTGATGATGACGCTCTGGTACTTCCTCTCTATTATTTAAAAAAAGAAGTTTGTATAAATAAAATTATGTTTTCCAGCATGTCAGAATTAATCGACTTCTGTGTTTAACAAGTAGGAGGTAAAAGTTGGTGACCAGTTGGAGGAATCTGGTGAAAATGTATTTGTTGGTGGGAAGAATCGCTGGAAGTAAGCATGACATTTTCATTTTTACGTTTTATTATGATTTTATTTTTCATTTGGAAGCTAAATTTTAAGGTCGCTATAATAGATATTCAACATTCGTGAACTGGGAACTATGGTGGCCACAGTTTCCAATTTTGGTGTATTTCAAGGAGACACAGACCAAACCTGAAGGACAAATTCACTTCTTTCCAGTTATATTTGTAAGTTGATTGAATACCTTTTACAAAGGGAAAATTCAAATTAAAGATTGAATATATATTCCAAAACATTGCACCCAGGATATTACTTATATATTGGTAACAAATTTAAGAATAAAATAGAGTGGCAATCAGGTGGTTTCAATCAGAATCATCAGATTATTTTAGGTTCACGTCAAGTTCAGATTTTGGGTTAGTCAATCAGGTCATTTCCAAGTTAAAGTCATTTATTCTCTTGGGGTGTTCAGAGTGATTTGGTTGTCTTGGGTGTCTCAGTTCAGGCAGATTTAGCTATTAAAATGAGTCAGATCCAAGACTCAGATTGGATCAGATTAGTTCTCATGTCAGTCAGGTCAGCTTCGGTTGCATGTATTCCAGTCTTAGTCTGCAGGTTAATCAAGTTCTTGTTTAGTTTGGTTATAAGGTATAATGGTCGACTTAGTTTAAAAGGTAGGACTAGATTGGATCAGGTTTGACTTTGAGCATTTACTTCCAGGCCAGATCGGATACATGCCAGGGGTTGGAAACAAGAACAACAAGCATTCTAATTCTGGGGTGGTATTATACTATTTTCTTGAACCAAATTACACCACCTAAACCTAAAGATCAAACAAGCAATGATAAGTACAAAGACAAACAGATTGATGCCTGATGCACACTGATATTGTGGCTAGAGTCCTAGACCAAGCTTTTCTCATTTACTTCCTTTTTGTCTTTTGTACAGAATGGGAAGCAACTGTATGATGTAATGGTAGAAAGGGCAGGCCCTTCAAAAACGAGTTCTCCAAAATAGCTTCAGAAGCACCTGCTTATAGTCTGTTTCTCATTTTCTGGAAGCTTCAAGCATCAGGGTTTTTTAGAGAGAAAAGATGCTCAAGTAATGTATACGTCTTTGTGCTCAAGATTTTTTAAAACTTGTGGTTCGATTAGGAAGTCGTAGACATTTTTATATGTTTATCCAAGGTGCTCACTTACGGGCTTACGGCATATCCCTCCAGCCTCCAAATAACCATCGACTTTCGCTATCTTTCAAGAGTCACAAGTAATGTTGGTACATATTAATACATGCTACGAAAAATAAGAAAACAATTACAGTACTAATTATATAGTGAAGCTTAGAAAAAGGAAAAAAAAATTCCCAAAAGAGATTTCTTGGGGGAGCACTGGGGTCAGCTATTTTAGGTGCTGGCAATCCTAGTAAATTTGATCTTCCCAGTTCAATACTGTGCAAGAAGCTCTGGTTAATTGGAATAAGGTGTAACGGTCAAAACTATTTACAGCGGTTGAATTCTTCTAAAATTTTTCTTCCATCGCTCATCCTTGAGATGAACAATTTCACTTCATCTGGATTCTCGCAGTTACATAATCCACATAAAATTACGTCAATGGTGATATCATCTGGCTTAAGACCTTGCATCATCATCTTCTCAACCAATTGTAGAGCCTCAATGATTCTACCAGTTTTACAATATCCATTGATTAATGTACTGTAACTATGCTGATTTGGCACAATGCCTTTTTGAGTCATTGTGTCGAAAAGATATGTTGCTCCATCAACACGGCCTTCCAAAACATAACCATGCAACAAGGACGTGATAGTGATTACATTAGGTTTAACACCTATTTCCTCCATTAAACCGACCAGCTTCTCTGCTTCACAGGTTAAGCCGTGCTTGCACAGGGAATCAATATATGCACTAAAAGTCACTACATTTGGTGAAATACCCTGACTTACCATCTTGCGAAATATTGCAATTGAATGGCTCCACTCACCAACAGAAGAGAGCCCATGGATTAAACAATTGTATGTGACAACATCTGGCATTATTCCTCGTGCTATCATTTCCTGAAGAAGCTCTAAAGCACGCAAAAAGGCACCCTCTTTGCAACAACCATGTATTAAGGTATTATATGTGCAGACATTTGGTTGAAGTCCACAGCTAAATAATTCTTCATATAATTCAAATGCCTTGTGGCTTTCACCGGCTCTAAAAGAACCAAGAATGAGGCAATTGTAGGTAGTAATATTGGGAACTACTCCTTTAGCAATCATTTGTTCAACTATTCTCAATGCACTATTTCTGTCACCATTCTTGAAAAAACCATCAATAAGAATGTTGTAGGTAAACAAATCAGCAACAACTCCATGGGCAGGCATATCTTCAAACACTCTTAGTGCTGCACTAACATCCCCATTCTTGCAAAGACCATCAATAAGACTGTTGTGGGTATTCAAATTAGGAACAACACCATAGGTAGGCATTTCTTTAAACACCTTTTGTGCTGCCTCAACATCCCCATTCTTGCAAAGGCCATCAATTAGAATGTTAAAAGTGATTACATTAGGATTCACTCTTTCGGTGATCATTTCACGGAGCACCTTCCTAGCCTCAGCAATCTCACCCTCTCTGCAAAATCCATGGATGAGAGTGCTGTAAGTGATTACATTAGGTTTCATTCTTGCGGTGATCATTTCATGGAGCACCTTCCTAGCCTCAGCAATCTCACCCTCTCTGCAAAATCCATGGATGAGAGTGCTGTAAGTTACAACATTAGGCTTACAGCAACTCCCTTCTACCGCCATCCTACGACTCAGCTCAAGCCCTGTCGTAGTTTTACCACATTTGCAAAAAGCATCAATAAGAGAGTTGTAAATGATCAAATGAGGACGACATCCCAACAGTGGCATTTTAGCAAGTACCTTAGCTGCATCCCCAAGGTGATTCGCTTCACAGAGCCCTTTGATAAGAGAGCCGAACATGATGGTATTAGCACCGCATCCTTCTCGCAAGGACTGGCCAAGCACACAGAATCCGAGATCCACCCGGCCCATGCGACGACAACAGTTGATGACGAGGCCAAAGGTATGGACAGTTGGAGAGACGCTGCTTCCTCTGTGTCTGTGTCTGTGTCTGGCTCTCTTAAAGCGATTGAAGAGAGCGAGTAGGGTTGGGAAGCTGTCGGGATGGTCGATTTTGGCGATGGATTTGAGAATGTCGTTCAGGGCGAAGCTGGAGGGCCGGGGAGTAATGTCGGGAGAGAGAAGGCCATGAAAACGGGAGGCGAACAGTTGCAGCTGAAGGAAAGTAGGGAGATACTGGACTTGACTTGCCAGCGGCTTCGATGCCTTGCCACTCATTGAAGGTCGAATGGAGCTGAGCACTGGAGTAGGGGTCCAACGAAAGAGGGGAAAAGGAAAGTAGCTAGGGAGTATGTCTCCAGCGGTCGTATTGTGTTCAAATATGTTTAATTTTAATTTATTATTGTAAAATATTTAGTTTGTTTACGGAATTAAAATTTATTTGATAAAATATGTTAAAAATTTGTTGTGTCACGTTCATAATTGCACGAAGGATAAATACTTATCGTGCAATACGTAATATATTATAAAAATAATAATTTTAGAGTCATAGCGAAAAATTAAATATATATTTTTTTAATTTATTTGTTGGTGTTGACATAATATATTGCAATACGTAAATTCAATCATCAAATTGGATTCGAACCAATCGTCCATTCGAATATGGATTTCAACCGCTTTGTAGCTTCGCTCCTTGTCTACTTAAGCTCTTATTCGTCGATGACCCTAAAATTATTGTTTTTACAAAATAGTCCAATAAAAAAATTTTATTATACATTAAATTGAGATATTAATATATAAAAAATTTTAATGTACAAATAACAAAGAAGCGGCGGCAGTACCAATATCCTGGAAATCACAGTTAATTATGAGACAATTTATATTGGTTTGAGTACTATTTTGGTGCTAAGTATGGTCAAAATAAGCATATAAAAATGAGATATCAATTATCAAAATTCAAGTGAATAGTAACGTCAGTTTTAATTTTTTCGGGAATTAAAGGGTGTATCTCTAGAGTTTAGGGATCCAGATTCTTTGAACTGCGGCTTAAAAATGACCACTGGTCGTTTCTGAAATTCAACCGTCCGATTAAAAGGGACGGTCAGATCTTAATCATAATTTGTTCCGTCTCAAAAATTAAAAAAAAAAAGAAAAGAAAAACGTAGTATACGCGTATACTCTCTTCCGTATTCCAATTTCAGAAGCCGTCCCCTTCTTCAAGAGAGCTATCGAGAGAGAGAAAGCTATCGAGAGAGAGAGAGGAGTAAAACCAGTTGTTCTTCGCAGCAAATCCGTAGCACGCAAGGTTTCTTTGTCGAAGCAAATCGCAGGAAACTCAACCTAGTTCTCGATCCTCCGTCTCTCCTCAGCGGATCGAAGCAAATCGCCGGAAATCGAAGTAAATTCTAGTTCTTCGTCGCCTCTTTCTCCGTCTCTCTGTCTCTCCTTGGACATGGGGGCTCTCTTTGCCCAGTCTGTCGAAGGGATGTGTGAGAGAATGAGGCGGCAGAAAGTAGTAAAAAATAGAGCTTACACGGAAACCTCTGGAGGGGAAGCCCATCCAACTGTCATGTCTGACTATACAAATGAAGAATGAAGAAAAAAAGAAAACAAAGGAAATTTGGACAGAAAATATACGGGACTTGTATCTTTATTTTTTATAGTTTAAGTATTTCTTAATTTAACACTTTCCATGATTGAATAGCCTTATAAAAAGAGTTATAAGGGAAAATTAAAATCAGAGAATTATCAATCAAAAGGCTACAGCCATTATTTTATTTATTATCGTTTTTCTTATATTTAGTTTTTATTTCTTCAATTTATTTCTTTTTCTTTCACTTTATTATAAAATTCAAAAGTTTTTCAGTCGGGACACGACACCAACGGAGGAGAAAGGAGTTGAATCGAACGACCACTATGCGAAGAGAGCAATCGGACGAATTCGTATGAAATCCTATTAAGATTTCCAGAGTGGACATCTCAGCGTTAACCGTCCGATCTAAATGGACGGTCGATGAGGACCGTATCTGTTCTTTTCAATTTTGGCGTTAATTTTTCGTTCTCCCTGTCCGGCTCTGTACCTCCCAGTCGCTCTGGACTCTGGAGGAATGGAGGCAACGCTCTCGCCTCCCTCTCTCCGCCTTCCTCAGCTGTCGTTATTCCTCCTTACTTCGTCGCGCGTCTCCTCTCCGTCGCCTCATCCCTCTCTTCCTCCCGCCACTTCTAGTCGTCTCCAGTCGTCTCCGTGTCTCCTCATGCGCGCATGGATTCGACGACGGCCGCTTGGTCGCCCGGCCTTCGTCTGAGTTTTGACGAGTGATCAGTGAAGCAAGATAGAACAATTCTAAAGGGGAGGATGAGAAGCTCCATTCTCTTCGGCGATGAAGACTGGTTATTTTATGCATTGAGTGTTGAATTTAAAGTTTACTGTACTGAATGATTATATAGAGATAAAATATGCATAGCATTGTATGCAGCCTAGTATTGATATGAATGAGACAAGTACATACCATAACAGCTGAATACCAGTATTAACCGGTTGCCATAGTGTGTTTCTGGCCTGATAATTTGTACCAATGGTGGATCAAACTTCAGTTCACATTTATGTTTGATCAATCGAGACTATTTAGCTGTCAAATTATCACTATATGATGTGTAATGTGTCGTATTTCTGTTTCTTTCGCTGAGATGATAATTTAAAGGAATTTGACCCATCATGATTCAACATTTGGTTTTCACTATATTTTCTATTTTTAGAGTGAGTTCATAGCTGAATGTTTTTAGAGTGAGTTCACAATATTTTCTTTCCCTCTTCTAATGCAAAGCCATCAGAACATATAATGGCTAGTGTAAGAACTCAGTAATTACAACATTGGTTTCTAACAGTCACAAATCAAGAACTAAGTGCTAATCCAATCACAAATTACATTTGCTATTATATCCCCATTACTTGTACTGGTCCCTATTTCTCTACCATTGGGTCAAACTACTAAATTTCAGGTTCAAAGACGTGTCAGTCAAGCTCGTCGTCTCAGCCGTTGTGGAGGCCCTTCTCGCGCACCAAATCGCATCCCGGTAGCGTCGGCCACGAGCTTGATGAGATCGCCAATGATGCTCGAGTGAAGGAGAGGGAGAGATGGTGATTGGTGAGGTAGAGAACGAGAGAGGCAGCGAGATGGAGAGATGGTGATTGGTGAGGTAGAGAGCAAGAGAGGCAGCGAGAGGGAGGCGGGGATGGTGTGCGAGTGAGAGAGGGAGGAGAAAAGGCAAGCGGTAAAGTTTTTCTTTGTGTTCCGAAGGAGACGGAAACCCTCTTTCTTTTCTTTTTTAAGGGATAAAAGCTCCCATCTATATCAAACCGTTCATTTAGATCTAACGGTCCTCGCTCTGAGATGTCCACTCTGGAAATCTTAATAGGATTTCCAGAGGATACGGATCCGCAATCGGACTGCTTATATTATATGGAGTTAATGTCGGGAGAACTATTTGCCAACAGTACTCTCGGATTCAGATCTAATTCTGAGAATTAATATATGTTTTGATTTTGATTGATTTTGATTACTCGGACGAGCACCACTGTCACTGCTGCTGGACCCATGCAACCAGGGAACCTCCAAATGGTGAATTGACTGAATTGAATTGGTGACATATATCAGCGAAAGCATCATGCCGCTCCTCAGCTGCCATGGATACCTGCTGTGTCCATTGTTGGCATCTCATCTATCTGTTCCATCCATATCCTGAGGAGCAGCACATACAATAAATCATTTGGTATCATGTTGATGTTGACCAATTAATAAACAATACCAACCAAAAAGCCATACCTTCTCATGCTGCAACTTAATGGTGTCTGAAGTGGTAGTAGGGCCCTTTGCATATCAACTATTTCAGGGTTGGTAATCTTGGTGAGGTAAAGAAGCCCCTCGTCACTTCCCTGTACAGCAAAAAATGGGAAACGCAATTTGGTTTTGTCAACAGAGATAATTCGTTATTAAAGGCATTTACTGAAAGCAGCCCACTATCACTCACCTATTTATTTATATAGTGAAATCATTGTGTTTTTGCAGTTCAATTAATCACAAAAAAATCAAGATATAAAATTTTAAATCGAAACTAGCTCATTTAACCATACTGAGGGCAACACTAAAAAGGTCCCTATTCAACAACAATGGAACTGCATATCATTTGTATGATATCTTGTATACTGAATTCATTTTTGCAACTTAAAACGGAAACAAATGTTGAAAATAAATCACAAGATGTAAGAAAGAGTATCAGTCAAACTCAAATCATACTTTCGGATTAATTCCATATACTTTTTACCATTTGATTTATATAGAATGTTCGAATCAAACTCCATACAAACATGCTTTATGATACCCAAAAAAAGATGTAAAAACGTGAAACAATAAAATTACTGATAAAGGGATGTATTTAACCACCTGCAATTTCTCATGATGAACTTCAGAGATATCCATTAAATTTCCCCAAGCATCTATCGAATACACGAGGAGAATTAAGACTAAACAGATACCAATGCTGTAAATGATCACATTAGGATGACATCCCAACAGTGGCATTTTAGCAAGCACCTTAGCTGCATAGCCAAGCTGCTTCGCTGCACAGAGCCCTTTGATAAGAGAGCCGAACATTATGGTATCAGCACCACATCCTTCTCGCAAGGACTGGCCAAGCACACAGAATGCGACAAAATTATAATTCATGCGACAAAATTATAAAAGAATTATAGAAGATTTGAGTTAACTGTTTGAGAGACGTAAGAAAAAAAAAATAATATTCATACAATTAACAATCCTAAAGAAAATTTAGCATAATTATAAAAGACATATTTTATTACAATTACAATGAAAAGCAAAAAAAAACTCTCAGATTATACCAAACTAGCAGCAGGGCCTACGGGCAATTTTTTATTTAATGTATTTCAAAAAGTTAAAGCTTTAATAGCTTTGTTGGTTGCACAATGTAGAATGAATTATGTTGTCTGCGCTCATCACTATAGATTGAACTGACAATATATACGTCTCCTTTTATTTTTTACATCATTTAGTTATTATTATTATTAACCAATGATACATCATCACTTTTTACCTCCTATTTGTATTGTCATTTCTTAACTTAAATGTTGCGATTATTTTGTTGCTGTATTTCATTTATTTATCTATTAATTAATATCGTATGAAGATTATTTCCTTTTGCCTAATTGCAATGAATTCTTCAAATATCTCTTTCAAAATATTTCCAATTAAAAGGTGTGCACATTTGGCCATCTACTTACTTGCTGTGTCCATTGTTGGCATCTAATCTATCTGTTCCATCCATATCCTGAGGAGCAGCACATACAATAAATCATTTGGTATCATGTTGACCAATTGATAAACAATACCAACCAAGAAGCCATACCTTCTCATGCTGCAACTTAATGGTGTCTGAAGTGGTAGTAGGGCCCTTTGCATGTCAACTATTTCAGGGTTGGTAATCTTGGTGAGGTAAAGAATGGGAAACGCAATTTGTTGAGGAGCAGCACATTAAGTTATTAAAGGCATTTATTGAAAGCAATTTGGTTTTGTCAACAGAGATAATTCGTTATTAAAGGCATTTATTGAAAGCAGCCCACTATCACTCATATCACTCACCTATTTATTTATATAGTGAAATCATTGTGTTTTTGCAGTTCAATTAATCACAAAAAAAATCAAGATTTACAATAGCCTTGGATTAATGTGTTATAACTATGCTCATCTCGCACAATGCCATCTTGAGTCATCTTGTCTAAAAGAGCTGTTGCTTCATCAACACGACCTTCCAAAACATGACCATGCAACAAGCTCGTGTAAGTGATTACATCAGGTTTAACACCTACTTCCTCCATTAATCCGACCAGCTTCTGTGCTTCACAAGTTACTCCATGCTAGCACAGGGGATCGATAAATGCATTGAAAATCACTACATTTGGTAAAATACCATGACATACCATCTTGCGAAATATCCCAATTGAATGGCTCCATTCACCAGAGAAGAGAGCCCATGGATTAGACAACTGTATGTGATAATATTTGGCATCACTCCTCGCACCATCATTTCCTGAAGAAGCTCTAAAGCACGCAAAAAGACACCCTCTTTGCAACAACCATGTATTAAGGTATTATGTGTGCAGACATTTGGTTGAAGTCCACAGCTAAATAATACTTCATATAATTCAAATGCCTTGTGGCTTTCACCGGCTCTAAAAGAACCAAGAATGAGGCAATTGTAGGTAGTAATATTGGGAACTACTCCTTTAGCAATCATTTGTTCAACTATTCTCAATGCACTATTTCTGTCACCATTCTTGAAAAAGCCATCAATAAGAATGTTGTAGGTAAACAAATCAGCAACAACTCCATGGGCAGGCATATCTTCAAACACCCTTCGTGCTGCACTAACATCCCCATTCTTGCAAAGACCATCAATAAGACTGTTGTGGGTATTCAAATTAGGAACAACACCATAGGTAGGCATTTCTTTAAACACCTTTTGCGCTGCCTTAACATCTCCATTCTTGCAAAGGCCATCAATTAGAATGTTAAAAGTGATTACATTAGGTTTCACTATTTCAGTGATCATTTCATGGAGCACCTTCCTAGCCTCAGCAATCTCACCCTCTCTGCAGAATCCATGGAACAGAGTGTTGTAAGTTACAACATCAGGTTTACAGCAACTCCCTTCTTCTGCCATCCGACGAGCCAGCTCAAGCCCTGTCTTAGTTTTACCACATTTGCAAAAAGCATCAATAAGAGTGCTGTAAATGATCAAATCAGGACGACATCCCAACAGTGGTATTTTAGCAAGCACCTTAGCTGCATCACCAAGCTGCTTCGCTGCACAGAGCCCTTTGATCAGAGAGCCGTTGAAGGACTTATCGTTCTCGCAGCAACACGTATTCTCTTTCCTGGGTGCTCACCTGCGGTAATCGCGGATACGCCTCCAGCCTCCAAATAACCATCGACTTTCGGTGTCTTTCACAAGTCACATGTTGGTACATATTAATACATGCTTCGAAAAATAAGAAAACAGTCACAGTACTACTAATTATAGCCGAACATGATGGTATTAGCACCGCATCCTTCTCGCAACGACTGGCCAAGCACACAGAATCCGAGATCCACCCGGCCCATGCGACGACAACAGTTGATGACGAGGCTGAAGGTATGGACAGTTGGAGAGACGCTGCTTCCTCTGTGTCTGGCTCTCTTAAAGCGATTGAAGAGAGCAAATAGTGTTGGGAAGCTGTCGGGATGGTCGATTTTGGCGATGGATCTGAGAATGCCGTTCAGGGCGAAGCTGGAGGGCCGGGGAGTTAATGTCGGGAGAGAGAAGGCCATGAAAACGGGAGGCGAACAGTTGCAGCTGAAGGAAAGTAGGGAGATACTGGACTTGACTTGCCAGCGGCTTCGATGCCTTGCCACTCATTGAAGGTCGAATGGAGCTGAGCACTGGAGTAGGGGTCCGAAGAAAGAGGGAAAAAAGGAAAGTAGGGAGATACTGACCGGAAGCTAATTCGACGAACTAGCTATAAAACAGGACTTACCAAGCACTAAGATCATTAACCAAGTGAATAAGAATTTTATCGTAGAACGTTATTCGGCTCGAATTCGCAATAGAGAACAAATCAAACTGACAATGCCTTTTCTAATAGGAAGAATATCACAAATACACAAAATGCTTCCATATCGTTCGTTCTGACAAATGCATCCCTCATATAATAAATCAATTTACACAAAATCAATATCCAATAACTCAAGTTATGCATCAATAAATTATCAAACAATTTGTTTCATAAATTTGCATTAGATGAAATGATGAATAACTTATGTACTCAAAAGGATATCATAAGTTAAGTCAGCAGACTCAACAACAAAAAATAAAATAAATAAACTTGTACAAGTCAGTATGCCACAATGATAAAAATATTTTAGTTATAATTATTAGTAATAATATGATTAATTATAACAATATTAATTGGATTTATTATTATTATTATTGTTATAACATTTTATTATCATTAATTATGTGATTTGTAAATAGTAACAGTAATAATTGATTCTTTGGTCACTATATTACTTTTTTTTAAAAAAATTATTTTAATTATAGTAATAAGTTTAATTAAACAATAAAATTCAATAGTACAAGTTTAATTAAACAATAAAATTCAATAGTACCCATAAAAAATAGTAAATAAAAATATGTGATTTTTTTAATATTCTCTCCCTATTACATTTTTAAATTATTATAATTATTATTTTAGAAGGGGCAGATCGGGAAAAGATTCTTTGTTCAGTTCCAAATTTGCAGTAATTGCCGATTAACCGTTGATTTCTCGACAGGATGGAAATTAGATTATTTCTGAATATACTATTTTATAACATGTTGCTTTGTTTAAACCAGTCTGCTGTGTCATTTACTAACTTCTCACCTTAGCATTATGGATTTTTGACTATTAGATGCGTCAAAGAAAATCTGACAATTGTATTATCAGTCAATTAGACGGTAAATAATCGTCTCTGGGTATGTATGCAGTTTCCATAAAAACTAGCATGTTAATTATGTTTCTGATGTTTAAAAAATGCTAATTTTTCTGTCTTGTGTACCACTTTAGCTTTTTGTATGTGCCAATTCTAACATGTGTTTATATTTGAAAAATAACTATGAGCAAGGATCAATTATGAAGAATGATCTCAATCTCTAATTTTATTGCGAATTTCAGATTGAATTTTCTTTGTTTGACCTTGCTGGTGCCACACCCTCTTATACTCTATTGATTATATTTTTTATTATTCTAAATTTGAGTATTGTAGTAACAAGCATTCAGTTTAACCCCCCTGTCAATGATAATAAATTAATTTCTAAGCAGTTCAATAGATGGTAAAGTTCGTCTCTAGCGAATTTCTAAAAATCGTGTTTTTGATTGGGTTCATGCCTATCCCATGGTCACCTCTGTCTGCTACCAACCTGGTACAAAGGTAATTGAAAACAATCAACTGTCACTAATTTTATCTATTCAGTGTATTTTTGATGCAGAGCATATAGCTAGTGAGTATATAGTCCAGATGGACCAGAAAAAGAAAGGAAGAGTGCATAAGAAAGTCTAATTATTTTAGTAGTAGCAGTTATTTATTTCTAACAGTTATTTCTAGTAGTGACAGAAATAACCCTTTAAGAGGGCTGTATCTTTTCAGTTTTAAATCAAAAATTAAGAAAAACTCAAAATTATGTCTCTACGTGTGTTTTCTCTATTGAGAGAATAACTGACTCGCGCTATTCGCTGCGTCAGGTGGTATCAGAGCGGGTTTTCCTTCCATAACCAATGGCAGGAAAAGACAACCATGGCTCCGACGGAGATCAGAACATGGAAAACCTCAGAGCCGAGGTTAAGGCTCAAAAGGAGGCAGTTACAACTTTGGAACAGAGTGTCCAGGGAATACAACGGAGCCTCGAGTGTATTGTCGCACGGCTTGATGCCATAGCGGTAAACCCTAACAAGAATAGGGCTGAAGGAAGAGATTGGTCAAGAGGTGATGCTGCTCGAGGCGATTTCCATGACAGACCTGTTCTTGAGAACCACCGAGATAACTCCACACAAGGAGATGACTCGGAGGAGGAAGAAGAAGACTGGTTTGGCCGTTATCGTGCCGCTAGGCGTGAAAATGGTCGTGGCAGAAATCAAGATAACCAGTATGAAAATGGTCGTGGCTCCAAAACAAGATGATGCTACCCAACGACACCAATTGTTCCGAACCAGATACACCATCAATGGCCGTGTTTTTTACTTAGTCATAGACAGCGGTAGTTGTGGAAATATTATTGGCAGAGAGGTGGTGAATGCATTGCAATTGGCTGTTGAAAAGCATCCACATCCCTACTCAGTTAGATGGATTAAAGCTACAAAAAAGACTAAGGTGACTGAAAGGTGTAAAGTACCTTTTTCTATTGGAAAATATAAGGATGAAGTGTACTGTGATGTTGTGGACATGGATGTGTGTCACCTACTCTTTGGCAGACCATGGCAGTTTGATGTCGATGCCCAACATGTAGGCAGAGATAATGTGTACAAGTTGGAAAGAGAAGGAGTGAAGTTTACTCAACTTCCTTTACGAGTAAACAAGCACTCTGATGGGGAATGGTGCTAAAATTGAGGAATCTAATGCTAAGTACAAAGCAAAAGCATATAAGCATCGGAGGAAAAAAAATATTTGCTGTTGGTGATCAAGTAATGGTATTTTTGAAGAAGAAAAGGTTTCCAGTGGAAAAATACAACAAATTGCAACCTAAGAAATATGGACCCTATAAGATTGAGAAGAAGATTAATGAGAATTCTTATGTGGTGGAGCTCCCAGCTGAGATGGGAATATCTAAAACATTTAATGTGGCAGATATTTACCCATTTTTTTCAGATGATGAACCATTGTATCCAGAAAACTCGAGGTCGATTTTTTCTGTGGTGGGAGAGACTGATGCTGAGCATATAGCTAGTGAGTATATGGTCCAGATGGACCAGAAAAAGAAAGGAAGAGTGCATAAAAAAGCCTAGTTATTTTAGTAGTAGCAGTTATTTATTTCTAGCAGTTATTTCTATTTCTAGCAGTTATTTCTAATAGTGACAGAACTAACCCTTTAGGAGGGCTGTATCTTTTCAGTTTTAAATCATAAATTAAGAAAAATTCAAAATTGTGTCTCTACGTGTGTTTTCTCTATTGAGAGAATAACTGACTCGCGCTACTCGCTGCGTCAATTTTGCAAATATACAGCTGAATATTCCTCACTTGGATTTACCGTTTAGTGTTTTAATGGAACTCGTTGGTTCTAAGATATTCAAGGTATTTACAATTATTTTTCTTGGTACAATTGTGAGTGCATATCCAAAATATGAAAATAAAGTGTCGAAAGAAAATTTTCATGTTTTTTTCATGCAATAAACTTGTTCCTGTGAGTTTATTTACAAACTGTTAAATGTTGCTCTTGCTGTTTGATATGTCATTTAATGACTTTTAAGTCTATATCAAAGGGTCAGCCTAAAAAGTTAATGTGCTCGTACAATAGCAGATTATGCACCGATGTTTGTGATAATTGTGAAGTTAACTGAAACAAACAAAACACGATATTGGCTAATCATGTTTTAGGTAAATAAAATGGTGCAAACAAGTGCACATTTTTATAATTCCTATTGTTTTTTCTAAATCATGGATCATTCATCAATATAAGGCATTATATTTTCTTGTCAAACGATTAGTAAGTGAAAATAACTTAGAATTAAACAGGAATAACTTCACAGAAATAACCAGAAAATGTGCTCATATAGTACATTAATGCTCTAAGCCATTCATTGTACATGATCTGTAAATAATCTATTTTTTTCTTATAATCTTTTTACTAATTGATACTCCTTTTGCTCTCCCTCCAAAGCTCGAGCTGAACTCGACTTCTAAAGGGGATGCAACGGCGGTTGGTGTCATTGTCGGTGCAACTGTAGTGGTTCTATTGGTGGCAGCTGTCAGAGTTGCTCACAAACCTGCTAACAGAACAATTCAAATTGTGCAACATGCTCTCAAAAAAGTAAGGTCAAGTTTAACAACATATTAGCATAAATGAGGCAGTCAGAGACAATTTTAGGAACGTGAG
Organism: Rhynchospora pubera; assembly: GCA_028095005.1. Classification (NCBI taxonomy): domain Eukaryota; kingdom Viridiplantae; phylum Streptophyta; class Magnoliopsida; order Poales; family Cyperaceae; genus Rhynchospora; species Rhynchospora pubera. The sequence continues at coordinate 22,776,105 of CM051461.1, forward strand.
GTTCTTAAGACAACTCTCACACAGACAATTCTTTGATTGGTGTGAGCTTCAGCAAGTGTCCCTTTCATACCTTCCGATCGATGGAGTAGATAAACTAGAATGGGGCGGTAAACTGGATGGTCTATTCTTGACTAAAGATATGTATTTGTGGATAGATAATCGAGGGGTTCAAAACGATTTTTCCAGTAAAATTTGGAGTTTGAGACTACCTCTAAAGATCAGAATTTTCTTGTGGCTATTGAGTAAAAGAAAGATACTCACAAGATCCAATTTGAGTGCAAAGGGTAGGGACGAAGATATGTCATGTGTCTACTGTTCTAGAGAAGAAACTCTGGACCACCTGTTCTTTAAGTGTGGGCACCACAAAGAGATTTGGAATTGGTTCTTAGGACAATTTAAAATTAGAGTTCCTAGATCGTTAGAAGAGTTGATCAATTCAGTGTGGTTTATAGACATGCAATATAGAAATAGCTATCAATTATGAATAAGTGCTATCGTGTGGATTATTTGGCTTAATAGAAATGATGTTTGCTTTAATAATAGTTCACACCACTCAACCAGATCTTTTGCTATGTTGATTAAAGGATTATTGGTGTACTGGTCTGATATGTGGGCTGAAAAGGAGAAAGAGCAAGTTATGAAGATGCTGCCTGACATAGAGTCAATCCCAATACAGATCACTGCAGGTGAGGGTGCTGTGGGTGTGGCTGCTTGAAGGCCTATGATGCTCGCATAAAAGATGGGGAGTTATTGGAAAATTTGTTTGTATCATGCCTATCTTTTATGTCCTTTGCTGCCATCTTGTTTTATTTGCTTAGCCTGTTTTTGCTATTTCATTTTGCATAAACTTTCGGGGTGTAATAAAGGGTCTAGGATAGAATGAAAGTTGCTACTGGGATCCCATCTCTCTTATTGCTATCCTAGTATGGGAAGATGGGTATAAGGGTAATTTATATTAAAATGTAATGCAAACTCTTGTTTTCTGTTCAATGGAAAGTGGTAGGGATTGTTCTCCCTACTTGTTTAAAAAAAAAGGTCAAGTTTAACGACCAAGCAAACTTTTAGATGTCTTCCCAGGTCGGACGTACTCCGCCTCTGGCCCGACTACAATCTTAGGTTCTGGTCACTAATTTGAGACATGATCTGATTCCGACAATTTGGGAAGTGCTGGACTGGCCGGACATCACGAGGGCCTTGTATCAGGTGTTTCTGTCTTTGGAAGTGTAGTGGACTGGAGGAGGGGTTCTTTTTATGGCTGCTACAACCGCTGTCGATTGAGTTAGCCAGAGATACACTTCTCATATCATGCTAATCCTTTGGAGAAACTTATCTCATTTCACACTTCTAAATGTTCCCTCATCTCCTTTTCTATTTAATTTCTATACAGTCCATTGATTTGATTGTTATTGAAAACTTAAAGAACAATCACAGAAAGACACAATATTTAACGTGGTTCAGTACGGAATCGTACCTACATCCACACGCACACACGCCATCACTTTTTATTTCTTTCCAATAATAATGGAGTACAAGGGAGAATTGGGGAAGAAGATATGTCAGAAAGGAAGAGGGAGGCGCCTCCTTTATAATAGGTAGGCTAATATTTCTTTTTATTACATTTCCATATATGCATAAATCATAAAAAGGAAATTCAGAAGGTCCAACTCGGACCGAGCCAAAGGGGTGTGGTTCAACTCAGTCCGAGTTCAGCCCAACTCGGACCGAGCCAAACGTCTCATTTTCTCCACACTCCCCCTCAAGTTGGCAGGTATATATTTCGCATGCCCAACTTGTCAATTGCTTCATGAAAATTAGTACTAGACACCCTTGGTTAGTATGTCTGCAAGTTGCTCTTCCGTTCTTACATGAGGAATACTAATTAGTCCTTCTTCAATGTGCTTGGTCCTATCATGCTGCACCGGATTCTGTGATATAGCAATGGCAGCCTTGTTATCACAAAACAGTTTCATTTCTTCACATTCATAGAAGCCAAGATCCTTGAGTACCCTTTTAATCCACAGTAACTCTTGCAGTCCCTTAGCAATTCCTCTAAACTCAGCTTCAGCACTTGACAATGCCACTGCCTTCTGCTTCTTACTTCTCCAAGTAACCAAATTGCCACCAACAAAAGTGAAGTACCCAGATGTAGACTTTCTATCATTTACATCTCCTGCCCAGTCAGAGTCTGTATATCCGTGAACTTGAAGATGTCCATTTTTTTTGAAAACAATACCTCGTCCTGGAGATCCCTTGAAATATCTTAGAATCCACATAACAGCCTCCATGTGGTGTTCACTGGGATTATGCATAAACTGACTTACCACAGACACGGCATAGGCAATATCAGGTCGAGTGTGTGACAAGTAGATAAGTCTTCCTACCAATCTTTGATATTGTTCCTTATTGGTTGGTACCTGATCAGGGAAAATTCCTAGCTTGTTGTTCTGTTTGGTTGGTGTGTCCACAGGTTTGCAATCCAACATACCTGTTTCAGCTAGTAAGTCTAGTACATACTTTCTCTGAGATAAAGATATACCTTCATTGCTGCGTGTAACTTCAATTCCTAGAAAATACTTCAATCCTCCCAGATTCTTCATTTCAAATTCTTGGGAAAGTTTCTTCTCAAGGCCTTGAATTCCTTCAGCATCATTTCCTGTGATTATCATGTCATCAACATATATAATTAAAATCAAAATTTTTTCCTTATTCTTACAAAAGAACAAGGTATGATCTGCATCACTTTGGGTATATCCATATCCTTTCATGGCACTGCAAAATCTACCAAACCAAGCCCTTGGGGATTGTTTCAAACCATATAGTGTCTTCTTCAATCTGCATACAAGTGAACGCTTACTTGAGTGACTATATCCTGGTGGAATATCCATATAAATCTCCTCATCTATGTCACCATGAAGAAATGCATTCTTCACATCGAACTGATGCAATGGCCAGTTCTGATTTGCTGCAATGGACAAAAGTATTCTGACTGTATTAAGTTTGGCTACTGGTGAAAACGTCTCCTGATAATCTACTCCATATGTCTGAGCTTTATACCTATCAATTGCTCCAGTAGGACCACATTTTACTGTAAATATCCACCTACAACCTACTGTTTTTCTATCTCTCGGTCTGTCCACCAATTCCCAAGTATTATTCTCCTCAAGAGCATCCATTTCTGTCTTCATTGCATCTACCCATTTTTTATCAGCAAGGGCTTCATTCAGGTTGTTTGGAATGTAAACTGATGCAAGAGTTCTGTCAAATTCCTTCACAGATTCTGGCATGTGAGACATAGTCATTTCTGCCTTCACCACTCTCATCTGGTCTATATCTTTTAGGTGGTCTGCCTCTGTTGATTCTGAAAGGTAACTGATAACCATGATTAGTAGTAACAGGTTCAGAAATAAAAGGTTCATAATTACTTACCTCTGACTCAGGAAATTGATCATGTGGTGAAGTAGGAGACTGTATCATTTCTTCATCTTCACTTTCCAAACTTTCTTCAGATGGACCCGAGTTAACCAGTGGGTCCATTTCTAGATTCAAATGCTCACATTCAGTTGAACTCGGACCGAGATGGCCCGAACTCGGACCGAGATGATCTAAACTCGGACCGAGATGGGTTGAACTCGGACCGAGATGAGTCGAACTCGGACCGAGTTGAACAGGTTCAGTTGGGAAAATCTCAGATTTTGAACCAAAAACATCATTTCTTACTGCATCGAACCAGAGTTCATTGTCTATCACACTCTCCCCCTGAGAATGAGTCTGGTTTTTACAGAAATACCATTCATTTTCAATAAATGTCACATCCATGGTGGTATAGACTTTTCTAGAGGATGGATTCATGCACCTATAGCCCTTTTGATGTTGATCATAACCTATGAACACACATTTTTCAGCACACGGATCAAGTTTTGAGCGCAGATGTTTTTGTATGTGGACATAGGCTACGCAGCCAAACACTTTGGGTGGGATATTGAGTACTAAAGGAATCACATGGTAGGCTGAGAGTTTTTGCAATGGTGTTTGAAATTTAAGAGCAGCAGAAGATAATCTATTAATCAAATACACCGATGAGGTAACGGCATGATCCCAATAAGAATGAGGAACATTATTTTCTAACATCATTGCTCTAGTCATTTCTAGAATTTGCCTATTCTTACGCTCTGCCCTACCATTCTGTTGAGGTGTACCTACACAGCTAGTTTCATGTATAATCCCATTGGTTTTAAAGAACTCTCCTAGTGTTTTGTTGACAAATTCCTTGCCATTATCACTCCTAAAAACCTTGACATTCTTATCAAACTGATTTTTCACCATGGTAATGAAGGAAGTAATGGCAAGTGACACATCAGTTTTCTGTTTTACCACATTAACCCAAGTCATTCTAGTACTATCATCAACAAATAAGATAAACCATCTATTTCCTACTAGAGAGTCAACCGGAGAAGGTCCCCAAACATCAGAGTGAATCAAATCAAAAGGAACTCTATTATATTATCATCATCCAAAATGAGCTCGATGGCTCTTAGATTTGATACACACATCACAATCAAACATCTCATTCTCAAAACCAGAAAACAAACTAGGATAAAGTTTTCTTAGGTACCCAAAAGATGGATGACCCAATCGCTTGTGCCATATCCAAATAGAAGACTTCCTACTTGAGTGTAAACCAGCAGATAAATGTGCCTGTCCAGCAGCCAAGTCTTCTAAATGATACAGTCCTCCTCTTCTAGTACCACGATCAAGAATTTCCTTCGTCAAGAGGTCCTGAAAAAGACAAAATCCAGGATACATGAGTACTATACAATTTAGGTCTTCACATAACTGTCCTACAGACAAGAGTTTGGATGAAAGAGAGGGAACCAAGAGTGTATTTGAAAGAGTTAAGGATGAGGAAAATTGAACTTCTTCAGCCCCTGTGACTGGATAAACTTCTCCATTTGCATTAACAATCTCATTTCTTCTTGGAACAGATTTTCTTACCAAGTCTTCCCTGTTGTAGGCATGTGATCAGTTGCCCCTGAATCAATAATCCAAGAACAGTCAGTACTAGAAGTGTTTAATGCAAAAACTTTACCTTCATTCCTCTCGACAAAGGGAAAAATAGACAGTGTTCCAGAACTTAAACTGGCCAAATTTGCAGCTGGTAGGGTCTTTACTTCTGTGGCCTGGGTTTCTGTCATGTGTGCCTTCCCTTGCTTTTTTTTCTTATTATCCTCCCACCAGTCTGGATAACCAATCAATTTGAAACACTGCTCCACAGAGTGCTTTGGGTTTTTACAATGGGTACACCCGCCAGGTGGTACGGGTTTTTTGTTGTTTGGTTTTGGAGGATAGTTAGACTTCTGGAGGTTCAAGGTTTGAGTTTTTGCTACCATGGCCAAGGAACTGTCCCCAACTTCACCCCCATTCAACATGACCATTTGTCGCCTTTCCTCCTTCCTTACCAAGGCAAATGCCTCTTCTACGGTAGGGAGGGGATTAATTTGGAGAACACTAGCCCTGATCAGATCCAATTTATCATCTAAACCATCTAAAAAAGTCAGTACCCTATCTTCTTGAACCAATTTCTGGTACTTTTCAATATCATGATGGCATTCCATAGGATTAGGTCTACGAGTGTCTAATTCCTTCCATAACCCTTGTAGAGTACTGTAAAAATTCTGGACCAATTCATCATTTTGTTTGACTTTACTAATTTTTCTTTTGAGATCGAGAATTTGAGACAAATCACTACCATCAAAGTAAGAGGTGTTGACTGCATCCCATACCTCTTGTGCGGTAGAGTAAGGTAAGAAGGTACCTATTAGTGATGAGTCCATAGAGTTAATCATGAAATCTTTCACCTGAGAATCCATCACCGACCATCTTTTATAAGCTTCCTCGTCTGAAGGCTTTGGCCGAGTTGACCTATCAAGGTGACCCAATCTATCTCGCCCGTTGAGTTTCATCTGCAGCATCTGCGACCAGAGGTAGAAGTTCGACCCATCTAACTTGATCGACATCGCGGAGGTGAACCCCTCTTGGCTTTGAGTGTTTGATGGAGGTCTCGGTTGTGTAAGCAATTGGGACAAAGTGTTATTCAACCTTTGAATAAGGGTCATCGGATCTAGTGGATTAGGATCAGGGATAGGAGTTTTAGGGATTGAATCATCAGGGGTACTCATGGTTTAGATCGTGGTGAGGGGTATTTAAAGGTTCTGGTTGAGGTTTCGGTAAGATCTGTGCAGTAATTCGCACAGAGAAGAAGTAGCAACTGCGCAGTAACTCGCATAGGGATAAAAAACACACAGTAGTCAAGATCTACCGCTCTGATACCATGAAAACTTAAAGAACAATCACAGAAAGACACAATATTTAACGTGGTTCAGTACGGAATCGTACCTACATCCACACGCACACACGCCATCACTTTTTATTTCTTTTCAATAATAATGGAGTACAAGGGAGAATTGGGGAGAAGATAGGTTAGAAAGGAAGAGGGAGGCGCCTCCTTTATAATAGGTAGGCTAATATTTCTTTTTATTACATTTCCATATATGCATAAATCATAAAAAGGAAATTCAGAAGGTCCAACTCGGACCGAGTTCAGGCCAACTCGAACCGAGCCAAAGGGGTGTGGTTCAACTCGGTCCGAATTCAGCCCAACTCGGACCGAGCCAAACGTCTCATTTTCTCCACAGTTATTTTGTATTTTGTTTTTTTTTTCCAGGCAAATTTTTGTTGGCTTTGTTCCAACTGCAAGCGCTAGTGAGGGACACCTTTAATTGAGCGGAAGATCTATAGATGGTAAAATTTTAAGTTTCATGGTAAATTCATTTGCATTTATGTAAGAAGCAGGTGTGATGGAATGATTGGGACAATTGATTAGTTTATTATTCTGAATTTTGTTAGACTAATCAGTTATGCATTGTAAAACAAAAAATGACCACAGGAATGCTCACAAACATCATCTTTCTTCTTGTTTTTTATGGTGTTTCTTTTGTTTTTTTAATACTTTATCTCTTCCCACTGGCAAAATTTCTTGATGGAATTAATCTCAATGGCAGTCGGATGGTCGTCCCATCAGCGGTCACATTGGTACAGGATTTTACTGGATCTCGAGATGAAGTGATTTTTGTTATTTCATAAAAGTGTTTTGCCTAATTTTTATTATGTTTTTTCTTAAAATAAAAGGAGCAACAAATGTTTCTGTATTTCCATTTCAGCTGAAAAATATTCAGGTGACCTCTCATGGGTAGAGGCTACAACGGCCTGTGTTTTCAAGTTGGTTGGCATGTTTACCGGTAAGGATAAAGCACTTGCTCAATTGTAGGTGCCTCTTTTATTAATAAATGAAATTACATATGAAGTTTCATAGAATGATCCTGTTTTATCTTTTGAAGCCGTTAAATTCTTGCACGAACAAAACTAATTGTATGATTTTAATTGGATGATTAGATGATTTTAAATTGCTTCTACATAAGCAACAACGATACCATTATTTCCATCATGATTGCATACACGATAGATGTCATAATTATTAATCTACATCGGTACCAATATTAGAACGTATCATTGATCTTTGGTAATTTTGCAAGATTTTTTTATTTTAATAGATGTGTCATTCCTTTTATTTTAATTATCAGTGCAAGAAAAGGCGAAAATGAGACAATTACAGCACCGTTTTTTGTCATATAAGGGTTCTTGGTGAGTTGGTTCTGAAGTTGTTAGAGGAAATATGTGCAAATGAGGCTTCCAAATATAGTACTGATCAAATAGGAGAAGAAAATTTTGCCTTGTCCTTGCTTTGCACTAAACGTAGAAGTTCGAAATGGTAAAAAATTGTTTGCATTATATGGTTTTCATAACAAAAAAAAAAAGAAATGTCTATAATTTTCATAAAATTATGCCCACACATTGGGTGGGCCTATTTGCTAGTCACAAAAAAAGCAAAATACATTATACATTTTTCAAATTTATATGGATGAATGAGAGCGGCATCGGAATTGGGAACAGATTCATATTCTTTACTCGAGAAGGAAAATCTTTTGATAATAGGGACTTATGGCAGAATCAGTAATTGATAATTAAAATCATTTAATATATGCCTATGGACTTTTGATGTTAAAAAGAAAATTAATTTTGGAGCGAACTTGAGCTTATCCTCCTCACCGTAATATGCCACAAATGTCAGTGAATTTATAAAATTCAGTCTCTAAACACCTAACCCTACCCCACCCCTCCACTTCCCTCTGGCTCTGCTTAGCCTTAGGCCAGATAACGGATGAACCGTCATATGCCACAAATTTAGTACCCCCACATAATTCAAATGAAAATTCAAAACGTACCCAAACTACATTCAACAAATTGTGAAAGCTGATCTTCCCAGCTCAATAGTGTGCAAGAGGATCTGGTTAATTGGAATAAGGTGTAACAGGCAAGACTATTTACAGCGGTTCAATTCTTCTAAAAGTTTTCTTCCATCACCCATCCCTGAGATGAACAATTTCACTTCATCTGGATTCTCGCAGTTACTTAATCCACATAAAATTATGTCAATGGTGATATCATCCGGCTTAAGACCTTGCATCATCATCTTTTCAACCAATTGTAGAGCCTCAATGATTCTACCAGATTTACAATAGCCATTGATTAACGTATTGTAACTATGCTGATTCGGCACAATGCCTTTTTGAGTCATCGTGTTGAAAAGATCTGTCGCTTCATCAACACGACCTTCCAATACATAACCATGCAACAAGGACGTGATAGTTATTACATTAGGTTTAACACCGATTTCCTCCATTAAACTGACCAGCTTCTCTGCTTCACAGGTTACCCTGTGCTTGCACAGGGAATCGATATATGTGTTAAAAGTCACTACATCTGGTGAAATACCCTGACTTACCATCTTGCGAAATATCGCAATTGAATGGCTCCACTCACCAACAGAAGAGAGCCCATGGATTAGACAATTGTATGTGACAACATTTGGCATCATTCCTCGTGCTATCATTTCCTGAAGAAGCTCTAAAGCATGCAAAAAGGCACCCTCTTTGCAACAACCATGTATTAACGTTGTATATGTGTAAACATTTGGTTGAAGTCCACAGCCAAATAATTCTTCATATAATTGAAATGCCTTGTGACTGTCACCGGCTCTAAAAGAACCAAGAATTAGGCAATTGTAGATATCAATATTGGGAACTACTCCTTTAGTAATCATTTGTTCAAACATTCTCAAAGCACTATTTCTATCACCATGACTGCAAAGACCATTAATAAGAATGTTATAGGTATACAAATCAGGAACAACACCATGGGCATGCATATCTTCAAACATCCTTCGTGCTGCACTAACATTCCCATTCTTGCAAAGACCATCAATAAGACTGTTGTTGGCATACAAATCAGGAACAACGCCATAGGTAGGCATTTCTTTAAACACCTTTTGCGCTGCCTTAACATCCCCATTCTTGCAAAGGCCATCAATTAGAATGTTAAAAGTGATTACATCAGGTTTCACTCTTTCGGTGATCATTTCACGGAGCACCTTTCTAGCCTCAGCAATCTCACCCTCTCTGCAGAATCCATGGATCAGAGTATTGCAAGTTACAACATTAGGTTTACAGCAACTCCCTTCTACCGCCATCCGACGACTAAGCTCAAGCCCTGTCTTAGTTTTACCACATTTGCAAAGAGCATCAATAAGAATGTTGTAAGTGATCACATTAGGACGACATCCCAACTGTGGCATTTTAGCAAGCACCTTAGCAGCATCACCAAGCTGCTTCGCTGCATAGAGCGCTTTGATGAGAGAGCCGAACATGATGGTCTTAGCACCGCATCCTTCTCGCAACGACTGGCCAAGCACGCAGAATCCGAGATCCACCCGTCCCATGCGACGACAACAACAATCGATGACAAGGCTGAAGGTATGGACAGATGGAGAGACACTGCTTCGTCTGTGTGTGGCTCTCTTAAAGCGATTGAAGAGAGCGAATAGTGTTGGGTAGCTGTCAGGATGGTCGATTTTGGCGATAGATTTGAGAATGCCGTTGAGGGCGAGGATGGAGGGTGGGGGAGTAATGTCGGGAGAGAGAAGGTGAAGAAAACGGGAGGCGAACTGTTGCAGCTGAAGCTTCTCGGCATCGCAACTTTGCTTCACTAGTTTCTTCACACTGCTGGCCAGCGGCTTCGCTGCCTTGCCACTCATTGAAGGTCGAATGGAGCGGAGCACTGGAGCAGGAAAGAGGGGAAAGGTAAGGGGTCCGTATCCTCTGCTCACCTTTTAAGGTGAGCAGAGTGCCTACCTCTGATCCGAGCCGTTCGATCTAATCTCGACGGTTAAAATTTTTCGGGCCTTACAATCTGGTTACATGCACGGGGCTCCCTTAACCGTTAAGATTACATCTAACGGTTCAGATCAGAAGTGAGCAGAGTGCTCACCTTAAAATGTAGGCAGAGGATGTGATTCCGAAAGGTAAGCAGGCTAATTTGATGAATTCGCCATAAAACAGGACTAGAGTACCCCTAGAGGCCTAGATCAAGTAGTAGGATCATTAGTACTTAATTATATCATCATATTCTTTAGCAGGAGAGTTTGATCATATGTCATCAAGTACAAGGAACTAAGGCCCAGGCCCAAAATTTCTTATAAGGCAGAGAATTAAGTCATACCTGATATTTTACAGGAATTATAACCACCATCGCGTTTTGTACCATCGCTACCATCGCTAACCAAAAATAGAATTTCCGCTCCCTCTCCTATCACGCGCGCACTCCTTCCGCTCTCTCCTCTCACGCGCGCTCTCCTTCCCTAGCGCGTTCATCTTCTCCACCTCTCTTCCCTTCTCTGCCACACTCCCCTCCGTCCCTCTTCACTCTCCTTCTACCTCGTACATTTTCTTCTCTTCTCTGTCTTTCCTCTGACAAGCAAGAAAACAAATTGAACATATAGAATAACAAATTGAAAATATGAATGAACAAAGTGAACATATACACCAACAAAGTGAGACATAAAATAAACAAAGAACTCTGACGCACAGCAAAATAAATTGAACACATAGAAGTAACAAATTGAACATATAGAATAACAAATTGAACATATAGAATAACAAATTGAACATATAAATTAACAAAGTGAACATATACACATAAATCTGACAAGCAAGAAAACAAATTGAACATATAGAATAACAAATTGAACATATGAATGAACAAAATGAACATATACACCAACAAAGTGAGACATAAAATAAACACAGAAATCTGACGAACAACAGAACAAATTGAACACATAGAAATAACAAATTGAACAGATGAATGAACAAAGTGAACATATACACTAACAAAGTGAGATATAAAATAAACACATAAATCTGACAAGCAAGAAAACAAATTGAACATATAGAATAACAAATTGAACATATGAACGAACAAAGTGAACATATACACCAACAAAGTGAGACATAAAAAAAACACAGAAATCTGACGCACAACAAAACAAATTGAACACATAGAAATAACAAATTGAACAGATGAATGAACAAAGTGAACATATACACTAACAAAGTGAGATATAAAATAAACACATAAATCTGACAAGCAACAAAACAAATTGAACATATAGAATAACAAATTGAACATATGAATGAACAAAGTGAACATATACACCAACAAATTGAACATAAGGAAGAGACTGAAGAGTGCGAAGGGAGGGGGAAGGGAGAGAGATGCACAGAAGGAAGAGACTGAAGAGTGCGAAGGGAGAGGAGCGTACCCGGATGAGGAGAGGGGAGCGCTTCGCAGGGTGAGGAGAGGGCTCACTTCGCTGGGGAGAGAGGACCGCTTCGCTTCACTGGGTTAGGAGAGGGGAGCGCTTCGAGCGATGGTAGAAATAGAGATGGTAGTAATCAATTTCCGATATTTTACAGTGATTAACAGCAAGGCTAAAAGTAATGAGATTTTTTGGGGTTAGTCTACAATAATTAGCATACAGACTGTTAACACCATCACACATGACGCCTGTTAATGATGTTTAATAGCATACAGACTGTTATCAAGAATTGCCCGTGTTGGTAATTTTAATTTTTAAGAAGATACAATATGCAGAACAGTTGTATGTGAAAATGCTTCACAGGGTGCGTTGTATGATTTGGCGCGGAGATGAAAATTTTTATTATGTGTTAATGCGTTCCTTTTTATACAAGTCTCAGTAGGATTACTAAATTAATATTTGAAAATCACTGTAATAAAGTCAAGCGGATGAGCTAATTATATACGGTCATGAATCAATGAAATACATTTTTTTCAAATTGAACTAGCATATCCCAATGAAACATGAGTAAGATTTCGATGCCACACTTTTTTTTGCCACAAATGTCATACTTTATTTTTTATTTTAAATTTAAAAAATTTAAAATATAATCATCCGATCCAAACCGTTGATTTTGTTCATTTTAACGAAAGATGGGTTGTCCTAAAATTTCATAATTTTTAAAATTTATTCGGTACTTGATCAAGAGGTTAAAAGATGGACATATTAGAATTAACCTATTTTAGTTATTTCGATCCGTTCATTTTTTACCATTTGATCAAGCATCAAATATACTACAAAAATTATAAAATTTTATAACAATGCATCCATCGTTAAAATGAACATGATCAACGGTTTGAATCGGACGATTATATTTTAAATTTTAAAATTTTAAATAAAAAAGTAAAATGTGATATTTGTGGCACCGCGCACCGGGACCTTGCTCTTTCATATATATGAACAAGCAAAAAAAGACCAAGTTACGCTACCGAAGTCCTTTTTTCTATAGCTTGTCAACAGATAATTTATCACTAGAGAAATCAATAATTACAAATAGAATTGAAACACCCATTCAATAATATATATAAGGTATGTAAGTCATTTCGGATCAGTCAAAAATTCAAAATCCCAAACATTCCATCATTGTCCCAAACATTCCATATCCCTCTTCTCCTCTAGTTCCACCATTCAGATGTTTAGGCAGAGATGTGAGAAGAGGCGCCAAGCTCCAGATATCTGTCTTTCATTTTTCAGATCAAAGCCCCTGCCAATATCCCAGTACGCCTTTGATTGCTGTACACACAAAGTTGAGAATGATATTGAGCATTATCAAAAGTTACAAAACACACCCTATTTCTGTTTTTCCACAAAATTCAGAAAAATGCAGCACACAAATGCATAAAAGTAACTTTATTATCAATCAATAAAGCAATATTTAGTAAATTTTCCAACGAATTAGGATAATGGTATTGAAATTGATCAAGGAACCATATCAAAATGAATCTATTCTGATTACAAGGAAAGAGCAAGTGATCAATGCTTTAAATCCTTTTTAATCTTTTGGTACGTTCATGCATCATATCAGGTCGAATTTAAACAAAAAACTTGAAAAGCACTTAAGCAAAAAAATTTACACAATTCTGCATCTTCTAAACATTTTTATATATTTATTTTGTTTTGAGTGGAGGTATGCATAAAATAATTAGTAAACAATGAGATGATGTAAGATTATGCATACTTGTACAAGTTGAACAAACCAACCCCCAAGGTTATGGTGAGAAGTCCAATTCCTTTTACTCATGTAAATGGGTCGTTGAAGAAGAGTACAACAACCTATGTAAGTTTGTAAAAAGATACATAAATCAAACAAAAAGCTCCTGCTAGTAGAACAGCTGGCAATATATAGAAGCAAGGATTTCAGAACAACTTGAATTTCACCAAGTTTGGAGGATAGTTTTGTTTTTGAAAAAGAAGAGAGAAGAAAGGATAATTGACAATTTCTTTCATGGCCCTTTAGCGAGCTTTTGAAAAATACGATAAACTTATTTAAGTTCTCCTTGTGACAGACGTGAAATATTAATTCATTATAATATTTCTATAATTACCCAAAAAGCTCACGTAATTCATATAAAATTAAATAAATTCATGAATTAAAACTTATAGGATTAGAGAGAAGACATCGTAAAGCGAAAATTCGATCTTCTCTAATTTTTCTTAGTAATTTTGATGGAAGAATTAGTGGCATTTTTCTTAATTTGTCTCTATTTCTTAATGACCTAAATTAATAGGAAAAGGTGTCAATTTTTGACAGATTATTAGAATATAAATACTAAGGCAATTGAAGGATCAGAATTTCAATGAATCCGGTCCATTGATTTTTCATCGAAATCAATGCACCATTTAATTAAAATTCATAAATGAACTTGGTTCAAATTAAATGTTATAGGCCACATTAATAATAATTAATAATATTAATTATAACACTCCTGCCATAAAAATGTTCTAAAGACACCTCACCATTAACTAATGACATTAAACGGCAAGTGAGCTGACTAAACAACTAAAATGACACCAGTCATTAAATGCCATTAGATGAAGTGTCCTAACTTTTTGTTTATAATTTAAATTTTCATTAAAATCTCGATCGGGTTTAAACCCTCAATTTTTGCTCAATATGAGTGTTATTTGTCACCAAATTAAAGGTTGACAGTCTACTTAGTATATAGAGAAAAAAATACGACTAATGTCGAAGTGAATATCCGGCCTGAATAACTGGTGCAAGCAACATTGATTGTCAATATATATATATATATATATATAGAGGATTGCTAAAATGCTATGCACATACATTTTAGTATCGTACGATACGCGCAACGTATCGTACAGTTCGGTACGAGTCAAAGCCCTACCGATGCATATCGTACCATTGTATCGGAGACCAAGTGAATCGACGGAATCGCTGCGGTACGCACGAACGATACGCGTATCGTATCGTATCGAACGATACACACGATTCGTGATTGGCTTCGATTTACGATTAAAAAAACCTCCGTTTGCGCGAGAGACAAAAAAAATAAGACCTAGGCTGAGATAAGTAAAGAGGCACCGTTTAGGAAAAGATGGATCTGACTTGTGGGGCCCTTTTGTAAAGTATTTTTTTTTACTTGAATACTTTATTTTCCCACGGATCCCACCCCTATGTTTCTAAGACCTAATTTAACCTTTCAATAGGATTAACTTTATTGTGGGACCATGGTCAAAATAATGGATAAAAATTCAAACTAAATGAGAAATTTTGAATACGGATTATATTCAGGAATAAATCTAATTTTAGCATGAAAAGCTTCATTTAATTTATATAGAAATCCGATCAAATAAATAAAATTTAATAAGCTTCAGATGTAGCACTAAATAATTATATTAACTCAATTTACGAATAAATTTAATTATATCATTATAGATTATATATAAAGATCATAGATTAAAATTAAACTAATAAAATTTTATAATATAATAATAATAATAATAATAATTATTATTATTATTATTATTATTACTACTGTTGTTATTATAATTATAAATAAATAAATAAATAAAAAAATAAATATTTAAATTTATAAAAATTATGCAAATTTTATAAGTTGTACAGATTATGCAATAATAATCAATATTCATATAATAATCAATATTCATAGAGTACACTTAATGATACCTAGATGGTTTAAAGATTATAATGATATTGTGTGCTACTAAAGCTTTCTTTTAATGAAAATCATCCATTATATGTTCTAACTAATTAATTTACTTAATTTCAAGCATATCTTACCGTATCTTTGACGATACGTTACGATACACGATTCACGATTCGATACTAAATCCATCGATACACGATACATTTTACGATTCTAAAAGTATGGCTATGCATAGCACGGATGGTCTTCGTGCTACGGATTCGTTCTTGCATTTCATGCTTCAAACAACCGATCCAAACCGTTCATTATCTTCTACATATTGAAATCTTATTAGAAACCAAATTTTACATTTTTTTGAATTTTTTACTATTTTTCTCGGATTTTTGAAAATCACTGTTATTGAAGGGTCCAAAATTTATTAGATTAAGTATTTTAAAAAATCTGAGAAAAATAGTAAAAAAATTAAAAAAATGTAAACTTTGGTTTCTAATGAGATTTTAATATGAAGAAGATAATGAACGGTTTGGATCGGTTGTTTGAAGCATGAAATGCAAGAACGAATCCGTAGCACGAAGGCCATCCGTACTATACATAGCATTTTAGCAATCCTCTCTCTCTCTCTCTATATATATATATATATATATATATATATATATATATATAGATAGGCTAAATTAGACTCCAGCCTATAAAGACCTTGTGTGCTCCAGTTTTTCAACCGTCCGATCTGAAATCCAAAGGCCTAGATTCAGGCGCTGGAGGAGAGATGAATTGTCGCCTCTCTATTGAACTTCCGTTAGTTCCGTTAGATGGCTTCTCTGTTTGTCTGTTCAGATCGGGAAAAAACAAAAACAAAGTCTATTACTTTCTTGCTATGGCTTCGTCTCTCTCCCAGTCTCCCCAAAATAAAGAGATGTGGATTCGACAAGCCATCCACTTCTCCCCTTCTTCTCATAAAGCTATCCACCTCTTATAATCCTAAATCTCTCTGAAAGACAAAGTGCGACTGTCAGTTTTGGAGCTGGTGATAAGTAATTTCCCACATTCGTGACGAAACCCTAGCTTGCTTGACGGAAGGTGCGAATGGCCGGTGACAAGTAATTTCCCTCCTTCGTTTACCCTATTATGTGTGTTTTGTTTTTCGTAATTTTTTTTGGTTCAATTTTTTCAATTAGGGTTTGCCCCTTTCACTGGGTTACTCCTAATCTGAATGTAGCGCATTTCTAATATGTTTCCTTTTTCTTTTTTTTTCCAATATTAAACGAAATTTCTTGCTTGGTTATACCAATACTACTATGAATACGATTAAAATGGTTGATAATGGCTCAATTTGATAGAATGCTTTCTTTAGATAAATTTTTCATGTAATGCTTTCTGGGAACCTTTGATCACGAATGTCTACCATTCATCTTATTTGAAAGGAATGCTCTGGTAATTATCATGATATTTGTTGCCATATTATATAAGAATAGGTATTTGTTTCATCTGTTGATGGCCTGACCAACGCTTTTGTTGGACTCTTAGTTTATAATCTCATTTGTACTAGTTTTACTGCTTACTCTGACTGGTATGGCACATGACTCAAAATACCTGGTTTCAAGCATATAAATATGTACCATTTCTTGCCTCAAAAATACTGTCTTTCTCAAATTAATGCATTAAGATGCATACGTGTTGACCCATATAGGATTTAAGATGCATACATTTAGACTTGAGCATTAAGAATTAACAGTCTATAAGTCATTACAGGTACACATCTTCTATATTTCTAGTATAGCATATGATCAAAGAAAACCTACGTTCAGAGCTTGAAAACCATGGTGTTTGGAGGCAAGAGCATTGCTAGACAGACTGGAGTTTTTGAAGGGGCACACAAAAAGTGCTTTGAGTTTATATGCTGGTGCTTTGATTGTTAGAATTAATAAATCTTATTTCTTCATTTTGTATCTCTGGAATTTACTTATTAGGATTAGTCAAGTAATTATGTATGCTCCTTGTTTAGACAGATTGAAATGAGAAAAACTTGTTCTCTTTTGTAATAATGATTGTATCTATGTTATGCAACTAGGAAGAGGGCTTGGATAATTGGGTGCTTCATTAGTTATGTTATACAAATTTTGTTTCCTTGAGCATGCATTTTTCAAATACATTGGCTCACCATGCACTTTTGTTATGCAATTAAATGTTGATACATGGTAATTGGTAAGTCAAATTAAATAACAACTTTCTGGCACAATATATAGATGGAACACGCAAAATGTCTGAAAAGTAATGTCTCAGTTTCATTTCTAAAAACAAAACAATTACAAAGTACCTAAATAGGACAGTACTAATATGCAAATTAATTTACTCGATTAACTTAACAGACCCAATACAAGACCATGATATACATATTGAACGGTACCAAAATTCAGTCCTTTACAAAATTACCCCAATATGATATCAAATTCAAAAAAAAAAAAGAATCTTTCCTCAATCCTAATCTTCTCCTTTGGCCATCATTCTCTTGCTTGGCATTTCTTCTTTCTTCTCGTCGTCCTTCTAGTTTCTAATACAAGTCAAGAGAACAAAAAAAAGAATAGGCTATTACTAATAGTACTTATTTATTCTTAAAATCCACTAGTTAAAGTACGATAATGGTTAAACAGATAATAGTGAAAATCCACTGGCACATTGATGAAACTTATGTTTCAAAAAAGTAGAATATGTATACGACAAATGACTAGTAAATCTAATACTTCCACATGATTACTACGACTTTCAAAAAAGCCTGGTCTGCCTTAGATTTCTCCTTTTCTTCACCATCATTCTCCTTTGTGCTAAATATCTACACCAGAAATAAACACTGAAGCTATAATAAAATCTGATGTGAGCATATATATGACAAACAGTGGTGATACAATCAATGCTAGATTTACAGCTTATTAATCATATCCAGTGGTAAGTAAAACTGCTCCAAGGTAAGTAAAGATTTAAAACTGATGACATAGCACTTTCTCCTATTCCCAATCAAATTATTGTTTGGAATTTGTCTACCAGGAGCTTATTTCATTTTATTTCATGCTCATACATTAACTTGTACCAGTTACTCTACTTTTTAATTTAATGAAGTAGGTCTATGAGTGTTACAAGTAAATAAGATGTATACTACAAGTGCACATTACAAAAGATGGACTTACAAGTAAACATCACAAGTACATACAACAATAGATGTATACGAATTGATGCTAAATAAATAAGTTCTTAAACATGTTGATTTGCTCGTGTTAACGCCATGGCTTGTTTTGGACAACAAGCTTGGAATTTTCAGAAGGGCCCAAATACATTTGCAGAAACCAATTTCCCTAAATTGTATACTGATTTTGCTACTTACCAATTAAATGTAGCCGTTCACATATTTTAAACTGATCGAAAATGTAACTTATGACCATATTTTGAAATAAAAGCAGCCATGGCTCACCAAGCTTGAATCAAATTATTAGTCTCGATAAGCTTTGAGGAAAAATCAGGGTTTTAAACTAACGAGAAATTACTCCCAGAACACGAGTCACAATTAGCCTCAAAATTGAACTCGCCAATTAAGGCTTTTAACCCGCAACCATTGCTGGTCTAGGCTCCGCTCCAGAAGGAGAGAGTCGGAGAGAAGGGAAAGGAGGAGAGTTCGGATAGCCTGCTCCAGAGGGAGAGAATGGACGGAAATTAAGGAGAGCTGAGAGACAGATAGAGGGAGAGATCGGTTACTCCCAAAATCGGAGAGTAGCGAGCTCCCTTCCCTTCGCTCCGAGTCTCCCCTTCTGGATCGGAGCCTAACACTGTGTTTGGATGGGAGATAATGGATGGGAAGGGACGGTAAAAGAGGGGAAAATTAAAAAAAATTCTGTTTGGATGGAAGGGAATAGGGAGCGTAAAATTTTAGAGAGGGGGAACGGTTCCCTTCAATATTTTACTTTCTGTGCAAATATTTTCTCCTCCGATTTGGAGGAGAATGGACGGAAAGTAAAATTGGCACAATACCTCAGAGCACTTGACAATTGCTACCCATCCACCTTTTTTTTTTTATTGTTTCTTAGCTTTCGTCCATATCTCCTTCTAAAAGCCCTCCAGTTCAATTTTGTAACCCTAATATGGCAAATGGTTTCTGAATTTTGGGACTTGAAGTTGTGTTCTTCAAGTGGTAACTTTGTTTCTTGTAAATTTAATGTTTGTAGGTATGAGTAGCCTAGAAGCTGCCCTAAATTGGGTTATAGAGCATGAGAATGATTCTGATATTGATCAGATGCTACCGGTATGAAAGCACCATAATTCTGAAATATGCTAACTATCTTATAATGATGAAAGGGGCACTTATAAATAAAAGTCATTCTCGCTTAGAGCTCAGAGGAGAATTTGATTTGGCACATAAATTAGCTATATATTCTATTTTAACTAGTCAATCATATTATTTTATCTTTGTTAAATTACTTGAACCAAACATGAGAAAAGAAAAAAAGTAAATTAAATTTTCCTTTCCCCTTCAAACACAATCCAAACAGAAAAAATAAAAAATTTCCTTTCCCATCCCTTCCCATCCCTTTCCTCTCTATTTTTTCCTTTCTTTCCCATTCACTCCCTCTCAACCAAACATAGTATAAGAGAGAGAGAAAGGGTGCTGGGAGGGTGAGAAAGAGGTACCTTTGAATTTGGCGGAAACCCTAAAGCAGCGATCGAGTGAGAGGAAGTTCAAGAGTTGGACGATGGTGGAAAGAGGTTGACTTGGGGTCAGAGGAAACTCGGGTTAGGTAAAACCATTGCTCCAGGCATGATTTGTAGCAGAGATGGAGAGGGAGAGGCCAGATAGGCGAGATGGAAGAGGGAGAGCACATCGACTCTCTCATTTTGGGTTTCACGATGAGAAACGGAGAAAGGAAACGAAAAAAAGAGAGTAAACGGAGAGACGGAAGCTAAATTTCCTCCCTTAGCGTCTAAATCTGAGCCATTGGATTTCAGATCAGACGGTTAAAAAACTGGAGCACACAAGACCCCTGTAGACTGGAGTCTAATTTAGCATATCTCTATATATATATATATAGAGATTGACTAAAGTATACTCCAGCATACAGATAGCCCGTATGCTGGAGTCGTTTCTCACAATCTAAAATGCATACAGTCGATCCGAAGCTTTCAAATTGTTCTCCATATTGAAATCTCCTATGAAACTAAAATTTATATTTTTTCAAATTTTTTTACTATATATTATGCTATTTTAAAAAAACATTGTAAAGGAGTTGTAAAGGAGTATTTCTAACCATTCAATTTTAAAATAGCATAATATATAGCAAACAAATTCGAAAAAATGTAAAATTTGGTCTTTAAAGATATTTTTATATGGAGAACAACTTGAACGGTTTGGATCGACTGTTTGAATTTTAGATTTTGAGAAACGACTCCAGCATACGGGTTTAATCCGTATGCTGGAGTATACTTTAGCCAATCTCTCTCTCTCTCTCTCTCTCTCTATATATATATATATATATATATATATATATATATATATATATATATATATTAGCAGTATTATTAATCAACCAAGTTGACTTCAAAGTTCAAACTAATTATTCTTTTTTTTAATTAACTGGTGTAAGCAAAACTGTGCAAATCGCTTAGAAAAACAATTATATCTCTAAAACCCAATTAGGTCTTCAAAAATCTCCCCGCCAAACAATTTTTTGGAATCAAAACTAAAGACTGCCTGAAAGTTTCCCGTCAAACAATTTTTGGAACCAAACAGAATATTTTTTAACCGCTAAAAAACATTTTGATCAGGGCCATTATGTTTTTAAGTACACATAAAAAATTGATTCATTACAATTTGTTATGTTATAAAATTATTAGCATAGTTAAATTAAATTAATCTAAAAAATTTCAACCATTTGTGCGATCAAATGGAATATCTTAAACGTATTAGTCCCCACTTAAATTGATCCGACCCCGAAACAAATTCAGTCGGCCCGGCGTATGCATTATAATACAGAAAAAGCATAAACTGAAATTTTCCAATTTATAGCCTACAACTAACTGATATTTTCTTATCACAGAAAAAGCAAAATACATTATACATTTTTCAAATTTATATGGAGGAATGAGAACGGCATGGAAATTGGGAACATATTTAATAAATGCTTGATATTCTTTACTCGTGAAGAAAAAACCTTTCGATAATAAGACTTATGGAAGAATCAGTAATTGATAATTAAAATCATTTAATATATGCCTACGCATTTTGATGTTAAAAAGAAAATTAATTTTGGAGCGAACTTGAGCTTATCCTCCTAACCATAATACAAGACAGCAAATAGGACTATAGGAGTAATTTTTACTACTTATAAAAGCACTAATCTAAATGTCTATCCAAAATTTAAACCCAAAGTAGCAAACAATTGTTTACCCAATGCAATATGGACCTTCCATTTTTGCGATTTGATCAGATCAATGGTGTAGATTTAATAATGAGATAAAATCGCCATCTAATAAAATCGCTTCAAATTTTCTTTCTTATTTCCACACAATCGGATGGGCTCGTTTGCTAGTAATTAAAAAGCGAGGGTTGCGGAATGTGGGCCGAAAATGTCAGTGAGTTTTTGAAAAATTCAGTAGACTCTAAACACCTAACCCTACCCCACCCCTCCACTTCCCTATGGCTCTGCTTAGCCTTAGGCCTGATAACGGATGAACCGTTATATGCAACAAATTCAACAAATTTAGCACCCCTCCACTCCACATGAGAGACCACATCAAGATGTACCCCCACATAATTAAAATGAAAATTCAGAACTTACCCAAACTACATTCAACAAATTGTGAAAGTTGATCTTCCCAGCTCAATAGTGTGCAAGAGGCTCTGGTTAATGGGAATAAGATGTAACAGGCAAGACTATTTACAGCGGTTGAATTCTTCTAAAAGTTTTCTTCCATCACCCATCCCTGAGATGAACAATTTCACATCATCTGGATTCTCGCAGTTACTTAATCCACATAAAATTATGTCAATGGTGATATCATCCGGCTTAAGACCTTGCATCATCATCTTTTCAACCAATTGTAGAGCCTCAATGATTCTACCAGATTTACAATAGCCATTGATTAACGTATTGTAACTATGCTGATTCGGCACAATGCCTTTTTGAGTCATCGTGTTGAAAAGATCTGTCGCTTCATCAACACGACCTTCCAATACATAACCATGCAACAAGGACGTGATAGTTATTACATTAGGTTTAACACCGATTTCCTCCATTAAACTGACCAGCTTCTCTGCTTCACAGGTTACCCTGTGCTTGCACAGGGAATCGATATATGTGTTAAAAGTCATTATATTTGGTGAAATACCTTGACTTACCATCTTGCGAAATATCGCAATTGAATGGCTCCACTCACCAACAGAAGAGAGCCCATGGATTAGACAATTGTATGTGACAACATTTGGCATCACTCCTCGAGCTATCATTTCCGGAAGAAGCTCTAAAGCACGCAAAAAGACACCCTCTTTGCAACAACCATGTATTAAGGTATTATATGTGTAGACATCTGGTTGAAGTCCACAGCCAAATAATTCTTCATATAATTGAAATGCCTTGCGACTGTCACCGGCTCTAAAAGAACCAAGAATGAGGCAATTGTAGATAGCAATATCGGGAACTACTCCTTTAGCAATCATTTGTTCAAACATTCTCAATGCACTATTTCTGTCACCATTCTTGAAAAAACCATCAATAAGAATGTTGTAGGTAAACAAATCAGCAACAACTCCATGGGCAGGCATATCTTCAAACACCCTTCGTGCTGCACTAACATCCCCATTCTTGCAAAGACCATCAATAAGACTGTTGTGGGTATTCAAATTAGGAACAACACCATAGGTAGGCATTTCTTTAAACACCTTTTGTGCTGCCTCAACATCCCCATTCTTGCAAAGGCCATCAATTAGAATGTTAAAAGTGATTACATTAGGTTTCACTCTTGCGGTGATCATTTCATGGAGCACCTTCCTAGCCTCAGCAATCTCACCCTCTCTGCAAAATCCATGGATGAGAGTGCTGTAAGTTACAACATTAGGCTTACAACAACTCCCTTCTTCTGCCATCCCACGACCCAGCTCAAGCCCTGTCTTAGTTTTACCACATTTGCAAAAAGCATCAATAAGAGTATTGTAAATGATCACATTAGGATGACATCCCAACAGTGGCATTTTAGCAAGCACCTTAGCTGCATAGCCAAGCTGCTTCGCTGCACGGAGCCCTTTGATAAGAGAGCCGAACATGATGGTACTAGCACCACATCCTTCTCGCAACGACTGGCCAAGCACGCAGAATGCGAGATCCACCCGGCCCATGTGACGACAACTGTCGATGACGAGGCTGAAGGTATGGACAGTTGGAGAGACGCTGCTTCCTCTGTGTCTGTGTCTGGCTCTCTTAAAGCGATTGAAGAGAGCGAGTAGGGTTGGGAAGCTGTCGGGATGGTCGATTTTGGCGATGGATTTGAGAATGCCGTTGAGAGCGAGGATGGAGGGTGGGGGAGTAATGTCGGGAGAGAGAAGGCGAAGAAAACGGGAGGCGAACTGTTGCAGCTGAAGTTTCTCCGCATCGCAACTTTGCTTCACTAGTTTCTTCACTTGACTTGCCAGCGGCTTCGCTGCCTTGCCACTCATTGAAGGTCGAATGGAGCTGAAGAAGGGGTCCAAAGAAAGAGGGGAAAAGGAAAGCAGGGAGATACTGACCGGAATCTAAAAATATAAACTTTTAACATTTTAAAGTAGGTACTACTGGGGAATCACATCCATTACCGACTTTTTAAGATCGGTAGAGTTGGGGAATCACATCCATTACCGACTTTTTAAGATCGTAGAGTGATAACTTTCTGATCTTAGATCTAATTTCAACAAATAAGGGAGTCTCGTGCATGTAACTTAGATGGATAGATTTGAAAAATTTTAATCGTCGGGATTAGATCGAACGGCTCAGATTAAGAATTGGCCGTCTACCAACCTAAAAAGGTTGGCAGAGGATACGGACCCGGAGCACTGGAGTAGGGGTGGGTCCAAAAAAAAAACAATGGCATCGAGATTCGCTATGGTCCATTTGTTAAAAATATAAACTTAACATTTTGCTGAAATAAATGAATTTCAAATTTAAATATTTAATACCGTGTTTCTATCTTTACGGAAAAGTTACAATGATTTGGCAATAACATATTATACATACATAGTTAGTTCTTCTGACTACTTTATTCAATAAATTCTCATAATTACAATTTAATTTATAAATAACTATATTGCTAATTTATTGCTATATCAACTCAAAATTGATAATCCCATGATGCAAAACTTACATTTATAATGGAACACCTTACCATGGACCAATTTTTTCAGCCTTGTTCATTTAAATTTTGAAAAACAACATATTTTTTTAGTACATATAAAAAAAAATTTGATTCGTCATAATTGATTATGTTATAAAATTACTAACATAATTAAATTAAATCAATCCAAAAGATGGACCATTTGTGAGAATCAAATTCAAATGAAACATCATTGTATTGTTGCCCCCCACTTAAAAAAAATCAGTCGGCCCCACTTAAACGTATTGTTGTCCCCTTCCAAATATGCAGTTTGCTTTGTACTGACATTGTTTGGTTGCTTCTCAGACCGAGACTGTACGAAAGCGACACGTGACAATCTCGTCAGAGGTTATCCGATCAGCTTTTCCCAACCTTTATTCCTCCCATGACCTGCATTTTCGGCTCATTAAATAGAATCCGTATCCGCTCCCGCGCGAGACCGTCCAGCGCAGTCTTAGAACCGTCCGATCTGATCTGAACAGTTTGGACTTATCAATCTGGTTACATGCACGGAACTTCCTTTATCAGATTAAATCACACGGCTGTAATTTGTGCGCTGGACGGTCCCGCGCGGGACTAGATCCCATTTGCATTAAATACGCTCTTAGATTTAGACATCGCTTGATATTAAAAAGCACCCAGAAATTTCGTATTCATGTCGTGAGAAATTGATTGAGGCGCGATACAAAGTGCAACCATGAGAGCTTCCCTGTTTCTTGCGCTAGTTCTCTGTGCGAACTTCTTCTACTGGTAGGGAGATACTTCTACTTGCATTTCAATCTTTTTTTTTTTTTTTGAAAAAGCATTTCAATCTTAGTGTATTGCTATTATTCAATTATTTTGTTCTTTCTTTGTTTGTCTGAGGTCATGCTATGTTGGGTTGGTTGAGATCGCTCCAAATTTGCTTAATTTGACGATTTCGTATCTTATTTTGGTAAATTGCAATTCAGTGAGAAGTAAAATTTGTGAATGTCGATTCAATTATATAAGCAAACTTACTTCAATTAGCATATGTGAATATTAGGGGATGTTGTAAGGAAGGAGAAGAGAAGACTCTTGCGAAATTTCCTCCAAGGGGATGGAATTCTTACGATTCCTTTTCATGGATTATCGACGAAGAAGCCTTTTTGCAAAATGCAGAGATTTTGGCTCAAAAGCTTTTGCCACACGGATATGAGGTTGGTACTTTGAAAAGTTAAAACTCATTATTTTTGTTGGGTGTATTAGGAAACTAGTAAGCGTATGTGTATTTTACCACACATTAGAAAATCAGGGTTATCTGCTACAAGAACTCTGGTACATTTCCTATTACAAGTTGCTTGCTGGTGGGCATTCCAAGTTTTTAGGTGTGAAGGGACTGCTGGTAGGCCCATGTGCCAGTGACTTGTTACAGGAATATGCTTTGGATTCCTATATAGGGGATGCTAGGCTGGTAGCCCAATTTTAAGAAAACGTCCCCATGTTTTCAACGAACTGCGGATAGGGCTGTCAATATACCGCCGTTTCGAACGTTTTCATTTCGTTCCGTCTGAAATGGAACAGAAGTGGAAGGAAAAGTAGTTTCATTTTCAGAAACGGAATGGAAATGGAACGTTGAAATGAGAAATTTCAATGTAAAATGAATGTGGAAGTGAAATTTCCGTTCCGTTTAACGAAATGGAACGGAAATGGAATGGTTTTCTGTTTCGTATTTTGAAGTGGAATGGAAACGGAATGATGGATTTCCGTTCCATCTCACACGTTTGACAGCCCTAACTGCGGAGAGCTCCAAATTATCTAGGGGTTCTAAAACAATTTAGTGAAAATTGCAGGTTATTTTTCCAAACTTGCTTGTGTGTCTAAAGCCTTGGTTACAAGAAAAAGTTGTGTATGTGATTTGGAAGAAGGGAGCTCGTTTTTTAATTAAGAAATTTTCAGAAAAACAAGATTCAGGACTATTGGCACATTGGCTGTTTTTTTGGATATAAGTAGGGGAGCGCCCTACCACTTTTCATTAATGAGAAGTCAAAAAGTACAGAAAAAGAAAACAAAGCAAAAGAGTCAAATATTGGCTGTTTTCCTTTATTAAGTTTTAACTTTAATTCTTTCCGGCTTTGTATCATTGCAGTATGCAGTGATTGACTTCCTCTGGTACCGAAAGAATGTAGATGGTGCATATGTAGATTCCTATGGCTATGATAGTATTGATGAGTGGGGCCGGCCAATCCCTGACCCTGATAGGTGGCCTTCATCTAGAGGTGGTAAGGGTTTTACTGAGGTGGCGAAAAAGGTTCATGAGATGGGTTTGAAATTCGGCATCCATTTAATGAGAGGTATAAGCACAAAGGCAGTTGATGCTAATGCACCTATTTTGGATGTTCACAAGGTACATTTGTTTTCATCGTTTCAATAATTTGTTCTTAACTCTTCCAGTTCTGAAATATAATAAATGCATCTTCAAACCTCAAGTGGAAAAATCATAAAGATTTTCTGCTAAATGAATAGACCAAATCTATTGCTTTGTACCTTAAACATAATACGCAACACCTTAAAATTAAGATGGAGTTAAACAAAAGATGGTCGCCGTTGTTTTGTATAACTCCACCAAAGCCCTTTTTTTAGCACCTTATATAAGCTAAATTAGAAACGGAACTTTATTCACACTAGGTGGGGACATCGAGCTTCGCTCGATCTATGAGTTTTTAATAAATCTATATTTTTAATAATTTTTTTAGAATTGAAAAAGGCATGAAAAGGCCAGATTATATTAAAAGTCAGAAAAAAAAACTTTTACAGTGTTCCTATATTCATATTGGCATAATTGAACAAAACTTTTAAACTGTATAAATGAAACAAAGACAAAAGCAAAACAAAAGGACGAAGAAATTTGCTATTATTCCTTATCCTTGATTGTGTTCCTGGCGGCACAACTTCTTGAACAACCTCAAGATCCCTCGATAACAGAAAGGAGGTACAACTAAGACTGACTTCTATTTTCAAGAGTTAGACGAAATTTCAGTGTGGTGTTAATTGTTATTATCACACCAAAAACTCCATATCTTTTATATCTTTTGTAGCAGTCCAAAAATAATGCTTTCTGACCTGTCCTCATAGGTTATGCACGGATCAAAATGGAAGAGAGACTATAATTACTATTTTCATGGATTTGAAGAACAAATACGTAGTATGCAATACCTAATTTTAATAATCAACATAATAAGTAACGAATTTTCAGAAATATGTGATGATGAAATGTCGTGGGTTTTAACGTTCTCTAAAGGCATGACATCAATTGTTGATTTTATTCCTCCAATTGAATCCTTTAGTCCTTAGGAAATTATCAGATTAAGTAATTCCAACTCCTATCTTCTTCTGAACTTGTATATGAATTGGCAGTAATACTTAGAGATTCTTTGTAATACATAAATATCAGGGGTTGTTTAGATCATATGGGAATATGAGGAATTTTCTATTCCTAAGCATAAATTTATTATAAACAATCCAAACTCTTTACAAAATTACACACTTCCCAATACTTTATGTCTAGAAATAGAAATTCCTCCTATTCCTAAGCGATCCAAACTGCCTCATAAAGACATATACATTCAGAAAACCTAAAACAAAAGACAACACAACAATAAAACCTTTGATGACATGGTGATTATTAAAACATGCCGATGCAAAATGGTATTGGTGGACCACTTGGTAATTAATTGACTTATTTGTAAAGAAGAAAAAGCAAAGAAATACATTAATTAATATATTGAGACTAATTGTAAGATATAGCACCGGCCGGTTGACACTAAATTTTATATTGTGGCACAAAATCATATAACTAAACTAAAATATTGACCCTGAGCCCTACAATACAGTTTCGATTCAAGCATCATAATGCCCTCTTGCATCAGCACGTTTTTCTAATTGACATCTTCGCATACCTTTTGCAGACAGAGGAAAATTATATAATTATTTATTGTTATACATCAGGAATTGTAAAAATCAATAAAAAAATAATTAATTAAAACTGTCTTGCATACCAGTACCTAGGAATTATTTTATGGGTCAGTGAAGGAAACAAAAATGCATTATAGTCCACTGGACTACCTCGTTATATTTCACGACTGAATTGATCCATCAAATATTCAAAAGAAAAAGAGACCCTCTAGAAATTTTAATATCATTGAAAATTCATTGAATTTTGCACATACAACTTGATTCAATAACTATCTCATTTCTGAAGATAGAATTTGATTGCATCATTTGCAATTAAGAAAACCATACAACCAAACAAAGATATTATGCAAGAAATTTCATAAATAGACACTGGTCCAAAACTCTATAATGGAATAAAAAATATCAAAATTAACAAAAATATTTTTGCATACCCGTCTCTAAATCTTAAGTATCTGTAGGCTCCAGCACCACAGAGTATTCGATCTGCATAAAAGAAGGCAAAAAAATGAGTAGAATTATTTCGCAGCTGAAAATTGCTTCTATGTGAATCCATATATATCTAACATGAAATTTCGTTTTCCACAAAGAAGAAGCCATAGTCAACAGTAGTCTAAAAAAGAGGAAGGAGAATTATGTATTACATTAGACTTCAAAAAAAAAAAAAACTAAAATGTAGTCAGATTGAAAGAACCAATGAAGAATCTCTGTGCTTTTCCTATATTTGTAATCCCTGCCGCTAAAAAGAGAAAGAAAGCAGGAGAAAATATTAATTAATGGAAGAAGCATCATTTGTCAAATGAATCTTGAGAAAAATTTATTATGGGAAAAGATGTTATTTGTGGGATAAAAAGACGTAACTTGTGTAAGGTGGTTTAATGCATATTAATTAGTAATTAATTATTGAAAGATGGATCTGTACGTAGTAAATATGTAATTATGCCGATTAAAGGTCATGCCATACCTGACTACAATTCTTACCAATTAAAACATTATTAATTGCCGAAAACGGTCTAAAAAACCAGATGAGATATCTAAATTTTCATGCCAAATTTTTACTGTTCAAATTTTTATTTATATAAAATTTTGGATGGGTAAAGTTATAATACTTACATCTGATATAGCATATGTTACATTAATATCATCTAGATTTCCTTCAAACTTATTGAAAGCTAGTGATTTATACCTTTTTAAAACAATTTATCTTATGGCATTTCAGGATTGCTAGTATGATCCAAAAACAATATACTCATATAAGTCGTAACCAATGTACTCTAGAATAATATGAAATTTATTTTTCACCATAGCTTTGGCTATGGTGGTAATTGCTGTATCCATCAACATTATCATCAAATGATCTAAGTGTAACTTTAAAAAAAGAAAAGAATAATCTACTTCCTTTATACTTTTAATTAATAAATAAGTTAGGAATCATTAGCAAAATCACAATATAATGATGTAAATACTGCCATACTTAACCATGAGCAGACTTTGCATCTACACCTAAAAGAGGCTTGTTCAAATAAGTAAAAAAAATATTATTAATGTAACAATAGCAATGAAATAGATTGTGAAATGATCACTGACCCACTTTAAAGCAGTTAATACCAAAATATATATACATATCTTGTACCAGAATTCCTAACAAAATAGGGTACGTACATGATGATGTATCATTAACATGTAATGGCTTTTTTCCAAGTGCAAAAACTTGAATTTTTTAGCACTGTCTTTTTTACATAAGATATCTCATCTAGTGCTCTGTTGTTTTTGGATTACTTTTATATTGTTTAATTTTGTAAGTCGATTTAGCTTTATCGAAGGAAGTTGCCACCTAAATTGTAAATCGACAAATTCAATCCCGTTAATCCAATGTTAACTGAAGGCTACCTCACTCTGCACTCCAAGCAGCTAAACTACATAGAATAGACGATTGGTATGAAGCCCAGTATTTTTGTATGTGAAACACTAATAAGTGCAGTTTTGGTCTGATTCTAAATTTCAAGCCCTATTTTATTTGAATTGTATTAGTTATTAGTGTCTACTGACAGACAACAAAGAATTGGCGTGGTCAAAGTTATACT
This sequence comes from Rhynchospora pubera, assembly GCA_028095005.1. Lineage (NCBI taxonomy): Eukaryota > Viridiplantae > Streptophyta > Magnoliopsida > Poales > Cyperaceae > Rhynchospora > Rhynchospora pubera. Next base: position 22,806,995 of record CM051461.1, read on the forward strand.
CTTGAGGCCAAAGTTGCACTCTAACATGAACCAAATTAATAAAAGGATACCTCTACTGTAGAATTTGTGTTTCAGCCTGGTATTAAATCTTGTAGCACTCTTTTCTTATTTTCCTTCAGAATTTAACCGAAACCTTGAACATCCCTCTCTTGAGCCATCATCAAACACCTCTCCTGCATCACCAACCACATAGCATCATAATCCAAATCGATAATTTGAACCCCAGTCGGTGGTTGTGCGAGGTAGGCCTCGGTATTTGCTTGTGCTGATGGAGTACTGGACGGTTGGAACAGCCGTTGGAGTAAACTTTTTAATTTTCAACCTAAGCAAGTTTACTTTATTAGACCAATTTGTCTTTCATCTGAACAATCTGAACAAATTGAGCTACTAAACAGAAAGAATTTGCCTTCATGAAAAATGTATATCCATATTGCAATCCTAAGCTTAGAACCAAACTGTACCTAGAGTTGTGAATAGTAACATTCTTTATATACTGATCGAACAATGTATCATCACTTTCTTTTTAGTGTGCTATCCTTTACACTACGGTGCATGGACAAAAGGATGAGGGTTACGAACTTATCTCTCTCATGCACGACTGTGCTCGGTAATCTCTTCAGGTCAGCTAACTTGGACTCTCAGTTCTACTGCTTAATGCAACTAATAATAAGTTATTATTATAATCTTTGTAAAACAAACCATAAGTTACGAAAATTTAAATCAATCTAAGACAAAATCTGTCAAATTGTACATAAAATTGAAATCGGCAACGTACAAATTGAAGATACAAAAGGAAAGAAGAGAGACCCGAGTAGCCACTAAATGATTCCCTGGAGCCAACCAACTGCTATCTTGAACCAATTCGGCCATCATCTCTTTGCATCCGACCATACCAAACTTGAGGCTGAGCACCATGAAGGAAGTTCATATTGCCAAAATTGAAGCTGTCAGAAGCACAATGGAACTCCTACGATGATTCAGGAGCAATTTCTAGCAAGAGAGCACCATGAAGAGGCTCAAACTGCCTTCTTCTCAGTCCGTTGTCAGAAGCAAACTTGAGATGAGGACGAAGCATCCCAAATTGGAAAACGCAAAGTAAATCAGTGGCACAGGTGGCCTCACGGTGTCCCCACGATGCTCCTCGACCAACATCTAAAGCGAATCATCCCTGAGGAAGCCATCATTTCAAGATGATGCAATGATGATCCTCTTTGCCACCCCTCTATAAATTAGATGAACTTTCATAAACAAATCTAGGTTTTCTGTAGTGGAGCCCATCAATCGGAGAAAAGGATGAACGGAGGTAGGAGGTGCGGAATAACGTGTAGAGGCCTAGAGGGGGCTCCGAAGTCCGAACACCGAAGAAGAGGAGAGGCGATGGATTTTTTTTTTAATGCGGAAGGGTTTGGGTGCACGGGAAGAAGAGGATGCGATAGGCAGAGATGGAAAGGGATGAGGCAATTGAAAAATGTATTTCTGCGGCCAATTGCACGCATTCTGATGAAACAGGTGGTTTTGGTCAAGCCAGCATACTCGCCACTGAAAGACATATACAACCCCCGTCCCACAAACATAAAAAATCTTAATCCCGCAAAATATCAGACGTTTCCGTGTCGGCGAAATTTCACCGAGTTGAATCGGATTCCACGCATCTTTATTTATAACTAGTGGAGGATGTCGCGCGTTGCGCGACCTATATTTCTATTCACACACGCACACCCATATATATATATATATATATATATATATATATATATATATATATATTTCACTATTACCATATATTTTATTGTAGTTCAGTTCATTACATCTATTAGCCATAGTGCAACAAATCGATATTCAAATCTCAATGACTGATTATCATTTGTAATGATAATTTTATTACAATATAGTGTGATCAATGGTTTTGCGTTGGAATTTTTTTTCTGCATTTTTATTTATTTGGGCTTTGGTTTAGGTTAATATTTATTGACGTGAATTGACAATTTTTTTTGTAAGTTCAGGTTTATTAAAAAATTCAAATTGAGGACTCTTTCATACGTTAGCTAGCAATTAAATGTGTCGGCAAAGCAATTAAAGGTGATGCATAGATTTGTAAAAACCGAAATTATGTAGTAAGAACCAAAATTTGTATAATCAATCACTATACCATTCAGTTTCATATAAATAATGAATGGTATTAACAATGCATTCAAGTGAAGAGAAATGGTAATAATTAGGAAACTTATACAATTAAAAGAATTCTTAATCCGTGAATATTACTCTCCACCTAGGATTTGAATTAGTTTGAGGATCATGAGACTTTATATATCCTGTACCAAACTATATATATTATTTAATTGAATTTTATTTTATTTTGTAAAGAGAACAAACCACCTACATATCATACATATTCTGGATGCTTTGCCATTTTATTTTCTATAACTTAATGACTCTTGTAAAATGACATCAAACTGGGGGCAAAAAATTCCAGTTCTTTTTGTGCCTTGTTAACTTAATGACTCTTTGTAAGTTACTCTTGTAAGTTACAAAGTGGAAATTCAATTAATTGAATCCAAAACAGCACAAAAGAGAGACTAAAATAACATCCCCTGAGAGGCTCCTTGGCATTTATGGTTTGGTTTGGTTTGGTAATTTTGTCTTTGCCATGGTAGCATTGTGAACTCTCCTATGAAAACCCCAGCAGAAATAACGATTGTTTAAAATTTGAGAAAGATGAATAATGGAGAAAGAAGCATAAAAAAGTAATAAAGTACATGCTCAGAAGCAACAAATCCTTCAATTAAAATTCCATTGCTAACTAATACTATGTTTGAAATCTAATCTCCTTCATATGATTTGATCAAGATGAAGATTTACTGGTATTATGATTAATTAAACAATATGCAGCAAGGTGATCTCATGTAACAATTACCTCAATAGCTTTGTATAATTTAGTTTTCTACACTGTACTTGCCTGATTAGTTTTCTACATTATACTGCATTGATAGCAAAGTAAGCGACTATAGTACCTCTTGCCACCATGGTTAATATTGGTAAAATCAGAAGCCTTCTAACACCTTTGAGGATAAAACTGGGAAGAAAAAAAACAAATTATGTAGAAGGTCAAACATGGCTTTCAAAATAGTCACTTTTATACCCTCTTGTACACTAACCATGATCATAACCCAACAGCATATAACCTCATTAATAAAAAAAAAAAGTCAAATCTATTGATAACAATTGCTACTTGCTACAACCAAAATGAGATCACATTCAATCTGAAACTGAACATCTATGAGATCGATAGCAACTATTGTATTAATACTGCAAAAATAGAGAGAAGTTATCTAGGATTCATGGTTATCCATGTCATTTTGTAAAGAACCAATAACCTAGCTTTCTCAATTTTGCTCTATCATCGTGGCCGAAACTCAGAACCATAACTCTACCTAAATATCATTGGAAACCCAAATTGATGGCATGGATCAGTAAGGGATAGAGAGTAAGAGTTCTCACCATACCCAGGAAGCCACTAACTGGAGAAAATCACTGCCAAGGGACACCACTCAGTTGCAGCTGACTCAGTCTTTTGTCAGACCAAACTCAAAACCGAGATAAAATACTTCTAATATATGTGCTTTCTACAACATTATTTTGTTCCAAATACTAAATAATTAAGCAAGCACTCTACCCGTTCAGATTCGTACAGCTATGTGCTATGGTATGACACAAATATAGAGTCATTTGCAAATAAAAGTTGATTCAAAATGCGTTAAAGCATGCTATCACAAGATATCAAGCTTTAATTACTGTATCATATCCATGGGAAAAGCAAAAATCTTAATATTAAAAGGAAAAGGACACCAAGCTTATTTGAAATAATTAAGACATACAATAAATCAACATGAAATAAAATTGTATCGTATGAGCTTTACCTCTGAGATATGACATTTCTAGTTTCCACCCTCTCCTGAGCAAATCAAATTGCTGTGATAAGCTGACACACATGAACCCGAAAATGCAGTTCGAAGCATTGCCCGCATAAAATCAGTACCGCCCCTTTTGACAATCCCCTTTATCAAGATGGTAATTCTACAAAATGTTCTCACAGGACTTTGTATATATAGGCAAAATATTAATATAAGAAAAATAACTCCTACCATTCTGTATTAATTACAAATGTAAATGAGTTTAATAAAAAATAATTGCGATGAAATCCTGCACAACCTGTAAAGGAGATTTAATTAATATCCATGAATTTATATGACAGTGAACGGAATTGTTGAGCTTCATAACATATGAGAATTTTTTTGTCAATATGCCGCAAAAATGATGGCTGTTTTGAGATTCTATGCACTTAATTAAAAATTCCTAGATTTCTATCAAAATGGCAAAATAGAAAATTAAATAAAGAACCTAATTGTCAAAAAATATTAAACCTACTCTTGTATTATATTATAGCTTACAGTTAATTTAGGTGATTTTATATCTAAAAGGATCTTTCTGTTTGCTTAAAGCTGTAAATGGCCTTCCTTCATTATATGTCTTTTGGATTCTTCAACTTCTTGAACATATTCTTTTACATGTTATGTACTAAATAGAATGAAAATTTCAAATTAAATGGTTATAAATATTGATACTATTTGTAAAAATAACTTTTACAACAGCTTTATCATGTATCAACATTAGTCTATCTCATTGATACCAGTACCAGTTAACGCCATTACTGGTCCACCCTCTCAAAGTTGCGAACTTGCAGCGATGATAAAGGCTGATAGCATGGTTGAGAAAGCCACTGCCCTAGATGACCATAAGAAGGGAAGTAATAGACACAAATTTAAATGATATTGCATCATGATATGCATAAACTATTTGGAGCCCGTATGGGGTGGTTGGGCAAATGCACATCGCCTCCTCTTTTAGAACAAATTACACTTAGACCCTATCTTTTTCATAAAAAGATTATGATTATATTGTACCAATTTAATAGTAGCATGATTTTCATCTCAAGCTCTTGTAACAGCGAATTGTAAATTATCGTTTTCTATTAATTACATATAATTCAGGGGGCCAAGGATTGTTGCATGGAACTACCAACAGAGAAAAAGAATCTGAGCAATATAAAATAGCAGAAGTAGTAAAGAAAAAAATAACAACCCATGCAGCTAGCAAATAGTACTGGTAATGGATACAGTTTTGATCAGTTGAATACAGTGTGAATTGTGGTAGTTCTTTTATGTCAGTCTCCTTTACCTATATCTCCTTCCAACAATTTTTCTCTCCATCCACCAGTGCCCTTCACCTCATTAATTTTTAGAATAGATCTCTAACCTAATAGATTAATAAAATTGAAGTAGGAAAAATTTGAAAAGGAAGAATCTATAAAATAAAATTGTAAAAACTTACTCTGTTGGAACTTGGAACCACTCGATTTTTGAAGAAAGAGACTTCATGAACCTATTGCTTATGCACCTCGGATGGATTGCGAGAATGGATAGAGAGGGAGCAGAATAATTAGATGGATAGACGGGAGGGGGAGCAATAGCGAGAAGGCAAGAAGTGATGGAGAACGACGGTGAGAGGAGAGTTTTTGCCTCCCTGCTACTTGCCGCTCTTTCTATTTGTCGGAGACGATCTCGCCACATACACCTTATCCTGACGGATCTCACTGCCAACAACTCTTCCCGGACGATCTCACTGCACCTTTTTCCGCTCAGAGAAAAGAGAAGCGCCAGAGAGGCGAATGGGAACGAAGAAGGCCCAAGAAATTTATATAAATCTGTAACAAAAATTAAACAATCAACAACGAAACGGGTCAGAATCGTGGCACATAAATGAAGCGCAACAGAAAAAATCATAGAGAGGAACATCCAAAAATAGATAAGGGAACAGATTGCTAAACAATCAAGATCGCTTGTCGCCCAAAAAATTTGCAAAACACAGCAGACTACCATGCGTCTTTATTTATAATACTGATACTGATTAGTAAATTTTAAATTTTCTCGTTAGCAATTGTTGATTACATGAAATTGAAAATATTATTATACATCTTAATATTATGAACTTTTTTTGTTTTTTCTACAGATCTCCAAAATCCAACTCCATAAGCTTATTATTCGTCAAAAGCATATTTTGGAACTTTAGCAAAATATTACCCAAACACTTATGGTTGCATCAAATTGAATTTTACCCTAAAATGACCGTATTTGGTGAAAAAAAAAATTAAATAGCACCTAAAATGACCCACTTTGCTTAGAGTTGCGATGGCCAGTGTTCTTCTCTGAATCTGAAGATAAGCAAAAAATTGGTCTTGGCAAGTTTACATTAATAAACTTAAATACAATTTCTGTTTGAACTTTGAACTCAAAACAAAAGACAAAACTGATAATATTAAGTTTATTGGTGAAATATCTGATCTTTACAAAAACTAAAAAAAAATAAAATAAAACTGAGGCCCAAATTAAAAGATGATAAACCTTGTGTGAAGGGGCTGCTAGACCGGAGAAGAATAATCTAGAGGCAGCATGGCAAAGAATGGTAGCCATCAAAGGAGAAGACTTCGCCTTGTAATTTTGTCGACCCCAAACCCTAGATTGACTGGAGAAGAGAGAGAAGTGAAGATGAGGTCTGTGAGGAGGGAGTAGTGAGATAGGAAGAAGAGGCGAAATTTGTAGACAGCGAAGGAGGAGGTGGAGGGCATGTGCAGGGACAGTGGAGAGCCAACACAGGCTTCGCGAAGAGGAGTGGAGGTAGTTTTGCCTTTTGCGTACGGAGAGGACGGAATGAAAAAAAAAATAAGAAGAAGAGGTAAAAGAACCGGACGGATCAGAAAGGAAAAACCAACGTCGTAGATGCCGTGTCGCGCGAAATTAAACCAAAATTCTAGTGGACTCCCACGCATCTTTATTTAGTATTCTGATACTGATACTGATACTGATGGCTTGATTTTAGCTCAAGTTATTTTATTTTGTATCTGTCATTAATGTTAGCAATGTTATACTTTGCAATTGAAAAATTATTGATTTATAGTTGCTAAAACACAACTTTTTGCCCTCTTTATTTGGTTCTGGGAGAGTGGAAATCCTTTTTCCAATTACATCACCAAATTTCCCCTATAGCTATATCTGATGCAAGTAACTGGTCACATTTCAAGTCAAGCAACTCACGCATAGATTTTTTTGTAATCAGTATTTCTTTTGTTTGAAGGGAGGTGTGTACAGTGAGGATGGGAGAAACTGGACAGCTAGAGATATTGGTCTTACACATCGAACATGTGGATGGATGCAACATGGTTTCATGAGTGTTAACACTGACTTAGGGGCTGGAAAAGCCTTTCTGAGGTCCCTTTATCACCTGTACACCGAATGGGGTGTTGATTTTGGTACAATTAACTCTTCAGATTGATCATGTTTTGGCTTTTATTCAAATAACATGTAAACTGTAAGTGCTGTCTTTTGCAGTTTTGGAAACATTTACAATGACTGAAATCAACTTTTAATCTAAGAAAATTACAAAGTTTTGCAGCGTTAGGTTTTTTAGTTCTTCAATGCAACATCTTAGTTGACCAGTCTTGTATCTTTGTAATCCTGGCTTAGGGAAAAATGATAGAGTGGCTTTGGGAAGAAAAAGAGTATAATTAGGGTTATGTGTAAACTTGTCAATCTTGACTGCCAAATTTAATGAGTTTGTCTTACTCTACAAATTTAATAGCCCCCACTTCCTTCCCCATAATAAAATTTTATTCACCTAGATCTGAGAATGGTTAGTACTTTAGTTCAAAAGTAAGAGAAGATGGAATAAATTTTGCAATGAAAAGTTAAATGTGTTGCTATGTTCTTTTTGTTAAACATAACCAAAGTAGATACTATTGCTTGCGCTTACCTTCTATCTATATTTCCCAGTGAAGCTTGATTGTGTCTTTGGGGATGACTATGATTCAAAGGAAATAAGCAGTGTTTCTCAGGTACTGAAACTGCTAATGAGGTTTCAATTTGTAGGAGTTTTATGGCGAATTATATTAAATTTATTTCTCTTTTTAAGTTTAAGCGTAACTTGCTTAAAGGGGTAATCTCATTGTTCTCTTGGAGTTTTTATAAAATATTTTTGTTGCATGCCAGGTAAACACTTTCGATGTTGCATATTCCTTTTGACGAACTAAAAAATATAAATTTCATCCAAATTAAAGGTGCTTAAAAACCCCTCCTTCCTGACATTGTAAGGGACAACAGAAGGGTACCTTGTAAGGAGACGACGTCACATACATCACACTTTCGATGTTTAAGATGTGTATGTTAGATGTCTCTCAATTCCCTATGGATTGGAGATGATATTTGTTTCCTTCAAATTGAAATATGTTAACTGCAGAGATTTTTCTGTTAGAACTCTGCTTTGAATTTTGATAAACCTCTAGAATGATCAGAAACTTTTACAATGGTTCAATCCAGATGCTTGAGGAGCTCGATCGGCCAGTGGTTTTGTCAATTTCTCCTGGGACTCGTGTAACACCATCTATGGCGGAGACCATCTACAAGTATGTCAACATGTATAGGATAACAGCTGATGATTGGGACACGTGGTCAGATGTGGCATCTCACTTTAACATATCGAGGTTTTCTCATGAATGTTCAATTTGTTTTGTGTAGTTGCATGATGCTGGACCATACCATGAATAGCAGAGTTATGTTACATCATAGCTGATTTGTATATACTTATAAGAACTTCAGTTCTTGGTGCAAGTCCTTTTTTATTGGCAAGATTTTTCTAGTCTCTTGATCCAGCTTTTTTTTTATTTTATATTCAGAGATTTTGCTTCTGTTAAAAAAATTGGAGCTGAAGGATTAAGGGGAAGGTCATGGCCTGACTTAGATATGCTTCCCCTTGGATGGCTGACAGATCCAGGTATTGGTGGTGCAGTAACAACAGTAATCTAGTAATAGATATTACTTTCGAATTTTAATAACTGATACAAAACATAACTGAACAGAAAATTTAAATAACTAATTTAAACAGGTGTACAGCAAGGACCTCATAGGAAATGTTATCTAACTCTTGATGAACAGAAAACCCAGGTGGGTGATCTTTTCCCTGTTGTTCTTTTCAATTGGTTGAGAAAAATACAAAATTTTAAAAGTCCTTTAATACTTATCTTGCAAATAAAACCAAGATTTTGTTGCTCACATTTAGTACCAACAATTTAGTTATTCAAATAATAAACCATAAAAAGCAAGCTCAAGTCTAGCAAATAGTGACACTGACAACAGTAACTTCCTGTAGAATCCAACTGAGCTTTTCTTGGTTATTTATAGCTTATAGGTTAGGAAAAGGGAACTTACTGCAGTCAGCGGCAAATTTGACTACAATGTAATAAAATAGAAAAACTTGCTGCAGTTAGAAGAGAATTTATCAACTTTTTTATAAATTATCCATGACATCCACCTAATGTATGTGCATTAGGTGCAAATATCTCAAAAGGTGTTCTTTATCAGTTTCTAATAATTTTTTTGGTGTTAGTATCAAATGCATGTGGTCTAGTAGCTCAAATGGTAAGGGCACTGGGCTCTCTTCTAAGAGATCCAGGGTTCAAGCCCGCATGCTTGCGATAGGCTTGTCGAGCCAGCGTAAAATCTTAGCCATATATACAAGAAATGACTAGAGTAGGGGTGTCATTTCTAGCCTACCCCAACTTGTTTGGGATAAAAGGCTCTGAACTTGGTATCAAATGCAGCAAGCTATTAGTGTAATGTGGAAAGGGAAATGTACCTTCCTATCTACTTTTATCTGAGATTACAAGAGTTACCATAGTGTGGAAACATTTGATCCCATGGACACCCCCCCCCCCCCCCTCTCTAAGTCAATTTCCTTAAAATTGACAGGAAATTGACGTGATTGACTCTTGGATATCCATGCTAATAAATTCTTGTATTATTTTTCCATAACACATTTTTAAATAGAAAGAATTTCGTCAACATGTTATTATCCGTACTGATTGGTTATGTATTAAATATCATCTGGTGTCAATTGATATCCATCAAAGGTTGTAAAATATGGACTATAGTAATTTTCAACTTACTCGGTGAACAGTATATTAAACTTGTATAAAATTACATCATGAGTGCGATGTGCATATAGTGAGATCATATTACAAATGTTGGATGATTATATATTTTTAACTCAAGGTTGTCAAACCAATCCATATCAATGATACCCGTTTTCTTTTATAACAAAATTGTGCAGATGACACTCTGGTCAATAGCGAAGTCTCCCCTGATGTTTGGAGGTGATTTAAGAAACTTAGATGGAACTACGCTAAGCCTAATCAGCAACCCTACTTTACTAGAGATTAATTCTTATAGTTCAAACAACTTGGAGGTATGATTTTAAGCTATTTATTTCTGCTTAATTTAATTATCATATTAAATTCGGCCTAATCTTTTGAGCTGTTTATCAGTTTCCCCATCTCTACACTACAGAGAAGCACCTCGGAAAGAAAAACCATATTTTTTTTTAAATTTAAGGAAACGATTTATCAGCAAAAGCACAAAAAGAAAATTTTGGGTCTGACAAGCTGTACTGATGAAGGGGCAAAAGGTTGGCATGCCTCCTTGCAAACAAGCCAGCCTGATCAGATTTGTTGGAATTTGAAAATGATACAAAGTGATAACTTGTCACATTGCCTTATCAAATTCTCCAGGTAGATAGTTGTATTCATGTGATATGTTCATACTGTTTTTTTTTATTAAAACAGTCATATCAAATAAATCTAATAATTTATGCTTAACAGAGGTATTTAGGTGTTAATGCCTTTAGAAAGTAAATTAAGACTAGCGAATGGCATGTCTTCAAATATTTCGACATTTTTTATCTGTCATAAACACTGATAGAAGTTTACCACTTTACCTTTTAAAAAGGAAAAGATTTTTGTCATCTTATCATAATTAAGCACATTAGGGACCTTTTGACATTCCTGAACTTGCAATGTGTATGAACAATACTTTGTTTCTGCAATGGAAACGGGCTCAATAGCCTTTTCTCAAAAAAAAAAAAAAAATGTGTATGGACGAGATTACTGGAAACTTGGCTCTATGCAATTCCTGATAATTTATTTTTTCCGTTTGGAAAAAGTATGGAAAGTTTCTTCGATCAAATGACTATTTATATACTGAAATATTATCCCTTTCTTTGGCAGTGATGAACATGTCATACATAATCAAGAACACAAACAATATTTCCATCTAGCAACTCCTCGGAGAGATTTTATTTGTTTGGATGCTTCTTCCGGAAGAAAGGGAATTGCATCAGAGAGACAAGACATTAAATTAACCAGTTGCAAATGGCATGCTAGCCAGGTATATACATTAAATAGGCAGCTGTTTATAATTGGTTGATGTCGTGCTTATGTGTTGCCTAAAATTGCAGATGTGGAGTTTAAATGATGATGGAACCCTTGTTAACAGCTACTCAAACTCGTGTGCAGCAGTTAACTCTTACAAAGGTATGTTAATTAATTCTGTAATGGGTACAGTTTCAAAGGGAAGCTGGCAATTTTCTTGGAAAAAAAATTGTCTTAAAATTGGCATGTTGGTTTTGATTGTTGTTTTTTATAAGCATCTGCCTGACTTAGACTATAATTGGGGATGTTGCGTTTCTGTCTTTGTTTAAATGCTGGTGAAAGACTGATATATAGCAGTAGAAGCGACCTGGCACTAAAAACTACATAATTTAAATATTTAACCTTAACTTCTGGTGCAGTGAGTACCACAAGTGGAGGGATCAGGTCTTGGATAGCAACAGGTAGAAGAGGTCAGTGCTGAACTTCCACATATTGTCAGTTTTCTAAAATTTTCCTTGTCTGTCTTTTCACATACGTCTTTCCACACATTAGATGTTTATTGATGATACCTGCTCACTGTTGTCAAGTACAAGTTGCTGAAAACGTGCCCAGATAGGCAGGGGCAAAATAGACCAAATTGTTGTGTCCCCTGTGGTATAATAAAGGGTCTACCTGAATTTCCTGCAGTGGCGAACAACCTGTTGTGAAATCTATATTGATCTAAAATATGCAAGTCAAAATAAACCTTTGATTCAAAAATATAATGTTTGCATATTTGAAATACACTTGCATTGTTGCAGGAGAAATCTATCTTGCATTTTTCAACCTTAATCCCGTTGCAACACGCATAACTGCTAAAGTGTCAAAAGTGGGAGACTTCATAGGTAATAGTTTCTTTAGGGAAGGCTCATGCAATTGCACAGAAGTTTGGAGCGGAAAGAATATAGAGCCTGTTAGAACAACAATTTCTGCCACTGTTAATTCCCACGGTTGCTCTCTTTTTGTTCTGACCTGCTAATAATTTCTTTGTTTTGACCTGCTAATAATTTCTTGTTTGAATGAAACACGATGCTTTTTGAAGAAAGATGGGGACGGGGGAATGTTTTTTCGTGCACCAAAATTTCATCGTTATTTCAACTAATGCATAGTGCGTTAGTTTGTACGCACGGAAAGCATCAACTATGTTAAAAAAATATATAGGCATAGTTCGCTTTTAAAATGAACTATACACACGATGAAATCTCGACCAAATTCCATTAATGATAATTAGCAGTGCCAAAAGAAGAACAAATTGAGATAAGCTATGCTGCAAAACTCATCACTTAATCAGTGGATCAAATACATTATACATGTAATCTGCCTTTCCTATTCATCATTAACGTACAATATCATAGATTTGCCGCATGCATCTCCACTTTTTGCAAGTTGATCTGGAATGCTACAATTTGTGTATGTATGTTCACAAATGAAACCCAAATAAAGGCGACAAAAACAATACAAAATTTATACTTCAAATTAAGGTCACGAGAAATGCGTTTTACTTTCATTTCTTTGAGATGCGAACGATTCCTTCAAAACAGAATGGTAACGAGTAATCAAAATAAAATAAATTGATATGTGACCAGTCATTCAGTTGAACTTTCATCCAAGATGTAATGATCCACCAACAGCACAAAAACACAAAGCTCACTTCAAATTGAAAAATTGATATGATAATGAGGAACAGCATGCATTAGGTGTTCAGGCATAGAAATAAATCATTCCAAAGATTTACATCCAAATAGAAATCAACTCAAAGTACAAACATCTGCAAAGCAACAAATACTAAATCCCTCCAAATAATTAGTATATAGTACCTTAAAAATCACCAACAAATAAGATGATTCTGAAAGAATCAATTAAGAGTACATTCTTGTTCGCACTAGTAAGCATTACCATTCCTACCACGATTGACAACCCTCTCGTTATCCCGGCTCCGCACATGAAAGGAATCACCACGGCTCCTTTTATAGCCTGCTCCAAAATTCCTATCACCTCTAGTGCTCCCAACAAACTTCAGTTTCCTATCTCCAATGGGTGACCGACTTCTCTCCCGCAGATCCCTACCAAACCTACCCCGCATGGGTGATGCTGACCTTCTAACCCGTCTTGTATCAGGTAAAAATCCATCTCTGACCCCTCTTTCTCTTCGGCTAAACTCTTCATTCCCCTGCCAACCTAACCTTCCACTTCTTTCTAGTAAATCAGCACGGACTAATCTCTCCCCTCTTGGGTTAAACGGGCCTGGATCCATGGCCCAATCACGTGGCGGGGAGCGGTGATACCTGACAGGCTCTCTATGTATAGCCCGCTCAGGTGGTCGTCCCAGCATCCGAACTGGTGGCGACCTGTGGTGAGGTGGAGGCGAGGAGGGAAAGTAACCCCCGCGAGGGCTGAGGCTACGCTTTTGTAGTTGAGTTGCATGTCGATGCTGGTTGCAGATGTTACAGTGGGTCCGTCTGGCAAAATTGAGGTTCCCACAGCTGAAATAAAGAAAAATCGTAAGCATAAATGAAAGAAAGATATAATATCAATGCACATAAAAGAACACCATAAATACCCTGGAAAAAATTAAACTATAGCCAAACTTTTTTCACTATCATTTTCTTCCAAAACTAACAGAAACAGCCACTCCCTCAAATTATCATGAAAATAACAACAATGAATCAGAATATAGTTGGAATAACATGGAGTGGGAGAGGTGTCAGAGATATTTATTACTGTAGGATTAAGGTGTTTCCAAGGCACATCTGATATTCCTAAATGCATGACAATGCTTGTTTCCTAGGCACGCTTGGCATTTGAGAAGATTTCTAGAGTTGCCCCTAAGAGAAAAATTTCAACTATCGGGAAAAAATTACCTTGGATTCTGACAGATCCAATCGCCTTCCCTGGGAGACAAGTTAGGGTCATTCCTAAGCTCATAATGAGGACCAGATCCCCGTGCAGATTGACCTTGACCTCTGCCGCCGACTCCTTTCTCTCGACCATTCAGCAGCGAATTATCACGGTCCCTCAACCTCCCATCTTCCCTCCCACCTCGAATTACATGCCCATGCCGTGACGGGCCAACCGGACCATCGAACTCAGGGTCAAATCGTGCCTCATCAGATCTGCGCCTGTGTGGGGTCAAGATGGGGCCAGCATGCATGGAATATCCTAAGGAAACAAACTCATTAAGCCTTGGAGAAAACAATAGGCAGATTAAGAAAGAGAATAGAGAAGCCTCGCACTGACAAACACATTTCCATTCCATGAGTCATGATAAGATAAATTTATGGTAGAACCATCATGGGTGATTCAGAAGCACGAAAATCATGATTGCGAAAACAATTGTATTTACCTCATTATACAGATTTTCTTTTTTTTTTAAATCTGGTGTCTCAATTAGCATGTTTTCCTTTTTTTCAGAATTTCTAGTCCTCTGAAGAAGCAACAATGCTGCCAGAAGGACTCAAAGCCAGTGCCAATAGTTACATGAGTGAAAACAACCACGTTTGAAATTACCGCAATTTGTTAGACTAGTAACACAATTTGTTAATAAACTAGGCAGCACTTGTTGACAGCAACCTTTGACAGACAAGTTAAAGCTTAAGTGAACAAAATGATGATTTGGAAGTATATCAGGAGGCACATCTAACTCAACAGAAAATAAGATAGTTCCCAAACTTCTGGAGTCACACCAATAAACTTCCACCACTTCAAAGAAGCTCTATAAGTTCCATTAGCTATTAACCATTGAATGGCTTAAACAATCATTCAAGATCCCAAAACCACATGATTGTCCCAGAACCCATCCAAAGTTCCCTTAATTTTGCAGTAGTAACACATCGCATCACTTCGGAATTCGCCCGCTAAGTTTGAGATCTCCTTGACATTAATAACCACTTGGTATCTCTTTATAATCCACAATATGTTTCTCGATCTCCAAGATTCTTGAAGCACATAGTAAAGCCCAAACCACCCACTTTACCAAATGGACAGTTAAGTTACTGTAGACCACTTTGCAAATCCTTATTAGTAATATCCAATTTCCTCGACAGCGCATAAAATCCTGTGCTGCTTCCATACAAAGCTTTCCTATTTGGATCCCTTTTGGAGAGCAGCTTGCAAGAAATATAAGGCCAAACTACATTTTCGTTCTAAGAGCTTAACTTATATAAGATCCAATAAGCTTGACAGAGGATTTACCAAATATATCCAAAGTCCCTTGACCTAAAACCTAATGCAAAAGCAAATGCATGATTAAGCACCTAAACGTAACATCTCATAGAAATCATCAATTCGTCATCTGGACCTATGTATTTTATATGTACTCTTGCGATGGAGCCATTACAATCCCTCAAGAATTTGCTCAAGCTCTCGAAAGTAATTGTGAAATTCCCCTTCACTTAGAGAGACCGATAACCAAGCCAACGAACTTGGAAGACATTATATCATTATGTCAAATTCATTCTCCAATTGACATCTATAGGAGCTCTTATGCCTGAATGCAACAATGAAGATATTAAAAAGAAATCGATTGAAATTTAGCTTTATAGTGAAAGTTCTTCAATTAACTGAATAAGACTTACATGATCCATAACACATGCATTTATTTTTCAATTTCTAACAATATCCAATTTAGCTTTCGTCCACAGAGTAAATGCAATGTAGATATCAACATTGACAGGTCACATGACAGTTGAAAACCCATTTAATTTTAAAGTACTCTACTGACATACACTTAATATTAACACTGTCCCTTAGATATCTTCCAGATACCCAGAAGATGATATACTAAAAAAAGAACTTTATAAGTACACTGTTGGCAACCCCAGAATACAAAAATTAGCAAACAAAAAGAACTACAGATGCATATTTGTACTATTAAATATTCACAAATCTTGCATGAACAATTATTATAACTTTGATTCTATCTACATGACCAAATAAAGTTTTTCCTTAAAATATTCACAGAATTTTTATTATTCAACCATCAAATGCTCCAATGCAACAAGATATAGAGTAAAGGGAATTGCAGCACATCATTCTGATAACAACTACTACACTTATGTAAATCTGTTTAGCGTTTGAGTTCCCATTGCACATGAGATGATGGAAGTTACTAGCAGAGTTGTTTCGGCAAACATATAAGCCTCATTTTACTTCCCAATAAACAATCCATGAAATGCTTAGCACTTCATCTTACTTGTCATTACATAAACACACCACTGACAATCCAAGAAAAACATATATTAATGGCACAGAACAAATTCAATGTTTCAACAAAACACATACCTGGATCACCACTAACACAGCCATAGGGGCGCGCGTCTACCATTGGAGGAGACCTGTGCCGTCTGAACTCCGCCAGAGGTGGGGACCCACGCCGCCAAAATTCTGCCATTGGAGGAGACCCGCGCCGCCTAAATTCTACCAGAGGAGGGGACCCACGCCGCCGAAATTCCGTCATGCGAGGAGGGGACCCACGGAATCTAATTCCTTCCAGAGGAGGTGATCCCCTATGAGGGGGACTGCGCCTCAATTCTCTAAAATCAGGCCTCTCGTGCCAAGTACTCTCTATCAGAGGAGGCGAATCGCGTCCCCTCCGACCAAATTCAGTCAGCGGAGGGGATCTCCGCCGGCGCCGGCTGAATTCTGTCATACCAGGCGATCTAGACCGGCGCCGACCCGATTCTCTCAGAGGAGAGGATCCACGCCGCCGGAACTCCGTCCATCGTCGGGATCCAGCTGGAGGAGACACACGGCGTCGATCGGACGGCGGCGATCCACTCCTGGGACCATCAGGAGGAAGCGGCTCTGACATGAGGCGATTGGGGGAGGTGGTGGTGGTGGTGGAGAGAGGTTCCTTCGGATCGGCGGCGGGTTCAGAATCAGGCGCCGCCATGCTGCTCGGATCGGCGCCGTTCGTCGGAGAAGTCTGAGGCGGAGGTGGCTGATCGGAGGAAGGAGGTGTGGCGGCCGACGGAGGCGGCGTCGGAGCTTCCTCGTCGGTCGTGTCTCTCTCGCGAGGTCTCATTGAGAGGTTTCGATACTTTGATGAAGTCTTCTGCTTGGTTTCTTACTTTCTCTGTCGGAGTCGGAGGGAAGGGAAGATTTATATACCCGATAAAAATTGGAAACAATAATATATCAGAATTTATTTAGAAAGAAAAGAATCCCTACTGACTACTGTAGGAGGTTTCTATAATTGGAGTCTGATGCGATACTGCGCAAATATATGGTTTGGGAAGGACGAGATCTTCTATGGCCATGAGAAGTTGTAACTTGCTAGAAGTAGCTAATTGTTCTACATACTGGCTGCCGCGATAGGAATAGGCAATCAAACTTTGCGCCAATTAATCTTAAAATATAATAAAGAATTAGGAATTTAGGATTTGAGAAGCCCAACTCATACTGCTTTAGTGGGCTGCCTGAAATGTGAGCAGGCTGTCCGGCCCAAATTAAAAAAGGATAATCTGAGTTTGCTAAAAGGAGATGGACAGGTGTAGATTAGAGTCCTGGAATGATTCTTTTATAATAATTCAAGTAAATCTACCGAGAGTAAACTTAAAGAAGTTTGCTTTTTATGTGGGCGGAATTTTTTTTTAAATTCGGAACTGATATACGACATCATAGGTTTTTGACATCCGTGACATTCTAGCGAAGGCTCAGTAAATTTGGCCCAGCGATCCTTTCCGTTCTCTCTTCTCCAAGCTCTCTCCTCTCAGTCTCTCAACGATCTCCTCTCCCCTTCGCACCCACCCTTCATCCTCTCCTCTTCCCTTCTCACCTTCCCTTCACCTCTTCTCTCCCCTTCGCATCCTTCTTTCACCTCTCCTCTCTCCTTCGCTCCCTTCCTTCACCTCTCCTCTCTCTCGCCGTCCTCCATTCATCATTTTTTTTTTCTCAATCTTCATTTTTTTTTTCGTACTCCTTTACATATAAAAATTTAATATATCTCTTGATTCATAATAAATACTCCCCTAAGTCAAAAATAGATACTCCCTTTATAAAAAAATATACTCTCTTATATTATAATATAATAAGGTACTTCCTTACCTAAATATAATTACTCTCGTGAGACAAATTAAATACTCCTTAAAGGTAAATTCTTAATTGAAAATATATTTGACACTCTCTTAATTAAACATACATACTTCCTTAAAAATAATTAGTTACTTCCTAATACAAATTACGTACGTCCATAATAAAAGATAATTGAAAACATTGTTAACACTCTCTTAATGAATGTTACATATTCTCTTAAAAATAATTAGTTAATCACTTATTACAAATTACGTACTTATGTAATAAAAGATAATTGAAAATATTTTTAACTCTCCTTTAATGAATTTTACAGTCTCCCTTACCGTTATTTAGTTACTCCTTTATTACAAATTACGTACTTCTATAATAAAAGATAAATCAAAATATATTTGACACTCACTTACATACTTATTTAAAAATAATTAGTTACTCTCTTATCACAAATTACATACTTCCATAATAAAAGATAAATGAAAATTTCTTGGACACTTTCTTAATAAATCTTACATACTCTCTTAATAATATTTAGATATTCCCTTATCACAAATTACGTACTTCCATAATAAAAGATAAATTAAAATATATTTGATGCTCCCTTAATGCATCTTATATACTTCTTTTAGTCAAAAAATAAATACTCCTTAAAGGTAATTCTTGATAAGGGAGTAGCTAATTAATTCTTAATAAATACTCCCTTTTAAGTCAAATAGATATTTCTTTTAGTCAAAAAATATAATCTCTTATGTTATAATATAATAAGGTACTTCCTTACGCAAATATAATTATTCTAGTGAGACAAATTAAATACTCTTTTAAAGTAAATTTATAACTGAAAATATATTTGACACTCACTTAATGAATCTTACGTACTCTCTTAAAAATAATTAGTTACTTCCTTAATATAAATTACGTACTTCCATAATAAAAGATAAATGAAAATATATTTGACACTTCCTTAAATGAATCTTACATACTCCCTTAAAAATAATTAGTTACTTCCTTAATACAAATTACATACTTCCATAATAAAAGATAAATAAAAACATATTTGACACTCCCTTAATGAATCTTATATACTCTCTTAAAAATAATTAGTTACTCTCTTATAACAAATTACGTATTTCTATTCTATAATAAAAGATAAATAAAAACATGCTTGACCATCCTTTAATAAATTTTACATACTCCCTTAAAAATAATTAGTTACTCCCTTATCACGAATTACATACTTCCATAATAAAAGAATTAAAAACATATTTGACACTCTCTTAATGAATTTTAAATACTCCCTAAATGATATTTAGATGCTTCCTTATCACGAATTATGTACTTCCATAATAAAAAATAAATTAAAATATATTTGACACTCCCTTAATAGATCTTACATGCTCCTTTGTGTATAATATATACTCTCTGATTTTTATTAGGAGTGACAGTGTTTATAACAAGACATAAATATAAGATAAAGAAGAAAGAGAAGGAAAACAGAGGAGAGGAGATCGGTGAGAGGAGAGATAAAGAGGGAGCGCAAAGAGGAGAGGAGATCTGTGAGAGGAGAGGTGAAGGAGGAGCGTGAAGGGGGGAGGAGATCCCACAAATCGGTGAGAGGAGAAGTGAAGAGAAATCACACGAGAGAGAGAGCAGAAGAAGAGAGAAGCGTTATTTGGGCTGATTGGGCTGTGAATCTATGGGATGTCTAGGATGGCATGCCTGTAGGATGTCAGTTAGTAATTCTGCATTTTATATTCTCAGCCATCCTATTTTTTTTTCTGATTGCTTTATTAATATTTTTTTCTTGAAAAGTCTGATTATTTTAATTGACTGGTGCTCATTTGTAATGTCTCTCTTTATTAAAAGATTAATTATGTGTTTGATATATCTTACGTACACAAAAAAAAACTAGGGAATGTACTTATATTGTGTTTCTTAAAAATAAATTACAGTGTGGTTGATAGTGTTGTCTGAAATTATACTTATCTTAGCTTTCAAATTACGTTCCTTTGTGTTCAAAAATTTCTTTGGATACTCATATTTTATGATGGTTTCTCATTTTAAATATTTAACTTTTTGTAATTTTATAAACGAAACAGGAAGGACCTTATTTTTTTTTTTAAATGGTATCATGAAAAAATTGAGACAAATAAGCCCTTCATTTCCTTTTATTTATGTAAGCAGTACTCTTAGGCTGTGCTTCAGAAAGCAATTTTCAATGATAATGAATGGAATGTTAGGTTAATATTGTCTTATTACTTGGTTCATAAAGAATTGTAAAATAGGAAGGAAATGTAAACCAAGATGATAATTTTCCATTAGAAATTAGCTTTTTGCTACCTTTAAAATCGGGATGTACACAAACAGAAATGTTAAAGTGGTTTAAGTTACGAAAATTACCCTAAAATTTAACATGTGTTGAAGAACTTGGCGTTGTCGTATCGATATCGATATAATACTCAAATTTAATGTTTACTTTTCGTCCCAAACCATCTTGTAGCATGTTAGTTACGTAAGTACAAGTAAATGTTGTCTTTTTTTTTTTATCTTCTCTTCCTTCCCTTATCTTTCCTTAACCTTCTATTCCTTTACACGAGTTGCTCTGAAGCATAGTCTTAAATTATGTCCATATTATTTTGTCTTGAATATTTATTTTAAAATTCAATTATATAATTTAGATCATGGGGTTTCATTATCTTAGCACACGAGAGGTAATGAGATTGTGATGACCTTAAAATTTTAGATAGATTAATTTTGCTCTTTGTTCTAAGAATTGTTCATAAATTAACAATGCTGATCGTCCGTCAGGTCCTGCTCCACACAATTTAGAGAGGGGAGAATAGGGTAGGGAATGCTAGAAAAGAATAATGGGTGCGTTTGGATCGTTGGAAGAAAGAAGAAGAAGAAGGAAGAAGAAGAAAAAAAATTATAAACAATTCAAACTCTTCACAAAGTTACACACTTCCCAATACTTCTTCTCACTTCTTCCCTTCTTCCCTTCTTCCCACACCTATCCAAACGCACCCAATAGAAACGTTTATTAACGGCAAACTTCGATTTTGAATTTAAAGTGGCCGAATTTGTACAATATGACACGGACACTTCATAAAGTCTCCATTTGAATGCGTTGAGAAGAAATAGGAAGAAGAAAGAAGGGAAGAAAAAAAATTATAAATAATTCAAACTCTTCACAAAATTACACACTTTCCAATACTCCTTTCCATTTCTTCCCTTCTTCCCTTCTTCCCACACTTATCCAAACGGAGCCAAAGGTTGTCCATTTTTTTTTCTACTACATTCGTAGAGTGAGGTAAGATGAACCCTCTTCACTTAACCTTCTCTATTGTCAGTTTGTCGCCCTATATTTGTAAGGTAAGATGGACTTCTCGAGCACATTCTTAAGAATTAACTTCAAATTTGCAATAACAAAATTTGTACAATATCGACTCCGTTTGGATGGTGTGGGAATAAGAGAAATAAGAGAAAAAATGGGAAGAAGTATTGAGAAGTGTGTAACTTTGTGTAACTTTTCTAATTAAGATTGTCTTTTTTTTCATGTATCATTTTGTTGAGCAAGATAAGAAGAACTCTTCACCTAATATCCTCTATATGGCTCCGTTTGGATAGGTGTGAGAAGAAGGGAAGAAGTATTGGAAAGTGTGTAACTTTGTGAAGTGTTTGGATTGTTTATAATTTATTTTTTCTCTTTTTCCTTCTCCCTACCTTGTTCTTAACGTATCCAAACGGTGCCTATATTGTCACCCGCTATTTAGAATATCTCGAGCACATTCTTAAGAGTAAATTTCAATTTGTAAAGTCGGTGTGATTGTTGTCTTTATAAAAATTAAAAATACAGATAGATATATCAACATATTGGATGGGTTTAGCCAGTTTTATTCAAACAAACTAATATACATGGTTTAAGGTGCTATTATTTGTGAAAGGTGAAGAAAAGAAAAGACTTTCGAATATAGCAAAATTTATTTAGATAAATTAATGAGAATTCGAATATTTACATATATATTTTTTTTACTTTAAAACATTATAAACTGTTCACTATTTTTTTTAACGGTTATATTATCATTGATTCAGATGTCCACGGACGTTGATTTGGACCGATAATATCCGCACCATTTTTAGCACTAAAGGACTCTTTTTTTTTTTTATGAAAAGCACTAAGGACTCATTCGGCAAAACAAGTGGTCATCTGTTAAAACGTCATATCCACCGATTTGGACTCGTCCGAGCCAACTTTTGTCCGCTGTTTGTTATTTATAAAGAGCCACGTGTTCGGTTGAGAGTACACTGCACCTACTCTGTTGAGATGTTATCAACCAATCCGGATTCGCTGTTGCGCTACACCGCGTATCGCGCATTACGAGCCGTCTGATCTTGATCGGACGGTTCACTTTTTACGGACCTATCAATCTAGATTACATGCACGGGGCTCCCTTGTCCATTGGATCTTAATCAAACGGCCAGCATACCGCGCGACACGCTGTGTCGCGCGGCAGCGGATCTCAATTTGTTATCAACTTATCATCATTTATGCCAGGGTTACAGGGTACAGGGAGCTCGTAATAAAGGAGCTCCATCGCACCATTACTTCACCAATACGGATTTGATAATATTCGTAGTTTCGTGCTTTTCTTACACCCCGTGTTAGCAGATATTGCTTGGAAGTTGGAATAATGCTATCTATCGCCGAAAATCATCAATTTTGTGTCCTGCCTCAAACTCTCTAGAAGACCCAACAACCCTTCACTCTTTTCCAATTCACCTCATTTACTTTTCCGTGTTTGTGAAATTGATTACATTATGACATGGGACTTTCATCATTTTATCACATTATTTATATGAATTTTTTAATAACTTCATAGAAAATGCGAATATGTCGCCATCTTCTATTCAATCCGAAATGCATACTCTAGATAATGTGTAATAAAATTTGTATCGTAATAGCGATTAAGATACAGACTCCTCAATTCTAATTATATATATAGGAAACACGATATTTAATAAATGGAGTTTAAGATACATTACTTTGAAAAACTTGCATACATATACATATATATATATATATATATATTACAAAAATTAATTTATATGTTATTGGCTTACTATTTTAAATCTGGAAATTCATGAAATTTAAACAATATACTTTGGAATAAAAGTAAAGCTGTATCATTTTGTTTTTATGAAAATTGATAAGGTTGTACCTTAAGGAGAGTATATGTTCAGGACATTGTTCATGCCTCTTCAGCAAAAGTAAATGAATAATTTAGCAACTCACGTCTCGATTAAAAAAAAATTTGGATTTGAGTTAAAAATGTAGTTGCTCCTGGTGCATGCATATATTCTTTTATTGCATCATTATTCTTGTCTTTTTATTGGTTTTTTTTTTTTTTTTGAAATGCTGAGTGCCCGTAGGCTCTTTTTATTGGTTTTGGTGCGACTCTTTTCTTAATCTTATCTTATAAATTAATAAAGAAAGACTTTGTAAAATTATTATTTCTTTAAAAGGGCGGAGCTTTTGCAAAAATTTCTTACCCCTTTTCATCGTCTTTTTTTTTTTTAACAAGGGGAAATTAGATTTATGCCACTCTAAAATTAAAAAATTAAAAAATATCATCCCAAATTATATCTTTCAAAAATACCACTTCAAATCTAATATACTTATAAATTTACCGCTTATATACCCATCTCTATGCATAAAATTTTACATTGATAAAAACACCCTCGCTTCTCAAATTCAAATACTAAAATAAAAATTTAAAATTTTGAATTTTAAGATTCTGAAATTTAACTTTCAAAAATTGAAATTTTAAGTTTTATAATTCTGAAATTTTCAATGTCAGATTTAAAAGTTCCTAAATTTTGAAATTCGTTAAAATTTTAAATTTTGAAATTACATTTTTTTTATAAATTTTGAGAGGGTATTTGAGTCAATATGAAAAATTGTGTATGGAGATGGATGTATAAGTGGAAAATTTCCAAATTAATTATATTTGGAGAGGCATTTTCAAGAAATAATATTGGATGTCATCTTTCTAATTTTAAAATTTTAGAGTGACATAAATCTAATTTTCCTTTTTAACAAGGGTGATTAGCATAGCAAAGAATTTTAGTATTCTCTTAACTCTTTTGCTTTTTCAATATTGTACTAAATTTCAAAAGAAGGAAAATAATGTTTAGTTTTTATTTAAAGAACCACAATAACATTACTATTTATCACAAACAATTAGTAAAAAAAAAATTTAAGATCATTATATTGTAACTATTGTTGCTACCATATGTCTCCTGCTCAAGGAGATTATGTTGATGTAGGCAGTGGAATCTCCTTCCATCCCCTCCCCGTTCTCACGGGTTAGGGAATGAAAGAAAGAACTCGAGGAAAAACATAAGGGGTTGAATAAAAATGCTAGAACAATAAAGGAGTCGAATAAGCTCTTATTTGAATAAGCGCTTATTCGTTGGTTGTTTGGTTCGCACGAATAAGCGCTTATTCGAATAAGTCATTATTCGAGTCAAACCAAACACGAATAAAAAAATGTCTACATAACAAGATGAATGTAAATAATTTGAGAAGTTCAATACTATAATGTTTTTGGAACATGCCAAATAAAATTTTTGTCGGAACAAACCGAACTAGATTAGTTGAAAAAAGAAAAATTCTAACACAAGAACCATTTTTTTAATCGGATCTTGATCCTCAACTGTTCATGAGTGTTAATGAACTAATTTTTTTAAAAAAATGAGTGGTTGAGATTAAAGTCTGATTTAAAAATTGTACTCGTAGCAAAATTTTCCATTCAAAATATTAGAGAGCAAGGTAACCAGAAATTCTCTTATTCTTGTTCACATGAAACACTGAAATTGGATCTAAAACTATAACATTGTGAGAAACATTAGTTAGTTGTATTGGGAGAGAAAATATTTTCTCATCATCAATTCTATCTCTTTCTCACTGTTTGGAAAATGTGATTAATTCTCATATTGTAGATTTTTTTCATCAACAAAATCATATTATTATTACAATTAGTGTCACTATTATTTATTGTTATTATTATTATCATCTTTAATTGGAATTGATAAAGAAAATTTTTGGTTGAGGGTTGTTCTGGATATGTCCAGACTCCAGATCGCTTTAGAAATTGTATCCACAGAAGATTTTAATTTTTTAATAGCAACTAGAAGATTCTTCAAAGTTCTCGTCAGAGAGAATCAAAGGAGACCACCGACCAACTTCAGCGGACTGTGCACAACTGCACACTGCACAGATTATATTTAAAAAAAAAAAACTCTCCGACACCGCCGGGCCTGGCAGGTCTCGTGGTCACCTATAATTACATCAACGGGGCTGATACCTGCCTCCATGAATTCACCCTCTCAAATATTGTAACTATAATTTTACAAATTTTTGGGAAATTATTCGTATTTTAGTTGATATAAATATATAATACACCCTCATTCTCGGTTGATTCATGTTTCTTGTCTTAAATCTTAATTAATCACGACTATTAATAGATCTTTTGTATGTTTGATGTTAATCGTTCTTAATTTCGAACTATCTTTTAAATTTTACTGTCGCACGCTCGTATATTATCCGCACTTGTATTTTTCTCTGATGTATACTCTTTTGTTATCTGATTCACACTGACCTTCATTCGTTGCATAAACAATAAACCGGACTTTTAAAATTTTTAAAATTTAAATGTTGAATTTAAACTGTTGATTTGGTTCAATTTTAGGAGGGATGTATTTTCATACGAGCTTTGTAAATTTTGAAGTTGATTTGATGGTAGATCAAGTGGCCAACAAATGAACGAACGTGGTTAATTATCATTGATTAATTCTGATACATTCATAATCTGGTCACTTAATCAAATATCAAATCGACTCCAAATTTTATAAAACTTATATGAAAACGTATCATCCGTAAAATTGAACAAAATCAATAGTTTAAATTCGGCATTTTGAATTTTAAAATTTTTAAATATAAATAAAATTTGTAAGGACATTTTCCCTTGTGTTTTCCCTTGTGTCAAAAATCGAAACCAATTACACTCAAAATTAGTTGTCATTTACCCAAAACCAATTACTTCATATCCTACATCCACATTACAATTCGAAGAGAAACAAATAATAATTAGGGAAACTCATCTAATCTTAATAATCTTATCTAATCTACTACAACAAAAGCACTACAAAAGAACAATCATATTAATCTAATCCACAACTAAAAGAGCAATCAACACCATTAATAGAGTGACAATGACACTTATAACATTATACAATTTCATCTAATTTGACCTTCGTCATATTGACATTCTTCTTGAATTCATCAGTCAATTTCTCCAATTGAGCTTCCACTATAGCAAGTAGATCAAACTGGAGAGCTTCCACATTTTCATTTCTTGCATAACTCTCATGCTCGTTTTCCCACATCCAGAAGTCGCACCTAGTTCTCTTTTAGAAAAGAAGATAAAGAAAAATTAGGTTTACTGACATTATTGTTTAGCTAAAGCAAGCAAGTACACACTTAAAATCACATGAAAAAAAATCAGTAGTTTACTGACATTACTTTTCCCTTACTGTTATCAATTGAAAAAAAAATCAGGAGTTTACTAACGTTAATAATGATGACCTTACCCATTGATACTGTGGAGGTATAAGGAGTTTTTTCAAATACTTGTTAAAGACGAGCCATTTATACTTGTTAAGACAAACCATTTCTTTCTTCCAATGATAATACCAGCACTATTTACTTGTTAATTTGAAATTAAGATTACGACTACTATATAAAGGGAGATATGAAGACATCTGGTATATGAGGCAATTAATGACTTACAATCACTGACACTTAAAATCGCACAAATCACAAGTGCATTTTCAGTCAACTTTGCAAAGAGATGAAATTAAAACATTCTCAATTTTTTACTTTGTTTGAGCATTTGTAGAACCATTTATTTGGATTCGTTTTGGTTCTGCTCAGAAGTTTCTTCACGGTAACATCACAATCCGGACATGGAACGAGAGGCAAATCTTCACTTCGACTTGGCTGGGGGCCGATGCTCGACGATGCAGAATGCGAGACGGATTGTGCGTCTCTCAAACGACGATCATGAAGATCGACAGAGGTGGTGTCACTTCGCCTAAGTTTTAGGGTTCTTCTGTTGAGAGACGCACAATCTCTTCTGTTGAGTCAAGTCGAATCGACTAAGATTCAAAGAGGGGACGGAAGAGACGGAAGAGTAGGCGGAAGAAACTATTGAGGATTTAGGGTTCAGAGAGGGGACAGAGGAGTAGGCTGAAGAAACCACAGCTAGGGTTCATGTGTGTGAGAGGCGAAAGAAGAGTTCGAGAGAGAAGGAAGAGTGGGACTGGGTTCAGTCCAGTCGAGTCGAGTCGTGTTTAATCAATTCTGGTCTCATTCGAACAAGGGTAAAATGGTCAGAAATTTTGAACATTATTATTTTAATCTTATTTATATTAGAAAATATGGCAGAGGGGCAAATAGAGAAGGCGTCTGAAATTCGGGAGGGCAAAATTAGTAATTTGAACTTTCGAGGGGCAAATTATGTATTTCCACAGTTTTGAGGGGCACAGAAAAAATTTTCCTATTTTATAAAGGTATGATATCACACAAAATTGCAGTTATTAAATGCTGTGCATGGTTAGTTTGCTAACCATATTTTTAGTAAAGTATCTACTAACAAACATAGTTCAAAGCATGTGACCTAGTAGCTCAGTGGTAAGAGCATTAGGTTGGTCTCCATGAGATCAAGGATTCAAGCCCCGCATGCACTTTTAATTGCAAAAAAGTTGGATGGTAAAGACTTTGATTTTAACAACTCGACATCTGCAAACACATGCATTGTTAAAAAGATTCCAGAATTTGTGATGCAAAAACATAAAATAGCAAACATGACCATGTTGCTTTTAACACGAAAATTGCTTTTGGGTATTCCTTAACACGATATTTTAGCCGAGTGTGTCTTTTGGCGTATTTCATAATTTCGTTTTTAGGGGTGCTGCAATAATTTAATTTATATAAAATTTAGGGCCATTTTCAATAAGGTTAACTGCAGTGGCGAAGCCATGATTGAAGAATGACGGGGGTTAAAATCTGACTAAATGAAATTGAAAATCAAGAAAATTACAAGTTTAAATATTAATTACCTAAAATAATACTAGCAACCATTAATTTTTCTTAACCAAAACATCATTGAGCATAATATTTTGAATCTAGAGGAGACCCATGAAACTTAATTATATAAATTATCTTAATAAATTAATATATGGTTGGGACATATTTTAATTACTAGGTCAAAATTTTTAAAATTTGACTCTTTTTAAGTAATGGCAGAAAGAGAGTTTGTATTTTCATTTTTTTTTTGTGAGGATATCATAGTTTTTATTTGTGTTACAATAAAGCAGCAGCAAATTGCAACAGAAAGAAAAAAAGAATGAGTTTGTTTTTCTTATAGTATATTAATAATAAAATATAAAATAATTCTAGGGTCATATACGCAAGACTTCTCAAATTTAATTTAGACGATTATAAAACACGAAACAACAGAAAAGCCCAGAGACAGCGAGCACAGTCGCACAGAGGAGGAGAGAAAGCATTTAAAGCCCCTTTTCATATTTTCGACAAGTTAATTATTAATAATTAATAATCACTACAATCAATTAGCGGCGAACAGACGGTCATCTCTCGTTCCCAACCCAAGCAGCTTCACTCAAATACGAAGGCGTGCAATCTCACCATCTATTTCTATTTCGCCCCTTTTATTGTACGAAATAGAGATCTCTCTCTTTCTCTCTCTCACATGGTTCTGACAAGGTACAACTCAAATCAACCTCTTATGTTTCCACTAGAGAAAGCGAATTCCAAGTGGTTCACTTCAATTTTTGTAAACGCTCGCAGGCGGTCACCTTTGCATGTAAGTGGAGATGCGTTGGAAGCTTAATTCCTCCGTCTACAAGAGGATGTCGTCCAAGGAACTAACCACCATTCTCAATCAGGACATTGAGAACTCAGGTTTTCATTTTTTAGATCTGCTGAAGTTTTATTTTTGCTGAGGAAATTCTGTCTGATTGTTTATTATAGATTTTGTTTTCCAACTGATAACACAATGACATCCATAGCATGTATAGAGCTTAATTTGTCTTGTAATTGTTCCTGATATTTGTTTTGTTGTTAGATACTGCAGTATCTTTTCCTTTTTACAAAAATTACTTTTTGATCCTACATCTTCTCAGCGATCTGAAACATATGAGTATTTTCTTGTGTCTAAGTAAAGTACATACTAAACTTTGAATTCTCTGACAACCAGTTGTGGGTTTTGAATGTAATCATCTTAGGGTTGCTTTTTGGATTTTTGGAATTTTTTTAAAGTGCCTTCCTTTTATTTTCTCAAAATTCCCCTATTTTGTGCAGCTAAAGTTACTTCATTGCAAGAAAATGGAAATCCCCCATGGAATCTTTCTCTGCCACATATTTGCGTGGCCACACTCATCTCATTCTTGTTCGGATACCATGTTAGGTATGCATAACTATACTGAAACGTGGGTTCATAAAGTTAATCAATAAAAAGATGAAGCATAATTTGAGCTGAATAGCTGAGTGTTCTTCTTGTATGTTGCAGTGTTGTTAACGAGCCACTGGAGAGTATCTCGCTAGATCTTGGCTTTGCGGGAAACACACTTGCTGAAGGTACCTTCAATTCAAATTTGGAAAGTGTAGACCATTTCATGCCTTCCATTACTGGAAACATGTACAGTAGTATTTAAATCTAAGTGGGTTTAATTTTAGGAATGTTACAGATTTTTTAATGCTACCATTCGTGTACTTGTTATCTTAAATGGATATCGTCATACCACTGATATTGAATTTTGAGTGATCCTGCTCCATTTTAGAGAAAAAAGACCTTTTGTGAACAAACATAAAATTTTGTGTAATTTTGCATCTTCAAAGAAGCACCAAAATTAACTGAGTAAAATTATTTGTGAAATTAATAATATTGGTCTAGCAAAGGCAATATAAGAATTAAAACAGCACAACTATTGAAGAAATACCCTCACGAGGTGCTATTGGAATTGTGACTTAGTATGTACATTGATAAATCCATGCAGGGCTTGTGGTGAGTACATGCTTAGGTGGAGCTTTCGTGGGGTGCCTTTTTAGTGGTTCTTTAGCAGATGGGATTGGCAGGCGCAGATCTTTTCAACTGAGTGCTTTGCCAATGATTATTGGAACTGCCATAAGGTTATTTTAAGAACTTTTTATGTTTGTGGTTTTATCGTCAAGGAACAAGATACTGTTATTTAGGGATGGTTTACTGGTTCATGCTGGTACAACCATGGCATGTGTGGGTTCTCATGTACATCGCCGTACTTGATAGAGATACCAGCAATTACAAAAAGAAAGTTCAAAAAAGAAAAGTTTAGTATGAGCAATGAGCAAATAGTGAGGTGTGGGTCAGTCTATATCAGCATAATATAGGTTTGATGAAAATTATTACATTTTAATGTTTTTCATATTCTTAATACTAAGTACTTAATCTGTTGTTCCTGTTTGCAATTTATCTCCTTCCTTGGCAGTGCTTCAACCAATAGACTAGAGGGTATGCTTTTGGGCAGATTCTTAGTTGGAACTGGAATGGGATTAGGGCCCCCAGTAGCTTCTCTGTATGTCGCTGAGGTATGCAACATCAAAATAATGCTTCTTCTCTGAATGGTATACACAACACTTTGATATATCATTCTTGTATACAGATTTCTCCATCATATGTTAGGGGTACCTATGGCAGCTTTATTCAGATAGCTACTTGCCTTGGTATAATAGTGGCTTTGTTTGTCGGGATCCCAGTCAAGGATGCAGCTGGATGGTAGGTTCTATATGAGATCTATGGTTTTATATTGTGCTTCTGGTAAATACCTGTTTTTCAAACATAAATATCCATTTATTTATTTATTGTGCAGACACCAGCTTTCCTCATTTCCGCAACCATTTGTGCAACTGTCACCTGATATTTGCAGGCAGTTCACTTAAAAACTTAGTGATAAAACTAACCAATTTTCCAACTTTCTGGTGTTTTTATCAATCTCAATTTTTAATTTGGGCTCAGTCTAGGCTTTAAATAATCTGATACAGGCAAATTTAGGGCAAGGTTTCAATATATAACCGAATGTATTGTTTCCTTCACACTAAACCTTATGATAAGTGTTATTTGATAATATGTTAATGGTTGCCGGTCTTCTTTCAAACATTGGAAAGGTTCAATTTTTGGTGCAAATGCTCTAAAAACTTGAATTTGTTCTAGAAAAAGGGACCATAATATATTCCTTGTTCATGGCTCCACTTGTACTAGTCTTGTATGTTTATTGCAATTTGTATTTCAGGTGGAGAATGTGCTTTTGGATTGCAACTGCCCCAGCGACATTGCTTGCAATTTGTATGGAGTTCTGTGCTGAAAGCCCACAATGGCTTTATAAGGTCTTCTCTTGAACTTCTTAGTAACTTATATCCAATAATGGAATCTGATTTGCATAAAACAATGATTTCTTGTGTTTGCATTTGAAACCCTAATATTTGCCCTGTTGGTGGAAAATTTTGTATTCCACTTTATATTGAGAATTTTGCCTTTCTTCCTATGAGTCTTGTTTTTCTTGTGGAACAAAGCCCATTCAAGTTTTGGCAAGCAAGGTCTATTAAGTTTGTTCTTTTGTAGACATAGTTGGGGACCTTGGATCAGTTTCCTTGAGCTCATTTTCTTGGTTAACATTTGATGTGTCACTTTCTGAGCCAGAGATGTTAGGTTAATTTTCAAAGTCAGCATGTTATGTGGAACCTTTTTTAATTCACTAAGAATTATGAAAGGTTTATTTTCTTTTACTCAGAGAGGTAGAATTGGCGAGGCTGAAGCAGAGTTCGAACGGCTTTTAGGAGCTTCTCATGTTAAAGCCGCCATGGCAGAGTTGACAAGGTCTGACAGGGGTGAGGATGGTGATTCTATAAAGTACTCGGAATTATTGTATGGTCGCCATTTTAAAGGTATCAAATCTTAACCTTCAATGATTTGTAGGAACAGTTTAGTATATGTCTCCACATCGTGAATGTATACCCCTGCAAAATGCGAATTGTATAGTTCACCTTTAGATTTGTAGGAACAGTTCAGTATATGTCTCCACATCGTGAATGTAGCAAAATGTGAATTGTATTGTTCACCTTTTGCAGCCTCCTAATTTATAAAACAGCAAATTTCAAATTACCATCTCATTCTCATTTATGCAAAATATCATTCTTTTTTCTAAAAATTTATGCACGAACACCTCAAGTCCTCAACTTCATAAAATGAAAGCGTGACAATTGAGAGAGTCCACAACATTCTTATACAATTGTTTTTCTGTAGCCCCTGGTTCCTGTATGAACAAACCATTCCAGGTTATGCAAAAACCCACGTGTTCTTTAGCAAACACTGCTGTCTAAGCTCTCTCAACAGACTAGCCATATATGTATCCTTTAAGAATTTGTAAAAGGCGGCACCTTTCTCCTGTCACCTTTCTTTGCTCATATTTTCTACTTTCTGCAAATTCTAGCTTTTGTAAATAAAAAATGAGAAAAGGTAGGCAGTTCAACCATCCAAAGTGAAGCTCACTAGGAACCCCCACCAAATAGAAAAGAAAATAAAAGAAAGAAACTGAACTACGATTCAATTTGTTCATATTTGACCGTCACTTATTTTCGCTCAACTTTGTCTTTATGCTTGTTTGACCATAGACCATCTTGAAATTTAGATAATTTATGGAACAAACACTATTTGCGGTTGTCATCAAAATTCTTCTCTCTCACTGTTTTTATTTTTGGTATTTTGTACATTACAAGTGGGTTTTTTGGTACAGTTGTTTTTATTGGAACAACGCTATTTGCTTTACAACAGCTGTCAGGAATAAATGCTGTTTTCTATTTCTCCTCGACTGTGTTCAAGAGTGCGGGTGTGCCTTCTAGCCTTGCTAACATCTGTGTTGGCTTTTCAAACTTGTCTGGTGAGATTTAGTGTTCTTCTGGTATGGTATTTGCATGCGACTACTTGTTCACTTGATCTAACTACAATAATTTGGGAAATTTCCAGGTTCCATTATTGCCATGCTTTTAATGGACAAGCTTGGGAGGAGACTCCTGTTACTAGGCAGTTTTATTGGCATGGTAAGCTAAATTTATTAATTGTTTAATTGAGTAATTTTGCAATTAACTATGTTTATTTGCTGAAGTTCTTGTTAAAGCTAGATATGGTAAAATATATACATTAGCACGTCGATGTTGGAGTGGGCCAAATTTAAGTGAGTTGTTAAGCTTGATGGTTGATGCTTCACTTGCAGTTTCATAGACCATTAGTTGATAAGGTGTTAAATTTCAGCTAAAATCAATTTGGGATGTTGGAGTTTGCCCAATTAGGGAAATTATTTCAGCCAAAATCATAAGCCATTAGTCGATAAGATGTTACATTTCTTTATTTGACATACCATGTAGTGGACACTTAGAACATATTTGACTTGTTTTTAGTTATTCTAGTGCTTTATTGGGGGAAAAATGAATTTAACCAATTTTTTCTTACTCTTGTCAGATTACAATGCAAAATAGATCAATGATTAATTAGAATATATATATAATTTTCTTCTGATTCAGGCAGTAGCAATGGGAGTTCAAGCTGGTGCAGCAAGCCTCCACCATCTTAGTTCTGGAACTATATATCTCTCTGTTGGTGGCATGCTTTTGTAAGAGTTCATAAAACATCACTTTTTCCTTCTTCAATTAATGGAAGCAATAATGTCTTGAATTTTGTAATTGATACATTATGATTTTCAGGTTTGTCTTGTCATTCTCTTTAGGAGCAGGCCCCGTCCCAGGCCTTCTCTTGCCTGAAATCTTTCCAAATAGAATACGTGCAAAGGCCATGGCTCTGTGTATGTCAGTGCATTGGGTATGTAAATGTTTTCTTTTATTTGATATTGGTTGGGAGGACAAAATCTTAATCTGCCATGTCGAATTTTAGAAGTGGGAGCTTGAGCCTGAAAAACACTGTACTTTGGTAGTTTTACAACTATTGTAGATAACTAAATACAGAATTTTGTTGAAAGCTAAATATGATAAGTAACCTAATATTTTTGTTAAATTTTACTAAATGTTTTATCTGCTAATGCTAGTACTAATAAGTCTGAATTTTTATTCTTTCAGGTCATAAATTTCTTCGTTGGGTTGTTGTTTCTACAGCTTCTAGAACAGCTGGGTGCAGAATTGTTGTATTCTATTTTCGCAACAGTTTGTGTAGTAGCTGCAATTTTTGTGAGGAAGAATGTGGTTGAGACAAAGGGAAAAACTCTTCAAGAAATAGAAGTTGCTCTTCTGCAAACTCAGTAGCCATACTAGAAAAGCTAGGTATACTACAAAAGTTTTTTACAGAGTTTAGCGATATAGTTCTTAAGAAAGAGAGATAATTATATCACTTGGTATTGCAAATTTAACCTCTCTAGTATATCATTTATGGACTGGATTTAAATCATCAAAATACAAAGTCTGCCATGCACGGTTGAAAATTCCTTGTGTACAACTATGAGCCATGAGAAATTTCACCTGGCCATTTTTTTTCTTAGTTTTAACCACCAGAATTGCCGTATTGTCATAATTTATGTGAGGCGGAACAATGATGTAGCTGGATCGGTCATCTTTTGAAAGCAAATTGTGAGAACAGGAAAAACTTGAGGTGTTGAGGATATTTTACCTGACATATCGTGCATATTTTGTGTGGTCAATTTTGTTGATATATCTGTCTGTAGGGTTCCATGAAAATGACTTTTTTTTTGGCATATTAGCTGCTAAATGTGTGACTTATCTAAGTTGGAGAACTAGTGAATTGACGATCTCTCATTTGTATTTGTGCAGGTAGGGTAATACAGTATTGAAATCTGAAATTAAATTAAGTTTGGTGGTGAGTTATCTAGTGCACTTGATATTATAGTATATTAATGTATATCTGTATAAATTTAATAGCTTTTAGTATATGTTGTTCTTGCTGAGTTTAAGACTGCCTTCAAGTGCTTGCTGATCTGTTGTGCATATCATTGAAACCTCGTCTTCATGTCTTTCAGTAATTTTCTTGTGTTATCATATGTTCATTTCCTTTTTCTTTTTCATTTTCCTTGTAATGAAGATGAAGTTATGTCAAATGAACAATTTTTAGTGGACATTCATATCTGAATAGAAGCAAAAGGTAGCGCGGGATTGGGGGGGGTTGGGGGTTGGGAGGGGGTAAGTGTGTTGGTTTGTTTGTACCAAGGTAATTTACTCTTGAAGAGGCAGCTGGTCAAACGGCGAGATTGATAAGCTATGCTGTCCCGGCCATTAAAGAAATGTGTCAATGGGGCCGTTTGGATGTTGTAGGAATTTGGAGAATTTGCAATTTTAGGCATAAATTTATTGGGAAGTGTGTAACTTTGTTAAGAGTTTGGATTGTTTATAATAAATTTGACATATAAAATTTCGGGAATTTACAATTTTCTCTTATTCCAACCCCATCCAAACGCCCCCAATGTGATTAATTGCTCTACGTAGATATTCTACATAATCAAATTGGGAGGCATTGGCTACAAACGACATAAATTTCATTGCCGGTAATGGAAGAACTTATCAGCTGTGAATTACAAAAGAAAAATAAAAAAACGAAGAATATAAGGAGATAAAAGTAAGATCCTTGTACGATACGCATCGTGTTACGTTGTTTCAAATATGCCATGTCTAGATCATATGTTCAATTGTGCGGTACTAAAATGTTTTGTCGTGCTGTGCTGTGACTAAGGTCAAATGGATGCCATGACAATATTGTCTTAATATTAATTTGAATTGCATATGCCATGGTCAAATCCATCTCATAGAGGTAGGAATTTGTCGAATGAACCGCACTCCTTCGTATACATCAGGGGTCCATTGATGAAAAGGGGCTGGGGAAAGCTTGAATACAGCTACTTTAGGAGGAATGTTTTTATGTGGTGCTAACGATTTAATAACTATCTTTGTAGCTCCAGTACAGTATGGTCTAAAGAATTATAATAAGCCTCCTTTATAAAGCCGGAAGAGGGAGAAATGTTTCGATTTCTGCGATTATTTCTTAAAGCTGATAAGCGACTTCAACCCTTATAAGCAAAAGGAATTCTTCCGGCTGGCTTTCATTTACACGGGCTACTTGTTAATACCATGGGTACGAGAACAGATAGCAATAAATCAATCTTATAGTCGAGGGTTAAAGTATGGATACGTCACTCGGGTACCAAGATCAAGTCCTAGGCAAGCGGACCTAATTCTACTACTATGACATCAACTCTCTATATCCTTTTTTGATGAAAACATTTCCTATGCCAACCCAGTATCGAATACTGCTAATAATATCAGCAAAAGAACGTTCTCCTGTGCTTCCAGACATGCTGAGCTCGATATTTTTGTTATTGGATATTGATTCTATAGGATCAAATTATTATTCCTTTCTGTTATATAGAGATCATCATTAGAACCATCATACTCGCTGACCACCGATGAACCGAGCGAATTAACCAGCCAAAGTTGGCCTCAGTCATTATATACTGTTTTTTCGGAGTACCAAAAGCAAGCATGACATCGTTATGAACATAAAGGCCCAAGGTACTCAACGATATCAAAAATATCCATAATAGACCCTCCAAATTTTTCTCCAAGATCCTTGGATCTATTGTCGATTGGAAGATAAATCTCTTTTACAAAAAAAGAAAGTAGTTCTTTTGAACTTACTTTTTTATTTTTGAAATTGAGTATGTTCTTGTAAATTATGGCCAATACCTGGTATATAAGCAGTGATTTCAAATTTACAGGTTAATCATGTGCAAGGTAGGGTTGATGTGCGTACAATAGGTATGGGATTAGCTGCATGAGGCAATTAAGATTTGTTTTTCCGGAGTACCAAAAGCAAGCATGACATCGTTATGAACATAAAGGCCCAAGGTATGAAACCCCAGAAAAAGACTTGCCCAGCTTAAATGCGATATGATCGTTTCTTTATGGTCTAACATTCTTGCCAATACATTATCCTCATTCTGGGTTGGATTGTAATCTCTAATGAAAAATATTGCTCCATGAGCACATTTCTCACTATTATCAAGGACTTTCTCTCGATCGTAGGGAGAGGAGCGAAGAAAATGCGAGCATACCGAAGAAATGAAATCCCATACCAGGCTCCTTCTTGTTCATGCCTGCGGATCTACTTTGGTACACTACGGAAGAAAGACTGACATAAACAGACAAAGTACCATACGGAGCGAGCGCTCTAAACAGCTGCACTCCGCAACTTACAATATCGTAGCTGCTCATGGTTATTTTGGCCGATTAATCTTCCAATATGCTAGTTTCAACAATTCTCGTTCTTTACATTTCTTCTTGGCTGCTTGGCCTGTAGTAGGTATCTGGTTCACTGCTTTGGGTATTAGCACTATGGCTTTCAACCTAAACGGTTTCAATTTTAACCAGTCTGTAGTTGACAGTCAGGGTCGTGTTATTAATACCTGGGCTGATATCATCAACCGTGCTAACCTTGGTATGGAAGTAATGCACGAACGTAATGCTCACAACTTCCCTCTAGATCTAGCTGCTGTTGAAGTTCCTTCTATTGAAGGATAAGATAGGTTAAGGTTGCTTTTCTTATTTTGTACAAAAGAAAATAAAGATTTCTCGATAGAATTGACAATCGAGAGATCTAGATTTTCTGATTTTCAAAAGGAAAACATAGATAAATCGCAAAATAAAGATGGGAGTTATTTTGTAGAGAATATACCCATGCCTGTTGCTTCTGTAACTGGATTACCAGCACTGAAAATCGTCTTTACATTGGATGGTTCGGTGTTTTAATGATTCCTACCTTATTAACTGCAACTTTTGTATTTATTATTGCCTTCATTGCTGCTCCTCCCGTAGATATTGACAATTCCAATTTGATCCTAAAAAAGAATCAATTACTTTTAGTAAAAAAAAAAACAATATGGTATTTGAATTACTTAATTTGAATTAATATTATGTATTAATAGTACGTTGCAACCTAATTATTGTTAATTATTAATTATTATAAAAATTAATTATTAATGATGTTAATAAATTATTTTATTATTATGATATGAATATTATTAATTATTAAATAATAAATCATTTTTTATTATTATGAAACATTAATAATTACTTTTAATTAAATATTATTAATTATTTAATAATAAAAAATATTATTGATTAATTATTTTAATTATTATTATTATTAAATCATTGTTATTAATATTTTATATTATTTTTAAATATTATTAATTATTATTTATTAATTATAGTAATTAATCTTTTTTATTAATTATGATTTTTTTATAATTATTGTTACTTATTAAATATTATTATTTATTTATTTATTATTATTAACTATTTGTTAATTATTAAACACCAAATATACTAAAAAAGAAAAGTTAGTTAATTACTGGGTAGTGATGGCATCATATGAAAGAAAAATAGTTTTTAATTACTATTCCTCATGTGGGTCCCGCAGACAAAATTTATTCCACCACATTCGGTGTCATAGGTTAAAGAAATTTCTTCCTTGTGTAAACTACATAACTTTTTCTTGTTTGGTAGGAAATATGAGGAATAACTCTTTATTCCATGTTAAAGAAGCTTAAAGAAGCTAACAAATATGTCCAGAAGGTTTTTTTTATGCAAAGTATCCTAACGTTGTTTGTCACGAATTTGCGATAGCGAAACAAATCAAATTGACAATGCCTTTTCTAATGGGAAGAATTATCATCAATTCCCTACAAAACCACCCAAATATGAGATGTCCTTATTGTAAAGTATAATCAATAACCTTATATTAATTTACCATGAACATCTTCTAATAAATTGCATAGCTTTTTACCCACAAAATTAACTATCCAGTGATTAATCAGTGCAGTGGAGTCATCTAATATATTTTGGTGGATTCGTCTTAATATTTCAGTTTTTCTAAGAGAAAATATGTGATAAATAAAGGTTTTGCAAGAGAAACATAAAATGACCAACATTATCGCCAAAAGTAGTTCGATTTTCATGTCGATCAAGTGAGAATACATACAACTACAAGCGCACAAAAAAGCAATTAAAATGAGAACACACACATAAAAAGCAATTGAAAAATGACCCAACGATATTTTGTAATAGTAGTCCAATTCTATTTAGGTACACACCAAAACACCACCAAGCAGGCAAGCACACTTCTTTCAAATTGCAATCAATTGTTTGAAAACGAAGAGTTGAATTTTTTTTTTTTTGTCTCTGATTATGTATTAATGATTATCAAGTGTTTATCGAAACACTAAAATTGAACTAATTATTCCCACTACAAACAAAATTATAAATGAAAACAATTATTTTTTTTTTTTGAAACAAGTGAGCATAAGCTGCCCACCACTCTTTTCATTAAACGAAAAAAGCATTCTATTACAACCTCTCTCAACCATCAACCCTAGAGTCTGTCGCACTGGTACCAAAATCGTGAGATACCAGTGCTCCAATGAAAACAATTATAAGTTCTTAAGTATTTCGTTACTCATTTAAGAAGGATTTAAGAAACCAAACGCATCTTAAAATTAGATTTTTAATATATAAGCTATAACATTACTTAAGTGATGATCTGATGTGCATCTTAAATATCTGACGTGGCATCTTAAATTTCAACTCCTTAAGAGGTGTCTTAAATTAAATATGGTCTGCCTCATCTAATTGACGATTTTGTCTTCTTAAACCGGTCATTTCTCCTTAATCAAGTTCTCTCTCTTCTATTCCACAGGTCAGTTTTCTGTCCTAAATTGAGGATCGGAAGGACGGCAGTGGCCTTTGCACCACTAGCCTCAATGTTTGCTTAATTAGACATTCGTAGTTCGTTTTTAAGTTTAAACCCATCACAATCTTTTCGGTGTACCTCTCAAAGGTTTTTTGTCCGCACATGCCAGCCATCAAAGAAAATGAGGATCAATTTGTTGTCCAAATCTTGTTTGATTTCTCTTTAATCTTTTATTGGCCTACATATTAATTTTTTTGGGTTTAACTTTCTATTTGATTTGACCGTACAATTTGATTTGATCTGGTTTTACTTCATGTACATACATTTGCTCCATTTTACCAGCATATAAAAATAAAACAAGATTGGTTAATGTGAGGTCAGGTAATTTCAGATTTCAGGTCTTTTCTTATAAGATTGGTTAGGTTCCGATTTAGTACGACAGTGTTTAGGAGAATTTGGGTTATTTTCCTGGTAAGAGGTGGGTTCAAGCGACAGTCTGATTGAACTAAAGTGTTGAATAGGGTCAACTCCTGTTCTTACTTTTCTGTAATTGAGCGAATGAAAGAAATTGAATTTTATGTATTCTTGTATAACAGTTATACACCTTGCAGCTGTTTAAACAGTATGGTGGTTCTTCAATCGTTACAGCTCTTTAAAGCATGGATAAATTAGGAAGGAACAACAACAAAGGAAATAAGAAAAACGGCAATGTAGAACAGTCTTCTAGAAGGAGGGAACTAAATAATTATTTTATATCTTATTTGTTTTCATGCAGTAATAATTAATTTGTTTGTCGGAACTACTTGTATGTACTGGTGCTGATAAATTTGTTTGCTATCTAATTGTTCTTAAAATTATTTATGTTTGTTTCTGTTATAATATGGTTTGATGTAATGATGAAGTAATAATAAGACTTAAATTTATCAGTTTTCTTGATAAAAAATTGTATGTGGGTATTTTGGCCTTTTTATAAATAACAATTCATATGTTAATAAAACATAATTATCTCATCAGTTACTAATTCTTAAATCCATACCAAACACAATTTAATTTTGGAGTAAGATGACTTGTTACAAATTCTTAATCTGTCATATCACTTCTATGTAACCGTGTGATTGTGAGTAAAAATCTGATGTACTACTTTCTTGATCCCTTCCAATATAAAAAAAAAAAACTTTCTTTTGATCCCCAAATTACACAGCTTAAACCTAAAGATCAAACAAGCGATGATAAGTACAAAGATAAACAGATTGATGCCTGGTGCACTGATATTGTGGCTAGAGTCTTAGACCAAGCCTTTCTCATTTACTTCCTTTTTTGTCTTTTGTACAGAATGGGAAGCAACTGTATGATGTAATGGTGGAAAGGGCAGGCCCTTCGAAATCGAGTTCTCCGAAATAGCTTCAGAAGACCAAGACCTGCTTATAGTCTTTGTGACTTTGTATCATTTTCTGGAAGCTTCAAGCATCATGGTTTTAGAGAGAAAAGATGCTCAAGTAATGTATACGTCTTTGTGCATTTTTTAAAACTCGTGGTTCGATTAGGAAGTCATAGACATTTTTATATATTTATCCAAGGTGCTCACTTACGGCAAATTCCTCCAGCCTCCAAATAACCATCGACTTTCCCTATCTTTCAAGAGTCACAAGTAATGTTGGTACATATTAATACATGCTACCAAAAATAAGAAAACAGTTACAGTACTAATTATATAGTGAAGCTTACAAAAAGGAAAAAAAAATCCCAAAAGCGATTTATGGGGGGAGCACTGGTGTCAGCTATTTTAGGTGCTGGCAATCCTAGTAAATTTGATCTTCCCAGTTCCATACTGTGCAAGAAGCTCTGGTTAATTGGAATAAGGTGTAACGGTCAAAACTATTTACAGCGGTTGAATTCTTCTAAAATTTTTCTTCCATCGCTCATCCCTGAGATGAACAATTTCACTTCATCTGGATTCTCGCAGTTACATAATCCACATAAAATTACGTCAATGGTGATATCATTTGGCTTAAGACCTTGCATCATCATCTTCTCAACCAATTGTAGAGCCTCAATGATTCTACCAGTTTTACAATATCCATTGATTAATGTACTGTAACTATGCTGATTTGGCACAATGCCTTTTTGAGTCATTGTGTCGAAAAGATATGTTGCTCCATCAACACGGCCTTCCAAAACATAACCATGCAACAAGGACGTGATAGTGATTACATCAGGTTTAACACCTATTTCCTCCATTAAACCGACCAGCTTCTCTGCTTCACAGGTTAAGCCGTGCTTGCACAGGGAATCAATGTATGCACTAAAAGTCACTACATTTGGTGAAATACCCTGACTTACCATCTTGCGAAATATTGCAATTGAATGGCTCCACTCACCAACAGAAGAGAGCCCATGGATTAAACAATTGTATGTGACAACATCTGGCATCATTCCTCGTGCTATCATTTCCTGAAGAAGCTCTAAAGCACGCAAAAAGGCACCCTCTTTGCAACAACCATGTATTAACGTTGTATATGTGTAAACATTTGGTTGAAGTCCACAGCCAAATAATTCTTCATATAATTGAAATGCCTTGTGACTGTCACCGACTCCAAAAGAACCAAGAATAAGGGAACTGTAGGTAATAATATCGGGAGCTACTCCTTTAGCAATCATTTTTTCAAACATTCTCAATGCACTATTTCTGTCACCATGACTGCAAAGACCATTAATAAGAATGTTATAGGTATACAAATCAGGAACAACACCATGGGCAGGCATATCTTCAAACATCCTTAGTGCTGCACTAACATTCCCATTCTTGCAAAGACCATCAATAAGACTGTTGTGGGTATTCAAATTAGGAACAACACCATAGGTAGGCATTTCTTTAAACACCTTTTGCGCTGCCTTAACATCCCCATTCTTGCAAAGGCCATCAATTAGAATGTTCAAAGTGATTACATTAGGTTTCACTCTTGCGGTGATCATTTCATGGAGCACCTTCCTAGCCTCAGCAATCTCACCCTCTCTGCAGAATCCATGGATGAGAGTGTTGTAAGTTACAACATTAGGCTTACAGCAACTCCCTTCTTCTGCCATCCGACGAGCCAGCTCAAGCCCTGTCTTAGTTTTACCACATTTGCAAAAAGCATCAATAAGAGTGCAGTAAATGATCAAATCAGGACGACATCCCAACAGTGGCATTTTAGCAAACACCTTAGCTGCATCACCAAG
This sequence comes from Rhynchospora pubera, assembly GCA_028095005.1. Lineage (NCBI taxonomy): Eukaryota > Viridiplantae > Streptophyta > Magnoliopsida > Poales > Cyperaceae > Rhynchospora > Rhynchospora pubera. Next base: position 22,850,462 of record CM051461.1, read on the forward strand.
CTGCTTCGCTGCACAGAGCACTTTGATAAGAGAGCCGAACATTATGGTATCAACACCACATCCTTCTCGCAAGGACTGGCCAAGCACACAGTATCCGAGATCCACCCGGCCCATGCGACGACAACAGTCGATGACAAGGCCAAAGGTATGGACAGTTGGAGAGACGCTTCCTCTGTGTCTGTGTCTGGCTCTCTTAAAGCGATTGAAGAGAGCGAGTAGGGTTGGGAAGCTGTCGGGATGGTTGATTTTGGCGATGGATTTGAGAATGCCGTTGAGAGCAAGGACGGAAGGTGGGGGAGTAATGTCGGGAGAGAGAAGGCAAAGAAAACGAGAGGCGAACTGTTGCAGCTGAAGCTTCTCTGCGTCGCATCTTTGCTCCACTAGTTTCTTCACTTGACTGGCCAGCGGCTTCGCTGCCTTGCCACTCATTGAAGGTCGAATGGAGGCTGGAGCTGAGCACAGAGCACGACAGAGCACTGGAGTCCCGTACTGGACTATGACATGTATGTCTCCTGCGGTCGTATTATGTTCAAATATGTTTAATTTTAATTTATTATTGTAAAATATTTAGTTTGTTTACGGAATTAAAATTTATTTGATAAAATAAGTTAAAAATTTGTTGTGTCACGTTCATAATTGCACGATAAGGATAAATACTTATGTTATTTATTATTGTTTCGGACACAGTACATATCGGTCTCGTATTGTGTCATGTCTTATTTTGTGAGTGCTCTTTAATTGCACCATTAGAATTGAAATATTAATTTATTTACGGAATTAAAAATTATATTAGAAAAAAAAATCCAAAATGTGTTGTGTCACGTTCATAATTTATTGATAAAGGTTAAATCCGTTTTTTTTTTGTCATGCCGTGTCTAGACAATTTGTATGTCATATTGTGTCATGTCTATTCCATCATAATTAAACAAGACACGTCTAATAAAAACATGATATGAAAACGTTCCCGTATTCAGTGGTATTGTACCCTTTCGTAATTTACCGTGTTCGTTCAGATACGTCGTGTTTATTTTTTAAACACCACTTGTGCCTCGCATCTCCCTCGTTTCCATTCATGAATCCCAGGTCTTACGCCACCTTTGATTAAAAGGCTAGAAATGTAAACTTCAAGGGTGTGTTTGGATGAGCCGTGAATAGGAAATAGGAATAAGAAATTTCGATTTGCGTGCTTATCCTTATTCTTTATTCTTATACCATGGTTTTGTTAGTATAGGAATAAAGGTCCTTATTCTTTATTCTTGTGTTGTTTGGATTGCACAAGAATAAGAATAAGCACGCAAACTGAAATTTTTTATTCCTATTCCCTATTCCCGGCCTTTCCAAACACACCCCAAGTGCATAAACAACATCGGTACAGCACCATAATTGTCTGCATTAATCGATCAATGCGAATTCATTTCTTAATTACACAAGTGAGCGAACTCGATTAGCTGGGTTGATACATGATCTCGTGGATCAATTATCAACATCTCAAAAGATACATTGTAGTTCACTATATATTTCAGCTGAAATGCGGACATAAAGAAAAGTTCCGGGTAAGCATAACTGATTTTATATTTATATTCTTGCAAAATTTTAGCCTTTATTACCGCATCATCCACAATAAATTTTCTACAACTCAACTTAATCAAACTTAGTCCAAATCAGCAAAATTGCCATGTTCCCAATAGAAAAACGCGGGTTGAAGATGCCGCTGCATCATCAAACTAATAGATAATTTTAGCATTGCTATCATGAGAAACTTATACAAAACCCTTTATCTGTTTTGGTAACACCCATCAAATTGCTGCCAAACTCATCAATATCATCCGGACCAGAACCAACATCCCTAAATTCATCCCATTCACCACCAGAGCTCTCATCAGCTTCATCCCTGGTTGGTACTATCAACTGATCTATCTCCACTGGTAAGGGCTCTTCAATAAAATACCCATCTTTCAAAAGCTCACTTGCGATAACTCGATTTGCTGGGTCATAACAAAGAAGCCTTTTAACAATGTTTACCTCTTCAATAGGCCGATTAGGCAAACATGCTTCTAACCCACTTGGGTTTTCAACATTACTATAAGAAATTTTGTTAAAATCTGGTAAATTGCTGCACCCAGGAAAATTCTGTTCATTCAAATTTCCCAGCACAGTAATTATTTTTGCAATCTGGTCAATATCAGACAAACCAGGAAACAATGGCACCAAGCTAACCATCTCCGCAAGTATGCACCCAAGCGACCAAAGGTCAACCTCGGGACCATAAGAGCATGACCCATATAGTAATTCAGGTGCACGATACCACCTAGTACCAACACATGAGGTGAATGCACCAGCAGGTTCTTCTGTATAAGATCCAAGCTGATCATCATCTATGTCAACTGTGCTACAGGTGGCAAGACAAGATGCGTTATCTTCGAGTTTGGATTTTTCTCTTATAAACTCGAGTTCTTTCAAATAGTCAGCTTCGGTTAATTGATTTGATGCTTTCTCCTTCTCTGAATTTGTCTCATATGGAGTTGTTCCTTCAAAGCTCAGATCCTGAAGTACCCTTGACTGGAAAAGAAGTACATATGTAAAATATATTAGTACCAATTAGGTCCAACCAATGGTGAGCAGTAATATGCTAACACTTCTGCGTGTATCATCTGAGATTTTGTAATTATAAGTTGTCTCTAAGTAGAGATTTTGCTCCATAGCCTCCAATTTGTAGATTTTGTTCACATAATAACAAAGAATTTTTTTTTCATATTGGATAAAATGGATAAAGATAAGTTCATTGAACAATGCTACGACCCAGGTACAGTACAGTGTGAATCAGTAGACCTGAAGTGAACAAAATACATATTTTTTTATATATAATTTTAAAGCAAACATTGGTAATAAATTAAGGATCTTACCTGGCCAAAATCTGCAACTTTGAGTACCCCTTCAGCTGATATGAGAAGATTGGACGGCTTCAGGTCTCGGTGCATCACACCAGTCTGGTGACATGCATTCACTCCAGAAAGCACCTAATATAAAGGGAGGCCAATTTAACAATTCAGCTTTGTGAATACCAAAAGTACCAACTAACAACAATTTATCGTCCGTTACTTAATGTGACATCTTACAAAGTTCCAATCTTTGCCTCTGGTCCAAACTGTAACACACTAACAAAAACCCAGGCATAAACAGAACCATACCTGAAGCATCCACCTCTTAGCCTCACCGGGGGTGATGGAACCACCTCTCCTCTTCACATCAGAAATCACTACCTCGAGATCAGAAGGCAAGAACTCAAGCACCACGACTGCATCCTCCTCGAATTCATCATCGTAGAAGTACTCCAACATGTCGATCGCATTAGGCGCGCCTTGGAGAGATCTCAGCGCCTCGATCTCGCGAATCGCGCTCTGCTGGTCGTGGATCTCCTTCAAGGCGACGACGAGGCCGTCGGAGAGGCGGCGGGCGCGGTACACGTCGGCGTACGAGCCGGATCCGACGCGGCCGAGGATCTCGTACCGGGTGGTGATCTCCGGCCGCCCGTGGATGCTCCAGCTACGGGTTCGGGTCTCGGTAGACATCGGGTCCGAATTTTGAGTGGGTTTGACCCGTTTAGGATAACATTTGACGATTCTCGGCTGGTTCTTAAACTAAAGATTTCAACTCTCTGCTCTCTCTACCAGACTCTCGTGATTAGATATCCAGAGTGGACAGCTCTCCAGAGGATACTGGTCCGACTCCGAGTCTGAGAATTCCTTTATCGTAAGCCAATTCGTGAAGAAGGCATGTGTTTCATGAGGATCGGCCCAATAAGGACGCATGTACAGGCCCTTTTGAGTCAGTCCAAAATCGTAGGTGCTGTTTGAATTCTCTAAGAAATTTGAGAATTTCATTTCCTACCATAAATTTATTATAAACAATTCAAATTCTTCACAAAATTACACACTTTCCAATAAATTTATTCCTAAGAATTATAACTTTTTCAAATTCCCCAAATTCCTAAGCGATCCAGACGGTCCCGTAGGTAGTTCTTAGGAATTGCTTCTCGTAATCACACCTTTCTACAATCAAGCAATCAGAGTGAATCGCTCCTCTCGTCTCATCTTTTTCTTCTTTTACCCTCTCCGGCTCCTCTCTCTCTCTCTCTATTTGATCTCCTGACAATCACAAAGTAAATTTCCGATTTAGATTTCCACCACCTCCTTCGCTCCCCTCTCCTCACGTCCGCCTCTCCTCTCCTCCATCTCGCCTCCGCCTTCACCTCATCTTAGCCTCTTCTTCGCCTCTCCTCTCCTCCGCCTCAGCCTCTCCTTTGCTTCGCCTCAACTCTCCTCCGCCTCAGCCTCACCTCTCCTCCGCCTCGCATCCGCCTCCACCTCACCTCAGCCTCTCGTCTCCTCCGTCTCACCTCCACCTCCACCTCCCCTCACTGCTCCCTCTCCTATACCAATCAGATCTGGTTGAGGAAGAAAAAAAGTAGAAACCGAGAAGGATAAGAAGAGAAAGAGGTTTAGATCTAGTTCTGTTACAACTTAGGAGTAACTAAATTACTATAAGAGATGATATTAATCAGTATAGAGGAGTATCTAATATGTATAAGGGAGTAAATAACATTCATACCTGATTCTGCCTTTTTTTGGGAGTAACTAAATTACTATAAGGGAGGAAACTGATCAGTATAAGGGAGTAAATAATATATACAACGGAGTAAGTAATATTCATATATGATTCTGCTGTTGTTTGGGAGTAACTAAATAGTTATAAGGGAGTAAATAACTAGTATAACAGGAATATCTAATATGTATATGAGAGTAAATAACATTCAAAACTGATTCTAAATAAGTAGTAGTACAGGAGTTTTTAATACAAGGAAGGGAGTAAATAATATTCATATCTGATTCTGTTGTTGTTTGGAAGTAACTAAATATCTATAAGGGAGTAAATAACTAGTATAAAAGGAGTATCTAATATGTATAAGAGAGTAAATAACATTCAGAACTGATTCTACTGTTGCTTGGGAGTAACTAAAAAACTATAAGGGAGTAAATAAAGTAAGAGAATATTTAATACAACTGAGGGAGTAAATAATATTCATTTTTTATTCTGATAGCGGTAGGGCTGGGCTGGGCGACGGCGACAGGAGCGCTACGCAATGACGACGGCAGGGCTGGGCGACGGCGACGAGAGGGCTACACGACGGCGACGGGTGGGTTGACAGCGACGAGATGGCGCGACGGGAGGGTGCGACGAGAGGACTGACGGCGACGGGAGGGCGCGACGAGAGAGGAGAGACGGGTGAAGCGTGACGGAGAGGGGAGGCTCGTGGCAGGGGATCACGTGGGGGGAGGGGAGGGGAGGCGGGTGAAGCGCGCGAGGGATAAGTTACGTGTTTTTCTATTTTCAGAAAAAAGATGATTAGCGCACTTACTCAAAATAGATAGTAATTCTTTTTAAATATAAAGTTAACTGCGACAGTCCAAACTCATTTTAAGTTATACTGGGCCGGTTACGTACGTAGGTCCCACGGGTCAGAGGAACCTCTCCTATTTGCTTCTGCCGATATTTACAGAATAAACGAGTTCTTCTCACATATGATTTCCTACTCGCATATGATTTCTGTGACTTGTACTCTCTGATCTGTGGTGAAATCGTGACATAATCTCTCTCTCTTTCCATCACGGAGGCTTCTTAATTGGTACGACCTTTTACTTTTAGACTTTAGAGTTATACTCAAAATCGCAACTTTAATTTTAGGAAAAATTAGATTTATACCATTGCAAAAAATCTTAATTCTAAATATGCCATTCCAAAATGCTTAATTGGGAATATGTCATTGTAAAACTGAAAAAAAAATTGATACATGCCACTATTTTAGAATAAAAACATATTAAATTTATTTTATACCATTATAATTTCTAGCTATTAAATTTTTCAAAATGTCTAAAATAATCCTCCCCAATAGGCCTGTCTAACGTCCACGACGTACACGGAAAATAGAGATTCCGTTATCTGTTCCGTTGCAGAAACGGTACATACCAGCAATTTCGTTAGCCGTTCCGTTTGGACGGAATATGACGGAACGACTAAAATTGAACTATATACCACACAAACGAATGACGAAATCCGTTCCGTTTCAAAAACGAAATACAAATATGTACCGTTGGTCGTTCCGTTGGAACGGAACAGCCACGGAATCACGTGGACGAATACTCCGTCTGCAGGCCTACTCCCCAACCCATTTCCTCGGGAATTGCTTCCTGCACTCCCTGGTTTAGAGATCCACTACCTTTTTCTTTGAAAATGACTTAAATGTCCTTGGTGGAAATGCAGTGCAAAAGAAAAAAATAACGAGTGAAGGGCATTTTAGTCCAAATAGGAGTGCATCTCCAAATTTGGACGTGAGGAAAGCAATTCCCCATTTCCTCTCCGGCTCTCCCAAACCCCTTTTTTTACGATCCCATCTGTCGTCTCTCGTCTCTCCTCTCTTCTCTCTCAAAATATGACCTCCAACACTTCCTGACGAGCAACGCCTCCCTCACTGCACTTCTCATTGCCTCCGCCTCTCTGTCTTGCACCAGGCCATCACATGCTGTTCGACTCCACCGCCCTCATTCACTTACTCGACCACACACGACCCTAATAACTTCGCCACTTCGCTGCACCCTGTGCCGACAGCCGACTCCACCTCTCTCGGATCTGAACTCTCCTTTGATTACAAAAGGGTATTTTAGTCAATTCAATCGATCGCTGGCACGAAAACAATTTGTATTGTTTTGCGATGGCATATCTCGAATTTATGTTTTTCGGATGGCATAAATCAAAATGCCCTCTTAATTTTATTACTTGTCGAAACTTGCTGGTGTACTAATCTTAAATTAGCTTATATTGTTGTGTTCTGCTATAATTTCTGAAATTAGTTTAGTTTCTACTTTCTACGCTTCAGGCGCACAAATTTAGGTTTTGCTGATGGCAACTGAAGATGAATCGAAGAAGGCGCAGATAGTAGAAGCCAGGGCGAGGAACATTAGCCACAATGTACGGTGCACAGAGTGTGGCAGCCAATCAATTGAAGATTCTAATGCTGATGTGGCAGTTTTACTTAGGAAGGTATTTCATTTGTTTGGCCTTGAGACCATATCTTAGTTGCATGTACGGTTTCATAACATATGCACCTGTAATCAATGATTTTCATTCGGGCTTTCTTACCATAAGCTGAATCCGTCTGTCTGTCTGTCTGTTGGTGTCACCTGGGGCAGGGGTTTGAGGGTTTTGGGTTTAAAGAATTTCACAAAATTAGTGTGTCTATCTGCAAGGCACATGTGCTTTGAAGAAATGAAGAGAGGTATAGATAATTGTACTTAAGAAATTTAGGGAGGGTTTATTTGGAAATATTCATTTTTGGCAACTTGTATGCTGTAGTCCTAGTTTTACAGACACTTGTGTATGGTATTTTGATGGTTTGTGCTTCTCTTTGTGTTTTCTTTGGTTTCCTGTAGTTTTTTTTTTCAATTTTTTTTTGCACAATTGTAACTTAATTGAGCACTAAACAGTTAACTAGTGACTTTATTTACGATATATTGCAGTTAATTCGTGATGAAATCAGATCTGGTAAATCTGACAAGGAGATATACCAAAAGCTTGAGGAGGACTTTGGTGAGACGGTGCTTTATGCCCCCAAATTTGACTTTCAAACTGCTGCTCTCTGGCTTTCACCAGTAAGTTCATAATCTATGTTTCTTTGAAACATTTTCACTATCTCTTTCATTATGGTGCTCTTTGGTTTCTATTTTCTCTGAAGTGTCCTGATTAGTGAATAACTGAATTACTAGCTGGTTCAGTGAACTACTACTACTTCTTAGAGTTCATTATACTATCATGGCATTTCTTATGTATTTTTTTTTCCTATCATGGCTCAATTTTTTGTTTGGTTTAGCAATCAATGGTAAGAATGATGATGGCGTAAAAAGAGGCTGACCTGGTATAATGTTGTAATATTATGAGACTGACAAGTAGTATGTAGAGATCAAATTGTTCATCTTCAGCAGTAATGAATCCATGTTACCACATGGTTAAAATGTAAAAACTAAAAGGCATAACAACATTTTACTGATTCAAAGTGATTTTTTTTCCTTTTTTAAAAAAATTGTGCTTATGTCAAGAAACTCTTCGTGGCTTTTTCTATCTACAAAAGATATCTAATTTTGAATGGAAGTACTTTATTTCTTGGACAATTTCTCTCTCATATCTTTGTCGCTTAGCATGGCTTGTTGCTTTCTGTTGTTGTAATTTGAGGGAGTTGAATCTGAGGCATAAGACAAAAAAGAGTGTTATTCAAGTTGAGAAGGACAGGGTTGTCATTCAACTATTTGCTGAATGCCACAAATTATGGGCTTGTGCTCCAAATGCTCTTTTCTTAAGTTTGACAACTGCTTCTTTGTAATTTTCTTCAGATGTCGTTTAGCCTTTTTTTGATAAAACATCACCAAATCGTGGCAATACTAAAAATTGTATACATTTGCAAAATCTCATTAAGTAATCTGATGAAACTAAGGATGGAGCTTATAATTAGGTGATTGTAGCTGGTGCTGCTGCTGGGGTGTGGGCGTATCAAAGGCACCGTCAAAGAACAAATGTGCACATAATGGCATTAAACCTTGTAAGAGGGGTTCCTTTAACCCCAAAGGAGAAAGAAACCATGCTTGACCTTATCACACCACCACGTCAGCCAAGGAGATGGCCATGGGAGAGAAGATGAAAACTTGTCAGGAACGTAGTTTACCTTTGCCTCAGGATTTAGGTTTAACAGGGAACTTATTAGGTTTTTTCCCCAACTTTGTATATTGGAATTGAATTGCAATTGACAATTGCTGTAATTGTAAATTGTTCAGTAATGTTGGTAATAATTAGAATTTCTGTCAGGAATTGAGCAATCAAGCTCAAGTCTCCTTTTATAGTAAAAAAAAAAAAGGTGGAAAAAACAGGCGCTAAGCATATATCATTTGTATCTCCTCATGAGTCATGAGTCCTTATGGTTGCACTTTATGTCGTCTATCTTGCTGGATTTATTGTAACATTTGCTCATCTCATGAAAAAACAATAACATGTTACGATTGTTTCCTAAGAAGTTTCTCAAGGTACCTTAGAAAACACCAGATTTGAACAAAAATTGAGTTTAACAGGTACAGCCGCAGAAGCACTAGTTCGCACAAAATAAATAATAATTTCCTCTTTGGGTAGTACAGTTGCGTAACTTAGGCACACCATAATAAATAATTAATATAAACAATATTAATTACCTGACATACACACATAATAACAACCATTTGGATCATAATATATCAGTAACCAACTAAGATCATGCGACAGAGCAGGTCCATTCTTGCAAGGTTGGTGTTGCAACTCCAACATTTTCCATATCTCTAATATTTGCTGGAAATTACAAAACAAAGATTTGAAAAATGTTATTCTTACATCTAGATGGAAACACATTTTGTGTTACTATCATGGGAAAAAAAAATATTAGTTATATGGAGACAGCAGCTGCATCAACTTGTAAGATAATACTTACGGACATCAATGGTTTAAATTCCTCACCGATAACAGATTAAATACCAAGAATCATGTCTGGTTGGACCTGATAGCTAGTACAACACTTGTTCTTTTCATTTCACAAGAATTCAGTGATAATCTGGATATTTTAAATTCAAAAAGTCCTGAACAAGAAAGGTATCTGAGATAACTTATTACAGGTTATTGTTTTCAACCTGATGGTATTGAGATGCAAATGACACAATAACGACAGATAAAATAAAGAGAGACAGAGAGAGAGGAGCTCACCTGAATGAATCTCAGGTGTAGCTGCAGCCGTTGCATCAACAATGACCGTTATATGCTCGTAGTCAAGCGAAACTGCATCAAACACAGTTTGCCTGATGCAATTCGGAGTCTGAACCCCTGATCAATACGGATGAAAAGTATGACAATTTATAAAGAGTAATAGCGCTCTTTCAGTCGTCTCAACAATATTATGCAGAGAGAATAATTAAGGAATTTTGCAATAGAACTCCAACATAACCGGTGCTTCATTATTACATCGTAAGATATCTTAAAACCACTTTTTTTTTTAAAAAAAAAAGAATTGTTTGTTTGATTGGCCAAAAAATGTTGGGTGTATCATTTATAGAGTTGTACTCTTGACCAATTCTATATGCTTTTGTCAAAATGCGCAACAACTTTGTCTCCTGTGAAGAGCATTGCTGAAAGAGTCCTGGATTTGGTTTTCTTTTCATTGGAAGAAAGAAGAAGAAGAAGGAAGAAGAAGAAAAAAAATTATAAACAATCCAAATTCTTCACAAAGTTACACAATTCCCAATACTTCTTTCCACTTCTTCCCTTCTTCTCTTCTTCCCACACCTATCCAAACGCACCCATTGTTCCTTATTTTGTTTTGGTTCTATCTTGTCTTTTTTTGTTTTTTTGTTTTTCCCTTGACAGCCGCTGTCAAGTTGTCTGAAAAAAAAAACTTTTTGTCTCCTGATATATGCATGAAAAAAAAAAATACAAATATAACTTGCTTGCTTACCAACAACAACAAGCCTGTTGATTCCGGATCCCCTAAGAACTGCATCGAGATGTGTATTAAAGAAGGCACTGAAACGTGTCTTAACCAGCTTATAGTCTTTTTCTTCAATTTTAAGCCCCTCTACTAGCTCGGCACCTTTAGACCCTTTAATGGCTAAGCCCTGGCCATTAGAGTAGTGGTGCTTCCGAAATAGCTCAACATCTCTTCCCAACGGGTCAATTTCTCTCACAACCTGTTATTTTTAGTATCGTACAACAAATGGTTCATTAATTATTGATTGGAGAACTGAAGGTTAATTGGTCAAAAGTCGACACTAGGCTTACTAGTGTGATGTCATCCTCATTTTTCTGGGATTTTTTTATGTATCATGGTCATTTTTGTTGGTATTTTTACAAGTTGATAAATCTAATTTAACCAATATGATCTATATATTAAAATCTTATAGAAAATTAAATTATATATATTTTTAAATTTTGAAATATTTTTTTCCCAATTTTTTTATTTGCCATTTTTGATATAAATTAGTAGTAAGAAAATTTCAACAAAGTATTAAAAAAAATTGAAAGAAATAGTAAAAATATTTCAAAAAATGTAAAAATTTTGTTTGCTACTGGATATGTTGGATTGGTTAAATTAAATTTCTTAATTTATAAAACCACCAATCCATAAGGACATGATGCACGAAAAATCTCTATGCATCATGATGAATAATAAATTTACTCTATTTTTATTGTGCTCTTTCTATGCGGAGCTCAACTGACTCAAACCAAAATAAGTAGAGGGTTAATTAGGGCCGTCAAACGTGGAAGATGGAATGGAAACTAACTATTTCGTTTTCGTTCCGTTCCGTCCTTCATTTACCATTAATTTCAGTCCATTCCGTGTTCCGTTTCAGGTAACGTTTATAAATAGACGTTCGGTTTCTGTTCCTTTCTCAGAAACGAAACCAGTTTTCTCTTTCGCTTCCGCTCCATTTCGGACGGAATGAAATGGAATAGAAACGTGCGAAACACAACAAAATTGACAGGCCTAGGGTTAATAAGGCATAACTGATCCCTAACTATGAAAAAAAAATTTTAAAACCTAGAGCCTATTTCAAGGCTTTCAATTTCTATGAATTAGTCTTAGAATGAGTCGACTAAACTGACCCAAATCACGAAAATGCCCCTCTCTCGTGCCAGGGAGACCGTCTCGGCCACTGTCGGCACAATGACCTTTGCACTGGCCGCCAACATTGGGCTTCCCACAAAATCATTCTGAAACAACAATTTGAACAAATTAAACCACGCGCATGCACATTATTTTAACAACCAAAAGAAACAAATCTTGAAAAAAAAATAAAGAAAATAATTTGAGAGAACACGCCTGCATATCTATAACAAGCAATGCGGTCTCGTTCCACTTGCATGTGCCGTTTGCCATCGGCGTTAGGGATCAATTCCTCTCAGTGCCTGATTTCTGATGAATATTTTTCCTTTTTCAACTATTACAAGAAAGACGTTTGTCAAGGGCTCAAGGCAGAGCAGACCGTAGCGTCAAGTGTGCTTTTATATTAAAAGCAAATGTATCGCTCTCAGACACTTTCAAATTTGCAAATCACTCCCATTTTTAAGTGAAAGACCAAAACAACCTCAATCTATTTATACATTTAATTATAGTTCCATATTATGAAATGAGAATATTTTGTCTTTACACTTAAATATGGGAGTATTTTTCAAATTTGAGAATGACTGAACTATTCCCGTTTTCTATAACGCGACAGATTAGTACAATACTTTGGACCTTGTGCTCAATTTTATTTGTTTATTTTTTTTTGTGGGACAGTGAAGGCTATTATTCCAAGAAAGAGACAGTCACAAATGTACAGAATGAATGATCGGTGAAAATGGCGGATTTCTTGAGACTAGGGCTGTCAATATACCGCCGTTTCGAACGTTTCCGTTTCGTTCCGTCTGAAATGGAACAGAAGTGGAAGGAAAAGTAGTTTCATTTTCAGAAACGGAATGGAAATGGAACGTTGAAATGAGAAATTTCAATGTAAAATGAATGTGGAAGTGAAATTTCCGTTCCGTTTAACGAAATGGAACAGAAATGGAATGGTTTTCTGTTTCGTATTTTGAAGTGGAATGGAAACGGAATGATGGATTTCCGTTCCATCTCACACGTTTGACAGCCCTGCTTGAGACAACGAAATTGTGTGTTTGTATATCCGATTGAAGTTGGGATTTTCCTACTTGGCTCATTAATTAATTGTAAGCTTTAAAACTTAAAATATGATAGTTTTGCTATCAAAAGTTAAAATTGTGTGATATTTATCTGTTAGTTGCAGATATCAAGTTGGGACTGGCAATAAAGTAAAATTCGGTCTTGACAATGGTGCATGGATAATTCTTTGAAGATTAATATCCACATCTGTATCATATTTGCAGTATTCCAGATAGTACTGTGGAAGCTGCATTGAAGGATATTAGTAGACAGATTTTTTTCACAAGACAACTTTCTAGAATCCAGATAAGGTAGTCTGATAACCATTTGTTACATGATACTAAAAACAGGGCAAGTAGGACATGTTCCAATGTCTGATGATAAGGTAGTCCGGTGAGGGACTGGTTGAGAAATTTACAACTAGTCTCTATACCTGTGGTTACAGTGGGTCATAACTCATAAATAATAATGCATTTTGTGGGACCTTAAGATTTTTCTTACAACAACAATAACAAGTTTAACAACTGCTAAGTGTTTTGTTCCAAACAAATTGGGATAGGTTGAAAAAACCCGATAAAAAGAATTATAAAAAAATAAAATAATATATAAAAGTACTAATAATACTAATATTATTAATAATAATAATAATAATAATAATAATAATTATAAAACCTACACTCTCAGTCGGAATTTAATAATGTGACTTACAAACTTATGACATCACTAATAACCCTAGATTCCTATGTCATGGCTCCGGTACATGAATTGCTAACTTCCATGAACTTCTAATGATCTCCAACACCTTGGAGACATTCCATTCTTTAAGGTCTTTTTTTTACCGCTTCTTCACATGTCAATCTCGGTCTATCTTTGCATCTCCATGTGTTTTCGAAATGATTGAAAATTTTGCTACGCACCGGTGCCTCAGGAGACCTACGTTGGACATGTTCTGTATATCATCATTTTCAATCCGGCCTCTCTTTATATGACCGCAGATCCACCGCAACATACACATCTCTGTTAGACTCATCTTTTGGACATGTCGTCTTTTAATAGCCCAACATTCGGTGTCATACAACATCGCAGGTCTAATACCCGTCCTATAAAACATGTCTTTTAGTTTATGTGGAACTTTCTTATCGCATAAGATGCATGATGCTTGCCGCCATTTCACCCACCTTGCTCTCCACTAACATTTTCATCTATCTTGTCATTACTCTGTAGCATCGACCCCAAATGGTGTCTTTCATAGGCACTACTTGTCCGTCTAAATGGACATCCCCACCTTTTGATCGCACCCCACCGAACTCACACCGTATATACTCTGTTTTAGTTCTACTAAATCTAAATCCTTTCAACTCTAAAGTTTGTCTCCACAACTCTAATTTCCTATTGACATCGTACTACTCTCATCGATTAGCATCACATCATTAACAAAAAGCATACACCAAAGAATCTCTTCTTAATATATCTTTCATGATCTCATCCATCACTAAGATAAAAAAAATATAAAGGTTCAAAACTAATCATTGATGTAGTTCTATTTTAATAAAAAAGTCGCTAGTCATATTTATCATATGTCTTGATACAAGTAACAATAATATCATACATGTGTGTTGGATGGAAATAACGTACTTACAAAAAAATATAATCTTAGTTGGAAATAATTTTGATACTTATAGGCTAGATAGGTGATCCTTTTTTATTATATTGCTCACATATAGAAATGATAGATCATTTATATTTCTCTTTCGCAAATAGATTTATCTGGTCTTGGTTTTAAACACAAATACACAATACAAGGGGATTTGCCTAACTCATTAGAAGATTTGATAAATTTTGTAGGTCGAGTTGAATTTTTCTTTTTTTGCTTTCGTGCACTAATGTGCTGCTATTTCGTGGATATTATGGACTAACAATAATATTGTTTGTTTCGTACAACATGCAGTCTCATTCACTTAGATCTTTTGTACAGCTACCAAGAGAAGGACCAATATCCTCTGCTTACCTCAAAGGGTAGATTTTCGATCTGAATCGTCTGATTTAATTTTGACGGATAGGTTTTTACAGGCCGCACGAATAAGTCTGCCCTCTACAGCAGAGAATGTGAATTCACCAAGGCTTAGCTCCAAAAGGAGGGAATCAGGCAAAGGGACGGAAGAGTAATGACAGTACCATCCTCCAATTAATATTCGTGGTTGAATTGAAGAAAACGAAAAATAGAATGAAAGGTCCCAGATGATGGTTTGGGAAGAAAGCCGGTAATCTCCAAAATTGGGGAGTACTAGCGGTGTCCCAGGAATTAAAAATCTGTGACAGTAATATCCTTGCAATTTTTAGTGGCTGGCATCTTACTCCACCGAACTCTATAGTCATTTCCATTCTCTACTGAAAATTAAAAATGAATAAATTGTCATTCTCTACATTAAAAATGAGGTAACAACCATTAACTTCTAGTATGATTTTTTTTACATATGGAGCACGGTACAACAAATCACCTTCATTTTTCTGAACTTTCTTCATCTTCTTTCCTCTTCCGTTCCCTACCTTTTCCCTTTCTTAAGAATCCTGGAGCAAAGCCCAAGAGAATGCAAGAGAATTGGTGGGGCTTCTGGTTTTATAAATTGAAGAATGAGGTGTGGAGCATTCTACTATTGGATGCCCTACCAGGGCGGCTGACAGGGGAACAAGTGGTAGTGCCAGCACAACTGGGGGATCCACCTTAGAGTGGACAGAGTTCGAAGTTGCGATCAGCAATTGTCTTGGAGCTAGGAGATAACTTTATTGATGGATATGAAAGTTGCTTGCAATAAACTGGTTGATTACTTTGTTCTGTATTGAGGGGGCGTTTGTTTGTGTAGTAAGGGGTTGCATAAGTTAAGGATGCCTAAGTATTTATGTAGTGTTATATAATAGATGTTTGGTTGTGGTGTAAGGATGACTAACTTAATGGATGCATATATTCATGTCAAAAGACTAAAATGCCCTTAAATTTGAATTATTTAATTTGAATTAGTATTATGTATTATATGTTGTGACCTAATTATTGTTACTTATTAATTATTATAAAAATTAATTATTAATGATGATAATAAATCATTTTTATTATTATGAAACATTAATAATTACTTTTAATTAAATATTACAAATATTATTATTTATTTTATAATAAAAAATATTATTGATTAATTATTTTTAATTAATTATTATTCTTAAATCATTATTATTAATAATTAATATTACTTGTTAAATATTATTAATTATAATAATCAATCTTTATTATTAATTATGATTTTTAATAATTATTGTTACTTATTAATTATTATTATTTATTAATTAATATTAATTATTTGTTAATTATTAATGATAATAAGAAATAATTTTATTATTATGAAATATTATTAATTATTTTTAATTAAGTATTATAAATATTATTAATTATAAAATAATAATAAATATTATTTATTAATTATTTTTAATTAATTAATTATTAAATCATTATTATTAATAATTAATATTACTTATTAAATATTATTATTTATTTATTATAATAATTAATATTTATTATTAATTATAATTTTTTAATAGTTATTGTTACTTATTAAATATTATTATTTATTAATTATTTGTTAATTATTAATTATTTCTAAGGGGTATTGTTGGAAAAAAATTAAAGGGCACCGGTGCAGAACTTATGCAACCTATTTAGGTTGCATAAGTTATGTACTCTTAATGTATTTTATGTAAGAGGTGTTTGGTGACTAAAGAATGCATAGCTTAAGTTATACATCCTTTAAGTCACAAACAAACAGGAACTGAAATAATAGGTAAATAGCATTGATGCCACCTGAGCTTTTAGGATGGTACTGGTGCCGATTTGTGTTGAATAAAGAGCTTTGGATTGTAGATCTGCTCTTAATAGCTAAAATTTTATTGATGTTTTTCTTTTAACGAAAAGTGGTGGAGAATATTTATCCTTAAAAAAAGAATATATTTATCTATTAATTCTTTTAAAAAAATAATTAAATTTGTTTAATATTAATCCACTAGATCATTTCCGACCATCTTAAACTTGTTTGTGTTTTTTTTTTACAATAGAAAGAGTAATTTGGGGGGGGGGGGGATCAAAAGAACAGCAGAAAATTATATTAGGTATAAAAGCTCATTTTGAGATTTCCATCAGTAATAATGTGTACTATCTTGTATATATAAAAATTATTAATTTTGTTATGCATAAAAATACATTATATATATAGAGGATTGCTAAAATGCTATGCATAGCACGGATGGTCTTCGTGCGACAGATTCGTTCTTGCATTTTATGCTTCAAACAACCGATTCAAACCGTTCATTATCTTCTACATATTGAAATCTTATTTGAAACCAAATTTTACATTTTTTTTATTTTTTTATTACTTTTTTCAGATTTTTGAAAATCACTGTTCTTGAAAGGTCCATAATTTATTAGATTAAGTATTTTAAAAAATCTGAGAAAAATAGTGAAAAAAATGTAAAATTTGATTTCTAATGAGATTTCAATATGAAGAAAATAATGAACGGTTTTGATCGGTTGTTTGAAATATGAAATTCAAGAACGAATCCGTAGCACGAAGAGCATCCGTGCTATGCATAGCATTTTAGCAATTATATATATATATATATATATATATATATAGAATGGCTAACGTGCCATCCAAGGCAAGGAGGGTCTCGTGCCATCAAGTCATTTTTCGAGATCCAAAATTCAAACGGTCAATCCAAACCATTCAAGTTGTTCTCCATATTGAAATATCTTTGGAGACCAAATTTTTTATTTTTTCGATTTTTTTTGCTATTTATTATGATATTTTTAAAAACATTATGATTAGAGTATTTCAGGCCCTCCAATTTGAAAATATCATAATAAATAGCAAAAATTTTCGAAAAAATGTAAAATTTGGTCTCCAAAGGTATTTCAATATTTTGATCAACTTGAACGGTTTGGATCGACCGTTTGATTTTTGAATTTCGAAAAATGAGCCGATAGAAAATTGATGGCACGTGCCATCGATGGCGCGTTAGCCATTCTCTCTCTCTCTCTCTCTATATATATATATATATATACAGAGAAAACATATCGTGCATACTAATGTATGGAAGCTTCGGTGCATACTGATCCGAATTCTTGGATCTACTTCAAAATGACCGATCCAAACCGTCCAATATGATCTCCTTGTTATAATCTCCTTACCGGCCAAATTTTATATTTTTTTAAAATTTTTAAGTATTTTTTTTAATTTTCAAAAATCGGTAATCTAATTTTTTCTGAACCGTTCAAAAATAACAATTTTTAAAAATCCGAAAAAATACTAAAAAATATCGAAAAAATGTAAAATTTGGTCGGCAAGGAGAATTCAATAGGGAGATCATATTGGACGGTTTGGATCTGTCATTTTGAAGCAGATCCAAGAGTTCGAATCAGTATGCACCGAAGCTTCCGTACATTAGTATGCACCATAGGTTTTCTCTATATATATATATATATATATATATATAGAGAGAGAGAGAGAGAGAGAGAGAGATTGGCTAAAGTATACTCCAGCATACAGATAGTCTGTATGCTGGAGTCGTTTCTTGGTCGGAGGTAAAACCTGGGTCAAATTAAACCTCAATCTAATCTAATGCAGTATAGCTTGAGGGTCGAATCCACAGGGACGGTTATTCTAAACTATAGACTTTAAGCAATTTAGTTCAATTGATCTGGGGGTAAACAAGTCAAAAAGTTGGTAAATTAATTAAAAGTAATAAATTTAAACTAAATAAATTAATTCTAAACTCTAATTAATCTCTAAAATACTCTATAAATTAAGGTAAAGATCTAAACTCGGATTAAGGACTTAAACTAGGGTCAATTGATCGGGTTCCACTTCCAGGCACTATCCTGGCGGGTCGACAGGATTCCTGGCGGGTCGTCAGAGTTTCTGGCGGGTCGACAGGATTCCTGGCGGGTCGCCAGAACAGTACGACAATTCAGTTTAATTAGTTTCTAAGTTCTCTAAGTTCAGATTTTTGGCTTAAACTCTGGTCCAAATACTAACTCTCGTTCTTGATTTGGTATTACTAAGTTTTAACCTCTAACCTCCCTAAAAACCTAAGTTTCAACTCTCGTTTCTTGGCTTAAATTTTAGGGTTTGCTTTAACTATTCGGTAGGATATCCTAGATCTCTCGATCTTAGGAGGGAATAAACCTCTCGGCTAAGTTCCGGTTTCACCTTTTGGGTATACTAACTATCCTATGATATGAGAACACAAATTGTTTTGAGATTAGGGTTCTATTTGCTTATCTACGAGGTCAGGCCTAACCAAGTGAGCAAACCTTCAAATCAACTCAATTCAATTCACAATTTCAGCAAATAAACTCAAGCAAAGCAAAGCAACTTAGAAAAATTAGAAAACTAAATAAACTTTATTAATCTACCAAGTCATGGTTCCCTACAATTGCCCCTAAACTAAACTACTCACTAAAAGTCATACTAATCATAAAGATAAAAGGTTTCAGCAAACTAAACATCAAAGACAGAAAATAGAGAAAGTTTACAACAAGAAACTACAGCAAACAACTCTCAGCTGTCTTCTCTCGAATTTTCTCTCTCTAATCTGACTTGTCCCTTTCTGGAGCTCTCCCTATGTTTAAATAACTCTCAAATGCGGTTCCCATAGGTGGAGATCATGTCTGGCTCGTCCAAGAATAGAGAAAGTGCTCTGCCAGAAATATCTCTCCAAATTGGGCAGGTCGGTTTATGTTCTGGCAGGGTCGACAGGAATCCTGGCGGGTCGTCTGAAATCCTGGCGGGTCGCCAGAACAGGGGACTTGTCTGGTTTGACCCTGTTCCTTTGCTCCAGTCGCTTGGACCCTGATTTGCTCCGCTTGAACATCTGTCTTGGGCCCAATTTTGCTCCAAATCATCA
This sequence comes from Rhynchospora pubera, assembly GCA_028095005.1. Taxonomy (NCBI): domain Eukaryota; kingdom Viridiplantae; phylum Streptophyta; class Magnoliopsida; order Poales; family Cyperaceae; genus Rhynchospora; species Rhynchospora pubera. Next base: position 22,870,185 of record CM051461.1, read on the forward strand.
CTGAACCTGAAATTAGACAAGGGCAAATAGCAGTACCATATTTCTAACCTAAATTGCATTAAATCTAACTAAAACACAAACATTTAATTGAAATTAAGGCCTAAAAGGGTTGAATATTTCGATGTGAAACCCGCCTATCAAATCTCCCCAAACTTAAACTTGCTTGTCCCTAAGCAACAATTCAAACTTAGAAAGATAGTTTAGGACTTAATTACAATTCAATGGTTGGTTTCCTAAGCCTAAGAAGGGTCCTTAGCATAATTAACATCAAAACTTGAGCAACTTCAAAATTGAGCATATCAAAACAATTCTTCAAAATCCAATTTTAAACAATTTTAGTCCAAGTTACCATGACTTCACACAAACAATTCTCAAAACAATTAACCATCATTAATCATGACTTTCCCCGTCTTTCATTAATCCCTATTGGTTTTCAAGTTCCTAAAATTTGCATTAACAATCAAGACACAGGATCACACCCTCCCATCACAAACGTGAGCCTAACAAATTCAATCAAGCAAGAGTTAAGACAATTCACCTTTACAATTTAAATTTAAAGATACATTTTGCTCCTGGGGCAAGGAGATTTTTCCCGAGGCGGAGAAGTCAGCCAGATAAAAGCGGATTTAACTTTAGAGGATTTTTCCTCTTTATTTCTTTTCTTTTTTTTCTTTTTTTTTTATACCATGAATCTCCTTCTGTTTCTTACCCATGGTTTATGGAGTTCTTTTAATCCGCTAGTACCTATAGCTTCCTACAGTGTCCATGGCACTGCACCACTTTTTAGTTCCCCTTTTTATTTTGTTTTTGATTTTTCTGATTTTTTTTTTTAGATAACATTTAATTAAAAATAACGTGACATTTCATTAACTCTTGCCAAGATTTCTTTTGTTGAATCTCAATTTTGTGTTGCAAGAATCGATCTAAGGGCATTTCGGGTATTCAATTTTAAAGTGGATGCCAAATAAACCGAAATCTAGAATTTCAATGCAAACTTTAAAATCTTAAAACTCAATTGAACTTAAAGAACTACGAGACAAGTCATGCTCAATGCTTTTCAATTGCTTTTAATCCTTGAGTGTATTAAGTCATGTCAAATCCAAATTCATATTTTCAAATTTCAATTTCAAGTCATACTCATATCTTAATTTGCTCAAATTCCAATCCTAATTATCGCTAATTATCTCCTTAAACTATCTAAATGCAATTTATATGAATTAACCATGCATTATTTACAAATCTAAATGAAAAACGCTCAGGCCAATTTTTCAGGCGACCCCGCCAGGATCCTGGCGGGTCCGCTTGAATTTGTCCCGAGAGTAATGCAAAGGGGATTTATTCCTGGCGGGTCGCCAGGATTTCTGGCGGGTCGCCAGAAATGGTCCCGAGAGAGTACAATCCTACATGAAATGATGCAATTTCCTAGATACATGTGCATTTCCATCAAATTTCCAAATTCCCCTCCCCAAACTTGTTCAATTGCATCCAACAAACACAAACAAACAGAATTTAAAAGAGAAAAACAAAGGAAAAGTGAAGAAAACTCACAAATTGTCGTGCCGACCTTCCGGTCATCAAATCTCACTGAGGCGGTGGAGGTGGCGGCTGTCCATAGATCGGGAAGAACCAATCATACATCGCGTTCACCCGTCCACGAGCCACCTCATTCTCTCTTTCGTGTTGGAGGAGGAGGTTGATGTCTCGCCTTGCCTCCGCTTGTTCCCTTTCAATTGCATCGCACTTGTCGCTTATTCTCCTCCCTAGCTCGATCGATTCATTCGAGAGGCGAGCTAGGTTGTTCAAACTAGCACAAAGAGATGCATAGCTGAACTCTTCTTGTGGCGGTGCATAGGAAGATGAACCACCCGCATCAAACCCTCCTTGTGGCATGGCATAGGGCGGCATTTGGTACGGTGGCATCCCGTACTGGCCAAACGGCTGCGGCCCCTGCTCTTCTTCTTGCACAGGCTCTTGCGGTGGTGGTTGCATAGGAGCATCAGGTATGTCCGCTCCTTCGTTGGGCTCGGGTAGTAGCCATGTGTATCGGTCCCCAAACCTAAAATCGTCATTGAGTGGCAAGGGCACGGGTTCTCTAACTTCATTCTTCCACGCCCAAGGTCCATCGTCCGGGCCAACTAAGAACCCTATCTGCCTCAAGTACTTCGCATCCATGAGAGAAGGAGCAGTACACTCGGTCAGATCCTCAAGACGTGCCAAAGGGATACCATTCATCTCAGCAAGATAGGTCACATACCCTCCAATGGTAACTTGTCCTTCTCCCTTCCTTCTCAACTTCGCAATCCCTTCCCAGTACTTCATCATCATCACTCCTAAATCCAGCTTGGAGTAATTTGCAACTCCATACAGCATCCGTGTCAATACCATGAATTCTTCCTTCCTGATCTTTGAAGAAGACTCACCTCTTGCAAACAAAGTGTTGCTAAGGGCCCTCTGCATTATCCGAATGACAGGATGCTGGATAAACTTTCCTTTTGGTTGCTCTCCCGCCTTGCCCGTGTCTCCAGAAATTTGCCCCCAAAGATTGCTCGAGTATTTTCCTTTGTACTCTCCACCGGGCGTGAATCCCATATACTCGCACAATTCCAGGGCATCAGTCTCATAATCGGTATCAAGGAGACGGTACCTCATCACAAACACTTCATCCTCTTCTTGAATGGACAAAGAGGCTAGAAACTCAACCGTGAGCCTCTTGTAGGCGGGCCTCTTGATATCCCAGAACTTCCTCATAATTCCCCCCTTTTCAGATATAGCTAGAAACTGTTCCAAAATCCCTATCTTCTCCAGAATGTCCAGGTCTACGGCTCGGGTGTTCTCAATCCTCTTGCTGCTGAAATATGCTATGGCATCGGCCATCTTTTGTGAGTCAGCAATGATTGGCCCGACCACATTCTCTTCTTCTTCCATATAATCAGATCCGGACTGAGAAGCGGAGCGGGTCACGGATTGAGAGGCTTCGGAACTTGATGGTGAAGGGGTAGGATCATGGGTTCTCTTTCGAGAGGAACTAGCACCGGTAACAGCGGAACGAAGGCGCTTTGCCATGCTACCGATGGTAGGGTTCTTGGCACGAGGCATGACTGAAATTGGCTAGGGTTTAGCTTTCAGGAAGGTTTCTGGCGGGTCGCCTGATTTCCTGGCGGGTCGCCAGAAATTGTTTGGAAATGAGGGTGGTTCGGGACAGATCCTGGCGGGTCGCCAGAAACTGGGTTGGTACGGGTTTTGCGGTTTTTCGAGAATTTTGCGGTACCGGAAGGTTTTCGAAAGTTGAACAAGTGAATTTTTGAGAGTAGGGAAGGGATTACCTTGAAAATCGAAGCGAAACGGCGAAGGTTCGAGAAAGAGAAACGGGTTGGTGGTGCCGCGGTGAAATCCGAAGGAGAAGGTCGAAATTGACGGCACGAATGTGTTCTCGGCGGCGAGGAGATGCGAGAGATGGTCTCCGTTCGTCGAGAGGAGGTCGGAGTCGTCGGTTCGGGTGGTGCGCTAGGGCTTCGGCGGGTCCGATCGAGAGAGGGAGCGAAAGAGTTGAGAGAGGGAGAAGGAGGGGTCGGGTAGGAAGAGAGAGAGGGAGAGAGAGGGGTTTAATGGGTTGAGTCAGTTACAAAACGCGTAACGGGTCAAACGGGTCGAAACATGGTCAGTTATTAGGGTTCTTGCCGACATGAGTTCTGGCGGGTCGCCAGGAATCGTCCCGACAGCCTCCATTTTAGCCTCTTTTTCTGGCGGGTCGCCAGGATCTCTGGCGGGTCGCCAGAAATCATCCTGAGAGCCATGTTTTCGCCTTTTCTCTAGCGGGTCACCTGAAACTCTGGCGGGTCCGCCTGGATGCATTTTTCACCTAAATCAACCATAGAATAAACCATTTAAATCCTAATTTTTTTGTATTTTTCGTATTTTCTAATTTTTTTTGTATTTTCTCAAATTTTCAACGCAAGTAAATAAAATAAATCATAAAATTTTAAAATAAAACCCTTGGGTTGCCTCCCAAGAAGCGCTCGTTTAAGGTCTCGAGCTCGACCCCTCATATCTACGTCTCTTCGGGTCTCGGATCAACGAGTGATTTTGAGACCAATTCTTCCTCCTCTTGTCCTTGGATGTAAAGCTTGAGGCGCTGCCCATTCACAGTGAAATAGTTCCCATCATTTCCCCATAGCTCAACTGCTCCATAAGGATAGACTTTCTTCACTCGAAACGGTCCAGACCATCTTGATTTAAGCTTGCCTGGAAATAGCCTCAACCTTGAATTGAAAAGTAGGACCATGTTTCCCTCCTTGAGTACTCTCCGTTGGATATGTTTATCATGCCATTTCTTCGTTCGCTCTTTGTACAACCGAGCATTCTCATAAGCATCCAAACGGATCTCATCTAACTCGTGCAAATCTAGAATTCGCTTCTCTCCTGCAGCTTGTGCATCCCAATTGATTGTCTTGACTGCCCAATAAGCCTTGTGCTCTAGTTCCACCGGTAAGTGACAAGCCTTTCCATAGATCAACTTGAAGGGACTCATTCCTATCGGAGTTTTGTAGGCAGTTCGATATGCCCAAAGTGCTTCATCTAGCTTCAACGCCCAATCCTTCCTCGTGCTACCCACCGTCTTTTGCAAAATATTCTTGATCTCTCTATTTGACACCTCAACTTGACCACTGGTTTGTGGATGATAAGGTGTAGCAACTTTGTGAGTAACTCCATATTTTCTCAAGAGATTATCAAACTGTCGATTTATGAAATGCTTTCCTCCATCGCTTATGACAACTCTTGGAATCCCAAATCGGAGAAAGATCACCTTATTGAAGAGCTTCTTCACCGTGGCTGAGTCGGCATGCTTGCTTGGAATTGCTTCTACCCACTTGGACACATAATCAACGGCTACAAGGATGAATTCATACCCAAGGGATGGCGGAAATGGTCCCATGAAGTCCACTCCCCAAACATCAAATATCTCAACTTCAAGCACCGGATTTTGAGGCATTTGTTGTCTTTGAGAAATGTTCCCCGCCCTTTGGCATTGATCACACTTGAGAACAAAGGCTCTTGCATCCTTGAAAATCGATGGCCAATAGAAACCGGACTGAAGCACCTTCGAGGCGGTTTTGTCGGTGGAAGCATGTCCTCCATAAGCGGACGAATGGCATTGGTAAAGAATATCTTCAACTTCCTCTAGGGGCACGCATCTTCGAAACATACCATCTACTCCTTTCTTCCACAAGAACGGGTCATCCCAATAGTAATACTTTGAATCGGCTCGGAACTTCTTGAATTGCTAGGACGAATACCCATGAGGCTTGATTCCGCTCGCCAGAAAATTCGCGAAATCTGCATACCAAGGTACTCTGGCGGGTCCGCTTGGATCCTGGCGGGTCGCCTGGAGGTGAATGCGCCTGGCTGGTCTGTCAGGATGAATCCTGGCGGGTCGCCAGGATTCCTGGCGAGTCGCCAGAAATTGTGCCGAGAGCAGCTGCTCGCCTGGTAAATCATCGTTTATGGGCATCAATTGGTCCTCCGTCTTCTCCACTTGAATCCTAGACAAATGATCTGCAACTAGGTTCTCCGTGCCCTTCTTGTCTTTGATTTCTATGTCGAATTATTGAAGTAAGAGCACCCATCGGATCAAGCGGGGTTTGGTGTCCTTCTTAGTCATGAGATACTTGATGGCGGCATGGTCGGTATAGACAATCACCTTTGATCCAACGAGATATGATCTGAATTTGTCCAATACATACACTATGGAAAGCAACTCCTTTTCGGTGGTGGTATAATTCACTTGAGCCGAATCTAAGACTTTGCTTGCATAGTATATGGCATAAGGTTTCTTGTCACGCCTCTGTCCCAAAACTGCTCCGATTGCATAATCGCTTGCATCGCACATCAACTCAAAAGGTAATGTCCAATCGGGCGGTTGGAGAATGGGTGCTACCACCAAAGCTTCCTTAATCCTGCGAAAGGCATCAACACAATCACCATCAAAGTCAAATTCAACATCTTTCATAGTGAGATTAGTTAAAGGTTTTGCAATTTTAGAGAAATCTTTAATGAACCGCCGGTAAAAACCGGCATGACCCAAGAAGCTTCGAATGTCTCTAACGCATGTTGGTTGCCTCAATTTCTCAATGACTTCCACTTTCGCTTTGTCAACCGAGATCCCTTGAGACGAAATCACGTGGCCAAGTACCACCCCCTCGCGAACCATGAAGTGACATTTCTCCCAATTCAACACTAGATTCACCTCTTCACACCGTTTCAACACCTTAACCAAGTTGGCTAAGCAATGATCGAAGGTTGTGCCATAGACCGAAGAATCATCCATGAACACTTCCATGTCTTTTTCAATGAAATCGGAGAATATCGCCATCATAGCTCTTTGGAAAGTGGCTGGGGCGTTACACAACCCAAATGGCATCCTTCGGTATGCGTATGTACCATATGGGCATGTAAAGGTTGTCTTCTCTTGGTCGCTTGGATGAATGGGGATTTGGAAGAACCCGGAATACCCATCCAAATAGCAAAAATAGGAATGATTGGCTAGTCTCTCCAAGAGTTGATCAACAAATGGAAGGGGAAAATGGTCTTTTCTCGTGGCGGTGTTGAGCTTTCGATAATCAATGCACATTCTCCAACCCGTGACCACTCGAGTTTGGATTAACTCATTCTTGTCGTTCTTCACCACCGTAGTACCTCCCTACTTAGGCACCACATGAACCGGACTAACCCACTTGGAGTCGGAAATCGGATAAATGATCCCGGCTTCAAGTAGCTTGAGAACTTCTTTCTTCACCACCTCCTTCAAGGTTGGATTTAATCTTCTTTGATGCTCAATGGTTGGCTTGCAATCATCTTCCATGAGAATCCGGTGAGTACAAATGCACCATTCCTCTTCAGCGCCTGGTTCTTCCTCCAAACTCGCCAAATAAGCATCCCATTCCTCCTGGTTGTCGATGGGGTAGGTGTAGGCTTTCGTTACCGCCGAATTGAACTCTTCTTGTACCATTTCATCAAGCAAATCCACCATGCAACAAGTATCTACTTGGTTGGGCAGCTTCATTGCTTTCTCTACTTCAAATTCGGCTGTTTCGTCTCCTACCTTCACGAGCATCTTTCCATTCCTACAATTGATAAAAATACCAGCAGTTGCTAGAAATGGTCTACCAAGAATAATAGGTACCTCGGGGTCTTCTTCCATGTCTACAATCACAAAATCGCATGGCACCACAATATCTCCAACTTGAAGTGGTACGTCTTCAACAATTCCCAAGGGCAAACGGGTCGATCGATCTGCAAGTTGCAATGTCATCCGAGTCGTCCTCAATTCTCCCACACCCAGCTTGTTGAAAATAGATTCGGGCATGAGACTCACGCTCGCTCCTAAGTCTAGCAAGGCTCGCTTGATGTTTGCCTCCCCAATCTTGCACGGAATCGTGAATCTCCCTGGATCTTTCAACTTCGGGGGAAGTTTCTTGGTTGATACGGATTTGCTCTCATGCGTTACAGCAATGCAAACGTCCTCTAGCTTCTTCTTGTTTGTTAAAATATCTTTTAGGAACTTAGCATAGGAGGGCATTTTGGTCAACATGTCGGTGAAAGGTATGGAGATTTGGATTTGCGACATTATCTCCATGAACTTGCTGTATTCCTTCTCTTCCTTTGCCTTGGCTAGCCTTTGAGGATATGGAACTTCTGGGGCATAGCGGGTCTGAATCGGGGCTTCGGTCTTGCCTTTCTGAGCCTCAGAACCTTTTCTGGCGGGTCCGCCTGAATCCTGGCGGGTCGCCAGAAACTGTCCCGAGGGTTCTGCGTTCTGCACATTTTCCTGGCGGGTCGCCTGGACTTCTGGCGGGTCCGCCCGGATCAGTCCTGAGACCGATTCGTCTGGATTCTTGGGCCCATCGTACTCCGTTCCACTCCTTAGTCGATGTGTGACACTCTTGACCTCTCCGTTGGGGTTCACTTCAGGTTGGCTTGGAAACATCCCGGTCTTCGTTAAAGCTCCTTGGCCTTGAGGGTTTGCCAATTTGTTTTGTTGAATGAGGAATTGCAAGGACTCGCGAACTTGCTTCATCTCATCAAAGACCGTATGATTCCACTCCGTTTGATCTGCCATGAACTTGTCCACCAAATTCCTATGTTGCTGATAGTAACTAACTTGATTGTTGTTACCTGCAGCGTTGTTGCTAGGCTTGTTTTGTGGTGGTGGTTGAGCTTGCCCCGGATTCGCGCACCCGCTTGGGTTGCCATAAGATAATCCAGGATGGTTTCTCTTGTCTCGGTACACGTAATTCTGGGGCGCGTAGGGCGGAGGTGCCATGATTGCATTAACATCGGCTATGGGCTCGTCTCTTGCTACCAAGTGACATGCCTTTGCTGTATGTCCTTCTTCCTCACAAAATTGACACTTCTGGACCGCCTCCACGGGTTTGGTCTTCATTTCTTTCATCATTGTGGTCAAGGCGTCCAGTTGAGCTTGCAAATGGGTTGATTTGTCTACTTCTATCATCCCTCCTTTGGAATTCTTCTCTCTTACCGACCAATTGGTTTGAGAGCTCGCCATGCTTTCGATTAGCGCCTTTGCATCCCTACACCCTAGGTCGAGAAGAGACCCCCCTGCAGTTGAATTAACACTTTGACGAGTTTGATGGTTCAAACCGTCATAGAAACTACAAATTAGTCTATCCTGGCCTATATCATGATGAGGACACATTCTCAACAAATCTTTAAAGCGTTCCCAAGCTTCAAACAAATTTTCATCACTTTCCTGTTTAAACCCAATTATCTCCCTCACGATCGATGTGGTTTTGATTCTAGGATAGAACCTTTCCAAGAAGGCCTTGGCTAAATCATCCCAACAAGTAAACGGATTACTATTGAAACTATTCAACCAATCCTCCGCTTGGTCTCTAAGAGAAAATGGGAAAAGAGTTAACCGGATTATATCGGGAGCGACTTCTTCGAGGTTGAGAGTGATGCAATTCCGTAGGAATCGCTGCAAGTGCTTGTTCGCGTCTTCCGTCGGATTCCCACTAAACTGGTTCTGTTGGATAAGGGCAATGAGAGATGGGTTGAAGAATAGATCGCGAGTCCTTCGAGCTTGGGGAGGGTTGACTCCAAGTCGGACATTGTTTGCGGTTGGGGCTCCGATCTCCTTCAAAGGTCGGTTCTCCGCCGCAATCCTTGCCGCCTCCCTAGCGTCATCAAGGGCTCGTTGAAGCACAGCTGGATCTACCATCAACGACCCGTCTCCTTCTGGACCAATAGGTGGGTTCCCGTTCAGGTCTGCCATTGGTTTCGCGTCGTCTGCGTCTTCCGAACCTTCCTCAGGATCTTTTCTGGCGGGTCTGCCTGAATCCTGGCGGGTCGCTTGGATTGGTCCTGGTGGTTGGTTCGTGAATCGAGCTGATGGATTTCACCTTCCTCGTTGCTAAACCAGCAAGGGAGTCGAAATAGGTGATGAAGTCGAAGTTGTGGCCTCCTTGGCTTCTATTTGTTCTCCCGAAAAACGAACGGTTTGGGAAACAAACGAAGCGGAAGGTCGGGGTGTCTCGTCGCTCTTGGCTTGGCTCCTCGTAAAGTACTTGCACTCGCTTGCGGGTTGAAGTTGCTTAGACTTCTTCTTCCCGGCCAGCGTGTACTCCTACAAACAAGAAACAAGAGGAAAAGACAAAAGATCAATAAAACTTAAATCTAGTCATCGTCCCCGGCAACGGCGCCAAATTTGGTCGGAGGTAAAACCTGGGTCAAATTAAACCTCAATCTAATCTAATGCAGTATAGCTTGAGGGTCGAATCCACAGGGACGGTTATTCTAAACTATAGACTTTAAGCAATTTAGTTCAATTGATCTGGGGGTAAACAAGTCAAAAAGTTGGTAAATTAATTAAAAGTAATAAATTTAAACTAAATAAATTAATTCTAAACTCTAATTAATCTCTAAAATACTCTATAAATTAAGGTAAAGATCTAAACTCGGATTAAGGACTTAAACTAGGGTCAATTGATCGGGTTCCACTTCCAGGCACTATCCTGGCGGGTCGACAGGATTCCTGGCGGGTCGTCAGAGTTTCTGGCGGGTCGACAGGATTCCTGGCGGGTCGCCAGAACAGTACGACAATTCAGTTTAATTAGTTTCTAAGTTCTCTAAGTTCAGGTTTTTGGCTTAAACTCTGGTCCAAATACTAACTCTCGTTCTTGATTTGGTATTACTAAGTTTTAACCTCTAACCTCCCTAAAAACCTAAGTTTCAACTCTCGTTTCTTGGCTTAAATTTTAGGGTTTGCTTTAACTATTCGGTAGGATATCCTAGATCTCTCGATCTTAGGAGGGAATAAACCTCTCGGCTAAGTTCCGGTTTCACCTTTTGGGTATACTAACTATCCTATGATATGAGAACACAAATTGTTTTGAGATTAGGGTTCTATTTGCTTATCTACGAGGTCAGGCCTAACCAAGTGAGCAAACCTTCAAATCAACTCAATTCAATTCACAATTTCAGCAAATAAACTCAAGCAAAGCAAAGCAACTTAGAAAAATTAGAAAACTAAATAAACTTTATTAATCTACCAAGTCATGGTTCCCTACAATTGCCCCTAAACTAAACTACTCACTAAAAGTCATACTAATCATAAAGATAAAAGGTTTCAGCAAACTAAACATCAAAGACAGAAAATAGAGAAAGTTTACAACAAGAAACTACAGCAAACAACTCTCAGCTGTCTTCTCTCGAATTTTCTCTCTCTAATCTGACTTGTCCCTTTCTGGAGCTCTCCCTATGTTTAAATAACTCTCAAAGGCGGTTCCCATAGGTGGAGATCATGTCTGGCTCGTCCAAGAATAGAGAAAGTGCTCTGCCAGAAATATCTCTCCAAATTGGGCAGGTCGGTTTATGTTCTGGCGGGGTCGACAGGAATCCTGGCGGGTCGCCTGGATTCCTGGCGGGTCGTCTGAAATCCTGGCGGGTCGCCAGAACAGGGGACTTGTCTGGTTTGACCCTGTTCCTTTGCTCCAGTCGCTTGGACCCTGATTTGCTCCGCTTGAACATCTGTCTTGGGCCCAATTTTGCTCCAAATCATCACTGAACCTGAAATTAGACAAGGGCAAATAGCAGTACCATATTTCTAACCTAAATTGCATTAAATCTAACTAAAACACAAACATTTAATTGAAATTAAGGCCTAAAAGGGTTGAATATTTCGATGTGAAACCCGCCTATCATTTCTCAAAATCTAAAATGCATACAGTCGATCCGAATCTATCAAATTGTTCTCCATATTGAAATCTCCTAGAAAACCAAAATTTATATTTTTTCGAATTTTTTTACTATATATTATTCTATTTTAAAAAACACCGTAAAGGAATTGTAAAAGAGTATTTCTGACCATTCAATTTGAAAATAGCATAATATGTAGCAAAAAAATTTGAAAAAATGTAAAATTTGGTCTTGAAGGATATTTTTACATGGAGAACAACTTGAACGTTTTGGACCGACTGTGTGAATTTTAGATTTTGAGAAACGACTCTAGTATATGGGTTCGATCCGTATGCTGGAGTATACTTTAGCCAATCTCTCTCTCTCTCTATATATATATATGACCGGAGTCCCGGTTAAACTTCGTCAGATCTCAATTTTGAAAATTTAAATGATCGATCCAAACCGTTCAATATGATCTCCATATTGAAATCTCCTTGCACATCAATTTATATATGTATATATATATATATATATATATATATATAAATTTTAAGTATTTTTTCGAATTTTATAAAATTGTTAATCTAATTTGTTCTGAACCCTAAAAAAATTACTATTTTTAAAAATCCGAAAAAAATATTTAAAAATTTTGAAGAAATGAAAAAATTGGTCGGCAAGAAGATTTCAATATGGAGATCATATTTGACTGTTTGGATCGGTAATTTGAACTTTCAATATTGAGATTTGAGGGGGTTTAACCGGGATTCCGGTCAAATCGCTTTGATTGAATCATTCCTATATATATATATAGAGATTGGCTAAAGTATACTCCAGCATATAGATAGCCCGTATGCTGGAGTCGTTTCTCACAATCTAAAGTGCATACAATCGATTCGAAGCTTTCAAATTGTTCTCCATATTGAAATCTCCTAGGAAACTAAAATTTATATTTTTTCGAATTTTTTTACTATATATTATGCCATTTTAAAAAAACATTGTAAAGGAGTTGTAAATGAGTATTTCTGGCCCTTCAATTTGAAAATAGCATAATATATAGCAAAAAAATTCGAAAAAATGTAAAATTTGGTCTTGAAGGATATTTTTACATGGAGAACAACTTGAACGGTTTGGATCGACTGTTTGAATTTTAGATTTTCAGAAATGACTCTAGCATACGGGTTTGATCCGTATGCTGGAGTATACTTTAGCCAATATAGTTTTGCTATGGTGAGTTGCAACTCACCAAAGTGTCCGTGAGTCGCGCTCAAAATTTCAAAATTTACTTCAAAATGACCTATCCAAACCGTCTAATACGATCTTCCTATTAAAATCTCCATGCAGACCAAATTTTATATTTTTTTTAATTTTTAAGTATTTTTTTGAAATTTTAGAAAATCATTAATCTAATTAGTTCTGAACCGTTCAAAAAAGCAGTTTTTAAAAATTCAAAATAAATACTTAAAATTTCAAAAAATATAAAATTTGGTCTGCATGGAGATTTCAATAGAGAGTTCGTATTAGATGGTTTGGATCGGACATTTTGAACTATATTTCGAAATTTTAAGCGCAACTTACGGACACTTTGGTGAGTTGCAACTCACCGTAGCAAAACTCTATCTCTATATATATCTCTATATATATATAGAGAGAGAGAAAGAGAGAATAGATATAGTACACTGATGTGCATATGAGACTTATGCACAGGATTTCTGTACTGTCGGATTTCTTCCAAATTCGTGCATCACATTTAGATGAGGGGCTGAGATTGAGGCGCTGAAAGGCTTGATCTCTCCGTTATTTTCTAAACTTTTCCGTCTATGGTCTCTCCTTACAAGCACGGACTCCCTCTCTCCGGAACCTCTCGGTCTCTCCGCACAGAATCCAATCAACTGCTCGATCAACCCTTACAATTCAGTTCTAGACCTTCAGCATTCGTCGCTACCTCCGAGCATCTCCATCAACTACTCGAAACCCTAGCCTCCCTCAATATCCATCGTTTCCTCCCTCTACCTAATCTCAGAGCAGCTCGATCAATTGCTGGGCTCAAGTCTCTCTACGATTTCTCTCCCTCTCACGCCCTCAATCCCTTCCTCCGATCTGCTTCAGGAACCTTCTCTCGCCCTTCCTCCGCTCCACCTCCCTCAGTACCCCGACACCTAAATTTCGTGTTGTGCCAGATCTCAGTTCTATGCTTACTTACAACAAGCCGGTATAACTGTATCTGTACGCATACAGTCTTGTGCCTGATCTGGAACATATTTTGGTATAGTCCCTGGCCTATAATAACAAAAGACTGGTACAATCATTAAATTTATTGACAGTCATCTCCAAAACAAGGCAGTTCAATACTGGTAAAAACAAAAATTAAATAGTTAAAGCATGCTGAGGCAGACGACTAAAAGAAAAGACAGTTCCGAACTAACATCCTTTTTTTTCTAAAAAATTAACTTGAGTATAACATCCTTTCCTTTCTTACAAGTATTCAAAATACAAAAATTTGAAAGAAATGACAATTCCTGAACTAAAATGAAGTAACTATTGCCAAAAGTCTTGTCTTTGTTGATCTCAGCTATATGTTAATATAGCAAGTTATATTGCAGATTAACTCTCTTTTAAGTCCTCATCTTACCTGCACAACAATAATGATTTGATTAATAATAAGTTTACTGGTTCTTCCCGGCTCTAATACAATTAGGTACTTATGTATACAGGTGCATTATGGGTTTACATAGCTTTAAGGCTGGTAGTCACCAAATTAACAAATTAATTTTAAATTACAGGAACACATAAATGAAAAAAAGCAACCTCGTAGCATCAGAGGTGGTGTGAGCAGCATTAGACATTATTACTATTGCCTTGAATTACCTTCATCATCCACCCCACAAATCAACCAAATTGATTCGAGAGAGTTCTGCCTGCCTAACCTTTTTTTTTTTTTTGGCAAGAAGTAGAGGAAGGCTAGGGTTGCTTCGGGGTGGCGGCGCTGGTTGGGTTGCTTCGAGAGGAGGCGGTCAGGTGGAAGTGCCGATCTAGATACTTCGAGAGGAGGTGGAGGCGCTAATGGATTGCTTCGGGAGTAAGCGGAGGAGGTGCTGATCGGTATTCTTCGAGAGTAAGCGGAGGATCAAGTGCCCCAGTACATAATGCTTGAGAATCAAGTGCTGTTGAATGAAAGAGAAACTATTTCAATTGGAATCAAGTGAAAAACACTAGCTATAAGAACATGTAGAAGTACAATATGATGTTCAATGATTTCAATGTGCTGTTGAATGATTAAGCAGATGCATTAAGTTACAACATTTTCCTGGCTCCGTTAAATGATTAAACGAAAGAGACGAACATTTTTCTGGCTGCACCATGTACCCAGTAGCATTCGTATATACAAAACATATAGAGTAGGATCTTACAAAAAGAGGAAACAATGAAGTTATAAAAGAATTAATGCGTATGTACAAATCATATCATCAAAGGTCCATATTGAACTTAAAATGTAGAAATGGACTAAGTACTATCATCATTCCAGTTTAAAAACATATCCAGTAACTATAAAATGTAGAAATGAACTTAATTTTAGTATAATATCATTTCTGAAAATTAACTTCACTATTACAAAATTACATACTGATGCACATCATTTTCTTTCTTACAAACAATCAACATACAAAAATTGAGTATAGTATTATCATTTCTGGAAAATATTAGCCTATCTACAACAATCGACTCCCCGACTTCTACTAGTAATGCCTCCACGGTAATGCATATGAGTACTACACTTTTACCAGAATGAAAAGGCAAAGTGCTGAAATAGTAGTACCGAATTTTAGCCTATCTTATCTTTGTCAACTAATCAAAATTAATAACCCATAAGCTAATGGTACCATCATCCTTCGACTCTGACTCCAGTTCTGAAAATAAACAAAAGATTAATTGATAACAGTCGTCAGAATAAAAGAATTAATCCCTATTAATAACAGCAGTCTAAGATCAACTTATAATGCCTTGTAACCAAATATTAAAAAAAAATCCAGAATGAAGCTAACCCAATCAGAAATTGATTCAATTTGACCATCACATTGAAATCAGACACCAAAATTAAACTGAAATTATATCAAATTGCTGACAAACTAAACCGACATAAAAAGGAAAGAGATTAAATCACAAAAAGAGGGAAAAAGGGAAAGGGGCATACCGATTGAAGAAGGGGAGCTTTGAGGCATTCGCAGGTCCAGATTTGGTGCGGAGCTTTAATTAGTGACAAGAAGAGGAGACGGAGGGTGAGACTTTGGGTTTTTCTATAATCAGAGGCGGAGACTTAGGGTTGTGAGGCAAGTCTCAGGTACAAGTTGTGGAAGAACTCGCTTGGAGAGAGGAGACGGAGCGCTAGCGAGAAGAAGAGAAGGTAGAGACGTAGACTTAGGCTGTGATCGGAAACCATAAATTTAGCGTGAGAATCGGAAATGGAATTTTCTCTTTCCCAAATCTTCTGATCGGAACCGAGGAAGGAGGTGTGCGAGAGTTCATTTCGCGAGTGTCGGCGAGAAAATTTTGGCTCCGTGAATTCCGCTCATAAACCAAGAAATTTGGCGAGAATTCGTTTCGGCCGTTGGATCTTCTCTTTCTCCGGTGAGCGATTGAACTCTCGCGATTTCCTCCGACCACCGCCGATCGCCGGAAACGATTTCGCGTCAGATTTCTTTTCTTTTCTTTTCTTCTCTTTTCTTTTCTTTTCTTTTCTTTTCGTGCTTGTTTGTGTTTCCGATCAGGGCTTTAGGCTGTGCTCCAGAAAACTGAATCGGAGGGAGAGGAGAGGAGAGTAACGAAACAATTGGAGAACTTTACTCTGCCCGAGAGTTTACTCGCTCCACGCAGAAAGAGAAAGCGACGGAAGGGAAGAGAAGACTATGGAACAACATACTCAAATTTTTAGAGTAAACTTCTACACTCCAAATCGAGAGTAACGAATTCCGGTCAATCCTTACTCTCCTCTCCGTTCCTCTCCTCTAATGTCTAGGGTTCTTCTTTGATTTTGTTTCGTAGGAGATCGGCGGAAACACTGAGAAGAAGAATAAGGGGGCCGTTTGGATCGCTTAGGAATTTGAGGAATTTGGAGAAGTTGCAATTCCTAGGAATAAATTTATTGGGAAGTGTGTAATTTTGTGAAGAGTTTGGATTGTTTATAATAAATTTATGGTAGGAAGATGAAATTCCTCAAAATCCCATGGAGATCCAAACGGCCCCAAGAAGAGAGTTTTGACTTTTGAGGATACGAAGGAGACGGAAATAATTAAACGGAAGAGACGGAAATATTTAATGGAAACGGAGAAATCGGGAGCTTTCAGCGTCTCTATCTGGACCACCCATCTAACAGATCTGCACGAATTTTAAAAAGATCCAACGGTAACTAAATGATGTGCATAAGTCCCATATGCACATTAGTGTACTATATCTATTCTCTATATATATATATTTTAAAAGGTGCATTCTGTACTGGACCATTTTTTTCAGTTTGATTTGAGTTTTGATCAACACATTAATTTGTTCATAAATTTAAACCAATGCTTTATGTTTCAGGAAAAAAAATATAGCTTAAAGTTATGAAACAATTGCCAAGGAAGAGCTTGACGATTTTGTATTACAACTAAGCTAATTCGCAAAATAATCCACTTGTATTTCTATTTTCCTTCTCGCATATGATTTCTGTCATCTATTCTCTCATATTGTGGTGAACTTACAGATTGTCTTCCTTATTTATTCTAAAAGCATGAAAGCAATGGCAATTGACAACTGTTGTACTATAAACATTTTTACAGTGATGTTGGTTATTATTATTATATTATCTTCTATCGGGCATTGAGCATTCAGGTTATCTCTAATGTATTCTCTAAGTAAAAAAAAATAAATAAATAGGAAAAAAAATGGCATGAGAATCTATCATTTTGTCTCCTGATAATCCCTTATGGTGCACTTATATCATCTATCTTTCTTAGGTCTCATCGTAACATGTCATTTCCTCATCACCTGAAAAGACATCACATGTTACTATTGTTTCCTAATAAATTTCACAAGGTACCCCACAGACACCAGATTTGAACAGAAACCTGATTTTGCATTACAAGAAAATAACATATATACAGCCAAAACGACTTTGCATATACTAATACTAACCAAAAAAAAAAAAAATCCCTCTATTTTTTGTACATAGAAGTACAATTGCGATTGTATTCAAGCAAAATTTGCACAACAAATATACTTTGTAAGCTAAAGGAATTTAATTACTCAATTACAATAAAAACAGACATCATACCAGCAATTTGGTTCATAGACGAGTTACCTAATAAGATCATGCACCAGAGCAGGTCCATTCTTGCAAGGTAGGTGTTGCAACTCCAACATTTTTCATATCTCTAATATTTGCTGGAAATTATAAAACAGAGTTTCAAAATATCATTAAATACATTTGGATGAAAGGGCAGTTTATGGTACTAGCATCAACTTGTGTTATGCATGTCAATGGTTGCAAGTTTCTCACGGATAACAGATTGAATAACAATAATTTCTGGCGGACTTGACAGTACAACCCTTTTCATGTCACAAGAATTTACAGATTATATGAATACTCCTTTAAATTGGTAAAGAAAGAGGACAAAGCATCTGCAGAAACTTATTACAGACTCAATGTTTCAACTATCTTGTCCATAAGTACATAGATATCCATGTCACTATGTAATATTAATTAAGAGGAAGGATCAGCTGACAAAATATGACCACATCTTAGCCCTTCATTGCCTTTCTAATATATGGCTAATCGAATTTTTCTTATATATCTTCCAAGCTGTATAATCCTCATCTACTTCCAATAAAATTGGGAAGTTTTAAACAGAAGGAAAGACCAAGGTAAAAGCTGGTCAGGTCTGGTCTGAGACTCTCCATCCTTTCAATTTCCATCTCCCTTTTCTCTTCATAACCCCTCCCCCCCTCTTCCCCCTCCCCTCAACTATGACAAGGCTTTTTTTGGTTGCCCGTTGCCTGTTGTTCTTCTCTCCCTTTTCTGCATCATCATTTTGTGACTGCATTTACTGTGGAGGTATGTACCCAGGTAACACCGACTGCATTTCAGGGCACAATTGAATTTTTTAGTTCTGCTAGGTTGGCATCAAGGTTTTAAAATGCGATTTGTGCACTTTAGCGGTTGGGTGGTGATTTAGCATTTATCAGTGATAAAACAGATATAAAGGTTGTGCGGTATGAATGAAAACCTAGATAAATGGCGATAAAAAAAAGTTTTTTAAAACCTTGGTTGGCATCCAATTGCACGGTTTTGGAAGAACATGTTTTTCATCTCAATGATTATCTAATTTGTTAAAAACAGAAGAGCAACAAGGATAGGCAAAAAGGCACTTAAACCAATCAATCAACATATAATATATCAAATTGTTGGAGATACCAATTAAGGATGCCGCTTTACCCTCCTGATCTAATTTCAACTTCCCAAAAACCACACTAAAACTCCCGGGGAAGAAAAGTAGAATTACAAGCTGTAAGGCTTCCATGGAGCTTTGTAGCCATCGTCAAATAATATGACTAACAAAAAGACTACAAATATTAAAACAATCCCCCATCCGTCTTTTCCATTTTATTTTCTTTTTCCTTCTTTGTTTAATCTGACCATACATTAGAAGTGCAATGAAGGGCTGAGATCTAGTGGCATCAAATCATGTATCATTAATTAATTAGTACAAATCTAGGTCTTATTGTTTGGTATATGTAGGACTTCCAGCCCTGTTTCCTGCACTTGCTATGTTTTATAAATAAACCAGCAACTGTTAGTATTCCACTTAGGCGGCATTTCTTTTCTTTCCTTTTCTTTTTTAATGAAACTCCGTAGGCCCGTGTCCATCCTTTCCATTTTATTTCCTTTTCCGTTTCTATAAATATCTAGCCGTACACTAAAAATTGCCACGAAAAGCTCAGATCTAATGATATCAAATCACATCTCATTAATAAAAAAACTATACGTCTCCAGGTCTTACTGTGTTGGAATATGTAGGAGGATCTCGACTTGATGGGTCAATTAAGGTAAATTTTGTTGATGGTACTGAGATGAAAATGACACATTACTGATTAATAAAAAAAAAAGAGATAAACTCACAGGAATGAATCTCAGGTGTAGCTGCAGCTGTTGCATCAACAATGACCGTTATATGTTCATAGTCAAGAGCAACTGCATCAAACACAGTTTGCCTGATGCAATTCGGAGTCTGAACACCTGAACAAGAACGAAAAGTGTGACGATTATAAAGAGAATTGTGTACTTTCTTTCGCATCAACAATACTATAGAGAAAAATTCAGGATTTATGCATGAGCAAACAAAACTTCTTGTGCTTCGCAAGAAAAGATATCTTAAACCTATTTTTTTCTGAAAAGAAAAAGATATGCTTGATAGGCCAGTGTTATTGTCATATCAGCCAAAACTTGGTAGGTGTATTGTTTATATATAGTTTCAAACATGTAAAATGTTATGCATTTTTTTTTGCAAATCTGCAATGAGAGCAGGTCTGCTGGTATATGCATGAAATAAAATAGAAACAAAACTTGCTTGCTTACCAACAATAACAAGTCTCTTGATTCCAGAGCCCTTAAGAACTGCATCCAGATGTGTGTTAAAGAAGGCACTGAAACGGGTTTTCACCAACTTATAGTCACCATCTCTAATTTTAAGCCCATCTACTAGTTCAGCACCTTTAGCCCCTTTCATGGTGGGGCCCTTGCCATTAGAATAGTGGTGCCTCCGAAATAGCTCAACATCTTTTCCCGACGGGTCATGTTCTCTCACAACCTGTTATTTTTATTTTCACACTAATGGTTCACTAATTGTTACTCAGAGAACTGAGGGTTAATTGGTCATAAGTCCCAGCCGAGGATTGCTAGTGCAACCTCAACCTTATTCCAGTTATGTTCTTTCTTTGATGGTTTTGGTGTTTGATTTGCAACTTACAATAATAAGGCTTAATTCATTTAAACCAGAATTAAGTAGGAGAATTCAGGGTTAATAAGGTTAAACTGATCCCTAATTACGAAACAAAACCTGGAGCCTACATGAAAGCTCTCTACTTCTATGAATTGATCTTAGAATGAGCTAAATAAACTGACCCAAATTACGAAAATGCCCCTCTCTCTTGCCAGTGAAACCACCTTGGCTACTGCCGGCACGACGGCCTTCGCACCCGCCACCAACATGGGGCTCCCCATTTCTGGCAACACAAAGTCATTCTGAAAACAATTCGACCAAAACCATTCAAACACACACTATTTCAACAACCAAAAAAAAAAAAGAAATTAAGAGAAGAAAGAAAGAGAAAAGAGAATTTGAGAGAATCACGCCTGCATATCTATGACAAGCAACGCAGTCTCGTTCCAGTTGCAACATACGGTCGCCATCGGCGCGGAATCGAGTCTCCTCGGCTCCAAATTTATGATGAGTATTTTCTTTTTCAAGTATTGGAACAAAGAGCGTTTGTCAAAAGAGAGCAGGAGGAAGACGAGAGCAGCCAGTAGCGTTAGGTGTGCTGTCATAAAATACAAAAATTTCTTTTTATCTTGTGGTACAGAATATTAGAAAAACTTTTGCACAACTTTTTTGTGGGACAGTTAAAACTAGGTATATTCGAAGAGGGGGAAAAAATGTAGAGATTCCGATCATGGTTTCTTGGGGAGATGGAAATGTAAGTTTGTATGGCCGATTTAGGCTGCTTGATGCGTTAACTGTGAAAGTTTATGATCTTTAAATTATGGTGATTTTGTCATCAAAATTTAAATTGTGGGATGTTTATCTATTGGTGCATTTTTTTTAAAAAATAATCATTAAATATATTACTATTGCTTTAACTAGATCATTTCCGACCATCTTATATTTGTGCGTGTTTAATTAATTTTAGAATAGAAAGATTAACAGGTACAAAAATATTGAAAGGAGAGAAAAAAAAAACATATGGAGGCAAGTTTTCTAGAGAAAAATAGAGAAAAATTGGCCAAGTTTAATATAGAGAAAAATTGAGCTCATAACAATTAAAATGAGTGCCCTTGGTTAATATAGAGAAAAATTGGCCAAGTTTTCTAACTTATTTAAGTTGCTTGATGAAAATTATAAATGCAAGATAGGGTGTATTATAATATGCACGAAAAAACTAAAAGATTATTACCTGCTGCCATGGTTGCTTGACTATGTAGTTGCAAGGTAAATCATTTTTGTTTGTTTTTTTTTTTTCAAGGTAGTACCGCTAAAGGGAAATATGAAAGGAGGACGACGATTCCTGAGTTCGGAGGAAATAAATAATGTATTTAGATTATGAGCGAATTTGGCAACATAAGATTATGGAAGGAGGTTAAAATTAAGGAAAATAATCTTTCCTTAAAAAAAAAGATAACAAAAATTCGAGAGAAAATTTCACAAGAAGCAATGAAGCATTAGCCAAAGCACTTTTAGAAAAGATTTTTATGAATAAACTGTTAATTGTTTTTACAGGGGAGATTTAATTTCTCTTTTTCGTCCGGATAGTGACAAAATTCTTCTTTTTATTTTCTAATAATAATAATTACTCCAACGAAACTAGCAACAAAAAAGAACCTCTGTTGGGTAATCCCTCATTATCTCACCACCGATTAACACCATGTTTAATTTGACAGAATATAGTGGTATAGCAGACGATTATTTAGCAGATTATATTAAGCAAGAATTTTGTATATTTAGAGCTTATGATATCTTTTAGTTTCTCTCTAACATTGATTATGGATTGTTGTGTACTTGTGTATGCACAAAAGAGTCTTTGTATTATGAATTTATGATGTACCATAACTATTTTCTTATAAATATTCATATCCTTCTCCCTATTAATGATGACAGGAGGTTATTGACATATGTAAGTTTATTGATTCTTCGCTTCAAATAGAAAAAAAAAAAAATATCGCTAGATTGGTTGTGCACTCTTCAAAATATAATGTTGGATTAGTTGTACGCTATGTTTAAAAAAATGAACACAACCCATAGGGAAAGCTTCTTTAAATATTAATTCTTCTTTTTTTTTTGTGTGTGTTTGCTTGTGCTCCGGCCCTTACACTAGAAAAAAATGCTTAATAATTCACGGTCAATCGGAACCGCCGATTTTCTCAAGGGTATAGCAGGACGATATGTAACCTTTTCCTATGATTTTCCAACGGAAAAGATCGTAATCTGCATTTATAGATATATAGTACGTACAATATCATATCTAAATATGTGTATCGACTTTAGTCAAAGTCCTGTTTTGGAACAAAATACAAAGTCCGGGACTCTGATGTCTGTCTTCCTTTTCATCATATTAATCAATTACATTATATGAATAAGATTAATCGAACAAATTTTAAAAATGCGGACATTTAGGAGAGTTTTATCGTGAACCAGATTTTTTAACCTGGTTTCAAGTTTCAACCCCCGACTAATTACAACCGTTCACAATTTTAGAATGAACGGTCTGTATTTTAACACATCAATAACCCGCTGCACAATTTGCCCATATATAGATTGCAGTGATATTTCTCAATAGCAGATTCAAATTGCAAGACACCGCATCACCTCACCTACCTGCTATACATTTATCTCGCTCTTGTTACCAACCTAAGATTTCAATATGTTCAATAGTTTTTAAGAAAAGTAAAGATGAAGCAAAATGCTGTTACATGTTGCATGCACCGATCATTTGAATGCTCCTCAAATAAAGAGCGGGATATGAAGTAGTCACTACAACCCATTTATGTTGAGAATTTCAGCTAAGATTAGTTCAGTACATGGTTAGCTCTTGTTTATACACATAAAAAGTGAACCATAGTCCATATACATTTTTTTTTTTTTACATAGTTGCTCTTTTCTATGCTAAAAAAAAATAAAAATAATTATGCACTAGATGGAATTTGGATGAAATTTTGCAGGGTGGAAGTATTCCCCATTTATTAAAAGGATTAAAGGCCAGGTGGCTTCAAAAAGGTTATAGGGAAGAAACTCTCTACATCAATTGGTGCCTTAAGTGCTTGATTCAACAAATCGTTAGAGACAGTTTTGCCCTTCCACCCTGAAA
Organism: Rhynchospora pubera; assembly: GCA_028095005.1. Taxonomy (NCBI): domain Eukaryota; kingdom Viridiplantae; phylum Streptophyta; class Magnoliopsida; order Poales; family Cyperaceae; genus Rhynchospora; species Rhynchospora pubera. Next base: position 22,893,489 of record CM051461.1, read on the forward strand.
ACCATGGCCCACCGCCTACTTCCAATGCAGCCATGTTACTGGTTACATCAAGTATTACCTACACAAAAAAAAAAAAACATTTTGATTTTTTAACATTTCAGTATGTTGTGAAGTACTTCCTTTTTATATAAATAAGGACACAAGAGGATAGGCTCGTACCTTTCCTTTGCTACCATCATACTTTTTTTCCCACAAATGGAGCCTCAGATCTCCATAACAAGTGTCCTTGCATGCTGTCACCAGGCCGGCTTCTATTGTTGGGGCCCGTAGAGGAGTTCCTGGTTCCTTGGTGGTTGCTTCTATTTCCACCTAACAAACATAGATAATTTAAGAGATCCTTGAAATTGGTTACCAAAATGAACAATATAGATCTACAAAGAAAAGGTTTGTAAGGGTTTATTGAATACCAGATGTGTCTCATTCTCTCCAGTCATCTTCCAGCAACCCCAGGGTGAAATATCCCAGGTAACGGAGCCAGTCCAAGGTACAAATTCATGGAACCTGCCTGCATGATGAACACCAATCTGCACCAAAGAACAACTCAATTTTCCTCGGATTAAAAAAAAAAAAAAAAAACAGCTCCCAGAAAGCTCAACTTCATTTCTATATATAAAGATAAGACGCATATCAAATTATTTCAATCACATACCAATGAGGGGCTTTCAAATTCCTCAGACAAACCGGAGAGCTCCCTCAGCCCTCCTGCTGCTGTCAAGGCAACATCACTAGATGTACCTTCAAACACATTGCACTGGATCTGCAAAAAAAGGAAAAAAGAAACTACTCATGCTTTGCAAGGAAAAAAAATAAAAACAAAAAAAAAGATGCATATGACAATCTACCGACACAGTACCAGCGAAAAGGATTAGAACAATTACGATAATCATATTACTGCCCAAAGAAAAATAGTAAAGATTTAACTTGAAGTATTGTCCATCAAAGAAATACATGCTGTTTCCACCATTAACAACACTATAATCATTAATTTTAATTTCCCTTAATTGTTTTTATAAAATTTAAAATTTTCCTTATTCAGGCATTACTATTTTAAATGAAAGAAAAATACTATTTAATTATAGATAATTAATAAAAGAAACCCACCCAATACCATTTTCTTGGAAAGCCTCCTCCCCAGTTCTTCTCTGAATAAGAAGGTGCATTTTCAAACTCAAATCTCTCACCATCCCATTCTATCCATCCTGATGAATGGTAACTTTCTTAATAAAACATGTACATATCAATTAATTTCCAACTGTGATAAAATTTTCAGTATCAGGAAGCAAATATGACAACCTGTTGACAAACCGCCAGCCATGCATATTTGCCAATGTGGCTCAAACACGGGGAAAGCAGCGAGCCATCCGGCTGTAGACTTTTGCTTAGCTGTCATATCACCCCACCCATACCCTGGTTTTGTGCTATACTCCCATCGTGCTGTTTTAACGGTCTCAACATAATTTGATCTGACAAGAGAAACAAGGTAGAAAATATCGCTGAAGTAGTTTAACTCAAATTAAAGTTGAACCAGAATTCATCATGATTGCTGTATTTGCAATGTTCTTGATGGAAATGGAATATTCCTAGAAGTTCAAAGAGGCTGTAAAGCAACAAGTCAATTAGGCAATTGTAAAGCAACTTGTGCAATATTTCCAGATTTCATTAATTAAGAATTGACAGTTTTGCCCCTGATCAACTATTTTCTCTTTTCGAACACCAACTCACTTCAACTGTACTGCAACTTTATTGAACAATTTAGGAAGAGATTAATGTAAAATTGGTTTAAATCTGGTAGTTATTACTATCCTTATTCTACAGCTTGCTTTAACAATGGAATTGCAACAGATGTAAGAACAATTTGCAGCTCCAATAAAATAAGCACTTCAATTTAAAAAAAAATAATAATAAATAAAAAATAAGAAGCCACCCAACAAAAGTTGCAATTTTGTACTTAAAATGTTAGACAACAATAATGAGAGTAAAGAGGCAGCTAGTATGAGATTTTCTACTAAGGTCTGAGTGCAGTTTGGTTCAATATAATGTATTTATTGTGGAAAAGGTGACTTACATTTTCCATGGACGCAAAAAATTCAACACTTCATAAAAACTTTGGGAAAGCAAACTGCCATCACCTTATTGTGGGCCTGAACTAGGTAAACTGAGACAACTCTGGCCTAGCATTGCTTTTACCTTAATTCTTTTCCAACATAATAAAAGCATAGAAACATGATTTGTATACCTTCCATCGTCCCGTATAAAACCCTGATGCCACAGTGGGGTCACTTGGAAGCCTTCTAGAACTCTTTTATTGAACTCCTACAATCACATTGCAGAGAAATATATAGATGTGGCAGAATATCAGTTATACAAGAGTTGATCATCAAACAAATGATATTTGTGAAAACAAATAAATTAATACAAACCTGAGGAACAACCTCATCCGTAGGAGGCGCTGAGTCCCCATTTGGCAAAAAAGTGTGTCCAAGCATCAATTCATGCCTACCTATGCGATAGAGGAGAAAATTTTAATATTTTTGTCAGGAAAATATCCAGACTAAGTAACATCAATCAGGAAAACAGGATACTTAAGTAAACAAAGAAACTTTTGAGCAAGAAATAAATAAAGTAACAAATTACTGATTGGATTCCTTCATGATCAAATTATCTGCGGATGCTTACAATACTTCCCAAATATATTGTCAAAATTGTTGAAGTTTCCAAGTATGTTTGATTAATTCATAACCCACATTGTTTATGGACATAGAAATTGTGTGATTATCAGCTTTACATATTAATATACAGAATTACAGATACAACAATTGGATATAATAATTAGAATGCTAAAAAAATATATAAAATGGAAAGAATAACAATCTTACTTCCCCAAAAGTTTTTAGATTTCTCCGAGAATTGGCAAATATACTTGTCATCCGCACCGAGAATTTGTGCACCAACTCCAGTAAACCGATTTCCATAAATCGATCTATCAAACATGCTCATACCATTGGGAAATGCAGGGTTCTCAACTGAGTACATAAAACAAAAGCTCTGTCGGCATTGCGGGATTGAGACCTTGAAATACCATCCCTCAAAGAAAGGTCGAGCAGTCCCGTCAAAGTGGTACCTGCAAAATGAGTTTCTTTACTTACCCAATTGGCAAAACATTTCTCACAAATTGAAATCATATTCCTTTCTCGACTTGGCTTTAACTCGAACACCTTGCGTGCATGCAATGAATGGAGCAAAGGGAAGAACGAAAGGATAACATACCCACTATGCGGAGTACGAAGCGCGCGGTCTTTAGGTGTAGGCGTATAGACCGGGTTCACAGAGGAAACCGGAGCGACCTCACTTCCAGTCACTGAAATGGTAGCCCCAATCCGAGAAGATCGCCTCACTGGAGAGACCCATATAGAACCAGATCCGAATCTATACCCGATCCGAACTCTGTTAGGATCCGACAAGGGAGTGGTGCGAGGTAGAAAGGCAGAGCACTCCATAGCTGGAGAGAAACGATGTTTATTGTTGTTTTGGGAAACGATGAGAGAGAGAGGGAGTAGGAATAGGAATAGTGTGAAGTGGCGAGAGGAGAAAATTGAAACAGGTGGAGGCAATGACGGAGCCACGTGGAATCGGTTACGCGCCACGAGCGTTGTTTTTTATTTTCTAGAAACGGATTTTCCATTTCTGCCCTGACATGAGGCGAGTCATTTAGCGAGCATTACAAAACACTCTTTTAATGAAGTCTCTTTAATCAGAAAATTATTTTTCTAATATAGGCTCTGATCAAAATCTCATTTTTTTAGCGTGGGATTTCATTTCATTTCATTTCGTTGGAAAATTCTTGATCAAAATGAAGGGATTTGGTGTCATTTGGTTGAAATTCCTATGTAATTAGATCCAACGAAATCCTATGAAATCAATTCAATTGAAATGAAATGAAATGAAATCCCACGTAAACTTCATTTTGATCAGGGCCATAGTAGTTCATTAATTCGTATACTCTGTATTTTTAAATATGAATTATGTATAATTTATCAAAGGCTGACTCGTAGTTAAAAGTTATGACAATTTGGGGTAATCTTTTTTCGGAGATCACTAAAATTTGTTTGTAATGCATTTTTAATTACTGAATTTCAATTTGTCTAACTTTGATCATTAAATTTTTCTAATGTTGTCCAGCTTTAATCACTCTGTGAAAATTTTGACTAATTAACCGTGAAATTAGCTCACTTATCTATATATTTGCTCAATATGTAACATGTTTATTATACCAACTAAAGAATTCACAAGCTTAGAGCATCAAAGAAGACAGATTTAATGTCAAATTAATTGATTAATTATAATCCACGATTGATCAAAATCGGACAATATTAAATGTTGGTGCTGTACTCAAACAATAATGCACAAAAGCAACTCAACTACTCAAGCCACTGAAACAAAATAGACGTGATAATTCCAGATAAAGCAAAAGTCTGAAAATGAAATTTGTTGACATAAATAAGATCATACAAACTTGAAAGAGATATGACATTGATTGTTAATAGTCAAGTTGAAAAATCAAATAACAAAGCAAAATAATGAAATTGATTACTGTCATCTACAGTTTTGTCATCTTTGTCATCGCTAAATATAAAGTGAACATATACAGCAAACAAAGTGAACATATAGACGATCTAAGTAAACACATACAAACAAATAAGTTCAATGAAAATAAGTTAAATATGCATGTAAACTTCTAAACAAGTGATGACAACACTTATTTGCTTATAAGTTCACTTAGATCTTCTATATATTCACCTTATTTGCTGTATATGTTCACTTTGTATTTAGCGATGGTTGGGATAGTATATTTTCCGATGACACTTATAATTCCTGAAAAATAACTATTACAATACTTCAATTAAGCCGAAAAAATTAAAACCAACGTTACTATTCACTCGAATTTCGATAATAACAGTAAAAAATTCAAAATTTTAAAAATAACGTTATAGGATCGTCATCCGAATTGACGAGTGTATAAATTGCTTGGATCGTCATCCGGGATGACGATCCAAGCTTGGATCGGCAACTCAAACAACGATCCAAATATATTATGAAAAAGTTTAAATATTAAAATATAAAAAATATTTAAATATTAAATAATATTAAAAAAATATTTTGAATTGCTTGGATCGTCAATTGGATTGACGATCCAAACAAAATGGCAGCAACAATTTTAATACTTTTTAATTTGCAATTTTGCTTTTTAGCCCTAAAAATTTTTGTTATTACAAGATATATAATTTGTGATTACAATTTAAATATAATTTAAACATCTATTATAAAAATATAAGTATATAATTAAATTATGCACGTTAAATACAATGAAGACCGCTATGGCAGCACTTTTAATTTAGCACCGTAGCGGCCCATCAAGTCATACCGCTATAGCGGGGCTATTGCGATTCATAGAGGCGCTATTTAAGTCACTAATAATATATATGCATAAAACTATTCAACATGAATAATTTAAGATATACATATATATAAGATTTTTTATATACATACAAATATGTATGTGTAAAATTAAATACAAATAAAAGTATTAAACATGTCATACTATAAATTATATTTAATTTTAAATTGCACTATAGTGCATAGGGCATTCCGTGCACCGCAGACTTTTTCGGAGGTATTTTTGTAAATTTACAAATCTAATTTAACCAATATAATATAAATATTGAAATCTCATAGCAAACCAAATTTTAAAATTTTAGAGATTTTGTTACTATTTTTTTTTTATTTTTTAAAACATGCCATTTTTGGAATATTGTAAATAGTACAACTTTCCAAAAATTACATGTTTTAAAAAATTCGAAAATAATAATAATAAAATATAAAAAATTGTAAAATTTTATTTTCTATGAGATTTCAATATGTAGATTAGATTGGTTAAATTAGATTTTTCAATTTACAAAAATATCTCCGAAAAAGTCCGCGGTGCACGGAATGCCCTATGCACTATAGTGCATATTAAACTTTCTCATAAAATATATGATACATATATTATTATATATATGTATAAAATAAATATTATACACATATACAATATTATATATTTAACATGCACAATTTAATTATATACTTATATTTTTATAATAGATGTTTAAATTATAGTTAAATTGTAATCACAAATTATATATATTTTGTAATAATAAAAATTTTAAGGGTTACTAAACAAAATTGTAAATTAAAAATATTAAAACTTTTGCTGCCATTTTTGTTTGGATCGTCAATCCAATTGACGATCCAAGGAAACCAGAATTGTTTTTAATATTATTTAATATTTTTTAATATTTTAATATTTAAACTTTTTGCATAATATATTTAGATCGTCGTTTCATTTGCCGATCCAAGCTTGGATCGTCATCCGGGATGACGACCCAAGCAATTTGTACACTCGTCAATCCGGATGACGATCCTACAACGTTATTTTTAAAATTTCGAATTTTTTACAGTTATTATCGATATTCGAGTGAACAGTAACGTTGGTTTTAATTTTTTCGGTCAATTAAGTCTATGATGCAACATCATATCAGTTTTGATCCATATCCATTCTTAGTTGGGCTTAATATTTGCCTACAAAGGCACTTAGCCTGTGATGCTAATATTCTTGGGCTTATATTAACCCAAATTGAAGCCTATAATATAAAGAAAATATAGACAAAAAATGGGATTTGAGTTTACGTCGTTGTTTCTTGGGCTTGTTCCTGAAAATAATTGTTCAACTAAAAGAGGTTAACGGAGATCAACTCTTTTTGTTTGTTTCCTACCAAGTTCTCTTAAACGATTGTGATTGAATGCGATTTAAAACTGGAAGATTTGCTTTCTAATAATTGCAAATTTTATTAACCAATGATGGCCATGATGGCTGATTCAACTATAGTTATGAGAAATAAAATAGTACATTAATTAATGTCTTGGTTGTCGGTGGCTGTGATGTGGGCTTGTTGTCTATATTTAAATAGTCACACTTCATTCTTCCGAGTTGTTTGACTGTAGAAGTGTAGATATTTAAGTGTAAGTAAACTAATAAAAATGACAGTCGAATTGAAACCTTTTTATTCTTATGCTTATCGGGCCTCAATCCAAACACACCAAGTAAACTTTTTTGAACAAGGTATATAATTTTAGTTCAAATTCTGGGATTGGGAGAAGAAACCCAAGCACAGTACACTGTGCGCAGAGGAGGAATAAGAGTGGGTAGAAAAGGACAAAAGAGAGGGGTGGCCCTTGAGGGGAAAGCGTCAAGGGAAAAGGAAATATTAAATTAGAAAAGAGCTTTCGGAAAGAACAAACCACTTCCGACAAAGATCTTTACATATTGTACGGATCGCTATTAATTAATCCCGAGATCTTCTTTATTATAAGGGAAATGTTTTCGCTCCCATGTAATTCGACTTGTTAGTTGTTACTGAATTCAAATCAAGTGTTGCGCGACACGTGGTGTCGTGCAACTCCTGGCCGTCTGATTAAGATCACATGGATAAGGAAGTCCCGTGTATGTAATCTAGATTGATAGGCCCGTCAAAAATGAACCGTCCGATCAAGATCAGACGGTTGGTAGGTGCGCGACACGTGGTGTAGCGCGCCACCAGATTAGGATTGGTTGTTACTTGCCACACTCGTAAAGTATTAATTAGTGATGTATCAGATTAAATCATAAATAAAAAATAATGATGTTTGTTTTTTAGATTAATGTCATTTCTTTATAGGCATACCCCATCAACTAAAGAAAACTTTTCCACATAAGAGAATTCGTTATTTTTAGTTTTAGAAAAACGACAGAGTTACTGAGTGTACTCGACTCCCACATAATAGAAAAGCAACAACAAAAAAACTGTGATGATGTATTAGTGAGCTAAATAAATATTATATTATGAGGGAAATTTATTCAAATATATCGTATATCAAGCACCGAAACAGTTTAATTAATTCCACATAAATCTAAACCGATGCAGTGGTTCTAAATTCGTGCTAACACAATTCACAAAATATTTGATAAATTGGATTTACGCTACAACAATTAGGAGAAATTTTCAACTCATCAGCAAAACGCCAAAACCAAAGACTCGCAGTTAAGTTATATATATTAAATTAAGAACAACGGAGAGAATATTGTTAGGACTGTCAATAACCAGCCGTTTCGACCGTTAAACAAAACAGAAAATCTATTTCGGTTTTGATAACAGAACAGAGACGAAATTGAAATATCTAAACATTATTGAAGTGAAACGAAACATAACACGAAAATGGACTGAAATCAATGGTAAATGAAGAACGGAATGAGAAACAAAATACTTTTCTGTTTCATTGACCGGAACGAAAACAAAATATTTTATTATTGTTAGTTGAGTGCATAATTTTCATTTTATGATTAAATACTACTAATTATCCATAAACAATCATGCACAAACACGGATCTTGCACTAAGCCATTCACACAAGAGAGAAAGGTTCAAGGTATACCTCTCTTGATGTAGTAATCAAGAGGCTCGAACCGGCTAGGTTGTAGGTGGTTGTGCTCGCGTCTAGCTCCCGCCTCCTTGTCGAATCACCTCGAGTCCACTTGGTATTAACCAAATCCTCTACAAGTTATGCTAGTAACTTGGAGGAAATGCCTAATCCCTAGCTTTCCCAATCTTCTAGCAAATGAACTAATTGATTTGAGGAAGAGAGGGGGCTCAACACATGAGCTAATGGAGAGGGAGAGAAGGGAGGCGCCGGCCAAGGAAAAGGGGGGGGCGGCTAGGGTTTGTGGGAGAGAGAGAGAGAGAGAGGGGGATTTGCTACCATATACCCCTTTATATAGAGCACAAACCCTACCTACCTCACACCAACAATTTACAACTTTGCCACCCACCTACCACCTATCATGGCCGGCCACATTATGGGCCCTTTATGGGCTATGTGCTTTGCCTCTTGGGTCCACTTAATCAACTATTAAATGGCCCTTCTTGTTGCTCCCAATTTGACTCCCTATTGGGCCTTTAATTAACTATTTAATTAAAGCCCTATTAAATGCATATGTGTTGAAATAAATAATTATTAACTTAATAATAATTATTTAGGGATTAGATAATGCATTAATTTATTTCTATATGATCCCTTTGATTTAATTAATTATAACGGTCTACAACGCTATTTAATTAATTAATCAACTCATCATATTTTGCAATACCAATTATTGCAAATAAATAAATAATGCAAGCATGGTTAAAACACCAATTCTGTGTGACCCTTTGAGGATTTATGCTACGTTGGACATGGAGTTAAATCGCTATTTAAATCCAATAATCATAAGCGGTATCTAGCAACACGTTATGATTCCCAATTCGCATAAATAGTGTACAGCTACAATATTTCAATCCTGCATAAGAGAATAAAAGTATATCTCTATTTTGATTCCTATGCCTCACGATATCATCGTATAATCCAAGATAGGAATGTGTCATTCTTGCAGATTATACGTTTCTTGATCTAGAGATAATTGTATCAGTTGCTAGCAAACAATCTATCTCCATCAAGGGGCCCAAACAGATATCGTCACTCACTAAGTGAATTAATGAGGGACATACGGTTTTCTTGACTATTTAACTTTTCCCCGCACAATTCAAGAGAACATAAATAACGTCCGTATAGCAGCCCTTATCGGGAATCAGCGGTAGACGATATTTATTGAACCTATCCTCATGTGGAAAAGATAAATATCTCAAACTTAGAATCAAAATCATAACGAAATAAATAATGACACCAAAACACAATCCATACATTTATTTCGTTGGGTCATGTCCTGTACTATGTTCAATTAACATAAACATATGCAATTAAGTTGGTTACTCTTAACCTGTGATTTATAGAACTTAATCAACACTTAACTTGCATACTAATCTTATTGATAATTAATGTTCCTTGTTAATTATCAAGATTATGGACGCTTTAGATTTATTGTTGTCATTTACTACTAAATGAATCACAGTGATCTATAATTCAGATCCTCAACCTGAATGAACTGTCAACACATAAATCAAGGAACAAATGATATAAAATCATCCATAACATAAAACCATAGAAGTAGCCAAATATGATTGGCTTCTAGGACATATCTCTAACAATCTCCCACTTGGCCTAGAGTCAATCAACAGTGACTTCTAGCCAGTGTATAGTACTCAATGTAATATCCAAATATACATATCTCATACTAACGCCTAAATAAAAGATACAACTCAAAGCCAATCAGGCATACGCCTAATCCCCATGGATGCAACATGCAACTCATGCGCGGCTCGAGACAAAGGCTTTGTCAGAGGGTCCGCTGTGTTCGCAGCACCGTCCACCTTCTTGACCTTGACCCATCCGTCATTGACCAACTGACGGATGAGATGGAATCGTCGTAGAATGTGCCTAGTCTTCTGGTGAGACCTAGGCTCCTTGGACTGAGCTATGGCTCCCGTATTGTCGCAGTAGATATCCACTGGACCCGAGATGCTTGGAACCACCTCTAGCTCGGTCAAGAACTCCTTGATCCATACGGCCTCTTTTGCTGCTTCGCCAGCCGCTAAGTATTCTGCTTCGGTGACGGAATCGGCCGTAGTATCTTGCTTGGAACTCTTCCAACTTACGGCACCACCATTAAGCAGAAATACAAAGCCGGACTGTGATTTGGAGTCATCTCGATCGGTTTGGAAACTAGCATCGGTGTAACCAGTTACAACGAGCTCTTGGTCTCCACCGTATACGAGAATGCTCTCCTTAGTTCTCTTGAGATACTTGAGGATATTCTTGACTGCGGTCCAATGTGCCATGCCTGGGTTGGCTTGGTATCGACTAGTCACGCTAATCGGATGTGCCACATCGGGGCGAGTGCATAGCATGGCATACATAATCGATCCGACTACAGATGGATACTTGAATCGCTTCATGTACTCCCGATCTGTCTCCGTTGTCGGACCTTGAGTCTTGCTCAAGTAAATGCCATGTGACATAGGCAAGAATCCCTTCTTGGAATTCGCCATGTTGTGTTTTTGCAACACCTTGTCAATATATGCATCTTGGCTCAAACCTAACATCCTCTTTGATCTATCTCTATAGATCTTGATTCCTAGGATGTAGGCGGCCTCGCCCAAGTCTTTCATTGAGAACACTTTCTTCAATGAATCCTTGACTGCATTCAATTCGGGAATATCATTCCCGATCAAGAGTATATCATCAACATATAGAACAAGAAACACAACCACGCTCCCACTAAACCTCTTGTAGACACAAGGTTCCTTTTCACTTTGAGAGAAGTTCAATTTCTTGACTTCCTCATCAAAGCGCTTGTTCCAACTCCGTGATGCTTGTTTCAATCCATAAATGGATCGTTGAAGCTTGCATACTTTGTTAGCATTCTTTGGATCCACAAAACACTCGGGTTGTGTCATATACACATCCTCTTCCAAATTTCCATTTAGGAAGGCGGTTTTGACATCCATTTGCCAAATCTCATAATCATAGAATGCGGCAATTGCTAACATGATCCGAATTGACTTGAACATGACGACGGGCGAGAAGGTTTCTTCATAGTCAATACCATGAATTTGCTTGTAACCTTTCGCTACAAGTCGTGCTTTGTAAATGGTCAAGTTGCCATCCATGTCGACCTTTCTCTTAAAGATCCACTTGTTCTCAACGGGTTTTACTCCGTTGGGAAGGTCAACCAAGGTCCATACCTTGTTGTCATACATGGATTGCATTTCGGATTCCATGGCTTTTAGCCATTCCTTGGAGTCGGGTTTCTTTCTCATGTCATCAACGGTCAAAGGCTCATCGTTCTCCATAACGAGAATGTCGTGCAAACCTAAATATCTTATAGGTGGACGACTTGGCCTTGCCGATCTTCGTAGGGTAGAAGTTTGAGGTTCTTGAACTTGTTCCACAACGGTTTGTGGACTTTGTTCTTGAACTTCAAGTGAAGGTGCTTCCTCAACATCATCGACTCGCGATATGTTTGAGTTTTCATTTGAGGGAGCTTGTTCGTGAACCTCTTCTTCCACAACAACTTGTGGAATGGGTTCGCCTACAATCTCATTCGGTGCATCCATATTTTGTGCAACCTCATTTGGCACCACATTGGGAACAACCACATTGCCTACTTGAGGCATGCTTTGTTGTTGCGGTTCTTGAATTTCTTCAATCACCACGTTGCTCCCACTACTTCTTCTTGAGAGAAACTCCTTCTCCAAGAACACACCATAACGAGCAACAACTATCTTGTTCTCGTTGCGGTTATAGAAGTAGTAACCCTTTGTTTCCTTAGGGTATCCTACGAAATGACATTTGTCCGATTTGGGTCCAAGCTTATCGCTCACTAGCCTTTTCACATAAGCTTCACAACCCCAAATCTTGAGAAACGACATGCTTGGTTTCTTCTTAAACCAAAGCTCATAGGGCGTCTTCTCAACGGACTTTGATGGAACACGGTTTAATGTAAAAGTTGCGGTTTCAAGGGCGTATCCCCAAAAGGACATAGGCAAATCGGCTTGGCTCATCATTGATCGAACCATGTCAAGCAAAGTTCGATTCCTCCTTTCGGACACACCATTCCATTGTGGTGTTCCGGGTGGAGTGAGTTGTGGAACGATTCCACACTCCTTTAGATAGTTGCCAAACTCATGGCTCAAGTACTCACCACCTCGATCGGATCGTAAGACCTTGATCTTTCGACCAAGTTGGTTCTCAACTTCATTCTTAAATTCTTTGAACTTGTCAAAGGATTCGGATTTGTGACGCATCAAGTAGATATACCCGTATCTACTATGATCATCGGTGAATGTGATGAAGTATGAATAACCACCACGCGCACAAATGCTCATAGGTCCACATACATCGGTATGTACAAGGTCTAATAAGTCATTTGCCCTTGTTCCTTTGTTAGGAAAAGGCGCTTTGGTCATCTTTCCCATCAAACAAGATTCGCATGTGTCAATTGGCTCGAAAGCGAATTGATCCAAGAGACCAACGGTTTGTAATCTCTTGATGCGTTTCTCATTGATATGACCTAAGCGGCAATGCCACATCAAAGTTGCATTCTCATGTGAAATCTTACGTTTCCTATTGTCATTCTCAACACTCAAGATAAGTTCGCTAGAATCAAGCACATAAAGACCATTCAATAAATGCGCATCACAAAAACGAACTTCATTTCGAAACAAGGTCAACAACTTGTTCTTTATTACAACATCAAAACCATCCATGTCCAAACAAGAGATAGAGATAATGTTTCGAGTGATAGAGGGAACCAAAAATACATCTTTTAGTTCCAATACAAAACCGGAAGGTAAAGTTAAATCCACGCTCCCAATGGCCATAGCGGAGATGCACGTGCCATTTCCGACGCGGAGTTGAACTTCACCTTTCTCGAGCCGCCTCCTACTCTTTAGAACCTGCACATTTCGACAAATGTGAGCACACGAACCGGTATCGAATACCCAATCGGTGTTAGAGGTAGCGAGAAGAGTTTCGATGACAAATATACCTGAAGAAGAAGGTTGGACGGTTCCCGCCTTCTTGTCGGCAAGGTACTTGGGGCAGTTTCTCCTCCAATGACCCTTATTGCTACAGTAGTAGCAAACGGTCTCGGGAGTGGCCGGGTTCTTTTTCTTCTTGGAACCCACGGGAGCACCCTTGGTCGGGCCTTGGGGCGTCACCGGGCCTTTGCCCTTCTTGGATTTTCGGCCTCGCTTCTTGATCTTCTTGCTCTTGTCACTCACGGCAAGAACATCCTTTGGGCCCTTCTCCTTCTTGAGACTATCCTCCGTCTCAACGAGCATGTTTTGGAGATCATCCATGCTCTTGTCCATGCCATTCATCCGGTAGTTCACAACAAAACCGGTGAAGCTTGGAGGGAGGGAGTTGAGAATGAAATCTTGAATCGCACCTGTAGGAAAGGGCGTATCAAGCTTTTCGAGCTGCCGAAACAACCCCGCCATCTTCATGACGTGTGGCCCGACTTCATGACCCTCCGCCAAGCGAGTGTTGGCGACGACCTTGATGAGACGGGCCCTTTCGGTGCGGGCCTTGGTTTGGAACATGTTCTTGAGACGAGTGATCATTTCAAACACTCCATAACCACTATCAATGAACTCCTTTTGGAGTTCCGATTCCATGACCGCAACCATCAAGACCGACATCTCCATGTCGTCATTGACGTGCTTCTCATATTCCTTTTGCTTATCCTTTGGATCGGTGTCCTTAGGAGCAGAGGGAATCGGAGTGGAGAGGAGGTACTCCCTTTTTTCAAACCTAAAGGCAAGCCTTAGGTTGCGGTGCCAATCCAAGAAATTAGCACCGTTAAAGGCGAGTTTCTCTTTCTCAAGAAGAGAACGAAGCGTTAAAGAGGAGGAAGACATCTACAACAATTATCGAATTAAAGGTCAATTAGTTTTATGTTTTTAGTTTTAACAAAAGTAAAACTTTCACTACACTTTTAAAGTCCCTAAGTATAGTGATTTCCAAGACCCCTATTTTCATCAAAATGGACCTGCTATGGCACGTCATCCAAAATGATTAGATAAGGTAGGTTCTCCAACCAATCATCTTACCATGACTCTTGGTTCGCATGAGCGAACTTCGCCCCGATGTCCAAACTCTAGTTGGGTCCATCGAAAAGTCACTTCTCACTATTTGCTCCTTGCAAATCTTATCTATTTGCACCCCGACTACCGAATTGGCAATCATGACGTCCGCTTGGGCGGACCGCGCCATGAGTGACAATCGGCGTGAAGGGGATAGAGAGAAGGAGGGCGATTTAACTTATTCGTTTTAGTTTGGGACAAACAATTCATATGACACTTTGTTTGGTGGTCGTGTAAGCATACACCCATACCTAACCTAACAAAATAATCATATAAGCATCTCATAGTTGTGGGTTTGTATGGCTCCCGCTTGCATTAGTTTCGCCACATCGTCCATGGAGCAAAACTAATCTAATTCTTGCCCTCCCACTAAATTCTATAAGGATCTAAATCCTATATAAAATAAAGGTGCAAAATACATGTGAAAACATCCTATTCCCATCCTAACCTTAGGGGCATGCAAGCCTCACAAGTTACATCAAAAATTAATCAACAAATTAATTAATTAATGGCACCAAAGGCCGCATTACAAACATTCACACATGCATTCATTACAACCACAAGGCATTGAGTCTTGAGCCATACTAAACCCACTATCCACCTACAAAACAAAGTTAGCACATACAAGAACTTTGTTTCCAATTAACGATTTTCAAGCATCTTTGCGTATCGTTTGCCATAAGTAAATTCCGTGTACAAATCCTCAATTTTAAACAACAAAACTTGTTTAAATTCATTTAGAAAGTTCTTTCAACATCCCATAACAGAAAGGAGATCAAACAAGGAGTTTTCTAATTAATTTCAACTAGTTTGAATATTTAGAAAAACAGTAATTTATTAAAAAACGTAACTAATGGAATCCAATAAAAACAAAGGTTTTAGGTCTCCAAAAATTCTCAAATAAATTACTTAAGCTCCTTATCATAGTTGTGATTACCAGTAAAAATTTCAAGAAGAGATCTTACACCATCTGGGAGAATCAAAAATGACAAATCTCTTACAAGTGCACGAAACACCGTTATGAGATTTTCAGATTATCCTCTCAACCATTTGGTCTGTAAGACCACCTTCTAAACAGTTTTTATATATACAATATACATAGAAAAACTTGCTTAATCTATAGGCTAACTATTCATGAAAAGAAAACCACCAAGTTTAGTTCAAAAAGTTCGAGTTACTAACTAAACAACCAACAAATTCTGTACTGGAACAGACTGTCGATCGAAAAGTTCTAGCCTAATTGAAGGTCCAAATCTCCACGAAAAATTATGAAATTAATTTTCCTGGAATCCTAACTCAAAATAGAACAACTCCATTTAAACAGAATTTTTAAAGGAGTTCTCAGTTGGTACAGTTTATTAGAACAATCGATTTGCTCAACAAACTGGATCTGACAAGTTCTTCCTTTTCATACTTGAAAACCCACAAATTAATCTGAGCCATGCAACAAATTTTACATGCTCAGAAAGAGCTTCAAGTCCTCTTTAAATCTAGTCATAGAACACTGGTACTTATATTCAAAATATAAATCTTTCAAGCCATTCAAACAGGACAGTGCAAGCAGAAACTGGTTCTGCGCACTGTCGCCATTTTATTCACAGTAAATCCATACTAATTCAGAAAAATGTGAATCTAACGCCAAAAGAATCACAATCCACAGATCTACAACTTTCATGTAGATGGAAAAAACTTCTAGAGAACTTATCAAAGCGAAAAACGCGAAACAACACAGAAAATACCATTTCCAGACAGCAAACAAACGCATCATCTCTACTAATCCGTTAATTAGCCAATTTCTCTTAATTAAGTGTCAAAATAGCTTAAGTACGACCATGTGCTCTGATACCACTGTTAGTTGAGTGCATAATTTTCATTTTATGATTAAATACTACTAATTATCCATAAACAATCATGCACAAACACGGATCTTGCACTAAGCCATTCACACAAGAGAGAAAGGTTCAAGGTATACCTCTCTTGATGTAGTAAACAAGAGGCTCGAACCGGCTAGGTTGTAGGTGGTTGTGCTCGCGTCTAGCTCCCGCCTCCTTGTCGAATCACCTCGAGTCCACTTGGTATTAACCAAATCCTCTACAAGTTATGCTAGTAACTTGGAGGAAATGCCTAATCCCTAGCTTTCCCAATCTTCTAGCAAATGAACTAATTGATTTGAGGAAGAGAGGGGGCTCAACACATGAGCTAATGGAGAGGGAGAGAAGGGAGGCGCCGGCCAAGGAAAAGGGGGGGCGGCTAGGGTTTGTGGGAGAGAGAGAGAGAGGGGGATTTGCTACCATATACCCCTTTATATAGAGCACAAACCCTACCTACCTCACACCAACAATTTACAACTTTGCCACCCACCTACCACCTATCATGGCCGGCCACATTATGGGCCCTTTATGGGCTATGTGCTTTGCCTCTTGGGTCCACTTAATCAACTATTAAATGGCCCTTCTTGTTGCTCCCAATTTGACTCCCTATTGGGCCTTTAATTAACTATTTAATTAAAGCCCTATTAAATGCATATGTGTTGAAATAAATAATTATTAACTTAATAATAATTATTTAGGGATTAGATAATGCATTAATTTATTTCTATATGATCCCTTTGATTTAATTAATTATAACGGTCTACAACGCTATTTAATTAATTAATCAACTCATCATATTTTGCAATACCAATTATTGCAAATAAATAAATAATGCAAGCATGGTTAAAACACCAATTCTGTGTGACCCTTTGAGGATTTATGCTACGTTGGACATGGAGTTAAATCGCTATTTAAATCCAATAATCATAAGCGGTATCTAGCAACACGTTATGATTCCCAATTCGCATAAATAGTGTACAGCTACAATATTTCAATCCTGCATAAGAGAATAAAAGTATATCTCTATTTTGATTCCTATGTCTCACGATATCATCGTATAATCCAAGATAGGAATGTGTCATTCTTGCAGATTATACGTTTCTTGATCTAGAGATAATTGTATCAGTTGCTAGCAAACAATCTATCTCCATCAAGGGGCCCAAACAGATATCGTCACTCACTAAGTGAATTAATGAGGGACATACGGTTTTCTTGACTATTTAACTTTTCCCCGCACAATTCAAGAGAACATAAATAACGTCCGTATAGCAGCCCTTATCGGGAATCAGCGGTAGACGATATTTATTGAACCTATCCTCATGTGGAAAAGATAAATATCTCAAACTTAGAATCAAAATCATAACGAAATAAATAATGACACCAAAACACAATCCATACATTTATTTCGTTGGGTCATGTCCTGTACTATGTTCAATTAACATAAACATATGCAATTAAGTTGGTTACTCTTAACCTGTGATTTATAGAACTTAATCAACACTTAACTTGCATACTAATCTTATTGATAATTAATGTTCCTTGTTAATTATCAAGATTATGGACGCTTTAGATTTATTGTTGTCATTTACTACTAAATGAATCACAGTGATCTATAATTCAGATCCTCAACCTGAATGAACTGTCAACACATAAATCAAGGAACAAATGATATAAAATCATCCATAACATAAAACCATAGAAGTAGCCAAATATGATTGACTTCTAGGACATATCTCTAACAATTATTTCGTTGGCTGGAACGGAACAGAACGAAAACTAAATGATTGGTTTCCGTTCCGTCTTCCACCTTTGACAGGCCTAATATTGTGATGGCAAATGGGGAAAAAGCTTTAATAAAAGCAGACAAGGAAATCTGGTGTACCAACTTAGATGATATATTCGAATGAAGATGCCATGTACTCTTGGGAAAAGCGAGTAATAAATTAATAACTATTATTTTATTTAAAGTTCAGACTGCGAGAGAATGTTACAATTTACAAACACCCAAATATGGTTGACACTATATTTTACTAGGCAGAGATGGCGATCAGATAGATTTTAATATGACTCAAGGGGCCGTTTGGATTCCATATGGAATTTGGGGAATTTCATCTTCCTACCATAAATTTATTATAAATAATCCAAATTCTTCACAAAGTTACACACTTCCCAATAAATTTATTCCTAGAAATTGCAACTTCTCCAAATTTCTAAGCGATCCAAACAGCCCCTAAGATAAGAGCACCCACCTAATGTGTACACGGTGAGGGAAATCCAAATCCTGTGGCGCGCGACACAGCGTGCAGCGTACCACAGACCGTCCGATCAAATCTCAATGGATGAGGGAGCCCCGTGCATGTAACAAATTGTAAAATTCGAAAAAATATAACCCGTCCAGATTTGATCGGACGGTCCGTGTGGCGCGCTGCACGCTGTGTCGCGCGCCACAGGATTCGGATTGCGGTGAGTGTTAGGAAGTGTGGTAATTTTCATTTTTATGCTAATTACCAACTAATTAAGCCAAGAAAACAACACACAAAACGGGATCTAGTACAAAAAGCTCATTCGACACAAAGAGATAGGTGGAATTTGTACCTCCCGCGAAATCGTATTCGCGGGGCTCGATCCTACGGCATGGGAATCGATGGGGTGCTCTCCTTCGCCTCCTCCATATTTGGCCTCGAGTCCACTAAGGTATTAACCAAGTTATTCTCGAATCGTGCTAGCGATGAGAATAACAAGTCTAATCCCAAAGCTTTCCCCTTCTTGCAAATAATTCACCAATTAATTTGTGGAAGAGGTAGCTCAACACATGAGCAATAGAATGGGGAGAAGAGAGGGAGGAGCATGGCCAAGAGAGGGAGAGGGGAGTGGCGGCTAGGTCTAGGGAAGAGAGAGGGTTGGATTTTGCTTCTATGCACCTCCTTAAATAGTGCACAAATCCTACCTACCACCTATTCTTTAATTACCACATTGCCACTCAACCCTAGTCCATATGGCCGGCCTCTTTATGGGCCTAGATGGGCCACAATCTCATCTCTATAGGTCCTCAATTCTATTAATTAAAGGTCCATTCAATTGCTACTTAAATTGGATATTTAATTTACCAATAAATTAAAGCCCAATTAACTTAATTAAATTAAGTGTGTTGTTTATAAATAATTATTAACTTAATAATAATTATTTAGAGATTAGACAATGCATTAATTTATTTCTATATGATCCTTTTGATTTAATTAATTATAACGGTCCATAACGTTATCTAATTAATCAACTTATCATATTTTGCAATACTCACTGTTGCAAATAAATAAATAATGCACTTATGGTTAAACACCTTATTTTGTGTGACCCTTTGAGGATTTATGCTATGTTGGCCATGGAATTAAATCGCTATTTAATTGCAATAATCATAAGCGGTATCTAGCAACACGTTATGATTCTCAATTCACATAAATAGTGTACTGCTACAATATTTCAATCCTGCATAAGAGAATAAATGTATTTCCCTATTTTGATTCTTATGTCACACGATATCATCGTATAATCCAAGATAGGAATGTGTCATTCTTGCAGATTATACGTTTCTTGATCTAGAGATAATTGTATAAAGTTGCATGCAAACAATCTATCTCCATCAAGGGGCCCAAACAGATATCGTCACTCACTAAGTGAATTAATGAGGGACATACGGTTTTCTTGATGATTAACTTTTCCCCGCACAATTCAAGAGAACATAAATAAAGTCCGTATAGCAGCCCTTATCGGGAATCAGCGGTAGACAGTATTTATTGAACCTATCCTCATGTGGAAAAGATAAACATCTCAAACTTAGAACCAAAATCATAACGAAATAAACAATGACACATAACACAATCCATATGTTTATTTCGATGGGTCAAGTCCTGTGCTATGTTCCATAACATACACATATGCAATTAAGTTGGTAACTCTTTACTTATGATTAGTAGAACTTAATCATCACTTAACTTGCATACTTATCTTATAAGATAATTAATGTTCCTTGTTAATTATCAAGATTATGGACCGTTTAGATTTATTATTGTCATTCTAAAGAATGATCCACAGAGATCTACTATTCAGATCCTCAACCTGAATAATCTGTCAATAATAAACCTAGGAACAGATGATAAAATATCATCCCATACATAAACTAATAATTAAGTCATTAAATAATTGACTTCTAGGACATAACTCTAACAGTGAGGGGGTTGAAAGTTGAAACTATAATAGTATTATATATATAATTCATAATTTATCATCTTGTAATGATGACCTCTCACTATTTAAATTCAAAAAAATATTTTTTAAAGTGCATCGATCCCATGGTCTGCAATATTAAAAGTATGCAATATTTCAAAAGGTGGTTTGGACAATTAATAAACATAGATATTCATAAAGCATGTGTTCTACACAATTGACAATGGTGCATTTGACAATAAGCAATGCATTAAAAAAAAATTAAAAAATGTATTGCATAGTTCATAGAAATTGGATATTTAGAGGAATGATTTCTTTGTTTTTTTATTTTATTTTATTTTTTTTTTTTTGATAACCGCCCGTAGGCTGAGGCCTGCGGAAGGATTTTATGAGATAGCTAGTTTATCTAGCACTCAGCCCTATTTATATTTACCTGTTTGGTCGAACAGATCGAATAACTTGGAATATATATACTTTGTTTACATCATTGCAACATCGTACTATCACTGTTCAATACAGTCAATGGCACAGATGTTAATAAATCTTGATGCACATGCACGTCTGATATGTTATTTTTTATTAATAAACAATAATATTAAATAATCAGATTTAGTAATCGAAAAAAAATTTCATAATAATAATAGTAATAATGTTGGATCGCCACTGGCAACAGGGATCCTAACATTCCCATTTTTTTTTTCTTTTAGGGTAGAGGGGCGGTTTGGATTTTTCAAAAAATTTGAGGAATTTCATCTTCCTACCATAAATTTATTATAAACAATCCAAACTTTTCACAAAGTTACACACTTTCCAATAAATTTATTCCTAGGAATTGCAACTTCCCCAAATTTTCCAAATTCCTGAGCGATCCAAACGGCCCCAAAGTTCCTTTCTCATCGTCTCCAACTTTCAACATAGACAAATTTTTCTAATATTTTTTTAATTTACAATTTACAATTTGACTGTTATTATTATTATTTCTTGATTTGCTTAAATTCAATTATTTAATATTAATATTTATTATAATGAAAAAAAAATCGGTGTTATCACAATTTGACACTTAATTGGCTTTAGGTACTAGCTAGCTATCTTTCAGTAAATACTACGTACGTTAGAATTACAAACCACTGTGGCCTGGTATAGTCTTTAAAGATTGACTGTACAACCTTTCTAAACAAAATGAAATTTACATATATATGGTGCAAAAGGAAAAAAAGGAGACGACCAAATTATTTCTCTTTTGCAATTGTCTTGCGCGCAAACGGCACAAAAAAGAATTTGAAAATCTATCCCTCCAAATTCTGAGATATCATAGACCATTTTGAACTTCTGGAAAATTTGAGCACTAAACTGTAGCCAAATTAACAAAGTTTGTACGGCATTAGAGTGGTTGCAGCTCCCATTAACCTTTTCCTTAATTTAGGGAGCTATTATTAAGTCTATTTCATAGGATTTGGCTTTTAGCTTTTTCTAAATAAAATAAATACAAGAAGATATGATCAGGTGCCAACCGGAGCCGCTCTTGTTAATTATTTAATTAAAATTAATGCTAACTTTAAAAAAGACCATCTGCAGTCTAAATTCTTTAGGCTCCCTTTGGATGGATGCAAGAATAAAGTAATAGTTTTTTTTTACTCTCAAATTTATTATAAATAATTCAAACTCTTCACAAAGTTACACAATTTCCAATACTTTTTTCTTTATTCCTTTTATTCCCACACCATCCAAACGGAGCCTTAAAGAATAATTGAATTAGTACTATCAAGAACAATGATATACGTACATGAGCATTCTGAAAAACAAAAATTAAGCTAGTGCATGTAGTTAAGTGACGATTAATGGTGTCTAGTAGTGACAAAGAACAATGCACCATGAGTGAAAGATCGCATATTCGAAATCTGACTTAAAATTCTTTCATAGACATTTAATTTAAAAATAAGTTTGTAGGCTTGACCTCCAATTAATTTATCTTCAAAAAAAGTGATGTCTAATCACTGTAAGAAAGATGACATTTACATAGAGTTCTATAGCTAGATTTTTTAGTTTATGTTGGGCATTATTGTATTGTTAGATTCACTCGATGCACTAAATCTAGTAATTTTTTTTAGCAAGACTCAATTTTTTATTAACACGTTCTTAAAAATCTAACAATTTATTTTTTTTATAGACTTTTTCCGAATCTTGTTATATCTAATGTAGCAAGACTTGCTATGTTAAATTGCTACATTAGATATTACAAGATTCGAAAAAGTCTATAAAAAAATAAATTGCTAGATTTATAAGGACATATTAATAAAAAAATGAGTCTTGCTAAAAAAATTGTCTGATTTAGTGCATCAAGTGAAAATGTCATATTTTTATAGTGAATGACTATAAAAATTTATGTAAAGGTTATCTTTCTTATAATGAATGGCTGAGCACGGTTGGTTTCTACCCGATTCTGAAGGGATTAATTTATAGACGGATCCAATGTCTTTAATATAGATGAAAGTGTTCATCCTCACAAGGCAGCCAAACAAGCGCTCTCGATTTGTTAATCTTTTGAGTACTCTAATTTAATAGTAAAACCAAAATTATTGTGTCGACACTAAAAACAAAAATGAAGTGAAACTAGCTGCTACATCGCGCTTCGCGCGATGAAAGTTGAGCCACAGTTTGTGTTATTATTGTACTTTGTTTTTTTTTTTTGGTTATGAGCAGTTGTGTGCTGGGTTAGTTCGATATATAGAATTGTTCTGTAAACAGGTTATATTTTATCACCATCTAAGCCCTCCTAGTCTGCTATTTCAGATTGTGACAAATGTCCTCCGTTGGATCTTGCTAGTGATCTCTTGACTTTGGACATATTTTTACAGCATAATTGTGTTGCAAGAAAAAAATGACCTAACTCAATATGTAGACACATCAAATAAATACATGGTATTGTTTCATTCCTCACTATTTTTCCCTTCTTATTTCATAAAGCAGAAGTATATATGCATGAGTGTATGGAAGGGTGAGAAATATAATTTGAAAGAGCAAGCTAATCAACGAAGAAGGAGAAGCATGAACATCGGCTGTATTGATTCTACCTCAAGATTACCATTATGGCCGTTGGTGCTTTATTTGGACTAATACCAACAATTAGGAATTAAACTTTATTTTTTGTGTATGCTTGAATTTTGAATTGTATTATCCAGGGCATAGAAACCTTTGTGTTTAGCTATTGGTTACAATTTGGTTTAATTTACCAGTATATTTTATTGTTTTTTTTTTGTGAAAAAGGTAAATACCAGTATTTTCATGTCGGAATTAGGATAGTAATATAGTAAGGAGTTCATGAATGCTAAGTTGCAATCGAATACTATTTGCTTTATTTAATATCAACCTAAAGGCATTTGAATTTCCCAAAAAAAAAACAACTCTAATTCTAAGCTCAATATTCTAATGCAGGCTCTATTCTCAGTAAAAAGTATGCAACCTTTATGAGAGACATCATACTACAAAGTCAAATAAGAATAATCACAAAATGGTCCTTTTGAAAATGTAATTGAACATAACCTAGCTTTAAAATTTGCAAAAGTGCTGAAGATTAGTAACAAAGAAGGAAAATTTAAGGATGTTGTAGCCTTGTGCCTGGAGGTCATCTTCATGACACAGTTCAACTTGGTAATTAAGCAACATTTGCCAACACATGGACTACAACTTCAAAGAAAATAACAAAAGAATTATTAAAATGAAAATAAATAATCGTAGTAAATAATAAACCTAAGCTCAACAAAAAAAAAGGGTTACTGTAGTGGCCTTGGCATTCTTCAGTCATTTCCTCTACACAAGTCACGCCAACTATTTGCTGGCTTCTTTATTAATATGCTTGAACATGGAAAGCAAATAATCTAAAACCCACAAAAATAAATATTTCTTAAGCTCTGCAAGGTTATTGGAAACAATATTTAAAGAATATCTAGATTCAATGCCACCTGCATTTGGAGAATACGAACCGTTTCTTTTATAAATTGAAAATCGAGCGTTAATAAAAGGCCAATGACATTTTTATCATTTTCAAAAGTAAGCTACACTCAGACCATGCATCTTCAATTTTAATCTAAGATGATACCTTTGACAGAATTCAATTTTTTTTAAATCAAATACCTCTTGTAATCAGAATCAGAATGAACTGTCAGAGCTATGACATTGCCATCTTTGATCATTTGTAACTGTTGACATAAGCTTTTTAATAAGTGCAGAAAGTTTCTTTGCAGGTCCCTACAAAAAAAATTGCATACTAAATCAACAAAATAGGGAGAAAAAGAGATATATAATAATACTGAAAAGGTTTCTATACTATTCGATTACCAGCGAAAAGATATTGTCACCTTTCAAGCTAGCATAGAAATGTTTGTCACTCTAGCATAAATGTATTTTGACAATCTGAAATGAAAGAGCAATGGGACGTCATAATATCGAATCAGGTTATAAATCCAACTATCACCTAAAACATCCTCTCACCAAAGCAAGTCCAGTTATTATGATTCCAACAACAAACTAATAAGTTGCAAATAGCATAAAGTAAACAGAAAAGAGAAAAAAAAATTACATGGATTTTGAGGTCTTCCTTTGCTCTTACTATTTTGCAAGAATGCCATCAGACCATCTCCTTTTTTATTGTACACAGAAGACTTCACATATTGAAGTATTGTTTGATAAAATGAGGAAAAATAACACTAGCAAGAGATGATAAATCTACCAAATCAAAAAAGTTTTTGAACTGATACAGATTATTGATTCAATGGTGTATAAGCGATGCTAGGAGAGAAGTATGTGGGATTTTTTATTTATTTCAATGAGTGGAACTATAAATTAAGTATTATTAAGAAAAAAAAGCACGTGGCATACCTTAAGCTTGAAAGGAGCATTCATTTGTAAACTAACAATTTGACAATATGTAAATAATTTCTGTTGGGAAAAAAATGCATAAAGGCGAAATTAATGAACCTTGAAGAACAAAAAAATCAAGATAATTATGACGATATTGTTAAACTCACGTATTAAGAAGAGAAATATAAGTTCAAGTTCAACATATGACCATTTTATTTTTTTTACTCTAAATTTTGCTAAATAGCATAACAACCTCAGAAGCATGGATTTTTATGACTAAATCAAGACAGAATCGGTGCCAACAGTCGAAAGAAGTTGATTTTTTCCAGACTACCCTTGAAATAATTAGAAATTAAAAGAGAAATTAAACTTTGATCTGCACCACTTCTGAAAAAAAATTAAATGTCTATATTAGCAGTTTAGATGCATAATAAAGGTTTCTAAACCAACAATTTAGCAAAACAGTCAACGCAGAAATAGAGAAAAAAGAAGAAAGAAGCGCATCACACCTAAGTAGAAGACCACCAGAAAAGACTCTGCAAACCAACAACAATCCCTAGAAATCAGAAACTGGTAGCCCCACAACCTACACAGGCGGTACAAAGAGAAGAAATCAGCGAACAAATGGATTCTGAGAAGGGATTTCTTGACAAAATCAGAAAAAAGAAAGGAATAGAAAAGGTACAACTCTGCAGAAATTGAGGAGACATTGCACAAATAAGGCGTCTTCCATCGCTACCCAGACAAAACTTATGGGGGCCGAAGAAAATCGGAAGGATACCAGCAACAATCGCTATTTCTTCCACCGTCGTTCGCTTTTTCTCCCTCCAGTACCTTTTTCTTCTTCTCCTTTGTTTTGCTGGGGAAAGGTTTTTTTCTGAAGAAAGTGGAAAAAATAGAAGAGGCATCGAGAAGGCTCCATAAAGCAACCAATAGAAAGTAAGCAACGTGGGGGCAGGGATCCCATGTGGCGAGAGAGGACCCAGCGACGATCGAGCCGAAAAAAGGCAAGGAATGAATGAGCGATGGCAGTAAAGAACACCATCAAAGCAACAAAGACAATTAGGCATGAAATCTAATACGACACAGGAACAGAGGTCTGAGTGGAGAGGAAGGGTGCCGATTGAATCCATCGCGCGGAGGAAAAAGATGGACGGTTGGAATAATTGAACAGTAGAATCTCATATTAAAATTGAAGTATTTTAGATATCATTGCTTG
Source organism: Rhynchospora pubera (assembly GCA_028095005.1). NCBI lineage: Eukaryota > Viridiplantae > Streptophyta > Magnoliopsida > Poales > Cyperaceae > Rhynchospora > Rhynchospora pubera. The sequence goes on from CM051461.1 coordinate 22,920,310, forward strand.
GTTAATCAATAGGAGATATTGGCAGGCATGCTGGTCAAGTACATATATAAAAGAGAGATTTTACCTTATATCTATGAATAAATCATATAAAAATAAAGGTACACGCAAGAAGTGGAGATGGGTCTTTTGGTTTTATGATCTGTAGGTGGTGCAATTGTTCTTGTACAGAGAAACTACGTACAAAGGAAGGTCAAATTGACTACACAGATCATAACTAGCAAAGGATAAAAGCTAAGAAAGACACCAAAACTAGAGACAAATATCAGGCTCATTGTAGTAATAAATTAATTAATAGAATTATTGGGCTTACTTCAAGACGTAGGCATCGGAACTAATTAAGACACGCATAATTTAATCAACTTGTAAGGATAATAAGTACATATATATCAGGGCATATATATTTAGGACTGTCAAACGTGCACAACGTACACGGAAGTACTATCTTTCATGTACGTTCCGTTATAATGAACGTAATTATATTAAGTTACGTTTACGTTACGTTATTTAAACGTAAGCAAAATTTTTTACGTTTTCTGTTCCGTTCAGATTGAACGGAATAAACGTTAAAAACGTTAATTTTAGTAAGCCAGTACAAGATATGAATTATACAAAGAAAATATGACTAACTGGTACTAAGCTTTAAGGTTTACCAGTAAGCAAAAACAAGACAACGTACCAACTGGTACCAAGCCAGTACATGTTCATCAAAAGTTTTCAAACAACACTATGCCATCCAATTAGTTTAGTTCACCAGATTGACCAAAATAACACTTAACACAATATAGTTTAATCATAATTGTAAAAATTGAAGGCATAAGAAAAAAAAAGATAAAAGATAAAAGATAACACATAACAACAATTATGCTATCTAGTTTCAGAAAAAAAGAAATTAAAAAATCAGAATTGCAAAAAATTGAAGGCAACCGCAAAACATGCAGTAAAAAAAGTAATAAGATCACAAATCAGAAAAAAAAGACTGTTTTTTCAATAATTGCTTAATTACATAAAACTAGTACCAAAAAATCAAAAAAATTGTTACTAGTAAATTTTCAATAATTACAATAAATGAATATTAGTCTCAACTGTTAGCAGTAAATTGTTCCTCAGCTTGCCACCCTCTCAACCACCCATAATAGTTCCTCATTGCATATCCCAAGTACCATCTACAATTAACTGGTAACAGTTTCACCTATACCAGTAAATCTCTATCTGTACAGCCACAGACTTGTTTGGTACTGAAGAAGGTCGGAGAAGGTGTTGTTGCTGCACAGAAGAAGAAGAAGGTTGGAGAAGAAAGTCACCTCTGGTGTTGCATCTGCGACAGTGGTGTTGCATCTGGTGTTGCCTCTGGTAAGAGAGGTGGATCACTTGTGGTCGGCACAGAAGAAGGTCGGAGAATGGTGGTGTTGTGGTGGGAGAGGACATCAGAGATGAAATGGTGAGGGGTTTCTCTCGGCAGAGGGAGAGAGAGAGTGGTGGGATTGTGGTCAGATAGACCATCGGAGAGGAGATTCCATCGAGTGAAGGAGGAGGCAGGCAAGAGAGAGAGACCTGAGGTTTGCTTACGGAGGAGGAGAGGTGAGGGGTGCTGGGTCTCGAGTGAGAAGGGAGAAGTGGAGAAGAGGTGAGGCATTCACACACACAGAGAGAGAGGGAGAGGGTTCCGGTGGGGTTCGAGTGAGGGTGGAGGCAGGCGGAGCGAGCGAGAGATGATGTAGAGTTTTCTCTCGGCTGAGGATGGGAGGGAGATGCAGTCGATGCAGATCGAGAGAGAGAGAGAGAGAAAGAGGAGCAGCGCTTCTAGGTTGTTCACGAGAGAGAGAATAATATTATGGGCTGTAATTATGGGCCGACGAATAACGTTACTGAACGTAACGGAACTGGGTCGTTTCGTTTCCGTTTCGTCCAGCTGAACAAAATCAATAACTATTATGTTTCTGTTTCGTTTACTGAAACGTAAGCATAAATCCTTCCGTTTTCGTTCCGTTGCGGACGGAACGAAATGAAAACGTGCGAACCGGATGGATATTGACACCCCTATATATATTGACCTATGTTGTCAGGTTCTTTTTCTTTGATATAAATACTGGTATCTGATGTGGACGCTTCAAAATAAGAAGAAGAGTAAGAATATCAAATTGCAAGTAAAATATATCCCATATCTAGGTGTGTTTGTGGTTGCACGGGTATAAGAAAGAACAGAGAAGAGGGAGGACAACTTTTAATAGAGTATAGATGTTATACATATTATTCTTCAATTTTGTTTGAATGGTGCATTGAGTATAAGGAGGGATAACAATGCATTTGAGTTGTGTGATCAAAGACATATATGCTTGGCAAATTGGCGAAAAAAACGTGATGTCGTTCTATTTTAAAAAATGAAACATAATAACGAAACATAATGTGACATAAATTTTTCATGTCGTGTCAAAAATGAAACGCTGACAAAACCTATATAATTTGTGTTTTATAAAACGGGACGAAAACATAATCATACCATTCTGTTTTGTATATTTTGTTTTGTCATTTCCTATTCTACAAAGATAGAATTTCCTATAGCAGAAAGATTGCCGGAGGTAACGAGGGTTATGTGATAAAACCCTACCATTTTTCTCTCACGTGCGTCGCTCCTTCTCCATCTCTATCACCTTTGTGGCTCCAGCTTTCTCTCTCTCTCTCATGAAGTGAAGCTTGATTTTGCTTGTTTGTTCCCTTCCAATAAGAGATAATCATTCTTTCATCGGAATTTCTGTAAATCGTAGTTTGATTTTGTGATTTGGAAACTGCAAGCGATGATTCTCATGTGTTTTCAGATCCTCCTTGTACTTGTTGAGATCTTTATTAGGCTTAAAAGACCGGAAAAGATGCTATCATTTATCTTCTTGAAATTCTGTGAGACCAATGAGTTGATCGTCGATCAGTACTCGTCACTGACCGCAATCATGGCTAGTACCACTCGTACTAGGCTATACATTGTTATGTTGAGGGGAAAGAAAGGAACGAAGAAAGAAAAAGAGAGGGGGGGATAAAAAAATAAAGACAGATAGAGACGAAGAGAAAGAAGAGGAGAAGAGCAAGAGAGCAAGCCAGCAAACAAATAAATTGTAGGTAAGTTATTGTTTTTTAATTTTTTTTTTTCTACGGCTTTTGTTTTTCCTTTTATGAATTTTATGTAATTTTTTTTCTCTGTTGCTTTCAGTCTTTGAGCATCAATAAGAAATAATGAGTGGTGCAGGCGAGGAAAATCAAATCTCTGAGCTAGATTTGTCTGATGATGAATTAGTTCTGTTGTCCCTAAGGAGGCGGCTTAATTAAGGTTTAGCGGAAGCAATTAAGATTTTAGACCGGTTTGGTATCAACTACCCTAATACAATTCAATTGGTACCCAATACAAGCAAGCACACAAGCAATTTAAGTATAGCAAGATAATAAAGAGAGAAAGAGAGAGAAATTGAACACTCGGTATAATTACGGAGTTCCGATCCGCTAGAAGAAGCTAGCCTTAGTCGTACGTCTCCGGGAGTTTCGCTACCACCAAAGGGCGCGCTCCGTTCAATTCCAATAAGAACGGGTCTACAATTTCGAACCGAATCACCTCGTCACAATGACACTCGAGGTGGATCGGCCTAACTCAAATGGCACAACGGCCTCAAAGGAGAAGAGCTCTCAACCTATTCCAACCTACACCTAACGACAATGTCGGGGCGGTGGTGTTTGAGGCTACTAAATCTCTCAAAATGGTCTAGCTATGAAAATGGGGAGTATCCCTGTGCTCAAAGGCTCTATTCTGGTCAAATTTTGCTAGGCAAAGCTCTCTGAAGAGAGAGAACAAGGGATGGATATAAATAGAGCTCGTCCAAAGCTGCAAAACAACTCAATTTTCTGTTGTGCGTTACACAACGCAATATTGCGTTAAACAACCCACAGATAGCCGTTATAATAAAACAAAGAAAACAAGCTATCCGTTGGCAGTGCGTTACACGACCCAATATTGCGTTGTACGACGCACTGGACGACCGTTATAATAAAACAAAACGGATAAACTAGTCGTTTGAGATGTCAGGCGCGTTATACAACGCGGACCACCCGTTGTGCAACGCAACATTAAATGCCATTAAATGATCATAATTTTGCTTCAAAAATGAGTGAAAAAAGCCAGAGAAAAAACAAAGGAAGGTTGTATAACGCTTCAGTGCGTTATACAACGTTCTGGCTTGATTTGAGAAAATTGCGTTGCACGACGCGTAAATTGCGTTGTATTGATGCAGCTGGTGCGTTACACGACCTTCTATTGCGTAGTGTAACGCACTGTTTCTGTGAAAGAAGAAAAACTACACAAACTGGTGCGTTGTGTGACCCAATATTGCGTTACACAACTCACTAGTGCGTTATACGACCCAATATTGCGTTACACGACGCACTGGGTCTGAAACTGAAAAAAATAACTGCACAAAGCTAGTGCGTTGTATAACCCAATATTGCGTTACACAACTCACTGGTGCGTTGTACAACCCAATATTGCGTTACACGATGCACTGGGTCTGAAACTGAGGAAAAAACTGAGTTCTTGAGCTTTTCTGCTAACTAGACCATTTCAAGGATAAAAGAATTAAAGTAAACCTTCTAATAAAGTCTAAACTAGCATATAAGCTCTCTAAAGACTTGATCTTGATCTTGCACATAGTTTTTATCCAAGTCTTCAAACTTTGCACCTTCTTCCTATAAAACTCAAAGAAGATTGTTAAATGCTTAATGATATTGTTTTGTAATCGACAAACCTAGAGATATTTAGTACAACAAGTTCCTTATCTCCTTTTTGTGTTTATGTGAAATGTGAAATTTGCTTGTTTGTTTTTTTAAATTGGTACCGAAATGCAGTGAATTTGTAATTGCTTGCTTACTCATTGAAATTAGTACCGAGATGTCGTGAATTCGTAATTGCTTTCTTGTTCTTTGAAATTGGTGCCGAGATGTACTGAATTTGTAATTGCTTGCTTGCTCTTTGAAATTGGTACAAAATCTGAGGTTAATTGAAATAGAAATTGCTTGTTATTTGAAATTTATATTGAAATTGCTTGTTTGCTCTTTGAAATTGGTACCGAATCTGAGATGAATTGAAATTGAAATTGCTTGCTTATGTGAAATTGAAACTGTCTTACTTATGGGTGCGTTTGGATAGGTGTGGGAAGAAGGGAAGAAGGGAAGAAGTAGGAAGAAGTATTGGGAAGTGTGTAACTTTGTGAAGAGTTTGGATTGTTTATAATTTTTTTTCTTCCCATCTTCCTTCTTCCTCTTCTTCTTCTCTCATCCAAACGCACCCTATGTGAAATTGGTACTTAGTCTCTTTAAAATTGGTACCGATGCTTTTGAAATTGAAATTAGTACATATTGTGCTAGAGCTCAATTCGAATTTGATCATTGGACTAATTGATCTAAGGCATAAAAGTACATAGAAACAATTTAAATTAATTAAAGTTCAGATTAGTTTAATTCAGACACTTAAAAATGGCCATCAAAGACGTACGTGGTTGGTGAACCACAAGTCTCCCCATTAGTGGACCCAAAGGTAAGTCTGAATGTTAAACAAATCATTTCAGATCACTTGGCTGCCTTCATACTAACAAGACATTTGATTTTATCTGCTTTCCAAAAAGAAGTTAAATTTTGGAACCATATCCAATCATAGCCTACGTAGACCCAGTTAGGGTTAATTAGCTGCCCATCTCTTAGACTCGACCACTCCTTGTATAAATATGCGCTCTCTGATCCTCTGTTTTCCTAACCTAGCTACTTGATTCCAAATAAATTTCCTTTTGTGGCCCATCATTGTAAATTACAAACGTTGCATCACTGGCTTAGTCGCATCAATTGTAAGAAAAGTTTTGAGATCTTAGTGTGATTAATATTAAATCTGATGTAATCTAAAAAGGAGTCCAGCATTCAATTAAAACAGTACTAAAACAACGTTGTTTCATTTGTCAAATTTGATATAATTAAGTAGAACATAATAGTATGTTCCTCATACGTACATTTGTTATTATATTATATAATTAATACAAAAAGAAACAAGTAAGGTTTTGCAAATGAAATGCATGTGTTAACAATATAAGCGCACCCTGCAATAAAATTTGGGGATGCATATTGAACATGCAATTATTTATGGCTCTGTTTGGATAGTCATGAATAAGAGCTATTCTAGACTAAATAACTAATCTGGATTAAGAGACAATCCAAACAGTCTAGGATTAAGGACTTATTCCGAATTAGAGTAAGATTAGTTAATCTGACTAGATGTTAGAATAAGGAGTGAGATTAAGATTTTGATTTGTTAAACGGTCAAAGATAAAACTCATTGTTATTCCTACATCATCCAAACAAAAATCTTAATTCTGAGATTAAGCTTATTCTTAAGAATTTGAGACTAACAATTTTAATCCTGAATAACTAATCCTACTCTTATTCTCATAAGATCCAAACAGAGCCTATTAGATCAAGATAATACATTCAATAATCAACATATTACATTTGTTATATTTAATGTACTAATGACAAGGTTATAAAATTGAATGATCTAGCGTATTAGTCAACTGTAAAATAAATCTCATTCTTGTATATACATATAGATAGATCATGGTGAGCTGCAAAGTAGAACAAAATTTTACTTGATGCATGTTAAATCTAAAATTTCTAAATTCAAACTGTTAGTCCGAACCACTCATCAGATGTATATTCCGATCTTCTTAAATACCAAATTTTATATAATGTACTGAGCTTTACTTTTTATCTATTTTTGCATTAAGGAGGTAATTCGTTTCTGAAAAATGTTGGACCTCCAATATATAATAATAATTCTCTTTAGTTACTCAATTCTATTGTGAACTTTATTCAAAATGAAAAAAGTGAATTAAGACTTGCACATTGTCAATAATTTTTATTTCAGAATCTGGTTAATTTAAGGGAAAAAATCAACAATTAAGAACTAATTAATGAATTGTAAACAGACCTTTTATGCCTGTTTTTCTTCCACAAAAAAAAATGAACTATATATACTGCTCGATCGCGCATCTCCACCTATGGGACGGGTAAAAATTCCAGAAGATTGTAGAAGGGAAAACGAGCAGGGTGCATGGACCCTCTTTGTATAGCCCGGATACAAAGGCCACAATCATCTTTCCTCTCCTCTCTATTTTAATGTTAAAGCAAAAGCATAATAACAAAAGGTAGAGGAGAGGAAAGGCAGCCAAGAAAAAGTTAAATAAGTAAAGGCGGAGAAAGAAAGAAGAAATTTACCCAACAAACAAAACCAAAGAGCTCCATATATTCCTCTCAGAAAGAAAAAGAAAGAAAAATTTCCCTCTCCATAACCTAATCTTCTGAGTCAGAAGGAATCAAAGAAAGGTTGACTTGGAATAGCAACAGAGAGAAAAACAGAAGAAAAAAAAAAACAAAGGAAGGAAGGAAGGAAACCAAATTATGAATTAGCTAGCTAGAGAGAATTAAAATTATGAATCGAGAAGTGGTTGAGAGATCTGTGGTGCAAGAGATGATAGGGGAAGGTCATGGCTGGTGGAGCTTGAGCAATAATACCTCTCCTTTTTTGCCCAGTGTTTCTTCCTCTGTAGCTACTTCGTTTTGTTCTTCTAATTCAGTGTATACTCAACCTTCTAGTCTACTTCCATGGAGTTCTGAACAACCAGAATCTTTGAGCCAATTGCTGCTGTAATTTCTCTCTCTCTCTCTCTCTTCACTCTCTCATGTGCATATTTTCCAAACATAAGTAACTTTAATATTTACAGATCTTCACTATATATTTTTTTTTAATAATTTCTAATTACCGATTAGAGAAGTTCTCTCATGTGCATATTTTCAAAAGATAAGTAACTTTAATATTTTACAGATTTTCACTATATATAATTTGTTTAATAATTTCTAATAACCTATTAGAGCAGTTCTCTCATGTGCATATTTTCAAAAGATAAGTTACTTTACTGTTTAATTACAGTCTTTTCACAGTACGAATTTGGCTTCTTAATTTCGAATTAGAAAGGACTTCATTTTTAAAACTTATATCAGATATAAGTGGTATAGAACGGGAGTAAAATTTTGCTAAATACTATCCAGCTATGCTAGCTCTTTTTCATGAAAGTTTGAAAATTTCTATGACGTAGCTTTTATAGATCTGACATCATCAATATATAGTCAGTTACTCGGTATGCATGGTATCTTCTCTCTCTCCTTTTTATTTCTTAGCTGTTTTTGGGCCCTTAAAAAAATATACAACATTATGCTGTTTTTCTTCTAAAACTACTTCAATAATTTTTTAAAATTGTACTGAATACTTCTAGCTAGTCCTGTGTAATATTTTTCTAACCATTTATTTTTTCACTTTTTGAATGATTATGAAACAATGTAGGAGTGGGTTGGTTGGAGAGGAAGATAAGTGCATGTACTCTCAATTTCAATCTAAAAAGTTGGGAAACAATTGGGAAGAGCAATTGGTGTATCCAACTACTAATGTACAAGATATGATTAGTGTGAAGAATGAGAACCAGGAAATCAATGCTAACGAAGAGGTTCATGCATCAAAACTAAAGCCTCCGTGGAATCAAATTTTACAAGCATCGTCGCCTATGTCTTGTGTCACATCAAGCCTAGGCAATAACATCATGGTGGAGTGCTCAAACAAGCCAGAAAGAAAGTATGAATCGCAGAACTTATCTGAGGTAATTTACTCATGAGAATACATATATACAATTCAACAAAGGGTCCTTCATGACTTTATATCCATGACATATTTCATCTTTCTTTGTTTTAGTTTTCAATCATCCACACCAGCAAAGAACTTCCCACAGCTGAAATGTCATGTCATTAAGATCAAGTGGCATGTGAAGTCACCATAAAAACCATAAGACTTTTAGTTTCTAAGACAAGTATATATAATATATTTAAGATAAATATAGATACATCAATACAATATCGCATCTTCTCGTAATTTCTTATATTATATAATAAAAGCCAACTACCAATACGAATGAAGAGATTATCATGGAAAAAATTGCTCTTGTAATTCCAAATTTGGCCGTTAGGTTCATGTAAAGGAGTCTTATTTAGGGTTTTAATATACATCTTCAATTGTTAGGAAAGATTACCATTAATCTACCTTTTTGGTGTTTTTGCTTTTTATATTTCAAGTGCTATAGCTCAGGAAATGGTGCACCGTTCAAGAAAGCCAGAATTCAAGGCTCCTCTTCACCACAGCCTACTGTTAAGGTATATTCCCTACTTATTTTGTCTTTAATTCATCTCTCTCTTGCACTCACTCACACACATGCACGCACACGAGCACAAGTTCCATGAGTTCTTGTCTCTCTTTTTGAAATCAGTGGACAAAGTTCAAGAAAAATCATCAAATCTCTCTTACAAATTATAGTCCTCATTAATTTGTTTTTTCCCCTAAATAACTTTAGTTCCACTCATATGATCGTGTGTTCTAAATTCTATATAACATGTATACTTTCGTTTGCCACTAGGGAAACTTAAATAGTAAGTAAATATTTTATTTTTATAACAGCAAATAACTTTTCTCACTTAATTACCAGCATGTGAGCAATATTGAGAAGCACATCCTTTCTTAAAATGTGCTACCAATATTAACATACGTACTCACATAAAAGCTTTGTTTTTTTGGTTATCATAGAGGAGGGAGAAATAATAGTACATAAAATGTATACATATGAAAGCTAATCTATTTTTACTCGTTTTTTTTTAATTTTTTACTGTATTATTTCAGGTGAGGAAGGAGAAGCTAGGGGATAGAATAACAGCATTGCACCAGCTTGTTTCCCCATTCGGAAAGGTATGTGTGTTACCTCTTTTTAATTATATGATATCACAGTACTTTTTTTTCTTCTTTTTTTTTCCTTTATCTGATTGAAGGAATACATATTAAATCATACACAACAATGAAATTCCTTTATTTTTTATTGTATACATGGGGTATATGTGGACTCGTCACAGCGAAAAACCGATTCAAATTCCTATATTTGATTTTATATAGTATACTGCACCAGAGATGGGTGAATGGTTAGAACTTAGATCGATCATTTACAATATAGTAAAAAACCTACATATGTCTTTTGCTTTTGGTTTCTCTTTTTTCAGACTGACACTGCGTCTGTACTGCTAGAAGCTATTGGCTACATCAGATTCCTTCACGGTCAAATTGAGGTTCAATCCTCACTCTTCTTTCTCTATCTAGATCTCTGTATCATGTGAAACAAAAAGAAGTAGTGCGTGTAAGAGCACGCAGTTAAAGCTGTTGCATTGTTTGATTCGCTTTTAGTCTTTGGTTCCTTTCCAGAGTTAACTTTTCAGTTTTCACACCCATCAACTACTAGCTTTTTTCTAAAAGATAAAGGAAAGAAAAGGCTTTTTAAACCCATCTGGCCATCTCTGCTCTCTAACCCCCTCTTTCCCTCTCTCTAGAGTTTATCAGAAATTCACAACTCGACTTGACTATATTTGTTTGCATGCATGTATTCTTCATTTCTTCTACCTTAGGCGCTGAGTTTACCGTACCTGACCAGTGAAAGTGGAGCCCCCAACTCAAGGCATCATGTAAGCAATGTACCTCTAACTTCATCTCTACTTTCACAATTTCCGAGGTAAATAAATTGTACAACCTCTCAGTCAGGAATCCTCTCCGTAGAATTCCCTGCAATTTTTATTATTTATCTTAAATAATGTAATCTAGATACAGTGCTTGTAGTGTTAGAAGAACAATGACAGATTGTAATTACTATTTAAAATGGCTTAATTGAAACTGAAATATAAAAAAATGTATAAGGTGTTTGTGTCCATTGAAATACCTCTACCACTACTATATAATAGTTAGGATCCACTATTATGTAGATTTGCTAATAAGAGACAATATATCAGCACCCCGCGCTAGATATAGGAATAGCTTTAGCTCAAAGGAATGATTCTGGAAACACATTGGCATAGTGCTAAATATTGGAAGAAGTACATGCTGCTTTGATATTATTACTTAATTACTATAGCAGCCTCATGTTAACTTTCACTCCCTAGTATATTTTGGCTGCAAAAAAGATGTTTATCTAATTATTTCGTCGAAAATTGTGATTCACCCCAGCATGACATTTCAAAATCTCAAAAAATTGATTAGTATTAAATAAACATCGGCAGAGTAGTGCTGCACATGCCATTTGCATTATTTGTAGTTAATCCAATAATGTTCCTTTTCACAAAATATCCTTTTGTAAAGTATATTTATTTTCTAAGCGTCAATATGTTCCTATCTTAAATGACATTCCACTTTCTATTTTTATTGTTCATTACTTTGGATCTAAATATTTAGATGTGTTTTGGTTATTTTTACGTCGGTTAGTCGGACTTCTTTTCTTTGTATACTCAAGTTTAATTAATGAAAATTTATGCACTACGAAGAATGCAAATTCCATGCACGTGCAAAACTAGTCCCCACAAACTAATTAATATAGTTTCCAAATTCTATTCTGATTATATATCTAGGGTATATATTTAGCAACAAGCTAGGACCATGTTAGCTCACGTTAGGTTCTTTGGAACTTAGTAAAGAGGCCGATATATAGCAGTATTTTGAAGCAGTACTTCTTTCATAAAAACAGTACCTCTATTTCAAATACTCCTCTTTGTCCTCTATTGCTAGTAGAATATTTTTTGGCAGTTAAGAGTGTGGATTAATTGATTGTCTTACTTTGTCTGAATTTTCTGATACATATTGTCTTTGTATTTTTGCTTTTGTGAATTTTGTTTATACTACTTCATGCTGCTAAGATTGAACATGCATTCAAATTTTATAACAATTAATGCATATGTTAAGTTAGTTTAAATTTTGTATGATGTAAATACGATGATACCAAATTAATGTATTTACGTCATGTTAATTATATTGCATTCAATGCATGCAGCACTGTGGTAATAAAATCCTTTAAGATATTTTAAAAAATTAAAATAAATGCCAAAAGATTTAGATGATCCAATTTGGCAAGATTTAGAAAACTTTCTTTTTTGGAAATCTGTTCGCTTTTAAATGATTCAAAATTCTACGTCCTTGTCTTCTTCAAATTCTCCATTGTTATAGGGGCCTGTATCTAAACATTTTCTTATGCACATGTGTATAACATTCATGAAAAAAATAATAAAATAGTTTCTGTATAATACAGTTAGGATCAGAGAATTCTAGCTTGTTGATCTAGGATTACGTTACATATATATATTCGCCGGTGACAGGAGAAATAAATTATGTGACAAGAATATCAAATTATAAATGTATTTATGTGCTAATCATTACAACTCTCAGAAAAGATGGTTCACACACTTGTTTATTTTTTTTTATTTTTACTTTTTTTGCCATGTGTTGCAAACAATTCTTATTTGCTTTCCTTTTTTTTCCTTTTTATGAATAGGGTAATGGGGAGAAAAATTGCGTATTTCCAGATGACCCAGGCCAGGTATTAAATGTTTTATTGGACAATTGTAGAATAAATTATTGTATGTAATGAATATTCGCACAAGGAAGTAAATTGTTGCGTAATTAAAAAACACGAAGTGAAGGCCAAAGCAAAATGCAAGCTTTACAGCATGCATCTGGCATACTCTGATAAAAAAACTGATACGTACTAATTAATGTTGCTTTTATTGTGTCATACTTTGAACAGCTTCTAAATGACAACTCCATGATGAGAAACCCACCTGACCAGGTACATTTTTTAATTTAAGATGATTTAATTAGTTTCTCGATCTGTTCTCAGATGTAATTAATTAATATATAATAAGCCACTTCACATTAATTAGCTCATGATTGGTGCACAACATTTACTTCTTTACTAAGCCACTTTAGCAAACTAGTGATTAATTAGTAGTGCATAATTAACAACAAAGCAACTGCACTTATACTTGCATGATTGGTTTAATTAAATATAGATCTTTTTTGTGTACTGCAATGACTTACTAACATGCAATACAAATGCAATTTTAGAGCGTCAAAGAAGCAGGAAAGAAGGATTTGAGGAGTAGAGGGCTATGTCTTGTGCCGGTTTCCTTCCCACTAGATATTGGAAGTGATCATAGCATTGCTGACTACTGGGCCCCAGCTTTTCTCGGTGGTTTCGGCCGGTAGAGTCGCTTTGTATCTATTAATTGGCATGACATCAAGAGCACTCACTCTGCTAAAACCATCCTAAGGCTGATTGCTCTTGATGCTATGCACTCTTGTTCAATATTTGCATGCATGTGTGACAGACGAGGCTACCGACGGGACAGCAAGAAGATTTAAACTAATAATCCGGATCTGTTTTTATCAACAAAGTGCTTTGGTTTATTTTAGCACCTAGGAATCATCTACATGTAGTAATTAGATATGTGCTGGATCAAACATAGATTCATACATGTATGTAGCTTGTCCCCTTGTGTATGTTTGAGCTGAACTAAGCCATTTAAGTTAATCTGGGGTACATAGGTTTTGTTAATGGTATTTGCTAGCTAGAGTGTGTGATCAACACAACAGAAATTCTCTCAAAATCGTATCGTTTAAGGAGAAATTCCCATTGAATTTTTCTTGATTCATTCATTACAAACAAACACATGAACAAGCTGGTGCCACCAAGGTAAATACAATTATTTGCAACTATAAATATTGCAATACAGTTTATCAAATGCTCCACATGTAAATTATTTATATAATTCTATGTGGCTAGTTTATTAAATCCATTCTAACAAATTACCTATGAAGAAAAATTAGGTGCGAGCCAGATGCATGGCATGGTTGTCCACCAATCCAGTTAAAAAGTTTGTTTGACTAACATATATATATAGGTGTGTTTGGATGAGCCATGAATAAGGAATAAGAATAAAAATTTTCGGTATACGTGTTTATTCTTATTCTTGTGCAACTCAAACAACACAAGAATAAGGAATTTGGATCCTTATTCTTATACTAACAAAACCATGGCATAAGAATAAAGAATTTGGACAAGCACGCATACCGAAATTCCTTATTCTTATTCAAAAAACATTGCTCATCCAAACACACCCACGTACGCTAGTTAGGTCGATCTCCCAACTTCATGATCATATTATAATTGATTGCATGTAGTTTTCTGCTGTACATTAAGTTTTCCAATATACATTGGTATGATATTTAATTAGTTAAGAATTAGATTACAAATATTATTAGAATAAAAAATAGGGTTATAAATTTGTCATTAAAACATCTGCTTATCAAATTTAGTATCATTTAAAATTCATACGATAATTCAACAAAGCAGAACAATGTTGCGATTAGACTGCGAATTGTCAATCTATTTGAAGAACATATAAATGACTTCAATGTTAATGCATGTCTTTTGATTCTAATTACTTAATAGTAAATCTATTTTTTAAAATCAATAATTAAGTATATTAAGATAACTACTAGAGATAAACCACAGCAATAGAATTGCTGTTATCATTTTGAACGGTCTAAGACACGTACACAACAAAATATTTCAGATGAAAAATGAGAAAACTAACAGTGAACTTGAAAAGGATAACGGCTTAATCCCAAAAAAGGTGAACGCACGTCCTTCTTGATTTTCCTTGCATTTGCCAAGTTAAGTTGAAGCAACATAACGGTTAAATGGTACTAAAGTATCGTTACTTAAATACTTGATAATAATGGAACAAATGAAAAATATTATTGAAGAAAAATACGAATTACAAAGAAATAAATTCAGTTTAACAATTGTTAAAAAGTAGAAATTAGATTTTCAAAGTTTGAAGAACCTAGCTGCCAAGCTATATATTATGATTTTTACTATGCACTACATCTTAAAATTACTAGCTACATGCACTTTTATTTGATTTATTAAAATATCTTAAAAGACTTAAATCATCACTAAACCAATCACTTGCTGTCAAACGTTACTTTGTTCTTATCTAATGTATATTATTATATCACTATTTGTCCTTTTTATTTAATTGCATGCACACTATATATTCGTCCTTCTCAATTGTACCATAAAAATTCAAAAATTAGGTATGCTTCTTGAATAAAGTTGACTGTACTGTTTGGGCTATTTCACCAGTCCTAGCTTGTTCGACCTCAATAGAAAAAAGAAGAGAAAAAGAAAGAGGAAATGTTTTTGTTTTCTTGCAGGTGAAATAAAAGAGGACGAGATGATACATGAGTGTGAGCGCTGTGTGTATCAATAGGGCCCTCTTTGGGCCCATAAATGCGCACGCGAGATGTGCAATGCTGCAATTGTAGCCTGAAAGATATGCAAGATAGCGACAGATTCGGAACCCCACTGTGTTTTCTGCTGCATCAGATTAGTAACGATTGTCAATTATTGTTTGGGGAGCTCTTTTATTTTACATCACTCCGAGTTGCTCGTCTCCAAATTACAAAATTATTGTGTTCAATAATACAATACAGAAAATTCCGTTATGAACTGAATTTTTAAACCACGCTTAAATTTAAATCATTCATTTAAAATTATGAACATATATGATTGATTAGGATCCAACTGCTACTTAAAATTTCAGTCCACTACAAAATAATGTTATTTTCTTTTGAAGCACAATCCGACTCCTATTTTGAAATCGGCGTTAATCCAAAGTACTAAAAGTAGCGATAGTGACTATTCCTAACGCATCTATAGATACCCATCGTTTCCTCACATAATATGTAGTCAAGTTTTTTCTAGAACTATGACACGATCTCGATTCTCTATCGATTGCTTGCCTTCAAAATCTTGCCATTGCAACTATGACAACGTAACCAGACTCTATTCCATACATGTTGAAACTTGAGTTGGTCATTTATTTATAATTTGATATTACAGCAACCAAACATATATATATAGAGGATTGTAAAAATACTATGCATAGCACAGATGTCCTTCGTGCTACGGATTCGTTCTTGAATTTCATGCTTCAAACAAACGATCCAAACCGTTTATTATCTTCTTCATATTGAAATCTCATTAAAAATCAAATTTTACATTTTTTTAAATTTTTGTACTGTTTTTCTCATATTTTTTAAAATACTTAATCTAATAAATTTTTTACTCTTCAATAACAGTGATTTTCAAAAATCTGAGAAAAATAGTAAAAAAATATAAATTTTGATTTCTAATAAGATTTCAATATGTAGAAGATAATGAATGGTTTGGATCGGTTGTTTGAAGAATAAAATTCAAGAACGAATCCGTAGCATAAAGAGCATCCATGTTATGCTATTTGATCGAGGTGGAAACCTAGGTCAAACAAAAATAACCTTGTTTACTCGACTAGACGTTCGTAGTAAAGCAAAGGTGTCGATCCCACAGAGATGGTGATGAATACTAATTCTTATTGGTTCGCTAAAGCTAGACGATAAAAAAGAGAAAAGAAGTTGTGTCACAATCCGAATAAATAAAGAGAAATAAAGGAATGCAATTGCAAGTATGAAAATAATGCAAAACAATGCGGGTAAATATTTTTGGAGTTTTCTAACAGTTTAATATATGATGCGAGAAGTGCCTTAGGGTTCGATTTCACTTAGGTTTGGTCGCAGGGTTGCAAAACATACCACTTTCATGTCTCTGTTTCACCAATCCAGTCCGGATTGTGGCCAATCCTGTCCGGATTCCACTGCGTGAATGTTGTGATTTACTCAATTGCTGATTTATTCAAGTCAAGGGTCCATCTAGTCATATCTAAACTCCCTAATCCTTTGCTGTCACTTATTGGGTACGGTATTTGGTATAGAACCTAGTGTTAACCCTCATCGAATGCATTGTACCCTCAACTTTCGTTTGCCAGTGGACCTATTCGAGTTTACAATTGGTTTTCTGCGAGATATCTAACTTAGACTTTCGCCTAATTAGAAGTGTTTACTTTTGGTTACTAATTGGTCGACTTTCGCCATTGACCTACCTCGAAATACTAGTGAAAGGTTCAGTTATTATAATGAGTTGATGTCTCAAACAAGCGCGGCCGTACACAAGCAGAGCAACACAAGTAATAATAAACACAAAACACGAGCAAATCAATAAAACTCCCAAAGGTAATTGACTTCTTCCATCAACCAAAAGAGTAAATCAAGCAAACCAAACCCTAAGCTACATCTACCCCTAAAGCAAGAAGTTTAGCCTAACATACTAATAAAATCCATGCAAATAACAATAGATGAACAAGAACAAATCAAAGAAAAGAGAAAAATCATGAGATACAACCAATTATCCAAATTCTCAAAACCCGTCTCTACCGCCATCGTGCTAGGACTCCTTGAGACCTTGAAACTCGTTGTAACAGCATGGTTGAGCCTCCAAGTCGCACCCCTCCTGCCTTAGTGCCAAAGATGAGAGAATCGCCTCTCTCCCTGTGTCCATGGGCAGAGAGAGAGCAAAAACCAGATCTGGATCTGAGAAGAAAGAGATAGATTACTTGGGAATGAAAGATGATGCCTTTCCAAAGATGGAGCACGCCTAAATTGCCTCCCCTGCCTGCCTGGACGTCTAGTTACCTTCCCCCAATCACACACACGAAATTACCTCGCTTTCCATAAACAAAATCGCCTTTAATTTCTGATCAGAACCTTCTTTATATGGTAATCCGGACCGGACAGGATGCAATCCGGACCGGATTAGAGCCACCGGATTGAGTTTGCATAAGGATCGAGTCTGAATTAGGAGGAATTCGGGCTGGATTGTAGAGGTTGAGTGAGATAGGCTGTGGAGTGGTTGGCCTTGTGCGTAGGCGGTGCATCGGGCTGAGTCGAGACTTGATCTAAGCTAGGAATGAGTCGTCTAGCTATCCAATTCGTTGCTTCTTTGCTGCTTTCTTCGAGTTCCTATAAAAATAAAACAAAACGCAACGACATTGCCAAATCTGGCAAACAAAAGCGAAAAAACAAGATAAAATCACAGTTTTAGTTATAATTTCGAAGTGAAGTCTGGTCAAAATATCGATATAAATTGTTGGAGTTATGTCCTAGGAGTCAATAATTTAATGACTTAAATATTAGTTTATGTTATGGATGATATTTTATCATCTGTTCCTAGGTTTATTATTGACAGATTATTCAGGTTGAGGATCTGAATTGTAGATCTCTGTGGATCGTTCTTTAGAATGACAATAATAAATCTAAACGGTCCATAATCTTGATAATTAACAAGGAACATTAATTATCATATAAGATTAGTATGCAAGTTAAGTGATGATTAAGTTCTACAAATCATAGGTAAAGAGTTACCAACTTAATTGCATATGTGTATGTTATGCAACATAGTACAGGACTTGACCCAACGAAATAAACATATGGATTGTGTTATGTGTCATTGTTTATTTCGTTATGATTTTGGTTCTAAGTTTGAGATGTTTATCTTTTCCACATGAGGATAGGTTCAATAAATATTGTCTACCGCTGATTCTCGATAAGGGCTGCTATACGGACTTTATTTATGTTCTCTTGAATTGTGCGGGGAAAAACTAATAATCAAGAAAACCGTATGTCCCTCATTAATTCACTTAGTGAGTGACGATATCTGTTTGGGCCCCTTGATGGAGTTAGATCGTATGCGCGCAACTAAGCGATCAACTCTAGATCAAGAAACGTATAATCTGCAAGAATGACACATTCCTATCTTGGATTATACGATGATATCATGAGACATAAGAATCAAAATAGAGAAATACTTTTATTCTCTTATGCAGGATTTAAATACTGTAGCAGTACATTATTTATGTGAATTGGGAATCATAACGTGTTGCTAGATACCGCTTATGATTATTGGAATTAAATAACGATTTAATTCCATGTCCAACATAGCATAAATCCTCAAAGGGTCACACAAATAGGACATTAATCACACAGTGCATTATTTATTTATTCACAGCAGTAAGTACTGTGAAAATATGATAAGATTGATTAAATAATTATATATCGTTGCGAACCGTTATAATTAATTAAGTCAATGGATCATATAGAAATAAATTAATGCAATAACTAATCCTAAAATAATTATTAATGAGTTAATAATTAATTTAGTTCAACACAATTTTAATATAAATGGTTATATTAATTGATTGGGTCGTTATTGTTAGAAAGTGTGCTAATTTTCATTTTTATGCTAATTACCAATTAATTAACCAAGCAAACATAGCACACACAAGATCTAGTACACAAGCTATTGAAACACACGAGAAAAAGGATTGGAAGTATACCTCTCTTGGTATCGCAACCAAGAGGCTCGTTCCAATGCGTTGGTGTCGGTGGCGTGCTCTCCAAGAACCTCCACGCCGTGCTCCTCGAGTCCACTAAGGAATTAACCACCTTCTCTAATCAATTATGCTAGTAATTGAGAGAATTGTGCCTAATTCCAAAGCTTTCCCTTTCTATTTAATTCTCCAATTAATTTAGTGGAAAAGCTTGCTCAACACATGAGCTAGGTGGTGTGTGGAAGAGAGAAAGAGGAATAGAAAATTCTGAAATTTTCTTTTCTTCCTTGTGAGGTGCGGCCAAAGAGAGAAGGAGAGAGAGAGGTGTGTGGAGGCTAGGGGTTTGCTCCCAAAGAACACCCCTTTATATAGGCCACTCAACCTAGCTCTCATCCAACATTACATGGACAAAAATGCCCCTTGCCCTAGCCGCACCTACCTACCCCATATATGGGTTGGGCCTCAAGTTAAGTTGAGCCAAATACTCTTCCATTTAAATGCACCTTCCATTGGACATTAAATTAACCAATTAATTTAAAGCCCAATTAGCTCAAATAATTAAATGTGTTGATTATAATTAATTATTAACTATTTAATAATTAATATGGAATTAGTCAATGCATTAAATTATTTCTATATGATCTATTTGACTTAATTAATCATAACGGTCCATAACGGCATACGATTAATTAATCAACTTATCATATTTTGCAAAACCAATTGTTGCAAATAAATAATTAATGCACGTGTGGTTAAACACCTTATTATGTGTGACCCTTTGAGGATTTATGCTATGTTGGACATGGAATTAAATCGCTATTTAATTCCAATAATCATAAGCGGTATCTAGCAACACGTTATGATTCCCAATTCACATAAATAGTGTACTGCTACAATATTTCAATCCTGCATAAGAGAATAATCAGTTTCTCTATTTTGATTCTTATGTCTCACGATATCATCGTATAATCCAAGATAGGAATGTGTCATTCTTGCAGATTATACGTTTCTTGATCTAGAGATAATTGTATAAAGTTGCATGCAAACAATCTATCTCCATCAAGGGGCCCAAACAGATATCGTCACTCACTAAGTGAATTAATGAGGGACATACGGTTTTCTTGATGATTAACTTTTCCCCGCACAATTCAAGAGAACATAAATAAAGTCCGTATAGCAGCCCTTATCGGGAATCAGCGGTAGACAGTATTTATTGAACCTATCCTCATGTGGAAAAGATAAACATCTCAAACTTAGAACCAAAATCACAACGAAATAAACAATGACACATAACACAATCCATATGTTTATTTCGATGGGTCAAGTCCTGTGCTATGTTCCATAACATACACATATGCAACTAAGTTGGTAACTCTTTACCTATGATTAGTAGAACTTAATCATCACTTAACTTGCATACTAATCTTTTATGATAATTAATGTTCCTTGTTAATTATCAAGATTATGGACCGTTTAGATTTATTATTGTCATTCTAAAGAATGATCAACAGAGATCTACAATTCAGATCCTCAACCTGAATGATCTGTCAATAATAAACCTAGGAACAGATGATAAAATATCATCCAAAACATAAACTAATAATTAAGTCATTAAATTATTGACTTCTAGGACATAACTCTAACAATCTCCCACTTGGCCTAGAGTCAATCAGTAGTGACTTCTAGCCAACGAAGAATTGAGAACAATGTCATATATCTACATATATACATGTCTCGGACCTCAAAATAAATAATACGCTTATAGCTAGTTACTCATACGTCCACCACGTATGGATGCATAACTGCATCTCGTATACTGCTCAAGGTAGAGGTCGTGCTAGAGTGTTCGCTGTGTTCGCGAACCTATCCAAAAATTGTTTGACTATATATATATATACTCCTATATATATTCTTGATCACCATCATATGATATCAAGTGATATCGTTATAGATCATATTTGAATCTCCAATGTAACATTGGGCTCTTAGGAGTAAGTTATGGTTCGAGATGCTTAGAACCATAATAACTCAACTAAGAAATCGATCCGAAATAAACTTCTTTTATTGCTTCACAAGTTGCTATGTATTTTGCTTTGGTGACGGAAACGGTTGTAATATTCCATTTAGAACACCTTCTAAATTTACAACACCACCTTTTAGCAAAATACGTAGTTCAACTGTGATTATATCAATCTTTCGAAAAACTAGCATTAGTGTAATTAACTTACACGAGCTCCTTTTAAGAGATGAAACATTATATCACTCTTTCTCATAAGGTACTCGAGGATATCCTTGACTATCGTCCTAATGTGTCTCTCTTGTATCCATTCGACAACTGTTTGTCATATCTTTTGGATACTACACATTGGGGCATATGCATAAATATGGCGTACACAATAAAACTCATAATGAAAGAATGCTTGAACTATTTCATGAACTTTCTCGAATTGAGTTGCAATAGACCGAGTTAAAACACTCAAGTCATGCCATGTGACGTACAGTTAGACATCCTTTCTTGGAGTGTAACTTTCGTGTTTCTAGAACACTTCGTCAATATATGCATATTTGCTCAAACCTAACATCCATCATAATCTATCTTCATAGATTTGTTTCCTAGGATTAGGTGATTTCGCCCAAGTTCTCATTTGAGAAAGTATTCTCCAAAGAGATCTTGACAATATTCATTTTTTTTAATGTTATTCCCAATTAATGAATTGTCATCTTGAACAATACAAGTAATACAATTATGCTCCCACTGAATATCTTGTCTATACAAGATACTTTTGACGAAGTTCAACTCCTTGACTTCCTTGTCAAAACTTTTATTCCAATCTCCATAACACTTGCTTTAATCCATTTATGGATCCTTGAAGCATGCGTATGTTTTTAACAATACATAAAACCTCGATTTGTGTCAAATGCACAACATCATCCTTCATTCATACGAAGAAGGCGGTTTTATGTGTTTTTCCATATATCAATATATATGAAATACAACTATTGCTAGAATGATCTTTATTGACTTTTACATAGCCACAAGCAAGAGGTTGTGCTTTGTACGTAGTCAACTAGTCATCGACTTAGACATAGCTACAAGCGAGAAGCCGCGCTTTGTACATAGTCGATTTGTTATCCATGTCGATCTTTCCTTTTGAAGATCTAAAACGTTCTTGATGGATTGCTCCTTCATGAACGTCAACCAAGGTCTATACCTTGTTGTTATACATGGATTTTATTTAAAGATCATATGAATTCAAACCATATATGTGGAATCGGATCGTTCCATCGTTTTTCTTGTTTATCAACGGATTCTCATATGCTAAGTTTGAGAATGTCGTGAAGCCAATGCACCAAACGGCTTAGGCAATCAACTCTCGTTGATCTTTTGTAGGACTGGTACTTGAGGTTCATGAACTATTTCCACAATGAATTGTTGAACGAGTTCTTGACTCCTCATATATTCCATGAGTTTCTCGAATCATCATCAACTCGTGATATGGTTGAGTCCTCATTGGAAGGAGCGTACTATTAAACTTCTTTTCAAAACAACTTGTGAATGAAGTTCCGCTCAACTCCCACTAAGCACCATGTATGGAGTGACAAGTTTCCCATAAGAGTACTTCTTGTAGTGACGCATAAACTCCTTTAATGCTCACTTTACTCCCACTACTTCTTCTTGAGAATTTCAATTCATCAAGACTACATTATGATTAGCAACAACTACTTTGTTCTTATCATATTCGTGGAAGTAGTGCCTTTTAATATAAAGCATCCTACAAATATATAGTGTCTTATTTGGTTTAAGCTTACAAGTCCACAATACTTGAAATAAGCTTCTCAACACCAAATCTCGAGAAGTATTATACTTAGAGATCAAAATCTCGTAAGAAACCTTCCTCAATAGACTTTGATGGAACACCATTCAGTGTAAACAATATTGTCCTCAAACATAATTCCCTAATACGAGTCGAATAAGTCAATTTGATTTATTATCGATCGAACTATACAAAATATTGTTCGATACCTCCATTCTTGGACACATTATTCCATAATGTTCCTCATGGAGTGAGTTATGAAACTATTTTCATACTCTTTAGATAATACTTCAAATCATATGACTTAACTACTTATTTGCCACGATTAATTGTAAGACTTTTCTTTTTCCTTGAATGGTCTTTTTAACTTCACACTTGAACTCCTTTGAACTAGTCAAAAGGTTCATACTTATACCTTATCAAATAGATATGTTAATATCTACAATGATCGTTGGTTAAGTAGTAAAGTATCAACAACCTTTCATTGCACAAGTACTTATTGGTCTTTATACATCGATATGTATAAGTCCTAATCAAGTCACTTGTCCTTAAACCTTTGTAGGTTAAAGGCGCTTTTGTCATTTAACAAACATGATTCGCATATCAATCGATTTGAAATCGAATTGAATTTCGAGCTCTACGTTACGTAGACTCTCATAATGCGATTCTCGTTTATATATGTGACTAAGCGGTTATATATATAACATGAAAGTCAAATACTTTATGTCAAGTCTTACGCATCCTATTTGTCATTCATAACTTGTTTATCTATTTCAAGCAAATTCCATCAAGATGCATGAAATCATATAAACAAATTCATAATAAAAGAACTTGTCTTTTATTAAACATAGTTATCCATCATCAAATATGAAATGGAGACGCTATGAGAGGTTTTAGAATTAAGGTATGCAACCTTCAATTCCTAAACAAACTCTTAATAAAGATAACTCTACGTATTCAATGGTAATGACTTAAATGAATAAGTCATCTCCTATACGGAGTTTACTTTATATCTCTCGAACATTCTCTTATTCTTCATTGCCAACACATTTCGTTAAATGCGAGCATATGAACTAGTATCAAGTTACTAGTGTAAATTAGAGATAGTGAGATAGTTTGAACGACAAATACACTTTAGGATTAGAATATTTCTAATCGTCACAATCATGGTACTTCGGACAACCTTTCAAATGCCTCCCTATACGGCAAATGAAACATCTCATGTGACACATGGTCATCAATGAGAGTCTCGAAATTTCAACTCATACATTGGTGAAGTATTTCTTGAATACTTAACCAATTACCTTTTTCACCAACAAGTGTGCGTAAAAGGTAACGCCATATCCTTTAATACTAGAAAGAGATCGTATGACAATATCAACAATCCTTGATATCGGAGATTAATATCTCTAGTCATCAATTAGCTACTTCAATCTTTCGATTTGTGAGCCAATGAAACATTCATATAACTTCTTTTAAAAGAATAATCTCTTGGTCAACTCATATTCTTTATACTCAATCATAAATGATGGAGTTAATATCTACTTTCTCCAAGAACACTTTCTTGAGTAAGCGGATGAGAACGTACGAGTTAATTTTAGTCCATATGAATTCGCTAATTCAAAGGTCTAGAAATTTCAAATGAGGATATTAAGCATACGCTTTATTGAATAACTTTTCGCCAAAAGTCAATCAATCATCGCGTTGCTACGTTCGGGTAGTTTGAGGAAAGTTTTGGGAATTGACATACTCAAATTTCTCTTCACTAAGATCGTGTCTTAGGAATCGGTATTACTTCTTTAAGTGAATACTTTTAGAAACGAGTTTGTTCATTTTCAAAGATTGATCGCAACAAAATTAACAATTTTAACATCTATAACAAAATCAATTTAAGGTCATATAGTTTATGCAATTGTTTTATTTATAACAAATAAAACTCCCACTACAATTATTTAATGTCCCTAATGTAGTAGGTTTTCCAAGATCCCTATTTTCGTTGAGATGGTGCTAGCGTCGGCGTGACACCAAAACAACTAGATAAGGTATGTTCTCCAACCAATCATTCCATATGATTCTTGGTTTGTGAAATATCACATGTACATCCACAAACTTTGCCCCGATGTCCAATCCGATTAGAAAACATCGTTAAGTAACCTTTCTCTATTTGCTCCTAGTAAATCCGATTTACACCCCGACACGGATGATGGAACATGATGTCCCGCGTCGGCGAGAATGCATCAATGAACGATCATACACGTTAGAAGGGGATAGAGAGAAGGAGGGCGATTTAACTTAATCATGTTTTGTTTGGGACAATCAATTAAGTGACACTTGTTTGGTGGTCATGTAAGCATACACCCATACCTAGCCTATGACAATTCATAGCAATCACAAGCAATCACATATAAGCATCTCATAGTTGTGGGTTTGTATGGCTCCCGCTTGCATTAGTTTCGCCACATCGTCCATGGAGCAAAACTAATCTAATCCTTGCCATCCCACTAAATTCTATAAGGATCTAAATCCTATATAAAATAAAGGTGCAAAATACATGTGAAAACATCCTATTCCCCTCCTATCCTTAGGGGCATGCAAGCCTCACAAGTTACATAAAAAATTAATCAAAAATTAATTAATGGCACCAAAGGCCGCATTACAAACATTCACACATGCATTCATTTACAACCACAAGGCATTGAGTCTTGAGCCATACTAAACCCACTATCCACCTACAAAACAAAGTTAGCACATACAAGAACTTTGTTTCCAATTAACGATTTTCAAGCATCTTTGCGTATGGTTTGCTATAAGTAAATTCCGTGTACAAATCCTCAATTTTAAACAACCAAACTTGTTTAAATTCATTTAGAAAGTTCTTTCAACATCCCATAACAGAAAGGAGATCAAACAAGGAGTTTTCTAATTAAATTCAACTAGTTTGAATACTTAGAAAAACAGTAATTTACCAAAAACGTAACTAATGGAATCCAACAAAAACAACAGTTTTCGGTCTCCAAAAATTCTCAAATAAATTACTTAAGCTCCTTATCATAATTGTGATTACCAGTAAAAATTTCAAGAAGAGATCTTAAACCATCTGGGAGAATCAAAAATGACAAATCTCTTACAAGTGCACGAAACACCGTTATGAGATTTTCAGCTTATCCTCTCAACCATTTGGTCTGTTAGACCACCTTCTATCCAGTTTTTATATATACAATATACATAGAAAAACTTGTTTAGACTACAGGCTATCCATTCATGAAAAGAAAACAACCAAGTTCAGTTCAATAATATTAAGTTACAGCCTAAACAATCAACAAATTCTGCACTGGAACAGACTGTCGATCGAAAAGTATTAACCTAGTTGAAGGTCCAAACTTCCACGAAAAATTATGAAATTAATTTTCCTGGAATCCTAACTCAAAATAGAACAACTCCATTTAAACAGAATTTTTAAAGGAGTTCTCAGTTGGTACAGTTTATTAGAACAATCGATTTGCTCAATAAACTGGATCTGACAAGATCTTCCTTTTCATACTTGAAAACCCACAAATTAATCCGAGTCATGCAACAAATTTTACATGCTCAGAAAGAGCTTCAAGTCCTCTTTATTTCTAGCCATAGAACACTAGTACTTATATTCAAAATATAAATCTTTCAAGCCATTCAAACAGGACAGTACGAGCGGAAACTGGTTCTGCGCACTGTCGCCATTTTATTCACAGTAAATCCATACTAATTCAGAAAAATGTGAATCTAACGCCAAAAGAATCACAATCCACAGATCTACAACTTTCATGTAGATGGAAAAAACTTCCAGAGAACTTATCAAAGCGAAAAACGCGAAACAACACAGAAAATACCATTTCCAGACAGCAAACAAACGCATCATCTCTACTAATCCGTTAATTAGCCAATTTCTCTTAATTAAGTGTTAAAATAGCTTAAGTACGACCATGTGCTCTGATACCACTGTTAGAAAGTGTGCTAATTTTCATTTTTATGCTAATTACCAATTAATTAACCAAGCAAACATAGCACACACAAGATCTAGTACACAAGCTATTGAAACACACGAGAAAAAGGATTGGAAGTATACCTCTCTTGGTATCGCAACCAAGAGGCTCGTTCCAATGCGTTGGTGTCGGTGGCGTGCTCTCCAAGAACCTCCACGCCGTGCTCCTCGAGTCCACTAAGGAATTAACCACCTTCTCTAATCAATTATGCTAGTAATTGAGAGAATTGTGCCTAATTCCAAAGCTTTCCCTTTCTATTTAATTCTCCAATTAATTTAGTGGAAAAGCTTGCTCAACACATGAGCTAGGTGGTGTGTGGAAGAGAGAAAGAGGAATAGAAAATTCTGAAATTTTCTTTTCTTCCTTGTGAGGTGCGGCCAAAGAGAGAAGGAGAGAGAGAGGTGTGTGGAGGCTAGGGGTTTGCTCCCAAAGAACACCCCTTTATATAGGCCACTCAACCTAGCTCTCATCCAACATTACATGGACAAAAATGCCCCTTGCCCTAGCCGCACCTACCTACCCCATATATGGGTTGGGCCTCAAGTTAAGTTGAGCCCAATACTCTTCCATTTAAATGCACCTTCCATTGGACATTAAATTAACCAATTAATTTAAAGCCCAATTAGCTCAAATAATTAAATGTGTTGATTATAATTAATTATTAACTATTTAATAATTAATATGGAATTAGTCAATGCATTAAATTATTTCTATATGATCTATTTGACTTAATTAATCAGAACGGTCCATAACGGCATACGATTAATTAATCAACTTATCATATTTTGCAAAACCAATTGTTGCAAATAAATAATTAATGCACGTGTGGTTAAACACCTTATTATGTGTGACCCTTTGAGGATTTATGCTATGTTGGACATGGAATTAAATCGCTATTTAATTCCAATAATCATAAGCGGTATCTAGCAACACGTTATGATTCCCAATTCACATAAATAGTGTACTGCTACAATATTTCAATCCTGCATAAGAGAATAATCAGTTTCTCTATTTTGATTCTTATGTCTCACGATATCATCGTATAATCCAAGATAGGAATGTGTCATTCTTGCAGATTATACGTTTCTTGATCTAGAGATAATTGTATAAAGTTGCATGCAAACAATCTATCTCCATCAAGGGGCCCAAACAGATATCGTCACTCACTAAGTGAATTAATGAGGGACATACGGTTTTCTTGATGATTAACTTTTCCCCGCACAATTCAAGAGAACATAAATAAAGTCCGTATAGCAGCCCTTATCGGGAATCAGCGGTAGACAGTATTTATTGAACCTATCCTCATGTGGAAAAGATAAACATCTCAAACTTAGAACCAAAATCACAACGAAATAAACAATGACACATAACACAATCCATATGTTTATTTCGATGGGTCAAGTCCTGTGCTATGTTCCATAACATACACATATGCAACTAAGTTGGTAACTCTTTACCTATGATTAGTAGAACTTAATCATCACTTAACTTGCATACTAATCTTTTATGATAATTAATGTTCCTTGTTAATTATCAAGATTATGGACCGTTTAGATTTATTATTGTCATTCTAAAGAATGATCAACAGAGATCTACAATTCAGATCCTCAACCTGAATGATCTGTCAATAATAAACCTAGGAACAGATGATAAAATATCATCCAAAACATAAACTAATAATTAAGTCATTAAATTATTGACTTCTAGGACATAACTCTAACAGTTATTTGGTAGCAAATAGATAGCCCAATTAAAGAGCAAATAAATGGGGCTTTAATTAATAGAATTAGAAACTAAATTGAGTGGATTAAGTGGCCCATATAGGCCCATTTTGTGGCTGCCCATTATGGTGGTAGGTGGGATGGCATAGTTGTAATTATGCAAGAGGTCAATTAGGTTTTGTGCTCTATATAAGGACCACTTATGAGAGCCTCCACCTAGTTTTTCTCTCTCCTCTCATTCCTCCCATGGAGGCCGCCACTTTCATCCTCTCATTTTCTCTTTTGCTCATGTGTTGAGCTATTTTCTCTCCACTAAATCAAGGTTGTTGATTGATGCAAGAGAGAAAACCATAAGGATTAGGCTTGTTCTTTGGGTATGCTAGCACGTACCTTGTAGAACGTGATTAATCCTCCTTGGTGGACTCGAGGGTGGCTACTAGACGTGGTGGAGACGGTGGAGAAGGCACGCCATCGATTCCCATGCCTTGGTCGAGCCCCGCGAATACGATTTCGCGGGAGGTACAATATTCCACCTATCTCTTTGTGTCGAATGAGCTTTTGCACTAGATCTTGTGTTGCTTGTGTTTTAATTGGATTAATTAAGCGTAATTAGTCACAAAATTAAAATTGAGCAGTTTCCTAGCATAAATATGAGATATCACTATTTTCAAATTGAATGGTCAGAAATACTCTTTTACAACTCATTGACAGTGTTTTTTTAAAATAGCATAATATATAGTAAAAAAATTCGAAAAAATATAAATTTTGGTTTCCTAAAAGATTTCAATATGGAGAACGATTTGAAAGGTTCGGATCGACTGTATGCATTTTAGATTTTCAGAAACGACTCTAGCATACAGCCTATCTATATGCTAGAGTATACTTTAACCAATCTATCTATATATATATATATATATATATATATATATATATATATATATATATATATATATAGAGTTTTGCTATGGTGAGTCGCGACTCACAAGAGGGTCCGTGTGTCGGGCTCAAAACTCCTAAATCTTGTTCAAAATGACCGATCCAAACCGTTCAATGCGATCTCCCTATCGAAATCTCCATACTGACCAAATTTTACATTTTTTCAAAATTTTTAAGTATTTTTTTCGATTTTTTAAAAACTGCTATTTTTGAACGGTTCAGAACTAATTAGATTAACGATTTTCTAAAATTTCAAAAAAATACTTAAAAATTTCGAAAAAATGTAAAATTTGGTCAGCATGGAGGTTTCGATAGGGAGATCGTAATGAACGGTTTGGATCAGTTATTTAGAACAACATTTAGGAGTTTTGAGCCCGACTCACGGACCCTCTTGTGAGTCGCGACTCACCATAGCAAAACTCTATATATATATATATAGAGAGAGATAGGCTAAATTAGACTCCAGCACACAGGAGGTCTATGTACTCAAGTTTATTAGCCGTCCGATCTGAAATCGGAAGGCTTAAATTTTGTCGCTGGATAAGAGATGAAGTTCCGTTCTCTGTTCAATTTTCCGTTATTTCTCCTCCGTTAGTAATTAGATTGGGAAAAAAAAAGAAACAAACCTCTTCGTCTCTCTCAAACTGAGGTCGGAGGAGAATAAAAATCTTGAATCCCTTTCTTCTCTTTCCGATCGAAATCAACCACCTAGCTTCGCGCCTCTCACGAACGATGGAGAATCTCTTCTGGTGACGCTATTCCCGATCGAAATCCCCTTCTGGTGACGCTACCTGTTCTCTCTGACACCGAAACCTCTCTCTTCGTCTCTCTCCCTCTACGCGCCTCTCACGAGCGAAGTCGCGAAAATCGCGCTGTCTCTCTGCACCAGATTGCAACTTCTCTAAACCCTAGACGACCAATAACATTTCAGGTACTAAAATTCGCTCAATTTTATCAATGCACGATTAGTTTATAATGAGTAGATGAACAATAACCCTAGATTTAGTAGAGAGGCTGAATAATTCGTTTGGAAGCCATGGCCAGGGTAATAGCTGACTGAACGGCTCAAGGTATGATCATTGCTTTACTTGATATTAGGATATTACTTATTAGGCTTCAATAGTTTGCAATTGGGTTTCAAGTTATTCCAATTTGGTGTCGATTTATTTAACCTCCAAATTGGACAGTTCACTGAAACTAAGAAAATGACAAATAGAAAGCTGAATCAATTAATGTCTCTAAAAGAAACCATGTTAGCAATACATATTGTACCATGCTTTTAGTACCATGCGTGGCCATATATGGTCCCACTGTGGTACCATGTGTGACCATATAAACTGCAACACATTTTCTGTGCATACAGAAAATAGACTCACATATGCATACTAAAAATATGCAGGGGTTCAAAGTATGCAAGGCCACAGTTATGGATCTCTAGAAGAAATAGAGTTGTTGCCACTAGAATACTGGAAGCTTTTTGCCAAGATCGGTTGGGAACTCGAAGAGGACGAGGAAGAGCATGAGCAGTTAGAGATATTAAAATGCTTAAACGTGTCGTATTTTTAATTTTGATGTTAATGGTTGCCTGTATTTTTATTTGAATATTGTATTGTTTGTTAATGGATGATTATATTGTAGTCTCAGGATCACATGTTTCCAATTAATGAAAGTGTAGATTTGACATTCTTGCATAAGATATTATGCATGCAAAAGTGCCTCGGAACACATAATAGAGAAATTAACAGCTAGTAAAAATAAAGAATTTACAATCAGATTCTCTTATTTTGGCATGTATAGATTCTGACATGAGGTTAGTGTGTAGTTACTGGTAGTATAGATACTGGTATAGGGGCAGTTGGACCTTCAAAAATTAATTTGATAACCTAACACCATGAAGAATAGATGCTGCGTTTAATTTGATAACCTAACTCCTTTAATTTCTAAAACCTGTTCCTCCTCTTTTTGGATGCGTGCAAAATAAATGACATTCTTTCTTATATGTTGCAGTTATGTCTAAGTCAAAGTTCTTTAAAAAGATTTAGTTAACAGACGTTTGTGTTAGTAACAAAACAAATCAATGAATGTAAATATTGGTAGACTAAAGAAAAAAGTATAATCATGACTCGACAATTTGGAGTGGCCATAGAATATTGAAATTAGTACATGAATATGACTAGTATACAAACTTCAATTGATAAAACCTCCAGTACATACAACATCAACCTTTTCTACATTTTATTAGATTTCAACAAATTCATTCAACTTGCTGCTCCTATATCAAATTGACCTCCATCCCTTCTTCTACTCACTACCTCAATCCTAAAGGACTTATCAAACAATATCATGTTTCATGAAATCCGACCAGTACCAGACCACCACCTCAGGCCGTACCAGTATCTGGTACTCTGCTGAACCCCACGCATCCTTCTGTCTCTCCCTCTCTCTTTGTGCTGCCGCTTCCTCTGCGCACAAATTTTGATTATCCTGCAATTATAATAACAATGATGATAATTAGTAGAGCACAAGCATGAGCACTGGAACAGCCACATTAATAAATAACAATTTTAAGTAAACAAATGTAATACATTTTATTACTTGGGCTGAGAATTCTATTGATTAATCTTTAAGTAAACAAACGTGGTTCTTGAAAGTAGACCGATCAGTCTTCGACTCAAAGCCCAACCACAAAATGAGTCACTTGATATACAAACACAAACAACAATACAACAACAACAACAACTAAGCCTTTTGTCCCAAACAAGTTGGGGTAGGCTAGAAAGAAACCCAACAAGAGAACACATCCAAGAACAAGAACAAGAACAAAAAAAAAAAAAAAAAAAAAAAAAAAAAAAAAAAAAACAAAACATAAAAATACTAATAGTAAGACTAGCCATACTAATAATAATACCTCTAATAGTAATAGTAGAAATCTAGACCTCGACCGTGACCTAATAGAGGGACCTACAAACCTATGGCATCGCTCCTACCCCTAAGTTCCTACGTCATGGCTCCGGTACATGAATTGCTAACTTCCAAGCGCTCCTATCGATCGCCAACTCCTTGGAGACGTTCCATTCTTTAAGGTCTCTTTTCACCGCTTCTTCCCATGTCAATCTTGGTCTCCCTCTCCCCCTCCGGGATCAGCTTTGAGCCCGTATATTTTTGCCTTAGTGATGGATGAGATCACGAAGGATATACAGGGAGAGATTCCTTGGTGTATGCTCTTTGCGGACGATGTGGTGTTAGTCGATGAGAGTAAGACGGAGGTCGATAGGAAATTGGAATTGTGGAGACGAACTCTAGAGTCCAAAGGGTTTAGGCTTAGTAGAACTAAGACGGAGTATATGGGGTGTGAGTTTAGTGGGATACGACCACTGGACGGAGATGTCTGTCTAGACGGGCAGGTAGTACCTACGAAAGATACTTTTCGATATTTAGGGTCGATGTTGCAGAGCGATGGCGAGATAGATGAAGATGTTAGTCACAGGATAAGAGCGGGGTGGGTGAAATGACAAACAACAATAGATTATTAAAATTATTGACGCCAATATAAAGATCCTTCATAATAAAACTAAACTAAATTGACAAGGATTTGTACCTCAGAAGGTATCATTTTCGGAAAAGAAAACCCAACAAATTAATTGTGCCATCGCGAATCCCGAACATACATCTTGATGTTGGGGTAAGGGAGAAAAACTGCCAAAGCTTCCCATAGGTTCTCGAAGGCACTGATTAGAGAGAGAAGCAAGAAACGAAGGAGAAGGAGAGACCGAGAGAGCTGGGGAAGCACATTGACTCTCTCACCTAGGGTGTCACTACGAAGGGATAAGGAGCGAAATAAAGTCGGAAACGGAGAGAGAAACGGAAAAATAAAAAGGATAACGAAGAGACGGAGGCCAAATTCGTTCCATCAACGACAAAACCTAGACCACACGATTTAATCTTGATCTCGATCGGATGGCTAAAAAACTTCAGCACACAAGGCCTCTATGTGCTGGAGTCTAATTTAGCCTATCTATATATATATATATATATATATATATAGATATATATATACATACATACATACATATATTCTCTATTTCATGGCAAATTGAAAAAAAAAATACGACACAAAAATACCGAAAAATGGCTCTTGAGTCGTGAGACATAAATCATCAGATATTTTAACGAAAAATACAAAATTCAGTCCACCTTTAAAATCTAACTAAACTAAGACATAACGCAGCCCATGTAACTCCCGTCAAAACGAAAAATTAAAAATAATATTAAATTAATATAATATATTAAAAATAATATTAATATAATAATATTTTTAAATAGTATCACAAGATCGGAATTTGAAATTCCAGCCGCAATTACGGAATTCCGGATTCCTGTCTTAGCTAAAATCGGAATCCGGAATTCCTAACAAGGGCAGAATTGAATTTTTGACGTTTTAAATGATTTTAATATAATTATATATTATAAATATTAGTTTAACATTAATAGTTGTTATATTAATTTAATATGAATGGTTTTATTTTATTTCTTTTTCAATTATGTAAAATGTTGTTATTCTTACTCTACCTTAATAATTAAATAA
Source organism: Rhynchospora pubera (assembly GCA_028095005.1). Lineage (NCBI taxonomy): Eukaryota > Viridiplantae > Streptophyta > Magnoliopsida > Poales > Cyperaceae > Rhynchospora > Rhynchospora pubera. The sequence goes on from CM051461.1 coordinate 22,954,628, forward strand.
TATTTTGTATTAGCCTCTATATATAATCAAATAATATATAATACGGCAATAATTAAAATATAAATTTTTAATTAAATATAATACTTAATTAAATATAAATTTAATTAAAATATAAATAATTATTTTATTTAATTAAAAAATGAATAATTAAGTTATAAATTGTTAATTAATTTACATTAAAATTATAAATTTTGAAAGATGATAACGAATGAACAAGAGCATACATGCGTGAGAAGGGCCGGAGACTTCACGCATGATAATCTAATGGCTGACGTTATTGCCAACTGTATCAGAAACGCAGTAAAGAGAGATGTCGGTATTTCCTTACCGGGCGTGAAATCTTTATTGGAGAAAGAATATCCGAATGTGGTGCCCACTTATAACAAGATTTGCCGTGGACGAGAGAGAGCAATCGAACATCTTTTCGAATCGTGGGAAGATTCGTACAACAAACTCTTGAGTCTTTTATTGGCTATACAGAAGATGACACTCGGTACACAGATCAAATGGTTGTTTAAAAATTTATAATTTTAATGTAAATTAATTAAAAATTATAACTTAATTATTCATTTTTTAATTAAATAAAATAATTATTTATAATTAATTAAATAAATTAATTAAATATTATATTTAAGTAAAAAATTATATTTTAATTATTGATATTATTATATTGATACTATTTTAAAAAATATTATTATATTAATATTATTTTTAAATATTTCGGCCCGTCAAAACATCACATCTACGTTTTATTTAGGCCCATATCTCTTCTATTAAGCCTTACTTCAAAAAAACAACCACATTGAAAAAATATCTACCTTATAGGGCCTATCAGGCCCATAACGTTAAAGGCTTTTCAGTTCCTTCCCGTCAAATCCGCCGCGCGGAAGAGAGAAGAGAAGCTCGGAAAGTCTCTCACTTTTCCTGGTACTGGTAAATCTAGATGAAGGCGATGCACAAATTCCTTCGTTACGCACCGAGGATACATCCAAGGGGGTTCTCTTCTGCCACCCGGGACCCACTCCATGTTTGCGTTGTTGGAAGCGGTCCCGCTGGGTTCTACACTGCTGAGAAGGTGCCATTCTATTGCTTCTTTCTCTCTTCTAATAGTATTATATTACAAACCCTGCTTTGCGATTTAAGTTTTGTTTTATTATTTGAATGTAGATGTTGAAAGCTCATGAAGGGGCAGAAGTCGACATAATTGACCGGCTGCCGACACCATTTGGGTTGGTGAGATCAGGTGTTGCACCGGACCATCCTGAAACTAAAGTAAGATTTTGAGTTTTTTTTATGGAGTTATCATGTTTAATTTGAGTGTTTTTGGTATTTGAATGAACTAAATTACATGACAGATTGTGGTAAACCAATTTTCTCGTGTAGCTTCGCATGATCGGTGCTCGTTCTTCGGGAATGTATCACTCGGAAGTAGCGTTTCTCTGTCAGAGCTTCGTCAGACCTATGATGTGGTAATTTCTTTTATCAGTCTGCACAAACTGTATAAGAAGACAACTATAGTGTAATATAGGTGTAGTGCCAGTACAGTAACAGTACGACACCGATTAGGTTTGGTTCAGGTAACTTGTCAATTAATGGTCACGTTGATTAAATTTCTGTTCTTCAGGTTGTACTTGCATATGGAGCTGAAAGTGATAGGTCTCTTGGCATACCAGGCGAGGTGAATCACCCTTTTTTTATTTTTGAAACAAGTGGGATTAACCCCACCACTTCTCATTACTTTGTAATAAAGAAGTACAAACCACAGTCAAGCAAGAACAAACAATCAAGATGAAACCGGCACTGGTACCATCTTGATACCAGTACCCCTTTGCTATCTAACACCACGAGCCCTTTACCTCACCCTTATCAAAAATCTCCAATAACAAATAAGTGCTCAAAAAGATTAACAACACAGTATCAAATAAATCATAGGTAGAACCCTCTCTTCAGCTATTCCTCCAATTGCTGGCACCCTCTTCAGCTCAGGGAGCAGTCCCAAAATCTCTGCCTTCAATGTCCCCTTCCATAAACCTGACCAGTATACAATTAATCGTCTGACATCAGATATAAATGGCCTAAGTGTTTTGGTTCGTTTATCATTGAAGCTGCTATCATTTCTTTGCTTCCACATTAACCACAATGTTGCACTGCACCAATATCTAAATGCAGTTTTCTGATTATAATTTTCAATAATACCCATCAATGTTCAAACATTAAAATTAACAAGGGTGAACCACCCTTGTTAATTTTAAAATTCATCTTTAAGCTTTCTGTCCTGCTGATTCTTTAGTTTTGCTAAAATTAATGTCTGCATAGGATTTGAAAGGTGTATATTCAGCTAGGGAATTTGTATGGTGGTATAATGGCCACCCAGATTACCGTGGCATGGCACCCGAATTATGTAACAGTGACACAGCAGTAGTTCTTGGCCAGGTACTCAGTACAATTCCTACAATATTTTGTCATGTAATAGAATTACAGAATCATGGATGTCCAGCAACGAATTTTTCTGTGACATTAAATTTAGCTTGGCAATTCCTGATTACTCTCTTTCACATGATGATTAAATTATAAGGGAAATGTAGCACTTGATGTTGCCAGAATTCTCTTGCGCCCAATAAGTGAGCTTGAGAAAACAGATATTGCAGATCATGCTCTAGAATCGCTTCGAAAAAGTACAATAAGGTATTTTTTACTATTACGGTATGCATTGTACTGCATAGAGATCCAAACTGTATAGTTAGTTGAGATGTTACAATCCTCTCTCTGTAGAAATGTGCACCTAGTTGGAAGAAGAGGCCCAGTACAGGCTGCTTGCACAGCAAAGGAGTTGCGTGAAATTCTGGGCAAGTCCAGCTCTCTCTTTAACAAAAACATACTATTTTATTTTCTGAAGGCACAATTAATTTATTTGATCAAAACAACCATGTATTAATTGGACCATAACTATTCTTAACCTTAATCTTACTGATCACCCTTCCATTATTTTTATTCCCAACAGCAGTGTTTTTCAGTTTTCTTCTCCTTAACTGAGTTATTGGGGTTGAGATATCAGGATGTAAAGAACGCGAAGAGGAAATTCTTATCCTTTTTGTTTTTAAATAAGGCAAAGAGAAATGTAGCATAAGGAATCAGGAGGAGAATAATTCAATTTAGAGCAAATCTTTTTTTATGACAATTATATGAGAACTAGAGTGGGTTGAAGTTGTGTTGTGGTTATAGATTCAATGACAAAGTGTTCTTGTGTCTGTCACGTTTCATGTACTTGTGTCAATTATGGCAACGGCTTGCAAATATCATAATTCACAAGTCAAATGGTGCTCTGGAAAAACTGAAACTGTTCTTTTCCACCAAATCTTAATTATGTAAGTTTGGATGCTAGAATGATTGATTTTGTAAAATGATTTTCTGTAGGTATGAAGAACATCAATGTTCATATTAATGAAGGCGATCTGGCTAAATCTCCATTGGATGAGGTTTTTTATCTGCTAGTTTTGTAAGATGGTCAAGTAATGCTTTCAATTACTTCCTTTGTACATATATCTTGAGTTAAGTTTGAAGTTTCTCGTTTTTAGGAAGAAATGAAGAATAATAGAATTCGCAAAAGAGTATACGAGCTTCTTGCAAAAGCAGCTTCATCCCCACCAGCGGATAGTTCTAATGAAATGCGGGACCTCCACTTTGTGTTTTTCAGAAAACCCATAAAATTTATTTCTGAAGACAATTCAAGTGTTAGTGGTGTACAATTCGAAAAGACGGTTTTGAAAGGTGTGTGGATGTTTCTCTCTTTCAAGGGATAATATATTCAAACTTTAATTATTGGGCATAATTTATTTTTCCTTTCTGTGAAATTTCTTGTTGTATCTTTGTTTATATTAGTAGAGAATGCTTCTTCTGGGAAGCAGGTGGCAATAGGGACTGGAGAGATTGAAGAAATTAAGTGCGGGTAGGTTATTTAGCTAATAATCATAATCATCTATATATAATGACCTTTTGCTGCTGTAAATCATATTTTAAATTTATTGCTTAATTCTTTTTTGGTTATAGTCTGGTATTAAAAAGCATCGGTTATAAATCTTTGCCAGTAGAGGGACTGCCATTTGATAAACATAGAGGTTAGTTGATTAAGTCGATTGAATTTGCAATAACATTTTCAAAGAAGTATTTCTTGTTCAAGGCATATTGTTATCATGAGCTAATTGACTCTGCAATGAAATTATCAAAAAGTTGGAAATTAAATTATATTATAACTACATGAAAACACACAAATGTATAACTTAAAATGGCAACCGGCAAGCTTTGGTAATGATTTGTAGAGTCTGTTAAAATTGAAAATAATAAACAATTGCTGGTTAGTACTTTGGCATGTAGTAAAGACAACTGTGGATATTCCTCAATGCTTATGCATATAGATTATTTGAAGTCTTATTTACTTTGCATCACAGGGATTGTACCAAATATGAAAGGAAGAGTTCTATGTAACACTCATGAGACAGAAACAAAAACCGAACAAGGGCTATATGTGGTGGGTTGGCTGAAAAGGGGGCCTACTGGCATTATTGGTACAAACTTGTATTGTGCCGAAGAAACGGTAAGTTCTTCTTGGTGTAAAATTGCCGGTTTAACTCTATAATGACAAAATTTCTGCACGCCCTTCTAGACAGAAAATATTAAATTTACCACATCTTCAATGAGATACAGTACAGATCAGGAATACAAAGTTCGTGGTAGTGAAAATGGAATTTGTTTTGGACATTTGTTGATTATCGAACCAAATGGTTAGGCTTCTAAAGATCAAACCTGATAAGTTTTCTTCTTTGATCCCACTGGAACACCCTCCTTACTCTATTATTATGTCAACATGGATAATGAAGCAAATAGATTGCTTAAATGAATCCATCTTTGGGTATACAAAACAGTTTTCATCACGGACTTGCACCAAACTATATTTAGCACTGTGTGAGATGACTCTGCTAAATTAAAGTTACATGGGTATTAACACAGTAACACTACACAAGCACCTCTCTCCTCGGTGGAAATCCCTAATAATTTCAAATAGAAGAAATATGTTACCTCTTCTCTTTTGCCTGAGAAAAGTTGAATGCATGAATCATTTCTTGACTTGCAATTGGATATTTATGAGGGACTTCCAGGCTTACTCCGATTATAATTTTGCTGTGTTGATAGTTGAATTGGCAAATAATAAAGAAAATGCATACAAATTGCTGTTTTGTTTTCTATTGTTAAACTTGTTAGTAAAAGTCTATAGTGGCAGTTATTACTGTTAAGATTTGTGGGTTAACTTGATGGGATTTAAACTGATGGTACAGAAAGAAGTGCCAACCAGCCCTCCCCCCTCAGCCCCCAATACCACTTTTCTTTTTAAGATGGAAACGGCTCTTTCCAAGGGGGGGCAAAGTGATTTCTATTCCATCTTTACCTTTGGCCGCACTAATGGTTGGGGAATGGGGAATAAGTAGTTAGGATTTTGCAGACTTGTTTTTCATCGGTCCTGGCCTTATAGTGCTTTATGTGATTCCAGTATTATCAAATCTTTAGGTTGAAAACCAGTTGGTTGGCAGATGACCAAGTTGATATATGACTTCTGATTTTGAAAGGCCAAATTTCACCTCACAGATAACTTCTCTAAAGTACAAGAATTATTCGCTCAATTTGAAATGAAAAAAGAAATAACAAAAATCTCCATGCCTTTTCTCATTAATCAATATTATTGGCAGGTTACAAGCATCTTAGAAGATCTGAAGAATAACAAACTGATTCTGGCCTCAAAACCAGGCAGAAAAGGCCTTCAACAAATTTTGCAAGAAAAAGGAGTCAACTATGTTCCATTTAGTGGCTGGGAGAGAATAGATTTGAAAGAAAAGATGACAGGTCAATTAAAAAACAAGCCTAGAGAGAAGATAACATACTGGAATGAGCTCCTACAGGTCGCAAGTGGATAGCTGCATTGTTATTTTTGTTTCTAATGTCTTTCTGATAGATACTATTATTTTTTTTTTATTTCTCCATCTTTTTTTTTTTTTTTTGTATTTTGAAGTTTACACGAGGTGAATGATGAATGAAATAATACTATTTTCATGGTGCTGTACCCTGTACGTGACTTGGAGTGACAAAACATGTTATTAATTTCCCTAATAATTACGGTTTTATCCTTATTTGAGAAATCTTGGCATGAAGGTTTGGTTTGTCTTCGTTCTCAATTTCTCAGTGATTATTTCTTAACTAAGTTATGCAAAAACAAAATTTTTAGTTGTTAAGCTGCAAGGAATGCGTAGAAAAATGGACGGATTTATGTGGTACGGGAGTATGAGACCTGAGACGAACTCTGCAGAGGCAATCATGATAATTGTTGGGGAAAATTTGATTGAAATTAGAGGGTGACAATCTGGAGTGCAGAAGGTGAAAAAACAAATAGAAAAGGAAGGAAATTGAAATGAATCTGCAATAGAAAAGGTGAAAAATAAATAAATAAATAATAGAAGAAAGGGGACCCAAAAAAATCGTCGACAGCAGGATTCGAACCTGCGCAGGCAAAGCCCAACAGATTTCGAGTCTGTCTCCTTAACCACTCGGACATATCGACGTTTACGTACAATTTAATGATGCAATTACTAGAATAAAACTGTGGGTCCCGGTGCAAGGAAGGTGGGGAACAGACATGGCCCCACTATAGAGAGTGACCAGCGATCCACATCAAAGAGAGAGGAAGCGTTCGTGTATGATGTATCCAGTATCCACCCGTGGCGTGTGCGTGCGTGGTGTGTGTCCCCCCGGCCCGGATCTTTCATGGCTTAATTGCGCCGTAAATCCCTGTTCTATTTTCAATTCAACTCTCATCTTTCAGTCAACTTGTTTCTTGTGTATGGATACTTTTCTTAGTTATATAACATAATAACAGCAATTCGGATTCGCTGTAGCGCGGGACGCGGTGTAGCGCACTACGAGCCGTCTGATCTTGATCGGACGGTTCATTTTTTACGGACCTATCAATCTAGGTTACATGCACGGAGCTTTCTTCTCCATTGAATCTTAATTAGACGGTCAAAATGCCGCACGACACATGGTTCGAGCTTCCGGTTCGAATTTTTTTTTTCAACCCTCATCTTAGCATGGCACGTGTGGTGATGTTCGGCTGCCAGCTGTTTCTTTGCTGATTTATATCTTACGGACGTGTAAATCGGCTAAATGGACTTCTAATTTCTGCATGTGATCAGTGATCACAAATGTTCATTCGTAAAATATTTTTATTTTTTTTCTTTAACAAGCTGTATGGCTTCCTCTCAATTCATTTGTTGCTTGATCTGACGATCTGTATTTCCAAATAGTTTGATAGCCACGGTCTACGGTGGTCGCCATTATTGTGCTGGTTTTAAATAAAAGAATAATAATTGACTTAAAGTCTAGTGACATTCATTAAGCAAAAAGAAAAAAGATATTTGACTCAAAATATCTGATGAATATATAAAATTGAGTAATTTGATTCTCATCTTTTCCCCCAAAAAAATATCTATTTCAGAATCTGAATGTTTTACTAATTAGCTGCTGTAGATTGGTAATAATAAGAAAATATTTCATGAAGATTAAAAAATGATGTATTTACTTAGGCTATGTTTGTATCATATGAGATTAATGGTATGATTAGTTATTCAGGATTAAAATTCTTAATCGTAAATTCTTAAGAATAAGTTAATCTTAGATTAAAGATTTTTGTTTGGATAATACAAGAAATAAATAATGAGCTATGTCATTTTTTTCTTTTTAATTTCTAATCTCACTTTCTTATTCTAACGTTTTATCAGATTAATTAATCCGTCTCCGAACCAGAGTAAACCTTTAATCTAAATTATTTGTATTGTGTCTTAATTGGAAATAACTATTTACTACCGAATAACTCTTTATTCATATCCATCCAAACAGAGCCTAGACTCTATCGAAATAAATAATGACAATAAAAATGGATGTATACTGCATCAAAATATTCTGGCGATAAAGTGGTCCCCAATATATATAAAAAAAATAAATAAATGAATGTTGGCTAATCTTGCGTAAAGGATTTTTTTTCTTCCACGTTGTTTGTATAAGTATTAACTTTGGATAAACAACGCAGAAACAAGCAGATCCAGTCGTAGCATCAACTCAACTAACCAGTGATCCGGGTTATTACACATTTAGCTTCTTAGTCAATGGTTTCATAAGATCCGAAAGCTCGAATGATATATATTGAGACAGGGATGGAAGTGACCCGCACCAGTGTTTGCTCGGACAGTACTACCGACATGGACAGTGACTTTCTTGTTACCTCTCCTTTTAATACTTCAGTCCAAAAACTAATTGATATTAAGCCGAAAACTATATTCTGCCTCTCTTTTTTTTTGGGTCTTTTTTTTAAAAGTTTTTTTTTTTTTTTGGGGGGGGGGGGGGGTTTAAATACAGTGGAATTGCTATTCAACTGTAAAAAAATGTCCAAAAAAAAAACTGGCCAATTCAAGCTGTGCAAATGATTTTGTTATTCGTACTTAGTATAGGAGATGGCGGAATGGTTCTTAGCGAAGTCAAGTAGCTTGGGGTGGTAATTCTATTTTTCATTACTTCCGGTCAGTTTTACAAAACTTGTTTCTATAATGAAACAGGTGATCTCAAAAGATCACTAGTTTAAATAAATAAATAAATATATAATCCTATATACAGTGGACTCTTCAAGATCTTTAGGTTAGAGGTTAACTCGTTTTCTTTTCCTTTCTAATTCCAAATTGTAGATTGATATTTTGCGATTCACTCCTATTTCTTTTTTTTTTAATTTAGGACTTCAAACATGACGACAAAATAATTTTCATTTGTGCAGGGGTAGTTTGGTCATTTGGAATAAAATAATGTTGCTCTGAGTTAAAAGGCTGTTGCGCAAAACACTTCCCGTAATATATAAAATCATGCAAATTTAGTAAATCAATTTTTAAAAAAAATAAGCAGGATTAATCCAGCCAATTTTCTTTTTTTTTTTTGGCAACTGGCCCGTGGGCATAAACTAACTTGAAAGGTTCAGATACAATCCGAATTGAAAAGAAATAAACAACCCTACAGAATACAGATACAAAACAAAGCAGTACATAAATCCTAAATAAAGAAAAACCAAACTGATGCAGTAAAAAAAACCTAATCAGTACAGCACAAAACAGAATAAGGAAAAACCAGAAAAAACATGAAACAGTACATAAGATCTAAACAGACGGGAAGAAAGGGAAGGAGTGACTCGTCATCGAGACATTAAGGGTGTGTTTGGCAACATCCGTGAACTTCTAGTTCACGAACTGGGCTAGTTCGCAAGAACCAAACAACCCACGAACAACCGTAGTTCGTGAACTTCTTTCTAGTTCTTAGTTCTCCAATTTTCAAGAACTAGTTTAGTTCGTGCGCCTGTTCGTGGGCCTTTGTTTTTCCTCTTGTTCATCCCTTGTTCATGAAGCATCCAAACACACCCTAAATATCCTGGCATGGTTGGCCATATGGTGTTCAAGTTGCAACTCACATCTATCCAGCCACTTTTCTATGGCTCTGTTTGGATGAAAGAAGAAGAAGAGGAAGAAAGAAGAAGGGAAGAAAAAAATTATAAATAGTTCAAACTCTTCACAAAGTTACACACTTCCCAATACTTCTTCCCACTTCTTCCATTCTTTCCTTCTTCCCACACCTATCCAAACGGAGCCTATCGGAAGAAAGTCAATTAGTGAAACAATAAAAGAACACTTTCCGTTTGGATGGATGCAAGAATAAAAATTAACATTTTTTTTATTCTCAAATTTATTATTAACAATTCAAACTTTTCACAAAGTTATACACTTCCCAATACTTATTTTCTTATTCCTCTTATTCCCACACCATCCAAACGAGATACTTCTTTTCTTATTCCTCTTATTCCCACACCATCTAAACGGAACCTTAAGGAAGGAGAGAGATGAGTTAATTGGATAATACTATTCTCTTGATTACTGTGAAACTGAACGGCGGATTGATCGAGGATGAATCGTTAAAAAAAAATGATGAAAATGTAAACTAATTTTCATCGTACTTGTATGAAAATTGGGCTTATTTTACACTGGATTCCGTATTTTACGTAGGTACGCCACAATAGTATATTAACAAAATAATACACTATATATTTCGCAGAATTTGTTTTTCTATAGCTTAACAGTACTTGGCAGACCATGTAAATATTTTCTATTACTTACTTGGCATTAGTTATATTTCATAATATTGTCCAAAGAATGTATGGAACTTAAAACAAAGGTCAGGAAGGAACTCCAATTTATGCACGCGGTAGAAAAATTACGTCAATGAATAATAAAAGGAAAGTCAGAGAAAGGTCGTTTTTTAAAAAAAAATTCAGTAGTTTTTTTTTTTTTTTTTAAGGCTGATTTGATGCTCGTACGCAGGGGCGGAACTAGAAAAAATTCATGGAGGGGGGGCTGATTTATAATGTTTTTGGAATGGGGGCAGATTGCACTATGTCCATATAATTTTACTAAAAAATAATTTAAAAAATTAAGGTAAAAATTATACCAAAGGGGTCATGTCCATTAATTGTAACCCCTATTGGATGTGCAAACAAAATCTAGGACTTCAATTTTCTCGTATTGGCTTCAAATAATGCTCCTACAATTTTTTTTTATTTAAAAAAACTACAGTTTTACAAAAAGGGGGGAAAAAAAAGCAGCAAAATGGTATGCCCAACACGAATAAATGATATCATTGCACCCAAGGACACTCCAAAATGGTATGCTGCAAGCTAATGGCCCGGTCTAGAAATATAATTATAATGTTATACCTAATGGTGTATTAATAAAAGCTATTTAACCCAAAAGCCTCGAGCAATTTGCATTAAAGGCGCGATTAAAAATGCCTTAACAAGGGCTTAGGTGTCAAAGAAAGGTACTTTACACCCAACATAACCCTCGATTAAAGATTAAGAATGTCTCTTGTTGGAGGAACATTTACCAGATCAAGCGCCCGGGAAATATAAAATTGTCAAAAAAGGACCACTAATGACCCGCTTTAGTAATCCGGCGCCACAGTCACGGAAGAAATACTAAATTTCATGTCAATATGTGATAATGGCACTTAATTAACTTGAAAATTGAAATTGATGTTTTGAATCCGAAATCGATGTATAGCAAAATGATAAACTTTAGTGCACGTTATATACTTATACATCTTTGTGTTTACTGAATAATTTGATTTGTTCAACCATTTAAATTTAATGATTTTTACTGTATTATTAATGATATTGAAATTATATATATTAAAAAAATTAACTTGCCTATGCATCATGACACGAGTACAAACAAATAATTACTCATCCTTAAATCGGTAAAACAATATCATCGCATTATTAATTTGTTTTTTCAGCCACCCTAATCTATCGAATGATGTATAAAAAAATGCAAATGCGAGAAAAAAAAATCAAAATATCGTCCTTGATAGAGACAGAATTTAATAAAAACATATTTTCATGTGCGTCTTGTATTCTTGTCATAAAATCGGTTGTGGAGGGAAAAGATACATACTCACAACCAATCCGACTCTGCTGTTGCGCGACACAGCGTGTAGTGCACTACGAGCCGTCTGATTTTGATCGGATGGTTCACTTTTTACGGGCCTATCAATCTAGGTTACATGCACGGAGCTTCCTTGTCCATTGGATCTTAATCAGACGGCCAGCATACCGAGCGACATGCGGTGTCGCGCGGCAGCAGATCTCATTTCTACTCACAACTATTTATCGAACAAAAAGGTAAATTTCTTATAGTTCCCATACAAAACTTAATTATTACATTTTCATTGCCCTTTACATTGACTGTTTTTAACACAAGCACATAGCTGCACGGTGCACAGGAAAATTTGCAATTTTTGTGGTTCGAATTTACAAATGCCTGTGGCGAAATTAATAAATGATGGTACGATGGAGTCAGAAACTTTTCTTGAATAAGAAAAAAAATTAAGAGAGCTTAGTATTTTAAATTTTATTTCGCATATATTTTTAGAGTAAATATATTGTGAAGCATGGTTCATATAAGCTTTCGTGTATCATGACCGTTTTGGTCGGTGGTTTCACAAATTGTCAAATCTAATTTTCACCAACCCACTCTATATATTGAAATCTTATAGCAAACAAAATTTTACAATTTTTAAAAAAATTTTACTATTTTTTTTCCGAATTTTTTAGAACTTGTCATTTTTTGCTACAAATTAGTGTAATTATGGCAAGTTTTGAAAATTTCGAAAAAATAGTAAAATTTTATTTTCTATGAGATTTCAATATACATTGGATTGGTTAATTTAGATTTGTCAATTTATAAAATCACCGATCAAAGAGTCATGGTGCACATAACCCTCTATGCATTATGGTTCACAATAGATTTACTCATATTTTTATATAAGAGGAGAGTTGTGACAAGTTGCCACAACTTCATATTTTATCAATATTTAAAATTTTTTAAATTCAAATGCTGAATCTAAACCGTTGATCTTATTTAATTTAACGAGCGATGCATTTCTATATAAATTTTATAAAATTTGAAGTCGGTTTGATAACCGTTCAAGTGATCAAATGATGAACGTATTAGAATTAATCTGTCATAATTAACTACATTCGTTCATTTTTGTTGACTACTTGATCAAGTATCAAACAGACTCAAAATTTTATGAAACTTATATAGAAATGCATCATTCGTTAAATTGAACAAGATCAACGGTTTGGGTTCAGTACTTGAATTTTAAAAATTTTAAATATTGATAAAAAATGAAGTTGTGGCAATTGTGGCACCAAGAAATGGTGGCAGCGGAACGCTCCTTTTTTATATAATTGTTTTTGTAAATTCACAGAATAAGAGCTATATTTTCAAAATTCTGGATTAAAACAATTGAGAGTGTTTGAAGCCATGTGCATGCTTTTTGGCTTGTTGCAGGCTTGCAGCCACTGCACCATAGACGCATGCACTGATACACTGTGGCAATAACATATGATCTTCAAACCGGATATAAAATTACATTTTTTGCACCAGACAAAGCTTATGTTATCTTTTAGAGATAGAAGCCTACAAAGAGAAAATTCTAAAACCCTACGTAACATCCGGAGCAACCGTGGGAAACGTCTAAAAAATTACCCATATTAATTAATCATATCCCATTAGCTGTTCCTTTCTTAATTTCTCTAAATAAATAAATGACACGACATGTTACTATCATCTCGCAATTTGCACAGTGTATGGGAACATTGCATGTCTAACCCCATATGTTTGTAAAAATGACATTCAAATATGGTTAATCTGATACTATCATCTTGCAATTTGAACACTTTTTGATTTGCATGCATAAATCCCATGGTTTAAAAAAGCGACTTTAATTTTTGCCATTTTGTTCTCGTTTCATGGCATGCTTCACGACCTATGAATGTAAAACCAATCGTTTGAAAAAGTGGCTATATTTTATCAAATTTTTTTCTCATGGCATACATTTAGAAATTTAGATATAGTTTCATTTTTTTTTAGGTGAATATATAGAATGTATGGATAGACGGACGTGCATTTATTTTGGAATTTATCCCACGAATACAAAACTTTAGTGTATATCTATTCTTTTTTTTTTTTTAACAAAAGTAGACTTTATTCTTCAATTAAAAACAATTTAATGGATTTTAATTCTGTCAAAAATTTTCCTTGAAACTTTAAAGGAAAAGTTAAATCATGCTCTTTCAAAATAGTCCAATTATTCAGTTACGAGAAAAAAAAACTGATAGAAGCTGGTCCTAAATGATAAAAAGTAGAAGACCAATTTAGTGCGCCTTCAGAAGTTTTTTTTTTTTTTTTTTTTTGAGAAATTGCGCCTTCAGAAGTTCCAAGTATTCATAAAGCGGAGACGCGTGTCCAGCTACTTTGTACGAATTTTTGCAATTTTTGAAATAGTGCAGAAGAAAAAAAATTTCCCAAGTATATAAAGCATTTAAATCTTTATTAACAACAAATTTCCCAAAGAGTGCAAAATTCAATTAAAAATAATATAATTTTTTTCCTTCAAAAAAAAAAATAAAATTTTGAAGCGTACCAACTTTACCACCCGACCAACTCCTGTTTCTAAATATATCTACAGCTTGATTCGATTCGGATCTATTCAAACTATTGTCGTCACAGACTCACAGCTTTGCAAAATCAACAACATCAGCAAAACAGTCCTACAATTAATTTAAAGAGACTGTTATAGAGGACAGGCCATAGTAAATGTAAAGACAATTTCTTATATTTTTCTATTGTTTTCACTCAGATACAAAATCACAATATGAGATTTTCGTACCATTCTTATATTGATAAATGATAAATGAAATGTGATATTGTCTCTTCATAATAGTGGAGTAGAAGATACCAACAAAGTAAAAAGTGTTCAAAAGCCACCAAGTTGCTAGTCAGGTCAGAATCGTCAACATCACTTTAATCGTGCTAGCTAAACCACACATGTTAATTGTAGAATTTCATATTTTTATAAATTCAAAACCAACGTTTTTGTCGCATTGTTTCTGATAGTTAAACGAGTTGTAGCCTTAATATTATTTTTATTTTACATTCCTGAGATTTTTTTTTATGAATTAACGACCGACGCACTGATAATTGTCTTATTAAAATTTGTATGTATGATCTTTTTACTCAATATTTTTATTTTAACGACCGACATCTCTGTTTAAAAAGTCTTTGAAATCCAGGTGAGAACATAATAAAAAAGAAGGGTTCCGGTGTCATCAGATTAGGGTGTCACCAAATGTCACAATTTTATTTTTTCATTATTTTTAAAAATTTCAAAATGTAAATGTCCAATCTAAACCGTTGATCTTCTTCATTTTAATGAGTGATGTATTTTCATATAAGTTTTATAAAATTTGAAGTTGATTTGATACTTGATCAAGAGGTTAAAAAATAACGAATATGGTTAACTATAACAAATTAATTATAATACGTTCATGGTTTGAGCTCTGGATTAAGTATCAAATCAACTCAAAATTTTATAAAACATATATTAAAATGCATCGCTCGTTAAAACGAAGAAGATCAATGGTTTAGATTTAAAATTTACGTTTTAAAATTTAAAATTTTAACAAAAAAGTAAAATCGTGGCATTTGGTGGCATCGTAACTTTACTCTAATAAAAAATGTACATGTTGCCATAGTTATTATGATATAAATTTTATAATACATTATCATGATCTTTCGATTCAAATCAAACTAATTTAGAATTTTAAATTCACGAAAAATGAGAAAAAATTAGATGATTAATTAGATCACATAACATAGTTTCATGACAGGAATTTTTTTTTTAAGATAAATTGGCGGTCAAGCCTTCCAATTTATTTTTAAATTTAATGTCCATAAAAGATCCCTCAGCCGAGTTTCGAATCTACGACCTCTCATTTGAGATACATTGCTCTTTGCCAGAAAATTTGTCAAGTTACCGGCGTTTTAATGTTTTCTTTTTCTTTTTCTCTGACCTACTCTTTGTTATACTCAATGTTTCGCGAACCGGACCCTAGTCCGGTCCAATCTGAGCCGATTTTTTTACTGTTGGCGAACCACAACGAACCGGTCGGTCTGGTTTTCAGTGAAATCGTTGAACCGAACCGGCCGGTTTATAAGTTTTTAATGTTTTTTATTTGATTTAATGAAATTCTCAAAAAATGTCATAGGAAGGGGTTAAACTTGGGATGTCTTGAATTGAAATAAGATGCTCTACTACTAGACCAATTGATTTTGATGTAAACAAGTGAACATTTAATTTATATAAACTATATGGTAATGATGACGTCAACCGGTTCATTCTACAGGTTCGACCGGTCGAACCAATTAAACCATTGAACCGATGACTTCGCCGGTTCGACGTCTGAGTCGGGTTTCAAAACATTAGTTATACTCTGGTAATTAAGAAAAAAAATGCACGAGTATACAATTTCATTTGCTGTGCAACTGCAATGATCGATCTCTTTGTTACATATATAAATTTATAATATATCTTTTTTGTGAAATTTCTCCCGTAGGATATTATTATTATTATTTATAATATAATAACTATGCGGCTCTCATCGATCACTGTAGCCACACATGTTAAATTAGATACATGGTTCATGCCGTCACAACTCACAATGCATAATTTTGTAATTTTTCTTACACCACTACCAGACATACAAAAATCATTCCTTTCAACAAAACCAAGGATGTGTTTGAAATTCTCGCATTTACAGGGACATAAGTGAGATAATCCCACAGTTTGACACCTTCCCTTCTCTCCTCCCAATCAAACAACGCCAAAACCAAACCTCAACCGAACCCAAAACCAAAACCTCTCTCTCCTCTAGTCCTTTCACTCTCACCTCTCCATAATCACCACCTCCCTCTCTCTCTCTCTCTCTCACAAATTCCACTACAAGAACTCGTTAATGCAAGTTCCCTTCAACCACCACCTCTAGTTCATGTCGCCTCCACTGGTAGAGCACAACTACATGGGGCCCAGTGGGGCCCTCTCGACAGAAGCCTCCTCGCCAGATCTGAGGCAAACGGAGCTCCGCTTGGGACTACCCGGATCCGAGTCGCCCGAGAGGAAGCAACTCACTCTCGAGCTGTTGCCTCCTTCTGCCAAGGGGAAGAGAGGCTTCTCTGAGCTGAAGAAGGATGGTGGCCCTTCTGGGGACAATTTGGGGTCGCAAGGGAAAGAGGATAAGTGTAACAAAGGAAAGCTGGAAGAGAAGAAACCTACTGGAGCTGCTCCAGCTGCTAAGTAATTTTTCTTCTTCTTTTTTTTTTTAAGGTTTTGATATTTTTCTATTTTGTTGGTATTATTTTGTTTTTGCTGGAGACAGACATCATGTGAGTATATGCTGGTTTGTTGGAGGTGGGGTTGGTGGTTATTGAAAATCTTCTTGAGTTATTTTGCTTGAGAAATAAAAAATTATTTTAATTATTCAGTACTTTTTCTGTGGGTTTTTTTTTTCCTTTCTATTTGGGGTTGAGTTTAATAAATATATTTTACCTATTTGCTCAATTTGGTTCCATTTGGTGAGCTTCTGTAATTCTATTTGGTTTAGTTAGTGACTTACATTGTTTGATCTCCTTTTTGTTTCTTTTTATTTTGGTTAATTAGTGAAAGAAGTGTTAATTTGTTGAAATTTGCCTCAAATATTTCCGATTTAGTCCCCAGTTTGTATTCTCACTAATACTTGGTTTATTTTTAGCAGCAGTCAAAAAGTTTTACTTCTAGGACTTAATTTATAGACTAGGAGATCTGTAGCTAAAGTTAGGTTTGTCAATTAATTCCTTCAGTGCTAGTGATGATATCAATTCTAGTCTGTTGGGTTAGTTAATTTCCCTTTCAGGTGTTTATTTGGGTAAGCCTACGTTTATTATTTCTATTTGTTAAATTTGATTTCACCTCAAGTAATAGATTCATTTACTTACATAAGCTCATGTCTAATAATTAGGTATTGTAATAGTTAAGGAGAAATCCTTTTATTAGGGGAATACAAATAGAATATTACTCTTGGAGGAGCAATCCATGTGATGGAATGAGAGTTATGTGGCCAAAACAATTTTGGAGCTAAGCAAGTTATTTCAAAGTTGGTGAAAGCAATTACTTTGTTTGATTCCTTTTAATCAATCATACTACTTTTGGTCCCAATAAGTGATCATGCTCATTTATTTTCATGACTATTTGTTAATTAATGTCATTACAGTCCATGCCCCAGCCAAATAGTTCGGAAACATGCCGTGCAACCTAATATAATTCATTAATCAACTACTTTTTTGTTGGACTAACTTTATTTATGGTTTTATTGTTATCATACCTGATGGAAGCCAATTAATTGTATCATGCATAATTGCAGAGCACAAGTGGTGGGATGGCCCCCAATTCGTAGTTACCGAAAGAACACCATGGCAATAACTCCATCAAAGAACAAAGAGGATGCTGCCGAGGCGAAACAAGGAGCTTCATGCCTCTATGTAAAGGTGAGCATGGATGGTGCTCCATATCTCCGGAAAGTGGATCTCCAGACCTACAAGAATTACAGGGATCTCTCTACTGCACTGGAGAAGATGTTCAGTGGGTTCACTTCAGGTGAGCTGTATCTATTTTTTTTTATATATATTTTTGAAAAGAGAAGATTTTAATCCTCTAGGTTCCAATAGATAGTTTCTTTTTTAAGTTTATTGACAATTTTTGGTTCATCTATACTGTGACTGTCGTAATCAATAATCATTGCTGTTATTGGCCATGATAAATTCTATATGTCAGGTCATTTTACTTAGCTAATCTCTAGTTTCAAACTATTTGTGTTTCCAAAAATTTGTTACTTTTTTATTACTTTAAGTTTAATGCTACTTTATTATGTATTTCATTTGGGGGCAAATATGGTGTTTGCTACTTTAAATAGTAATGTTTACACAAGATTATCTGTGAACTTTGATTTAGATGTGAGTATCCAAAAAGAATGAGGGAATAATGCCAACTTAAATAGTGTCTACTGTTTTATTCAGGTTTGAGGCAACAAGTCCAAATTATTGAAATGTCTCCTATATTAATCTTGATTATATATATAGATTGTTGTTGCGATTTCAACTTTTGTTTTTTATGGGCATTAAGAACTTGGAAAAGTGGCATTTTTGTGTATAGATTTTTGGAACCTTTTTTGCATGTCATACTAAAGCCAGACCGATGCAATTTTTTAAGTGCACACATGGTGCTTGATAAATTAGCACTTCCAATTACTTACTGGTTTTGTCATTTGAATCAAAGATCATTTATCAACATTTTCTTTGGCATTGATTTGGCACAAAAACCTCGGTAATAAACTACCTCAAAAAAATGAAAGACAAACAAAAGGAGCATTCGTGGCAATGTATTTTAGTATAAATTATAGTAAGGAGTTTACTTGTTTTCTGTCTTGCATTTTATTTCAGGCGGATCCGCACATGTGGGGCCCACTGACCTTATAAACGGATCTGAATTTGTGTTGACCTATGAAGATAAGGATGGAGACTGGATGCTTGTTGGTGACGTCCCTTGGGAGTATGTATAATAGTTCTTTACTTCTAATTTAAGTGAAAAACTAAAAAGAACATCAGGAAATAGGATTTGAAAGGAAGAAAAAGAAACAAAAAGTCATTTTGACCACTAATATATAAACAATACAATTGCCACACAGGATGTTCGCCGAGTCTTGTAGAAGGCTGAGGATCATGAAGGGTTCAGATGCCATAGGACTTGGTAAGATCAAATAATTATTATTTATTCGATTACAATTAATTAAACCCCAGTTTTAGGAAGCTGCCCATTATTGACTAGTTGTGCACTCGTTACCAAGGTTTTATTGGTGGACATTTCTCCAAACTTCAAAATTACTATTGTTTTAGTTGACCTGAAACCCTATCTCTTGGTAAACATAAACACACATTCCATTTCAAATTCAAGTTAAACATTTGTTTCTTCTGTTCTAGCTCCAAGAGGTGAGAAGAGCAAGATCCGGAACTAGTGCCATCCTCAATCAAGGCCATTTCTCAAATCAAAGATGAAATTGACAAAGGAATTCTACCATTTTCATTAACTGTCTAGTATTGTTATCTTTGTAGTGTGCCATGTTTTTTCTCACATATGCTATTAGTGTGTAATGTACTTTTGGCTTGCCTACTAGTTTATGTAAATTACCTGTCATTGCTTGCCTCTGTTTGCAACTTGATCATGTTTTTAAAAAGTGTTGCTGTTAAGCTTGCAAGGCTGTGTTTTTATTTTCTTTTTCAATTTTTATATGATAATTGACCCAATTTTTTACCTCTACAACACCTATGTTTTTTTTTCCTCCTCTCTTTCAATTATCTTTTGCTTTCTAGCTCCTCAGATTCCATGCTTTCTCTAACTGTGGTTGGACCGTTGGAGTAATCTTTTGTAAGATTTTGCACATAAAAACGAGATCTGAATGATTGCTCTGAGACTTGAGTAAAAAGAAGTATAATTATTTTCCCAGAAATGCTAGACAAAATTATCGCTTGCATGCATTGTTTGTAATTCAGTAATTGTCTCTATTCACGACTCTGTTCTGAAAAGCGTAATCAAGTAGAAATGCTACAATTATGCCCTTTTCAGACTCGTACCACCATTGTCTTGCTAGCATTCTGTGGTTAAACTTTGAAATTTACAGTGGTCTCTGACATGTGGGCCCGCTCCTCGTGTTAGTGTGGGGTTGAAAGGGGGACCCGAATCCCGTGTAGCGCGGGACACCGTGTAGCGCGCGTACGGACCGTCTGATCTTGATCGGACGGATCATTTTTTACGGGCCTATCAATCTAGGTTACATGCACGGGGCTCCCTTGTCCATTGGATCTTGATCAGACGGCTACGATGCCGCGCTACACGGTGTGCCGCGCGGCACCAGATCTGAACTCGTTGAAAGGGACCCGAGTGGCTGATTCTGGTAAAAATCATGAAAAGATCTCTCTCAAAGTGTTTAATAATAATGTTTATGGAAGGAATAGGAGTCTTCCCGTTATCATTCAGGCTGGATAAAAAGTCTCGCAGTACCGAATGTGTAATAATTAATAGACAAAATTCTTTCAAGCGTATCCTCTAAAACTGCTAAATTAATTTTTCCTATACAAGCCCACTTATAATTTTTTTTTGAGAAAAATTGAAGGTCTCAGCCACCCAATTTATTTTAAAATTAAATGTTTATTAAAGACTCCCACCCAGGTTTCGAACCTGCGATCTGCCCACTTATAATTTATAAACCATTAAATTAATTTTTAGATTTCCTCTATATTGGAATTTTGCCTTTCGAATTTTTACGGTAGGAAATTGTGTTATTATCATTACAGACCATCTTAATAGTATATTTAATTTATTAGATGTAATATTTCTCTTCAATTTTGAATATCTATAAAAGATCAGCAATTGAATTTTAAACCAACATCCTTTGACTCGTGGTCTAACACATTTATAAATTGCAATTCTACTCTTATGCAAACTCATTTCCTAGCGTAAGGAGTCCAATTTTTGTGCACTATACAAGGTGTGTCGTTAATCGAATCTATAGGTCAAAATAATTTAAAAAGTTCAATATGGCAACTAGCATATCTGATACATCTCGGATAGTCGGATATGTGTTTTATGGATATTTTATGTCCAATATATACCAAATAAAAATGCAAAAATCTTGGAAAGTATTTGGATAACATACAAGTGAACTAACAAGAGAGTTTATGTTTTTAATGATTTTCAGGGCACTGGGGGCTAGTTAATAGTTTTATATTTTGTAGGGATTTTTTGTTATTTGATAAACTGTAGGGTCACGCAAGTAAGTTTTTCCGCAATCGATTATAGTTGTATGTTCCCTTGGAATCAGGCTTTTGCCTGCCTGAGAAGTAGGCTTTTTTGCCTATAAAATGATGCTGCCTCGTTCTTTCCATTAAGTGCGTGTGTTTTCCATCTTTATATTAAACAAGGATCATTGATGGTGGGCATGTGAAGCGTTGTCATTGATTCCTCAGGACATAATATATATATATATATATATATATATATATATATATATATATATATATATATATATTTATCTTTGTCTCAGTAAACTTGAAGCATCTATGCCTACAAATCCAGAGGAAATCTTTGGCCAGTGTTTGGTTGGTAATTAATTAGCTTTGGTGGAAAGCCTCTTTACCTGCCAGTTTATTAACTTCAGTAGCTTCTTTTTCTTTTTTTTTTTAGAGTTGGCAAATATTTTAATTTGTTTTTTTATTTAGAACAAAAAGTTTTTTCATATAATGCGTGGGTTTGTATCCTATGCATGTCATTTTTATCATGTATTTTTAGAATTTATTGTTGTATGTCCGCAAATTTATTCTGTTTAAATGTCAGTTCATTTTCTTATTTCTTTTATCCTTGGTTTTGGATTCTGTTATATTATTTTCATTAGACAAATCAAATAAACTAAATGACGCTTTATACATGTATGTTATTTTCATGTGAAGTCAACTAAAGTAATATAGAAAAAATGTTTATAAACTTACAAATCGAATCGACAAAGCAAGTACAACTGTACAACTAGTATTTTCCAAAGTGGCACGACACGTATGCGTGTTGGCACAACACGAGTACAAAATTAGCATCGTATCGTGTTGAAACATTATATAAAAAGTTTAACACGGTTCAACACAACACAATTCGACACGCAACACGGCAAATCAACACGAATTTAATTATTAATATTGATTTTTTAAACAAAATTAATAATTTAAATTCAAATTATAATACTACATCATATTAATTACCATTGACTCATGTTTTTATTATCTAGTTATTATTTTTTTACGAAAACATATTAATCAATATTTTAAATTCAACCAAATAATTAATTATTATATTTTTAGTAATTTTTTTACTTTGCTTTCAATTTTTTAAATATTTTTTAAATTTTAAAATAATAAAATAATCTTACATGATTTGATATGACTAATACGATGTGTCAACACGACAAGATGTGTCAGTCATGTCATGCCAAAATGCATATCTTGTTGGTTCCTTTCACCATTTAGCACGACATGACGCTATTAAAAAAATAGTTCATGTTGGCATGACATGATACCAAGGGTGGAGCCAGTAGGGGTGCCAAGGGGGGCTTGGCACCTCCTAAGATTTAAAAACTCTATGGAGAGGTTTTGTATTACGTATTAAATTTTGTTTTCTTGATTGCGGCCATTCGTCCTCCTCATCTTCTTCCTTAGCTTCGGCTTTCAAATCTGATAACTTGAAGCTTGTTAATATATAACAAATTGCACCCTAATAAAAGAGTTCAAATACATTCTAATTAAATTTATTATTTATTCAAACTAGTTTAATTATAATTTTTCTTTAAGAACAAATTTAGAAGACAAAAAATTACAAATAAAACATTACTCAAATATGAAAATTTTGCTTATTATTTTTGGAAGAAATAATTACTTCTTTATTTATTTGATATAATTCATGTTAAGAATTACTACTATAAAATAATGCAATATTATTTTTTTGTTGTCAATTTTTCTAGATTTTTAAACTTTAAAACTTTAGTATGTCTAAGTAAAAAATTCTAGCATCCTAAGTCGAAATTCTGACTCCACCTCTACACGATACGAAACTCCAACCGATCGTATTTGACACAATACGACACGACACGCACAATCGAAGAACCTATACAACAATTATAAATTCCTCGACAATCGGGATAAAGATAGGACTTTTTTTCTGTGCCGTTTGGATATATCTAGTGTGTCTGCGGAGGAAAAATGAAAGAGTACGATATTATCTAATTTTTTTTTAAATTTTAAATGCTTTTTATAATAAAAAAATAGCGATAGAGATGCCATCAGATAATACTTTTTTTTGGGGGATTGTTTGGTACACCTTTGGCCATGTAGTTTACAATTTATCCTGAACTACCAAGTAGAAGATAGTTCTTATGAAAGTAGTTTGAGAACGAGACCTTTGGATTTTTTAATAAGGCCAGTGATATATATATTTTTTTCTTTTAACATTAATCATAATTTTGAGAACAAATTTATGAGATGTGGCTGTAAAATTTCAATGCACGTGGTGTCCCATACCGATCCAAATATCCAATAGATTTCCATAATAGTTTATACAAGTACTTATACTGACCATAGGTTTCTATCAGTCGCTCTAGTAATACCATGCCATCAAAAACCTTAGTTGGCATTTTGAATGATATATCAAAATATCCTCAAAATTATATATGCTTTTAGATAAGAGTTACGGTGCCTCACTTTTGATGTCAGAAATGTCATATTTTATTTTTAAAATTTTTTAATTACTTCAAAATTTAAAATAGAAATGTCTGATTTGAACTAATCTTGTTCATTTTAACAACAGATACGTTGTCATAAAATTATATAATTTTTAAAATTTATATGATCCTTGATCAAGAGACTAGTGAACATATCATAATTAATCTAACAAAGTTAAATAAATTTGAATCATTTTTAACCTCTTAATCAAGTGTCAAATAAATTAAAAAAATTATAAAATTTTGCATCAACGCATCCATTGACAGGATCAATGGAATCAGGCATTTTAATTTAAATTTTAAAATAAAAAATAAAGTGTGACACGCCAAAAGTAAGACACCGAACCTGTTAAAATAGCTGTCAATTTCCCATTGAACAAGACCAACCTGTTTGGTCTTTTACCTTGATTATAAATTGGTTAATGTCTCGCCATTACCAAGCGCTCAGGCACACTGTCCCCTGTTAATAGCAACTTCTTCCGTGTATGTTTAATTTACTAAAATGAAACAAGCTAGGTGTACGCTTAATTTACTAATTATATGATTAAATCCCATGTGGGTTGATGGTGTTCCCATGTACTCGTGCAGCGTACCTAGGAACCCGTGACAGGCTGTGCTTGCTACTGCCACATGTTGTTAAACTATATATGGCTATCCGGTACAGGTACAGCCGTACAGGTACAGAATCTCAAGCTATAGTATGTCCCTGACAAGAAATTAAATACGATTTAAGAACTACAAAGCAACTTGCACGGCTGCACCCTTTCTTGTCAGTTGATTTGTCGACTACAGTAACTCAGATAAATCTTATTTCTCGATTGGCATTTTCAAACAAAGCTAAAATTGTTTGACAATGTTTATAATGATTTTGATCATTAATTAATTCAATCATCGTAAAACCTCTAGAACAATAAGCACCAGCGAGTCAACTCCTTGAGCACCAAAATATCATTCCATGCCCCGATCAAAATCCCATTCTTTCAACATGGGGATTTCATTTCAGTTCATTTCGTGGGAAAATTCTTGATCAAAATGAACGGATTTAGTATCATTTAGATGAAATTCCTATGTAATTAGATCCAAAGAATTCCTCTAGAATAAATTGAATTGAAATCCCGCGGAAAAAACATTTTGATCAGGGTAAAACAATATGTACTCCAAATTAATTGGACCAAGGTGCAATAATTTGTGAACCAGAAACCAAATTTCCTAGTTTGGGAACCCATTTCCAGCTACACTGTGCTTATATATTCTTGTAGTAAGATGCCAAAAAAAAAAGTGTACATAGGCTCCGTTTGGATGAGGTGTGGGAATAAGAGAATAAGAAAATAAATTTATTATAAACAATTCAAACATTTCACAAAGTTACACACTTTTTAATACTTCTTCCCACTTCTTTTTTTATTTTTTTTATTCCCACGCCATCCAAACAGAGCCATAAAGAAGTATTAGATTAAACCAAAACAGCAAAACAATGGTGGATAATTCTTTGAGCAGTTTCTGACTGTATACTTACTGAGGGACTTCATTTAATCGTAGTCCAATATTTTTATTTTTTTACTTTTGAGGAACAGTCAGTCGTATAGATAGCATATATACGATAACAACTTCACAATATACCTACTTAGGGAGCCTAGATCCTCTGTGGCAGCACTCTACTTCAACAACTACACTTAAAGTTGTGATATGTCTCGTATCGCGATCTCAGTAGGATCTACGCCGGTTGTGAAACAAATTAGCAAGTTTATTTTTAAAAGGTACTAAAGGTGTTCCTAATCTTCTCGTTTTTCTTAACTTCTAGTATGCAATGTTGTTGATATATATTTTTTGGTTCGAATTAGAAAAATGTTTAATCTAATTACTACTGAACGGTTCAAAAACAACAGTTTTAAAAATCCGATTTAAATACATAAACATTATGTAAAAATGTAAAATTTGGTCTGCAAGAAAATTTGAATACGAAGATCATATTAAACGGTTTGGATCGGTCATTTTAAATCAGATCTAGAAGTTTTGATTGTGATTCAGAAATTAAAGGATTTTTTGCGATGCATCTTACCATAACTAAACTCATGTAATTTGTAAAATTAATGTGGAGAATTATAGCAGGCTTTTATTATGCTTATTAATCGTCTGTCACCTGTATATCATATATCATCCATAATCAAATTTTTTTTTATTTTACGTCTCCTAAAACTCGAATTATTCTTTATGGAAAAACGACAAAATTACTTACCATGTAATCTAACTTTGTTGTCTCGCATATATTAGTAAGAGCAAAAACCAAGTCTCTCTTGCTCATATATATATGTAAACGTGTAATATATTGGCGGAATAATTTTAGAAGTTTCTTCTGCTAACGGCCAAATAGAAATGTCAATACAAAATTGACAACTTAGCCGACAGCTCACCGTGTATTATTTGATCATGAACAAAACAAATTATTATATGTTAAGAGATTGTCATGAACATATTAGGTACAGGATAGCAAACCCGGGATTTCTGGGTGCTGCTCTCAACCATGATCTAGACATTTACTATTTTACATTTTTGCTATTTCAACAAAACATGGAAATATTTCGCAGATATGTCCATAAAAAAACTGAATATATTACATAACCCTAGCTAGCTAGGAAGTAAAGATTAAATACTAGAACTTGAACCACAATTCTACCATGTATTAAATCATTTAATTTAGCTGGTTAATATGTGTTTTTCTTCTTAGTTAACTTATTGTCTATGAAACAACCGAAAGACTTGCAATTTGTAAATAATGAATTAGAAGGATTTGGGACGATTTGTCTATGCTGAGAACCTCGGAAGTTCTCAATTTTTCTATGGAGTATTTCAAAAGCTTCTCATTTTGGAGGGATGTGAACGAAGTTTAGAGGTTTAATGGGACCGGGTATTTATACATCCTCATATACGAAAAGTTGATATAACCACTCAATTTAGATACTGCCTTCTTTGATTTTTTTTTGCTTTCTGCTGGTTCGTTTTAGGTTCAATGAACAGTACAATTGTCTGTATTAAATTGGTTCGTTTTCTCTTTGCTTTTTACATTGGCAGAAACTGAGAACATGATCTTTTGTATTCTAGCCAAGTAAATGACAATTTTGACTTGCCTCTTTCTCACACTGGGACCTTATGAACTTATTTGGATTTCTAGTGTTTTTCTTTATTATTTGTAATTGTTCTAGTACAAAAATAATTGATTTTTTTTTAAAATAGGGATATGCGCATAGGATGAATGCTAGTATAACATAATTGTTTCTTATGCGTAATCACACACATGTTATTTTGCTCTAAAAAATACTCAAAATTAAAAATAATTCCATCTTAATAATTTATAAATTGTTCTGACTTGCCTGGTTGCTCTCAAGTCTCAAGTATGCTCAAATTAAAGAAGCTCTATCCATTAATAACTTTGGCAGCAACGGTCAGTGCTTCTTCACCTAAAATTTCTAAAAAGTAGAAAAAATTACAATACATAATTTACAATACGTCAGTACTACTCGAGAGAACATTTAACCATGTCAGGGTACCAATAAGTAAAATTCTCATTGAAGTTTTCCAGGGCATGGCGCAAGTTATGTAACTTAATTTCCTCCCAAAAGAAGAAACATAAATGCCAGCATGTTATTCTTTCACTGTACGAAGGTGAAGGATCAAAATGTCACATGTATCCCTGCAGACGGGAGACGTCAAAGTAGTATCCCAGTATCCCACAAATATCATTCCCCCACATTGGTGGTTTTGTGTTCTTACTTTATAACTATATAAAAGCAGGTGCAAAGCTATATTGTGCTCATTTAGGAAAATATGTGCTATTCCACTTGTTCCATCAGGGCATGTTTTGTGAAGGTTGTTACGTAAGCAAAGCATACAACATTTCTGTATCGAATTGACCAGAGAAACAGTTAGTGATAAATATTCTATTGAGCGAGACAGATATCAAATTTGTCCAGTACTGGGTACCCATATCAGGATCCAATTGGTACAAAATATACACTGAGATTTCTATCTGGAAATAATTTCATCAGGTCCTTTTCCATAAGAAACAGCCAGAAACCGTATGCAACAAAACTTCACTTGTCACTGCTACCATGACACGGATGGGAGTTGCTACAGGTCTAGATCCAATTGGAAGTGCTGACCGGGATGCTCGTGTGCATCTCAACCTGGCACACCAAGATGTCAGTGAGGGGCATTAAAAGTATTCCTTTGAAATTATTGATTAGATACTGTTTTATTTGAGGTGATGTACACCCAAAATTTGGTCAGCATGGTTTATAACTAATCTTTACATCATTATTCAGCATGGTTTGGTATTGGCAACCAAATTTGGTCAGCATGGTTTATAACTGATCTTTACATCATTGTTCATGTAAACCGTGGTATAATTCATAGCGAGGAACAAGCTATTTTATTTTATTTATAGGTTATAGTTTTTCTCATTAGTCATATACATGTTAAGTTATAAAAAGAAAATGTAGGTACTTCTTTAAGAGCTTGGAGAAACACTTAATTTATGAACACTAGATATGTGAATTTATGAACATTTTGGTTCGATTATCCTTTAAATTTGAGATTCAAGAATATCCACATACTGGGACACCAAATATCTGGCGCTCAATCATTTATTCTAATAAATAATATACTTGGTATTTAAAATTAGGCATAATTGCTTATCTTGGTTTCACAAGGTGACCCTGCTATCCATCCACAATTTATTGGTCCCTGGACAAATTTTTACTCATGAACAACCAATTCCATCAGACTTTAATTTACAATTTTCTGTTCATTTAGCTTGCTAAACTCTTACTCGCACATAAAACCTATAATAAGAAGGGTGACATGACAGGAATTAGGGTAACATATACAAAAGAAAATGATGCTTCCAAAACAGGGCTTAAATTTACCAAATTCAGATTAACGTTTGTTTTACTCCAACTCCTTGGTGAAGTCAATATTGTCAACAAAAACCTGCAATGCAAACCCCAAAAATCTATAACTATAAAGGAAAAGTCAAAGAGACATTAAGAATAAATAAACTTGACAAGAAATGTTTACTGTTTTCCATCCATCAGGATCCAAACAAGAGGTAATCTTGGTGTTTATGCCAGGCAATGGACCAGGTTCACGGGTTACTTTCCCTCCACAAAGCTTTACCACCTCTGCCGTTTTATAAACATCATCTGTTCCTATTGCAATCTGATATGAAAACATGTCAACCTCAAGAAATTACAATGTAATGCCATGTTATGTTACAAGACGATAATTATATACTCGTACCTGTGCATAGCCATTGCCTTTCTCATATTCCTTTACCCCATAATTATATGTTAGTTCTAGAACTGCACTTTTATCTTCAGGTCCATATCCCATCATGGCTATTGTATACTGAAACAAAAATAAACATGTCAAATTGTTATTGCATCACGTAGAGGTTCAGTAAGTAGGAACTTCACCTGATACAATCTAAATATGTGAAAGCCAAGTTACCTTGTATTCTGGATTGTCTCTTGTGCGAAGAAGCTCCATCCCATAAGCCTGTCGTCATTAAATAATACTACCACTTCAAAACTAGAAAATGAATTGGAACAGATAAAAAAAAAGGGCAAACTGTGTACCATGTTCACAGGTAATGCCCAGTAGTCCAGTACTGTTAGACAGCAAAAATTTACAGCCACTGGAAAGGTTGAAGTTTAACAAAAGATGGCAGAATTGCCCCTATAGTTTTTATTTCATTCACCCACAAAATAGACAAAGTGCACATTTCATTCTTAGTACTCTCTTCAATCTTTTCTTATCTCAGAAAAAAAAAAATATAAAGCCCGATACCTATATCTTGTTTGGCTTGGTATCACCAATGAATTAGTTCTACAACTTTAACAACAATTACAAATAGACATAAAAAATGCTGACATTTGATGTAAGTTCTATAATTCATCAAACAGTCCATATTTTAGAACCTATAATGGAATATCAAATGACACACAAATTACATATAATTTGATACACAACCAATGTATGGGCTAATAACATGTCTATAACCTTTTTTTCGATTTTCACAAGTTTCTTGACTTGATTTGAAAAGGCATTGTCAAGGTTGCCAACACAAGGCATTGCCAATAAATCCTAAACCATAATATAACTCCCTTGACTTGGGGAAGAACTTTCAACAATTAAATTATCATAATTCCTTCATCATCCAAACCCAAAATAGAAGAAAAAAGTTGGATAATTTTTCCAATATGAAATAGATTCGGAAACTTCTGTTCTGCAAAAAATCATGATAAAAGGATTTTCAACAATATTAAACCTCAATATAATTACAGAAAGATCACCTTCTTGTAGAATTCTATGGACCGATCAAGGTCTCCGACGCGAAGCATTACTTGGCACAATGGCTCTGGTGTCGGATCCCTTTGCAAAATCTCAAATTTATAACCATCAGGATCTTCAACGAATGCAATAACAGTTTTGCCCCCTTTAACTGGTCCTGGTTCCCTTGTTACCTTCCCCCCTTTCGCTCTGACTAGATCAACTGTCTTTGCGACCTATTTTGATACAACTTAATTTGTCAGCTAAACAAATAAAATTACATACAAAATGAAACAAATGAAGATTGATGAAGAACCTCAGAAGATAACATGACTCACATCTTCAACTGCGATACCAAAATGCCCAAAACCAGTCCCAATGTCGTACTTATCAACCCCATAATCTGCAAAATATAACGTCACTTATATTCCATTAAAATGTACAAAAAACTATTGGAGCTTTGCGTGACAATAAATGAAGGTGACAGATTCCAGGAGCTGTACCACTAAATCTCAATTTCCCCAAACCCTCAAGCTTCTACCATCCAAATAACAAAATAGTTTTAACCATATCAGTGTAGTGTGAGCAATAACTGAAGGGTTATGAAATTTGCAGTTAAATATTTAATTGATTGAACTTTTCTTCCCTAATTATTTGCATTACAAATTCTGCTCAACATACTATATGTGAGTTCAACGACAAAATGTGAATCTTCAGGCCCATATCCAAGGAAAGCATTTGTATACTTCTCTTCAGGGATGTCACGCTTCCTCAGCAACTTCATTCCTAAGCATTCTGTATAGAACCTACACCAGCAAATAATACATAAAAGTTAGTCCAATCCTACCTTATAATGAGAACAGAGAAACAAGAATTGACGGGTACAGTGGTTTTAGAAATTACAAGTGGATCTCAAATTTTGGGTGTTTTTAGAGACATTTTTAAGAATGCCGCATGTGCCCCACCATTGCATACAGTTTTACCAAGAAAATAGAGAAACCAGAATCTGCTATGCCTAATAGTGCTTTTACAGAATTTCCCATTTCTAGTGCTTTGGTAGGAGGAACATAGGTTATCACAAATCTTAAAATTGTAGAAGTGCAATAGAAATCTAATCCCATTGCTACATGAAGTCTCACTTTTTGGGCTTATTGTGCCCAAAAATCCAACAAAATTTGCTAACCAAAATTGTAGAATATATCAATCTGATTAAAAGAAAACCTTATTGTTTTGTCTAAATCACCGACTCGATAAACTACATGAAGAAGCCTACGATTATCTTGCTTCACCCACTCCAAGGCTTCTGCTTGGCTTGTAGTGGTGCTTGATTGTACAGCATCTCCATTGGCTTGAACTATATTTCTGCTCCTATTTTGTGTGCCTTTTGAAAGTTTTAAACCGAATGACTGACTTGGAGCAACCACTGGCCATCTAAGACCTAACAAAACGAACAAAATTTGTAAATTTGCAAATAAGAAAGTTGTGGTGTATTAGACTTTCTTCTTAACTATACTGGAAATTAATTCATGAGATCTTCAGCATACAATACACGTTTTATATGTTCAGTTCAAGCATAAGCACAGCACTTCACCTTTTATTAAATATTATTATTAATTGTAGTTGTTGCTGTTTTTTTTTATTATTTTTTTAAAGCAGTCTGACATTGGCACCAGTTAATTTAAGTGATCCTTAGGTTTAAAATTCTGGTCACTAAGGCTAAATTCCTTACTTTTACTCCATAACCATACTTAAGTCAAATTTTCTTGTCCAGCTCAATACTGGTAGAAATTCTACAATAGCGCCTGAAGTGATAATAATCTTAATTTAAATTTTTGTTCTTTTTTTCTTTGACAAAACAATAACAAGGTTGGTACACATATCACATTTAACAGATCAAATGAAAAGCTTAAACATTCAATATACTGAAGCAGTTAACAACTCATGACATTTCAGGGGACGATTTTGGTAGTATACACATTTTAAATTTATGGAGTATGTACCCTGACCCAGAGACCAGTACTCTGCAGATAGTTCTAGACTTCTAGTCACTCCATAGCAGGCACTAGAAGTGATAGAATGCTGGTACAGTGAGGTACACACTGCATGACCAATAAACTCCCAGTCCCAGGTGCTATTGATAAAACCTAGTGTTCCAATACAATTTAGCACTTGATACCATAGCAATAACATCCATTCATTTACAACACACCTCTCTGAATGGATAGACGAATCAAATGATTTTTACGAACTCTACAAACAATTCTGTAATTATTCCCATCATATTCACAGAACTTTATTGTAATTCTAAAATAACCAGTAATTTGGTATGTATGGATGCATTGTAAAAAGAACCAAACAATTCTCAATTTATATCCCAAATACTGAGCTTGTCACTATGCTTGTAAGTTGTAACTGATTCCAAGCATTTATCCAACTCTCTTCAACCAACCCCACAAAAAATTTTCAGCTGGTCGAAGTTTTACCCAATTCCCTTCCCTTCCAAGCTTAGCTAGCATACAAACTCCCATATAGAACCATAGCATAAATCAAATCAAGTTAACTCCTAGAAAAGAACAATCAACACAGCTAACTAATTCAACCAATTCAAAAAAGAGGCTCACTCGTGTGAGAGGGAAAAGGAGAAGGCTTTTTGGAGAAAGAGGCGAAGGGCAATCCGAGGCGTCCGTTGGAGACAAGAGAGGAGGAGGCAGCCATGGCGAGGATTAATTTCGTAAATCTAACTACGCCTCGACGACGACTGATCTGAAGTGGTATGAGCTTCTCACTCTCCTTCTCCGAGCTTTTATTAGCGAGAGAACATGGCCCAAGGTTCCCGCGCACACAAAGCATTGATTGATTGACAGAGAATTCGTGAGGTAAGGACTAAGGCGGAGGTCCTCGCCTCTCTAATCTCTATCCTCCAACTGCTGACGTGTCGCATGGATTGCGCACATAAATTTTGCAAGCTCGGCCTGCCTGACTGGCCTGTTATTTTTACAAGGCCGGAAAATACTATCTGTTTTAACATTTAAGAGCCCACTTTTGATTATGGACAAATTTTTAGTTGTAAAATATTTTTTTTAAATATTAATGAATTAAAGAGATTATCATATTTTTTTTTGTGTAATTGTAAAAGTATTTTCTTTTCATTTGAGATAATAAATAAAAATTATGGAAACAATCGAATGAAGAGACCTCTGTATCCTATATCATGCAACTAAATTATCTTCCATGGTTAATCACTTAAATCTATTACATGAGTTTAATTTAAGAGGTTCAATGCCTGTTTGGATGAGCTTGGAATAGAGTATAAGAATAAAGAATTTCGGTTCGCGTGCTTATTCTTATACCATGGTTTTGTTAGTATAGGAATAAGGGTCCAAATTCCTTATTTTTATACCGTTTGTTTTGCACAAGAATAAGAATAAACACGCAAACCGAAATTTCTTACTCTTATACCCTATTCCCGGCTCATCCAAACACACTTGTTACAAGTTCCAACACCGATTATAAACGAGATGGGCTAAAATCAGCCACGACTGACGGATGCAACCGTCAGCTACAATCAAATCTCAATTTTCGAGATTCTGTCGATCCGAACCGTTCAATGTGTTCAGTGTGCCTCCTGTGTCCATTTTTTCTGTTTGCAAATTGATATCAATCTGACAACTATGGCTCCGTTTGGATGGTGTGGGAATAAGAAGAATAAGGGAAGAAGTATTGGGAAGTGTGTAACTTTGTGAAGAGTTTGGATTGTTTATAATAAATTTGGGAGTAGGAAGAAGCTATTTCCTTATCCCTGCACTCATCCAAACGGAGCCTATGTAAGAACAAACCTATAGTTTAGCTTTTGACAACCTAAGGAGAGGTAATTTTCACCAGCTCCGTTGTAGACTCTGTATACCTTGAACCAGAGGCGAAGCTATGTACAAGTTACCGGGTCCAGGGACCCACCTGAAAAGTAAAAAATATATGGACTAGTGATCATATTTAAATAGAAAAATATACAGGGACCCATCTGAAATTTTGAGAGGACCCATATGAATAAATTAATCGCATGTTGCTTTCCTCCTTGGACCCTGGTTCATCTGGATATGAGATATATTATTTTAGATCTTTTGTCGTTATTTTAGAAAAAAAATTTATGGACCCTCCTCAGATAAAATTCTAGCTTCGCCACTGCCTTGAACCAGCTTAACTTTCAAAACATGATCCTTCAATGCTCAGGGTACACCGCAAGATGCAAACACGCACAAAACTGACGCTGCTTCTATTACTATCTTATAAGAAATCAAATAATAGAGTCTGGTTTTTATCTCGCGAAGCATGATGCAATAGCTAATTACACTAAAATCTCATATAATCTCAAACCACATGGGGTGCAACAGCCCCTTTGACACCCCTGGGCTCCGCCACTGTTCAAACGACAACATAAAATATTTTTGCTATTTTTTTTCATAAATATACAATCTCTCTGTTTATAATGGCACATAATTTGTAGTTCTTTCATATTTTTCACGTGCCTCGATTCGAACAATATAGCAATTCGTAACTAGTGGGATCGAACAAAAGTCATTTCTTAGTGATTTAGACACAATTTAAGAAGGCAGAACAATATAATTGTGGGATCGAGAGCAAAATTATTTATTATGACATTAGCAACATTTTTTAAAAGAAGGATGCCTCCCAATTTATTTTGAATTTTAATTATTCATAAGAGATATTCGGTATGACTTCAAACTCGTGATCTTCTCAAAAAAGGCTCCGTTTGGATAAGGTGTGGGAAGAATGGAAGAATGGAAAAAATATTGGGAAGTGTGTAACTTTATGAATAGTTTGAATTGTTTATAATAAATTTATTTTCTTATTCTCTTCTTCCCTTTTTCTCAAATAGAATCCAAACGGAGCCAAGATGTGTTAACTTTGCGTATAAATCGAAAGCTGTTTCTCACATCAACATCTTCATATTCAACAATATAAATGTAAATATTGATCCCAAACTCAAAATGCTAAAATACAATAGCATATCATCATCATCATCCAAAACCTGCTCAACCCGGAAGCAGCGGAAAATTTACACTTGTTTTTTTTTTATTAAAAAAAAAAGAAAAAGAAAAAAAAAAACTTGTTCAACCCGGAGCACACGTCACTTTGACATCTATTAGTCCCATATTTCCTGTTGAAGTAACTTACGAGATACATATAAGTGGGAATTGACAAACCCTGGACGTGCCCGCATGAAGGTACATGAATGGACTGACAGAGGCAGT
This sequence comes from Rhynchospora pubera, assembly GCA_028095005.1. Taxonomy (NCBI): domain Eukaryota; kingdom Viridiplantae; phylum Streptophyta; class Magnoliopsida; order Poales; family Cyperaceae; genus Rhynchospora; species Rhynchospora pubera. The sequence goes on from CM051461.1 coordinate 22,990,097, forward strand.
CCGCACGTGCGACAAGCACGTATAGCAATTCAAAACTTGAAGATTCAGGTTGACAGCCTCTTAATCCATCAAGCATGCGACATGCGTGCTTAGCAATATTTTTCTTTTAATTCATTTCAATTTTTATTACATGTATATATAAGAAGCTTAACGTGTTTATACTTTATAGGAAACTCCATGATATATATATAGAGAATTGTTAAAATGCTATGCATAGCACGGATGACCTTCGTGCTACGGATTCGTCTTTGAATTTCATGCTTCAAACAACCGATTCAAACCATTCATTATCTTCTTCATATTGAAATCTCATTAGAAATCAAATTTTACATTTTTTTGAATTTTTTTACTATTTTTCTCAGATTTTTTAAAATCACTGTTATTAAAGGGTCCAGATTTTATTAGATTAAGTATTTTAAAAAATCTGAGAAAAATAGTAAAAAAATAAAAAAAATGTAAAATTTGGTTTCTAATGAGATTTCAATATGAAGAAGATAATGAACGGTTTGGATCAGTTGTTTGAAACATGAAATTCAAGAACGAATCCATAGCACGAAGGCCATCCGTACTATGCATAGCATTTTAGCAATCCTCTCTCTCTCTCTCTCTCTCTCTCTCTCTCTCTCTATATATATATATATTAGATTAAGTATTTTAAAAAATCTGAAAAAAATAGTAAAAAAATTAAAAAAATGTAAAATTTGGTTTCTAATGAGATTTCAATATGAAGAAGATAATGAACGGTTTGGATCAGTTGTTTGAAACATGAAATTCAAGAACGAATCCATAGCACGAAGGCCATCCGTACTATGCATAGCATTTTAGCAATCCTCTCTCTCTCTATATATATACTCTATATATATAGAGAGAGAGAGAGAGAGATTGGCTAAAATGCTTTGCAAAGCATAGAGCCCTTGTGCTTTGGACTTCTAGACCGTCAGATGGCGTTCAAGATTCGTGCGATGATGAAATTCAGTGGTTTAGATGAAAAACCCTGAGGCGCTGAGAGGACTCATTTCTCTCCGTTTGTTTTGATTTTATCCGTCCAACTTATCTCTTCTCTGTTAAATCTATGCTAAAAACACACCTCCTCTCCGTAAACTCAGAACTATCTCCTTCGAAGCCAAAACCTAGGCGACTAGGTGCACCTCCTCGCTCTCTTCGCCTCCTCTTGGACCTCTTCTCTCGACCGTCTCCGCCTCACCTTCGCATGGGCCTCTCCGCCTTCCCTTTTTGGGGCTCTCTTCTCAACAGCCTCATCCTCCCGTCCAATTTCGAAAAAAATCCTAGATTACTCGTTCCGTGGTCAAATCTACAGTAATAGGTACCTCTTCTTACCCCAAAATTGTTCCATTTTACATTTTTTTTCTATTATTGCATAATGATTTTATTGGCCAAAAAAAAAATCATGATTTATAAAAGCATAATATCAATTAACGATTTTCACTTGTAATTTCTTGTTCTTTGAGCTAACTATTTGTCATTATTTTTTTTAATTGAATTTTTAATTACTTTCCTTGTCTGGTTCGGCTATAGCTGGTAAACCCTAGCACAACGAGGGACTGAACCAAAAAATAAAGATACAAGCTGGCAAATATACGACATTTAGGATTTATTTAGGATTGGATTCAACTCAAACTAAGTTGGTTAAAAAATAATCTACAGTAGACATTTAGTATCAGTTTCAGCCCAAAATAAGCTGGTATCATGACATTTAGGATCTACTCATGATATTTTTCTCGTTAAAAAATATGCTGGTAAGTCCTAGTGGTATAATCGGTTTCAACCCAAAATATGCTGGTAAAAAGCTAGTTATACTAGTTACTTGATTTAACTATTTCTCATGCTGGTAAAATAACCTGAAAATAGCTTTCATTATTTCTCATGCTTTCAGATGTACTTCATGGAAACAATGTACCGGATGGTGTAATTCCTGGGAAAGTCTCCTTGCTGTTGAAGGAGATTAAGAAAGTTAACAGTATTTGATTCTATTATTATATTAATTAATGATGTTGATGATGATGTTTAAAAATCAGTAATGTAGTGCTAAGCTATTGTTAATTGTGCTATTTAAGGTTATCAATTTGATATAATGTATGATGGTTGTAGTATTATATTTGCTTTAATTGTGATGCTATTATGCATTATTTACCGTGGTATTTACTCTAATTTTATCTTTAATTGCTTTAATTATGTGTTTCCATGTACTGTGCTATTATGCATCTTTCATAGGCCACTAGTTGTACAATGACGCAAGTTACAACACAACAATAGAAATTGTTACGACTGAAGCAAGTTACTGGACAAGGCAAGTTATAATGCAGCAATAGACTTTGCTAATTTGCTTGGCTCTATTGTTAATTGTTATGACTTCTTTATTATCTCCTTAAAACGACAGCACATAAGTACTCTCAGTAACAAACAACCAAAGCTAGCATAAAATATGGCAATAGTTCCTTCAATCATGCGGCAATAGAAATTTATGACAAAAATTTGACATTCATATTAACAAATTAAAAGTAATGCAAATAGAGAAAAAAATGCTGTTAAATTAACAAACTTGGCATTCATATTAACAAACTTAACCAAAATGCTGTCCATTACATATGGCACCAGTCAATCTAAATAGAGAAAAATGCTGTCCGTTCATACAAAATGCTGTCCACTGCATGTGGCAGCAGTAAATCTAAATCAAAATGTTGTCTATTACATATCTAAAATTCATTATAACTGTCCACTTCATCATCTTCAGTTGCATTGTCCAAGTCTTCCTCTTCATGTGCATCTTCCAAGTCATCATCATCTATACTGTCTACATCATCTTTATTTTTGTTTTTCTTCTTGCCTGAAACTTTGTTTAATTGGATGTGTCCTCTGATCTTAGCATTGCAAATTGATTGCGCCAAGGAAAAAAATGAGACAAATTTGACAAGAAATTGGAAAAAAACTAATTTTATGACATAATTAGCATGAAAAGGTGAGAGAGAGACTAACCAGCTGGTTTTTCAGCGGCTCAGTTCGCAATAGAAGGAAGAGAGAGGGGTTCCGTCTAGGTTTCCGATTCTGGTGTGTGGTGAAAGAAAGGGTTAATGGCGCTAGGGCGGAGGGAGAGAGTTGAGATGGGTGAGAACAGAGGTAGAGAGCCACCAAGGCTTCGCAAGAGGTTTTGGCTTGGTGAGGCAGAGAGACCCGTGCGAAGGTGAGGCAGAGACAGTCGAGAGAAGAGGAGGTGGATCGGTGCGACTAGCCGCCTAGGTTTTGGCTTCGAAGGAGAGAGTTCAGATTTTTACGGAGGAGGTGTTGTGTTTTTAGCATAGTTTTAACAGAAAAGATAGAAGTTGGACGGATAAAATCAAAACAAACGGAGAGAAATAAGTCCTGTCAGCGCCTCAGCGTTTTTCATCTAAACCACTGGATTTCATCATCGCACGAATCCTGAACGTCATCTGACGGTCCAGAAGTCCAAAGCACAAGGGCTCTATGCTTTGCAAAGCATTTTAGCCAATCTCTCTCTCTCTCTCTCTCTCTCTCTCTCTATATATATATATATATATATTATATTTCGCATTCAACAAATGTCTCTACAAGTCAGCCTGCCGACGGCATACCGTATTTCGTGGACATTTCGTCCAAATGGAACGGCTAACGATACAAAAAATCATTTTGTTTCCATAAACGGAACAATAAATAGAATGAGAGGACATATTGTTGTCGAAACGATAAACGGTACGGCCTATTTTGTTTTCGTTTCTGATCGAAGGTGTAAACCAAGGTCAAACAAATAATCCTTGTACTCGACTAGTCGCTTGTAGTAGAGTAAAGGTGTCGAACCCACAGAGATGGATATGAATATTATACTTATTATTTCGTTAAATCTAGACGATAAAAATCGAGAAGAGAATTGAAGTCACAAATAGAACGAATTAAAGGAAAAATAAAAGAATGCAATTGCAAGTAATAAAGATTAAGCAAAACAAATAAGACAAATATTTTTGGGATTTTCTAACAGATTAAAATATGATGGTAAATATGCCTTAGGGTTTGATTTCACTTAGAACTGGCCACAGAGTCGCAAGACCTAGCACTGTCGTATTCGGCCTTGCTAATTCGGTCCGAATTCCGGACCGAATTTCACTGTGTAAATGTTGTGGTTTACCCTTTTGTTGATTTATTCAAGCCAAAGGTCCATCTAGCCAAACCTGACTCCCTAACCCTCCGCTTTCGCCTATTGGGTACGGTATTTGGAATGGGATCTAGTGTTGAATAACCTTCATCGAGTGTATTGCACCCCCAACTTTCGTTGTCCGGTGGACTTACTCGAGTTTACCAATGGTTTTCTACGAGGTATCTAGTTAGATTTTCGCCTAACTAAAAACGTTCACTTTTGGTTATTAATTGGTCGACTTTCGCCATTGACCTACCTCGAAGTACTCGTACAGGACTCGATTAATAGAATGTAAGGAAGTTCCCAACAATTGCGCGCGTACAAAAGTCGAGCGATACAAGTAATAACCGGTCCAAACACAAGCGATTCCAATAAAAATCCCAAGGGTAATTAACTTCGTCCATCAACAAAACAAGTAAACCAAGCAAAACCTAAATCTAAGCTACATCATTCCCTAAAGCAACAAGTTTTTAGCCTAACATGCTAATGAAAATCATGCAAATAACGATATATAAACCTAAACAATCCATAAATCTAGAAAATAGAGAAACAGTACTAGAAATACACAAATAAACCCAGTTTTTGAGACACAATCACTGCCAAATGCACACTAGAAGGCAGGGAATCCGTCGGAGCAGCAAACCACAGCAAAATCTCGAGTCTACCCCCTGTCCAAGTCGCCCAAGCCAAGAGAAAAGAGCCAAAAAGTAGATCTGGATCTGCTGGAGAGAGAAAAGTGGAAAATGGAATGAAAGATGGCCTCCTCCTAAGATGGAAGGCGCATATATCCTCTCCAGCCGCTGTCAGACACGTTTCCCTTAATTTCAGGCGGAAATGGGGGGCTTCCAGATGGAGAAAACGCCTCCAGAACACTTTCCATGTATAGCAATTCGGACCGAATTCAGGGGAATTCGGACCGAATTGATGCCACTGGATTTTCAGGAGAGAGGTCTGCGCAGGAATTCGGTCCGAATTCATGGGAATTCGGTCCGAATTGAAGGGCCTGGTTGAGAAAACGCCTTGATTCGAGCGGGGCTGCTTCATTGGGCTGAGTCGGGGCTTGGTCTAGGCTAGGCATGAGTCATCTAGCACCTAAATTGCTGCTTTCCTTGCTGATTTCCTTGGATTCCTACAAATAAGAACAATGTGCAAAAGGCAGTGCCAAATCTGGCAAAGAAAGGCAAAAACAGCAATAAATCAAAACTTTAGTCACGATTTTGATGTAAAGTCTGGTCAAAACGGGTTGGAATCTTTGAACGCATTTTATAAACACGTTATTAGTTTTTCATATTTTTCATTTTGTCAGAGTTGTCAAACCGCAACATTTGACTTATTAAAAAAATATTTTGTAACAAGGTCCTACATGTTTCATATTTACAAAATTCTCAAAACTTTATTTTCAATTAAAGATGTATTAAATAGATATAATAAATATATTACACATATTTTATATGCATTTAATTGCACATATTTTTTTTGAACATGTGCATAATATCATTTTGTTTGAATAATTATTTTATCCTTTAGTAAATAAAAAAATTGGAGAGACTACAATGCAAAAGATAAATTTGTAGAATTAAATAGTAAAAATACAGGGTCAACGGCGAATAATGTACAAACAATATAATTAAATAGTAAAAAGATACTTTATGCTGTTATAAACTGGATAGGAACTTTTTTCTTATTAAAAAAATTAAATAATTCTTTCTATTACAATTTTTTGTGTCTAAATTCTTATATAAAATAATTTCGAAAGTTTTCCGGAGAGAGAGATGCATTGACACAATACTTGAATTTGGGGATGGGCTCTCCAGAGAAGCTGTAGTTGATAGTAATAGCCCTTGCAAAGTTCATTGTTGCTTGCATAAATTGCCGTAGTAACGAAAACCTATTGACAAAGAGGCACTCTTCGTTCAATCCCATTCTGAAGAAATTAGATGCCTCACATGCTGTATTACGTCATCCGTCGATAAGTGTGGATTCTCTTTCTTGTAGAGTTCTATATAGGAGAAGTCACAACCTCTGACCGACTCGTTCTATGAAAGACAAAACAAGCATGAATTGATCAAGGAACCAAGCCCAATATGTAATGTGAAATGATTATTTACTGACTACAAACTAGTTCAGTTCATTTTATAATTTATTTCTTCCAAGTTCCAAGTTCCACTTCTTTACTGTTTTCCTGGAAGTTACTATTTACTGGAGAAATTCTAATCCAAAACGGGGCCAATCTAACAGCCCAATTCATCAGCCCATAAACGGCCTGTAATCCGGTTTTCTTCTCAACAAATCCCGGAGGAGCGGAGCAATTGAGCAAACGCTACCGCTCGTTTAGTCCCACATGAGATTTGTCGCTATTCCAGACTCCACAGCGCCTTATAAAACAGAAGCGACGCCAACGTTTCAACTCATACCTTTCTCGGCCTTTTGGCTAAGATCAAGTGTAGTATCTGTTCTTATCAGTTTAATATCTGATATGTGGGCCATGTGCTCACAACGATATTAAATTTATTTTTTGTGGGGGAGGGCCCACCACAGTAGCTTGCTACTGGGGTCCTCGAGCGTCGCCCTTGCGCTGCACTATTGCATGGGCCTGGCGCACCCCAACCAAATCTCAATTTAAGAATTTCTTTCAACAACGCTGAAATGTTTTTGAATTTTCTCTGGTTAAATATAAAAATGTCCGTTGAAAAAGTTCTACAAAAAGTTAAAATATTGTTTCTTATATAAATTCCAATAAGCTGGTTGAACCCATTAAAGAAACTATAAACATTATATTTGTTTCCTTTTATGGTTTTGCTGTTGATGGTTATAAATTCCGCCTTAATATTTATGAGTTATGACAGATCAGCCAGTGTTAAAATTTTTGGAAAAAAAAACTTAATATATTTTTTTAATATATTAAAAAAATCTTAATAGAATACATAATAGTAACGCTTTAGAGAGTCTAAGACTCTACAGTTAAAAAGGGATCCAATTGGAAAAGTATTAAGCAGATCAAGACCTTTCATCTTAGAAAAATAAAATCTAAGATGAAAATTGGTATACCGTTAAAACTAATTTAAATCATTTTATCTAAATTGACAACTTAATTATGTTTAAAACTCTTCAATTAAATTCTGACAAATGGAAACTTGTCCAGCCCGAATTTATGTTTGCCTTCATATGGCCGTAACCTTTTTATTTTTTTATTTTTTGAAGAAATCTCCTAGTGGGAGCGTAACCTTTGGTATTAGCTACGTTTGGAAGGAGTTCTATATTGTGCACGTTCAACCGACCAAGTTGATCCAATTATTTCCAGATTTCCCTATCTTAGGGGTCAACATAGAATTACGGGACCAGGTGATGACTGATGACATCTAAATTTAGGAAGCTCAATAATATACAAATCATCAAGGGATTGCAGTTTGCAAACTGATTACCTCAGTTATTAACAACAAAACATTTTTATACAAGTATTCTATATCTTCCCCAAGTTGGATACAGCTCCGTGCAATGTGTATCAGTGTATCCAATTAATTCCCGCCGTGTCTTTTCCCCTTGATACGGATTATATAACACAACATGTTGGTAAGCAAAAAGAATTGCTAATGATATTTTATTAATGGCAAATTGATCCTGAGCCTAGAAGGGAACGATTTGCAAGATAAAATTAACTGTTAAAATTTGTAAAAATCATGAACATGAAAGTTGAAATACAAAATATACTATTTTTATAGAAATAACCTTGAGTCTGCATCCTTTTTAAGACTAATCGAAGTTAAGATTTGGTTACAGATTTTATTTAAAAGAATTGTAGAATTATTCCAAATGTTCTTATAAATATAATTTCAACCGAGAGAAAACTTCCGAAAATTTTCTCGAATATGAAATATTCATTCAACAAGTGATTTTCTATTTCATATAAGTTAGTTAATTAAGGTCGTATGTTTTCAATTTGTAATTCCATAATAACATAATAACATTTTTCATTTATGTTAGGCATGCATTTTTGTTATTTTAACAATTATCAAAATATGATATGAATTCGATTTGAAATTCGTTACATTAATCAATATAAATTGAATTGAATCTTTCAAATCAAAATCATACGTAAATCCATTAGTCAAGCTTGTAAACATTTATCAAATTAATATTTAATACGTGTAATGCTAGAATCAAGCACGTTTGATGTTAAACACGATCCTAAGCTCAATTATTGAAATTTTAAACGACTGACCCGAACCGCTCAATATGATATTCAATGGAGACTAAATTATATATTCTTTTATTCAAAATTTTAACTTTTTTTTCAGATTTTTTAAAAAAAAATTGGATGGTACAAAAATAATTAGATTAAAATTTTTCTAAATTTAAAATAAACAGGAAAAAATTTTTAAAAAAATATAAAATTTGATTTCCATAAAGGTTTCACATTGGAGAACATATTTTGCGGTTCTGGTTGGCCGTTATAATCTCGAAAATTGAGATCTCAAGGCCGTCAAACGGGTTTGACTCTAGCTAACATTACTCTATTTAATGCATTGCAATCTAATCTAGATCCCTATCCATTAAACAACCTACAAGAGAATTTGATGGTCAAAACAAAATGAGGGTCTAATATCGGTACAAAATTACAAATCTGATGTGCATATCCGGAGAAGCGGAGACTATTGCATTGGAATTCGAATTGGTTTCTTGCGTCTTAAAAAGCACTAGGGATGAGGGAGTGCAGCCAAGGGGTGTGGCCGTGTGGCACTATATATGTTATCCTTTTCATTTGGTCCATACCAACCAGACCTAAGCAAGTGTCATCCACAAGTTCGTTTCTCTCTTAGCCTAGAAAATTCAATGGTATGGGAGCGCATGCCATGCAGAAACAAATAATTCCAAAAAAGAAAATTATACTTGATTCATTCTTGGCCTGTGGAGCCTGTGGTATGGAGAATGTCAGAAAAGGCACCGAAAAGTTATTATAAAAAATGAATAAAAGAAATAATATTAGAAAAAACCGGGTTTTCCATTGAATAAAGCCTCTTTAGAATTTATAATGAGATTCTCTTGACAAAATTTGGGAAATTTTCCCTGCCTATTTTTCTTATAAAGTTATGGAGTTTTCTATTCAACACGTCGGATAGAATTTTTTTTAGTAATTTTTACCTTGATCTTCTTCCAATTCAAATTTTAATAAATAAATAATATAATTTTTATTAGCTACAGATAGTGTTCTCCAATTGTGCGTGTTGTGTCGTGTCAAACACGATCGTGTTAGAGTCTCGTGTCGTGTCGTGTTGACACGAATTACTTTTTTAATCGTGTCGTGTCGTGCTTAGTGGTGAGAAGAGACAACACGACACGCATTCTGACACGATTGCGTCGTGTTGTCGTGTTGACACCTCGTGTTAGTTGTGTCAGATTATTTTATTAATTTTTAAATTAAAAAATATAAAAATTAAAATTAAAGAAAAATTACTAAAAGTCATAGTTTATTATTTGATTACGTTTAAACTTTTTATTAATATTTTTATAAAAAATAATAATGAGATTAGAATAATATTATGATTTAAATGAAGATAAATAATATGATGTAGTATTATAAATTAAAATTAAATTATTAATTTTGCTTAAATAATCAACATTAATGATTAAATTTGTGTTGAGGTGTCATGTTAGTTCGTGTTCGTGTCGTGTTGCGTGTCGAACTTTCTAATATTCCAACACGACATGATTGTGACACGACGCGATAACACGATCGTGTCGTGTCAATTTTGTATTCGTGTCGTGTCGTGTCGTGTCATTTTGGAGAACACTAGCTACGGATGCACTTCAGCATAATTTACGATATTATGCTTTTTATTTGTTGTGTTTTTACCATCTCTTATTTAAGAGTGATTTTACCTTGATTCAAAAACCACGAATTTGTAAAGACCACCTAGAATATGAAGTCTCATAGTTTCATGAACCCACTAGTGAATTAATTAGCCTTATTTGTATTAAATTTATTTATTTTTTAAATTTAGACACTAAATTTAATAGTAACAAGTAATAGTGTTTTTCTAGCATTTTTCTCTTTAGTTATACGTTGTACAATATAAGTTTTACGCAACTATAACATATAAATACATACAGAATTACAAATGTACTACTAAATTAAATATCTTAAAAAAATATGTGATGAATAATTGAATAATACGTGTGAAAATATGTAAGCCGTTATAATAATAACATTTAGTAAATTTTATAAAATTATATTAATCATACTAATTATTAATTAATAATCTGACTAATTGATTTGCGTAGTTTTGTAATGTATCTGATGATGCTAATTACAAATCGGAATTACATACTACATCAGATCATTCTACTTCAGTAATACAATAACATAAATTATACTCAATTAGAAATTTATATATCTGAGCAGTTTGCATACACTTCACATTTTACGTTGTACAAGCACATTTTCTAAGAGTCAGCCAAGACAATTAGCAGCCCCTTTATAGAAAAACAAGTTGAATCACCAGTCCAAGTGCAGAGGATCCTCGTCAACCTGTCTCCATCATGGACCAAAACTACACGGGACCACTTGATCAACGGTCGAGATCAACAGTTAAAGATAAGATCACAAGCGATCCACCTATGGACTGGAACAAGGTAATGTGGGGTAGTCTATACCTCAGGAACAGTCTAAAAGTAACTAGCATATCCTTTTCCTACAGTGTTACTCAAAATTAAAAAGGCAACCTTTTCTTTTCTTTCCTTGGAAGGAGACGTTACTGTTGTACAATTCGTTTCCCCACTGAGTTCAATCCTTCCATTTGGGTTTTTCTCTTTTGGGTTCTATTGGGTTTGGGTCACTTATAGATTCCAATTCTCTTTTGTAAGCTTGGTATGGTAGGATTAGAAATGGGATAAAGCTAGGAAGAAATGAACGTTCCTTGATTGTTTGTCAGTGAGAGAATCTTTAGTTTTTTATTTTTAAATTAGACAGAATCTTTATTGTGAGCCACTAAATCTTTCAGCTTTTTGTTGGTTGTATTCTCTTCTCCAGAGTTTGTCAGGAGAATTCTTTCTTTTGGATTCTCTGGATTTCAGAGAATATTTGGTTCATTTAGTATTCCTTCTAGTTTAAATTTATTTGCTATAATACTCCTGTTTCATCCTGGATTCATGAATTTTGGTCTCAAAAAGAAATATAGCGTGTGAAGTTTCTAAAATTGGATGGTTCTATTATTTCCGGTTATGGATTAAGAGTAGTGTAGACATCCACCATCCTCAATTTTCTCCAATTACATCATTTTGGTTATTACCAGATCAGACCATTGATTTTTCTGGATATTACCAGTTGAGGTATATGATTGTTCTTGCAATTCAGTCCTCTGAAATTCATCATATTTCTTTACCTGTTGATGGGTTGCATAAATTCCAAGTGTTGCTTTGGGGAAGAATCACTTTCCTTTAAAAAATCACGTCCTAAATCTCAAAAATTTAAATTTGGCACTGATTCAAGTGCCACCTCTATTTCTTCTGATGAAGCCGGTGAAGGAGCTGACCAACTGCCCCATCAAAGCAGCACCAGGGACTCAAATGTCGGCATTACTCGACTTTCCAGGATCTCTTCACAATTTCTCCCACCCGAGGGATCAAGAAAGGTGCGAGTGCCGATAGGGAACTACGACTTGCGTTACTCTTATTTATCTCAGAGAGGTTACTATCCTGAGGCATTAGACAAACCGAACCAAGATAGCTATGCTATACACACTCCATTTGGTAGCAGTCCTGATGACCACTTTTTTGGCGTATTTGATGGTCATGGTGAATACGGTGCACAATGTTCCCAATTTGTCAAGAGAAAGTTGTGTGAGAATTTGCTGAGAAATAGCCAGTTTCATGTCGATGCAGCTGAGGCGCTTAATGCAGCTTACCTAGCCACTAACTCTCAGTTGCATGATGATAACACCATAGATGATGCCATGAGTGGTACAACCGCCATAACAGTATTGGTACGGGGCCGCACACTTTATGTGGCAAATGCAGGCGATTCACGTGCAGTCATTGCTGAGAAGAGAGGTGATGATCTGGTGGCAGTTGATTTATCCATCGACCAGACACCATTTCGTAATGATGAGCTGGAGAGGGTTAAGGAATGCGGGGCTCGTGTCCTGACACTGGACCAGATAGAGGGATTAAAGAATCCTGACGTGCAGTGCTGGGGAAGTGAAGAAGGGGATGATGGGGATCCACCTAGATTGTGGGTCCAGCATGGCATGTACCCTGGAACTGCCTTTACAAGGAGTATAGGTGATTCGGTTGCTGAGTCAATCGGGGTCATTGCTGAACCAGAAATTTTTGTACTTGACTTGAATCCCAGTCATCCATTTTTTGTGGTTGCCAGTGATGGGGTTTTTGAGTTCCTCTCAAGCCAGACAGTAGTTGACATGGTATGCAATTCTCGTAATAGTATGCACGTGTTGTGTGTGCGTGCCGGGGGGGGGGGGGGGTATTCTTTTGTACATCTTAAAAACATTACTGAAGTTTTAATTATAAGACCTAAAATTGGTATCTGTCGTTCTGATCATGCTGGGTATTCATATCTACCAATTGGGTTCATGTTTGGAATTGTTATAACTTCATACTGTCTGGCAGAAACGTGAATGTACTGGTACATGGTCTGAACTGATTTAAATTTAAACTAGGTTATACTTTAAGAATTTCAGGTTGCCAAGTTCAAGGATCCCCGTGATGCCTGTGCTGCTATAGTTGCTGAGTCGTACCGACTCTGGCTCCAGTATGAAACTCGTACTGATGACATCACAATCGTTGTTGTTCATATTAGCGGCCTATCTGATGTATGCTATGAGTTCCTATATGTTGTAGTTCTTCATTTCCTTCTGTCACTAATTTTGGGGTTGTTTTGCAAATTGTTACCTAGCATTTTACCCTATTTTTTACCAGTACTCTTCCTGTTAGTTACTAAAAACTTATTTGTAAAATCATTAGAACTTAGAAGTCAAAAAGGTTAAATCTAACAGCAAAATATAGGAACTTCACAAATAGCTCTAAAAGTTATCCATGGACACTAGATAACTAAAATTTAAATTTTCATGCCTTTAGTGTAGTATTTTCTTGTCACACAACTCAAAATAATGTAGTCATTAGGGACAAGGGGAATATTCTCTGTACTCCATACATCTTCTCTGTCCATAGTAATGTGGCAGTTGGTTGTATTTTGAAAGTAACGAAATGATAGTTGTATGCTTGTCTAATCTGAAGCAACATGTAAGGTGCAATTTGAAAGTACTAAAAATGTAATTTTAATTTGCAACATATTTAATTTGTTATGACCTTGATTGATTACCTTTCTTCAGGTTGAACTGGTTCAAACTATAGCAAAAGCACCATTGAAGCCCATGCCACAAATAATAGAGGTTACAGGATCTGAGTCTCCAATGGTAAATTGGGTCTCTAAGAACAACCGTGCCAGACAGGATATTTCTCGTGCTAGGTTGCGAGCTTTAGAAAATTCTCTAGAGAAGGGCCATGTATGGGTCCCACCTTCTCCATCACACAGGAAAACATGGGAAGAAGAGGTATGGTCATCTTTCATAATATGTTAACTTATTAGCCCTTTTTAAACTGGTTCTTCAGTTTAGTTAGTTGGGAGATGATTACCTTGGTCATCTTTGTTGGTTTCAGATCATAGGGCCATTCGATGACCTTTTTAGTACTCTATTTTTAAAGATGTAATAAAGATTGAAAAGTTTCAAGTAGTCAAATGCATTTCTTGAGAGAGTATTTAAAAGAAGAAACACACTCAGAACTGCAAATCGACTAATCTAAGTTCTGTTTTTTAATCTGGTTAGGTTATAGTGGAGAAATATTCTTGTTATCAACGGAATGCTGACTCGATCAAACCCAATACTACTGCTAATGTTTACTTTGTTTGACCTTTGAGCTTAAGAAGTGTAAAGTAACAAAAATTGTCCCTAAAGTGTCACTCGTTTCCTGTTTTGGTTCTTTAGCTCAGATGTTCTAATTTAATCCATGATACATAGTGACTTGTAACAATTTTTGATGTCACTTTATATCTAAAAATAGTGAAAGAAAGGTGAAATATCAAGGATCCATATGGGAATTGCTCAATGCTTGGAGATCATTTACAGAATTTACTTGAGAAATTTTCCATTTTTCTTTCAAAGACTGTAAATAAAAAATGAGTAACTCAGTATGCTTATTACAAAATGCAGGCTCATATTGAGAGGGCATTAGATGGCCATTTCCTATTTAGAAAGCTTACTGATTCACAGCGTCATGTTTTACTCGATTGCCTGCACCGAATAGAAGTGAAGCCTGGTGAAATAATTGTGCAACAGGTCCTCTTTTTCTTTTTGTCTTTTACAAAGCCTCTATTGTTTCTTTCAGAGTACTGTACATATTTCTTGTAAGACTTAAAAATCAATTAAACATGACATATTGAGATCTTTGCTGCTTCTGCTTTTTTATTGTATATTTATAATTTGCTTTTACTTTTGTGTATGGTAATGAAGGGCGGGGAAGGCGACTGCTTCTATGTTGTAGGAAGTGGTGAATTTGAAGTTTTTGCCATTCAGGTACTAATTATGTTTTACATAATGCAACTTTGTGGGACCCCCAGAATAATGTCTGTGAATACTTGAACTATGTTAAATGTCTATGTTCTTTGAGATGACTGAAAGACCCCCATTATTCCTTTGTTATTGAGCAACAATGTTCTTTGAGATGACTAAAATAATCCCAACAGTCCTTATGTTATTTATTAGAGTTTTAATTTTTTCTTTCGCCTTTGACAAAGCATGAAAAGTGCAAAATGTGGGTAGTAACCCCCCTTCCTCTAAAATGTGCACAAAGGATGTGTCTTGGGTTTTTATATACTTTGGTGACCAGGTAGCAAGATAATAGTTTTTTTTGGGTGGTTTGGCACTGTCCCATCCAATTTAATGTTAAAATTAGATGCAAGAGGATGTTGGCAATTTTTTCATTTGCCTTTTGGGGGTTGGGGGGGGGGGTATTTTTAAAGATTTTTTTTTTATCTCCTTTATGTTTTTTTATTTTATTTTTTGCGATCGGGTGGCATGTTTCCCATTGAGTAGAGAGAGCTTGCTGTTGTTCATGATAAATTACTTTCTAAGAGAAATTTAAAAAAAGAAAAACTTTCTAAGATGATACTAGATGTATTGTTGTCAGCTTTCAAAAAAGAAAAGTATTGTTGTCATGTTAAAATGAATGCATGCTTTGAAACAGGAGGAAAATGGTACTGAAATTACTAAGGTTCTACATCAATACACAGCCGAGAAGCTATCTTCCTTTGGTGAACTAGCACTCATGTAAGATGCTATATTTATATGTAGAATGCATACATATCCAAATCCTAGTATTATACCTGTTATTATTATTGTTATTATTATAAATTAGGTATAATGAGCCATTCTTATATTTAATGAATTAGGTATAACAAGCCACTGCAAGCATCAGTACGAGCTGTGACAAGTGGGACTTTATGGGCCCTCAGGAGAGAAGATTTCAGAGGAATTTTGGTGTCAGAATTTTCAAATTTGGCATCTCTCAAACTTCTTAGATCAGTTGATATTTTTTCTAGACTTACTATCTTACAACTCAGTCAGATTGCTGACTCTCTCGAGGAAGTTTCTTTCTCAGATGGTGAAGAAATTATCAGCCAGGTAGTTTTCTGATTTCTTTGGTTTATATGAGCTTCCAAACAATTTTTGATCATTTGGCCTTTTGGGATTTGAAAGAGAGAGGACGGCATGGCATTTTTCAAAACACGAGAACATTCACTTTTATTTATCATAAGAATGTATGAAATTCTATAGTTTTATTCACATAACTTTATTTTACTACTGGTTATTCCGATCATCCAATGACAACTATTTAGACTTTGACCCAAGCTAGTAGATCTGGGTTTAACACATCAGTATTATTTTGTTAGTAGGCTGACACTTCAGTAGGCATAGATTGGCGCTGAGCTGTACATACTAGCAATATTGATTTAGTGGCTGGCAACATACGGATAGATTCTTTATGGATTGTAATTTCTGTTTTGCTGCAGAATGACTTTCTCGATTCACTCTACATCGTTCGAAAGGGACAAGTGACCTTGAGGTACAATCCAGGTTTAATGAACCCTGATGCATGTGGGATTCTGGATTTACATCTCAAACGCTGGGACCACAGCCAAGAGAAAAATGGTGAGATCCTAGTTTCAGTGCTTGAAGGAGGGTATTTTGGTGAATGGGCTCTCCTCAATGACAGTGTCAGTTCTTTGACAGCGATCTCTATAGGTGATGTTGTATGTTTGGTTATCAATAAGGAAAAATTCGATGAAATAGCTGGGCCCATATCACTATTCCCGGAAGAGGATGTTAAGTAAGTTGTGATATTACCTTTCTGCCCCCACCTCCTCTCCCTCTCTTTTTTACTGGTTGGTGGGTAAGGGTAATTAATGACAGAAACAATACGTCATTGCTCGCTTATAAAAAAAAATTTCTGAAATTACATAAAAGTTGTAGTCATAGACTCGTAGGAAACTGATTTTATTCTACAGCATACAAGGCTTGAAATTTTTCAATAATCATGGGTCCTAGTATTGCAAAAAGGTGTTCTGTGAGAGAGTTTGCTTATCAGGTTGGTGAAACCATTAATATAAAAAGAAAGGCGCAGCATTTAAAAAGCTTAGAGAGAGAGAGTTGTAGTTGTCCTTAAATCAATAAAAAAAGAAAGAGTAGGAGATTCTCACATCTGCAGTATACATAGAAGAGTGGGCCCAACTCTAAGAAATTTACACAAGTTAGTGAGAGGTCATTCCATAACCAAAGGAAAATCCAATCTGAGTGTTTTTTTGAAAATCACAAAGGTGATTTGTTTGTCATGTTTTTCATGATATCATCTAATTTTAGGGGTAGACTATGTAGTTACATTGATCACTTGTGGCTTCCAAAAGGCTGTTCTAGTTTCCTACACTCTAAAACTCGAGTACGGAACAGGCCCTTAAGAAGTTTCAGATTAAAAATTATCTTAACCTATAGCCAATTCAAAAGCAGGTGTACTTGGTCAGAGAATGTATCCTATGTCAACAAAAAAAGGCTATAAGGAAAGTGCCATACTGTTTCAAAATAAGATTTAACTGAGTCAAAACAAGTGCTTCAAGGATTTATCAAATATTTTATTTTTATTTTTTTGCCTGAAATCAGTTCCTTAGCATTTTATGATATCAGAAAAACTTTCCTTATGCAGGGAAAGCAATTCTTTGGAGGAAACTAAGAGTGATGATGTAAATGATGTTGTTCCTTTAAGCAAGAAGGTTCAAATCTCTGACTTGGTAGGGGGTCAGTGCCTTCTTTTATATAATTAAAACAAATGAAACTTGTCATTTTTACTAATGATCGTTCATGATGTTAGATTCTGATACTATGGTGGTTTTCAGGAATGGAAAACGTGCTTGTGTGCGACTGATTGTGGTGAAATTGGCCTTGTCAGCGTAAATGGTTCTGGTGAGTTCTAGAGAGTGCTTTTAGCACATTCTATCAACATATTACCATAGGATAGGAGGGATCCAGTTCTACAACTTGCTACAACCTCTCTTTATCATTAATATTTTGAAATAAAGAAATCCATATGACTTCAAATGGTTGGTATCATTCGTCGTCATGAGGATGTGTCTACTAAATTTATCTATACAGTTATCTTGATCCATTCATTTCATAGATTATTGATGTTTTATGAACCAAATAAAATAAAAACTATTAAAGTTTACTTTCACATCATCATCAAGAAGTACATTGTATCTTAAATATTAGTGGAAGAGGCCGATTGAGATAATTATGACTCATAACATATTGTGGTACTGGGGCGCTCTTTGCAAGCCACTAACCATACAGATAACATATTCAAAATTAAAATTCGGCACCAGTTTGGGTTATCAGCAATTAACACTAACAGATAAAACCTTTTGGTAACAGTTATATTAATTTGGGAAGCAATATTGATATTAGTTTGTTTGAAATTAGATCATACTGCTCTGAGTAATTTTCTTATATATTTCGTTCAGAGTTAGGGTAGAAGTTTGTCCACATTTAACAAAATATACATATACCTCTGTAGCAAGTCAATTATTAGATGTTGGATTCACGTATCTGAAAGCATCTAGTGTTATAGAGAAATTATGTGACGTGTTGGGTTCTATTCACAGAGACTAGAGAGGATAATTCATGGCTGTTAATTGCAGAAAACCTATAATCATAGCCTTATCTTATTTTGAGAAATGTGGTATTTTTAATTTGTTCTCATGAACCCTCTTACTAAATGATTATTACTCGCTTATTGAATTTGCCAGATAAAATAGGAACCTTGAAAAGGTTTTCAAGAAGAAAGATAAAGGAAATGGGAAAAGAGGCACAAGTATTGAAAGAGAAAAACTTGATCAAGGATTTGAATGGAACTTCCTGTATTCCTCAAATATTATCTACCTGCACTGATCAATATTATTTGGGAATACTGCTAAATTGTCACCTTGTTTGTTCTTTTGGCTCAATACTGTACAAACCTCTTGATGAATCATCTGCGCGGTTTTATGCAGCCTCAGTTGTTGTCGCATTGGAGGAATTACATCAGGTTTGTTTTTTGTTGAAGAGTTCATTTCTTTCCCACTATATAATTGAACTTGAAGATGGTTTGAGCTCACTTGTACATACTTGGGATCCAAGTTGATGTCATTCAGTTATACAGAGATTTGCCATTGCGGAGAAAAGATGGGGGTGATTTGTCATTTCTTGGCTAAATTAGCATTGTTTAACAATTTCCTCTTATTCACAAAACACCAAAACTAGTGTTTGGTATTCTTTGCTAGTATTACAATTATGTACTATTGGCTTGCAATGGAAGGAAAAAATATCTAATTTTGAATAGTAAATTATATTATGGTCTGATGCTTATATGCCCCTAAATTATACTGATAATCCTCTTGAACTCAGAGATCTATTCTGTACCGAGGTATATCACCAGACATCCTAATGCTTGATCAAGCAGGACGTCTACAAGTAAGCAATGAACAACCGATATTTACTCAAAAAATAATCATGAAATAGTTTTCTTTGTGGATGTATTTTTCACTCTGATAGTTTTTTTTCTTGACTTTACAAGCTTGTAGACTTCAGATTTGCGAAGAGCTTGGAAGGTGAGAGGACCTACACAATATGTGGTGTTGCTGATTCTCTTTCTCCAGAGATAGTGCTTGGTAGGGGCCATGGGTTTGGTGCTGACTGGTAAGATTTAAATTAAAATGTTCTTCTGAATTTGGGAAAAGAATTTCTCAATTTATGGTAGTGAGCAATGACCAAAATAAGAGAAATTGGTAAACACAATTCAAAGAATGAACATGTCTATTAGATCTATTGTTCAGTCGATTGGAAATTCAATCCTATAAGTACTCCAAGTATGAGTTGATGTTCTTCTGCAAATATTTAGAATCTTGAATTTTATTTTGCAAAATATCTTTTAGACACCCTTTCTTTCTCATAATTTGTACATAACTGGACTGATTATTATCTGATCGCTATCAGGTGGGCCCTAGGGGTGCTGCTTTATTTCATGCTACAAGCTGAGATGCCATTTGGTTCATGGAGACAAAACGAATTGGATACACTTGCAAAAATTGCCAAGGGACAATTTGTTCTTCCTTCCATCTTTAGCATGGAAGCTGTTGATCTCATAACCAAGGTTTGTTGTAGCAGTTGGAAGTTTTGCACTTGTCTAATAAGTAGAACCCAATCCACATTCCAAAAATATGTAGGTTGACTAGTGATAGACACTTTGGCCTTGAGAGTTGCCAAACCACTCCGCAAAACAAATAAATTATTTGATTTCTGTTTCTGAATGTGGCATGACATTCTTAATTGTATTAGGGTATTGCAGGTTTGTCCAAGCAGTTGGTGTCTTACCTTTTAACCAATTGGGAACATCTTACAAAGTCATATAGATATATTAATTATTTTTAATTAGTTGATTTATTGATGATGTTACATGTGTGTACTTATATCAATTATCAAATGGCAAGTATATATTCATGAAATTCATTTCCTTAATGACACTTATTAGATAATCCTGCAGGACTTCTTAATTAAAGGAAAATCCCAATTTCTTTTGAATCCTGGTTAAAGGGTGGGGAAATATGATATCAGAGCTTTGACCTGACACTATTTGATCCAGCACTAAACCTGCAAGGTTTGGTCAGATCTCATCTGACCTAATTGGCGATTAATATGATAAGAATTTACCGAACATTTTGAACATCCTATAAGTAGTTGATATATTTTCCTATCTTATTTTCAGCTACTTGAAGTTGATGAAACTGCACGACTTGGCAGCAAGGGTGTAGATTTGGTCAAAAGCCATGCTTGGTTTGATGGTGTTGACTGGAAGGCAGTGTCAAATGCAACTGCTCCAGTTCCTGAGGAAATCACTTCCCGCATTGCAAGTTGCATACAAATCCATGGGGAGGAAGTAAAAGCATCTCCCTCTTCTCCCTCTCAAGATTTAGACAATCTTGATTTCCCAGATTGGATTGAAGATTGGTAGTAGTTATGCCAAATTCACTGCACCGGTAGCTCAGGTACTGGTATTTTGATAAACGGAATCCATTGCAATCAGGTTGCCTTTAAATGGACTATGAAGAAATTAGTTCATCAGACAGAGAGGACCTAATTTGTGATACACCATGTAATTATTTAAATAAGTTAATTCTTTTTATTGGAGGGTAAAAAGGGAAAAAACTGTAGCTTGTGTGTTTTGTTAAATTTGTGAATCCTTTACTCTGTCTGTGCCTGTATGATACAGCGCCTCCACTCAAAGAAAATGTACATATGAATACATAAGCAAGGAATAATATTATATAGTGACCAATTTTTAATTCAAATTATGCCACTTTTTAATCAAGTTATATTAACTCCTGTGCTATAAATTTTATCGAATATACACCTAATTTTGTCATGTGGCATCATGTAAATACTATTTGGAAAAAGATAGGGACCATTTAAAATTTTGGTCCTCGATTCCAGCTTTTGTTTTGTTCCTCAACCTAGTATGGCTTTCTAAGTCTACTTAATTTGAAACGCTTGAATTCAAATCTATATCTTAATCCTTCCAATACTAAGGACTTCTCTATTTCGTTTGTCTTTACAACTTTTTACACAATTCTTTTAATCACAAGGGACTGTTGAATTGAGCTTGACACTGTTTGGGTATTTGTTTCCTGTTGAAAATCAGAATGAATCCGACAGTCGGATTGGGCTATGTTCAGCCAACATATACATGTAATTAACTTGGTAACGGGTTTTTTTGTCATTCTCGATGAACAAAGGATTTCAACGGGAATGAAATAACCCACGAGATTTACCCCTCACGAACCCGAATTGAAAATCTAAATGCCTTGACAACAAGAGAACATTGACGGAAATCCACTCTCATGAGTCATGAGTCATGAGGGTTCATTATTTATTTGTGAGTCCATTCTTTTCAATAGATGTAAATCCTTATTGATAATTATCTCATGATTAACCGAGAAAACCTCTGATTAAGGGGCTTAAAGGATTAAGTAAGGCTAGGGAAAAAATCGTATTTAAGATGATTTTTGTGTTTATGTGGGGGTTTGTTTCTTTTGGCTTAAACCAAACCTAATTGACAGCCCCAGACTTATTTGGCAACGTTTAAAACTTTTATTATTAATATTTTTTTTTGATTTAATGAATTTTAAGCCTTTGATTTGGATTAGGGTTTGGTTTTGACTTTTAAATTTCTGAGGATTTTTTTTTTATTTTACGGTTTTGTATTTGAATTTTTATTTTTAGTTGTCCTCTTTATCTTGATTTTTTTAAACTTTTTTAATTTTGAAAATACTTATTTTGAAAGTACTTAGTTTGAAAATAGATCCTTTAAAATCATTCAATTTTGAAATTACTTAAATCTTTCTTTTTAGAAATTTCGTTGAAGATGATTTAGTGAGTTTATTATTATTATTATTATTAGAATTTTATTAAATTCATTTTTATAGGAAAATACTTCAAAAAAATACAAAAGAGCATTATTTTGGCTATTTTGATATTAAAATATTAGTAAATTTGGTTTATTTATATTTTTATAATTTTATAGATATTTAATTTAAAATTTTCAGAGTTATTTTATTATTTTTAATTAATTTTCAAAGTTTCTGATGACGTGGCGGTTTCTGGTTGGTTTACATAAGCATACTCGCTGAGGTGGAAGACCCAGGTCAGCGTCCTGGTGGCAAAGAGAAATTTTTGGAGAAATTCAACTGGGATTTGTGCATTTCCTTTAGTGGGCTTATATTTCGGCTTACAGGATGATCCGAAAAATTTAAAAATAATATTAAATTAATATAATATATTAAAAATAACATCAATATAATAATATTTTTTTAAATAGTATCACAAGATCGGAATCTGGGATTCCGACCTCGGATTTCGAACTTAGCTAAGATCGGAATCCCGAATTCTGATCTTAGAATTAGGCCTTTTCTCATTTTTTTCGTGCGAGTCCTTTGGCCTTTTCTAACCTTTGTAATTCCATTTTTTTTCACTTTGAATGGACGATACCATACCGGATTAAAACAAAATTTGTTAATCTCATCACTCAGGTCTTCAATTGAAGAGCAAATTGTGCACTGGTTCATCCAGATACAAACTTTTTTATTTTATTTTGTTTACATCTTGTATGAATTTAATCTTCAACGTTCAAATGTATATGATTTCTGAAGTATAGGTGATATCATTGGTACATGTAGATTTTACTGTTTGTTTTTTTTTTAAAAAAAAATAGCTTTGCTGAAAGTCACTGATAAGTTAATTCTCATTTTGGTAAAGAGTCGGGACTCGAGTATAAAAAATTGTTAAAGTTCCATTTCATTGTTACCATTCTGTTTATAAAAATGAAAATGGTATATTCTTTTATAAGTTAAATATTATCAGAAAATATTTTGCATTGTTAAAATAGTGAATGGCACAATCAGCGAACAAGCAATCAGAATAAAATAACGCATCCTTTTAATGTTTATTGGACATAACTATATGGCAATTTTCTGCACTAAATATCGTATCCTAATATGTGGGGAGGAATGGATGGATGGATCAGAGTAAAAATCTTTACTGACCTTTATGTCTTTTCTTTCTTAATTAGTTTCCAAATGTGTTTTAATTAGTTTCCAAAAAAAAAAATGCGTTTAATCTGGTGCTAAAAGAAATATGTTTTAATTAGTTTCCAGAAAACCAGACAAATACGTTTTAATCTACATGATATATACATGAGATTTCTATTATGAGCTTTAATTGGTTGAATGAAATTAGTAAGCTGGTGCCAAAATAAAGTAGCATGTTTTGTTATTAATATGATCAGGCGCTTGTCTTTGTTAATTTGGTATGTTTTCCTGTACAATCCCTTACATCTCTTGTTTATCATAGACGCTTATATATATATATATATATATATATATATATATATATATCATTTTTAAGTAGTATATATAATAAATTAGTTAATGAGAAGAAATTTGTTATATTTTACTGATGCTAATATATTGTTAACTAGACATTAAATTTAACTTCATTGAAGAATACGAAGATGAAACTTCATTTAGCAATCAGAATTATATTAGAATTTGTAGTTGTCAAACTTCATTTAGTACTATCAAATTTGGATCATTGATTTTGTTGAATTATCATATTATCATATTAAATATATGTGCCATGTAATATTTTCATATATTAAAATTCGCCTGCACATTAAGCGCGCACTGCTGCTAGTCAATATTAATTATGTTTTAAAAATTTATTAAACAATTATCGTATTCAGTAAATAAATACGTAAGAAATAAAATTTTATTGATATTTATCTAACAATTATTTTTATTCTGTGTCCTTACTCCAATAGAGTTTTCATCTTCTTTCGTTAGAAAAAAAAAAGAAAAATGTTATTATATTGAGGGAGCAAAAATAAGGGACTCAGCGCAAAAACCATATAGGAGCAAAAATTACATTTGTTATAGACTCTTTTACTGCAGAAGTATAGGTGATGTCATCGGAAAAGGCCAAAGGGACTCACGCGAAAAAAAATGAGAAAAGGTCAAATTCTAAAATCGGAACGTGAGATTCCGATCTTAGCTAAGATTGAAATTCAGAATTCCGTAATTGCGGTCGGAATTCCAGATTCCGATCTTGTAATACTATTTTAAAAAATGTTATTATATTGATATTATTTTTAATATATTATATTAATTTAATATTATTTTAAATTTTTCGACAGGATGATTCGTTATTATTTCCTTTTGGGCCTACTTTATTGCAATCAAGCAATCAGACTCCAAAAATAGAAAAAAACTTGTTCCGATTCCTGCCAAATACGGAAACCGCATCTCCCTTCCACCTCACCCGCGTCTCCCTTCCCCCTCACCCCGCTTCACCCCTCTATTCCATCTCTCCTCTCTCTCATCGCACGCCGTCGCACAGCCTGCCGTCCCCGTCGAACAGCCCTGCTGTCGCCGTCGCGCAGCCCAGCCCTGCCATCGCCGTCGTCCAGCCCAGGTCTACCGTCGTCGTCGCCGCAGCCCTCCCGTCGCCGTCACCCAACCTTGCCATTATCAGAATCAGAAATTAAATATTATTACTCCCTTATTTGTATTAAATACTTCCTTACTACAATTATTTACTCCCTTATAGTTATTTAGTTACTCCCAAGCAACAGTAGAATCAGTTCTGAATATTAGTTACTCCCTTATACATATTAGATACTCTTTTATACTAGTTATTTACTCCCTTATAGCTATTTAGTTACTCCCGAACAACAACAGAATCAGATATAAATATTATTTACTCCCTTACTTGTATTAAAAACTCCCTTACTACTACTTATTTACTCCCTTATAGATATTTAGTTACTCCCAAACAACAGTAGAATCAGTTCTGAATATTATTTATTCCCTCATGCATATTAGATACTCCTTTTATGCCAGTTATTTACTCCCTTATAGCTATTTAGTTACTCCAAAACAACAACAGAATCGGATTTGAATATTATTTACTCCATTGTATATATTATTTACTCCCTTATACTGATCAATTTCTCCCTTATAGTAATTTAGTTACTCCCAAAAAACAGCAAAATCAGGCATGAATATTATTTACTTCCTTATACATATTAGATACTCTCCTATACTGATTAATATCATCCCTTATAATAATTTAGTTACTCTTAAGTTGTAACAGAACTAGATCTAAACTTCTTTTCTCTTCTTATTCTTCTCGATTTCTACTTCTTTCTTCCTCAACCAGATCTAATTGGTATAGAAGAGGGAGCAGTGAGGGGAGGTGAAGGTGTAGGTGAGGCGGAGGAGGCGAGTGGCGGAGGAGAAGAGAGGCGGAGGCGGATGGGAGGTGAGGCGAAGCAGAGGAGAGGATGAGGTGGAGGAGAGGAGAGGTGAAGGAGAGGAGAGGCTGAGATGAGACAGAGGCGGAGGTGGGACAGAGGAGAGGAGAGACGGACGTGAGGAGAGGAGAGCGAAGGAGGTGGTGAAGATCTGAATCGGATTTTGTGATTGTGATTGTGAGGAGATCTGAATCGGAGGGAGAGAGATGACGGAGAGGATAAAAGAAGAGAAAAATGAGACGAGGGGAGCGACTCATTCTGATTGCTTGATTGCAGAGCTCGTTGATTACTCTAAGTAATTCCCAATCGCAAGAGTCTTTAGCGCTGAGAGTGAGAAGTGAGAACTAAATCGAAAAGGACGGGTTTCATTTCTTCTGTAAACAGGCTCGACAGATAACGGGTACTGATCCACTATCGCTCCTAACCATCGCGAGACGAGGGAAAGGGCTTCAAGGCTTTGTGGAGAGGTGGGGAAGACAACCATGAGGTCAGACAAGTTAGACATAGTAATTATTTAATGCGATTATCAATCATCCGTAAGAATGTTAAAGGATTTCAATTTTTGAAACAAGAAAAGTATCTTTAACAAGAAGTGTTTGTTTGATGGAATACTCTGTACACAAGTGCCTCAAGTATTCATATTTTGTATATCAAATTCAAATTCATCATTTTTGTTTTTAGCATGGAACCTTTCATATAGGATCGTTAAAGTTATGTAAATTGAGGAAATGTCAAATAGGAGATGGACAACCATAACGTTGTCAGGATACAACTTATTTTTTGGTTGAGCCCTTGTAATTTTTCATTTTTGACACAAGATCACAAGTTCTAATGTGAACTTCAGTTTTTACCTTTATGTGACATCTAGATCATACACTGTGTTAATTTTAATATAATTTCAGCAGCATGTTTCCTAAGAACCATAGATTGCTTAGGAAGCACCTCTCATGTACTCCATAGTAATAAAAATCAAGGTCTTTGCATTTTGGCATACTGGTACACTACTAGACTCGTATTGTCAGAATGCTAATTGTAACTTTTCAATTGTTTAATATCAGGAAAATTGAAGTCCAAAGTTGAAGGTTTAAAGCTCAATTTAGATTTCAAAATTCCAAATGCAAACAGGACCTCAGGACAAATGAAAACTAGTATCCACTTTTGCCTATACAAAAAATGCAGATATATCTGAAATATGGAGTTAATTGATGTTTATTACTCTTAATTGCACTTATTTATTAGTCTCTGATGCTCATTACCTGATAAATAGGGCCACTATGCTCGAAAAAGAAGTACACGTATAGCCATAAGAGAAGCAAATAAAAAACCAATATATATATAGATCAAAATGTCCGTGAGTTGCAACTCTAAGTTGCTACGGTGACTCACCAAAGTGTCCGTGAGTTGAGATCAAAACTGCTATATCTAGATCAAAATGATCGATCTAAACCGTCTAATATGATCTCTCTATTGAAATCTCCATGCAGATCAAATTTTATATTTTTTCGAAATTTGTAAGTATTATTTTCAGATTTTAAAAAACTGCTATTTTTTAATAGTTCAGAACTAATTAGATTAATGATTTTCTAATATTTCAAAAAAATACTTACAAATTTCGAGAAAATGTAAAATTTGGTCTACATGGAGATTTCAATAGGGAGATCATATTAGACGGTTTGGATCGGTCATTTTGATCTAGATATATCAGTTTTGAATCGCAACTCACAGAAATTTTGGTGAGTTGCAACTCACCATAGCAAAACTCTATGAGAGAGAGAGAGAGAGAGCACCCTGAAGTACAAATAAAGCGGTGCTTTAAAGTTGTTTTTATGATTCAAAATTTAAATGGCCGATCCAAACCGTATAATATGTTCTTCATATTGAAATATCTTTAGAAACAAATTTATACATTTTTTTTTATTTTTTAACTATAATTTTCAGATTTTACAAAATTCTTAATTTAAAACATTCTGGAGCGATTTTGTAAAATCCGAAAAATATAATTAAAAAAAAATGTAAAAATTTGTTTCTGAGGATATTACAATATGAATAACATATTGTATGATTTGGATCGACCATTTGAATTTTGAATCATGAAAAACAATTCTAAAGTACCGGTTGATTTGTGCTTCAGGGTGTACCATAGTCATTGTGTGTGTGTGTGTGTGTGTGTGTAGGAGAGATAAAATACACTATGGTGTACAAATCGTCCTCGTACACCCGAGTCGATTTTGAAATTCAAATAGTCGATCTGAATCGTTGAAGTTATTCTCCATATTGAAAATCTCTTAGAGACAAAATTTTACATTTTTTTTTATATTTTTTTGCTATATATTATGATGTTTTTTGAAAATATCATAATATATAGCAAAAAAATTCGAAAAAAATGTAAAATTTGGTCTCAAAAAAATTTTCAATATGAAAAACAACTTGTACGGTTCGGATTGACCCTTTGGTTTTTGGTTTTTGGTTTTTGGACACCTCATGTACACCAGTATTTTATCCATTCACTATAAATATATATATATATATATATATATATATATATATATATATATATATATATATATATATATATTGCAAAGCTAGATGTACACCTAGTTCTATTTGATGCAAGAGTACGAAGAGGGAAATGGAATTGAAAAAAAAAAAAGGATTTATGGCGAGTGCAAAGGGAACATGCGGAGCGATAGCAAGCTGAAGGAGTTACGCATAACGAAAAAAGAGAGAGGTCGCGCGACGAGAAAGGTATCGATGTCAATGGGCATAGAAACAATTTTTCTTTCCCTCCGTTCTCCATCAATTTGGAAGAGAAAAAAATTGTACATAAGGAGAATTTCGAAGAAAACACTTCCCCTCCGTGAGAATTTAATCATCGTGGTTCTCTTCCATCCAAACGAGGGAAACCTCTGAATAACCCATCTTGGGTTAATAAAATGTTATGGATTTTGCAACTTAGATAACATAGGTAGCATTATTAACATCAAATAAAGTGATATGTGGGCATGCACAAAGTATTAAGAAGATTGGTGATGGTGTAATAACAAACTAAATCATTCAACAAAAGCATGAAATCTTTATATTGAACCTGAGACAATTGCCTTTGAAATGATATATCTCTAAAGTTATTAGTTAAGCCTGCTTTACACTTATCATTTTATCAATACTATAAATCTAGAAAAGAATAGAATGGAAAATTCTGATTGGCATTTTATTATGCCAACTATCAAACCAGAAAAGAGTATGCCGGTCATTACCAATTTGCACAGTTTTTTTATTCAATTTCTACTCTTCATTTTCTATTATAGATCTGGAGGTCACACTACTTATGTAAAAAAAGACGCACATTTGTTAGTTTACGACAATTTCCAAGAAAAGTATCCTCATTACTAGTAGGATGTGCATCAGGGGTCGCCAACTTCACAACAGACTTATTTCTCAAATACTCATAGATTCCAAATCTGAAAGCACAAAACTGATTGTCTCTGACATCTATCAGAGACAACACGTTTGAGTATGGCATCGTGATGTAAATAAAATATAAAAACAGAGTCAGAATTTAGTAAGACAACTTCTACAAGTAGCACAGATAGCTTCTGTTTTATTAAGATTTTTAATAATAATGTTTCATAGAAAATATTCTATGTTTTATCCATAAACAATAGCTGACCACCTTGAAGACATATTATAAGCAAAAAATTAGCAAGTACCTGGAATGTTTTTCGCTGGAAATGTCGGCCATGGATTTCTTTCCAAGTAATCTCTAAACACCGCAGCGAACTCATCGATCACTGCAAGGTGCCTGGTAGTTTCCAACCAGTAGCTAGAAAATTCTTCTAATCCGGACTATATGTTCAGTTTCTATCATGTTGAAGCGGGGTCAACACAACTTCAGCATAATCTTATGCCTATTTTTTCCGCTTGCTATAAGTGTTCGATCAATAGCCCTTTCAACTTGCATAAGCTCTTGTTGGATGCTCATCTACGTTTAAAGTTTAAAAATTGAGTAAAAAATCTTGGTTTAAATCAACTCCCGATATGTAACAACAACCCCAATAATGCACACCTCATATCTCCCCTAACCTCCCAGATCTACTACCAAAAACAAGTTATTTTTAAAATTCTAGCACATAACACAAAAAGAAACTGTAATGTATTATGTTACTTCAACCATACCAAGTAGAATTATGATAATATTTGTAGTCCGAATTAATACCTAACTCAATGATTTAATGAAACGAACAATTTAAATGTAATAACACTAAATCGGAAAGAGTAAAAACACTTGGTAATATCGTAAAGAGCTTTTTTTTAACATAAAAATCTAAAATTAGCAAAAAGATAATAGCTCTGGATTCTATAAATACAACAGACAAAGATAGTTGCGACTTCAATAAGATATAAGTTCAATTCAGTGTAGTCGTTGAGTCAAATTTCGGAATCCTCAAATCAAATGGAGAGAAAAAAAGAAGAGAATGGAACCTCTATTGCCTAGTCGCTCAGGCTGGCTCCAATCGGCCTCTTCTTCGAATCAGAGCTCACTTAGTGCAAAGTGATTTGGATTTGCGGGAGTGACTGAGTGAGATGGGAGGGAAGGCAGCGGGTTTAGGGTAATTATAGTACCTGTGCAGTTCTCTTTAGTATTTACAGATTCATCTGGTACATTTTTGTCATTGTAGTACTTATCAAATTATAATAGGTGTCAGTATTTGGTATGTCATACATAAAGAAAAAGGGTAAGGGGGTGTCATGGGCCCACTCTTGCAATTAGTATTAGAACTAATTAAAATGATTATTGCAAGCATTTCATTTTGAAAACATCATGCATTGTCATTTCTATGTTTGCCTTTTTTGCTATTGTCATTTCTATTTGTGTGTATTTGTTGGAAAAGTTCTCTTCTTGATCACATAGAATTTTAGGTAATATGACTTCTAAATTGATTTTTTTTTGCAAAAATTTAAATTTTCGTCAAAATATGTCTAAAGATGTGTAAAAAGAATTTTAATGTGTTGATTTGCTCTGATATCTGATCAAATTATTTGTCCAAATTGGATGACAATTTTTTTATGTCCAAAATTCTTATTATTTTCAGCAATCTTATCAATAAAAAACTAGCGATTTAATTTTATATGGAAAAAAACCTTGCTCTCGATGAGTTTATTTTTTTTCTGTGTGATTAACAATGCTTATGTTTATGCAAATACATAAATAATAAATTTGCTCCTTAGATGAGAAAACATACAGAAGATGAAAAAAATGACAGTAATTATAAAGAAATTGGTAAAAGCCAAATCACTCAAGAAGAATGAACTACTTCCTCGTGAATAAATTGCCATATCACGCAGAACTTGTGCACAATGTTTTTCTCTAGTCCTTTGTTAATTTTATTATCTACTCACAACAACTTGATCATTGACCGTTGTAAATTGAAATTTAATGATTAACTTTACAAAAAAAATTTAAGGATTTTGTGGATGTTTCATCTCTATGATTCTCACAACAGTACATTTATTATAAGATTTGCAGGAGTTTCGTCTTTGTCATTCATCCTAGGAGGTTTTATTTGTAACTTATAAACGGAGACATTGTAAACTTGTGTAATTACTAACATTAAAATAAAAAATTTGAAATTGTGCAGTGAGGATATTTGAATAAAATGATTGTATATATATTGTTTTCGTTATTCTTTCTTTTACTTTATTTTACAATACCAATTTATAATCCAAATCGAGCTACTTTATTTGTAAAGTTAAATAACTCCCGTGCTACAAATATTCATCGAATATGACCCATTGACCCCTATTTTTGACATGTGGTATGTAAAAGTACTATTTGGAAAAAGCAGGGTATAATTAAAATTTTGGACTGCGATTACAGCTTTTGTTTTGCTCTTATAATTATTTTTAATCAGCTTTTTAAGGCTTTCTAGGGCTTTCTTCTTAAGTCAAATCTATGCTTAATCGTTCCACTTCATAGAGACTTCTCCGTAAAATGGCAATCACATCGTGTGCAGTTTAGACGAAATTCAAATTAACTCGGCACTGTGTACGTGTGAGTAATAATTGCAGTTAGTAGGAAATTTTGTGAATTGACAGCATAATGGTGTGACAATTTGAATATATATTTTTTGAAGATAAATTGGAGGTCAAGCCACCCAACTTATTTTTAAATTAAATGTCTATGAAAGACTCTCCAGCCAAGTTTCGAACCTACGACCTTTCGCTCAATATGCATTGCTCTTTAACTATGACAATTTGAATATTAATTCATCATAGAATATCCAGAGCGGGTTTTAGTGAGCCAAAAGCCCAAAATCATTGTGTTTGATAGAGGAGTAAGGCTCTTAATCCATTTTTAATCTACCAAATATAGAAAAAAAAATGGAGGACTAGCATGGAGTAACGACCGAAATCGGAGAAGTAAATTACTACTCCTGGATAGGTGGTGTAAATTTAATCCGTGGAGTAACTCCTCAATAGCACGTCCCACACATATTTCTTTCCGCTACATACCCTCATTTTATAATCAGCAAAAACCATAAAAAATGATTTGAGGGTAGTTTGGTCATTTTATAATCTCACTTAATCCTCTACTTTTCATACCAAACACGACTACAATGTGTGGAATAAAAAAATTTAAACACTTAATCCTCCTTAACTTTAATCATTTTTTACTCCTCTACCAAACACAGCAACGCCATGTTGAATGTTGTATAATACATTCAACATGTTGTGTAATGTTGTATAATAACATGCACAATTAATATTTTCTCTAGTCCTTTATTAATTTTATTATGTACTCACAAAAGAGAAATATAACGTAGCATTGAAATAACAAAAAGTAGCCAACTAGCTAGTAGCTGCTAGTATATCTTCTCTTTGGAATAATTATTGAATATACGCTCTGAAAAATCTGTTACCCCAGCAATTAAAATTATCAAAATAGAAAAATGGTGATCTCAAATCCAATTTCATATTCGTGAATCAATATTCTATATTTTTACGCGTTCTATTTGGTCAAAATAGTGAGTCGCGCTAGGTCAGCTGCATTTCTTCCAAATGCTACGCAAATACAACATCAAAGCCTTTAGGCCAATTACAATTCATATACGTATTTAGTTCTAAATAATTTTGACATACGGTCTAATATTTTTTTTATGACAAATTCTATGCACCAATTCTTTTATATGTATTTTTTCTCCAAAAAAAAAAAAAAACTATTTCTTTCCGACGGACTACCAATTCTTTTGTATGAGAATCAGGCTGAATCCGGACTAGAAGAACTAGTTTATAAAAGCAAGTCCATATTTTTTTTTATGTTTCAGTTCAATGAAACACAAATAACCAATATAAATTAGCATTATTCATTCTTAATCCACTCGGTTTATAGTCTTGGACTTTACCTAGATGGGCTCTTGGTCTACTTATAATTTTTTTTAGAAAAGGCTAGATAGAGACTAAGATTATCTAGACATTTGATTACTTATATAATGGTAGCAAATGCCATGGATCATGGAAGAGATTTCCACACAATTACTGTCATAAAGGATTAGAACATGAGGGCGCGCACACAGTCAGAGCTGCTGATCTGGAAATTTCTTGACTCTTAATCAGTACTTATCTTATTAGTTGGTTTTGGATAAATAATAACAGATAGTACGCATATTCTTGAGGAATAATGACGCAATACGAAAAAATATTCACCGAAGATATTTCGGGGTCCTTCACCCGAAGTACTTCGTGGTAATTCCACTGGTGCATGACGCGAGTAATTCACCCAAGGTCCTTTGGATTGTTCAATCTGAACAAGATGCGAGTCATTCTCCCGAAGTATGTTGGGGTACCTCATGCTTTCCGAGATATCTTGGGATTCCGAGTATAATGCGAACTCAATCCGAAAGGGTACCTCACCCGAGGGTACTTCACCCGAGACCTCACCCTCACCCGAGGGTATCTCACCGAGACCTCTTCCGAGGGTATTTAGGGATGTTGCATCCGAGCACGACGCGAACTTAATCTCATCCGAACCTAACTCAGAATCTGACGAGGACTATTTTTTAGTCTAGGACATTACTATTTTAGTAATTTTATATTTTTTCTCTCTCTTTCTGTAAATTTCCATTTTAGGGTAGTATTTCTGAAAATGTACTGACTCGTAGTCCAAGGCGCCGCCTCCTATATAAAGGGGTGCTTTTCATTGTAAAAGGCAGTTGATTAATTAATGAAATTTCCCTTTGGGCTCTTTGAGTTCCTCTTTGCTATTTAGCATTTCTTTGTGTTTTCTAATTCCACTAAACCATTTATCGCCGGCCTCCACTGGCGGACCGGTGATTTGGGACGAGCGTCGTCGTCAAATAACTCTTGGAATAGTCATATTCTCTGTCAAGCCCCACTAGATGCTGTTTGGAGCTACTATTTATTTACATCCAAACAAATCCCAAATCAGCAAGACACCAACTCAATTATTAACAAGATATTGTATGATACAGACATCCAAACACAACTCTTTTATGAGTTACTGATGGGTGGGTCCATGAATTGTTATTTAGACAATTTAGCAAGGAGCTCTAAGTACTAGCTAGACGGATTTAATATGAGTGATCACTATAAGGCATATGAACTATTTTAGATATGTTGTAAGAGAAGATCTAAATTATATTTCTGTCATTGCCTATCGTACAGATCTCTTCGCTGGCTTCCTGCGACCACTCATCTTTTTGCATTTATTATTTGATGTACAATTGTACATATTCTTATTGAATTAGATAATTAGTAAAAATATATAGAAATTACAATTCTCATAAATTATTGTATTCAAGAAACAAATCAAGGTTATTTAATCAAAGTATTTTGAATCTTTGTAACTGACAAAATTAATACTCAGCAATTTAACACTTTAAATTTTGATCGGTCATGGATAAAGTTAAATAAAAATTAATTGATAGAATTCAACAAGATCTTGCATAGAGTTATTTTATATAAAAATTTTATAATACGGAACAATAATAAAACATCATGCCAATTTTTATGGAGTTCAAAATATAATTGGTCAACAAAAAAATATGCAGTGCCACTTCTGGACCAATTAATTGACCATATTTGACGATAGATGAATGTATCTAGAGGGAATGATGGATAGATTCATTCATTTTTTCCATAAATCTTCCTCCGGACAGATAGCGAGGACTGTGATTTGTTTATTTTTTTTTATTTACATAGAATAGTACAATCCATGTTGATAGGAACCTATATTATTTTTTTCTACCGGAAGCTACAATATTTAGAATGTATAAAACTACGTAAATTTTAATTTCATTAAAAAAATTAAGCATCATTAACGGATTCACCATTTCACCTCCTTTTCATTGCCAACGAAACTAAAAGGGAAACCATCAGAGAAACTTCCAACTGGTCAGACTATGCGCGACTGATGACCGATGATCATAATATATGTATCTGGATTAAATATATGGATATGGATGTAAAAACAAATATTAGAGAGAGTATAAAATATTAGTTTTTATGTCTTAAAATTCTTGATAAAATAATTTAAAGCAATGATGATAAAATAGAATTCCTAGATTTAATTTGCATCATTTTTCTCTAATGCTCGTAATATATCGTAGCATTTTGACCTCATTCTAAATTGCATCAAAAAGTTTGTATGAAAGAAATGTGGATGATTTCCAAATATCTATATATGTTAAAATCATCAATGCCATCCAATTGAGCCAAAATGGCACAATTTTTTTTATATTTATGTAGAGAATATGATATTAATTCAAATGAACGGTTATATGTTATTTTTTATTTTTGGATATTATATATTTTCTTGTAAAAATTGAAAATAAGGAAATAATAGGACAAAAAAATTGGTGATATTTTAAATCTTTTTCTTTATTTCAAATTGTTAGAAACACATAAAACTTCCAAAAGTTTGCATTGTTCATAGCATCTTAGTTACTTTGACACAGATTTATAGTTATATAAACATCAGATTTTAAAATTTGACTTCCACCACATCCAATTAAAAAGTCATAAAAAAAACTTATAAGTTTGTATCAATTGTATATATGGATACAGCAGTATAGCTAATGCTGAATAAAATTTGAATATTTAATTTTTTTATTCTTTTTTAATTCTTGATATAAAATAAAAGTGCGAGATTTAATTTGCTTTACTTCTAGGACTAATTTATAAAATTTAATTGGTGGACATATATATGCTACTGAAATCTAGTTAATCAGTAAATTTAAATTAATTACCTGTGGATCAACATTTCAAGTACTAACCAATTGGATTGAACACTTACAAGTTACAACTGAAATTTTAAATAGAAAATTTTTTATCTTATTACTTATAAATTCATTAATCATGCATGAAACATCAAATTGATTTGGGGCCTATCCACGGACCACAGTGTGCAAGTTCTTCACGTTACATTCAATCCGCTTTATGTCACAACTAGACAGCTATCTCGTGGATGCACGCAGCCTTCTATCCCTAAACCCTGCAATGCCATGTGATCAACGCTGTCAATGGATAATTGGATAATATCAACCCATCAAGACCTGATCCGTATTATTGAGCTAAGAAAATTCTTGATATTAATTTTTCTTTAATTATTTCTCAGATATAGCTTCCATTTTTTTTTGTCTTTTCTTTTGGAGCAATAAAAAGATTTAAGTGTTTTTTAGCTCAATAATATTACTACTTTGAATTTATCACAATAAGTGAGGGTAAGTTTTGGAATGTCAGGAACCTGCAGGATGCATCATGCTTAACTGCTCTTTTTCAAGTCAACATGTATTGCCAACTCGGAGGTTGGAACAACATCTTTTTGAAAATTGACCTCACATGATTATTGGCAAAAGTTTGATTTATGGTGAACTTTTGACCTTCATTTGGGGAAAAGAGAAGTTCAAACAAACAAAGACTTTAACCCCAAAGGATTGAGAAAACTCTTACAGCTTCATCATCATCAAGCACATAAGCATATATCAAAAATCAAATATGAGCATGTTGCTAATAATCACATAAGCATATTAGTTATTGAAAATTGACTTCGCCATGATTATTGGAAGAAGTTTGGTTTATGATGAACTTTTGACCTTCATATGGGACAAAAAAAAAGCAAAAAAAAAAAAAAAAGACTTTCACCCAAGGATTGAGAAAACTCTTGCCGCTTCATCATCATCAAGAACATAAGCATAAATTAGAAATCAAAATCAGACAATTAATAATTGGTCCCTTTTTACAGGGGCAGATTTATTAAGAAACAAATTCAGACTTATATACATCCTTAATTTTCAATAACGATAGTATTTATCTTCAATGTGGTTTAAGAATCTATAATTATAATGAACTAATGTTAAATATATCTAGATTTGAATCTAATGAGACAGAAATTACACATGACATGCATTTCTGGCCGTTACATTCATCACTACTCTCCGCATATCAAATGACCATCAACAATGGCTTGTAAGTTGTAACCAGTGTTTTCAATATCTTACCGGTTACTGGAACAGTAACTGAAATAGCGGTATCTGATATTGTAAGAGAAAATATCGGAATTTTTTGAAAAATACCAAAAAATATCGGATTTTGGTGACCAAGCCGGTAGAGGCCCTGGTATGGTATTGAAAACAATGCTTGTAACTCATTGGATGATATCTATATGATGTTAAGGTATTCACCATTCGGTTCTTTTTTGTTTATTTATTACATGATAGTTTTATAAATTTGTCATCAGGGACGGATTTAAATAGAGGGGGGTTGCAATGTCACCACTATTTTTTTTTTGAGTCTAATATTTTTGTATGTATTTTGTATTCAAGTAGACCATATTCATAAGAAATTATACATTTGAACCTGATAAAAATATAAATATATTTCAATTGTTGAACCCCACAATTAAAAATCAAGATTTTTCTTGTTCAAATTCTATTAATATTATTATGAAATTTATAATAAAATTTTAATGACACCCATTCAAAAAAAATTTTGGCTCCGTCACCGTTTGTCATGTACCGTCATACGTATAATAAATGAACGAAATCAATATTAGACGACCGCAAAAAGAATGTAACCCAAATGATATGCAGCCTTTAATTATAGCGTGTGACTCTTGCTACTCACTATCATAATTCAAACCAATGATTATCTTATTTATCTCTCATCACTTATTGAAGATAAAATAATTGTTTCCTTATATTAAGATTTTCTGCTACAAAAGGTACCTTAACTAATTATTATTTATTTGATACAACTAATTAAGCCAAATTTCAACCAAAATTAGTCTAAGACAAGGTTTGGTCGGTGATATTTTAGCTCCAAGGAAGATCAGCACCACTCATATATATCTCCATGTCAGCACTCATCGTGGGACCCACCGCGTGAGGAAAACCGCTATGGTCGGCTCTGAGTGGGTCCCACAGATATTGTAAGATGGGCCCACCAATCATTAATGACCTTCGCGACACTTCTATTGAATACATGTTAAATACAGCTGGCATGTTGGGATTGGATAACGTTCTGTTCCTCATCCTCATCCACTCCACACATTTCGCAAGCATTATTATTTTTTTTCTCTCTCTATTTAATTTTTCGTAGCTTTCTGAAACTCCAGATTCTGAATTTGCGGCTTAAGTGAAATATTCTGCGCAGTAATTTAATGCATATGAATCCAAAACTAATTGCGTACATTTCATGACAGTGACAATTGAACAAATTCAAATCGTTGATGTTTTTCTATGCACCTTGGATTTTTTTTATTTAATTCGGAGCTTAGTGATTTTATAATCATAAAAAAAAGAAAGCATAAAATCAACAGTGCTATTGCATTTAATATGGCAAACAAACATTTCTATCTCTTGAATTATATCGAAAGAATAACTATGCGACCAAACCTTGTCTTTTTAAAATTTTAATTGTTGTAAGTATCTCATTTAAAATTTTAATTGTTGTTAATAATTAATTCTTTTTAAAATGTGAAGCCTGATGTACAATCCTTATAATAAACGTGGTACACAAATTCTCCTACCTCTTTGATTTATACAAAAGCTTTTAACTTATGCGATATTTTTCTTTCAAAAAAAAAAAAGACGATTTTCATACATAAACAAAATCAATAGTTTAAATTAATTTTCTTTTATTTATTTTATTACTAATACTGAGATCAACCAAGTTTAGCAATGACATCTGTATCTGATTTCGAATTAACTGAACTTAGGCTCCGTTTGGATGACTTCTTCCCGGAATAAGGAATAAGAAATAATCACTTTTTACCAATAAATTTATTTCTAACCATCCAAACTCTTCACAAAAGTTACACACTTCCCAATAAATTTACCCCTTCCCAATAAATTTTTTCCCTTCTTACTTCTTCCTACCTTATTCTCAACGCATCCAAACGGAGCCTTAACTAGGAAATCATATTTGCAGCTGTCAATCCTAATCCGAAGGAAATAAAAAGTAAAAAAGTAAAAATAAAAAATGAAATAAGAGGACCACGATAATCGACTTCCCTCTATCATCTCTGTAAAAGTTAAGATGGAAAAAACAAACTTACGCCGCCTGTGTCAAACCTTCAAAAAAAATTTGAACAAATGAATGCATTCTAATTTTTTTTTCATTTCAAGTATATTGACAATAGACTTACCAAGAAATAATATATGCATACAGTTGAGATACCAGTGCTTTGGATAAAGAAAGATGTTTCATTTTCTTGAGTAAATTGAACTAGAAGTTACGTTCTAGTTATGTTTTCATTTTCTTAAGTAAAAACTCCATTTCACAATTTTCGTGAGTAATAATAAGATCATAGTATATAACTATGTTGTTTGACAAAGTTGCGAGCATATCTTTGAAACATCAAAAGTTATCAGAAATACACTTTCCGGATCTTTTGGCGTAATTTCTCTAATATATATTTTGGTTTGAGAGGATTCTGGTAGCCTGGTAGAAAAAGTCTCCCAAAATAGTTTTAATTTAAAAAGTTATCCGTGATAGTTCAGTTTTACGTACCAACAAAAAATATATATTTTATTATTGTTTCGTTGTTTTTCTGTTTTTCTTTTCTGGATTTTCCTGTGGAGCTTGAGATAAACATTTGAGAGCATTCATATATTGGATCCGCATATATAGACCCAACAAGGAACCTCTGATCCAAATCGAAAAATCATTGACACCTATAAATACGTACGCATAACCACACCTTTATACCATCTTCAATAATCTATCTCCTTCTAAACATTTCAAGAGATTAGCTCTGCTCCATAAAAAAAAACAATGCCTGGCATTGCATTTGGCCGCTTTGATGACTCGTTTAGCGCCAGCTCCCTCAAGTCGTACCTTGCCGAGTTCATCTCGACACTTATTTTTGTTTTTGCGGGTGTCGGATCTGCCATAGCTTATAGTTAGTCATCTTCCATCCTTATCTCCTCTACAGATTAATAAAAGAAAAAGTTTTATGCAAGCATGTTTCCATGTCTTTTTATTCTAATTAAAAAAAATTAGACAAACAAACACATGCCATGGTATTTAGTTTTGATATAAGGGCTAATTGTTGTTTGCCTTATCTCGTGTAGCCAAGTTGACCGGAACCTCAGCCCTCGATCCATCAGGACTCATTGCGGTAGCAATTGCCCATGGCTTAGCTCTTTTTGTGGCGGTGTCTATTGGTGCAAACATCTCAGGTGGCCATGTCAACCCGGCCGTGACTTTCGGTTTGGCTCTTGGAGGCCAGATCACTGTCCTCACCGGCATCTTTTACTGGATTGCTCAGCTTGTTGGTGCTGTTGTCGGTGCTTTTCTTGTGGAGTTTGTCACTGGAACGGTACGATTTCTCTCAACTAATATTCATTTTGATATAAGAATTGCAATTTTTGTGGGGCTAAACAGACAATTAATGTCAACAGTCTACACCCACCCATGGTCTATCTGCTGGAGTCGGCGCATTTGAAGGCGTGGTATTTGAAATTATCATCACCTTCGGCCTTGTATACACTGTGTATGCAACTGCTGCTGACCCCAAGAAGGGAGATCTTGGCACCATTGCTCCCTTGGCAATTGGGTTGATTGTAGGTGCCAATATCCTTGCTGCCGGCCCATTCTCGGGTGCATCCATGAACCCTGCCCGCTCCTTCGGCCCGGCTGTTGCCAGTGGAAACTTCTCTGACCTTTGGATCTACTTTGTTGGTCCATTGATCGGTGGTGGTATTGCTGGTTTGGTATACACATATGCATTCATCAACTCTAGCCATGCACCAGTTTCCAGCAGCGAGTTCTAAGCTTAAATTTGAAGAACCATTTCTGTCCAAATTTGGGACTTCAAATAGGATTTTAGTTTTGGGCTTTGAATTGGGTTGAAATTCAAATTTGGTGTGGAATTATCTGAACAGATGTCGCAAGTTGATTTTTATGCTGTATGTTGGTGGGAGTTGAAAGAGTGGCTTTTCTGTTTCTTGTGAGAAATTAGTACCATTGTTCCAACTTTGTTTTTGTTATTTATAGAAAGAGTTTAAGGAGTCATTTTTCATCCTCTCAAAGCCACATACAAACAGACACATAAAGTCTGTAGAAAAGAATAAAGAAAATGGAACTTAGTTCACCCCCAAATTTGGGGTGTACTGAGGAGCACGCCCTAAATCACCACCTAAAGTAACTAGACTTTCCAGGTTAATGACTTTAATGACCACGCCAGACCAAGGTTTGAAGTCATAAGATGTCTAAAAAGTAAAAACAAATAAAATTTATGGAAGGTACAGGTAAAAAGGCTCAAGCTACAAGGCATGAAAGCCACCTTTATGCTATTCATCAATGTAGTACTTCCTAAGCAAAATTCAGTTCTATCAAACCCACTGAAAAGAGAATTTTAAGGAAGAAAATTACAATGTATCAAGCCCAAGAATTAAAAATGAAAAGAGGAATATAAAGCCTTTGTTCAGAGCCGACAAAGCAAAATAGTGGATCACTGGGCTTGGGGCTTTTCTTCAGCTTTCTTCGGCTGTTAACAAAATAAAAAATTGATTCTATCAAATAAATGAGTAAATGACTCCCAGGAACATTCAAAATGAAATAGTTATTCAGATGCACAGCATTTAAATATTCGATTCAGATGACTGAATAACTAATAACATGATATTAGTTGGGAGTTGGGACAAAAATGATTAAGCACACAATAAAATTGAATGAGTTCAATTAAAAAGAAATCATGTCAAAAGCATCGTAGGTCAACAAAAGTCAACATAGGCCTATACAGATGCAGTCTGCAAGTATTAGCATTCAATCAGTGTCTTCTCATCAATTTTGGATAAATATTGATTATATCCAAACCAGTATCCATCAGTATGAGATGCCCAGACATACTAGTATAGATCAGCCAAGTAATTGTTATGATCCTTTTACCATGTTCAAATTGGTAATGAATGATATTACAAAGTTAGAAGGTAGATTCCGTGCATCTTGTTATCAGATCTTGGGCATTTATATTGAACCAAATCACCAGTAAACCACCATAGTGTATGCCAGTTGAAACAACCTTTCATTAAAATCATTCAAATAGGTTTATTAAGGTTTCATGATTTCATCTGGTTACAATAGTTTGAGGCCAATCAAACCATACCAGGGTAGCAAACAATACATGGTGCTAGAAGAAATTTCACCCTGATTAAATGCTAGAGCGAGCACCAATATCAATTGACAATCAAGTATGCCAACAAACTGTTCGACAAAATGCCGCAACCAAAACAACTACAAACCTTCGTTCCAGGAAAGCTCTGATGAATTTCCTCCTCTGGTATAACCACAGGCCAAGGCTCACCGGCCTCGCGAAACATCTGCTCAGTCTCAAGCAATCGGCCCCGGTCGAGGATCTGTTTCTTCAGTTCCTGGGCAGGGGTGGCAACGGCGTCGATCACCTCCTCGACTCCATTGACATAGGTGACAACAACACGAGGCGGCGCCGCGGCGTCAGGGAGGCGGTGCAGCTCGACGACGCACGCGGGGTTGGATTCCTTGGCCTTGCGCGCGTTGCACTGCGCCAGAAGCTCCACGCAAGCGGCCTTGCGTGGGTCCAGCGCGTTGTACTCGATCGCCACTTTCGAGATGAATTTTAGCATTTCTCTAGGGTTTTTGTTGCCTGTAAACCTTTTTCTCCTTTCGGTTTGCGGAGAGTGAGAAAAACGAGCGAGAGAGAGTAAGGACTAGGGGGGGAATGAGTCGGGATTTGCTCAGACACGCCCTGTTTACGCATTCACTCTCCCATTTTTCCTAAATGACCTAAATACCCTCCATCTAACGCTAAAATTTGAGAAAATATGATGCGAGAGGAGGGGTATTCACTATTTTGTGACCTGAGCAATTTATGGATAACTCTACTTTGTTAAATTTTAAACATAAAAGGCTCGTTTGGATGGTATGAAAATAAAGAAGGAATGAGAATTTTAAGAAGAAAATATTGGTAAGAGTGTAATTTTGAGAAGAGTGGAAATAAGTTATTTCTAGGAAGAATAAATGTTATTTGGATGGTGAGTTAAGAATAAGCAAATTAATATTAATTTAAGTAAATTATTAAATTTTATTATTTTAATATTAAATAAAGTACTAATTAAAGAGCACACAAAATTTCATTTAGCTATTAGTACTTAGCTAATTTTGTTGAAATTATGTATATATAATTGTTGGAAGAAGCTATTTCTAGGAAGAAATTATTCCTAGAAAGAAACTATTTTTCTCCTTATTCCTAACTTGTTTGGATGTTTAAGAAGAAGCTATTTCTAAAAAGAAGCTATTCTTTCTTATTCCTAAGCAATCCAAACGAGACCAAAAATATTTGTATGTATTTATTGTCAACTATGAAAACGAATTAATATAATATATGTAGAAAACTTTTTTGTCTGTATTATTGTTTTAGATTTTATTTTATTGTTGTAAAGTACTAATTTTGGTTTATATATGCATATTTAAAACAGAATAATATCCATTAGTTGTTTTATTTTGCTGATAAGATGGTGTT
The DNA here is from genome assembly GCA_028095005.1 of Rhynchospora pubera. NCBI lineage: Eukaryota > Viridiplantae > Streptophyta > Magnoliopsida > Poales > Cyperaceae > Rhynchospora > Rhynchospora pubera. Next base: position 23,033,737 of record CM051461.1, read on the forward strand.
AATTCTTCCAATGCATTCACAAATTAAATGTCCATAAAACTTCGAACATTTTGTCACTAAATAAATATCCATACATCGGATGACTCGGCTCAAAAACTAAAAGAACTCAATATAATGACAAAATGAAGTATTAACACCATGTTCGAAGTGACAAACTGTTGCTTCTTTCATTAATTGTGAGTTCATGCAAAAAAAAAAAAAAAAAACCGAAGTACTACTAAGTAATTCATGCATAGTAAATGCACAATTAGTCAATTATGCTAGAGTTAGTCAATAAAAATTGATGTATTCCTTAAACTCTCTCTTTATGTGTTTAGTAGTGGAGAAAACAAACTGAAAGTTGAGAAATTGGTGGGTAACTAAAATACGTAAACTACGGAAGGTACAATTTTCAAAATTGATTTTGTTTTCTTTTACTAATGTCTAATATTTTCATGATTGTACTATCGTTGAACTCTGGTTGATTTTATCCTTCCAATCTTCATTTTTTTTTACTTATTTATTATTATTATAATAATCATTCTCTTTTTTCATATATTTTCAAGCTTTAAAAAACATAAAATATGTTTTTTTTTTGTGAAAATCTGAGTTTTTTATTTTGCATCATAGTTGTACCGTTTGAACCTAGTATCTCGCATTTATATTTCTTTTTCTTAAAAGAATATTACTCGTTTTTTTAAATATCATGCATTTACTCATTTTTTGCCATGCTTGTTTTTCTTTATAATATATGATCTGTTGCATACAGAGCTGAAGTCCTACTTGCCACCACCTTGCTTTTTCAAAATCGTTGTTGTATTCACTACTATAACTGGAGGTAGGCCTAGTGTAAACAAGTGGATGTCTCTATATATAAACCCATGCACCTCCTATACAAGTAACATAATTAGAATATAATCATCATTTACAAGTTACAACTCTCTTTACTATCTATTACTCCTATTAAATCACAAAATCTTTCATGATATCAGTTCGAATTATATTTTTTTTCTTTATTTTTAACTATCATATTCTTTATGTAGGGCATTTCAGAAGATTATTTTCGTGGCATAGATCCAATGCAGATTTTTTGGGAATAAAAAAGCAAACAAGAAAAGCATGCATAGTATAAGAATTGTGTTGTTGCTATAATTCAAGATCACTATGTTGTTGTTCATCACGATAACCAGTCATTATTGGAACTGTGTTATTGCTGCAACTAAGGATCTGGATTTTGTAATGCTAGTGGAGCTTTTAGTAAGTTTTGTTCTTTATTTATAATATAAATTTTTTCGACAGTTCAGAACATCGTGCAAGTGATGCAACTAATATTAATCAAAAGAATTTTATAGTCTATAATGTAATGATGTTTGTTCTTTATTAATAGATTACATCTGCCATTTTTGTAATCCCAGGTGGATTTTGTATCATACATGCCGAATGTTAAAACTCGGGCCAATGAAGTCAAGCTCATTTTTAAGAGTTGCTATACTGATTTGATTGTGAGTGGACTAAAGATAGGTTGTTATATGAAGAACCTATAAACTCTTTTCATTGAGAAATCTGTCCCTCCAGGACGGAGATACAACCTATCAGATCGTGCGTTACAGATTTCATCATGAACAAACTAAGATCCTAGATATATAAGAATACATATACATATATATAATGAAAATAGGCATTTTTGAGGTACAAAGTGTAAATAGTCGTTCTAAATAATCTTAGTCAATTGCGGAGTCTGGCACATTTTATATTTACGCAGTACATTACATTCGAAATATTAGGGTGTCGTTTTCTAAGGGATTGTCATCGACAATAAGATGTTATAGAAGTTTGAAATATAGTTTAATAGCTTAATTTAATATATGCAGTTCGTATATGCAGACATCATATGCAGTTTATGTATGCAAATATCATATGCAGTTCTTATATACAGACATTATATGACACAGATATATTTGTAATACTAATTATATATCATCATATGCAGTTATAGTCAGACACATATTCTATTTACGCAGCACATTACATCTGAAATGACAGGGGTGTCGCCTTCTATGAGATAGTCATCGACAATAAGATGTTACACAAGTTGTTGAAGACAGAATTTTCATTGATAGTCTGGCTCGTGAAGAAAAAACTGGGGCTGTAATAACTGCAAGTTTAGTGTTAATATTAATGGAGCTTTGGTGTTTAGTGTTTTTCAGTGTTAATAGTGATTCAATTAATGAGATTTTGGTGGAGAGTGTAATTTCTTGAGGAGCTATCGTATTTTAGTATAATGCATTGGTGTAAAGCTGTTTACTAACACTCTAATATATGCAAGTTTAGTTGTTTTAGTGTAAATAGTGATTGAATGGAATTTTGATGGAGTTTGTAATTTTTGAGGTCTTATATTTTAGTATAGTGCATTGTTTAAAGATGTATGTTTTCGGATATAAGCTTGTAGGAGTTTGATCAAAACTAGTATACTTTACATTTACACTCTTGCTTGTCAGGATTGAGGAGTAACTGTTTAGTTTGACTAATTAAACAAGTGGATAAGGCACGATAACAATCGTAGGAGAATGCAATCAACAGAGACTGTTTTTAGTATAAACCAATCTCTGATTACATGTTTGGCTAATAGTTAATTCTAAAATCTCAGTAAGTCTGAGACTGATATTGTTATTTGCCCTACCGAATTATTTGAATCAATATTGGTACTTTTCTTCCTGAAGTTTTTAACTAATAGTTTATTGTTTAAATCAATTCTCATAGAGTGATATTTTTTCATTCACCGACTTCCAAAAGACAAATAGTGAAAATATAGTGAAAATAATAGATACTACTGACCATTCGGGGGTGATAATGATCATCCCCAAGATCCATCATCCCCATCATCCCCAGTGGGAACACATTTTAGTTTTTTCTATTTTTAGAATATTTTTTGTCCCCACTATTTTTCTCCCTCCTATTCCAGTGGGAACACAAGTCAATCTCCAATATATTTGGGACAACAATTACTTATATTAACTACAACAACTACATAAATAACTTCAACAGTTATATATATTAACTTCAACGGTTACATATATAACATATTAACTTCAATAATTACATATATAACTTCAATAGTTACATATATAACTTCAACAGTTATATATATTAACTTCAACAGTTACATATATAACATATTAACCTAAACTGTTACATATATAATTTCAACAGTACATATATAACTTCAACAGTTATATATATTAACTTTAACAATTACATATATAACTTCAACAGTTATATATATAAACTATTAAGAAAAACAGTGGGGACCAAAAATAGAAAAAATGAGAGAGAGAGAAATAGTGGGGACCAAAATAGGAAAGGATGAGAAGAAGAGAAACAGTGGGGACCAAAAATAGAAAGGATGGGAGGGAGAACAATTTCGAATAAATTCACCAAAATAGTGGGGACCAAAAATGTGTGTTCACAATGGAGATGATGGAGGATGATGGAATCTAGAGGATGGTCTTAAGCAATTCCGCTGACCATTTGATCACTAATTGGCAAAATAGCGTGGCAGAGGATGGTAGCCACATATTTTTTTCAAGTAATTTTGCGAATTAGGGATAAACTAGAATAAGGGATGCCCAAAAAACTGATTACAGGAATAAAATACTTTAAACATTAGTAAATGACATCTCTAATTATTTCAATGGCACACAAAAAAAAGTATTGTCAGAATAATTGGTGCAAGATGGTTGGTTGTGAAATAATAAAGCTTGCTTAAGTAGAGCTTACCAAGCTCTTGTGGAGAAAAGTAATCATTATTGCTACAAAATTTCCAGTAAGTTGGAAAGGTCCTGCACTAAAACAAAAAGAATTCTTATAGAGCTGTCAATACTTTATCTCAGATTCACACAAAAAGAAAAGAGAATAATAGATGCTATGTAAAAGCAAATTGGCAAGAGACGATATAAAAGTATGCATAAACATATATGGTAGAAGAAAAGTCAGGGTTTATGGACTCACCGAGGAACTCACGAGTTCTTCGGAAGCAAAAAAAACTTTAAATTATTTAATAAATTTAAAAGACAAATTATGTGGTTTATAAAGAAAGAAATCGTTGTAATAAGGAAGTTTAAAAAAAAAAAAAATCCAACCAACTGTTTCTTTCCTATGTGCCAAACTTCTTATTTTAAAAATCGACTTGTTTTCTTCGAAATAAATATTCCTTCTAATTCTAATTATGATTATCATTTTCGAAAATTTTAAAATTAATTAGAAATTTTTTTATTGCAGACAACATCTTGTGACGGTAAGCTTCATCATCAACCAATTGATACTTTATAAACTGCAATGTTGGCGTGCGTCCATCGAATGACCGGTGTTAGTTCGTCTTTTTGTGGCCTAAGGGCGTGTATATTCAAAAAAAAAAAAAAACATCTTTTTTACTCCTGACTCCTGAGACGCAAAAAGAAAAAAATTGTAGTAAATGTCTCAACTAATTTACCTATGTTTTATTGTCATAGCAGAAATTTTAATGTGTCTAGTGTTTTAGTTTTATATTTGAAACTTCTTTCCAACTTGCATTGAACGAAATTAGTTTATGAAAAAGAATTTTTTATTAAAAATATTTTAAATGCTGTAAAAATTTGAAATCATTAGCAGTTCACATCAACAACAATAAGGAATACAACTTGCATCAAACGAAATTAGTTTATGAAAAAGAATTCCTTAATAAAAATATTTTAAATTTATATGCAATAAAAATTTGAAATCACTAGAAGTTCACATCAACAACGATAATAAATACAACTTTTTTCCAACTTGCATCAAACGAAATCAGTTTATGAAAAAGAATTTCTTATTAAAAATATTTTAAATGCAGTAAAAATTTGAAATCATTAGCAGTTCACATCAACAACAATAAGAAATATATCATTATGGTATGTTGTGTAGACCTGGGCAACGTATTAAACGGAAACGGAATGAGGCATTCCGTATTCCGTTCCGTTTCAACAAACGGTATGTACCGGCTGATTCGTATTCGTTCCGTTTGGACGGAACGTAGCGGAACGGTATAATTTACTCTGTATTTCACATAAACGAATCACGAATTGCATTTCGTTTTCCGTTCCGTTTGCGAAACGGAATGAAATTTTGTTCCATTATACGTTTCACATGGACGGAACGGAACGATTTCGCATATTCGCGGTATACCGCGCCCACCCCTAATGTTGTGGAAGAAATATTCCCCTTTTTGTTATTCCACGTCAAGGTTTGTAGCACTCTATCATATATGATCTCAAAAATATTATCATACGCATGCAATAATTGCTGTCTTTTCACATATTACCCGTTGTACTGATAGCCACACATAGGATTTCACAGAAAACAAAAACAATTCGCTGTTCCCTTCATTCGTGTTTATGTATAGTACGATTATTTAAAGAAATTAATTGTATGTTTAATTGAAAAGCTTTCAGACTTTTTTTGCGTTAACAGATTGCGTGTCTTTATTAAATGGTTTATTATCATTATTTTTTTTAAGATAAATTGGAAGTATAAGTCACCTAACTTATTTTTAAATTGGAGGTCTAAACCATCTAATTTATTTTTTTGAAAGATCCCCCAACCGGATTTCGAACTTGCGACCTTTCGCTCAAAAAGTCAAGGTGCATTGCTCTTTGCCACTAGACCAAGAGCTGATTCTCGGTTTATTATCATTATTTGAAATGCCTATATATAATGAAGAAATGATCATATAAAATTTGTTTTTTTTACATATTGTTGTGACGTTCGCTAAACTACGCTTGGGATCTCAGTAAAATTATGTGATGTAGTACTTTTATTTGATAGATACTTGTTAAACTAAGATTCGTACTAATTTTGACACGTGCGCGACAGATATATTTCATGAAATATAAAACATACAAAAATATGTCCGGTCAGCGCCTTTGACACCGCAAAGATGGCCGATTTTTTTTTAATAAAAACAATTTTATATTAAAAAATTTTAATAGAAACCATTATTTATTTATTTATTTATTTTAATTAAATCCATGGTATTTTGTGGATTAGCTGCGCTATACTCTCTCCTCGCTATAGGCCAATACCGCTGGTGAAATCCATGCTATAGGAAGATTTATCTTTTGGAATAAATGCATGAGAAATTAGGTGACCCGTGACCATTTTAAAGTCACGCGACTCGTAAATTCGTAAATCGTAAATTCGTAATATATTGTTTGACTTAGTCAAACAAAGGCTCAAAGCTTTATTTATAACGAACATGAGCAGTTTGATCATGTGTATGCCAATATATGCATGATTAAGCTTGCATGCATCCTCATTTCAGGAAATTTATATATGAAATTTAACGTAATACAATTCTAGATTAGTCATGCCTCCAAAGAAATCTGGTTAAATTTAGCGCTAAAAATGTTGTGGGGAACAATGTTACATATAGGATTATAGCTAAGAGGCTTTAATATATTTTGTTGTTGTTGTTTATACATGCTTATAAAGATGAAAATTTCGCACAACGTTTTAATTATTCCTCTCGTCATCTGCAGAAAAGCAAATAAACAATTGGAATTTTGGAATTGCGCATATGCTTGAAGCGTTGTCAAGTGTACAAGCACAATTAATCTGGACTATTCATGCATAATTTGTCAAATTTGGTGCAAGGAAGCTGTAAATATTTGTTTTTACTTTTGTTCGAGTTGCAATCCCAATTAACAATTACAACTTCTGAATGAACTCATATGATGTAGTCTTATAAAATGAAACAAAAGTCTTACAGAATTTAAAAGGATATAATATAATTAACTGAAAGAAAAATGATGATAAATCATAATATCAAAATTGCAAGTTGCAACTAATATGAGAGTCCTCTTGTAATCAACAATTGTACAATGAATATTTTCATCTGGCTCCGTCCTTTCAAGTAGTGATAGTCCAAAAATCCTTGGCCCTTGGCCTGTCCTTTGGAAAACCGTCCTAAAATCCGGACCGGACTGGCCCTTCGAAGGCTTTTCGATGGACAAGGGTCTAGAAGGACCGGATTTTGAAAGGGCCAGGTCTAATTTTTTTCAAAGACGGATGTCGAAGGGTCGGGTTTTGAAGGGCCGGATCCGACCTAATAGTTCAATAGTAGTGACTATTTGATCATGATGGGACGATAGAGATTAAAAAATTATTAAAAAAATTAAATGTTGATATTATTTTAGAAGGACTAGAAGGGCCAAGGACCTATAAGGGTCATAGAGAGAGAGAACTAGCGATGGCAGAAGCGGAAGGAAGGGGCACGGAGGAAGGCATACCTCCAGTAGACCTGACTACGGTTCCTCAGCAATTGTTTCTCCGAGCCTTTTGCTCCGGTGTCGACCTCACCGCCATCCAGCCAATCATCAAGGCTGACGTCAAAGATCCCCTCTCCTCTCTATTCCATCTCCATTGTCGATCAAATCTTACTCAATCGCTGCTTACCCATCTCCAATTTCACGCCTCAACCATCCACTTCCCAATCCCAATAGTGGTCACCTCTCCGTCTGCAACTCCACCAATCACGTTCCAATCCCGAACTCCAGTACTCTTTCTCTCTCTCACTTTCCTTCTCTCTCTCACTTTCCTTCTCTCTCTATCGCTCTATTCTTATATTAATTTTGAGAAACAATCAATATGAACCAATATTTGTGAAAATGCAGGGGGGAGGTATACAAATTGTTGCTGATTACTAAGTTTGTAGATTCAGAAAAATAGTTTTTTTTGAGTCGTTAACTATTTTTAGCATTAGTCATGATATTGTGCTCAGTTTAGTTATCAACACTTACAATTTAACTTGAATTAATACAGTTATATGTCTGAGAACTCTTTAATCAGTTTGAATTAAAAATAATGATTTCATTGTTGCATGTTGAAATCCTTCTTAGCACATGCATTCCTTAGTTTACAATGGTGAATTGCTGGATATTTAACGAGTGTTGTGAGCATAAGGAACCAAAGGTTTCAGAAACCGATTTAGTGATTATACCAGATTTAACAAGTAATCATGGTAGACCTTGATGACTGTCGTGATGCATTTTCTACAAAATTAAACTCCTATTTTCAAATGTTATTTATTCTTCTTATGTTCAGTGATTTTTTTTTACAATTTTATATATTTTGACTTAGAGGTGGGTGTTCAAGATCATGGGCTTCATGTTAGTGACACTACAAATATTTTTTTTTTAGATGTCAGGCAGCGGCTGCCAAGTTAACACTACAAATGTTGTCAGGTACAATTTTCCTTGCCTCACCATTCATGTGTTTATTCATCTAATTTGATAGCTTAATTTTTTTCTGTTTGCGTTCTTTTTTATTTGTATAATATTTTCTTTTAATCACATATATTTTTATTGGATTTGAAGTCTATTAGAAATTAGGGGCTGATAAGTAATGTTATAAATATGAATATTGAAAAAATTAGAGTATGATAAAAATAATAAACTATGTATTTGAGCTATATATAATATTTTTCCGATTAATAGTGCTATTGTTATAAGCGATAACAAGAAATGGATATGTAAAAAGTGAAACTTTGCGAGCAATTTTTCTTCTTCCTTTTTTTTTGTCTACGTTATTCATCTTTTAATTTCAAATCTTAACGAAGGCTAAGTATGATTGGGCTATATTTTTGCAAGGTTTATAACATTTTGTTATTCCTTGGTATTTTCTTCAATTTCAGATCGGAACCGAGAACTAAGAGAAGCAACATCGACTGCAGGAGCATCTTTGCTTCAACCTCTTGCATACTATCATTTTCTTCAAGAGATAAAATTTATAAGGACAATCGAACTGTTCTGACATAAGGAGGCCTTTGGATTTTAATAAATTTTTATGACTTTTACTACAACTGGTGATTGAAGATTAACCCGTATGTTTGATTTTTTTTTATTTTATTAGGTGTGGACCGTATGGTACCTCCTATTTAAATTCTACCAGATACATATCAGTAAGGGTTAATGATTTCTTTCATATTATTTATTATTATCTAATAGACAATCAATATTAAATAGTGTTTATTTATTCACTATTAATCAATATGAAGAACCTCACTGATGGCAAAGTTACGATATATGAACCTGACATTGGTTCAGTTAATTAAACACCCATATTGAAATTAAAAAATATAGACCAGCCTATATTTTTTGGCGTATTCATATATACCTTTGTATGTGTCAGATTATACTAGACCGGTGAAGACCCGTTACATCATAATACACGATGGCAAATGTTGTCATCGTGTATTATGATTTTTCCAGTCTTCTATGGTCTCTCTACATCTTCCTTGGAATAGGTTTTACCCCATTTCTCTTTTGCCTGATGGCGCCCCTCTCTCTTCATCGCCCCCTCTCCATCATCTCTCTACCTCTTCCATCGCCTTTTCCAGGTGGTTCTCCGTCTCAGTGACTCTTTCTCTCCATCGCCTCCTATGCGAGTTCTCCTCTCTCTGTCGCCTCATGTAGAAATTCAAGTCGAGACAGATTTTGTTTCTTGCGATCCATGGCTAGATGCACAAATCCCACTTGGTTGATTATGACAAGGAAAGTTTTTACCTATTTTTATACATTTTTCGCATTTTTCTGTTTATTTTTGTAGCTAGGTCTTTATTTTTATTTTACGGCTCAAATTTTTTGGTGGGTGTTATTGTTTCTTTTCATGAGAGATCCCCCACCAAAAAAAAAATTATAAATAAATAAATAAATAAATAAAGTCCACTTGGCGCACACAATTCATCAGCCCCTAACACCCCTCCAACTGAACACCATATCGGACTGGAAATTTTTTTTAAAAAAAAACTCAAATACTTTACATGGAAACAGAAATAGTTGAATTATTTTTTGGCGATCCTCTTTGTGATTCTTTATTTTTATGTGTGATTCAGGGTTGTTGTATTGTGTTCTTGGCTCCTGACTCTTTACTCCCAACCAATGACATTTAGACTGTATTTGATTTTGTCATGTTATTTATAAGATGTAATTTCTCATGTATTTTATTTTATGATAGGAAGATTTAAGGATTGAAATTCAATAATTTTCCATATTCTTGTTGTTATTATTTTAAAAATTTAGATTTAATACTTTTCCTACAAATCTTATTATATGATTCAGTTTTGTTTAAAGAAATTGAACTCTTAGGTCCATTTAGTACTGATGTCGTTACTTTATCATTTGATTGGCTATTTTGTACCACTTAGTATATTTATAATATATATGATATATGATATATATGGGAGCAAATTTTAGTTTCGTTGACCCTTCAATTTAATTTCAAAATTTTTAAGACAAGACAACTCATTTTCTTACCAACCATGGATAGATGCACAAATCAAGGGAATCTTTGATGCTTCCATTATTATTTTGTATTAAATGTGCTACAAAGCTATATTTAAATACTATTTATTTTCCTTATATAGTGCTTAGAGAAATCAAATTGGTATCAAAACGGTCATTAATTTTATATCTACTGCACAGGTCATCTCTATATGTGAAATTTTGTGAAAAAATGACCCTTTTTCTCTTTTCTTTTTATCTAGGTTATCGATCATCGATCTTTTAATTTCAAATCTAAACTGAGGTACTATTGGTGCTATATTTTTAGGAAGTTTGTAATTGTTGACTGTTCCTTGGTATTTTTTTTTCAATTTCAGATCTGAACTGAGGAAAAAAGGAAGTGATATCGACTACAGGGCATCTTTAATATCTTTGGGGGCGTTTGGACCCCCATGGAATTTTGGAAAATTTCATCTTCCTACTATAAATTTATTATAAACAATCTAAACTCTTCACAAAATTACACACTTCCCAATAAATTTATTCCTAGGAATTGCAACTTCCCCAAATTCCTCAAATTCCTAAGCGATCCAAACGGCCCTTTTTATATTGTGTGTTCCTGATTTCGAAGGAACAACCAAACAATCATATTTTGGATGGTGGTTTCAGTATATTCATCTCTTACAATTAGGTAACTTAATTTCTTTTTTTTTATTTTTTTTTAAAACTTTGAAGCTAACAATGAGAAACAAAAAAGAGATAAGCAGCCACGAATCATTGAGGGAATGCATATAAATGATTGAATATTTTTCATGTATTTTTTTCTGCAAACTTCACTACATTAATTCCTCATGTTGGGTTCATGTATTTGTGAAACAGAAAGCTACACATGTTATATGATAAGTCAACATGTAATTACACATCAATTGTTGCTTTAAGCATCAATTTTTTCTATTGTGAGTTTTTTTTTTTTAATTTGAATTAATAATAATGTGATTTGTCTTTCTTTTTATTATAAAGTTAGAAATTGTATGGCTAATTTGTTTAATTTTTTCAATTTTTTTCAAATTTTTGTCAATTTTGATCAGATCTTTTGGTATAGAAGATCTCAGTTGATGAGAGAGTGAATTCATATTGATTTTAGGTGTCTTGGTATATATTGGTAGGACCACTTGAGATTATGGTGGTACAGAAAGGTGGGAGAAATTAGGGCTGGTATGACACAAGTACATGCTTGATATCAGTTGCATTCAAGGAAAGGCATTGGTACAAGGGTAGGTTTTTTTGTATGAAAACAGCGAGGAGAAGGAAGAAATAATGTTTGTTATGGTGATTGTTAATTTTGGTGAGCTGATTTCTTAGTTGGTACAGTGGTTGGTACCAATGGATACAAAAGAATTGGGTTTATACAAAAGACAATTGTCACTACCATGACCGTTATCATGTCCGTTGACCCGTTTAGTTTAGAATTAGGTGAGTTTACTTTAGTATATTAAATTCTTCCTAAAGTTTCAACATATTGAATTTGATATATATCATATCAGTTCAATAGTGCATGTACTTAGTTACATATCATTAGAGGTGTTTTCTCCTCTTTTTAGTACATTATAATAATTGTAAAATTATTTATCTTACATTCTATAAGGGACATTCAAATTTTTCTTAATATTTAAACGTTTTATATAGTCTAGAATATGTTTATGAGCTGATATATTCAATACGATTGGATTATACATTGTAATTATGCACATAATGTGCAGATTTGAAAGATTCCGAGGAAATTTGAACATTTCAAGCTATTTTACATTCATTTTAAGTCATTTTATCACAATAAACTATATTTATGCTTTTTTATATAGTCTAGAATAAGTTTACGAATTCACCGATTTAAAACAATTTGATTATACATTATAATTACGAATATACTGTGCAGATTTTAAAGATTTTGAGTATATTTGAGCATTTTAAGCGATTTTGCATTCATTTTAACTCCTTTGATCACAATAATTTCTATTTATACTCTTTATATTGTCTAGAATATGTATATGAGGTTAATTCTTCAAAAAGATTGGTTTGTACAATGTAATTATTCACATAATTTGCAGATTTTTCAGATTTTAGTATATTTTAGAATTTTAAGTGATTTTTCATTCGTTTTAAGTCATTTGATATCCATAATATCTATATATGCTAATATATATAGTCTAAAATATGTTTAAGCGGTCAATTAATCAAAAAGTTTGGTTTATATGCTGTAATTATTCACATAATGTGCAGATTTTACAGATTCTGAGTATATTTGAGCATTTTAAGCGATTTTGATCTCATTTTAAGTCTTTGATCTCAACAATCTACATTGAAGCTCTTTATATAGTCCAGAATATGTTTATAAGCTAAATTATTCAAAACAATTGCATTATACAGTGTAATTATTCACATAATGTGCATATTTTGTAGATTCTAAATTTATTTGAGCATTTCAATTGATGTTGCATTCATTTTAAATTATTTGATGACAATAATCTATATTTAAGCTCTTTATATTATCTAGAATATGTTTATGAGCTCAATTATTCAAAACGATTGGATTATACATTGTAATTATTCACATACTGTGCATATTTTACAGATTCTAAGTTTATTTGAGCATTTCAATTGATGTTGCATTCATTTTAAGTTATTTGATGACAATGATCTATGTTTAAGCTCTTTATATAGTCTAGAATATGTTTATGAGCTCACATATTCAAAACGATTGGATTACACGTTGTATTATTCATATAATGCGCAGATTTTACAGATTCTGAGTATATTTAAGTATTTCAAGCGATTTTGCATTCATTTTAAGTTATTTGATGACAAAAATAAACATTAACATTCATGCTCTTTATATAGTTTATAATATATTTATGAACTCATTTATCCCAAATGATTGGATTATACATTGTAATTATTCAAAAAAATTGCAGATCTTACAAATTCAGAGTAGATTTGAGCATTTCAAGCGATTTTAAATTCATTTTAATTCATTTGATCACAATAATCTATATTAATGCTCTTTATATAATCTGGAATATTTTTACGAATTCATTTATTCAAAAGCAATGGATTATACATTGTAATTTATCACATAATTTGCAGATTTAATAAATTCTGAGTATATTTGAGGATTTCAAGCGATTTTACATTCGTTTTAAGTGATTTGATCACAATAATATATATTTAAGATCTTTATTTTGTCTATAATATGTTTATGATATAACTTATTCAAAACGTTTGGATTATACATTGTAATTATGCACATAATATGCAGCGTTGAAAGATTCTGTGTATATTTGAGCATTTCAAGCGATGTTGCATTCATTTTAAGTCATATGATCACAATAAGCTATATTTATGCTTTTAATATAGTTTAGAAAATATTTATGAACTCACTTATTCAAAACGATTGGATTATACATTGTAATTATGCACATGATGTGCAGATTTTACTGATTATGAGTATATTTGAGCATTTGAAACGATTCCACTTTCATTTTAAGTCATTTGAACACAATAATCTATGTTTAAGCTCTTTATATAGACTAGAATATATTTACGAACTTACTTATTCAAAATGATTATATTATACATTGTAATTAAGAAACATAATGTGCAAATTTTACAGATTCTGAGTATATTTGAGTATTTCAACCGATTTTGCATTAATATTAAGTCATTTGATCACAATAATCTATTTTTAAGCTCTTTATATAGTTTATAATATGTTTATGAACCATTTATTCAAAACAATTGGATTATACATTATAAATTATTCACATAATTTGTTGATTTTACAGATTCTCAGTATATTTAAGAATTTCATGTGATTTTCCATTCATTTTAAGTTATTTGATGACAATAATCTATATTTATACTCTTTATATAGTTTATAATATGTTTATGAACTCATATATTTGAAACGATTGGGTTATACAATATAATTATTCACATAATTTGCAGATTTTACAGATTCTGAGTATATTTGAGCATTTCAAGCGATTTTAAATTCATTTTAATTCATTTGATCAGAATAATCTATATTGATGCTCTTTATATGGTCTAGAATATGTTTATGAACTCACTTATTCAAAATCATTGTATTATACATTGTAATTTTTGACATAATGTGCAGATTTTAAAGATTATGAGGTTATTTGAGCATTTCAAGTGATTTCGCATTCGTTTTAAGTGATTTGAATATAATAATATATATTTAAGCTCTTTGTTTTGTCTAGAATATGTTTATGATATAACTTATTCAAAACAATTGGATTATACTTTGTAATTATGCACATAATGTGCATATTTGAATGATTGTGAGTATATTTGAGTATTTCAAGCTATTTTTCATTCATTTTAAGTCATTTGATCACAATAAACTATATTTATGATTTTTATATAGTCTAGAATATATTTTTACGAAAGAATTGGATTATATGTTGTAATTACGAATATAATATGCAGATTTTAAAGATTTTGAATATATTTGAGCATTTCAATCGATCTTGCATTCATTTTAACTCATTTAATCACAATAATCTATATTTATGCTCTTTATATAGTCTAGTATATGATTATGTGGTCAGTTATTCAAAAAGATTGGTTTATAAATTGTAATTATTTACAAAATGTGCAGATTTTACAGATTACAAGTATATTTGAGCATTTTAAGCGATTTTGCATTCATTTTAAGTCATTTGATCACAATAATTTATATATATTCTTTGTATAGTCTAGATAATGTTTATGCGGTCAATTATTCAAAAAGATTGGTTTTATACATTGTAAGTATTCACATAATGTGCATATTTTACAGATTCTGAGCATATTTTAGCATTTTAAGTGATTTTGCTCTCATTTTAAGTCTTTTGATCACAACGATCTATGTTTAAGCTCTTTATGTAGTCTAGAATATGTTTCTAAGCTCATAATTCAATATGATTGGGTTATACATTGTAATTATTCACGTAATGTGGATAATATACAGATTCTGAGTATATTAATCTTTTCAAATGATTTTCCATTCAATTTAAATCATTTGATAATAATCATCTATATTTATGTTCTTTATATAGTATAGAATTTATTTATGAACACACTTATTCAAAATGATTGGATTATACATTGTATACACACATAATTTGCAGATTTTACAAATTCTGTTTTATTTTGGCATTTGAAGCGATTTTGCATTTATTTTAAGTTATTTGATGATAATAATCTATATTTAAGCTCTTTATATAGTCTAGAATATGTTTATGAGCTCACATATTCAAAACGATTGGATTATACATTGTAATTATTCACTTAATATGCGGATTTTACAATTTCTGAGTATATTTGAGCATTTCAAACGATTTTGTATCCATTTTAAGTCATTTGTCCAGAGTAATCTATATTTATGATCTTTATATAGTTTAGAATATGTTTCTGAACTAAGTTATTCAAAATGATTGGATCATACATTGTAATTGCGCACATTATGTGAGGATTTTAAAGATTCTGAGTACATTGGAACATTTGAAGCGATTTTGCATTCATTTTAAGTCATTCGATCACAATAATCTATAATTATGCTCTTTATAAAGTCTAAAATATGTTTATGAGCTCAATTATTCAAAATGATTGGATTGTACAATGTAATTATTCACATAATATGCAGATTTTACAGATTCTGAGTATATTTTAGCATTTTAAGTGATTTTGCATTCATTTTAAGTCATTTGATCACAATAATGTATATTAAAACTCTTTATATAGTCTACAATATGTTTATGATATCACTTATTCAAAACAATTGGATTATACATTGTAATTATGCAGATAATATTCAGATTTGAAAGATTCTGAGTATATTTGAGCATTTCAAGCGATTTGCAATAATTTTAAGTTATTTGATCACAATAATCTATATTTAAGCTCTTTATATTAAGTAGAATTTGTTTATGAGCTCAATTGTTCAAAATGATTGGATTATACATTGTAATTATTCACATATTGTGCAGATTTAAAAGATTCTGAGTATATATCAGCATTTGAAGCGATTTTGCATTCATTTTAAGTCATTCGATCACAATAATCTATAATTATGCTCTTTATAAAGTCTAGAATATGTTTATGAGCTCAATTATTCAAAATGATTGGATTGTATAATGTAATTATTCACATAAAATGCAGATTTTACGGATTCTAAGTATATTTTAGCATTTTAAGTGATTTTGCATTCATTTTAAGTCATTTGATCACAATAATGTATATTAAAACTCTTTATATAGTCTACAATATGTTTATGATATCACTTATTCAAAACAATTGGATTATACATTGTAATTATGCAGATAATATTCAGATTTGAAAGATTCTGAGTATATTTGAGCATTTCAAGCGATTTGCAATAATTTTAAGTTATTTGATCACAATAATCTATATTTAAGCTCTTTATATTAAGTAGAATTTGTTTATGAGCTCAATTGTTCAAAATGATTGGATTATACATTGTAATTATTCACATATTGTGCAGATTTAACAGATTCTGAGTATATATCAGCATTTGAAGTGATTTTGTATTTATTTTGAGTCATTTGATCACAATAATCTATATTTATGCACTTTATATAGTTTATAATATGTTTATGAGGTCAATTATTAAGAAATATTGGATTATACATTGTAATTATTCACATAATATGCAGATTTTACAGATTCTAAGTATATTTAAGCATTTCAAGCGATTTTGCATTCATTTTAAGTCATTTGATCACAATAATGTATATTTAAGCTCTTTATATAGTCTAGAATATGTTTATGATAACAGTTATTCAAAAAAATTGGATTATACATTGTAATTATGCACATAATATTCAGATTTGAAAGATTCTGAGTATATTTGAGCATTTCAATCTATTTGGCATTAATTTTAAGTCATTTGATCACAATAATCTATATTTAAGCTCTTTATATTGTGTCGAATTTGTTTATGAGCTCAATTATTCAAAATGATTGGATTATACATTGTAATTATTCACATGTTGTGCAGAATTTACAGATTCTGAGTATATAAGAGTATTTGAAGCGATTTTGCATTTATTTTAAGTCATTTGATCACAATAATCTATATTTATGCTCTTTATATAGTTTAGAATATGTTTATGAGGTCAATTATTAAGAAAGAATTTATTATACATTGTAATTATTCACATAATGTGCAGATTTGACAAATTCTAAGTATATTTGAGCATTTTAAACGATTTTTCATTTATTTTAAGTCATTTGATCAAAATAATCTATATTTAATCTCTTTATATAGTCTATAATATGTTTAAAAACTTACTTATTCCAAATGATTGGATTATACATTGTAATTATTCACATAATATACAGATTTTACAATTTCTGAGTATATTTGAGCATTTCAAGCGATTTTGCAATAATTTTAAGTTATTTGATCACAATAATCTATATTTAATCTCTTTATATTGTGTAGAATTTGTTTATGAGCTCAATTGTTCAAAATGATTGGATTATACATTGTAATTGTTCACATATTGTGCAGATTTAACAGATTCTGAGTATATATCAGCATTTGAAGCGATTTTGTATTTATTTTAAGTCATTTGATCACAATAATCTATATATATGCTCTTTATATAGTTTAGAATATGTTTATGAGGTCAATTATTAATAAATATTGGATTATACTTTGTAATTATTCACATAATATGCAGATTTTACAGATTCTAAGTATATTTTAGCATTTCAAATAATTTTGCATTCATTTTAAGTCATTTGATCACAATAATGTATATTTAAGCTCTATATATAGTCTAGAATATATTTATGAAAATGCTTATTCAAAATAATTGCATTATACATTGTAATTATGCACATAATATTCACATTTGAAAGATTCTGAGTATATTTGAGCTTTTCAATCTATTTTGCATTAATTTTAAGTCATTTGATTACAATAATCTATATTTAAGCTTTTTATATTGTGTCAAATGTGTTTATGAGCTCAATTATTCAAAATGTTTGGATTATACATAGTAATTATTCACATGTTGTGCAGATTTTACAGATTCTTAGTATATAAGAGCATTTGAAGCGATTTTGCATTTATTTTAAGTCCTTTGACCACAATAATCTATATTTATGCTCTTTATATAGTTTAGAATATATTTATGGGGTCAATTATTATGAAATAATTGATTATACATTGTAATTATTCACATAATGTGCAGATTTGACAAATTCTAAGTATATTTGAGCATTTTAAACGATTTTGCATTCATTTTAAGTCATTTGATCACAATAATCTATATTTAATCTCTTTATATAGTCTAGAATATGTTTAAGAACTCACTTATTCCAAATGATTGGATTATACATTATAATTATTCACATAATACATGGATTTGACAATTTCTGAGTATATTTGAGCATTTCAAACGATTCTGTATTATTTATAAGTCATTTGACCACAGTAATCTATATTTATGATCTTTATATAGTTTAGAATATGTTTCTAATCTAAGTTATTCAAAACGATTGGATTATACATTGTAATTGCGCAAATGATCTGAAGATTTTAAAGATTCTGAGTATGTTGATGCATTTCAAGCGATTTTGCATTCATTTTAAGTTATTTTATCATAATAATATATATTTAAGCTATTTATATAGTCTAAAATATGTTTATGATCTCAATTATTCAAAACGATTGGATTATACATTGTATTTATTCACATAATGTGCTTATTATACAGATTCTAAGTTTATTTGGGCATTTCAATTGATTTTGCATTCATTTTAAGATATTTGATGACAATATTCTATATTTAATCTCTTTATATTGTTTAGAATATGTTTATAAGCTAAATTATTCAAAATAATTGGATTATACATTGTAATTATTCACATAATGTACATATTTTACAGATTCTAAGTTTATTTGAGCATTTCAAGCGATTTCGCATTCATTTTAAGTGATTTGATCATAATAATATATATTTAAACTCTTTATTTTATCTATAATATGTTTAGGATATAAATTACTCAAAACGATTGGATTATACATTGTAATTATGTACATAATGTGCAGATTTGAAAGATTCTGAGTATATTTGAGCATTTAAGGCTATTTCGCATTCATTTTAATTCATTTGATCTCAATAATCTATATTTAGCCTCTTTATATAGTCTAGAATATGTTTATGAACTCAATTATTCAAAACGATTGGATTATATATTGTAATTACGAACAAATGTGCAGATTTTACAGATTCTGAGAATATTTTAACATTTCAAACGATTTTACATTCATTTTGAGTCATCTGATCACAATAATCTATATTTTACCTCTTTTTATAGTCTAGAATATGTTTATGATCTCACTAATTCAAAAAGATTGGATTATACACTGTAATTATGCTCAAAATGTGCAAATTTTATATATTCTGAGTATATTTGAGCATTTCAAGCGATTTTTGCATTCAATTTGAGACATTTGTTCACGATAATGTATATATTTAAGCTCTTTACATAGGCAAGAATTTGAGTACGAGCACACTCATTTAAAGCGATTGGATTATTTATTGTAATTACACAAATAATGTGAAAATTTTAAAGATTCTGTGTATATTTGGGTATTTCAAGAGATTTTGCATTCACTTTAAGTCATTTGTCGACAATAATCTCTATTTATGCTCTTTATATAGTCTAGAATATGCTTATGTACTCACTTATTCAAAACGATTGGATTATAAATTGTAATTATTCACATAATTTGCAGATTTTACAGATTCTGAGTATATTTGAGCATTTCAAGCGATTATGAATTTATTTTAAATCATTTGATCACAATAATCTATATTGATGCTTTTTTTTATAATCTAAAGTATGTTTACGAGCTCACTTATTCAAAATGATTGGATTATACATTCTAATTATGAACATAATGTGCAGATTTGAAAGATTCTGTGTATATTTGAGCATTTCAAACGATTTTCCATTCATTTTAAATCATTGTATCAAAATCATCTATATATTTATGATCATTATATAGTTTAGAATTTATTTATGAACACACTTATTCAAAATAATTGGATTATACATTGTAATTACACACATAATTTGCAGAATTTACAGATTTTGTGTATATTTTGGCATTTCGAGCGATTTTGCATTTATTTTAAGTTATTTAAAGACATAATCTATATTTAAACTCTTTATATAGTCTAGAATATGTTTATGAGCTCACATATTTAAAATGATTGGATTAGACATTGTAATTATTCACATAATATACGAATTTTACAATTTCTGAGTTTATTTGAGCACTTCAAACGTTTCCGTATTCATATTTTAAGTCAATTGACCACAGTAATCTATATTTATGATCTTTATAAAGTTTAGAATATGTTTATGAGGTCAATTATTAAGAAAAAATGGTTTATACATTGTAATTATTCACATGATGTGCAGATTTTACAAATTCTAAGTATATTTGAGAATTTTAAGCGATTTTGCATTCATTTTAAGTCATTTGATCACAATAATGTATTATTAAGCTCTTTATAAAGTCTAGAATACATTTATGAGCTCAATTATTCTAAATGATTGGATTGTACATTGAAATTATTCACACAATATGCAGATTTTACAGATTCTTACTATATTTGAGCATTTCAAGCGCTTTTGCATTCATTTTAAGTCATTTGATCACAATAATGTATATTAAATCTCTTTATATAGTCTAGAATATGTTTATGATATCACTTATTCAAAACGATTGGATTATAATTTGTAATTATGCAAATAATATTCAGATTTTAAAGATTCTGAGTATATTTGAGCATTTCTAATGATTTTGCATTAACTTTAAGTCATTTGATCAAAATAATCTATATTTAAGCTCTTTATATTGTGTATAATATGTTTATGAGGTCAATTATTCAAAACGATTGGATTGTACATTGTAAGTATTCACATATTGTCTAGATTTTACAGATTCTGAGTATATTTGAGGATTTGAAGCGATTTGGCATTCATTTTAAGTAATTTGATCACAACAATCCATATTTATACTCTTTATATAGTCTTGAATAAGTTCATGAGGTCAATTATTAAGAAATAATGGTTTATACATTGTAATTATTCACATAATGAGCAGATTTGACAAATTCTTAGTATATTTGAGCATTTTAAGCGATTTTGCATTCATTTTAAGTCATTTGATTACAATAATCTATATTTAAGCTCTTTATATAGTTTAGAATATGTTTATGAACTCACTTATTCTAAACGATTGGATTACACATTGTAATTATTCACATAATATACGGATTTTACAATTTCTGTGTATATTTGAGCATTTCAAATGATTTTGTATTCATTTTAAGTCATTTGACCACAGTAATCTATATTTTTTATCTTTATATTGTTTATAATATGTTTCTAAACTATGTTATTCAAAACGATTGGATTATACAGTGTAACCACGCACATAATGTGCATATTTTAAAGATTCTGAGTATATTGGAGTATTTCAAGCGATCTTGCATTCATTTTATGTTATTTGATCAAAATAATCTCTATTTAAGCTCTTTATATAGTCTATAATATGTTTATGAGCTGAATTATTCAAAACGATTGGATTATACATTGTAATTATTCACATAATGAGCATATTTTACAGATTCTAAATTTCTTTGAACATTTCAATCGATTTTTCATTCATTTTAAGTCATCTGATCACAATAATCTATATTTAAGCTCTTGATTTAGTCTAGAATATGTTTATGAGCTCACATATTCAAAACGATTGGATTATACATTGTGATTATTCACATAATGTGTAGATTTTACAGATTCTTAGTATATTTAAGCATTTCAAACGATTTTGCATTCATTTTAAATCATTTGATCGCAATCATCTATATTTAAGATCTTTATATAGTCAATAATATGTTTGTGAACTCACTTATTCTAAACAACTGCATTATACATTGTAATTGCGCACATAATATGTAGATTTTAAAGATTCTGAGTATATTTGAGCATTTCAAGCGATTTTGCATTTATTTAAGTCATTTGACCACAATAATCTATAATTAAGCTCTTTATAAAGTCTAGAATATGTTTATGAGTTCAATTATTCAAAACGATTGGATTGTACATTGTAATTATTCACATAATATGCAGCTTTTACAGATTCTGAATATATTTGAGCATTTCAAACGATATTGTATTCATTTTAAGTCATTTGATCACAATAATGTATATTTAAGCACTTTATATAGTTTAGAATATGTTATGATATCACTTATTCAAAACGATTGGATAATAAATTGTAATTGTGCAAATGATGTTCAGATTTGAAAGATTCTGAGTATATTTGAGAATTTCAAGCGATTTTGCATTAATTTTATGTCATTTGATCACAATAAACTATATTTAAGATTTTTATATTGTGTAGAATATTTTTATGGGCTCAATTATTCAAAACGATTAGATTGTACATTGTAATTATTCACGTATTGTGCAAATTTTACAGATTCTGAGTTTATTTGAGCATTTGAATGGATTTTGCATTCATTTTAAATCGTTTGATTACAATAATCTATATTTATGCTCTTTATATAGTCTAGAATATATTTTTGAGGTTAATTATTAAAAACGATTGGTTTATACATTGTAATTATTCACATAATATGCAGATTGGACAAATTCAAAGTATATTTGAGCATTTTATGCGATTTTGCTTTCATTTTAAGTCATTTGATCACAATAATCTATATTTAAGCTCCTTATATAGTTTAGAATATATTTATGAACTCACTTATTCTAAACAATTGGATTATATAATGTAATTATTCACATAATATACTCATTTTAAAATTTATGAATATATTTGAGCATTTCAAAAGATTTTGTATTTTTTTATGTCATTTGACCACAGTGACCTTTATTTTTTATCTTTATATAGTTTAGAATATGTTTCTGAACTAAGTTATTCAAAACGATTGGATTATACATTGTAATTGCGCACATAAAGTGCAGATTTTAAAGATTCTGAGTATATTGGAGCATTTCAAGCGATTTTGCATTTATTTTAAGTTATTTGATCCCAATAATCTAAATTTAAGCTCTTTATATAGTCTAAATATTTTTATGAGCTCAATTATTCAAAACGATTGGATTATACATTGTAATTATTCACATAATGTGCATATTATAACAGATTCTAATTTTATTTGAGCATTTCAATTAATTTTGCATTCATTTTAAGTTATGTGATGACAATATTCTATATTTAAGCTCTTTATATACTCGAGAATATATTTATGAGCTCACATATCCAATACGATTGGATTATACATTGTAATTATTTACATAATATGCAGATTTTACAGATTCTGATTATATTTAAGCATTTCAAGCGATTTTGCATTCACTTTAAGTCATTTGATGACAATAATCTAAATTTATGATCTTTATATAGTTTATAATATGTTTATGAACTCATTTGTTTGAAAATATTGCATTATACATTATAATTATTCACATAATTTGCAGATTTTACAGATTCTGAGTATATTTGAGCATTTCAAGCGATTTTGAATTCATTTTAAGTCATATGATCACAATAATCTATATCTATGCTCTTTATATGGTCTTGAATATGTTTACGAACTCACTTATTCATAAGAATTGGATTATACATTGTAATTTATCAAATGATGTGCAGATTTTATAGATTCTGAGTATATTTGAGCATTTCAAGCTATTTTGCTTTCATTTTAAGTGATTTGATCACAATAATATATATTTAGGCGCTTTATTTTTTTTCTAGAATATGTTTATGATATAAATTACTCAAAACTATTGGATTATACATTGTAATTATGAACATAATGTGCAGATTTGAAAGATTCTGAGTATATTTGAGCATTTCAAGCGATTTTGCATTCATTTTCATTCATTTGATGCTAATAATCTATATTGAACCTCTTTAGATAGTTTAGAATATGTTTATGAACTCAATTATTCAAAACGATTGGATTATACCATGTAATTACGCCCATAATTTGCAAATTTTACAGATTCTGAGAATATTTGAATATTTCAAGCGATTTTACATTCATTTTAAGTCAACTATTCACAATAATTTATATTTAAACTCTCTTTATAAAGTCTCGAATATGTTTATGAACTCACTTATTTAAAAATATTGGATTATACATTGCAATTATGCACAAAATGTTCAGATTTTAAAGATTCTGAGTATATTTGAGCATTTTAAGCGATTTTTGCATTCAATTTAAGACATTTGTTCACGATAATCTATATTTAAGCTCTTAACAAAGTCTTGAATATATTTAAGAACACACTCATTAAAAACGAATGGATTATTCATTGTAATTACACACATCATGTGCAGATTTTACATATTCTGTGTATATTTGGGTATTTCAAGTGATTTTGCATTAATTTTAAGTCATTTGATAACAATAATCTATAATAAAGCTCTTTGTAAAGTCTTGAATATATTTATGAGCTCAATTATTCAAATCGATGGATTGTACATTGTAATTATTCACATAATATGCAGATTATGCAGATTCTGAATATATTTGAGCATTTCAAGCGATTTTGTATTCATTTTAAGTCATTTGATCATAATAATGTATTATTAAGCTCTTTATAAAGTCTAGAATATATTTATGAGCTCAATTATTCAAAACGATTGGATTGTACATTGAAATTATTCACACAATATGCAGATTTTACAGATTCTTACTGTATTTGAGCATTTCAAGCGTTTTTGCATTCATTTTAAGTCATTTGATCATAATAATATTAAATCTCTTTATATAGTCTAGAATATGTTTATGATATCACTTATTCAAAACGATTGGATTATAAATTGTAATTATGCAAATAATATTCAGATTTTAAAGATTCTGAGTATATTTGAGCATTTCAAATGATTTTGCATTAACTTTAAGTCATTTGATCATAATAATTTATATTTAAGCTCTTTATATTGTGTATAATATGTTTATGAGCTCAATTATTCAAAACGATTGGATTGTACATTGTAAGTATTCACATATTGTCTAGATTTTACAGATTCTGAGTATATTTGAGGATTTGAAGCGAATTGCTAATTGTAGTGGTTGGCAAAGACATTGAACAAGCTGAATAAGTTATTCGAGTCTTTATTCTTGTTCTAATAAAATGTTGAAAATCATTCACCAATCTTGTTCTAAAGTAAGCTATTTTATTCTTATTCACCTACTTCCAAATGAGTTAAACCAAAGTTTTAAAAATCGTACCGGACTGGCCGGTTCAATCGGGTTTACTGTGAACCGGACCCTGGTCCGGTGGGTTTTAGCACATAAAACCGGAGTTTTGACGAACCGGAAAAAATCGATTATACCGGAA
The DNA here is from genome assembly GCA_028095005.1 of Rhynchospora pubera. Lineage (NCBI taxonomy): Eukaryota > Viridiplantae > Streptophyta > Magnoliopsida > Poales > Cyperaceae > Rhynchospora > Rhynchospora pubera. Next base: position 23,059,497 of record CM051461.1, read on the forward strand.
AAATCGGTAATTGAACCGGCCGGTTTATTATTTTGAACCAGAGAAAAAACAAGTTAAATTGAAAAACCATACAAAATTTGTTGACACAGGGAATTGAACCTTGGTCTTTATAACAAAAGACAAAATACTTAACCACTAGACCACAAGATTCTTTTGATACAAATGGACTTTTATTTATGATTATAAACGGTTTGTAAATCGGTAAAACCGGTAAACCTCGGTAAATTCCATACCGGCAGCCTCACCGGTTTGAGTGCCGGTACGGTATTTAAAACACTGAGTTGGACGGTTCAAGATCCGAGAATATTTGTGCTGCTCCCGATATTATTTACCGTGTCCAAGACACCTCCCATATATATGGTGCCTCACACTAATAAAGTACTAACATGAAAAGTTACCAACATGGTCAAGCAAAGGTCGACTGCAAGCTCCTAGTATGATACTAAAAAAAAATTTCTACGTGGAATTTTATGACTAAAGTTTATTAAGCTGATAAAAAAAGTAACACTTTTAAGAATAGTTTGGGGGGGTTGCTAGTGTCAAACATATAGGACACGTACACTTGTCCAACGCGATGAAATTTTAATTTTTAAAATTGAAATGGCCGATCCAAACCGCACAAATTGTTCTGTGTTATAAAATCTTCATGGAGACAAAATTTTATATTTTTTCAAATTTTTTTACTATTTTTTTGGAATTTTTAAATATGCTCAATCTAAAAAGTTCTGAACCCTTCAATTTTGAAAATTCGAAAAAAATAGTTAGAAAATATGAAAAAATATAAAATTTGATTATCAAAGATATTTTAATATAGAGATCATATTGAGCGGTTTGGATCGACCGTTTAAAATTTTAATGTGCTACGTTTAGATCGTGTTTGACGTCCTATATGTTTGATTCTAGCATTACTCATAGTTTGGAGCATATTTTAAAGGTAAGGGGCTGATATTTTTTTGCAAAAAAGTTTAAATTGGGTAACATGCACACTGATTTCTACGCGGAATCCAACGAGCCAGTGCGATGAATTATGAAAACATAAGTGCACAATAAATTATTTTGAATTAAAGCAGGGAGCCAGAAAATTATGATAGGAGGGGCAAAATTTTAAAGTTGGAATAATGAAATAAAAATTTATTTATGAAAAAGAATATTTCTTTCCTAAATCAGTAATTCATGATTAATTAGGGAGACAAATTATAAAAAAATTTAAAAAAATAAAGAAAATATACATAAAAATTTTATTTTTTTTGGAGCACGAGGGGGCAACTGCCCCAAGCAGCCCCCTATTGGCTCCGCCCCTGAATTAAAGAAACACATATATACAGGGAGTAAAGCAGTGGAGCTCTCTGCTGTTTTGTAGATAAGATGCGCAGTATAATTTGTTTCGGGCGAAAGTTCGCTGAAGCTTATTCTGGCCTTTATTTCCAACCACCAAACTTTCAAAAGCTCCGCTACCTCTGGGAACCTTATTATTATTTTTTAGTAAACGAAAGAGAGAGTTTGGCCGTTTGGGTTGAAATGAGATCCAGTCCCGCGCGGGACTATCCAGCGCATCGCTGTGAGCCGTATGATTTAATCTCGATGGTAAAGGGAGTCCCGTGTATGTAACCTGATTGATAGCTCTAAACCGTCCAGATCAGATCGGACGGTTCGTAGGCTGCGCTGGACAATCCCGCATGGGAGCATATTCGGATTGGTTTGGGTTAGTACACATACTACGCATAATAATTTTTAAACAATTCAAACTCTTCATAAAGTTACACACTTCCTAATACTTCTTCCCACTTCTTTCCTTATTTTTTTTATTCCCATACCATCCAAACGGAGCCATAGAAAATTTAGTGCAATTAACGTGTACCTTACCAACTAGTTCTAGTTCATGCGGTTTTGTTAACTATCGAACTCAATTAATGCAAATGATATTTCTACAGAATAATCTTAACTATCTAATTCCAATTAAATTGTACAGAATAATCTTAACTAGATAAAAAATTTGGACAAAATCAGAAAATTTTATAATTCACCAAGGCTAATTGATACTAGTCTTTCTTTTTTTTAAAAAAAAAATACTTTAGGTGTAAAGGTTAGTTCAAATTGTAAGTATCTCAATTTCAATCCCTGAAAGTACTGTAGGTAAAGCTCAAATCGCAACGATTGTGTTACTGTTCCGAATTGAATCTGTTCCCTTCGTTTCCTACTAACTTTATCGCTGCCTTTTCTCTCCGTGCTACAGCACATTACTGCGTAGATGTCGACATTTATGCACAGAAAAATGGCAAAATGAGCTTCTACTCTGTCTTCTCGCCTTATGAAGGAGTCGATGAGATCCCTTTCGAAGACATCCGTGGTGCCAAAGGGTAGCGATTCCGATCTCCTCCTGGCCCAGGTTTGTCTTGCTTTTATTTCTCTTGATTTTTTGCATTCTTCTTTGTCTTTGACCAAAAACTGAGTGCCTATAGCCTCTCCTTTGCAAGCGATCTCCATTTTTCTTCATCTATTTGTCAAGGTGGATTCTCATCGGTTTAGGGCTGCAAGCTTAGGTTTCTGAAAGCTTGATTTCTCGATGCAATTTTGTGATTTCACTCGATTTTGAGCTGATTTCTTTTGCTTTTCGTTCACTTGCAGCTTCCATGGTTGGGTGTTTGGACTCATGAAGATGTTGGCAATTTGAGGACCAAAAGAAGATGCAGGTTGCAGGTGTGACTTTCTCTATTATCGATTTCTTTTCCTTTTTTATACTACAATGAATAAAAAATTGGTAGGTGCGAAATTCACCGACTTTAGGTATTGTCTCTTCTTATCATTTCCCATTTATTCAAGTGTAGACATTATGGAGGCCAAAGATAGCAAAATTTTAGGCGCCAAGGAGAAAAATGAGATGAAAATGACATAACAGATAAGAGGATTTTAGTGAGCCAATTTTTTAGCTCCATTTTAATGTACATTCCATGCAATTATGTCCTGCAATAGTTTTGTTTGGGTGATGGTAGAACAGGTGGGATTCGAATAATGACATTTTTTTTCTTCTTCTTTGTTTCTCCAGACTAGGCATTGCTCTTCATCGACATTTTAACGATGTTACCTCCGAGGAAAGTGTTGCGGCTTTTTCGTCATTATTCTCCTCGAAGGAATTCCTCGAAAAACAATGGGAACATAGCCTTAGATTCACCTCCCTTAAGGTTCGATCTCTATAGCGGGTATCTCTCAAAACAAGAGAATCCTAACAAGAGTCGCTTCTTAAAGAAGTTTCTTAATTTAGCGGGTCCTTTCTTTCCAATAGGAGCAAGCCCCTATTGTTAATTACCCCGTAGTTGCCTACGGGAACCTCTGATTAAGGGACGTAAAGGGTATTGACGTAATGGGCTAAGAAAAGAGAGATTTACGGAGTGCTATTAAGGAGGACTTAATTGATGGTACCAAACCTAATCGACGGGACCCAATTAAGGATCACTAAATTTAGGACTTTTGGCTTAAGGGATGGCTTTCATTTGAAAAGAAGAGCTCTTCATATGGAGTCGTTTGGAGGCCGCCTGATAATTTAAGTCATCTGAGGCTGATCTCAACCCCAGCGAGGGACTTTTCCTCAAATGAAGAGGTCTTGGCTTTGACTTTGAGTTTCGTGTTTTGACTTTTAATTTTATGAAGTTTCTCTTGAGATATTGATGATTTTTATTCACTTTGGCCTTTGCACTTTTGACTTTAACAAACTACTTGAGTTTGAAGATACTTGATTTTTGAAGATATCGTGTTCGAAACCATTTTAGATTTTTTAAAATATTTATAGTCGAGTATAGTTAGCTTTTGAAAATATCATATTTAGAGTTTTTTTATTTTGAAAAATACTTATTTTGAATCTTAGGAATTTTATAAACAAATTTAATAATATTCTAGCATTTATAAAAGTCATTTTTAGAGCAAAAATACTTCAAAAAAATAAAAGATCGCTACTTTGACATAATTTCATATCAAAGTATCAGTGAATTTGGTTTATTTAAATTTTTAGAATTTCATAGATATTTTATTTGTATTTTTCTGAGCTTTCTATTATTTTTAAATGAATTTTTGACGTTTCCGCTGATGTGGCGCTTCCTGATTGGTACACGTCATCGGGATCAAGTTGGGGTGGCAATGAGAATTGAATTTCTGTAAATGGGCTTCTTCTAGTCTCCCTTCTCATGGGCTTTACGGTTGTTAGGCCCAAAATCTCTTTTCTTTATTCCACACCCGTCATCTGACAGGAGTTAGACACACGGTTTTACAACTATTTCGTCACATCCGATCGAAGTGGTTTCAGCGCTGGGTTTCGAACAGAGAAGACGGGTTCGTTTTCCTGCTAACTGGTTCGATTGATAACGGGTACAGATCCGCTCTGGATTCCGCCCGTCGCAATAGTCGAGAAGAAGCTCGTTAGCATCGTGAGGCAGGGAGGAATGCAGTGGTGTCCTCCGTTCACGTCGCGTCGCCCTCGTTTGGCGGGGTAACCAGTGACTGATATGATGGTACCAGTTTGGTACTAAGTTGGGTTCGTAGAGATTACAATAAGCTGGGGTATATCGATTGATGCCAATATAGTGTAGGAAATAGATTACACAACTTCAATTTGACATTCACGGACCTAATTTGGTGTTCATTGTTCAATTTGGTATTTTTTTTTTTTAGAAAACTAGGCAGTAGCTACCTAGAAGAAAGTAAAATAAATAAAAACAAAAGAAATTAAAAACCAATCAGCAGTGTCTAAAGCAATCCTTCGCGCAAAGCCAAATCTCTTGAAATAGGGCGTGTGAAGTACGTCTTTCCTGTCGAAAGGTTCTTGAGTTCCGCTCCTTCCATAAGCTCCAAACACCGCATGAGAGGAAGGTAACTGCAATTTGCTTTTGTTCAGTCGGGACATTTTGCAAAAAGATGTTGAAAGTCGATGGACAATCCTCTTGTGCAATTGGTAGAGGTAAGGAAGTAACAGTATGCAATTGCAGCCAGATTTCCTTAGAGAAGGCACAGTTAAAGAAGAGATGCACTGGTGTCTCCAAAACGTGTGAGGAACAGAGCACACATCCTTGTGTAAAGTTGAAATTCCATCTTAGCAGACGATCCTGAGTAAGTAGTCTGTTACGTAACCAGAAATAGCAAAAGAGTTTGATGGTCGGGGTCAGTTTGAAATTCCATACAACAGGAAGGTCGGTCTTTATGAGCCCAGAGGTTGAAAGGAACTTGTAAGTTGAATTAACAGAGAAGTTTCCTCCAGGGTCCCATTTCCAATTTAACTTGTCACCTGTCTGAAATAACTGAAGCGATTGCAACGCATGGGACAATTGAGTTTGTTGTTGAGTATGCGGCCTCGGCAGAACTAAATGTAAGTTACTTAAGGCTTGCGATAGTGAATAGTTGGGACAATTTGGCAAGTCTGAAGTAGTCAAATTATAGAAAGATTGGACATTACCGTACCCCCAATTGTCGAACCAGAATAGGGGTTTTGTTGCATCTCCTACTGTCCAGACGGTGGAAATTTGGAACAAATATCGCAAGGAAAGTAGACATCGCCAGAAAAAAGAGCCCTGTTTTATCCAACGCAAGGGTTGGGTAGAAAGGTCATGTCGCTGGAAAAGCAAGCTCGCAGTAGATTTCCAAATTGAAGTTCCTTCTGAGTATAGGCGCCACCACCAACGTAGAAGCATTGCCTGATTTTGCAGTTTGAGATTAGTAATGCCAAGGCCACCATAATTTTTAGGTATGCACGCAAGAGCCCAATTAATAAGTGAAACTCCTTTTTTGTTGTTATCTCCTGAAGACCAAATAAAAGATCGCCTTAATTTATCAACCAAGCTTATGAACCATGCTGGTAGGGCAAAACAGGACATAAAATAAAATGGAATTGAAGAAATGACAGAATTGCACAGTTGCAGTCTACCAGCTCGTGAAAGCAATCTTCCCTTCCAACCATCCATCTTTCTCCTGATCTTATCTAGGAGAGGCATAAATGAGGCTTTTGTTGGAGTGTTAGAAGTTAACGGCATGCCTAAGTAAGTAATAGGCAGATCTGTTCTTCGAAACCCAAGCGTACCTTGGACCGAGGAAATGATTTCATCTGAAAGGTTCAAAGGGACAAATGAACTTTTCTCATTGTTTATTTTGAGACCTGAGACGTCAGAAAAAAGTCGTAAAACCAGTGCAAGCGTATGAATAGCTGAACCTTTCACAGTGGAAAAGATTAAGGTATCGTCAGCATATTGAAGAATTTGACAGTATCCTCGCCTGTCAATTTGGTATTGACTCATCATGTTATACTTTACATCTATATATCCATAAGTCTAATATCCGAATATCTAAATGCAACTAAAAATCATACTCGTATTTCACCTCTTATGTTAATTACGACCACGAAATATAAATCACAAATGGGTCAAACTTTCCTTGGTTATAAACCATATATTAATGTGCTGGTATTGAATGTCTAAAACCTTAATTTCTAATAAACTTGATTATCAGTTAAATACTTAAATATCATTTTATTCTCACTTTTTTAATTCCCTGGAGTTTACCATTCATTAATCAAGATCAAGGAACGCTTGAATATCAACAGTTGACTGGACTCACTGGACTAGCTTTTATACCTCTTCTTTAGGTGCTTCAAATAGGCTCATTTCTAATTTACAGGACATTCACCATGGTATCTAACAGAATCTATTCCTATATTCATTGACTTTGACAAAAACATAACAAATGGCAATTCAAGTCAAAATCCGGGCCACTGGCATACTACCCTTCGGAAAAGTCTTCTAACACTAAAAGGTTATTTGAATTAACAAGTACTTCTAATGTTCTTACTTGAAGATACTTATTCACCACTGATCAATCATTACCAGAAAGAAGTGATTTTCTTTGCATTCACCAAAAATAACCCAATTGTGTCCTGTAATCTAATTCTAATGCCTTAAAGTGTCAACGTGTCATCATAAGCAAAACTATGCTTAACCGTAACCTTGTCAGATGTTGTTTGTATAAAGAAATGCACTTTTACATGGTCAACCCCAGAACCTTAACAAATTACAGGAGCCCTCAAACCATATCAGATTAAGTTCAGAAAGCGAAAATTCATATCAAGATAGTTTCCTAGCCTAAAGAACTATGACAGGAATTCTATGACTTTATCCAAAATGGTCCTCACAAGACTTTTATTTATACTCCAGAGAATGAAACATAAATTAAGGAGAAGAAATCAACACCTAAAATCCTGGACAAAATTGGACAGCATCTCCCCTTGATTCTCTTTTGTTTTTTGAAGTTTAATGGATCAAACTGAGCTTGAAATTAGCTCAATTCAATCGATTAAACTCGATCCGCTATGGAGGCCGAGCCTCTTAGCAAATCACAAGAGAGAATCCAGCTATGGAGCCGTGCTCCTAACTGAAATGGAATCCGCCATGGGAGCCGTGCTCCCTGGCAGAAGAAGATCAGATTTTAAAGAGGAAAAGATAGATACAACATGAATCCAAACCGAGAGCACCACAATTGAACAGTTAAAACAATCCTAACCCCACGATTCTGAGACTTTTATTCCGCCATGGAAGCCTTGCTTCCTGGTTGATCTTGTCTCTATCCTCAAGACCTCAATTAACTGAACATTCATGTGTAAAGAAAATGCAAGAAACCAGATAAAGAAATGAAGAAATAAGGAATCCACCATGGGAGCCGTGCTCCCTGGTAAACCCGTCTTTCAGACTTGAAACAAGATGCAAAACACTAAAATTTATCTAAACACCGCCATGAATCAAGAACGACACTAAATGACTTAACTCTAAGTAAGAAAACTAAGAAAAGAGAGGAAAGCAATGCTCATGGCAGGAGATCACCAATTTCAGCTTTATTCAACACAAAATCTACAAATTACAAATCTTGAGAGCATCGATCCTCACTTGACCGTGTCTCTTACCTTTGAACACCTACCTGTACCTTTACAACTCGATTCTTGATCTCTTTACACACTCTTTTCTTCTTATCCTCTAATGCCTAACAGGTATTCGTTGAAATGCCTATCCTAGTCGTAACTCTATAGTGGAATGGGGAAGAAGGTATGGGGTTTCTCTTTCTGGGGTTCCTCTCCCCTGGGAGCCTCTCTTCTTTCTCTCTTCAATGGGCTATTTATAGGCTACCTCTTGGTTCTCTTTCCGTCCAGATACCATGTATCTTCCTCAAGCCCGGCAGTTATCACTCTTCCTTCTCCAACGACTTTTGTTGGGTTTATTACTCTTCTCCTCTTTCTCTGTTTCGGTTGTACTCGGTGCATGGCGCACCATAGGTCTTCTCGTGGGTTCCACTGCCTTCACCTTTGTTCTTTCGCTAAACTCCACGTGCACACGACTCTTCTCTGCGAAGGGGTCGAATTCCACACACGCGCGTCGCCAGTGACTTCGTGCTCTTCTTTTCCGTGCTCTCGGTCTTCCGTGAACCGCGCCTCATTTCACAAACCGTCAGATATGGTGTTTAGTGAAATGAGTACATTTTCCTTTCATCAGGCATGGAGGGAATGTTTGAACATTTCTCTAATCTCCTCCGTTTCTAACCCATCAGGTGCCACCCAGTAAATGGACATCTCCATTTACTTATTTCATTACATTTTTATTGACTACTGAAACAAAATAAATTGTTTGGGGTGCTTTCCATTTGATTTTTCGCATGAGATTTTAGGTGTAGGCTCAATAAAATGTGTAGAATCTGCTGGTGCCAATAAGTTTCTCAAAATACCCTTTCTACTATTTTATTTAATTTCTCCAAAATTATGGGCCTCTTTGTATAAAACAGAGGTTTTGCAACTCCTTTGATCATTCTAAAGGCACCATAATTTTCTTCACCTTTCTCTGGATTTTTGGATAATTTTTTCATAATTTTTGGGCTCCATTTGATATTTTTCATAAATTTTTCAAGCTCCTTGATTAAATTATCCAATTTAATTCATGAATTTGGCACCATATTTTAGGGTCAAACAGAAAGCACTGTGATGGAATTCAAAGTATCGAGGTACTCCTGCTTGGGACTGATATTTTCACATTCGTCTCCAGTATTACCCTTAGTATGTTTGTATATCTACCAAAGAAGTTCATACCATGCTTGAAATTTAACTATTGAAATAACTCTCAAAGGTTTTCTAAGTTTATACCATGCGTCACCTTTCTCTGGATTTTTGGATAATTTTTTCATAATTTTTGGGCTCCATTTGATATTTTTCATAAATTTTTCAAGCTCCTTGATTAAATTATCCAATTTAATTCATGAATTTGGCACCATATTTTAGGGTCAAACAAATGCCCCCCACCAGAGTAGGTTGTGAGGATCCTGGGCAGAACAGCGTACTCTGGTGGCCCCTTGCTCATTGACCCCTTTTCTTGTAGTCAAATTGGTTGCATGGTGGTTTTGTCGTGTTTTCGCTTGAACTTGAGTTTGGTTGGGTTGAGCTACACTCGCCTTCATTTTGGGGCCTTGTGTCTTTTATTTACCGGTGGGACTATGAGGTCTTGTATTTCTCGATTTGGCAGAGGCCCATGAGAGGAGCATCGTGGCACAGGATCAGGCTGTGGCTCATGGTGCTACTGCAGCATAGCAGGTTTACTCTCTTTCATCTCTTCTCTTTGATCACCACGTCACGGATCTTGGCACTTGTTGTGTGGCATGGATACGCTTGTGACTGCACTTATTGCATTTGTTGAACTTTGAACTTTAATTGTTGCATTTGGCTTGCTGATGCTTTGTGATGCTTGGATGCTTGATTACTCGTGATGCTTGCATGTTTGGTTATTGGTGAACTTGGATACTTGCTTTTGTGGGAGCGTTGTGCTTCTTTGCCTTGTGATATTTGGTTGACCTTGTGCTTGACTGAGTTCTCGCATTCAAGACTTCTCCACGTACTTGCTTGCAAAGCAACAAGTAGCATTGCTCTTATCTTACTTCTTTTCTCTTCAACAGCCTAATTGAGCTCTTGCTCTCAAGGTTCTCTTTCTCATCCTTCTTTTGTGATATGACGGGTATTTCGTCATTCTTGTGCTTGATTAGGTTTCCGCGCCCAAGGCTTCTTCTTGCTTAACTTGCGGGGTTCGAATAATCTTACTCTTACCGCCGTTTCTTTCAAGAGATATGGGAATTTGGCCCATACTCACTTTTTCTCTTTCTTCTTTTAGGATCTCGAACACACATAGATCCATTCTACAATTTAGGTCGGGGTATTTGGCCCGCTCCTGTATTTCCTTGGGCTTGAACCTACGTGGACCTCGACCCGGTTGGTTTCCTTCTAACGTCAGCCTTGAACGTTTCCACTTCTCCTACGCCTTCTTGACTTCATACCGTTTCTTTCAGACATCGGTTTGAACGGTTTACTTCCACTTCTTACCATCACAACCTTAACCTTCTTCACATGTTCACACGTTCACCTTTAACTCCAAGTTACAACCTTTCTCTTTCCATGCCTATATAAGCACGCCTTTGCTCTTCTCTTTTCTTCATCCAAATTTACCGTAGTATTTCATCTTTCTCCACATAATTCAAACTTCTTATCGCCATGTCTTCTCTTCCTTCATCCAAACGTGCCAGGGGAGATCTAGTTCTTCTGTCTTGCGTCTGGATTCCACCTTTCCAGACTGGTCTCTTACTCCCGATAACCGCTATCTTTTCCGCGATGAGACCGCTTTTCTTTCTTACTACAACGACATGGGCAATGAAGAGCGGTCTGTGGCTGATTGCTACTTCTTTCGTCCTATGAGGAGGATTTCAGTGGAGCAAGTGAATCTCATTAGGGGTTGGCTTGACTCATGGAGTTTGGGCGGTTTAGCTGACTGTGACCAGCCTTACCATCCTAGGATCACCCGCCTCTTTTATGCCAATCTTAGGATCTCTTTCAACCATTTCGGCACTCCTTCGGCTTCTTCTTATTTGTTTGGCCGCTTCTTCCATATCACGGCCGGGAATCTGGCCAATTACTTACATACTGCCAATACCACCAATGGTTCTACTATTTATGCCTTTCAAAGGTGGCCTCAAGGTTTTGGCAGTTATCAGGAATGTCGCCAATGGTTCAGGGCGGCGGCTCCTGATGTAGAGAGATTATCTACTTTTCACCTTCCCGCTCTTCATAGGTACTTTTTCTTTCTTCTTTCTTTTGCTTCATATCTCTACTTCTTTATTTTTGTGTCACATCACCTTCTTCGTTTTTCTTTACATCCCATTCATCGTGACTTTCAGGTTCCTTTTTTCTGGTAGTCAATGACGTCATCTTTCCACAAGGAGTCATGACACATCTTGCCAAGCCTGGGAGTCTCTTCTACCTTCGCAACCTGATTCAGAAGCAATGGCCTATCAACTTAGCCCACATGATTCTCTTCCACATGCACCAGGTGGCAATTTCTGATCGAGAGCCACTTCCTTACGGTCATCTTATTGAGGCTCTTATGCTTAGGGCTCGTATTCGTGTGCCTGACATGTTGTGGGGCAATCGTGTTTCTGAAGCTGATGTGGCACATCCTTTCAACCTCCTCCTTTCTTTGCCTCTTATAGGATGGGTTGAGTCTTCAATGGGTATGCTGGTCCCTGATCCCAACCAGCCTGTGAATGATTACATTTTGCTCCCTAATGCGGCTCCCAATCAGTATGGTCCCATGGAAGTTGGTTCCCCACCGGATGATAATTCTGCGATGATAGCTCTTGATGATCCCGCCCCTGTCTCAATCCGGACTTTCATTGACCAACGCTTTGGGGAATTGAATGCCCGCTTAGAAGCTTTGGAAGGAATGCTTCAGGTCATATTAGCGACTCTTAACGACATGGCCGGTGGTGAAAATGCGGCTGTGGCTGGAGCTACGGCTGGTGATGGAGTTGTGGCTGCCTCAGAATGAATGGCTTTCTTGAATTGCCTTGCCCCAGTGTCATCCTTAGGGCACCTTTATTTCTTCTATTCTGTATCTCTTTAGCTTGTATTAGGTTTTACTCGGCCTTGCTTTGTTGTCATCTGTTGTTTATTTAACTCCTCATGTATTAAACTTCTTTATGTAATGGATGTAATGGCATATCTTCTTCTGATGAATGAAACACTACATCTCTTTCTTTTCATTGCATCTTTCTTCGCCTTACTACTTTCTTTTGCTTGCCTTATACACCTTACGGCTGCCCCAGCATGATAGGCTACCTGTCCATGCACCAGTGTGACTAATCGTTAGCTCTTGCTCCAGCACAACTGGTTACTTGCTCTTGTCCCAAAGTGGTTAATCATTGGTTCTCGTCACGGAGCGATTGGCCATCAATTTTTGCCCCAGTGTCGGCCTAGCATTCTGAATGTTGCCTTGCCCCAGTTTTGATCCTTTTCATGTAACGATCTCAGTGATGCAAACGGTATTGGTAACATAATTTTGCGTCCTCAAGAATCCTAAGAGTCCTTCATCGGTCGCAAAAAGATTCCTATACTACATTTTGGCTGGTGGATTTTGTGGAGTTTGGGAATGCCTCACGTATCCTCACATCACTCCTCCTCTCACTCTTTCATTCCTTACATCGCTGCTCACCCTCACATCACTCCTCCTCTCATTGGTCATAGGCACTCATCGTAATGGCACTCAATATCGACATTGGCGGCATTGACACGGCATGGACACGTTGTGTGTGGGTGGTTGGAGCCCTCAGATACCTTCATAGGGCGGTGCCTTAATGCCTTCAGACGCCACAAAGGCTTAATCTTCATTAGGCATAGGTGTCTTGAAAAACCACAAAGGCTTTCCTTGACACGGCTTCGCGTTCTCCGGGACCCGAAAGTCCCATCGTTAACCGCGAATTATGACATAGGGTAACTATAACCTAGCGGGGCACGTTTCTTTTCAAAAACTTGCCCCTTTATTGGGTTTTGATTGAAAGATTAAGTTAAGGTTTTGGATTTTGTTGACTCCTAACGTTTTCATTGGATTTTATTCTAAAGTTTTATTGAGTTATGTATATGGTTTTGGACTTCATAGGTTTTGTTATCCTGGACTTTTGGTGGATTTTTTAATGGAGTTTTGGATTTTAGTGGACTAGGCCTTATTGTAGGTAAGATATATGGGTTTTGGTTATTTTTGGAAAAGTGGATTTGGGTTTGAAGGATGGTGTTGGATTGAAGGAATGGGACTTAAGTGTAGTACTTCTTGAGATATCGCCCATTGATAGATGGAATCGAGGCTTCTCCTTCTTTATCTACAATCTTGTATGATCCTCCTTCGTAGACCTCTTTGATGATGTAAGGCCCTTCCCAACTCGAAGTAAATTCGGGCCATGATGATTTATGCTAATGTCCGGTTTGTCGTGTTACGTTGGAATCGCGACTTGTCTTCTCGCGTTAGAATTGCGGCTTGTCTTCAAGCTTCAGGCTGGAGTTTCCTTCACTTTCGGGTTGGAGTTTCCTTCACTTTCGGGTTAGATGTTTCCTTCACTTTCAGGTTGGATGTTTCCTTCACCTTCGAGTTGGATGTTTCCTTGACCTTCGGGTTGGATATTTCCTTCACTTTCAAGTTGGAGTTTCCTTCACCTTCAGATTGGATGTTTCCTTCACTTTCGGGTTAGATGTTTCCTTCACTTTCAGGTTGGATGTTTCCTTCACCTTCGAGTTGGATGTTTCCTTGACCTTCGGGTTGGATATTTCCTTCACTTTCAAGTTGGAGTTTCCTTCACCTTCAGATTGGACGTTTCCTTCACTTTCTGGTTGGATGTTTCCTTCACCTTCTGGTTGGATGTTTCCTTCACCTTCTGGTTGGATGTTTCCTTCACCTTCGGATTGGATGTTTCCTTCACCTTCTGGTTGGATGTTTCCTTCACCTTCGGATTGGATGTTTCCTTCACCTTCTGGTTGGATGTTTCCTTCACTTTCAAGTTGGATGTTTCCTTCACCTTCGGGTTGGATGTTTCCTTCACCTTCGGGTTGGATGTTTCCTTCACCTTCTGGTTGGATGTTTCCTTCACTTTCAAGTTGGAGTTTCCTTCACTTTCAAGCTGGATGTTTCCTTCACCTTAGAGTTGGATGTATCCTTCACCTTCGGGTTGGATTTTGATGCACACTTTCAAAATGTGCGATCTTGAAAATTTCATGCATTGTCTTTCGCTTTCTTCCTTATTTGGTCTTCCTTTCTTCTTTTCTTTCTATCTCCTTTACTTTACTTTCTTTTCATTTCATCTTCTTTCTTCTTTCTTCTTTCTTTCTTTCGTTTTCTTCTTGTCTTCTTTTTCCACTTTCTCTCTTTTGCACTTCTAACTTGGTTCCCCGATTTCGATTCCGGGTCTTTATTCCTTTATTCATTTTTCTTCTTTAAATTTCTAACTTGGTTTTCCGATTTCAACTGCGGAACTTTATTCTCCTTTTCTGAATTTCTAATTTGGCTTCCCGATTTCAACTGCGGGATTTTATTCCTTTCTTTTATGAATTTCTAACTTGGTTTCCTGATTTCAACTGCGGGACTTTAATCCTTTCTTTATTCTCCTTTTCTGAATTTCTAACTTGGTTTCTCGATTTTAGCTTCAGGACATTATTCCTTTATTCATTTTCCTTTTCCTCCTACTTTCTTTTTTATTTCATTTTCTTCCTTATCTTTTTTTTTATTCTTCCTTTTTTTATTATTTTTTTTTCTTTCTTTGGATCTACTCATGAGGTGCAAGGCTTTGTAGGACATGTCTAGGGAGTGAAATTTCACCTTTCCCATACTTCTCCTCTATCCAGTCCTTGAATACCCAACAATCTTCAGTTTTGTGCCCAACCAATCTATGGTATGCACAATATTTTGGATTTTCAACTTCTTCCATCTCATAGGGGCGTTTACTTATTGGCAACTCGAGGCCCCACATTATGGCCAAGGGAAACAACTCCTTCACTTTATCCTTTCTGAATGAGTAAGGTTTTCTTTTCTTTTCCATTATAGTGACACGTGATGGAAGTGCCTTAGGATTGTTGCTCTTATCAGTCATTTCAGGACATGGGCCTTTGATTGATGTCCCAGGCAGGTTTCTCTCGCCATCGACTGCCTTCTTAAAGGAACTCAAGAGTTTTCGTAATCCATTGTCAGATCTCTTATGGAGTGCAGGTATTTGCCTATATTCATTGGGTATTTTAATCTTTCCTTCCCAAATTCCATCTTCAACCCAATCCTTGAATATGTAACAATCTTCTACGCTATGCCCCAGTATTCTATGGTAAAGGCAATAATTTGGGTGACCCTCTTCTTTCACTTCTTCGGGTCTCTTGCATCTAGGTAAAGTTACCAGTCCATCCTTCATGACTTCTTTAAAGATCACCACGGTTTTGTCTTTCTTAAAAGTGTAAGGCTTGTTCATTCTTTCCTCCAAATTGTCCTTTGTCTTACTTGGCCCTTGGTTCTGACCTTGTGAATCTCCTTTATCGCCTTTCTTAGTATGAGTGGACGTTTCAAAGTTCTTATTCTTCCCGGTTGACGTTTGCTTCACATCTTTACTCTTTTTATTTCCACCCTCAAGAAGATGGCGCTGGGTAATGGATTTAGATCCTTCTCCTTTCTCCTTGCACTTGTCCATTCTTGTGGTACTCAAGCTCTTTTGTGGCAATGGCATTAGATAACACCCTTTTTTCTCAAATTTGATTTTATGAACATCTCCCCAAATCACCTTTTGTTTTCCATCCTTGAGATATTTCAAGCACTGATGTAGGGTTGATGGAACTATGTGATTTTCATGAATCCATGGTCGACCCAGAAGAGCTCTATAACTTGTATCAGCCTCAATCACGTAGAATTTGATAGATGCTTCCAATTCTTCAAATTGCATTTGCAAAGTGATTGTCCCCAACGCCTTCTCTGAGGTTTCATTAAATCCATGTATGAATAGTTTTTCTTGGGTTAAGCGTTTGGTGGGTAATGTAAGTTGATTGAGAGTTTTCAAGGGCATAATGTTGACAGCCGACCCTGGATCAACCAACAAGTGTCTTAGCCTGGCTCCGTTTGTTTCACCTGTTATGTATAGGGGATCATTGTGTTCCATAGCCCCTATTATTAAGTCTTCATCAGTAAAGGTAATGGAGGCAATTTGGTCGGCATATGATGTCCCCACCATGTGTTTACTCATGCATTGGTATGAGCTCTCATCATCGCTTGATCTTTCACTATTAATCTCAATGACATTGCATTCGCTTTCACCACTTTGAGACATCATCTCGTGAGGGGCATGCTCTTGCTCGAAACTAGGGTCAAGCATCAACTTTTCCTCTTTGATCATTTGCTCGACAATATCCTTGAACACATAGCAATCCTCAGTCAGATGACCCACCATTCGATGGTACGCGCAATATTTTGAGACATCAATTTTTCTTCTATTTCTAGGTGCTTTTCTTTGAGGCAATTCTAGTCTTCTATCCCTTAGGATCATCTCGAGAATAGCTTCTGTTTTCTCCTTCTTGAAAGAGTATGGCTTACTTAATAGTTCAAACATGGGCATCATGGTATTACCCCTTTGATTGCCATTTTTCTTGACCTTGTTTCTATTGGTGGAGGTTTCATAACTACTTGCACCATTGCCTCTCTCTTCTTTATCACAATTGGTGGGAATTTCTGGCCCTTTAGGTGGTCCAATACGTGCCAGTCTTGTCACTCGAGTAATTAATTCTTTGTAGGAGGAAATATCACTTCCCAAGAGCGATCTTTGCATCCAATCATCTAGATTTCTGACCAAGAATTCAACCGCTTCTCTTTCAGGCATCTGATGAGAGCACCTTATGTGCATGTTCCTCCATCGATTGATATAGTCGAGGACATTTTCTCCCAATTTAGGTTTTTCACATGCCATATCGGCCATGGTGATCTCTTGTGTAATCATTGCAAACTTTGAACGGAAGGCCTCCTCCATTTCCTCCCAGGTTTCCATTGAATCATTTTCAAGGGAAGCGTACCAATTGAATGCAGCACCCATCAAGCTTAGTGGGAACTGCTTAAAGAGAAGCGCCTCATTATTAGAAGTGTTCCCACACATGTGGCGAAATTGGATTAAGTGCTGATCAGGTGTAATATCTCCCTTTCTCGTGCCATCAAACAAATTGAACTTCGGCATTACATAACCTTCGGGGTACAAGATTTGATCATATCTTTTGGGATATGGCCTCCCACACTTCTTGCGATGGTTGACAAGTCGCCCCGCTCCCACGGCTTGGAGCTGTAGGTTGACCATCTCTTGAATGACTTGTTTGGTTAAATCGGATTTTCTTGCCCCAGTCCGATGCCTAGCTTCGGGAACTTCATCTTCACTCGATTCACATCTCACTTTATTTCCCCTTCCTTTGGGATGCCTTCGATATCCTTTTTCTTCTTCTCCTTCTGATGACTCATACCTATGCCTATTCTTCCTTTCTTTGGAAAACCTCCTTTTAGGCCTTTCTCCTTCTTCATCAGAAGATCTATATTTGCTCTTATTCCTTCTTTCTTTCAATGGTCTTTCTCTATTCTCTTCTTCATCAGAGTACTCATATCTACTCTTGCTTCTCATTTCTTTGAGCACTTTTTCCTTGTACTCCTCTTCTTCTCCACTAGAAGAACCTTCTTTTTCAAGATCTTCAAGTAACTTTTTCTTTTCTAGGAGTTTGTACATCTTCTTGAATATTTTTCTTTCTTTTTCTCTTTCGTCCATCATAGCCGCCATTTTCTTTTCATTTCTTTCAATAATGCTCATTAATTCTGGCCTCTCGCCCTCATTCCAGCGATCTTTACCATCTACATCTTCTTCTTCTTCTTCCCCTGTCGGCTCTTCATTGTTTATAATGCGGCTTGAGGAAGTACGATCTCGCTTATCCTTGCCGTTCCTTTTGGTGAAGGGGACTTCTCCATCGCTGGCCATGTTCACAAAGGCATGCATTTCATATTCTTCACTTATTTCAACCATATGTACCCGAGCATGGACCACGAGTTGGCCGTCTTCTCGGGCAACATGCCTTTTCTTGTTACGTGGCTCTTGATCTATTTCAATGGGTTGTGCTTTCTCTTTAGGCATCCAAGCTTTCTTAGGTCCCGCTCTTTCTTTAACTGGCCTGACTCTTTTCCCCAGTCTTTGATGCACGGAGGAGGATTCTCTCTTGTGAATCTTCGGCCCCAATCGCGCATGAACCGATGCACGCGGAAAGGTCAACCTCTCCTTCACTGATTGCCGGTTTTGAGGACTTCTCCCTCTAAACTGCATTTGGTACTCGGGAGAAAATTCCTCCATGGTCTTGAGCACGGCCACGGGCGAGTTCTTCCTCGCAAGACGAAGCGTGGAGAAAAGATTGCTGACTGGCAAGTTCGGTCTCACTTCCAACTCATTCTTATAGGCCTGTTGAACCTTCTTCATTGTCCTTGCGCTTTGAGAGATTGGCGCATACACCTTCTTCATGACCGTCCTCTTAGGAGGGAAACGGCGGCGAGATTGGTGCTTTTGGGGAGATGAGACTGAGCTTGAACGAGCTCGCTTGTGGGAGATAGTTGTCCATTCTTCCTCTTTCACAGAATCAATCTCCATCAGATCTTCAACAACTTTGGTAATCTCCACCACTTCTTCGAGTGGCTCTTCTACAATCACCCTTGCTAACTTGAAGCTTCCATCACTAGCTTGGACGACGGGCACGTAGGAGTGCCCGAAGGGTAGGCCTCCAAATGTGAATTCGTCGTTGTAGCAGATCGGCACTCCTCCAATCCTGAGAACTCCAGTCGGCTTGAAAGCGTCAATGCTGGTGAATGCCATTTCAACCTACAATGACACGAACTTAATGTTACCGTTAGGATTGTTTATTAAAATTTTCTTAGCCCTTACGTTATCCTTTATGTCCCAAAGATGAGAGGAGAAAGAGGTCCCACCGGGCGTGCCAGAGAATCTGTTGCGGCTTTTTCGTCATTATTCTCCTCGAAGGAATTCCTCAAAAAACAATGGGAACATAGCCTTAGATTCACCTCCCTTAAGGTTCGATCTCTATAGCGGGTATCTCTCAAAACAAGAGAATCCTAACAAGAGTCGCTTCTTAAAGAAGTTTCTTAATTTAGCGGGTCCTTTCTTTCCAATAGGAGCAAGCCCCTATTGTTAATTACCCCGTAGTTGCCTACGGGAACCTCTGATTAAGGGACGTAAAGGGTATTGACGTAATGGGCTCAGAAAAGAGAGATTTACGGAGTGCTATTAAGGAGGACTTAATTGATGGTACCAAACCTAATCGACGGGACCCAATTAAGGATCACTAAATTTAGGACTTTTGGCTTAAGGGATGGTTTTCATTTGAAAAGAAGAGCACTTCATATGGAGTCGTTTGGAGGCCGCCTGATAATTTAAGTCATCTGAGGCTGATTTCAACCCCAGCGAGGGACTTTTCCTCAAATGAAGAGGTCTTGGCTTTGACTTTGAGTTTCGTGTTTTGACTTTTAATTTTATGAAGTTTCTCTTGAGATATTGATGATTTTTATTCACTTTGGCCTTTGCACTTTTGACTTTAACAAACTACTTGAGTTTGAAGATACTTGATTTTTGAAGATATCGTGTTCGAAACCATTTTAGATTTTTTAAAATATTTATAGTCGAGTATAGTTAGCTTTTGAAAATATCATATTTAGAGTTTTTTTATTTTGAAAAATACTTATTTTGAATCTTAGGAATTTTATAAACAAATTTAATAATATTCTAGCATTTATAAAAGTCATTTTTAGAGCAAAAATACTTCAAAAAAATAAAAGATCGCTACTTTGACATAATTTCATATCAAAGTATCAGTGAATTTGGTTTATTTAAATTTTTAGAATTTCATAGATATTTTATTTGTATTTTTCTGAGCTTTCTATTATTTTTAAATGAATTTTTGACGTTTCCGCTGATGTGGCGCTTCCTGATTGGTACACGTCATCGGGATCAAGTTGGGGTGGCAATGAGAATTGAATTTCTGTAAATGGGCTTCTTCTAGTCTCCCTTCTCATGGGCTTTACGGTTGTTAGGCCCAAAATCTCTTTTCTTTATTCCACACCCGTCATCTGACAGGAGTTAGACACACGGTTTTACAACTATTTCGTCACATCCGATCGAAGTGGTTTCAGCGCTGGGTTTCGAACAGAGAAGACGGGTTCGTTTTCCTGCTAACTGGTTCGATTGATAACGGGTACAGATCCGCTCTGGATTCCGCCCGTCGCAATAGTCGAGAAGAAGCTCGTTAGCATCGTGAGGCAGGGAGGAATGCAGTGGTGTCCTCCGTTCACGTCGCGTCGCCCTCGTTTGGCGGGGTAACCAGTGACTGATATGATGGTACCAGTTTGGTACTAAGTTGGGTTCGTAGAGATTACAATAAGCTGGGGTATATCGATTGATGCCAATATAGTGTAGGAAATAGATTACACAACTTCAATTTGACATTCACGGACCTAATTTGGTGTTCATTGTTCAATTTGGTATTGACTCATCATGTTATACTTTACATCTATATATCCATAAGTCTAATATCCGAATATCTAAATGCAACTAAAAATCATACTCGTATTTCACCTCTTATGTTAATTACGACCACGAAATATAAATCACAAATGGGTCAAACTTTCCTTGGTTATAAACCATATATTAATGTGCTGGTATTGAATGTCTAAAACCTTAATTTCTAATAAACTTGATTATCAGTTAAATACTTAAATATCATTTTATTCTCACTTTTTTAATTCCCTGGAGTTTACCATTCATTAATCAAGATCAAGGAACGCTTGAATATCAACAGTTGACTGGACTCACTGGACTAGCTTTTATACCTCTTCTTTAGGTGCTTCAAATAGGCTCATTTCTAATTTACAGGACATTCACCATGGTATCTAACAGAATCTATTCCTATATTCATTGACTTTGACAAAAACATAACAAATGGCAATTCAAGTCAAAATCCGGGCCACTGGCATACTACCCTTCGGAAAAGTCTTCTAACACTAAAAGGTTATTTGAATTAACAAGTACTTCTAATGTTCTTACTTGAAGATACTTATTCACCACTGATCAATCATTACCAGAAAGAAGTGATTTTCTTTGCATTCACCAAAAATAACCCAATTGTGTCCTGTAATCTAATTCTAATGCCTTAAAGTGTCAACGTGTCATCATAAGCAAAACTATGCTTAACCGTAACCTTGTCAGATGTTGTTTGTATAAAGAAATGCACTTTTACATGGTCAACCCCAGAACCTTAACAAATTACAGGAGCCCTCAAACCATATCAGATTAAGTTCAGAAAGCGAAAATTCATATCAAGATAGTTTCCTAGCCTAAAGAACTATGACAGGAATTCTATGACTTTATCCAAAATGGTCCTCACAAGACTTTTATTTATACTCCAGAGAATGAAACATAAATTAAGGAGAAGAAATCAACACCTAAAATCCTGGACAAAATTGGACAGCATCTCCCCTTGATTCTCTTTTGTTTTTTGAAGTTTAATGGATCAAACTGAGCTTGAAATTAGCTCAATTCAATCGATTAAACTCGATCCGCTATGGAGGCCGAGCCTCTTAGCAAATCACAAGAGAGAATCCAGCTATGGAGCCGTGCTCCTAACTGAAATGGAATCCGCCATGGGAGCCGTGCTCCCTGGCAGAAGAAGATCAGATTTTAAAGAGGAAAAGATAGATACAACATGAATCCAAACCGAGAGCACCACAATTGAACAGTTAAAACAATCCTAACCCCACGATTCTGAGACTTTTATTCCGCCATGGAAGCCTTGCTTCCTGGTTGATCTTGTCTCTATCCTCAAGACCTCAATTAACTGAACATTCATGTGTAAAGAAAATGCAAGAAACCAGATAAAGAAATGAAGAAATAAGGAATCCACCATGGGAGCCGTGCTCCCTGGTAAACCCGTCTTTCAGACTTGAAACAAGATGCAAAACACTAAAATTTATCTAAACACCGCCATGAATCAAGAACGACACTAAATGACTTAACTCTAAGTAAGAAAACTAAGAAAAGAGAGGAAAGCAATGCTCATGGCAGGAGATCACCAATTTCAGCTTTATTCAACACAAAATCTACAAATTACAAATCTTGAGAGCATCGATCCTCACTTGACCGTGTCTCTTACCTTTGAACACCTACCTGTACCTTTACAACTCGATTCTTGATCTCTTTACACACTCTTTTCTTCTTATCCTCTAATGCCTAACAGGTATTCGTTGAAATGCCTATCCTAGTCGTAACTCTATAGTGGAATGGGGAAGAAGGTATGGGGTTTCTCTTTCTGGGGTTCCTCTCCCCTGGGAGCCTCTCTTCTTTCTCTCTTCAATGGGCTATTTATAGGCTACCTCTTGGTTCTCTTTCCGTCCAGATACCATGTATCTTCCTCAAGCCCGGCAGTTATCACTCTTCCTTCTCCAACGACTTTTGTTGGGTTTATTACTCTTCTCCTCTTTCTCTGTTTCGGTTGTACTCGGTGCATGGCGCACCATAGGTCTTCTCGTGGGTTCCACTGCCTTCACCTTTGTTCTTTCGCTAAACTCCACGTGCACACGACTCTTCTCTGCGAAGGGGTCGAATTCCACACACGCGCGTCGCCAGTGACTTCGTGCTCTTCTTTTCCGTGCTCTCGGTCTTCCGTGAACCGCGCCTCATTTCACAAACCGTCAGATATGGTGTTTAGTGAAATGAGTACATTTTCCTTTCATCAGGCATGGAGGGAATGTTTGAACATTTCTCTAATCTCCTCCGTTTCTAACCCATCAGGTGCCACCCAGTAAATGGACATCTCCATTTACTTATTTCATTACATTTTTATTGACTACTGAAACAAAATAAATTGTTTGGGGTGCTTTCCATTTGATTTTTCGCATGAGATTTTAGGTGTAGGCTCAATAAAATGTGTAGAATCTGCTGGTGCCAATAAGTTTCTCAAAATACCCTTTCTACTATTTTATTTAATTTCTCCAAAATTATGGGCCTCTTTGTATAAAACAGAGGTTTTGCAACTCCTTTGATCATTCTAAAGGCACCATAATTTTCTTCACCTTTCTCTGGATTTTTGGATAATTTTTTCATAATTTTTGGGCTCCATTTGATATTTTTCATAAATTTTTCAAGCTCCTTGATTAAATTATCCAATTTAATTCATGAATTTGGCACCATATTTTAGGGTCAAACAGAAAGCACTGTGATGGAA
The DNA here is from genome assembly GCA_028095005.1 of Rhynchospora pubera. NCBI lineage: Eukaryota > Viridiplantae > Streptophyta > Magnoliopsida > Poales > Cyperaceae > Rhynchospora > Rhynchospora pubera. Next base: position 23,082,634 of record CM051461.1, read on the forward strand.
TTCAAAGTATCGAGGTACTCCTGCTTGGGACTGATATTTTCACATTCGTCTCCAGTATTACCCTTAGTATGTTTGTATATCTACTAAAGAAGTTCATACCATGCTTGAAATTTAACTATTGAAATAACTCTCAAAGGTTTTCTAAGTTTATACCATGCATGAAATTTTCTTTTCCTATTTTATTTCTCTGATGTTGAATTCTGTATTCTTTGTATTTTGTAGTTGTTACTGTCTTGCTGGTGTTTCTTTATGTTCTGTGTTTGCTGTTCTATCTTCTATTAGATATGTATCCTCTTCTAACTCCTTTTTTTTTTGGGTTGTCTTCATGGTTTTTCTTGCTGGATGTACTTTTTTTTTAATCTTCATGAGCTCCATCAGCATGGTCAATTGCTCTGAATTTATTCTCTTCCAGTATTGTTGACTTATTTGGTGGTTTATATTTATAGGGTGAAGAAATAAGGAGGCGCTTCAAAGGACAATGGGTATGAATTCGGATTGTTGGTTCCTCTTTAAAAGGTAAACAAAATATCTCATGAACTTCGATCTGGGTTTGCATTGCTACTCGGTCTGCATTTATTCTTTGATTGTTTCCATAGGTGGGTTTAACTAGGTTAGACATGATATAAAAGGAGGCGATGCTAGGACAGAGAATGTTGTTGTATTAGCATGTAGCACCTAGCATTTCTATCATCTGGATCTGTGCCTTTAATCTTATTTTAAAATGAAGCTATACTGTTCAAAATTGCTAACAAATTGGTCTATTATGTGAAAGCATGTAATAGCTGTTAGGTGATGAAAAGTTCACAATTATGTTGGGATGTTTATCTTTCTTCTCACAGGAGGTCATTTGTGTGAGGCAGGAATAGATGAAGGGCAAAATGATGATTCTAAGTGATGAACTTTATTGTCTCTCTTTGTCGCGTAAGGTGGGATAGACCAACTGAGCAAGGTTATATGATCTTAACATGTGCTCGTAGTATAAATTGATCAATATTGAGTACCCATTTGGTTCGACTCGTATGGAAAATGTAATTAGGGTCATTAGTGAACATGTAGTTGTATATCTATCAGCTTAGTGTCTCTGTTAGCGAGAATGAGGAAGACACTTAAATTTAAGCTTCATTTTCTTATCACCATATTTTGTGCTCCTACTGACAATTATATTTTCAATAAAATTAAATGATAACCTCCTTGCATATGATGCTTGCAGGTGGGGTTGAAGCATAGGCTTATCACCATAGACTGATCGAATATGTAATTACTTGAGAACAAGGTAAACAATAAATATATCAACTGCTGCTTCAAGAAAATCTCTTTTTTAGTTGGTTTTTCTTAGTGTTCTTCCTATTAAAGATCCTTTTTTATCAGCTAGGTATATGGACTCTAATTAAAAATGTCATGTCTTGCTCCCTGTTCATTTTCCATTTATTTCTTGAAATATTGAGTCAGGTTATGCTACTTTGCCTGTTGATCCCTGCTTTTTCCTCTGCTCAAGCATTTTGGCAGATTATAGGTCTTTTAGTTTTTTTTTTCCTAATTTTAAATGTTCTAATTTGCATGTTTGAGTAAAACTAAGCTTCAATGTTCTAATTTGCAGCTGGTGATATATCTCGAATGTTATTGGTTTTAAACCTGTTCCTATTTTTGAGGGTTTTGGCAATGCCATCGATAATAACAGCAGCAAACATATCCATCATCTGATGATGTGAATGTAAATCTCGCAGTTTAGCATATTTACGTTACAAGGTTCTGCCATTTCGTTTGAACATAAATTATAATAAACAAATTCTGTGTTTGTTTGTGATTTGTTATAAATTTTTCTTCGTTTTCCATTTCCCTTTCAGATCACCACTCAGTGCTGGTTGTACTCTTCGTCGCCGGATATCAGGGACCTTCAGCCACCTCTCTCAGCACCGGTTGTTCGGACAGGTAGATTGTGTTCCTCTTACAGCGGAGCTCAGGTTTGTGCAGTCAATTTAGAAACATTCTTTGACTCGAACACATGATTACTTCATAGCTGAGATATTTATTTTATTGCATAAATAATAATTTAGGAATATATATGATGATCATTAACCTTAGCAATGTTATGATAACAATGATAATAATAGAATATAAATTTTTTATTTTATTGCATAAATAATAATTTACGAATATATGATGATAAATGATTATTAACCTTAGCATTGTTATGATAACAACGATAATAATAGAATATAAATATATATTAATGATGATAATTTAATGATTATTTGGTAAGTTATTAAATTATAACAAAAATAATGGTAATATTATTGTAGTAAAGTAAAAAAATATTTTCAAATCACGATTATATCTAGAAGTGGTTATGTTAGCGCAGTAAGTTCTATCTGTGTGAATATGTCTGGGCCCCTTAATTTGACCTGCAATGGCCCTTTTCCGAGTTCATGATTGTAAAATCATCTCAATCAGCAAGCAAGGAACTGCCTGTTCTAAGTCTGAAGAGGATCCTGATGTTGATGCAGCTTCTCTTCAGCTCATCCATCTAAGCATGCTCTTATTTTTCCCAAATTTTTTATTGCATCTGTAGAATTTAGGTGTCAGCTGATTGCAAACATGAAGGAAAACCTACTATTCGGTGGGTGATAGCAAGAAAAGTTTTGTTTTTCTTCATGGGTGAAAGAACATATTGATCAATACATAAAGGCACAATTAATGAACTAATTGTATATTTTCTTAATAAAAGTATCTTTTAATTGTTCTTCTTTATCAAATAAAATATAATTAATTCGATTGAGCCAGTAATATATTTGTGAAATCAAGAATTCATTTCAGTTTTCGCATCGTGATCTCTGGTTATATTATATTTATAAATTCTTATATTATTAATAAATAATAATAAAATGATGTTTTTTTAGGATTCTCCAGATTACTCACCTGGATCCCAAAAAAACTGACAGGAAAGCTTATTAAGTGGGATTAGATGCTGAAATTGAGTATATGAACAAACAAGTGGCGAGAAAATTGCAGGTGAGTTAAACTGAATTTTTTTACTATTTGGAGTCTTTTGAATTTCGAACTGTAAGATTAATTTCTCATTTTAAGTTTGTTTTTCTAATTTCTGCGAGATTCATTATAAAGAAATCGAAACTTAAATTGGTAGTGAGATTTTCTTTAAAAAGAATAAAAAGGCCAACAAGTTCTATTTTGGCTGCCAATAATAATGCAACTGAGCCTATTAACTTCAATTGTGCCATTCTTTATCTGCAACACTGTTTTACAGTTCAGAAAAATCAGAGATGTACCATACTGATTTTTTTTTTTTGCGTTCTTCAACGCCAGGTTAGAAGCACCTGCATGAGCTGCGAGAATTGACAGAGGATGCAATTAAAATTATGGTTTTTGTTCTATATTTGAGTCTTAAGGTAATTTAATGGGGGTCAGAAACACTGGAGGTGTTCGAGTATTTTAGAATATACTGTTATATCCAATTTTATCACCTCATCTCTAGATAGTTGCTGTATAGAATATCTAAAAAAAAAGTATACCTTATGGATACTATTATTTACCAGAAACGTCTACAGCTTAATCATTGGTTCTCTGACACGTACAATTGAGGTATGTTTGATTATGTACTTTTTAGGCAGAGTTATGTGCCAACTTTTTATATATATAGGTTGCTTTGCACCTTTACCAATATATATAAATAAAGGATAGCAATTATTTATTTCTCAGGGAATTGTCACTCCCTGTCTTTATTTTCGATTGTTGTTTAGGTTGCTTGATTATTTGGTACAGTTCTGGCTGTTCTTTTATCAATAATTTTTTCACAATAAAATATGTATAAGCACAACATTTTTTCCAATTGTTGTTTAGGTTCCTTCTGCTGACAGATGAAGATAAGTAAATGTCTATTGGTGATTTAGTTTTTTTGTTTTATGCCCGATAATACTCTTATTAGCCATCATGTTACTAGTGCTACAACAACTGTTTATTTTGGTCATCGCGCAATATTCGATCAGAGTACATGCTTTCTCAGTTGTATATATTTCGATCGCGAATACTTAAGCCTAACTTTCATCGCGCGAAGCGCGATGTAATAGCTAGTTTCTACTCATAAATAAAATTTTATGAATATCTTTTAAAAAAATAAAAAGGATTGCCCAGTTGAATCTCATGGTCAAGATAGCAGGATCCATCCCAAACAGATCGTACGGTCATGTTTCCTTTTTATTTTGGGCGTGCAAACATTCATAATTCATCTATAAAATTAAATTAAAAAGCCTAGTCTACAGTGCTATGGAGACGAGTACACAATCTCTCAACTCAACAGTTTACAGGGACTGAAAGAGAGCGAGTAAAGACACTGAGAAGAAAGAGGGATGAAGGATGAGAAGAAATTGGTTCGTCGGAGTTCTTCCATTTCTGACTTCCAAATCGTAATTGGTTTCACATCTCTAACATAACATCTACTTCTTTCAATGGATAAATTTGGATGGGGTGTGGTGAGTTTAAGGGTTATATACTTATATTACTTATAGTTGATATCAACCTTGATTATAATTCATTACAATCAGCTCCCAATTTGGGAATTGCTCTTTTCTTGGATTGTTTGCACTATTTCATATGATTGGTTTAGTCATAATCTGACCACAATGATCTGTTTTGTTGCCCGCACACAAGGTGCTTGACGATTTGCCTGAGTGTTTTCTTGCCATAATTATTTTAATTCAGTTAACTGTCCAGATATATGGTAGTGAAATTTCTTCAATCCTCCCTATGATATTTCTTGACTAGCTATAATGATCAGTAAAGATTCTAAACAAGCGAAGAAAGTTCCCTCTGAGTACTACGGTGTTAAATTTAAAGTTTTAAACTCATTTGTATGGATTGAGTTTGAATAGTATGTTAGATTTTGTGCTTCGCTTAAGTGACTTGAGGTGATCTAGCCTGGCGTTTCCATGGCCTGTTGAACGTTATTGAGTTTGTAGACAATCCATTATCTAAAAAAAGCTTCAGCATAAGAGCTAAATTTAGATGTTCATTTCAGAAAGAAGATGTTAAAGTAAAAAATGACCATAAACTGGAAAAGTGTCAGCATGGATTGTTTATGTAATATGACAGGAAAAAACAGGCTGTTTCAATTTTCAATGTTCCCACAATCTCCAAAGAAAAAAAAAAGTAGTTGTGCACCTTCCATCCTAGCAAAAATGGGCGCAAACTGCATTTCAAAATTAATGTTCCTCAAATAAATAAAGTTGGAGCAAAAAAGGAAAAGGTAACTGTCATGGCAACATCACCTTCTGGAAAGGTCAAGTTCGCAAGGAGAACATTGAGTGGCCGGCTTGTCAGCTTGCCACGAGATGAAGGAATTGACTACGATCCTGAACTGAACTCCTCATTCTCTGGTGGTCGCTCAGATTATATGAATTACACAGTGCAGATTCCACCTACACCTGACAACCAACCTCAGCCAGGCCCCTTAGAATCAGATGGCATCCCTCGAACACAATACGGTTCACATAATACCCGAGTTATAAGCAATAGGAGAGAAGAAGAAGAAACTAATGGCATAGGCAGGAACACGTCTATGATGAAACCTAACAACATGTCATTGGTTAGGTGCCAGACAGCAGATTTTGACCATAATCGGTGGTTGTTTGAAACAACGGGCACATATGGTATTGGAAATGCATGTTGGCAGACCTCTGATGGTGGTTACGTTGATGAGGACGATGGTGTGACCAGGTTCGACTTCATGGATAAGCCTTGGAAGCCACTCACTAGAAAAATCAAGGTCCCACCTGGAGTTATGAGTCCATATAGGTATGCAAACAATAGTATTATTTGGTAAAATTGAAACCATCAATGTGACTGCACAAAAGCTGATGCACCATTAACCAGATGATTATTTCCAGATGAGCAACCCAAATATATTTGGATTTCTTTTTTAAGAACTTCAAATACATTTTTAAGAAATTTAATGGAGACCTTAACTTATGTTTTCTCATTTACTGATGATTTGATCTTACATTCAATCTAATTAGTGAACTTGTGGAATTCATAGGTTGCTAGTCGTGATTAGGTTGATAGTATTGGGTCTCTTTTTGACTTGGCGTGTGACAAATCCAAATGAAGAGGCGATGTGGTTGTGGGGTATGTCAATTGTGTGTGAGATTTGGTTTGCTTTCTCCTGGCTGCTTGACCAGATGCCTAAGCTCAACCCAATCAACCGTGCTGCTGACCTGGCTGCCCTCCGTGAAAAGTTTGAGACACCCAGCCCTTACAATCCAACAGGTCGCTCAGACCTCCCCGGCCTTGACGTGTTTATTTCCACTGCTGATCCCGAAAAGGAACCACCACTTGTAACAGCAAACACATTACTTTCTATTCTTGCGACAGAGTACCCAGTCGAGAAGCTCTCAGTATACATTTCAGATGATGGGGCTGCCATGTTAACTTATGAGGCCATGGCTGAGGCTTCTGCCTTTGCTGAGGTGTGGGTGCCCTTTTGCCGAAAGCACTCTATTGAGCCTCGAAATCCAGACTCGTACTTTAACCAAAAAGGTGATCCTACCAAGAATAAAAAGAAACCTGACTTTGTGAAGGACCGACGGTGGATCAAGCGTGAGTATGACGAGTTTAAGGTCCGTATCAATGCTCTTCCTGACACCATTCGCCGCCGCTCGGATGGTCTAAACAAGAAGGAGGCTCGTGAGAGGCGCAATGCTGGTGGTGATGCTCCTGTCGATCCTGATCCACCTGTCAAGGCCACTTGGATGGCAGATTGGACCAACTGGCCAGGTACATGGGCCAATCCTGCCCCCGACCATTCCAAGGGTGACCACGCAGGCATTCTTCAGGTTTCTCTCTTGTTAATTTTTCTGACATCTTATTTTTAACTGTAACAAGAAAAATCACATCGAAATAGTTTTCAATTCACATGAAACTAAGATTAGATTTGGATGTAAAATAATTTCTCAACTTGATTATACTAACCTAAATAAAGCCATAATGATGTACTGTACTGTCCTAATAAACATCTTAGTTTAAGCTTTCATTTATGACTTTTTCCATGTGTTGTTGGAGAATATATATATTAAAACTTCAAATAAGTGTACTCTTTTAATAAAATTATTTGTTGGTTATAGCACTAATTATACCAGTCAAATAATTTAAGTGCTTATGTGTTTCCATCTTTAATTTTGCATTTAATTAAAATTCCTTCTTTTAAATTACTTTTTATTTGACAATATCAAAATATACTTTTCAAAAGCAAAGAAAGTGATAAAAAGTTTCGAATTCGGAAAGCTCTTACTTTTCTAGGCATCAAATCTATTACTTGATTAATAAAAATATAAATATATCAGTCGCTAATTTGATAATTATTTGACAAACATACATAGGTCTTGATCAAGACTCCATCCTTTGAACCAGTGGAGGGCATGTCTGGTGATCACCCATACCTCGATCTTACTGGTGTAGACCTCCGGCTGCCCATGTTTGTATATGTGTCCCGTGAGAAGCGCAAGGGCTATGACCACAATAAGAAAGCCGGTGCTATGAATGCCCTGGTCCGTGCTTCAGCCATCCTCTCCAATGGGCCGTTCATACTTAACTTTGATTGTGACCACTACATCTACAACTCGTATGCAATCCGTGAGGGTATGTGCTACATGTTAGATCGTGGCGGCGACCGTGTCTGCTATGTCCAATTTCCCCAGAGGTTTGAAGGAATTGATCCATCTGATCGCTATGCTAACCACAACACAGTTTTCTTTGATGGTAATATCAAATATTTTATTTTCAATCTCTGCTTGATGTTTGGAAAACCTAATTATGAACTCACTGCCTGCACAAGATAACTGATATCATTTTAATGAATTTAGTGTACTTAGTTGATAATTATTGTTGAAGTTACTACATGTGGGCCTTTCAATTGGGGAGACTATGGTATATTTTGGAATCACTTTAGCTAAATTTGATGAGCCCTTTACAGGTAACATGCGTGCACTTGATGGGCTGCAGGGTCCCATGTATGTGGGTACTGGGTGTCTTTTTAGGCGCTACGCACTATACGGTTTTAATCCACCTAGAGCAAACGAGTACTATGGATTGTATGGTCAGAACAAAAAACCTGGCGCATCAGCATCACCTGACCATATGACTGTCGGAGCGAGCAAGAAAGAGATGGAGATGCTGCCCCTCACCGAAGCAGAGGCTGACGCACCAAAGAGGTTTGGCAACTCAAAAAGATTTATCGACTCCATTTCTGTTGCCGAGTACCAGGGACGCCCACTAGCTGACCACCCCTCAGTAAAAAATGGGCGCCCACCAGGTGCACTTCTCATTCCTAGACAACCTTTAGATGCGCCCACTGTTGCTGAGGCTGTCTCTGTAATTTCATGCTGGTATGTCTTTTTCCTTTTGTTCAGCTCCTATTTGATGTTATTTTACAATACACTCATGTACACCTTGATATATATGAATCATGGGGTGTTAATGGTAATGCACCTATATTATATGTTCCTAATAACTTCAACGCACATATTGTAGGTACGAGGACAAGACGGAGTGGGGAGACCGTGTTGGGTGGATCTATGGTTCTGTGACTGAGGACGTGGTGACAGGCTACCGCATGCACAACCGTGGTTGGCGGTCTGTATACTGTGTTACTAAACGTGACGCCTTCCGTGGAACCGCACCGATCAACCTGACTGACCGTCTTCACCAGGTGCTCCGTTGGGCCACTGGTTCTGTTGAAATTTTCTACTCCAAAAATAATGCTTTCCTGGGCACCACACGACTGAAGTTTCTCCAACGTATTGCTTATTTGAATGTTGGAATATACCCCTTCACCTCCATTTTCCTTGTTGTTTACTGCCTCTTACCTGCTCTTTCACTCTTCTCTGGATTCTTTATTGTCCAGTCTCTTAATATCGCCTTCCTCTCCTACTTGCTTGTGATCACCATCACCCTTATGCTCCTTTCACTTCTTGAGGTCAAGTGGTCTGGCATTGCCTTAGAAGAGTGGTGGCGTAATGAGCAATTTTGGGTCATTGGAGGTACTAGTGCCCACCTTGCTGCAGTTCTACAGGTATAACAGAGAAAAAAAAATGCTAATCATTGAATATAGTATACTTCTCAAATATTAAATTACATCTTATTATATCCCTAGATAACGCATAATTATGTTTCTTATGCTACAAATTTATAGGGTCTATTGAAAGTAATTGCGGGAATAGAAATTTCATTCACCCTGACATCGAAATCAGCAGCTGAGGACGAGGATGACTTCTTCGCTGACCTATATGAAATCAAATGGACTAGTCTTTTCATACCACCACTAGCCATTATCACGGTCAACTTTGTTGCCATAGTGGTAGGGTTCTCTAAGACTGTATATAGTGAGATACCGCAATGGAACAAGCTTTTGGGTGGAGTCTTCTTCAGCTTCTGGGTCCTTGCGCACATGTACCCTTTCTGCAAGGGGCTCATGGGGAGGCGAGGCAGGGTGCCGACAATTGTTTTTGTTTGGGTTGGTCTTCTTGCCATTGTTGTCTCATTGCTGTGGATTACCATCAGCCCTCCCTCAACAAAAACAGATTCTAGTAGTGGGAATATTGATATCTAATGTGAAAAGTGAATGACGATTTTGGACAATACTAATTTAGAAGAGGTGAGGTATAGTATGGATTGAGATTAGGATAGGATTTAGCAAGTAATTGCTTTCTGACACCAAGTTGACAAGGCTTTGGGAAAGGTGGATTGCCCTGCTTATTGGTTCACAAGTCATATGGCTTCTATATTTGTATTTTAGGTATATGAAACAAGATCAATTTAGATTTTACAGGCTTAGATAGAAGTTTTGATATTGTCATTTCACCGAGGATTAGTTATATGGTGAGCCAAGAGGAGTCTTTGTGCAAGTCATTGATCGAGTTGTTACATACATAGTTACTTTCTACAATTTCTACCTTTTCCCAGGAATTTTTTTTATAGACTCGTTCCGGAAAAAAGTTTGAATAGGTGCTTTGTTGATTTCTGTTTGTGTGTATATATTGCAGATTTGCAGATACGATCACTAATTCTATATCTAATTCGTTGCGTACTGAGGATTGAAATTGATTGTGGACCACAAATTAGGCTTATAGATTGGCGACATTTCTATAAAATGTTTTTAGCTTATAATATTATTTTGCTTTTAGGTTTGTGGTTTAATATCTTTTCGAGTCATCTCTAGCTCTAAATGAAACTTTGGCGCAAGATTTTTAGACGATGAGAAAAAGATTATTTTGTTTGTTAAATATAATCAAAACAATTCGTACTGATGCGAACTTAGCTGTACCAAGGTAAACACACTGACATGCATTTATGGTACAATCTCGAGTTCGATCCACAGTCCTCAATTGGAATTTGCAGGCCCGTTTAGAATTAAATAATTAAATCCATTTAAACTACATAGGAAGGTAGCAATGTGCCGATGTGGAAATAAAGCAGGCTATTTACATGTACATCCCAAAAAAAATCACATCTACAATTTTTAACCTCGTGATCTAAAATCCTTCATTTCGATAATCAACATGAATATAAATAATATACATACAAAACAAGATGTCTATGATCATACTGTAATAGACGCACTTCCATCAGTGCTGCCTTCGGGTGGACTGATGGTGATCCAAAGCAGAGAAATGGTGATGGCAAGGAGACCACACCAAACATAGATGATGGTCGGTGTTCTTCCCCTTCGTCCCATGAGCCCCTTGGCAAATGGGTACATGTGCACAAGAACCCAAAAGCTGAAGAAGCCTCCACCGAGCAGCTTGCTCCATTGGGGTATCTCACTGTAGATCGTGCGAGAGCACCCGACAAAAATGCTGGTGATATTTAGGGTGATAATTATGAGTGGTGGAATGAAGAGGCTAGTGTACTTAATTACATAGAGGTCTGCGTAAATGTCTTCTTCGTCTTCTGCTGCAGATTTTGAGGTGAGTGTGAATGAGATCTCGATGCCAGCAATGACTTTCAGAAGGCCCTGTTTATAACTTTGTTGTTAGTTTTTATGTTTATACATCCAAACTTCAGAAAGTTTGTAGTCTATTACCTGGGTTACGACCCCATCAAATGGAGCTTTGAATTTAAAATGTTCCTTATTAACATTTTTTAAAAGGTAATTGTACGAATGAGATGTCCCACCAAATTAATCCATACGTACTCTTTCCTTCAACCAGAATGATGTTGTAGTTTTAATGAAAAAGGTGTATCTGTCGATGATCATTAAGAATTTAAAAGTTCTGGATACCAAGTTTCGTATGGACTTTCTTAATATTTTTTTTTGTCTTTTTTGATTTTTTATTTTACTTTTAGTATTATTCCTTTTTTTTGTAGTTTTAGTCAAGGGGATGCGTGCGTGGTAGCAATAAATTAACATGGTTCATTTTACTTGTTTTCTGGTTTAGTTCATAAGTTAGTAATGAAAAATGCTGATTGACCACTGCCAAATCTACAGGGCAACAGTTAGGATTCTGTTACCTGCAATACTGCAACAAGGTGAGCACTGGTGCCACCAATAACCCAGAATTGCTCATTACGCCACAATTCCTCCAATGAAATGCCTGACCATTTCACCTCAAGAAGAGAAAGGAGCATGAGTGTAACAGTGATCAGTAGCAGATACACAAGGAACATGACGTCCAGTGTTTGCACAATAAAATGGCCTGAGAATAGCGAGAGAGCTGGGAGGGTGCAGTAAACCACTAGGAAGATCGATGTAAAAGGATATATGCCAACATTCAGGTAGGCAATGCGTTGCAGAAATTTAAGTCGTGATGAGGAGAGGAAGGCATTGTTGCGGGAAAAAAAGATCTCAACTGATCCTGTGGCCCATCGAAGCACCTGGTGGAGGCGATCAGTTAAGTTGATAGGAGCAGTTCCACGAAAGGCATCACGCTTCGGGACGCAGTATACAGAGTGCCAACCCCGATTGTGCATGCGGTAACCTGTGACCACATCTTCTGTTACCGAGCCATAGATCCATCCAACACGATCTCCCCACTCAGTGTTGTCCTCATACCTACATTAGAAATACAGGTTTTATCTCTTCTGTCAAATATATGTGTTTACTTTTATATACAGGTCGTAATTTTGTGCTGAAGATCTGATTTATTTTTTTTTTGGACCTTGATTTTGTTTCGTGTGTTTTCATAGCTTTAGTATTTGTGCTAATTAACCATCATTTTATCATCCTCTGTTCTAATATTTTAAGCTTCATCATTGTTTTGTATTTCAAAATTGGATAACAGCTATAATATGGATTGTAGAATCAGAAAACCAGTTCCTGCTACTTACCAACATGAGATGACTGTAACAGCCTCGGCGACAGTGGGAGCATCAAGAGGACTCCTTGGTCTAAGCAATGCCCCAGGTGGCCTTCCATTCTTTACCGAAGGGTGATCTGCTAGGGGCCTTCCTTGGAACTCAGCCACCCTGATTGACTCAACAAACATCCTTGAGTTGCCGAACTTCATTGGTGCATCTATATCAGGAGTTTCGGCAAGTGGCTGCTCCACATCCTCCATTGTAAACCTGAGACTCCCCGTTGAAGAAGTTGAGATTGTCCTCTTGTGCTGGCTGTACAACCCAGTGTACTCATTCTCCCTAGGTGGGTTGAATCCATACAATGCAAAACGCCTAAAAAGGCATCCTGTTCCCACATACATGGGTCCTTGCAACCCATCAAGTGCACGCATATTGCCTTGTGAAACAATAAAATTTTTTAGTAAACAAGTGATCAAGTCAACTATACCACAATACAATTTTAGTGCCAATATTGTTCCCTTACTCTATGTTATATAAGTCAAATTTAGTTCTGCTCTAATTAAAATTGCTAATGAAGTAATTATTGACATTACCATCAAAGAAGACTGTGTTATGGTTAGCATAGCGATCGGAGGGATCAATCCCTTCAAATCTTTGTGGAAACTGTATGTAACAGATGCGGTCACCACCACGGTCCATCATGTAGCACATACCCTCGCGAATGGCAAATGAATTGTAGATATAGTGATCGCAATCAAAGTTTAAGATGAAGGGCCCATTGGAGAGAATGGCAGAAGCCCGTACTAGGGCGTTCATGGCACCAGCCTTCTTGTTATGATCGTAGCCTTTACGTTTCTCACGTGAAACATAGACAAACATTGGAAGCCGAATATCTACATCAGTGAAGCTGATGTATGGGTGTTCGTCAGGTACACCATATACAGGGTCAGGATGCGGGGTCTTAATCATGACCTGTTTTATACAATGTAAAGAATTGAACGTAAATGTTTTATTTATTAGCAATAGGCTTTCATTTGTTTCTTAAATATTTCATTAAAGGGTGTATATATTTTTTTTTCTTGTTGATAATTACAACTCATTATCATTAGAAAATTATATGAGTCTCTACATACCTGGAGAATACTAGCATGATCACTCTTGGAGTGGTCAGGAGCTGGGGTTAACCAGGTGCCAGGCCAATGCGTGCAATCGGCCATCCAAGTTGCCTTTTTTATCAGGGGGTTTGAATTATCAATAGATACACCAACACTGTCTTCTCTTTCATGAGATTCTTTCTTGTTTAGTGTGTTAGACCGTCGGCGAATGAGATCAGGTAAGCCGTTAATCCTTACCTTAAACTCGTCATACTCACGCTTGATCCAACGGCGGTCTTTCACAAATTCTGGGTTTTTCTTGTTCTTGGTAGCATCTTGGCGGATGGAGAAGTATGCCTCGGGGTTGCGTGGCTCAATTGAATGCTTCCGGCAAAAGGGCACCCATACTTCAGCGAAAGCAACAGCCTCTGCCATAGCTTCAAAGGTTAGAAGAGCAGCCCCATCATCTGAGATGTACACTGACAGCTTCTCCACTGGGTATTCGGCTGCAAGAATAGAGAGAAGGGTGTTGGCTGTGACAAGAGGGGGTTCTTTTTCTGGGTCGGCCGTGGAAATGAACACATCCAATCCGGGGAGGTCAGAACGGCCATATGGATTTTCAGGGCTAGGTGTCTCAAACTTTTCATGAAGAGCAGACAAGTCAGCTTCTCGGTTGACAGGGTTGAGCTTGGGAAGCTGGTCAAGTAGCCAAGAGAAGGCAAACCAAATCTCGCACACAATTGACATTCCCCATAGCCACATTGCATCTTGGTTTGGATTTCGCACCCGCCATACCAAGAACAAGACCAACACTGCTAATCGGATCCACACCAACACCCTAAAATCACACATATTTTTGTAGTCTTTTAAATGGTCACCATAAAAAATTAAAAGAAGATCAAGGAAACATTTCTTTTACCTATAAGGGCTCAAGATACCATTCGGTACCTTGATCTTGCGCGTCAGGGGTTTCCATGGCTTATTCAGGAAGTCAGACAGACCCGTTTCATCATATTTTCCAGTCCCACCATCTGCTTGCTGATATGCATTACCGTAACCATATGTGCCATGCGAATCAAAAAGCCATCGATTGTGGTCAAACTCACTTGTCTGGCTCCTGATTAGTGTTGACTTGTTTGTTGACCTCATGACTGACAAGCTCCTTTCTGGAGCATTCTCCCTTCCCTTATTTGCCAACCTTGAGGTTGGCTTATGGTTTCCCAGTCTTGTTTGAGTTGCAGCCGGTACATCAGCGCCGATTGGTTGATTGTCAGGTGTAGGCGGCATGGTGACCATGTAGTCTACATAGTCAAGAGGTCCCCCAGAAGAAGTCGAGGTGAATTCTGACACGTGTGGAAGAGTAACATCCTCATCGCGAGGAAGGCTCATGACTCGACCACTATTGGTACGCACTCCAAACTTGACTTGAGGCTTTGGTGGCGTTGATGATGCCATTGATGTCTCTTGGTCCTTTGAGGGTTTCAACTTTGCATATTTAATAAATTGTCCCTTTTTCCATTCCCCTCCAGGGTTTAACGACTTTTTTGTATAGGAGCAAGAGAGATGGGAGGAAGGCGGGTAAAGAGTTATGAGCAGGAAGTGATGAAGGACATACTAAATTTAGTACGTTACAGGTTAAGTATTTCTCAACAGTTAATTCAGTTCATTCCGCATTTAATCGACACGTATTCTGAAATTGGCGTACAACCAAATTCTCAATTAACACTTCTATGATTCCATTATAATGCCACTTCTATAAAAGAAACATTGTTCCCCGGCCCAGACCAAAAAAATAATAATAATAAAGGTAAAAGAGTGTTTCCATTTTATTTATATTTTCAGTCCTTTCTGACAAATTAAAATAAGATGTTTCTCCATGCACCTTTCAAGTCTTTTGGCACATACCAAACACATTTACAACGAGTACGAGATAGCTTCTATTGAACTAACATTATAAGAATGGAAACATGCAAGCACAATAGCACCTTTTAACTTTGGAGATTGATGTCATGCACATGATTCATTTATTTTTAAATCCAAAGTGTGCTATCTGTTATGCTAACTATTTCATTCAAACAGAAATGCCATGAATCCATTCGCTGATTATCAATTTAATCGAACTGCACTTGAGCTGACATCTAACACATCAAGAAACATGCTCGTTTTCAAGTTAATTTAGTTGTAAAAGCACCACAGCATAACAGAAATTTCCATATGAACTTCCAGGAGTTTAAGCTTCAAAACCAAACACTACTAACTTCTGCCAAACATTATAAGAATGTTCATTTTGTAGTCTATTAATTACTGAACTGACATTTCTGTACTGGGAAATTCTCACTAACCACGTCCGCATCAAAGCTAGCAAGCATTCAAGATAAATGTCTCATGTTTCTCAGAAAGATGTATTGATAAAAATATTATTTCTCTGCCAAAAACACGCACAGCAACAAAATCTCTTTCTATTCTGACTAGATCAAAAGAGCCAAAAAAGAAAGGAAAAAAAAGGTCGAGCACATGAGCAAAAAATAACTCAGCCAAGGTACTAGACTCGAACTATAGAATAGAGCTCCAATGCTGGATAAATTTAATTAAATACCAATTTGCACCTCTCAGTGAAAATTTACTAGCCTCAAAAAAGTCTAGAAAAGATCCTTTGAAACGGCAGTGTATGGAACAAGTGACCAATTCAGCTTCTCTTGGATGCTACCTCATACAACAACAGGAAATTAACCAAAATCTTTCTTCAACATCGATTAAACATTACCCATATTGTTCAATCATCAGAGAAGAGCAATCCTGCAATGAAAACGAAACCACATTGAATACAGCAATCAGCAAAATGGCACAACACATGTAAGAAGTCAAAAAAATATTCTTTCCCAGACCTCCAAGAAACATAGACATTGCTATAGGAAAGTCTGATATTCGCCCTTTAAATAGTACTACCTTTGGTTCAATAACGACTTTGAGCTTTATTTGGTTCAATCAAGCCCCTCAACTGTTGTACTCTATCAAGCCCCTAAGCTTTTCGACATCATTTCCCCTTTTTTAAAATTTATGACAACAATATCCCAGTTTCCAAATGTTGATGACTTGCCTACTTCTCAAGCATTTGGTTTCACAAATCTAAACATATGTTCATGACTTCTTGTCAATAAGATATCTCTAATTTTGCCCAAGTAGGTAAGTGCAATGTATTAAGGCAAAACAGTATTGTTATATATTTAAAAAGTAGGCAAAACATCCAAGCTTTTGCTTCGTTCAATTGACCCCTGAACTTTTTATAGTACAATTACTGTTAATTTAACGAAATTAAGCTGTTAGCATTTTGGACTTGGAAATTTGCAAACCTCATACTGATTAGACAAGTCATCATGATACATTAATCTGATACCGACTTATTTAACAGTAGAACCTAATTGAATGATTACCAAAAATGAGTAGGCTTACTAAATCAAGAAAAGGCTCAAGAGGTTTTCATCAACCATCATGTGTACACTGAAAGGGCTCAATTGAACCAGAACGAAGTACAGGTATTTGACTGAATCAAGTGCAATAGTGAAGGGCATCAGCCTTTCCTAATATGTCTATCCAACAAAGCTCCTAATTAGGAGATAATAACCAAAAAATGAAATTTTCCCAAATTCACAGAGGCTTGGTACATCCTTTTTTTTTGACGTATCCATAAAAAATCCCAAGAAATCAGATAATTGCAATCTGATATCATTATGATGGTGTAAAAACTGAACTAAAGAAATATCACCTTAGCTAAACACTTACAAAAGGTTATCTGACCTGTGATACATATACAAAGGTACATTAGTCATCAAGATAGTAATAGGATCCAGCAGATTTTTGTTCCCTATCCTTAGTCGAGTCCAGCTTATTTATGCGAGGCCTGTAGTTTGTTGGATCCCTCCTAAATGTAATATCCAAATGCTGGACCAAAAACAGAAAATCAGAAAGTTGAAGTAAAGTTAAATTAAACACCACAAAACAGCAAGATAGGCATTCTCCAAATGTCTAGAGGAGCCAAGTCTAGTAAATAAGTGAAACACTTACCGATAAAAAGCGATTCATGCCAGAGACAAGAGACTGAGGGGAATTGGCAGTACAATCAACAGAAGGCTTGCCCTCATACACTATAACCTTGTCGGCCAGGTAAGTTGCCATGATGAAGTCGTGCTCCACCACAAAAGCAGTTTTCTTTGCATGAAGGATGAACCTTTTAATAACCTTTGCAGCAACAATACGCTGCTCTGAATCAAGGTATGCACTTGGCTCGTCTATCAAGTATATATCAGCAGGCTGCAAGAGTTAAAAAGGTATATATCAACAGGTGCATCAAGATAACTTAATGTAGAAAGACTTGCAAAAGAGAATCACAATTGCAAAAAAATTAGAACCACCATGAAAAAATAAGAAAGAGGCTATATACCCTAACAGAACATGTATTTTATGCATACACCCCTAGCCTTCCATATTGATTCCAGAACCCCCCCCCCCCCCCCCCCCACACACACACACATAAATTTTAAGCTGAAACATAATGTATGTATCCTCCAAATTGTCCTTATTTTGCTTAAGATGCTCATACAAAATAAAATCTCAACACAGATGAAGAAAAGAAGACTGATTAACTTGTCTTCAGAAAATTGATGAAAGGCCATGTGATATTTCTCTATTTTTAGAATGTTACAACATCTTAGTACAGCACCAAAGGCTCCAATATTTATAACAAACCTTGCCAAGGCAAAGAGTGAGAGCAACCCTCTGAAGTTCTCCACCAGAGAGATTAACAACTTCCTGATCCATGAGCTGCTCAATTTGCAGGGGCTTCATGACATCTGAGGTGAACTGAGGATGCAAGTAGGAGTCACGGATTTTCTGATGCAGAAGATGTCTCACAGTGAACTGAAATTTCGGGCTGATTTTCTGCGGCTTGTATGAAACATTGAATTCAGGTATCTCAACATCTGTTCCTTCCATGCTATCTGGCTTCAGCAATCCAGCCTGTTATAGTGCATAATAAATAGGAATATTAATAATTGCTAAATAAAGGAATAAGAAGATACAAATACGTAGTTGAGCATATGAATTGTAGTCAAGTTCCATCATGCGCTCCACTAGTACATTACAAACATAATTTCACATTATACATGGGGCACCATTGTATATACTTTCATACAGCACAGTACTAAAGCAGCTACACAGCTGGGGTAAAGTTCTTGGGTAATATAGAGGAACTTGTTTCTTAACCTAGGTTACTTCTATTATCACATGAAATAAGTGTTCAATTGTGTATAAACATAACATACAAATCTATATCAATAAAACAGTACATAAATCCGGAAAGAACGCATTACCAACATGCGGATGAAGGTTGTCTTTCCAGTACCATTTTCTCCAAGCATTACAATAATCTGAGAATCAGTGAACTCTCCTTCAACAACAGAAAGCTTGAAGCTACCTTGGGTCTTGCTCATGGTTGGGTACTTGTATCGCTGGTATGTTTGGATCTCCTCAGCACTCTCTTGAGGCGTATCAGCCACCTGTCCAGGTGAAAATCAACAAGCATTAGTACCTCAAGTCAATCACTTTGACTGAGAACAATGCAATAATAACAAAACTTCACCTTAAATGTGAGGGATTCATCCCTAAACCGAAGATTTTCAGTAGGAACAAAACCAGCCAAGAAAATATTAATTCCTTCC
This sequence comes from Rhynchospora pubera, assembly GCA_028095005.1. Taxonomy (NCBI): domain Eukaryota; kingdom Viridiplantae; phylum Streptophyta; class Magnoliopsida; order Poales; family Cyperaceae; genus Rhynchospora; species Rhynchospora pubera. Next base: position 23,101,742 of record CM051461.1, read on the forward strand.
CTGACTGAGAAAGGAAGTGTAACAACTCCATATGCTCCAGGTTTGCCATACAAGCAACAAATGAAATCCGACAAGTAATCCAGAACACTCAAGTCATGCTCCACAACAATCACATAGCTTTGTAAACCATATAAAGTAAAATATTAGTCTCCTGTAAAACTAATGCATTAGCAAATTAAATAGGCTTGCCATGTTAAAAAAAATTCAATAGAATTCTATCTTTTTTTCACTAAATCCACTGGGAGAGCAACTGTAAGTAAGCATTATGGTGGACAAATGGTTCTGATAGTCAGCTCTGGGGTGGACTAAAGTACCATACCACAGAAAATTATAACTATTTTAAGTCTTTTACTGACCAAGACAACAATGGTAAGTAAGTAAGATTTGTAGTAAGCTGATCTAGAAAATTTAAAGACGTCAATCAATTCATTCCTCGAGGATGCTCTGATACACAATTTAATTTTGCTGTTGTAATTAGAGTCTTAAGTTGAATTAAAAGTATAGCTAAGGCACGATGACCTTGTTAAATCAACCCCGCTGGCTTTTCCAAGAAAAAGTTAAAATTATATTTCAATTTTATTTAAATCAAAGGTAGTAAAGTCCTCTTAAATGACGCCACTAGTCCCAAAATTAATGGCTCCTCCACTGGAAAGGAAGGACAAACTTTACCTCAATCAAATGCAAGTACAATTCTGAAATCCATAACTGCGATCTCATCAGATAAAATCAGTTGCACATATACATGGAGTAAAAGAGCTTTTTGCATTACCTGTTGGGCCTAAGCAATGAGCGGATCACCTGAGCAGCCTTGAGTCTCTGCTTGACATCAAGATAGCTAGAAGGTTCATCGAACATGTATATCTCAGCACTCTGCATGGCCACAACTGCAATGGCAAACCTCTGGAGCTCACCACCAGACAGATCTCCTACGTTACGATCAAGCACCTGGTTCAGCTCAAGGTCGACACACAGCTCTGACTTCTTGTCCCTCTCATCTTTCTGGGTAAGCACCTGCTCCACATTACCTTGTACAGCTTTGGGAATGTTGTCCACATACTGAGGTTTGATAATTGCCTGTGAATAGAAAACATTGAATATAAATAAGATATCAAGGGAATTGCTCTTAGATTATACTCACTTCTGAATTAAGCAGTTTATCATCCTCCCTCTATTATGTACTCCATGAAAGAAAAAACAGATATTAGGTAAGCCACCAATTACTATACTGCTTTAAATGTTCAATATTTACCGGTAAGAAAGAAACCAAGCAATAAAGCAACAGGCAAAGACGTGATACATATAGCTGAAAATACTCACCAATTAGATTAAAATCACAGTCACCAAATATGGTATGATTCTCTCAAACACATAATAATATTATCATGATAACCCAATGCAAACATGTATGGTCCAATGTGGGTATAATTCTGTGCAAGCACACAATACCTTCAAATTGTCTTCCAAAATACGAGTAAAATAGTTTTGAAGTTCAGACCCACGGAAGTATGTCAAGATTTCCTGCCAATCTGGAGGATTCTGCAGACAAACCAAAGACTACATCAACACTCACTGTCAAAAGATCACCCTTATAATTTGAACACCAGAATGGTAAGAAAATCCTTACATTGAATCGGCCCAGGTTAGGTTTCAACTTCCCAGCCAATACTTTAAGTGCAGTTGATTTCCCTATACCATTAGTTCCAACCAGACCCAATACTTGACCTGGTCTAGGAACCGGCAACCTACAGTATAATCGGCAGTAGCTTAATCAATATTCCCTACACCAAGAATATGATGCAGTACAATTAAGAGAATATAAAAAGTAGTGTTTGCAAACCTGTGTAGTTTGAAGGTATTAGGGCCATAGCGATGAGTTGTATCTTTATCAAGATCCTTTGGTAAATTAATGATCTGAATAGCCTCAAAGGGGCATTTCTGTAAGAAACAGAAAGCAAAGTAATTATAATTTAGCAATACAATTACCGATAAGTTCACTCGCAAACATAGTAAATACAAATATCCCATCAAAATAATAAAACATACTTACTTTGACACAAATACCACACCCAATGCACAATTCCTCAGAAATGAAAGCAATTTTTGATGCAGGAGTAACTTCGATACAGAGCTTGCCTGTTATTATGGCAACATAAAATCACATTCCATTATATCATTGCAGAGAAACATAATCTGTATATCAAATGTTGTCACTGAATCCGACACTTCCATGTAACATAGGATATAAAGAGATCATCAAAAATTTGTGCACTCCAGGTATTCGTTAATGGTGCCTAGATCTCAGGAAGATAATAAAAAATATTAAAAATTTTTACTTCAGGGCCATTGATGTGGTTCCAAATTGCGATGAACAAAATTGGAGCTACTGTATGGTCTACGTAAATTGTTGCAAAAAGAAATTAAACACAGAGAAACATTGCATGGATACCAGTTTTGTTAACGGGGCAGCTCTTCTTGCATTCCTGACGGCACTTTTTGGGCTTGCATCGATCTCCGCTGACAATGGCGATACGAGTCAATCGATCCGCCATGGCGCTTCCTCTCTACACGCTCGATCCGACCCAAGTCACCAAGCCAGCTAAAGAACAATCTGAGGTGAGATGGGGAGAAAAGGAGAGGAAGCGAGAGAGAGAACTTTCTTGGTGGAGGTGGCGGGGAGAAAAGAAACCCTAGAGACAGCGAAAAGCGAAAAGCAGAGTTGCACTGGACGACAGCAGCGGATCAAATTGCACTTAGGCCCTTCGATTTGGGAGATTTTTGTAACAATCCCCGACAATGAAACCGACTGGAGTTTTTGAGGTAAGAATGTTATGGCAAGGAAACTTTAATGCTCCAGTCGCAACTTGGAAGTATATACGTACTTCTAATGCCAAGTACTAGACTACCAAAAAATTTAAAAAAAATCCCAAATAGTTTTATATATACGAACAAGATATTTAAATAAAAAATTAGTATAAATTTATAAATCATAACAAATGATATATTTATATTTTTGTTCCACATTATCGCGTCTATTATTTAATATAACTTGTTTATGTGTCTAATATAAGTTTATATGCTTTTATAACTAAATAAAATTATCGATAGCTGTCGTATATTTGAACGGATATTATTAAGTTTCAGACTTATGTTTTGACCCTCAAATGCATAATTGTGATCGTCTACATTGATCCTCATTTTTTTTTATCGGATGCACACTTTGTCTATTGTAAAACACACTCTTCGTGTTTTACTTTTCAACACTCATCATCCAAATTACATCTAAAATACATACTCACATATTGTCCAATATGCATTTACGTAATGCTCACATATTGTCCAATTCACATTAAATGTTGTCTGATGCAAGTTTTGACTATTATTATTATTATTATTATTATTATTATTATTATTATTATTATTATTATTATTATTATTATTATTATTATCAGTGGGTGAAACTGAAGGAGCTAGTATATTAGTATTCTTATATATTAATCTACAGAGAACATTAAAAGGTTTTTAATGTCTTAGTTATTAAGATGATTTATTCATTAACCTCTTTATTTTATGTCATGTGGCTCTAGTTATCTTACATCTAATTAATCTTTATCTTTTAACAAGTTTTCAAAGTGCCACAAAAGACACACATAGAGTTACCAGTCCAACCTTTTTTATTTAGATTTTCTTTTGTCAGGATTATGTTATGAACCATAAGCCACATAAAAGGTTTAATTTCATGTGGTATACCAAGCTTCCAAAAAAGGGTGGCATTTGCTACCTGGATTCCTCTAAATACTAAAAATAGTTAAGTAGCATGAGTTGTGAAAATTCCATCAGAACTCCATCTCCAAGAAATAGTGTCAGGAGTATCATGGAGCATTGTGTTGTGTATGATTTTCATGAGAGTATGGAATTCCTTTGCAAGCACACCAGTGAGAGTTCTTTTGAAAGTCAAGTTACTATCATGGGAAGAGATAACCTTAGCAAGTGTGTGATGTGAGATAAGTTAATACCCAAAAGTAACCTAAATTAACCGCAAGCGCACGGTAAATCGTTGGTACAGTTGGGGTCGAATTCACAGGAACGGTAAGATGAGTATTAGACCTTATTTATTCACAAAATCTAAGAAATAGAATGATGGATTTTAGACTTAATCAAAAGGTAACACAAAAACAATCAATTGAGACAAACAAATCAACAGCAATTTTTGGCATTTCAACAATAACATTAATAAATCATATATTTCTCTTCGTTTAAAAAAAACTTAAATAAAATTCCCGTCTAAATTTTACAGCACTGTACTGGTGTTCTTTCTAAAAACTATGTATAAAAATAAAATGCATGTAGAAAAATAAAATCAGAGCTAAAAGAAATTTCTTGATGAGTAATTCAAGTTGATACAACCCTCCTCAGGAAGTCTAAAATCCTACTAAAATTAAAACATGGGCTACACATTTTATGAGAATAAAACATGAGAAAACTAATTAAAGATATTTCTCAAAATCTGAAAGAAATACAGTATTTCAGGTTCAAAGCTTAACTTTTCTCATATGAGTCCGTCCTTAAAATAATTATTATTATTAGTACAATTAGAGGGTTTATTATATAACGGAGCTTTGTGCCTATACTGGTACTTATTCACGATTAATTATTAGAAGCAATATCACAATCAAGCATTTTATTAATTATTAGAAGCAATATCACAATCAAGCATTTTATCAACTAATCAAGCAATTCATTTGAAAAATGGCAGTTCAATCTCAAGTGCTTGCCAAACAAATCGGGTTCAGTTAGCTCAACAGAAAAGAAAAAGGGGGAAAGGAATTTCAAACGGAGAAAGCTTCAAAGCAAAGAGGGGGGGAGGAGAAAGGGTTGAGGAGCCTCAGCCACAGCCATCGTCCACCTTTTCCATCATCGACCAAGCTCGAGTGGAGAGAGGTAGTGTGAGAGGGAGTCGGATCCTCTGGTCGTTTTTTACAAACGACCACCTGGTCGTTTTCGATCTGGACCGTCTGATTTAATCTCGACGGTTAACATTTTTTCGGACCTATCAATCGTGGTACTAGCAGGGGCATCTATAGCCATTAAGATTAAATCAGACGGCCCAGATCTAAAAACGACTAGAGAATCTCTCTGGTCTGCCGACCAGAGGATCTGGTTCCAGTGTGAGAGGGGGAGCGTGCTCAGTAGGGGCTCGGTTGTTAGAGGAGAGGGCTAGTGAGGTGGGGTCTAGTGGCGCTTTGGTGGAGAGGAGCTGAGGCTGTGCGTGCGAGAGAGAGAGTGATTTTCGTGTTTGGTGCTGCAATGGACGGATACAATTGAGCGAAAAGAAACGAATGGTCGTGATGAGTTACTGTACTAACCACAGTAACTCACGTGCAGCTCATGCCAGACAAACTTTATATATGTATAATTTTATTCAGGTCGAAGGGTAGTGTGTTTTCATACTCTTCGTCTCGTTTAAAAGAAATTTTATAATTTATGTACCTAAGATGCAACAAATCTTTTTTATGGGGCTGTTTGAATTTTTCAAGGAATTTGGAAAATTTCATCTTCCTACTATAAATTTATTATAAACAATTCAAACTCTTCACAAAGTTACGCACTTCCCAATAAATTTATTCTTAGAAATTGCAACTTTTCTAAATTCCCCAAATTCGTAAGCGATCCAAACGGCCCTATGTATGTACTTCTTAGTGGTCAATGAATATTATTTAGTATGTTCTATTTTAACATTTTAAAAATACTCATACGTGTCCATATTTTGCTCAGTGCAAAATTAATTTGATAGAGACTATCTCATTTTGTACTTGCACGTGTAAAGCATAGTGTCGGTTTTTCGACATCTGTATGGGGCCATTTGGATCGCTTAGGAATTTGGGGAATTTAGAAAATTTTCTATTCTTAAACATAAATTTATTGTGAAATGTGTAACTTTGTGAAGAATTTTGATGGTTTACAATAAATTTATGCTAGGAATATCAAATTCCCCAAAAAATCTAAACAGCCCCTATCTGATTTTCAATAGCCGATATCACAATACAGTTAAAAAATTCTGATTATTTTTTAATTTATTTTCCAAAATTCTAATTATTTTATATTATTTTTAATTTTTCGGGAAAAAGAAATACATCCGATGCAAACCCACATAAACAGTCGGCCCATTATTTATTTTATCAAAAGCCCACTCACAGCCCATAGCCTCCTTCCTTATAAAATCTCAAAACCCTACTTCGTCTCCATTTCTCGTACCACCCACCCGTTCATTCCCACCTCGTCAAGCGGCGGCGCCAAAACAGAACGACAAAATGGTGAAGTTTCTCAAACCAAACAAAGCCGTGATCGTGCTCAACGGTCGCTACGCGGGACGGAAGGCGGTGATCGTCCAGGTTCTCGAAGGAGGCAATCGCGACCGTCCATACGGGCACTGCCTCGTCGCTGGTCTCGCCAAGTACCCCAAGAAGGTGATTCGCAAGGATTCCGCCAAGAAGACCGCGAAGAAGTCGCGCGTGAAGGCGTTCCTTAAAGTCGTCAACTTCACCCACCTCATGCCGACCCGCTACACGCTCGACGTGGATCTCAAGGATGTCGTCACTGCTGATGCGCTCTCGACTCGTGACAAGAAGGTCGCCGCGTGTAAGGAGACCAAGAAGAGGCTCGAGGAGAGGTTCAAGACTGGTAAGAACAGGTGGTTCTTTACTAAGCTGCGTTTTTAGATCAGGTTTGTTGGGTTTGTGGGTTCTTTTGTTGGGTTGCTCTTTTTGTGAGAGTGTTAAATCTGTTTTTTTTTTGTTTCCTGAATTTAGATGAATTTTGCTGGTGAACTTGGTAATAGTGTTACTGTGTTACTTTGTTTAATGTGGTGCAATTTTAAAAGTAATTCTAGAATTGATCAGTTTAGACTTAGTAATGGTGTCATTTTATGGTTGACTTGTGCTTGACTGAATGATAATGGTATGATAGTTTTTAATTAGGGTTGGTAATTAACTTGTTCTTTATTAATGTGCTGAATCTTCATGGTGTAATGGCTGTTCTGGTTAGTTTTGTCTTGTGTAAGTGAAACAAATATGGTGAGGTTGTTGAATCCGATTGTGGCAGAGATTAGAAATGTTATTTTTCATTTGATTCAAAAAATCATTCAATTGGCAAAAAGTGTTTTTATTTCATTTGGTTTTGTAGTTGTAGCGATTCATTTGTTCATATGCTTTAATGCTTACTCATACTTTAGATTAGTTGGTCTACACTCAGATATGAATAATTGTTCATATAAACATACATATATTTGTATAGTTGTTTTGTTCATGGATAGTATGTTTCAACATGTCAAAAATTTGTAGGAAATAAATAGATTTTATATTTCTTACTGGCTGCATGTGCATGATATAAAATTGCAATTTTAAGGATTTGTCTCTTTGAATGCTACTTCTTCTGTATGACTCTAATGTTGACGGATTTTAGTTTATGTAAACATAAACATTATGTTTAGTTGCTTTTTAGAACAGTCATTTTAAGAAACAAGTAAACTTTCTCACTTGGTGTAAGATATTATATTACAATTCTGAAGGGAAGTATTATTAATTAGCATGTGAACACTTAGATTGTTTACTTTGATATTAGTTAGCTGCTTTACTCAATAGTTTAAATATGAAGTTATAATTCTTTTTGTTGGTCTAATAATGGTTGTAGATATCAACGGTTATATTTCTTTTTCTTTTTGCAATGTTCCAATATAGCAAATATTGAGGTCATGCAAGTACTTAGCGCTGTTATGAACGCTTAATTAATTATATTTAATACTCAGGCAATTATTGCATTAACCTAGCGCGCTGTTATGAACAGTTAATTAGTTATATTTTGTACTCAGGCAATTATTGCATTAACTTAGCGAGCTGTTATGAACACTTAATTAGTTAGTACTCAGGCAATTATAATAGATGCTATTAAGGTGGAATTCTCCAGTTCTCTTTGGCTAATACAATGTCTTTTTTCCTAGTAAAGGTTGAGTGTGTACTTTTTTTTTCTCATTGTTTCTTGGTTATTACTGGATTTCAATTTTTGAGACCTATATGGAAATTATCACTGTTGAGTGTTGACTGTAGTGAACTGTGTTAAAATATGACGTAGTTCAGGATTTGAATTGTTGATGTATGATAATATTATTGGTTGGATGATGTTTCAACGGATCAGATTTCGCCATTCTTTTAATTTATTCAGGCAATAAAATAAACTGTAAAAGTGGTGCAATGAGTTATTATTTGAAGTCATTCGAGCTCTAATATGCTTCACTAAGTTAAAATTTGTTGAGCTCTGAAATTTGTCACATATAAGATTTGTTAGCTCAAAATTTGTTAACTAGTTTAGCAGCATTTCAATGTGCGTGCGTGTATGTGTTTGGCTGTTAGAAAATATATTGATCGCTTGGAAATTGATGATCTTGGCAAATGGCAATTTTCAACAAACACCAACGACTGTTGGATTGATGATTTTTTTTATAAATTACTTGAGTGGTGAAGTATATTTCCTGGTTTTAAGCAGTAAAAAGGAAAGAAGGTAAAGTACACCACATATAATTTTTCTTATAGGCATGATATCTACATTGTAGAGATAATATGACGTTAAATTTCAGATTTCAACTTTATTTTTATTATTAGAATTAGAATATGGAATTCTCAAGTATCTCTCTTATATTTGACAAAGAGGCAGTTAAGCAATATGTGGCCTTTCAAGAAGTCGAGAGTAATATTCAACCCCTTAGGCCTTTAGCATGTGAAAGAATGCTGTCAATAACTATTAGGAAAAAAGCCATTTGAAAGAATGCTGTCAAGAACTATTAGGAAAAGAAAAAGCCACTACTGAATTTGAATGGGATAAGAATCCTCTGCGTAGCTCCTACGAAACACACATCTGCTTGTCTTGTAATCGCAACCGTCCGATTTTAATGGACGGTTGGATCACTAGCAGATAAAAAATTCCATCAAAATAAAAAAAAAAATCCAATTTTCAATTGTCGCGCTTCTATTTGGACTCAGTTTGCCAATATCACAAAGTAATACATCGACCTAGGGTTTAGATTTTGCTTGAAATTGAAAAAAGTGCATTCAGCATGTCGCCAATTTATCACTGCACTCAGCATGTCACCAATTTGTACTCATCAATTGATTGGTGAGAGGGCTCAGAGTATTCTTGATGGATCCAAATCTCATGAACTTCATTAGTACGTCAATCGACCAGTGTTTGAAGCATATTGGTATTTGCTTGCATAATAGATTTTATTTGGTTCTTTGCAAATGTATCCAATGTTTCTTAAAGTGCAAATCAATCCTATTAATATTGGTATTTGTTTAACATGTAATAGTCAAACATGCTGTAGATTTTTCTTTGCGATTATATTTAATTACTTGAAGTGCAAATCAATTCTAAATTGGGCTATAAGATTCATTGAGATGTAGCTCAGGAAAAATTTTGTTCAATTGAAGTTAATTACAAGATGGAAGATGGGTCTGTTTGGATTTAACCAGCCTAGTGGAGAAGCCACAGCACTGTACTTATCTTATCAGTATCGTACTTGGCAGTACTTGCAGATTTTTTTTTTGCTGCCATGCTTTACAGTTTGTTATTCTCTCATTCTGATTGTTTTATTCTTTTCTTCCACGTAATGCAGGGAAGTACTTTCAAGCTGCTATGGCTGGGTTTGAGAGAGACAGTTATGAAGTTATAAGTGTTCTTCTTTTGCTTTTGAGTTTTTTTGATAGCCAATTTTTATGTACTAAATTCTTTAATGTGACATGAATATTAAGTTTACATGCCAGCATTTTTTTTAAGTACTTCTGTCATATGCCTATGCATTGCTATGCTAATACAGGAAGCAATTGACTTCACCAATTCATCATCCTATAGCACCAAAAGGATATGGTTGAAGAAAATAAGATAATGAGAATAGCACTCAAAAAAGTGAATGGTGCTATTTTGTAAAAATCGAGGGCTTAATTGCATTAATGATATTTGGTATAGTGTTCAATTCGTCATTTCCTTCTTTCTCTCTGGATCCGAATTTGAGGGATATAAGTTCAATCAATGAATTAGCTTTTCTCATATCTGATATGTTTAAGGGGGAGCAGTACCAGATTGATGAATTCTCTTTAGAAATGCCACTATATTTGTGTAAGTTCAGCGGTGCTGCAGCTTTCCTATACAAGATATATCCATTGATGAATTAGCGTTACTCATATCTGATATTAGTCAATGAATTAGCTTTACTCACATTTGATATTAGCTTTGTTCGCATCTGATATAAGTTCAGCAGCTTTCGTATACATGATCTCCATTGATATTTGTCTATTATATGTTGGCCTCTGAAAGAACAACATTCAGGTTGTTTTGTTCTTTCTAGTGTCATCTACTGAGGTAAATTATTAGCTAATAACTAACTACAGCAGTGCTGCTCTTCAATCTGATTCACCTCTCTTAGAAATTATAAAGTGGTTACATCAATTAGACATACTACACATAAGTGTTGATAAAGTAAATAGTGTTGCCTAATTGCAAGTTTGCTTCATACCGGTACACACTGTCTGGTACTCATGTCTTTTACTGTGAATCAGTACAGTAAGAAAAAGAATCAGTAAGATAAAGAATCAGTACAATAGACAAATGGATGCCTGGATGGTAACAAAATAGAAAGATAAAGAGGAATGCCAGTAGGCAAATACACTAACTTAAATTGTGTTTCGTTACATGATAAAAGAAAGATAACATGGTTTGTTAATAAAACACTACACTTGTTGTAGACCCCATACATCCCCATTACATGTAAAGTATTTAACTAATTTATGGGAATGAAACTGATCAACAAAATAACACAATCCTAGTCTATATCCCCTGGCCATCCTACTCTCTAGGAGCTTGCGTGATATAGAAACGGCCATCCAACTCCTCTGAAATTTGTATAGATAGGAGGGTGTTATGCTTTGGCAGTCCAAAATACATATCTTGGAACCAACTATTACACATCTCATGTGGATCTTTTCAATAGACAATTCATCTGAAAATAAACACAATCTTAAAAAGAAGAATTGCCATAATAATTTTATTGGGTGCCCAACTAAAACAGCAAAATTTAGGCAAATAAGATTGTATTATTAATGAAAGAAATAATTAGAAAAATTACGGAAAAGTGTAATACTGCTAACCCGGTGTGGTAGTCCCTGGGAATGTGAACATCCCATATTGGACCAAATCTTTTGAATGCCTCTATTAGGTCTTCAGGTCTGCATAAAGGAACAAATAGATTGTTTTCATGTGCATATAGAAAGAAAAGTTTGGACTAATCTGAAATTGCGACCAGAGTTGACGTCTTGATTAAACACTGTCCTAGGTAGAATCAGTGCCACCTAGCTAAATGCTGGTACATTCATACCTCAGGTGCAGTGCAGTGAAGCCTGGAAATCAGATAAAGTATACACTCGAGATATACTAGTACAACTTATATGGACATTATATATATACTCAGCACCGATCATTTCACCGACCCCTCACCGCCCAGCCCTCGAGGCTGGGCCACCTTAGGCCCCGACCCCCCAGCAGTTCATCCCCTTGGGTTGCAGCGTCTTTGAAAATCTGCTTCCATTTTCGCAAGTTCTCATTTGTAATCTCAACCTTCTCAGATACCTCTAATACACTGTGTAACTTGGTCACAAGCATGTCCAATCGATGCAATTTTGGTGCATGCATGTCTGACCTCGGTACCATGCAAGAACCGAGGGACTGATTTCCTCAAACAGTTGGCCAAGTAATATCTCCATGGAAGCCACGATAAGAATTTTTCAATATGTCTTTCAAAAACTCAATGTCTTGAAATTCAATATGTAGTATGTTACAATTATCTCCAAATAGCTTTTATCTAGCATTTCACAAAAAAAAAAAAAAGAAGAGAAGCTATGTTGATAAAAAATAGAGATTAGAAAGTACAGCAAATGACTATGCAAACCCACTATCTCATTCTCCAGATCTTTACAATTCCACAGGTGTACCATAGCATCCTCAGTATTCTTTAACTATCAGAATCTCAAGCAGTTCCAGGAAACATATACGCTTGAAAGAGGCACAAATTGAATGCACATGGAAACCTGATAAAAAATTGATTTTAATTTAGTGGAAATCCTTTTACCCTTTAAGGCTCTTTTTTCAGGTGACCTGGAATAGCGTGGTGAAACCGAGTAGTTCTCTCTGCGTGAGCAGGAAAGTAAGACTTGCATTGACCAGTAAAAATATAGTGTTGTCTTGATATTTACTGGCATATATGCCCACCCAATGCGTGGGCAAATCAAAATTTAAATAAATATGTTAGTTATAATATTGTATGTTTTTTTGTTATGACATACAATAGATATAGTAATAATTAATAATATACTATTGTGCATGAGTTTGTTTTGATTGAATTAATTAAAAATAGCATTGTTCATACTTCATACCCTCAGCCTCTTTATTTATAATTAATAATATACACCCACATTCTCAACAAATTGGACATTTGTTTAATGTACATGAAAGTTGCTTTCAATTTCATTTGGCCTGTAACAGCCAGTTGTTATCAAGGATCTCTCTATGTTTTACCAACAAGTCCCTACAATTTCTTTATTACAGAACCTCCATACATAAGCAAGAATGCAGGCAAACATCATTTTGTATTTACTGGCATCACCGAGAAAAAAAAAATTATATACAGCAGATCCTATATAGTTTGACAAGAGTAAACAAGCAGGAGCTATCTTATTCTCATGAAGTTGAGTAATCAAAGTAAGGCCAGACAACAATAACTAGGTTCAGTTATCGAGTTCATAAAATCAGGTTACATCATATTTTTCTTGAGATCATATTTTAGAATAGAATCACGTGTAAGCATTCCTGACAACAATAACCATGACGGATACGAAAACAATTACTTGATGCAATACGACAAAATATGTTACACTACGATTTTGCATTTCCAAATTCCAATGCTATTAAAAAAAAAAAATGATACCACTATGGACATGGCGTCATGCCTCATTTTAATACTATTAACCTATTTGAATCTAAAGTTTTTAAGCCTCCGATTCAAAATATTAAAATAAAGTGGGGTTGTAAACTTTTGTTAATTCATTTGACAGTTCTCTCTATATATATTAAAGTTGCAAAAATCTAATAATAAATAAACTGATAGTGTTATCATTTGTATATTTTAGAACCAGAATAAATTTTTTATATAAAATTAACTATTTTTGGCCGGGAAAGAAGACGAGAATTTGCCTATAAACATTACATTTACATCATCATTTGAAATAATTCACACATTTTGCATTTAATAAACTCCCATCTGGCTCCGCTTGGTTATCACAAATAGTCATTTTTTTTTTCTGTCATCGCCCACATAGCATCTGTAACAGCTCAAACCTTCAATTTTTTTCTGTCATCAAATAATTGTGAATCCAACAACACCTTTAAAATAAAAAATAAAGAAATAAAACGCAGAAAAATCTATCATAAACTAAATTGCCAATTTTCATAAACAACAATTGAAACATGCGAAACTCAACCAGGGAAAACTCCTTCCCTTCCAAATCACAAAATCACCATTACATTGTTTCACTCATTACTTTCTCTCAACATGAACTCAGATCTAAAGCCCAAACCAAATCAAATTTACTCAGAACCATTTCCCTCTTCATCCCAAGCATTCTCGTCTAAATAATCACCACCCAAATCCATCTCATCTTTGTCCGAGAAATCGTACCCATCATCCATCTCTTCATCATCGAAGTCTTCGTCGAGATCAGGTTCGCCATCGCTGAAGCTGCTCTCGCGGCCGCGTGCGTAGCCACGTGTAAAGTCGAGAGAAGGAAAGAATCGGCGAGTCTCTCGTCGATGCGAGGCGGCCGGACCGGAGATGCACCGGAGGAGAAGCGATGGCCGAGGTCCCGCCGCCGGAGTTGTGGCGGAGGCGACGAGGAGACGCCTCAGTGTGAGAGATGCGATCGCAGCCGTTCGTTGCATGGTGAGAATGAGATCTTTGGTTTGGTTTTCGATTGGGTAAATGTAGTGGCGGCTGCGAGGGTTTAAGAGGTCTATCAAGTTGTGTAACTTGGAGTTGGAACTGGATGTGTTTTATATTAGATTGAAAATGGTGGCTGCGCTATGAAGAAGATTCGAGAAATGCATTTTTTTTTTTTCTTTTTTGGTTTTTTGGGGACGATCTGAATTTCAGTAGAGTTGTTGGGCTGGGCCTAGTAGGAGCGAATTAGGCCGAAATTTTAAAAAATAATACTAAATTAATATAATATATTAAAAATAATATCAATATAATAATATTTTTTAAATAGTATTACGAGATCGGAATCCCAGATTCCGAACGCAAGATCGGAATCCAGCTAAGATCGGAATCCCGGATTCCGACCTCAGCTAATCCGATCTTAGCTTTTTAATTTTTTTTATATATTATTTATTTATTTATTTAATTTATTAATCAGTTAAATAATTAGAAAAATAGATAATATATTGTAAAAATATTGAAAAATATGGAAAAAATCAGGAATAATTAAACTAAATTTTATATGTAATTTAGTATTTTTTTGGGAAAATTAAATTTTTTTCCTTTTATTAGTTTATTAATTAGGTAATTAATTAGAAAAATAGATAATATATTCTAAAAATATTGAAAAAATATAAAAAAATCAGGAATAATTAAACAAAATTTTATATGTAATTTTGTATTTTTTTAGAAAATTAAATTTATTTTCCTTTTAATTAATTTATTTAATTAAATATAAATTTAATTAATTTATTTAATTAAAAAATGAATAATTAAGTATAAATTTTTAATTAATTTAAATTAAAATTATAAATTTTTAAACAACCATTTGATATGCTTCCCGAATGTCGTCCTCTGTATATATTATTTTCATAATATATATTACACAATCATATCGAGTCTCGTGATCAAGGAAGCACTTTCTGGATTGCGTTAGAAAGGAATCACACGAGATTGATGTTTTACTGAGACAGAGAAGAAACACTAAATTCACATGATTTACTGCATTTCTCTTTTTAATGATTAATTTATGATTTTAAAAACATTTTTAGTAGTTTAGAGTGGTTTTTAGGTTTACAAACTTTCAAAGTGGATTTTGGAGGTCCAAAGAGCATTTTTTGGCCTCGAAAATGGTTGTTACGGGGTTTTACCCCGATAACATATGTAGATCTCGTCGCCAGCTTTCCGGATTGTGCTCGATCGCCCCAAACGGACCTTCCTATCGAAAGTTATGCCTGTTTAAAGTTTTAATGTTCAAATTATGCATTTGTATCCCTGCAAATGCAAAAAGGATTAATAAAACTTTGAATATTCTGAAAGGATTATGCCTTTTTATCCCTGCAAATTCTAAAAAATTATAATCCTTTCTAAATGGTACAATTCATTTAATTAAATAAGTTATAAAAATTTATATTTTAATTAAATAAATTAATTAAAATGAAAATAAATTTAATTTCTCCAAAAAATATTAAATTACATATAAAATTTAATTTAATTATTCCTGATTTTTTCTATATTTTTTCAATATTTTTACAATATATTATCTATTTTTTCTAATTATTTAACTAATTAATAAAATAAATAAATAAATAATATATAAAAAAATTAAAAAGCTAAGATCGGAATTCAGGAATCCGATCTTACGTTCGGAATCTGAAATTCCGATCTCGTAATACTATTTAAAAAATTATTATTATATTAATATTATTTTTAATATATTATATTAATTTAATACTATTTTTAAATTTTTCGGCGAATTAGGGGTCTTGAAAGGAGCCCAAATGATGAACATACTGGGCTGCGTTTCCAATTGTTTATGATATGAGAATGAGGAAGAGGCCCCCATGCGTCTTCTAGAATTAACTGATTTGATATACTATACGTAGCAGATATGATGGAAGGAATCAGATTTAATTGTAGATTTTACCAGCTATTATTTTACCAAACAATCTTGATGCCCATTTCAATAGGAAAGCTGTTTGCTAAATTTAAAATTGTTTTCCCTAAAGAAATGGAGAAGATGGAATCATTAGGTGCAATAGTGAGTTAAATATGGTGATGATGAAATTCAATTCACAACTACAAACAATTAGAACAACAGACGCTTTAAAATTTGGAGATTTTATAAAGCGCAATTGGTTCTTTCCATTATGCATTTTCACAGGATGATAGAGAGGATGACTGATTAAAAATTTTTCAGTAAAATGTTACTGACACTGAGAGTTACAAAAATACAAGCCAATAACATCAAGAAACTAGTCTACAATAGTATCCGTGTACATTTTCTTTATAGAGGCAAATATAAACCTCCTTATATCCTACTTATCTTCAACAACAAGCACATTAGGTAAAAAGAATAGGCAATTGAACAATTAGAAATAAACAATTAAGACAGGTATAATAACAAGCAATGGTGCCGCAAGCTAGAAGTACTCGAAATCAAGATACGACGAATCACTTGATGTGCTTTTCTCTCCTAGAACACTTCCCCCACCAGCAGTGCTTTCTGGTCCCTTCTTCTCCCTACTCGAGAACTGAGAGAAGTCTACTGGCAAAGGAATATGAGGTGGCATGGCACTTCTCACTAAAGCCCAATTTACCCCTTCAAAGAATGGGTGCTGTTTTATCTCAGTTGCCCCTCTCTTATATGCAATCCGCTTCTGTGGATCCTTGACAAGTAGCCCGCGAATTAGATCCTTCGCAACCGAGCTAACTGTTGGGGATTCAGGGAACCTGAGCGGTTGTCCCACAACATTGAACAATGTTGCACGGTTACCTGATCCCTTGAAAGGGGTTGTACCATGGAGAAGCTCATACAAAAATATACCAAATGTCCACCAGTCAACGGCACTCCCGTGGCCTTCCCCTCTGATAATTTCAGGGGCGAGGTACTCGTGTGTACCTACAAATGACATGGACCGTGCATTCGTTGGCTCGGCCATGAACTCTAAGTCACTGCCTTTGACAGGGGAAGTCTCTGATTTCTGCTTGCGGCTCTTCTTCTTGGAGAGTTTGAAGCGAGGCAAAAAGTGGGAAGGCTGCATGCACCCGTGAATTATACTTGTGCTATCGAGAATGGCTTTGGAAGGTCGGGTGGATTGGGAGCGGACAAGTGTTGGGCTGACAGAGCAGCGCAGGGAGAGGTCGAAGTCAGAGAGCATGATGTGACCTTCTTCTCTGACGAGGACATTCTCAGGTTTCAGGTCACGGTACACCACACCTAGCATGTGGAGGTACTCTATTGCAAGGAGCACCTCTGATGCATAGAATCTATAAGGAAATCACAAAGCATATATAAGAGTTAGATATTCTGAATTCCCCCCATTTCATCAATGTTTATTTTTTCCTTTTTGACAGCATATTGGTTGGTGTGTTGTTGAATACTTGAATTCAGAAATTTAAAAAGAAGTGCAAAAGAGAAAATTCACAACACTTTGCTTACAAAATAAAAATGAGATTATCATATTTATTGATGTAAGTCAACCTAACAGTAATAACCATCCTAAAATGTAGAATATATAAATATAATGGAATGGCTTCAGGATACCTATTCAAACCAAGTAGGAACTAAAAGGAGAAAAGTAATCAATTTGTTACAGAAAACAACTCATACTGCTCCAACACAAGCACAAGGAGAAGGTAAAATTTTACCTTGCGGCTTGTTCATTAAAATACTTGTTAGGCTGCTTCTGCCGGAGAGAGTGGAGGTTCCCCCCACTACAGAACTCCATGACAAGGCAGTAGAACTTTTCAGTCTCAAAATGCGAGTACAATGTAGGCAAAAATGGATGGTCCAAGAGGCTAAGTATCTCCCTCTCTGTCTGAGCTCTGACCATCTTATTTCTGCTCACCAGAGACGCCTTATCCATCACTTTCATGGCGAAAAAAGCACCCGTTCCTCTTAGCTCAACCAAATAAACGCTTCCAATGTCACCATAACCAAGCCTCTTAAGGAGCCTAAAGTGACCTAAACTAAGGGGTGCATCCCTTGAATTAGCCACCTGAATGGCGTCCCATCGGCTGTCACCGCCTGTGTGGCGTCTTACTTGCACGCATGTGTCACTGTCTTCACTGTCACTTCCGGCACTTTCAAAACTGCACCTCAGTTCTGAGTCAGTTGTATTGGAGTATAGTGCTGTGACAGATGGAGATGTGGCCATTCCTGTTTCTACAACGGTCGGTGGTTTTAGGTCTCTGATAGTAGATGGGTAATGACTTGTGTTTGGAATCAATGATGTCATGCCTTTCCTATAACAGAATTAGAACCGAATAAGTCAATCGTGAGGTTGAATTACATGAATTTGCTTCTCTATTTATTTTTTTTGGAGAAGAATATGAAGAAACTATTGAATTAAGGAGACAAATAGCAATGGCTACATTCCAAATCATCTTCAACAATGTGATTTGTTGTTGCTATAAGGAAATAGGACTCCATGGTTATTATCTATTTCAAAAATAATCTCAATAAGGAAAAGCAAGGTTATATTAGTACAATTGTGAATAATCTAATGAGGTTGCAAAATCATTGTATATAATTGATCACACATGAACAGCATTGAATCAAAACCAAATGTGTTTTATGTTTCCAAATTAAGTCAACATAGCCTCAGTAAAATCTCAACTCACATCTTCTTGAGACAGCCAATCCATTCATGTTAACAGGGATAACAAGCAATATGGAATAAACATAACCCAAAATTAACAAAAACCAATGTCACCTTCTCCTGGAAAAGAAAATTTTCAGAAGTACGCAGCTATGCATTAAATTTATTATTTTATAGTGATTAGAAACAGAACTAATTAAATACAAAATGAAAAAAAAAAACTTATGCAGGTTATGCTAAGTTAAGCTAATTAATCAATGCACAAATTTAGTAAACCATAAACCTCCTAAATTAAAGCCGAAGAAAGTCTATTCGAATATCCGATACAATAACATGCTAAACCCAATAAAAACTTATCTAAATCAGGATATAATATAAGCACATCGAGTAGTGCACCAAAATCACTTAGCCAAGTTCAAACTTCAAAGTATAAAAAAAATATTTAAAAAAAGAAATCAAGAGAGATGCCTTCACCTGAAATATCAGAAACCTCAGTTCAGGAGAGCTGATTGGGCAAGTTCCATGGTAGAGGCGCCATTTCCAAGTTTGACACCAAAGTGAGAGAAAAAGGGATACGAGAGAGCACCCAAATATACGAATTAGTGGAGCTGCACGCATTCCTAAATTCATTATTCATAGAGAGAACACAGAGGTTTTATATTATTATTTAATTGAGAATAGAAAAATGAAGCAAGGAAGACGTGGGAGGAAGAATGAGTTTCTGATAGAGAGAGAGAGGGTGAGGGACGGCAGAGTCTGTTGAGAGCGTGGCGGGAGGGAACGCTGACCTCGTCTTACCTTAGGTCCAAGAGCATAATTGGAAATTCACATTTTAATGGGCCTATACTGGGCCTCAAACTAGAAGAGTTTGTAAAGCCCATTAAGATCTCTACAGTGTCCGGCCCGTTTAGTAATCGCTGGTATCTGACTTGACTTGACGCGTCGTTTTGTAGTTTTTCCCCTAACAAAGGTTTGTGCGCTTTCTTTTTCGCATGTTATGAATTGGTTGGAAGCTGGAGAGAAATTGCATCATCAACTTCCTTTAGGCCCCACCTCTTTTCTCGAATATTCGATCTATCCTTTTCGAATTAGTTGTCGGTGCTAATATAGATTCGTTTTCCCAAACTGGGGAGTGTGAATCTCTTACGTCGTGACTCCTAATTCGTCAGTTGCTTGCGTGAAGGTTAGTGTTTAGTTCAAATTTTGTTTCTTTTTTTGATGGGCGTGTTAAATTAGCAATTTGGGTTGATGGTTTTCGGTTTGGATCTTCAAATTTGTGCAACATTTTTCAGATTCATTTAAACATTCCGCCTAATGTAGATTGAGAATCCACAATTTGGGTGGATTGGAATGGGTACGAAATGATTGATTGGGGTTAATTTTTGTTTTTTTCAAATAGAAGTAGGAAAGGTTTGTTGGAATGAGAATGAGAAAAGCACATGAATTTGAACAACTTAATGTTTTTGTTTGAAATCATTTATAGTCTATGGCATTATGGGTTTGAATTACCAGTTAGAGATGTTGAATTTGCTAAAAGGGCATTTTTGCTTCTTTATTTGCCTAGATGATGAGTTCTGATTTAG